>JARCFY010000001.1:166010878-168510878 GCA_029233225.1 Lepidodactylus listeri
ACCCTAAATAAAGGATGATTATAAACATCAAACTGATAAGCACCAGGGTCCCTGGAGACAACCTACAACCTGGAGACACTGTGTATATTTCCACCAAGCACCTAAGGGGGGTGCAACCTGGTAGAAAGCTGGGGTGGAAGTACATTGGTCCTTTTCCAGTAAGAAGGATGATTAACAAAGTGATGGTTGAGGTTGACTTTCTGAAAAACCTACTTCATGTACACCCTGTCTTTCGTTCCATTCTTCTGAAGAGAGACCCTGGACCCTCACCCTGGACTTGTCATCCTCCAGCTCCACCCCCCTATGGTTGATGGCGAACTCCATCAGGAGGTGGAGCTTATTTTGGATTCTAAGATCTCCTGTGGTAAACTGCTTTACCTTGTGAAGGGGAAAGACTTTGGTCCCAAATATCAAGAGTGGGTGGCAGCCAAACATGTAAAAGCTGCTCCTTGTTTAGTGATCATTTGCTACAAGCAGGGTCAAGTGCCGTTGGTAAATTTGCCCAGGACCTAACTGCCCTTCCCATAAAATTTAGATGCGCATCTGAAGGTGAGCTAGTCTAACTTAATTACGCTAATGATATGGAGGAGGAGGAGGAGGAGGAGGAGGAGGTGGTGGTGGTTTTTATACCCTGCTTTTCACTACCTGAAGAAATCCCAGAGCGGCTTACAATCGCCTTCCCTTCCTCACCCTACAACAGACACCCTGTGAGGTAGGTGGAGCTGAGAGAGCTCTGAGAGAACTGTGGCTGGCCCAAGGTCACCCACCTGGCTGCAAGTGAAGGAGTGGGGAATCAAACCCAGTTTTCAGATTAGAGTCTGCCGCTCTTAACCACTACACCACACTGTCTCTCAACCTATGGGTTTTGAGTAGTGCCACATTAAAATCTGGATAAACCAGGCTAAAAATGATATAACATATGGGGGGGGGGGCAAATTGCAACAGCCCAAGTAACCTCTGAATCCAGCCCCGCCAAAAGCCTCCCCAGTTTTTCTCCTGCTGAGGCACCTACCATCTGCCCTAGGGAGGGATTTGAGAAAGAGGGTGTCAGGATCCTAGGATCCTAACAAAGTTTTCTTTATGCATTGTGTAACTTGCCTTGTACAAACGAAGTTGCAACTGTTTGCTATCTCTCTCAAGCTGTCTCAGGTTTCCTCCCCTGCCTTTATTGCCCTGAGTTATATTGCTCTTTGAAGGTCTGGTCAATGTAACCATTTCATCCGGGATAATGGCGACCTCGCATACTTACATGTCACCCGAGACCAAATGGCCTCTCCCCCCCATGCATTCCTCCTCTCCTTGCCATCGGAGACACGGAACTGCCTTATTGCTGTGAGAAGTCCTTGAAAGTCCACGGAGATCACTTTGTTATGTATATGCCTGGCACATCTGGGGCGCCTAATTCAAGAAGGGAAAATTTATAACTTTCACCTTTTCCTGTGGGAAGTAAAACGGCTCAGATCTTTTAACCACGCTTTTTTCCCCTTTATGTGATTGGTCAAATGTCGGGGTTCAAACTGTACTGGAGGGTATATTAACTCTGACTGTTCTTTGTATGGTATCTCTAACAAACATTCGAGAACCTGTCATGCAGTATTAAGAAATAAAGAACTCTGTTTCATCAACAAAGGTCTGATCTTTGACTGCTTGGGACAGAAGCCTCACAGATTGTTAGAGATCTGTGTTTGGGTCTTGGCTGTTCCTGACCATGTCAGATGACGGTACTATTCCCGTAACCCAAGAGGAGCCGGTGACCCCAGGGGATCAGGGAGCCAGAGCAGGAGGTGGCGGCGGGGAGCCCGAAAAGCCGGTGACTACAGCGCAAGGGGCTTACTACATCCCGCGGCCGACCCCCCAACCTTCTGTAGCCCCGAGGTACTCATGGGCCTCGTTTGGACGTGGGACAGTCGACTCGTGGGTGCACGATCGGAAGGGGTTACGCGTCTCGGTCCCTGGGGACCGCACCAAGATAGGTCGCCCAAGCCTCCTGGAGGACGAGAGAGAATACCTTGGGGGCGACTGGCGGTTCCCGCTGCTGGACGAGGAGAGGGGCGCTCCTTATGGGGGCGACCTACTCGGAGACGATTCAAGTCGTGCCCTGGATCGGAGAATGGGAGAGATGCGGCTGCAGATAACCGCGGAGCTGAGAGAGGTGGTGATGGATATGCAGTATCAGCTTCGAGATGCCTTAGCTGCGATACAGGTACCCAGGCAGCCGACAGGAGGGGGAGCGGGGCCAGGTGTGCCAGCCGGTGGAGCACCTCCGCAACAGGTTCCACCGGTGGGGACTCCCCACAACAGGTCCCGGCCGAAGTCCCGATCCCGTCCCCCGTCCCGTCCCCAGTTCCGGTTCCGGTTCCAGCGCCCCCCCCCCCCCCGGTGGAGCGAATGATTCGCCAAGCCCCGAACGACCCCCTAACGGCTACTTTTGACGGCGACCCCGAGAAGCTCCGGTTCTTCATCATCGAAATCGAGAGGTTCCTGGAAGCGTGGGGGCATCTCTACCCTACCGAGCGGGATCGAGTGGGCTACATCGGTTCCAAACTGTGAGACACCGCCAGTGACTGGTATGTGAGCCTGCACAACCCCCCGGGACCTGAGTTGTGATCCATGAATAACTTCATGTGGGCCCTCCGGCAGCACTATGAGGACTCCCTTGGGGAGGAGAAGGCGCGAAACCAACTGCGGAAGTTGGTGCAGGGGAGGTCCTCTGTGAGACAATACACTGACTGGTTCTGGCGCATCGCGGCAAAAGTGCAGGGCTGGTCTCAAGACCTGTTCATCGAAAAGTATTGAGAAGGTCTGAACCCCGAAATTTACGAGACTGATTTAAGGGGTGGGAGGCCCGGATCGCTAGCAACGTGGATGAGAGCAGCTGCGGACGTGGAAGAGCGGTTCACGTTGATCAAGCTGGGGACCTCCGCAACAGCCCAAGCGAAAGCCACCCAGAAGATGAAAGGAAAGCCGAGTGTCCAGGAAATCCGAGACAACCGCTTCAGGCAAGGGCTCTGCATGAGATGTGGGGAGAGTGGCCACTTCGCCTCCACCTGCCCCCGAGGCAGCGGAAAGGTTCCCAAGACCTCGACCCCGGTGACTGGGGGCACCCCGAGCCGTGGCAAGACCTCATTTAAACCCCGGGCATTACAGCTGGAAGGGGCAACGAGTGAGCAAGGAGAGCTGGAGCTGACTGAGGCGCAGATGCCGGGAAACTCCAACGACCTGCAGTAAATGGCGCAGAGCTGCAGGTCCCTATCCCCAACGCGCCATCTCTGCCTGCTGAAGAAGAATCCTGGGCCGAATGCATGGCACCCAACTCCTTCGATTCCTCCTCCACTGATGAAGGAGGGGGCGCCTCACTTTGAAATCTCCAAAATCCTAGATTCAAAAATGCGTAGGGGCCACTTGCTATATCTAGTAAAGTGGGTAGATTTTGGCCCTGAACTAAATGAATGGGTCTTTTCTGACAATGTTCATGCTCCTAGACTAATTAAAGCTTTTCATAAACGCTTTCCTGATAAGCCGGGGTAGAATGTATTATGAAGGGGGCAGGGTGTCAGGATCCTAGGATCCTAACAAAGTTTTTGTTATGCATTGTGTAACTTGCCTTGTACAAACGAAGTTGTAACTGTTTGCTATCTCTCTCAAGCTGTCTCAGGTTTCCTCCCCTGCCTTTATTGCCCTGAGTTATATTGCTCTTTGAAGGTCTGGTCAATGTAACCATTTCATCCGGGATAATGGCAACCTCGCATACTTACACGTCACCCGAGACCAAATGGCCTCTCCCCCCCATGCATTCCTCCTCTCCTTGCCATCGGAGACATGGAACTGCCTTATCGCTCTGAGAAGTCCTTGAAAGGCCGCGGAGGCCACTTTGTTATGTATATGCCTGGCACATCTGGGGCGCCTAATTCAAGAAGGGAAAATTTATAACTTTCACACTTCACCTTTTCCTGTGGGAAGTAAAACGGCTCAGATCTTTTAACCACGCTTTTTTCCCCTTTATGTGATTGGTCAAATGTCGGGGTTCAAACTGTACTGGAGGGTATATTAACTCTGACTGTTCTTTGTATGGTATCTCTAACAAACATTCGAGAACCTGTCATGCAGTATTAAGAAATAAAGAACTCTGTTTCATCAACAAAGGTCTGATCTTTGACTGCTTGGGACAGAAGCCTCACAGAGGGACACCCTGCAAACTGAAACAAATTCAACAAAGAAAGGTCCCTGTGAAGCCCCCTTCCAACTCTGCTTACTGAGAGGGTCAAGCCCATTGCATCTCTGTATGAGTCCTTGTTCTGGCTTTTCCTCCAACACTGGAAGTCATTCTGCCACATTCCTGCAGTTTGGATTATTATGTATTAGACTGGATCCTGCAAAGCATGTGTCGAATGTGATGATGGGTCTTCCCCTCACTCCCCAAGCTGCTCCTTTTGACCAGCTAAAAGCTGCAGATAGAGGTTTGAGAGCCAGTTTGGTGTAGCGGTTAGGAGTGCAGATTCTAATCTGGGACAACCGGGTTTAACTCCCTACTCCTCCACAGGCAGCTGCTGGCGTGACCTTGGGTCAGTCCTAGATTCTCTCAGAGCTGTTCTCTCAAGGGCAGTTCTTGAGAGAGCTCTCTCAGCCCCACCTACCTCACAGGGTGTCTTTTGTGGGAAGAGGAAGAGAAAGGAGATTGTAAGCCGCTCTGAGACTCCTTCTGGTAGTGAAGGGCGGGGTATAAATCCAATCTCTTCTTCTCTTCCTCTTCTTTAAAATATGAACAAAAAACTGTGCAATGACAGCTGGCTGCAATGAGGAAGGGGAAGCAAGCAAAATGAGCTCTTCTCAGAAGGGGCTCTTGGATAAACAGAAGCTCCACTGGTGGAACAGCTAGGAGGGCTGATCTCACCCGATGCTTCTCTTCATTGCAGCCCAACAGAACACAATGTGAGGTTTTTTGTTCGTGTGGGTCCCCAACCCCTGACACGCACTTTGTGAGTCAAAGGGGGCTGTAGAGTAGATGGAATGTGGGAGGAGGAGACCTCAGTTCATGAGTATCTTGCACTCCCATTCTGTAAGAGCCAGTACGGTAGTATCATTGCAAAATAATGTTGGGAAAACTTAGGCATTTCATAGGAAAACTTTGATGAAAGAAACCAGAGAGATGACATGAAAATTAAGATTCTCGGTTTCAGTGCTCACAAGGGAGAAGTGAATCAAAAACAGGGGGATTAGGAGATCAATACAGCAGAAACGAGACATTTGAGAGCATCCCTGTCTTTTAAGGTAGGCAAATATTCTTATTCCAAAGGGAAATCTGAGTGAGGATTACTTGAGGTTCTATCGCACTTTGTATTTTGACATTTTGGAAGCTGCCTCCAGCCACAAATATGGTTCCCAACCTCAGTGTGGGGGATGGAATTCCCCAAGAATTGCAATCGATCTCTTTAGTCCAGATATGAAGAAGAAGAGACTGGATTTATACCCCGCCCTTCACTACCCGATGGAGTCTCAGAGCGGTTTACAATCTCCTTTCCCTTCCCCTCCCCACAACAGACATCCTGTGAGGTAGGTGGGACTGAGAGAGCTCTTTCCAGAACTGCCCTTGAGAGAACAGCTCTGAAAGGACTTGTGACTGACCCAAGGTCACACCAGCAGCTGCCTGTGGAGGAGTGGGGAATCAAACCCAGTTCTCCCAGATTAGAGTCTGCGCTCCTAACCACTGCACCAAACTGGCTCCGTTCCCCTACCAGAATTGCAATTGATCTCTGGACTATGGAGATCAGTTCCGCTAGAGGAAATGGCAGCTTTGGCAAGCAAATACTATGGTATCAAATCCATACTGAATTCTCTCCCTATCAGACATCACCCTCATCAGACACCCCACCCCCAAATCTCCAGGAATTTCCCAAGATGCAGTTGGCAACCCTAACTACAAAGGAAAGGTGAAGTTTAAATATTTAACTATATAAAAATGACGTAGTGAAGTCATAGTAGAGACAACTTTCAAATAGCGCTGCTGGTCTCCCGCTATATTGGGACCCCTCCCCCTGGCAGCCCCCAGAACCCTGCCATTTTGCTTGGTCAGGCAGCAGGGAGGACACACGGGGGAAACCGCCTTCACTCCAATGATGCAACACAACCTCAAGGAGTTTGGCCAAGGACCCTGGAGGGTTTTTGCCATCTTCTGGGCATGGAGCAAGGGTCACGGAGGGTGGGGGGAGGTGTTTGTGAATTCCCTGCACTGTGCAGGGGGTGGACTAGATGACTCAAGAGGTACCTTCCAACTCTATGATCCTATGATTCTAAGTGACATCATGCTAAGGTGATGCTCAAGGGTTCCACTGGAGCCACAGAGTTTCAGTGGAATCTGAGACCGTCATCCCAAATGATGATGTCACTTCTGGGTGTGCACCGTAAGTGATGTCATGCCATCAGAGTGATGGTGAGTTGCATTTCCCCACATTTCCCCACTTCTCCAAGCCTTGGCTGGCAAGCCTACATTCAAACCAGCTTCTATGTGATTCATATAGGGTTGCCAACCTCCAGGTGGTAGCTGGAGATCTCCCATTATTACAATTGAGCTCTAGGTGACAGAGGTCAGTTCACTGGAGAAAATGGCCCCTTTGGAAGTTGGACTGTATGGCATTTTGCCCCAAACCCTGCCCTCCTTAGGCTCCACTCCCCAAACCCCAGGTGTTTCCTAGCCTGGAGCTGGCAACCCTATAAAATTCATACTTCAGTCTCTTGCTGCATCCCCTTAAGCAAACGCATGCCTCTCTAAGCCTACGGACTACAAGGGTGTAGCCTCTGCTTCGAATGGCAGTGTTAGCCATTTGCCTTTGGCTCAGTCAGAACACCAGGTAACCAGCTCATTCTCTGTTCCTGAGGGCTAAACTTACAAGAAGGAAGTAGCCCTCGGCAAACGTAACTGGCTTTCTCAAAACAGACATCACCAAACTGCTAAGCCCTTGGAAGCGGTACACTCCACGATGGCATATGTGTGAGAAAAACTTGTTTGGACGGATGCAGCAAAACCCCCACAAAGGCCTCCAGACTGACAAGCAGTGAGGGCTTGTTGGAATATTATTACGCTCTCCAAAGGCAGACAAAGAAGAGGTACGGAAAAAGCGGCGATGGAGGCAAATTATATTGATGATTATACAGGAAGACATTCTAAAAATAGCCAGCCAACTGGAGATGACAATTAACTATAATTCGGCAGTTGCCTGGCTGCTGCACACACGCGGCATTGCAACCGAAATGCAGCTAACGAACTTTACAATCCCAGAAGGTGGTATTAGGTGTGAAGAGAGAAGCTATTACCTGCTCCAGTCTTCATTTATGGGATTCTTTCCCCCTTGCTGTAAGTGCTAGGCTGCCAACTCGGACTGTTTCTAAATCAGGATCGAAATTGCACCTTTTTCAGGATTTTGCTTTTGTCATTCAAATGAGCTGAAAAGGAAGCTGTTTGGCTTGGACTGCAGGCTGTTGTCCCGCATCTCTCAGTGTTTCTTACAGGATGATACAACTATTGGGGGTAGGGGGGAAGCCTTTCAGAAACAATCCTGAATTTACAGCTCATTTAATGCACAGTGGTGCTTTTAAATTCAAGCCTGTACAGTTAATCCACTCTAAACCCATCAAAATCTAGACTGGAGTAATTCTGCCTAGGGTTGCTCTGTTAAGACAACGTTGGTTGAAATACACAGAAGTGGTTGCATTACTGTTCATAATTCCCAGCTATTTGTGGATGGAGATGAGTGGATTTCCCCCCATTGTGTCCCTTAATTGATCCAGAAGTTTTCACTGGACTGTCTTCTTAATTGTTCTTCAATGAGAAGAATGTCCTGGCTTAAGTCTTAATACTAGATGGCCATCTGACAGCAGTGCTGCTTCTGTGAACTTAGGCAGATCACAAGAAGGGAGGACAGGAAGAGTGGCATCCATGCTTAGTTCTTGTGGCTCTTTCTTACCCGCCCAGGGAAATGCAGATCGCCAATTAAGGGTCAAGAAACAATTTTTCTCCAGGCCAGTTTAGCCAGGGATCCTGAAGGGGGGGGGGGGGTTGGCCATCATCTGGGCATGGAACAGGCGTCACTGTGGGTGAATTTCCTGCATTGTGCAGGGGGTTGGACTGGATGACCTTGGAGATCCCTTCCAACTCTATGATTCTGTGATTCTAGTATTCCCCATCACTATGTAGGGTGTGAAAGTTGGACAATGAAGAAAGCTGACTGGATGAAAGTTGATTCTGTTGAAATGTGATGTTGGAAAAGAGTTTTTATGGACGCCTTGGACTGGCAAAAAGGCAAATCAGTGGGTTTCAGATCAAACCAAGCCTGAACTCTCCCTAGAAGCTAAAATGAAAATAATACTAGGAGAGGGATGTAGGAAAAGAGGAAGATCCAAGATTAGATGAATTGACTCAGTAAAGGGAGCCCCAGCCCTCAGTTTGCAAGACCTGAGCAAGGCTGCTAAACTATAAGACATCAATTTGGAGGGCATGAATTCATAGGGTCTCTGTAAGTCAGAAGTGACTTGACAGCCCTTAACAGTGTTTCACTTTGGACAGGTCGTTTCTGTTTTATCCCCCCCCCCCTTTTGTATCATGTATGCACCTACATGCCTTAGCAGTTCAGCAAATTTGTTATTGTTGTGCACAGAACTACATATTTGGGTGTGGTTACAACGTTACATCAGCGCATATGTGCTCATGAACATTAATGAAAACACTGGAGGGGGGGAGTCCCAATACAACTGTAAATACAAGATTATTTGATGAGCACATTGGTAACATGGACGGGGGGAGATGAGATGCAAATGAATTAATGGAATGGGAAACGGTGGTAATCTGTACAACCCAAGGGCTTTGTACAAATAAATGGAACAATGGGAAATTACTGAGGCATCAGTTCCAATTTGTAAACAAGGCCAGACAACTGGGAACTTCAAACTCCAGGGAGAAATTTGGATGAGATGCTTCCAAAAGCACCTCCTTCCTCCCTTATTTGCATATACACGTACATATTTATTACCATGTGCTCCTGTCTAACAGTGCAATCCTAAACAGAGTTATACCATTCTCAGTCTACTAAGGTCAACAGGCTTAGAAGGCTATAACTCTTTTTAGGACTGCACCGTAAATCAATCTCAGACTCTCTCTCCAGGCAGCAACGATACCACAAATACGCTGAGAATCCTCAGGATTTCAGAATCTGCTCATTGTCTATGCCGGTGAAGAGGTGTGGCCATGAAGACAAAAACAGGCTGATTTCAGAATGGTTCCTGTTTAAGCTTTACGGGACAAATGAAATGGGTTGTAATGAACAAGACTGTTGGGAGGGGGCGGGGAGGTAAAACCTGTATTCTTCCTCCATGAAATGAGATCATCTGTAGAGTGCTGATTAATTAGTCAGATTCATCAACGAAAATCATTTTGTTCAGTTCAAATGTTAATAGGTGTCTGATTTGTTAAAAATAGTGTAACTATTAAACCAAAATCACAAAAACTACCAGCAGTAGCTACTGTCTAGAATGGCGCCTGCTTCCAGTGACTCATACATGCTGCGTATTAAAATAAAACAAAGTGAGTTGGCTGGTTTCTTCATTTTAATTGACTGCCTGTGGAATTTGTTAAATAAGTTACTGGACACAAATGGAAAGGTTTATGTCAATGGGCTTTGAAGGGTGTAGCTTCATGCAGGGTAGTACTATAAAATGTCTTTATCCAGACAATATCACTAGATACGGGGGGACAGGTCAAGAGCCTGCCCCAGGGTCTTTCCATGTTGTATTTTGCTACCATTTTATTGCAGGTTTACCACACTGTTTCAGATCTGTATGTCACCAAGACACACTAGTAGGCAAGGATTGCTTTATATCTAAGTAACACAGAAGAAGGGTGCCGCTGGACTCTAAATTTGTTCTACTGCTTCAGACCAACATGGCTGACCATCTGGATCTATCATCCATCCTTCCTTCCTTCCTTCTTCCTTCCTTCCTTCCTTCCTTCCTGTCTGTCTGTCTGTCTGTCTGTCTGTCTGTCTGTCTGTCTTCATCATCCATCCTTTCAGTTTTGCCCCAGATCTCCCAGATTGTGTGTGTGTGTGTTGTGTAATGTGCCATCAAGTCACTTCCAATTTACTGTGATCCTGTGAATGAATGACCTCCAATACATCCTACTATTAACAGCCATGCTCAGGTCTTGCAAACAAAAGGCCATGGCTTCTATTATTGAGTATCTTCCAGACCCTCTTTTAAATAGCTCCACTATTCAGCAGAGGTTTCTCAGATTGAATCTGTTGTTCTCATAGTATAATTCCCCCCCCCCCCCAAAAAAAAGTATCTTCAGGGTTTTTTTCCTCCAGGATGTAAGTTCCATTCCTGTGGAGGGAGGGAGAGGGAAGTGCTGCCATTGGAGGACACAGTAGCAATTTGAGAATAAGTTGCCCCCTGTACAAAGCGCCCTACGATATGTCAGTCTGTCTCCACTCAGCACCCCACGTGCCGTAAGGGTGGGATTTTGCTCCTACTTGTGAAGAAGAAGGGTGTTCTGGAAAGGAGAAGAAAGGAAAGAGTAACAGAAAAAGCTGTATGACAGATGGAAGGAACGTGTTGCTGAAGGAAGAAAACACCTCCCAGCCAAATGTCTCCCTGCATTGCAAAGTTACTTTTATTTGACCCTTCTTTGTCAAGTGAAGCTTTTGAGTTTTTCCAACAAACTGAGCTGGGATTAAAGGGATTTCCTTAATGCTCTTGGAAAGGGCACTTAACTTTTTAGTGGTCAGAGACTGCACTTTGGAGACTTCCGTTAATGGGCTCTGTGACCGCTGGACAGTCCTTGTTAAAGAGATCGAAGCTGCACTTGGAGCATGCATCCCATTAAGGAGGACTGGATGAGGCTGATCTCCAAATGTCTGTCCAGGCCAGGCAGCTTAGACTGTCTCTTGCCATTGTTCATGAACTACAAGGCAAGTGTTTACTTTAAAAGGAACTTAATTTTAATAGAACAAAGTTTGAGTCCAGTGGCATCTTTAAAACCAACAAAGTTTTATTCAAAGTGTAAGCTTTCATGTGCAAAGCACTCTTCAGACAAATTCTAATGTTTTTTTTTTAAGCTTCCTAACATCTTTTTGAAGAAAAGCAGAGCCAGTCTGGTGTAGTGGTTAAGTGCACAGACTCTAATCTGGGAGAATTGGGTTTGATTCCCCACTCCTCCACTTGCACCTGCTGGATGACCTTGGGCAAGCCATAGCTCTGTTACCAGCTGTTCTCTCAAGGACAGTTGTCTCAGAGCTCTCTCAGCCCCACCTACCTCACAGGGTGTCTGTTGGAAGGGGAAGGGAAAGGAGTTTGTAAGCCACTCTGAGACTCCAAGTGAGTGAAGGGCGGGATATAAATCCAATCTCTTCTTCTTCTTCTTCTTTCATCCGATTTTTTTTTCTTTTTGAAGAAAACAAGAGTAGGTTTTTATACCCTGCGTTTCTCTTTCTTAAGGAGTCTCAAAGGGACTTACAATTACCTTTCCCTTCCTCTCCCCACAACAGGCCCCTTGTGAGGCAGGTGGGGCTGAGAGAGTTCCGAGAGAATTGTGACTGGCCCAAGGTCACCCAGCAGACTTCACGTGGAGAAGTGGGGGATCAAACTCAGTTCTCCAAATCAGAATCTTAACCACTACACTGTGCTGGCCCATGGGGGTTTTCAAGGCAAGAAATGTTCAGAGGTGGTTTGCCATTGGCTGCCTCTGTATAGCAACCCTAGACTTCCATGGTGGTCTCCTTGCTTAAGTCCTGAGACTGAGCTAGCCTGGGCCATCCTGGTCAGGGCTTCAGCTCAATAGTTGTATTTTTAAAAGCTATAATGAGAGCGATATCAGCCTTAAGAAGAAACGGGTGAGATCTTGTATTGAAATTAATCAGGAAGTAAAGTACTCAAGTACAGTTGACAAGGCCACGGGCTGAGAAGGAAAGCTTGTTAAAAGCAGAATTCAGAGGATAAATTAATCTGCTCTGAAAAATGCCACCTATCTCATCAAAACTGCAAGATTCTTCAACTATTTTGCCTCCCAAGAACCCTTCATGGTAGCCATTATCTGGTAACAATTTACAACAATGTTCCTCTTGAGAAATTTCACTGGACAAGATCCTGGAGATCTACCAGTGGATCTTTCTCAATGTAAAAGAAAAGGACAATGAGATTTTAAAAAATGTTGGGAAGACCATGGATTCCCCTGTGTCACATAGCTAGGCCATTACCGAAACTGTTTTGGTTTCCCTCAGAATTTTAAAAAAGGCAGGCACACCAAAAGCCAGGAAGGGAAATACTGAGGGAACAGCCAATAACATTTAATTAAAATATATCTGAACTCTTTTCTACTGATCTTCTGCAACAGAAATTCATTTAGCAGATGAAAATGGCACATATTGAGTTGAATCTTATGATCTGTTTTGCTAAGTGAGGAGCCTTATGCTGGATGAAGGTGTGTTCATGAGGAAGAAGCCCTACAGCCTGATACTTTCTGGGAAATGTAGTTCTCAGAATTCCAATACCTCACATTCTCTCCTCTCAGCTGGCTGCCATTGCTATGGATTTTATTTATTACCCCACTTTTCTACCCAATGGGCACCCAAAGCTTACAACATTCTCCCATTCGCCATCAGCAGGGCGCTTGAGGAGGAAGAATATAGAAGAGCAGTTGTTCATTTGTGTTAAGGGCCATTATCCCTTCTGACCTGTGGTAACCCTATGAATCAATGACCTCCAAAACATCCTACTGTTAACAGCCTTGGTCAGGTTTTGGAAATGGAGGACCGTGGCTTCCTTTACTGAATCAATCCCTCTCATGTTGGGTCTTCCTCACCTAGAACCACATAATGCTCCTGATGACACACGCAAGTGAACCATGTAGTTCTGGGAGCTCTGAGCATACAGTTTGTGTTATCTGAAATTAGTCTATTTGCAGATTTATCAGCCATTAGTTCGGTTTGTCTGTGCTTGACAGAGCTGGGACAGAGTGGGAGAAGCTAGCAGGTCTCTAGACTGAAGCTGGATGTTCCAGAATTCCACTGGCTAAGTTTACCACCTGATTCTCATTAGATCCAATGGTATGGTACAGCCAGGAATTTCTATACATAGCAGAGTGCATCAGGCTACACACAGCAGCAGCTTCTCAGTGGTGTATGTGCTTGCAAAGTTACAGAGTTACACAGAGCCACTTGTCAGTTTCAAACTAATAAGAACCCTTTATTCAAGGAACTACATTCTAGATCAGGGGTCCTCAAACTACGGCCCGCGGGCCACATGCGGCCCGCCGAGGGCATTTTTCTGGCCCGCCGGGTGTGCCACTGCCTGTCCTCCAATTCCCAGCAGCACACAAAGCAGCGGGAAAATTGCAGCCAATTTGTCCCGGGCCACATGACAAAGCCCCGCCCCCCTGCTTCCAGTCAGCCAGGAGGAGGCAAAAGGAAGACTGGAAGAGGGTAAGTGTGGGGTGGCAGGCGCTCCGGCTGGCCCCAAGTCTCCTAGCCGGCTGAGAGGCCTCTCAGCCAGCTAGGAGACCTGCACCAGTCCCAAGAGCCGGGCGGGGGTCTTTTTCGAGGCTTTTTGTGCTGCTGGGAATAGGAGGGGAAGAGAGAGAGAGGTTTCTCTTTCCCATCATGATGCCTGCAGTAGTGGAGTTTCAGGGAGAAGCAGCTGGGGGCTTGCTGACTTAAAAAGTTTGTGAGGATGCCGAGTTCTTTGTTTCTTCGGAGAGGGAAAGACAACAGCCCCATCAACGGTGCCTTTTTGCGCACCTCCCCCCCGCGCACACCTTCCCTACCCGCAAAATAACCAAAGAAAAAGCCCATCTTCATATTTTTTTAAAAAAACTATAGTCCGGCCCTCTAACAGTCTGAAGGGCAGTGAACTGGCCCCCTGTTTAAAAAGTTTGAGGACCCCTGTTTTAGATAGTATCAACTGAGAGATAGGGATAGGATCTAATCTAAATAGCTAGGTGGGTGCTGATGGAAAATGCCTGTCCTTGATCTATGGTGGCAAAGATGGAGAGCATGTCCTCCATCTTTGTGTATGTGAGACAGAAGGTGTCAAGCCGGGAGGAAGGAAGTCTCATCCCTAAGAACAGCATTCTACTTCAAAGGGATAGTATCAGACAGCAGGAAGAAAAGGATGCTCCACGTGTGTCCTGACCTCTCTATCTGCCTCTATGGTGCCATCTGAGAAAGAAGACAGCGCACAGTCCTCCCTCTCCAACAATTCTGAGTAATGTATACAACCAACCATACAAATGAGCCTCTAATTTATTTAAGGGAGACATAACTTGATGGGCATCTCCTTCATGGGAAGAATAAGATTACTTCTCAAAGTCAACAGAATCATTATCCATTGCCCCTCTCTTATGACAAAATGCATTTGTATTCATGATGAATCTCCCTATCACAGCCTCCTTATATTACTTAATTACAAAGCTTAATTGCTTAACAATTTCCATCAATGTTTATTTACACAGTTCCTCAATTAAGTGGTAGAGGTGAGCTTACATTTAGATGCCAAAGCCCAAAGCTTTAGGAAAGTTTTAGGAAAGCTTCCTAGCCAGGGCTGCCAGCTCCAGGTTGGGAAATTTCTGGAGATCTGGGGCTGGAGTTTACAAAGGGTGGGTTTGGGTGAGAGGGTCTCTCAGTCTGGGGCAAGTGATGCACTGAATTCTTGGTGCTTGGGGGGGGGGGCAACACTGGGAGAGCTTCTAGGGTCTTGGCCCCACTGGTGGACCTCCTGATGGCACCTAGTATTTTTGACCACTGTACGACAGAGTGTTGGACTGGATGGGCCATTGGCCTGATCCAACATTGGCTTCTCTGGTGTTCTTATATTCTAACATGATACAATGTCACAGAGTCCACCTTCCATAGCTGCCATTTTATCCAGGAGGAACTGGTCTCTGCAGTCTGGAGATCAATTATAATTCCAGGAGACCTCCACGCCCTACCTGGAGGTTGGTAACCATAGGATATTCTAACCATACAATTTCCCTTAAAACCATGCGATGTCTGTGTCAGCCTCTGAAACGTTTCTGTCCAAGCGATCGGTTACACAATTTAATTCTTCAACACATGGGTTTTAAAGGCCAGACGCTTAACTATTCTTTCCCCAGATATACTTCCCAAACAAGCTTCCATTGCATTACTCTGGCATGCTCTATTAACAGTATAAAATCCTGAGGACACTCTCCTGGGAGTAAGCCCAGTAGGACTCTGGGTTGATCTGCTTCAGATGGCACTGTGACTGCAGGGTTCTAGCAGCTGAAGCCACATCAGTCTCCTAGATTCCTGCAGTGCCATAAAAATTGGTGGTAAAAAATAACCAAGTGTGGAAAAGCCTTGCTTTCTCCTGCTCTCTGCACGACCCATTCTCTACTTGACCAGCTTCAATGTGCTAGTGAGGGGAGCTATCATAGCACTGAGTTATGGTAAGCTACCAATATTTTGGTGCCCTTTAGGATGATGATAGGCAAGGAGGGGAAAGTATGGACCTCCTATTTCTTCCTGACCTGGATGGCCCAGGCTAGACTGATTTCATCAGATCTTGGAAGCTAAGCTGGGTTGGCTCAGGTTAGTACTTGGCTGGAAGACCACCAAGGAAGTCCAGAGTCACTTCACAGAGGCAGGCAATGACAAACCACCTCTGAAGGTCTCTTGTCTTAATAACCCTACAGGAAGTTGTAAGTTCAGCTGCAACTTAACTGTGCTTTCTACCACCACCAGTGGAAAAACTTCCTACTTAATGGCACTTCACACTCACAGGCATGCCTATTGCTTCCTGACCTCTTCTGTGTTTTGCTTCCCATTTCTCTCCCCTTTGCTTCCATTACCCACCAGCAGCTGCTAACACCAAGCGCAGGAGTCAGTACTGGTCATGGCTGATTTGCATAGCATGTTGACACTAACACAGATCGAAGGTTACTTCATTTCATGATACCCTTGCACAAAGTGATAAAATGACAACATTCAAATCTTTTTTAAAATACAGATCCTAATCAAATAAATAGGGTAACAAGTACTGCACTGAACATTCAGTGGGTTTTATTTCCCATGACATAAACACCTTTTCATGTATTTGTTCCCCAAATAAGAGTAGCCCATTTTCAAAGCCTATTCTGTTCAAATGTCTGCCACACCTCCTTCAGCAGATCACAAAGTTTTCTAGTCTCCATAAATATAACCTGCCCTCTAACTAAAAAAAAAACAAAGTTTCTCCAAGAACTAAGGCAGCCAGGAATGCTTTCAAAACTCTCAAGATTTCTCAGCTATTTAGCCTGCATCAAGTTTCTTTTTCATGTAGTGTATTATCAATGTTCTAGGAATAAGCCCTGTTGTGGAAAGAAATCTAATGGGCTCTAGAAGGAGGCTCTGGGCGAGTGCCCCAGCTTTGGGCATTCAGCGTCAATTTGCCATGGAAACCTCAGCAGGGTATAACAACACAGAGTCCACCATTTTCTCCAGAGGAACTGATCTCTGCTGAAGAGCAGTTGTAATTCTGAGTGATCTCCAGTCTTCCCATGGAGACTGGCAACAATGGTTTCCCAGAAGGAAATGGCTGGTTTGGAGGGTGGAGTCTATGGCATTGTACCTGTCCAAGGTCCCCCCCCTCTTCAAACCCTACCCTCTCCAGGCTCCACCCCTCAAAACTCCAGAAATGTCCCAACCTGGAATTGGCAACCCTGTCTTCTTCCCAGCCAATCATCAACCTACCGCTATCTGCCCCTCTGACTTCAGCTTTCCATCTCCTCTTGGAGAGCAGTTATAATTCTGAGTGATCTTTAGCCCTCACCTGGGGATTGGCAACAATGGTTTCCCAGAAAGAAATGGCTAGTTTGGAGGGTGGAGTCTATGACATTTTACCTCTCTGAGGTCCCACCCATCCTCAAACTTCACCCTCTCCAGGCTCCACCCCTCAAATGTCCAGGATTTTCCCAACCTGAAGCTGGCAATCCTAGTCAGGACTAGCCCCAATGGGTTTTCTCCCAAAGGCCAAAATAGACTGGGAAACGGCCTCCCCCCCCCCACCAGCTCTGAGTAGGAAAATACCTGAAGATCTGGGGGGTGGATCCTGTGGAGGGCAGCATTTGAGGAGGGAAAGGACTCAGCAGGGTGTAATGCCATAGGGTACACCCTCCAAAGTAGCCATTTTCTCTAGGAAAACTGATCTCTGTCATCTGGAGATCAACTGCAACACTGGGAGATCTCCAGGTCCCACCTGGAGCTTGACAATCCTAGGGGAAAGTCAGCCACACAGCAGGAAGTTGAAGCAAATTGTCCAGCCACAGGAGAAGTGTCTTTGTCAGGAGAAACAGCTGGTTTGGCAGTTAATTTTGAGGGAAGAGTGTCCAGGCTGGCAGCGGGTGGGGAAGAGGAGTGGACCCAGCATCCAGCCAATGGCACACAAGTACACTTGAGTGGCAGTTGATGGGCCAGTGGCTGATGGAGCACACTGCACAGCCAATGGGAGAGCTGGAAATGGCCAATATGTAAGGGAATTATATATATGTTTATAGGATGCCCTGACCTGCATACCCCAGGCTAGATTGATCTCATCAGATCTTGGAAGCTAAGCAGCGTCAGACCTAGTTAGTACTTGGATGGGAGACCTCCACGGAATACCAGGGTCAGGACACAGAGGCAAACCACCTCTGCATGCCCTCTTGCCTTGAAAAACCTGTGACTTGATGGCAAAAAGAATATATATCTGTACCTATACATCAGTGCCCTAGACCTCATGCGCTTTAGTAAAATATAGTAGAAAAAAGAATTGTGAAGCATTTGTACACAGCAAGTCTGATTTCAGTGTTTTACCAATGTGCATGTGTGCATCACTAATGCAGAGACGCAAACGAAAGGAACTAAAAGTTTCAGGAACCATTACAGACATTGCAGTAGTTCCACTAAGCTAGAGATGAGACACGGAACATACCTCAGAACAGAATGACAAAGAAGCAAAGAAATGGAAGCAGGGAATCTCTGCAACTTAAAGGCAAGAGATAGCGAATATTCTCAATCCGTTCTGCAGGTGGTGGAAGGCTTTCCCTGGCTAAACATACCTGTTCTGATAGAGCAAGTTTGATTTATTTTTATTTACTTGTCAAATTTATAAGCCCACTCTCCAGAAACCTGTTCAAGCGCTAGCCAAATAGAAATTAATAGGATATAAACCAGAGGCCCCCAACAGAGGTTCCCAGCAAGTGTTTTTACAAAGCGGGTCAGGCCAGGTATAGCTTATGCCCAGCAAGACTTCTGGTTGGCCATTGGAAGGTGGATATGTTGCTTTGGCAGCAGCTGCTATCATAGCACAAGGATCTTCACTGTGTGACTGAAGGTAAGCTGCAGCAGCTACAAAATAGCTGGGCTCAGATCTAAATGACGAATCCAATAAAGTCTACAGTGTCAATGAGTTATGATGCTTGTTAAGCCTTATTACACATGGTTTTTCATAAGATGGTTACTGACAAATAACAGTGCAATGGATGTTTGTTTCAGTCTTTCAATAACTTCCGAGGACACTGTCGTTCGGTTCTCCAGTGGAGCCTGCCAGCCCTTGGTATCTGTTTCTCACAACACTTCTCCAAGGCCGAACAGAAGTTCTATGTATCCATCTCAAGCCATATCCAACATATCTAAGTCCAACATAACTAAGGGACTGCCTCTTCCTGTATATCCCTCGAAGAGCTTTACACTCTAATAATCAACATCTCCTGGTAGTCCCTGGCCCAAAAGATGTCCGTCTAGCCTCGACTAAGGCCAGGGCCTTCTCTGCTCTGGCCCCCACCTGATGGAGCATGCTCCCCATCAAGATCAGGACCTGGCAGGATCTTACTCAGTTCTGCAGGGCCTGCAAGACAGTGCTGGCTTTTGGTAGAGGCAGCGGGCATCCACATATGGCCTCTCTGAGGTTGCTGTCTCCTAGCTGCTGGCCTTCCATCTACTGGCAACTGGCCATATCCCACCAGTATTACTGGGTTGGAACTTTCACCAGTAGCTATAACTACTGGTTTTAAATGTTTATATTGTGCTTTTAAACGTTATTGTGTTGCTGAAAGATGATGTGACCCGTCCTGAGCCCGCTTGCGGGATGGGCGGGATACAAATACGAAAAATAAATAAATAAATAAATAGTTAACCATAATACTCCAAAAATTCTCATAAGTCAGTTTCTTACAGGCACACAGTTCAAATCTTTTGTGTGGTTCTGGAATGTTTTCTGAAATTTTGGATACAATATTGATATGCATGGAGTGAATTGTTTATATGGATTTGTTTACATGAATAGATACTGAAGTTTATTGAATGTTTGACTTTTTTCATAGTTAATTTTTCATGGTTGCCCTTGTTGCCTTGCTTGATCTTCTTTCCATGAATACTCTTTTGATTGTAACCTCCATGTGGCGGCTGGAGATCTCCTGGGATTACAACTGATCTCCAGGCAGCAAAGATCAGTTCACCCAGAGAAGACAGCCACTTTGGAAGGTGGACTCTTTGGTATTATGCCCTATTGCAGTCCCTCCCCTCCCGAAACTCTGCCCTCTTCAGGCTCCACCCCCAAAATCTCCAGGTATTTCCCAACCTGGAACTGTCAACCCTACGCTAAAGAGGAATTACAACTTGGGTGAGTATTTTCATTCAGCTGTAATTTCCAGGACACCATCATCATAGACTCTAACTGGGTCTTTATTTTTATTAAATTGTTAAATTATTTTAGTGTTTTGTATGTTTTTTATGGCATTATGCCCCCATGTTCATCACCCAGAGTCTGGTATAAGCTGGGATAGGGCGATTAACAAGTTTTAATAACAATAACAACAACTAGTCCACACTGTATTGTGCATTACCCTAGAAAAGGACAGAATCACAGAAAGGCAAAGTCAGTCTAATGAGAAGATGGAATGCTGTACGATACACTATTCACCTCTATGTACAGGTGGGAGGCCTTGGCACAGAAACTGTTTAAATCTTGTTTATCCATTATACAAATTGAAGCACTTTGATCAGAGTACATATGAAAGGATTCTGAAAACTTTGCTGGCTTAATTGGAATTCCATAATTTTTTTTTTTAATCACCAGGGTGGTGGTATTCAATTAAGGAGGCATATTAAATTGGCGGGATTTGTGTGCTGCAGTCTCTGCCCAATTCAACTTTTTATGGCACTATCAGGAAGTTTTATTTCTAACAGGTGGCATATATAAATTACCAATAAAGGAAAATGACCTTAAGTACTGCTTTTTTTATAGTGCCTTTAACCAGTCTGAAATCAAGGCAGGGGGATTAATTTTGCAACGGCTCTCTTTTTAGCTCTCGGTTCCAATTTTGGAGATATATGAATAGGTTTTAATCAGCATGAGAGTCTGTTTGCATGACAGGTGACCAGCATATGCATATTTATATAGACTATTTCTTTTAAAAGCTGTTTGGGATTTGCTTTGCCTTTCAATTTTGAATCCCTTTTATTTTTTTTGCTGGGAAACAAGCATGTGTCATTACACTAAAGGCAAGGTCATTTGGGCCTTCAGCTGTGAAATCTCCCTCCCATTTAGATATTACGGTGAACATGTTTCTTGATGCCGGGAACAGATACTAAGCCACATGGCCATCCTCTGTATCTGATGTCATCACCAGTGATATAAGGTTTTACACTTGACACTAAAAATGCATTCTACCTGGGCAACGGAAAACACAGAAGGCTATTAAGAAGGAGAAGAGAGAAGAGATCGGATTCATACCCTGCCCTGCCCTTCACTACCCAAAGGAGTCTCAAAGCGGCTTAAAATCTCCTTTCCCTTCCCCTCCCCACAACAAATACCCTGGGAGCAATGCTCCCTCTAAGCTGTGGAGTCATGAGACCAAAAATTCTACTTTGTGAGCTACTGGCATTAAAGTTGTGTGTGAGTGATTTGGCTACTGCATCAATTAGTTTGCTCTGGGGCCATCCTTCCTGAGCTGAGACAAAAATGTGTGAGCCAGAGGCTAAAAAACTGTGAGCTAGCTCACGCTAACTCAGCTTAGAGGGAACACTGCCTGTAAGGTAGGTTGGACTGAGAGAGCTATTTCAAGAACTGCTCTTGAGAGAACAGCTCTGAGAGAACTTGTGACTGACCCAAGGTCGTGCCAGCAGCTGCATGTGGAGGAGAGGAGAATCAAACCTGGTTCTCCCCGGTTAGAGTCATTAAGCAAGAGGTCACTAAGAGGTCATTAAACAAGTGGCAAAGCTCCTAGCTCAAGTTGGGAAGAATGACTAGCACCTTCAGTATGGTGAAATCAGATATTATTTAGGGAGAATACATAGGTGCTGCCCTTTAAAGCCCTTCATGGCCTAGGGCCCACATATCTGAAGAACCATCTCATTCTCTCCCTGCATGCCCCCAAGTGTGAACTATGGTCTGGTTGTTGCCTCCACCACTCCCTCCCCCTGAACACATCTTTTGCCTCACATGAAACTGCCTTATACTGAACCAGGCCCTTGGACCATCAAAGTCAGTGACCGATTTCCCACAAGCAGCTGTGCCGCCCTCGCTCTTCCGCTTGCCCCAGTTGCACTGGTCAATTTCACACTCTTCGCTGCGCAGCCGCACTTTGACCTGTATCTCCCCCCGATTTCCTCTGCATCTTCTCGATCCTTGTTTTTTGAGATCAAGAAGACGTGGGGGAAATCAGAGGGAGATGCAGGTCAAAGTGCGGCCGCACTGCGAAGAGTGTGAAATTGACGAATGCAACCGGGGGGAATGAAAGAGCGAGGGCGGCACAGCTGCTTGTGGGAAATCAGTCAGTATTGTCTACTCAGACTGGCAGAGGCTCTCCAAGGTCTCAGGCAGAGGTTTCTCTTGACTAGCCACTTGGGAGGAACACAGTTTGAGTCAAAACAATTTTAACTGGGCATTAGCTTAAAGTAATACAGCTGAACACTAGGGCTGTGCAAAAATGAATGTTTATTATTATTATTGTTATTACCATTAATTTGGATTGTCATAAATAGCTACTGTATTTGTTGATATTGCATATTTCAGTCCCACTGTCTTGAACTGCTGGTGTTTTGCTTCCTTTTGCTATTCTAGCTTTTGGTTAGGCTAATAAAGTTACTTTCTGATTAAGTATCTGCTAGGGTTGCCAGCCTCCAGGTGGTACCTGGAGATCTCCAGCTATTACAACTGATTTCCAGATGACCAAGGTCAGTTCCCCTGGAGAAAATGGCTGCTTTGGAGGATGGACTCTATGGCATTATATCCTACTATGGCCTCTCCCCTCCCCAAACCCTGCCCTCCCCAGGCTCCATTCCCAAAATCTTCAGGTAATTTTCAATCTAGAGCTGGCAATCTTATATCTGTTCCCTTTTCCTTTTCTTCTTGGGAGCCAAATGTGGAACAGTGTATACATGAGACTCAAATAATCCCCTGGAATCCAAGTCTTTTTATATGTACTGGGAATTCTTTACCTGTGCATTCCCTCAGCACACAACAATGTGTACCTGTGCATAGCCCAATACAAACTTCCATTGCAGAGGGTTTCCTGCATCCTAGTTAGACACTCTGACCAGCAGGCCCATAGCTGCAGTGGGGCATCTCAGGGTTAGCCTTACTGGCAAGGCCCCACAACTTCCCACCAAGCCCAGGGCCCCCAAGCAGCAGCAGGTGTGGGGAAGGTTTTCCTTTAATTCAATTAGCCAGTGCCCCCTACGAAATTTAAGTGCCCCCCAACTTTAAAAATCCTGGCTATGGGCCTGCTGACTAGTACACCACACAGGCTCTGATAGGACAGGGCAGATGTTAAAACTCCCTTCATTTTGTAAAGGAGGGTATGTTCTCTTCGTATGTTAAGGCAGAGACTAGATGGCCATCTGATAGCCATGCTGATTCTATTAATTTAGGCAGACTGTGAGAGGAAGGGCAGGAAGGGATGAGCCAGTGCTCGGCTATTGTGGCTTTTTCTTATATGCCCAGGATAATGCCAATCACCCCTTTGGGATCAGGAAGGAATTTCCTCCAGGCCAGATTGGCCCAGAGGTCCTAGAGGTTTTTTGCCTTCCTTTGGGCATAGAGCAGGGGACCCTGGGGGAGTGGCTGTGAATTTATTTCATCAGGCAGGGGTTGAACTAGATGACTCTTGGAGTTCCTTCCACCTCTATGTTTTCTATGTTACCCTCCCTTTCTGTGCTGCCTCCACCTTCCTGGCTTCATGTGAGTAAACCTCTCCTTCCATTTCAAATAGAAGAGGATACCATGGAGCTAATCTGGGCCAGGTTTTTCCAGTTCCTTTTCAGTCATCCTGGAGTGGGTGGCCAGTTTTGAGACTCCTGGCTTTATTTTGTGTAAAGTTTTCCCTGCTACAAACTGACCGCCTTAGTTTCCATTTTGCAAATGGTTTTCATTGCAAATAGCACAAGGGGATGTTCCTGAGCTAATCGGGGCAAGGAGTTTCTGATTCCCTTCATTTTTGGCACTGAAACTCGCTTGACCTTCTGAAGCTGGTGGCCAGTTTTGAGACTCCTGGATTCATCATCAAGTGAATGAATGCCAGCCATGGTTGAACAGATGGACAGATGGCTGGTAGGAAAGATGGATCTTTTTATTATTGTAGATAACAGTTCCCTGAGTCCTGGTGAGTATATGTTCTATACACTCCTCACTGAATGCTGGGGTTCCTGAATACAGACAGATGTGTGGTCCCCATCATGCTAAAACATAAAAAAACATGGTAGCAAACAAACCTGATGATAATGTGAGAATCAGGCACAAGTTAAATAAAAGTCATTGAAGACACAAAAACACAGTGTGACAGGGGAGACTGAATTTGGAAGATATGCATGTTCACATATGTGCACATCTATCTGATGCCCAATCCAAAGATGTGGGCACATGAGGATATGCTAGGACAACTAGAGAAGCCCACTTTTCCTAGGCATGTGTTGAAGCAGTGGTCCAAAATAATGTCCTTCTAGAGTAAAAACAGTCTTCCTCTACTCTCTGATTTTTTCTGGCCCATCATTTGGTGATCTTGACTTTGAACCATATCTTCCAATTATAAGCCTTACACTCTACAGCACAGTTTCTGCAATAAGACCCCCAGATCATGAACCATTAGTTGAGGCCTACACAGAGTGTTGCCATCTTTCACATTACTGCTGCCAGATTGAGTTTCTGTGACATTTGTTTCATGCCTTTGGGCCATTTCTCAAGTCCATTGTGCTCTGTGGAATGCCTGCATACTTTCCGATCTTTTCTATAGCGTTCTTTTTATGAGTTCATTACATACAATAATAGGAAAAGCAAGGTAAGTCATAAATTTCCAGTGATCTAACATGGAGGCATGGCCAGAAATATCTCCAATCCCTCTGTGTTAGTGTGCCTTCTCTGCTTTTATGCCAGATACATTTCACAACTCTAAATTTCCTTCTTTGCACACTACATTAATCACCAAGATCACAAAACTTCATTCCTAGTAGAATTTGCTTTTAGAACAGTTGCATTACATTGTATTGTCACCACAAATTAAATGCCCCGACCAGTCATGCATGCATTATGAGTAACTTTCTTCATTACCTATTAACAATCTTCATTAAATACGAATATCATCATTTTATGTTGATTTTTTAAAAGTTGAAGAGATGGTATAATATGTTTTGCAATTAAAAATAACTTCATCATTACAATAGAGATTCATTTATACACATGGATTTTCTCCTGCCCTGGGTTTTGTACAAGAAGGATCCTAGCTTCCTAGGATTGGGCCCATGAGGGGCCACGTGATGTCCATAGAGTTTCTAGTGATTCCTAGAGCTACCCATTGTCACTTCCAGGTTGTACCCAGAAGAGACGTACCAGTGCAGAGGCCAGTAGTGGTTTTTTTCCTTAATATTTCCCCTGCTGCCACTCAGAATGGTGGTGGGCAATGAAGACAATCAGCGGAATACCTCCCACCATAGCAGGAGGTTCCTAGAGCTCACTCTCTGTGCCATCTAGAGGACCTGAACAACCTAAGGTTGCCAGCTCTGAGTTGGGAAATACCTGGAGATTTTGGGGTGGAGCCTGGGGAGGAACATCAGCAGGGTTTAATGCCACAGAGCCTACCCTCCAAAGCATCCATTCTCTCCAGGGGGACTGATCTTGGTTGTCTGGAGATTGGTTGTAACAGCAGGAGATCTCCAGGTGGCACTTGGAGGTTGGCACCTGTAGAGCAAGCAGAGGCATGGAAAAATCCCTGAACTCCCTGAGTCCTTCTTCTCAGACTACTCATCATGCAGAGGTGAGGAGAAAAACAGGAATTTATGGAGTGATAGAAAGTAAGAGAAATTAATGATAATGAATTCCCTACAGGCTTGTGGAAACTTAGGCCATGAACTTAATTCAACATAACATAAAACACAGAAAGAAGACTCACAACAAGACATAGTCACCAATGCATCTAATTGTATCTGTTGTGATTTCTGTCAGCTCCCTTCCTCTCCCTGAAGAGGATAAGAAACCAAACCAATCCTGGCTCCTCTCCAGAAACCAAACTAAACCAATCCAATCACATTCCCCACCCCCCACCCCCGCGCATAGTGACTGGTGTTCTGTGGCAATAGAATGTTCACTGGGGGATGTCATCGACTCATGACAAACAATGAATGAACATAGATTCAGGTGGGGTAGCCGTGTTGGTCTGAAGCAGCAGAATGACATTTGAGTCCAGGGGCACCTTTAAGACCAACAAAGTTTGATTCTGGGTGTAAGTTTTGGTGTGCAAGCACATTTTGTGTCTGACGAAGTGTGCTTGGGCATGAAAGCTTATACCCAGAATTAAACTTTGTTGGTCTTAAAAGTGTCACTGGACTCAAACTTTATTCTACTAAATGAACATGTGGGATTAATTCTCACAAAGCATGGTGATGGTTACTAGATTAGAGATGGTTTCTTCCAAAATGGAGGGCAAGGCTTATGTACAGCAACTAGTCACAGAATTACCCTCCCCCCCCCCCGAAAAAAGAGGAAAACTCAGCATTTCAGAGATATGCCCTCGTGACCAGGAAGTGACACAGGCACATCAGGGACGACACTCTGGTTTCTGGGCAAAAACTCTATGGTAGAAGCTAAAATTTTGAGCAAAAACCCTGTAAAGGTAAAAGTTTCCCTTGCTCAAAAGCCAGTTGATTCCAACTCTAGAGGGCGGTGCTCATCTCCACTTCCAAGCCAAAGAGCAATGGTGTCCAAAGACTTCTCCATGGTCATGTGGCTGTCATGACTAGATGCCGGGGCGCACGGAACGCTGTTACTTTCCCACCGAAGCGGTACCTATTTATCTACTTGCAATTTCTTGCTTTCAAACTGCTAGGTTGGCAGGAGCTGGGGCAAGAGACAGGCGCTCACTCCATCACCCGGCATTTGGGTCTCAAACTGCCAAGCTACCGACCCTCCGGCCTGCAGCTCAGCATCTTAACCTCTGAGCCACTGCAGCTCAGAGCTATGGTAGAAGCTAAATAGTAGAAACTACCATAGGGTTTTGCCCAAGAAACCAGAGCATTGCCCCCATGTCCACGATTTGCCTGTCACTTTTGGGTCATGTAGGAACATCGCTGAAATGCTGAGCATTCCTCCCTGCTCCTGGTAAGTGCACTCCCCAGCCCCCACCAGCTGCTGGGAGGCACCCCGGCAACCCTAGTAACACAAGCCAGAGTGGAACTGCCATGTTCAAAGGCAATATATCCCTGCGTAAGGTCAGAGAGGGTAAAAATAAAACAATTAAGACAGAGGGTAATGCATCAATGACTTAAGAATTTTCTTGCAGGATGACCTCAGCTAAGCTTTCTGCTTTCAAAATCAATGAGATAGTTGCCTCCGGAAGGTCAGAAAAAGGGCTTAAAGATATTGGCAATTCTTTATTGGTGTCACCACGTCAATAGCTTGACATTGCTACCATCTGTTACTTAAGGGGTATGAAAGAGAATGTCACCATAACATAGGGTTGCCAGCTCCTGGTTGGAAAATTCCTGAAGATTTGAGGGTGGAGCTTGAAGATGGTGGGGTTTGGGGAGGGGAGAGACCTTGTCCAAAGCAGCCACTTTCTCCGGGGGAACTGATCTATTTAGCCTGGAGATCAGTTGTAATTCTAGGAAACTTCCAGACCCCACCTGGAGGTTTTGCAACCCTGATAGCACTTATTATTTATAGGGTCAATTCTATTTGCACACAAGTAGGCCTGCTGAAACTTCAACACAAATTCTGGTGAATGTACTTAGATCAAACTTCTCCAGTTATCCAGGAGGCGAGCTCTTGATCAGGTGGACTTGATGTGTCCTGTCCAAGTTCATCTCCAAACACCTGCTGAGCAGCTTTGTGCCTGCACAGTAGACACTTTGACTAGAAGGCAAGCTTGTGCCATGGTAAATAAGCAACAAGCTCCATCTTGCAGCTGTTTTCATGCACTCTGCAAACTAAATTGTCTCATTTGCCCAAGAAAAGGAACATAACTGTTACAAATGAGGCTGCTCCCCCCCCGGGACCCCAATATTTGTCCACCTCAAAAAGACTTGATTGCCAGCAGCCTGAATAAAATACCCAGGCTGACATCAAACCAGCTCCAGAGCAAACTAATTCATGCAATAGACAAATTGCTCCCTCACAGCTTTAACGCCAGTAGCTCACAAAGTAGAATTTTTGCTCACAAGACTCCACAGCTTAGAGGGAGCATTGGACCTGACCCACTGAAGGGGAGGGCCAATAGAGATGGGGAACCTGCTGCCTCAACTAAAAACCTGGTGGAAGAGCTCCATCTTACAGGCCCTGCCGAACTGTAAAAGGTCCCGCAGGGCCCTGATCTCATATAGGAGCTCATTCCACCAGGTCGGGGGCAGGGCCAAAAAAGCCCTGGCCCTAGTCAAAGCAAGACAGACGTCCCTTGGGCCAGGGACAACCAAGAGATGCTGACTGGCAGATCGTAAAGCCCTATATTTAAGGTTGTGGTCACACTTGTGAGATAAAGGGGGGGGGGAAGAGGCTATTTCCTAAGGCGGAAGTTGACCCACAGTTGCGCAATCACACAGCTTTTTGAAGCTGCAGGTGCAGCCCGCCACTGTGTGATTAGATGCAACCATGGGTGAGTTCGGGGGGGTTGCCGTTTGTTCCCAATGCACTTAAACGAGGGGTCGATGATTCATACCTCGGCCCTGAGGGCTCCCTATGGAGTGTAGGATGGTGCACATACTGAGAAGGGGGGGAAACAACAGCACGGAGTCAGGATGGCCTGATCAGACCATCCCGATGCCATGAGAGTGCACTGGAGTGATCAAACAGGGGAGAGTCCACCTGTCGCTCATAGCAACCCATTTACTACCGGACTTTCCTCAATGCCTGTTTACTCTGCTTCTGCGGCGGAGCAACATGGGTTGCTGCCGGCTGCAGGACACTTCCCAGTTGTTCGGGTCTGCTCGTGCACATTAAATCCACCCGGCATTCATGCCTATGTCGGGGCTCATTGTGTGTGTGATCACAGCCTAAGACTCTCTCCCCCTAAACTGATGGGGAAGGAAGGGGCTGTGGCTCAGTGGTAGAGCATCTGCTTGGTATGCAGAAGGTCCCAGGTTCAATCCCCAGCATCACCAGCTAAAAAGGACCAGGCAGGTGGTGATGTGAAAGACCTCAGCCTGAGACACTGGAGAGCCACTACCAGTCTGACTTTGATGGACCAAGGGTCCGATTCAATACAGGCAGCTTCATGTATTCATGTCTGTGTGTTCACGTGATGCTTGGTAGTGTGGACCCTGATACAACCGTTCATCAGTGGGAAGAAAGGAGTAGGGGGGAAGTGTTGCATATAAAAACTGGAATTGGAAAAACTCATGAATAAAATATTTATAATTTTTTGTCACTTGGAATCTGCATCCCCAAACAGGTGATCAGATCTGTGCCGACCACCTGTTCAGGCTCGCATACTTACTGCAAGATCGTTCCCCCGTATTCTATCTGTGTTGCTTGCTTCTTGTAAAAAAAAATAGTCCCTGTTGGAAACACCAGGATTGAAATAGCTATCCTATATCATGTGCACGTGCGTTCCCCCTTCCCCCAGCTGTATCTTAAAATAGTTCCCAGGATTTCAGCCATAATAAAATACGAAATTAATTGGTTTACCGTTTACTGGTTTGTCCCAGTAGTGTTATCCAAACCAGAGCATTAAAAAAAATGTTTTCTAGCTCCAACTTTGCTAAAAACTAGTCAAAATGCCTTTAGAAACCTTTTTAATTTATTTTTTCTCAAGGAATTCCTGGTATGTTATCCCCCCCACTTCCAACATTATAGCTGGATTGTTAAATGCCTTCACATACACAAAAATCCCAAAACAATGAATAATACCTATCTAATAGACTTTTGTGCTTCACACTAAGTGGGCAATTCCATATCTTAGGCTTTGGCAATAGAAGTGTATAAATATTTTATTCATCGTTTCATTGGATTCCAAATATTTTTATATGTGACTGACACACACACACACACGCACTCCCCAACATATCTCTGCAAGAACACTTCACCATTGCTTCTTTCTTGGAAGAAACTTCCAGAACAATTCCCACATTGCCTGCTTTTATCTAGGCAGTATATGGCATTCAGCTCTCCTTTGGCTTCTTCAGATTCATAACTATGGTGGTGGGAAAAAGAGATGTCCGTCTTAATCCTGATGGCAAAGCTGGTATGTTAAGCCAGATCCCTCGCTAAGTTAGCAGAGTGCCCTAGGCTCAGAACGCAGCAGAGCTCTTTTGAACACTGCCACTCATCAGTTTAAAAGAAAATAAGAACCGATTTATTTAGGAAATACATACTTGACAGTGCGGCATAGAGACAGGGGACAGGTTCTACTTTATTTAACTAGTGATGCATGCGGAGAGGCATTCTGCATCCGTGGTGCCAAAAGTGGAGAAACGTGTCCTCCCTTTTTGTGTGTGCGTGCGCGGGAAGAGATGGAAGGAAGTTGTTTTCCCTACGAGTAGCAATCTGCACATCACAGGGTTCAGTGACAGACAGAAGTAAACAGGGAGATGCTTAGTGTCTGCCTATCTAGTGGGGACTGTCTGGTCACTTGCCTCTTGGAGGCTGAGGAACAGGGACATCACTTCTAGTTCTTCCAACAAATCCATGATACATCTAATGAGCCACAGTCTGACTCTCTTCTAGGGTTGCCAACTCTGGCTTGGGAAAATCCTGGAGATTTAGAGAGAGCAGCTGGGGAGGGGAGAATCTAGGGAGGTATCCTGTCCTGGCAAGTTGGCAGCAAGTTTCAGGTAAGCAGGTAGGCAAGGTCAAAGCAGGGGAAGATCCAAGGGTCAAGGCAAGAACTGAAGTTGGAGATTAGAGATCTCTACACGAGGCAAGCAGGAAGGCAGGCCCTAGAAAGCTGAAGCTTAGCAACTAGCTATTCTCTGGCTAAAGCACAAGCTGACTAAAAGGACATGCTGAACTCAACTGCAGGATTATATAGGGAACAGAAGGTCCTACCGTTTCCTGTGTCAGGGCTGGGTCCTTGATTCTGCAAAGATCTTCCTCATGTGAGAAGGTAGAGTGGGGTAGGCCCTGAGCTCCTCCACCTGGTCCAGGCTTCAGCTCTGGCCCTCTGCCTTCTCTGTTCCCAGGAGAGACTCTGGAAGTACAGGAGGCCGACAGGTCAACTCAGGGGGTTCTTCATCTGCTGGTCCTGTGCAGACTTGAACATGAGCTTGCTGCTGGAGATGACTTATGACGACCCCACAGGGCTTCGAGGCAAGAGAGGAACAGAGGTAATCGGCCCTTGCCTGCCTATGTGTAGTGACCTTGGACTTCCTTGGTGGTCTCCTGTCCAAGTACTAACCAGGGCTGACCCTGCTTAGCTTTTGAGATATGACAAGATTGGGCTAGCCTGGGCTGTCCAAATAAGAACATAACTAAGGAGGTAGGTATCGTGTGACAGATTACGCATGGAAAGAGGTTTTAAATGCTGCTTCTTTCAGAGAATCTGGGAGATCAGGAGTTAATCTTCCCTGGAGTGGAGAGCTTATTTGATTGGCTCTGATTGACCAGCATCAGCTGAGATTGGCTCTGACTGGCCAGCATCAGCTGAGATTGGCTCTGATTGGTCAGCATCAGCTGTTCTGGAGGGAAAATAGTTGTCTTTTGGTCTGTGTCTTTGACCGGGGAGGGGGGGGGGTGGATAGTTGGAGTCAGTGTTCTGACAGAGTTAGTCAGAAAGATTCTTCTACAGAGAGAAAATACTACTTTGTCCTATCAGTATTAGAACTACTCTGAGGAAGAATTGAGATTCTACGTCTAGAAAACTACAGATTGCTTTACAGAGACAAAAGTCCTGAAAGACAAATTTGGCAAGACTGTCTGGGCTGTTAGGCTATAACTCCCAATCAAGCCAAGTAGAAAAGGGTTATTGCAACAATATACTAATCCAAGTATCTCTCACTGAAAAGAACTAGAAAGATCTGAAATTAAGCTACAACCACACCCTCTTATATATTCAATGGTATCAAGTCTCAAGTCTGCTTCTTTCTATACTGTATTACTCAACGCCTATTCATTTTGGTCATATTCAGCGCTGGCATTCTTAAACTTGTAATGTCTTACATCACTTCTGTGCTTTTAAAACAGTTTCATTCTATTTATGTGTTAAATTCCACCTGTAGTTCATTTGTACAGAACTGATGCCAAAATAACATTCAAAGAGGCATCTATTTTATGAGAAAAAACTGGCCTGAAGAAACAGGCAGTGTCATGAAAATAAAGACTTCGGGTGGTATTGGCAAAAGAGAGAAAGAAAATAGCATTTTAAAAAAATCAAAATGGTGGGATTGTAAAATCTGGTAGCATTTCTGGGGAGCCAGTTTGGTGTAGTGGTTAGGAGTATGGACTCTAATCTGGGAGAACCGGGTTTGATTCCCCACTCTTGCACATGCAACTAGTCGTATGACCTTGGGTCAGTCACAAGCTCCCTCACAGCTGTTCTCTCAAGAGCAGTCTTTGAATGAGCTCTCTCAGCCCCACCTACCTCACAGGGAGTCTGTTGTGGGGAGGGAAAGGGAAAGGAGATTGTAAACTGGTCTGAGACTCTGCGTGAAGGGCGGGGTATAAATCCAATCTTTTCCTCTTCCTCTTCCTCCTCTTCCACTTGCTCCAAGATGGGAAATGCCACTGGTGCAATAGCATAATGATTCCCAGCATGGCGCCTGTGGACCCCATGGCTCTTGCAGATGTTTTCTTTTTCCTTGCACCCACATTCTTTTTCCTCAAAGTATCTCTTTCCCAAAACGAAGAGCCAGTCCTGGTTTTCCCCTGTCTCACTGGAACAAGAGGTGGTTCAGAAGATCTTTGTGCACCCATCTGGAATCCATTACATCAATCATAAGATGATGCTTAGCTTGGACCCACCATTTTGTGAGACTAGTTTTTGCCCTCTGGCACCCATTTTGTGGTGGTGCCCTCTACCTTTTCTCCACATCCCAATAATCTCCACAGTTTGAACAAGGTTGGAAACTCCTGCAAGTTAGGTTGTGGTGGGGGGGAAAGATGATTATTTAGAGAGGCATAGGTGTTAATGGGACATTGCATATCTTTCCTGCAGGTGAACATTTTGATGCAGGCTCTATTCAAGAACAAAAGTGTCAGTTTAAGTCAGAGGATTCAAAGGGAAGAGAACAGCATAAGATGGGAGCAAAAATAGGTGTAAAAAGTAAGTTGTATATTACATCGAATTTTTTTTAAAAAAAAAACAGTCACCTGAATGCTAGAGCTATAATTCCATCTCAAACCTGAGAGAAATACATAAACCATTAAGCTTTGCCTTGCAGTTTATAATATCACTGGTTCTCTCTCTGAAATTATAACCATATAATTTACCACTTTGCTAAGGTTTCCTGTTCCTTGGAAGTTCAAAAGACATGGATGCTAACTTATAATTGTACATGGCCAGCAGTCTTAAAAACAAATTCTATGTATTGTGCATTCTTTTCTTTTTTTAAAAAAAAAGGAATGCGTGATATTTTTACAACTTGAAAGGATATCTAGTCCAGTAATGCTAATGTTTTTAGAAGTTCCATTAACATGAGTGATGGAAAACTGCCACTGAGTTGCAACCAATTGATGAGTTTCAAGGCAAAAGAAGAAGAGAGATGGTTTCCCATTGCCTGCCTTTGTCTAGCAACTGCAGACTTCTTTGTTGGTCTCCCAACCAAGTATTAACCAGGACTAACCCCGCTTAGCTTCTGAGATCTGACAAGATCAGGCTAAGGCCACAGTCACATGGTCCTTTAAATCAGTAATCACTGCTGTTACCTCATGGATTTAAATAGACTGATCAGACCGGCCGCGGCTACTCCCATGCTGAAGCGGGCTCACTCCCAAGTTTCTAGCGCATTTTCCAACTCCGAGAAAATCAACTACTTTCCTGGAAGTTGCACTTTAAACCCGTGATTTTGCTGATCTGGACAGCCCTCTCTCGCAATGATTGTAAGAAGGGCCATCTGATCACCCTTCAGGGGGAGGGTGTTCTTTCCCAGCTTGCAGTTGAGCGCTTGGGCAGTCAAGCACTTGGCTACCTGTATGTCCTCGAAATGCCCCACACTCCGCTCTGGGCCCCGAGCCCCACCGGCCACCACCGCCTGGCACCCCCCCCCCCCTAGCATGCTTCTCTCTACTTCTCCCTGCTTTTCCATCAGGTGGTGGCCAGCGGGGCTCAGAGCCTGGAGCAAGCCAGCCAGCCGCATTTGGAGGAGGCAGCCGTGTGCAGGCGTGCAGGTGGCCCTCGCTTTGCCTCCCCGAGCCGCCGCCGCCACCGGGTTGGGATGTGTGATCATCCCAACCCGAAAGAAAACATCCTGCATTTAAAGTCCAGGAGGAGAAACTCGTGATTAGGGTGCCGTGTGACCACAGTCTGACTTCAGCCACCCAGGTCAGGGGCCATTAATTTGGGCACTACCATAATCAATGCAATCCTTAAGAATTAACATCAAAAGTGTATATCATTTTGCTAATAGGCCAAGAGAAAGAGATACCTTTTATAATAGGACTGGAACCTTTCTGTACTCAGCCCATGCGAATCAGTTCCAAATCACTTTCCTTTTTCTCTTCATCTAGCCATCATTCCAACGTAGTCGTGCCAACTGGGTGCATAAAGATGAGTTTTGTGTTGCTAGGATACCTGAGCAGGGACAACATATCTCTGTGTACTCTGCACTAAGGTGCATTGACACATAGATACAAATGATATGCACTGAGTCAGACTGTTGGTCTATCAAGGTTAGTCTTGTCTCCTCACCTCTGAATGGCAGCGGCTCTCCAGGGTCTCAGGCAGTAGTCTTTCGTATCACCTCCAACCTAATCCTTTTAACTCTGACCTCATCCCTTCAACTGGAGATGTCAGGGATTGAACCTAGGACCCTCTACATTCAAAATTAACGCTCTGCCATTGAGAATGCACTGTGCTGATAGAAAACCCCACAAATGGGGCTACTGTTGGCAGAGTTTAATTATGCAGAGGAATGGGGCACCAACTGTTTAAGAAAAATAACTCGATGTATTAAAGAGGAATCATAGACCCATAGAATCACAGAGTTGGAAGGGGAAATAAAGGCCGTCTAGTCCAACCCCCCTGCTCAGTGCAGGATCAGCCTAGAGCATCCCTGATGATGTTTGTCCAGCCACTGCTTAAAGACTGCCAAGGAGGGGGAGCTCACCACCTCCCCAGGCAGCTGATTCCACCACTGCACAACTCTTACTGTAAAAAGAAGGTTTTCCCTAATATCTAGCCAGTAACTTCTCGCCCTTAATTTAAACCCATTATTGCGAGTCCTCTCCTCTGCTGCCAACAGGAACAGCTCCCTGCCCTCCTCTAAGTGACAGACCTTCAAATATTTCGAGAGAGCAATCATGTCCCCCCTCAGCCTTCTCTTCTCCGGACTGAACATTCCCAGGTTCCTCAGCCTTTTCTCACAGGGCTTGGTCTCCAGGCCCCTGATTATCCTCCTCACTCTCCTCTGCACCCGCTCCATTTTGTCACAAGGAGCGGAAAACCAAACAGCTGAGCGTCAGTCCCCATCACTCAGCTGTTTGGAAATCCCTGCTTTCTTCTCCCCTCTGTTTTTCCACAAACTGTCACGAACTGCATCAAAATGCAGATGAGAGCAAAAAAGGGGTTATATCCAAAATATATGCCATTTTAACATCATTACAAGAGAACACAACACTATCAAAAATACTGGAAAAAATTATGCAAAACAGATCTCACCCAAGATAAATGGTTAGGTATTTGGAGAACCTATGAAAATAACTCTCCCATCATCACACAAAAACAGCAAAACTTCAGAATAATGACCAAGTGGTACAAGACCCCACAACAAATAGCACACATCTCACACAATTCATACCCCCTTTGTTGGAGGGGGTGCAAAGAAATCGGCATATATAATCATTGCTGGTTGGAATGCCCTGTCATAGCATCCTTCTGGGATAAAATAATAGAGGAAATAGGGAACATAACAGAACATACAATAGACAAAAGCCCAGAATTATTACTTCTAAATCTCATAGCGGAAGAGACTCTATCTATTACACAAAGGAAAAGAATTGCCTTATTACTATTTGCATCCAAGACTACAATAGCATCCATATGGAAATCGAAATGTAAACTAAATGCAAACCTCTGGTATAAAAAGCTATGGAACTTATACATAATGGAAAAAATTTCAGATATAATGAGACCAACAAAATCTAATGGAGGATATAATGATGTTACGTGTATATGGTCACCCATCATAACTCATCTAACTACTCAAGAAACAATACCTGATGTAATAAATACTCTTCATTTATGGTAAATAATGACAACTTGTAATCAATAAATGTATGAATATGGAATGAAACAATCTATAGACTAGAAAAGAAGTATACACTTATCCTGTATATTGTTGTTGTAAATGAAACAAAAATGAATAAAAAATTAACTTGGGAAAAAAAATTGGGGAAGTTTGTGGCTGTTCTTCAGGTTGCTAACATTGCTTTTTGCAAACAGCGAACCGGCTAAAATTCATGATGAACTTTAGTTCATCAGCCGGCTCATGCCCATCCCTAGGCAGCACAGCAGGTGGGTAGGCTGGCTGTTGAGTGGCCAGCTAAGGGCGCAAGTGGAGAGGGAGGAGGGAATTCCCTGTAAGTGTCCCCACTTGTTCTTTCCTAATTGGGATGATGATAAGATATTTGCTTGGAGAGCCATTGAAGGCAGGATGTATCTGAACCATATCAGGTTTTTGAAAAAGAAAATAAAACCATACAGAAAGGAATGCAAGAATCAGCCTTTTCTGATGTATTGGCAGTAACATTATTGTGTGTGTGTGTGTGTGTGTGTGTGTGTATATATATTTATATTTATATTTATTTACACACACACACACACACACACATATATATATATATATATATATATATATATATATATTCTTTGTGGCAATGGAGCAGAACGATTGCTACCTAAGGCTTCTTTTAAGTACATTTTCCTAACACAAATTGTCAAAAACAGGAACTTTCATTCCCAATTAATTTCACGGCAATGCATATCCTGATCCAAAAATTAATTAAGATGGTGCACTTGGGTTTAAAGCCCACTGGAGTAATGTTGATTAAATGCAAATATCTTGGCTTGTTTGGTTTGTGGATGGTGACATCTTGAGTCCTTCAGGTTCTCAGCATTGTTAATCCTAATTTAGAGATCTTTGCTATGGGATATGAAGAAATCCCCTTGGAGAAATTGTACTAGTCTTGTCAAAATTCCTTTTGCTTCTCTTAAAATTGCTTAGGTATTTGACCAGACCAGGAAACTCCATGTGTTTCATTATGCAAAATTTTCAGAATCCGGTGATCAATGATTTTGGCAGCAAAGACGAACGGCCTGGTGTTGGGCTCATGTGCTGTCTTGATGCTGTGGCACAGGAACAAACCAGAGAGGTATATACTGTCTAGTGTTGCCACTTACCAGGTTTTTGTGGGCATTCTCCTACTTTTGCTGTGGCCCTCCCACTGTTTCCCCTGAGCAACAGGAAGAAAATGTGGAGGGAGACTATCATGTGCATCACAATGTCACTTCCTGTGAAAACCCAGATATGATGTCACAGCCATACCATGATGATCTGGGAATGTCACCATAGATATCTGAGGGATTCCTAGACAGTTGCGTTGTGGCCATGACATGACTTCAAGGTGTTCATAGAAAATGATGTTACAACTCATGTGACCCTGTTTGACACGAGTCCCACCTTCTGAAAGTTTCCACTGTTTGATAACAAATGTCTTCGTTGTCAAACCACTCCCTCTTTCCCCCTGCCCTACACACTGAAATATTTATTTATCAATACGCCACTGTAATGATCAGTCAAGCAGGTTCTCTGAATTCCCAGCTTTCATTTAAAACTAAAAGTAAGTCTCTATGCCATGCCTTCATGGAGATATAAGGAAAAAGGCATCTCTGCAAGGGAATGGAAATAGAGACTTTTTAAAAAAATGAAAGCTGGGAATTCAGAGAACCAGCTTGACCTATCAATACCACAGTATCAATATATCAATATACTAGTGCCTTTAAAAAATGCAGCCACAATATTGATATAAGCATGCACAAAAAATAACAAGAGGTTCTGTGATACCACCAATGACTTCAGGTGTGTGCTCAGTATACACCGAGCCAAATAACTACCCAAAAAGGTACCTTATTGGTATTTTTCGGGTATTTATTCAGCCAAATACAAATCAGAGATCTGTATTCAGCTACAAAAATAGTATACACACACACACACACAAAGTGGAGACCCACAAGAAACTTGCGGGATGGTTATCCCATTCCTTACACCTTTGCTTCCTCCCTTCTCCCCCTACCTCTCTCACTCTTTCTCCCTTCTGCCCCCCCTTCTTACTCTCTCTCTCTCCTCCATGTATGTTACTTCCTCTCTCTTTCTGACCTGTCATCATTCTCTGTTTCTCTGCCTCCCCACTTCATCACTCTTTCTCTCTCTTTCTGCCCCCCACGCCATCACTCTCTCTTTCTGCCCCCATCACTCTCCCAGCCTCTGGCAGTGCTCTGGGAATCACAATGGATCTCCAAGCTGCAGAGATCAATTCACCTTAGGGCTGCCGGCTCCAGGATGGGAAATTCCTGGAGATTTGGGGGTGGAGCCTTGGGACAGTGAGGCTTGGGGAGGCAAGCAGCCTCAGCAGGGTATAATGCCATAGACTCAGTTCTCCAAAGCAGACATTTTATCCAGGGGAACTGATCTCTGTCACCTGGACAACAGTTGTAATTCTGGGTGCTTTCCAGCCCTTGTCTGGAGGCTGGCAAAGGTAGTTCAAGTGAAGGAAATGGCTGGTTTAGAGGGTGGAGTCTATGACATTATACTGGTCTGTAGTCCCTCCTCAAATCCCACCCTCCCAGGCTCCACCCCTCAAATGTCCAGGAATTTCCCAACCTGGAGTTGGCAACCCTATTTCCTTCCCACCCAACAGCCAACCTACCTTTCTCTGTCTTCAGCTTTCCATCTCCACCCCCCTCCCCCACAGCCTCTACCTAGGAAAATTACAGTCTTTTTCCACAGTGAGGACTAAAGCAGCTTACATTATTATTTCCTCCTTGTTATCTGCACAACAGCCCTGTGAGGCTGGTTAGGCTGAAAGTATGTGACTGGTCCAAAATCTCCCAGTCAGCTTCCACCGCAAGATGGGGATCTGAACCTGGGTCTCGCAGATCCCAGTCTGAAGCTCTAGCTGTTACATCACAATGGCTTTCATAAGGTGGCTGCTGATGAACAGTAGCAAGCAGCTGGGCCTAATTAAGTCATGCAAATCAGGTGGTATCAAGTCACACAGAGGGTGCTGCCTAGAGATGCCAGCCTCCAGGTAGGACCTGGGAATCCCCTGGAATTACTGCTCATCTCCAGACTACAGAGATAACTTTCCATGGAGAAAATGGATGCTTTGGAGGGTGGAGTTTATGGCACTGTATCTCACTGAGGTCCCTGTCCTCCCCAGCTTCCACCCCCAAATCTTCAGGAGTTTCCCAGCCTGGATCTGAATACACTGCCAGTGGCCGGGGGGGGTGGTACTTGGCAACCCTAGACTGTTGCCAGTAAAAACCCTGCCTTTTACTGACAGAAACCATTAGAACCCTCCCCTGAACATTCTAATCTTTCACAGCTGATGCCTGGAGTTGATGCCATTTCAAAAGGTGTTGGGGGGAATTCAACGGTCCCTGAAGGTTTTTTTAATTTTTTTTATTTTTCTTCAGATTGAGAAAGGTCCCTGACTATGTAGGAAAAGCTGTTGGGGGAGAGTGAGCTCTCTTTTGGCAGATATAAGTATCCACACAGAAAAAAAAAAACTCTTGGAATTAGTATATAGATATTATTCGGCTTTTATTCAGGCATCCCAAGTGAAGGGAAGGGGTTTAAAGTTTAAACTCCTCCCCATCCCCATAGGGTATAATGGAGCCAAATATATTCCAGTTTCCTGAATACTAACCTGAATACCAGTACAATACCAATATAGGTGTTCAGGGATATTTGGGGATACCGAATAGTTTCAGGTCCCAAACACCTGGATCCAAATAGACTCGGATTTTTTTTTCTTGTATAACTGTACCAATGACACCATGATGACAACAAAACCCTCTCTTGAAAATCCTGATTATTTAGGGCATGTGTGGAAGAAAAAAAACCTGACTCCACAGCTGTGAAAATGAGGAAGGAGGCCAGACATGCAGAAGAACCCTGCCCAAACCAATTCTAGTGCTTGTGGATTGACTGCCAAGAAAATCCGGAGTAAGTCAAGCATGAAGAAAAGCCATCATGTTCAAAGGCAGTAAAACTCTGTATATAGTGCTATGAAAGAACACCAACTGCAGGAATGTTCGGCCTCCTTACCATGTTTGTAGGCATTCTGAGATAATCTGATTGGCCACTTGGTAGAACTGGCCTTTCTGCTTGGGGTACCACTGGTCTGATCCAATGCAGCTGCTCTTCTCAAAACTCTTCTTTTGGCTTTCCCTGAAACTTCTGAAACATTTCAACTCAGGATCAGCCTCCCTTATTTATTTCAGATTTCTCTTTAGTCAAAATTGCAGTGGCAACACCACAGGAAATGGTGAGATTCATGTAAATATGACATCAAAGCAACATCTCTTCGCTCCTCCTTCCCCTCCCTCTCATTCCACATCTAATCATTTTATGTACAGCAGCCATTGAACAGCAGACAAGACTTTCTTTCCAGCTTGCTGACTCCAGTAGCTTTTGTTTATAGTCTAATTTACAGCCCTCAGGAGAGAGAAAAACATTTGTGCCAAGAATGCCTTTAATGGTCGCAATATATTTTTTCCATAACACATTTATATGTAGAGAACCCACATTATTTACTAGAGAGAACAAGTAAGTACAAAAAAGATTATTATTATATTTTTAAAAGAGAAATACATACATGCATACATAAAATATCACTTTCTTCCACACAAATCTGCATCACAGGCCCTTTGCTGAGTCTCCTAACTTATGACATGAGACAGATGCTGAACAAAGATAAGGCCTTTTTTGTGTTAGCACCGTATTTCTGGAATTCTCTTCCCGTTAGGTCCGCATAAATCCTTCGCCTGACTTGAAAGACATTTTTATTCCTATAGGCTTTGTGCAATCCTAAATCGAGTTATATCTTTCTAAGTCCATTGAAATCAATCTGTCTGGAAAGGCATAATTCTGTTTAGGATCACAAGGATTCTACTGTTAAAATGTCAGATTTAGGGGGATGAAGTACAGGGGATTAGATCTGATTGTCTGTAGTATTTGATTATTGTTTTCCTTATTTAGTTTTGTATTTTCAATTGTTGGTGTTAGGTTTTTTGTGTATCGTGTAATCTACTAGTCTTTTGAAAAGGGGTATAAATAACAGTGGTGAAGGAACTGGTGTCCTGCAAAGAATCATGGGAAGGGGTGATCAATTAGAATTATGGGAGTACCTGAACAGTTATGTCAAGTATGTGGGCAAAGAGGGACAAAAGCAAAAAAGACAGGATTTCCCAGCAAAATGTACAGATAAAGGAAGAGTTGTGGAATGAGGCGCTAAACAAGGCAAAAGGCCTATTATGCTGTGAAACAATTTAAATAATCAACAAATGCCAATTACAATATGCAAAGAATACAAAATAGAGTAAATATACAATATGAAATAGTGAATAAATGTACAACGAAGATCCCAGGAATTAGCTTTGTTTTGAGTGTCTTCTTCGAGGACGTTTTTATACCAATGCACTTGTGTTTTCTGTGTTTCCAATCAGTTAGAATATAATATTATTCTTAATAGAACATAAATCTTCAGATGAACAACCAGTCACAAGTTTTAGACAGACGCAGACCAATCTTTAACATTACAGAGCTGGTGCACAGGGACAGACAGAGAGCAGACTAAAGAGAGATCTAGCTAAGATCATCACGTGTATAGATAAGGAAAACAAGATACGTAGCCACAGAGGGACATAGTGGAAAGATCCAGGCGGTGTGTATGGGAGGGGGTGAGTGTCAAACTGTGGGCCACCAGAGCTTTTCTAAACAGCCAAGAGATCCACAACAAGAGGTCGGAAGGCTGGGTACCCCCTGTCCCCTATAATTCAGGGACTGGGTGGCCCCAATGTTCTGCTTTCATAATCTTAATAGGGAGGTGGCTACTTCATTCTTAGAGAAGAATTCACTCTGAAGTAAATCATTCAACAGATTAATATGCCTGAGGTGAGCATAAACTATACAGCTAATGTAACATTGCAGTAAGAGAATTTAAAGGTATGGATTTCTGCATGTTTTCACACTCAAAAAGATGCGGCATTTGTTCACAGCAAACAGGCGGCGGGGGGGGTGGGTGGAGATCAAGCTAGAAACAGAGATGCTAAAAGCACAATTGACACATTGAACCCTGCGATTTTTGTCTTCCTAAACAGCAAAGGAGTCCTTCTGTAGCCACACAACTCTTTTTCAACCTAAATTGTTAGTGAGTCAATGCCGCAGCTAGGTTACGGTGTCAGCTTTCCGTGATTATTTCTTCAGATCACAATATGCAGATGTAAGATCCGTGTAGGGAATGGTGCACTTAAGGAATTTGAATGCGTATGATAGGCCATTATGAGCTGTCTTTGTAATCCAGTCTGTATGACTGATAGGCAGCTATTCTAGAGTCTTTGGAGTATATCAAATCATTATTGCTCTCCTCTTAGTCATGTCATGTTGTCTAGAATGCCTACAAAGTAGACAAGGCCTTGATTTAATGTTTTATTCAAAGGCCAGAACTTGCAGCAGGTTTATAGCAGGCCTCAGTACTTTGCATAGATTGCTGGATTCAGCACATCGGTACAATCGCACCTGTGAAACTTCCTACCCTGAAGTGGTTTCTCAGAGAAGAGGGTTTTGCATGTGGAACTAATTCATAGGAAAGGATTCAACTTACATTTGTTAGCTAGTAACCTTTAAGAATATGGTCACAGCCTCTCTTTTTTTCTATAGACATGACCTATGTTTTTTAGTCCCTTTTCTTATTATTTCCTGCATTGATTACTGTACTGTTCTTCTTGTCAGTCTTACTGCTTCTAATCTTAAGTCCCTCCACTCTTTCTTAAATTTCAATTCTTTTTTCAATGCCAGCACTATTATGATAACTACTACGAGTAGTACAACAAAGTGTGAGTCCAGTGGCACTTTTAAGACCAACGAAGTTTAATTCTGGGTATAAGCTTTTGTGTGCATGCACACTTCTTCAGATACCTAGAATTACACTTTGTTGGTCTTAAAGGTGCCACTGCACTCATCATCACCTGGATAGTCCAGGAAAGCCTGATCTGGTCAGATTTCGGAAGCTAAGCAGGGTTGACTCTGGCAAGTACTTGGATGGGAGACCTCCTTGGAATACCAGCAGTCGGGAGGCAAAGGCAGGCTTTATTCAGCCACCTCTCTGAATATCCTCCAGCCCCCCAGTAGGGGTCAGTCACCAGAGGTCACCATGACTTTCGGGTGCACGCACACTCATGCACATACATGTTCATATGAAAAATACCCCCCCCCCCAAAAAAAAACCTGGAAAAAAGAAAAGGTGCTACTGGACTCAAACCTCATTCTGTTGCTTCAGATCAACATGGCTGACCACCTGAATATAGGAGTAGTAACAGTACTTACTAATTACTAGTAGTTCTTATTCCTTTTAGTACTACTATGATTACTAGTAGAAGTCATAGTCGTAGCTGTGGGGGGGAGAAAGAAAATAGGTTGATTCTAAGTTAGAGTCATTGACTTCCTTCCACTTCCTTTAATTGAAGCAAACTTCCTGTCTCCATAGACTTGCTTGTCTTTCTTCTGAGTATGCTACCCCTCATTTACTCCCTTGTTTTTGACTTTTGTAATTCCATTTTTGCATTGTTTATGGTATATCATGTCTGGTACCTTGTGTGTATTGTTTATTTTTGTGTTCCTAGTAATATTGCGTTTTATTCGATGTCTCATGCTGTTTGCTCTACCTTGAGTTTCAGCAAGAAAAGTGACTATGAATATAGAAAGAGAGATAGAATCATAGAGTTGGAAGGTACCTCAGGGTCATCTAGTCCAACCTCTGCACAATGCAGGAAATACACAAATATCTCCCCCTCCATACACCCAGTGACTGCTTTTCCACACCCAGAAGATGACAAAAACCCTCCAGGATCTACAGCCAAACTAGCCTGGAGAAAAATTGCTTCCTGACCCCAAAGTGGTGATCAGCATTTCCTTGGGCATGTAAGAAAGAGCCACGAGAACTAAGCACTGATGCAGCCCTTCATGCCCTCCCTCTCATGATCTTCCTAAGTTCACAGAATCAGCATTGCTGTCAGATGGCCATCTGGCATCTGTTTGAAAACCTCCAAAGAAGGAGAGCCCACCACCTCCTGAGGAAGCCTGTTCCACTGAGGAACTGCTCTAACCGCCAGGGAGTTCTTCCTGATATTTAGCTGAAAACTCTTCTGATTTAATTTCAACCCATCGGTTCTGGTCTGACCTTCTGGGGTAACAGAAAACAACTCCACTCCATCCTCTATATGACAGCCCTTCAAGTACCTGAAGATGGTTATCATATCACCTCTCAGTCGTCTCCTCTCCAGGCCAAACATACCCAACTCCTTCACCCTTTCCTTGGTCTCCAGACCCCTCACAATCTTCATTGCCCTCCTCTGGACACGTTCTAGCTTGTCTGTATCCTTTTTAAATTGTGGTGCCCAGAACTGAACAGAATACTCTAGGTGAGGTCTAACCAGAGCAGAGTAAAGCAGTACCATCACTTTGCATGATCTGGACACTATACTTCTGTTTATGCAGCCCAAAATCGCATTTGCCTTTTTAGCTACTGCATCACACTGCTGACTCAGAGTATGGTCTACTAAGACCCCTAGATCCTTTTCACACATACTACTACGGCCAAGACAAGTCTCCCCCATCTTATAATGATGCATTTGATTTTTCCTACCTAAATGCAGAACTTTACATTTATCCCCATTAAAATCCATGTTATTTGTTTTAGCCCAGTTTTCCAGCCTGTCAAGATCATCCTGTATCCTGACTCTGTCTTCTACTATATTTGCTACCCTTCCCAATTTAGTATCATTAAAATAATTTTGATAATATTAGCACCATTTACCTGGACAGTTTTTAACATTACTAGGAGCAAGTGATTAAGGTGCAAAATTCTCATTAGAGATAGTAAAAAGAGTCAGCTCCAACATTGAAGCCTGGATGCATGACATGAACTTCCATAACCATGGTCTTATTTACTTCCCTATTTAAGGCAGCTCTTGCAGTTGTCTCCATGCACACATCACAGACAGATGCTAAAATAAAACTTCACAGCTACGTATGAGCCTAGGAGCTTACAGCATTCTAGCACTGTTAACGTAGTAGCAGTGAACAAGCTGAGTGTAGTTTCTTTTTCTGTGTGTGTGTAGGTGTGTGTCCACTGCTGAAGGCATCCCTGAGGTAGACTTAACAAATCACTCCCGGCCAACAAGCAATGTCAGTGCTCTATTTCCCAAAGGGCAAATTTTGCTCTGACAAGCAGGGCTCCCCACCACCACCACCAAAATGATAGATTTATATTCTGAGGCACAAGTGTCCTCCACCTGTCATATATTGGAGATATATGTATATATGTGGGTGCGTGTGTGTATAAAAATCACACACAAGAAGGAGGAAGAATAGCTAGAAGGAACTTGGTGGAGAGGGGATATTTTCAGATACAAATTCAAGACATGACTTCTCCAAACTCCTTGAACCTCCAGAGAGCTGGAAGGTTAAATACACTTTTAGAAATAACTGTTAGGTATGATCCTACTTTTATAACATTATGAACTGGCAATATGTGATTTTTTAAAAAAAAATATATTTAATGCAATGTGGGAAGAATAATCCTGATTCATTGGTTATCAGATATGTCCTTGGAACACTCACAAAGCACCATGCAAACAGCTTGTCATATGTCTGCCTGCATTCCAGCAGCCAGTGGGAGAAAGATTTTTTTTAATACGCCAGTGGTGTGATGTCACTTCCAGGAAAACCTGGAAGTGATGTCACACCTCTCTAGTAATCACTGGAAATCCTGAGAGAGGCATCATTTCATTTCTGGGAAAAACCCAAAAGGGCCATCAGTCCTCTCTAGGAATTGCTGGAAACTCTGATTTTTTACCATAAAGCTGCTGACAATTCCTAGAGAAATGAAACATTACTTCTGGATTTTCCCAAAAATGGCATCACACTACCACTGACAGCTGCCCTTTGTCCTCCCCCTGAGTCTCCCAGTGGTTGCCAGGCCAATGCAACCCTAAAACATGAAGAACTTTGATTGCATGGTACAGTAGTCTGAGTGGGCAGCTCTGTCCCTTGCTGCAGCACCTGCCCCTCTTTTGGTGCTGAGGTGGTCCTGGAGGGATGGTAGGCCCTGGGACTGGGTGCCCCTCCCATGGGGGGCACAGTTCATCTGGCCACCAAGAAGAGTCCTGGTAGCCATAATGTCCAATATTCCCCTGAATCCAACTTTCAGTCACACATTCATATGCCCTGGAATGGACACATGGAGCCCAAGGAAGGCGCAAACAGGCTCCTGGTGGCTCTTTCCACTGAAGAAAACAGTGCAGGAGGGAAGCCTAAATCCCCTTCTGCCCCTCACCGCATTTGGAGCCATGCAGAACAATGAAGACATTTTTTAAAATGTGTGACAGAGTTGGGTCAGGCACCCATGACCAAAACCATGTTACATGTAACATGTATTTTGGCCCTAAGTATAAGGCAGTTTCACGTATTTGTATGTGTCACCCTAAACTAGCGAATAGACCTACTATTCATTCTCTTTTTTACCCTAGATAAATATAGACATATTCATAAATACATCTGGAAGAAGAAGAAGAGACTGGATTTATACCTGCCCTTCACTACCCAAAGAAGTCTCAGAGCGGTTTACAATCTCCTTTCCCTTCCCCTCCCCACAACAGACACCCTGTGAGGTTGGTGAGGCTGAGAGAGCTCTGACAGAAACTGCTCTTTTTCAGGAACAGCTGTGCCAGAACTATGGCTTACCCAAGGTCATCCCGCAGGTGCAAGGGGAGGAGTGGGGAATCAAACCTGGTTCTCCCAGATTAGAGTCTGCACACTTAACCACTACCCCAAACTGGCACTTTTCACTCACTCAGAGTTCCTACAACCCTCTACAACCTCTGACACAAAAAAATCAGGGTTACAGGCAGGTAAGGCTCTCACTCTTTGCCACCTGTCTCATATCCCTTTAATAAGTAGAGAGCCCTGACTTTCCAGACATTGGCTCCCCTCTCTCCTCTTTCCTAGAGATGTCTCCAGACAGATCAACCCAGTTCTGTATGTCAACCATCCCTTACACAGACATTTCACAGAGCTGTTGGGGCTGGGAACTACATACTGGGGGGGGGTGTTATGCTGCTACAAATGTGTATATGTGCCAATGTGTGTGAGCGTGTATGTGTGGTTCTTTCCCTGAGACAATAGGCATCCAGTTAGCAGGGTTAACACAAACAAAAGGAGTTAGCTTTTATTGAAGGTTTTACACAACAGGGGGAGTTATTCATCTCACTAACTTTTCCTCACTAACTCTCTTCTCTCTCAACATTCCATGAGCTCCCGTTGGCTGCTGTTAGGGAGAGGTGAACCTGCACATGCCCATCATAGCATCTCTCTTTTGCTCTCTCAAGCCTGACCAGAAGCAAAAGAGAATTACCTCTATAGCTTTATAGAGACCAATGAAGAAAGGCTGAAAGGCTTGGGAATGTTTAATATGGAGAAGAGGAGGTTGAGGGGGGACATGATTGCTCTCTATAAGTATTTGAAGGTCTGTCACTTAGGCCACAGTCACACGGCCCTTTAAGTCCAGGAACCCTCCCGGACTTAAAGGGGCTGCGGTTTTTTTAGTTCAGGTCAGGATGTTTACACATCCCAACCCCAGCAGGCAAAGGCGGCAGCGGTAACGGCAGCGTTGGAGGAGGCATGTGGCGGCAATGGAGGAGGAGGCAAGTGGCAGTGGCAACAGCAGAGGAGGAGGAGGTGAGCAGCGGTGAGCAGCGGCGGCAGAGGAGGAGTCAAGAGGCAATGGCGGAGGAAGAGGCGAGCGGTGGCGGCAACAGCGGCGGTGGCAACAGCGGAGGAGAGGCACTCTTCCCCGAGCCCCGCCAGCCGCCTGGTAAGTTTGGGGTTTTTCCCCCCCTTTTACACTTGGGTGCTTGAGGGCTGCCCAGATGGCTCAAATGTGGGCTCCTCGCGCGACTCCCAGGAAAACACTTGTTTTTCCCAGGGTCGGAAAATGCGGGAGGAACCTGCATTTGAGCCCGCTTTGGCGCAGGACTAGCCGCGGCCGTTGTGAACGGTCCCTTTAAATGTGGGAGAAAACAGCCCTTCCTCCCGCATTAAAGGGCCATGTGACCGCGGCCTTAGAGAAGGGCAGGGAGCTGTTGGCAGCAGAAAATAGGACCCTTAAGAATGGGTTTAAATTAAGAGCGAGAAGTTACTGGCTGGATATTAGAAAAAACTTTTTTACAGGAAGAGTTGTGCAAGAGTGGAATCAGCTGCCTAGGGAGGTGATGAGTTCCCCCTCCCTGGCAGTCTTTAAGCAGCAGCTGGACAAACACTTGTTAGAGATGCTCTAGGCTGATCCTGCATTGAGCAGGGGGTTGGACTGGATGGCCTGTATGGCCCCTTCCAGCTCTGTGATTCTATGATTCTTTAAAAAAGTGAATTTTTTTGGGCACAGGTTCTAATACTGCAGTGGAAAAAAGCTGCTTTTTCTGAAAATCCCTCCTGAAAATCCCTTACCCCAACTGGAGAGAGGGTCAAGTAAGTAATATATGGCATTGTCTTCTGAAACTAGATTAACTGGTATAAACTCATTTCATCCAGTATGAGAAGTACATGATATAAGGTCGTAACTTTGCTCATTTTCGTCTATGGCAATTTGTTACCAGTTCTGACTGGTAGCAAGAAACTAGTAAACAACTCTTGGTATCTTGGTATAAATACATCAAATACCTGTTATTATATGTTCACCCCATCACTATGAAATGTAGGTGCACACATTATGGAGGAATCAATCCCAACTCCGTTGACTTCAGCCAGAAAAGTTGTGCTTGGTATGGTGAAATTCTAACTAACGTTTAGTTCGGTGAACATGCTTGTACACATTGCTACTTATGTTCCAACCAAAGCTAAGTCAGTATTTTAAGTCATATGATGTCAATAAAAAAATTGAAGATGGTCATCGGTTGAAATTTAAATTGTGTCTTGCTCCCATACCCTGACACAAGATATGGGTTATCTAGGGTACAGTAAATGACAGAACTGTGCCAGAATAAATATAAATTATTAAAATATATATATATATCCCCTCCTTTTAATAGAAAAGAAGTGTGGTGTAGTGGTTAAGAGTGCTGGACTAAGAGCAAGGAGACCCTGTTTTAAATCCCCACTTGCGCCATGGAAGCTTGCTGGGCGACCTTGGGCCAGTCACATTCTCTCAGTCAAACTTCTTCACAGGGTTCATTTCATGTCATTTCTTCTTTGTTGGATTTATGTCCCATTGTCCTTGCAAGTGGGCCCAGGGCTTACTTAGGAGCCTTATAAGAACCTAACAGAAGCCAATGTTGGATCAGGCCTATGGCCCATCCAGTCCAGCACCCTGTCACAACAACAAGAGAAGGTATAGAACCATTAAAATAAAAGAACCAGATTAAACATTATAGAAACAATAAAAAAGGTGGAGCTATTCTGCCAGCCCTTTGGTTCCACCAGGCACCCAGATATGGCCTCCCTGAGGTTACTGTCACCCGTCTGTCACCTGTCTACTGACCAACAACAACTGGCCTTTAAATCATTGTACCATCGGGCCAGAATGTTATAGCCAACTGACACTGTTTCAAGCTATACCCATTGTTTTAATAGTTATAATGTTTTATTGTGTTTTAATCAGGCCTCCGTTCGAGGCGGGGCGCGAAGGAGCGGCGCTCCGGCAGTGAAAAGAGGCAGCCCAGGGGGCGGGTACATAAGCCCCGCCCCCTTCCCTCAGCAGCCCACAATCCCCGACCGGAAAAAGCCCCTGGTAAGGACTCCGCGCTCCGGGAAGGGCCTAGGAGGAGACCTCCAGAGCCTTTTTGTTTTTTTCCTCCCCTTGTTCCCCTCGAGTTGGGCCTCGTTCTCTTCCTCCCCTCGTGCCGTGCAGGCCAGGGGGAGGCGTCGTCGGGGAGGGGGGTGCCTTCTTTTCCTCCCCTCGTGCCGTTCAGGCCGGGGGAGAAGGCGGCGGGGAGGGGGGTGCCTTCTTTTCCTCCCCTCGTGCCGTGCAGGCCGGGGGAGAAGGCGGCGGGGAGGGGTGCCTTCTTTTCCTCCCCTCGTGCCATGCAGGCCAGGGGAGAAGGCGGCGGGGATGGGCTGCCCTCTTTTCCTCCCCTCGTGCCCTGCAGGCCAGGGGAGGCGGCGTCGGGGATGGGCTGCCCTCTTTTCCTCCCCTCGTGCCGTGCAGGCCGGGGGAGAAGGCGGCGGGGACGGGTGCCTTCTGTTCCACCCCTCGTGCCGTGCAGGCCGGGGGAGGCGGCGGCGGGGATGGGGTGCCTTCTTTTCCTCCCCTCGTGCCGTGCAGGCCGGGGGAGGCGGCGGCGGTGACGGGTGCCTTCTTTTCATCCCCTCGTGCCGTGCAGGCCGGGGGAGAAGGCGGCGGGGAGGGGGGTGCCTTCTTTTCCTCCCCTCGTGCCGTGCAGGCCGGGGGAGGCGGCGTCGGGGATGGGCTGCCCTCTTTTCCTCCCCTCGTGCCGTGCAGGCCGGGGGAGGCGGCGTCGGAGACGGGGTGCCTGCTCTTCCTCCCCTCGTGCCGTGCAGGCCGGGGGAGGCGGCGTCGGGGAGGGGGCTACCTTCTATTCCTCCCCTCGTGCCGTGCAGGCCGGGGGAGGCGGCGGCGGGGATGGGGTGCCTTCTTTTCCTCCCCTCGTGCCGTGCAGGCCGGGGGAGGCGGCGGCGGTGACGGGTGCCTTCTTTTCATCCCCTCGTGCCGTGCAGGCCAGGGGAGAAGGCGGCGGTGACGGGTGGCTTCTGTTCCTCCCCTCGTGCCCTGCAGGCCGGGGGAGGTGGCGTCGGGGATGGGGTGCCTTCTTTTCCTCCCCTCGTGCCGTGCAGGCCGGGGGAGGCGGCGTCGGGGATGGGGTGCCTTCTGTTCCACCCCTCGTGCCGTGCAGGTCGGGGGAGGCAGCGTCGGGGATGGGGTGCCTTCTGTTCCTCCCCTCGTGCCGTGCAGGCCGGGGGAGAAGGCGGTGGTGACGGGGTGCCTGCTCTTCCTCCCCTCGTGCCGTGCAGGCCGGGGGAGAAGGCGGCGGGGAGGGGGTGCCTTCTTTTCCTTCCCTGCGGGGACAGGTGCCTTCTTTTCCTCCCCTCGTAGGGGGCTTCCTTCTTTTCCTTCCCTTGTGCTGTGCGGCGGCACCGGCAGCGATTTGGGCGTCATTCTTTTCCTCCCGGTGTGCCGTGCAGGCCGGGGGAGGTTGCGTTGGTGAGTTGGGCGTCTGTGATTTGGGCTTCCTTCTTTTCCTCCTCGCGTGCCCTGGAGGCCCGGGGAGGCGGCCGCGGGGAGAGGGGCCTCTTTCTTTTCTTCCCCTGCTGGGGGAGGCAGCAGCAGTGAGTTGGGAGAGTCTGGGAGGAGAAGGCTCCTCTCTCTCTCTGTTTATGTCTCTGCTTCTTTGGACGTTTTCGGACAGAGGCTGGGTGGCCATTTGACAGCAATGCTGATCCTGTGAACTTAGGCAGATCATGAGAGGGAGGGCAGGAAGGGTTGCCTCAGTGCTCCGTTCTCATGGCCCTTTCTTACATGCCCAGTGAAATTCTGATCTCCACTTTGGAGTCAGGAAGCAGTTTTTCTCCAGGCCAGTTTGGCTGGAGATCCTAGAGGTTTTTTCTCATCTTCTGGGCATGGAAGTGTGTGTGGGGTGTCATTGAGTGTGTGTGGGGGAAGGAGGTATTTGAATTTCCTGTGAAAGGGGTTGGACTAGATGAGGTTACTTCCATGATATTCTCTCCCCCCCACTCAGCCATACATGGAGTGGCTAGCAGGGGACTGATGTGAGTGAAGCACCGTCTCCAAAGGGGGGATGTGAAGTGTTTACACATTTATTCTGGCCATGAGCTGCACAAAAAAAATTTCATAGCTCCCAGGGAGGGCAACTAGACATTTGAGTGCAATTTTATCCGATCTCTGAAGCTTAGCAAGGCCAGCCCTTGTTAGATCTTGGATGGGAGACCACCAACATAGTCCAGGATCATAGAGGCAGACAATGGCAAACCATCTCCATTTGCCTGTTGCCTCAAGAACCCCGAGGGGTCACTGTAAGTCAGTTGCAACTTGAGGGCACTTTACACAGACACAAACACACCTTTTTGGATGCAACTGCAAGTCCTTATGTGTCTTGACACATTGAAACTATTTGTTCTTGGAAAACCTCTTTGGATGTGTTGATCCATCTAGCTGTTGTAGTGGAGACAGAAATGTTTGCATGTCAGATACGAGTGGGTGATGTTCCTTTAACCTTGGCTGCTTCCATGCAAGGGGCCCCTTGGCACTGCAGACAGATAACTCTTCAGCAAAATGCCAGAAGTGGAACACTAACAGGTTCCACACAGTTTTTAAAATAATGCAGCACTTTGCTCCCTATGATGTGGAATGTCACATTCTCACACAGCCTGCTTTCCTATGAGAAGCTGTGTTAAAGAAATGGCTAGACCAGGAAATCTGCGTTTTCCATCAACTGAGCAAGAGAAACAATTCCTACTGGAATCCTCTTGGAACACACTGCATTCTAATTTTGCTTAAACTCAAGTGTATCAGAGAACCAGTTTGGTGTAGTTGTTAAGTGCACAGATTCTAATCTGATTCCCCACTCCTCCACTTGCACCTGCTGGATGACCTTGGGCAAGCCATAGCTCTGGCACAGCTGTTCTTGAAAAAGAGCAGTTTCTGTCAAGAGCTCTCTCTCAGCCCTGCCTACCTCCCAGGATGTCTGTTGTGGGGAGGGGAAGGGAAAGGAGTTTGTAAGCCGCTCTGAGACTCCTTCGGGTAGTGAAGGGTGGGGTATATATCCAATCTCTTATCCTTCTCTTTCTTGAACCAGGATCCTGTGAGCTGCAAGTCAGTCATGTGACAGGAAGAGGGAGAGCTGGGCCATAACCAACAGACTGAAAGTGACCTTGTTGTGGCTGACAAAAATAACACTAAATAGCAGTGATATAAAATCCACAGTCAGCTGTAACAGAGGGGAAAGCTGCCGGTCAAACAGAAAAGGAACACTAAAAGCACCATCAATGCCAAAGAGAATAAAAATATATTGACCTGGTATCCTGGTATTCCCCCTCTTTACCTGACATGGGTGGTTTGTTTGTTTTCCCCCACGTGTGCCATCAGATAGGCTTGCCAGCTCTGAGTTGGGAAATACCTTGCAGAATTTTGGGGTGGAGCCTGAGTGGTGGGTGTGGCCTTCTGACACACTTCGGGTGATGTCAGGGGGTGTGGCCTTCTGACACACTTCCGGTGATGTCAGGGGGTGTGGCATATGCTAATGACTTATGCTAATGAGCTCCTGCAGCTCTTTTTCTACGAAAGGACCCCTGGTTTTAATGTTTAATGTTTTAAATTGAAATTGTATTTATTTTAAGGATATTACCTGCCCTGAGCCCACTCGCTGGATGGGTGGGATAGAAATGCAAATAATAAATTAAATAAATAAATAAATTATGACAATAAATAGCTTAAAACCATTTAAATGAGGGAAAATTATACATAAATTTATAAGGTTCCAGCAGTGCTAAATATATGACAGAACACAGAGTCACACCAGAAACAATGGTAACATCTGTTTATAGGGGCTAATGTGATAGGGCAGTTTTCAGCAAAGGAGGCCAGATGATTGGGCATCTGCCATCTCAATCAGTGTGGGGAAAGTTGGTGGGGAGGAGCCCTTTCTCCCACCCACACCATGTTCCTAGACCTAATTGGCTATCGTTTTTTTTAACAGACATTCCCTGAAGCTGCTAGGCGGCTGCAGGGAAACAGGTGGGTTTTGGGGAACCCAGACCAAACTTTAAAAAAACAACAACAACAATGTGTCTACTTTGTCCTGTAGCTGCTGAATGGGGTAAATCTCTTGGTGCTGTGTATCGTCTCGTGATCCCTTACACTGCAATGGAGTATTGGAGGGTACTTCTCTGCACATTTGGTGCTACAAAAAGAAGCAAGGCATGGCTGTTGGCCACACTGAGAGCATCAAGATAACAAAATAAGTTATTATAAAAATACAAATATTTATTATGGTGTACACATTAATAAAGGATAAAATAGGTTAAAAGCAATGGTCCAAATATCAGACACTTAAAACTTTTGGGACACAGAGCTGATAGTTTTACAATTGATGGGTCTGTCTTATAACCAGTAGACCATGCACATTTTGGCCCCTTAGGGCCTTCCTTAGTGGTCAATATTACTATTGTAAAACAACACACATCCAGAAATATATATGAAAAAAAGATTTTCTTTAGAGCCAGGTATTGCTTTCTTATGTGATGTGCAGTTGCTAAAAGATTCCTACCTTCGATTCCTACCTTTGATGGAAGAGACACACAGCCAGACACATTGGATATTTGGTACCAGAACAATTTGGAGAGCATGTGCGGTTACCATTGAAAGATTATCCATGGCCCACTGTGTAAACTTGTAAGGATGTAACCAGTGTGGGTAGACATTAATGCGATAATAAAGAGGAATCACAGCCAATGTAACATGTAAAGTGAGAACAAGAAACTGATATACAAACTAATAAAGAAGGATCAGTGGGCAGTGCAAAGAAAAGATGAGGCTAATCCAGCAGGAGGAGTTGTGTGTGTGTATAGTCGTCTGATAGCCCAGTCTAGTCTAATCTCACCAGAGCTTGGAAACTAAGCAGGGTTTGCCATGGTTAGTACTTGGATGGGAGACCACCGAGGAAGACGGGGGTTGCTAGTCAGTGGAACGCAATGGTCACCACCTCTGCTCATCTTTTATCTTGAAAACCCTATGGACCCTTGTATGTACCACCCCCTGCTCCTAATGAGGATGACAAGCATGGAAACTGCTATAGAAGAAGAAGATGATGATGATGATTTTATACCCTGCTGTTGTCTGCCTTAAGGAGTCTCAAAGAAGCTTCCACTCACCTTCCCTTCCTCTCCCCACAACAGGCACTTTGTGAGGTAGGTGGGGCTGAGGAAGAACTGTGACTGATCCAAGGTCACCCAGCAGGCTTTATGTGGAGGAGAAGTGGGGAATCAAACCTGATTCTCCAGATTAGACTCTGCCATTCTTAACCATTACGCCACACTGGCATAACCATACATTCCTAATAGATTCAGCATCCTGTTGAAATGCTCTTAATTTCTCTTTAGAGATTGTCAGGTGTTCCACCTGAATAAGTCTTTTCTGCTCTGATACTTGAGGCTTTACCAGAGAAAAATGGCTAGAGGTGATGCTCCTTAGGAATATTGCATGGTAGCCCATTCATAAAGAGCTTTCAGGAACTGCGGTTCCTGGTTAAGTCATTTGACAACTTCATATAATTGAAACAGTTAATACTAGTCACCTTTGAAGAAGGATTTGAAACAGAGTGGATATCTAGATTCTTCGTTGTGACTGCAGTTGTATATTTCCCAACACTTTTGTATCAGAGTTTTACTCTTTGTTTCTAAGAGCTGTATGCGTGGAAAAAAATATTTTCTTAAAGTGATACTGTGTAATTCAACCATGGTTACTGCTGATACTGTTTCTTATTAGCATCGTTGCTACACAGTTATTTACTACTGATACCATCTGAACAAGTCCAATGCAAATTGCCACGGAGTTTCCTTTAGCCGCCTTGAGCCGGTCTGCTGGCTAGGCGGGGTATAAATGGAACAAAATAAATAAAATAAATAAATAAATAACATTTGGTGGCGCCTAGAATGGTTGATCCTTCTAGGACCCATGCCTAACGAAATCTAATTGCAGCCCAGCGTAATGTGCAAGGTCATGGCTTGAGAACACAGGAGACGTATTGTCTGCAGTTTCTAACACGAGGTTACTGCAGTGTGTATTTTTATTACTGGATTCTGACACAGATACTTCTGTGATCTCTCTTTCATCCTATTGCCTGCTGTAAATGCCTGTGGCAGCAGACACAGCATATAAAATGCTTGCAATTTAGCCTGCAGATTTTTTAAAAAGAGCATACCAATGAGCGTTGGGAAAGCCCTTGAATATATTCCCAGGCAAAAACCTGGTTTGTTTAGTCAGGGCAGAACAGAAATCTCAGCTATGCAAAGAAGAAGGGCTGCTGAGATCTGAAATCAGCAAGTGTAATTTAACAGTGGAATCCTAAATAGAGTTACGCCAGTGGTATTCCTTCCATGGCTCACAGAGAGCCATGTACACAATCACCATCAACCAAAGGATAGCCCAGGCTAGCCCCATCACATCAGATCTCAGAAGCAAAGTACAGCTAGCCCTGGTTAATATTTAGATGGCAGACCACCAAGAACAAGCACAATAGTCATGGGATAAAAGGACAAGTCCTTTTGTGGATCAAAAACTGGCTAATTAAAAGGAAACAGAGAGTGAGTATAAATGGGCAATTTTCTCAGTGGAGGGAGGTAAGCAGTGGGGTACTCAGTCCGATGCTTTTTAACTTGTTTATTAATGATTTCGAGTTGGGAGTAAGCAGTGAAGTGGCTAAATTTGCAGATGACACAAAGTTGTTCAGGGTGGTGAGAACCAGGGAGGATTGTGAGGCACTCCAAAGGGATCTGTCAAGGATGGGCGAGTGGGCATCAACGTGGCAAATGGGGTTTAATGTGGCCAAATGCAAAGTGATGCACATTGGAGCCAAAAATCCTAACTATAAATACACGTTGATGGGGTCCGAACTGGTGGAGACTGACCAAGAGAGAGATCTTGGGAGTCATAGTAGATAACTCAATGAAAATGTCAAGACAGTGTGTGACTGCAATGAAAAAGGCCAACACTATGCTGGGGGTTATTAGGAAGGGAATTGAAAACAAATCAGCCAGTATCATAATGCCCCTGTATAAATCGATGGTGCAACCTCATTTGGAGTACTGTGTACAGTTCTGGTCGCCACACCTCAAAAAAAATATTATAGCACTGGAAAAAGTGCAGAAAAGGGCAACTAGAATGATAAAAGGATTGGAACATTTTCCCTATGAAGAAAGGTTGAAGCGCTTGGGGCTCTTTAGCTTGGAGAAATGACGGCTGAGGGGTAGGGTTACCAAGTCTGGGTTGGAAAATACCTGGAAACTTTGGGGGTGGGTCCAGGAGAGGGTGGGGTTTGGGGAGGGGAGGGACCTCAGCATGGTACAGTGCCATAGAGTCCACCCTTCAAAGCAGCCATTTTCTCCAGGGGAGCTGATCTCTGTCAGCTGGAGATCATTTGTAAAACCAGGAGATCCCCAGGCCCCAGCTAGAGGCTGGCAACCCTACTGAGGGGTGACATGGTCGAGGTTTATAAGATTATGCATGGGATAGAGCAGGTAGAGAAAGAAGTACTTTTCTCCCTTTCTCACAATACAAGAACTCGTGGGCACTCCATGAAATTGCTGAGCAGTCGGGTTAGAACCCTACCAGTGTTAAGATCAACAAGGTTTTTTAAAGAGTTGGATAGACTGTGTAGTCAATTTATATGGAATGAAACGAAGCCAAGAATTAGATGGAAAGTACTACAAGACAAAAAGGATAGAGGGGGATTTGGCTTACCAAATTGGAAACTTTACTATAAAGCAGCGGCTTTAGGTTGGATAAAGGGGTGGCTGGTATTAGAAAATATAAAGCTGTTGAGCTTGGAAGGTTATGACTTACCTATGGGATGGCATGCTTATGCCTGGTACGATAAAGCAAGAGTACATACATGTTTTAATCGACACATAATAAGAGGAGCATTAAATAAAATATGGAAGGAAACAAGAGATACTATGATAAGATACTGAAATGGGTATCGCCGCTAGTGGCGTATGTTAAACCCACTCTAATGATGGAAGAGAAAAGAGAAACATATGAAGGGTTGTTAGATGGCAACAATAAATTAAAGACAGAAGAAAATCAGATATGGCAAAAGATGAAATTAACTTGGTGGGAGAAAATACAAATAAAGTCTAGATATGATAAAGATAAGAAAATAGGTTTCTATATAGTTAAAAATGATTTGCATAAGATTTGGCTGTCGTCAAGTGACAAACAGATTCAAAAACTATATAATTTCCTATTAGAGGATTATATGTTAGATGAAATAGTCAAAAATACTATGGTGGCATGGATGAAAGATTTTGGGAAAAGTGTAGACTTAACCACTACACCAAACTGGAGGGGGGGAGAGTTGATTCTACATCCTGCTCTTTGCTACCCAATGGAGTCTTGGAGCAGCTTACAATCACTCTCCTTCCTCTCCCCACAACAGACATCCAGAGAGCCAGTTTGGTGTAGTGGTTAAATGCACGGACTCTAATCTGGGAGAACCGGGTTTGATTCCCCACTCCTCCACTTGTACCTGGCTGGATGACCTTGGGCAAGCCATAGCTCTGTACCAGCTGTTCCCTCAAGGACAGCTTGGGAAAGAGCTCTCTCAGCCCCACCTACCTCACAGGGTGTCTGTTGTGGGGAGGGGAAGGGAAAAGGAGTTTGTAAGCCGCTCTGAGACTCCCTTGGGGAGTGGAGGGCGGGGTATAAATCCAATCTCTTCTTCTTCTTCCCATGAAGTAAATGAGGCTTAGAGAGCTTTGAGAAAACTGCTCTTGAGAGAACAGCACTGAGAGAACTGTGACTGACCCAAGGTCACCCAGCTGGCTTCATGTGGAGGAGTGGGGAATCAAACCCGGCTCTCCAGATTAGAGTCCGCTGCTCTTAACCACTACACCAAGCTGACTTCAGGGGTCACTCAGCTCAGTGGTGCAAACCATGGGCACTGGCTACCCTATTGCTTCCTCATGAAAGGTGACAGGAGGAAAACACAGCTGATATACTGATAACAAATTACCATTGCTGATTAAGGGTCTAATCCATGTGGCCCCTGAGGAGCTGGCCAGGGCTTGGCTTTGCTTCCTCCTGGCCACCAATGACCTACTGGAGCAATGGCCCACCAGGAAATTTCCCTGTGAGTTTTATGGCCAGTCTGCCTCTGTGCCTTTAGGGGAATCACAGGGTTGGACCATGTGGATCCAACCCAACGGAATCCAATAGAAGTAGTACAAGGAAGACTGAAAACAGGATGATTTTTAAAAAAATGATTTGTTTTGTGGAAACAAGAATGGCAAATGAAATATCTCAGCAATGAAAGTTGCTTTTATATCAGTAGAACAAGGTTATCGGAGAAGACTTGCAAACTGTTGTTTTATTTAATGGACTAGATAATTTAATGACTGTGTGTTTCTAGGTATCGATGTTTAAGGATAGTAAGTTAGCTTACAAGGGCAGGGAATCAATTTGGGGCTATGTTTTAACAATCAACCATATTTTCCCTTTTTATTTATACTAGCTGATTTTGTAGCTCCTTTTTTTTTGCTTCAGATCTAACACCCTCATGCATTGTAAACAAAAACATAAAACTGGTTGCAACACAGCAGGCTGTTTAAATCTCATGAACTTTGTTAGTAAAAAAAAACATTTTAAAAAATCATTAATAGTTCCCTTTGTCCTCTACTCAGTGCCCTGAAGTTGTATAAAACAGTGTGCCCTTCTGGTCACTCTCTTAGGACAATATTTATTAGATTTTTTTAGCCATCACTTACCCAAAGGGTCTCACTCAGGTTGCCATTCCCCCGGTGGGGCTAGGGGATCCTCCAATTTTGGGGGCCCCAATCCACAGCAGCCCAGTTGGCCAGCAGGGGAAGCCCCACCCCCAAGAAGCCCCCTATCAGTAATGCCAGTGTGATGACATCACCCAGGAGTGACATCATCACATTTCTGATGTTGGGGGAACGCTCTAGATTTTGGACAAAACTCTATGGTTTTAAGGCATCAACAAGCTTGTCCAGAAGGACTTAGGGGCTATTTACTGTGAAATCTTATGCAGGCCAAATCCATTGATTTCAAAGGGCTTAGACTGGAGTAACTCTGAATTGGAATGAACTATGTTTTCTTCCCCATCATTGATTCTTCAATGAGTAGCAAAAACAATTCTGCCCTAGTAAATCTTCATTATTTACTCTGAGAAAGTAACTACTACATATTATTTTCTTAAGTGCTGCAAATCAATGTCCCCCCCCCCCCCCCCCCAACAAATCTAAGACTGATGGTTTGGTTTTGCAATATTGAGAAGTTTTTTCTTTCTCATATATTTTTATCTTCTCTCAAATGCCTCAGTCCCCCTTTTCCCCATTATTACATTTTTCATTCACTGACCTTTTTCTTTCATTATGAATGTTTTCAGAAAATCCACCATGGCCTGGAGAAGGAAAACTCTGCAAGAGATTGGCATTGTTTTTACTTCTTCACTCACACCTGGAATGCCTGTTCAGTGCTAATATACAATGTGCTGGACAAAATGCTTGTCAGGTTCCAGGAGCACTTGAACCCAGAACCTAAAGAACAGCTAGGGAGTTTTACCCTGAATGCCACCTAAGCTGCCTACCTCCAGGAAAGACTGGCTGGCATAAGTCTCTTCATGACGGCCAGCAGAGGAAGTATGCTGTGCCTGAAGGGAACCAGTGACAGCAGACTGAAGGAACCAATAGAAACTAGCTCAGAGGTATAATGCTGTTACTGATGGGCTGGGACCTTCAGGCTAACTTATCCATAGCATAGGGTTGCTAGCTGTGGCAGGCAATCACCCGGGAGCAAGAAGGGAGTGGGGAGATGCTAGCATGCAATGTCATTTCCAGCAAAAAAAAAAAACAGAAGGAACATCATAATGTGCAGGGCGCTCTAGGATTCATCCAGTAAAACTCTATGATAAAAGCATAAAGTTTTAATGAAGAAGAAGATATTGGATTTACACCCTGCCCTTCAGTACCCAAAGGAGTCTTAGGGTGGTTTACAATCTCCTTTTCCTTCCCCTCCCCACAACAGACACCCTGTGGGGTAGGTGGGACTGAGAGAGTTCCATCAAGAACTGCTCGTGAGAGAACAGCTCTGACACAACTTGTAACTGACTCAAGGTCACACCAGCAGCTGCATATGGATGAGTGGGGAATCAAACCTGGTTCTCCCAGATCAGAGTCCACACCCCTAACCACTACACCAAACTGGCAAATCTGAGAGCATCACCCTTTGGGTGCTGGTGCAACACTGGTGCACCCCCCCTTCCCACCATTTTTCTCTGCTATAGCAGGAGAACTGGTCTTCCTACTATAGTATAGTATGGTGTAGTGGCTAAGTGAGCAGACTCTCATCTGGGAGAACTGGGTTTGATTCCCCAATCCTCCACTTGCAGCTGCTGAATGACCGTGGACAAGCCATAGTTCTGTCAGAGCTGTTCTCTCAAGGACAGTTCTGGAAAGAAGTCTCTCAGCCCCATCTACCTCACAGGACATCTGCTGTGGGGAGGGGAAGGAAAAGGAGTTTGTGAGCTGCTCTGAGACTCCGAGTGAAGGGCGGGATATAAATCCAATCTCCTCCTCCTCCTCTTCTTCTTCCATTAAAACAATGCTGCTCTTAGAATACATCCTGTGGGCATTAAAAGGCCTGAAATCCTGCTTATGGCATTAAAAGGCCTGAAATCAAGGCCCAAACTACATGTTAAGATTTGTAGTGTGTACCACCTGGATTTCTCCAACCTGACATTGGTTGTGACAGTCGGTCATCAGGAGCAGATGAACTTGTTTTCCAAGAAAGCAGGATTCCATCAACACACGTGCAGCCCCCAACAGGGCCACTTTAGGTAAGGGAAATGGAGCAGGGGGAGAGACTGGCTTTCCCCTTGGCTGTGGTCCCAATCCAAATTAGGGTCCTGAGTGCTTAGAAAAGAAGTCCCCCTGTTCCTGGCTTCACCATTAAAGTTTGGTCAGGTAAACCCAGAGAGTACACATTCCAAATTGTAACACATCATTTTGAACTAAGGATGATCTTCATTCCCTCATCCTTACTGTTTTAACCCTCCCCAAATCCTAGGTTGTCAGCTTCCAAGTGAGCCCTAGAGATCTCCTGGTGTTACAACTGATACCCAGACTATAGAGCTCTGTTCCCCTGGAACAAAGGGCAGCTTTGAGGGGTGGACTATATTTATTGGTTTACAAAATTTGTATCCTGCCTTTCTGCCCTTACAAGGGACACCAAAGTAGCCAACTATTTAAAACATACATGATGAAATTTCATTTTAAAATTATTACAATCAACCCACTCCACAAACACCCATGAAAAAGAAGATTTGGTTTTTAAACGCCCCTTTTCTCTACCGTGAGGAGACTGAAGGTGGCATATAATCACCTTCCCTTCCTCTCCCTACAATAGTCATGTGAGGCAGGTGGGGCAGAAAATGTTTTGAGAGAACTGTGAGAGCTGTGACTGGCCAAAGATCAACCAGCAGGCTCCATGTGGAAGAGTGGGGAATCAAGCCCGGTTGTCCAGATTAGAGGCTGCTGCTCTGTTCCTAACCTGATGGCGGTGTAGTGGTATTTAACTGAGTTAAAATACAAAGTCTAAAACTTTGGTTTGGAACGAGGAATCACTGATTGAATGCCAAAGGAAACAAACAAACAAAAAGTCTTCACCTGCTGGAAGAAGAGGGCAACAGAAGGGGGCAGATAAATCTTCCGGAGAGTTCCAGAGCTTTTGTGCTTTGACCAAGAAGGCCCTCTCCCAGGTTGCCACCCACCTAATCTCAGAAGGTGGGGGGCACCCAAAGCAGGGCCTCCAAAGATGACCACAGTGGTTGGGCAGGTTCAAAAGAGAGCAGGCAGTTGTTCAGGTATGAATTGTGCCCAGAAACAAATTGGAGCCAGTGTATATGGTCCTAGACTGGAGTAGTATGGTTCCTATGTCACAAAAGTGATTTCCCCTGTCTATATAAGTGTTTGCATTTATCTTTGAATTGTTATCTTGTACAAAGCAAAACCTCATGTATAAGTGATTTTCAGGATTCTTCTCCAAGTAATTGAAGTGCTTTACCTACCAAGCGCCTGTATGTAGTAACCTTAAAATGTAAGAGCTAGCAGCTGGGAACTGTCTAGGTAATTGTTTGACAGTTGGTCATCTACAGTTCAAATGTCAGTTCGACAGCTAAGGATCTAGATCTCATTTTAGATCAGCTAGATTAAATAACTGATCATGCTGATTGTTCACTTAATTAATAAGTGACAGCTGGGCTAGCCTATAGAGAAGGGTGAGGAAGCCATCATCACAGACAGATGACATCACCATCATGATGCTGGTGGATGCAGACTTGTGAAGAATATGTGAAGCTGGAAGAAGGACCTTCACACTCTTCAGGACTTCCACTCTTACATCATTGCTTCTGGGAGGACTACTACTCAAGATGTCTGCTCTGGAACTGTAAGCTGCTTAGGGTCGGTGTCTATAGACATAAGAACATAAGACAAGCCAATGTTGGATCAGGCCAGTGGCCCATCCAGTCCAACACTCTTGTCACACAAGTGGCCAAAAACACCAGGTGTTCTCAGGAGGTCCACCAGTGGGGCCAGGACACTAGAAGCCCTCCCACTGTTGCCCCCCCCCCCAGCACCAAGAATACAGAGCATCACTTGCCCCAAACCAAGAATTCCTATCTATACCTTGTGGCTAATAGCCACTGATGAACTTCTGCTCCATATGTTTATCCAATTCCCTCTTGAAGCCGTCCATCACCACCTCCTGTGGCAGTGAATTCCATGTGTTAATCACTCTTTGGGTGAAGAAGTTAGATAGGTTAGATAGTTAGATAGACTAGTTAGACTAGTTAGATAAGTTTGTTGCGTTGTCAGGGCCGGTGCTTCCATTGGTGAACTTAGGTGGCCACCTAGGGCGCAGGCCTCAAAGGGGTGCAGAGTGGCATGGCCAGCAACCCAAGGTGGCAGCCAGCAGCTGGGTGCGCCATCCAAAGCTGCCTGCTCCCATCGAAGTCTTTTGGGGGTGGGGGCCAAGAGCGAGCTGCCGCTGGACTCAAACTTTGTTTCTTTTCTTTTACTTTTAACAAACTTTTTAAAAACCAGTTTGGGGTCAGCCGGGTCTGCACACTGGCAGAAGCCCCACCTGTAGTTTTCAGGAACCCTCAGTCGGCCAAGAACAAGCTGGGTGGGGGCTGTATGTGCAGTGTCTTCTTGCCGCTGCTGACCAAGCCACTCTGGGGTGGGGGGTGGGGTTTGCTTGGCTGTGGGGGGGGGGTGTTTCAGAGCGTGTTCAGTTCGTCCACAGCTTCCCCAAGCTGGCTGGCCTGCAGCGCCCAGAGGGGAGCATTAAGCCAGGGCAGCAGGAGCCTGGCTGCCATCTGGCCTTTGCAAATAAGGGTTGGGGGAGGAGAGGCAGAAAGTTTTGCTGGTGCAGCTGCTGCCAAGCAGCATTCAGCCCCTTTAAAGAGCAAGCTCCCTGAAGCGCAAGGTGAGGCTTCTCTCCACTCTCCCTTCTCCCCAACTGGTTTGGAATGGTTGCTAAAAATTTCAACCTGCTGTAAAAGAGAGGAAGGAAGGAGTGATCTAGTCCCAGCTGCTCCAGCCCGGAAAGTCTCCTGCACTTAGTAAGGAGCCGCAAGGGCATGCTGGGCAATGTAGTCTACGTGGCTTCCTTTGCAGTGGAAACAAAGCAGAGGGCTAGAAAATCCCAGCCAGCCAGTCTCAGGGAGAAAGTGAGCGGTGGGGAGGGCTTCTCTGCTACACCCAGCAGTTTTGCAGGCAGCCTGGAGAGACAGCTGGATGAAGGGATGGGGGAAGGGGAAAAGCTACAATTCATGTATGAAGAACTGCTGCAAACAATTCAGTTTTTTAAAAGCAACCTAAAAGTCCAATTCTCATTTGAAGGTGGATCAAAAGGGGGGGGGGAGCTAGCTTTAAAATTAAATTCATGTATAAGAGCTGCTACAAGCAATTCATGATTTTTAAAAGGCAACCAAAAAGTCCAGATCTCATTTGAAGGTGGGTCAAAATTGGGGGCGGGGGAGCTTAAAATACAATTCATGTACAAGAGCTGCTGCAAACAATTCATAATCTTTAAAAAGCAACCAAAAAGTCCAGTTCTCATTTGAAGGCGGGTCAAAACTGGGGGGGGGGGGGGCAGAAGGTCGCCTTGCCGAGTGTGTAAAAAAACCTGGCACCGGCCCTGTGTGTTGTCTTTGTGCTATTGTACACTCTTTCCCCCTACTTGTATGTTTTTATGTTTGTCTGTCTTTTGTAAATAAATTTCTGAAATTCTGTTTTTAAACATTGGAGTGAGTTACTAGTCCAGAACCCAAGTTTGTTTTATTTCAGTGCTAAATTTACACTACCAAAAGCTATTTTTTAATTGGGCATATTTAAATTTCTTTTATTTTAATACGTCACGGCCAACTGACATCACTGGGGCTTGCCCGATATCACGACACCCTACAATCTACTCCAGTTAGCAACCTGGCTGCATTATTCTGTACCAAATCAAGTTTCCAAACACTTCTCAAGGGCAGCCCCATGCAGAGCGCATCACAGTAATCTAATCTAGATTTAACCTGGGCATGCATTGTAGTGGCCAGGTCTTTTCTACCCAGGAAGGAAAGGCTACACCACAACTGGCTAACCAGCTACAACATATCATATCCCCACCGAACTCCCTTTCCTTCCCTTCACCATCCCTAAGCACCACACTCCCGTGTTAGAGACTGGCAACCTTGTCTAATCCTAGTTTTGATTTTGGGTCTCCATTACGTGTACGAAATGTGTCCCTTTCCCCCGTTCTTTGCTTATTCCCATAAAAAAATTTTTTTTTCAATGCTGTTTATATGTCAGTAAATCAGTGTTATAAATCGTATGCATATTATATAACAAATTATTTATTATACTTCATTTTTATTTACGTTATTTATTATCCTCCTTTCTCCCTGAGACTCAGTATAAGTACCTTGCGCAGAGAAATACAGCATAAATTGTATACTTTTAAAAAACAAGCATACACAATACAAATAAGACGTCAAAAACAACAGCTACAGAATTTCTCATACCTGATGCTTTGGCTAAAAACAAAAATCCCTGTTATGATTTTTACTTTTCCCATGCATGAATCAAACCATGAATCATTCTTTTTTTATACAATTTTCTGTGTACAGTTTTCTGTGTTTTGACAGGGATGTGTTTTGGCTCCAGAGTTATTTAGTCTCTACTTGTATGATTTACCAAAAAAATTACAAGGTCACCAGTCCCAGGTTCCTAGTTTGTCTGCTCACCCTGTACCACTTCAAATTTATGCAGATGATGCAGCTCTTCTTTCTCGCTCAAGGGTAGGATTAAGATGTCTTCTCCAAGCTTCTGTTTTGTACAGTCATGATAATTTGCTTTTTATTAACTGTGTTAAATCTAAAATAATGTGTTTTCAGAAATATCCATCATGAAGAAAAGTAAACCCCTGGATCCTGGATGGGCATATGATTGAGCATACTTAGGCCTTCATTTTTCCTCTTCCAATAAGAGATTTCATTATTTTTGTCTTCTTCAGTCTACTAAAGTTCACTTAGCCACAACTATGTGATTCTTTTACCATTCTGGAGGACAAGTTGTACCTTTTGCTCTGGAGGTCTATGAAGCAAAAATTAGATATTTTCTGCTTTATGGAGTTCCAATTTGGTTTCCTGCTCTTTCCTCTAAAATTGAATCTCTACAGTAGATGAAGGAGTCTCAAGCTTGTAGATTCCCTACCCAAGTTTTCCCTCAAACCTCCCTTTAGTTATGAATAAGATACCTACCAAAATGAAAATGAAAGGATCATCTCGAGTTATGTAATGATACCAACAGAAAACGTGCACTCTCTTTTTGGGGACTGAGCACCCCCATCTTTTCCAGTGCTTCCAGATTATTTAAATTTTTTAACTATTCCAGCCTTTCGGAGACTTCTCTTCTTGGCCAGACATGATGCCTTTCCCTTTAATGGATTACTTGGCAGATTCTCTCATAGTCCGATTGAACAGAGTCTGCCCGAGTGGAAATGTGAAGACAGAAACACCCATCTTTATTCAGCTGTGATTATATTCTTCTATGGAGTTCCAATTTGGTTTCCTGCTCTTTCCTCTAAAATTGAATCTCTACAGTAGATGAAGGAGTCTCAAGCTTGTAGATTCCCTACCCAAGTTTTCCCTCAAACCTCCCTTTAGTTATGAATAAGATACCTACCAAAATGAAAATGAAAGGATCATCTCGAGTTATGTAATGATACCAACAGAAAATGTGCACTCTCTTTTTGGGGACTGAGCACCCCCATCTTTTCCAGTGCTTCCAGATTATTTAAATTTTTTAACTATTCCAGCCTTTCGGAGACTTCTCTTCTTGGCCAGACATGATGCCTTTCCCTTTAATGGATTACTTGGCAGATTCTCTCATAGTCCGATTGAACAGAGTCTGCCCGAGTGGAAATGTGAAGACAGAAACACCCATCTTTATTCAGCTGTGATTTATATTCTTCTATAAAGATCTTTTATTTCTCCAGTTTTTCACACTTTCCAGTAGGTTCACCCAATTACCATTTATTATATTTGTTATCTGGCAAAGATAAGGCTGTTGCCCTATCTGTAGCTTGTTATTTAACTGCTGCCTTGAAGATTCATCCAAAGGTATAATTAATTCATGTCGAAATGCTTAGTTGCATACAGTCCTCTTTTTGCACTGGAACTGGAAATAAACTTTACAGCAAAGTTGGCTCATCCTTCCTTATAACTTCTATGGCTTTTTATGGTTTGGAATAGGAGATCTAAGTTTCATTGACTTAGGCTACTGGGTGGATTAATTTGAAATATCATTCCCTAGAATAACATGTATTTGAAATAAGAAATAATCTTACAAAATGGAAAGAATTAAATTACAATTCCCCAGGGCTAGCTGCTGCAATTGATCTCTGAGACACCAAATGCATTTGAAAGACTAACCAAGGGCCCTAGAAATTGCTTTAAACTGTGCTGAAGAGTTTAAAACTTAAAAAAAACCCCAAGTGTTGCACAATAGACAGTTCTATTTTAGAACTTGGAGATCATAGCAACATATGAATATTCATTGCCCAATTTTTGCTGGTCCTCTTGGGGAATATTTACTAGGCTCAAAGAAAGGAGGAGATTGACATTGACAATGAAGAAAACAGGAGAGAGAAAATGGCTGCATCAATTTGTTGAAGCAGCCAGGGAGTGACAGAAAGATTCAGCCCCCTTGGCAAAAAATGTAAATAAGTTGCAGAGCCTCTAATTGGACAGAGTATGATCTTTGCAACAAAGACAGGAACATTGATGCTGCAGTCATAAAGCATGCTTAAGGATGGTTCTCACAGGAACCTGTGAGCTTGACTCCACATGTACGGGAGTCTCTGCCTCTCTGCTTTTCTGTGGCAATAGCGATTACAGCAACTGGGTGCCACCTGGTTCCTTCGAGATGAAGAAGGCCAAGGGAGTTGAGCAGATCAGTAAGGGTGCTGGGAAGTAGAAGCACAGACTGTCCATGTATTAAGATGGCTGGAGTGGAGCTGTAAACGGATGCCAGGAAATGGTATAGAGATCAAAACAGAACTGTTAACTGCTACAGGGAAGCAGAGGCTTCTGTATACCAGTGGTGGTGGAAAGTGCCATCAAGACACAGCTGACTTATGGTGACTCTAGGTAAGAGATGTTCAGAGGTGGTTTGACGTTGCCTGCCTCCGTGTCACAATCCTGGTGTTCCTTGGAGGTCCCCCATCCGAACACTAGCCAGGGCGACCCTGCTTAGCTTCCAAGATCTGATGAGATCAAGCTAGCCTGGGCCATCCAGGTCAGGGTTCTGTATACAGATAGACGAGTCCAAAGACTTTGGTATGCATAGCCCTGCAGAACTTGTTTCTGAATAACAGTGCCTAGGATTCATTGTGGTGACTAAAAGTCTAAAATTGCCAAAGATTCCTTTTTTTCACAGTGTTTTATCTATGCACATGTATGTAGTTCAACAACAGAGAAGGTAAAAGATCTGTATGAACTGCAGGCATAGAAAGCCACAGGAGTTCTGGAAATATCCCTGGACTGACAGTTCCCACATGTTCAGCTCATCTTGCACCAGCCTTTACTCATGTACCCACTTGTATAAAACAAACTGGCAACATGAGCCAGCCTTTGTAGGCTTTGAGTTATGTGCAAAGTGCTGTCCGTACAGCAATGATCAGTACGTTCATATCCACTGGTTCCTCTGAAAGCAAAAAATAAAAATAAAAAATGATTGAATTAGCGTTATGGAGGGAATTAAGGATACATGATTGCCTTGTATCGGCTGTTTGAAGTTGAATTAAGAAAAGGGGCTTTAAAACCTGTTAGGCAATGCCTCCTGCGGTGCTTAATTATGTATAGTGATTCATTATGTAAGGGAAATGGTTATGACTCAGGCAGGGAAATTTTTCATGCTGATGAACAAGTTTGTATTTGGGTGGCCGCTGAAAGAGTGACAAGGATTGGGAGAAAATCTCTAAAATCTTGCATGTTGCTGCCTGAGGAGACTGACACAGGGATCTGATGTAGACATATGAAATAGTTCATAAATTCAGCTTGCTTCATTTTTTTTCCCCTTTGTGTCCCTAGCGGGCCCACTCCCAGGGCACCACGGTACCTGCCCACACCCTTCCGAGTGCCTGCCAAGTGTTTTTAGAAAGTGGACAGAGCCAGATAGTGTTTTTTGCCTAGAAGGGTTTCCGATTGGCCACTGGAGATCTGGCTGGCTGTGAGGAGGTTTTAAGACATTATCTCTACAGCAGCGACCTCCACAGCACAAAGGATCCTCACTATGTGACTGCAGGTAAGCTGTGTATATGCAAGATAATATTTTTAAGCAATAAATTGAAAAGCACATTAGAGAAGCCAGTGCTGGACCAGTCTAGTCCAACACACTGTCACACAGTGGCCAACAATATCAGGTGCCATCAGGAGATCCACCAGTGGGGCCAGGACACTAGAAGCCCACCCACTGTTGATCCCCAAGAGGGAATTGGATTTTAAAAGGCATCCTGTTAAACAGAGCTCCTGCATGAAATGCTGATGGAGCTACTATTACAGCTACTCCCTGACATTTTGTGGTTGGCCCTGCCTCCTATGGCAGCCATTTTCTAATTATTCCCACACCCCTGTGGCAGAATTTCAAAGCTTTCATACAGGCTTCAAAAGCTTGGGGACCCCTTATCTATAAACTTCCTTAAGCCACAGTAACCAAGGGAAAGTGATGATCATTTCTGTGGCAGATATGGCAAAGATGTCTGAGGGGAGCAGTGAGGGAGGAACAATAGAAAACCTGCAAGAAATGAAGACTCTGTTGATCTTAAAGGTGCCACTTGGCTCTAAATTTATTCCAGGAGACTGTAAGGGAGTTTGAAAGAGGGACGATAGAGTTGGAGGCTTGTAGCCTACCAACTTTTTCATTGGTGGAAGAAGGGGGGCAATCTAGACCAGTCCTCTTGCCTAATTCTCCTTATTGCAGTACAGGCTCATAGCATTGGAAAAAGTGCAGAGGAGGGCAACTAGAATGATAAAAGGGTTGGAACACTTTCCCTATGAAGACAGATTAAAGCACTCGGGACTCTTTAGCTTGGAGAAACGATGGCTGAGGGGTAACATGATCGAGGTTTACAGGATTATGCATGGGGTAAAGCAGGTAGAGAAAGAAGTCCTTTTCTCCCTTTCTCAGAATACAAGAATTTGTGGGCACTCCATGAAATTGCTGAGCAGTAGGGTTAGAACGGGTAACAGGAAATACTTCCTCACCCAAAGAGTGATTAACACATGGAATTCACTGCCATAGGAGGTGGTAGTGGCTACAAGCATGGACGGCTTCAAGAGCGAATTAGATAAACATATGGAGCAGAGGTCCATCAGTGGCTATTAGCCACAAGGTATAGATAGGAACTCTCAGACTGGGGCAAGTGAGGCTCTGTATTCTTGGTGCTTGGGGGGGGGGCAACAGTGGGAGGGTTTCTAGTGTTCTGACCCCACTGGTGGACCTCCCGATGGCACCTGGTATTGGCTACTGTGTGACAAGAGTGTTGGATTGGATGGGTCAGTGGCCTGATCCAACACTGGCTTCTCTTATGTTTTTATGTTCTTAATATAGCACTTTCTGGGGCCTCGCCTCCATTTTATGCCAATAACAAAGCTGGTAGGAGCTAATAATCTAGACTAAGCAGGTAGTATCCTTAAGAGAAGAAGAAGAAGAAGAGATTGGATTTATACCCCACCCTTCACTTGTAGGCTCAGAGCGGCTTACAAACTCCTTTCCCTTTCCCTCCCCACAACAGACACCCTGTGAGGTAGGTGGGGCTGAGAAAGCTTGGAGACAACAGTCCTTGAGAGAACAGCTGTGACAGAGCTATGGTTTGCCCAAGCAGGTGCAAGTGGAGGAGTGGGGAATCAAACCTGGTTCTCCCAGATCAGAGTCTGCGCACTTAACCACTACACCAAACTGGCTCTCTTATACCCACATATTCCCCATCTGTGAGGCTGATAATGAATGGAGCTGCTACAGCGCAAAGCTGTGGGTGATGAAGGTATCTGACAATTATGACTATAGTTCTAAGGACAGTCACCCAATGGTAAACCCTGCTGAATAACATGGGCCATAACTTCTCAATAGATCGGTTTGAGTTTGCTTCCTAGGTGTACTCTTCCTAGTTGAAATCAAAACATCTCCCTTCCTTCTTCTCTCTTGGTTGCTGAGTGGCTTCCCAGGATGAGATTGTGAATATGGGGAGGGGAAGGAAGAAGGGCGATGTTTAGAGCCTGCAGAATATTTCACAAATGGATGTCTTGATTTTCCATGTTATATCTCAAAGACTGGGAAAATGCACTACTTAACCTTGGACCACTGCAACCACAACCTACTCTGTGAGGCTGGTTAGGCTGAGAGCAGTTATCTGACAAAGGAAGCTTTGTCAGCAATTTTAGGCTCTGAAGTCACTAAATTTAATCCTAGGCACTTATTCGGAAACAAGTTTTAAGGGACTCTGCACACCAAAATCTTAGGACACATCTCTCTGTATACAGAGCCCTGACCTAAGTAGCCATTGACAGACTTATCATCCATGAATCTATATAACCCCCCTTTAAAGCTGTTTATTCCTGTGGCCATCACCACATCCTCTGGCAGCGAGTTCCACCTTTTAATCACTCTCTGTGTAAAAAAAAGTATTCCCTTTTGTCCATCCCGAATTTACTGCCCCACAGCTTCACTGGATACCTCTGAGCTGAAATCAAGCTGAGGGGCAGTAGATTCAGAATGGACAAAAGAAAATACTGCTTTACCCAGAGAGTGATTAAAATGTGGAATTCAGTGCCAGAGGATGTAGTGATGGCCACAGGAATAAACAGCTTTGAAAGCGATTAGGTAGATTCATGGAGGATAAGTCTATCAGTGTCAACTAGCCCTGTTGTTGGCCCTCCAGAGGAACTGGTTGGCCATTGTGTGAGACAAGATGCTGGACTAGACAGACTACTGCTCTGACCCAGCAGTCCTCGTCTTATGTTCTTATAACTTCTAGTACTTTGAGGGAGAAAAAATTTCCCTCTGTCAACTCTCTCCACCCCATGTATAATTGCATAAACCTCTATCATGTTCCCCTTTAGTCGTCTCTTTTCTAAACTGAAAAGATCCCAGACTCTTCAGCCTTTCCTTGTAGGGAAGGTGCTCCAACCCCATAATCATCTTGGTTGCCCTCCTCTGTGCTTTTTCTAGCTCTGTAATGTCCTTTTTGAGAAACGGGGACCAGAACTGCACACAATATTCCAAATGAAGCTGCAACATGGATCTACACAGGGGCAGTATAACATCAGCCGTTTTATGTTCATTTTTTAAATTTAAAAAATTATTACAATTATTAAAAAATTCAAAAAAGAGATACAGAATACATATAAAATACATTACCATACAAAGCTGTGATCTGCCCTGTCTCGTGAAATGTTGAGAACCACCGTTTTATATTCAATTCCTTTCGTAATATCCCCCAACACAGAATTTTGCCTTTTTCACCACTGCAGCACACTGGGTTGACACTTTCACTGAGCTATCTACTATGACCCCAAGATCTCCTTCACCCTCAGTCTTAGCAAGTTCAACCCCATTAGCCTATACTCAAAGTGGGGGGGGGGGGATTTTCCCAATATGCATCTCCTTAACACTTGCCAAATCAATATAACACAGTTTCACTACAAAACCAAAAAGAGAAATGCAGGATCAATATAAAAACAGAGGCAACATAACACTCAAAAGGTGGTACAGAGGCCAAAAAAGGTTCATAATAGTTCCTCCCCCCCCCCTCCAAACACAAATACACTTTTTGGCATTGTGGGGAATCTTAAACAGTGAGAAAACAGCCCACAAACACTCAGGCAAAGCCAGCTGTAATATTCTCGAGCCAGCTGTAATATTCTCTTTGCCATTTGAATATATTTTGTGTGTGTTGAAAGTAATTCCTCCATTGAATCGCCACTTCAGAAATCAGGAAAACATCCAGATGATGCAAAAACCCCCACAGCCAAATCCCTCTGGAGGAAAACAGTTCTCCAAGGTAAGATGATCCAGATTGCTGTGCCTGGAAAATCTCTCCCTCTGACACATTCTTGTTTTTGTTTTTGGTCCTGAATGGCATTGGTGGGCTGTAAAAAAAACGTGTCTGCCAGCAGGAGCTGTCACATCTGCTTCATGCGCTCGTCCGGCAGAGCACATGTTTCAGAGGCCCAGGGACAAGGCACGGCTACGCTTCCATTTAATGCGGCACACAAGAGGGCATGTTGCTCACTTAATTAAAGCAGGTCTTCAAGCCACCTTTCAAGGCACATATGTGCACCAGGAGAGAAAAAAATAACACACTGTTTTTGGTTCTGGCTCTCCTGGCCTTTCTAATTAAAACTGGCAGGAATGAATAGATTTAAACAGAATGGATGCCTTTGGGTTATGGGGTCAATTGAAAAAGACTAGAAATGTTGCCCTCTTCACTCACCTCTCTCTTCCCTTCCCTTTTCCTTCTGTATTCTTCTAAATTGGATCTGGAATGAAGATTTGCTGCGACTACAGCAAGTCAACTGCAAAGCACGGTCTCGCTGACTCCTCCAGGAAGAATAATGTTGGCTTGCCAGACAGAGCCCATCCTATATTCTTTGCCACCAGTCTTCATTGAGACCACCTGTGTGGTTTCTGTGTTCACACTGGGGTTCCAGTGGCAAACAAAGTGGTGGGCTTGGGTTCCTTGAGACAGAGGGCCATGGCTTAGTGATAGAACATCTGCTTGGCAGGCAGAAGGTGTCAGGTTCAATCCCCAGCATACCCAGGTAAAGGTGGTGGTGGAAAGAGCTGCAGCCAATTTATAGCGATGCTGTAAGATTTTCAAGACAACAGATGAACAGAGGTGATTTGCCATTGCCTGCCTCTGCATAGCACTCCTGGACTTCCTTGGTGTTCTCCCATCCAAATACTAGCCAAGGCCAGCCCTGCTTAGCTCTGAGATCTGACAAAATCAGGCTAGTCTGGGCCATTCAGGTCAGGGTCCAGTTAAAGGTAATAGATAATACAAGCAGAAGGACCCGTGATACTCATGGGTGGGGGGAGAAGGAGCTCAACGTTGAGGAGGAGGAAGCACCCGCAGGTGAGCTTCCCCCCCCCAGCACCGAGGGTGAGGCCCGGGCCCGCCAATCCTTCTCTCCCCCCACCCCCCGCGGCAGCAGAGGCAAGGCCTGGATGCCTCCCAACCACTGGCCAGCCAGAGTTTCCAGAGCATTCTCTGCGCATGTGCAAGGAATACTCTTTTAGGAGGATTTAAATATCCCCTGTATCATTTTTTGGATTTTTCTGCACACCTGGGGAGTCCCCCAAATGTGCAGGAAAATCTCTTGGCCCCCTAGGTGTCCCCGATGTGCGGATTTAGATATCCACACACAGGGGGCATCTTGGCTATTAGATATATAGATAAAAAACCCTCACTTGAGACCCTGGCAACCCACTCGATAGACCAGTGTTCTGGTTCAGGAAAGGCAGCTTCATGTGTTCACAAGCCAGCTTCCAATTACCATTGATAGGGCCATCAGAAGGAGGGAAGTTGCAATGAAACCAGTAATAAGAGGAAGGTTTATCTCTCTGATCTCAATAAGAGGAAAAATTGGTTAAAACAAAACTTTGGTAAAACCACTTAAGCCGTTAGAACAACATTAAAAAAAACATGTTCTAAACAAATCTATAGGCAACTTGTGCTAGAAAGGAAAAAAAACTAGAGGTCACTGAGACAACACAAGTTCCAAAAAAAAATATTTCTTAAGCAAAGATACTGGTTTAGACACCCCAAATCTATGAAGCTTTTGTCTTGGAAGATAAAAAAAAGAACAGGCAATGAAAAATCTAAACTATTTGATGGATGTGCATGGAAACATATTAACCACATCCAAGGACATCTTAAATTCCTTTTCTCAATATTATCAAACACTGTACAGCTCGGAAGACCCACCAGTTAATATCATCAAAGCATATCTACACACACATAGGTTAGTTGAAAAAATTTCCCAAGAACACAAGGAATTTATGGACAAACCAATAATGACTCAAGAAGTCATAGAAGCAATTAAGCAATTGAAGTCCAACAAAACTCCAGGCCAAGATGGGCTTCTGGCAGAGTTCTATTTAAAAAATTGTAAAAGAAGGAGGGAAGTAATTAGCAGGTAATTATCTATTATGCCTGGATCCAGCTCCAGCTGACCCTATCCATCTCTCCAACTTCCAACATTTTTCATGAGAAGGAGGGCAAGAAACTCTCCCGACACCTCTCCATTCTACTTGCTGCATCTGTAAAAAAAACTCGAAATCAGACAACAGAGTAAGCCCTCCACCATAACGACAGCCTAAACCAAAATACCACTGAAATAGTATAGCCACCACACTTTCTGGACACTCAGGGATGGAGCTAAACGTATATCCAAGAAAAGGAGTTCCAGCATCTTGGTGCCATCACCAAGAAGGTTGTATATGATTGCCTTTAAACCCTCTGATGTTGATGGAACACAGCTTCAGATGACAATCTAAGAGCTCAGGTAGATGAGATGTATGAATACACCATTTTTTGTTTCATTTTCTGCACATTTGTTGTGTTTTCATCCTACCTATTTCCTTGCTACTTTAACCACTGTTTTCACTTCTTTTATGATATTCTACCCTATTTCAGTGACATCTGTTCTATACTATTTTATGGCATTTGTGCAAGATTGTGCCATTTTGATGTATGTCAGGAGCAGAAATGGGCATAAATGTTAATGGCAATTTTACTATCCAGTTGCATTGTTTCGGTCAGGAAAAGTGGCAACTACAGTTTCATCTGGACAGAGCACTGAAAAGACCACAAAAATACCAATTTCTGAATCAAAACCAGAATAGAATAATCAATACAATAATCTACAATAGCAGAATTATAGTTTCTGAGAACTTTTCCAAAGGTGTTCCACAAAGTTCTCGTGACAATAGCACAGCCAGAAGATCAAGTCATATGTATCTGTGGCAAGGTCACTGGAATTAAAGATAAATAAATAAAAGGCTCAGCCCAGCCAAATTTAAGCACATTTAACCTCCATTGATTGTAGACCGGGAGAGTTTCATGCATGCACAACTTTCTCCCACTACAATCAATGGGATTTAGAAGTGTTTAACTTCAGCCGGCTCATGCTTCAAATTAGTGGGGGCTGACAAGAAATGCCAGAGCTGTAATCCTATACAGAGAGGCTACCTAAATACCATCTGTGTCAATGAGATTTAAGCTGTCTGTGTGCAGGATTACATCCCGGTGGTGCTATCTAGACTGCTGTATACAATGAAGTAAGTCTTATCGCCTGTATCCCTTAATTCCACGAGGAATCATGCCAAAATGGGGGTTGCATGCATGATTCTCCAATCCAATCCCATTACTGGGAGTATGCATGCATTGTGCTGTACCAGAGAAAAAGCTGGATCCAGCTTTCTGGCTGGGCTATACACATAACTCCAGAAGAGGCTGAGGTGAGATCCCAGTTCCCAGTTCCTTATTTGCATTTCCTAATTCCAACTTCCTATCTCAAATACTTTGGCCACCAAATGAGAAGGGAGCACTCATTGGAGAAGATCCTGATGCTGGGAATGATTGAAGGTAAAAGAAGAAGGGGATGGCAAAGGATGAGATGGTTAGACAGTGTTATCGATGCAACAAATACGAAATTGAGCGGGCTCTGGAAGATGGTGAAGGACAGGAGGGTCTGGCGTGATGTGGTCCATGGGATCATGAAGATTCAGACGACTGTGTGACTGAACAACAAAAAGTTCCTTTTTCATTAATCTAACCTCAAAAGTGGATGATGCTTAAAAAGCTTTGTGCCCCCAAATAAAGTTTTAGGGGTATGAGCTTTCGAGAGTCAAAGCTCCCATCATCAGATATCTGATGACGATATTGTTGGTCTCTAAAGTGCTACTGGACTCAGATCTAACAATCATAGAGTTGAAAGGGCCCATCAAGAAGGAGCTATATTAGTTGACTCAATTTGAAAAGATTATATTGAATAAAAAAAGATCACTTTTTAGGACATTTTTATAAACTCCTTTTGCAATGTGATACAGAAACAGAACAAGTCAAGACATGTATGGTGAAATGGTCACAAAACTTTGGCAAGGAGATTTTATTTCAGCAATGGGAAAAGCTTTAGACGAAAGACATAAAATTTACAGCGAGTCAAGCACTCAGAGAGAACTGGTGTAAAATGTTTTTTTCACTGGTATATCACCCCAAAAGACATTGCGAAGATGGATAAAAACGATAAAGGATTGTGTTGGAAGTTTAAAGAGATAGGTGGTACCTTTTACCTAATGTGGTAGTCTTGCAAAAAACCTAGCAAATATTGGATGGAACTACATATTGAAATTCAAAACATTCTGAATATTAAATTTGCCAAGTCACCAGAGACAATGCTATTAGGAATCTTACCATTGAATATCGATAGAACAATGTATGAACTGTCCAGATACATGCTAACGGCAGCAAGAGTAGTATTTGCAGCCAAGTGGAAAATTGAGGGTTGCCCAACTACTGAGAACTGAGTAGACAAGATGCAAGAATACGCAGTTACAGCAAAACTGACAAACTACATTAACCAAAGACTGAAAGATTAATTCAAAAACAACTGGCGAGTTTTCTATGACTATTATAACTCATCTCTTTAGTTATATATCTGAAAGGTTTAATAGTAAATGATAATATTATAAGAGTTTTAATATGAAATGAAAAGAGTGGTGCATGTTTATTATAACAAACTGTTGTGTGAAATCTTATAACAGATAAAATTGATAAGTTGAGATAAAATGAAACTATAGTATGAGAAATTAGTAGAATGAATAGGTTATTATACAGATTTTTAAAGTTAATATGCCATTACACCATATATATCTTGTTAAACATTTGTTAAGCTGTTATACCATATACTTTTTACATATATGTGTATGTGTATAAGGAATGTCCTCAATTTCTGTAAAACTGTCCTCACGCTAGTTTTTTTGGTAATTATATTTTTCTATTTGTTTCTTCCTAGTCCTTTTCTCTGTATCCCTTATAATAAAGAAATAAAAAATATTAAAAAACAGACTTGAAAGGGGTCTTGTAGACCATCTAGTTCAATTTCTTCCCCAGTAATGAAAGTCCATCTGAGAGTATTCCTAAACAGGTGGTTTCCACCTCTGCTTGAAAACATCCCGCATAGGTGAAAAGCCCTTCCCTTCAAGTGTCAATCAATAATACTGGAACATTAATGGCACAGGATGAAGTCTGCTAGTATGTTCCTCTCTTTTTTCTGTCTCCTTATTCTTGCCAACCCATGTTCCCACATGCTGACAAACTGTTATAACAAGACCACCAGAAAAATCATGACTGTGAGTATGCCATGCTTCCTTTCAAGAAATTTAAGTTCTGAGCTGGGGCAGGTGTTACATCGAAGAATGGTGCTCAGAAGAGCCATGGGTGGTATGTTAAAGAGCCATATTTGGCTCCTGAGCTAGTGAATGTCACTCGTTTAGATCCATATTTTCCATACAGGATGTTAATGGCATGCTTCCCAGGTGGTTTGTTACCACTGTTCGATAGATGTTCTGATTTCACATGCTTCTTTTTGATGCCCAGCTTAGCATCAGGTAGCGACACTGAATATTGTCGCTTTAATAACTGTTGCCCTTTGATGATTACAAGGGCTGATCCTTGTATCAAAGTAAGCAACACTGGAGTATGACATGCTGTGATATGCTACCGGGAAGTTTTTATTAAGATTTTTTTTTTAAGCCTTCTATTATCTGCAGTAAAAAAGAAGAAAAACAATTACTCTGGTCACACAGGAATGCAATCTAAGACACAGCCTGGGTTCACGACATGTGTTCCTGGTCAGTGTGGCGTCAGAGTAACCTTTATTGTAATAAATACAGTGGCTTCCTATCAGAACAAATATCAAACATTCCAAAGAAAAAGGAAACCAAAAACATTTTTTCTGTAGAAACGACACCAAATTATAGATCTCCATTAATCAAAGGTGCAGGAGACTTTCAATACTGCCTACAATAAGTTTAAAGTCAAATGATTCTTGGGATAGGTTTATATTTGCAATAAAGAAGGTTGTTCCACTGAATACAGGACTTTGGGCAGTGTCTCTGAAGCAACAGAAGAATCACCTCGCCAAAGGAAACAATGTGGTGAAAGGTATTCTCATTTTTTTCTGTGTTGTATCAGATGTTATGCACAGTGAAATTCCAGAACAAAAGATATACACATAATTTGCTGGTCCAGGCCATTACCATGATTTTCCAGAATGTTAATGCAAACCCAAGATTCTTAGGTAACAACCACCCTTCCCCAAACAATCTGTGTTGTTGTTTGTCTTTGAGTACTGCTAGTTGGCTAAACATGTTTGTTTGTTTGTTTGTCTATTATTTCAACTTGCATCCTGCCTTTCCTGCAAGTGGGCTGGAGGTGGTTCATAACAATAAAATGTATACCATCTTAAAATAAGTTGATTAGACAATAAATAACAATATTAAATCAATACAATAAAACCAATTTAAAACATTTAAAGTGGGCAGTGCAATATATTCAATTTCCTACAGCCAGGAAATGAATTGGCCCACATCAAGCCATGGTGGTCGCAGAAAGCAGCAATAATAATAATAGGGAGGCCATGTGGTAGATGCCCTTGGCCTCAATCAAAGGCCTGACAGGACAGCTGTTTTTCAGCCCCTGTGAAACTGCAACAAGTCTTGCAGGGCCCTGATCTCAACTAAAAACTGGTTGAGGCCAGATGGGCACCTTTCAGGCCAGGGACAACCAGCTATCCACAGAGCACAAGGCTCTTCTGGGCACATATGTATAGATATGTCACTCCCAAGTTTTTCTTTGATTCTACTGATTTCCTGAGCGATGGCCTTTTTCCTTTCCAACTGGATCCTTGCAGGAGAGGACAGCTTCCAGCCAATCATCTATGGAGCAAGCCACAGAGAACTACAGTTTTCTTTCTCTTTCTCCAGTGGAAGGGGCTACAACCACAAAGATACAATATAAAACCAAGGGGGGGGGTTTACTTTAAACTTTTACTGACTGCTACATAGAAATATCCTAGATAAACAAACAGACTCAAGGCAACTCACATTACTGATGCTGTGCTTCACTTTTCCCCAATTCAGTTTTAACTAGGATAATTTCTGAAATAATGACTGAACTGCAGACTTGGCTGCCACTTTCATTTTCTTCCATCCATTTGTTCCTCTCTACCTTAACTATACATTTTTGCATTGATAAAACACTGCCCCCAAAAAATCTTGATGTGATTGTATGCGACATTTAATCTAGATTTTCATTATGTGATGCTGTACTGATGCAGAGATGTTGCTCCTCTGCTTTGCTAAAATGTTACAAGAAACAATCTAAATGAAACCGGTTGTATGACCCCACAACGATCCATTGGGTTGGCTTCCACTGCCAATGGTGGTGTTTTCCTCCAGTACAAGGAATATTTCCCTGGCCCAAGAGGCTTAACCACTACAAGACTATCTTCTTGCACAGGAGGAGACTCCTTGCCACAGAGAAAAATACTACTGTTGGCAGAATGGATCCGCAGGACACAGTTCTTGCTTGCATTATGTCAATGCTCATGTGTTCAGTGGTAACCTATGGGACTGGGGAATCCAAATTAATGGGGTAACTGAGGTCTGTGGCAAACTGCACACTGCTCTATTTATAGGGTTGCCCTCCTGGCAACCTACAGGGGATGGGGGGGAAGTACCAGGAGTGGGAGGGAGGCCCAGCTTATGTTGCAATGATGTGTCTACATCACTTCTGATATGACCTGGAAGTGATGTCATCACACTGCAATGTCAGGTGATGCTCTGGTATTTGAGATAAAACTCTATGGTGAATATGGCTTCTACCATATTTTTTGCCCAAATACCAGAGTGTCACCTAGACATCAGTATTGGAAGTGATATAGACACATCACTGCAGTGTTGGCTGGGCCTCACTCTTTTTCAGCCAGCCAGCTGATTGGCAGTATGGTGGAGAGGGACCCCTGCCTAAACCAGGGTGTGTGTGTCTGGCAGCCCTATCTGTTCAGCATTTGGAAATTAACAATTTGAATAATTGAGGATTCCCAAGCCATCCTTTTCAGTTTTAAAACAAACCCATGTAATTTGTAACTTCAAAATTAGGGAAGACATTTGGATGAGAAGAATTTCAGAAGCATCTCCTGGAGGAGCCAGGGAGGTTGGGTACCTTTCTTCTAGCAATGCCCTACCTGAAGATGAGCGTGACTTGTGTCCAGTAGCACCTTAAGGACAAACCAGATTTCCAGGGAATAAGCTTTTGAACGTAAAAACTCCCTTCATGAAACAGTTGCCAAAGGGGGCCTTGACTCTCAGAAGCTTATACTCTAGAATACTCTTGCTGGCCTTTAAAGTGCCACGGGACTAAAATTTTGCTCTTCTACTTCAGACCAACATGTCTATCCATGTGAAGCTATTTGACAACATCATTGGAGTAAATCCTGGCCACCTGAGTAGTATCACCAAGCAGGAATCATCCAGTGGTGTTATTGGTGATAAGACAACTAGAGGACAATGGTGAAATGGCTAGCCCGTCTCCAGTGAAGAGGTTTATTAATCTGACTGATACAGCTTTGAACATTGCTCCCTATTGCTCTTTCAAGTCCAAACAATATAGGCTTGATAAACATAAAATAATATAGATTGCTGAGTTGTCCACCTCACCTGATCAAGGTAAGCGGCAGTCCTCGTAAGGGTATAAAACAAAGGAAAGCTGGATTTCTCTAATGGGGTTTTCTATAGGCCTTCTCAGTGAAGCAACTGCCCTCCACTGAAGACAATTACTAAAGCAATCTATATATGTACAGTGATAGCTAACCTTCTTATGAGCACAGAAGGTTAAACACATAAATTTTAATTAATGAAGATGCAGCCTGCTGACTTTCTGGTATGCTTTAATGCAGATACACTCATTAGTAAACGTTCACCAGGTTTGCCCATGAACTTTTTGATTCACCTTTCTTTACTCTTTATAATGCTGGAGGAATTCATGTAGACATCTGAGGGGTAAGCTTGCAACTTTGGCTTTGCTCTGTCTTTCTGGCCAAAGACATGCAAATGAAGGAAGCTGTTTTGTTTTATTTTTCTTCCCAACAGTAATGTTATAGACAGAGTGCTTTCATGAAAGCTCCACCGGCAGATGTGATTAATGGGTTTCACTGAACTGTTTGTTGAACATGAATATGGATATTAAGGTACTAGTACGGATACTAAAGTCTATACTGTGCTGAGTTGCACCCGATATACAGATAACAAGATAGATCATTCTGTTATTTAAAGATGCAACATCAATGATCAAGAATCAAACAGTATAAACTGGAGTTTTGTAAAGCCAAGAGATAGATATCTTCTCAAGAGAGCTCCTAGGAAAAGATGGTGAGAGTGATGATGTTAAGAACCTGAGGTCACATCAAGCCCTTAGGTCATCGAAGGTGATAGCTGCTGCATCAACCAGCTGAGCAAAGTTAAAGGCTGAGAAACTATTGGGTACGACCAGCACAAAAGTCCAGAGCCGTTTTCTTATAGAAGGTGTTGCCTTGCATCAGGTTCAGATAAAACTACTTCCCTAATGGCCAAGTGCTAGTAAGTCCCTTCTAGATTAAAAAAGAGAGAGGCAAACCACAAGCTCTGAAATCAAGAGGATGATTCTTCAGGTTCTTGAATCAAGAGGAGGATTAGGCAGGTTCTGATGGATGACATGCTAAATTCACTGGAGGCAGGCACTCTGGGCAAGGTGGTACGGATAATTTCCCATCTCATTCCTGCCATTTCAGCCTCCAAATCTATGTTTCAGTTTTGTTCCTCTCTCATGCAGCCTGAACCTGTGATTTTTGATTCTGGAGAACTGGCATTTTAAAAAAAATCCCTAAATATCTTTTTTTTAAAAAAATGTCAGAAGTTCTGGTGAGATTCAGAAAGTGAATGGATATGGTCTGACTATCCCTGGCTGAGTTTAGACTGGCAGTTTGGCCTGATTTAGGCACGTTTCTCAAGCGGATTAAGTGGGCCAGTTCACACAGCCGCAGCTGTCTGGCGTTCCCATGCCGTACTCACCCTGTCCTGAAGCGTTTTGATCCTGCTTTTTAAAAGTACCAGGTGAAAGCTGGGGCAAGCCGTTTGGGTGCATGTTGATCCCGCTTCCTGATAGTGTGGATGCAAATAAGCAACAATCAAGCGGCACCGGTAATGTGAACCCGCTGACCCGGCAGGGATGTGCATAACCACCCATGCGTACTGTGCGCTTGAGCGTACAACCGCCCGCGGGGATGCTTCTGGCTCGTGGAGTTAAAGCTGGAATGTGATCGTGGAACGTGACCGGGAATCCCCACTACAACTTGGCCTGGATCTTTTTGCCCCGCCTCCCTTCCACTTTATACTGCCAGTCTGCCCTCAGGAAGGAGGAGGAGATTGTATTTATACCCCATCCTTCACTACCTGAAGGAGTCTCAGAGAGGCTTACAGACTCCTTTCCCTTCCTCTCCCCACAACAGAGACCTTGTGAGATAGGTGGGGCTGAGAGAGCTCTTGAGAACTGCCCTTGAGAGAACAGTTCTGAAAGAACTTGTGAGTGACCCAAGGTCACACCGGCAGTTACATGTGGAAGAGTGGGGAATCAAACCCAGTTCTACCAGATTAGAGTCCACACTCCTAACCACTACACTAAACTGGCTCTCTAGGGTGGATGGTTTTCATTTCTGACTGCCAAGAGAGGGCATAGAGTCCAATAATGTAAAACATGTAAGAAGAATAGACTGCCCCACAGAAACACTATGGGTGGAAATATCAGACCCCAAATATAACAATATCTGGCATATATTATTGCTTGCCTGACAAAAGTTCTGAGAATATTATTGAAATGAAGAAAGAAATATGGATGAGAACCAAAGGAGAAAATTGTGCAATAATGGGCAACTTCAACTACTCTAACAAGGATGTGAGGGCAGTCTGGCTGCAACACCTGGTATTTTTGGCCACAGTGTAACAGAGTGTTGGACTGGATGGGCCATTGGTCTGATCCAAAATTGGCTTCTCTTATGTTCTTATGATTCGGCTGATCTGGCTGGCTAGGCGAGTGCCCCCTACTTTCCTCACCACTCCATGTGCATCCCTCCTGAAGCTGCATGCTCAGTCAAAGAGGATGACCATCCCAGATAGAAGGAGTGTACCTTTCTTTGGTCAAGGGTATATGGTAGCTTCGCTCCCCTGCTATAACCTCCAAACAAGCTCAAGGTCCATTTGTATGAGAACTACTCTAACAACGTGTAGATAAATTCCTGTGATCCTGAGAAAAAGACAGTTCTTCTAAATACCATGACTGGTTGCACCTTGGAACAGTTGATCATGCTACTGACCAGAGGTAAGACAACCCTAGATCTGTGGAGCTACTGTGAGACATAAGTGTGGTTGCACTAATGGGGAAGTGATCACAGCGCTATTAATCTCAGCTGGGGAGGAGTGACCATCAACATTACTGGAGACATTTCTGGTAGGCCACAGCCCTGTCCCTGATATCCCCCCTGAACAGAGGTCCTACTCTCATTTGCCCCCTCCTGAAGCACATGTTATCTCAGCAGCCGGCTTTCCTGGAGCCATCTCAGCTTGCTAGGCCCTTCTGCTCAGTGTTGGACAACAATAGGACTGGGGCCAGCTGACATGGTCTACACCTGTTGGAAGGTGCACCTGTGTGATCATCAGGGAAGTAGTTCTAGGGGAAGATGGAAGAGGTGGAACTTCATCCCTGGCAACCTCACAGGCACACCTGTGTCTTCTCTGGCCCATTTCTAGCAGTTGCCATGGTAATGACTGAGTGAGTCACTAGGGCTGCCTTCCCCTTCAGCTTCCCCCAGTTGATCAGGAGCTATCAGAGGTATCAACTGTCTTGGCTCCAAACTCCCCAGCCTCAGTGCAGGGGAAGGGACACTACGATGCCATTTTACAGGGCAATTTTAACTTCCCATTCTGTTGCTGATTACAGTATTCTTGTGAATTGATGGTTCCTCCCAAAGTCCACATTTGATTTCAGAACAGGAGACTTTTCATTTATGAAAGGATTAGCTAAAAGCAAGCTGAAAGGAGGATCCAGGAGGTCAAGTCCCTGAAGATGTTTAGAAAATTCAAATCTGCAACAATGGCAGCTCAGATAGAATGTGACCTGCACATTAGGAACGATGCCACCATAATCTAAGAAGAAGCTGTCAATGTTAATGAGTCAAGAAAGCCATAAGATGCCAGATGGCTAACTCTGGGAAGCAGGGATCTAGCTGAAAATGATGCAAACAAGAAGAAGCGCCTTCTCCAAAAAAATCCACTTTTGTGGATTATTTATTTATGTATTTATTAAATTCGACTTTTAGGCCACTCAGTCCTCCACTGAAAGACAGGGCTCAGGGCGGCATACAACAGTGATAAAAATACAAATCTTACAAAAAGGTTTCAAGATTAAAATAATACATAAAATGCAATTTACAGCAGCCTAAGTGAATCTGATGGCAATAATTCCTGCAGAGTCATGGCCTCTTAGAGGAAAAGGAGGAGGAGGTGGAGGAGATTGGATTTATACCCTGCCCTTCACTCAGAGCGGCTTACATTCTCCTTCCCTTCCTCTCTCCACAACAGACACCCCATGAGGTAGGTGGGGCTGAGAGAGCTCTTTCGAGGACTGCTCTTGAGAGAACAGCTCTGTGAGAACTGTGGTTGACCTAAGGTCACCCAGCAGCTGCATGTGGATGAGTGGGGAATCAAACCCAGTAAGCACTGTCCATGAATCTCTCAAATCCCTTTTTAAAGCTGTCTATGCATGTGGCCATCACTATACCCTCTGGCAGCAAATTCCACATTTTAATCACTTTGACCATCCATAGATTCTGCAGGGCCGGGCTACCCTGCTCCTCTTTCCTGCTGCAGACTGCTGCATTCTCCCCTGAAATGTTATACCTGGGGATTAGTAGAAACTCAAGAATAGCATGTGACAAAATGAGGGTCTGCAGTGGCATGGGGCACTTGGCAACAATCACCACAAACAGAAATGCCGTCCCATCAGAACTATGTGCCTGGATATGTGTTCTGAGACTCTGAGTGAAGGGTGGGGAATACATCCAATCTCCTCCTCCTCCTCCTTTTCTTCTTCTTCTTCTTCTTCTTTTTGCATGCTGTTCCCTGAAGTGTTTCTTTTATAGCAGAACTATGTTTCCAGATACAGGCCAACCAGCATGTATATGTGCAAGATACAAAAACGTATGTGAAATACATACTGCTGGTTTATTGATGCAGGAAACATTGAACAATATATCGTTTACCAGGGAAATCTGGTGCAAGGACACCAAAAAGGGCATGGAAATAAATCACAGGTTTGATTCACAAGGAAGAAGTGAAATTGAAATAATGGGCATCAGATCAAAATCATCCCTGCTTTTGCCTTTCTGGCTTCTGTGTTTTTCTAACAGTTCAAAAAACCTTCCAATATGACAAAAAGTCTGCCATTTTCCTCTCCATGTTTCCTCCCCCCCCCCCCCCCCCGGAAGAGCATTTAAAGCACGGCCCTTGTCAGTGTTCCAAATGCCAAAGCAAACTTCAGGAAGGGCAAATGCTATGTGGTCTAAAAACAACTGGCAGCTAATTTGTTCTTCATGTGCTTTCAAGATTACCACAAAACTAACAAAGAACCCCCGGAAATCTCAACAATATCTTTGCAGGAAGAGCCCAAAGGGATTAAGCGTAAATTCTTCCAAGTTGCTTGGATCCTATTTTCATGCAAATATCTTTCCAAATAAAGGAACAAAGGTGAAGATGGATTGCTTTGCACAGTTCCCTTTGTAGTGCAATTTTGCTTTCTTTTAATGTTGAGATGAGGATGCTGATTTCCTCCATCACAATGCCCATTGTTCTTTTCTGAAATAAGCTGGGGAGGGAGGGTTCAGGATGCGGGTGAAAATCTGGCTCCAGGAGTAGATTTTGAAGCTCACACCCACTGACATAATGCTTCTGGAGCGGCTTTCTTGCTTGTACTTTGATTTCTTGAATTTGGCTAAGTTGTAACGTAACAGAGGACTGGTCTACTTTTTAAAATATGGGGGGGATCACATTTTGGCAAAGCAGAACTGCACTCACGGACAGCTTGCTATGAAGAAAAATTTGTTCATATACCTCACTTTTCTCTGCCTTAAGGAGTCTCAGAGTGGCTTACAATCTTCTTCCCTTTCTCATCCCACAACAGCCACCTTGTGAGGTAGGTAGGGCTGGGAGAGCTCTGAGAGATCTGTGACTAGGAGTATGCAATTAGGATTATCTTTCGGGGGGGGGGGGGTTATATTGAATTCTAAAAACATTGGTATTTCCCAATATTCCCAAATCCCAATACTGCTATGGATTTGGGAAATATTCAGGAAACCCAGTTTTTTTGGGCTCCATTATAACCTATGGGGACCATTGGTCCCTATAGGGTATAATGGAGAATCAATCTGGAGGTATCTGGGGCTCGGGGGAGGGTTGAGGTAGAGGCACCGGATTTGCAGCACAGCTGCTGGTGCCTCTCCTCAACCCCCTCAAGCTTTAAAAAAGATTGGACCAGGGGGTCCAATCCTGTGGTCCCCCAAAGAAGGTGCTCCAATTCTCACAGCTTGGAGAACTCACTTCTGGGTGAACTCACTGTGGCAAAGGAGCCTATCCTGCAGGGAGAACTCTCCCCATAGGCTCAGCTAGGACTGTGCTGGGCAGCCCAGTTTAAACTGAACTGCCCAACAGAGCCTGCAAAGGAGCCAATCCTGCAGGGAGAAGTCTCCCTGCAAGCTCCACTAGGGCTCTGCTCGGCAGCCCAGTTTATGCTGGATTGCCCAACAGAGCCTGCAAAGAAGCCATTCCTACAGGGAAAACTCTCCCCACAGGATCAGCTGGAGCTCTGTTGGGTGGTCCCAGGCTGTCCAACCGAGCCCCAGCAGAGGCTGTAGGGAGAACTCTCCTGACAGGATCGGCTCCTTTGTGGGCTCTGTTGGGCAGTCTAGTTTAAAACAGACTGCCCAACAGAGCCCCAGCTGAGCCCACAGGGAGAGTTCTCCCTACAGGATTGGCTCTTTTGCCATGGCAAGTTCACTTGGAAGGGAGTTCTCCAAACTGCTGTGTCATGTGGCTTGGAGTGGCCAAAATCCTTTTAAATGCCTTTAAGGTCATCTATCTGGCTTTTCTGAAAATCCTGAATATTTTTGGGATTTTCAAGGCTTGGCCATTTCAGATAGATGACCAGTATCCAAAATCTAAATTTGGATTAATAAATACTCAAAAAATATTGATATTTTCCGGGTATTTATTTGGCTCAGATTTAGCTGAACACACACTTCTAACTGTGACTGGCCCAAGGTCCCAGCAGACTTCATGTGGAGGAGTGGGGAATCAAACCCAGGTCTGCCACTCTTAACCACTGCACCACACTGACCCTCTGAAACACCAATGCCCTGAAACATTGTGGACTTCCAGCAACAACATTTTTGTTGTTGTTTAGTTGCACAGTTGAGTCCAACTCTTTGCGACCCCATGAACTCCATTGCGCTGGGCCCTTTCGTCCTCCACCATCCCCCAGAACTCACTCAACCTCACATTTGCTGCATCGTTAACACTATCTAACCATTGCCCCACCATTTCCATTGCAGCAAAAAAACATGGTCAAATTTCACCCCTTTCTTAAGAGCATTTCCACAGTTATACAACAAACCAATGTCTCCTTACAATAAATGCAACTATCTGTTCTCTGCTTGCCTGGTGCTAAGGATGGGCACCACTGGGCAGCTTCTGAAGCATCCATGACTGGTTCCCTTGTTGACTGAGTTGAGCTACTGCTGATCTAGGATTGGCTAACCCACAGCAATCATAATTGCCATTTGCCCACCCACCTTCTTCAGAGCAGGCGTAGACAGAACAAGCCATTTCTGTTGCTTCCTGCACAGTAGCAGCATCTAGCTCTTCCTCTTCTTCCTTTGCCCTGATCTGGCTGGCCCAGACCTGCTGAGAGAAAATCAGCATGGCTTCTGCAAGGGGAAGTCCTGCCTCACCTGCCTTTTGGAGTTCTTTGAGAAAATGAACAAGCATGTAGACAACAGTGACCTGGTGGATGTTATATATGTGGACTCTCAAAAAGGCTTCTGACAAGGTACCTCACCAAGGACTCCTGAGTAAACTGAGCAGCAACGGGATAAGAGGACGGGTTCCTTTATGGATTAAAAAGTGGTTTAATAACAGGAAACAAAGAGTAGGAATCAAGGGGCAGTTCTCACACAATGGTGGGAAGTAAGCAGTGGGGTCCTACTCTGATCGGTATTGGGGCCAGTACTATGTAATTTATCCATCAATGATCTGAAACTAGAGATGAGTTGTGTAGCAGCATAGGCGTCAACTTCAGGGGCGCTGGGGAGCTGGAGCCCCCCCAAAAAAACTTTTCCAGGACATGCTGAGCCTCCCCTGGAGACAATGGCCAGTAATGTCTCTGGCCCAGCCCCAGCCCCCCCCCCCGAAATTGGAAAGTCTACGCCCTTGTGTAATGGCCAAGTTTACAGATGACACAAAATTATTCAGGATGGTGAACTTGGCCCTTGTGTAGAGGCTAAGTTTACAGATGACACAAAATTATTCAGGATGGTGAAAACCAAGGCTGACTCAAAAGAGCTCCAAGAAGAAGAAGAAGAGAAGAGATTGGATTTATACCCCGCCTTCCACTCCCCAAGGGAGTCTCAGAGCGGCTTACAAACTCCTTTTCCCTTCCCTCCCCACAACAGACACCCTGTGAGGTAGGTGGGGCTGAGAGAGCTCTTTCCCAAGCTGTCCTTGAGGGAACAGCTGGGACAGAGCTATGGCTTGCCCAAGGTCATCCAGCCAGCTGCAAGTGGAGGAGTGGGGAATCAAACCCGGTTCTCCCAGATTAGAGTCCGCGCACTTAACAAGAGGACTTCCACAAACTGGGTGAGGGGCGACAGTGTGGCAAATGAAGTTCAGTGTTGGTAAGTATAAGGTGATGCACACCGGGACAAAAAATCCCAGCTTCAAGTACAGGCGAATGGGGTCTGAACTTGCTGAGAGTGAGAGGGGAAAAGATCTTGGGGTCTCAGTGGATGGCTCAATGAAAGTGTCAACCCAGTGTACTGCAGCAGTGAAAAAGGCAAACTCTGTGTTAGGGATTCTTAGGAAAGGGATTGAGAATAAAATGGCCAATACTGTAATGCCCGTTTAGATCTACGGTGTGGCCTCTTTGGAATACTGTGTACAGGTCTGGTCTCCTTATCTCAAAAAAAAAAAATGCAGCACTGGAAAAAGTGCAGAGGAGGGCAACCAAGATGATGAGGGGACCGAGTACCTTTCCTATGAGGAAAGGCTGAAGAGTCGGGGACTTTTCAGTTTAGAAAAGAGACAACTAAGGGTGGATATGGTAGAGGTTTATAAAATTATAATTGGGATGGAAAGAGTTAAAAAAGAGAAAATTCCCCCTCTCCCAAAATACTAGAACTTAAGGGCATACAATAAAACCGATGGGCAGTAGGTCCAAGACAGACAAAAGGAAATACTATTTTACACAGAGAGTGATTAAAATGTGGAATTCCCTGCCAAAGTATGTAGTGATTACTACAGGAGTAAACAGCGTTAAGAGGGAATTAGATAGATTCATGGAGGATAAGTCTATCAATGGCTACTAGCCATGATGACTAAAGGGGGGAACCTCCACATTCAGAGGCACTAAGCCTCTGAATCCTGGAGCCAGGAGGCAACATGAGGGGAAGGCATCAGCCTTTATGCCCTGTTGTTGGTCGTCCAGAGGAACTGGTTGGCCACCGTGTGAGGATGCTGGACTAGATGGACCACTGGTCTGATCAAGCAGGGCTCTTCTTATATTCTTATGATGGGAGACTATTATGGAAGTCCAGGGTTGCTACGTAGAGGCAAGCAATGGCAAACTGCCTCTGTTTATCTCTTGCCTTGCAAACCCCATGGGCTTGCCATAAATCAGCTGACACTTTCCACCACCACTTCTTCAGGGGGCCCAGTAGGATACCAGCTAGGGTTGCTAGCTCCAGGTTGGGAAATCCCTGGAGATTTTGGGAGTGGACACTGAGCAGGGTGCAGTTTGGGTAGGGGAGGGATTTCAATGAGGTGTAATGCCATAGAGTCTTCCTTGCAGAGCAGCCATTTTCTCCAGGGGAACTAATTTCCATCACCTTAAAATCAATTGTAACCCCATGAGATCTTCAGCCCACCAAAGAAGAATCTCGTCAAGGACACCTAAACCCCTGGAACTGGCCCTAGTTTCCCTCATAACAAACTGTAAGAAGGGCTGCCCAAACCACCAGAAGTTAGGCTGCAATCCTAACAAATCCATTCAGACAGCAAGCCCCAGTGAATAAACTGAGACTTACATGTGAGTACACTAGTTTAGGATCGCTCCCGTAGCCAGAAAAGTCCTATACGAAGAACATTTTTTCTCCCGTTCCTCAGTTCTTCAGGGGCAGGAAATTTTAGGGGCTGGTAGTTCCCGACACTAAATGGAAGGGTGTAATTGATGCAAAAATAATGTTTCAATTATAATTGTTATTAACTTCATTTGTGGCCTGCCTTTCCCACTGAGACTCAAGGCAGCTTACAAACCGAAATAACCATCAAATAGCAGAGATTGTCAATATACCCAACAATGCAGTGGCTTTAGGATCACAGAACTGAAAACTATGCAAGAAAAAGTTGTCAGAGGCAACAGAATTGTCAAAAGCTTGACATGCTGTAATGCAGGAAAGATTGCATTGCACTGCAGTGAGAAGGGTGATATGTACAATAAACATTGCAATCGACTACAGTACTATCTTTATACTATAGTTCTGATCCCTGATAAGAATGCCCTCTTGAACGTTTCTGTTTTGCATAGTCTGCAAAGTGACAGTATTGGGGGCCTTTCCTACATAATATAGGCATCACCCCAGAGAAGGTGCAGGAGCCGGCAGTTGCTGATTTTACCTCTTTGCAGGGTGGCACCTTCAAAAGGCTTTGCTGTACTTGTCTATTAGTTTTCAGAAGAAAACAAAATGCAGTGCAAGGAAAGAGAAATTGGCTCAGAAACAGCTCACTTCTCACAAAGGAGAGAGAAATCAAAATGGAAGGATTCAAATCAAACCAGACAACATTTCACCATTCATTCTCATCCCAGCCGAAACCCTGGACAGTTGGGCCATATGGCAGCCCTACACACAGCGTGTAGATCTAAGATGCAGTGCTGAAAAGACGCAGTGTTAGCATGGCATAAACTTCCTGCAGTTTCATGTTAACGTATGTTAATGAGACACCATCCAGTGTCAACTTGCATTGTTTCTCACAAGCTTTCTCTGACAAAGCCTCTGATGGGTCCACCATGCTGGAACAAGAACTGAGATAACTTGAAGCCTAATTTCTACCAAAGCAAAATAAATATTTCCTCAGTGTGCTCTTTCATTCATGTGCATGAATAGTCATCTCATGGTCTGGCTTCCTGATTTCCTGTAGAGGAATGAAGGAAGGTTCCTGTTGTATAACAGTGCAATCCTAAACAGCCTGGCATGAAGTCTTCTGAAGTCAAGGGGCTTAGGTGTAAATTCGTTTAGGATTGCATGGTAATTTGCCTAATTCACTTGCTTTTCTTATTGGAAAGAAGGGGCAGGAGTGGTGAGGGAAGATTACCTCAGCTTCTCAGTAAGGCCTAGCAGTATGCTGACCTGGATAGCCCAGGCAAGCCCGATCTCGTCAGATCTCAGAAGCTAAGCAGGGCCAACTCTGGCAAGAACTCGGAAGGGTGATTGCCAAGAAATACCAGTGCTGGTACGCAGAAGGACAGGCTAATTGAACGGCCTCTTAGTAAAATGTCCAAACCCCCAGTAGGGGTCACCAGAAGTCACCATGACTTCCAGGCAAACACACACACAATATTTATTTTATTATTTATTTATTTATCTATATATTAATAGCCAAGTTGCCCCCTCAGTGCAGATATCTAAATTAGCACAGAGGGGGACTGGGGGGGGGGGGCAGGGAGATTTTTCTGCACACTTGGGGGTCTCCCCAGGTGTGCAGAAAAATCCTAAAAGTTAAAAAAAACTTTGGGGGGATATTTAAATCCCCCCAAAAGTAAAAGCGTTCCCTGTGCATGTTCCACCCCGCGAGGATCGCGGGTCCCCCTTCTTGTTTATTTTATTATCAGATTTATACCCCACCCTCCCAGCCAAGGCCGGCTCAGTAAATAAGGCCAGCTTAATAAATAAGGCCCAGCAGTGACAGGCTCAGGTTAATTTACCTCAGGATTTCTCAGACATTTATTTATTCCCTGACTTTTTCACAAGTGTTCAGGGTGACTTACCTAATTTGATTAAAAACATACACACAGAAGACGGTTAGATAAAACCACACCTGCAAAAGATGCTAAAAGAAATGCACAAATATACTCCCCACTTGTAAGCCTCACAGCCCTTCAAGGACCTGGCAAAAACAACAACAACCACCACCCAGCACCTTGAAGCATTTCCTGAAAACCTTCAGCAATAAGACACCTGGGAAGCTTAATGAGGAAGTAAATCATGAGGACAGGCTGGGGGGAAATTGCATCTGCCTGGCCTTTTCTAGAACTCAGAGGCACATCAAAGAAGAAACATCCCAGAAGCAGAAATCAGGTGCAGTGAACAGATGATTTGGTGGCTGTGGAGAGAGCACGGCAAGATCAAGCGGTGGGTGCGAGGAAATGTGAATGTAGCCAGGATACAGCAAGGGAAGCTTTCTCACCTGCAGTGTGATTGGCAGGGGATTTCCCCCAAATGAAAGGAAAAATATGGTACCATTACTAGAGGGCATCAGGAGGTGGGGTCAGAGTTGCTGGGGGAACAGATGTGGCCCAGTGCAGGTATTCAGCTACTGAGTGGCTGGCAGAACCTGGTGTGTGGGCAGGAGGATCATGTCGGTTGCTCATGCCGGATTCTGCTCACCACCACCAAGCTGCAGCCACATCCTCAGTGACTCCATGGCTGCTTCCAGACACTGTCCAGTAAAGGTCCTGTGTCCCCCTTCATTGGCCAGGAGGTGCCAAGAGCTACCGCAGGTCCCCAAACAAAGATTCCACCTCGGCCTCCCCCATATGACCATGAGCCAAACCAAATATAAAAAAATCACTTGGCTTGCTGTTATCATGAATCTATAGTGATAAAAGAACCTGCGCATCTGTCCACCTGTTATTTATAGATTTATTTACTTTATTTATACCCCATCTTTCTCCCTAATGCATCTCCATCAGCCATTACTAAGACATTTTATTCATTCATTTGATTGACTGGATTTGCTAATCTGCCCTTCCCTGCAAGCAAGGCTCAGGGTGGTTTACGACAGAGCAAAATACTAAGTAATTTGGTTTACAACCAACGTTAAAATTTACTAAAACATGTCAATAAATAAAACAATATACAGTATATTGTATATATCTATCCCTGGGGGTTGCCAACTTTTGAAAATATGAGTGGTTTCATATGGTCCTGGGGTGCTCTTGTGGGTACTCCTATGATGACTGCAGCTGGCCCAAGTGATACCGGTGCACCATCAGAACCCATGCTCTTCAACAGCTGCATGCACAGAGAACACCGAGCATTGCACCATAGCAGCTATTTGCAACTGGATTGATTTGTCCACGCAGGATTGCTCCAGCACATTAACAGTGCCATATCCAACAATTAGTGGGTCCAACTGGAGTGATATCGGAGAGATCTGAGCCAGTGCAGTGTAGTGGTTACTGAACACTGGACCATTGATTTCGATCAAGGGCGTAGACTTTCCAATTTCCCAGGGGGGCGGGGGCTGGGCCAGAGGGGGGGAAGGAAAAAGAGAGAGAGAGAGAGTAGGGTTGCCACCTGCAAGATAGGAGATCCTCGTGCGCGCAAAGTGCGCGAGTGCCAGGACGAACCACCTTTGCTGCCACTGCCACCACAAGAGCCTCTACCCCCTACCTGGCTCCCCTGCACCCCTCTCCCCACCCACTCCTCCCTCCCCCCCACTCTCTCTTTGGGGTCGACTGCCCAGCGTGATGACATCACCCGGAAGTGACATCATCACACTGGGCACATTGCCGGGGCGATGCTCTGGCAATCGCCCTGAAACTCTATGCTGCCATATGATGACATCACTTCTGGGTGATGTCATCATGCTGGGCAGTCAGCCCTGGAGAGAGAGAGGGAGGGAGGGAAGGAGGGAGGAGTGGGTGTGGGGGAGCCGGGTAGGGGGAGGCTCTTGCGGCGGCTTCTTGGGAGGCCTAGCAGCCGGCAGCGGCTGGGGGCGTGGAGGTGCGGTGGCAGGTGGGCGCTCCGTTTCACCCAGGGGGGCTCAGTCCCCCCTGGAAAGTTTCAGGGGTGGCCTGAGCCCCCGAGCTCCTGTGTAGTTGACGCCTATGATTTCGATGGACTCAGACAGTAGTCACTCTGCCTAGAACTGTACTGTACAAAGACCATTTTCGAGGATAGTGTTGAGATGCTCGCTGTATTTAGTACTTAGAGCCAGTTTGGTGTAGTGGTTAGGAGTGTGGATTCTAATCTGGGAGAACTGGGTTTGATTTCCTACTCCTCCACGTGAAGCCAGCTCCATTCATTCTGTCAGTTTTATTCCCGACAATACAATGGGTTAATATTTTGCACCAGGTGTAAATTGCCTCTAATTTGGCCTGCACTGATGAGGAGCTGCCAGTCTGTTGACTCTCCAGCAGGCCGCCATTCATAAAACTGGCTCAGTTTTATTACAGTGCTGAACGGATGCCATCAGGAGATATATTTTCCTCAGGCGAGTGTAGGTACAGGAGCACAAGATATACAGCTTTCCCCTTCACCGCTCTGACCAGTTCCCTTTGAAGAAAGATTGCCCATTTTAGTGTGCAATTGAACAACTGTCAGAAAGGTTTCCTGGTGCAGATAATAATTTTCACAAACAAACCTCGACCGCTAATTTCCTCTGGAAATGGTTCAAGCACTCACGGCTTCTTTCCTAGAGGGTAAGCAGTTTGAGTCCAGTTGAGTGCCGGCGCCAGTGACACAATGTCAATTTCCTTTCCAGCTGCATGGCATGTCTGGAAATTAAGTGAGTAATTAGACAAGGCTAAATGGAATTCATTTTGGAATTAGACATCAGCAATTTGTGCACGCGTGTGTGTGTGTGTATGCGCTTCCTCCCCTGAATATGCCGTAACAGCCTTGTACATTAGCTGCAAACATGATCAAAGTTCATGAGCTCATGTAATTACAAATGGGAAATTCCCCAGCCTTTGGTACAGCAAAACAATTTGCTACAATCCCAGCATATTCAATATACAAAATTCAGGGACAAGAAGCGACCCACAGCAGTGAGAAGGTGTTCTTTTCTTCAACCACAGTCCCAATTTGGAGTGGAAATCTCTTCTCCTTTGCCCTCCATTACGCCCACATACGGATTCAGATTTCAGAGTAACCCATGGGTCAGTGTGCATTAATTATAGCCACAACTAATTAACATTTTATTTCGCATCAATAGTATGCTAATGGATTCATGGGACGTGGGAGAAATGCAGGAAGAAGGAAATGAGACAGAGACAGGAGAACGAAGCCTCTTCTTTCTCTTCTGTTCATGTACTGAATGTCTCCATCTCTGTTTCAATTCTTTTAAATTCACTGAATTTTTGTGGGTATTTTTTTTACCACTATGCAATGCTCCCTCTAAGCTGTGGAGTCTTGTGAGCAAAAATTTTACTTTGTGAGTGACTGGCATTAAAGCTGTGACTGATTTCCCACAGGCGCCACCCGGCGTCGTTCCTCCGTTTGCCCTGATTGAGTGCATGAATTTCCCACTATTTGCTGTGGGGCACATTTTGACCCGCGGCTCTGCCCCATTTTCCCCGCGGTTTCAGTGGTCCTGTTTTTTGAGGATCACTGAAGTCGTGGGGAAAATCGGGCAGAGCTGCAGGTCAAAATGCGCCCCAAGGTAAATAGTGGGAAATTCAAGCACACAATTGGGGCAAACAGAGGAACAACGCCGGGGTGGCGCCTGTGGGAAATCGGTCTGTGAGTGAGCAATTTGGCTACTGCATAAATTACTTTGCTCTGGAGCCATTCATCCTGAGCCAAGACAAAAATCTGTGAGCCAGAGGTTAAAAAAACATGAGCCAGCTCACAATAAATCAGCTTAGAGGGAACACTGCCACCATATCATTGGCTGTGTTTCCTTGAATCACTGTCTACCTTCATATTTTTAGTCTTTCTTCCAAGGACTTTGGGGATCTCCTCCCCACTTTGTCCTCATAAACACAGCCCCATGAAGGGTGCTGAGGGAGACTGAATGGCCACAAGGACGCCCAGTGAACTTCGTAGCAGAGTGAAGATTTCAACTGGGACCTCCCACGGCCCACCAAGTGCTTTTAGAAAGTGGGCTGGGCCAGGTAAGGCTTTTGACCAGCAAAGCTTCTGATTGTCCCCTGGAGATTTGACTGGCTGTGCAGATTTTTTTAAAAAAAACTTGCTTTGGTAACAGCTGCCACCACAGCACAAGGATCTTCACAGTGTGACTGAAGGTAAGGTATGGCAATCACTTTGTGGCTAGCTCCGCCTCCCGCATCACCTATTTTGTGGCAGCCATTTTTGTGGCTGTACCCACCACACTGTGTCAGAATTCCATAAGTGCCCACAGGCTCAAAAGCTTGGAGACCCCTAGGCTGTAGGACACTCTAAGAACTGTACTACATTGGCTCAATGGAACCATAGGCAAATTCTGCATCCTGCCCCCCAGCTCTTTCATGCTTCAAAAAGAGAGAGGAGATGAAGAAGACAAAGAAGATGGAAGAGATTGGATTTATACCGCACCCTTCACTCAGATTCTCTGAGCAGTTTAAAATCTCTTTCCCTTCCTCTCCCCGCAACAGACACCCTGTGAGGTAGGTGGGGCTGAGACAGCTCTAACTAAGAACCGCTCTTGAGAGAACAGCTCTGAAAGAACTTGTAACTGACCCAAGGTCACCCCAGCAGCTATAGGTGGAGGAATGGGGAATCAAACCCAGTTCTCCAGATTAGCTGTCCGAAGACTTTTTCCATGGTCATGTGGCCGGCATGACTGAACACCAAGGCACACAGAATGCTGTTACCTTCCCACCAAAGCGGCACCTATTTATCTACTTGCAATTTCTTGCTTTCGAACTGCTAGGTTGGCAGGAGCTGGGGCCAGAGTCAGCAGCTCACTCTGTCATGTGGCACTAAGATCTCGAACTGCTGAGCTACCAACCTTCCAGTCTGCAGCTCAGCATCTTAACCTCTGAGTCACCACTGCTCACCTCTTTACTGTATATCACACACTAAAAAAAGAAACCCCTTTGATTCATTTTTAATGCATGACTGCATCAAAGTTGCTTTTCTGCAGTGTTTTAGCAATGCACAATTGTACATTGGTACATTGTGGGGAAAGATGCATATGATCTGACAGACTGGAAATCTGCCGCCAACTGCACAAGCAGTGCTTTTACAAATAAATAGAACAACGGGGGGGGGGGGGGAATAGAACCAGGGAGAATCTCTAAAGGTTGGCTTTGCTTGGGAAACAAAACCAGAAAATTCATCACTCCAAAGAAGAAAAAGAAGACGAAGAAGAGACTGGATTTATACCCCGTCCTTCACTCACTTGGAGTCTCAGAGTGGCCTACAAACTCCTTTCCCTTCCCCTCCCCACAACAAACACCCTGTGAGGTAGGTGGGGCTGAGAGAGCTCTGAGAGAACTGTCCTTGAGAGAACAGCTGGTAGAGAGCTATGGCCCAAAGATCAATTTGGAGGAGAATGCGGGAGGTAACTCTGCTTGGGTGACAGACTTGCTGATGCACACAGATCCCATGGGGTGTTTCCTCAGCCATACGCACTATGATGCCTCCCCATTGCCCGAATGAGGAAGTAACAGAACTTGCTATATTGACTTTGATGAATCCTGGGACCTCTGGTAACATTGGTTTAATAGGAGCGCTCGGCAGGTTTTATTATGGACTGCCAGCCCTTCTCTTCTTCTCTGTGCTTTCTTAAATGCTTCCCCAAAAGCAGCCTGAAGGCCTTTCCACACTTTTTCTTTTGTTCCCACAGCTCCTGACAGAGCGCTGCATACCGTTCCATTTTTCACCCATCTCCTCTTGCTGCACCTTTGATTAATAAATAATAAACTCATTTGCAATTCTTTTGCGTTTGTATTTACAAAGCCCCCCCCCATTGCTTCTTTGCCATGAAACCGCTTTGATCTTTTCAATGTATTTACTGCCATAACTAATGTTTTCCTTTCTGGAAACCGATGTGCTTAATTCAGAATGCATTTAATCTCGCAAATGACACAAGGAGTAGAATAGCGTTATCTGAAGCAGCTCGTAAAAATTAGTCACGGGGAGGGTTTCAGGAGAGTTTCTTCGGAAAAAAAAGCAACAGAGCTATAAAACAAGTCCTTCTGTTATAGCCCTGAGGGTATGGTTGCCAACATCCAGGTAGGACCTGGAGAACTCTCAGAATTATAACTACTTTCCAGGCTACAGAGAACAGCTCGCCTGGAGAAAATGGCTGCTTCGGAGGGTGGACTGTATGGCATTACAGCCCTGCTGAACCCCCTCCTCCACCTAAACTCTCCCCACACCAGGCTCTTCCCACCCAGATCTCCAGGAATTTCCCAACTGGCAGCTGGCCACCCTATTACAAGAGCACATGAAGCTGCCTTATGCTCAGTCAGACTACTGGTCTGTTGAGGTCACCTGCTCAGTTTAGTAGTGACTCTTCAGGATCTCAGGCAGAGGTCTTTCACATCACAATCTGATTTTTTTTTCCACTGGAGATGCTGAGGATCACGCCTGGGACCTTCACTTGCGAAGCAGATGGTTCACCATTGAACTACTGTGATTCCTCCCCAAATCAAATGTCTCTTTACATCTTTCTCTGGAAGCTCTCCTTATCTGGATTACCTATTTTCCCCTGACCTTGAACAGCCTGCATAGCAGAAAAAATAAAAAATTGAAGGCTTAGTTTCTTCCAACTGCACTTTTGGGGAGTTAGATTGAACACCCCGCATCTCTGCTTCTGCTGCCTGAGTTCCTAAAAGTATCTTTTTTCAATCTATCAGATCTGGAGATGATATTTTGCTGATCAGCAGAAGGAGACTTGTTTGTATGACTGATATAGCCTGAGTTCTGAGTTCTGAAGAGTCAAATTCCAATTTGCTCTCTCTCGACTTAATGGGATGTGCCAACTTCCTGGACCCTGATCTGACCGAAATGGTCCAATGAGACAAGTGGTCTTTCTGGAATGTTAAGGGGGGGGGGGATTCCTTCCTGCTTAAAACCAAATCAAATGTCAAGAACATACAAAGAGAATAGCTGAATCCAACCAAAGGCCCACCCAGTCTAGAAACCTGTTTCCTGTCATAAATGGCTAACCAGACACCTACATGAAGCTCACAAGCATGACATGAAACCAGTAGTCTCCACTATTATTGCTCCCCTATGACTGGCATTCAGAGGTACACAGTCTCCAGACACATATGCCCTATGACTGGCATTCAGAGGTACGCAGTCTCCAGTCCATTTTTTATCAACATTTTTTAACCTCAGGTGCTGGGAGCAAAAGGTAGGTTTTACCTCATGAAATTGGACTACATCATACTCTGCTATACAGAAATGAGGATGACAACTACTCCAGGAAAACTAAGAAGTAATCTTGAGTTTTCCCTCTCCCCACTTCTGATTGTCATAATTCATATCTAACATCAGCCCCTGCTAGTCTGATTTATAGTTCGGAAGTCATCCCCCACTGCAGAATCTACCAGCTTTCCCAAGGAAATTCTTAAAAAAATAAAAGGTTTAAGTCATTAAATTACATTTTTTCATACTTTCAAGGGTTGGGCAAGGTCAGAGCAACAATATTTCAAGCGGCAAAGAGTCTTTACAAGCTTGTGGCACATTTATGAGAGTGAACGTCTCGTTTATGTTGAGGGAATTCGGGCAGAATTGAATGTAACTCAGGAAAAGCAAAGATTATGTGTGTACTGCAACAAAGAGAGAAGTCTCTAGAGTTTAATGACTAAGAACCAGACCAAAAGCCACATGAAATTGCTGGGAGTTTTTTTATTGGTTGTAGGGACCTTTAACACTGGGGCCCAGGGCACAACTGGGAAAGGGCACAGCTGCCAATTAAACGCCTCTGTTTCTCAGGAGAATCTTTGGGATAGATGTCTGGTTGCTGTGAATGGGCTCAGCCTAAAGTGACACACCAGCTGGGAGTCCAGACCTATGACTACAGAATAATGTATGTGTATTATGTTCTGTCAAGTCACTTCCAAATTATGGCAACCCTTTGAATTAATGACCTCCAAAACATCCCGTCATTAACAACAATATTTATTCCCTTCACTATGTCTCCCCCCCGCCCCCCCGAATTAAATCCAAACAATGGTAACCATATAAACAAAGCTTGTTATTCCTGTTTGGTCCTTGAATCTGTTAATCATCTTCATTATGCTGTATGCTAATTTACTGCTCACCCTCTGCCTATCTGTATGGACTGGTAACTTCCGTTTCACTGTATCTGAAGAAGTGTGCATGCCCATGAAAGCTTATCCCTTGAATAAAACTTTGTTGGTCTTAAAGGTGCCACTGGACTCAGACTTTGTTCTGCTGCTTCAGACCAACACGGCTGCCCACCTAGATCTATGGGGTCACCATTAGTCCGCTGTGACTAACAGTGGAAGGGAAAAAAACCACTACTGCCTCCAGAATCTCATGTTTCAAAGTCCCTGGTCTTCTTGACACAACAGTGGTAACAAAGGGATAATAAAAAAAACTCCATTATTTTAAAAAACTGAAAGAAGAGCAGAAACTAAAGGACAATGGTTCAAGTAACAGAGTGCAGCCATCTCCCCCAAAGAGGATTTTTGTAAGGAAACAAAACAAGATCCATTCATTCTTCTCTGGGTATCAGGAGCATTGCCACCAAAAGAGCCTTTCAGCTTCCTCAGGGGCCCCCATGGCTTGCGAGGTGCCTGGGGAACCCGGGGAGGGGGGGAGGCTGTAGGCGTGGCCAACTTGAAAGCCAGCTGGAACTCTGTCCCTGTGCATTCCTGCCCCAAAATAGCCCTGCCAATCAGTGTTGCTGTGCACAAAACTAAAAAGGCAAAAGGCTATTTGAGGAGGTTCTTACAGTCCAGATGGAGGTGCAACATCATAGGACTGAAGGCAATTTCAGGTTGGCAGCCAGATTAGTCAGTATCAGCAGAACAAAATTCTAGTCCAGTAGCCCCTTAGAAACCAACAACATCTTACAGAGTGTAAGCTTTCATGAGAAAATCTTACTTGGTCAGATACAGATGAGAATGAACATCCATCAGATATCCAAGTCAGAAGGTGGGAGGAGTGTTGCCAACAAAGGCCAGTTGGAATCAGGATGCAGTGGTACAATGCAAAATGTAATCACTTTGATTAGATCAAGAAAATATGTAGAGAGGAGGGAAATGCAGAAAATTAGCACCTGTAATAAGAAGCCTATCTCTCTATTCAGTCCTGGGGGAAGAATCCATTGTCCTGGACTTGTTAATGAATTTTAGTTCTGCAATTTTGTGTTGCAATCTTCCTTTGAAGCTTCTCTGTAGTATGGGGAGTATGGTTGATGTAATATGCCTTGTGCTGTGCCTTTTGGAGGCAGAAAAGCAAGATGGGATACAGTCAAATTAATGTAGCTCAAGGGCTACTGTCCTGTGATTACATTCTCACTCAGGATTTCTTGTGTGTGCAAAAATGTCCTGCAGGATCCAAACCCTCACTTTTTTGGCTTCTCTTGATATCTCTGTGAGTGACTTTGAAGGGCACACGGAAGCAGCACCTTTAGATTGTATATGACACTTGTATCCTTTGTTGCGCTTCCAAATGATATTGGAAGGATTTAGCCGAGGAGAACCAGTGTCCGTGTCCCACCTATGATTTGGATCTAAATGCCATGTAAATCATTAAAAACCATTTCTAGCCTTTCATCTTCCGAAGTTCCAGCAACGCCAGCAGTTGAGCGGGGTGCATTCTACCACAAACGGCTATTGATGTGTGGTGTCATCTTCCTGGAAAGGGGGGGGGGGCATTCATATAAATTTATAGCTCTAAATGAAAAGTTATAGCTGTCACATTGCTCACAAATGTATGCTAAACTAAACAGTCATTTATAGTGGTTGGCTCGTTATCACTGAACTGAACAGCAAGCCGCTCCAGGCTGATAATTAATGCCACCTTTTAGAAGTAGTTTCATTTATATTTCAGACATCGAACATCTCTTTACGGACGTCGGTTCAGGGTGCTGACATATGTGATCTGAAATTTGATGTGGTCTCTATGGCAAACTAGTGGAGGACCACCTGTGGGTTATGGGAGATTTGTGGCTCCCATAAACATGCTCACACACAAACATGCACATCACACATCCAGTATTTCCTTGCCCTTGCATGAGACATCCAGAGAAATGGATCAGGGGTGCGAGAACCCTGAATATAATCACATTGCCATGCGCTACTTTCACTGAATGTTACCAGGAAGCTGAGGAAGGTGCCGTCATGGTCACAGCTGCGTTGCCCATAAAATGTTATTAGGCATCTTTATCAAGAAAGAGGAGGAGGAGGAGATTGGATTAATACTACACCCTTCACTACCCAAAGGAGTCTCAGAACAGCTTACAGTCTCCTTCCCTTCCTCTCCTCACAACAGACACCCTATGAGGTAGGTGGGGCTGAGAGAGCTCTGACTAAGAACTGCTCTTGAGAGAGCAGCTCTGAGATAACTTGAGACTGACCCAAGGTTACCCAGCAGCAGGCCTGCAGCTACAGTGGGGCATTTCAGGGCCTGGCCCCCCCTACTTCCTGCCAAGGCCCCACAACTTCCATCCAGCCCCCAGGCCCCCAGCTCTGGACCACCCAGAGGACTCCCCACCACTTCCCCTTCCCCAAGCGCGGCTTGCCTCCCCACGTAGGCAGGCAGAGTGCAAATGCTGCAAAAGTGAGGTTTGTTTAAAATTTTATTAAAATTTTATTTTTTATTTTGTGACATCAGTGCCCCCTGACTTATTTAAAGGCCCCCTGAATTACAAAATCCTAGCTATGGGCCTGCCCAGCAGTCTTCATGTGGAGGAGTGGAGAATCAAACCCCCAGTTCTCCCAGATCAGAGTCCACACTCTTAACCACTACACCAAACCAGTTAGTTGCATCCTACTTAACACACAGCCATCTTTAATGGAGCAGATCTTTTTTAGGGATACTTGAACACACAAAGCTGCCGTATGCTGAATTAGACAATTGGTCCATCAAGATCAGCATTCCCTACCCAGACCAGCAGGGTCTCAAGCAGAGGCCTTTCCCATCACCTACTGCCTCATTCTTTTCACTGGAGATACTGGGGATTGAACTTGGGATCTTCTGCATGCAAAGCAGTTGTTCTTCCACTGAGCCATGGCCCCTTCTCTGCTGGATTTGTCCCCTGATTTGAGGTGGATTTTTAAATCATTTGGGGGGGGACGATCAGTATCCTATTTTGATTCGTACCTGGGTGCACTTCCCTAAAAGTTGGCTCTGGAGCTCCGTTGCACATCTGTATTCTCCTTCTTCTTGCAGTCCCTGCTTCCTGTGGTCTCTGATCTGTGGTTAAATGTCATTGAACTTCAGGGACCAGTGATGGCCGGTTCAATAATATTCTATGATGCATCTAAGGTTAAGTATGTACTGGAAATCCACATCCCAGAGCATTTCTGGGACTCAGAGATGCTGGGCTCAATCAATCTGAAGCCCACATTATAAAAATTTATAGGTGCCACTCTGTGCCCCCCTTCCAAACCTGTCAACATATAAATCAGTTAAAGTACAGCTCTAGAGCCAGTAACTTTATAGCTCAGACATAAAGGCTCTGAGGCTGAGCAATTAAAAACTGTGTGGCTTGATTTCCAACATGGTAGCCGGGGGCATGAACCTCTGTTACCAGCATCTCAGTAAGGCAGGAAGGAAGAGGAGAGATGGTGAGGGAAGTGTAGACCGTAAAATATAGGAATGATATGGAAGAGTCTTTGCAGACATTGAATTAGCTTCCTGTAGATGTGAGCATTGAAGATGATTCTGAATCTCTCATCCATGCCATATTTAGGGTTACCAAGTCCCCCAGGGAGCGGGGGGAAACCCACTTGATCGGCCCACTCCCCGCCAGCCCAGATTGGGCCGCCGGGGAACCCCACCCCCAAATTGCCAGGCTGTGGAGACATGCCTGGGGTGATGACGTCACCCGGAGGTGACATCATCGCGTTGGGCACGTTTTTGGGGGGGGACGCTGTATAATTCGAGGGAAAACTCTATGGTTTTCCCTCAAATTACAGAGGTCCCACCCCAATGTGCCTGACACGATGACATCACTTCCAGGTGATGTCATCACAGCACGTGCGCAAAAAGACCCCTGGAGCAGCAAAGACCCCCCCCCCCGCCAAAAGAAAGAGAAGACTTGGCAACCCTAGCCATATGCAATCCCAAAATCCACATTTTGATGTTACTTTGTGTGAATCACACATGTGTGATAAATTTATTTTTATTTTCTGTGTCTTTGCATCTGTGTTGCCCATTTTGGCAAATGGTTCTTTTAAGGATTGCAAGAAGCAATGACCAAACCAGTGATGGAAGGAGAAGCAGCATTATTTTATACAAGTTACAAACTTAAAACAGAGAAGGAAACCCATGTCCCTTTCTGCCCTGAAAATATCAGCAGTGGGTCAGTTCAGATGTATTGTCTGAAGGATGCTCAGCACCAGCCTGGTCTGAGCTGAGGTTTTCTTCTCCCCCTCTCATCTCCTTCTTCTGTCCTTCTTCAGTCTTCTCTCATAGAAAAATATGCCCTCCTATTTTGTAGTGAAACAATTAAGTCCATCTGGGATTAATTCCAAGAGTGAGAGAAAACATGTCACATTCCAACACCAGGTGCAATTATTTTAGAAGGAAAAACTGATGCCATGAACCCCTTCCAGCCTGGTGATGTCATCTAGACACACAAAGAGAGAGAGAGAGAGAGACAGACAGACAGACAGACAGACAGACAGACTTGTGGTCACCACTATCTCCTCAGATTAGCAATGGTCTTCCACAATATATCTCTGCAGCACCCAACAGTTCCAGTCAAATCTCCACATTTTCCAGCATTGTTTATCTATCAATAAATCAACACGCACATTATATACACTTTGTGGAGAGGCCATGGTTCAGTGGTAGAACATCAGCTTGGCATGCAGAAGGTCCCAGGTTCAATCCCCAGCATCTCCAGCTGAAAGGCTCAGGTGGTAGGTAAGATGAAAGACCTCCTCCTGGGGCGTTGGAGAGCTGCTGCCAGTCTGAGTGGACAGTACTGACCCTGATGGACCAGGAGTCTGGTTCTGTATAAGGCAGCTTCATATGTGTAATGTCCACCACTGTTTAGATTGTGTCTAAAAGTGGTAGACAATAGAAATGAATCTACAGAATTGACAGTGCGAACTAGAGGACCAGGAAAATTGACCTCCCCCCCCCCCAAGAAATATAAACCAATATAAAAAGAAATTAAATCGCAAATGTTTGCTTATCCCTAGCGAGCAGTGGGTGAGTTCTTTCCTGCTACTTGGTTCTTCTTTAACTGTAGCTCAGTGTGCAGCATGGCATACATCTTCTGTTGATGTTCGCCCTCAACTTAAGGGACAAATGACTACCAAAAGAGGAGGAGGAGGAGGAAGGGGAGAAGGAGAAGAATTGTTTTTTATATACCACTTTTCTCTACCCTAAGGAGTCTACACCAGTTTGGTGTAGTGGTTAAGTGCATGGACTCTAATCTGGGAGAACCGGGTTTGATTCCTCACTCCTCCACTTGCAGCTGCTGGATGACCCTGGGCAAGCCATAGCTCTGTACCAGCTGTTCTCTCAAGGACAGTTGTCTCAGAGCTCCCTCAGCCCCACCTACCTCACAGGGTGTCTGTTGTGGGGAGGGGAAGGGAAAGGAGTTTGTAAACCACTCTGAGACTTCGAGTGAAGGGAGGGGTATAAATCCAATCTCTTCTTCTTCTTCTTTAAAGCAACTTACAATCACCTTCCCTTCCTTGCCCCACAACAGGCACCTTGTAAGTGGGGCTGTGAAAGTTCTGAGAGAATGCTGACTGACCCAAGGTCACCCAGCTGGCTTCATGTGGAGGAGGAGTAGGGAATCAAACCCAGTCCTCCATATTAGAATCCACTGCTCTTAACCACTACACCATGCTGGCCCCACCAGTTACTACACAAAGGGCCTGCATACATAAACATAATATGGAGGTTTCTAGGTTAGGGTTCTTATTCTATGGCAGTGGTTGTGGGTCCCATTGGAAAGTTAATGGAAGGAGTGGGTGAAGCAGATCTTTCCTCATTCTCTCCTTATCCAAACAATCTGCTGTGTGCCCTGAAAATCCTCTCTGAGAACCGGAAGAGCTTTACAAGCCAGACTGTACCAATGGCGGCCAGAGTTTAAATTTCTGCTCTCTCTTTTCTCTGCAGAAAAGGGACAATGGAGTCCTATTTCTAGGTCCAGTTCCATTCGTTGCTGCAGCTCCCCATCCTGTAGTGAACTTTCTGTGCAAGGCTCTCCTGCTCCTCAGAGACACTGGCTCCTTTAACGCCATCCAGGGAGCCAACCCACCATTTTGTCAGTAACAAAAAGCAACAAGCTTCCATTCCCCACCCCTTCTCTTGCTTCCAGTAAACTGTTCCTTGTCATCCACTGCCTATTGGGATATCTGGTTGATATAGCAGAGTTTTGCCCAGTCCCAGAGGCATGATCCTGAGTGCAGTAAATAAATCTCCCAAGAAGTATATTGCAAAAAAGGGTAAACTTACATGTATTCAAGTAAATCTAGTTCACATTCAGGCTGCAGTCAAAAGAGAGAGAAGTCTAATCTAAAGAGTACTTTCCCTATCCCAAATGGCCAGCTTGCCTAGCATCATGTGTGTGGGTTTATGAGGGCGTAAGGAGGGAGGGGGAGGGGGGTAGCTATATTAGAGAAGACAGAGGTTGAGGCCTCCATGGCTTCAAACTAGGGGTGTACACACACACAAAAATCTGTATTTTTCAGGTTCAGGTAATCCAAGCTCCCAAAATATCGGTATATACTGATATTCCTGGATCCCAATTTTGGTATGATATTGGGGTTCAGGGAAAATCAGTATTGCTGAATCTGTTTGGCATCATTATGCCCTGTGGGAAAAGTCCCCATAGAGTATAATGTAACTGGAGCCTTAAGTTCCCCTCTGCTTCACCTCTGGTCAGTTTTACTCCCCAGGGATCAGCTGGGGGGTGAACTTGACCAGTGGAAGCAGCTGAGCGGCTGGGGAAAGGGCGACTCAGCAGAGAAGCATGTTTAAATGCTCCCCTCCCTTCCGCAGCCCACTGGCCTCCCAGGATCAACTTCCCCAGGTGCCCTGTAGCTGCAGGGCACTTGGGGAAGCCGGATCCCAGGATTGGCTCCCCCTCCATCACATGTTGCTAGGTAGGTCTCCTCTGGCATCAGCATGGGGTTGAGAGTTAGGTTTTTACACCTCATGTCTTCCCTTCTTGTCCCTGGAACAGTCAGCCTCACCACCAGACTTCCAGTCCTTCCTTCTCCTCCTTGGCCACCTCTGGAGCCAATTGGGTGTAGTGGTTAAGAGTGCGGACTCTAATTTGGGAGAAGCAGGTTTGATTCCCCACTCTTCCACATGCAGCTGCTGGTGTGACCTTGGGTCAGGCATAAGGTCTTTCAGAGCTGTTCTCTCAAGGGCAGTTCTTGGGAGAGCTCTCTCAGCCCCACCTACCTCATAGGGTGTCTGTTGCGGGGAGGGGGAGGGAAAGGAATTGTAAGCTACTTTGAAACTCCTTTGGGTAGTGAAGGGTGGGGTGTAAATCCAGTCTCTTCTTCTCTCTCTTCTTCTCCCACAGTTCTGGTCAGGGGTCATTTCATTAAAAAAAGGTGCAGGAGCTCATTAGCATAACTCATTAGCATAACTTATTGCATATGCCACACCACCTGATATCACCAGAAGCCGGGCTCTTTTTCAGCAGAAATGCACCGGAATGCCGTTCCGGCTGGTGTCCAAGCCTGCCCCGCCCCCTCCCTGCCGGGCCTGAGCTGTTTACACTTAAAGGAAAAGTTCCTGCAGAGAGCTGGCAAGAACAAGCCCCACCCGGTGCTTTCCCTTTAAGTACGGAGAGCCAGCAGGAGATTAAGCACGGGGCTAGGCTCTTTGCACCGAAAGGCCTGGCTCTGCATTTGGCTTGCTGTCGCATCACTCTCCCTGCTCCAGTAAGTGCCTCCCCCATCTCTTTTCCTTCTCTCTCTCCCTCCCTCCCACCTTTCTTTCTGTCTTTCTGTCTGTCTGTCTTTCTCTCTCTCTCTCTGTCCCCACCTTTCTTTTGTTCTTTCTCTTTCTCCCTCTTCCTTCCCCTTCCTTTCTCTCTCTCTCTCTCTCTCTCCTCCACCTTCCTTCGTTCCTTTCTCTCTCTCATCCATTCATCTGTCTATCTGTCTATCTTTCTCTCTCTCTCTCTCTGTCCTCACCTTTCTTTCTTTCCCTTTCTCTCTCTCTCCTCCTTCCTTTCTCTCTCTCTTCCACCTTCCTTCCATCCTTCCTTCCTTTCTCTCTCTCCTCTATCTGTCTATCTATCTCCTTCCTTCCTTCCTTCCTTCTTTATCTCTCTCTCCCCTATATTTTTTCTTTCTCTCTCTCTCTCTCTCTCTCTCCCACCTCTCTCTCTCTCTCTCTTTCTTTGTTTCATTTTTTTCTTTATGTTTTTATAAAAAAAATTATTGAAAAGGGGGGGATGTAAAAAAGCAGAGCGCCCAGGAAATGCTGCTTTTGACAATATCTTTACCTTTTGAGCATCTCTTTTGTTTTCTCACAGCATCTTCTGGTTAAGGAAAGTAAGTTTGAAGCCTGAGTTCATTCTTGTGTCTTGTTGGGAATGGTTTGCAAATATATGTGTATCTAAAATCTGTATTAAAGTGGTTTGGTGCTTACTGCCATGCAAGAGAAAACATCTGAAAAAGTAGCTTCATTGTTGTGTGTGTTGGCAGAACACTTGACTGTTGCATGGGGGACTTTGGGGGACATCTGCAGAGAAACAGAGATGTAACTAAAAATGAGCATGGTCAGCAGCACTTTGGAGATTGCCTGTTTTGTGAAATTTAAAAAGTGGGCAGAATTTCTGATGAAGATGATTGTCCCTCTTCTCCTGCCACTGGGCTGACATCTGCCTTTAATGGGCCAGCAAAGTTGATGTTCTTAAACCTCCTAATAAGAGACATTTCTGCTTCTGAGGAGTTGACTTCCAACGATTGGTGATCTTGTGATGGTAGTGATACTTTTATATGGTAAAGACCACCTGTTCACAGGATAATTTTACCTGTGGGACAGACGCTGCATGGTAACCACTCCACTGGTACATAATTGCTTGTAAAAAGTATTATAGTGTAATAATTCAGGTTGGTAGCCGTGTTGGTCTGAAGCAGCAGAACAAAGTTGGAGTCCAAAGTTTCATCCAAGGTATAAGCTTTTGTGTACATGCACACTTCTTCCATCTGAAGAAGTGTGGGTGGCACATGAAATCTTATACCTTGAATAAAATTTTGTACCTTGAATAAAATAGTCCACAAACTACTCCCGTCCAGTGCATCCACAAACCTAGAAGAAGAGATTGGATTTATACCCTGCCCTTCACTAACCAAGGGAGTGTCAGAGTGTTTTACAAACTCCTTTCCTTCGCCTCCCCACAACAGACACCCTGTGAGGTAGGTGGGGCTGAGAGAGCTCTGAGACAACAGCTGTTACAGAGCTATGGCTTGCCCAAGGTCATCCAGCAGGTGTAAGGGGGGAGTGAGGAATCAAACCCGGTTCTCCCATATTCGAGTCCGCACACTTAACCACTACACCAAACTGGCTCCTAGCGTTGTTCTGCCAGTGAACTAGGGTTGCCAACTCCAGGTTGAGGAAATCCCTGGAGATTTGGGAGTGGAGGGTGGGGTTTAGGGGAAAAAGGGACCTAAGCAAGGCATAATGCCATGGACTCCACTTTCCAAAGCAGCCATTGACCTGATCTCTGTAGTTTGGAGCTCAGTTGTAATTCCAGGAGCTCTCCAGACCCCACCTGTAGGGTGGCAACCCTAAAAAATCATATTCAGCATCCTAGTTCTGCAGGAGGGCAAGCTGATTTCCATGGAAACCTAACCTTTAGGAATTGATTCCAATCCAGTGTGGGAATAATTGTTGGACATAAGATATTGGTTCAGGCAAGATTTTGTATAGATGGGGCAGAAAATAATGTTTTTATTGGTTTTGTCAAAACTGTTTTGACAACAAGGTAAACAGAATAAGAAGCAAAAGGTGGATGTGGCTGGATGACCACACTTCTGGTAACATCAGGTGTGGCCTAATATGTTAATGAGCTGTGCTGTCAGGGGTGTGGCCTAATATGCTAATGAGTTCCTGCTGGGCTTTTTCTATAAAAAGAGCCCTGACCAGAAGTGTGTCAGAAGGCAACACCCACCACTCAGGCTCCATGCCCAAAATCTCCAGCTATTTCTCAACTATTTCTCAGGTATTTCTCAACTCAGAGCTGGTGAGCCAGCTTTACACTTGGACTAAAGACACTTTAGGTTTCCTTTGCTCTATCTGATGAGATCAGGCTAGCCTGGGCCATCCAGGTCAGAGTGTGAAAACATACCCCCTCCCACCTTTTGCCACATTTCTATTGCGCATTGGCAGCAAAACAGGTCTAAGGATGGGATTCTCACAATTTAGAGCACATCAGTCTTCCGTTCTGACATATTTCTTACCTATGTTGTCATCCGCCCCCAGGTTGAACCCAAAGAGATGATAACCAGAAACTGAGTTTGTCATTCTTTTGATCTGTTAAAATAATATCTTCACTATTTTGCAGGCTAATTTAACAAGCTACCCCTATATATACAACTATGGTATGTCATTCCATTTCATCATCTGATGAAGTGTTCGTGCACACGAAAGCTCACACCTTGAATAAAACTTTGTTGGTCTTCAAGGTGCCCCTGGACTCAAACTTTGTTCTATAGTTTAGAAAAAAAATCTTATTCCTTTGGTTTCTTCCATGCCTCTCCCAAACTCTTGCATGATTTATGTTCTAGAAATTTTTATTTTTTCTTTCAACTGAAAGGGATGTTTCCCCCTTCTAATGCCTTTGGCCATTGATGGGTGATTCACCATTTATATGTTCTGATAGAAAGATCAATTCCGTAATGCTATTTGCAGCTTTCTAAGGCAAAGTAGAGTTCTGGCTGTCAGACATGCCTTGCGTTTGAAGCTTAGATAGTTGCTAGACATACACTTTCCTTTTTATCTTGTGTCCGGAGATGGGACATAGCCCAGGAGCAGAGGGGAGAGAAGATGAGCAGCAGCCTGCAATAAGTCATCAGTGCCAGCTGATGGACTGATGAACTGGTGAGATCTTGGGCCTAGACCACACCTGGCAGAGACAGGATGCAGGCCAGGGCAGAGTGGGCAAAGGCAAGACAGAGGAATAAAGGGAGAGTGGAAAGTAGAGCAGACTGGGATAAAGGAAAGGCCAGGGGATTGGTCCAGATGGACCAAAGGGGATGGAACCAGAACCAGGGGTCATTTCGAGCAGGAACGCATAGGAATGCCATTCCGGGAGTAACAAGCCCAGGAGCAGGCACATATGGTGATGCGCTGTGGAAAAAAGCAAAAGCACACTAACTTGATCTGTATCATCATGCTTGTTGTAGGGTCACTTCTCCACATCTAGGATTGCCATGAGTGATTGTCGCACCAGTGGTGGGATTTGGGGGGTGGACCAGGAATGGGTGGCGACCATGGAGTTTTGCCCAAAAAGCAGAGTGTTGCTGCGTGACACTGCTGACACGATGATGTCCTTCCCATATGGTGTCATCGTGTCGGGGACACTGCTGTGCAACATTGCTGTTCGGGGGGCAGAAGCCCCCCAAATTGGGGGATCCCCCACCTGGGCCGGGGGTCTGGGAACCCTAACAGTTTGGTGTAGTGGTTAAGTTGAGCCAGTTTGGTGTAGTGGTTAAGTTGAGCCAGTTTGGTGTAGTGGTTAAATGCGCGGACTCTAATCTGAGAGAACCGGGTTTGATTCCCCACTCCTCCACTTGCACCTGGCTGGACGACCTTGGGCAAGCCATAGTTCTGTCAGAGCTGTTCTTTCAGGACAGTTGTCTCAGAGCTCTCTCAGCCCCACCTACCTCACAGGGTGTCTGTTGTGGGGAGGGGAAGGGAAAGGAGTTTGTAAGCCACTCTGAGACTCCCAAGTGAGTGAAGGGGGGGGTATAAATCTAATCTCTTCTTCTTCTTCTTCTTCTTCTTCTTCACAACATCCCATACCAAAACTGCAAATACCTGCAAAATTACCTGCATTCTTATGGGAGAAATAGACAAACTCTCAAGCACAATGGGCTGATAATAGGCTTAAACGTTAAATGCAAACATTTCTGAAGTGGAACGCCTCAGGCCTTTCAAGTGGAACAAATGAAATAATGAATTCAACAATTGAATTTTGATTGCCCATATCATTGTGTCTGACAAGCACATTTACGCGGGGTCATAAAACTAGCCAGCCACAATATTACGAATGTCTTGGATGAATTCGAGAGAGAATTCTTTATGCTCATATTTAACTCTTATCAGTATGGCCCTGCCAAAGTTAGCCCCTTTTCAAGTCCTGCTGATATCAAGGGACATATGAAGGTGCTTTCTACTGTGCCAGATCACTGGGTCATCTGAGTCTACATTGTCCGGTCTGATTCTCTGGACAGGAAACGGCTTCCCTAAAATTGTTAAAATTCCTGTAACGGGAGATACTAGGGATTTAATCTGGTTCCTTTGCTAACCAGTTGATGTGCTTGGCTCTAAACCTCTCAAAGGCTGTACCTAGCACCTATTTCAGGATGCAGGGACTCCACACCCTTACTGGCAGCAACTGCAGATCCAACCAGAAGGTTGCACTGAGGTCCAGCCAGCTGGCTGGCATCATGCTAGGCCTGTTTAAGCCTTCCTGGCCCACTGTCCAGCTATGGCTGCCAGCTCCAAGTTGGAAAAGTTGGGGGTAGAGCCTGAGGAAGGTAAGGTTTGGGGAGGGGAGAGGCATCAATGGTAGGGTTGCCAGGTGTCTTTCTCCTGGCAACAACGGGATTTGGGGGGTATTCCAGGGGGGTGAGGATGTCAGCAACATGGTGATGTCACTTCCAGAAATGACATCATTGTGTCAGCAATGTTGGGGTGATGTTCTACTTTGGGGGCAAAACTCTATGGTAAAAATGGCTACAAACCAGTATTGCCCCAAAAGTAGACTGTCGCCCCCGATGTTGCTACTATGATGACATCAATTCCGGAAGTGATGTCAGTGACATTTCTGATGCTGTGTGAGGATGTCTGTTTGGGGGTGGGGTTTTCCCTGCCAGACAACTGGCCGGTGGTGGTCCAGAGCCTGCAAGAGCAGGGGATCCCCCCACCCCGACCTGGGGACTGGCAAGCCTAATCAATGGGGTATAATGCCCTAGAGTCCACCTTCCAAAGTGGCCATTTTCTCCAGTGAAACTGATCTGCCAGTTGTGATCCAAGGAGATCTCCAGCCACCACATGGAGGCTGGACAGTCCAGCTGATGCTGGATTGGAGCCAGTGGAAGCTTCCCAGGCCATCACCTGGCTGGCTGACATCCAAGGAATGGGGAAAGAACTGGCCTATGTTGTTCGAATACAGGGGCTTGAGGTAGCCACTCCTGGATATTCACAAGCGTGGGAGTTTCAAGATAGGATATGCAGCCTCCAAAGTTGAATTTAAAGCTATGTGGGAGCAGGCTAAGGAAGATGCACCACACTCTTGAGCCTAGAGGGATAGAGGCAGAGAGAGAGGGAGGAGAACTGAGATCACTCATCTGGGTAGTGGGGGTGGATGGGAGAAATTTGTTGTCAAAGCAACATACAACGTCACTTCTGGCATGAAACTAGAAGTGGTGCCATCATGTTCTGGTGCCACTCTAGGATTCATCCTGAACTTTATGGTTTTACCATAGAGTTTTGCATGAATACTAGTGCATCACCCTTAAGCAATGGCATCATTTCAGGTTTGGTGCCAGTGACATCAGGTGTTGGCGGGATGCCAAATGGTTTGTCCCTGCTCCCAAACACCCTCTCCAGTGTGCCAGCATCCATTGGCAAACCTGTTCTCTCCCCTTTCCCACTGAGGCCTCAGGGGAGAGGAAGGCCTCACTGAGGGACTTCAACTGCCTGAGAGAGAGAGATGATAGTGGACCTCCCTCTCGTAGCCTGTTGCCTGAGATCCATTAGGGATGCCAAGGACTGAACCCGGAGCCTTGTGCATCTAGAGCACGTGTTCTGCCGCTAAGCCAGGAATCCTTCTTGATTTTTGGAATGGTGGAAGACGGAAAAGTAAAGCATGGGTCTCGCTTTGAGTTTTCAGGATATTCCTTGGTGACATGGAACCAAACGTTTTGCTGTATTTTGTTTATGAAAAAAAAACTTTCTGGGATTAATTGACCGCCAAGGCATTTTGCATGAATTCTGACACGTATATATTTTTAGAATATTAGAGATCTTTTGCTTGCTGTTGCTGCCCTCAGCCTCAAAGACCTGGTTCCAATGTGAATCAATGACTCCCACTAATGAAATACCATTCCCTCTTGTAGACTCGTGGCTGAAATCTCTCCACTCAAAATAGCAGCTTTTGAGTTATATATTATGCTATAAATCTTGATTCTGCTCTGAAGTCAGTTTTATTATTGACATACAATTGGGGAAGGGGGGGACTCAGTCTGAGAGATGATGGCTTGCTTCTGGCCACCGAGCAGATTTTGTGACATTTCCCTGAACCAAGAAAGTGATGATAAATTAGGGGAGTGCTTGAAAAGGGACAAATGATGGTTGATTCAGCCAGTCGATTTTCTGCAGGAAACTGTTTACTGGGAAGTCTCCGTGAGCATCATGTGCATCGCTTCCCAACTGAAGGTGCCACCTTGCATAATTCTTTTGGACTCATGGCCAAAAATCAGGATTCCTCGAAATACTAAAGACCTCATCTCCACCCTTTTGGCAGCAGCAAAACATGCTCTTGCTCCAAATTGGAAATTACAGAATCTCCCCTCGATGCATCAGTAATACCAAAAGGTATGGGGATTTTTTTTTTACTGGACAAGACCCCAGACTGGATTGCACAGCAAGATAGACAGGTTACCTCTAATAATGTTATGGCCAAATGCTTTTGCTGGCCCAGAAGGAAGCTTACGAGGAGGAGGAGGTTGGGTTTATACCCCACCCTTCACTACCCAAGGGAGTCTCAGAGCGGCTTACAAACTCCTTTCCCTTCCCCTCCCCACAACAGACAAACACCCTGTGAGGTGGGTGGGGCTGAGAGAGCTCTGACAGAAACTGCTCTTTTTCAAGAACAGCTCTGACAGAACTATGGCTTGCCCAAGGTCATCCAGCCAGGTGCAAGTGGAGGAGTGAGGAATCAAACCCGGTTCTCCCAGATTAGAGTCTGCACACTTAATTACTACACCAAACTGGCTCTCAGAAAGCACCTTTAATTGGTTCACACACCTTATATTTTTACCATTAAGTAGTTGAAGGATCTTTAAAACTGGCTTGAACACACCTCTATGGTGGTTTTACCATCAAGTTTGGCTGGAATCCTAGAGCGTCATGCCGATCCAATGATGTCACTTCTGGCTTTGCACCGGAAGTAATGTTGCAGTATCATTGCAACACCTATTCCCCCTCCACTTCCCCCACTGCCCTATAGCAAGAGACCAGGCCCCCCTTGTTCAGGATAGTGCCTTTACAATGGAATGTGTTTGTGGTCTACTGCAACAATTATTATAGTTACTATCTTGCTTTTACTGCATTGTCTTCAGTTCTTGCGATCCCACTTCCTTCGTTGTTTATAGAGTGCCTTGCCCGACACAGTTAGTTTTATTGCATTGTTTTCTAATTAGTTTTATCTCATTGTCCATTGAATGCCTTATGGTGTCTGACTGCTATTCTGTACAGGCTATAACGAAAATAATAGAGTAATAAATAAAGAAAATCTGACAAAGGCTGCTTTGACTCTAGAAAGCTTATACCCCGAAAATCTTGTTAGGATCTAAGGTGCTACTGGACTCCAATCTAGCTGTTCTCTCTCTCTCTCTCTCTCTTTTTCTGTGTGTGTGTGTAAAGTGCTTTCAAGTCACAGCTAATGCTCCCTCTAAACTGTGGAGTCTTATGAGCAAAAACTCTACTTTGTGAGCTACTGGCATCATTCATTCATTCATTCATTCATTCATTCAATTTGGTTTATACCCTGCGCTCCCCACCGAGGCGGGCTCAGGGTGGCTTACATAGAATTTCATATAAAATACAACTAAAACCTATCATAGACATATAAACATAACATAACAGTCATTTAAAATACTCCTAAAACCGCTGGAACACGATCTGATAAAAGCGAGAGCAAAAGTTATTTATAGTACAGCTTAGGTGGCCGTATGTCCCCATGGTATTCACACCAGCTCAGTTCACTCAACTTATTGTGTGGCGGGCACAGGCTTGAGATGAAAGATGCTAAAGCCAGAGTCCGGGGAACTCCTCGGTGTGTAAAGTTGTGAGCGAGTGGTTTGGCTACTGCATCAATTAGTTTGCTCTGGATCCATCCTTCCTGAGCTAAGATAAAAATGTGCGAGCCAGAGGCTAAAAAACTGTGAGCCAGCTCACACTAACTCAGCTTGGAGGGAACACTGGTGGGCAGCCAATTTATGGGGACCATATAGGGTTTTCAAGGCAAGAGACGTTCAGAGGTGGTTTGCCATTGCCCTTCTCTTTATAGGGACCCTGGAATTCCTTGGTGGTCTCCCATCCATATACTAACCAGGCCCGACCTTGCTCAGCTTCTGAGATCTGATGAAATAGCTGTTCTACCACAGACCAACACGACTATCCTCTGAAACTATCATCGTGTCGGAACTGGCTCCGAAAAACTGCCATTTGTTTCACATTCATAGATTGCAAATATTTCCCAGAGAACAGCATTGCTTAAAATGTGCATCTGATGTGCTGAAAATGCATTCATTCAAAAGAGCCAAAAAGCTATGATTGTAGTCCTCAACAGATATACACCCTTCAGAACTTCAATGTGTTTAGAAAGGTGTAACCCTGCTAAGGCTCTGACCTGGAAAGCCCAGGCTAACCCAGTCTTGTCAGATCTTGGAGGCTAAGCAATGTTGGCCTTGAAAACCCTGCAGGGCTGCCATAAGTCAGGGGTGAGTTGGTGATCTTTTCCACCACCAACTCGGCTGAGGATTGCATTCTGTGTTATTTTATGCAGAAGCAATTCAAGGAAGGTCTCCAGGGCACAAGAACCGTATCTGGCTGCCATCCTGTCTCTACACCCCTTTCCTATAAATTCTGTCCTGAACTTATTGATGATAGCCATACAGTTTGCATTTTATTCTCACGGTCCTTTTTTTTTTTTTGCTGGCTTTTATGGCCAATGAACAAGCCTTATTTTCCCCCATTCTGAACAGCTGTCTGTAGGTGTCTGTGCTTTTGTTAGACTTCAGTGTTTTCAGCTAAGATGTGAAACCCCTGATGCCTAAATCAGTTCCGAAATCAGTTCCTAAACCCCTGGTTCCTAAATCAGTACTATTAGGCCTCTGGAAACATGAAAAACAATCCTCTACTACGGTCCTTAAATAATTCTGATTTTCATAAAAAAAATTCAGGAGCAAATGTATGGTTTTTGAAATTCTTCTAGACTAAGAATGAAGCCTCAGGGCCCAGTAAGCTGCTGGCAGGTTCCCCTTTTGTTGAATAGAAAGTTTTTAGCTACCTGAAATGGAAAGCTGCAATCTCTAACACAGTAGTACTGAATATGGGATTTTAAAATGAAAACTGAAGCACTTGTACAAAAAAAGCTATTTCTACAGACACTAAGGTTGCCAAGTCTTACCTTTATTTTGGCAGGGGGGTGTCCTCACTGCTCCAGGAGTCTTCTGGCGCGTGCGCAGAGACGTGCCCGGCGCGATGACGTCACCCGGAAGTGACATCATTGCATCAGGCACATTGGAGTGGGACCTCTGTAATTCGAGAGAAAACCATAGAGGTTTCCCTCGAATTTTAGAGCATCACCTCCGAAACATCCCCGACATGATGACGTCACCTCCGAGTGACATCATCATGCCAGGCATATCTCCACAGCCCGGCAATTTGGAAGTGGGGTTCCCCCTGGCGGCCCAATCCGGGCCAGCGGGAAATGGACCAATTGAGTGGGGGTTTCCCCACCCCCCGGGGAGACTTGGTAACCCTAGCAGACACACACAATCCCCCCCCCACACATATTTTATATATTTTATATTCTACCTTTCTGCCCTTACAAGGGCTGCCAAGGCGGTTGACAATTGAAATCATACCAAATAAATTACATTATAAAATCATTTAAATCAACCTTCCTCTCAAATACATACATACCCTCCTCTCAAATTACATACAAAACATAAAAGCACTGGTTAGGAAGGAAGAATAGTTGAGAAGAGAAGAAGAAGAAGAGATTGGATTTATACCCCACTTTTCACTTGGAGTCTCAGAGTGGTTTACAATCTCCTTTCCCTTCCCCTCCCCTCCCCACAACAGAAACCCTGAGAGGTAGGTGGAGCTGAGAGAGCTCTCTCGAGAACTGCCCTTGAGATAACAGCTTTGAAAGAACTTATGACTGACCCAAGGTCACACCAGCAGCTGCTAGTGGAGGAGAGGGGAATCAAACCTGGTTCTCCCACATTAGTCAATGCACTTAAACCACTACACCAAACTGGAAATGCCAAATAAAACAAAAAAAGTCTTCTTCTGCAGGAGAAAGATGGGACAAAAGAGGGCAGACAAATCTCCCTGGAGAGAGAATTCCGGAGCTTTGGTACCATGACCAGGAAGACCCTCTTCTGGGCTGCCACCTGCCTGTTCTCAGAAGACATGGGCTCCAGAGCAGGGGGCCCCCTCACATTGGTGGTAGTCTTGCCAGTTGGCAAGCTCCACAAAGGGCTCCAGGCTCTTCCAGGCCTCTCCGCTCCAGTGACATCGCTTCCAGTTTGTATCCAGAAGTGACATAACAACACTCTAGGAATCTGTCCATCTCTGTGGTAGAAATCTTACTGTGTTATGACATCACTTACAGGTGCAAAACAGAAGTGATGTTGCACTTTGGGCATCTCGCACAGAATCTTTTCCTGCCCACCCCCCCAAGGCTCCTATTAGGGCTGCCAAGTCCCCCGGGAGGGCGGGGGAAACACCGATTTTTAATGCTTACCCCCGCTTTTTCAAAATTGGCCACTGGGGGAGGAAATGGCTGCCAGCAGGAACGCAGGGGAACGTCGGAGCCTGCCCTGCCCTCTCCCTGCCAGGCCTGAACTCTTAAAAGGGAAATGTCTGCAGAGAGCCTGCCCTGCAGTAAAAAGCCTCACCAGACATTTCCCCTTTAAGAGCAGAGCAAGCAAGAGAGCCCCGCCCAGAGATTAAGGAGGGACTAGGCTCTTTCTACTGAGGTTGCTGGGGTAAGTGCCTCTGCTAGCTCTTTTCCTTCTCTCTCTCTCTCCCCCTCCCCCTTTCTTTCTTTCTTTCTTTCTTTCTTTCTTTCTTCTGTCTGTCTGTCTGTCTCTCTCTCTCTCTCTCTGTCCCCATCCAGCAGAGGTCTATCAGTGGCTATTATTAGCCACAAGGTCTAAATGGAACACTTTGTCTGGGGCAGTGATGCTCTGCATTCTTGGTGCTTGGGGGGCAACAGTGGGAGGGCTTCTGGAGTTCTGGCCCCGCTGCTGGACCTCCTGAGGGCACCTGGTATTTTTGGCCACTGTGTGACACAGAGTGTTGTACTGGATGGGCTGTTGGCCCAATCCACTGTGGCTTCTCTCCTGTTCTTATGATATGAAAATCATATTTAGCACTTGTGTAGCACTTAGTGCTTCATATTCTGCCGAGATGAGGAAGGATTCAGTAGGGCTGTTGCTCAGTGATAGAGCATCTGCTTGACATGCAGGAGGTATCAGCCTCTTCAGCTAAAAAAGGATCAGGTAATAGGTGACATTAAAGATCTCAGCCTGAGACCCTCGAGAGCCGCTACCAGTCTGAGTAATCAATACTGACCTTGATGGACCAATGGCCTGATTCAGTATTAGGAAACTTCATGAGTTCATGTGTCAGCATGTGGAAGCAACATCACAGGATGTGACATCACAAAATGATGTCACTTCCTTTCTCCTGGCTCCACCCCCAAAGTCTCCTGGCTCCACCCCCAAAGTCCTCAGATATTTCCCAAGTTGGACTTGGCAGCCCTAGCTCCTATCCTTTGCTCTTCAAAAGTTCTCTGCAAACTGGGACTTTCCAAATGCAAAACATGTGCTGTACCATTGAGCTGCTTTCCCTTAAAAATGTTTAATGTTCAGTGCACTGGAGCTACTTCCTCCTGAGTCAGACCTACAGTCCATTGAGCTCCATAACTTTGACTGGACATAGCTCTCCTAGGGAGAGAGGCCTTTCCTAACATTGGCTACCTGAGATACTTTAAGCAGGAGATGGCAGTGATTGGACCTGAGTTCTATTACACGCAAAGCAGTTCCTATACCACTGAGCAACAGGCCCTCTCCAGCATTTATGTACTTCATTTGTACCCTGCTTTTTCACCAATAGGGTGTTGGAGAGGCAACAGTCTGCTGAGAGTCTGGTTGCTGTGAATTTGACTGAAAGAGTAGTTTAGTCCACTTGTACCTTTGGGGGGAGCTGTGAATTATTCTCTAGTGTTTAGGGTTTATTGACTGTTTTTCTCTCGCAGTTCAGCCTAACTCTTGTTGTTTTCTCTCTCTGCTGTGTGTTAGTCTGTGTTAATGCCTGTGCTCGGAAGGCCTCTCTGTTGCATCAATGGCCTGCAGTCAATTATTCTCTTTTTGCTTAATCCTGTTGCAGTAAGTTCAGTGAAAGCAAAGTCCACTTCCTGAACTCTGCCAACATAGTGATCTAAAGTGATTTCAACATTCTCCTGTTCTCCATTTTATCTGCACAACAGCCCTCTGGAGCAGGAAAGCGGCAGCAGCAGAAGAAGAAATTGGATCTATACCCCACCCTTCACTTGGAGTCTCAGAGCGGCTTACAGTCTCCTTCCCCTCCCCACAACAGACACCCAGTGTGAGGTAGGTGGGGCTGAGAGAGCTCTTTCAAGAACTGCTCTTTCAAGAACAGCTCTGGTCGGACTATGGCTTGCCCAAGGTCATCCAGCAGCTGTGAGTAAAGGAGTGGGGAATCAAACCCGGTTCTCCCGGATTAGAGTCTGTGTACTTAACCACTACACCTAACAAGAGGGTGTGATTGGTCCCAGGTCAACCAGCAACCTTCCATGGCAGAGTGGAGATTCGAACCTAGGTCTCCCACATCCTAGTCTGATGCTCTAACCACTATACTACTCTGGGTTTAAATCATCTTTCATGTGTTCTCTGGTTTAGAATATTTTTTTTAGATATTTATACCCAGCTTTTCCCCCAATGGGCCCCCAAAGCAGGCTACAGTATAATCCTCCTCACTTCCAGGGGTCCGTTGGGGCCGGAGCGCACTCCGCCAGCTCAGGAGTGGCCACTAGGGCAGCCACGGGCCGAATCAGATTCTCTCATCTAATTCAGCCCGCTGCTGAATTGCCGCCGAAATTCGGTGGCAACTTTAAAAGCCACTGGAGGGGAGGGGGTTTGAGGGAGAGGCTCCAAACTTGCAGGGTAGCTGCTGGGGCCTCTCCTCGAAATACCCACCAAGTTTCAAGAAGATTGGACCAGGGGGTCCAATTCTACAGGCCCCCAAACAGGTTGCCCCCATTCCCTCCATTGTTCTCTATGGGAGGAGAAAAGTTAACATTTTTTCCCACCATAGAGAACAATAGAGGGGATGGGACAACCTGTTTGGGGGCCCATAGAATTGGACCCCGTGGTCCAATCTTCTTGAAACTTGGTGGGTATTTCGAGGAGAGGCTCCAGCAGCTACCCTGCAAGTTTGGAGCCACTCCCTCAAACCCCCTTTCCTCCAGCCCCTCATATACCCTATGAGTTTTTGCCATTGATTTCAATGGCCCATAGGGTATAATGGGGCTGAAACTGACATTCCCTTTCTGACACACTTCTGGGGATGTCAGGGGACGTGGCATATGCTAATGAGCTATGCTAATGAGCTATGCTAATGAGCTCCTGCACCTCTTTTTCTACGAAAGGACCCCTGCTTGCTTCCATTTTATCCTCACAACAAAAATCCTGTGAGGTAAGTTTGGCTGAGAGTGGGTGAGAATGGGTGACTGTCCATCGATCCTCGACATCAGATGAAAGCCCTTTCAGTATCTTTCCCAAATGCTGCTGATTTCCCACATTGCTCGTTTCCTTTCTTATCATTGATTTTCTGATCTCTTTTATTTTAGAGACTGTATTTGGGAGATTTGGAAATCTGACTGCTCCAATTGTAAGCTGAACGGACCATCTATATGGAGTGATAGGACAATAACATTTAAAAAAAACAATAAATACGTAAAATGGCAGCATGGGACTGAAAACAAGCCATGGTATTCAATTATTGAAGAGCGGAGACAAAATTTCACATTGAAAATGTGACTTTGAACATCAGTGGTTGCATTCGAAGATGATTGTTAGTAAAAAAAAAAATTGATTTCAAACTTTGAACATCTCTTTGGGAGAATTTTCACCATTGTAAAGGTAAAGGTAAAGGTTTCCCTTGGTCAAAAGCCAGTCAAATTCGATTTTAGGGGGTGGTGCTCATCGCCATTTCCAAGCTGAAGAGCCAGTGCTGTCCGAAGACATTTCCATGGTCACATGGCCGGCATGACTAGACACCGAGGCACACGGAACACTGTTACCTTCCCACCAAAGCAGTACCTATTTATCTACTTGCAATTTCTTGCTTTCGAACTGCTAGGTTGGCAGGAGTTGGGACCAGAGACAGGAGTTTACTCCATCATGCGGCACTCGGATCTCGAACTGCTGAACTACCGATCTTCCGGTCTGCAGTTCAGTGTCTTAACCCCTGGGCTACCGCTAACTCAAAATAGCAATAATGGGAGGAGCACCACCACCAAAGATTATCAGTTGCTGGGGGGGGGGGGGATTCTTGTCCCTTTAACAGAGGCATGTTATATACCAGGTGATATTTACCTCAGTGCCATGTAAATCTTCAGCTGCCTATTTCCACCCATTAAGCCTCTATTAAAAGGATAGGACATTTTTCTCCAGGCCTGTTGCCACCCCTTGCAATGGCTGCCTTTCTAAGTAGCTAAGAAAGCCGTGGGAGTAATCACTTCTATGTGCTAAGTATTGTGCACCAAATAAGTTGGGCTAAGTTCTGTGTGTCAGCAAAGAATGGTCTGTACTCCGGCATTTCTTCCACACTGGCATTCTTCTTCATTTCCTCGCTATGATTTGACCTGGCTTGACCCTATTTTATGTCTAAAGCCATCCACCATTATCTGAGACTCTTTGTGCACGTTAGTATCTGTGGGGAAGGATTTCCCCCTTGCAGTTTGGTTTCTGCTTGGGCTTGCAATTGGTCAACTTGTCTCTTTGGTTTTTTCATTTCAATTCCCCACCACCACCCAAGCGAAACTGAGAAAGTGCCAGTTCCCTGAGAGTCCACTTGCCTTCTCTTGGCTGACGTGCACACTAGGCGTGAGAAACACGTCTGGCTCGTGAGGTGATTTCGGGAGCCATATAAATAAAACTGGCACCTCTCTGATGTGAATTTCCTGGCGATTGTGTCTGACAATCACACCGACAGAGAGCTTTAGAAAAGCTATTTGGGATGAGAGAATCATTTTCCCCCCTCCACACTTCTGCTGTTTACTTACTTGTATTGCATTTCTATCAAGAGACGTTTGGGATAGGTTAACTCGGTGATTCTCAGCGGGCTGCCTAAGTGAGCGTAGGATGAAAGCAGACAAGAGAGGACCACAAATACTGGCAGGTGGCAGGTATCTTTTATATTTAGCTTTATAAACAATCCATTTCCAGGGCTTCCCTACTGGCGTTGCTGACAGAGAGGCATGGGTTAACAAACATGCTTTCTCCATTACTGTATCTTTGTGCTGAGAAAAAAAAAATTCTTCCCATTAAACAAACAATGTCTGTGTTGTCTATTGGATCTGGTAAACCTTGTTACACAAGCAGCAGTCTATGCAGGCTTCCTCAGTCACTGAACTTCGTACAACTTATAGCAAAGCAAACATGCTTAGAATTGAATGAATAGTCTAGAAGAAAGGCTGTGGTTTCGATGGCTGGGGTGAAAAGTTGATTGGATCAGCTATTTTTCTAATACCAGATATTTTGGAGAATCCAGTGGTTTGTTGTCGAAGAAATTTTCTGTGAACAAGGGTATATTTGTCCTGAGGGAGGGTTTTATGTGACTTAGAATCACAGAATCATAGAGTTGGAAGGGACCTCCAGGGTCATCTAGTCCAACCCCCTGCACAATGCAGGAAATTCACAAATACCTCCCCTCTACACCCCCCAGTGACACCTTTTCCATTCCCAGAAGATGACAAAAAACCTACAGGATCCGTGGCCAAATTGGTCGGGAAAAAATTGCTCCCTGACCCCAAAGTGGTGATCAGCATTTTCTTGGCGTGTAAGAAAGGGCCACGAGAACTAAGCACTGAGGCAGCCCTTTTCTGCCGTCCCTCTCATGCTTGGCCTAAGTTCACAGGATCACCATTGCTGTCAGATGGCCATCTAGCCTGTTTGAAAACTTCCAAAGAAGGAGAGCCCACCACCTCCCGAGGAAGCCTGTTCCACTGAGGAACCACTCTGACTGACATGAAGTTCATCCTAATGTTCAGCCGAAAACTCCTGATTTAATTTCAACCCATTGGTTCTGGTTTGACCTTCTGAGGCAACAGAGAACAACTCTGCACCATCCTCTGTCCTACAAAGGTAAACATGGCTAAAGTTGTTGAAGAAGATTAGAAGTGAGGGGCTTGTTATCCAAATGGCCTACCCGTGTGTGACCACCAACACTTGGAGCATCACCCTTGCACATTAATAGCATATACACATAAATCTGAATAAAATTAAATTAGGAATCACTGCCTACATACACCAAGGTCCAGCATTTTGGTAGTAGCACCTCACTATGGGAATGTGGCAACTCCCAGAAATAAAGCAGGTGGAAAATAGATATCAGAGTCTATGTAGAAATATAGATTAAGAAAAGCAGGAGGCACTCAGAGAGCTACAGCCTCTCGCGTGCGCACACAAACACACACAACCCTGGACAACCTAACATCTAAGCAATAAAATTACACAATAAAGGGGGCCAAATGAAGACATATAAACCTGTCCAAAGCAATGAGAGGATCTTGGAGGTCCAGGCTGGAAGGAGAGAGAGGAAGGAAGACGCAAGGCAGAGACTGAGGCAGGCTCAGTTCTTTACATAGGGCAAACAGATCAAAACCTACACCAAAGGATAAATGGACAAAAATCTGACATCAAGAATCACAAAACTGAGAAACCTGTAGGAGAACACTCCCATCTAAGTCTTCAACCTCCCAGGACATTCAGTGGGGGTCTTCAAAGTAGCTGTTATATTGGAAAGGAACAGACTAGAATGGGGGACTGCAGAGTTACGAGTTATTACAACACTCAGGAGAATGTAACCCCCAGGGCCTAACAGAGATATTGGTTTCTTATCTCACTACACATGCTAACATCATTCAGTTCCTGCATCTACTGTAAACTCTTTTATTCTGCTGTATGCTAATTTGCTGCTCTTCACAGCTGTATGCTAATCTGCTGCTCTATCCAATCTTAATTTCATTTACTGCTCAGTTACTTATGCATCTTGACTCTAATTGGCCCTTCCTGGCAACACCCTCCTTACCTTCTACCTATATGTAATGCTTGCTGACTTCTGTTTCAATGCATCTGAAGATGTGTTCATGTACACAAAAGCTTATACCCAGAATAAAACTTTGTTGGTCTTTGAGGTGCCATTGAACTTAAACTTTGTTCTGTTGCTTCAGACCAACATGGCTGCCCACCAGTGTTCCCTCTAAGCTGAGTTAGTGTGACCTAGCTCACAGTTTTTTAGCCTCTGGCTCACACATTTTTGTCTTACCTCAGGAAGGATGGCTCCAGAGCAAACTAATTTGTGCAGTAGCCAAATTGCTCACTCACAACTTTAATGCCAGTAGCTCACAAAGTAGAATTTTTTGCTCACAAGACTCCACAGCTTAGAGGGAGCATTGCTACCCACCTGAATGGAAAATTCAGTACAAGGAAACAAAAATGGCAGAGAAAGGAGTCACAGGCTGTATTCAGAAAAGGGAACAAGCAAAACCAAATTGTGGGTTTTAGGTTGAAACAGCAGGGATGCAAAATCGGAACAAGTTCCTACCCTTCTTGAGAGTAAAATTTCCTTCACAATTGCAGGCTTCCCCTTCCCAGTTTGAGCCAGTTTGGTGTAGTGTAGTGGTTAAGTGTGCGGACTCCAATCTGGGAGAACCGGGTTTGATTCCCCACTCCTCCACTTGCACCTGCTGGATGACCTTGGGCAAGCCAAAGCTCTGTACCAGCTCTGTACAGTTGTCTCAGAGCTCTCTCAGCCCCACCTACCTCATAGGGTGTCTGCTGTGGGGAGGGGAAGGGAAAGGAGTTTGTAAGCCACTCTGAGACTCCAAGTGAGTGAAGGGCGGGATATAAATCCAATCTCTTCTTCTTCTTCCCTCCTCTAAAATTGAAGTGACTTCTTCCAAGCATCAAAATCAATGACAAGCATTCTCCCCCCCCCCTTCCTTAAAGTACTTTACAGAAATCAAGTGTGGAATTAATGAATGAGTCTAAATAAGTAAATGCTAGAAAACCTAAGAAAGCAATGAAGATCCTGGGATCGGCAAATATCACGCTTTATCTCTGTGCACTTTTCTTATGGTGTGATTATAACACTTGACCTTTCGGCTCACAAGATGCTTTCTGCTGTCCTTCATGGAAGTGTATTTTTATAACTCTGCAGACAGGTTTATATCACTAAAAGGTAGGTCAGTGGCTTTGTGTCCCCAGAGTATCACATCGACACTTGGATGCTTTGATTTCTGACAGTCAGGTCATTTACCCGTGTAGCAGATAATATGAGTTGACATTCCATAAACTCATCTATAAAGCTTCCCATGTTGGAGCCCAGAGATGCGTTCTCAGCCACTCAAAATAACAGGCGAGAGGGCGGAGAGTGATGGCATAAACAAAGCAAAAAAAGAAAAGCCATTTTTATCACATTTGTGTCCTGCTTTTCCTCCCAGGAGCTCTCTGGGCAATGCACTTGTCTGAACCTCGGCAAGCATTCCATGAGGTAAATTAGGGGCATCAATAGCAACTCTCCCCAGCCTAGTGAGCTTCGAAGACGAGCAGAGATTGGAGCCCAGATCTCCTCAGTTCTAGAACTATCTGAAGAAGTATGCTTGCACATGAAATCTTTTGCCTTGAGTTAAACATTGTTGGTCTTAAAGGTGCCACTGGACTCAAACTTTTTTCTGCCAACACAGTGTTACCTCGAGCAAAATCCAAACTTCTCCTCAGGAGAAACGGATGAAGAATTTCATTTAGAAAAATAAGAATATGAGAATTTCTGAGGGAAAATGTGACGTATCTCTGAACTATGGTCTCAAGGTACCTGATGCAGCAACCTTACAAATGCCAGTCACATTCTCTTTGCCAAACCTACCTCAAAGGGTTGTTATGTGGATAAAATGGAGGAGAGAATGGTGTTGATTTTAGCAGCTTGGGGTCACCTTTCTGGGAGAAAGGTGGGTGTAAATGAAGTAACTAGATACATAAATAAATGTTAATTTGTTCACAAATAAGGCAGTTGGCTTCTAGTGTCCTGGCCCCACTGGTGGACCTCCTGATGGCACATGGTATTTTTGCCACTGTGTGACAGAGTGTTGGACTGGATGGGCCATTGGGCTGATCCAACATTGGCTTCTCTTATGTTCTTATGCGGAGCAGGTCTGGTTTCTGATCGATACCAGAATGGGATACTTGCCTGGGAGCAGGCCTGTAGCCAGGAGTTGTTGGGTTTTTTTTTGTTAAATTACAGTGAATTAAATTAATCAGTGAATTAATCAGAATGCCTGTCTTGAAAGGGGAAGCTCCGAACCTGTTTCTTGCCCTTCCTTTCAAGGGACAGGACAGTGAGCATATCAGTTCCTAGGGGGAAAAAATCTCAGAGGGCATTTAATTGCCTTCAGAAGGCATTTAAATGCCTTTCGAGTTCCCTTCCATAGGGTAAGAGAGCTGAGAAGGACACCTTCAATACATCAACACTCTTCCTTTCTGCTAGCCCTGTACCACCTAGATCAACAATAAGGTTTCTGGCATGGCCATTTGTGGAGTGGGGCTTTTAATTAAGGGGGCAAGGCCCCGAAATGCCCCACTGTTGCATCGGGCCTTGCCCCTGGGAGTTGTATGTATGCCGTTTCTACCACTCAGGAGTCATTTCGTAGAAAAAGAGGTGCAGGAGCTCATTAGCATAACTCATTAGCATAACTTATTTGCATATGCGAAACAACCTGACATCACCAGAAGTATGTCAGAAGGCAAGAGAGAGAGAGAGAAAGAGCTGACAGAGAGGGGAGAGCTACTAATCCAAGCCTCAGAAATACCACTATTCTGGGAGGATAGCTTCAGTGGTGGTTGAAGCCTTCAGAAGGCTGGTCGGAGGAACAAGGACCTTTCCATGGCATGGGGTCATTTTGCTGCAGCCATGACACAAGCAGGCATTCTCCCTCAGGGGGGCTGACACCAGCTCCCAGAGCTGAGCTCCCCCAAGCTCCTGCTTGAAATGATCCCTGCTACCACGTTAACACTGCTAGGGTTGGGAAGTTCCTGGAAAATTGGGCACAGAACTCAGGAAGGGCAAAGTTTAGAGGGAAAGGGGAGCTTAGCAAGGATATGATGCCATACTGACCACCCTCCAGAGCAGCAGTTTTTTCCAGAGGGACTGATCTCAGTGCTCAGAAGACCAGGTGTAATTCTAGGAGAACTCCAGGCCCCGCCTGAAGATGCTAACCCTGCACACTGCCATGAAAACATTGTATTCCTTATCTGAGGGGTTTCCTATTCTGCCTGATGGAGAGTTCCATGAACTTAACCAATAGAAATTGGTCCAATAAACTCTACCAATTTACCTCTTATCTCTCAGATATTTTGGCCACAGATCTCTGTTAAATCCTCAGAATACCTGTAATCAGGGGTCCTTTCGTAGAAAAAGAGGTGCAGGAGCTCATTAGCATAACTCATTAGCGTATGCCACGTCCCCTGACATCCCCAGAAGTGTGTCAGAAAGGGAATGTCAGTTTCAGCTCCATTATATCCTATGGACTATTGAAATCAATGGCAAAAACTCATAGGGTATATGAGGGCCTGGCAGAAAGGGGGTTTGAGGGAGAGGCTCCAAACTTGCAGGGTAGCTGCTGGGGCCTCTCCACAAAATACCCACTAAGTTTCAAGAAGATTGGACCACGGGGTCCAATTCTATGGGCCCCCAAACAGATTATCCCATCCCCTCCATTGTTCTCTATGGAGGGAAAAATGTTAACTTTTTTCCTACCATAGAGAACAATGGAGGGAATGGGGGCAACTTGTTTGGGGGCCTGTAGAATTGGACCCCCTGGTCCAATCTTCTTGAAACTTGGTGGGCATTTCGAGGAGAGGCCCCAGCAGCTACCCTGCAAGTTTGGAGCCTCTCCCTCAAACCCCTCCCCTCCAGTGGCTTTTAAAGTTGCCGCCGAGCTGAATCAAATTAGAGAATCTGATTCAGCCCGTGGCTGCCCTACTGGCCAGTCGTGAGCTGGTGGAGCTTTGCTCCGCCTCGCTCCGCATCGCTCCGGCCCCAACAGACCCCTGCCTGTAATGGAAACATACCACTCTATCTGCTGAAGCTATAAGAAAGGTCATGTTTTTAGGAGTTTTTAGGTCACAATTAACTGTCTCAAATAATCTTTAAGAAATTTTTTTAAAAATGACCGAAAGCATAGCGGTCAAAAACTCTGTTCATTATTTGGGGGGAGGAGAATAATAGAACTACTGACAATGAATGGCCTGTCCCAGGGGAAATTACCCCTCATGTTGATACCACCCAAGGTCTTTGAGCCCATTCTCACCGTACTGGATGCAAGCCCCATGGAGACAGTTTGGCTGCCTTTCATTTTCTTAAAGCAAGAGCTAGTGCCAGGAACACAATACTGCAACAAAATCTAAGGCATTTCCTCTTCCGCAATTTTGTAGAACGTCCTTATAGATGCAACAGGGAAGGAACTCCCAAGAGGTCATGTGATAATGTGTGATGATGGGCACAAACCAGGAAAATGTGGTTTGTTTTAGTTCATGGTTCGTGGTGTGCCCAGTTGGTGAGCCATGAATTGTCATGAACCAGATCAGTTCAGTTTGTAATACAGTAGAATGGATCCCTGGCATTCTAGAGACACCAAACTCACAGGAGATCTCCAGCTGACTCTCCTCTAACGGCCCTCTAAGTTTGCTGAATATTGGATTTACAGGGTCTGAGTTACGGCCCCACAAAGAAGGTGCCCCAAAGATAGTGCTTTCTGGGGAAGTGACAGGCACTGATTCAGGAGGTTCAGGAATGTATAGAACAGGCCATGTGCAAGCTAGAAACAAAATTCACAGGGGACCTCCCTCTGATGCTCCTCTACAAGCCTTCCAAGTTATGTGCAGATTGGACTTAGGGGGTCCAAGTTATGGTCCCCAAAGATGCTCTGTGGAAAATGCTTTTGGGGGAAATGTCAGGAGCAGGTTCAAAAGTGTATAGAATGGACCCTCTGCAAGCTACACACACCAAACGCACAGGGAACCTCACCCTTCTACCCGCTCCTCTACAATCTCTCCAAGTTGGGGTGGGTTATGTTTTTGGGGTCCCAGTTACAGACTCCAAAAAAAGGTCTCCCCAGGTGTTATGTATTGACCATGCGGTCGCCATGTGCTCCAGTAATGGCGACCGCCATGTGGCCAGAGCACATGGCCAAGAAACTACCTGAGCTTCAGCCAGGTAGAACAAAGGCCAGATGGATTCGAACCGGCCACCAATCATGCACCTAGGTTTCTCCCAGGGAACCTATGAGATGTAAATAGACTGATAATAGCCTATCAGGCCAGTTGGGCGAGGAGGGCTGGGTTGTATGCTTCATCCGGACCAGCAATAAAGATCTAGCTGTTTCACTATTCCATGGACTCCCGACTCCAATACTTTTCACCAGGGGTCTCCCTGAACAAGAAAGCTGCAGTTTCAGGAGTCTATGGAATGGCTCAGGAACAAGGCAGTGACACCAAACTCACAGGGAAACTTCACCAGGGCAGACCCCCCACACACCAGACACTGGAAGCAGCCCTAATAGTGTGCATACAAAAAACTGATCTGGATCCCAATTGTTCTGTTTAATGAATACAAAGTCATCTATCACAACAACAATCCTCCTCCTCCTCCTAGAAGATGGTTTACGATCAAGCAAATAACACTAGCTCTGCTCCAGAAGACAGTGCTGCTTGGAACACCAAGAATCCTGCAGAGATACCTCTGCAATTCCCAGGAACTTGGCTAGATCTAGAACCGTAGCACACCATCTGCCAGTCAAATATTTGACTGAGACTGATGATGATAATATTATTATTAACAACAACAAGGATCTGTTGCCTGATCCAGAAAGGCAATTCTTATAAAGTTCTGGGAATCGTATTTCAAAAAAGGAGGCAAACCTCTGCAGTCAAAAGGATGTCCTCGAAGCACAAATAAGCAGTCTGTTTCCTTATTGTTCCTCTTATATTTGTTTCTGTTTCTGTTAACTATTGATTCTTCATCTGTTTGATATTTTGTAGATCTGTTTTATTGGGTCTGCATACTGTATGGTTTCTCTGTACAATTCATATGGTATTTATATATACAAAGTATGGCATTTATATGGTTAGCTGAGCCCGCACGCGGGGAGGGCGGGATATAAATACGAAAAATAAATAAAATAAATAAATAGTAAAGCATAATGCTGATTTATACATTCACAAATGGTATTTAAAATGCATACATTTCATTGGGGGGGGGGGGGGGAGCAGTGCCAGAAAACAGGAACTGGTGTGAAACTAAAGAATCATAGATTTCACTCACAGAAGGAAAAGATGAAACTGAAACATGATTTGGAGAAGAAGTGATGAGATGAGAAAGTTAAGACCATTCCTCCCTCCAAATCTTCTCTGAGACTGAAGCATACTTTATGTCATGGCAGCAACAAACTTCATTGTGGGTTTCAGAAATCTGTTTCTGATTCAGCCACTACAACAGACTATTGCATTGAGCCCCCCCCCCAATTTATTCTTGAACATTTGTCTAATAGTGTGACCTTTTCTACTGAGTATTGTGCTCATATATTAATGTCCAGGAACAGCAAACTGCCTGCCGGTGGCTCTGTGGGACTGAGAGGACCCAAGAGCCACTCAGGACACATTTTATTAATTGCTCCCCCCTGCCTGGAGTAACACTACCATTCATTACTGTTACAAGTAAAGGGGAATATAATGGATCAGATACTGCTACACAGATGGCCATTCCTGGCATTCTACAAGTTGTCCCAGATTGCACAAGAGAGCGAGAGAGAAATGGGGAGAGAGAGAGAAATGCGTGTAAAAGCAATTAACTCACTCTTTGCTTGCGCACACAGCGGTGAAGGGAGGAACAGACCATTGCCCAGGTGGCAGCAAACCTAGTTTTGCCATTGAGTTCCTCTTCAACAGAGAGCTGCAGGCCTGTACTGTCTCTCTGAGGAGTGCTGCCTGAATTAATGCACACATGGGAACAGATGACACCCACACCCACGCCATACACTGACTCACCATCCAGGAGGGAAAGTAGGCATGAGCACACTGGCTCCACCCCCTGCCTCTGCACTCTTGCTTTGTCATCTGCAGAGTGTGATCTAGTGGAGGAAATGTCTGTGTGCAAGGTTGGTATGATATCAATGGGGTATTATGTTACGGAGTCTCCCCCTCCCCCGTCAGAAGCCCAGAGGGTCACACCAAAGTGAATACCACCTCCAGCCACATATACTGGGTGAGCTGCCATGAGTTCAGCAAACCTGTTTTTGCTGCCTGCCTGTGGGCCAAAAAGTACACGTTACATTTTACACAAGTTGCCAAAGGGGACTGACACTGGCAGCCATATTGGAAACGTGAGTCCCCAGTGAAAACTCCTGTGTAAAAGCACAGCAGGGATCAGAATTTTTTTTAAATAAATTTTTATTGAACATTTTCACACAATGGTGAACTTGGGTAAAGCATAACATGGAGTTCCCAGTCTTTTTGATCCTGTGGGCACCTTGGTAATTCTGACACAGGGTGGTGGGGCAAAACTACGGGGTGTGCATTTGGATCTACCCAAGCCCAAAATATACCTGAAAAATACCTTATCGGTATTTTTCAGGTACATTTTGTCACCCCAAGAATATCTGGAATCTTTCAGGAAATTGGGGGGGGGGGGATTCCAGAAAAATCCCAGATATATTTAGGGTAGATCCGGAAAACAGTGGAGATGCAGGAGCAATGTACCTCTCTGCTGTTTGCAGCACTTTCTGCAGTCCCTTTAAAGTTTAAAGGGACTGCAGAGTTTAAAGGGACTGGAGAAGCCAGTCCCTGGATCAGCTGAGCTGGCAGGAAGCAGAGTGCTCCCAGTCAGGTCAGCTTTGGGCTGGCTGGTTTCGCATGGAGTCTCGTTTAAATGAGGCTTCATGGGAAATCAGCCCTCAGATCAGGTGAGCCAGATGGAATCAGAGTGCTCCTGGCCAGGTCAGCTTTGGGCTGGCTTCTCTTGCAGCCTTGTTAAAACAAGGCTGTATGAGAAGTGAGCCCTCAGATCAGTTGAACCCATGGGGAGACAAGTCAGCTGTTTTGTCTGTCTCTCTTCTGCAGTCCCTTTAAATTCCCCGTTTAAATGGACTGCAGTAGAAAGCTTGAAAAACAGATGACTGGTGGAACAATCTCCTCAGCCTGTGAGTTAGGGGTTGGGGGGGGGGGTGTTGGAGCGATGCTGCTACTTTTTAAAACCGTTTTTATTCTTGGGTCTACTGGACCCCCCAAAAAATCAAGATCGCAAAAATAACCCTAGATTTTAATACAGTAGGTTTTTTAAAAACAATTCACACCCCTAGGCACAACCACAAAATGGCTGCTGCAGGAGGCAGAACCAACAACAAAATGGCTGCCACAAAAGGCAGAGCCAATCACTAAATGAGGTTGTGTGCGTGTATGTGTAAACAGTAACTCTTCAACATTTCAGGCAGAAGCTTGGCTTAAGAGGATACCTTTTTAAAAGTATGTGTTGTTTTTTAAAAGAATATGTTGCGTTTGTTTTTTTTTAAAAAAAGAATAGTCTGTCTCAAAGTATTTCCTTGCTTATACACAGCTTACCTTCAGTCGTGCAGCAAGAATCCTTGTGCTGTGGGGGCAGCTGTGACTGAAGCACGGATAGATAGATAGATAGATGGATGGATAGATAGATGGATAGATAGATCTGCACAGTCAGGAAGGTCTCCAGTGACCAGTCAGAAGCCCTGCTTTGCAAAAGCCTTACCTGGCCCTACTTTCTAAAAATACTTGGTGGGTGCCAGCAAAGGTGCTGACTGATGCCATGTTGCCTATGGGCGCCATGTTGGGGACCCCTAGCCTAATGTGTACTTTGGTCATGTGACTATGAAAATTGGGGGCTGACCAGCATCTAGCATGCCTTAAGAGATGGCGAGCAGGCTACACGAGTCAGTCACAAATTGTGTCGCTCTGCATTAGACCAGTAATGACACGTCAAAAACAATCAAATACCAGTTTCAAAAAGAGTTGTGAAAACAGCAATCCAGTGGCAGCTGTTCAAGAAACTTGCATTTCTGTGCTGGAAAGGTTAGGCCTCCCAAATTAATGAGCCTGCTAATTGACTGTACCCCCATTATTTGGTAGCATTTTAGCCCTTACTTATAAGAAAGAGCAGAGGTTATTAATACCCAGCGATGGAAAGGTCACATAGCCAATCCATAGGCCGCTCTCCTTTAAACTCACTGTAATTAAAAGCTTAAAAGAAAGCCGGGGGGGGGGGGGGGAGAACTCAGGCACCTCCTCTGAAACATGTTAGATTTCAGCCATCTCATTTACTCTGACAATGTGTTTACCATTTGTTTCTGGGAATTTCTTTCTCACTTCCAAAACACAAGCACCAACAACAAAATACCCAGTTCAAGGCTGTTCGGGCTAATTAACACTTAAGCACTTCAGCTCATTAGAAATAAAATGGAGGAGATAATATTTTCTTCTGTCGTTTTCATTTGGTTTATGGAAAGTCAATTGTCGAGGCAGCTGGTGCCTCCTTGGGAATGGGGCCTTCCAACCATCGTCTTCAACCCAACACGCGCACGAACGCAATTACCCAACTGTTCACAGGATGAGGAAATGTTGCTTTTCTCTGTTTACTGCTTTTCCATTGAGAAGACGGAGAATTACATTGAATTCCTCCTTAACCTAGATGTCGTGTGGGATTTTGGTGGTTGCAGTTAGGCAGTCTGGACCTGGACACCCCGGGCTAGCCTACAATCTTGGCAGATCTCAGAAGCTAAGCAGGGTTGATCTTGGTCAAGATTTTTGGAAGGGACACCACCAAGGAATGCCAGGGTCATGACACAGAGGCAAGCAGTGGCAAACCACTTCTGAATGTCTCGTCTTGAAACCCCCATGGGGTCAGCTGTGGCTGAGACTGCAAAAAAGAAAAGAAAAGGGAAAAGTTGGGAAGAGATCATTTCTGGAGCAGAAACAGGGTTTAGGTGAAAGACTCAAGTGGCTTCTGATCCCAGTGACTTCTATTTTTTTATTTATACTCTACTTTTTGTTAGAGTGAGCAACTCAGTGTGCCTGGACATGTGGGGGGGGGGGAGGCTACATCACTCTTAAGTGCATGCAGATGTTATCTCCTTGAATGGGATGTCTCTCTTTGTCTTAACCCTGGAGCTGCCCTCTGATTCTTTCTCTCTCTCTCTCTCCCTCTCTCTCTTTTGTCCTCTTACTCACTTTACGTGGCCTTCTGTAGAGACACATGCCTCTGCTAGGGATGGGCATGAACTGGGAAAATCTGATTCACAAATCGGCATGAACTTTTCAGAGCTAAACTAACTGGTTCATATATAAAATAATAAAATCAAGATTAAAACTATAAACTTAACCCTTAAACCATGGTGATCAAACCACATCACAGCTATTACAATGGTGCCGTGGTGTTAGATAATTAAAGGCAGAAAGGGCTAGACCCCGTAAGGGATTCCAGATTAGAAGTAAACCAAGCTGGTAAACCTTGGGTAAACCAAGCTGGTTATCATTCTGTGCCCTCAAAAATTGAAGACCATGGTACAGATGGTAACAGGATGGTAACAGGAGGAACCAGATGATATTTGATGTCTGCTGCCTCACTTAAAAGCCTGGTGGAAGAGCTCCATCTTACAGGCCCTGTCTCATAGGCGTCAACTACAGGGGGGGCTTGAGGGCTCGAGCCACCCCTGAAATTTCCCAGGGGGAACTGAGCCCCCCCCCCGGGAAAACGGTGCACCCTTTGCTGTGCCTCCCTCGGCCCTTCCTAGGGCCGCCACCACCATCTCTCTCCCCCCCCCGCCTGGCCACTCCGACCCTCCCTCCCTCCGTCCAGGGGCCAGCTAAGCAAATGCCCAGGAAGCAGGAGTGGTCAGGCGGGGGGGAGGAGGCGGCGGCGACAGCAGGGACATGGTCCCAGTGGGCGCACGTGCTTTGCGTGCGCACACGGAAGAGCCCCCGCCCCTCCCAGGAGTTTTTAAACTCTACGCCCCTGCCCTGTCTTAGGTCAGCACAACTCTGGGGGGCCGCCGCCACCATCCATTTTTCACCCATCAGCCTGTGAAGTAGTGACAGAGATTTTGTTGTTGTTGTTTGTTTGTTTTTTCTCCTTTACTGAAGGGATTCAAAGGGTACAAGCAGTAAAGAGTGTGTTAAATATTGGAGATTCTTAATAATATATTGGAATACAAAGTTAAAGACTTAGCTTGTATTACAGCAATTCTTAAGTAGTGACAGAGATGCCAGTAGACCTGCCCTCCCACTCCATCCCCTCCAAGAGAGAGACAAAGGCCAAAGAGCACAAGAAAGGCAGCGAGAGAAGGAGGAAAGAGAGCCAGGACTCCTGAAAACCCCTCCCTTTCTCAGAGCTGAGGCTCTGGGGAATTAGGCAAGCTGTCTTTGGGACTGAGACGCCACAGTCTCCCTAGGGCCCTCACCCAGCACGTGGGCACACTGACATGTTGTGTTTTTTTCACAGTGTCAAGTTTCCCCCTGCCTGCTCTTCTATTCATCTGCAGCTTTCCCTGGTTTCCGCAGATAATTTCTCCCTCTCAGGCGCAAAAATGCAATTTGCCCCCTCTTGCAGCACAGCATGGGAATTCCTGGAAACAGGGTATTTGGATGCTACGTGCCAAGAGGGGGGAAACTGCATTTGTGTGCCCAGGAGGTAGAACTCATCTGCAGAAACCAGGGAAAGCCGCAGATGAATAGAAAAGCAGGCAGGGGGAAACTTGACACTGTGGAAAATATCTCTGTCTAAACCCATTGATTTAAATGGATTTAACCTGGAATAACGGTACAAGATTGTACTTTTAGCCACTGTGACACCTGTCTTCCATTAATATCTGCTGAGTTTATTGGACACCAATTTGAAAGGACTTTCATTGCTGCCTTCCTTCTGTTTTTCTAGGGGAAAAGTGTTATCACTTGCTGCTACTGGTATTTGCTGATGATGATCACTTCTTGTATAACGTTATGATAATTCATTGTCCTTTGTGTTTTCGTTGTAAACCGACAAGCCATTTTATTAGAGAGAGAAGCCAATAAATGTTTCAAATAAATTCATAAATGTTTGATATTCCAGAACTAGAAGAGAAATATACCTTTTGAAATATACCTTTTGAAGAAATCTGGAAGTCATAAATGTGGCAGTCAATGATTTTTTAAAAAAAATGGGACAACATTTTTTAAAAGCAAAAAAAGACAATTTCAAGATTTGTAAAATGAGATTTCACAACCATGTCATTATTTCAGAACCACGTCATCTAATGATAACCTTAAAATGAGAAGTCATTTCATTTCAATATCTATAGCTGAGCTGACCATAGAAGTCATAAAGTCTTGTACCTATAGCTGCCTCCCTTCACCATCAATCTGTTTAAGATCGCAAGCCAGCTTTTATATTCCTCTGCAGCTTTCTCTCTGCTCCATACCTCTAACACAAGTCCAGAGCAGCCAACAGGTGATATGGTTTCCTGACCATCATCCAAATATAGCACTTGATGAATATTTTAAAAAATCTCAGCCAGCCTAGAGCAGAGGCCAAGATAGGGTAGGCAGGATAAAACCAATCTTCAAACACTTTGCAGTTCAGAACTCTTTGATATTTAACACTTCAGTAAACAACAGAACACAGAAATGGAGTTTTGATCTGTAAAATCTTCTCTAGATGGCTATGGATTATTCCAAGATGGCTGTCTACTTCGTCCCAGCCAGCAGGAGACAGGGTTATTCTAAAACAACAGCAAGTGTGCCCCTACTCTCTAACTTCTTCAGAAAATCCTTGGGATCAAGGAATTTGAGAGGAAGATGTCAGTATCAGAATATTAGGGGCCCATATACCCTGACCTGGACAGGGTCGCCTACAAAATTCCCAGTGGCCAAGTCAGCTTGAGGGCCCAGTGAAACAAGAATCACCAATTTAGCTTGTTAAAAAAATGCAGTTCTACCCTGCCATCATTAGGGGCATGGAGAAGACAGAGCACAGCAAGCAAATAGATGCCATGCCTCATGGGTGCTGTTTGCTGTCCATTTTTAGCAGTGATTTTTGAAGAAAGCTCTCAATGGCTGAAACCTTCTTTAACTACGAGGCTGAGGAAAACATTTTCCTATCCTGAGGAATTCCTAAGCTCATCAGCCAACCTGATATGCCTTCATTTTTCTTTCCCCCACCATCTAATTCTTCTAGTTTTGTATTCTTTCTCCCCCCCCCCCCCTTCCCAGCCACATTCTTTCTCATCCTTACCCTGGCTGGGCTGTTAAAACATACTTAATAGTAGAACTGAAAACCCCTGTATAAAGTTAATATTTCTCAAGAATCTATCAAAGTAATGAAAAATCATTACATTTTTGCACTTTACATACATTGTGATCTGTATTAATCTGTTAGAAATGTGGAAAAGTGGATGTCTTAGGAGAATGCCTCAGTTTCAATTTGTATCATGCTGCATAATGCATTCATTGAATAAACTACTGTGAGGTGATATCTGAGGGTTCGGATGACTTTAAAAGGGTAGAAAGGTGCATGAGTGGCCATTAGCTATGGTGACCAAGTAGAACCTCCATGCTGAGGGGCAGTATACTCTTGAATGTCAGTCTAGGGGAGGGGAGACTTTCAGGGTTGGCTGTTGCATTTATTCTCTGCTGATGGGATTCCCAGAAGCATCTGGCTAGCTAGCCTGAGAAATTGGACTAGAGAGACCTCTGTTGTGATCTGGAAAGCCTCTTATTTTATTCTTATGAGACGTACAGGACATGTAGTTATATTATCCTCATTTTTACAGAGGGATTTAGAATATTATTTAGTGATCCCATTGCTGCTTTTACATCTTTAAGTATGCTACTGAATTATTAAAGGTTGTGCGAAGAAAGGAAACTGCATTTTTTTTGGCGTTGAGGGGGAAACATTCTGTGCATGCCCAGAAGTATTTTTCTTCTAGAAGTCAGCCCATGCTGAAGACAAACTCTTAAGTTAAGGCCTAATGGGTTCTTTGCACAAACTGGATAACTAGAAAAGACCAATTCTGGAGGGGTAGCCATGTTAGCTGTTGTGGCAAAACCAAAAGGAGATCTTGTGCCTTCTTACAAAAATAACATATATTGTGGCTCTGGCATTCATGGTTAGAATCTGTTTCATCGGATCTGTTTCATCAGTCTGCTACACACATGGAAAAAATGTTTGTTAGTAAGGAAGAAAAGCAGCTGTAATTCTCATTAAAATGCATGCTATGGAGCTGTGAGACCTTGTAATTAATTAACATATGTTATTTTTAAAAAGTGCGTATGGAACAGAAAACTGGAGATAAGCCCCCACTGAAAGAAATAAGACTTACTTCTAAGGATAACTGCTTAGGATTACTCCCCAAATAGCTAATTATTCTGTACCCTTTGACTGACTAAGGATTTGTACCTTCATCCTGATCAGGAACATGGACTGGGCCACTCTGGACTCAGACTCATAGAATCATAGAGTTGGAAGGGACCTCCAGGGTCATCAACCCCCTGCACAATGAAGGAAATTCACAAATATTTCCCCTCGCACACACCCAGTGACCACTGTTCCAAGCCCAGAAGATGACAAAAACCCTCCAGGAGCACCAGCCAAACTGGCCTGGAGAACAATTGCTTCCTGACCCCAAAGTAGCAATCGGCGTTTCCCTGGGCATGTAAGAAAGGGCCACGAGAGCTAAGCACTGAGGCAACCCTTCCTGCCCTCCCTCTCAAGATCTGTTTAAGTTCACAGAATCACCATTGCTGTCAGATGGTCAAATAGCCTCTGCTTGAAAACTTCCAAAGAAGTTTTGTTATGATATTTGTTTCAGATCAAGGTCAAGGGGGCCAGATAGAATTATTGCCATGGTGGTTGTCTGTAGCTGTGGACATGGATAGCCCAGGCTGGCTTGATCTCACCAGATCTCAGATGCTAAGCAGGGTCAGCCCTGCTTATTATTTAGATGGTAGACCACCAAGGAAGTCCAGGGTTGCTATGCAGAGGCAGGCAATGGCAAACCACCTCTGAACAACTCTTGCCTTGAAAGCCCCATGGGGGTCACCATAAGTCAGCTGTGACCTGATGGCAAAAGGGGGCCTGTATACTGTAGGAAGGATTTATCTGTTTATTTGTTTATTTTATTAGATCTTTATCCTGCCCCTCTCCCAGGATGGGACTCAAGGCAGCTCTCGCCATGACAATACAGTGACAATAATAAAACCATAGCTCTAATAAAAACAAATTAAATTGAAACCCAATTAATTACACACACAGCTTTTGGCGTTAAAAATCCACTGTGTTGCTAGTAGAGTCCACCAAAATGACATTACTGGAATGTCTGATGGAATATCACCATCTTACTTGCCCAGTGGCATGGAGACAAGTCCCACAGGCCATGAGTCTCCTCAGACAGAGATTCCGCCAACTCTGGGCCAGGATGAAAAGGGCCCTTGCCCTTGTTGCACTTAGGCAGGCAAATCAAAGAGCAGGCACCACCAAAAGCCCACGTGTGGCTGAACAAAGACATCAGTGGGTGGGGGTCATAATGGGAAAGATGGTCCTTTAAGGTGTCAGCTAGGGTGCCAACCAATGCTCCCTCTAAGCTATGGAATCTTCTGAGCAAAAATCCTACTTTGTGAGCTACTGGCATCAAAGTTGTGAGTGAGCGATTTGGCTGCTGTGTAAATTAGTTTGCTCTCAGGCCATCCTTCCTGAGCAAAGACAAAAATGTGTGAGCTGCAGGCTAAAAAACTGTGAGCTAGCTCACACTAATTCAGCTTAGAGGGAACACTGGTGCCAATAAGTCAACCCTAAATACTAAGCAAACAATTCCTGCTCTTCTCACATACAGTCAGTATAGGTTAAGGTTAGAGGGCTGGACTAGAACCTGGAATACTGGTTCAGGTCTCCACTCACAAGTAAAGGTCATTGGATGATCTGGAAAAGAGAGCTAAGGTGGCACAGTGAATGAAGTGTTGAACTAAGATCCTGGGAGACTCAGGTTCATATCTCCACGTCTATCACTCACTGGGTGACCTTGGACTCTCAGCGTGACTACCTCACAGAATTTTTGTTCTGGGGAAATGGAGAAGGGCAGAACAATGTTCTAAGCCACTTTGAGTTGCAACTGGGGGGAAAACTGGGATATAAATAAATGCATCTCGCACCAATCACTTTCTCTTAGGCTAACCTATCTCAAAGGTCAATTCAGGAGGAGGAGGAGAAGAAGGAGAGTTGGATTTATACCCCAACCTTCACTGGGAGTCCCAGAGTGGCTTACAATCGCCTTCCCTTCCTCTCCCCACAATAGACAGCCTGTGAGGTAGGTGGGACCAAGAGAGCTCTGCAAGAACTGCTCTTTCAAGAACAGCTCTGGCTGCATGTGTATGGGGAATCAAACCCGGTTCTCCAGATTAGAGTCTGCTGCTCTTAACCACTACACCAAAATGTGCAGCCATTTTGGTCTGTAGCAGCAGAACAAAGTTTTAAGTCCAGTGGCACTTTTAAGACCAAAAAAGTTTTATTCAAGGTAAAAGCCTCGATGCCCATGAAAGCTGGAATACACACGAGAGCTTATACCTTGAATACAAAATTGTTGGTCTTAGGCTGTTTTTACATCTGACTTTCCCGCTGGAATCATTCTAGTTCCAAAAAAACCTGCCCACACCTCTGTGCGGTGTGAAACCGTGCTGCTACTGAAATGTCCACATCTACTAATTGCCCTCCTGTGGTCAAGCTAGTATTCAACCGGCTTGATTCTGCTTTAAACAATTGCTGTTGATTAGTGCACTTAGACCCCCTGGAGTGAAATTTCACACCACTGTGAAATCAGCACAGGAAAAGACAGCAGTCAAACTACTTTAGAGGGGAGGTGTAAAATGACCCTTAAAGGTGCCACTGGACTCAAACTGTATTCTACTCACAAAGGGTGAGAGTGAGGACAAAATGGCAAGTGGTGATAGGGTGAGGAACCATGACTGGAGAAAGGTTGGTGTCCGGGGTGAAGGTCCCAGCCCCACCCCCACACTCACAAACCTTGAAGGGAGCCAGATGGTTGTCAAAAGAAAAAGCAGGAAACATCGACTCGCAGCTCCGGGAGGCATCGATGGCATCTCCCAGGCTCACAGCTGGATTACAGGAGGGACTTCAGCCAGGAAGAGGAGAGGCCAGCCACAGTGACAAGGAAATGATAGATGGGAGTCTGGGCAGTCAAAGGAGATTGGAAACAGGTGTGTCAGCCTCACCCCATGCCAAGGGGGTGGGTTCAAGGAGAGAGTGAGAGCAACTCATTGGCCGTCAGCCAGTGACGTCTTATGGGAGAGGAAAGGGATTGGATGGCTCAGTGGGGCCTCGCCCTGAAGGGGAAGACTGAGGCAGGGCACTCCAGACTGTCCAGGGAGGAAGAACACGGGAGAGACTGAGAGGGTTAGAGAGAGCAATGGGGAACTCACAAGCAGGAGAGAGGGACTTGGGGGTCTGCCCACCCCCCTCGTCCTGTATCATCTGAGGTCACTGCCAAGTTCCCTAGCATAAAAGTCGTGCCCTGGAGGAGTTTGCTGTATCCAGCTGGCACCCTGTGAACTCAGGCCCAGAAAGTTAGGATTAAAAAGATAGATAGTAGAGATGAGAATCAAGAAGGCACCAAAAGACTGGCCCAGGATGATTGTCAGCCAGCTAGAAAGTAATGTATTCATTTATTGATGTCTTGGAACTCCATCTTACTCCAAGCCTGAAGCAGTTAAAAAGTTATGAAACAATAGTTTTCAGTTTTTAAGAAAAAAAAAATTAAAACACATTGATGCTACAACCCATACAGCAGAAGACATAAACCCACAGAAATCTGTTTTTATGCCGATTCGGCTGCTGCTATTTTAAGAGCAAGTAATAGAATCTGAGTGACCTGAACAAACACTGTGGAGTGATTTGATATTTGCTGGAATTTGGATGGTTAGTTCTCTAACAGGGCACAGGTAGAGTCACGTCAAGTCAATCTTTGTTATGGCCCCCAAGCCATGCGGAGCAGAACAAACAGCGTTAAGGTAGAATCTACCCAAAGATTGCCATCTCGGCTTATTTTGATGGCTTGTCAACATTCTTTTTCCTATCAAAATTCCATAAAATAATATGTAGGCAAACAAAGCCCAAGAACCTATCAACAAGGTTAGCACCCCCAAATAACAGCTCCCCCAAAGCTAACCTAAATGGACGATTATATAACTCTTTACGCATGTTGAAAGAAAAGACGCTGATGCTAGAAGAAGAGGAGGAGGAGGAGGAGATTGGATTTATACCCTGCCCTTCACTACCCAAAGGAGTCTCAAAGCGGTTTATAATCCCTTTCCCTTCCCCTCCCCACAACAGACATCCTGTGAGGTAAGTGGGGCTGAGCTCTGAGAGAACTGCCCTTGAGAGAACAGCTCTGAAAGAATTTATGACTGACCCAAGGTCACACCAGCAGCTGCACGTGGAGGAGTGGAGAATCAAACCCGGTAATCCCAGATTAGAGTCCCCGCTCCTAACTACTACACTAAACTGGCTCTGGTACCAAACAGCCTCAAGGTTATAGCTGAATAGGCCCTGCCACCACCACCCGTCACTGATGCATCTGCTTCTGGAGAAGGCTCTCCCTGCTGACTTGAACAGGTAGGGTGTGTTGGAGGAGCCATATTTCCCAAGAAAGGCAAGATCTACTTTGTGCATGGATGGAACAGGCAACTGGACGCCCTTAGGCAAAATCTGAGTCACAAATACTTTCCACTTAGACACCAGGACAGCTTCCCCTCATGCCAAAGTTACACACTTGCTCACAGACACATATTTTTATGACCCTCAACCACTCTCTCCTAAGCTAAGACCAAGAGAAAGAAGCTCTGGAACAACATATATACAAGATGAGGGTGAAGTAGGATTGCCAGCCCAACACTGGCAACTCCTGGGAGACATGGGAGAGCAGAGTCCTGTCAATCAGAATCACAGTCACTCCCGGCACAAAACCAGAAGTGACATCACCACTTCAGGGTGATGCTCTAGGATTCATCTGAATTCTATGGTTTTGATTTCAGGGGAATCCTAGACTGTCACTCCAACACAGTGATGTCATTTCTGGCTTGCCCCAGAAGTGACATTGTGGCATTGGTGTGATGCTGATTCTCCCCCCCCCCCCCCATTAGTTTTGCTCCTGCTGCTCCACTGAGTAGCAGTGGGAGTGGTAGGACCTGGGGCTGGTTTCTCTAGGGCAATCTATAGATCCCTAGAGATATCTGGATATAGAGATGGAAGTAGGATTGGTCCCAGTGGCTCACCTTTTCTGGGAGGTACACACAAAGCCAATCTGTGGATGCAGGTCAGGGATGGAGACCGTGCTTCAGCAATAATAACATGTGAATCAAAATATCAGGACAGGGGACAGGAGGAGGAGGAGGAGACTGGATTTATCCCTAACTCTTCACTTGGAGACTCGGTGCAGCTTACATACTTCCTTCCCTTCCTCTCCCCACAACAGACACTTCGTGAGGCAGGTGGGGCTGCTCTCAGAGAACTGTGACTGACCCAAGGTCACCCAGCAACTGCATGTGGAGTAGTGGGGAATCAAACCCGGTTCTCCAGATTAGAGTCCACTGCTCTTAACCCCGACACCAAACTGGCTGTCTTGTGTGGTGCTGCTAGCATCCTTGTATGGTGCTGCTACAGATTTTAAAGTAGTCTGGGGACCATGCATGAATCTCAGAGACAAAGTCCATCCCATACAGTCCTAGATGCTAAGTTGTGTCCCATGGGATCATGGCCTTCATGTATCTGTTAAACCCGGTGGCTTCGTGATTTATACCCAGAAGGCACAGATCAGTCTTTCCCATGCAATCATTTCAGTTTTCTCAGTTCCCCGTTTCTGTGTTTTTATCTGTCTGATTACCTAGTATGGAACCCATAATTGCACTGCCAGCTTTAAGCCCATTGCTTAATGTAATGCAATCTGTGCTTTCCAAAGCAACAAGATGGCCACATATGCTTGTCAGCATTAATCACTGTGGTTCTTAATGCACTCTAATTCATCTTCCAATGGTTTTAACATTAGCGAGAGGGAGGGAGAGAGACTGATTTCTCTTTCATTAAATTGTGAGTAATAGTATTTATCTTCGTTTGGGGGATATTTTTTTATATCTAACAACAGCCAGTTACCATGGTGGGACTGTGTCTCAGTGTCAGAGCATCTGCCAAGAGCTCTTCTCCTGATGCCGAAAGGGTTGGGTCTCTGGCACTGACCTAGCTTATATACCTGCAGCAGAAAGGGAAACAGAAGCTCATTCTAGATATAATGCAGCTTGCAGACATATTCCCAGAATTCCTCTTCCTTGTTTTCCTTAAAATGGGGGCCAATATTGGCAGAACAGTAAAGGATAGGTAGATAGACAGACAGACAGACAGACAGTTGATGGGTAGGTAGATGATGGATGGATGGATGGATGGATGGATGGATGGATGGATGGACGGACAGACAGACAGACATATCGATAGATGATAGACAGACAGACTCTGTCATACTATCTGGGTCAAGTGAGGCCTCCTGAGTCCTTCTTGGAGCCCTCGACAGGCCTCAGACTAGAGAGGGGAAAGGGTTACCAGCACTTGAGGTCTTCCTCCTCTCTTTCCACTGTCCTCCACTGTATGTAGGGTTGCCAACCTCCAGGTGGTAGCTGGAGATCTGCTATTACAACTGATCTCCATATGACAGAGATCAGTTCACCTGGAGAAAATAGCCGCTTTGGAAGTCCTATGGCATTATACCCCATTGAAGTCCCTCCCATCCCCAAACCCTGCCCTCCCCGGGCTCCACCTCCAAAATTTCCAGGCAATTCCCAACCCTAAGTTGGTAACCCGACTCTGTAGCCAGGTAGCTAGCAGGAGTGTAAACCTGTCCTCCCATGCCTGTGTCCTTGGCCCTTACGAAGGAGATTCCCTGTCGTATCCCTGCCCCTTCCTGCCTCCCTGGGGTATCTCTTCCTGCCTCCCTGAGGGTTGCCCCACCCCAGTAGCAGGAGATACTGTCAACTGGCTGTGATTAGACCAACCTACTTTAAATGGATGCTTTTCCAACCCCCAGCCAACTGCTGGTGGTCTATTCAGGCTCAGAGCCACCTTCCTTGCCCAATCCTGCTGGGTTCCACTGGCCTCTTGGCAGGCCTTGCTTCTATGAGCCTATCACCTAGAGGGCAGGGGACAAATTCTGCTACACGCAGGCCACTGGGCAGGCTGCTCCAGTTGGCGCTCTCTTCTTAGAATTTGGTGAGTACTGGGGTGCTGATGCTACCCCTAGATAAATGGATGGATTAGGCAGGCAGGCAGGCAGAGAAAGAGGGAGAGAGATTATGGAGACACAGGATGGCCAGTGACAATGACCTACCCATATCCTCACCTTCATCTCCCCATGCTATAATGACATCTTGGTGTCCACTTCCCCACTACTTACAAAAGCAACCAGTGATATGGAGAGGTGGTTGAACAATAAGAACATAAGAGAAGCCAATGTTGGATCAGGCCAATGGCCCATCCAGTCCAACACTCTGTCACACAGTGGCCAAAACCACCAGGTGCCATCAGGAGGTCCAGCAGTGGAGCCAGGATACTAGAAGTTGTCCCACTGTTGCCCCCCCAGCACCAAGAATACAGAGCATTACTTGCCCCAGACTGAGGGATCCTATCTATACCTTGTGGCTAATAGCCACTGATGGACCTCAGCTCCATATGTTTATCTAATTCCCTCTTGAAGCCATCCATGCTTGTAGCCTCTGCCACCTCCTGTGGCAGTGAATCCTATGCACAACAATGGACAACTTGCCACATTGTCACCAATATGTTTGCACATGACAAGAGAGGAGCAACTCAGTTTGTTGACCATCCCATGCCTACCACACCATCCACATCTATCTACCTCCAGATGGATTTGTCTTAGGGTTGCCAGCCTCCAGGTGGGGCCTGGGGATCTCCCGCTTTTACAACTGATCCCCAGCTGACAGAGATCAGCTCCCCTGGAGAAAATGGCTGCTTTGAAGGGTAGACTCTATGATATTATACTGTGCTGAGGCCCCTCCCCTCCCCAAACCCCGCCCTCTCCTGGCTCCACCCCCAAAGTCTCCAGGTATTTTCCAATCCAGACTTTGCAACCCTAATTTGTCTGGGTGTGTAGCATGGAAGTTGCATTAGAACATCCAAGCTGGTTGATGTGGTCTTGACTAATTGTTACCATTCTGCCTTTGAAGGAGCTGTTCCAGTGGGCAGCAGAGGATCAGACCCGAAGTAATGGGTTTAAGTTACATGCAGAAAGGTATCAGCTGGATAGCAGAAAAAAACCTTTTCACAGTCCGAGAGGTTCAAAGGTGGAATCAGCTGCCTAGGGAGGTGGTTAGCTCCCCTTCACTGGCAGCTTTCAAGAAGAGGCTGGACAAATATTTGTCAGAGATGCTTTAGGCTGGTCCTGCATTGGGCAGGGGGTTGGGCTAGATGGCCTGTATGGGCCCTTCCAACTCTATGATTCTGTGATTCTCAAAATACAGACAAATGTCAGACAGACTTTTTGAGATTCTTGAGAAGGACAATCAAAAGCTTCAGTAGTTTTATTGTAAACCCCAGGGGGTGATAATAATGAAAACAAAGGGAGCCAAAAAGTTCCAGTCGTTAGATTGGTTCTGCTGTATGAATTTTAGTTTATTGTAAACCTGCCCCCCCCCCATAAAATAATGATTACTAAATTAAGAATCTTCTGGAGGAGCATTAATAGTGTACTTTTGACTCAGCAGTCTTTGCAAGGTGCCTCTAGACTAAAGCTCAATAGAAAAGTCAATGGAAAGACTAGATAAACTCTGGTGGCCGCAAACGCCTAATGGATAAGTCCCAATATCCCCATAAGTTACAGAGAAAGGTTATAAAGGAAACATAGGGCATCACAAATGACAAGGGCTTAGATTAATGTGATAGTTATTCCTCTTCTTTAGGGAGACCTGGGAATTGTAGTTCCATATGCTACACAAATAGGATTTCGATTAGAATTCTTTTACCAAAAAAACAGTTCATGGGATTATTTGGGGGAAAGAAACCATGACCACTGAATGAGTGTATTTTCAGCGCCATAATGAAGTGATGCTGTTGCCATTTCCTTCCTTTAAATAAAAATCACCAGGTCTAACAAAGGGCAATTCCTCACCAAGCATTCACTCCACATTTTCTCAACTGTAAGAAAAAAGTGAAGCTCAAAACCATATTCAAATACCCCGAGGCAATGCTGTACAGACTGCAAAATCACCCCTGAATGGTCATAAAATGGCCATAAATATATGCAGAAGGTACCATACAATCTGATGATCAAAGAAAGTGAAAGCGGCACAGAGTGTGGAGGGTACCATAAAATCCAATGATCAAAGGAAGTGAAAGCAGCATGCAATGCAGAGGGGGATTTCTGTCCCAACGTGCTAAAACAATGGAAGGAAAAGCCAATACAGAATCAGCCAAAGAATGGGTTGCATTCACTAGCAAAAAGAAATATTTGTTGCCTTTCCCCTCGTTTTGTTGTCCCTGGTCCACAGCAAAGAGCTGCTCCTAAGATTTAGGGGGTGCTCAGTAATACTGGGGGATGTGTTACTTTGGCCAGGAGGGCAGGGTAGAAATTTAATAAATCAAATTAATCAAATCAATATGGTGTGCGGAGATGCTGTGGAAAGGGGAAATCCACGCAAATCCCTTACCCCAGTCTTGCCTGAGCCCCTGTGCCATTAATACAAGGGCAGGGAGATTTTCACCAAATCTGCCTTCCCATTCTACTTGGCTGCGTCATGTGCCACATTTTTTTCCAGAGGTCCCCCAACTTTTGTAAGCAGATTTCTTTTTTCTGGGGCTTAGGCAACAACCGAAAGAATTAGCATATTTCCTCTTTGTGAGTGGTGCTTTACTTACTGTAGCAATGCAAGATTCCTGGGCGCAACCCTTTGTGAAAAAAAATAAATTTTAGAACAGATAAAAGGAAGTACTTTTTCACCCAAAGAGCGATTAACATATGGAATTCACTGCCACAGGAGGGGGTGGCGGCTACAAGCATGGACGGCTTCAAGAGGGAATTAGATAAACATATGGAGCAGAAGTCCATCAGTGGCTGTTAGCCACAAAGTAGAGATAGGAGCTCTCAGTCTGGGGCAAGTGATGCTCTGTAATCTTGATGTTTGGGGGAGGGGGCAACAGTGGAAGGGCTTCCTGCCCCCTCTGCTGGACCTTCTGAGGGCACCTGGTGTTTTTGGCCACTGTGTGACAGAGTGTTGGACTGGATGGGTCATTGGCCTGATCCAACATTGGCTTTTTTTATGATCTCATGTTCCTTACAAGTCCAAGAAGTGGCGCTGACAGATTTAGGAAAGAAATGTCTATCTTGGCTTGGATCCATGAAGGATTTCTGCAGATGAAAAGAAAGGGCTATTTTTGCTGACTCTTCATCCTTCCACTCCAGGCGTTCACATATCCCTCCTCATAGAGTTCCTGGGGGCGCTTTGTTTGCATTAAGTGTGGCCAAGTTGTAGCTGACATATGGTGACCTCTGTAGGGTTTTCAAGGCAAGGGACCTTCAGAGGTGGTTGGCCATTGCCTGCCTCTGTGTAGCAACCATGGCCTTTCTTAGTGGTCTCCTATCCAAATACTAACCAGGACCAGCCCTGCTTAGTTTCCAAGATCTGATGAGATCCTTGGCTCCCTAATTAGTTGACATCCTTCTTTTAATGATTATGTGGCTTCAGACAACTGTAATCTCACCCTGATCCATGCACAGGCTCCATATATAGGTTCCACTGGTCCAAGCAGGCACTCAAGTGCAGGGCTAATTTCATAGCAGGAGCTCCTTTGCATATTAAGCCACACACCCCTAATGTAGCCAATCCTTCATGAGCTTACAGAGCTCTTCTTACAAGAGCTACTGTAAGCTCTTGGAGAATTGGCTACATCACGGGTATGTGGCCTAATATGCAAAGGAGCTCCTGTTACAAAATGAGCTCTGCTTGAGTGCATGGACTCAACTCTTCTCTCTGATTCAGCAGCCAGAGCTCTGCACACAGAACCTACTGTCAAAACTAGTAGTCGTGCATACTAAGCAGAATGTGGGGTGTCTGCTTTCATACTGCAGCTCTACCTCTTCATCTTCTAGAACAGCTGACCATCCCTACTTGATTCAGGTAGGGAGCCGTGTTGTTCTGAAACAGCAGAACAAAGTTTGAGTCCAGTGGCAACTTTAACATCAACAAAGTTTTATTCAAGGGATAAACTTTCATGCGCACACACACATCTTCAGATACATTGAAACAGAAGTCACCAACCATTACATATAGGTAGAGGGTGAGGAGAGTGTTGCCAGCAAGGGCCACTTACAGCCAAGATACATAGGTAACTGAGCAGTACATACAGCTAAGTCTAGATGAAGGCAATTGTTAAGACCTGTGAACAGCAATAAATCAGCATACAGCATAATAGCGGAGTTTACAAACAGATGCAAGAACTGAATGATATTAGCATGTGTAGCGAAATAAGAAACCAATATCTCTGTTAAGCCCTGGAGGTTCCATTGTCTTCAGCCATCCAGGACATTCAATGGGAGACTTCAAAGTAGCTGTTTGATTTCATAGGAACTTCAGAAACAGACTAGAATGGGAGATTGCTGAGTTACAAGTTATTACAGCATTCAAAACAATGGAAACCCCAGGGCTTAACAGAGACTTTGGTTTCTTATCTCATGGCACATGCTAACATCATTCAGTTCTTGCATTTGCTTGACTCTAATTGACCCTTCCTATCAACATCCTCCTCACCAACTACTTATATGTAATGGTTGCTGACTTCTGTTTCAATGTATCCAGAGAAGTGTGTATGCACATGAAAGCTTATACCCAGAATAAAACTTAGTTGGTCTTAAAGGTGCCCCTGGACTCAAACGTTGTTCCCATCCTTACTTGAGTGGCTCAGTGAAAGAGTCTCTGCTTTGCATGCAGAAAGTCCCAGGTTGAATTCCCAGCATCTCCAGTTAAAAAGACAAGTCAGCAGTGATATGAAACACCTCAGCCTGAGTCTTCAGAGAGCTGTTGATTGTCTGAATAGACAATCCTGACCTTGATGGATCAATGGTCTAATTCACTGTAAGGCAGGTTCCTGTGTATTCACAGTTGTGATAGGTCCTTTTCTAAGATAGATTCATGCATGCTGATCCCAGCAGGGATACACACACACAATTGTATTGTGGCATATCCATTTTCTGTTAAGCGTAAGGGGCATGGTCTAAAGACACATGCTGAAGTTAGGAGGTCTCGCTGGTGCCTTGATGGGAAACCTCATCAGAAGAACCCACTATATATTGTCTTGACTTTCATGAAGTCAAGAAAGGCAAAATGTAATTAATAAAGCGCTAAATTCTGAGCAGCAGAATGGTTCCTCTTCATTAAAAGCACACATCTTTTAATGTTTTTTTAAAAAAAATTCCCCAAACTATAAGACAGTACCATTGTGAATGCATAATTATATCAGTGAAGGTGTCTTTCTGTTAAGCAGAAGTGCTAAATTCTGAGCAACGGGGAGGTACTTTCTGTTTTACCATTGGAAAAGGCAAACAACTTTGAAGCTTTTGGAATAATTGCTCTATACATATATAAACTATAAGGCATTGTGGTTGTTAATGTGTGCCCTGGAATATCCATGGATGAGAAAAGTGAAGGTCATTTCAAATCCCTCTTGCTTGGTGGACAAGTCAATAGCCGGGGCCCATCTGGATCTAGGAACGCTTCTGATTTATGCTCCTTTAATTGGCTTATGATTAATTCATAGCTGACAGCGGCTATCCTGGACCCAAAAAAGAGGAAATTGTTTTATTCTGCAAACACGTTAATACAGAAATGTGCAGAAATGTATTTTTTCCCTCGGTTTCATTTTATTAAGGACCACGTTACATTTTTCAACCCAGCTGGGAGTTGATATGTTATTCTATATTTTACCAGTTTGTGTGTGTGGTTGGCTGGTTGGTTGTTGGGGGAATTATTTACACAGGACCTAGTTCCAACATCAACTCCTCAGTGCAGGAAATAGAAATCTCCTGTTATTGCTGCAGTATTTTATTATATGTCAGCACAACTTGAGATGAAATATTATCCCTAGTACGCAGCATGGCTTCCCTGGATTACAAAATGCAAACTCTAGAATAAACTGTGGTTACAAATCGTTACCCGCCCTCAACCTCTCTCTTCTTGAAAGTGTTCTCAACAGGTAGGATGGTGTTTGTTAATTATGCTGCTGCTTATTTGTTTGGGCCACTGGTGCGCTGCTTTTCTTTAGATGCTGCCTTTTTGATCCCTTGGATCCTCCAAGGAATTCACATGAATACATGAAGGCACCTTATACTGAGTCAGACCCACTAATCTATCATGTGCAGTGTCGTCTACTTTAGATGGTAGCAGCTCTCCAGGATCTCAGGTATTTCATATCACCTACTGCTGAACCTAGGACCTTCCTCATGCAAAGCAGATACTGTATCATAAGACCAGACCTAGGGCTGCCTCCCTGTCACTAGCCCCCCCCCCGCCCCGCCCCAATCAGATGACCAGCAGGGGGACTTGCAAGGAGAAGAGGAGGAGGAGGATATTGGATTTATACCCTGCAGCCATGAAATTAAAAGATGCCTGATCCTTGAGGGGGACAGCTATGGCAAACCTAGACAGCATAATAAAATGTAGGAACATCTCCCTGCCAACAAAAGTCCATATGGTCAAGTGATGGTATTCCCAGTAGTAATGTATGGCTGCGAGAGCTGGACCATAAGGAAGACCGAGCACCGAAGAATAGATGCTTTCAAATTATGGTGCTGGAGAAGACTCTTGAGAGTCCCTTGGACTGCAAGGAGATCAAATCAGCCAGTCCTAAAAGAAATCAACCCTAACTGTTCCCTGGAAGGTCAGATACTGAAGCTCAAATACTTTGGCCACCAAATGAGAAGGGAGCACTCAGTGGAGAAGACCCTGATGCTGGGAAAGACTGAAGGTAAAAGAAGAAGGGGACGACAAAGGATGAGATGGTTAGACAGTATTATCGATGCAACGGACATGAAGTTGAGCAAACTCTGGAGGACAATGGAGGACAGGAGGGCCTAGTGTGATGTGATCCATGGAGTCGCAAACAGTTGGACTTGACTGTATGACTGAACAACAACAAAGAAACTGAGGAGCATAAGAAAAAATAGCTTCCACATACTGACATTCTAGGCAAAGACCAGGGCTTTTTTTGTAGAAAAAGCCCAGCAGGAACTCATTAGCATAATAGGCCACACCCAACATCACAAACTAATTAGCATATTAGGCCACACCCCTGACCATGCAGGTGTCCCATGGCTTGTGGGGCGCATGGGGAACCTGAGGGAAGGAAGGCAGTTTCTGGATCGGCTTCCCAGGCACGCTGCAGCTGCAGGGTAACTGAGGAACCCAAGGAGGGGAAGCAGTTTAAACTGCCATCCCTCCCTGGATCAGCTTGGCTTCCCCAGGCGCTCTGCAGCTTGCGGGGCGTCTGGGGAACCCAAGGGGGGAGGCTGTAGGCATGGCCAACTCAGAAGCCAGCTGGAACTCCATTCCTGTGCATTCCTGCCCAAAAATAGCCCTGGCAAAGACCATCAAGACTAGAGGAGGCAGCCTAGAGTGTCACCTGAAAGTGACATCACATCCTCCCCAATCTCCACCCTTCCCAAGCACTGTTTTCCTGGCATTGTTAGGAACCCTATTCAGATTGGTCCTTGACACATGGGTACATGCCATTGTCCCAGCCCAAAATGGAACTAGGGGGAACCCTATTTATATCTTTGGAAACACCTTTGTACAACCTGTCAGTATATGTGGAACTCCTAATGGGGCAAACTGCCTTACCTGGGAACATTTTAGACAGGGAAAAGAGACCTGGGGTATGGATGAATCTGGTCCCATATGCCTGGGAAGTGATTTCCTAGCAGGCAGCTGTCAAGTCCACTTGGTTCACTGAGACTTAGTGGAAACCAAGAGATGGCATAATGTGTAATTTGGCCCTGAGACCTTAAATAACTGATGTCAGTTAGAAGACATAGCACTGTGCCAAACTGGCCAGTGGTCTGACTACTCACAAACAGTGTTCCCTCTAAGCTGACTCAGTGTGAGCTAGCACACAGTTTTTTAGCCTCCGGCTCACACATTTTTGTCTTAGCTCAGGAAGGAGGGCTCCAGAGCAAACTAACTTATGCAGTAGCCAAATCGCTCGCTCACAACTTTCAATGCCAGTAGCCCACAAAGTAGCATTTTTGCCCACAAGACTCCACCGCTTAGAGGGAGCATTGCTCACAAAGCGTATGTTCATACTAGCATCTACTTGTTCATCTCAATGTCATCAGCATTTTGTTCTTTGTCTTTGTAACACTGCATGTTTATCTAATATCAGAGTACTCTGCATGTTGAGTACATTTTTATATCATGAGAAGCTCAGCGCACAGTTCTTCGTTTGACTGTCTCCACAACAATCCTGTGAGGTAGCGTAGGCTTGCAGAAAAGAATGACTGGCTCAAGGGTCACACAGGGCACTGCAGGGCTGAGGGAGGAGGATTTGAACAACTGGTCTTCCTGCTTCAAGTCCCAGGAGGGAGGAAGCTGGGAAGAGCCTGCTAGGTGGAGAGCAACAGCTGAATAAGATCAGGCTTAGTCTGTTTCTCCTCTGCTTTTCACAGGTATTTAAAGCCTAAGCATCCCTTGTCCTTAGGGTCTTAGCCTGAATATGGTAGCATGGTTTGGGTGGGGTATCCCATTGGTCCCATTGCCTGCTACTCCTCAGAGTGGTGGGAAGTTTAAAAAAGCCAGCTGTGGTATCTCATCACTTCCAGTAAAAAAAAGGAAGTAAGAAAGGGTTGCTCTAGGAATCACTAGAAATTCTATGATTTTACCACAGTTTCCAGCAATTCCTAGGGCTACCCTTTGTCACTTCCTTTTTTCTACTAGAAGTGACATGATGCCACATCCAGGATTGTGCCTCCCCATATCCCCTACCTCAAGCCTCCCACTAGTTGCCAGACAGTGCTTGGCAGCCCTACATCTTCATTCAGAAGTCTTCTCCCCTCTCTGTTTCTGTTGTATTTTTTTCTTTGTTTAGTAAGCTGCTTTTGGTCTCGGTTTGGGTGAAAAGTGGGATATAAATGACAGACGGACGGACGGACGGACGGACGGACGGAAGGAAAGAAGGAAGGAAGGAAGGAAGGAAGGAAGGAAGGAAGGAAGGAAGACATCCCTAATTACAATAACCAAACCATTACACTGTACCAGCTCTCAAAAGGTGCCACTAATCAAGCAACTAGTTTTCTGGGAGGAAATCTACTGCCTATTTCCTGCCAACCCATCTCCCAGCGCATCTTACCTGGTATTTTGGTGGGTTTACAAGCAGTGCCCAGAGAGCAATTAGCATTTGAATTAAACTTCAGGAGGATAACAACAGGCGATTACCCCATTTAACAGCTGTTATGTGGTGTTAATTGCTGGCTATAGACCACAAACTGAGATGGTTCTCCCCCCCCCCCCAGTATAAACAGAACAAAACAAACTGAGTAAAGCAGGGGGAGAAAGTGGAACAGGAAGCCCGTGAACACATTTACAGTCTTCACACAGCTGGAGATGATATAAGGAACTCGGTGAGCTGTTTTGGAGCAAAACAATTTGTCATATTCAGCCTTACTTGTTTTTTCAGTAAGGGAAACTCATACTAATTACAGTACTTCTAATTTGATTGTTGTGGCTGTCGTTTAACAAATGTTTTATAGGAGCATATTTCTGCCTTCAAGTGAAGCAGACAGGATTTGCTCGAAAAATCATCCGGCCTTGCTGAAAGTGGAAGCAGCGTCCTCGCGCACTACCATTTCAAATGCATTCGTGAATTCTGCTTACGCTGCCCTATCAGAAGTGGCCAGACGTCGCCCTCACTCGCACAAAGCAAGGGAGAAGAAGGCGAGACTGCAGGGAGGCCTGGGAAGTTCTCATGCCTGCTGCTTTACCCTCCAAATCCCCAGCGTCCTGTCAGACAAGGAGCTGGGAGACCCAGGTTCAAATCCCCACTCTGCCATGGAAGCTTGCTGGGTGACCTCAGGCCAATCATATACTCGTACCCTTCCTGTACTCACACCCTTCGAAATCCACTGAAGCCACTAAGTTCAGAAAGCTGTAATTCTGTTTAGGATTGCGCAGTTGTACCTAAAAATGACATGCATTGGCTGCACATGCCCATTGCTGGATACTGCACTATCCTTGAACAATATAAATTATCTGTAATGGGACTGGCCTGTGCAAACAATGGCATTCCAGTTGTGAACGATCACTATAGCACGACGATAAGGCAATACCCAACAATGGCCCAATCTGCATTTGCTATGTAAAGCTGTTCCATGCTGCTGTGGCGCCAGTTTCCCATTAGGCTCAATATGAAGCTCTCCTCTGTCAGGACACACAAGTTGTTTAGGGAGCATGCATGAGAGAGATGGGAGGAGCGGCCTCAGGAAATAACAAATGGCTTGGGGCGCGTATGCTTCCCCCCCTCCCCCCAAAAAATACGATCACAGAAAAATGTTCCCTGGCTGCTTTTAAACACAGACGACTGGATCATCAGCTAACTTGTTTCCTTTGTGACAATCTGCATATCTCCTTAAAAAGATGGGGGGGGGGAGAATTCGGCTCCCGTTGTCTGCATTTTGCTCACAGCGGCTTGAGGGTGGGGAGGAGCAATTGTACCACCTTAAAACCAAATCCAGATAAGGTGATGAGACACCATAGTGACCTCAGAGTCACCACTACATGCAATAAAATGATGCAGACAGCCAATGCTGAGATGAAACAATAGGAGAGTGGATGCGGCATGAAATGCAGACAGAAATTTGTGAGACGATGTAAGATCGTTGGCACAACGGTGCGAAATACCAGTGCAGATTGGACCATTGTGGGATCCAGTCTAAGTCTGCATAAAAATAACTCTATATAAGACAAGCCTTTGTGTCGGCTTGACTTAACTCCGTTCCAAGGGGAGAAGTCTCAGGCTGCTTTGAGAGGATTCCGTTAGCTGGAAGATTCTGTAGTTGTGAAACTGGGGGTTTTGGCACTTCGTCACACTGCTTATTGGACTGTCCAAAATCTCATAGGTACAGAACCATGTTTGTTTCTCCCTTCCTAGAGGACCTGGCTGATTCCTCTGCCCCCTGCAAGCTACAGACTCTCTTGGCTGGAAACGATCATGATACTACTCTGGCAGTTGCTAAGTTCTTTTCTTATGTGATTAAATCCAACAGATAGTTATATCTGGACAATTTAATGTTTTACCTGTCACATCTTCAAGACCGCCTCTCTCCATATGTCCCAGGAAGAGCATAACGATCTGGAAATAAGAACCTCCCAGTGGTCCCCAGCCCAAGAGAGATCCGGCTGTCCTGGCCCCTACCAAAGAATCCGCACCATACAGGATCTGTTACCATTCTGTAGGGCTTGCGAGGCAGAGATGTTCTGCCAGGCATTTGGTGGAGGACAGCGATGGCCTGGCACTCTCCCACCCCACCCACCCTTCCCTCTGTTCTGCATTTTATTTAACCAAGGGGGCAAATGGGTATTAGAAATTTATCACCATCTTGGATTGTACTGTTTTATTGCGGTTGTCAGATTTTAATGCTGTTTTAAGTTTAGTATTATTGTATTTTTATTGATGTAAGCCGCCCTGAGCCCTGCTCACAGGGAAAGGCGGCTTAACACGTCTAATTTAATAAATAAATTTTAAGTATGCCCACTGTTATAATTATTATTATTATCATTAATGTTCCGTTGTTGTTATGCTGAATTGTTAATGCTCAAGGCTATAGTCATAAGAGCAGAGAATTAAAGTAACTCCATGTGAAAAATAACACTACGTAGAAATCAAACATAAGGAAACATAATGAAATCAAACACTACATAAGAAATCAAACTATTTGCTGACTCGTTAAAATCAACAAGAAGAAACTCCGAGAAAGGGCTGCTTATCCAAGACTCCCACTGAATGTATAGATATATAACCATAAGTAACACTCGTAATCATATCATGACCATTATGCATAACACTATGATTGCGAGTGTTATTTATGGTTATATATCTATACATTCAATGGGAGTCTTGGATAGGAAGTTTTTTTTCGGTGTTTCTTCTCATTGATTTCAGCCGTTCCTTTACTCCATTGGTCTTTGTTGTTTGAGTATTGCCCTCAGCTGCCATCCCCTTCCCTCAAGAAACTGAAGAGCTAGGGAAAAACAATGGTGAGAAAATTGTGTCCATAGTGACAGTCTAGGAATTTTCCCATGTCTCTGTGGTCTTTACCATATAGGTTAGGGGAAATTCCTAGAGTGTCCTCAGACTTCACCCTCCCCAGCCACTGCCTTTAAAATCTCCCAGCATTTGCCAAGGGAGTGCGGGCTACCCTAAACAACACCAAAAGAAACTAGAAACACAATTACAAAGGAAACTAGAAATCAGTGAAAAAAACAGAAACCACTGACAAATATAGAAAAAAATATGGGGAAAAATGAAGGGAACAACCACTCATTTTTAAGACAGAAGGACAACGGAAGCCTCTCAGGGGCATTGATGGCCACAGGACTCACAGAGGAGCCAAGCACCAGCCAGGTTGGTCCATTCCTCAGTGCCGGCAGACTGCCCAGAATTGGGTCAAACATGCCTTGGCCTTCAAGAGAAGACATAAGTCTGAGACAAAGGAGTTTGTTAGATGAGATGCTTCCTTCCCTTTCCCTTTCTTTCCTGTTGGACCTTCACCAGGAATTTCAAAGGACACTGAACATAGCTGAGGAGGAGGAAAGTTTCTAGCAAATCTTCTGTTGTCTATAAGTAGGAATGGGTTTGAGCATCCAGCGTGGAACAACATTTAGAATTTTCGCCACGGGATCTTCCTCAGGACCTTCCAGATTAAGGAGCACCTAGCACTCAAATACTGGAGGAAATTAAATTACTCTGGGTAGTTTTCCCAGTACAACATGGATCACATTAATGCTGTGCATAAGACAGCTGCAACATCTCAAAACAATAATATACACGCTCTTTTGTGTAAATTAACAATTCATAACACTTTAATAGAGTTCCTTGAAGCATTCTTATGTACTGACAACATTCATGTCACTTCTGGCTAACTTTAGATATTCTGTACTCATCTGAATCTTTTTTATTATTTTTATTTGCACTGTAAAGAACACCTCCTTACAGCTGGGCTTTTTGGCTCTTGCTGCAAAATATTCATGTATTCAAGCACTTTCACATGCTCCTTTGGATAGGCTAAATAGTGTTGTGATGTCATATCGATCAGCTCGTTTAGAATGATCTGGCACTCACAGGATTGGAAAGAGGAAGTCTAGCTACAATCCCAACGATGCAGTGGGATCTCAAGCAGAATACCATGCCTGAAGATGACTAAATCCAAGCTGACAAAGGAACCAAATGCCATTTTTCATCACCTACAGCTCTTATCTGAAATTTTTGCACCGCATATATCAGGAAATATGCCCCATCCTAGTCCTTTTAGGTCATGATCAGATGGGTAGTTCAATCTGCTGTTGCCCCGCCTCAAATTAAACCAGGTTATTTTGTGGCAGAGAATCCTGACCAGACTCACCCCTTTTAGCATGCTTCAATGCGCTTTTACCCCTCCTTGCATGATCAGATGGCAACAAGCAGGGAGTCAGCTTGTCAGCCATTTTCTCAAAAGCATGTCCTTTGAGCATGCCCACAAGTACTCATGAGAATGCTGGGATATGGAGTTCATGGGGCTGTCAGCCATTTTCTTTTTAAAGTTAGTTCACAGAGCAAGTGCACAACTGGTGAAAAGACTGCTGGAATATGGAGTTCACTGCCGTCCTCTCTCTAATCTTTCCAATTTACCCCTTCCCCAAATGATATTAAAAAGCTGCAGAATAGGGGTGTCTTTCTTTGAGTTTTTTTCAAAACAAAACAAGATTTTGAGTAGCCCCCCCCCGGGGGGGGGGGGGCTGCATATATACAGTCATGCGATCCTTGCTAACTGGGGAGGGGCCAGGCAGCTGGAAAACAAGAGATTAGTCAGACCTGCCTGATGGCTTGGGTATGCAACAAAGTGACCAGATGACAGGAAATCCATTTTGGAAGCAGCTCAGACCAACAGAAGAAGAAGAAGATGATGAAGAAGAAGAAGAAGAAGAAGAAGAGATTGCATTTATACCCTGCCCTTCAGAACCCAAGGGAGTCTCAGAGTGGCTTACAAACTCCTTTCCCTTCCCCTCCCCACAAGAGACACCCTGTGAGGTAGGTGGGGCTGAGAGAGCTCTGACAGAAACTGCCCTTTTTCAAGAACAGCTGTGCCCAAGGTCATCCAGCAGGTGCAAGTGGAGGAGTGGGGAATCAAATCTGGTTCTCCCAGATTAGAGTCCGTGCACTTAACCACTATGCCAAACTGGACCGGACTTTCTCAGGTATCAAAGAAATGCAGGAAAAGGGGAGGGGGGAATGGAACTCAGATAACTGGGGCATGACAGACAGATGTTCCTGTCTGATCACGCACTTTAAATCCATAAGAGAACAGCAATGGCAATGGATCAAATTGGCCATCTGATCAAGACCTAAGTCTCTCCCTCCTGCTCTCATATTGAAAAATAGCCAGGGCCTTGAATTAGTCTAGACAACTGATCAGCCAGTGATAGTTGCAAGTGTATTTGGAACATGGTTAAAAATGAAGCAGCGCAGGTTGCTTGATTCAGTTTAGTTAGTCTGTAAGATGCCAGTGGACTCCTGTTTTCCCCCCTCACTGACCACTATGAATTTCCAAAGGGGTAAGGGCAGAGAAGGGCCATGGCTCAGTGGTAGAGCATCTGCTTTGCCTGCAGAAGGTTCCATGTTCAATCCATGCCTCAAGTTGCCAACTCTGGCTTGGGAACTTCCTGGAGATTTATGGATAGTTCCTGGAGGAGGACAGAATTTGAGGAGACAAGGGAGCTCAGTGAGGATGTGATACCACAGAATCTGCCCTGTTATACTGCCAATTCCTTCAAAGGAACTGATCTCAGTAGTATGGAGATCAGTTGTAATTCTGGGAGAAGTCCACCAGGACCCACCTTGAGGAAGGCAATGCACATTTCCAGTTAGATAGTAGGTGGTAAGAGCCTGGAGAGTTGTTGTTGCTCAGAGTAGACAATATTGACTTAGATGGACCAATCATCTGACTTGGTAGAAGGCAGCTTTGTGCATTTTCAAAAGGACAGGCATGATATTGAAGGCTTCACCTTCTGATCGTTGTTGTCTGATTTTGAAATGGCCTATTTAGGGTTTTTTTTTAATATGCGTGTCTTAAAATTCAGCTGTCATGGTGGTAGAAAGTGCCTTCAAGTCACATCTGACTTATGGTGACCCTGCAGGGTTTCTGAAGCAGCAGACATTCAGAGGTGATTTACTGATGCCTGCCTCTGCATAGCAACCCTGGACTTCCTTCCCATCCAAGAACTAACCAGGGCTGACCCTGTTTAACTTCTGAGATCTGACGAGATCGGGCTAGCCTGGGCCATCCAGGTCGGGGCAGGGAAAGTATAGCTCCTTAATTTTTAATAGTGCCTTATCATCCCCTTGGCCTCTCTGGAACTTTATAATGATTCCCTGGTCCCAATGCATTTCAGATTCAAGCGTTAGCTGCAGATAAACTCTGCTGAATTGAGATGCAACTCCTAATCCACCTCCTGATGGCTTTTGATTATGTTTTAGCATTGGATTTTTCTTCATTTATAAATATTAATTGGCCTGGCTTAAAATAGAAAATCCAGAGTCAACGTACTAAAATCCATGAAATTAGCTCCGATGGTAGCGGTGGGGGGGAAGCTGGTAGATGAAAATGAAGCCTGGAGCATCTTTGATTTATAGACAAATGTCTGTGTTTGATTTAAATTCGACCATTACATTGTTATTAATGCTGTTTTGCCAACGGATGCCGTATGCAGCTGCCTGCAGTGGGGTTGGTCTTAGTCTCTCCCGCATAACTCACCGCCGTAATGAATTGTGTCAGTTTCCTGGGCCTAAGCAATTCCCGTGAACGGCGTAATTAATTTGTACGAAGATCCCAGCCAACTGTAAAGGCTGAAGGATAAAACTGCAAATCAGAAACTGGTCTGAAAATAATCCTTGCAGTAAAAAAAATGATAACAATAGCAACAAAAGTAATTGAAAAGTGGCATGTAAGTAAATTACTGTTGAAGTGATGTTTGTCTTGCTGTGGTTAATGTCGTGTCAGCGCTTTCGTTTTAAGCTACGTTTGTTCCCTCCCCAAGGTTTTATAACTTGCCATTATAGAATAATCTTTTTCCAGGATGAAACCTGTTGTAGGTGAAGGAAGGATTAAGAAATGGTTAGAGTTCAGTAGCTGAGCTAGATGCGAGTCCAGTAGCCCTTTAATGTGCAACAAGATTTCCAGGGTATCAGCTACTGAGCCTGGGTCAAAGCACCCTTTGTCTTGCTGATCTTTCAAGCGTTACTAGACTTTAATTTAGCTCTTCTACAGCCAACATGGCTACTCACTTGAAACTATCTTCATGGAAGTTCAGTAGCTGTAGCCTCACTTTGCATTAGCCAGATTCCATCTTGAGCTAAAGACTCTTCAGCTGTTAGGCTTTTTTTTTTTTTTTTGCATTATTTAAACCGTTCCTATCCCACCTTCTCACCCCCAATTCAAGGCAGTGATTGATGAATGCCTGAGACCTCCGAGAAAGGACTGGGCATTCCTAAGGAGATTTAAGATGCCTTTGGGGACCAAAAGAGTCTTAGTGTTTATGATGCGCATATATGTAATTTACTGTTCTGTCTACAGTGACCCATGCAATGGTCACTTCCAGACTGGATTATTGTAATTCTCTCTGTGTGGGGCTGCCCTTGATTCTGCTCTGGAAACTGCAGCTGGGGCAGAATGCACTGGTACGGGTGCTGACTTTGTTGTTTATGCAGATGCGGATCCACCCAGTGCTGTGCAAACTGCACTGGCTGGCTTTCTACTGAGTACCGGATCTGTTTCAAGGTGTTGGCACTCACCTTTAAAGCCCTATATGGTCAGGGACCTGCATATTCGCGAGACCACCTCTCCCTCTATGAGCCCCGAAGGGCGTTACTATCTGCCAACCAACATCTTCTGGTGGTCCCCAGACCCAGGGACATCCGTCTTGCCTTGGCGAGGGCCTGGTAGAATGAGCTCCCCTATGAGATCAGGAACCTGCAGGACCTTTTACAGGCCTGCAAGACGGAGCTCTTCCGCCAGGCTTTTCGTTAGGGTGGCAAACATCCCTCCCTCTCTACTGGGCCTCCTCTCAGTGTGTCAGAACTGTATTACCATCTAAGGACCATATCTTGAAAGACATAACATCTGTGAAGCTTTAATTATAACTTGCACTGGATGAATGTTGCTGTATTTTATTGGTGTTTTAACTGTTTTAATTTCTGTATGCTGAATATTGTTTGCCAAACCTGATGGAACCCACCTTGAGCCCGCTACGTGGGGTGGGCGGGATATAAATTGAATTAAATAAATAAATAAATAGACGATTTCACTTACTTCTAGTATATTCACTAAGTTCAATTACCATAACTCACTGATGGTAACTATTTCCTAGCAGTGTTGTAAACCTTATCGGTATTAATAAACATTTTATTTTTTAAAAATGTAATCTAGCCAGGCATTACACAACTTGCACAAAAGCATCTCACCAGCCTAGAGTTGCCAGGTGGCAGTGGGAAACCTTCCCCACCAAAGTCAGTGATAGGAAGGACCACATCACAGATGACATGATGTCATTTCCGGGCAGACATGAAGTCACAGCTCCCCCACGATTCTCTAGGAATTTCAGCCATCTTGCCGATCTTTACATAGATATTTATGGAATTCCTAGAGCGTCACAAGGGGTTGCAGCAGCATTAATTCCAAGTTTTCACCCAGAAATGACATCACAGTGTTGCTGATGCCATTTTTCAGTGTTCTGTCCCAGGAAATCATCAACATTGGGCTGGCAAATCTACGCCAGCCAGGTATCAGCCTTGACACACATCATATGTGATTGGTTAATTGTTTTCAAGTTAGTTGTAGAGGACTGGCCTTAAACAAAATATTTGAGATGAAAATGAAAGGGCTTCTCCAAGCAAAAACTGAAAATTTTCAAGGCAACTTGAAAAAGAATATGTACTTCCCTAAAGAGAGATTCATTCAACTCTATATGATACCAGATATTTTATAAACTTTAGACATTTTTAAGCAAAAATCTTAGAGGCAATTTTTACATATATTCATAGGAATCATGAAAACATCCACGTATCATTTTTAAAAAGCCATCCCAGGAGAAATGCAGGAGGCTTAGAAATATTTTAAAATAAATATGCCATTGGTGTGGAACACACACATCCCTGTGAATAATTTCGAGGCTCACCAGTTCTAGAATAAAATGTATGGGGGGGGAGGAATGATCTACTTTGCAAAGCTGCTGTGAGGGTCAATGAAGTAAAAGATATGAAAATGCATTCCACACCGGCCCATAGCCAGGGTTATTTAATTCAGGGGGCCTTTAAATAAGTCAGGGGGCACCCTGCACACACACCCCTAAGTGAGCGCCATAAATAAAATTTAAAAATTGGAAGTCAGGGGGCCTTGGTGGTAAGTCGGGGGGGCTGGGCCCCAAGAGTCCCCAATGTAGCTATGGGCTTTGATTCCACAACTATTGAAGTTGTGGGCCTTCTTCTAGGTTTTTAGACTGACAAAAGGCAGATTTTTATGCCATCACCATGGAATCCTTCTAGCCTGACTGCTAAGGAAAGTTATTAGTGCTATGCTGTGATGATTTTGGTCCTTTATGGTCAATCAGTAATAGAAGTAGACAAATCAAGTTGCCCACCAAGGTAGGCAACCTCCTGCCCTCACCAGTTCTCTCACAGCAGGAGAAAGGGGATGACTGAAATTGTCAACGCAGTGATGTCACTTCCAGTTGCCACAGATGTGATGCTATAGAAATCTCCCCTATCTCTACAGTCATCACCATAGGGATTTGGGTAATTTCTACAGCTCTGAGTAATGCAGTGATGTCACTTCCAGGTCTTCCCAGGAAGTGACATCATTGTGTCATGTGAAACTCCACTCCCTTCTGTTCCTGAAAGCTCCTAGGATTAGAAGGTAAAGAAGGTAATGTTTGGGGAAAACTATATGAATACCTGACCCTTGTGCTATAGAGTTTCCTAGGGTGCGTTCACACTGGAGTGCTGGAGCTTGCTGGAGCCGGCTGCAAACGGCTGGTTCCGTAAAATCACGATCACACTAACCTCTCCTCGTGTCGCCTTTAAGCGGCTCCCCCACGCTCACACTAACGACGGGGGGGGGGTTCGGGGTTTTTTTATTTTTTTCGCCGCTTGCGCATGCGCATAAGTGCTCATGCAGGTGGGGGGGGGAAATTTCGTGCATGCGCAGCACCATCGCACCAAATTACTGCTTCCTTTAGATACTTGAAAACGCTGTGATATTTCATCCCGAAAATAGCCTCATCGTGACCGCAAACTAATGTACATGGTAGAACTAGCCTCCATTTGCACATCTGTCCTTTAAATGTAGGTTCGTATGGGCGCTCATGCGAATCTCGCTAAATGCAAAAAAAAATGGCGGACGAAAAGCGGAAGCCAGAGGCTTCCGCGGGGAGGGGAGGGGGGTTACTCGGAAGTGCCTCGGAGACGGCTCAGCGTTTACACAGCACACAAATGCGGCTGCAGGCAGAAGAGGACAGCTGAGACCAGCAGGGGAGCTGGTCTCGGATTTCAGACACTTTGTCGCACCTGAGTGATGGCTGGGGACGAGAGCCAGCTGTTACAGTGTAAACGTGCAGATTGGAGCCGGCTGCAGTCAGCTCAAATCTGCAAGTGTGAACGCACCCCTAGGGTTCTATTTTCTCCATAATGCTATTTACTATGTATGAGGAAAAGATGCTTATAGATTTGGTGTTAAAGTTCATGTGACACCCAGTTTTATCTTTCCTTTCCAGATTAGTCATGTGTGATGACAAAGGTTCTGAATTAATGTTCAGAGATCGTGAGGAGTGGGATCAGGACCAATAATAGGAGGGCCAACTCAGACCAGCCAATATTGTCATTCAGGGATCTAATACACATGGGGCTGCTCTCCTACTAAAAAGAACATCATGTTTAGCAAACATGGGGGAGGCAGGATTAGATAACCTTAACTCATTACGGACATAGAGGCTCCTTCCCCATAGCTGCCCAATTTTTATATGCATTAAAGACATCTCAGAACACAAGTTAGTAGTTATCCCCACCACAGAATGATGATCTCCTAAATGTACCTGAGGCCCTGACCTGCTCCCTTCATTTTTTGGAGTTGAGGGAAGTAGGTGCAGGGCCTTTTCAGCTGAGGCACCACTTAAAACACTCTTTCCCTTGGATGCTTGCCTAGTGCTGTATTACTAAAATTTATAGCACCAGGTACAAATCTTTTTATTCTGCCAGGCTTTTAGATGTTTGAAGTTCTTCCTGCCCCTTTGTACTATAGCTACTGATTTTAATCTGTTGGTTTTCATGCTGCTTCTATTTTGTAGTTTTACAAGGGGGGTTGCTGCTTGCATTTTATTTTTGACCATTTAGTGTTTTAATGTCTTTTTAATTATTGTGACTTTAATTATTTTTAATTAGGTTACTTGCAGCACTGGGAACCACTGTGTTGCTCATGGGTGGGGTATACATGTTTTAAAAGAACAAATATTTTTACAACATTTTCTGTTTCCTCACAGTGATTTTTTCCCATGAAATTAATTCAATTTTTAACACGATTGTTAGAATGTGATTATGATTATATTGTGATATTATGTTGTGATATTATATTATGATTATATGATGTGATTATGATTATACTGTTGTGGTTTTATTAATTGTCTTGTTTTAGTTGTTTTATAAGCTACCCTGAGACTGCTTTGCAGACAGGGTGGGATATAAGTCAAATAAGTTGTTGTTGTTGTTGTTGTTGTTGTTGTTGTTGTTGTTATTATTATTATTATTATTATTATTATTATTATTATTATTATTATTATTATTATTATTATTATTATTACCATTGGAAATTAGTGGTGTAAAAATGCCAGCAGCAGCAACAAAATGGGTGAAATGAAATTGCCTGCAATGATAACATATGAATGCAAAGGGGGGGGGGCATATTTTTGCACCTTTGCCTTGGAGGTGGAGGGAACAACTGAAAGAGTGAATTTTAAAAATTAAAGAATTGTATATTTGTGTGTGTGTCCACTGTCTACTATCTTTTCAAAATGGAGTCAGTGGACTGCAGCAAAAAAAATATTATTTAAGTAGTTCAAACTACAGAGAGAGATCCTATCCAGACACTGAAAATAAGTTCTCTAACAGATACACCATGCATTACATAGTATCATCTTCCATCTCCAGTTACCCTGTGACCTATTCACTACATTTTCACTATGTTTTCATTAACGTATACTACATTTACCAATTACATTTATTTAATGCACATTCTAGCACTTGGTTACTAAGGCACCCTAACCCTGAAGATAACAGGAATTGCGGGCAACTATTCATGATTTATGCCTTAATCTGCTGCATAGGCGTCAACTACGGGGGGGCTCGAGGGCTCGAGCCTCCCCCAAAATTTCCCGGGGGGGGGCTCAGCCACCCCCGGCAAAATGGAGCACCTGCCGGTGGCCAGTCAGCCAGCCAGCTGGCTGCCATCGCCGCCTCTCCTTCCCCTCCACCCCCAGCCTGCCCTCCTGCCTCCCTGGGGCGGGGGGGGGGGAGAGGCAGCGGGGACATGGTCCTGCGCTTCGCACGTGCGGCAGTCAGCCAGCCAGCTGGCTGCCGAAACCAGGTCTACCTCCCTGGGGCCTGTGGGGGGGAGAAGCAGCGGGGACATGGTCCTGTGCAAGCGCGCTTCGCGCACACGAAAGAGCCCCCGCCCCCCCTGGGGATTTACAAAGTCTACGCCCCTGATCTGCTGCACCTGAGAGATAGATAGATAGATAGATAGATAGATAGATAAGATAGATAGATACACACACACATATTACATATGTCATCAAGTCACAGCTGACTTAGATAACCCCACAAGGTTGTCAGGGAGTTCAGAGATGGTTTTTCATTTCCTGTCTCTGTATAGTGACCTTGGTATTTCTTGGTGGTCTCCCACCCAAATACTAACCAGGGCCGACCCTGCTTAGTTTTTGAGATCTGATGAGATCAGGCGACTCTGAGCTATTCAGATGTGAGGCAAAGCTTGCCTTCCCTCAAAGGCTCATGTGCATACTAAGGAGTCTGGCCTTCCCTGCAGGTGTTTGCTAATTGGATTCTTGGCCTGCCTGCTGCCTTATCTCCTTTAAATCCAGGATGGAATGGGGCAATTAGCTTCCCATGAGAAGGCATGTTTAGTGATGGGAGGGGGAAGATCAGGAGGGATGATGTAATTTTCTAGAGATTTCTCCCGGGGATGCACCGGGATTGGATGTCACCATCACCTGACTTGAGGGGGTCAAAATTATATTTATGATATGGATCAGGAGTCTAGAAGCTAGCTGAGATCTTCATCGACTGTAGGTCTGAAACTACACTTCACAATTGCAGGATACGTGGACTACACTCTGACTAGAGGCCTTTACCTTGGATTTATGGTTTGTGCCGCCTAACCAAGTTTTGAGACCGCTAGGTGCTAAAAACTAGCTTTCTTGTTTTATGTATTGTATGATTCAAAAAGTATCTGTTGGCTATATTCTTTCCTTGAAATAAATTTATATATATGTTTTAAAAAAATAAAGTCAGTCTGGTTACTTGTGTGCACTTGCCCTGGGAGCCCACAGGGTCAGCTTATTGTCTCCATGACACCAGGTCAGGGCATAATTAGTTTAGTAGTCATTTATCTATTAGAGGGTGCTCAAACATCCTTGAGCTTATTTTGTGCCCTGCTCTCCAGTCAGAAAACGGGAGCCAGTTTTTTTTTTTGACAAACTGTTCATCTGTTAGTTGACCTGTTTGTGCCTGTTGGGCCGATTGCTTCACCCTGTTCTTTCCCAACAGTGCAGCCCAAGCACCCAATTGAGTTCTACTTCCCCTTCTCTTATCATGCTGCTGTTCTAGTCAGAAGGAAATTGTTTAAACAGATAGTTAAATCAGTCATAAATCATATAAATTAGTCATAAATAAACAAGGGGGGGGGGATTTGTATAGAAAAAGCCCATAGCATAAACATACCAACAGAATTTACAATAAATCATTGCTTAGCAACCAGATTATTTTCTGTCCACATTGTTATTATTTTGTCAGAATCTGAAAAAGCATTCTACCAATTATATATGTATAGCGTCCCTGTCCTTTTATTTACAAAACACTTCTAATGATGTCTCCCACTCTCTGATGCACCCTTTCAAGATTAAGTACCTTGCTGGTATGATTACATTAGCATCAAACATGTAGTTAGTTTTATAAAGTATAGGTCTTTGTTGTTGTTGTTTCAACTCCCCTCCCCTCTGTAAATTATAAAAAAAAAATTATGCACAATAGAAGTATGCTTGATTGCATAATGTTCTGCTGTTATCTTCGACTAATTAAATATTTCAGCGGAGAAGTGTTCGGTGCTCCATAGCACAGGACAGGTTTTGAAAGATTTATTCTCTTTTCAGCTCTCAACTCTCTTGTCGATTACATTGCCCAAGAGTCATCAGTGGTTGTATGGGTTCAAATACAGTATTATATGCACCACATATTGCAGTGGTTTTTTGAACGTATACTTTATTAGCCCCCCCCCCCCAAAGATGTGAGTTGGGTGCATGAATGTTCTTGATGCCCCCCCTCAAGTAGTGGCCAAGTGTAGGGATTCTTCTGAATTTCTGCTCAATAGGGAATTTTTCCAGAAATATACTGGCTGACATTTCCCACATCACAAACTACATATGTATATATTGCCTTCAAGTCACAGCTGACTTATGGTGTTGCCCAGCAAGGGGTTTTCAGGGCAAGGGAGAAGCAGAGGTGATTTGCCCTTGCCTTTCTCTGCAGAGACTTCCCTGATGGTCTCCCATTCAAGTACGGACCCTGGTTAGCTTTCAAGATATGATGTAATCCGACTATACCATGCCTTGAGTCCCCTTCTCTTATGCTATTTCGATCTGCTTAAAAGATCTAACAGTCCCTCATTATAGAAGAATATTTATGCTTGCTCGATTAAATTCTTCTCCCTCAGCCGTACTGGAAGGCCAGTTCACAGACATAGCATATTTAAACAGTTTGTAAATGTGGATCTTGTCAGCTTGAGTCCTTAGAACATATTTTATTGGCTTGTGAGATCTGGTCTGATTTGAGAGGAATGAATCTTTCCTCTCTCTTAATAGGTTACATGAATTTACCATCTCAAAAAACTGTACAGTTTTTCCTTGTAGATGAGGACCGGAAAACTACCTTAGCAGTTGCCAAACACTGAGCTGCAGTGCTTGTTTGTAAGAGGGCTGGATCCCAATCTGTTCAAGACTAGGGATGGGCATGAACCAAACCACAAAACAAAATTCATGACAAATTTTGCCCTGTTTGTTGTGCAGGGACCGGCGGAAGTGGCAAAGCCAAGCCCAGCAGGAACCAGACTGGCCATAGGGAATGCCCAACCCAGATGGTCCCTGGGCTGAAGCGGCCTCCTTCCCTGCTGGTGTCACACACACCCCCCCCCATCTGCACCCTAGGCTCCTGGGCTGGGCCTGGCCACAGTCCTGCTGCCACGGCAGCCACGGCACAGCTCACTGCAGCACAGCTCACGGCACAGCTCACGGCAGCCACGGCACAGCTCACTGCAGCCATCTTCACCAACCACCTCAGCTGGCTGCCCCTTCATCACCAGCCTCCTCCATCGGCCTCCAGAATGAGTTCCCGATGGGAGGTCCAGGGGGCATCCTGAGATGGGATAGGGTAGGTGAATGCCCAGGCGCTCCCAGATCAACAGGCAACTGAGGGACTGTGGTGCGGTCCCTTTAAATGAGGCTTGCTGGGGCCACAAACCATGAACCGAGTTTGTCAGAGAGCAAACAGATTCAGATCATGGTGCAGTTCATGCCCATCCCTATTGAAGACCTCTGAGTCAAAAGAACAGTAAGACAACTAAGTACAACACCATGCCGCCTTCCCTTCTCAAATATGTAAGTAACAAATACAGTTCTTGGAGCACAGATAAAATCTTTCCCTCCTGCCGTACCCAGTAAGAAACCGGCAGCGACAGCAGGATTTTGGACCAGTTAAAAGGCCCAGAAAGTTTTCCTGGGCCCTATATGGAGCACAGAACAACTGTCAGACCGAGAAATTAGATTTTGGTTCTAGCGAATTTACCAAATGGGCAGTGTTCCCCCTAAGCTGAGCTAGCTGACAGTTTTTTAGCCTCTGGCTCACACGTTTTTGTCTTAGCTCAGGAAGGAGGGCTCCAGAGCAAACTAACTTATGCAGTAGCCAAATCACTTGCTCTTTAATGCCAGTCACTCACACAGTAGAATTTTTTGCTCGCAAGACTCCACAGCTTAGAGGGAGCATTGCAAAAGGGTCCCTTCCATTTTACCCTAGCCATGCAGAAGCCTCCTTTTCCCTAAGATTGGGTTTAAATATATAACTATGTACTTATGTAGCTATGTATTTATATGAATCTGTGAGATTGTTCGTATTTATGAATACTTGTTTTCTGCCGTCCTGAGCCCACTTGCAGGGACGGCGGTATATAAGCCTAATAAATAATAATAGTGATAAATGAAACAATTGTGAATGGTGCCTGCTGGCATAGGTCCTGACCACTGAAATCAGCTCCCCGACATGAAGGGAAGGCCATTTACATTTGACCTGTCCCCATGCACATGGCCAGGTTCTTTAACCATTACTCAGGCTAGGCTGGAGCTGTTTGTGGGAGTCCCAAAGTCTTTTACATCAAACCTCCGATTCGGTTTTCCCTTCTCCTCGGTGGCAACATTCATTGGAACCCTCATTAAAGATGGGAGGCCTCTCCCTTAATTAAGAACTAAAAGGCTTCATTTCCTAAAACAAAAGCATGTGGCAGGTTGGATCGATGCGGTCTGTGTCGCCAGCTGAACACATTAGCAGCAGCTATTGATTATTCTAGCGGTAAATGAGCTTTTGTTCTTTGTCAGGTAAAGCCCACAGGCCTAAGAAGAGCGTTTCTGATTTTCCACAGTGGCCACTATCTGTGTACCAGCCAAGATATACGATGCAGTAGGGTGTGTGTACCCCCCCGCCCCAAGAAGTTTTTATGACCCATATTTCAATTTTGCTCAAGATGTAACTGGACTCATTGGAAAGGTTATTTTCCTGTCATTACGGTCCAATCATCCCACTTGAATATGAACAATGTACTTAGGAAGGGAAGCAAAGCCAAAAGAAACAAATATATTTTAAAGATTTCTGTACATACATTTATTACCACTTAATATCTTCCAGCGGTAAAAACCAGAAGTGCACTGCAGTGGCCAGTTGTATCTAAGACAAACCCCATCATCAGCTAATGAAGTATTTGGAGCCTGTTTCCATGTAAAGTACCTTTTCCAGTTTTTTATTTTAAAGCCTCATTTCATTTTCTCCTTTAAATCGACGTTTGATCGGACCCAGATTTCTCACTTTGCTTTCAGACTTGCATGCATCTGGCTGCTGATTCCAAACTTTGGTTCAGACGGTGCAGGAAATCTCCGCTGTTGGAAGGCATTTCTGTCAGCGGAATGGGACTTCCTTATCTCTGCTCTCTCACAGCAGTCCCAAATGGCCCTGAAATACTGTTCTTGGGAGACCAGGGACAGACCTTGAAAACTAAGCTGGGTTGGTATTTGGATGGGAGACCGCCAAGGAAGAATCTGGAAAGGAAGACAAATGGGAAAGCACCACTGCTCCTCACTTGCCTTGAAAGCTCCTTGCTGGGGTCATCATAAGTCAGTTGCAATTTGACAGCACTTCAGTATATAAATATTAACTTTGTAAATAGCACCCTTGAGAGCCAGTTTGGTGTAGTGGTTGAATGTGTGGACTCTAATCTGGGAGAACCGGGTTTGATCCCCCACTCCTCCACATGCAGCTGCTGGTGTGACCTTGGGTCAGTGACAAGTTCTCTCAGAGCTGTTCTCTCAAGGGCAGTCCTTGAGAGAGCTCTCTCAGCCCCACCTACCTCACAGGGTTTCTGTTGTGGGGAAGGGAAGGGAAAGGGATTGTAAGTCACTCTGAGACTCCTTCAGGTAGCAAAGGGCGGGATATAAATCCAATCTTTTCTTCTTCTTGATGCAACCAGAGATATTACACATTTTTTTTAAAAAAAAAAACAGCTTCACACTACTTTTAGCACAACAGGTCACTATCAAAATCACAATGACTTCCAATCTCAATGATCAATAACTTCTCACTTTCGGTGAACTTGTCCTTAAGAAAAGAAGAGCAGCTGAATGGGATCAGATCTCTTCTTCTTCTTCTTCTTTTTCTTCTTCTTCTTCTTCTGTTCCCTTCTAGAGATCACCTATCTATCTAGCTAGACCTATTAGCATTTCTAAAAGCGTGGCTGAGGTAAGGCTGGAATCGACTCAGCTCAAATCTCCACAGAATCTCCACATAATCCAAAGGAGGAGGACAAGGAGATTGGATTTATACCCCGCCCTTCACTCGGAGTCTCAGAGCATCTTATAAACTTATAAACTCCTTTCCCTTCCCCTCCCCACAACAGACACCCTGTGAGGTATGTGGGGCTGAGAGCTCTTTCCAGAGCTGTCCTTGAGAGAACAGCTCTGACCGAACTATGGCTTGCCCAAGGTCATCCAGCAGCTGCAAGTGGAGGAGTGGGGAATCAAGCCCAGTTCTCCCAGATTAGAGTCCACACATGTAACCACTACACCAAACTGGCTCAAATAAGACTCTAACATGGTGGGTTTAGAAGTGTGTGATTCTGCTAAGCATTGCACTGTCAGTCTCTAAACAGTATTTGTAGATGATGTTTCCTTTAAATCCTACAGCAGAACAGGACACTGAACATGTATCTACAGAGCATCCAACAAGTTTCTGAGGTACAGCTGAAAGTTCTGATTTGATCCCAGGAGACAGATTTTTCTTGAAGGGAGGGGGGAAGAGAAAGCTGTTTTCCTGACACATGCAAATGGCGCCTATTTCATAAAAAGCCAGTTTCAAATGTTTGTCAGATGGCATAAAAATGCTTCCAGTTTCATAGCTGATATTGCCTTCAACATGGGGTAGCAGCTGATACCAGGTACTTAGATGTCACATCTAGCCTCCCTCGTTAGGAAAAAAAATGAACTGAAATAAAACCCAGGCATAGGAAATTTAAGCATTAATCAATCTAATAGCCTTACGATTTGCAAAGCCATGAACATGTATTCATTAATTGGTTTGCCAGTCTCATTTCATAAGTGTCTAAAGGGTTCAAATAATTACAAAGCGATAGCCATCCATGGAGCAAGAAGCGTGGAAGCCTTACTTTTCGTGGCCTCGTTATTTGAATTGCTGAAGAGTGTAACTGTTTCCAAGAGTAACAGAAGGAGAAAAACTACACACACACACATATAGTTTTAAATAGAAACCTGTATTATAGCAAATGGCAGCCCTAAGATTCTTTTTAATGCGGCAAAGTCATGCTTTTGCTTTGTAAAAACTCCAAGCTCAAAGCTGCTTACAATTGCAAACTGCCATCAAGCTATAAAGATCATTTAAATAAAAGGAAGCATAGAAAATGGCCATACAACACTTTAAAAAAATTAAATGATTTTCAATACCATACAATTATACAATTTGCATTAGGGAAGGGGTTGGGGCTCAGTGGTAGAGCTTCTGCTTGGCAAGCAGAAGGTCCCAAGTTCCATCCCCAGGATCTCCTATTAACTGGGCTCCCTGGCACCCGGCAACACCGTGGCGCCTAGGGGCCGCTTTGCCTCCGTGCGAGGGGGAGGCAGCAACAGGTGACACACTCCTGCGTGCCTTGGAGCAAGCGGGGGGCGGGGCCTGCCTTTTAAGGGCAGGTGCCCCACTCCCGCCGCGGCAGTTGCTCCATGTGCTCGCCCACCTGCCCGCCCTTGTTGCAGTGTAGGCTTCTGCTGGTCGCTATTTGGGGCCAGGTAGGAATTTTTGCGCCTTCACCTGATTGGATGTGCTGGTGGGGGTGTTTTTTGCCTACCTTACACTGTGGTCGGGGATTAAGGGCATAGGTGGTGGACGAGAGTTAAATAGAATGGTCACTTGGCAGGTTTGTGCAAGCAAGAAAATGGAACTGGTGAGCGCCTCACGGCATATCCCGACTGGGAACAGGAGGTCATCAGGATCTGCCCTAGGGCTTTGTGGTCCAGGGCAGTGAATGGGGTCTCTTCTGGGAACCTGTCCGGCTAGGCTCCTCCCCGAAGGTCTGTGCGGTCTCGGGGGTAGGCGCTCCTGGGGGGCTACCAGTATGCTGGGCTGCCGGTTATGAGCCAGAAGTGCCTGGCTTCAGACCAGAGCTAGGTGTCCCGCCCATATCAAGGGCAAGGAGGTTGTGACAGGGAGTGACGCCTGCCTTGCCTGTTCCTGTGCTTGCTTAGTTTGCCTGTTGCTGCAATGTCCTGTAAATAGTTAATAAAGTGGCCCTTGTTTAATTCCAAACTGTTGTCTGTCTCCTTATTTCGCCTGGGGGGGGGGCAAAGGGATCAGTAAGGAGGTGATGTGAAAGACCTCAGCCTGAGACCCTGGAAAACAGCTGCTAGTCTGAGCAGACAATATTCATCTCAATGGAACAAATGGTCTGATTCAGTCTAAGGCAGTTTCATGTGTGGGAAAGGCAGGGAAGAATCCACGCCTGAACTATCCCAGTGGGTCTGACCCCAATGATATCAAGCATGGCATATGTAGATACCTCTCCCCTTATGAGCCTCATAGGACATTGCGTTCTATGAACCAACACCCCCTGGTACTCCCTGGCCCTAGGGATATCTGATTTGCCCTGTCTGGTAGAATAAGCTACCTTATGAGATCAGGGCCCTGCAAGACAGAGCTCTTCTACTGGGCCTTTAGTTGAGGCAGCAGGCATCCGCTTTGATCTTGCCTCCCCTCCAGTGACCACAGTTCCTAGAAGCCAGATGGAACCACTCAGGGCTCATTTCGTAGCAGGAGCTCCTTTGCATATTAGGCCACACACCCCTAATGTAGCCAATCCTCCAAGAGCTTACAGAGCTCTTCTTACAGGGGCTACAGTACGCTCTTGGAGGATTGGCTACATCAAGGGGGTGTGGCCTAATATGCAGAGGAGCTCCTGCTACGAAATGAGCCCTGGAACCACTACATTATCTGTTGAGGCACACTGTTGTTTTAGTGTGTTGGTGATTGTATTGATTTTAATGGATTGTTATAATATATTTTAATTGTAAATCTGCATAAATTGCAGACCTAGAAGTTGGTAACCACCCTGAGCCTACAGTGTGAGGGAGGGTAAGATATAAGTCTAACAAAATAAAAAAAAATAAATAGATACGTTAAAAATGGTAACAGGATAGCTAAATATGCAGCTAGACCTATGTTGACATTATGAGATGGCTTCTTTCAAAATGACGAACTTTCTTTTGTTTACCATAACATTTATGTTTTCTGTTTCCAGTTTCAGAGCTTAGAAGCTAAACACTGTTGGCCATGGTTGGTACTTGGATAAAGAGACAGGCAATAGAAAGCCACCTCCACTCAGCTCCAGCCCTGAAAACCCCACGGTCCTTGAGACAACATGAGTTGGGTACAACTTGGAAGTACACAAATATAATATATTTTCAGTGTCTGGGGTTGGGGAGCCCACACCATTACTTACCAAGGCCAGAAGATGGGGAGAGCAACTACTTGCTATCCAGTAGGTCCAGTGACTTGGTTCTACCCCTGCTGGTCTTGAAAGAGAAGCAATTCTGGGACCATGCCTAGTAGCTGGACCTGTGGCCAGCTGGCCCAGAAGATGACCTGGTTAACTTTTTTGTGAGGGATGAAGCCATGTGCCCTGTTCAAATCTCATGGGGCTATTCACTCTCATGGATTTTCCTAGGACTTCCTGGATGGGTGGGGCTCCAGTAAATCCATAAAAGGAATGTCTGCTAAGGCCAAGGAGGACATCACATGGCTCTCTTTGCTTGGCTCTGGAGAGGCCCCACATGGGAGACAAAGGTTACAGGTTGAGTTGAACCCCTTCTCTCCCAGGCAACAAAGACCTCCTACAAAGGACACCGGACACTGCTCAAGTTCAGGGGCCCAACCTGGCAGTCCCGGATTCTGACATTCAGCTTAATTTCTTCCTTATATCACCCATGGGGAAAACTAAGATAAATGATCTAAGGCAGCGTAGGTTGTAGCAGTTTGAAGCGCTCTCTCTCTCTCTCTCGGTATATTTGCAATTTTGTTTGTAAGCTTTTAAATGACACAAATATGCTAAATAGCATGACTTTATATGCAAACTCACTTGCAAATGATGCCTATGTCAAAACAGTAAAATAAGTTTAGGTTTGATAAGAAACTAAGTATTGCATATATTTCAACGTGACTGTTTGTCCTGGAAAAAAAATGGGAGGGGGAGTATTTTCTATGGTTTCAAAATTTTCAGAAATTATGCATTATCGGATGCTGCCTCCTCTAGTTGTAAGAACACTGCAAAATGGCTTTGTGCTGTTTCCACGGAGCTTACACACTGGAGCGGTAGACCTAGTCCAAACAAACAGAGCCAGAGGTCAGAGAGCCGGGGATTCCTTCCAAGGTTGCAGGGTTCAGGAACAAGGAGCGGTTGCTGCACATGCAGAAGTAGGTCTGGAACGTGCAGAGTTGCTACTGCACTGAGGCAGGTGTGTGAAGTGCTTATCAGGAGGTTCTCCCTTCCCAGGGAGTGGAGTCTGCCAAGGCTTACAACTCCTCCCGTTGCCTTTGCAGGCACTGCAGTCTTGCACTTCTCCTTTGGTCCTGCATAGTCAGCCTTTTGGCATGCCCTATGTATGTATTATCATTACCACAACTACTTCTTCCTCAGATCAGTGATATCAAAAGAACCAAATCCACAGTGGAGTTTTTGTCATGGATTTTAGGAAGACATTTGGCTGGTAACCTCATCAAGAGCACTCCCGCAAGCCACAACCAGGGAACGGCTGGTCTCAGCAAATACTTAGATATTCTGGACAAAGAATAAAGTACCCTCTGATCAATATAGCCGTGAGGTAGTTCAGAGACAGATCTGGTTTATATCAGCAGGAATATGGTTTCAGGAATATGGGTAGCAGACCAGCCTGATTTTGTCAGATGTTGGGAACTAAGCAGGGCTGGTACTTGGACGGGAGACTCAGCACCACTGAAGAAGATGATGGTGATGGTGGTGGTGGTGATGATGATGAAGAAGAAGAAGTTAAATCCAGGTGGATGGAGTGTCACGAAAATAAGGAACATGGTCCAGTCAAGGACTGGGGAAAGGCATACTTCAAAGCCCTGGTTAATTTAATAAAAGTTAATAACCTGCAGACAATTATAGGAATGTGGAATATATAGTCATTTTTGATGTACCACTGTTATAGTTAGAGTCAGGGGTCATTTCGTAGAAAAAGAGGAGCTCATTAGCATAACTCATTTGCATATGCCACCCCCCTAACATACCGGAAGTGTGTCAGAAAGCAACACCCACCCCTCAGGCACCACTCCACAGGTGAGTGAAACTGACCTGCTCTTCCTCCATTCCCTTCCCCATCCAATACTTTGTGCAATAAAAATAAGCGTAAAGAACACACCCTCATTCTCTTCCTGCTCCCTTGAAACCACCAGGTTTCAAGTAGACTTGAGATACCCAGGACATGTGCACCACCCATCCCTTCCCCTACCCACAACAAGACTCCCTGTGAGGTAGGTGGGGCTGAGAGAGGTCTTTTGAGAACTGCTCATGAGAGAACAGCTCTGAGAGAACTTGTGACTGGCACACCAGCAGCTGCATGTGGAGGAGTGGGGAATCAAACCCGGTTCTCCCAGATTAGAGTCCAACTCCTGACCACTACACCAAACTGATAGGGTGGAAGCTGCTGAAGGGTTGGTGAAATTTCTGCAGTACTTATGTGCCATGTGCCCAGATAAAAATGGTATACTTAGAAAATTTATATGCCACCTTGAGCAAGTCTCTGGAAAAGCAGCACATAGTCATAAAAGGAACAATTATAAAATTATCAATATTAAAACAAAATATTAAAAACAATAAAGACCCTAGCAGGGCTTTCCCCAGGGCACTGCGCCTCTGCACTGCTCGGGGAAGCCGAGGAGGGGGCGGGGCTTGGTCATGTGCCCGCCCCCTGGGCTCCTCACTCCCGGAGCTGCGCTCCTGTGCGCTCCCGCTCCAACGGGCCCCTGTTTACAGGTAATCTTGTTTTGCACTCTAAGAAAATCAGTTACTTAAGAATGCAAGTCCAATTAACTGCAGCCATTGGGTGATATTTGAGATGATTATAGTATGAACTTTTAAAAACATATCAATGTGAGACTCAAAATTTGACAGCAGCGTTTCTCGGGGCACAAGGACTTCCACCCACACAGCATGCTTGTTGAATCTCACCTCTCCTGAGCCAACCCTGAATGCTCCAAAAACCTGTTCCACAACAGGATTCTGGGGCATACTGGGCTGTTACCGGAGAGGGGATCTGCACAAGTTGCTTAGGACTGCTCTGCTAATGTTCCACCAGCAAATCAACTGAATCCAGCCCAGCTGTTGTAGAGGAGCTGTGGCTCAGTGGAAGAACCTCTGCTTTGCATGCAGAAGGTCCCAGTTCTCTAGATGAAGGTCCCAGCATCTCTAGATGAAGGATTTGGCAGTAGGTGATGTGAAAGACCTCTGCCTGAGACCCTGGAGAGTTGCCACCAGTCTGACTAGACAATACTGACTTTGATGGGCCAAGGGTCTGATTCAGCAGTTTCATCTGTTTATGTGTTAACAAGGTTTATCTTGCCTGTGAGCATGAGTGTGGGCAAGCTGAACTTGTGCTAAAGTTATCTATCTAAACGGACTTTTGGTATTTTTATATTGTTATGCATTAGCCAATAATAAAAGTGTTATACGTGTGTGTTAATAAATGTAACATGGATGCAAAAGTCCTCTAATAGTATTGTACCAAGCCCTCAATCAAGTTAAGGAAATGGTGCAAGCATTTGCCATTTGCTAGGAGTTTAATGATCAGGTAAGGGGGAGCTAAATCAAAATATATCAGTGCAATCTTAAACATAGTTATACTCTTTGAAGCCCCATTAACTCCAGTGGACTTAGTGGTGGAGGTGGAAATTGTCAAGTCACAGCTGATTTAGGGTGACCTTGTAGGGTTTTCAAGACAAGAGATGTTCAGAGGTACCTGCCTCTATGTAACAACCCTGGTATTCTTTAGAGGTCTCCCATTCAAATACTGACCAGGGCTGACCCTGCTTAGCTTCTGAGAGCAGATGAGATCAGGCTAGGCTGGGCCATCCAGGTCAGGGCCTCATGGGCTTTGAGGGTTGTAGCTATGCTTAGGGCTGCATTGTATGAGTTCTGGGGTACAAAACTCTGTGGGGAAAGATCCTGACAGAAATCTACTGGTCTTAAAGTCTTTGTGTGTTTTGCCCTTTTTATATATTAAAAAAATCACACATTTTTCTTGCAATACTTCTGGATCATAGGAACTCCCTCCCTTTCTACTCAGCCTAGAGGATGAAAAAGGAAGATAAAGCCATTTCCTTATAAAACCTGAACACCTTGATGCTATTAACCAGGTATTTATTATGTGCATATATTTTCTAGGGCGGACTACCTTTGTATGAGACATAAAGCACATTTTGAACAGAGCAGCCTAGAACCATCAGAATATATGCATTCTCCAACTGTAATCAGTAGAATAACTGAGTCACATTTCCTTCTTCCAAATTTGGCATACAGACCAGAAACCATGAATGAACGAGCACATTAGGAAAGACCTCCAAGCATCTGTAACTCATAGTAAACGCTATCCAGACTAAGAGACAGCTTTATACGACCATCTGTTCCCAAATAACCATGGCATTAGAATTCTGTTCCGAAAGCTGACATGTCTATAAAGCTTTTTATTTTTCAACTTTCTATCAAAATATTGATGAAAATCAGCTTGGGAATAAGTGCGAAGTCTCCAGGCTTGCTCTCCATTGTGAAGGCAAAAAAGGTGTTCTGTGGGCATTTCTAAGCCAGTGCTAAACATACTAGATTTAACTCCCACAGGTATCATTGGGATTTGCTTCCAGGTAACAGAGATTTCGGCACCCTTAAATCTCATTGAATTCAAAAGGACTTAAAGCCAGACGCAATGTACATTTACACAGATGTAAGGATGTGAAGGGTTTCAGCCTCAGGCCCCGATCCAAGCCAGGCTTACTTACTTTGAATGGTGGGCTTTATCTTTTAACTATGCAGTAGGGATATACAGATACAACCTTTTCATTTTGGGGTAGTGGTTAGGAGCGTGGACTCTAATCTGGAAGAACCAGGTTTGATTCCCTGCTCCTCCACATGGAGCTGCTGGGTGACCTTGGGCAAACCACAGTTCTCTCAGAGCTGTTCTTTCAAGAGCAGTTCTCAGAGCTCTCTCAGCTCCACTTACCTCACAGGGTGTCTGTTGTGGGGAGGGGAAGGGAAGGAGATTGTAAGCTGCTCTGAGACTCCGAGTAAAGGGCAGGGTATAAATCCAATCTCCTCCTCCTCCTCTTCTTCTTCTAAATTTTGGTTGCAAAGCCTTTCTTTCTGCTCATTTTTCTGGCAATGTTTTTTTTATTTTAATTTAAGAAAATTATTAATTTTAATTTAAGAAAAATCTGATACCATTTGTCATTATTTATCAGTTATATGCCATTCAGATTCCATTTGTGTGCAATTGGTAAAAAAAAATTGTTAGAAATCCTCCACATTCAGAGGCAGTCAGCCTCTGAATCCCAGGCCCAAGAGGCAACATCAGGGGAAGGCCTCAGCCCCCATGCCATGTTGCTGGCCCTCCAGAGGAACTGGTTAGCCACTGTTGTGAGACAGGATGCTGGACTAAATGAAACACTGGTCTGATCCAACAAGGCTCTTCTGGTGTTTTTTATGAAATGACATACATGTTCAGGAAATTTGGTCACAAGAAAACAAAATGGCTTGCTAATACAGACTCACTGGTTTAATTTGTAGAACAGAGAAGTCAAAAAAAATGAGACAACGATTTTCAAATCAAAACAGCAGAGCTGTGAAATTTGGCACCATGCATTTGGAATCCCTTAAAGAATACCTATGGACTGTGTTTAGGATTAGGATCTAACACCCTGATTTAAATATATATTCAGCATACCTCTGACTCACACCAGTGATACTTACAGACTCAGAAAGTGGATGTAGATGCATCAGATTCAAAGATTTGGATCTGTTATTGCAAACCGGATGAAACCCAGCTCATACCAAGACCCAACACAGCACAATCCCAATGGATCTGCATGGAACTACGTAGAGGAGGGGAGATTATTTGGTAGATGCTGTTCTCCCTCTTGCTGTAGGACAGCTAGATTCAAGCTCAGTAGCACCCAAGAAGATAATCTTTTGAGAGTCAAAGGCTGCAGTCATACACACTAAACAATCCACTTTCAATCCACTTTCAGTGCACTTTCCAACTGGATTTTACTGTGTGAACTGGCAAAGTCCAGTTGGAAAGTGCACTGAAAGTGGATCGAAAGTGGATTATTTAGTGTGTGTGACTGCAGCCAAAGCTACCTTAAACCTCCCGTAAAGCTCTCAAAAACTTATCTCCTGGACTCAAATCGAGCTGTTCTACTGCAGACCAACTCAGCTACCCTGTGAAACTCTCTTGATGTAAAGGGCAGCTATGGATTTGAAACAGAGCAGCAATAAGGATGAGGCTGAGCCCTTCAAAGATCCAGTGTGGAAAAGCAGTAAATGGGTGTGCTCCAACCCCTCTGATTTAGCTTCCTGCTCCCATGCCTGCAGCTTTGGGGTTTGCTATGCCAAGGGGCAGCCCTAGATGGTGTCCTTAGACTCCGTGGGTGGCCCACAATGAGCCTGCTCCTTCCCTGTCATGGTCACAGCAGGCCCACTTCCTCCTTCCCTACCCCTCCACCAAGAGGCAGGGCCATGGGTAGGCAGGTGGCATTGCCCTTATCTAGACCCATTTCTGCCTCCCAGTCCAGCTCTGTTGGGAGGCGTGGCACAACAGCAAGCTACAGCTCTGGCCCAGAGATGGCAGAGTGGCTAGAGATGGCTTCCCCATCATGCCTGAAGGAGGAGAAGAGTGGTGGCAGCTTCCCTACAGAGTGACAATGGCTTCCCTTTGGTGTAGGGGGAAGATGGGCTGTGGCTTAACCACAGCATGAGGGGAAGAAGAAGTAGAGATTGGATTTATACCCCGCCCTTCACTACCCGAAGGAGTCTCAGAGCGGCTTACAATCTTCTTCCCTTCCCCTCCCCACAACAGACACCCTGTGTGGTACGTGGGGATGAGAAAGCTCACGAGAGAACTGCTTGTGAGAGAACAGCTCTGAAAGAACTTGTAACTGATGCAAAGTCACATCAGTGGCTGCATGTGGAGGAGTGGGGAATCAAACCCGGTTCTCCCAGATTAGAGTCCGTGCTCCTAACCACTACACCAAACTGGCTGGGATGTTGAAGTTATACATCTTGGGCGTCAAAATTCCTTGGGCCATCTTTGGATGAGCAAGTCTCTTTCCTTTGCACACATGCAGAAGGCAGGACTTGAAGAGGATCTTCAGTTGATGAGTAATATTTGTCGGCACACTGGTGCAACACCAGTTATCACACTCTGTGTAATCAATCTCTGTGTAAAGGAAATACTACTTTACCCAGAGGGTGATTAAAATGTGGAGTTTGTTGCCAGAGGATGGGGTGATGGCCACAGGAGTAAACAGCTTTAAAAGGGGATTACATATTGATTGATTGATTGATTTGACTTGTACCCCACCCTCCCCGCCGAAGTAGGCTCAGGGCAGCTTACATAAAAAGATTAAAACAAATAAAAACAGAACATTTATAAGACATTTATAAAGATAGAGTCATGGAGGATTAAGTCTATCAATGGCTGCTAGCCATGGTGGCTGAGGGGAACCTCCACATTCAGAGGCACTAAACCTCTGAATCCCAGAGCCAGGAATTAACATCAGGGGAAGGCCTTCCCCTCTATGCCCTGTTGTTGGCCCTTCAGAGGAACTGGTTGGCCACTGTATGAGACAGGATGCTGGACTAGATGGACCATTGGTCTGACCCAGCAGGGCTCTTTTTATGTTCAGTATAATTGAGAACTGTATGATAGTGGTTACCAGAACATTGGCATGTCAGTGATCATTGCTTTGATTCTCAATGTACGAGTTGCCCTCAAAAGAAGTTTGGAACATTTCCTCTTCCCAAATACACATCTGAGCTTGTCTCCATGTTCTTAACCCTCCTGAGTTTCTGTAAAGCTGTTTCCCAATCTGATACTCAGGAGACACAAGGAGAGATTATAGTTCAGGGTAGAGAATATCTACTGCAAGCTGAAGGTCTCAGACCTCTTAGGGTAAAGAATCTTAGGAATCAAATGCTGGAAAGACCTTCTCTGCTCAAGACCTTGGACAGCTCCTACCAGTCCCACATAACAGTGGCCTGGTTCAATGTAGGCAGTTTTGTACATTCAAATTCATTTTGGCCATAGGTAATGCTCAGCAGTAGATGAAAATGCATTCTCTGTTTCAGAAGGGGGGGGTTGTTCTTTATCACTTGTTTGCACACTTCCAGCCTTGATTGCTATGGCCTGGTTAGATCCTGTGTCCAAACAGCATCGGGTAATCACTGACATCTGTGAATACAGAACCCCTTACAAATCAACCTCCGCTGCAAAACATTTAAATGCAAACGGTTTCCATTAAATTTTGGCACCTGTTTCTGTTTGCAGGCAGGCAAAAGAAAGAAAGGGTGTGTGGGTTTTTTTTTTTACACTGGGAATCCATCCATCAATTGAGTCTGATGTTTGCAGGGACGTGAGTAACTCATGGTGGTTGTGCCATGGATTTCCTGATGAGAAAGAGCATGCAAGACTTTTTTGTTGTCATTGTTGTCCCTCTGTCTTTTCTTGCTTTTGATAGGATTTGAATTGCAGTTAATGGTTTTTAGAAAAGGCTCCATCCCGCTTTGGCAACTGCAGCCAGATGGCTTCTTTTTCCAGCAGCAGTATTAAATTGGCACTACCTGAGGCTCACATGTTGCTGAGTGAGCTACCACAGCTGCTTATTTGCTGCTTCTTGCCGAGGGCGTTCCGAAAAATGAGGCCGCTCCATATTGGGCCAAACTGCAAGATCTAGGATTGCAAACTTCAGAGGGGCCAGCTTCAAAATGTGCCAAGATTTGCTACAGGCAGGGTTGTTTTGGGGCAGGAATTATAGGGAAGGACAGGAAAATGTTGCAGAATTCAGCATCTTGGGAAACAATTCTGACCTTTTGTTTTTTTGTACCCTCAGCATTCTACAATTCAGGATACATCAATCTCCAGTTTTGACATATTTATTTCCTTCACTGTTTTTGCACCAGAATTAAACCCAAAGAAATGGTTACCATATAAACTAAGCTTGTTATTCCTGTTTGATCCTTGTATCTGTTAAACATCTTCATTATGCTGTATGCTAATTTATTGTACACCCTCTACCTAAATGTATGGACTGGTAATGTCCAATTTTGTTTCTGTCTCTGTCTTGACTCTAATCGGCCCTTCCTGGCAACTAACCCTCCACCCTCTCTCTTTCTGTATGTAGTGGCTGAGGAAATTCTTTGTCACTGTATCTGAAGAAGTGTGCGGGCACACGAAAGTTTATACCTTGAATAAAACTCTGTTGGTCTGAAAGGTGCCACTGGACTCAGAGCTTTGTTCTCCTGTGGGTTGTCAAGTCACAGCCATCTCATAGTGACCCCTCACAGGGTATTCTAGGCAAAGAATGAGCAGGGATGGTTTGCCATGGCCTTTCTCTACAGACCACTCCCAGTTTTCCTTGGTGGACCCCCATCCAAGCAGTGTTCCCTCTAAGCTGAGTTAGTGTGAGCTAGGTCACTGTTTTTTAGCCTCCAGCTCACACGTTTTTGTCTCTGCTCAGGAAGGACGGCTCTGGCTCCAGAGCAGACTGATTTATGCAGCAGCCAAATCACTCGCTCACAACTTTAATGCCAGCAGCTCACAAAGTAGAATTTTTGCTCACAAGCCTCTACAACTTAGAGGGGGCATTGCATCCAAATACTAACTGGCTGACCTTGCTTAGCTTCCAAGGTGGGATAAGCTCGGGATAGGATTGGCTACCTGGATGCCACAGCATGAATTATACAAAATAAGAGAAATATGCAAATATACTTTTCACAGGCCATAGAATTTAGAGGGTCGTGGAGTTGAATCTGAATGCTTTTTGTGAAGCTCCCATTTAGTTACTGGTTTGTAGCATGGAGTACAGATACCCCTCTTTACAGCATACAAGAAAGTCTGATGTCTCTATGGTGGAAGGATTCTGAGACCATATTTTGTGTGGGAAAGAATTTTACTCACATCCAGGCAAAGTTTCAGTTGCTTTTGTTACAGAAAACTCTGTACATAATGACATAAGGAAAGGAACCCAAAATAGAACATTATCAAGAAGAAAAGAAAAGAGATGAGCTTTGAATAAGTTCTTACAGGAGGACAAAGAATATCTAAAGAGAGAAAGCATACAAGGCTGTGAGAGAGAAAGAGCGCAGATGGGGGAAACACCACAGGGAAATGGAGGTTTCGAGAAGTTCACATTTGATGAATGGGGGGGACTGAGGGGAAAACAACAGAGACAGATAAGGAGGCGTGAGCTGCAGGGAGGAAGTGCAGGTCCCCTGGCATCCAGCAGCCAAACAGGAAGGAAGGAAGAAATAAGAAAGGAGGGGAAATGGTCTTGCAAGCCCTGTTTTGGCCTGCATGGGAGCTTGGAAGTTCTGTAGCCATCTCAGGCCCAGCAAGGCCCCTATCTTTCTTACTCCCATGTAACCAGTTTCTCTCTGGGTAACCTTCTGCTGCCCCCAGCTAACCTTGAAGAGTGTCTCCTGTAACTTAGGGTTGCCAGGTCAGGGTTGGAAAATACCTGGAGACCTTGGGGATGGAGCCAGAAGAGGGTGGGATTTGGGGAGGGGCCTCAGCATGGTACAATGCCATAGAGTCCACCCTTCAAATCAGCCATTTTCTCCAGGGGAGCTGATCTCTGTCAGCCGGAGATCAGCTGTAAAAGCGGGAGATCCCCAGGCCCCACCTGGGGGGGTGGCAACCCTAGTCCTGCTAAAGAGCTAGTGCTGTAACACTTTTCACCATGTTGCCCTCTGAGGGCTCTGCCTTTTTTCTGACTCTCCTGTTTCGCTTGCACAAGCTACCACAAGAGCTAGCCCCTTCCTTGTGCACTCTGGGAATGAAAAGATCAAATGCCCCATCCCTTTGTTTCTTCTTGATAAGCATGACTGAATTGGATCTCCCTGAATGAAGGGCCCTGACTTGGGCATTGCATCAGGCGCCCCCCACCTTCTGAGATTAGGCAGGTGAGAACCCAGGAGAGGGCCTTCTCGGTCATGGCACCAAAACTCTGGAATTCTCTCCTCAGGGAGACTCATCTGTCCCCTTCCATTGCCATCTTCCACCAGCGGGTGAAACTGAAGACTCTTGCTTCATTTAGCATTCCCTCGGTGGTCCATCCTTCTTGCCCAATGCTTTGTTGTTGTTTTTTATGTTTTTAGCTGTGTTTTTGTTGATTTTAATGGCTTTTAAGATGTGATTTTATTACGTATGTTTTCATCTGCTAGCTGCCTTGGTGGCCTTTATGAAGGTGGACAGGCAGGGCATACATTTTGTAAAATAATTTAAATAAATAAGGATGAGAAAGGAGAAGCCAAATAAGAGGCAGAGCAGATAAGGTATTTGGGAAGGAGGGAGGAGAAGAGCATGAAGGAGGACATGGAAAGCAGCAACCCAGATTTTGGTGGTTTGGCTGCCTCTGTTTGATGTAGTGGTTAAGTGCACAGACTCTGATCTGGGAGAACCAGGTTTGATTCCCCACTCCTCCGCACATGCAGCTGTTGATGTGACCTTGGGTCAGTCAGAAGTTCTCTCAGAGCTGTTTTCTCAAGAGCAGTTCTTGAAAGAGCGCTCTCAGGCCCACATACCTCGCAGGGTGTCTGTTGTGGGAAGGGGAAGGGAAAGGTGTTTGTAAGCCGCTCTGAGACTACTTCAGATAGTGAAGGGTGGGGTATAAATCCAATCTCCTCCTCCTTCTCCTCCCCCTCCTCCTCCTCTTCTTCTTCTTTGTAACAGGGCAGGTGTTCAAACCAGAGAGGTGGAGGACTCTGTGAAGGGAGAGGAAAATGGAAACCAGGCACACCAGTGGGGGGGGGGGGCAAGAATAAACAAGTGGACCTGATCTTGGAGCCAATAACCTTCATTCTCATGGATCAGGTTAGGCTTGATGTACCACTTTCTGTGGCAAAGATCACAGTCACCAGGAAATGTAGTCACAGTCTTATGAACTCCCAGCAGCCAAGTAAGAATGCCTACCCACAAAAGGATATAGGTTTAATCTGCCATGATTGATACTCCAGGAACATATAGTATATTCATTCTTATTTGCTCATTTCTTCCATAAATTTAATTCTTCTTTCCTTTAATATTTGCACTATGGCTTAGCAATGTATTTATTTTAAACTGGCACTTCCGTACTTTCTTGGGGACTGCTTTAATAATGCTCTCTTCAATATAGGTTCGGCAGACTATTCTTTGGATTCCCAAGAAAGACATTCAAAGTCTGTCCTTCTTGAGGAAACATTTCTTTTGCCATCTTCTTTAAGAATCTGTGAGAGAAGTATCAGAGAACACACTCGTATTTTTGAACACACTGACATTTTGAAAATGGCTCCTTGGACATTTCTACACAGGTATGGAAGGATGGGAGGAAAGGCATCAAGGTGTAGCCCATCAGATCTTGGAGGCTATGCAGGGCTGGTACTTAGGTGGGCAGACCACCAAGGCCGTGGAAAATTCCTAGAGCATTGTGGGTGCAGTAACCAGAAGTGACATCACTGCATCCATGAAGACACCCCCTAGGGTTGCGTATCCCTATTTTGGGGGAAAGGGATCCCCCAGTCTGGAGCCCCTCCCTCTGCTGCAGGGCTATCAGAAGGCAGGGGAGGAATAGCTGCTGGGTACTCCATTATACTCTATGGAGACCAGTCCCCATAGGGTATAATGGAGAATCCATCTGTGGGTATCTGGGCTGTTTTTTGAGTTGAAGACACCAAATTTTCAGCATAGCTGCTGGTGCCTCTCCTCAAAAAACTGTCCAATATTCAAAAAGACTGGACCAGGGGGTCTAATTCTATGAGCCTTCAAAGACATTACTGCCATCCTCCATTCTTTCCAATGGAGGGAAAGCATTTAAAAGGAATGCGGTCCCTTTAAATGTGATGGCTGCTCACCTGGAACTCGCTTCAAAGTTCCCTCTCTCGGAGCCTCCTTCCCCTCTCCTGGAACCTCCTGGTAAGTCCCTTGCCTGCTTGTCAGCCTCACCTGGCAACCCTAACACCTCCACCCACCCCGTTTGCTCCCCTGCAGTAGTGACTGAGAGTGGTGGAGAACCAGCAGTTGTGGAAGGTTGAGTGCCATGGTGGGCCTGGGCCTGATTTAACCAAAGTTCACCACTTTTCAACTTTACCGATTTTACTGGGGGAGAGGTGAGCATGTGCTAAACTTTCTTTCAGAAATCATTGTGTATACTTATGGGGATGGGGATTTCTTTTTCCCAAATTCCTTTTTTAGATATAGCCATTGATTTCTCTTATTCTATTTTCTCTGTTTTATAATAGGGATTTTATAACAGGGAGAGCCAGTTTGGTGTAGTGGTTAAGTGTGTGGTGTAGTGTTTGGTGTCGTGGTTAAGTGCGCGGACTCTAATCTGGGAGAACCGGGTTTGATTCCTCACGCCTCCACTTGCAGCTGCTGGATGACCTTGGGCAAGCCATAGTTCTCTCAGAGCAGTTCTTTCACGAGCATTCCCACCTACCTCACAGGGTGTCTGTTGTGGGAGGGGGAAAGGGAAAGGAGTTTGTAAGCCGCTCTGAGACTCCGAGTGAAGGATAGGGTATAAATCCAATCTCCTCCTCCTCCTCCTCTTCTTTGAAGAGAAATCAGTCCATCCTTTTGTAAGTAGTTTTATGCTACACACCACAGAGTGGGGCTCTAGCAGGAGGATAAAAAGATCTGGGAAGACACTGCCTGTATCTGAGTATCAGCAGAATGAAATTCTGAAATTTTGCAGAACCTCCTTTCCCGGCCCTCTTGTCTTCACAAATGAACTCCAGATTCCTTTAAAAAAGAGGGAGAGAAAAAAAGACTGACGAATTTCAGGAAGAAACTGGCCAAAAGTGGAATTAAGAGAATTTCTGTTAACAAGGTTAATTTGAAGCCACTGTTTTAAATCTCTGCTTTTGGAATCCATGGGATTGACGTGAAAGCTGGTGGGCCACATCTTGTAAAAGGCCCTGTAAACATAGCTGATAGTTTGCAACCCAGTACAACCACTCTCACTTGCAAAGCGGGGCGAGGGAGGTGGGAGAGACTTTAACTGCCAGAGTAATATTTCCAGGATCCTAGCCCATTTGATTTACGTGCCAACAAATGCATGGCTCTTTTCACCCTGATAGAACATACCCAGTTGTTGTTGTGTCTGGCTCCTTTTCCAAAGGAGCTTGCCAAGCAAATTAATGGCAAATCAAAAGATGTGCATGAAAGAGGAAACATTCTTGCTACTCCTGTGTTGATGGCTTATGCTGTGAACTCTGTTTTTTAAAAAGTGCAGAGATTTTTTAAAAAAAAATTAAAGCATCAGGTAATTCATGTGTAATACGTGGAGTTACTTAACTATTCTGGATGTCGGATGATTACATTCAAAATGTGCCAGGTTCTGTACCAGATGGTGTATGTAATTCAAATGTTATATAGAACCTTCTGCAGACCAATACGATGCAAGCTTTTTATGTCCTTCTTTAATAACTGGAGAAGGAGGGGGGAAGCTGTCCCTTCAGGGGATTGTGTCCATTTCTGGCAGCCTGAACACAGGCTGAATATGGAAAGGGAACTGGAAGGCCAGAGATTCTGTGTGGCTGCCTTCACAGCCCGAAGTGACAAGCTCCCTTCCTCCATTATAGACTTTGGAAAATATTCAGGTAAAGGGGGACATGATAGAGGTGGATAATATTATGCATGAGGTGGAGAGAGTTGACAGAGAGGAACTGTTTTCCCTTATCCCAAAATACTAGAACTTGAGGGCATCCAATGAAGCTGATGGGCAGTAGGTTCAGGACAGACAACAAGAAATACTTCTTTACACAGAAAGTGATTAAACCATGGAATTCACTGCCAGAGGCCAGAGGCATACATAGCTTTACAGGGGAATTACACAGAGTTATGGAGGATAGGTCTATCAGGGGCCACCAGCCATGGTGACTCAAGGGAACCTTCAAGGTCAGAGGCAGTAAATCTCTGAACACAAGCACGGAGGCAACATCAGGGGAAGGCCTCGGCCTCTATGCCTTCTTGTTGGCCTTCCATAGTAACTGGTTGGCCACTGTATGAGACAGGATGCTGGATTAGATGGACCACTGGTCTGAACCAGCAGGGCTGTTCTTATGTTCTTAGACTCTAGCGACACATTGCAAAGTCTTCATATTTGCTGGGGAACAGCACATGCACTTTGTGTCACACATCAAATGGGTGCTTTCTGCATCACAGAAATGTACCAGCTCTTTGCTGTTTGCAACTGCAGCCGATGGGCAGAAGGCATCCTCAGACAGCTTCATCAAGCTGCTATTTGCTCTCCGTAAAAAAAAAATCACATTTCTTACATGGCTACGTGTAAGTTTTCCAACAGACCCAGTAGCTGCACCCTGGACAGAGTTGGTACCGGTGTCCCCTCCATGCTGAGTTAGTGTGAGCTAGCTCACAGTTTTTTAGCCTTTGGGTCACACATTTTTGTCTTAGCTCAGGAAGGATGGCTCCAAAGCAAACCAATTTATGCAGTAAAATCACTGGCTCACGACTTTAATGCCAGCAGCTCACAAAGTAGAATTTTTGCTCATAAGACTCCGCAGCTTGGAGGGAGCATTGGTTGGTACTGCAGCTCCCATGACAATACCTGAAGGTTGTGGCCAATCTGGAGTCTCCTAGCTTCATTTTCTGGTGAGTTATATGTGGCCCAGACAGACAGACGAAAGGACTGATATATATATATATCACTGAATGGATACAAATATTAGTAGAAAGGCAGGTTGTAAATGCTCTAAGTAGAAGAAGAAGAATATGCCATCGAGTTACAACTGATTCATGGTGACCCCATCCACAGGGCATTGCAGGCAGAAGCCCACCAGTGGTGTGCCATTGCCCTCCTCCCTGTAGCAACCCCAATCTTCCTTGGTGGGCTCCCATCCAAGTACTGACTGTGGAGAACTTTGCTTTAGCTCCCAACCTCTGATGAGCTCAGGCTAATCTGAGCTAAATGCTCTAAATGAAGAAAGAAATAAACATCTCTGGGAAACGTCTCCTAGCAGCCAATAACTTGGTACAAGTGCCAGTTTGGTGTAGAACTAGAGCGTTGGCGGGAATTTAGAGTAGGATCTGAAAAAAAAGCTTGGCTTCAAAACCCCATTTGGACATGAGAGTTGGCATGGTGTAGTAGATAGAATATCGGACTAGCATCCTGGGAGACCATGGTTCAGATTGCCACTTCCTCCATGTGAATTATCTGGAGGACCTATCACAAACTCTCAACCTGATCTACTTCACAGGGTTGTCATTATGAGAGGATGGAGGAGGGAGAACAAAAGAAGGAGGAGGAGGAGGAGATTGGATTTATACCCCGCCCTTCACTTGGAGTCTCAGAGTGGCTTACAATCTCATTTCCATTCCCCTCCCCACAACAGACACCTTGTGAGGTAGGTAGTGCTGAGAGAGCTCTTTCAAGGACTGCTCTTTCGAGAACAGCTCTGAGAGAATTTGTGACTGACCCTTGGTCCATCAAGGTCAGTTTTGTCTACTCAGACTGGCAGTGGCTCTCCAGGGTCTCAGGCAGAGGTCCTTTGTATCATCTACTACCTGGTCCACTTTGGTGTAGTGGTTAAGAGTGGCAGACTCTAATATGGAGAACCAGGTTTGATTCCCTACTCCTCCACATGCAGCCAGCTGGGTGACCTTGGGTCAGTCACAGTTCCCTCCAAGCTGTTCTCTCAAGAACAGTTCTCTCAGAGCTCTCTCAGCCCCATCTACCTCACAGGCAGTGTTCCCTCTAAGCTGAGTTAGTATGAGCCAGCTCACAATTTTTTAGCCTCTGGCTCACACATTTTTGTCTTAGCTCTGAAAGGCTGGCTCCAGAGCAAACTAATGCGCTCGCTCTCAACTTTAATGCCAGGAACTCACAAAGTAGAATTTTTGCTCACAAGACTCCACAGCTTAGAGGGAGCATTGCTCACAGGGTGTCTGTTGTGGGGAGAGGAAGGGAAGGAGTTTGTAAGCCACTCTGGGACTCCCAAGTGAAGGTCAGGGTATAAATCCAATCTCTTCTTCTTCTTCAACTGGAAGTGCCAGAGGTTGAACCTGGCACCTTCTGAATTCCAAGTAGATGTTCCACCACTGAGCCTGGGCCTCTCCCTAGTTTAGGGAACACAGCTTCATATGAAGCAGCCTGAAGCTCACTAACTTTGCCCTGTGGCTTGGCAGCAGCAGGAGTTTGAGAGCACACCCAGCTTTTGCAGCCTGGAACAGGCAATCAGCAAGGTGACCATTGCTGCTTCGGCATATGTATATATTGGTTTGTCAAAAAACCATACAAAACATGTCGGGCACCACTGAAGGATACATCCTGTGGGACAGCATCTGCTTTGTAATGCAGAAGGTCCCTGGTCCAATCCCTGACATCTCCACTTTATAGGATTGGGGGCAGTGGGCACAAAAGATCTCTGCCGGAGTCCTTGGAGAGCCGCTACCAGTCAGAGGGGGCAATCACAACAAATCACCTCAAATTTGCACAGTGCTCTGTGATGATTTAGAATTTATTTTTTTAAAGGAAAAACAGAGGATTCCAAATGCATCAGTTGCTCTTTGGAAACAGGAGTGGTAACTCAGACCTTCAGATTCTGAGCAGAAACTTAGATGAGTTGAAGAATGTATATTTATGTAAATGCACATTTCATTTCATCTTTCATTAGCATATGTAATTGCTGATTAGCAGTGGTACTAGACGTTCTGTTAGTTTTAGGTTTTGTGCATCTTTTTGAGGATAATATTATAATCAAAACATTAGCCATTAAGTCACGGTTTCGATTTTAGGACAATGTGTTTAGGACAACGTATTATCATGCTGTCACATTTAGGTCCTTGCATTTGTCCCCAACACTACATAATTCTTATCAGGGCTATTTTTTGGCAGGAACGCACAGGAACAGAGTTCCAGCTGGCTCCTGAGTTGGCCACACCCAGCAGGAACACATTAGCATAACAGGCCACACCCAACAGCAGACACTCATTAGGACTGGCTACATTAGGGGTATGTGGCCTAACATGCAAATTAATTCCTGCTACAAAAAAGCCCTGGGTTTTGACAACAAACAAGGTAAACAGAATAAGAAGCAAAAAGTGGGTGTGGCTGGATGACCACTCTTCTGGTAACATGGGGGTGTGGCCTAATATGCTAATAAGCTGTGCTTTCAGTGGTGTGGCCTAATATGCTAATGAGTTTCTGCTGTTGGGTGTGGCCCATTATGCTAATGAGTTCCTGCTGGGCTTTTTCTACAAAAGAAGCCCTGGTTCTTATGATTATCTCCAGTTGGCCAGGAGATGTTTCTGTACCGACAATTCACAGTTTTCAAAAAACATGCAAAGGACATGAAGCTAACTATACATTGCTTACAAGGACCATTAATACCTGGAGATTTTTGGGGTGGAGCTTGAGCGGTGGGTGTTGCCTTCTGACACACTTCTGGTGATGTCAGGGGGTGTGGCATATGCAAATGAGTTACACTAATGAGTTATGCGAATGAGCTCCTGCACCTCTTTTTTTTACGAAATGACCCCTGGGTTCATGCACTGTTTAAAATAGTCTATGTTGTGTACATGCTGCACTGACACCTGTGCAGTTAGCTTTCATCATGTTGATGCATGCTTAGAGCTTTGTGGGATTAAACTACAATTCCCAGGAAACAGTGCAATGATATACAAAGTAGTTGTGATCCAATTTAGAACAAGTAGCAGACACCTGTTTGTAAGAAAAAGCCAGCATGCGTTCACTTCACTAATGAAAACCAGGGACCAGTAGTTGGATAAATGTGGGGTTTCAGTCACACATTCTGCTGTATATGCTTTGAATGTAACTTGAGAACTACTCAATGTGTGCATGAAGAACAATCATGTGCACACTGTACTTCTGAACAGGGCTAAAGGCATTGTGAGGGTGAAGGTCTGAACATTGTATACTGTCCTCAGCTCCTTGGCATAACAATGTGATAGACTGTACAATCCCATGCTGAGTCATTCCAGTCTAAGGCTATTGAAATCAACATGTTGAAATCAACAATTCCGCATAGGAATCTGCTGAGGAAGGTTTACATCCTTTGTATGAGGAACTGCTTGCAGTGGATGTGGAAGGCAGCCAAAGTGCAGATACATGGCTAGAGTTGGATCAGGCACAAAATGTCCTCTTGTGCAAGAGTCCTTGGGTGAGCGGAAATGGAAGAGAAAGATTGCTGCTTGCACCAAGTCAAATGTATTGTGTTCCCGCTTGTGTTCCTGTTGTGCAAGATCATGCATAACTGGACTCTACAATAATATAGGGAGAAGAAGAGGAGAAGAAGAGATTGGATTTATACCCCGCCCTCCACTCCCCAAGGGAGTCTCAGAGCGGCTTACAAACTCCTTTTCCCTTCCCCTCCCCACAACAGACACCCTGTGAGGTAGGTGGGGCTGAGAGAGCGCTTTCCCAAGCTGTCCTTGAGGGAACAGCTGGTACAGAGCTATGGCTTGCCCAAGGTCATCCAGCCACGTGCAAGTGGAGGAGTGGGGAATCAAACCCGGTTCTCCCAGATTAGAGTCCGCGCACTTAACCACTACACCAGACTGGCTCTCTTAGGGAAGTGTTAGGTGTGGCTCAAGATTGTGTGCAAGCAGAATTGTGCCAAGTCCATTTATTTTTCCACTTGGGCATTGCTGGATCCAAGCCATTTGAACAGTCTGTAGGGAAAGACACGGCTTTCTATTAAACACCTCGGCAATCTCCTTCTCTGCAACTGCTGATCAAGAGGGGCCCCATTACTGATGGCCCTTCCTTAGAGAGCCAGTTTGGTGTAGTGGTTAAGTGCGCGGACTCTAATCTGGGAGAACTGGGTTTGATTCCCCACTCCTCCACTTGCACCTGGCTGGATGACCTTGGGCAAGCCATAGCTCTGTACCAGCTGTTCCCTCAAGGACAGCTTGGGAAAGAGCTCTCTCAGCCCCACCTACCTCACAGGGTGTCTGTTGTGGGGAGGGGAAGGGAAAAGGAGTTTGTAAGCCGCTCTGAGACTCCCTTGGGGAGTGGAGGGCGGGGTATAAATCCAATCTCTTCTTCTTCTTCTTCTTCTTCCTTCCATGGAAACAAAACTGGCCACACCAGTAGGCAAAAAAAGGTAGAAAACCAGGTGCAAGGTGAAGTAATCCTTATTAAGTTCTTGTGAATCCCTACCCGTTTTGCAATTTGCTTCTTCCGGGGATCATTTCCAATGTTGTTATTAATTTCCCACCTTAAGAATTTTTTTGTTGTTGTCTTCCTTCGATGGAACACCATTGGCCACAGATGCAAGTCAGCCCAGCTTGTGCAGTAATATGTGCTCAAAAAGGAATATCTGTCTGTCGTTGAATGAATCCGCTGCCATATCACAGCTTACCTACCGCATACTAGGGCTGTCAGCTTCCGGGTGGGGCCTGAAGTTCTCCTAGTATTACAATTGATCTCCACAGTACAGAGATCAGTTCCCCAGGAGAAAATGGCTGCTTTGGAAAGTGGACTCTTTAACATGGTACCCTCCCTAGGTTCCACCCCCAAAATATCCAGATGTTTTCCAACCCAGAGCTGGCAACCTTACACACAGCCCCATTCCACTGCCATGTCTACAGTATCCTATGTTTGTGAGTGTTTCAGTCTAATCCCATTGGGGTTGCCATTCGCCCGATGGGGGCGGGGGTTACCCCGCTTTTGGGGGGCTCAATCTGCCAATGGCCAGCTGACTGGTGGGAAAGCCCCACCCCCAAAGAGCCCACCACCCCAACATGCCCAGCGCGATGACATCACTTTTGGGTGACGTCATCGCGGTGCACACACTTCACACACACACCAGAAGACCCCAGCAGATGGGCTGGAGCCCCGTGAGAGCCAGTTTGGTGTAATGGTTAAGTGTGCAGACTCTAATCTGGGAGAACCGGGTTTGATTCCCCACTCCTCTACTTGCACCTGCTGGATGACCTTGGGCAAGCCATAGTTCTGGCTCAGCTGTTCTTGACAAAGCGCAGTTTCTGTCAGAGCTCTCTCAGCCCCACCTACCTCACAGGGTGTCTGTTGTGGGGAGGGGAAGGGAAAGGAGTTTGTAAGCCGCTCTGAGACTCCCTTGGGTAGTGAAAGGCAGGGTATAAATTCAATCTCTTCTTCTTCTTCTTCTTCTGCCAGAACACCGGTGAGGCCTGGCAACTCTAAATCCCATGCATTTTCTTTAAAAAAATCAAATCTTTTCCTAGATGTATTATATTTTTTACTTCCAGTCTGAATACAATGCGATGGAGCTGTGGCCCTTGGTAACAACGATGGATGTGAGAAGATCAATTAAAGCTTTGCAGTGCCATAAAGCTCCCAGTGAAGACATGTTCCTTCCGGAAACGTCTCTGAATAATCTTAATTTATGGCCACCTTTGCTGGCAAAACTATTTTGCTATGTAATAGCAAGTTCCCCACAGGCTGGTAAATGAGCATAAAATTACCCTTTTATAAGAAAAGGGACGGAGGTAACTCTGGTAATTGTAGACCGGGAAGTCGGCCTCAAAATTGGATATACATTACCTTTTCAGCAAACGGGATGAAAAGGCCAGTATTATTTCTGAAGAACAGGCAAGCTTCAGGCACGGCAGAAGTTGGCCAATGTTGTATTTTAAATCATTTTATTAGTAAGTATACCACAGGCTTATGGCGGCCTTTGACAGGAATAACTATGAAGCATAAAAAGCTTTGCAACACCAGGATAAGGAGAAGTCTGTTTAGTTTTATCAGAGTTCTGTTCAGAGGGAGAGCTGGAACAGGCAACCGCTGTGAGGAATGCTATCAACTTTCTTATCCGTGTTTTTGGGAAGAAAAAAACCACCCTGTTTCAATTTAACTTCTCTCTTGTGAAAATTAAACCCGCAAGTCCATATTTTATGCTGGGTTGTTTTTTTTTTTGTTTCCTTCAGGGATGACAAAGGGACAGTAGGAGTTACTATGGAGTGTGGTCAGAAGGTGGGTGAAATGGCGCCTCTCATCTTCTGCTTCAAGGCCCCCCAAAATAGGGTCACCAACATCCAGGTGGGGCCTGGAGATCTCCCAGAATTACCACTGATCTCCAGACAACAGATATCCATTCCCACTGGAGGAAATGGCTGCTTTGGAGGGTGGACTCTGTGGAATTAGACCAGCTGAGGCTCCTCCCCTCCTCGAACCCTGCACTTCCAGGTCTCCACTCATAGGGATGCCATCCTCCAGGTGGGACCTGGGGATCAACTGGAATTACAGTTACACTCAAAACTACTGAGATCAGTTCCCCTGGAGAAAAATTGATGCTTTGGAGGATGGACACTGTACCCTGCTGAGATCCCTGTCCTCCCTAAGCTCCTCAGTTTGGTGTAGTGGTTAAATGTGCAGACTCTAATCTGGGAGAACCGGGTTTGATTCCCCACTCCTCCACTTGCAGCTGCTGGAGGACCTTGGGCAAGCCATAGTTCTGTCAGAGCTGCCCTTGAAAGAGCAGTTTCTGTCAGAGTTCTTTCAGCCCCACCTACCTCACAGGTTGTTGTGGGGAGGGGAAGGGAAAGGAGTTTGTAAGCCACTCTGAGATTCCTTCAGGTAGTGAAGGGCGGGGTATAAATCCAATCTCCTCCTTCTCCTCCTCCTCCTCTTCTTCCCCAAATATCCAGATTTCCAACCTGGATCTGGTAACCCTATCCCCCCACCCATCTCCCACCAGTGGCCAGGGAGGAACTGGTAACTCTAACTCCTAAATATCTAGGTATTTCCCAGCCTGGAACTGGCAACTGTGAACAGGTTCCTGGAGGCAGTTTTGGAGGTGATGAGGGCTAACAAGCTGAAACTTAATCCTGACAAAGTGGAGGTGCTGCTGTTGCAGGGAAGGTCTAACCCGGGAAATGGGTGATCCCCTGTTCTGGAAGGGGTTGCACTCCCCTTAATGGCAAACGTTCATAGCTTGTGGGTGCTCTTGGATCTGGGTCTCCTGTTAGATAAACAGGTGGCAGAAGTTCCCTTCACCAGCTTTGGCTGTATTTTAATTGTTTTAATTAGTTTTTTTCCCTGTTTGCTGTCTTGTAGATCCTAATGAGGGTTGCCCGGTCCTAAGCTCTCACCAGTGGGGGGGTGGAAGGGAGCTCTCTGGGAGTGTGGGGCAGGGCAATATCACCACGTGCGACATCCCCAACATGCTGTTATCACACAGAAGTGATGTCATCACGCTAGGGAAGTCATGCAGTGACATTCTGATATTTTAGGCAGAACTCTGTGGTTACCATAGAGTTTTGCCCAAAATACCAGAACGTCATCACACAGTGCCTCAGCATGATGACATCACTTCCATGTGATTTCATCACATTGGGGACGTTGTGCCAGGTTGTGGCTGTTGGGGCAGGGCTTCCCCTGCCAGCCAGCTGACCATGGCAGGCAGGAGCCCTCAAAATTCGGGGATCCCCTGCTCTTACCTGGGGGCTGGCAACTCTAACCCTGATTGGGTGGGAAGGCGGCATAAAAATATTTTAAATAAAATAAATAAATCCATCCTACTTGAGAAAGGCAGTAGCAGTAAGAAAAGCAAGTTACTTTTGCCTCTGGTTTCGTCAAACATTTTTTCTAGTTAAAATGAAGATGTCCTCAACATTATTTTTTCATCCGTTGTACATAAATGACAGATAACTTACGTAGATATCCAAAACAAGCAAATCAGGAGTATGTCAGCAATGAAAACAGGCTGAACAAAAAGTTTCGCCACAACAACTTACAAATGCAGGAGGAACCAAAGAAAGTGCATTTACGTGCCTAGATCACATGCCCCAATGCATGGTACTTTGTACCAGTATAGTATACGGCCTCGCCTTCTTTCTAATCTATACGTAAGGAAGGTAATAGGTTCAGGTGGGTGGCCATGTTTGTCTGAAGCAAAAGAACAAAAGTTCAAGTCCGTTGGCATCTTTAAGACCAACAAAGTTTTATTCAAAGCATAAGCTTTCATTTGCACGCACACTTCTTCAGATACACTGAAGTGGAAGTTAAGAGTTCAAACATATAGGTAGAGGGTGAGCAGCAAATTAACATACAGGATAATAAAGGTGTTTAACAGATGCAAGGACCAATCTGAAATAACAAGCTCAGTTTATATGGTCATTTGTTGGGGTTTAATTCCAGGGGAAAACATAGTGAAGTAAATAAATATGTCAAAATTGAAGACTGATGGGCAGATGTACCCTTCTGAACTATGGAATTCCATAGTCTTGAAACATTATGGCTGTGTTCTTGACCTCTTGAAAACTTTTGAAAATGGTGGAAGCTAGACTCTTAAGGAGATGGTTTTCAGAGGAGTGGAAGTCCCTGTATCAAAATAACTGAAAATCCAATCTGTAAATAGCAAATGCTAGCAACCCATTTAGTCCTTCTAACCTTAAGGGAGGGGACTCTTGATCAGGTTTGTAAAATCTTAAAAATAACCTGTGGAGCATATATCCCCAAAGAGACTTAGAGACAGTTTGGAACTCCTTGTTCTGCATGCATTTTGCTTTCTGTTGGCAGCCTGTTTTCAGAGGCATTTCCATGTGGCGTTATTTTGAGAGTTGATCCCACAGAACACCCTGAAGATATTGTCTGTGCATTGCTTCTTCATGCCATAATCGTGCATTACTACAAAAAGCCATAGCTCGGCTCTCTGTAAAAGAGCGCAGGATCCAGCGCTGAAACACAGGAAGTACTAAAGCAGTGCAAATGGGGAATAATTACACAGAGAGTAATTAGAATGTTTCCATGAAAGAGAAGCCAAATTGTTACCCTGGGAGTAGAACCGGATGTAATTACTTGGAGGGAGGGAAGGAAACCACAAAGTGCAAATGCATCCGTAGCAAGGTTTCCTTTACAAAGTTTCGGCAAGCAGCTTATTTCTAATTCAAGAAAAGGAGGTTTGTGGGGAAATAATGAGCAACTTTCATTGCCAAGGAAGAATGGTGATGATAAAAATAGGTTGATCTAAGAGAAACAGCTGCGAGAAACTCGTTGTCACTGCTTAAAGGGGGGCGGGAGAGAAAGTAACCAAAAGACATCGGAGATGTAACGTTCTGCAGGCTGCCACTTTAATCATCACAGCAGGAAATCAAACAAGGAAATTTAATGAACCAGAGTTGGGAGAGAAATTTCTTAATATTTTGAAGAAGAGGGGGAGAGGGGAGCTGGTGATTTTGTAAGCTGGCAAAGAGACTTGTCAGTTACAAAATGGCTTGGAGTGAGTCACAGAGAAGTCTCTATTACAAAAAGATTTATGCAAAAAGTAATTATGTAATGGTGCAGAAGATTTCCAATCTATTACTTCCCGGCACTGTTCAACCAATTGCTGTAGAAATGAAGGGGGATTTATTTTGGATTGATTCTCCTTCAGACCTTCAATGTTATTTCTGTGCACATGAACTGAATGAAAGGGCCCCTGATGTTTGAGGAGTCTGCCAGTTGCTCTGATCCCGTGCACACCTGGTCTCAAGAGATAAGAGAAAGCATTAAACTAAGGTCCCCAACTTTATTAATGACTCATCTGGTCTTCAATAGACTAGCAAATTATAGCAGACTTCTCTTACCTCAAGGATCCTTTCTCCCAAATGTGAGAACAGGGAAATCTCTTGTGTGGACCTCACCATCCTGGTTCATGGCCTCAGGTCATTAAATTTACTGTTCACACGTTTTTAGCCACATACGGAGGAATAGGAGGAGGAGGAGATTGGATTTATACCCCACCCTTCACTACCTGGAGTCTGAGAGTGGCTTACAATCTTCTTTCCCTTCCCCTCCCCACAACAGACACCATGTGAGGCAGGTGGGGCTGAGAGAGCTCTTTCAAGAACTGCTCCTGAGAGAACAGTTCTGACATAACTTGTAACCAAGGTCATACAACCACTAGCATGTGGAGGAGTGGGGAATCAAACCCGGTTCCACCCAAGTGTGCAGAGCATAAACATAGCACCATTGCAGCTCCCTCGGATGCATTAAGCTGTCTTCTACTGAGTCAGACCATTGCTCTCTCAAGGTTAGTCCTATCTCCTCTGACTCTCCAGGGTCTTAGGTGGAGGTCATTCACATCACCTCTTGCCTGATCTTGTGTCTGGAGATCCTGGAGATTGAACCTGGGACCTTCTGCATGCAAAGCAAATACTGTACCACCGAACCTCCTCTTAATGAGAACCCATGAAGCTGCTTTTCTACTGAGTGAGACTATTAGTCTATCAAGGCCATCATTGTCTGGCTCCGACTGGCACCCTCACTGTCAGCGGCTCCTTTTTTACTGCAGATGCCTGAGACTGAACCTGGGACCTTTTGCATGCAACACATATGCTCTGTCACGACCCCTTCCAAATTTACAGCACACATCACCAATCATGGCCAGTCCCATCTGCCATATTGTTCCACCATTTTTGTCTCCTGGGAGTGGGGCTGACCCCAGTAATAGGCAGAGGGGCCACTGACAAATGGATTTCCCAAATCAAGCTGGGAACCAGGGGCCATGTTCAATGTTCCCTCTAAGCTGTGGGGACTTGTGTGAAAAAATTCTGCTTTGTGAGCTACTGGCATTAAAATTTGAGCAAGCGATTTAGCTACTGCATACATTGGTTTGCTGTGATGCCCTTCTTCCTGAGCTAAGACAAACATGTGTGAGCCAGAGGCTCAAAAACTGTGAGCCAGCTCACTCTAACTCAGCTTAGAGGGAACACTGGCCATGGTTCATTCTAGGATTCCTCCCTTTGTGCTCATTCCCCCACTTTGCATCAGCTCTGCATCAAAACCACCCTAACTGGTAGCAGCCCAATCAGTAGGTATTGACAACTGCGCTTATTTCCTAAGAGCCAGTAATACATTTTGGTTTTGTTTTCTTTTGAACCTCAATGCTTCCTGCTGCACCACCAGGCTCTCGACACCCATGACACAAGAGGAGGCCTTTCACAGTCACCAGTCTTCTCTCTATAGGCCTGGGGAGCCAACACATCTTTCAGGGCTCTAAGGATGGCTCCTAGTTCAAGAACCCCTTCTGCCAGTAAGAAAGAGGTTGGGCCAGGTGAACTTGCCTTCTGAGTTCTGGTCCCTCATTCCCTATATCTTCGCTTCTGCCCATGCTGGACCTGCTATTGCATACATAGAACAAGCCACAAACGGAGGTGGAGGAGAGATTGGATTTATACCCCGCCCTTCACTACCCAAAGGAGAGTGGCCTACAATCTCCTTTCCTTTCCCCTCCCCACAACAGACCTACCCTGTTAGATAGGCAGGGTAGTGTGAAGCTGTTTTAAAGGGAAAAAGTGTAATATTTATGGTTGCATCAAGAAGAAGAGATTGGATTTATATCCCGCCCTTTACTACCGGAAGGAGTCTCAGACAGAGTGACTTACAATCCCTTCCCTTCCCCACAACAGAAACCCTGTGAGGTAGGTGGGGCTGAGAGACCTCTCTCGAGAACTGCCCTTGAAAGAACAGCTCTGAGAGAACTCGTAACTGACCCAAGGTCACACCAGCAGCTGCATGTGGAGGAGTGGGGAATCAATCCCGGTTCTCCCAGATTAGAGTCTGCGCTCCAAACCACTACACCGAACTGGCTCCGTTCACTGCCCCTTCTGACACCATAGCATGACATAGGCTACAAAAGTCTCTATGTTCAGAGTGGAATGTGGGCCTGCTTTATATAAACTGAGCTGGGTAGTCTAATGATTGGTAGGGTTGCCAGCCTCTAGGTGGGGCCAGGAGATCTCCTGGAATTACAACTGATCTCCAAGCAAGAGATCCCTGGAGAAAGTGGCTGCTTTTGAGGGTGTGGCATTATACACTGTCGAGGTCCCTCCCCTCCCCAAATCCACCCTCCCCAGGCTCCACCCCACAAATCTCCAGGAATTCCCCAACCCAGTGATGTCAACTGTACTGACTGGATGGGAAATGCCAGGCGGCCTGGCCACTCTTTAGGTATCAGGTATTTGTTCCTGGCATAGCAACAAAAAGTTGGCAGGAAAGGGTCAGAGTTTTAAGAATCAGACAAAAATAAATGTTACTCGCCGAGTTTTCCATGATTCATGTTGATTTGCCTGTCACTAGTACAGTTTCTTCACTTAGAATGCCCGAGGTTTTGTCACTGCTGGTGCATTAATGTTCAGCTTATTCATACCCGGTTATTTTTACCTGCTGCAAAGGGAAGGGTTTTATATTTTAGTGCTGCTGTTTATATTGGCTGTGAGGGCTTGATGTTGCTGTTGCCGATTTTTAAATAAGTTTTTACTCATTGTGATTTGTTTTTATTCTTGCCTATCGCCTCCAGCGAAGGCACCCTCTAAATAAACACAAATCAAAGAGTACCTCCCCCCTGTTCCTATTTTATCTCTTTTTTTTTCTCTGAGAAGCTTAGAGAGGCGTACGTGGCTCTCCATTCCTCATTTTTATCCTCACAACAATCCTCCTAGGTTAAGCAGAGAGAGAATGACCACTCAGATGTCCTTTCCACATTTGCCCGCCACTCTGGATTTTCTCAGTGTTCGAGTCGAAGCAATTTAAGCCCACAGGAAAACAGCATCGAAATAACCTGGGGCAGCAACAGGCTGAAACTGGGCTGACCACTGAAGGGAGGGAATGCAGTGCAGAATGGGGGGAAAACCTGGAATAAAAAGAAGTTTGAACTTGATTTTAGTGCAGAATAGGAGAAAAACCTGGATTAAAAAGATTGAATTCAGTTTGAGTGCAGAATTGCTTGGAGGACACCACAGTGAACATGGATTAAAAGGAGAGTGCAGAAAGGGCCTTTGTAACCCAGCAAATAGCACAAAAGAGCAAAAATTTGAACCCAGCTCTTTGTTCGTTTGACCACTGTTTATTTAGCACAATTTTATCCCACCCTCCCTCCAAGGGGCTCAGGGCAGTATATGCAGTTCTCCTGTCCTCCATTTTATCCACATAAGAACCCTTGTGAGGTAAGGTTAGGCTGAGAGAGTGTGCCTGGACCAAGGCCACTGTTATGTCTGGACATGAGCCATCTTCCACTCAGGCTTCACTGCTGCTGCTGCTGCTTGTAGCCAGCATAAGGAGGCATGCCTGGACTTGTCTGGCAGGCCACCTAGATGAAGCATGGGGAGGCATGTCTGGGCTTGTCTGGGCAGGCCACCTAGTTGGAGCTTGAAGCCCCAGAATAAAGGCAGGCAGGATCCTGGATCCGGCCTGCAGATTGGCCCCTGAGGGCAACCAGCCAATCTGGAGCCTGGAGGCCATTTGAACTCACCAATTGCATGGGGGCTGGGAGCGGCTTAAGTGTGTATAGTTAGGGCAGTGGCCCCATGGAAAGCATTCCTGTTGAGATGCAATAAATAATCCACTTTCAGTGCACTTTCAGACTGGATTTTGCTGGTTCATACAGTAAAAATCCCATTGGAAAGTGCATTGAAAGTGGATTATTGAGTGTGTGTGACCGCAGCCTATGTCTTCGCCTCTGCTGTGTTAAACCCACTATTTAACACTCACCCGGCAAGCTTCCATGGTAGAGTGGGGATTTGATGCTGGGTCTCCCAGAGCTCAGTCGCAGACTCTAACCACTGCTTCATAGTGACTTCCAGGATCTGTTAAAGGTGTCCCCTGATCTTTTTCAGCTATAAGCAAGAAGAAGAGATTGGATTTATATCCCGCCCTGCACTCACTTAGAGTCTCAGAGCAGCTTACAAACTCCTCTCCCTTCCCCTCCCCACAACAGACACCCTGTGAGGTAGGTGGGGCTGAGAGAGCTCTTTCCCAAGCTGTCCTTGAGAGAACAGAGCTATGGCTTGCCCAAGGTCATCCAGCAGGTGCAAATGGAGGAGTGGGGAATCAAACCCAGTTCTCCCAGATTAGAGTCCGCGCACTTAACCACTACACCAAACTGGCTCAGAAGAATCTGGACTCCCGGACCCAGAGCTGCTGCTAACTGTGCAGTTCCTGCAGAAGTTGTTTGTCCAAATGCTAACTCAAACATCAATATTCCTAATCACGATCTACCCATTCATTGTTGCGTTAACTATCCTTCAAGCAATCGTTAAGGTGCAAGGAAGTCTGTCTTGATTATGCTTCAGGGACTCTTTAGGTTCCTGCATAAGAAAAGCAAACCACCAAACAGTTCATTGACATTTTGTTTCCAATTAATTTTTAATTATGACGGACACCTTAGGCCAAAACAATTTCACCTTTCCCCCCCTCCTCTTTAAGAATGCTCTGTGTCTTTACTTCCATCAGAAATAATACATAGGTTTCTGCCATATTTGCATACACAAATGAGGATCCAACAAAGCTCTGGGATTATTTGAAAAACAAGGTCAAAATTGTCTGCACACATCCAGGATTGAATGCACATATATACAAGTGGATAGGCACACGTTTTGAAATTTAGTCTGATTCACACATGTACTTTCATTGGCTATTGCAGGTTTATTCATCACTTATGAATCATCACGGCTCACATGTGTGAATCTGCCATCTCAGATGACTGGTGTCAATTTATGTTCTATACTTAGGGATGCCAGCCTTGCACTGGCAAATTCCAGAAGATTTTAGAGGCAGAGCCTTGGGAGGGTGGAGTAACACAGTCTGATGTCATATCCTCTGTGACACTCTAGGAATATCCCCAAACTGTATGGTCATGACCATAGACATGGGGGGGATTCGTAGGTATCATGGAAGACGTGACATCACTTCTGAGCAGAGATATGAAGACTGTGACATCATTTCCAGATGACACTCTAGAAACCCCTCCAGTCTTTAGGATAGAGATTGGGAGAATTCCTAGAGCATTGCCATCAATGCTATCCCTCCCTTTTTTCTCCTACTTCTCAGATCATTTAGGCTGGGGGATTGGGATCAAGGGCAGGAGGTTGCCTGCTGTGTTTTCCTGGCTCCTCTTGAAGATGATAAATTAGGAATGAGTCAGTATGGACAGCATTGTTTTGTTCCGATTCTATATGCTGTCATTGTTGTCATCATTTGGGATCCACTATTTTTTCATTGCTGTAATTAATTATTTTTGTATAGCTTTTATGGTATTTTTATGATTTTTAAGTCATTGTGATGCAACTAATTCTAGGCATGTACATAAAAAATCCATTTTAATTTTGAATTTGGGGGTGGGTGTTACCATTATCCTGCATTTCCAGGTTATCCTGTTCCATGTATTTTTTTAGGTCTCTGGAATTCCAGAGCCATTGTTCCTTAAAGGGAGATCAATTAGGTTGTCTAGGACAGCTGATTTTAAAGGTAAGTAGATCCTCACATTTTACAGGAATTGGAAAGGGGGGGTTTACAGGCTCCTGAAGAAGCCCCCCCCCCCCATCTTTGTCTCCACTGTTTAAAAAATCTTTGACAAAAAAGTTGTTACCTTTGTGATCTAGACTCTGACATTATGCTTCATAATGTTGACTTTGCTGTGAGCTGCTTCAGTGCTCTGAAAGCTGGGCTTAGCAAATATTCTCCCACTTACGCTGACTACAGATACATGAGGGAAAGAGCGGGTATGTGGATGCACTGCAAACCAATTGACTTGTCCCAATGACCTTCCCTTCTCCCAAATTATGGAAGCAATCATCCAATTGCTATGTGGCATGTCTTTATATTGCTTTGCCAATAAGCCCTGCTCCCTCTCTCTTACTAAATAGATTCTTCCAGGTGGATGTTTCCAGTTTGCTGAGAAATGGAGAAAGAAGTTATGATGCCCCCATCCTCTTCCCTCCCACAGAGGTACGATTTTTCCTCTGTTTTTCTTTCCCTTTTGTGACTGAGCCACCCTAGAAATGTGTTTTCTTCTTTGCTGAAGAACTTTGGCTGTCCCACCCTGTCACAGTATGATATTTTGGCTGTGGGCTCAGCTTAGAAACCCAAGAGGAGGGTCGGTAATTGGATCATCCTTTAAGTTAAACCACTTAAAAGGAGCCAGGAAGGCAGAGTCTCCATGTACTTTTAATACACAGCCATTGATTTAGAAAATGCTAAGAAGAACACAGATGGCTCCTTTCGGTTCAACCAAGATCTTACTGGAAATCTCCTTTCTACTGCCCAGCAGATCAGGACATTAAAAGAAAAACAAAACAAGCAAATGCTGGCATACCTCCATCCATAAAATTCAGAAAAACAGAATCCTATGAGATTTCTGTAATTTTTCCAGAACCACCTTGGTGCGGGGGGGGGGGGCAACAGTGGGAGGGCGTCTAGTGTCCTGGCCCCACTGGCAGACCTTCTGAGGGCACCTGGTGTTTTTGGCCACTGTGTGACAAGAGTGTTGGACTGGATGGGCCATTGGCCTGATCCAACTTTGGCTTCTCTTATGTTCTCCCAAAGGCCTTTTTTTTTTCCAGATCGAGGATTTCTGGATGCATGCCCCTAACTGCTGCACAAACAGTACTGAAAATGGGAAACACAAGCACGAGAATACAGGAAAATGATGCAGAAATGAACACTCACTGTCTTGTTTCTCACTAGGGAAAACAATCAAAATGGGGATAGTCAAATAAATCAGTGAACAGGCAAAATGAGGTCTTGGTCCTTGGTCAAACCCAAAGGAGCCATCTGTGTTCTTCTTAGCATCTTCTGAATGAATGGCTGAAATAAGCAGGAAAGTCCTCCCTTCCTGGCTGTTTTGGAAGACGGTAGAAGCCAACAGAGCCACCTGTGTGTCACATCTCAGCCAAGTAATGCCATATATGCACAGGCAGCACTAACAATACGTTGCATTTGGGCCAAGATATTTCATCTATTCATCTCTGTTCCCGTTTCTTTTCTCTCTGAAAGCTGCACATCACCTGAACAGGTACTAAACCTAGATGCCTGAAATTAACAACAAGTTTGATTCTCCCCCTCCCCACACCACTATTTTCAGCTGATCCAGAGCTTGGGGGTACTTCATCAAGCAGCCGCACTAGGAGAAAATTAAACAGGAATGGACTGGTTTTTAATTGCAAGCCTGGTGCCATTGAACAAATCATGCTGGATCATCTTGGAATTTATTGGCAAGCTCTTTGTTTGTCGGAGTCTGATCTCTGATTAACAGCTCACTTTGGCTCTGCTCGGCATTCAGATGGGGTCATTCCGCTCAGATGAAAAGTGCTTTTAAAGCTTTTTCTAAATTCCTCGCTCTCTCCGCAAAGGCCATCCCGCCTGCCAAGCCTATCACAGTCTAAACAGAAATAGCGTCCTGATCACCAAACTAATTTAAGCGAGCATTTCCAGGGACCTGCTCAGGGTGATTTTGGAGCCGTTTCCCAGCTTTCGCTCTTAGATTGGATTCATTTGGTTGCTCAATAACGGTTGCTTTTCCGCTTTTAACAATGCTGTGCAGAAATTTTAACTGGAAAGGAAGGAAGGAAAGATTTTCTGACTTTATTCATTTAGATTTCCATCCTGTCTCTTGCCCATTTTTTTTTAACTCTTTCCTATTATTTATTTACAGTGGGGTTGCCAACTCCAGGCTGAGAATTTGCTGAAGATTTGGAAGCGGAGCCTAGGAGGGGAAGTTTGGGGAAAGAGTTTGGCAGAGATGTAATGTCTTAGGGTCCACCCTCTGAAGCAGCCATTTTCTTCAGGGACCTGATCTCTCTAATCTAGAGATCAGTTGTAATTCCAGGAGAACTCTAGGCCCCTCCTGGAAGTTGGTAACCCTAACTGGGTACCATCCATGTACATAAAACTTTACAGAGGGTGAGGGCCTCACTGGGGAGAGACATAATAGGCTATGAACCGAGTCAAAAAGTGCAAAGAGGTTCCTTAAAGAGTACCTTGTTCATAATTACTAGGCCAGATGATTATATTCATTGCTCAGTTGTACTTCCCCAGACTTGTACTTCCCCTTTGCACCACCTCCAGCTCAACCCTCCAGATGTTGGCATCACCCCATCTCCTTCCTTTTTTGGATATCACAGATGTCTCTGTTCTTTAGGGCTGCCTCTTTGCAGGGCCTATCACCACCTTTGGCTGTACTTTGGAGAGCCAGTTTGGTATAGTGGTTAGGAGCACAGACTTTAACCTTGGAGAAGTGGGTTTGATTCCCCATTTCTCCACATGCAGCTGTTGGTGTGACCTTGGGTCAGTGACAAGTTCTTTCAGAGCTTGGCAGTTCTCAAAAGAGCTCTCTCAGCCCCACCTACCTCACAGGTGTCTATTGTGGGGAGGGGAAGGGAGATTGTAAACCACTCTGAGACTCCTTAAAGTAGGGAAGGGCAGGATATAAATCCAATCTCTCCTCCTCCTCCTCCTCCTCCTCCTCCTCCTCTCCTTTGCCACAGCCTTTTCTGTCCCACACTCGGTTTCACTCTTGGCAACTCCTTTCCACAATACCCAGTCACACTGGGTACAAGTGTGGACAAGTAGTATTTCTTTGGATTTTATGAGAATGTGCATGTGTGAAACACTGAGGATTGCATTCTAGTATATTGTTTTGTTTGGGAAGGAAGGTGGCATGGTATAGTCCAGTCCCATCAGATCTCAGAAGCTAAGCAAGGTCAGTACTTGGAAGGGAGACCACCAAGACTCTGCAGAGGAAGGCCATGGCAAACCACCTTTGCTTCTCACTTTCCTTGAAAGACCCTTGATGGGGTCGCCATAAATCAGCTATGACTTGATGGAACTTCACACACACACACACACACACACACAGAGTACTGTTTAAATACATAGAAGTCACCTGACAAACAGGCTCAAACTGTTTACAAACAGCTGGCCTGATCAATGGAAGGACTGTTCATGACTGGCAAGCAGACTGTGAGCAAGATCAGCAGGTATTTGAGCAACTCTACTTCTTATCAAACCACCAAGATCATAATGAGTGCATCTGAGGAAGAGGTCTTTAGGTCCTCTTGGGCATAAACTGTTTGAACATTATGGCTATTTAGAATTTTATACACATTTGAACAGTGATATCTAGAAGATAACAGGTTGAGGAACCCTGGTGTGATGCTGCCCCTCCAACCCATTCCTAGTAACCTATTGGTCCATGTTCTATATCAGTGGAAGCTTCCAGGCAGTTTTTAATGGCAACCCCACACATAATCTGTTGCTGTAGTCTAAGATGAGCGCATGACATTTCCACTGAGTCATCTAGCTAGTGCTTCTCTGGCTGCAGTAAAATAATAAATGCATGTAAAAGGAGACATGACTTTGGGTGAGGGGAATGGAAATAATACTGTCATACGTATATATGCAAATAAGTCTTCGGTTAGCCACTATCATGAACAGCAAACAAAATATCACCAAGAAGAGAAATCATAATGAGAGTATTTCAGTATAATAAGGTGACAGTGATATGGAAGATTTATCCATAAAACTAGGAATGGATACCAAACATTATAATAGGAGTCTGTCTTCACCTGTTGGACCCATGATTTTGTCTATGTGGATTCTAGCATGCCATGATAGTAGCTTTCATAGATTTCATCGATTTCCAGTCAGATGTTGCTAGCACATGATACCTAATAGGGAGTGTTTCAGATTTCTCATCACTTTGGTTTCAACATGAAAAACCTGTTCCAATTTCTCTTCTTCCCTGTGTGGATAGATCTCATGAATCTTTATTTTTTTTCAGCATTTTCTGGTTCCTTGCATCCCTTTTCCTTATAAATGTACTCATTTTTCAACAAGATAGATTCAGGTGGGTAGCCGTGTTGGTCTAAAGCAGCAGAACAAAGTTTGAGTCCAGTGGCACCTTTAAGAGCAACAAAGTTTTATTCAAGGTAGAAGCTTTCATGTGCACACGCACACTTCTTCGGATACCTTCAGATCTATCTGAAGAAGTGTGCGTGCACACGAAAGCTTATACCTTGAATAAGACTTTGTTGCTCTTAAAGGTTCCACTGGACTCAAACTTCATTCTACATTTTTCAACAGTATTTGTTCCTCAGTTAATCAGCACTATATGTAACAATAGAATATACAAGTTACTCATAAACAATGCATACACATTATGTACATATATTATGTACATAGATCTAATGGGTGGAAATTACAAGGGAGTTGATACCAGCTAAATATCAGGGGAAACTTCCTAACTGTAAGTGGTTGAGCAGTGGAACAGACTGCCTCAGGAGGAGGTGGATGCTCCTTCACTGGACGTTTTCAAGTGGAGGTTGGATAACCATCTTTCGGGTATATTGTAGGGCTATCTTTTGTCTATGCTCCTGCAGAGTGCAGGGGGTTGGACTAGATGACCTGCAAGGTCCCTTCCAACTCTAACATTCTATGGTGGAGGACAGACTGGCAGAATGAAGCACAAGAGAAGCGGGGCAAAAAGACCCTGGCCAAGTTGTTGCAGGGCTTTCCAGTCGCACTGCATGGACTGATGTGGGACCATACCGGGGAGGAGACAGAATGGAGCATTCGCACTGTGGGGCGGCCCCTGGCAGTGCTGCCATGGTTGCACATGGCTTTGGTCCGTTTCACCAACCTGTGCATGGGCGCAAGGGTGTAGACTTTCCAATTTCCTGGCGGGGGGGGGGGAGGCTGGGGCTGGCCATTGTCTCCAGGGGAGGCTTAGCACTTCCTGGAAAAGTTCAGGGGGAGCTCCAGCTCCCCAGCCCCCCTGAAGTTGATGCCTATGCATGGGCGCATAGGCGCAGCAGCAATTGGAGCAGGATCCCATGGCTGGGAGCTTTAACTCCATGAGCCAGAAGCATCCCAGCGGGCGGTTGTGCGCTCAAGCACACAGCACGCATGAGCAGTTATGCGCATCTCTGCCGGATCAGCGGGTTCACATTACCAGCGCTGCTTGATTTTGGCTTATTTGCATCCACACTTCCAGGAAGCAGGATCAACGCGCACCCAAATGGCTTGCCACAGCTTTCACCTGGTACTTTTTAAAAGTGGGATCAAAACACTTCAGGACAGGGTGAGTACGGCACAAGAATGCCAGACAGCTGTGGCTGTGTGAACCGGCCCACTTAATCCGCTTGAGAAACGTGCCTATATCGGGGCAAACTGCCAGTCTGAACTCAGCCTATGATTCTATGAAAAAGTGGTAACTGTGTACATATAAAACACCGTATGAAATACCATATAACTATGAGAAATAGAGTAGGCAAACCATTAACAAAATTTAAATACTCCCCATGTCCACATTATTGAGTGCACAGGTATCCCATGGATGAGTTCCAGTGGAGAAACCTCTGTGAAATGAGTTTTCCCCAGTGGGCCAAATAACACTCCCCAGAACTGTTTCAGGTGAAGAAAATGGTGGAAGTGAAGGCTGAAACCACATCATCACATCCCACTGCAGTCACAGTTCAAACTGGGCACCACATGCAGAGAAACTGAGGAATGTCACACAGTTCACCAGGAGGCAACCTCAGAGCCAACCTGTGTAACTCTCTAGTCCCTACAATTAGGTACAAAAGCATTTAAGATACATTATTTAAGGAGTTCTTGACCTGTTTTGATCAAACAATACTATAAGTCCACAGGACTGATGGAATAGTGATATACTAGATTGATGAAGAAGTACTGTATCCCTGAAATGGTGATACGGGACACACAGTGCCAGTGTGGTGTAGTGGTCGGAGTGCTGGGTTGGATCTGGGCGACCCAAGTTCAAATGCCGACTTCTGCCATGGAAGTTTGTTGGGTGGCCTTGGGCCAGTTACATAGTCTCAGCCTAATCTACCTCACAGGGTTGTTGTGAGAATAAAATGGAGGAGAGGAGAACAACGTAAGCCACTTTGGATCCCTATTGGGAAATGAAGTAAAGAGGAGGAGAAGATTGGATTTATACCCCACCTTTCACTACCTGAAGGAGTCCCAAAGCAGCTTACAATCCCTCCCCCTTCCTCTCCCCACAACAGACACCCTGAGAGCAGTGTTCCCTCTAAGCCGAGTTAGTGTGAGCTAGCTCACAGTTTTTTAGCCCCCAGCTCACAGATTTTTGTCTTAGCTCAGGAAGGATGGCTCCAGAGCAAGCTAATTTATGCAGTAGCGAAATCGCTCACTCACAACTTTAATGCCAGTAGCTCACAAAGTAGAATTTTTGCTCACAAGACTCCACAGCTTAGAGGGAGCATTGCCTGAGAGGTAGGTGGGGCTGAGAGAGCTCTCTCTAGAACTGTCCTTGAGAGAACAGCTCTGAAAGAACTTATGACTGACCAAGGTGACACCCACAGCTGCATGTGGAGGAGTGGGGAATCAAACCCGGTTCTCCCAGATTAGAGGCCATGCTCTTAACCTCTACACTAAACTGGCTCTCAAATAAATTCTCACCCCAAATAAACTCTCACCTCACAGACACTTTGTATACTGTAGTTCCTTCAGCATTCATCTAAACTTGTTTCATATACCTGTCAGAATTTCAGAGGAATCTAATGCCAACAAGTGAAAGATAAAACATACTTTTTGTTTTGAGGATGTTCATATTCCCCAAAAGACATGGGAAGACTGGGGGAGGGGAATGACTTTCCACATCCCCTCATATCTTTAAGGCTCCACAAAGGAACCAATGCTTTAGAATAACATTGAAGTTTCTTTGGGTCACGTCTTTGGAGAATGCAGGGAAAATATATGAAAGATAGAGAAATGCTCTTCTTTGCTGAAATGTCACAATGCATTTCTGTAGAGATCTTCTGTTTCCCAACTGAACACTGAAAAAGGCCACAGCCCTATTGCATTTGATATAACTACAACTGGAGACTGCTATCAGAAAAACATGATTTCTAGAATGGGAAGGCTGTGGTCTCCTGCGATGCCAGAATGCACTCTGGCTTCAAGTAGTGACGATAAAGGAACCCTCTTGTCTTCAAATGAGGAAGCCATGGGATTCGCGAATCTGTAAAGAAGGTCATAAAATGACTGGCATATTTGTTTTCTTTCGTCCTTTATTTTTTTAAAAAAAAAATAAGTCTTATAATTTCTTACAGCTTTCTTGAGAAGCTGAAATTTTCAATTGTGACTGATGGCAAAGTAACTATACATAAAGGGAGTCTATGCTGATGGTTTCAAAGATGACCCAGATAGACTCAGATTGGAACAATTCAGAGTGCAGAACTTAATTTGAGAATCAGCCCGTGAACAAAACTTGGATATTTCAGATGAAGTAGCCTTAACATGAATCAGATTATTGGTCTCTCAAGGGCAGTATTGATTGTCCTGATTGGCAGCGGTTCTCCGGGGTCTCAGGCAGAGGTCTTTGACATCACATATCACATGATCCTTTTAGAAGACGAGGAGGAGGTGGTGGAGGACATTGGATTTATACCCTGCCCTTCACTCAGAGTCTCAGAGTGGCTTATAAACTCCTTTCCCTTCTCCCGCTCCACAGCAGACACCCTGTGAGGTAAGATGGAGCTCTTCCACCAGTTGAGGCAGCAAGTGTCCTCTCTTCTATTGGCCCTCCCCTTCAGTGGGTCAGGTCCAATGCTCCCTCTAAGCTTTGGAGTCTTGTGAGCAAAAATTCTTCTCTGTGAGCTACTGGCATTAAAGTTGTGAGTGAGCGATTTAGCAACTGCATAAATTAGTTTGCTCTGGAGCCACCCTTCCTGAGCTAAGACAAAAATGTGTAAGCTGGAGGCTAAAAAACTGTGAGCTAACTCAGCTTAGAGGGAACATTGACAGGTCTGTGTTTACCATCTGTTGAGGCACTGATTAGCACATAGGAATATTGTTGTATTTTTATCTGATGTATTTTAATTGTTTTAAACTTCTGTATGTGGTAACTGATGGAACCCACCCTGAGCCTGCTGTGCAGGGAGGGCGGGATACAAATCTAATAAAATAAAAAGTGAGTGAATGTTTCTGCAATGGAGATGGTAGCCTGTAACCAACTATTTGTAGAGGGAGGTCTTTCCCAGTTTCTCTTCTTACTGCAGACACTGATATCCCCAGTTTTATTTGTGAAGGTCAGTGGATCCTTAGGAAAAGCAGAGAGGGCAAAGTGGGGGGTGGGGTCTGCAGCAGGAAGGGGAGACTGTCAAAAAATCGCCTTCCCCTCATCCCAAAACAGAGTTACCATTCTACTAGAGGAACTGTGTGGAAGGATACATGCTATTGTGTATCTCTCTGTTCATAACCCTGAGACTAAAATATGTTACGTGTGTGATTTGGCTTGTAAGTTCTGCCATTTGGATTGGTGCTGATGAAGGGTGCTCACCGCTCGTGAGAGCTAGTACTTCTTTTCTGCTACTAGATGCCATAGAGAAAAAAGACATTTTGTACCGGTCTTTTTTCCCTGAAGACAAAAAAGAAGAAGAGGAATAAAAGACTGGATTTATATCCTGCCCTTGACTTGGAGTCAGAGCAGTTTACAATCTCCTTTCCCTTCCCCTCCCTACAGCAGGCACCCTGTGAAGTAAGTGGGGCTGAGAGAGCTCTTTCGAGAACTGCTCTTTCAAGAACAGCTCTGAAAGAACTTATGACTGACCCAAGATCATGCCAGCAGCTGCATGTGAAGGAGTGGGGGAATGAAACCAGGTTCTCCCAGATTAAAGTCCGTGCACTTAACCACTACACCAAACTGAAAACACTGGGGACTAAACCTTGTACATTCTGACTGCAAAGCAGATGCTTGTCTGACTCTGTCTTCTGGGGCTTGGAGTCTGGGGTTGGCTCACCTTCCAACGCCCCTCCATAACCAGTTTTGTGTAGTGGTTAAGAGCAGCAGGACTCTAACCTGGAGAACTGGGTTTGATTCTCCATTCCTCCTTATGAAGCCAGCTGGGTGACCTTGGGTCAGTCTCAGGTCTCTCAGAGCTCTCTCAGCCCCACCTACCTCACAGGGTGTCTGTTGTGGGGAGAGAAAGGAAGGAGATTGTCAGCTGATCCAAGACTCCTTCAGGTAGTGAAGGGCAGGGTATAAAACCAACTCTTCTCCTCCTCCTCCTTCTTGCAGAATGGATTCATAAGTATGACGAACTCCCTTATTTCGGAGTATGTGGCGATTTAACTTTGTTAGATGCTTAGCTCTGTCAGACACTGAGGCACTGTCATGGTGCCCTGTGGGTTGCTATCTTCCTCTGCCACCACTCTGGACTTAGGGTCCCTTGGGAAAGCCCAGAGTACCCTCCCAAGCTCAACCAAAATGCCCCCTTTAAGCTAAGAAATATAGGTGTGATGACCAGGCAGAGAACATTAAGAAAATGGTTTATTAATATAGTAATGGGGCATGGAAAACATGACAAGTTGCTTAAAATATCTAACAGTGTCTAAAGGTAAATAAAACAAATCTAACGTGGCTATCTATTTCTTTTAACTGGTTATTACTCAAGGCCCACAGCCTCTTATACCAGCCAAGTGCCTGCACTCACTCTGTCCTGAGTGAGGGATCTTTCTCTCTGACCAGACTGTCCTCCCAGCTTAACTCTGTGTGAGAGAAAAATAATGCAATTCCACAGCCCACAAAGTATTAAGTAACAATTCCCTCATACAATCCCTGAACACCGATTGGTTACCACTGTCACCAAGCATTGTGAGAATTGTAGGCTGTGTCTGCTTTCCACTCTCATACAGGTCTCCTGGACCTAGGCTTCACTAGGCCTTGTCTCCCAGTCCTACACAGATCATGACAGGCACACATAACTTGGAACAATAAAACCAATTGACAATTTTATTTACAAGAACAGGCAGGGAGGGAATATACAAAACACGGTCTCTCTAAATTCAACCCCTGTGCTGTTCTAGACGGCCAGTTTCTGTGTGGATTTCTCAGGTACTCTCCACCTCCACAAAGAAATACCGCCGCTGTGCCTTGGTCTTGTTTTTGGATGCCCACTAGTCTAATAAACTCTCCTGGCACACGCTAAATCCACGAAACCAGACTTTCTCTCCAGCAGGGTATAAATTCTGTGAAAGGAATGTGAATCTCTTGTTTAACCACCAGGAGCTTATTTTCCTTTTTAAGACTCCTTAGTTTTCACTATAGTTTTTACGTTTGGCTTTTCTCAGATTCCCTTAATATTGGAATCTGTAGAGAAATCTCATTTGCTCCAACATGACTTGTCAGTCCCCTGGCACAGTACCCACTGACCAAAAAAACAACTGACTGTCTCAACGGTCAAACTCTGTCAAGAGGTTTTTTAAAAATATATTATTACCCCCCCCCCGAGTTCTGCATCAGAATTACATCACCTCTGCTAGTCACATGACTGCAGGTGTCTTTTCTTGCAGGCTGATCCCAAGCCTGGAGTCCGTCACAGTAAGATTCAGCCCTTTAGGTTTGTCCCAGTAGTATATCATCGCTGATCCCAACTCCTTAAAGTGTTTATATGAGATTATTTACTGACTTAGGTCCACTTTTTACTTTATATTTACCACTTTGGTGTCACAATGTGTCATGTAAGTAAGCGTCATGTGTGCTGATTATTGCAAGTGATAATATGCATTGCATGATGTGAAGAATTTTTTTAAAAGGGATGCTTTCCATTGTGATATGTATCTCCCCTGTCCTGTCTCTCTGAAGTTTTCATATCCCATGAGTCATTGTTACACTTCTAGCAGAAGGTGCAGGCATGCCATAGCCAAAGCCAGTACATTGAAGGAGAGTGATAGAGAAAAGGAAGGCTAGAGAGTCTTCTTTTTTCCCCCTGGTGATTTGAAAGCAGAATGTATTGCTGCTCAGGCATCGCATGGCATCACTGAATTCTAGGGTTGCCAGGCAACCAGTGTGAGACCAAGGGGACAGGGACATGGGGGCGGCTGTCAGAACGATGGCAGTGGGGATTTGAACTCCAGTCCTATTTCAAGCTCCCGTAGGGTTTTCAAGGCAAGAAACAAACAGAGGTGCTTTGCCATTGTCTTCCTCTGCTAAACAAGCCTGGCGTTTCTTGGTGGTCTCCCATTCAAACACTAACCAGGGTCTACTCTGTTTAGCTTCCAAGATCAGAGAGATCGGGCTGGCCTGGGCAATCCAGGTCAGGGCAGAAATATAGTGGGGTGGGGTTTAAATTGACATGTATCTCCCTCTGTGCCTTTGAGAACCCATGATTCACTCTTCACACTATGAACTTTGTTTTGTGGAGAAACTGTTGAAATCGGGTTCCAACTACGCAGCTGGCAAACTGAACAAGGTGATGTAAACATCTCCTTTAAGTATTTGGAAGGCTGTTTTGTCTATGTTGTGAAAACTTAGTGGGAGGAATCCAAGCTGAACTGACTTTATGGACTAATATTTATCTTCGAAGGAGGAAACATTGTATTCTATGCCTTGTTTATAGCTGTAGTATGCATTTATTTTGATGTTGTGACACCACCGACTTTACAATTGTAAATAGAGTCTATTTTTTGGCAATGTTTGATGGTGTTTTTCCTAGTGGAATTTGTTTTGGAATTTTGTGATGCTAGGCTTCCCAGTGTTTTGGATTCATGATCACCATTAATGGCTGTTGATCTGTCATGATCTGTCAAACAGTTTTCACACACACATTTTTTTGCACAGCTGGTGGGATTTATGTTTGTTACACCTTGTGTCATGAAAACATGTTTTTTCCCCACAGAAAATATTTTGTTTTGTTTTTAATATGCCTTGTACATGGACCACACAGAGACAAATTTCAAAAGCAGATGACCTGCTTGGGGGGGGGCAGCAAATGTGCCACACAAATACTGCCTCATGCCTTCTGTTCAGTTCTCGAGATGGGAGGTGCACAGCAAGGGCAAGATGAGCCCATGGGAATCACAAGCCATCAGCTCTGTTGAAAACAGTAGGTTTCCTTGTCGAATTTGTTCTTTGTAAAGTCCTCAGCACAACTACTCCAGAAAGCCCATGAAATCTCCCTTAAAATGAAAATCAGTGAGCACCATTTACAGCCACCTGGAGGCTCTTCAAGGCAGTTCCCACATGAGATTCAAAATGTGTGATGTCTTACCTGTCTGTACACAACTTCTGCATCTTCCCATCAGGGCCAACTTTATAAGAATCAGAATAATGTCACACTCAGGGTGTTAGGTTTTGAATGGAGTTCATATCCTCTCTCCATCTTGAAGTCGGCTGGTTGACCTTGAGTCAGGCAGTCTGTTGCTCTCCGCTTAAGCTACCCCACTGTGTTTTTGTCCGGATACAACCATGTAGCCCCGTGAATGTAGTCCTGAGCTCCTCAGCAGAAGGGTGAGGTGCAACTAATACCATAAAACCATGCATAACCATCACTACAAGCAACAGATTTCCTTAAATGAACCTTTTTCCTCCATTCACGGTCTTCGTGTTACATAAAGGACAAATTATATGCCTGATTTCACCGATCTTGGAAGTCCAGTATGGTTGTCCTTGAGTAGTGCTTGGTTGGGAGACACCAAGCCACCTCTGTTCATCTTTTGCCTTAAAAATCCTATGGGGTCACCAGAAGTTGGCTGAGACTTGAGGGCACTTTTCACCATCATTAAGAGCAATGCTTCCTCCAAACTGTGGAGTCTTGTGAGCAAAAAATCTACTCTGTGAGCTACTGGCATTAAAGTTGTGAGTGAGTGATTTGGTTATTGCATAAATTAGTTTGCTCTGGAGCCATCCTTCCTGAGCGAAGACAAAAATGTGTGAGCCAGAGGCTAAAAAACTGTGAGCTAGCTCACACTAACTCAACTTAGAGGGAACACTGATTAAGAGATATTAGTGTCAAATTCACTTTACATTTTATTGCTCGCTTGCCTTAAATATCCAGGAGGGGGAGTAGGAGAGTGTGAAAGCCGCATACCTTTGCTTTTAGAGGCTTTGAAGTAGACTGTTGGTTATCGCTCCTGAGAATGTCCACTGGCCTTGGGTCTCATCTTTCACTGCCTGGCTTTTATCTTTATGTTTGGGGGATGTCACCAAGGCGAGAACACGTAGCCGTTGGTTTTGGAATACCTAGGGGTGATTGGTTCTGAACATTTTAGGGCCCTTGCTTGAACCCTATATATCTATTGCTTTCGCGCCTTCCCCTTCAGTTCTGACACAGACTGTGTTCAGTCTGGATCCTATCACTGTCTCAATAAACTTATAATTCTTCAGATTGAATGTTGTTGGGAACTGATTTATTCAGGAGCCTGACAATTAGTTAGGAATGTCTACTCCAAGTGTGTGTGTGGTGCGGAGCATGCACTGTGTATAAAATACACAGCTTTCAAGATCTGGCAGTTGGTGTAGATCCTTAAATCATCCTCAAGCAAATTTAGAAGACTTTTGAGGCCCTAATCGATTGCGTAATGGTACAGGATCTGAATAAGATGCCCTCAAAACATTTGCAGCTCCACCACAAATAGTACCATAGAAGTTTGTGCAGTCTGCCACATAAGCCTCCAGGAGGAAGAAGGTATCTGAGATGGTCCTTTCCAGTCATCACATAAGAAACTGCTACGCTAAGCCTCACCAAGGGCAACCTAACCCAGCATTCTCTTTCCAGCCAGGTCCCTTTGAAAACTCACAAGGAGACCACACAGGTAATAAAGCTTGCTCATTTCAAGGGTTTGGGGCAATGAACAAAAAGTAGCGGGAAGAAATAAAATGGTTGTCTAATACTCCCATGAAAACATGTTTATTTGCTGATGGCTGTTCCTAATGATTGTCTCTTAACAAGTTCAATAAAACCCTCAGGTAAAATAAAAAAGCTCATGCCTCATGTTATTCAACAGCAAAATAATTATAGCCCATGGGCTAAAAGATGTTTGCCTGGATGCAGTCATTAAGGCTCAAAGAGAGTTCCTTTGTGGCAAGGGTTGCCAATCTCCAGGTGACACATGGTGATCTTCTAAAATTACGACCAACCTTCAGAGCACAGAGATCAGTTCGCCTGGAGAAAATAGCTGTTTTGTAGGGGAGGATTTAATGACATTATACTCCTCTGAGTTCTCTCCCCTTTCCAAAACCCACCCTTCCCCAGGCTCCACCCCCCCCCCCAAATCTCCAGCAATTTCCAAACCTGGTGTTGGCAGCCCTACTCATGGCCCTGTCATACTGGACTGGATGGACCTCTAGTCTGACCTAACATCTAGCTGATTTAAATCTAGCTGGTTTAAATATGAGGATAGTACACTGAATGGGTCCATGGTTACCAAATGTAAATCTGATTCATACAAAAATGAAAGTGTCCATCAAATCTGTTTCATCTGGCCCTGACCTGGATAGCCCAGGCAAGCCTGATCTCATCAGATCTCAGAAGCTAAGCAGGGCTGACTTTGGCAAGTACTTGGATGGGAGACTTCCTTGAAATACACCAGTAGTCAGGAAGACAGGGGCAGGCTTTATTCAGCCACCTCTCTGAATATCCTCAAGGTCCCCAGTAGGGGTCAGTCACCAGAGGTCACCATGACTTCCACGTGCGCGCGCACACACACACACACACTACAAAAAAAATCTGTTTCATCTGCAACTTGTAGTATTAGCTGCAGTAAATATTCCTTTTCTATTCTTGGCCAGTTGTTGTTGTTGCTGCTGCTGCTGCTGCTGCTGCTTCTCCTCCTCCTCCTCCTCCTCCTCAAAATATATGTTGTTCAAGCAGTCACCCAATGAAGACCTTCTGATCCATTCATGAACTAAAAGACCTGTTAAATGCTGGGCACGACATTCTAACCCTTCCTGTCTTGGGACAGCCTAATACAGTTTTGTGAATACAGTGTACAACAGTAGGCATTTTACTCTACTCGACAATGGCATGTTTATTGATGCGATAACTCTGTGTGTTCTGTTGATACGTAAATAGACCTGATTAAGTGCTCCAGTAGAGCATAAGAAAGCGCATTTACAAGTGAATGAGGAGTTCACATTCCCTGAACAAATATTTAGGATTCAGGTACATACCAGAAAGCTGTTACTGGGGAGCAAAACAAAACAAAACACATATTTTATAGAGGTATTATCACACAACAGGTAGTTAATTGGAAGGTTTTTTCCCCCCATTGTGGTGGGGCCACAGCTCAATGGCAGAGCATCTGCTTTGCATGCAGAAAGTCTCTGGTTCAACCTCTGCCACCTCCAGTTAAAAGGATCAAGTAGTAGGTAAGATGAAAAACCTCCACCTGAGACCCTGGAGAGCCTGTCAGAGTAGAAAATACCATAGGGTTGCCAAGTCGTACTTGGCTAAAAGTGGGGGGAGTCCGTCCTCTTCCTTGAGTCTTCTGGTGCATGCGCTTTCTGCACGCACCGCAATGACGTCACTTGGAAGTGATGTCATCATGTTGGGCACGTTGGGGGCGGGACCTCTGTAATTCGAGGGAAAACCATGGAGTTTTCTCTCGAATTACAGAGCATCCCCCCCCAAACATGCCCGACATGATGGGCACGTCTCCTCAGCCCGGCAATTTGGAGGTGGGGTTTCCCCAGTAGCCCAATCCTGACTGACATGCAATGGGCCGCTGGAGCGGGGGTTCCCCCCCCCAGGGGCACTTGTGCTGGGCATGTCTCCTTTCCACCCCCCCGGGGGAACTTGTGCTGGGCACATCTCCTCAGCCTGGCAATTTGGGGGTGGGGTTCCCCCAGTGGCCCAATCCCGGCCGACAGGCAACGGGCCGCTGGAGCAAGGGTTTCCCCACCCCCCGGGGGGACTTGGCAACCCTGCAATACCAGCACTGATAGACTACTGGTCTGACGCCATATAAGCAGGGGTCATTGCGTAAAAAAATAGGTGCAGGAGCTCATTAGCATGACTCATTAGCATAACTTATTTGCATATGCCACACCCCCTGACATCACCGGAAGTATGTCAGAAGGCAAGAAAGAAAGGAGACGGGGGGGGGGGGGAGACAGCCACTAATCCAAGCCTCAGAAATACCATTATTCTGGGAGGATAGCTTCAGTGGTGGCTGAAGCCTTCAGAAGGCTGGTCGGAGGAACAAGGACCTTTCCAGGGGAGGGGGTCATTTTGCTGCAGCCATGACACAAGCAGGCATTCCCCCACGCCGAAATGCTCGAAATGACCCCTGAGTATAAGGCATCTTTATGTATGGTCAGTCCTACCTAGAAGCTGACTATGAACTTAGAACAGTGCTTAGGATGGCACTGTTATTTTATCCAAATAGGCAGTCTCCTTATTAGCTGGAGGAAATAAGTTTAAGGAGACAGAGAGAAGTGGAGTAACTGGGATTCTCCACCAATGTTTGTGGGGATTTTTCCCTTTAGAGACTTCTCAAAATAAATGAGGCAGATTTTCAACCAGAAAGGTTTTTATTGAAATAAAACTAAAATGAGCAAAAAGCGTGCACGTGCGCGCGCACGCACGCACACACACACACACACACAAAACACATACAAGACTAGCTAAAAGGAAATCAGGAAAGGAGAAAAGCAATTTTGGGGAAGGCTATAATTATCAGTCTCAAATAAAGAGGTCTGCAGAACCAGCAAGTTGAGCAGCGAAACAACCAGCGTTTTGTGGAGAGAAAGAAAGACCCAATGAAATCGGAAGAGTGGGAGAGGATCCAGGCCACACATACACACTCCTGGGGAGCAGACCCTCTTCTGATATAGGGTAAAACATGCCTTCTGGCAAGTATGACGTGTTTGCTAGCAAAACAATAACTTAATGGGTTTTTCCTGAGTTGAACAAAAAGATAGGAAAGGCTTGATGGGTTTTCCTGAGGTGGACTATAGATGTGAATGGGGTTTGATGACCATGCAAATACCAGGTGGGAAAAGCTACTAGGTTTGGTGAACAGAATTAAATGTTCGTTAATTAAGGTAAATGGGTGCATGACGTGAGGCTGAGACTTGATGAGATTAGTCCAAGGTGAGGAGGAGGAAGAGGAACAAGAAGAAGTTGGATTAAATCCTGCCCTTCACTACTCAAAGGAGTCTTGGAGCAGCTTACAATTTCCTTCCCTTCCCCTCCCCACAACAGATACCCTGTGAGGCAGGTGGGGCTGAGTGAGAGAGCTGTGGCTGACCCAAAGTCACCCACCTGGCTTCATGTGGAGGAGTGCAGAATCAAATCCGGTTCTCCAAACTAGCCGCAGCTAGTCCACAGCTCTTAACCACTACACCAAACTAGCTCAATAGGTTCTTGGAAGACCCATTATCCTAAATTATGCACCTCTCCAGGGCGTGGAGGAGGCCATTAGCTAGCCAGCCACTCTTACTCGCACTTCTAAACTACATGTCCAGACTAGTTTTCTGGCTGGCATCCATTTTGTGTCAACTTGGGCCTGGCAGTGTCTTGCACTCAGGGGCCATTTTGCAAAAAAAGAGGTGCAGGTGCTCATTAGTATAACTTATTGGCATAACTTATTTGCATATGCCACACCCCCTTATTTGCATATGTCACACCAGAAGTGTGTCAGAGGGCAACACCCACCTCTGCTCTCTGCCTTCCCTTCTCTAGCTGACATAGGGTAGCTGGAGAAGGGCAGGCAGGGAGCCCAGGCATGTTTAAAATGCCTCTCTTTCCGGAAGGGAAAGAAACACATTTAAACACGCTCCCCCCCCCCCCCCCCAGTTTCTTTGCTAAAGCAGAGAGACTCAGGGGAGGAAGGGGCCAAGTCTTCATGCCTTCTCTTCCCTTCTGCAACCAACCCACCTTTCAAATGCCTTTCTTTTCCCTCCTCAATCTGGGGAAGGTGTTTATAGTTATTCTAGCTATAAACTGTCCCTCAGTGAGCAGAGGGGTCTGACTGCTAACAGACTGATAGCAGACTGATGTCACTTCCAGGTTTCCCCAGAAAGTGACATCACAACGTCACCTGACTGTAATATTTTTCCCTCCCTCTGGCTGCCAGAGTGGTGGTGGGAAATGACAGCCAGGGATACGGCTGAGATTCCCCCATCCCTAGCGGGAACTGGGAATCCAGATAAAGAGGCAGCCTATACATTCTAAATAAAATAGAATGAGGGTTTGGGGGATATTGGTTGAGTTCATGGAATGTATTACAAATAGTGTTAGAAATAGTATAGTGGCATACTTACATAAGAATGGGCTATTAAGCAGATATGTTAACACTGATAAACTAACCTATTTCGGTTTCCTTCGTTCACTCTCCCTTTCATCCTGAAGATTCATGGGGCATTTTTCTGACAGTTGCCTTTATTTACATTTCAACAAAGGATCTGAGTTATCAGCTGCGTTACCAAGAGTCACAACAGGCAAGGCTTCACAGAATGTGCAAACTTTAATTAGGCCAAAAATAGGCAAAAGGATGATCTTCCCCCTAAGAACGCAGCAACCGTTTTCTGTTACTCTGCAAGCAGCTAATCAGACCGGGGGGCGGGGGGGGGGGGGGGTTGTGGTCCTTTTCTGATATGAACCCCGAACTATTGCTCTGACCTAGCAGTCCCTTGTATGAGAAGTAGTCATGGAACTCTCCCTCCCATAAAAAGAAAATGGAGTAGTGAGAAAAAACATTTTATTTTAAAAATATAATTAGTGCACATTTCAGGTCAAGATCCCAGATCATTTCATGCAAGGCATAGACACAGTCAAGGGGTCAGTTCCAAATTTTGGAGGGCCTTGGGTATAACCAGGCCCCCTTTCCCCCTTTGGTACAGCCCCCTTTTAACTACACCCCCTTCTATTTGGCCCCTCCCCTATAGTTCTACCCCCTCTTCTGTGACCATACACTCTTCCATTTCAATTTAGTTACTCAGATAAAGAGAAATCATACCAAATTTCGCTTTCTGCATAAAAGCAAGGCAGAAAATAGTGCCCCTGCGGATGCAGCCATAGCATAAATGCTTAGCTTTCAGTGGAAAGATGGTTTTTAGTTCAGCTGCACAATTAATGTGGAGCTCAGCCAGGTGAGTCTTTGTCAAGTCTGTTTAATATTCCACAGAAACAATTCAGATTAAAAGACTTTTGTTCTCTCATCACTCCCATTCTGTTTTGTAACGTAGAGTGAGAAGACATTTACAACTGAGAAATCATTTCCACCACTCCTTATGATAGTTGGCTACTGCTTTTCATCATACACACTTTTGCCATAATAGCTTTGCCTTTTTATATGACTGTTCTATTCTTTCTGTAACAAAGTTTGAGTCCAGTGACATTGTTAAGACCAACAGAGTTTAATTCTGGGTATAAACTTTCTTGTGCACGCACACTTGAATTTCTCAGTCCTGCTGTTTTGACCTGAATAACCCTGCTTTGATTTTATTGCTTTTTTGAATGAATTTATGCCCTGCCTTTCTCCTCAATGAGGAGCCAAGCAATGCAAGAAAAAGGAGGAGGAGGAGGAAAAGCAGATTGGATTTATACCCCGCCCTTCACTACCCAAAGGAGTGACTTACAATCTCCTTTCCCTTCCTCTCCCCACAACAGACATGCTATGAGGTAGGTGGGGGCTGAGAGAGCTCTGAGAGAACTGCTCTTGATAGAACAGCTCTGAAAGAAAGGTGACTGACCCAAGGTCATGCCAGCAGCTGCATGTGGAAGAATGGGGAATCAAACCTGGTTCTCCCAGATTAGAGTCCACACTCTAATTACACTTTTAAATGATTCCCCCATGGCAATGTAACACATCGAGGAGCAAAGTTCTTGTCCCTTTACTGGACTGTGATTTTCTTTTTCTTTTTTAATCTGCAGAGAGACATTCATGAGAAGCAACATTACAAAATATCATTCTCCCCCCTGTAATTGCACTTTTTAGTGGAGGAATGGCCAGGCACATTCCACTGTATGTGTAGACCTGACCTCTAGAGACAGGGAAAGAGAGAAGGAATGAGAAGCGGTATCACGTTGGTGTTCCTTGAAGATGATCAAGGTGTCCAGGGTGGAGATGTTATTCAATTCTGAACATGAAGCCGGTTCATTCTAGCAAGATGCCCTTGTGTAAAGCAGATATTCAGAGCATCCCTACTGGGCCTGCTAACAAGCTGGAGGCAAGAGTGTTGTGTGGCTTATAACTAATAAGTAAAGCCAGCCTGCATATTGATCCTGAGTTTCTGTTTGTAGTTTCCTAATGAACTCCGGTTTGTAAAGGTCCTCCTGTGCATTTCAATTCTGAGGAAAAGATATGTGAAACAAATACTGGCCTGCTGTGAACAAAACCGCCGAGAGCCACCGGAGGCCCCCGGACAAAGATTCCATCTGCCCCCCCCATATGACCCTAATCCAAATAAAATGTCATCACATGACAAATCACTTCACTGGCTGTTATCATACATCTATAACAATAAAAAGATCGGCATGTCCACGTCTGCCCATTTGTGGCAGGTGTGGGCTCATCAGAAAATAAAACTAGGAAACTCAGACTTGGCCATCAGCTTCAGGATGATTATGGCAGTTCCAGAGAGAAAAATGAAAGGGATTCGAATATCTTAGCCCGGGTTATCTCCTGATACACACCCACACACATGCGACTTGCAGAAGAAGAAGAGTTGGCTTTATACCCCACTCTTCACTACCTGAAGGAGTCTCAAGGCGGCTTACAATCGCCTTCCCCTCCTCTCCCCACAACAGACACCCTGTGAGGTAGGTGGGGCTGAGAGAGCTCTGAGAGAGAACTGTGGCTGACCCAAGATCACCCAGCTAGCTGCATGGGGAGGAGTGGGAAATCAAACCTGGTTCTCCAGATTAGAGTCCACCACTCTTTAACCACTATACCACAGCTGGCTGTCAGTGGAATGTTAACTAAACTTGTGTAGTGGTTAGAGTGTTGGACTAGTATCTGGGAGACCCAGGTTCGAATCTCCACTCTACCATGGAACCTTGCTGGGTGACTTTGGGCCCATCACATACTCTCACCCTAACCTACCTCACAGGGTTGTTGTGAGGATAAAATGGAGGAAGGGTGAATGCTGGTGTAAGCTGCTTTGGGTCCCCATTGGGGAAGAAAAAGTGGATATAAATAAAGCAAATAAAAAACTAAGTTCTAACTTCTGGTCTTCATTTGTTACCACTGAGGGAGATCAATATTTATTATCTGGAATGTAAAGGGTGGGAGGGGCAGGATGATTTTACGACTTTGATAGATTGTGGAGGAATGTTAACTTTCCCCTTCTGTTCATAATATTAACGAAGGTTTGCTGCTAGACTACTATTAAATACATTCTAAGTTGCCAAGCAATTTGGATGAGAAGCAGTTGAGGCTGAAAGGGGGAGGGGAGAAAAATCCAAAGTGGGGATAGACAAATGGCAGATCATGAAAGGAAGAGAGCAAACCAACGGAGGAGAAATGTGTGGAAAAGAGAGAAATGCAGGAAAAGAGAACAAAAGGTTTTTAGTTGGGGGGGGGTTAGTTCTGCTACCACACACTAGCAAGGATGCCCCTTTGAAAGTTCAGGAGGCTGTTCCCTGGGCCCCTAGTGGTTGCAGTTAGAACTGCATTAGAAAAACAATTAAATACATTTGGTGAAAAGAGCCCTAAGCTGGCTTCGGGGTCCTCCAGCTGACTTGGCCCCCCTCAAATTTTGTCCCCCCCAGTCCCTCCCTGTCAACGGGCCTGCTGTGAACATTGCTGATTGGGGTCTCTAAACACTGGAGGGAAGACAGATGATGGTCTTAGCAGGTCCTTGGACTCTCTCTCTGAGAAGCTGCCTTTATTGAACTGTCCTCATGAAAGACGGTGCAAAGAAACAAGGTGTGAGGAAGTGCTCTTCAGTGGCAATCGACTGATGGGGATTCCGTAGAGTTTTCAAGGCAAGAGACAAACAGAGTCATTGCCTGCCTCATTGAAGCAACTCTGGACTTTCGGGGTGGTCTCTAGGGATGTGCATTCAGCATTTCTGAGCTGAATTAATACCTGAATCATGCCTTTTTGTCATGATTCGGGCATTAGTTAAGCTGAGTCAGATTCTCTGATCTGATTTGGCATACCTATAAGAGAATCCCAAATTAATTCCAGAATCTCAAATTTTTCAGCTTCATTATACCCTAAGGGGCAATTATAGTCAACGGCAAATCTCCTAGGGTATATTCAGTGGGCTGGGGGGACAGAGTTTGAGGTAGAGGCACCAAATTTGCATTGTAGCTGCTGGAGCCTCTCTCTAAAAGAGTCCCCAAGTTTCAAAAAGATTGGACCAGGGGGTCCAATTCGATGGGCACCCAAAGAGGGTGCCCCCATCCTCCATTGTTTCCAGTGGTGAGGAAAAAGCAAGGCAGGCATACCACAAGCCCAGCAGATTCTCCCAAAAAATCTCTGCAGTAGAAAGTGAAAGGGGGGGAGGGGCATGTTTGCAAGGCCAGCAGTAGAACCAGTGCAATGTGCCCAACAGAACCAGTGCCAAAACCCAACAGGACTAACGTCAAATCTGAGAACCTCCATTGTTTCCAGGGGTGGGGAAAAAGCAAGGCAAGCATACAACAAGCCCAGCAGATTCTCCCAGAGAGTCTCTGCAGTAGAAAGGAGGTGGGGGTGGGGAGGGGTCATGTCTGCAAGGCCAGCAGCAGAACCAGTGCAATGTGCTCAGCAGAACCAGTACCACTGTGGCAGTGCCAAAACCCAACAGATTTGACCTTAATCTCTCTCCCCCCCGTTTTGTTTTTTTTTTGCATTTAAAGCTATGGAACATAAAGTTATGCATTTTAAAACTGGCCACCAACTTCAGGATCATGATGGTAGTTGCAGGGCCAAGAATGAAGGAAATCGAGACCTCCAGGCCTATTTATCTTGGGAAGGGGGAACATCCCTCTGCTGTTTGCAATGAAAGTAAAGGTTTGCTCATGAAAGGCCAACAAGAGCAGGCAAAACAGAAAAAATCACCTCTGGGAAAAAATCACCTCTGCTACAAAGCCACAGGGGAGCCTAACAATTTCCTTGACCCATCAGAGCCTGTGTGGTGTAGTGGTTCAACTGTCTGACTAAGATCTAAGACCCAAGTTCAGATACCCACTCTGCCATGAAAGCTTGCTGGGTGACTTTGGGCCAATGCACATCCTTTCAACCTAATGGACTTCACAGGGGATGCAATAGAGGGGTCCCTTGGGGTTCCCTTCCAGCTCTGTGTTTCAATGTTTTGAACGTAAGCCACTTTGGGAAGAAGGGCCGGGTTCAATGAGGATAAAGTGGAGGAGAGGAGAATGATGTAAGCCACTTTGGTTTCCCAACTGGGAGGGAAGGCAGGGTAGAGCATTTGCTATAAATAAAATGTTGGCTACAGTTCACAGCAAAGGATGACCACTTTTGCCGTCGCTTCTTCGAGTCTTGCTGCAGGTCTTGTGGCAGGAGGCAGCCCCACACATTCCAAATTTAAGCTACCATTAAATCTCAGGAGGGCAGTGAGTTATGGGCCTGGCGCTTGGGGCTGGTCTCTTCTTGCCCCTCACACTAATTCCAGGAAGGGAAGGGAAGGGAAGGGAAGGGAAGGGGAGGGAAGGGGAGGGAAGGGAAGAGGGGAGGGGAGGAGAGGGGAGGGGAGGGAATGGATTGGATTGGATTTATACCCCACCCTTCACTCAGAGTCTCAGAGCGGCTTACAGTCTCCTTTCCCTTCCCCTCCCCACAACAGACACCCTTGTGAGGTAGGTGGTACTGAGAGAGCTCTTTTCAGATTTGTCCTTGAGAGAACAGCTCTGACAGAACTGTGGCTTGCCCAAGGTCATCCAGCAGCTGCAGGTGGAGGAGTAGGGGATCAAACTTGGTTCTCCCGGATTAGAGTCCGCGCACTTAACCACTACACCAAACTGGTAGCGCACCCACCCCAAAAGCAACCGTTCCCACTTCCATCAGGAATTTTAAAGGGCTTCCGTCTGACTGAACAGCGTCCTTTGTTCAAGATCTCTGTGCCTCCCAGGGTAGCAGCTGTGCTTCTTCCTGCGACTGCCTTGAGATCAACCATTTTATGTCTCAGCTCGGCTGTACAGGCAAAAGGAGGATTGCGCCATGTGGCTGCCGAAAGTCAAAGGGAGCCGTACAGCTGCACACCAGAGGAGCATATCACAGTCACATGAGGGGCTTTGAAAGGAGAAACTGGTACCCGTTTCCCATTACAGCAGCAGCAGCAGACACCACACAAGGTCTTAATGATCAAAAACATTGATTTATTCCTCGCACAGGCCTTCAGTCTCCCCCTGGCTTCTAATTAAATCCCACTTACATTCCGCTCTGGTATCTCAAACCCTTCTGTTCTGCATGCCGTCAAACCCACAGCTGCACCTAATGCCCACATCCTACCTCATTACGCCAACAAAGCTCTTCTCTTAAACAAGAAAGGACCAAGTGAGCCCCTGTGAATACGAGCAAAACTTGAATGTTAAAGGTGCCAAAAGGATGTAACATATGTAGGACTACCTTCACTTTACTTGGAGAGATATTCAAAAGAGGTGAGGACTTGTATGTGGGATTTTTTGTCAGGAATAGTGTCGTACAGGAATCTAGTTGTTCATAAAACATCAGCTCTGGGAAGTCGAGGAAGTCAGCTTTTCATCGTTCAGAAAAGAATTTTCTAGCAGGGTGGAAAGTCCAGAGGCTTCTCAAATTAGTGAAGTAAATTTGGGCCTCACAGTAGAGTTTTTCTGTATTCCTTGAAAAAGTTCAGACTTTGGACAAATGCCCCCAAGGGGAGGGATCTTCTGGAAATCATTTCATTCATTCATTTATTCATTCATTCATTCATTCATTCATTCATTCATACACTGATTTTCTCCCCAGTGGGGACCCAAAGCGGCTTAGATCATTCTCCTCTCCTCCATTTTATCCTCACAACAACCCTGTGAGGTAGGTTAGGCTAGGAGAGCGTGACTGGCCCAAAATCACCCAGCAACCTTCCATGGCATGAGTGGGGATTTAAATCTTAGTCTTCCAGATTCTAGTCAGACACTAGACAGACACTTGACAGTAAGAGTTGTGCAAGAGCGGAATCAGCTGCCTGGGGTGAGCTACCCCTCACTGGCAGTTCTTAGCAGCGGCTGGACAAACCCTTGTCAGGGATGCTCTAGGCTGATCCTGCACTGAGCAGGGGGTCAGACTAGATGGCCTGTATGGCCCCTTCCAGCTCTGTGATTCTGTGATTTTATTATTCTAGAACCTTTCCCTCCTGCTATGCTATAGCCAGTGTGAGCTAGATTGGTGGACTCTAACCTGGAGAACCAGGTTTGATTCCCCACTCCTCCACATGAAGCCAGCTGGATGACCTTGGATCACTCATGGTTCTCTCAGAGCTGTTCTCTCAGGAGCAGTTCTCTCGAGCTCTCTCAGCCCCACATACTTCACAGGATGTCTGTTGTGGGGAGAGGAAGGGAAGGTGATAGTAAGCCACCCCGGGACTCCCACACACAGTGCTATTACATCACAGAACTCTCCATAATATGTACAAACATTTCTTCCAGGTTGTGACATCATCACTTTGTGCCATAGGCTGCCCAAAATGACCACACTTTGGCTACCAGTGAGAGCAACACAGCAGTGAGAAACGTAGCGCTAGGGTATGTCATCAGGGAGGAGAACTGGACATTCTATATTTATTTATTCACAAAATTTATATCCCTCTTTTCTGCCCCAACAAGGGCCACCAAGGCAGCAAACAATTTAAAATTTACATATTAAAATTGCATTTTGGTGGATAGTGCTGACTTATGGTGATCCTGTAGGGCATGGCAAGAGACGTTCAGAGGTGGTTTGCCATTGCCTGCCTCTACATCATGACCCTGCTGTTCCTTAGTGGTCTCCCATCCAAGTACTAACCAGGACTGACCCTGCTTAGCTTCCAAGATCTGATGAGCTCAGGTTAGCCTTGGCCATCCAGGTCAGAGTAAAATTGCGTTTTAAAACCATTAAAATCAACACCCCCGAAAACCACACACACACATACACCTTCCACTCCGCCTTCTTCCCTCTGGGGTCCCCTCCCGTGGCCGTGACGTCCACCAGCGGCGGGTGGCTCTGAGCGGTGTTGGGGCAAAAAAGGGGCGAGGAAGGGCCTCAGATTGGCAGGGAGTGGGGTTTACAGCATCCTCTTCACCCCTCAGCCTCCGTCGGTGTTCTGCTCCTGGCGTTTCTCTCTCTCCTGTTGCCATAAACACCTCCCGGCTCATCCTTCCCGGCCCTTCCTTCCTGGCCTCCTTTTATTCCCCTCCCCACTCCCCCAGAGCCACCCGGGTGTCCCAGCCAACTCCTCCCTCCTGAGCCCCGCCCCCCTTTAGAAGCAGAGACGCCATCCCAGCATTTGGGCTGGGCTCCGCCCCACTTCCGGGTCTTCTGGGCTTCGCGCCGGAGTCCCACGGGGGAGGCTCTGCTGCCTCTGCTGACTTTCCTTGGTCACTGGCCTCCCTGGTGCTGATGAGGGCCAAGGGCCTGTGGGGCTCAGCTGTGGCGCTCCCGGGTGCCTTGCTTGCCCTGTTTTCGGTGTCGGCAGCGCCGCCATGTGGCACCCATAGGCGTTCTCGGGCCCAATACGTAACCAAACTGACTCTCGAGTGTAGGTTTCAGGGGTTCTCCTGCACCAAGCGAATGAGTAATTAGGCTAAGACCTGTTTCATCGCACATGCAAGAGAAAGAGGTAGGAGTAAGGTAGCTGAGGCTTGAGGCAGCTGAATGGATGTTTCCGAACTGCATGTCGTGGATTCCACCCCTGAAAGCTCCCCTCACATAAAAATATAAATAGAAGAAGACCATACAGTTTCTGATTTCCCCCAGAAATAAAGTCTTGCTGTTGCTCTCTACATCTAAGAACATAAGAACATAAGAAAAGCCAATGTTGGATCAGGCCAGTGGCCCATCCAGTCCAACAGTCTGTCACACAGTGGCCAAAAACACCAGGTGCCCTCAGAAGATCCAGCAGTGGGGGCAGGAAGCCCTCCTACTGTTACCCCCCCCCCCCAAAAAAAAACACCAAGAATACAGAGCATCACTTGCCCCAGACTGAGAGTTCCTATCTATACTTTGTGGCTAATAGCCACTGATGGACTTCTGCTCCATATGTTTATCTAATTCCCTCTTGAAGCCGTCCATGCTTGTAGCCGCCACCACCTCCTGTGGCAGTGAGTTCCACGTGTTAATCACTCTTTGGGTGAAGAAGTATTTCCTTTTATCTGTTCTAACCCGACTGCTCAGCAATTTCATGGAGTGCTCACGAGTTCTTGTATTGTGAGAAAGGGAGAAAAGGACTTCTTTCTCTACCTGCTCTATCCCATGCATAATCTTATAAACCTCGATCATGTCACCCCTCAGCCGTCATTTCTCCAAGCTAAGAGCCTCAAGCGCTTCAACCTTTCTTCATGGGGAAAGTGTTCCAATCCTTTTATCATTTTAGTTGCCCTTTTCTGCACTTTTTCCAAGGCTATAATATCCTTTCTGAGGTGTGGCGACCAGAACTGTACACAGTACTCCAAATGAGTACATCGATTTATACAGGGGCATTATGATACTGGCTGATTTGTTATCTATTCCCTTCCTAATAACCCCCATCATAGCATTGGCCTTTTTCATTGCAGTCTGGCAAACATAGCAGTCCAAATACAAAAGGATAAATGGAAATGCATTTTACATTAAAAACTACAACACTCAAAAGCAGAGTATAGATGGTTTCCACCCAAACTGGCTGCTACTTCTGCATAATTTTTTAAAACCATCCTTTTTCTTCCTAAATAGCCAAACTGCAAGATTTGTCCCTATTAAAGCTGGTTTTCTAGACACTTTGGCTGGGAATTGTTATATTGTGATGAGGGGAAATCCGGCTCCTCTTTTTTTTCCTTCTCAGACAACATCGTTGATACTAGTAAAAACTACCTAACTGCTTCTTAGACCTTTGGAAGATGGCTTTGATGATGGACTCTTGATTCTGAGAACTCTCTAACTTGAGCAATATGTACCCTTTTGAGCTAGAAAGCTTGTGAATAAGAACCTTTTTTATGTTTGACTTTCATATGATCCGATTTCCTACGAATAAACCTATTTTTCATCTAGTGCACTCCAGTGACAACTGAAATGCTTTATTGTGCTGTATGCTACTGGTAAACAGATGTTTGGGATTTTATAGGAGACACTAAGATTTTGGAGCTGCCGAAGATAACTTAAAAGAAAGTATTGATTTCTGTTTATTATCGTGCCTATCTGGAACAGTGGCAGCCAATTAAATCGTTATTGTTGTTGTTATATTACTTAACAAGGAAATGTCTGAGGATGCAGGACTAACATCTTGTAAAAACATCTCGTTTGCTCTGGATTTTATACAAATTTTGTTCTTCATCATCCCCTCCCCCCCCCCCCCGTTACTCGAGTGTCAACATGCACATCATATGTTCCTTGGGAACAGAGAGTTTTCTTCTTTGTTTGGATTAATACAGTCTACAAAAGCACCATATCCACTGATGGATTTGCCAGGTCCAGTCTGACAACCAGTTGGAAACCTGTTGGGGGGGATGTGTGGGGTAGCCGTCAGCAACCGCATGACATTATTTTGGGGGGATATCAGAAACTTTATGGTCAGTCCTCTCTAGAATCTGCAGGAAACTCTAAGTTAAAACCTGGAACACCATTGTTCCCCTCAGAATTGACATCAGTCCCCTCTAAGCACCACTGAAAACTCCATGGTTTTATCATAGAGTTTTCACCTACTCCTAGAAAGGCATGGTATCACTTCCAGATTTTCCCACAAGTGATGTCACACCATAGGCAGGAAACGGGAATTAGGGACATGGGATTTCCCACCCTCATTGAAGGGAGGGATGGCATCCCTATCCACCCATGACATGATCCGCTAAAACAATAACATATTACGGTATTTATTCAGGTTCAGAAAATGCTGATTCCTTGGCTTAAGGTAAGGCAACTCAGACAGGGAGTCCATAAAACAAAGTAAACAGTCACCTCACAGACATTTTCCGCCTTTGTTCTGATGGTTTCCCTTTTATCTGCTCTCTGAAGCCTCCTGTAATAACTAGACAGATTTTGTCAACAGTCGCTTACAGATCAAACAAGGACCAGAGTCAGAGTCATGGCGACTTTCTTTTGCTGACATTGTCACACTTTCCAGGGTTATATCCCAGTCAGAAGCGGGGGGGGGGGGGGGGGGGGAGTTGCCAAGCATTTTTCCTGTGGTCCGAGCAAGCTGATTACATTTTGTATTGGACCTTTGCATCCCGACTCTTTTCCTTGCAACACCCCTCTCGCCTTCTGACCGCGATATAAGGACTCAAGGATCTCCATTCCTGCTTGTATCTGATGAAGGGGGTGCTGACTCTTGAAAGCTTATACCTTGAAAAATTTGTCGGTCTCAAAGGTGCTACTGGACTTGAATCTAGCTCTTCTAATGTGGAACAACACAGCTACCCACATGAAATTAAAAATCGGTAAGGCTTTAGTGTTGCAGAGCAGCAAATGAAAAAACCCTAGTCTAACCTATCCATATGGCACCTCTGGTACTCTTTTGAAGGTGAGGTTGCAAAGGCTGTATAAAAATATCTCTGGCACTGCAGGAGGAGGGGGAGGAGGAGGAGATTGGATTTATACCCTGCCCTTCACTACCCGAAATAGTCTCAGAGCAGTTTACAATATCTTCCCTTCCCCTCCCCACAACAGACATCCTATGAGGTAGGTGGGGCTGAGAGAGCCCTCCCGAGAACTGACCTTGAGAGAACAGCTCTGAAAGAACCAAGGTCACACCAGCAGTTGCATGTGGAGGAGTGGGGAATCAAACCCAGTTCTCCCAGGTTAGAGTCCATGCTCTTAACCACTACACCAAACTGGGTCTCTTTGGTATTAAGAGAGATCTTACTGGTAGGTTGTGTCCAAAGGCACATATTGGTCAGTAGGTCTGCCTCCATCTGTCTGTTGTAACATTGATATCCACCTCTCTCCAAAGACTGAAGGCTGCTAATGAATGCAAACCCAATACCAGCAAGCAAGCAATAACAGAATGCCAACGTATCAGCCTAAAGACACTCCTGCGGCACCCTTCAGCCCTATCTGTCTTCCTGTTATCTCTTAAAGAGCCCCAGATCTGCCACCTGAAGCAGCTGCCCACTCCAACATAGCTGCAAATCTCCATCCACATTTGCAGACAATTAGAGATCAAATCCCTGATTAGGACCTTGATTATTCTTCTTTTGTTCTTGAAATCCAGGTTTCATCCAAGCATGCCGAAATAATTAATTTCATCAGGCTGAAGTGCAAGTCATTAATATGCAGCTTCGCATCAAAAATATCCTAAGATTTCGGGGTGGGTGGGTGGAAATGGGGCCCATGTTCCCCTACCAACCATTTTGCCTTAAATTTGCATTTGCATCTAAACAGGTTGCCTCTTGTGCGACTGCCATTTGGCTGAATAAACAAAAAAAAACCCACAATTGCTTCCCAAATGTTTTAAACGGACATAATTTCTGCTAAATACACCAGCATTCTTTATTGAGCACAAGCTCTGGGAAATGAGTGATCTTTATGCTAATCGGCAGTCATGATTCCTCCCAATCAGCTTTATCTTAATGTACCGCTCGCCATTACTGGTGATGGAATTCATACCAGTTGACCTGGTAATAAAAGGCAATTACATTAGCCACCTAATCACAGCCCTTTTGCAGAACAGCACAGCACATTTCAAAATGGGGAAGAAAAGCTTTCAGGAGGGAGCCGGTATAAACTTAAGCAAACACCATAAAGCATGTTTATTACAAAGCTGAGAAACTGCACCAATGCTGTAAACAGCAGAACAGGAACTGTTCATTTAATAACAAAACTATTCTCATTTGTTGCTTAGTTATTTCCACAGCTCCGGCCACACTGAAACTCTGCTTGATTGGATGGATCAAATTGTGTGTGGATGCCCGTGTGGGAACGCTGCTCCCCTCTGACATGACAAGGAACAGATCAACGTGATTAGAGGGGTCTGTAAAGCAGCTGTTGTACGACTTTTATATAACCAGTTCCCTCCAGGCAGTGCTGCCAAGGGTAATCTGAGGTTAAGTGTGCTGCCTCGTTGACTAAGCTGCCTCTGAGTTGTACGGAGCTCTCTTGTGGCCTGGGAAGGGGGGAAAAATCCCATTAGCATCTTCTCTATCTTCCACGGGTCAACTTGAAGAGAGGGGGCAACCAGTCTGAGGCCTTGATTTTTTTCTCTCTCCCTCTGTCTCAAGGACAATGCAGATGAATGTTGGACAGCTCAAAGCCGTTTGACAAATGAAAACAAATACTCTCTATCCTTTTTTCCCGCTCCACAACTAAACAGAAGGCAGAGTGGAACTAACCACTGTTATGTCCTAATGGCAACCACGCATGTGGTTAGAGAAATGCACGTGGCTGGGCTGGCTACCGGAGCTTCGCTTCAGGAAACAATAGCCTGGCTGGGAGGCCTAGTGGAGTGACCGTAGAAAATTTTGAAGGAATAAGACTGCAGCTATAAACATAGGGAGAATACATAGTTTATAGATGAGGTTGTCAACATCCAGGTGGGGTCTGGAGATCACCTGGAATTACTCTACTGGAATGTAGATCCCCAGACTACAGAGTTAACTGCCACTGGAGAAAATGGCTGCTTCAAAGGGTGGACTCCATGTCATTCTACCCCGCTGAGATCACTCCCCTCCTCAAGCCCTCTCCTCGGGCCCGTAGCTACAGTGGGGCACTTTGGGGCCCTGCCCCCTTAATTAAAAGCCCCGCGCCACAAATAGCCATGGCAGAAACTTTATTTTTGACCACGACCTAGGTGGTATCGGGATAGCAGAAAGGGGGGTTGTTGGAGATGTGTTGAAGGTGCCCTTCTAAGCTTTCTTGCCCTGTGAAAGGGAACTCAAAAGGCACTGAAGGCAATTGAATGTCCTCGAAGCTGTTTTTTCCAAGGAACTGACGTACTCGCTGCCTTGCCCCTTGAAAGGAAGGGCTAGAAACAGGCTCGGAGCCTCCCACTTTAAAGACAGGCATTCAAATTAATTTAATTAACTTAACTGCCCCCTTAAAAATTTAAATATCTCCCTAACCAAAAAAAAAATCCTGGACATGGGCCTGCCTATCCTTCCTGGGCTGCGCTCTCAAATCTCCAGTAATTTCCCAAGCTAGAGTTGGCAGCCCTAGAATGGAGGTAAATAAACATCCTCCCCCCATGCTGTGTAATCTTAATGTGCTATGACTGGAAGCTGGGGGATCAAATGGGGTAACGGGACCCCCAAGTCCACCTCCACACAAATACCAGTCCCGTTATATAACCCTGCTGACGGTGCAATAACTCTGTTTAGAGCTAGCTTAGAAAGTGCAATAACTCTGATTAGAGTTGACTTAGAAAGTGCAATAACTCTGTTTAGAGTTGACTTAGAAAGATTAAAGTTACACTATAAATCCCTTATATCGGTAAGTTACAGTGATGTAAGGAAGTTACACCAGTGTCATGTTAAGATTGTAATTTAGCTATGTTGGTGTAACTGAAACAGCGTCAACAGGACAAAGTGGTTGGAATTGGAGGCACCAAGGAGAATCAGAGGAGGTGGTAGTTTACTCCTAACCCTACGCTTCCCTTGCGCAAAGTTGCACACCACCACTGCGAGCATCAAGGTAAATCAATAAAGAATATTGGTGGGTATATATATACCTATTGCATAAGAATATAAGAAGAGCCCTGCTGGAGAGACCAGAGGGTCATTCCGTTCAGCATCCCATATCACATAGTGGTCAATGAGTTGCCCTTGAGACCAAGAGGGAGGAACTGTGGCTCAGTGGTTGAGAATCTACTTGGCATGCAGAAGGCTCTGAGTTCAATCCCTGGCATCTCCAGTTAAAAGATCTGCCAATAGCTAATGTGAAAGACCTCTGCCTGAGACCCTGGAAAGCCACTGCCAGTCTGAATAGACAACACTGACTTCGATGGACCAGAGGCCTGATTCAGTATAAGGCAGTTTCATGCGTTTCTGATTATGTCAAGATCTTTTCTTGATGTTACCTTAACTTCCTCTGGCTTTGCATTATTCACCGTGGCTAGTAGTCACTGGTGAACTTATCCTCCATGAATTTGTCCAATGTGCTTTTAAAACCATCTGTGTTCATGGCCATCACAACATCTATTGGCAGTGAATTCCAGAATTTAATTACTTATTGAGTAAAGAAGTATTTGCTTCACTGTTCTGAATCCATCAATTTCATTTGGGGTCTCCTCCCCCCTCCCAAGTTCTACTACTATGGGAAAGGGAGAAAAAGCTTACCCAGCTCATGCATAATTTTATGAACCCCTTGGGTCACTGGAGAACTTAAAATGGCAAACACTCACTTCTTCCCTCTCTCCCCATTCAGCTGCAATGGAGCATAGGGTACCATCTAACTGTGCAGCCAGTCACAGCACACCAGCAGCAATACATAAACCCCACTTTAATTCAGACTGTAGACATTTATAGCGGGGGGGAGCAGGTCTAACAGCAGTTACTCCCATTCTTAACTGGCACTTCAGAGGCCGTAGGGGGTAAGTGTGGGGAATGGGTGGGTGGGTGTGCCAGCACTGCACTAGCAGGCGATGTCACTCCCATTGCAAAACCAGAAGTGATATCATCACATCAAGATGATGCTCTAGGATTAGAGTGTTTCCCAATGTTATGACATCATTTCTGGTCTTGTGACAGAAGTAACATTGGATGCCAAAGGCACCCAAGTAGGAAAAGGTGGCCATGTGCACAGAAGGTCAACTACCTCTCACATCCACAGTAGACCTGATGAAGATCACCCATCTCCTTCCATCTATAAAATCTGAAATGCAGGCTTGTGCAGCTTCATTTTACAGTGCAGCTATGCAGGCAAGAGAAGAGTTTAACCCTTCAACCCCCACTTTGTTATTAATATTTTAAAGAGAAAAAGATATGTCCCTTACAAACTCATCTTCTTTCAAAGCAGACAACCCAGTTTCAGTGAGTAAAATCAGCTGGAAATTCAAGAGTTAAATCCTCTTGCCTTTTCCCACAATGCCCTGATGCAAATACAGGTTTCAGAAGCCTGCTATCATCTATCTGTCTGTCTGTCTGTCTGTCTGTCTGCCTGCCTGCCTATTCTATCATCTAGCTATCACATTTCTATGTTGCCTTAGCACTTTACTCAGGGCCCCCAGGTGGCCAACATTTCAAACATCCAACCGGAGTTAAAAATACAAATATACCAAAAATAATTTCAAAAAAAAAATATTAACACATGGGCTCTCAAACATGACTCCTTGGGGAGGGCGTTCCAACATTTGGGGGCCATGACTAAGAAGACCCTTTCTCAAGTTGCCGCCTGCCTATCCTCAGACGGACGGGGCACCCAGAGCAAAGCCTCTGAAGATGACTGGAGTAGTTCAGTAGGTTCATATGTGAAGAGGTGCTCATTTGCAGTTTATAGGTGGGAGGAGATGTGAGGTTTTCATCCCATCTGTTTTTACCTTCAGCCATTACAGATCAGGTGCCAGTCAGAAATTTCGTATCATTACAAATCCAATGCTTGTTAAAGGAAGCAGCCACCTTGCCACTGGCATGACAGAATTCCTGCCCCTAGCTCCCATTTTGCACACTCAGAGAAGCAGAAGAATGTTTTTTAAAAAATGGCTGCCAGGCCAACAACATGACATTACTTACTGGTTTTCCCTGGAAGTGAGGTCAGCCCTCTCTTTAAATTGTGAGAAACTCTATAGTTTTACCGAGAGGTGTATTTTTTAAGAGTTATCCTGGAGGTGAAAAGACAAAAGGTTTTAGTAGTATGATGTCAAGGACTCCAAGGCTGAACCCCGTGGGTCCCCAGGGTTGTACACAAGCAACCAAACCCTTCTTTATTTTCTAAAATTATATAAAGTTTTAGTTAATTTTTGTCAAACAAAACCTTTGCTCTACAGGCAACACGACACAATGCAGCAGAACAAAACAAGAAAACTAGCTTAACTATCTAACATGTTTTCAAGACCTGCATTAGATGGCACAAACAAGTCCAAGAGTCAAAGGCAATAGCTTATGCATTCTCTACATTGCTGTCACTTGCAAAGCATATCTTAGTTCAGGCCTTCAGTCCATCAGAATCCAGGCTAGCCTCTCTTCTTCAGGCTCTTAGCTCAATTATAGTTTTTTTGGTCAAACAACATCAGGTGATGATGACACCCAATCAGGACACGTTCTTGCTGCAACCCTCTAGAAAATCACCTCATCACTTTTGATTCTTCCCTTTCCATCCGATGGGCCGCAAGTTCTCATGAGAAGCTAATGACCACATTTCCAGCTCTGACCTTGAAGCTGATAAGGACTGTGTAGGCCGAGAGACCAACTAGTAACACCTGCAGGATGGAACAAACCTATTACAATTAACATTAACCTTTGAGAGGGTTCAGGGGTGCTTTGCCTCACATATGGTTTACAGCAGCTTTACAGCACTTTTGAAACAAGATACATACTTGTTTCTGGCAGTATGTAGTTGGTATTTTCATCTGAAGGGCACAGCAGGAGCTAGACTTCAAAGCCCGTTGGAAATAAATATTTTGTTGTTTGACTATGCCAATACGAGTTTCACCCTGGATCTTCCAGAAATTTTTTTTTGTAAATAAATTTTCTACTTAAGCCCAGATGTGTATCCATTTGTTTGTGTGATCCTTAAAACAGAGTAACAACATTAACATGCTGAAACAAGGTTCTTTTCAGAGTGCAAATTGTTGTAATCTTGCAAGCTATTCATGGCACCTCATGTGTGTATAGCTTCATGGAGAAAGTTTTAAAATGTTCTATTTTTAAAAACAAAAACTAGAGTATTTTTCCCAGAAAAAGGAGAAAGTTATGACATTCTAGCCAGCTACAGAGTAATGCTGAGAAAAATAAAGGAAATCAAGAAAAAAGGTACTACTTTGGCATGGCCATTGCGCTCCTAACAAGGTTGGATCAAAAATTTACATGGATATGCTGTGATAATTTTGCTAGTGTTTTCTCACTCAGCATGGCGGGTTAGTTCTACATAAGAGGATTCTAAAAAAAGGACAAACAGGAAAATGGAAAGCAACTGACATAATTTTTCAACCTTTCCACTCCATCCTCCGGCTCAAGGTTGATGTTCTTAAAACAAGGCACAAGGCACTATTTTGTGATCCTGTCTCACTCCAGTAATATCTGTGAAGAAGACTCACATGGGTACACCAGTGGATATGGGTCTTTCCAACACTTTTCCCTGAGGAATGGTGGAAGGAGCTAGTAATCATCCAGGACTGTATCCACACTTCATTGGATAGTGCACTGGCACATTATAGCAATAATTCACAACTGAACATCCCTGTGAAATAATCCAGATTCCAATGATTGCTGTTGCTTAATGGTAGCAGAATGCCCAGGTGTGTGCATTAGGGTTGCTGGGTCCAAAGGACAAGCCAGTGGGAGACTTACCGGGATGCTCCGGGAGTGGGGAGGGAAGAAGCATGTCTTGCCTATGTCACCCGGAAATGCTGTAGGCATGTCGGTGACATTGGGGGGCAATGCTCTGGTTTTGGGACTAAACTCTATCATTTGAAACTAATTCTACCATAAAGTTTTGCCCCCAAATCAGAGCATCACACACACACACACACACATTGATGTCACCAATGTGCCGACGTCACTTTTGGGTGAGGTAGGCATGTCATGTTTGGGTGGTAATTCTCGGTCATCGACTAGATGGCCGGCACCAGAGAAGAGCACCAGAAACCGGAGATCCCGTGTGCCAGGGGGACCTGGCAACTGTAGTGTGCATGCAGCTTGAGTTATCAGGTGCTTTTCCATAGAAGTTACTGGCAGGGTAGCCAGTAGAAGGCTGGCAACTGATGGGAGACTCATTAAGGCAGTTGGGCCCTTGCTAGTGACATACTGACATTGTCGGTTATGTGCTAAAATCACCTACCATGAGACTGGAAGTGGCACTCCCAGAGATGCATTTGGGCAAAACCTTGTCATTTAACTTGTCCCCCAGCCTGTCCCCCCCCCCCCCGCCTCCTATCCAGGGCTTTTTTGGTAGAAAAAGCCCACCAGGAATTCATTAGCATAATAGGCCACACCCAACCACAGAAACTCATTAGCATATTAGGCCACTCCCCTGCCCGTGCAGCTCCCTCCCAGGGCTAGGGTGGGGTATAAATTTAATTGTTGTTGTTGTTGTTGTTACCATGCCCCCTTCCCCTCCCATTAAGGGCTTAGATAAATTATTTGACTCATGAAGGCATTTCTATTATTTTGCATGCTCTGGAGCTGAATCCCTGATACTGAATTCTGGGGCTAAGCTCTGTTGAATCTTGGCTCAAAAATAGTACCAGTTGTCATAAGATGAAATAGTGCAGTAATTCCAGTTCAAAATGGATATTTAAGTCCTTTGACCTTGCCCAAAGAAGAGAGGTTGGAATCTCTGTGACTTCTCCTGTTCCCAGCCACAGGCTTAATGAACTGTTCCCAGACTCCATTTTATATTATTTACCAGTTCACCTGTCTTCTTATTCACTCCCGCTGCCCGATAGGATTTGGTCCTCAGCTTTGCAGCTGACCGAAGTGCTCCAGCATGCCACCGGAACGTTCCTGAGACAAATGTTGCTTTGAAATGATAGCGGTTGCCTCTCGGCGGCATATTCAGATCAAGGTCAGCACAAACACTTTGGAGGTTCACAGTTCATTGGGGAAATCAGCAACCCGGCTTGCTGCAGCTGGAGTTTATGCTAAATCATGCTGGCATCTGTGCACATTTGACGGCACCAAGAAATTATTGTCCTCAGCAATGCCCCCTGGTCGATGTGGTCACCTTCCAGGGAACAGATTCAAAAGAGCAGGTTGGCTGAGCAAGAGCCGGATTACAAGGATGGTGGCGGAACGAAAAGAGGAAATGGTGGCTAATTGGGGTTGGAAAGGCTGACAAATTTTCTCTTTGTTTCGTTGGTTTTGCACCTAATATTTATGGGAGGAGGTTGTAAGGAGAGGGGATGTGGCTCAGTGGCAAACTCAGCTTTGATTGTAGAAGGTCCAGGTTCAATCCCTGGCACCTCCAGTTAAAAGGACAGACAATAAACTATGTGAAAGACCTCTGCTTGAAAAAGTGCGGAGCTGCTGCCAGCCAGAGTAGCCAGCATTGAACCTGATAGACCACAGGTCTGACTTGGTAGAAGGCAGCTTCATGTGTTCTTGTTAAAAGAGGGAGTGTGGCTCAGTGGTACAGTCTCTGCTTTGCATGCAGAAGGTCCTGGTTCAATCCCTCACATATCTCCTTAAAAGGATAGGATAATATGTGATGTGAATGACACCACACTTCTCTAAACAGCCAGCTTGGTGTAGTGGTTAAGAGCAGCAGACTCTAATCTGGAGAACTGGGTTTGATTCCCCACTCCTCCTCCACATGAGGCCAGCTGGGTGACCTTGGGTCAGTCACCGTTCTCTCAGAGCTCTCTCAGCCCCACCTACCTCACAGGGAGTTTGCTGTGGGGAGAGGGAGGGAAGGCGATTGTAAGCTGCTCTGAGACTCCCTTGGGTAGTGAAGAACAGGATATAAGACCAATGCGTCTTCTCCTCCTCCTCCTCCGCGGCCTAAGATCCTGGAGAGCTGCTGCCAGTATGAGTAGACAATCCTGACCTTGATGGACCAGTGGTCTGACTCAGTAGAAGACAGATCTGTGCATTTAATGGACACATATTTTCAATCAAGCCAATGTTACAGACTGCCCACTGGTTGACACATGACATCACTGTGTATTGAATGTGACTGGCTGGTATGGAGGGACTAGCTATGTTTAGAACAGCAGCAAGGAGGAGGCTCTGGCAGAAAATGAAAAGCAAAGAGAGGGAGGGGTGAAAGATAGTGCTTTTCTGAGGTGTTCTTCATATGTGTAGGGGAATTCAAAAATGGAGTATAGTAGGGAGAGAAATTCCTCCTTATTGGGATTTCTTGAGTGGTGGTAGAAATATCTTGGTCTGGTCTAGTTTGGGTGGTAATATTCCAAACTGGGTAAAGCCCCCCCCCCCCCCGCCACCGCCAATCCTACCTCCATAGTGCCTTAGCTCATGTGTTGTGCTTAGCAGCCACAGGCAAAGAACAGTGAGCTGCATGCATGAGGGGAGAGATCCATAACTTTGCCAAGCACTCCTTTTCCACCCTGATCCACAGAAGTGAGTGGCACCAGGCAGAAGAGAAGAATAAGAAGAGAGATTGGATTTATACCCCATCCTTCACTACCCAAAGGAGTCTCAGAGTGGCTTACAATCTCCTTTCCCTTCCCCTCCTCACAACACACACCCTGTGAGGTAGGTGGGGCTGAGAGAGCTCTGAGAGAACTGCCCTTGAGAGAACAGCTCTGAAAGAACTGGTGGCTGACCCAAGGTCACACCAGCAGCTGCATGGGGAGGAGTGGGGAATCAAACCTGGTTCTCCCAGATTAGAGTCCGTGCTCTTAACCACTACACCAAACTGGTTTCAGCGTGGAATGTCCTCCCCCTAGAAGCTAGCATTGCCAACTCGGGCTTGAGAAATTCCTGGAAATCTTGGGCATGTTGCTGGGGGAAGACAGGGGGGGGGGGCAGCAGGATGTGATGCCATATAGTCTGCCCTTTGAAGCTGCCATTTCTTCAAAGGAAATGGGTCTCTGGAGATCAGTTGTCGCTCCAGGAGAACTTCATCCCCCCCCCTTGAGATTGTTAACCCTATGTGAAGCTCATCTGTGGCCTACTTTATTATTTTTTAGATGCAAGGACTAAGCATTTCTAATAACTCTGGCTTTTCACTGAGTTTTATCTCCTTACTCTGCCATCTCCTCCACTTTTATGTTGCTCACTTTTATGATGAATTTATGCTACTGGTTTTATTGGCTACTGATTTAAAATACTTGATGATTCGTTTTATGGCTGCATTTTAGTTTGTTTAGTTTATTGTGTCACTTTAATTATTGTATCATTTTAAATGGTATTTTTATTGTTCCATTTTATCTTGCTAGCTGGCTCAGGCACATTCTGAAGCACAATAGATCTATACGTCTTTTGGATAATTAAATAATAAATGTATCGACTTTGCACAGTTAAGTAAAATTCCTTCCTTGCAGACTCCAGTCTCCAGTTGGCATCATGTATCAAGTTAGCAACAGTTCACGTTACAATTACCATAAACTCATTTGGACTGATGTATTTTGCCCTTTCTGATGTGAGGCACTGAAGGGGTTAAATAAATGTCCAGTGGCACCTTAAAGACTAAAAACATGTATTGCATTTTCATGGGTCAGAGCTCACTTCTTCAGATACATGGAAAGGGAATCATTTTCAGAGTTAGGGTTGCCAGACAGTATCTGGCAGTGCCTGGCAACCAGTAGGATGGTTGCGGGGGGGGGGGGGGGGGGGGAGCATCCCAGAAGAAAAGTTAAAACAAAATATAAGGCGTTGCCTACATACAGGAAGTCCTTACCATAGAGTTCCTAGGTATTCCTAGAGCTACCTGGAAATGTCAAAGGGTAGCTCTAAGAATTTCCTGAAACTCTATGGTTAAAAACAGAATTCTTACTATACAGTTTCAGGTGATTCCCAGATCTACCCTTGTCACTTCTGGGTAGCTCTAGGAATTGCCAAGAACTGTATGGTAAGAACTTCCTGTAAGTAGATGACGCCTTATATTTCTTTTTAATTTTTCTACCGCCAACACTGCAAGTGGTGGTGGGCAATGGGACCTGGGAGCAGAGGATCCTGTGCATCCACCAGGGGCTTGGCAGCTCTGTAGGGAGGACTTAAAGGAAAAATCACAGAAGGCGGGGAGAAGGGTTTACTCAGAGAAAGAGCTGATATGGATCCCATTCTAATTCATTGAAGTGTAAATTGTCTGTGTAAGGAACTGAAATTAAATTAGTTGCAACACATAATGGATGATGAGAGAGGTCAGAAGTTCCAGCCTCTCTTGGGGAACAATTAAAGTAATATGGTGGGAGAAATACAACTGATCAGGTGTCAGAATCTGCAGATTCTAACAAGGGTTTCTGGGGATTCATGCTATACTTTGTAATCTGTCTATGCAATGTAACTCTATATTCCTGTCTGTTGCTTATTAGTTTGAACCCTGTAATTGCATATTCATTGATCCTGAGCTATGGCTCTGACTAGGTCTGGTCTATGTAACTGTTTGCCCGGGAGAGTGGCGACTTCAAAGCATGAGAACAATGGGCCTCTCACCCTCCTGCCTCCGCATTCCTCTCCTCCCTGCTGGGAGGACAGGGACCAGTTCTTATCAACGTGCGAAAGCCTTGGGGAAAGCTATTTGTTATGTGAAAGATGGTTACATCTAAGAGGTCTTGTTTGGGAAGGGAAATTTACTGCTTCACACCTCACCTTCTTTCCTGTGGGAAGCAAACGGCCAGCGAACCTTTTGCCCACGGTTTTTCCCCCCTGTTGATTGGTTACCTATGGGCAATTCAAATTGTACTGGAGGGTATATTAGACCTGCTTCTATTGTATATGTTATCTCTGACAATATTCCGAGGACCTGTACCAATGTAGAAACTGGAAATAAAGAACTGTGTTTCATCAACAAAGATCTGATCCTTGACTACTTTGAGCAGAAGCCTCACATCAGGAAGGATTCTGAAACTTAAAATATCAACCAATATCAACGCAAGGTTACAGTATGATGAAGAGAGAAGAAGAAGAGATTGGAAGTACACCCCACCCTTCACTACCTGAAGGAGTCTCAGAGTGGCTCAGTCTCAGAAGTGGGACACAACAGCATTTGGATACCTCAAGCGCACCTTTCAAAACGGAACTAAATGCAGTGAAACAATCGAAACAAACGAGCCCATGTAGATCACGACGGAGAGATCCTTGTAAATCATTCCTCAACAATAGCAATTATGATGCTCCATGACCCGTTTGGCATTGAATAGCTCTTGAGACCACTTGCTCTCTCGCCGTTCCTGCTTCTCTGTCTGTGACCTCATTTTCCTGGGAACAGGTTAATACTAATTATCAGGTCCGGCCACACAAACAAAACAAAACATCTGCAGGTGCCCCCAGATTACAGCAAGCTGTTATCACAGACACAGCAAATACACCCTTGTCTGTTTCCATTGAAACTACTCAGCTGAATCCCAAGCTGCTCAAAGCATTTGCATAAGCAAGGTATCATTCAAGGTGTGCCAATGTTATAGATGCTTTCATCCCATTCCAGCAAGGGAGATGTGGGGGTAGAGAATGAATTCTGCTTGCTCAGTCGATGACACCTGCCTGCCTGAGTTGCCAGCCTCCAGGATGAACCTGGAGGCCCCCCAGTATTACAACTGATCTCCAGATAACAGAGATCAGTTCTCCAGGAGAAAATAGCTACTCTGAAGGGTAGACTCTATGGCATTGTACCCACTGAGGTCTCTCCCTTCACCAAACCCCACCCTCCCAAGGCTCCACCGCCAAGATCTCTGGGAATTTCCCAACCCAGAGCTGGCAACCCTATTGCCTGGACATCCATATTACAATTATTTCAGTCCCTTATTGAGCTGACTGGGAATAACCTTTGGAGAAGAAGGAGATGCCCATCTCCCTTCACTGCTATTAGCTGTATCTAGCTCTGCATGTCTGAGGCTGGAACAAGGCCATACAGTACCATGTACTGAGAGCCCCATCCTCAACCCTGGACCAAAAGGATTTAGGATGGTGGCTATAACCTGTCCTACTCCCTAATCCTTTTGACTTGAGTTGGCAGGGATTGGATCTGGGACCTGCTCTATCACTAAGCCACCAGCCCTTAGATGGTGAAGAATCAGCCAAGTAAGGGATGGGGAAAACAGAGCTTCATTGACCCTTGTTTCGACCCTGTCCTCCAAGCCCCACTGCCTCCAAAAAGACAGTTTATGCCCCTCCTTTACTAATTAACATACATTCCTAATTGTCAAGGTTGCCAACTCTGGGCTGGGAAATCCCCAGAGATTTGGAAGGTGGAGCTGGGGGGAGGAGTTTGGGGAGGGGAGGGACCTCAACAGGGGATGTCCATAGAGGTACACCCTCCAAAGTAGCCATTTCCTCAAGGGAAACTGATTTCTGTCATCTGGAAATCAGCTGCAATACCACGAGATCTCCAGGCCCCTCCTGGAGGCTCACAACCCTACTAATTGCGCAAGAAGGGTATCAGGAGTGTTTGGTGTAGTGGTTAAGTGCACGGACACTAATCTGGGAGAACCGGGTTTGATTCCCCACTCCTCCACTTCCACCTGCTGGATGACCTTGGGCAAGCCATAGCTCTGGCACAGCTGTTCTTGAAAAAGAGTGATTTCTGTCAGAACTCTCTCAGCCCCACCTGCCTCACAGGATGTCTGCTGTGGGGAGGGGAAGGGAAAGGAGTTTGTAAGCCGCTCTGAGACTCCCTTGGGTAGTGAAGGACAGGGTATAAATCCAATCTCTTCTTCTTCTTCTTTTATGCATACATGGTTTGTTTCTGTTTTTTTCATGCTTCAGATCTGTATTGGGTGAAAGAAATATATATATGGTGCAGGGTTAGTAGAATGTGGTATGCTCATCTTGGAAAACTTGTTGCAAGCCAAAAGAGACTGGCAGATGGCTATCTGAGCTTAGAATGTTCTGCTTTCTTTGATTTACTGGCATATTAATTTTCAGTGTACTTTGGTGGATTACACAGACAGGCATCTAGGAAGAAGTGCTTGAAGTGAAAATTAGCCATAGCATGATCAGTGTTCTTCTTTTATGGACCCGCATTGAGGTTCAGACCAGAAAAACCTCTTTGGCGATAAGATAACATAAAAGGGAGCTATAATTTGTGATCGTTCATAACTCCTAAACCGAAACACATTATGGTCACTTTCCACTTATTAGCCTGTAATTTTGAACAAGATAATTTCAAAAATGCTTACTGATTTCTCTCTCTGGATATTACCATCTTATTACCCTGACTGTTGCATGCTACATATAAATATTTTTTCAGCACTGTTTGAAGTAGGGAAATGTCATTATTTTGCTTGCACAGATGGGAGAAACCCGGCTATGTAAATATTAAGGGCATACTGAACACAAACGCCTAGCGGTACTAAGGTTGGATGAACATCACTCATTCCTTTCACACTTGTTCTGTTGTTTTGCTGCATTGAAATCTGCCATTCTGCACCATTTCCATGTTCCACTGCCAATATCTCTGAACTTCATTTCTGTAGATGCACACCCAATGTACATGTTGATGTGTAGTCAATAAATAATATTTATCTCTTCATTTTTATCTCACTTTTCCTCTAAGGTGCACAGTTCTCTACTCCCATGTTGTCCTGGAATGGGTCCAGAGGAGGGCAATGAAGACGGTGAGGGGTCTGGAGACCAAGTCGTATGAGAAAAGGTTGAAGGAGCTATGTTTAGCCTGGAGAGAAGACATCTGAGAAGTGATATGATAACCATCTTTAAGGACTTCAAGGGCTGTCAATATAAAAGATGGTATGGAGTTGTTCTCTGTTGCCCCAGAAGGTTGGACCAGAACCAACGGGTTGAAATTAAATCAAAGGCATTTTGGGCTAAACATTAGGACGAACTTCCTGACAAAGCGGTTCCTCATTGGAACAGGCTTCCTCGGGAAATGGTGGAATCTCCTTCTTCAGAGGTTTTCAAACAGAAGCTAGAGGGCCATCTGACAGCAATGGTGATTCTGTGAACTTAGGCAGATCATGAGAGGGAGGGCAGGAAGGGTTGCCTCAGTGCTTAGTTCTCATGGTCCTTTCTTACACGCCCAGGGAAATGGTGATCGCCACTTGGAGTCAGGAAGCAATTTTCCTCCAGGCCAGTTTGGCCAGCATCTTGGAGGTTTTTGTCGTGTTCTGGGTGTGGAACAGTGGTCACTGGGGGTGTGGAGGGGGAGATATTTCTGAATTTCCAGCATTGTGCAGGGGGTTGGACTAGATGACCCTCTATGATTCTATGATTCTAACAACCTTGTGAAAAAGGTTGAGCTAAGAGAGATTTGCTGATGTTGTAAGAACTTAAGAAGAGCCCTGCTGGATCAGACCAATGGTCCATTTAGTCTAGCGTCCTGTCTCATACAATGGCCAACCAGTACCTTTAGAGATCCAGCATGACACCTCATGAATGTCAGAGCTGAGAGGACATTTGAGCATAGGTCCTAGTCCCCACCAGGGTGACCAGGCCTCTCTCATATGAGGTATCCACAGAAGACGGCCAGAGGCAACGCTGACACATAGACCAGCTCCGCAGCCATCTCCTCCCCACGGAATCCAGGATACCCACACCAGATGACAGTGGCGAGGATCTGCTAAGCCCAGAGGAGACAGAGACAGAGGAGAACAAGCCCACCGGCAGTGCTCAGCAGGAACTCAGTGGTCAGTTTCTGGAGGCCACTGGCAGAATGCCAGCACCAGCCACCTCAGGGGGCCCCAACAATGTCCAGTGCTGCCACACACTCCCAGTCTGATGGTGGGTCTGGCCCCTGACCCGGCTCTGGAATCCGCAGCCCTGGCAGCGGAACCATGCTGCTCAGACCACGAGTGGAGCCGACCAGCGTACTTAAAGGACTTTGTCAGTTGAAGAGGCTCTGAACTTTGGGGGGAGGGGTGTTGTGTATTGAGCCTGAACTGACTTGCAAAAGGACTAGCTTGGGACGCATAACAATAGGTCGCTAAGAACCTAGAATGGGCCAGTAGGGAGACAGGCATCCTAGAGGAAACCAATCGGGAAACAATACAGTGTAAATAGCCTATTGTAGACAGACAATCTAAACACTGCACCGCAGGGACTCTCTGTGATGGCACTGCAATCCATACTTCCACAGTATTCCAGTATTGGTAATTCATACCCAGATGCATGCCCCCCCTCCCCAAAAAGTAAAGAACAAATCAACAGAAGTGGGTGAAAAGAATACACATTGAGTTCCATTTTGTGATCAAAACGGCGTACCCAGTAGATCATTCTTTTTGGGAAGAAACTGTCAGGATTCCTAGGAGCAACAGCTTTGATCAGCTGAACAAGTTTAGACCACTGACTTGACCATTAAGTTGACTATCTGGCATTAACGTGACAGTTCAGCATTCTCTAGTTTCTTTATTCGTTTGCTGGAAACACGGTATCTCCCTTGTGTATAAGAGATACTGGAATTATCAGCACGTACAGAGCTGATCTCATGTCTCAGCTCTCTGCTCTGTCCTGCAGATGTCTGTCTATTGGGGCATGGGTCATCTTCTCCTGCCCAGTCACTTCTCAGAGGTGTCGGGTTCTGTCTGACCTCTTCATCTACATCCGGTTAAAATAGTTGCTGCTGAGCTAGAGAAGGTGGTGTTAAGTCAGTTTCTGAAATCTGTTTGCTGGACTGTTCCATGGCAGGATGCATCATGCATGTTAAAAGCTTGAACAGTGGGCTAATAACTGAGATAAGCATAGTGATGTGTTGTTACGATGGCAGACTGGGACTGGTGGGCTTGGGGTGCAAATCCTCCCTCAGCCACAAAGTTCTTTGGGTGATTCTGGGCTGCTCTTCCTCTTTCTCTTACGGGCAGAGCTATATACAACACCCTGAACTCCCGGAGGAGGAGAAGAAGAAGAAGAAGACGACGACAAGGAGTTGGATTTATACCCTGCCCTTCACTCACAGTCTCAGAGCGGCTTACAATCTCCTTCCCCTCCTCTCCCCACAACAGACACCCTGTGAAATAGGTGGGGCTGAGAGAGCTCTGAGAGAACAGCTCTAAGAGAACTGTGACTGGCCCAAGGTCACCCAACAGCTACATGTGGAGGAGTGGGGAATCAAGCCCGGTTCTCCAGATTAGAGTCCGCCACTCTTAACCACTTCACCAAACTGGTAAGATAAAAGGAAATGGGGGCACTTTATTCAGTATATGAGAGGGAAGGCAGCATGGATCCAGCCCGATCACATCTGGTCTCAGAAGCTAAGCAGGGTCAGTGCTTGGAAGAGAAACCACCAAGGAAGGCTCAGCAGAGGAAGGTCGTGGGAAACCACTCTGCTTCTTACTTGCCTTGAGAGACCCTTGCCGTGGTGGCCATAAGTTGGTTAAAATTTGACAGCAGTTAGGTACAGACTCAGTATATAACAATTAGTATGTTTCATGGTTTCCCAGTATCAGAGAGGAATCGAACTGTATCCAGTTTAAATCAGTTCAATTCAGTGGCTATGAAAGGCTTAGATAACATTGGATCCATTTCAAAATGGAATCGGAATGCTGGAGTCAGCAGGACATTCGTTTCCGATGCCACCATCACGGCAACAGCATTTCAGTAAATCTCTTCCCCGGTCCTTTGGCTTTCCACCCTCATCTATTTTGTCTCTTTAAATTGGAAAGTCTTTGGTGAGGTGGGGAGAGGCTATAATTTACCCTGTATTGCCTCACGCTGGAGAAGTCTCATTTTCCGCTATCTAGAGCTTCACTAATACAAAATAATTGCAAGCATTAAAGATCAAATGAAGTGAATTCAGGACGATGGCTAGAAAAGTCTCCACTATTGGATGAGCAGACTCACCTCATTCAGTTCCTTTGTTTTTCTGGAATTTCGGTATTTCCCTCTGTGCTGGGCTCCATACCTCCTTAATTTCAGTTTAACTCATAGAGTCAGAAGGGACCTCCGGGATCATCTAGTCCAACCCCCTGCACAATGCAGGAAATTCACAAATATCTCCCCCTCCACACCGTCAGTGACCACCGTTCCACGCCCAGAGAATGTTTCAAATTAATTCCAGAAACTGGAGCATGTGCAAACTTTTATAGCTTTCAGATAATTCATTGGTATTGCTCCATCCTTCCTTATACATTACCAATGATTCCGGTAGATTGATAAAACGCTACAAAAAAGGTATCTGGATTAGGAACTTCACACAAACATGCAACTGATGTTTGAAATTAATGAGATCAAATTGATGGTTTACACGGAAGTTAAGCTTGTTATCAGATGCCTTCATTGGTTTCCTCCATGTTTGAACTGGATGCTGCATAGAGCAGCTTTGCTCAGGTTCTGCTTTCCTGCATGAATTGCTCCTTGTGCTACTGGAGTCAGGAGTAGGTTGTGCATTAGCAAATGAGGAGGTTTTGCAGTTTGCTGTGGACTTTGTACCCACACAGTCAGTGAACAAAATCTCCTTAATCGCTGGCAAAGGCACATATCCCCCAGGGCCAAGGGTAGGCCATTAAGGTAGCCTCCATTTTGAGCACCGCTCATTCATAGTTCTCTCCCAGAATAACTACAACTCCTTCAAGTTATTCCAGAGGTCCAGAGATTTCACCTGACTTTCCTTTTTTAAAAAACCCTCAGCCATACAGGTATAATCCAGAGATAATATAAACCATGGAGCTCCAAGACACCTCCTTCGTTAGCCGACCAAATTCCAGCAGTGAGAATTTTGTAGCCCAAGGAGGTTAAAAAACTGCAGTACCAATGAGGCAGTGTAAGCAGGGGTCCTTTGGGGCCGGAGCGAGGAGGAGCGAAGCTCCGCCAGCTCAGGAGTGGCCACTAGGGCAGCCACGGGCTGAATCAGATTCTCTGATCTGATTCAGCCCGCAGCTGAATTGCTGCCGAAATTCGGTGGCAACTTTAAAAGCAACTGGAGGGGAGGGGGTTTGAAGGAGAGGCTCCAAACTTGCAGGGTAGCTGCTGGGGCCTCTCCTCGAAATACCCACCAAGTTTCAAGAAGATTGGACCAGGGAGTCCAATTCCATGGGCCCCCAAACAGGTTGCCCCCATTCCCTCCATTGTTGTCTATGGTAGGAAAAAAGTAACACTTTCCCACCATAGAGAACAATGGAGGGGATGGGACAACCTGTTTGGGGGCCCATAGAATTGGACCCCGTGGTCCAATCTTCTTGAAACATGGTGGGTATTTGGGGGAGAGGCCCCAGCAGCTACCCTGCAAGTTTGGAGCCTCTCCCTCAAACCCCCTCTCCTCCAGCTCCTCATATACCCTATGAGTTTTTGCCATTGATTTCAATGGCCCATAGGATATAATGGGGCTGAAACTGACATTCCCTTTCTGACACACTTCTGGTGATGTCAGGGGACGTGGCATATGCTAATGAGTTATGCTAATGAGCTCCTGCACCTCTTTTTCTACGAAAGGACCCCTGAGTGTAAGAATGTGCATGTGTGAATTGTTCCAGATCTGGACAGTGTCAGAGGGTAGCCATGCTGTTCAGCATTAGAACAGCTAGATTTGAGTCCAGTTAGCACCTTGGAGACTGAAGAGATTTTTGGGTTATGAGCTTCTGAGACTCAAAGCTCCCTTCTCACTTTTCAAGAGTCAAAGCTTTGTCCTATCTAACAAAGGGATCTTTGGAGCTTTGACTCTCAAAAGCTTATACCCTGGAAATCTTGTTGATCTCTAAGGGGCTACTGGATTTGGATCCAGCAGATCTAGCAGATCTGGGCAGTTCGTCTTCCTTTGCCATTCACAAACACTGTCTCAGGCAACTATAAAGGATAGTGGGAAACTCCTCTCGTCTATAAACCATAAACTGGGAAAGTTAATGACCAGGCTGGCTTGATCTCATCAGATCTTAGAAGCTGAGCAGGGTCGACCATGGCTAGTACTTGGAAGGGCTACCTGTGCCGCAGAGGCAGTCAATGGCCAATCACCTCTGAAACGTCACTTGTCTGAAAAAACAAGTCTAGCTCACTACCTAGTGGTGCATAATGCAAAATGAGGTAGAACTTCTGGCTGCCATACTATCTTAAGATCTCCTGGCTATATTACACACAGTGCCATATGATTATTATTAATTATCTGTGAAAGTTAATGTTTTATGTGCTAAAAAAATGAGGTGGAGTGCATATAGAAGAAGAAGAGATTGGATTTATGCCCCACCCTTCACTACCTAAGGGAGTCTCAGAGTGGCTTACAAACTCCTTTCCCTGCCCCTCCCCACAACAGACACCCTGTGAGGTAGGTGGGGCTGAGAGAGCTCTGAGAGAAACTGCTCTTTTTCAAGAACAGCTCTGCCAGAACTATGGCTTGCCCAAGGTCATCCAGCAGCTGCATGTAGAGGAGCGGGGAATCAAACCCAGTTCTCCCAGATTAGAGTCCGCGCACTTAACCACTACACCAAACTGAGAACCAAAGCTTCCCTTGTGGGTATCTAACAAAGATTGCTGAAACATGCACCAGTTTTCCTTCCTGAGTAACCTGCAGGAAATTACAAGCCGCCAGACCAAATGTCTTGTCCCCTATGAAAAAGGTTCAAACCCTATTTCAGTGCATGTGGTTATTTTAAATTCCCTCTTAGTTATTGCATGACATTTTCATTTAGGCCCCAGAAATCCCAGATAATATTCTGTCTGATAATGGTGACTGCCAGTGATCTGGAACAGAAAGATTTAATTAAAGCCATAGATATAATAACAAGAACAGATTAAAAATAGTGGCTGCTTTCTTCAGTTCTGAAAGCCACTTACTCATTTGAGCGTGGAATGCAGGGGTCTCAGCCTTTCGTGTCCCCTAGCTTCTGAAGCTGGCTGGTTTTTTTCTAGATGTTTCATTGTAAAGATCTGTGAATTTCTTATCCACATGTTATAATGGTGAGATTAACGGTACAATCCTTAACAAAGTTACACCCTTATGAGTCTATTTTCTTCAGCAGGCTTAGAACATGGCTTCCCAGCCTTTTGGAACCAGTGGGCACCTTTGTAATTCTGATGCAGGGTGTTGGGTGTAAGCACAAAATGGCTGTCACAGGATGTGGAGCCAGCTACAAAATGGCTGCTGCAGCAGTTAGGAGCAACCACAAATGGCTGCTGCAAGTGGTGGAGCCAACCACAAAATATCATGATGTAAACTTGAGGGCTTAAGAAAAGCCCAGCAGGAACTCATTAGCATAATAGGCCACACCCAACAGCAGAAATTTATTAGCATATTAGGCCACACCCATGGCAGCACAGCTCCCTCCCAGGATTGGCTTCCCCAGGTGATCTGCGGCTTGCGGGGTGCATGGGGAACCCATGGGAAGGAAGGCACTTTCTGGATCGGCTTATCAAGGCACCCCCGCAGCTGCAGGGCGCCTGGGGAACCTGAGGAGGGGAGGCAGTTTAAACTGCCTTCCCTCCCTGGATCGGCTTGGCCTCTCCAGGTGCCCCACAGGTTGCGAGGTGCCTGGGGAACCTGGGGGGGAGGCAATTTAAACTGCCTTTCCTTCCTGAATTGGCTTGGCTTCCTCTGGTGCCCTGGGGGGGGGGAGCTGTAGGCGTGGCCAACTCAGAAGCCAGCCAGAACTCTGTTCCTGTGCGTTCCTGCCCCAAAATAGCCCTGAACTTAAGCATAACTCTTCATAGTATTTCAGGCATCAGCTCTACACAACGAGGTGTCTTTTTAAATGACCATCTAGCGTTCAAAAATACTTTCTTGCATACACACAGCTTCTAGGGTTGCCAGGTCCCTCAGGGCCACCGGCAAGGAATGGAAGGGCAGGGTTGACAGATTGAGGTTAGCAGATTCCTGGAGATTTGGGGATGGAGCTGTCATGGGTACTGACTCTGCTGAGGCTGACTACTCCTCAGAGGAGGAAGAAGCATGGAGCAACCCAGCCTCCTCTGGAGTCAGCCCAGCAGAGGAGCCCTCAACAGCACCTGAGGGAGAAGAGGCCCCAGCAGCTGCACAAGAGGTGCAACCAGAAGGAGAGACTGATCCAGAGCCTGGCCCAGCACCCCCAGGTGGAGACACCTCGAGGCCAGAATCCCCACCTAGTTCTCCTGAGTGTCCCAGACAAAAGGCACACCAGCAGCTGGATGTGCAAGAGCACAGGAAGAGTGCCAGACTGCAGCTCTTGCAAAGGCAATGTGAGGGGCTGTGAGTCTTGGCAGTTCAACTCCCAGGGAAGGGAGGATCTAGTCATAAACACCCCCACGCACCTGCCTCAGCGTGGAAGCAACAGTGCATGCTTGGACCTGATCCTGGCTGTTTAGCATCCACTCCTTGCTCCTGCAACTGATTTCCGAGCTTTCTGACCTTTGGCTCTGTTGTTTGACTTGATTTCAGACTGTGTATCCAGTTTCCAGTACATGATAACCGTGGTGACTGGCTGAGCCAGTACAGGAGCCTGGAAAGAACTGGGACCTCAGTAGACTTGCCATTCCCCCACAGGGGGTGGGGAGTTGACCGCTTTTAGGGCCCCTGATCCACCAGCCTGGATCCAGCCAGCAGGGGGAACCCCACCCCAAAGTGCTGCATTTGGGCCAATGTGCCTGGCGCAATGACGTCACCCAGAGGTGACGTCATCACGCAGGGCCCATTGTAGGGGGACACTCTATCATTCAAGGGTTTTTCCTCTGTGGTTTTTCCTTGAATGATAAAGGCCTCACCCACAATGTGCCCTGTGTGATGACATCACTTCTGGGTGATGTCATCACGGTGCATGCGCTTTGCACGTGTGCCAAAGAACTCCTGCACAAGAAAAAGGAGCCCCCTGCTGGCAGCCAGGTAAGACCTGGCAACTCTAGACCTCAATGGGGTACAATGCCACAGAGTCCACCCTCCAAAGCATCCATTTTCTCCAGGGGAACTGTTCTCTGTAGTCTGGAGATGAGCTGTAACTCCTGGGGATCCCCAGGCCCCAGCTGGAGGCTGGCAACCCTACTTTCAGTCACATAGTTTGCTATAGATTCAGTTCCATTTTGATGTTTGAAAAAGATACATTGCTATTTTAAGCTGATAGTATCATATCCAATGAATGCAAGACTGATTCAAGTTGGCAGGAGTTTTTCAGAGAGTTGAAGAATGTTCAGTAGAAGATCTACTATGTGCAGCGCACCTTGGACTGTGATAAACAGTTTTTTTTCCACGATTTTGCATCGTTTCCAGGGCTCCGTTGGGGCCGGGGCGCGCCGGAGCGCCGCTCCGGGAGAGAGGGCGTGGGGGGGCAGGCACATAATCAAGCCCCGCCCCCCAGCTCACTTTCCCCGGCCCGCACTTCGGTGCGGAGCCGGAGAAAAGCTTCCTCCCTTCCCTCACCCTTCTCGGGCCGCGGCCTGGCCGCCGGCCCAGGGAGAAATCCCCCTCCCTCCTCCGCACACCCTTCCCAGCCCTCCCCCCCATCTCCCTCCCTGGCCCGGAAAAGCCTCCAGGCCCTCCCCCCCATCTACCTCGCTTTTAGATTTCTGCGATGGCGAAAGGCTCAGAGGAGGGAGGGAAGGAGGGGGAGCCGCCGGGGGGGCATTAGGAAACCTGCCGCGTACTGGGGACCCAAGGCAGCTGCCCAAGAGCGTGGCCGGGGGAGCCGGCGGAGGAGTCTGGAGCGGCCGGGCTGAAGGGCCGAGGTGCTCCTCCGGCTGCCCGCTAGGGCCGTGCACGCCTTGGTCTTCCTTGCGGGGCGGCCGGGCTCAGCCCCGCGGCGCTGGCTGGCTGGTAGAGGGCTTCTGCTGCGCCCCCGACCGCCCGGCAAGGAGTTCCTGGGCCCGAGGAGGCGAGGCGAGGCAAGGCGGCGGGCAGCCTGCAGCAGCAGGTGACGTTTCCAGCAGGGCCGCGGCACCAGCTCAGACGCCCGGAAGGAAGAGGCCGGCCCGACGGGCTGCCGGACGGAGGCCGGCCATGCCCCGCCGCGGCCTTCCGGGCCTTTGTGCGAGACCCCCCCGGGGGGGACACTTGCAGGTCGGAGGGGGCGCGTAAGACTCCCCCCCCCGGCATGGACTTCACCCCTGCCTGAGAACCGGGGGGGGGGGGCAGTGAAGCGAGCCTCAGGGGGAAGGAGCTCCTCCTCCTCCAGCCCGGTCCGCTTGTTTGGAAGGGCACGCCAGCGGCTGCTGACCCATTCGGGGGAGGGGGAGGCGCTGGGACGCCCCCGACGCCGGCTTGCCCTCCTCCGAGGCTCGTGCAAACCCGACGCCCGGCAGCAGTAGTCACCGCCGGAGAGGGCTTCGAGGCCAGAAGGCGAGGAGGGGCCTGCAGCCGTGTCAGACGCCACCGGGGAGGGGCAGCGCTGGCCAAGCTCGAGGCCCCGGAGGAGGCAGCGCGGGTGCCGGAGCTAGAGGCCCACCGGCCCCCGAGGAGGAAGCAATGGAGCCAGGGAGAAGCCTCCAGGCCTCCCCCCCCCCCCGATCTCCCTCCCTGGCCCGCGGCAGGCCGCGGGGCCAGGGAGAAGCCTCCAGACCCCCCCATCTCCCTCCCTGGCTGCTGGGCCAGGGGGAAGCCCCCAGCCCTCCCCATCTCCCTCCCTGGCCAGCGGGCACACCGCCGGGCCAGGGAGAAACCCCCAGCCCTCCCCCCCCAATCTCCCTCCCTGGCCGCAGGGCCAGGGAGAAGCCCCCAGCCCACCCCACCCCCCAATCTCCCTCCCTGGCCAGCGGGCACGCCGCCGGGCGAGGGAGAAGTCCCCAGCCCACCCACCCACCCCATCTCCCTCCCTGGCCAGCGGGCATGCTGCCAGGCCAGGGAGAAGCACCCAGCCCACCCACCCACCCCATCTCCCTCCCTGGCCCGCAGCAAGCCGCTGGGCCAGGGACAAGCCCCCAGCCCTTCCCCTCCTCACCATTCCTGGGGCGTGGCGGGGGGGGGGAGGTAGTAAGGGAAGAGCTGGGCCTGAGTGGCTTTAAGCCACTGGGGCCCAAGCAAGGGGGGGGGAGGGAAACACCTTGTCTGCCTGTCTGTCTGTCTTCCTTCCCTCTCTCTCCCCCCACCTACCTACCTTCCTGTTGCTTCCTTCCTTCCTTCTCTCTCTCCCCCCTACCTACCTTCCTTCCTGTTGCTTCCTTCCTTCCTTCTCTCTCTCTCCCCCCTACCTACCTACCTTCCTGTTGCTTCCTTCCTTCCTTCTCTCTCTCTCCCCCCTACCTACCTACCTTCCTGTTGCTTCCTTCCTTCCTTCCTTCTCTCTCTCTCCCCCCACCTACCTACCTACCTTCCTCTGTCTGTTTTCCTTCCTTCTCTCTCTCCCCCCTACCTACCTACCTACCTACCTACCTTTGTCTGTCTGTCTGCCTACCTGCCTTCCTTTCTTCCTCCCTTCTCTCCCCCTACCTACTTACCTACCTTCCTCTTTCTTTCTTTTTCTTTCTTTCTCTCCCTTCCTTCCTTCCTTCCTTTTCTCTCCCCCAGTTACCTATCTACCTACCTACCTTCCTCTTTCTTTCTTTCTTTCTCTTTCTTTCTTTCTTTCTTTCTTTCTTTCTTTCTTTCTTTCTTTTCCTTCTTTCCTTCCTTCCTTCTTTCCTTCTCTCTCTCTCCCCCCACCTACCTTCCTTCCTTCTTTCCTGTTCCTTTCCTTCCTTCCTTCTCCTTTCCTCCCTCCTTCTTCCTTCCTTCCTTCCTTTGCCATTAGATAGGCTTGCCAGCTCTGAGTTGGGAAATACCTTGGAGATTTTGGGGGTGGAGCCTGAGCGTGGGTATTGCCTTCTGACACACTTCCAGTGACGTCAGGGGTGTGTGACCTTCTGACACTTCCGGTGATGTCAGGGGGTGTGGCATATGCAAATAAGTTATGCTAATGAGCTCCTGCACCTCTTTTTTTACGAAAGGACCCCTGATCGTTTCCAAAACATTTAGTTTTACCCTTTTAAAATGTGCTACAAAAGACATTTCTATTTTTTTTCCTGTAACAAACCTCCTTACCTCTCTAGAATCTCGCCCTCTTTACCGTGATTTATGAAACTGAAACCAAAGGTGCTAGCAACAATGGAATCAGTTGCAGTAGAAACACAGTTGCAAAGATGGTGTACTGTTGTTTTAACATGCTTCACGTTAATCAATTCATCGCCAGAAATCCTTGGGAATAACTGCTATAGTGCTTCAAGGTCTGCTTTTCACTCTTAAATGATGTGAGGACAACTGAGAGGAAAAAGAGATTTGAAAGATTAGCGAAGAAACCTTCCAACCAGAAAAGTTAGCAGATACTCCCAGCAAAGAGGACAGTTCTCATGTACAGGTGTTCAGTCTTTCTTCCAATCACTGCACTGAGGGCTGTCTTGATTCTATAACATACAGGGGTCTGTTGGAGCGGGAGCGCACAGGAGCGCAGCTCCGGGAATGAGAAGCCCAGGGGGCGGGCACATGACCAAGCCCCGCCCCGTCCTCGGCTTCCCTGAGCAGTGCAGAGGCACAGCGCCCCGGGGAAAGCCCTGCTAGGGTCTTTATTATTTTTAATGTTTTGTTTTAATATTGATAATTTTATCATTGTTCCTTTTATGACTGTGTGCTGCTTTTCCAGAGACTTGCTCAAGGTGGCATATAAATTTTCTAAGTATACCATTTTTTATCTGGGCACATGGCACATAAGTACTGGAGAAATGTCACCAACCCTTCAGCAGCTTCCACCCCATCAGTTTGGTGTAGTGGTCAGGAGTTGGACTCTAATCTGGGAGAAGCGGGCCCCACTCCTCCACATGCAGCTGCTGGTATGACCTTGGGCCAGTCACAAGTTCTCTCAGAGCTGTTCTCTCATGAGCAGTTCTCAAAAGACCTCTCTCAGCCCCACCTACCTCACAGGGTATCTTGTTGTGGGGAGGGGAAGGGAAAGGGATGGGTGGTGCACATGTCCTGGGTATCTCAAGTCTACTTGAAACCTGGTGGAAGGAAGAGAATGAGGATGTGTTCTTAATGCTTATTTTTACTGCACAAAGTATTGGATGGGGAAGGGAAGGGAGGAAGAGCAGGTCAGTTTCACAAACCTGTGGCGTGGAGCCTGAGGGATGGGTGTTGCCTTCTGACACACTTCCGGTATGTTAGGGGGTGCAGCATATGCAAATGAGTTATGCAAATGAGTTATGCAAATGAGTTATGCAAATTAGCTCCGCACCTCTTTTTCTACGAAATGACCCCTGATAACATATAAGCAGAAGTAGGTCTTATTTTTTGCTTCCTATTCCATTTTTTACTGGTGGTTCTGCCTGCCTGCCTGCCTGCCTGTCTGCCTGTAGGCAAACATTTTGCTCATAGTCTATGAAGACTGATAGTAAACACCAGGGGACAGAAGCTACATTCTGTCTCCCCAGATGATAAACAATGGACCTGCAGAAAAGAAAAGCCACCAGTTTGCTTGTACCCTTTGGAGGGCAGCAGGCTGTTGCAGATCAGACAAATGCCTTCTTCATGAATGACAACATTATGAGGTACAGAAGACTTGTGATGAGGAAAGCTCTGAAATCCAAGCAAAAGATCAGTGGATATCAGTTTGGCTGAGGGGAACTAGAGTTCCTGGGCCACTGGAAGGGGTCACTGTTGCCACCAAAATGACTGCTTTTATGGTAGAGCAAGAGGAGCCAATCCTAAAACACACATCTGTGAAGCTGGCATGGCCCTGTACCAGCTGGCTGGCAAAAGGGTGGCTGGCATTTATGATTGCAAATGGGGATATGGTTACCATTCCCCAGCAAATTTCCCCACCCACCTCCAAAAAGCTATGTTGTGCATGGTGCGCTGACATCACCCAGAAATAACATAGGTGCATTGATGACGTGGGGGGGGGAGGGGTTGATGCTCTGGTTTTTGGGCAAAACTCTGTGGTTTTGCTTAAAAATCAGAGCATCACCCCTGATGTCACCTATGTTACTTCCAGGTGACGTATGCACATTGCATAATTATTTATTTATTTATTTATTTATTTATTTATTTATTTATTTATTTCATTTGTATCCCGCCTTGCCAGCGAACCGGCTCAAGGCGGCTAACATACACAGTTTACCATAAAGGTTTACAACATAAAACCATTAAAACATTAAAATACAATTACAAGTTTACAAATTACGAAAGATGGTGACTGAAGTTTCCCGGCATGATGTCCCTGCCCAATCCCAGAATGCCCCCCAATCCCCCCACCAGTGTGACGATTGGACCTGGCAACCCTAAATGGGGGTGTGGTTGTGTCATGGAGATTTGGTGCCTACGCCTATCGGGCAGGGCTGGGTTGGCTAACACAGGGTGGGTCCAGATGCTGGGGTGGGCCTTAAAGGCAGTAGCCCAGATGGGGCTGCCAGGTCTCCTGTGGCAGTGGAAAACTTCCAGCCAAGCAGCCCTGGTCCCAGGGAAGGCAGTAGGGGGAAAAATGGCAGGAATCTCCATCGCTTTGATGGTATATGACATCACCTCTATCGTGTACTAGGAAGTGATGTAATTGCATCAGGGTGAAACTCTAGGATTCCACTGAACCTCTATAGTAAAACCACATAGTATTTCAGCAGACTTCTAGAGCATTGCCCCAGTACAATATTACTTCCAGTTTTGGGCCAGAGCGATGCTGCACAGTTGGAGCAACATCAGTTTACATGTCTCCACTCTCCACTTAGTCCAGCTGATTGCTGGAAGGGAAGGAGATTGTAAGCCACTCTGGGACTCTGAATGAAAGGCGGGGTATAAATCCTCCTCCTCCTCCTCTTCTTTTTCTTCCTTTTCCTCTTCCTCTTTTGTAAGCTTCTGGGTGTAGAGGAGGAGCCAGATGAAATGCAACAACTTCCAGGCCTTTTCAAAACCTCCATTCACATGTCTTGTTGTGTATCAAGACTGCGGTCGCCAGGGACTCTCGTAATGGCGACCACCACATGGTCATCACACATGGCAAGAATCTACCTGAGCTTTGGCCAGGTAGAACAATAGCCAGTTGGATCCTAAACGACCACCAATCATGAGCCTAGGTTTCCCCAAAGGGACCTATGAATGGTAACCACTATCTTCTCATGTTCCATCTTGACACGCAATAAACTACTATGCTGATTTCACTGTCACCGGCCTCCCAGAGCTACAGGCCTTCCTGGGACTCCTAAACTTTTACCACGCCTTCCTCCACCACAAGGCGGCAGTTGCTGAACCTCTATATAGGTTGCTGGACAAGGGGGCCAAATGGGTTTGGGGGCCGCAACACATGACAGCGTTCCAAGCAGTGAAAGACTTGTTAGTTTCTAACGCTGTCCTGGCCCACTTTGACAAGTCCTTACCGGTCATTCTGGCATGTGACACGTCTCTTTCTGGGGTGGGGGTAGTCCTGGGCCATTGGCTTCCCAACAGGCAGGAGGTACTGGTGGCATACTACTCAAGGACATTGTCATCGGTGGAGTGAAACTACGCCCAGATCGACAAAGAAGCCCTGGCCATCGTTGTAGAGGTAAAAAAATCATGACTATCTTTACAGTAGGGCATTTACAGTGGCCACTGACCACAAACCACTCCTGGGTCTCCTCGCTCCCCACCGCCAGACCCCACACATGCTGTCCCCGTAGATCCTGCGGTGGTCAATTTTCCTTGCAGATTAGCAGTACGAGCTGGTGCACCGCCCTGGTAAGGCCATGGGCCACGCCGACACCCTTAGCCGCCTCCCACTGCCTTCCTGTGACACGGACCCTGCTCCCACATTCCACGTTGCGCTCATTGAGGATCTCCCGGACTGGCCTGTCCAGGTATCCGACATGGCCCGTCGCATGGCCCGAGACCGAGTCCTCTCCCAGGTCTCAGACTGGGTGGGGAGGGGGTGGCCCAACCATCCAAGCCCTGATTTTGCTGCTTATACATCCAGGTGGCACGAACTGTCCACCCACAAGGGGTGCTTACTATGGGGCACGAGGGTGGTCATCCCAGGGCCGCTCCACTCTAAGGTCCTAGCAGCCCTCCACGAGTCCCATCCCAGAATTGTCCGGACGAAAGCCCTGGCCTGCAGCTATGTGTAGTGGCCAGGCACGGACAAGGAAATTGAGGACCAGGGTGCAGCGGTGCAGTAAATGCCAAGAGTCGTGCCCTGATCCTCCTCACGCCGACAAACCCTGGTCTCGACTCCACCTGGACTTTGCAGGGCTGGTCCAGGGCTAGTTGTTTTTTATTGTTGTAGACAGCTACAGCAAGTGTCTGAAGGTAGTCCCGGTGAGTTGAGGTTACCTCAACTGAAGCGGCTGTCCGAGCTCTGTGGCACAACTTTGCCATCCATGGGTTGCCCAACACCCTCGTTACAGACAACAGGACAGCCTTCACGTCCGGGGAGTTCCAGCGCTTTGTGGACTCTTTCTGTATCCAGCACATTCACTCGGCACCCTTCCATCCCACAGCCAACGGCCAGGTGGAATGAACGGTAAGGACAACCAAGGACGCCCTTAAGCGGATGGAACAAGGGGATTGGGAGCGCCAGCTGATTAAGTTCCTTTTCAGCCAACGGAACACCCCACACACTGGAACAGGACACCGACTGGCGGACCTACTGCCTCCTGGATCACCTCCACCCAGACCGCACCACCATCGGCGACGCCAAGCATGAGTCCCAGCCAGCGGCACGAGGTTTCTCCCCCAAGGATCCCGTCTACACAGGGAACTATGCCAGAGGTCCAGTGTGGGTCCCCACAAGGATTGTCCGCACAACTGGGCCGCTCTCCTATGAGGTCTTTACAGATGATGGAGCGGTGTGGTGGCGCCATATTGACCAGCTCCGGCAGCATCTCCCAAGCAACATACCCGATGTCCCCGAGACTATGGCTCCCGCCGAACCAGTCCTGACCCTGCTCCAGGAATCTGACCCAGATGCGGAGCCTGCGGAACCCCTACCTCTAGACCGTCCCAGTGGGTCCACGCTGCCCGAGCCAATACCAGACATCCCTGCAAGCAGCCCTGAGCAGCCATCGGCGACCCCACTCCCCAAGCCAAGCAGCGCTCCACGGCCAGCAACTCCCCAGCGCTCGGGACGCGAGCATCGCCAGCCGGGGTACTTGAAGGACTATGTTTGCAGGGGGGACTAGATTATGGGGGGAGGGGTGTTGTGTATCACGACCGCAGTCGCCAGGGGCTCTCGTAATGACGACCGCCACGTGGTCATCGCACATGGCCAGAATCTACCTGAGCTTTGGCCAGGTAGAACAATAGCTGGTTGGATCCTAAACGACCGCCAATCATGAGCCTAGGTTTCCCCCAGGGGACCTATGAACAGTAACCACTATCTTAAGGTCCTATCAGGACATTGGGGTGAGATCGGGGGATTATCTCCAACCAGTATAAAAGAGGGCTCTGAGCCCGGGGTTTCTCATGTTCCATCTTGGCCCACAATAAACTACTATGCTGATTCACTGTCACCAGCCTCCCAACTCCAATACTTTCCATGTCTCTTTCTGGAAACAACTAAGGTGGTCTCCATGCATCACAGCAGCTATGGCCCCAGGGGAGAAACTGCAGTGCATTTGAACCAGACAATGATGAAAGCAAGAACTCAGTCTTTTGTTATTTACCAGCTTTCCCTTGGAAGCGACAAACAGGTGTGCTGTGCCCTCCTTCCATAATACAGCTGCAAGAAATGCTGAGAGCAGTCTCTTCTCCGGTAGAGAATCACATTATTCCAGATGTCACGGACCCCTCCGTGACAAAGGGCTCTGTGGCTTAGAAACTGGCAGGAGCAACAGTTTCTGCATTTGGGGGGGGGGGAATGCAAATTCAGAGGGACTGTAATGGAAAGGGCAAAGGTATAGGCAAAGCATAGTTTAGAAAGAAATAAAATAGAGAAGATATCACATCATCAATAAAACATTCTGGAAGAAATGGGGGGATCGATACTATAATTATCATTTATTACCATGTATTATTTACATCATCATATAATGGCCGTGTGCTCCCTTTCAGCCTGCTTGTGATGCCATTGATTTCAGAAGATAGATCCTTCATGTACGAGACATATAGAGTTTGTATTAGTCTTCAGCTTTGGTTTCTCTTCGGCATCTGTGGAGCAAGGCATTTTTCTTTGGAGGTTTGAACTGAGCAAAACATGTGCCTGGCATTTTAAAAAGTTTTTTCTCTCTTGCTCGAGATCAGGTGGGGGGGGGGGAGCCAATGCAGTTGCTTTCCAGCCTCACCTCAACCACTGTTTTAGAACTGCTTGCTAGGAACAATGGGACGGTCCAGCTATACAGGTGATATCTAGCAGAGAACAGAGAGTTGGGCTGCCATCACACTCACTAAACAATGCACTTTCAATGCACTTTCCAAGTGGATTTTGCCAGTTCACACAGCAAAATCCCATTGGGAAGTGCATTGAAAGTGGACTGAAAGTGCATTATTTAATGTTTGTGATCTCAGCCTCGGAGAAGTTAAATTTGGAGAAATTATTTTGAAGAAATTTAATTTGGAGTCATTTAATCTGAAGGAATTAAGTGCAAGAAAGTGGTAGAAAGACTTCAGGGAGAATCTTCTGGAGACTTCAGGACGAGCTTCTTTTATCTGACCTGGCCAGTAGGAGGAGAGAGATGATAACATTCCTAGAAGCAAGATGGAAGCTCTCTTTTAGTGCCAATTCAGGCAGAACTCTTGCCCGAGGTCTGTGGGAGGCAGCCATAACCATGTGCTGGCCTGCACACATGAAAGAGACTTCAAGGTAATGGAACCATGTAGAACATCTATAACATTCTAAGCTAAGGAACCTGCCTTATATGTAACACCTGCTAGGGATGGGACAGAGGAATGTTTTACCTATTCCTTTTGAATGCCTTGCTCAATCTGGTGCTGTACTGAGAGTACCGTATGTTTGTGGACATTTTTTTAGTAAATGTTTTATAACTTTCAATACTGGTAATGGTTGTTTGTATCACATAAACCTCCACCATCTTGGGCATGCTATTTTAAAAGGAGTGCCAGGAAGAAGGGGAGGGGCAGTCAGTTTGCAAGGGGTTACTCCTTCAGTGGTGTACAAGGCAGCAAGCTATCCTCATGAAAACCAGACACTGGTTAGCAGGAGACACAGAGGCAAGGCCTCAGAACTTGGAAGGGAAGCTGGGAGTCTTGGCCCTCCTAGTGGGCAATTCATACAAAGGCCAGGTGGCGGCAGCAGTTGATCAGAGAGAGAGAAAAGGCCCTCCAGGTGTTGGGAAAATTTGGAGGGCAGGTGGAATAAGGCCTGCAGCAGGCCAGAGCAGGACTTTTAGACACAGCTTTATTTTCTTCTCATCCTACCTCCTTGTGAGTCATAGACCAATTTTTGAAGAAGAGGAGGAGGAGGAGGAGGAGATTGGATTTATACCCCGCCCTTCTGAGAGACTGACTGGTTTCATTTGAAGAAGTGAGGAATCAAACCTGGTTTTCCAGATTAGAGGCCACCGCTCTTAACCACTACACCTATCATACACCAAAATGAGTTGGGCAATAGGGTTGCCAACTTCCAGGTGGGTCCTGGAGATCACCCAAAATATAGTTGATCTCAAGACTATGGAGATCAATTCCTCTGGAGAAAAATGGCTGCTTTGGAGGATAGACTTTGTGGCATTATACCTCTTAGAGGCCCCTCCCCAGACCCCACCCTCCCCAGGTTCCATCCCCAAATCTCCGAAATATCCCAGTCTGGAATTGGCAACCTTAGTAGGTAATGAGATGATGAAGTTCTGATGTGGCAGAGTGGACTGCACAATTGCAGGTGAGCAATTACATTTTTGAAAGTTCCCCCCCTACTGAATAAATATATGTGGGGAAATTAGCCCAGCGTATGAAGAACTTGGCTAAAATCTTTTTCTCTGAGGTGCTTTTTTTTTTTTCATTTTTAAGGAGCTTTTACACAGTAGGGCATGAAATATATCCCCCCTTCCCCACAGCCTGAAATGGTAAACTCCATTCCGCCATTTTATTAATCCTATTCCCTCATTCTCCTGCACTGCAGAAGAGGCTTCCAATAGTAGCTGTGAGCTGAAATGTTTGATGGGACCTGCACATTCAACATGCCAAGTGAATCGCAGTCTGGATGCCTCTGGGTGGTAGTCCTATTAAAAAAACAAGAAGTTGTCTCTCATGCAATACGTTGCTTTGGGCCATGCTTAACATCACAGTATGTAACATTGCCGTAAGTTATTCAGAGATAAAAGTGAAATGTCTCCAAAAAGCCTTGCAGCGTCAACGCAAAAACCAACCCATAGCATCTGAAAGGACAAACACCTATTTCATGTACCTTTTCTTCCAGATTGAAAATAATAAATTAAAGAGCTTTTACCTTTCTAAAAAAAATCCCTAGGTATGACAGGATAAAGGTAAATGTGATGATTTGCCTTCTCCTGAGCTGCAGATGTTTTATTTATTTCTTCAGATACTTGTCCTTGGTAAATAGCTATAGGCTGCGGTCACATGTGCCAGTTGAAGCGAAGGGGAAGAGAAGCTGTTTCCTCCGGAGGAATTTGACACACAGTTGCCAGATCACACAGCCCTTTGAAGCTGCACGCTTAGTCTGTCATCGTGTGATCAGATGCAACTGTGGGTGAGTCTCTTTTTTTTTTGCCATTTGTTTCCTTTGCACATAAGCAAGGAATAGCACCTCCGCACTAAGGGCCCCCATGGAGTATGCAATGGTGCGCATACTGCAAGGGGAAAGGACATGGCACGGAGTTGGGATGGCCTGATCAGACCATCCCGACGGTATGAGAGCATGCTTGAGCAATCAGACAGGGGAAAGTCCCCCTGTGGCCTGCCTTATCTGGATAACACCAGACTTTCCCTGGTGTCTTTAACTCTGCTTCCGAGGCAGAGCAGCACAGGTTGCCGACGACAGTGGGATGCTTCCCAGATGTTGCTGTCTGATCACTCCCTTTAGATCTGTCAGGCATTCACACCTATGTCGGATCTAAAGAAGCGTGTGATTGCAGCCACAGAGTACCTTAGAGTAAAGGAGCCTTTCTTCAGCTTTAGGGAGCTGGAGAAAGCTTAAGCTGGAGAAAGGCTTCATACTTTGCTTAACTGAGTAAATACTGGTCCTGTCTGAGGGCTGCTCTGTGAGGGTGCTGTGACTCAGTAGAAAAGCATCTGCTTGACATGCAGAAGGTCCTAGGTTCAATCCCCGGCATCCCCAATTAAAAGGATCTGGTAGTAGGTGACATGAAAAATAGACTGCAGAGCCACTGCCAGTCTGAGTATACAGTACAGACTTTGATGGATCAAGGGTCTGATTCAGCACTGGGCAGCAATGTTCCCTCTAAGCTGTCAGTATGAGCTAGCTCACAGTTTTTTAGCCTCCAGCTCATACGTTTTTGTCTTAGCTCAGAAAGGATAGCTCCAGAGCAAACTGATTGATGCAGTAATCAAATTGCTCACTCAGAACTTTAATGCCAGTAGCTCACAAGGAAGAATTTTTTGCTCACAAGACTCGACAGCTTAGAGGGAGCATAGCAGTGGGCTGCTTCATGTGTTCAAAAGCTCTGAAATTGTCCAGAGCCAAACCTGTCCTCCTGCTGAAGGAGTTCCTCAGAAGGGCCCAATCAAACCACTGTCTAGCTGGGCAGTTAGGGGCCAGGCCCCTGCCACCCCCCAGACTGCTGGGTGAGCACAGTAGCCCCTGCAGTGCCCCAGCAGGGCAAAGAGGGAGGAAGTGGAGCTGCTAAACTCTAGTTGAGGCCTGGAGTTCTCCCAGGATTACAACTGATCGCCAGACTATAGATATCAGTTTCCTTAGAGAAAATGGCAGCTCTAGAGAGCAGACTCAGTAGTATAACATAGATTTTATGTGACATCTCTACCCAAAGTCCCCCCTCCACAGACACTGCCCTCTCCAGGAATTTCCCAGTCTGGAGCTGGAAACTGTACAGAAGAAGTATTGCAACAGCTGAGAGGGTGCAGGGCCTCAGGTGGAAGAGAGCAGATGTGACGCCCCCTGAGGGTGGGAATTAGGGTTGCCAGCCTCCAGTTGAGGACCGCGGTGTAAATGGTAGAAAATAGTAACACTAAAGCACCGTGTAATGAACAGTGACAACAATATAATCTTAAATCAATTCAAATTTTTTTTGTTTTTTTTCTTCCAAGATATTGGTATTCATGATGCTAATTTATTATAACACAATTGCTAATTTATTGCAATTATTGTGATTGTGTTATAATAAATTAGCATTATAAATATCAGTATACTGGAAGAAAAAAAAACCCCAAAATTGAGTTGTTTTAAGATTATATTGTTGTCATTGTTCATTACACGGTGCTTTAGCCTCCAGGTGGTGGCTGGAGATCTCCCTCTATTACAACTGATCTCAAGATGACAGAGATCAGTTCGCTGGGAGAAAATGGCCATTTTGGAGGGTAGACTCTATGGCATTATACCCCCTGAAGTCCCTCCCCTCCCCAAACCCCAGCCTTCTCAGGCCCCACCCCCAAAATCTCCAGCTGTTTCCCAACTTGAAGCTGGCGGCCATAGTGGGAATCCTCACATGATTCTGGAGCCAATGACTGTGTCTGGAAGGTCCAGAGGGTGGAATAAGATGGGGCAGGGAAAGCAGGGTCATAGAGGGAGAAGCGGGGCTGCTCCAACCTCCAGTCTGCACAGGTGGTCTCCAGGGAGAGGTGGATGAACTGGTGCGAACAACTTGCTCGCCTCTCCATACTAGGGAGGCAAGGTCTCCTCCTCCAGTTTGGTGTAGTGGTCAAGTGCACAGACTGTAACCTGGGAGAACCAAATCTGATTCCCCACTCCTCCACTTGTAGCTGCTGGATGACCTTGGCCAAGCCATAGTTCTGTCAGAGCTGTTATCTCAAGGACAGTTCTGGAAGGAGCTCTCTCAGCCCCACCTACCTCACAAAATGTCTGTTGTGGGGGGGGGAAGGGAAAGGAGTTTGTAAGCCACTCTGAGTGAAGAGCAGAGTATGAATCCAATCTCTTCTCTTTTCTTCTTCTTCTTCTTCTTTTCCTTCTTCATTTATTTACTTGCCTTACTCCATTTGTAGCCCAGCTTTCTCATTGTAACTTGAGATGGATTAACAATTTTTAAAAATGCATTAGAAAGAGTATAATTCTTACAATAAAATAATGAAATAAAGCAGTTACAAATCTGAAGAGCAATGCAGTAAAAACATACGTGTACCCCCAATAATTCAAAAAATGGATTATATAATTAGATAACAATGCAACAAAACCAGTATATACAATATAAGTAGATTGTACAGTGTAATATATACAATGAAGAATACAATGAAAACTGCCTAAAATTGCAGTTATTAACTGCAGTTATTAGTTATTAACTGCAATTACTTAACTGGGGGGAGGTCATTCTAAGAAAGGCTAAGAATTACTATTAACTTTTCCTGTCATTCTATCATTCTGGAAGGACTTCTTGTCAGTTTCAAAATACTCTCTTGGCCTAAATTTCCCTACTGTGTTCATCATTCAACATTTTCTGTATTAGCACTTAAGATATGACATTCTTATTTCCTCCTGCAACCAACTGTTTGCAATCTGTTTCCTCCTTTACACACTACAGTTGAAAAGTCTGTTTCTTCTGAATTCCCCCATCTCACAAAAAATATAACTTTGGGTGAAAAATGTCTGACTTTAAAGGGGAAGTCTTTAAACCAAAGAAAACCAAAAAAAAAATAAAATCCTTCACCTCAAGTAGGTTTTCCTGTGGAATAAAAGTAACTAATTAGCTTCCCCTGGCAGGTGGCAATAAATATTTTATTTGGAACATCAACTGACAAGAGTGTTGAAAGAAACCGTTTCACCTTTACCTCCCAACTCCGGTTGCTCCCCGTGGTGTAGTGTATTATTTGTTTTGCTGACAACAAACACTTCAGCATCTGACATTAGATCACTTTCAATTAAGTCTGACAGGAAGGCAGGCTGGGTACCACCAGGGAAAAGACATTTGGACTTCAGGCCTGTTAAGTACAGACTGTCCTTTAACCTGAAGCTGCTGGAGACAGACTTCAGCCAAGGAATGGTCCCTCGCGAGAATGAATGGGCCTTCAGGAAGACCAACAACACTCAGGGCTCTCTTTTTTCTGACCTGTTTAGCTTTTCCCCTCAAAGTCCCCCAACACTTTCCAGCTCTCCCTCTAAACTCTTTAAGTTCCACAAGGAAAAAAGAAGCCTGCAAGTGTTTGTGGTGTCTAGGCCAGAGGCTAGATCCTTGTTTTTTTGAGACTGACATGGGGGAAATCGGAGGGAGATGTGGGTCAAAGTGCGGCTGCGCAGCGAAGACTGTGAAATTGACCAATACAACCAGAGGAAACGGAAGAGTGAGGGCAGCACAGCTGCTTGTGGGAAATCAGTCTTAATGTACTTACTGTTGGTCAGGGGCGTCCAGTTTTTAAATTCCGGGGGGGGCTCTTGTGTGCATGCACGTGCCTTGCGCGCGCGTGCTGGGACCATGTCCCCGCCGTTGCCACCGCCCCCCGCCGCCCCCCACCCCCACCTTACCATTCCTGCTTCCGTCCCTCCCTTCCTCCATCCAGGGGCCAGCTGGGCATTTGCTTAGCTGGCCCCTGGACGGACGGAGGGAGGGACGGAGTGGCCAGGCCAGGGGGTGGGGGGAGAGAGAGAGAGACAGCGGTGGCCCTAGGAAGGGTCTGGGGAGGCACGGCGGAGGGCACTTCATTTTCCCGGGGGTGGCTCTAGCCCTCGAGCCCCCCTGTAGTTGACGGCTATGCTGTTGGTTACCAACATATGGTCCTAAGCTTTCAAATCTGAATAACCATTTGCTAGTTTCCTGTTCTATCTTTTTTTGACATGGTTCTTTATTTCTAGAGAATAAGAAAAATTACTGTCACTCTTCATGCCAATCACCATCCTTGGATGTTTTTCTGACTGAATTTTTAAAAGTAAAACTTAGCCAAATCTAGATGGAATTACTCTGTATGGATAAATTTGCTTTGTATGTTTTTTAAACAGGAAAAAATCAATGGGAAGGTCACTGTTAAAGAGCCAAAAAAAACCCCAGAAACCTGAGATAGATTGTGAAGACATATGCTGAGTGATCTGGTTTTAATAATATTAAAATGGTAAACATCAACATGATGGTTCTATTGTGTCAGACAGGGGAGGTGCAGGGAATACTGCCGTGTCAGCAACCTGAATGCTAAATCAAGAAGGACCATGACTCTAAGGGTAAGTGAAAGGGGAAAGGTTTAAGTGATACGCTAAAAATTAACTCCGCTTGCGGGGAGGGCGGGATATAAATGTGAAATAATAAATAAATAAATAAATAAACTGCACTAGCTGAAGATGTCTAGAAGAGAACTTAAGATGTGCAGTGAGAGATATAAGAGCTCAAAACTTCTCACAGATCAAGTAGGGACTACATCATTACCCTGTAGTTGGGGTGAGGAATGAAAGCCAACTAGAGGGCAGGACATTTTTGTGTAGTATCACCTTGCCTTTGGAATGCCCTCCATCCTGAGGTTCACCCTCGCACCTCTTTTACTGTCTTTTCGGAGTAGGTATGCCATATACTGGAGGCGGCAGACAGTCTTGTCCCTGAGCTCCATATCCTGGCAGTGCTTTTTGCTTCAAAAATGGGAAAGGCACAAGTCAACATTGTGTGACATCGTGATGTCATTTACAGCTGTACCCAGAAGTGATGCTCTAGAAATTCCCCAGATCTCTATGGAACTACTAGACTAGAGCATTGTGACGTCACTTCAGGTTCTCAACTGGAAGTGACATTGCAGCATCACACTAGGTCACTTCTCATGCATCTGCCCCCCCAAATATTCTCAGTGGTTGCCAGCACTCAGCTGGCAAGCCTATTCAGGTGCTGGGGCAATACATGTATTTTAAACCATACTTTTAAAAAGGATGTCTTACCTTTCCAGCTGTATTAGAGCCTGCTATTGTTTTATGAATAGTTTTATGCTGTTTTTATGTCCCTGAGCTTGTTTTAATGGCTTACTATTTGTACATTGTATTGATAATTTTTAATTTTTATCGTAAGCTGCCTCATAAAGGCCTCTGGAGAGGCAGCACAGAAATCGCCTAAACAGAAAAATACATAAAGGATTAACTGTAAATGAGCGTCATTAATGAACTTGGGACTTCTTCTGCCTAACTGTCTCACCACTCTTGAGGACACTGTTATGGCCCAGTCTGATACTGCCGGAAAGGGGTGAGGCAGGCATCGACCACTGGTACCTTCTGGCTAGGCTAAAAACAGAACTATTTTAGAAGAGCTTACAGGGCAGCTTGAACTGGTTCTGTTTCAATTGCTATTTTAACTACCTTTTCTAATTAGACATTTAAATGGATTTAATGGATTATTTTATTATTTACTACATTTATACCCTGTCTTTTCTCCCAAGGGGGGACCCGAAGTGGTTTACATCATTCTCTTCTCCATATTATCCTCACAACAATCTTGTGAGGTACCTTAAGCTGAAAGCATGTGCACAGCCCAAGGTTGACCCACATGTTTCCGTGGCAGAGGTGAGCTTCGAACATAGATCCTAATATGATACTCTACCCACTACACCCTGCTGGCTCTTCTTGTCACCCACCATGGATCCTGACTATTTCAGGAGAAAGGTGGGATATATAAATGTTCAAAATAATAAATAAAATTTGTGTCGTGGACTGGGGTGCATGAGGTGGAATGGACTCTGGCCCTTTAAGGCCACCACACCTTTATTTACATCATCATCATCGGTGTCATATAATATAGTTGATGGCAGTGAGAGCTATCCTTCTCCCTTTGGTGAGATTTCACAATTTCTGGCACTGTTCTTCCACCATAAACAGATTAACACATGGAATTCACTTCTACAGGAGGTGGTGGTGGCTACAAGCATGGATGGCTTCAAGAGGGAATTGGATAAACATACAGAGCAGAGGTCCATCAGTGGCTATTAGCCACAAGGTATAGATAGGAACTCTTGGTCGGGGGCAAGTGATGCTCTGTATTCTTGGTGCTGGGGAGGGGGGGCAACAGTGGAAGAGTTTTTAGTGTCCTGGCCCCACTGCTGGACTTCCTGATGGCACCTGGTATTTTTGGCCACTGTGTGACAGAGTGTTGGACTGGATGGGCCACTGGCCTGATCCAACATTGGCTTCTCTTATGTTCTTATGAAGAGATGGAAAATAACTTTAAATATTTTTACGTTTACCATCTCCCCCCCCCCCACATTATTTAATAAAGTGCTCCCATCAGTAAATATATGAAAGAACTACAAAACAATCAACATTGGATTCTCTGGAAACATTTAAATTCAAACTAAGAATACTTGATCTACATCTCTTTTTCCCTCACACTCTTCCAGGATCTGTAAGTGGGCCATTACTGATCTATGTGACACAGATAACAACCACCTGCAGAGTCATGAACAAGTTTAATATTCATAACACATCTACAGCGACTGAAAAATTATATATCCCAAGGCCCAAAGGAGGCACGAGGGTACTGACATTTAGCGGCTACATTTCACTCAGTTATTGAAAACTGAGAAAAAATGTTTCCACTAACTGACAATGCCAGAATTCAGGGGTTCTCAAATTATGAGCAGCAAGAGCTATCCTTCTCCCTTTGGTGTGTGATGTCACAACTTCTGGCACTGTTCCTCCACCATGAGGAGAAACTAGCTCTCTTAGGAGATGACCCTTGAATCCCCAAACAGTGAAGAGGTGCCATATCAGTGACCTTATGTGGAGGTTCCTTTATGACTATCAGGCCCCTTGTGGCCACAGATGTTGCCTGAAGAGCAATAAAAGTGGAAGGAGGATGGGAAGGTGTGGATGTTTTCAATGAGACATAAATTAATTATTTGTTACGAGCATTTCTGTCCTACCTATTTCCTTTGCTAGGTTTCCCATTTTATACTGTTCTTTCATAGCATTTATTGCCTTTTCCATGTCATTTTTACCTTATTTATAGGAAAAAACAGGCATCAGTTTTTATGGCTATATTTCCAGTGAATTTCATTAACATGACCAGGAGTGTTGCCAGGTCCCCTCAGCCAGATCCAGGATGAGAAACTCCTGGAGATTTGGGGATGAAGACTGGGGATGGCAGGCATCCCAGTGGGGTACAAGGACATAGAGTCCACCCTCCAAAGAATCTATTTTCTCCAGGGGAATGGATCTCTGTAGTCTGGAGATAAGCGATAATTCAAGGGGATCTCCAGGCCCCACCTGGAGGCTAGCATCCCAAAACGGGGGGGGGGGGGGGGGAGAAAGGACTGCAGTTTCATCTCTAGCAAGAAGAACTCACACAGAAAACCAGAATATTCAAGTTGAACCAGGTTTTTCAAGAAATCTGACAGTAAAACTGACTTGTGTCCCACTCTCATGGGATTTGGCAGTCCAAAGTCTCTTCTGAGCCATTATGGTTGCCTTGGCAAACCGCTGTTTTACATACATTCCTCAACCACCTTACAAGATTGTTACAAAATAATGTGAATTATCAGTTTGGTCAGGTGTAGTGATTAAGAGCAGCAGACTCTAATCTGGAGAACCAGGTTTGATTCCCCACTCCTCTCCACATGCAGCCAGCTAGCTGACTGTAATGTAGTGTGCTCTGTGTAGCAACCAGCCTGCCATGTGCTCCCAGGTAATGGCGCCCGCTGCATGGCCAGAGCACATGGTCAGGCAGAGAGGGGAGCTTGAATCTGGAGGAACAATAGACATCCGGATTGAAAGCCTCCACCAATGTGGGACCTAGGTTCTCCCTGAGGAGCCAATGCAATCAAAGGCTCCTCCAGGGAACCTATGACAAACATGCACATATGTTAAGCCCCTATCAGGTCTTTTGGGTGCGGCCGGAGGTGTGGCTCCGGCCAGCATATAATGAGGGCCCTGGAGCCCTGGAAGCATGCTTGTTCTGACCATCTACTGGGCATGCTGAATCACTCAATAAAGGCTTCATGATTTCACCGTTCCTGGTCTCCTGAGTCCAGTACTCTTCAGTGACCTTGGGTCAGTCACAGCTCTCTCAAAACTCTCTCACTTCCACCTACCTCACAGGGTGTCTGTTGTGGGGAGAGGAAGGGAAGGAGACTGTAAGCCGCTCTGACATTCTGACTGAAGGGGGGGAATAAATCAGTCTCCTCCTCCTCTTCCTCTTCCTCCTTCTGTTGACCCAAGGTTTTTTTGAAGAACAGTGGGAAACCTAAAATTGTAATGCATATAAATACTTCAGACTAGAAACAAAACCTTCTTCTTCTTCAGGAATTATGCAGATGGAACCAATAGTAATAGAAATGGCCAGAGTTGCACCTAGATATCATGATTTAGGTAACGTTATCCCCTCAAGCTTCATTTGAGAATCAGAGTAAAACATTCCTAATATCTGTAAGTAGATAGGAAAGTGGGCATTTTTATCTGCATTTTATAAACGAAAGAACCTTGGGCTAACCGTCTTCACAAAGATTAATTTCACACTCTCTGAGTTTGGAAAGTCAGTGCGGAGGTACACCCGTCTATTCTCCCTTGAAGGATTGGATCTTAAATTATGCAACATTTTTGCGTGGCTGGAGATCAGGGATATGTGCTGATGAACACTGCGGCTAGAGCACAAAAAGCCACAGCTTACGCAGGCCTGTGTATACATGTGTGCAGGGAAGTGAAGGGGGATATTAAATCTGTGCTTTGTTTCACCAGGTAGCTTAAAAACTATTTAAAAGTTCTCAGATGCCTTAAAAGGCATCGCTCAGCACTTAGGCTCTCTAGCAACTGGTAATACTGACAAATTATTTGGGAGATGCTGGTGAATGACACAGATGAATGATTCCACTGATGGACAAGGAGGAAGGGCACGATGGTGAACCTGAGAGTCACCTCCTAGGCCTCAACCTACCCAGGCTACTAGAGAGCTCTTCAGTTACAAACAAGGCTATAAAATATCTCTAAGATATCATGAGAGTTAATGACCTGGGAGTATATATTCCAGAGAACTCCCCAAAACTGTGGTCTTTCTGAACTGTTTTTCTAAAAGAACTCAGACCTTCAAGTCTAGGAAAACTTGCTTATATGCATTCCTGGTATCCCCATCCCCAAACAAGGTAGTTTTCAGGAGGCAGTGACCAGGTTCCATGGCAGCAATACTGAACATTGAGGAAAGAAACTAAAGTGTATGCCATAAACAGAAGGGTTTCAATTTTGGTAGAAGCCATCTCTGTGTGAGCAAGAAGGGCTGCAGTGTCCTCATGAGCATCATAGGCCCAAGATTTGGAAACCGTTTGAAACTCTCCTGATTGCATGCCATATTCTGAAATGGGTGCTGTGGATTTCTGAATCTTCCCCCAGCCCTCTTTCAAATTTCTTGTGTGTTTGTGTGTGCCGTCAAGTCACAGCTGACTTCTGGCAACCCAATAGGGTCTTCAAAGCAACCGAGAAGCAGAGCTGGTTTGCCATTGACTTCCTCTGCAAAATCTTCCTTGGTGGTTTCCCATCCAAATTCCAACCCTGCTCAGCTTCCAAGATCTGATGAGACTGAACTGTACCATATCATTCTACATCTCCCATGGGAAACTCCCAAAGTATGAAAGAGGGCTAACACAGAACATAACATGCATTTGGGGGCAAGGAGGTCACAGTTTAGAAGCAGAAGACCAATACTGGGTAAAGTTTGTTTACTTATCCTAAAACTTATTGGTTTAATAGCTGCTGTTAAATTGCTTTGAAATTCTGTTGTCATCTGGCCTCTTTTATCATTATATAATAATTCAGCTTTTTTTACCCAATGTTGTAAGTCACCTCAAGTCACGAAAAAGCCACTAATCTCTTGCCCCCAGTTCCTGTTGCCCACTACCACTCCAAGCCACAGTGGGAGGGGAAAAAAATAAATGTAGAAGAAGAAGGGAAGAGACTGGATTTATACCCCGCCCTTCACTACCCAAGGGAGTCTCAGAGCGGCTTACAAACTCCTTTCCCTTCCCCTCCCCACAACAGACACCCTGTAAGGTAGATGGGGCTGAGAGAGCTGTTTCCCAAGCTGTCCTTGAGGGAACAGCTGGTACAGAGCTATGGCTTGCCCAAGGTCCTCCAGCAGCTGCAAGTGAAGGAGTGGGGAATCAAACCCGGTTCTCCCAAATTAGAGTCCGCACACTTAACCACTACACCAAACTGGCTCTCAGTAGCCTTCTATCTTGGGTTCTTACTGGAAATGACAAAGTTTAGCTCCAGGAATTGCAAGAAACTCTATGGTAAAACCACAGAGGTTCCAATGATTACTAGAGCTACCCTCTGTCATTTCCGGTGTGCTTGTTGTTGTTGTTTACTGGATATGATATAAAAGCACATACAGTTCTATGGACCTCCCGCATCCCTACCCACAGCTCTCCCACTGGTTGCCCACCCTAGGGCACTGCATTTGTTAAATAAGTAAAGGTGACTTTTGATCAAATAATTAAGGGTTATAAACTGGGTACTTAGTGCGCATTCTGCAGTTGGTGACTGCTGTTCATTGCAGTCATTTTCAAACATGTTCCAGAAAACCCTGAAGTTTTCCAGAGGTTCCTCAATCAGTAATGGCAGGTAAACTTCTTTGTAAGATTACTGTTGTAAGGTTTCCTTGCCATGCACATTCTAGTAAGTCAGCACCTTATAAGTGGATATTTGTATACAACCACTGTAGCATTCATCCAAGGTGAGTTTCTGGAAAAGACAGGTCATGTCCATCATTATGGGGGGAAGGTATACTTGTGTTTCTGGGGCAATAGGAATTGTCTGACATGTATTGCTACATGTCCTTGTTTGTTAAACCCAGATCTGATATATTGGGAGTTTTTGTTAATACTGCTCATCAGTGTTCTAGTAATTATCTTGAAATTGTTGTTTTCTAATTATATGAATGGGCTGGAAGCTGCTGCTAAATTCCTTGCACATGTTTTTAAATGGATGCAATATTTAAGGATGTATTGATCTGTTGTTATTTCCCCCCCCAAATCCTACCAACCTGTGGTTGAAAAGGTAGGAAATAATCAAAGTAATGTCCATTCGATGGTTTCATCAAATGTTGTCCTGAAATCAGATATAGCAATTTATGCAAAGCAGAAGATTTTCTAGAAGAAGCTTTGTGTGAATGTTTACATTTCTTCAATTCTATCCCATGCCATTGTTTCCCTTAGGTAATGCTTTGGCCCCATTTCCTTCCTTGCTGCTTCCTTCCCCTTCCTGGATCAGTTACATAGGTGAGTCTATCCAATCAGGGATCATGAAACAAGTGAGACAGTGTAATGGTATACTATACAGCAGATCAGATTTGGCTATGAAAAGTTATTAGTGGAAAAAAAGGCAACAGAACGCAACGGTTCTAAATGGAAGATCTCACGCAACCAGAGATTGCCCAACCAAAATGGCCAGAGAAAATTGGCTATTTCACAACTTTACCAAAGTCAAGATGAGAATGAAGCTCGGGAGGGTGGTATAAATGGTGAGGCAATCAGTTTGACGGAGTGCTGGAAAAAAAAATCACTGAGACCATTTTCAACTTTGCCCCCCCCATAATGTCTGCGATAAAACAAAATTGTTTTAGCTTCGCCTTAGCATTCATCCAGTGCCCTGCTCAGAATGATAAAGCTACTCAGTTAAACACATTCCAACGTGAAGGATTTGATCCCACAATGGGGAGCATAAAACCACTACTTCTCTATTGCCCTTTTAAAAAGTGGCTGAGGAATTAGAACATTGTCAATTTTTGTCTACTTTTCTTTTCTTTCTTCCCCCCCCCCCCTTTCCACTACACAGCTTGAAGTTCTCAAAGCACTGCTCTGCAGAAACAAAAGTCTTAACTCTCTGATTTAGAGGAAGCATCACCATAATAAATCTTCTAAAAATGTGATATTTTATGGAAGCATTTTGGTTACTCCAAGCTAAAAATCCAAACACTCCCCCACTGGTTTCTGTCTAAATATATATTTTTATTAAAACCATCATTTTGTAATCCGCTGGTATTTTTCCTTTCAGAGCCTTCTGCATGTGTCTTCTGAGTGCAGTTTAAGCACCATTCTCTACAGAAATCTGTCAAGTCCATCTTATGTAGGACAATGATTGCTCAGCTCTTCATTATAATGAGTGCTCTGGCTAAGTCAGACCTGACGGGTTTAGCGCAAAAAAAAAAATTTAACAGCATTGTGGTGTACTTCATAATCTAGCTTATAAATGTTTCAACCCCTTACAATCGTGGAAGTGAATTTTTGACAGGCTTTCAGCCTAGTTAGTGTAGAAGCCATTTATTTCTTGTTTTACACATGCTCATCTTCCCAGCTACATCTTCACGCTAACGTTTCTCCTAACGTGTTCTGAAGATGTGGAGAACTGCAAAGCCAAGCTATTTTAGAAGCAAAGATGTATTTCTGTGAGCTTCAATTCATAACAAGGGAAGGCTCCTGCATGCACTAGGAAACTCTGAACCAGAAATTTCGCCCAGCACTCTGACTGCTACACTAGACTGGCTCCCAAGAGAGTACCCTTTAGACTTGACAGCAACCACATGGGAGCTGCTTTTCCAGAGGGTCACAGAACTAGTATATTTCAAGGCCTGCTTCAGTATGAATGGGGCCGGCCCTGATGTTTCTGACACCCACTCATTACCCCTGCTGTCAGGTATGCCAAACATGAAAGGTAAACACCTTTACAGTTGGCCCAGCCACATGATATTGAGGGCAATTCTGCATCTAGAATTTGCTCCACATTTTCTCAACTGGGAGGAAAAAGTGCCGCTCAAAACCACATCCAAATACCTCGGGGCAATGCTGGAGTGACTGCAAAATCACCCCTGAACAGCCATAAAATGGCCATAAATCCACACAGATGGTACAATAAAAATCTGATGATCAAAGGAAGTGAAAGCAGCATGGAGTGTGGAGGCTACCATAAAAATCCAATGATCAAAGGAAGTGAAAGCAGCATGGAAGTGTGGAGGCTACCATAAAATCCAACGATCAAAGGAAGTGACAGCAGCATGCAATGCAGAGGGAAATTTCTGTTCCAACATGGGTTTCTTAAAACCACGGAGGGGAAAGCCAATGCAGAATCAGCCTGAGTCTTGAAATATTACTCTAGTCCCTGGGTTGGAGGCACTGAAGAATCATCTCAGCTTGCCTCTCTAATGTCGGAAGAGTGCCTAGACATGCTATCAAATGAAACAGCTCCTGCTTAGGTGAAATATTTGACAAATTTGAGAGGGGAAGGGGAAAGAATTTCAGTGCTCAAGATGCTTTGATAAATCAGTACGAGGGCTGCCAACTCTGGTTTGGGAAGTTCCTGGAGATGTGGGAGGTGCAGCCTGGGGATGGCAGAGTTTGGGAAAGGGAGGGAAATTATTAGTATCCACCCTCCAAAGCAGCCCTTTTCCCCAGGGAAACTGATCCCCATAGTCTGGAGACCTGCTGTAATTCTGAGACTGGTCCAGGCTCCACCTGGAAGTTGGCAACCCTAATCAGTATGTATAGATCAAGGGTATAGGGTGGGGTGTGTGTGTGTGTGTGTGTGTTTTGCCACCAAGTCACAGCTGACTTATTGTGACCCCATGGGGTTTTCAAGGCAAGCGACATTCAGAGGTGGTTTGCCATTGCCTGCCTCCGCATCAGGATCCTGGTATTCCTTGGTGGTCTCCCTTCCAAATACTGACCAGGGCTGAACCTTCTTAGCTTCCAAGATCTTCCGAGATCGGGCTAGCCTGGGCTATCCAGGTCAGGGCATAGATGCTATGGATCAAGAAAACAAAACTAAGGTTTGACACAGTGCATCCAAAAGGCCCCATAACCACAGAAAATGGAGCTAAATGTACCATGATTCTATTGGGGGGGAAGCAAATATTCCCTTTTCTTTATTTTGGCTGCTTTACAGTTCAAATATGCCTTGCTAGAGAAAAAAAATAAGAATAAAGTAAATTGGAAGTGTGTCATAGTAAACAGTAAACTGGAGAATGTCCAGTGTAAGTTATCATGTAGATATAAGTCTTGTCATTAATATGAACATGGAAAAAGAACACAGGAAACTGGATGGAATTATATATAACGGGTGATACAAGATAACAGGATTCAGAACAGGAAGTAATTCTTGATTAGTAATTAAGTATAACAGGAGTCAGTGGATTAGTTTGAGAACACTTTCTATTTATAAATAATTTGGGGGGTGAATAATAAATAGATTGCTGGAGAATAAGATCACTATTCTGTATTATTGTTCACCACATAAATTAATAACATTGTGAACTGTAAAAAAAATGCTTTGCTAGAACCTTTCATGCCTCTGATGGATTGAGCGGAAGTCCACAAAACACGCAACATATAAGTAAGTCCCATTGAATTCAGAAAGAAAGGGTGCCTCCTCTATCAGAAGTTTGAGAAATACAGTATGAAAGTTTTGCAAGATGAAAAACGAAGAGGAGGATTTGCAGTACCAAACTGGCACCTCTACTATAAAGCAACAGCCCTGACATGGATGAAAGAATGGGCTACTTTGGAAAATCCAAGACTGACAAAGCTGGAATGTCATGTCCTGAAATTGGGTTGGCATGCCTTTGTATGGTATGAGAAAAGTAATATTCATAATTGCTTTTAAAAACATGTCCTAAGAGCATCATTATTAAAGGTGTGGGAAGAGACTAAGAAAGATTTCTATACAAAAATACCCAAATGGATCTCACCCTTGGAGGCTTTTAGTTATCCCACATTATTTACTAAAGATCAGTTTTGGAGATATGAAGATCTTTTAGGAAAGAATAATCTCTTGAAGACTCAAGACACTCTCCAAAGACAAGGTGTAAATTTAAATTGGTGGGGAGAGCTCAACTTGATTCTAGATATGCTAAGGACAAACAAATCGGTTTTTGTGATAAGCCTATAGATTTGGATAAAATATCGTTGACGAATGATGTAAAGCATATAAAAGCATTTTATACTATGTTACTAGAGGTGAAAATGCAGGATGAAATAGTAAAAAAAATGCAATGATAAAATGGGCTCAAAACATAGGCCACAATATTCAGTTAGACCAATGGTTGAAAGTATGAAAAACAAATATAAAATTTACTAAATGCATGGCATTTAAAGAAAATATTTATAAGGTGTTTTATAGATGGTATATGACACCAGATAACTTAGCCAAATGGTACCCAAACATGTCAAATGTATGTTGGAAGTGTAAATAGAATACTGGTTCCTTTTTCCATATGTGGTGGACTTGTAGTGTAATAAAAAATATTGGGTTTGGATTCATGATATATTGCAAAAAATAACAGGCATGACTATACCATTTGTTCCAGAAATATTTTTATTGAACATTATCCCAGAGACATTTTAAAAACCAGATAGATATATGATTGCACATGTAATTACTATGGCTAGAATTCTATTTGCAAAATACTGGAAAGGAGAAGAGGTCCCATCTAAAGAAGAAATAATCTACAAATTAATGTAAATGGCAGAAATGGACAAACTAATTTTGCAACTTTCAGATAAAAAAGAAGAAATTTTTGAAAACAATTGAACAAGATTTTACAAATGGTTGGAAAATTATTTTAAATAAACTGTAAATAAATCTATACTAAACATGTACGCTCTAAGTAGAAGAAGAAGAGGAGGAGGAGGAGATTGGATTTATACCCTGCCTTTCACAATCCAAAGCAGTCTCAGAGCGTCTTTCAATCTCCTTTCCCTTCCCCTCCCCACAACAGACACCCTGTAAGGTAGGTGGGGCTGAGAGAGCTCTGACAGAAACTGCTCTTTTTCAAGAACAGCTGTGCCAGAACTATGGCTTGCCCAAGGTCATCCAGCAGGTGCAAGTGGAGGAGTGGCGAATCAAACCCGGTTCTCCCAGATTAGAGTCCGTGCACTTAACCACTACACCAAACTGGCTCATAGAACATAAACTATTGCAGGTAAAATGTAAAATGATTCTGGTTAGGAAAATTTATTTAGATACTTATAGTACAGTCTCCATATGTGTTGTATGGTTGTTGTTTTTCTCTTTTGTTCTGTTTGTGTTTTTTTCCTTTTCTCTGAAAACTAATAAAAAATCTTTATGCAAAAAGAAGTTTTGAGAAACATGGTGTTATGCAACATAGGGGTAAGACAACATGAATGTTGGTGGAGTTATAGCACATGTCAACCATAGAAAATGAGAATCGGTTGAACTTCTGGTCTCTGCATTCCCAAACAGAAGGTTTTCAGAGTTGTCCCCTTAAGCCATGTCTAGATGAGCAAATAGTACTAAATTGGCAACATCTGTATGAGCAAAATTGACATAAGGAGCAACACATGCTCCAAAGCAAGAGCGCCAATGAAAAGGAATTTTAACAGTTTCGTTGTGTCTCCTTAGGGACCAGTCTGTTGAATTGTTTCTATAAGAACTGTTCCTTATATCAATTTAGCTACAGAAGTAACTCACTCATACCACGGGAATTGTTTGCCGTAACCACAATGAAGGTCTGGGATGAAAAACATCAGAGCACGTATTAGAAATGATGGTCTCCCCAACTCTGGATCTGATTTCCCCACCACCCAGCTGACTCATTGGCTAAGGGTCAAAGTAGAAGAGATACTGGGAGATCTATGAATAGATTCCAAAACACATTTTGGGGGCTGCTATACAGCATTCATCAGGAGCCCCCGATTCAGACCTGAGAGCACAGTTCAGGTCAGGGGAAGAACTTTAGAAAGATATATACAGGTAACTTCTATGATTCTTCCTGCAGAACAAATTAGCACTTGGATGAGAGTGTACTTTGAGAAAACAATGAAGGAAAAGGGTTAACCCTAGGGTTGCCAGGCCTCCTGCCATGACAGGAGACCTCCCACCAATTGTCTCTGTTTCCCATTTCCACTCTGAGCAGCGGTGGGAGAACAATTTTTTTAATGCTGCCAACCCCTGCTCTGGTACGTCATTTCTATGCTACAACATCCATTCTATACACTCCTGAACCTACTGAATCTGTGCCTCTAAAAATTACTTCCTGTCAATGATGGTCATTTTGACAGATGCAGGTTCAGAAGTGTACAGAATAGATCCTGTTGAGGCTAGAGACACTAACCTCAGGGGGGTCTCCAGCTGACACTCCTCTACCTGCTCTCCAAGTCTGGTGAGGATTGGATTTACAGGATCTACATTATGGCCACCCAAAGAAGGTGACCCCCAGGAAAGTGCTTTCCCCAGGCAGTCATTTCCCCAGAAAGCACTTTCCTGGGCGCACCTTCTTTGGGGGGGCCATAAATTGGACCCTGTAAATTGGACCCAGTAAAGTAGGGCAGGTAGTCAGAATGAGATCCTGTGAGTTTGGTGTCTCTAGCACACCAGGGAGCTGTTCTACTAGGTCACGGAACTCATGAACTGAAACAGTTTGTTTAGCTCCTAAAAGTTTGTGATGGTTCATGGTTTGTGAACTGGGCACGCCACGGACCACAAACCAAACTGTGTTTCCCCAGTTCATGCTGATCCCTAATCTTGAAGCCCTGGGTGGGCAAAAGTCTGCGATCGGGCCCCAGAATCACTGCTTTCCTTTCTGCTGGGAGCCTCCTCCTGCCAGGGCCACCCCAGCCTCAAGCAAGTGATAGCCCACAGCAAGACAGGTAGGTGCATGTGGCACACAGCCTGGAGGGGGCGCAAACATGTGCAGTGGCTGCTGAGCCAACTGCAGCCCAAGCTCTGAAGAGGTGGAGGCATGCAGCAGCAGAAGTCTACCTGCTCTTTGTCTTCTTTCCCCATCTGTTGTGGGGGGACAGGGCTGTGGGGAGTCAGGTTCCCCCCAACCGAAGACCCTGGTAATCAGGCCTCCCCAACCCAAGACCCTGAGAGGTCCCCCGAAACCCAAGACCCCAGGAGTCAGTTCCCCCGAAACTCAAGACCCTGGGAGTCAGGTCCCACCCACCCAAGATGTCCCAAGGCTAAGACTGCCCCAACAAGACCCCTTTGGGTCTTGCCCTTTGGCTCATGCCCAAGGGGTTGTGTCTCTGGATGGTAAATGCAAGGGTGGTAGAAGAAAAATCTGAAATGGAATGGAACGTAGTTGTGATGATTCCCTAGTTCTGGGCTGGCTTATATCCTGGATATGTAAGGGTGGTGGGGAGACATCTGGACAGCCATATGTCTAGAGGAAGCCAACAAAGACAAAAGTCACATGGCTTATCCTGTGTTGTAGGAGAAAGCAGAGGGCTGGTTCTTGATTCCATCTCTTTGAGCAGGAAATTGGTACAAGCGCAGGGGAAAACAGCAGTTCCCATGAGTGTTTAATTCACTAACCCTTGCAGATCTTAATTAACCTATATGTTGCGGTCAGTCCTTCCCACTTATTGGCTGGCAATAGAACCGAAGGCAACACCAATCACAGTTGTTTCCGCACTCTTGAACTTTCCGAGAATGGTGAGGTAGAAAATACTAAACCTGAGGTTTTTCTCTTTCTCCTGTTTTCTGACGTGTCCCTTAATACTATTTTCTCCCACCGAGGCCTGTCATCCTATGCTTGAAGGGCCTTAATTGGTACTCTCCAAACTGGAACACAACATGGGAAGGTTACAGAGTCTTAACCAAGCTTTGAAGGAAACTTGCTAGCAGAGAAATGAAAGATGCAAAGACAGGTTTCTGGTCTCATGTCAAATGTCTTTGCAGACAGAATTTTTAAAAGTTGTAGTTCTACCCTCGGTGGTTTAGCCGGATGGAGCTGAAGAGACAAAAGGCAAAGGGGAAGTCCAAGCAGACTTTGGTGACAAATGCAGAGGCAAACAAAAGGTAAATTCATTCCAAGGCAGGATCTGGAATCAGAGTTCAAACAATAAAGAGCTAGATGGATCAATAGTCTGCCTAAGAATAAGGTAGCTTTCTCTGTGGTCACTGAACAAAGACGAAAGGTATGTTCCATCCTCCCTGTCTGTGCTGGCTTTCTCCCCAATATGGACCCAAGGAATCTCACCATGTTTTCCTGTCCTCCACTGTTTCCTCACTACAGCAAACCTGTTAGGTACATTAGGCTGAGGGGGTATGACTGGTTGAAGTTTAACCAGCAAGCTTCCATGGCAGATTGGGGATTCAAATTTGGGCCTCTAAGATCCTAGTCAGAAACTCAATCCACTGCACCACACAGGCTCTGAGAGGTCAGGCTCCCCCCCCCCCCCCCGCTTTGTAACAGAAGGGTATTTTCGACCCTCCTTTCCTGTGCTGCCTGCCCTTGCTGGTTTCTCATGAGTAAACTTGTGCATCCATTGCAAATTCCAGGTGGATGTTTGGGAGCTAAACTGTGCCTGAATATTCCAGTTCCCTTCGTTTTTGGCTGTGCAAGTCCCATCATCATCCTGACAATTTTGGGACTCCTAGCTTTATCTTCTGATGAGTTGTGCCCATCACAAAGAATGTGCTGACTTCCACTGCAAACAACTTGGGCCTTGGGGGGGGGGGGGCTTGAAATAATATGGGCCAGGATATTCCTGTCATTTTTGGCACTGCAGCACCCACAAACATCCTGCAGCTGGTGGCTTGTTTAAAAATGTTCAGCTTTATGTTCTGACAAGTTATGCCTACTGCAAAGAGACAAGCTTTGCCGCTGTTACAAATGAAATTGGTCGGCTAGGTAACCTAGGCCAGGAGGTTCCGGATCTCTGCATTTTTGATACTGCAGTTCCCATCATCATCCTGAAGGGGGTGTTCAATTTTCAAATGCCTAGATTCATATTCTGTTCAGTTGTGCCTGACAGAGGCTACCATAGCTTCCATTTCAGAAAGCTGGGGCGGGCGGAGGGGGGGGGGAGTTCAGAATGGGCCGCTGTTCTGATTCCCTTAGTGTCTGGCACTACAATTCCCATGATCATCTTGAAGCCAGTGGCCAAGTTGGAGACTCCTAGCTTTGTTTTCTCATGAGGTATGCGTGCCACAGATGGAAGGATCCTTTTGTTATTAAAAAAAAAGATTTATACTGTGCTTTTCTCCCCAATGGGAGAATGTACCCTGGAGAGCCTTGCAGTCTGCAGATCAGCTTCTACTGGTAGTCCCTGGCCCAAAATACATCTGCTTAACCTCAACCTGGACCAGGGCCTTTTCTGCCCTAGCCCTGACCTGGTGGAACACGTTCCCATCTGAGATCAGGGCCAAGCGGAACTTATTACAGTTCCTCAGGGCCAATAAAATGGTCACCAGACCATTTTGCTGGGGCGGTGGATGCTCAACCATCTCAGCCTCCCCTGCTCATGGTTATTTATTAATAGTTATTATCTGACTAAGATCCTGCAGCAGGTACTATGGACTGCTCTGGAATTGTCTTTGTTTTAGTTGCCATCTTGTTCTGTTTGTCTTAAATTTGGCTTTGATTATATGTTCATTGCTTTTATCTTTTATATGTTGTGAGCCACCCTGCACCCACTTGCGGGATAGGGCAGGATACCAGCTTAATAAATAAATTAAATCAATAAATAAAGTGGCTTGCATCATTCTCCTCTCCTCCATTTCATACTTACTGTTCATGCCCTGCTGGGGCTTGTGTCTGAGTGAAGGCTCCAAAGGCCTTCAAGGCTATTGGTTGTGTTGCCGGTAACACATATTTGTTGCCTTACCTCCAGTAGTGGCACTGTCATTGAGAGCCAGTTTGGTGTAGTGGTTGAATGCGCAGACTCTAATCTGGGAGAACCGAGTTTGATTCCCCACCCCTCTACTTGCACCTGGTGGATGACCTTGGGCAAGCCATAGCTCTGTACCAGCTTTTCTCTCAAGGACAGCTCTGAAAAGAGCTCTCTCAGCCCCACTTACCTCACAGGGTGTTTGTTGTGGGGAGGGGAAGGGAAGGGAAAGGAGTTTGTAAGCCTCTCTGAGACTCCGAGTGAGTGAAGGGCAGGATATAAATCCAATCTCTTCTCCTTCTTCTTCTTTAGTTACATTGTATATAGTTCATGCAAATGAAGGATCCTAGCTACTTACTTTGTATTGGTTGTCGTTAAAGGTGGGTGTGGTTTCTACAAGCTAAATCGGCTCCCGTTGAGCCTGTGTCGTTGGTTCAGAAGTTCAATAAAGAAGCATGTTGTTATGAAAAGAGCTGCCTCGTCTCAATATTTAATACTTACAACAATCCTATAAGGTAGGTTAGGCTGAGAGCGTGTGGCTAGCTTAAGATGACCCAGAGAGTTTCCATGTCACATTGGAGATTCAAAGACTGGTCTCCCAGATTCTAGTCCAGTACTCTAAGCACTGCACAACACTGGCTCTCAAGTGAACATAAATGGTTTGGTTCGACCACGGAGCAAATTCCAGAAACAGAAGTCAATTTGAAGCAACAAAGAATTTGAATGTAGTTAAATTTTTGTGGGCTGTGCCATAGTGCAAATCCACCAGAACACATGTATACTTTCAGTTTCCTACCTGTATTGTTTGCTGTAACTTGATCTAAACCAAAGATATGAATCCACCACTAAATTAAATACCAATAACTATATGATAAGGAGATGCAATTATATCCTTGTAACTCTGTTATCTAGGCTGCTGTCCTTCCATCACTTGCTCTGTATCGGTCCTACTGAAGTTAACTAAATCTCACTTAGTGGCCATTAGAGGGCCTAAAATGATGAGTTATTCAGCCATCCGCCGCTGTCTTTCAGCCAGTTAGCTTATTGCAAAGGCAAGCAATAGACCAGAGCTGATCTCATTGACATTAATGCTACCACGATTTGAGTCGACGTCCTCTAAAGGTCAAACGGGAGAGCTTAAGAGAGCCAGATCAAGCTGTCAAACACTTCTGAAAAATGTCAGGGCTGCTTTGAACATTTGGGCTTTTCCCTCGGTCTCTTTCCTCCCCCCCACCCTCTTTTTTTTCCACTTGAGATGTGAAAGAAATCAATCACTGCCAACGTCTGTTCAACATTTTAAAGTTTCTTTGGTCATTGCTGGATTGCTCCCAAGTAGGAGTTTCTCACCGTTCTCGAACCGTCGCAAGCATCTCCCCGGTAAAGGAAATTTGCTACCGCCTGCTGCGTACCAGGCTCCTTAAATTCGAGCTATCACAGAGCTGCGGAATGTACACGGCATCCTTACAATAGTCTCATGCTGACCAGACATACTGACTTGCCGCCGCGGCTGGGATCATAGAGAAATCTCCTACTGTGAAGGTTTAAAGAGCTGTATATAGTGGAATCTTTTAAGAGGGAGAGGGAGGGAGACAGAGAGAGAGAGAGACAGGTTGGTCTTTACGGATGCCGGTGAATTATTTATGTGATTAAAAGTGTGCGTTGGCAAAGAGAACACAAATTGCCTCAAAAAAAATGTTTCAAAGGGAAAACCCCGTTCGTTTTGCTAGGCTCAACAGCATGTTGAGGAAGGAAAAGTTTCCCAGCAAACAGAGCTGGGGATGTAAAGACCAGCCAAATTCTACCCCACTTGAAAGCAGAAGCAAGCAGAACTGATCTCACAGGGGGGCTGGAAGATCTTACACCCGCCGTAGCCAGACACCCACGGCTGACAGAACTAAGTAGTGCTGGTCTTTTAAATACATGTTCATCATATTATATCCTCCTGAAACTGCTCAGCTTTGCAGATCAGGGCCTCAAGTCGGGTTGCCAGCCCCCAGGGGGGGGGCGGAGATCTCCCGCTATTACAACTGATCTCCAGGTAACAGAGAACAGTTCCTCTGGAGAAAATGGCTGCTTTGGAGGGTGGACTTTATGGCATTGTACCCTGCTGAGGTCCCTCCCCTCCCCCAGACTATGCCCTCCATAGGCTCTACCCCCAAAATCTCCAGGTATTTCCCAACCCAGAGCTGACACCCCTAACTGGAAGCCATGCACGTCAAAATAATTTGGCTGAAAATACCAGGCGTCCATCCAGCTCAGCAGTGGCTGAAAGTGGCCACCCAAAGTGGACATAAGCAAGCAGAGGATGCAAGTAATGATCATCCTTTGTCTGTTCCTAGCATCTGGTAATCAGAGAGATTCTGGTTCTGAACATGGAGGTTCCATTTACTTAACTGAATGGTGGAAGGACCAAGGAGTATCTCTGGGATTCCTCAATACTACCATCATTCCACTCAGGCAGCAGAGAATGTATTTGGAAGTACATTTTGGCATGTACTAAAATGGTTGGAATTGCCCAAGGAGAAGACTCAGTTCAGCTAAACCATTTAATTGAGGGGAAGGGTTGAGTTTAATATACCTCACAATCCTAGTTACACTGCCCCTCTGTGAGGTGAGGAGTTCAGAAGTAACGTTCTAATTTGTTTCTACTGCTCCAGATCCACACTTCCAGTGGGAACAGAATCCCTTGTCAATCGTCTCAGATGCTATGCTTCAGCATACGCAGACTTACCTTGCCAAAGCATGATGCAGAAATGTATCCTCCGATATCAAACAGAGACAGACTACCCACACAGTCTCTTGTGGGAATCTGGATTTTATGGTATTTAATTTTCAATTTATTGTTCTCTTATTTGATAGCAATATGGCTCTTATTCATTCCAAAGAGCAGAGCAAGGACTGCCACCCATCCGTATATACTTGCTTTGTATCATTCTTCCCAGCCTTGTACGACTAAATTTTCTATATCTTTTGGGCAGAATTAGGGTTGAAAACCCTTGGGAGAATAGGTGGGGTGGGATTGTGTCAGGAGTACCTCTGAAGACCTGCCTCCTGCAGACCTAAGTGCAGTGGAGGATCAGTTCCCAGCTCCAGAGGAGCCTCCACCTGAACCAGAGGAGGCTCAAGCAAGCACCTCTCAGGGCATTACCCCAGCACCAGCAGCAGCTGAGCCACAGCCAAGCTCAAGCCCACCTGATTCACCTCCTCGGGTGGAACGGCTAAGGTCACGATCCAGGCAAGACTTAGCTGCTAGGAGAAAAGAGGCATGCATACATAGTCGCAGATCACTCAGCCCTGAGTTTTAGAGGGAGCCGGGACCTCACTGCCAGCTGCTAACAAGCACAGGAAGTGGTTGGGTATATCAGGCACAGCACAAAGACCAACAACTTGTGCTAGCAACAAGTCATTCTGGCTAAGCTTTGCACCTGCTCGGCTCGCATCAGCTAAACCTGATCCTGGACCTTCTGGCTCATGACTCCGGCTGACTTCGGCTTGATTCTGGACCCTCTGGCTCGTGACTTCGGCTCTGTCTGACTTTGGCTTTTGGTTGACTCCTTGGACTGGTTTGCTCGTGAGTTTTCCTCTCTGACCTTGGCTTGGACTGACTCTGCGTTCAGCTTGTGTTTTGGACTTGGTAGTTTGTTCCTGATTTGGCTTGACTTTGGACTGGCTCGCACTTCAGCTTGGCTTCTGACCTACTGGCACCCAGCCCGTGACAGATTGACCCTAATGGTGTCCCATGACACTGTGATGTTACTTCTGGTCACCACATTGTGGGATGCTCTAGGATTCGCCTCCATGGTATCACAGCTGGAAGTGATATCACAGTGTCACGGGATACCATCCCCCCCATTTTTCTTTTGCCACTGAGCAGCAGTGGGTGTGGGTCGTCCACCAAACTGGGCAACCTGGCTCCCCTAGCCAGAATATCTTTCATGGGCATCAGGTTTGGTACCCCACAGGGAACAGCAGATTCCAGAAAGGTTCAAAATGAGAGAAGGCCCGGAGATACATGTGGAATAAAAGTGTTAATCCATTCAAATCTCCAAGAAAATTTTGTTTGCTGGTAATATGTCAATGGTTCTGTTAGTTTTTCCTCCTACTGGACTCAAAATCTATGAACTGAGATGTGAGAAAGATTCTATTTGGACAAACATCTTCTTTATAGAAAGCTCCATAGATTAGACTCGCACACTTTAAAGCGTTGTACAGCCTTAAGTAATCCATGAAAAACCCAAAACCAAGAATGAAATCCATGCAATACCTTTTATTAGGACCAGCCAATTGACACATAACCACATGATAAATAATCCTTGATTATCATCAAAAATAATCCTTGATTATCATCTGTGTTTATTGAAAATATGAATGTGTTTCAAAAGTTTAAAGAAGTTAAAGAACATTTTGGATATACCAAATCAATATTCAGAGCTGAGATTGGTCGCCTTTCCCTCAGGAACATTGATATTAAGAGCTGTGTTGCCTTCCTTAACTGTTACAGAGGAAAGATCTACTAATAGAGGAGATCATTATTACTGGGTCACTGAAGACCTATAATAAATTTCTCTCCTAACATTTCTCAATACCTTTTCTCCATATTGAACCAAGAGAATATGTTCTTAAATAGTTCCTCTAGAACCAACAAATCACCTGTTGGGAGCAGTGGGAATTTCAATGTTTTGGTTCCCAGTGAATAGAATAAATTCAAGGGCTGATCCATTGATCTGAAATTTTGTTGACATAAACATTTTTATAGTCTGCAAATACTGCAGTCTGTTCCGTGCGCCTCGGCGTAGTCATGCTGGCCACATGACCACAGAGAAGTCTTCAGACAACGCTGGCTCTTGGAAACAGAGATGAGCACCACCCCCTAGAGTCAGATTCAACTAGCTTTCGAGCAAAGGAAACCTTTACCTTTAAGCAGAGTTAAACCCTTTTAAGTCCATTGAAGTCAATGGGCAGAGAAAGATATAACTCTGCATAATATTGCATGGTTGATCACTCTCCTTTCTTGTGTGATTCCAGTGCTCTCTTTGTCGACCTTTGAAAGGGGACCCAACATCAACCAAAAATGAGCTTTAATTAAGACTGCAGACCTGTTTTTAGGGCCATGATGGCTCAGAGGTTAAGACGCTGAGTTGTGGAACGGAAGGTTGGTAGCTCAGCAGTTCGAGACCCTAGCGCTTCATGACGGAGTGAGCTCCCATCCCTGGCCCCAGCTCCTGCCAACTAGCAGTTCGAAAGCAAGAAAGTGTAAGTAGATAAATAGGTACCGCTTTGGTGGGAAGGTAACAGCGTTCCATGCACCTCAGCATTTAGTCATGTTGGCCACATGATCACGAAGTAGTCTTTGGACAGTGCTGGCTCTTCGGCTTGGAAACGGAGATGAGCACCACCCCTCTAGAGTCAGATTCGGCTGGCTTTTGAGCAAGGGAAACCTTTAGACTTCTTTTAGATAACCAAACCATCTTTTGTAAACACACTATTGATGGCAGGACTGCCAAACCTAGTTCATAAAAACTGCTTTTGAGTAGACTTCCCGGGGAGGGGGTAGGTGCTGAGAGCTCCTGGAAGGGGAGATTCATGAGGTGCCATGGGATTTCCCAGTTCCTTCACCTTGTACTTCGTTGTGGGCCCCCAGTTTACATATTTTTCTACTTTTTAAACCCTTAACTGCCCAAACTGAACTTAAAATGAGATGGAGGGTGGTCTTCATCCAACAAGATAAACCTCAGCTGGTGAATTCCAATACTTTATAGAAGTGGGCATGCACTTGAAAACTCACACCTTGAATAAAACTCTGTTGGTCTTCGAGGTGCCCCTGGACTCTAACTTCGTTCTATTGCTTCAGAACAAAACAGCTGCCGACTTTGATCTTAAATACCGTATGTTAGTATCATTTAGTGGAAATTATGAATGTCACCATTCAGTCTTACAATATCTCTGCGAACAAGAAAATCCTCTCACTGATGGTTCCAGCAAATGTCCTCTGTTGTTTTGGACAGATTACAGGACCGTTCCATTGCATCTATGCTGTGAGCGTTCTAAATATATTTCCCATTACCCATTCTCTGCCTAAGAGAAAGTTTATTTTTATGTGCTTAGATTCATTCCTGGTCCACCTTACAGGAAATTGAATTCTTACTTGCAAGCAGGGAGAGGTCGGTTACTGTGAAAGTGACCTGCTCCATTGTTTCATCACAAAGATTGAGATTTACATAGAGACTGTAGTAGACGGTTTTATGGCTATGTGACGACTTTACTCATTTGTGTATTATTCATATGCTTATTCTGTTTTGTTATGACCTATGGCTAAAACACTACATTATTCATCACCATCGTTATTTAGCCGTCCCGGCGAATACCACAGATAGACCTGTCCTCCATGAATATGTAACCCTTTGAATAATGAAGCGGCCTTGCACTGGGTTAGACTTTTAGTCCATCTAGCCGACTGTTGTCTATGCTAATTGGCTGGGGCAATTCAGTGTCTCAATAAGAACTTTTTCCCAGCTCTATTTCATCAGGTTCTTAAGTGGGAGATGCCAGGGACTGGACTTGCTTGAAAAACACATGCTGTACCATTACACTATGGTAGGGTTGCCAAGTCTTTAGTACTCACCGGCGAGGGGGAGTCCTCCGGCCGGGAGTTTCCCCAGCAGCGACATCACCGGAAGTGATGTCAGCACGTTGGGGGCGTTGCCAGAGCGTCACCCTGGCAACGCCCCCCAACGTGCTGACGTCACTTCCAGGCGACGTCATTACGATGGGGAAGTCGTCCTGGCTGGACGACTTCGGGGGTGGGGTTCCCCCCGCCGGCCGAATGCTGGCTGGCGAATCGGGAACCCCTTTAGCGGGGGATCCCCCGCCCCCCGGGCTGACTTGGCAGCCCTACACTATGGTCTAAAGATTCACCACATTTTCAAGGGGCCATCTTGCTGTAGTGAGCTTCATAAGTTCTTCAACTTAATTGAGTAACTCAAAGTTTTAGTATTGGGCGGTTGGGATTTCAGTGTATACATTTATTCTACAAGCCACTCGCCTTCTCCAGCCACAACCAAGGGGGAGGGTGGGGTATAAATCAAATAAAGAAAAATATTTACAATGAATCCTTATCAGGAAGACCATTGAGGATCAATCAGTCTTACATTTGTATCCCACTCTTCCTCCAGTAAGGTCATGGCAACCTGTGAGGATTCCCTTTTCTGTTTTATTTCCAGAGCAACTCTGTAAGGTAGGTTGGGCTAAGAGTGACTGGTCCAAGGTCTCTCGTTTTTCTTTTTTGGTGAGTATTATGTGTGCATGCATGTGTGTGTGTGTGTGTGTGTAAGAGAGAGAGAGAGGCTGGAAGTCATGGTAACTTCTGACAACCCCTAGTGGGGCTAGGATGTTTCTGAGAGGTGGCATGATAACCTGCCTCTGCACCCTGTGTTCCCTCTAAGCTGAGTTAGTGTGAGCTAGCTCACAGCTTTTTAGCCTCTGGCTCAAATATTTTTTTGTCTTAGCTCAGGAAAGATGGCTCCAGAGTAAACTAATTTATGCAGTAGCCAAATCACCTGCTCGCAACTTTTAACACTGGTAGCTCACAAAGTAGAATTTTTGCTCACAGGACTCCATAACTTAGAGGGAGCATTGCTTAGAGGTCACCCTTTCAAGTACTCACCATGGTCAGCCCTGCTTAGCTCCCGAGGCCATTTGGAAAGCATAACCAATCAAAGAGAATTCAATCCATTCAGAGTGTGTGAGGACAACTCCCAACTGAAGACAGAAATTGTAGGACCAACATAACTCTAGATCTAATCAAGGAAGATGCAGTGTGAGGTATGATCAGTGGACCTAATTAGCATCTGCTGAGCTATAAACACTTATACCAGAGGTGTCAAACTTATTTGTTATGAGGGCCAGATTTGACATAAATTGGTCTTTGTCGGCCGGGCCATGTGTGTCATAAAATGTAATGCCAGGTAGCGGAGATACGAACTTTATAAAGGACACAGACAAACACAATTAAAGATATTATATCAACGATTCCATTGAAGCCCCACATTAGAGGCTAATATTTCTCCACAAAAATGTGGTTACTTGAGTTTGCTGAACTCTATATCTTTACTGTGGTTAATCCCAAACCTCCCCCCCCCCCCCAAAAAAAATATAAACTACAAATATAAATGGTCTGAGCCTAGGACCCAGGAGGAGAACATGAAACAGCTGAGCATTGCAAGCTTCTCCCCCACTCCGGCCTACTCAGAGTGGCAGTGGCTTTCCAGAGTACCATAGAGTTTTCAGGGTGATTGCTAGAGCGTCGTCCTGGCAATGTGCCCAGCGTGATGACATCACTTCCGGGTGACATCATCACGCCGGGCACATCGGCCTGATTAGGCCACTTTGAGGGTGGGGTTCCCCCTGCCGGCTGGATCCGGACCAGCGAATTGGGGACCCATTTAGTGGCGGAATCCTCCCCCCCCCCGGGGGACTTGGCAGCCGAAGGCCCCGTCCACACTGTCACTTTTGCTGCTAATTTCTCCCTATTGTTTTGGGTTCCTCCCCCTTTTCCACATGTGTTTTGCTCCCTCTGGGACTACTAGAGAGAACAAAACATATGGGGGGTGGGGGAACCTGAAGCAATAGGGAGAAATGAGCAACAAAAGTGACAGTGTGGACGGGGCCCTAGTGTCACCTCAGGATGTATTCTGCTATTATTCCATTGGAACTCCACATCAGGAAGGTGTCTCTGTGTTAAAACTAGTATTTCTCTGCAAAACTGGAGGCCCTTGAGTTTGCAGGACTCTATATTTTAACCCATGCTGGTCCCAAACCTTCACACACACACACACACACACACACACACACAGCCTTAAAACGTACCTGCCTAAACTGGAAAGGTGGGGGAATTATGGGATTTTGCAAAGCCAGTTTTAAAATAAAGATGAAGCACAAGGATCACAGCAGAAGTAATCTCACCCCAGCGCCTACCTGTGACGAGGACTATGGAGGCTTGAGGCAGTGGCTGGGAAGTTTGGCAACCCTGCCATCTGCCTCCTGCTCTGAGGGAGCTCCGCCCTAAGCTCTTAGTTTAGAGGTAGCCCCACCCTCTGCTTCCTGCTCTCAGTGGCAGCCCCGCCCTCTGCTGTTTATACTCCCAGGCATCTCAGGCTGAGAACAGCAAGGTTGGGCAGGGGCTGGGCAGGCCGGTTCCAGCCCACGGGCTGCAGGTTTGACACCCCTGACCTATACTAAGTGAAGAGACCAAAGTTCTTTGTCAAGGCTGCCCTCTTTGTTCTGGATGAATTGCTCCTCTTTCTCAAGCCAGAGACCCTGAAAAAAGACCTTCTTTTGGTAATGTAACTGAGATTACCCTGGGTGAGGAACCAGTGTTCCCTCTGTGCTGAATTAGTGTGAGCTAGCTCACAGATTTTTAGCCTCCGGCTCACATGTTTTTGTCCCAGATCAGGAAGGATGGCTCCAGAGCAGACTAATTTATGCAGGAGCCAAATCACTCGCTCACAACTTTAATGCCAGTAGCTCACAAAGTAGACTTTTTGCTCACAGGACTCCACAGCTTAGACGGAGCATTGGTGAGGACCAGTCAGCTCACAGCAACAAACACCATTCAGCTAAATAAGCTTTATTATAAAGAAAATGAAGAGGAAGGGTTAAAGACAATACAATTCCTGTGAGGGTGCAAAATACATAAAAACATCAAAGCTACTTTAATAGATACACTTACTGAAGGTACTTACAGCATAGATGTTAAGTTCTTGAAGCACTGGCAGATAACAATCCAAATTCAAGCAGTATAATCCAAAGTAGATGCAATAGCAAGATAACACAGTGGAGGCAAAAAAAAAAAGTATTGAAGGAAAAGGACATGGAGAAATAGAGATGGGGGACACTTCCAAGATAGTCTACATTTATAGAAAATGTCAGCCACTGATCTGCTGACCTCTTAAGGTAAAGGTAGAGGTTTCCCTTAATTGAAAGCTGGTCGAATACGACTCTAGGGATGCGGTGCTCATCTCCGTTTCCAAGCCGAAGAGCCAGGGCTGTCCAAAGTCGTTTCCGTGGTCATGTGACTGGCATGACTAGATGCCGAGGTGCACAGAATGCTGTTACCTTCCCACCGAAGTGGTACCTAATTTTTCTACTTGCAATTTCTTGCTTTCAAACGGCTAGGCTGGCAGGAGCTGGGACCAGAGATGGGAGCTCACTCTGTCATGCAGCACTCGGTTCTTGAACTGCTGAACTACCGACCTTCCAGTCTGCAGTTCACTGTCTTAACCACTTGAGCCACTGCTCTTACAACCAACCAAAATACCATCCCCATATTGCTTTCCGGAAGATGAGAAAAAACTCCTCCCTACCCTTACAGCTGTGATCAGTGAATTAATTAGCAGGGCTGTTGGATGCCTCTGGAATGGCTTTGAGTTCATAATGGCCAGGGCCTGGAGGGCTGCAGATGAAATTTTCTTGAAGAAAGCTCTTTCCCGTGACATCTGTATTAAGCTTGGAGAAGAGATCTTGATGGATCCTAATTTAGGAGTTTAACATAAGATTCTTCCTTTGAACATTTTATTTTGTTTTGTTTTGTTTTTTGCAACGTACAGTATGTGAAAGCTTATGTTTGAATAAATTTTGTTTACCGCTGGATTTGGTTGATTTTGGGGGGGGTCGAAAGGGGCTCTGTGGCTTCTTCTTTCCTGCATTTTTTCTAAGAACCAGACTTGAAAATGGGACATGGATCTAAGCTGTGGTGTGTTGTGAGCAAAAATTCTACTTCATGAGCCAAAATAGCTACTAGCATTAAAGTTGAGAGCCTACATTTGACTATTGTGTAAATTAGTTTTTTAGAAGATTATCACCATAACCCTGTCAAAATCTCAGAATGAATTGTTTTAAACTATATTTTAAGAATGATTTAAACATTATCAATCAAGTCAAATTTCATTACAGAAAATGTTTTAATTTCTCTCTTCTTTGTTTCTCTGTTTTCCAGAAATTGTAAACACTTGTCAATATTAATATTATTCTCATTAGACATATGTAGTTAAATTCTCATTAAGTTCTCCAGGTGATCTGTATCTAGCCAATTTTTAATAATAGTTTTAATGGCATTCATCAAGCTAAAACCTCTCTTGCAGTAAGCACTTGAGGCTGGAAAAGTTCCACAAACATCAAGAAGATTGAGTTCACTGAATTGTTCTTGCTGTCATGTAAACGCTAGTATGTCCTGAAAGCATTCTTTGCTCCAGCTTTTATCTTCTCTGCAATGGTTAATTTGAACATTCCAGCCACTACTCTCTTGAAACACAATACGGGGGTACCACTTCAGTCATTTTCTTTCTGATACTTAAGACTGGCTCATACCACCTTACTTTCACCCTGACACTGAAATAGTCCCTGTGCAGGAAAATAGTCACACATGAAATGGCCCTGTGATAAAGTAGTAGGAACCCAGGAGGGCTGATTCCTACTTTAGTAGCCAGTGGCCTGCTGATAGAACAAGGATGAAACACACCCTTTCATGTAGTTCTTTGAAATCAGGTATGTAAGCATCCCATCACTGCCAGTGGAGATCACAGAGACTTGTGTTCGGTCAAGCAGTATGCATTCAAGGCAGCGCCAAGAACCCCAGGCCAAGCAAAAAAAGCCTTCATGGGGAATCTCAGGGCAGAAGAGGTGTTGAGTTCCCGCCCAAGAGTTCCCGGGCAGGACAGAGCAGGTCCCTCCGGCATTCCCTGAAGTAGGAAGGAGGCACATTCCAGACAGGTGGGGACAAACATTTTCTACGCACCCTATTCAGGCTTCCCCCAAAAAGAACCAGAGCCAGACAAGGCTGCCAAACTCCCCTGTACAAAACCACCAAACGCCCCTCAAACCCAACCACCAGGTTGTGAGCCCGGCTCAGCTAGTCTTCCCAGGATTTCCATCCTTGCCAGCAAGAGGCCCACAGCACCACCACCCACCCTGATGGCACTGATGAAGAGGAGCCCACAGAGGATCACAAGGCCGTGTTGCTGGCCCAAAGCCACCAAGGGGGCAAAAGGTGCACAAGTGTCATTGGCTGGAGTGTGGCCTGGGGTTGCACATGTTTGGATGGCTCAGCTGCTGCTCTTTTCAAGTGGGCTGGGCATGGTGACAGCAATGGGAAGAAGGCAGTGGGCGGCTCGGCTAGGTCGATGGCGGCAGGGCAGGGGCAGCAGGCCGAAAGCACAGGCTAGGCAGATAGAGCAGGCTTGGGCTGCAGCGGGCTAACTTGGGCTTGGCCAGCAGTGACTTGATGTTGAAGTGGCTCTTGGGTGGCAGCAGCAGTGCCTCGGTGGGGGCAGCTCCCAGCACGTATTACCCAGCTGGCACAGGCAGGGTCTACAGCATCTTCTCACCGCCACCGGAAGGAGAGCTGCCAGGTGCAAGCACCAGCTCTGCCCTTTATAGGGCCCACAGGTGCCGGCTGAACATGAGGGTGGGGCTGCCCCACGGGAAGAAGCACCCCCCTCCAGTGTTCACACTAAACTCCCCGGACTGTTGCCCTGTGTTGAGCCAAAAATCTCTGCCCTAAGGGCTAAAAATTTGTGCACCAGTGCAGGCTCGTGCAGTTTAGTGGGAACACGGGCATAGATGTCAGATGAGCTTATCACATTCTCCTTGATGGTGGCAGAGAGGAAGAGTGAAAGAGAATTTCCCTTAAAAATATCTTCCTCTCCATCATCATCATCATCATCTTTTCCCTTTCCCATAAAGTACTTCCCCCTTCCCATAGGGTTGCCAATAAATTGGAATTGGTATTTTTATGTAGCTATAACTTTGTTGCCTGAATCCAGCGTTTAACGAGAAAACCTTTTCACTACATTCTTTTGCACATGAATTGGCTGTTTGTGTTTTGATAGGGAATATGTCGCAGAGGAAATTCAGTTGAAGTTCTTCAAAACAAGCCACTCACCCACCCCTTCTAGCCTCCCCCTCACCAATTTCCTTAATTTTTCACCTTTAGGCTGTTGAGCCCACAGAACTGACAATTATAATTAAGCACTTTGTTTTAAGTAGCTTTTCTTGTTTTATTCATAGCTAGCAGCCCTCAGACTTGCCTCAGTGACAACCGTGCAAAGCACAACCAAGAGCAAAACAAGATTTCTATTCATTCCCACAATGCAGCAACCTGGTGACAACTCCACTGGGCACAAAGCCACATGGCTGACAACCAAAGGAAAAAGTTTGGAAGTAACAAGCAAGTAAGAAGTAAGTCTTATTTTCAAATGTCAGCAAGAAGTTATGCTGTCTTTTTTCCCCCCCTCCCTTCCTATACAAGCTGTTTTGGTCTAAAGCAACTCTGCCTTAAATCAACTCTTGCCAGACATGTGTTACATATGTGAGTGGGGGTAAAGGGCAGGACAGCATGCCAAAGTCACTTCCTGTTTCAGAACAGGAAGTGACATCATGACACTCTAGAAATTTTAAGACCTCTGAGATAAAAAGTCTACGGTTTTACCATAGAAATTTTGAGATTCTTCGAGCATCATGCCTTTACCCCCACTCACCACTCCATTGAGCAAGTATGAGGGACAGGGAGCATTACTGAAAGGTCCCCTGCCATTACTAGGTAAGTGGCAATCCTATTTAAATGCCAAAATTAGGCCAAAACAAGCAGGTGGACCTGCAATACTCACAGTGGGGGGGAGTAGAAGCTCAACGTTGAGGAGGAGGAAGCACCCGCAGGTGAGCTTCTCCCCCCCTCCCCCAGCACCAGCAGTGAAGCCCAGGCCCACCAATCCTTCTCCCCCCCACAGGCACTGACAGCAAGGCCCAGGCCTACCGATCTTTCCCCCACGCACACCGGCACCAGCAGAGAGGCCTGAGCGGCTCTCAACTGCCAGGCCCGCTACCAACCCCCCCCCCCCCCATGGGCCCCAGCGGTGAGGCCTGGGCCCATCGATCTCCCCCCCCCCCATGGCCCCAGCGGCGAGGCCTGGATGCCTCCCAGCCGTCGGGACCACCAATCTCCCCTCCCCCATGGGCACCAGCAGCGAGGCCTGAGCAGCTCTCAGCCACTGGGCCTGCTGATCTCCCCACACATACACAGGCACTGGCAGGGAGGCCTGGACCCCTCGCAGCTGCCGGGCCAACCGCCCATCTCCCCACTCCTGCACGCACGGCACCGGCAGCGAGGTCTGAATGAGTCCCAACTGCCGGCCAGCCACAGAGTTCCCAGTGTGGTTTTGGGGGGGGATTTAAATATCTCCCATATTTTTAAAAAAAACTTTTCGGATTTTTCTGCACACCTGGGGAGTCCCCCAAGTGTGCAGGAAAATCTCTTTGCCCCCTAGGTGCCCCCGATGTGCGGATTTAGATATCCACATGCAGGGGCTGCCTTGCTTATTAGGTATATAGATGGCTCAAGCTGCCCTGGGCCTCTGGGCCTCTTTGTTCTCTTTATGGAACAATTAGTCACTGAAAGGGTTTTGAACCATCACTGCGTTCTACAGTCATCCTGATTGAATTAGGCCTATTCCAGTAATCAAACTATTGTTATTTACCAGATGTGGAAGCCAGCCAGAAGAATATAACTACCCAGAGGTTTGGCTAGGTATGATGGGAACCGTACCCCTCACACACTAGGGTTGCCAACTCTGGGTTGGGGTATTCTGGAAATATGGGACTGGAGCCTGGAGAGGGAGGACTTTGGGGAGGGGAGGGAGCTCAGCAGGGTTGTGATGCCATTTTCTCCAGAGGAACTGCTCTCTATTATCTGGAGATCAGCTGCAATTTCAGAAGAGTCCAGGTCCCACCTGGAGGTTGGCAAGCCTTTTACACACTGTGGTCATGGTAAAGGGCATTTTACTGTATAACAACAGCTGAGGGCTGGTGCCCACAGTTTAACTCCCAGAGGGAGGCCACTGTAATAGCAGAATTAACCATGCCACTCTGCATACTCACACTGCAAATAGCAGTGCAGATCAGCCATGACACTGAAACAGAAAGCTTTACTGACAGGAACATTCTTCTTCCAAGAGCTCAGGGAATGGCAAAGGCATGTCCACCATTGCAAGCCTTCCCTGGCATGACAAATTCTAGTTGGAGCCTTTCACACTCAACATGGATAGTCAGAAACAATCTCTTTGCCACCTGAACATACCTTGTTCCTGAGTATGGTCTGAAGATGCAACGATGCAGCAAGATGTTTCCTGAAGACAAGCAGACCTGGGTTTAGTCAGTGCCTAGTTCAGGGGACCTCCTGGGATTCCTATGATCACCACTTTGGCTTCCATGGTGGCGGGAAACTGGGATATAAATGTTATGAATTAATAAATGAAATTGTGTGCAGATTAGCTCCAAATCACTCCAAAGGATACCTTTTCTACATGGCACTGTAGCAATTCACCACAATACCATTTTTTGTTGTTGTTCAGTTGCACAGTCAAGTCTGACTCTTCACAACCCCATGGACCACACCACACCAGGCCCTCCTGTCCTCCGCTGCCCTCCAGAGCTTGCCCAACTCCGTGCTCGTTGCATCAATAACAGTGTCTAACTATCACATCCTTGGCCATCCATTTCTTCTCTGACCTTCAGTCTTTTTCCCAGCATTAGGGGCTTCTCCAGTGAGTGCTCCCTTCTCATTTGGTGGCCAAAGTATTTGAGCTTCAGCTTCACTATCTGGCCTTCCAGGGAACAGTCAGGGTTGATTTCCTTTAGGATTGACTGATTTGATCTCCTTGAAGTCCAAGGGACTCTCAAGAGTCTTCTCCAGCACCGTAATTCAAACACATCTATTCTTCAGCACTCAGCCTTCCTTATGGTCCAGCTCTCACAGCCATACATTACTACTGGGAATACCATCGCTTTAACTATAACGTCTTATGTTGGCAGGGTGATGTCTCTACTTTTTATTATGCTGTCTAGGTTTGCCATCGCTTTCCTTCCAAGGAGCAGGCGTCTTTTAATTTCATGGCTGCAGTCACCATCTGCAGTGATCTTGGATCCCAGGAATGTGAAGCTTCCGTGACTTCCCCTTCTATTTGCCAAGGAGTGATAGGGACGGATGCCATGATTTTAGGGGGGTTTTATGCTGAGTTTCATGCCAACTTTTGAGCTCTCCTCTTTCACTCGTGGCAAGAGGCTCTGTAGGTCCTCTTCACTTTCTGCCATTAGAGTGGTATCGTCTGCATATTTGAGGTTGTTGATGTTTTTCCCGGCAATCTTAACTCCAGTTTGTGATTCATCTAAGCCGGCATTTGACATGATGTACCCTGCATATGAATTAAATAAGCAGGGTGACAATATACATTCTTGTCGTACTACTTTTCCTATTCTAAACTAATCAGTTGTTCCATGTCTGGTTCTAACTATCGCTTCCTGACCCTTTCACAGGTTTCTCAGGAGACATTAGGCCTCCCATTTATCCACCCCAGTTGGAGAATTATCCTCCCAACCTCAGTTTCCTGCTCCTAAGGACTTGAGCAGCAGAATAAAAATGACCTCCATACAGAGACATTCTGGGAATTTCCCTTATTTTCTATGGTACCATAGAGACTAGCAGAGGCTGCCTACAGCTTCACCCAGAAGTGATATCCCATCCTCCTTAACTCTGCCCTTCCTAGGCAGCATCCCAAAATCTCCATGCCCTTGCCAAGGCAGTGTTGGGGACCCCAGTCACCACAGTTTTGAGCCAGTGTGGTGTAGTGGTTGAGTGTTGGACTAGTATCTGAGAGACCCCAGTTCTAATCCCTGCTCATGACACTGAAGCTCACTTTTGGTGTCATGGTTAAGAGTGGCGGACTCTAATCTGGAGAACCGGTTTTGATTCCCCACTCCTCTAGATGCAGCCAGCTGGGTGACTTTGGGTCAGTCACAGTTCTCTCAGAGCTGTTCCCTCAAAGAGCATAGGGTTGCCAAGTCTGGGTTGGGAAATACCTGGAGACTTTGGGGTGGAGCCAGGAGAGGGCGGGGTTTGGGGAGGGGAGGGGCCTCAGCATAGTACAATGCCAGAGTCTACCCTTCAAAGCAGCCATTTTCTCCAGGGGAGCTTATCTCTGTCAGCTGGGGATCAGTTGTAAAAGTGGGAGATCCCCAGGCCCCACCTGGAGACTGGCAACCCTAAAAGAGCAGTTCTCTCAGAGCTCTCTCAGTCCCACCTACCTCACAGGGTGTCTGTTGTGGGGAGAGGAAGGGAAGGCGATTGTAAGCTGCTCTGAGACTCCAAGTGAAGGGCAGGGTATAAATCCAGCTCTTCTTATTTGTCTCCTTTTTCTTCTTCCTCTTCTACATCTTTTTCCTCTTCTTCATACTCTCTCAGCCTAACCTACTTCACAGTTATTAAGTATTGAGTCAGAAGGCGATGAATCCAAGGCAGGCTTTTATTCTAAAAATCGTTCAGCTCAAAGACAGCTCTGACAAGAGCGGCACTTAACTTATACTGTTCCAACACATAACTATATACATTGTAACTAACGATACAAAATCTGATTGGACCTAAGCAGGGCTCTTTGATTGGTTCCTAGGATTGGCTTAAGGACCAATAGGAAGTCTTTATTCAGCAGCCAATAAGATTGAGGGAGCTAGAATACCAGAGCCCTAATGTTGCAATGTAAAACAACATAAGAGAACATAACAGTGCTGTTGTGAGGATAAAATGGAGGGGAGAGGGAATGATGTAAGCCACTTCGGGGTCCCCAATGCGGAGAAGGATGGGGTTTAAATGAATTAAATAAATACATAAATAATGGTCTGAGTCACAGGATGGTAATGGGATTATGATGTAAGCACACCCTCTATAAATACATCTGATACTAATATATGGATCATACTAGGTTTATTAATTAAAATGATCAGCATAATCAAATTATGCCTTGATTTTTAAGGGTGGGTTCCAACAGGAGTGGACTGAGAAATCCAAATGGCCCTGGGGCAAGCCCAGCTGAGTAGTCTTTGTGTTGCTACAAGCCAGCACAGCAGGGCCACACAGCTCTATGGGGCTGACAACGGGCATGAGCTCACCCACTGCATTATCCTCCAAACTGGAAGCAATACAGGAGGAGACAACTAGGGAGCTGAAGCGAACTGCCATGGCTGGCGCAGTGTGTATGGGCCAATCAGCCTCTGAAGATCAGGCCTCTGAAGATCAGGCAGGTGTGGCTTTGTTTGCAGTGGCCCACTGAAAAATTCTCCTTGTAAGTTCATTGGCCAGTCTGTCCCTGGCTCCAGCTCGATAGCAAACAGGCTTCCATCATTTGGGCAAATCCACTCTGGCAAGTTGAGTCAGTGCTTTTCGGGAAATGACATTGCAGAAGTGGCCCTTATTTCAAAAGAATGACATATGGGTTTTTGGTTTGTTTGTTTTGTTTTCCCATCAAGTCACATCTGATTTATGGCAACCCCTGATGGGGTTTTCAAGGCAAGGAACACTCAGAGGTGGTTTGCCATTGCCTACCTCTGTGTCAAGACCCCGGCATTCTTTAGGAGTCTCCCATCGAAATACTGGCCCTGCTTAGCTTCCAAGATCTGATGAGATCTGGCTAGCTTCAGCTATCCAGGTCAGAACAACATCTGTAAGCATCACTTATTTTAATAAGGAACAGCATAAGGCCAGTGATTTATTGAGGATCATTCCTGTAAATAAGAATCATCAGAGAATATACTGAAAAGAAGGCAATGCATCAGCATTAAAATAATTGTTATTTGTTTGTTTTCATCTTTAATTGCTACTGAGAATCTTAGTTATCAATATTGCACTGGCCTATGAATTTACTGATGTCTTTCTGAATATAGAATGTGCTTACCCAAAGCTATTGGAAGAAAAATAAACATAAATTCCATTGTAGCTTTAGGGGGGGGGATGTTCACTTTCATGTGAGGTTCATTTTTACATGGAAAAATACAATTTTCCATCTCAAAATATCTATTAAGGTGTTACTGGAAAAATACATAATGCAAGATTTAGAAACATTTTTTCACTTAATGGGAGGTTTCAGTCCGTGACCTCAGATATTGTCTATTTTAGTGATTTCTTCCAACAAAAATGTAAATTCTTTCTCTGTGATTCAGAGTGTAAGAGCGAACCAGCAAGAGTCTGATCTTCCTTCCCTTCATCTTAATTACATAGCAACAGTGGATATCTGTGGACCTATTCTGAAACAAAATTATTGTTTATTGCCTTCTCTATTTCTGTATTTAAAAATTAGGAGCATGATCCAGCGACATTCAAATTCTATTTGTATAAAGGGAAGGGCAGGTATTAAAGATTTTCCCTCTGAAATTAATGGGACAGAAGGTCATTTTGTACTAGTCATGCTCATTCAGCCATTGATTTGGTTCATGTCCTGTTCACAAGATATGAGCTAAGAGTAGATTGTTCAACAAGCCATTTAGACATTTCAAGCAAATTCAAATTCATCTGATAAGTATAAATGTACTGCTTTTCTGTATGATTCGACAGCTTTCGCACAGCCACCATACCCACCACCATCCATCTGCCACCACCTCCATTTCTAAAAGCCACATAATTAAAAAGAAAAAGATCCATTTGAGAGGGTTTTTCCTTTAGACTTATGCCTTGGGTGTTTCTGTGTATTTTTGGCATCTGCCCATGAACCTTGTTAATTTTGTGATCAGTTCTTAAGATCCCTTCCTAAAAAGTTGCCAGTGACTATAAAAATTCTATGTTGGGCAAATCCTAGGTGATGATTACATTTTTGGTTTTGCATCTCCCCTGGCCTGTGAAGTGACAGCAGGGAACAGGGGGTGATGGTGGGTGATCTCCTACTATAGCAGGAGACCTGGGCTGCCTACCTTGATTACTCCCAAGGTGGCCTTTGATCAGATTGCCCTGAAGTTCCCTGATGATATTTGTCTTGAGCATAGTACTGAGCTGAGCAGCTTTGTGCTTGCACTGCAAGGTCATTGATACTCCTGGCTGCTTTTGCCTAGTCTGACAATTAAATCCCTTGGGGTCATGGCAAGGTCATTATTTGAAAAGCCCTTGAAAAACCCCATTCACAGCTTGAGAATGCTATTCGACACAGCAGTTAGCTTTAAAAAACCCAGGTGGCTGTGGTGTTTCAGAATGCTATTGCCCAGTTTCAACTGGTGCACCAACTGCATTGGTTCTGGGTCAGTCAGATCTGGCCACAGTGATACATGCATTAGTTATATCTAAACTGGACTATTACTTGGGGCCACCTGTTACCCAAATAGGCAGTCTCCTTGTCAGTTGGGGGAATTAGCAAAGGAGGCAGAGCGAGAGGTGGGTATCTGGGATTCTCCACCTATGTATACCAGGATTTTCCACTTAAGAGAACTCTCAAATAAACCAGACAGATGTTCAACCAGAAAGGTTTTTTAATTAAAAAGAAAAGCAAAATAAACAAAAACACACCAACACAATGAAACATGTGCATAAGCTGACTAAGGAAAGCAGGAAAAGAAGGGGAGAGTTTTTACGGAAGGGCGATAATTACCAATCTTGATGAGGTCCATAGAAGCAGCAAATTGAAGGGCAAAATGGCCAGCATTTTGGGAGGCAAGAGAAAGGAGAGCCCACAAATTTGGGGAGTATGCAATTGGTACAAGAAACACACACACATACTGCTGGGTAGCAGAGTGCCATAGTTCTAGGGCAAAATGTACCTTTAGGTGAGGAAGATGTGCTTGCCAGAAAACAATTACTTAATGGTTTTATTGAAGGTAGACAAAAAGGTGTGAGAGGCTTGATGGCTCTACAAGCACGGGACAGGAAGGACAATCGGTAAGGTGAAATGATTTAAGCGTTGATTAATTGCCACTTAATTAGGGGGTAGTGGGTGAGGGGAAGTGAGGCTGGGGTGCTGATGGGATTATGCTGAGTGAATCGATAGGTTCTGAACGACCCATTGTTCTAAATTCATGCATCTCTCCAAGACAAGGAGGGGATAATAGCCAGCCAGCAGCTCTGACTCACGCCTTGAAAACTGTTTTCTCTGGCTTCTGGATGACAGGCATCCATCTTGGCTCATTTTCTCCCAAGCAGTGCCCTGCACTTGGGGTTTTGGGGTGATACTAAGAAGGGTGTTTCTGGTTCTTTTAACCTATAAATTTCCCCTCAATGGGAGGAGGGGGTCTGACTGCTAACACACCCCTGAAGAGTGTTCAGAGGGCATAGATAGTACAGAATGCTGAGGCTAGACTGCTGGTCTGGGCCAACTGTCGAAAGCATATGACCTACCCTGGATTAACCATTAAGCCAAATAAGCACATGCTTAGAGCCCCAAGGGAAGGTGGGGCACCAGAAAGGGGTTTCTTTTGCTTATATTGCTTTCTGCTATTTAGTGTTTTATATATATATATATACTAGGAATAAGGCCCGTTGTAGAAATAAATACAACGGGCTCTAGAAAGAGGCTCTGGGAGAGTGCCCTGGCCTTGGGCACTCAGTGTCAATTTGCTGTGGTGATCTCAGCAGGGTATAATGACAGAGTGCACCATTTTCTCCAGGGGAAGATCTCTGCCATCTGAAGAGCAGTTGTAATTCAGTGTGATCTCCATTCCTCCCCTGGAGATTGGCAACAATGGTTCCCCATGAGGGAACGGGTGGTTTGAAGGGTGGAGTCAATGGCACCTGTCTGAGGTCTCACCTCTGCTGAAACCTCACCCTCTCCAGGGTCCACCCCTCAAATCTCCAGGAATGTCCCAACCTGGAGTTAGCAACCCTACCTCCCAGCCAACCGTCAATGTATCATCATCTGCCCCCTGGCTTCAGCTTTCTATCTCCTCCCCCCTAGAGAGCAGTTGTAATTCTGAGTGATCTCCAGCCCCCACCTGGAGAGTGGCAACAATGGTTCCCCATGAGGGACTCGCTGGCTTGGAGGGTGGAGTCTATGGCATTGTATCTGTCTGAGGTCCCACTCCTCCTCAAACCTCACTGTCTCCAGGCTCCACCCCTCAAGTCTCCAGGAATTTTCCACCTGGAGTTGGCAACTCTATCTCCTTTCCAGCCAATCATCAACCTCACTCTTTAAGTTTCCATTCCCCCCCCCCCGCAGCCTCCACCGTGCTCTGAAACCCTGACTGCTATGTCACATTGGCTGTCATAAAGGGTCCATCTCAGCAGGGTATGAGGACATAGAGTCCACCATTTTCTCCAGGGGAACTGATCTCTGCCATCTGGAGAGCACTTGTAATTCTGAGTGGTTTCCAGCCCTCGCCTGGAGATTGGCAACCCTACTTCCCCTGGTGGAAAAGTAGTCTTTCTCTGCAATGGGGACCGAAGCAGCTGACCTCATTCTTCTCTCCCCCTTTTTGACTTGCACAACAACCCTGTGAGATAGGTTAGGCTTAAAGTCTGTGACTGGCCTGAAATCACCCTCTCAGCAAGAACCTGGGTCTAGCAGATCCCACTCTGAAGCACTGACTGCTATGCCTAGGGTAGCCTACCTCCAGGTGGAGCCTGATGATCACCAGGTATTACAATTGAACTCCAGACAACAGATCTTTCCCCCTCCCTTGGAGAAAATGTCTGCTTTGGAGGGTGGCCTGTATGGCATTCTGTTCAGCTGCCCCAATGAGTTTTCTCCCAAAGGCCATCATAGGTGTGGAAAGGGGCTTTCAGAGAAGCAAGCTTGGTTGTCTAGCAACAGGCACTGAGGAGAAAGTTGTCGGCTCTGATGATGGAATAGGGTTCCCAAACTCCAGATGGGGCCTGGGGATCTCCCGCTTTTACAATGGATCTCCAGCTGACAGAGATCACCTCCCCTGGAGAAAATGGCTGCTTTGGAGGGTGGATTCTATGGCATTATATCATGCTGAGGCCCCTTTCCTCCCCAAACCCCACCCTCTCCTGGATCCATCACCAAAGTCTCCAGGGATTTTCCAACACAGACCTGGCAACCCTGTGATGGAAATACCTGAAGATTTGGGGGGGGGGGGTGGATCCTGTGGAGGGCAGCATTTTTGGGGGGGGGATAGAAGGACTCAGCAAGCTAGAACGCCATAAGGTCTACCCTCCAAAGCAGCCAGTTTCTCCTGGGGAACTGATCTCTGTCATCTGGAGATCAATTGTAACAGTGGGAGATCTCCAGGTCCCACCTGGAGATTGGCAACCCTAGGGGGAAAGTCAGCCGCACTGCAGGGGGTTGAAGGGAACAGTTTGATGGTCGCTGGCCCACCTCATTAGCCAGCCAGCCGTGGTGGAGCTAAGCAGGAGAGAGGGCCTGAGGAATTTCACACAGCCAATATGTTCCATTTCAGGAACTCTTCAGTAACGGTTTCTCTCAGGCATTTCACATAGAACCTTATTAGTACCGGTTCCCTAATGGAACATATTGGCCCTTTCACACAGAAATGTGCCTCTCCTGTTGGGAAAGTGTTCCTGAGCCGGTTTACCTTGAAACCTCCTCCCAAGCATTCTTCAGTGCTTGTACCGGTCTTGAAGCGCTACGGGGTGCTGTGTGAAATGGCCCCCTGTTTCTGACAGTTTATTCTGACAGTTTATTCTGGGCATGCTGGCAGTGTGCGGGGGAGGGGGTTACGTTGATAGTTCATTGTCTTTTCATTGACAGAAGCAGGCCATTGAGGGGACAATTAGACCCACCTGGCAGTGGGCGGAGGAGAAGAGTGGACCCAGCACCCAGTTGGTCCTTCCCCTTCGCTGGCTCCCTCCAGACTGGGGCCGGGACACTGGCTGGTGGCTCTGTTGGCAGGACTGAGGCAAAGCAGGGAGAGAATGCAGCTAGTGGCCAGGGTTCCCCTTTTGAGTGGCAGTCCATCCAGACCTACTGATTTTGGCGCCCCATGGAATCTTGCCCCTTGGAATCTTAAAACGGCTTTATATAATAGGAAAGATTAACATGCACATTGATAAAACACTGCAAAATAAAACCCCAACCAAAGTAGAGCAGTGTTTTTTGTGCAGTGTTTTCCTGTTACCATACAAAAAGAACCCCTGCAGAACCATATGCACAATCACATAAGGTCAGTAGGATTTCAGGTGTACAATCCCTCACAAACTCAGATCTCCTGGCTCATCACTTTGTGCCTTGTAACACACACACTGTTTATAATTACTGGGTGATTGCTTCAACCAGTTTGGTGTAATGGTTAAGTGTGCGGACTCTAATCTGGGAGAACCGGGTTTGATTCCCCACTCCTCCACTTGCACCTGCTGGATGACCTTGGGCAAGCCATAGTTTTGTCAGAGCTGTTCTTGAAAGAGCAATTCTCGAAAGAGCTCTCTCAGCCCCACCTACCTCACAGGGTGTCTGTTGTGGAGTGGGGGAGGGAAAGAAGTTTGTAAGCCGCTCTGAGACTCTAAGTGAAGGGCAGGGTATAAATCCAATCTTCTTCTTCTTCTACTACTCAGTCTATTGGCTGCATGCAGGTCTGTATGGGAGGGAAAAATAGGTCTCCCATTGGCCTACATGAGATCATGCATGTGTGAAATACTGCCAATTGCACTGTACTGATTGAATACACAGGCTAAAGATGCTCATGGAAAGCTAAAATGCTTGCCAAAAAAAATGACTCCTTCTCATGCCTCATGAGCAGAATGTGAGTCAAAGCAGCAAAAAGCATTCTTGATTCCAAATGAGGCTGCACTACACAGCTAAACATGAACATCACAACACTGGCTGTTCTCCAGGGTCGCAGGCAAAGAAAGGCCTTTTCCCAACTGCCACTGGAGGTGCTACAGTCTGAACTCGGCGCCATCTGCAAGCAAAGTATGTGCTTCGTCCTGGAGGTGGGGCTCCTCTCCTGCCCCTTGACCTCTTCCTGACATCTCCATCTTGAATGGCAGTGAAATCAAAGGCCCCCTCAACTGAGGCAAACCAGCGTTTAGTCACGGGAGTCTCAAGCCCTTTATACAATCGTTTGTTTAAGCTAAAGTTTAAAATATGAATTATTTACTTGATGGATTGTGAGAGCCTCAGAGGAGTTCCTTTCTCTGTCATACTGATGCCTTTCGCATAAATCCAGAGAAGGAAAACAAAGTCTTTTGATACTAAACTCCCCCACATGCATATTTGGTTATACTTCAAAGAGAGCGTTTCCAGCTCTTTTACATTTTAAAAAATATATACAGGAGCTCACTAGACATTTAAAATATATATGGGCCTGAATCTTATCATTTTTTAAAATAATAATAATAATAATAATAATTTGCCTATCCAGGCTGAGAGGGGGGGAGGGGTAGAGAGAGAGAGAGAGAGAGATTTTTTTAAAGTGTTGCTCAAACAATGAGCAACAAGCAAAAGTTTCAGTTTCTAGAGATATATTTTCTCTAGTGTATCCCTGAGGTATAAGAAGGTGCTTTCACCTGTTTGAAATGCCTGTACCATTCTTGTCTTAGAACAGAAAATGGCACCTAAAGCAAGTACCCTTTTGACTGAAAATATAGAGTGACAGTAATTATATTGCCTGCAATTTGAGGGGGGAAATGTACAAAACTTTTTGCTGTTTCTTCCAAGCTGTTCCAGATATTCTCTGACTTTGTTTTGGGCATGAAAACTAACAGTTTTGATGAAGTAGTCCCAAAGACTTAAAGGGCTCAACTACACAATATATTTTTCCCTACTGCCTCCCAAGGTTGGGGCAACAGACATGGTCTGGGAGCTCCCTGCTTCCTCTTTATGCCCAATTCAGTTTGGGTCCAGGACACACATGGGGAAGGGGCCTCCCACCTCCATGCCATTTTCCTGACCTAAAACACCCCTGGGGAGCCGCTATTTGGCCCCTCATGGAAACTTTATGTGTACTGATAGGCTACACATTAAGTTTCCCCAATATGGTAAATATAGCAGCTCACCAAGACCACTTTAGATCAGGAAAATGGTGTGGGGGGGAGCTTAAGCCCCCATTCCACATGCACTTATGAAGAGACCAGGTCTACCTTCAGTACCTCCCATCTGTTCAGCAGGATGCAAGCCCTTTAAACGCTAAAGAGCCATTTTATTCCAAGGGAGTAGACCTGGCCTCCTGGGTTTGGAAGCCGGGTCTTCCCCTAGAAAATAACAGCCTTTTTGGTTTTGAGGGACCATGTGCCATGGAACAGCTGAAAGGGTGTGACTCCCACTCTCTCTCTCTCTCTCTCTCTCTCTCTCTCTCTTCTGCCTCTCCCCCAAACCCAAAACATTCTGAAAATTTCGGGAGACAAATCAGGTTTCCCCAGTGGGCAAACAGCAATTCACCAAGGCCATTTTAGGTAAGGGAAATGGCACAGTGTAGGACTGAAGGCTGAAGGCCCTACTCCTCACACTTCTGTGAAATGCAGAACTGCCAGAGTTCTCTGGTTAGATTCGAGTCCAGTTGATGGGCCAGCACTGAAAAGGACCACTCTCTGGTAGTCACCTGGAGATCAGTTGTAATCCTGGGAGGTCTCCAGCCACCACCTGGAGGCTGGTGACCCTCTATGAGTCTGAGAACAATAAAGCCTAGTTTTACTTATTACATCTGTACTCAGAGAGAATGGTCCTCCTTCTTTGATCCTGTTCACTACCATTGCCTCCGCGGTTTGTCTCAACTGAGCTTCTTCAACATCCGGATTATTATTTTTTCTCTACTTGTTAAATCTTCCTCCTTCCTGGATTGAACATATGAAGTGATTCCACCCAATCGTACAGTGGATCAGAGGACATTGCAACACTATCAAAAGCCAAGGGTGTTTGAAGGACCACCTGAACCCATAGAAGTTTGCCTACAAGTTTACCATCTCCCACAGATGCCCAGCTTAGTCTGTCCCCAGCAGGTAAGTTGGGTGGTTGCTAGAGAGTGGTCCTTTTCAGTGTTGGCCCATCAACTAACTAGGGATGCCAGCCTCCAGGTGGGACCTGGGGACCCCCTGGTATTATAGCTCATCTCCAGACTACAGAGATCAGTTCCTCTGGAGAAAATGGATACTTTGGAGGGTGGACTCCGGCACTGTACTCCACTGAAGTTCTTGTCCTCCCCAGGTTTCATCCCCAAATCTCCAGTTCTCCAGTCTGGATCTGGCAACCCTGAGTCTGTGACATTCCTTCCCACAATGGTTGCCTCATGCCTAATTTGGACAGTCAGCTCTTAAAACAACAGATAAAGATTTTTGGTGTTGTGTTCCCTGATTGCAGGATTTTTTAAAAAAGCTTTCTCTCTTTATTATGCCTTCATATTTTTATTGCCGCTAATAGGTTTTTATCGTCACCAGTAAGGCATTTCTAGAGCTGCCTGAAGATGATGCTCTTCATTTTACAGCCAATTGTACACAATTGTGTTTTATGGCTGGCTTTGGTATTTATTAATTATCGGTTTTATTGTCTTATCTCTGATGTTGGAAGCCCTGTGCCAGTGTCTGCGGTGAGGTTTTATTATTTAAAATAAATAAATACACAGAAGATCAGATTGAGTTGCATGACGATGGCATCGAGAACAAATGAAGGCAACTGAATACGAGGGCAAGTAAGGGCACTGTAAAGGAATCAGGACACATTTTTACAAGCAGTATTTTGAGGATACTCAGGTCAGCTCTATATTTCTCCGCTTTCAGGGTAGCAGGTAACAAAAGGTATATAGCTAGCGTAAGAACTGAACCTGCCCTTAGTCACAGGAGTGAATCTCTTGCTGTCCCACTGTAATTCTGTACAACGGAGATACTCATTCAGTGTCTCAAGAGCTACCTGTGGTGCTTTTGAGCTCTGTTCCCCAATGTGGCCGCTGCTCAATCTTCCAGGAATAGAGCTGCCAATCTCCAGGTGGAAGCCAAAAGTGAGAGATCACTAGAGAAGGTGGAAGTTTTTATTGGACTTCAACCTCCAGGTGGAGCCTGGACTTCTCCTGGAATTACAACTGATCTCCAGACTACAGAGGTCAGTTCCCCTGAAAGAAATGGTAGCTTTGGAGGGTGGACTTTATGGCATCATATCCCTGCTGAGCTTCCTCCCGTCCCCAAACTCTGCCCTTCCCAGGCTCCACACCCAAATTTCTAGGAAATTCCCAACCTGGCATTAGCCCCCTTCTTCAGGAAAGGGGTCCCTACCTTAAAAGCTTCTACCAGCAAGACTTGAGGATGGGTAGGCTGTGAACCTCCCTGGCCTGCCGACCTCAAGCTAGGGGTGGAAGTAAAAAAATGTTTCCTTCTCTAACGACACACACATACCCATCCTTCTCTGCCGCTTCTGCATTCACATCAAAACGCATGGGCAGCTGCCGGGAGGAGAGCAGGGTTGCCAATGCCAGGTTGAGAAACTCCTGGAGACTGAAGGTAGGATGAAGTGATAGCGCCCAAACTGAAATGTGTGCATTTGAATACATGAAGCTGCCTTATACTGTGTCTGACCATTGGTCCATCAAACACATGAAGCTGCCTATACTGAAACAAACAATTGTCTTGTCAAGGTCAGCATGATCTACTCAGATTACCAAGGTCTTAAGTCAAAGGTCTTTCACATCACCTCCTATGTGATCCTTTGAACTGGAGATGCCAGGGACTGAACTGGGGATGGGTTCACTTGCATCGCAGCTTGTAAAACGCATTTGAAGGGACCTCCCTTTAAATGCCAAGCCAAAAAATTTGGCAAGCCTGATTATTTCCTGAATCCAATATTGGGATTCGGGAATGTTGCGAAACACCGATATTTTTCGGGTTCAGTACACCCAAACCTGAAAAATACTGATTTTTTCGCGCACACCCCTACTGGGGACCTTCTGCATGCAAAGCAGATGCTCTGCCACTGAGCCTTGGCCCCTCCCCTAGCATAAGATTACGGTGAAAGTGGCAAACAGAAACTCTAGATGTGACGGTCTTAATACCACATGTGCAGGGCACACGTGAACACTCAGCAAAGGTGGGAAATCAAACAATTTTCTAGGAAGATTTTTTAACACTTTTTAACTGATGAATAATCTTTTTTTCCCCCAAACTGCTTAACAACTTCTGAAAATAGCATCCTTTATTCTGCTGGCTGCTCCTGTGTGTCGCTTGCTTTGCTTATGAGTCTTGCTCTCCACATCAAAATGTGAAGAGCATTCTGAATTGAATCTGGCATCGATTGGGACTGATTGCATCAAATAAACAATCTTCCCAGAGTTAAAATATATTTGATAGGGACAATTGAAGTGCTTTTGTCCCCATTCAGGGTTTCTGGGCAATCCTTTTACTTGGTTCAAAATCTATTGACCATTTCCATCCATCAAGCGAGCGTCTCATTTAAAAATTCCTAGTCTCTCCATGTGTCCCTTCCAAAGAAAGGTCTTTTATTCTGCTTAAATAAGGGATATAATGGCATAAAACCTTTGCCCGTCCGCTTGGACATTTCATTTCTTGCTCTATTACCCCAACATTCCCCCCGACAAAAACAGAAAAGTTCCATGGAAGCAAAATGTGATTTCTCTAACTGCCTATGCTGCTGCTGTTGTTTTTACAATGGATATTGTTAATTGTGTTTGGTTCAGAAGTACAGAGAGTATGATTAAAGGTGTTACTTAATTTGTAACAAGAAAGATGTCAAAACCAGCAATCTGGCCCTCAAATTATAGATGTGCTGCTGTTTATTGATTTATACCCCACTTTCCCACTCAACCAGGACCAAAAGCAGCTTACAACATTGTTCTGTGAGGTAAGTTCAGCTGAGAGAGTAACTGGCCCCAATCTATACCTTTTGGTTAATAGCCACTAATGGACCTCTGCTCCATATGTTTATCTAATTCCCTTTGAAGCCATCCATGCTTGTAGCCGCCACCACCTCCTGTGGCAGTGAATTCCACATATTAATCACTCTTTGGGTAAAGAAGTGCTTCCTTTTATCTGTTCTAACTCGACTGCTCAGCAATTTCATGGAGTGACCATGAGTTCTTGTAATGTGAGAAAGGGAGAAAAGTACCTCCTTCTCTACCTGCTCTATCCCATGCACAATCTTATAAACCTCAATCATGTCACCCCTCAGCCATCGTTTCTCCAAGCTAAAGAGCCCCAAGCGCTTCAGCCTTTCTTCATAGGGAAAGTGTTCCAACCCTTTTATCATTCTAGTTGCCCTTTTCTGCACTTTTTCCAATGCTATAATATATTTTTTGAGGTGTGGCGACCAGAACTGTACACAGTACTCCAAATGAGGTCGCACCATCGATTTATACAGGGTCATTATGATACAGACTGATTTGTTTTCAATTCCCTTCCTAATAACCCCCAGCATAGCGTTGGCCTTTTTTATTGCAGTCATTCACTGTCTCAACATTTTCATTGAGTTACCTACTACAACTCCAAGATCTCTCTCTTGGTCAGTCTCCACCAGTTTGGACCCTGTCAACGTGTATTTATAGTTAGGATTTTTGGCTCAAATGTGCATCACTTCTCACTTGATCACATTGAACCCCATTTGCCACGTTGACGCCCACTCGCCCATCCTTGACAGATTCCTTTGAAGTGCCTCACAATCCTCCCTGGTTCTCACCACCCTGAGTAACTTTGTGTCATATGCAAATTTAGCCACTTCACAGTTTACTCCCAACTCCCAATCATTAATAAACAAGTTAAAAAGCATCAGACCCAGTCAATGTTCCCTCTAAGCTGAGTTAGTGTGAGCCAGCTCACAGATATTTAGTCTCCAGCTCACACATTTTTGTCTTAGCTCAGGAAGGATGGCTCCAGAGAAAACTAATTTAATAGCCAAATCACTGGCTCACAGCTTTAATGCCAGTAGCTCACAAAGTAGAATTTTTGCTCACAAGACTCCACAGCTTAGAGGGAGCATTGGACCCACTACTGATCCCTGTGGTACCCCACTGCTTACCTCCCTCCACTGAGAAAATTGCCCATTTATACTCACTCTCTGTTTCCTTTTAATTAGCCAGTTTTTGATCAACAAAAGGACTTGTCCTTTTATCCCATGACTATTGAGCTTACTTAAGAGCCTTTGATGAGGAACTTTATCAAAAGCTTTCTGGAAGTCATGGTAAACAACATCTATTGGGTCCCCCTTGTCCACATGTTTGTTCACTCCCTCAAAGAACACTAACAGGTTACTGAGACAAGATCTTTCCTTACAGAACCCATGCTGAGTCCTCCTCAAGAGATTTTGTTCATCAATGTGCCTACTAATTTTTTCCTTAATAACAGCTTCCACTAACTTACCCGGTATCGACATCAGACTGACTGGCCTGTAATTTCCCAGATCTCCTCTGGAACCCTTTTTAAAGATGGGAGTGACATTCGCTACCTTCCAGTCCTCAGGAACGGAGGCAGATTTTAAGGAAAGATTACATATTTTTGTCAGGAGATCCACAAGTTCACATTTGAGTTCTTTCAGAACTCTTGGATGTGTGCCATCCGGGCCTGGTGATTTATTTGTTTTTAAGTTGTCTCTCAGTCATAGGACCACCTCTCTTGTCACCTCAATGTGACTCAGATCTTTCAACACCCCTTCTGAAAATCAGCAGTTCTGCAGTGGGAAAGCACTTCTCATCTTCCACAGTGAAGACAGAGGCAAAAAACCATCCAAGGGCCCCACTACCTCCCTGGCTGGTTTCCTACTTCTATTGTATAGCAAGCATGGCAGAGCGGGAATTCAAACCCAAACCTTCCAGCTACTAATCTAACCTAGATTTCCCAGCACTGCCTAAACAAATGCTTGGAAATTTGGGGGGCAGGGCCTGGGGACAGTAGAGTTTAGGGAAGATGTGATGTCATATCTGGGTGTAGAGTTGCCAGATCCCCCTGGCTATTAGTGGGGGATGGGGGGTAGGGTTGCCAGATCCAGGCTGGGAAACTCCTAGAGATTTGGGGGTGGAGCCTAGGGAGGACAGGGACCTCCGTAGGGTACAATGCCATAGAGTCCACCCTCCAAAGCCATAGAGTCCACCCTCCATTTTCTCCAGGGAAACTCATCTCTGTAGTCTGGAGAAGAGCTGTAATTCCAGGGGATCCCCAGGTCCCACCTGGAGGCTGGCATCCTTATCTGGGTGACACTCTTAAGAATCTCCCCAATCTCTGTGGTAAAGGGCATAGATACTAGCAGAAATTTCTCGAGCATTACTGTGGAGGATATTTTTTCTCCCACTCAGTTTCTTCGGCGGGGGGGAGGCAATTGGGACTGTGGGCAGAGAATTCCTTCCTGGGCTTGAGCAGTTGGGAATTCTAGTCTAACCATTACACCATACTGACTCTGACTTCAGAGACTCAGCAAGAAAGGGTGGCCACTCTGAAAATGTATCAAATATTTCTATCCTGCAGATTTATCCTTACAATGGCCTACTGAATGCTCCCCAAAGGCCCTCTAGCAGGACATGAAGTCATCAGCTCTTGCTCCCTGTTGGCCCCACTAACAGATATAGTGCCTCTGAATGTGGAGGTTTCATCGCTATCATGACTAATAAGCAATGGTTTTTTCAAAAAATTCTTTGAAAAGCCTTCTAGTATTAAAAAGAGACGTGGAAGGAAAGCAAGTCGATTATAAAAAAAACCCTTCAAAAAGCTCCTCATAACCTTTCGCATAAGCTTTGCTTAATATATTCAATATTTTGCACACACACACACACACACAAATCTGCCTGTTCCATGTGGTGATTTGTGTGGTCAGTCATTCTTGTTGCCAAAAGGTTATCCAGGTTCATCAGTGTTTCTCATTGCCCTTTTGTGTACCATGCCTGGATCACTTTACACCTGGGCTCAACAGGACTTAGCTACACAACCTTTCTTCATTGCTGGGCTGCTCCCCCCAATACGGTTTAATCCAGAGTGAGGACGAGAAGGGCAGGCGCTGAGCTTTCAGCTAATAATGAAATCCATGGATAAAAAGCAAATCTGCAGAGATGCCTGGATTTATAAAGAATGGAAAGTGCTCTATTAAGCATTTGGAAATACTACAAAAGCATTTATGGGAACTAAGGACGCTTATAGATATAGGTATATTATATTCAGCTTCCACATAGGGATGAGTTGATCTGGTTGTTTATGTTTCTTTTTTTATTATTACTCCAATAAAATTGGCCCTTGGTTTCCGTGCTGTTGATGGATTCTTTTCTTTCTTTCACACCATTTTCATGCCATTTATATGCAATCAAGGGACAAACACTGAAAAGAACGTGTGTCATTTGGGGCAGACTTTCAGCAGGAGAAAACGGAATGTGCCATGAAAATAAAAGACTTGCAGGTTCATTCTTACAAAAGGCAAAGACAAATCAAGATGGGGACTTTCCAGTTGGTCCAGTGAATTTCTGTCCCATTCCTAAGCATTTCTTACATGTGCTGTTGTGGCTCTCAACCAGAGAAATGTCTTCCTCACCATATGTTACTGAGAGTCTTAAACTGAAAAAACCATTTCCAGTGGTCAAAGCATGTACTTCCCCTAGGGTTTCCAGGTGCCTCCTGGCAACTGGCGGGGGAAGGGGGGGACTTACCAGGAGAAAAAGAAAGGCCCAGTCTATGTAGCTGGCATCACCCTGGAAGTGACATCATCATATCAGCAACTTCCGGGTGACTCTCTGGTATTTCGGCAAAAACTCTATGGTAATCCTGGCTTCTACCTTAGTGTTTTTGCCCAAATACCAGAGCATTGCCTGGAAGTCACTGGCATGATGATGTCACTTCCTGAGCAATTCCAGCAACGTGGGGTCTGTCAACCCTAGCTTTGCCCATTGCACCACTGCATCTATTAGCCACTCTGATAGCCTTGATCAGGGCAGAAAGGTGAGATACAGTGAGCTTGGTGTAGTGGTTAAGAGCAGTGGACTCTAATCTGGAGAACCAGGTTTGATTCCCCACTCCTCTACTTGAAGCCAGCCATCACAGTTCTCTCAGAGCTCCCTCAGCCCCACCTGCCTCACAAGGGGCCTGTTGTGGGGTGGGGAAAGGAATGTGGTTGTAAGCTGCTTTGAGAATCCTTAAGGTCGAGAACAGTAGGGTATAAAACCCATCTCTTCTTCTAAAGAAACAATAAATAAATATTGATTAATCCATGAACTTATTTTGACCCTATTGAAGGGCATAGGCAGTGTGCCGAGTGACTTTCCTTCACCACTGTCTAGCCGCAAATATTTTGGAAACCAAATCTGGAACTAGAATGTTGTCAAAGTATGAATCATTTCTGGAATCAGGTACTTCCACAAATAGAAGAAATCTCAGGTACAACAATCTCTTAACAACCTGAAGTAATCCTTTTGGAAATAAGCCAACTGAGTCATTCAGATAAATCTAAACAAACCATGATAGGAACTCTATTGTCAATTGCTAAGATAGAAATAGCAAGGAAATGGAGAAAACCAACAGGCCCCTTTTTAATGGACTGGTACAATGGTATATGGACTCATTTTGTTTTGGGAAAATTAGACTTTATTTTTTAAAGAAGGCTTTTAGAAAATATAACAGTAGTTGCGTAGTTCCTTAGGTAAGTTTTGTTGTAATTGTATTTCAGGAATGGGATTTGTATTATTACACTGGTCATATTTATCATATTGTTTTTGTTTGATATTTTAATTTAATTTTTAAAAAAGTATGAATCATGAATGCTTCTGAAATTTCCCTCTGCTTCTGGAAACTCAAATCACCAGGCCTTGTTTCTGAAAAGACCCTGACCCATCAGGAATTCTCCTAATTTGGGGGGCACTTGGGGCTGGCCTGGGAAAGAAGAGATGAGAAAGTCACACCCCATGGCTGGAAGTCACTATGCCCATGGAAGAACTTCAGAGAATCCAAGCCATAATCTTTATGGTAATATTGAAAGTGTGAACACATGATGGGGTTGGAAATCTTCTGAACAGCAACAGTTTGATGGTTCCTGTGCGCAGAACAGAAAACACCCTACACAAATGCCTCTGGAAAGTAATTTCAAATTTTACTTTATAGCCAGGCATGAGCTGTATTTCTTAAACTGTCTTGTTGGGATACACATTTTACCACCACTCCCAAGAGCCCATCTGCTTGCGAGGAAAAGAGCTGTCACACGCCTTTTGTTTGCTAGGGAGGTGTTGAGCTCCCGCTCACCGGCAGTCTTGAAGCAGCGGCTGGACAAACACTTGTCAGGGATGCTCTCAGCTGATCCTGCATTGAGCAGGAGGTTGGCCTGTATGGCCCCTTCCAGTTCTGTGATTCTATGCTCCTTCTCACAGCCTCTGTCTCTTCCACCAAAGGGTTGCAGCTTGACTCTCAAGACTTGGAAGCTGCAAGAAACTTCTCTTTGTGCCTGTGTGGTATCATGTTCCATCATGTCTGTGAGGGTTCCGTCTTTCCCTTGGTTTGGAGTCACATTGTACTTCAGGGCTCAAATGTCTTTGATCAGGGGAAGTATCATGTTTTGGGTGCCCCCACCTTCTGAGATTAGGTGGGTGGCAACACAAAAGAGTGCCTTCTCGGTCATGGCTCCAAAGGTCTGGAACTCTCTTCCCAAGAAGGTTGATTTGAACCCTTCAGTTGCTTTCTTCCACCAGCAAGTGAAGCCTTTTTATTTCATTTGTAGGGATGGGCAAAAACCAGCTCATAAACTAAAGTTCATCACAAATTTTAGCCAGTTCATGGTTTGCAAAACAATGTTCATAAACTGAAGAGCTGCCATAAACTTCCACGAATTTTGATGCAATTTGTGGTGTTTTGTGATAGTTCACAAAGAGCAGGAAATGGGTTTAAATGGCTCTGTGCCATTTAAACTCCTGCTTTCTGTTCTTCAAGAAAAACAGCTCAGCTGTTTGGTTTAAATGGCTCAGAGCCATTTAAACCCCTGCTGTCTGCTCTCTGCTGCTTTTCATGGGGAGCAGAATGCAGGGATTTAAACTTCAAATAGCTCATAAACTGATATAAACCAGTTCAATTCGCAAACCAGCCTATCAGTTCATGGTTCAGCCATGAACCACGAACAAGACTGCAAAAATGTGATTTGTGCCCATCCCTATTCGGTTACCATTTCCTCAATGTTCCCTCCTGCCTAACCAATGTTTTATGCTTTCTATGTATTTTAGCTCTGTATTTAAAGTTTTTAAAGTTGTTTTAATGAGGCATGTTTGGGAGGTGGGTTTATTTTAATGATTTTATAATGTAATCTTATCATGTATGTTTTAAATTGCTAGCTGCCTTGATGGCCCTTGTACAGGCAGAAAGGCAGGATATAAATTTGGTAAATAAATAATAAATAAACAAACTTGTCTAGGTTTAGTTGTTCATGGATATACTCTAACAGAACTACAGTAGAGAACATTGGCTCAAAGTGCCACCTACTGGACAGCAGAGAAACAGGTGCAGAGTTTATTAACTATCTAAATAGTAACATTTGAATATAAATCACACACTACTGTTTTTAATTAAGCAGAGACCTGACATTTGTCCAGTATGAGGAGTAATACCATGACAATTAATTTTCCGCTGGAATATGCAGAAGCTGTTGTAAGGTCATGAAAATATTCTTAATTTATGCTTATTGGTCTAGTGCATTTTTCCTGTCCTTTCCATCCAGTGAGCTCAGGCCAGCAAACAGCATTCTCTCCTCCTTGGTTTTATCCCCACAGCCACCCTGTGTGGTGGTGAGAATGACCCACACAAGCCCATTCAATGGACTTTGTGGCCAAAGGGGAATGCACACACGAACACATGAAGATGCCTTATATTGAATTAGGCCCTGGGCCCATCAAGATCAGTATTGTCTTCTTAGTCTGTTAGTGACTCTCCACCATCTCATACAGAGGTCTTTCACATCATCTATCACCTGATCCTTTTGGCTGAAGATGCCGTGGATTGACCTTCTACCTTCCAAGCAGATGCTCTACCAGTGAGGCACAGCCTCAGAGCCACAGAGACTTACAACAACAGTTAAAACAGTACCAGCATAGTGTCGTGGTTAAGAGCAGCAGACTCTAATCTGGAGAACTGGGTTAGATTCCCCATTCCTCCACATGAAGCCAGCTGGGTGACCTTGGGCCAGTCATAGTTCTCTCAGAGTTCCCTCAGCCCCACCTACCTCACAAGGTGCCTGTTGTGGGGAGAGGAAGGGAAGGCGATTGTCTACTAGTTCCAAGAGGCAACATCGGAGAAGGCTTTGTCCTCTATGCACTGTTGTTGCCTATCCTGAGGAACTGGTTGGCCCCTATGTGAGACAGGACACTGGGCTAGATGGACCCCTGGTCTGATCCAGCAGGGCTCTTCTTATGTTCTTATCAGAGGAAGGCCTCAGCCTCTGTGCCTGGTTGTTGACCCTCCACAGGAACTGGCTGGCCACTGTGTGAGACAGGATGCTGGACTAGATGGACCACTGGTCTGATCCAGCAGGGTTCTTCTTATAGGGTTGATTGCTGGCTGAAAAGAAGTTGGCAAATCTTCTTAGTGAAACATCTGAAAGCCACTGACTCCAGACAACACACACACACATATATATTTCAAGGCAAGGCTTTAAATATAGATACTTCCTTTGCATCGCGGTAATAACTATTGCAATTTTCCACCATGGCCAGGTGGCCTAAGAGAGCCTAACAAGTGGAGAGGAGGCACACAGCAAGTAAAGGAGAACCAGGAATTATTTAACAGGGATACATGGAGGGTATTAAGAGGTGTTCTCTGCAAAGTACTGAGGCTCCCCCGTTCCCCAATTATTTGCTTTTCATAGCACTTTTTCTCTGCTTGATCTCTCCAAGGGCCCAATCAAATCCTTTCACTTATGTTTCTGCTAAAACAAGATGAATCACAGCTTCTTTATTAGTTTCCTAGTGCGGGGAAGACCTCTCAACTGCAGCTGAACAAATGTACCATTTTGTAGCCTTTTTGGAGCGCATGTATGTGCTTGCAGGTGGTGGGGAATAAGAAAAGGTACTGAAATACCCAGTTTTACCATTTTATCCCCTCAACTTGAGAGACAGTTTGGTGTAGTAATTAAGTGCGTGGACTCTAATCTGGGAGAACCGGGTTTGATTCCCCACTCCTCCACTTGCACCTGCTGGATGACCTTGAGCAAGCCGTAGTTCTGGCACAGCTGTTCTCTCAAGGACAGTTGTCTCAGAGCTCTCTCAGCCCCACCTACCTCACAGGGTATCTGCTGCGGTGAGGGGAAGAGAAAGGAATTTGTAAGATGCTCTGAGACTCCGAGTGAAGGACAGGATATAAATCCAATCTCTTCTCTTCTTCTTCTTCAAACCAAAGACCTTGAGTTGTACCATAAGGATGTTCAACTGCAAGGGTCCCCTATCCCTGGGCAATGCCTTGTTGTGGGTCATGGGGCAGTTAGCAGAAGACGTTCTGGTACAGTGCAGTCCCAAGAATATTTTCCTTAGAGTAGGATCCTGAGTAACATTCAGAGTAAACCCATTTAGGTTTACTCTCTTAATTACTAAGTGGCTTGTTGTTCCACTCTTCACATCATAATGATCTATGGTGATTATTAGTTATTATTAGTTTGTACATAGAGCCCATCTTTTGGAACCTGTTAAAATAAGTCAAAGTTCCTTTACACAGATTAAGTGTTAAATTTTGTGTTGGTGGAAAGTGCCCTGAGCCATTGCCTGTGTCTGTATACCAACCCTGGACTTCTTTGGTGGACTCCCATCTAAGCACTTACCAGGACCAACCACCTCCTTAGCTTCTGAGGTCTGATGAGATTGGGTTAGCCTGGGCCACTCAGGTCAGGTAAAGGTTTCCCTTGCTCCAAAGCCAATCGAATACGACTCTAGGGGTGTGGTGCTCATCTCTGTTTTCAAGCCGAAGAGACAGCGCTGCTCAAAGACGTTTCTGTGGTCATGTGGCCGGCATGACTAGACGCTGACGTGCACGGAACGCTATTACCTCCCCACCGAAGTGGTACCTATTTATCTACTTGCAATTTCTTGCTTTCAAACCGCTAGGTTGGCAGGAGCTGGGGCCAGAGATGGGAGCTCACTCCGTCATGCATCTACAAATAAATTCTCCCCTCAAACCAATGACCATAGGGATGTTCAACTGCAAGGGTCCCCTATCCCTGGGCAATGCCTTGTTGTGGACCATGGGGCAGGGCCTATGGGGTGAAATGCAAGGTGGTATGAGGATACATGCCAGTCTGATGACCTCTGACAGTGATTTTTGCTTTTTGATCATTCTCCCTTTGTGAAGAAAACAGGGCTTTCTGTTTAAATTATTTTCATTCCCTGTAGTCGGCAAGAAGGTTTTCTGTTCTATGAATTCTCAGTTGAGAGTCAAGGCTGTCAATGTCTGATTGTTCTGAAATACTATGAGAAGTCTGAAACAAGAGCCTTAAGTGAAGACCGTACATGAAGTGGGATGTGAACACTGGAAGGATAATGGCTAGGGAGAGGGAAAGGAAGTGTGAATCTTGTACCTTGTGCATACATTTTAATAAATAAAATGTTTTTAGAACACGTCTTTCTTTTATCCATGTAACATCCACAGAACACAACTCCATACTGCGGCTCAAGCTTTTAGGCGGGGAGGGAGATGTCCTGCCATTATGTGTCCCTATAGCAGAACCAGACACACACCAAATTGGGATAATTTGTGGAACAAAATGACTGCGACTTTATTGGTTACAGCTGTGGGTCCACTGCATCCAAAGCATCAGCTGGCCCACGCCACTTGATATACCCTGTCACACCTAGCCTCCTGGCTTCGGTGGAGAACTGTGGGATGGCAGGTTGCAGGAGCCCGCATGGACGACTGCTCCTTAGTGGTCTCCCCTGCCATCTGCTTGTGAGGGCAAACGCTGATAGTCCCAGAGCAGCCTTCCTCCCCTGAGCCCTCGCGCCAAGACCCCTTAAGGGGTTCCCCGTATCCAGGAAACGGCCCACAGGCCAATTTCTGTAAACAGGTCCAGCCCCGTGCTGTTACCGCCAAAAAATTGTGACTACAAATAGAGCGTATAAAACAACAGACAACATCATGTGACTAACAACTCCAAACTAAGAACAACATTCAAATTGCAATTGTCCCCCAAAGCGCTATACACTCATCACATTGCTCTCATCTGAATGCTCACTCTCTAGGGTGGATGGGTTTGGGAGACAAAGGATGGGGCAGGAGACAAGGGGCCAGCCCCTTTTCCCCTGCAACAGCCCACCCCCAGCCACATTAGATCCCTGTCATTGGTCTCTTGGGGGAAGGAGAAAGCCCAATTTTCCCGCCACTTGAGCCCTACCCCCCCTCCAGCATCCGGCCATCTCTCCTCCCCTGCTGGTGCCATGAAAGTCGGGTCGTGGCTAATTCAGGCTCTCCACACTTTCATAAACAATAGGGAAGAGGAGAGGTGCCAGTTTCTCATTCAACATAACAAGAAGCGCCACCAGCCAAATATGGACTTGTCCATTGCCTGTGACGAGTGTCATTTCTGTAATCCTATCCAAGCTCCCCTCCATCTTTTTACTTGGGCAAGGGCCTCTGTGATGGACAGAAGGCTGTCCTGCCCTAAAGGGGGAAGACAGACACTATAGGAGCCTATAGGAGTGCTGCTCCAGCCTCCTATCACCTTTTAGAATGGGGGAAGGAAGGCTGGAGGGAAGCACAGCAGGAGTTTAGTTCAGGTCTGCCTCAGGGAGAGGCCAGTGATAGGCCCATTCTGCATCTAGCATTTGCACCGTTGTTTTACCAAACCCACAGTGGAACAGAAAAAGATGTGGCTCAAAACCACATTCAGATACCCTAGGCCAACGTCGTACTGACTACAAACTCACACCTGAATGGCCATAAATCTTTTTACCTGGCCTCAGCCAGGTTTCTCCTTTGACAGTCTGAAGATCTGTACTGCTGCTGCTAGGGTTGCCATGTCCAGTTTAGGAAACTTCTAGAGATTTGGGGGTGGAGCTTGGGGAGGACAGGGACCCCAGTGGGGTTCGATGCCATAGAGTCCACCCTCCAAAGCATCCATTTTCTGCAGGACAACTGCTCTCTGTAGTCTGGAGATGAGCTGGAATTCCAGGGGATCCCCAGGTCCCGCTTGGAGGTTGGCATCACCATGCTAATCTGTTCCTTAAAACCAACCTGTAAATAAATACAGCTTCTCCGTTACTCCTGACTCAGTGATCTCCATGCTAAGTTACCTCACGGCAGCAATCCCAAAGCTTTTGCAATTGCTACCCTAAGAACATTGTATTGCTGAGGGGAAGGTTTATAGTTCAAAACAAACCTGGTTCCCCAAAACCATAAGAGACTGTGTGTGTCTCCTCAACTGGCAGAAAAGGCCTGTCACAGCATCCTCACCAGGCCATTAGTCAGATGTGAAATCCGTTAACCATTAATTGTTGCAAAACTATGATCAAAGGGTTCCCCCCAAAAAAGAAGATTAAACATTTAGTTGATTGTTCTATTCAAAATTACCAGATGCAAAAATACATCTGTCTGTCTGTCATCTTGAGACAACCAAGATCCATCCAAGGGGTCCAAATTTCTCAGCAAAATTTTATATCTAGAGAAAAAACTTGAGTGTTGATTCCCTCCCTGCATTGATTTTCACATATTCCTCTTGGTAATTTTGGCTGCATCTGTGAAATCCATCAACACATCCTTTTCTATTAATAATACAAACTGAACCCACTTATTAAGTCTGTCGTTAAAAAATTAGCATGCCTTGCATATCCTGGCTCGTCTTTTGCTGCGCTGAGTCTCATCTGATTTTTTTTTCTATTCTTGTCTGTAATGTCCGCCGTTCTCTTCCAATGACTTCATCCGCCCCTGTTTTGTGACACATCCCAAATTACCATCATCTGTGATTTCCATTAAGATGCTTTCTCTCATGCTTTCAAATCGCTAATGAAGTTGTTAAATAAAGCCAGACCTTACATGATCCAGTCCTTGTTCCTTTGAGTGTACTCTGCCTAAACAAGGCACACAGCATGGCTTCACATATGGCACGCATAAGTATAGGTCGTTCATTTGAATGAAGCTGGCCCACAATTCTGCAAACCAGACTGCTGCCTTGAAAGTTGCTGGTTTATTCTAAAAACCTAACTGTTGATCAAAAGAGGCCCTGACTTAGATGGCACAGGCTAGCTCGATCTCATCAGATCTCAGAAGCTAAAGCAGGGTTGGCCCTGGTTAGTGCTTGGATGGGAGACCACCAAGGAATATCAGGATCACTGCACAGAGGAAGGCAATGGCAAATCACCTCTAGTCATCCCTTGTCTTGGAAACCTTACAAGGTTGCCATGGCCCTAAACGGACTGGGACCAATGTATCTGCAGTACTGACTCTCCTGGTGTACCCTCTGAAGAACATTACGCTCTGGAGAGAAAAACCTTCCAGTGATCCTTAGCCTAGGGTTGCCAGGTCTGGGTTGGAAAAAACCTGGAGACTTTGGGAATTGATCCAGGAGAGGGGAGGGTTTGGGGAGGGGTGGGGCTTCAGCATAGTACAGTGCCACAGAGTCCACCCTTCAAAGCAGCCATTTTCTCTAGGTCTCTTCAGCTGGAGATCAATTGTAAAAGCGGGCGATCCCCAGGCCCCAGCTAGAGGCTGGCAGTCCTACCTGTTAGGACTTTTGTCCAATAATCAAGAAAATTCAGAGTAATGAATCTTGCTTTTCTGGAAAGAAGAGATTGCTTCTTTTAGTTTAAAAGCATTCTGCTGCGTCTGCACACTAAGACATCCTGATAGAGAGTGAGAGAGATTGCAATGGAGGATCTCTCCTTCTTCTTGACCCCTGAAAGGAAACACCTGATATCAGTAACCAATTAGCAGAACAGTACACCTTCAGCTTTCCCGGGCTCAGAGTTAATTGGCCAGCTGCCAGGTATTACTTCCAGGCTAACAAAGGTAAACAAACAAGTTGCATAGGTTAACCCTATAATGACTGAATTTCTCAGGCCTTGCGTTACATGCTCATTTCTCCAACACTACCTTGGCCTGAAAGATATCCAGCTGTCCTCAATTAGACCCAGGGCTTTTTCAGCCCTGGCACTGGCCTGGTAGAACTCTACCTGATGACATCCAGGCCCTGCAGGACTTAATGCAGTTCCACAGGGCCTGTAAGACAGAGATGTCCTGCCAGGCCTACAGCTGAGGCCTGCAACAGTTGCCATTGAGTCTGGCCTCCTCCATCTTTCCCCTCCCCTCATGGGGAAATAACATAAAATGTTCTAAAATGCCATTAAGCTTGGCTAGGGCTGCCAAGTCCTCCGGTAGGGCGGGGGAAACACCGATTTTTAGTCCTTCCCCCCGCTTTTTCAAAGTTGGCCACCGGGGGGACAAAATGGCTGCCTTAAAAGGGAAATGTCTGCAGAGAGCCTGCCCTGCAGTAAAAAGCCTCACCAGACATTTCCCCTTTAAGAAGTCAGCAAGAGAGCTTCCACAGCAAGAGAGGTCCGCCCAGAGATTAAGGAGGGACTGAAGGAGCTGCTTTTGCATGTGGCTGGCAAGGTAAGTTTCTCTTCCAGCTCTTTTCATTCTCTCTCCCTCTTTCTTTTTTCTGTCTGTCTGTCTGTCTGTCTCTCTCTCTCTCTCTCTCTGTCCCCATCCAGCAGAGGTCTATCAGTGGCTATTATACCCACAAGGTCTAAATGGAAGTAAGTGCCTCTGCCAGTTTTTTTTCCTTCTCTCTCTCCCTCTTTCTTTTTTCTGTCTGTCTGTCTGTCTCTCTCTCTGTCCCCATCCAGCAGAGGTCTATCAGTGGCTATTATAGCCACAAGGTCTAAATGGAAGTAAGTGCCTCTGCCAGTTTTTTTTCCTTCTCTCTCTCCCTCTTTCTTTTTTCTGTCTGTCTGTCTGTCTCTCTCTCTGTCCCCATCCAGCAGAGGTCTATCAGTGGCTATTATTAGCCACAAGGTCTAAATGGAACCCTTTGTCTGGGGCAGTGATGCTCTGTATTCTTGGTGCTTGGGGGGCAACAGTGGGAGGGCTTCTGGAGTTCTGGCCCCGCTGCTGGACCTCCTGAGGGCACCTGGTATTTTTGGCCACTGTTGTGACACAGAGTGTTGTACTGGATGGGCTGTACTGGATGGGCCAATCCACTGTGGCTTCTCTCCTGTTCTTATGATATGAAAATCATATTTAGCACTTGTGTAGCACTTAGTGCTTCATATTCTGCCGAGATGAGGAAGGATTCAGTAGGGCTGTTGCTCAGTGATAGAGCATCTGCTTGACATGCAGGAGGTATCAGCTTCTTCAGCTAAAAAAGGATCAGGTAATAGGTGATATTAAAGATCTCAGCCTGAGACCCTGGAGAGCCACTACGGTCTGAGTAGTCAATACTGACCTTGATGGACCAATGGCCTGATTCAGTATTAGGAAACTTCATGAGTTCATGTGTCAGCATGTGGAAGCAACATCACAGGATGTGACATCACAAAATGATGTCACTTCCTTTCTCCTGGCTCCACCCCCAAAGTCTCCTGGCTCCACCCCCAAAGTCCCCAGATATTTCCCAAGTTGGACTTGGCAGCCCTAAGCTTGGCTCCCTTCATCTCTCCTCTCCCTTATGGAGAAAGTGTCTTTAAGATGCCATTCTGAGTAGTTGTTTTATCACTGTTTAATTGTTTTTAACAGCTTTAATTGATTTATAGTTGACTCATATTTATTGACATGATGTACTCCACCCTGAGCCCTATATAGGGGATGGCAGTCTAAAAATCGAATAAATAAATAAGTTGGCTGTGACTTAATAGGTTTTTACGCCAAGGAAATCCAGGGTTGCTACATGGAGGTAGGCAATGCAAACTACTTCTGTTCATTCATCTATTGCCTTGAAAATAGGATTGCCAGCTCTTCCCTGCCAATGGCCAACTGGCCGGCAGGGGGAATACCCTGCTCACAAATGTCCCAAAGGTGGTGCGATGATATCACCCAGAAGTGATGTCATCACACCGCCAATATTGTGTGGTGATGCTCTAGGTTTTGGGCAAAACTCTATGGTAAATCTGAGATCAAAACCGTGTAGTTTTGTCCAAAACTTAAGAGCATCACCATGTGACATCAGAGGCGTGATGACATCACGTTCAGATAGCAGGTCATGTCAAAGACTTCTGCCTGTGACCCTGGGGAGCTGCTGCCAGTCAGAGACGACAGTGCTGACCTGGATAGATCAATTGTCTGACCCAATATAAAGAACATTCATGCACCCACGTAGCCTCCCTCCAACCCAGGGACCCTTCGTGCAATGGGAGAGGCTCTTCTATCAGAGGAAGGCTCCTTGGGCCATGGGAAAGATTCAGACTTGGCTGAGCAGTGCAGTAGGATGCAAGCTACCATAGAGAAGAAAAGGCAAGAAAGAATGAATAGAAAGAAACAGAAAAAAATCGAGCTAGAAGAAATGGGGAAATTGGGCAAGTGTGAATCCATTCATCCTGATGAGTCCTTATGAATATGTAGATGGTTATTGCAGCAATAATTCAAGAAATGGACTTCATGCTAACATGGGTTCCCATGTTAATTTTTAGCATGCCCATAGGCACAATAAATTTGAGCAGTGAAATGCATAGTAGTTCAATGTAGCTGCTTCAAATGGCCAGATCTCGCAAAATCCTCTGTGAGCCTTCTTTGGAAGTAAACTTCTCATGGGCAATTACTGAAATGGCTGAGTAAACAAGAGGAACAACTAATGATAATGTGAACTGGACCTGAGGGATGCACATCATATTCTGGGTATTAGTGGGAAATGGGGGAAATGCCTCTAACTACTTCATTACCATGGCATGGAGTAAGCGTCGTCTCTCTTAGGAGTTGAGATAATGGCCCACATGATGGATCCCCCTGTTCCCGTAGCACAGAACAACAGTTTAACCTCTGCAACAAGGCTCTTTAAAATCTCATTTTTATGTCAAATCAGGGGGAAAGTGCATTAATAAAATAAGGATATCACCCAAAGGATCCCATTAGCTTAAGCCACCACTTGGAGGAGAAAGATTCATCCACATAAATATTTGACAAAAATAATTTGGCTGTCTTGCCTATCAAACATGATGCCCATTATGCATTACAGCCAAATACTGCCAAATCAAAATGATTTACTATTTTGATCAACTTTTCCAGCAGCGCCAAAAAACCTCCCCCTATTCTGATGGCTTTTCAGCACCAGTTGAGAACATATGTCTGAACGCTTTTCCAAATGCTTATTTTTCATTGTGCTGATTCTTTCACCTTCCATGATATCTTCTTGTGACCAAATCCAACTGGCTTTGTATTGTTTTGATATCACTCAGGAGCCACTGTGGTGCAGAATATGGGTTACTAAGATCCAAGCTCAAACCCCCCATTTTGCCATGGAAGCTTGCTGGGTGTCCTTGGGCAAGTCACTTGCTCTTAGCCCACTCTACTTCACTGGGTTGTTTTCGCAAGGAGAGAAGAATGATGTAAGCTGTTTTGGGCCTCCATTGGGGAAAGGAGGAGGAGGAAAATAAGAGTTGGATTTATACCCTGCCCTTCGCTCGGAGTCTCAGAGATGCTTACAATTCCCATACCCTTCCTCTCCCCACAACAGACACCCTGTCAGGTAGGTGGGGCTGAGAGAGCTCTTTCAAGAACCGCTCTTGAGAGAACAGCTCTGAAAGAACTGTGACTGACCCAAGGTCAGCCAGCTGGCAGCATCTGGAGAAGGGGGAATCAAACCTGGTTCTCCAGATTTATTTATTTATTTATTGAGATTTATATCCCGCCCTCCCCGCCGCATGGCAGATTAGAGTCCACCCCTCTTAACGACTACACCAAACTGGCTCTCAGAATAAAATCGGGGGCATTTCTACCCAGTTTCCATAGAGTTTTTGGCTAAGTGATAGAGTGTCACCCCCAGAGTGATGCTATCACTTCTGGGACATGCTGCAAGTCACATCTTCATATAGATAAGTTCACATCTCCCCCATCTACTGGTCGCCAGGCCACGCCTGGCAGCCTTAACTTTGATTAGAAAGGGGGCCACTGTCCCACCTATCAGTCCCACCTGAAGTAAACACAGTGATGCCGGAAGTGATGTCACACTAATGCTGCACGAATGGTTCCCTCCCTCCCTTAGACAGGACACCAAAAAAAAACAAACAGTTTTGTTAGCAACAGAAGGGAGGTAAGATTAGTTTTCAAACAGGATCCTGACTCAGTTAGATGGGTAAACTCAGTTAGAAAGGTAAACAATCGTTTTGACCAGAATTGAAAAAGTCAGCATTTTCACAACATTTTCCTACCCAGCCTTCATTACTATTTTCAGCCTGAAATGTTAAAATGGAGAACATTCAGCACATTAAAGAATGTAATGGTTATTCATCCCTGCACAATATTAAAAATGAGCCGCCGTTTGATGGGGAGGGCGGGATATAAATCCCAAAAATAAATAAATAAATAAATAAAAAGAACCTAATTTAAAATTTCCCTGAAAGACCAGTCTCACTGCCCAGCACTCCCAGTTCCCGGTTACCTCAACAACAACAACAAAAAGAGGACCAAGGAGATGTGCCTTGCTTTACCCCATGCTGTGCTGTGTCTGGAAGAAAGATAACATGATTAGATTTGCTTCTTGGCTTCCCATCTCCTACCACTTTTCAGTTTGTTACAGAGTATATTAGCCACATAGCAGGGCAGTTACGTTCTGTGGCAGAGGCTGCGTTTACTCACTTAAGATGAGACAGTATAAACCAGAACTCCTGCCATGATTTGAAAGGCACTCTGTATAGTCACACAGTAGGAGCACTAGTTAGGATGAGAGACTGTTGTGGCAAAATTGGGGAGATCTACTAAAATACAGAAGCATTTTCCAAGGTGCTTTTCCAATAGCGAACAAATGTTATGAAGTCAAATAAAAAGGAGGGAAAGGTAGTCAGGTCAAATAATACATATGGATTCATGTGCAACTTTCTGCAGATATTTTTAAATGCGGCAATCTGTATTGGAAGACCAGAAAATCTTCAGCAGAAGGGTCACATTTTTTCCTCTCATGAAAACTAAAAGCTAGCATATTTTCAATACGTTTTTTTGCTCAAAAAATAGTTACCACCAATAATAGGATCTCTATTTTATCACCACAAGAAATCACATCAATGTTATTTTTGCAGTGTTTTATCCCCTTTAAAAGGAAAAAAATAAGCCCTCATCTACTTACAGAAAGCTCTTATCATAGAGTCGTGGTCGTGGGTAATTCCTAGAGCTACCCAGAAGGGAGAACAAGTAGCTCTAGGAATCACCAGAAACTTTATGGTAAGAACTTCCAGTTTTATCGTCGTGTTCCCAGCAATTCCTAGAGTCTGATTCCTAGATCTACTTCCTTGAGTAGGCAAAGCTTTATTTTTCTTTTTAATTTTTCCCTGGGATATTGCCCCCCACAATCCTACCATTCTGCCTGACAACCCTATTCAGTGAAGTGCACAGATGCGACTCTCTGTACACAGGCACATAATAGGAGCCACACTAGATCTGATCCACAGAAAATCTTGTCCAGCATCCAATTTCATGTGGATGCCCTTAGAATGTCTACAAGTGGGACATGGGGACCAAAGCATCTCCTGTTGCTTCCCCCCAGCATTGGTGTTCAGAGATATACTTTCACAGAACACAGAGTTTTCATTTATCATGGACAATTACCACTAATGGACCTATCCTCCATGAATTTGTCTAATTCCCTTTTAAAACCAGCTAAATTAGTGGTCAGACTCATTACTACATCCAGCAACAGTTAATTTCACAGGTTAATTACTTGTTGAGTGAAGATGTAATACCCAATTCAGAAATAAAAGTCTGAGCAAGGGAGAATTCCTAATGCATCCATTTCACTTTGGAAATGAGACCTAGCAATTCAGATCTCCATGGAGAAACTGGGATGAGAACTTCTAAAGCATCCCTGCTAGCAAGTTACATTTGACTTGAGGCCCACAAATTGTTCAGGCCTGAATTCTGGGATGCAAGTAGAAGCTCACAAAATCCCCCCCCCCCCAAAAAATTGTATATTCAGTTTCTGCATTCATGTGTGAAGCAGCCTTTGCATCATGCTATGAATCTCCTCTCAGTGATGGCCTTTGCGTCTTTTTGAGAAGAACTCTTTCAAGCAAATAAGTACCTTAAAAACAAGTTATGTTCTTAATGGCTCACCAGGCTCACAGCAGTAAACTTCAGTTGCTAAGGGCTTTCATTTGCAAGTCTGTCATCTGCTAGTGAATGAAGGAACAGAGGACATGAAAAGATGAAATGAGGAGTTTCAAGGCCCCTGGAGATCCAAAGGGCTCTCTCTGTGGTTTACATTTGATCTAATTTTCACTGGGACTATTTTTTCATGTGGTCTGATACACCTGTTGAGATACACTAAATAAAAGATTTTGAGATAAAAACATATCCCTCTTTTTTCCATTCGTGAATTCAGCTTTAATTTCAATATATTTGCAAAGCCACAAAGCAGCAGCAAAGAACAACAGAGTAAGAAACACATCAGTTACACTCGTTTTGCATTGTCTGTGGATAGGGCTGCCAAGTCAGCCCGGGGGGCGGGGGATTCGCTGCTAAAGGGGTTCCCGATCCGCCAGCCCGCATTTGGCCGGTGGGGGGAACCCCACACCCGAAGTCGTCCAGCAAGAACAACGTAATGACGTCACCGGAAGTGACGTCAGCACGTTGGGGGTGTTGCCAGAACATCGCCCTGGCAACGCCCCCAACGTGCTGTCACTTCTGGTGATGTTGCTGGGTGTGCCCGCTTTGCGTGCACGCCAGGAGAAACTCCCGGCCGGAGGAGGACTCCCCCCCGCCAGTGAGTTCCGAAGACTTGGCAACCCTATCTGTGGATAACAAGGTCAGGTCTCATAAGGCAGCTGATTCTATATGGCCTACAACTCAGAGGACCGGAGCCAAATTCTAATCAGTCTCACACCTCGATTGGAAGGAACTTTACATCAGAGACAGCAAGAAACTCCCTTATTGTTCAATCTTATATTCTAATAGCCATACATGGCCCCTACCTGCAGATGGCTAAATCCACAGACTGGGGCCACACAGAGGCTAAACAGTTCTTTCTGCGTGCTTTGGAAACTCCACAGGTGTGCAGAAAAATCTGAAATGTTTTAAAAAATACTTCGGATTAAGTTCCCACCAAAATAATTAAAAAAGCATTCTGTGCACAAGTGCAGAGAATGCACCTACCTCTGGTGGCATGGCAGGTTGGAAGCCATGCTTTGCCTGGCAGCACGGCAGCCCAGGAGCCCAGCTGGGCCTGGTGATGAGCTGCAGCAGCCTGGGAGGGAAGACTGTGCTCACTCTCTGTGGCTTGTCCAGAGCTGGGTGAGCGATGGTAGGCAGTGGGGGAGAGTCTCTGCTGGCTCGCTTGGAGTAGCTCCAGGTGAGCCAGCAGAGACTCCCCTGCAACTGCTCTCTGCAGCTCACCCGGAGCAGCTCCATGTAAGCCAGCACAGTCTCCCCCTCCACAAGTGAGCCATAGAAAGCCCATACCTGAGAGACTGCCTCTCCCCTTAGGAGCCCCAAAGAGCCTTTCTATCAGCTAATCAGCATCTCTTGGTTGTCCCCACCCACCCCCAGGGATATCTATCTTGCCTTGGCTAGGGCCAGGGCTTTTTCAGCCCCGGCCCTTAGCTGGTGGAATGAGGTTCCATAAGAGATCAGGGCCCTGCAGGACCTTTTACAGTTCCACAGAGCCTGCAAGATGGAGCTCTTCCACCAAGCTTTTAGTTGAGGCAGCAGGCGTCCTCCCTCTATTTATTGGACCTCCCCTTCAGTGGATCAAATCTGTGTGACATCTGGAACCCCAATTAGTGATAGACCTCATCTGCTGAGGCTTTGATTACATATAAGAATTATTACTGTGTTTTATCTGATATATTTAACTGTTTTTAATTGTTCTATATTATATTTGATGGAACCCATGGGGAGAGCGGGATACAAATGACAGACAGACAGACAGACAGATAGATACATGGATGGATGGATGGATGGATGGATGGATGGACGGACGAAGTTCCAAGCTGGGCTCGGAGAGAGGGAGAGAGATGGGATTCTTCCCTCCATGAGATTCATGGGCACCCACTTGTAATTTATAAATAGAAACCAGATGAACAAATATGGGAAGTGGCCTGGAATAACTTTCAGAACTGCCTATGGAAATAGGGTAGGTAAGTACCATACAAATCCTGAACTTTCCCTTTTCGGTTGAGAAATGCCATTGGCTATTATTGTCCACAGTTGAGTATGCCCTCCTGTGCTGTAACCCTGTTGAATATCAAAGTGGCAACCTGTTCAATGTTCATCTAGGATGATGGCATTAAAGGACTGTACCTTCTTGGTGCCACTCAGCCAGTTTATTTTTATTTATTTTTATTTCTTAAGATTTATATCCCGCCCTCCCCACCGAGATGGGCTCAGGGCGGCTCACAACATAAAATAATCCACTCAGTTAAAAATAGTTAGACATCTTCACTTTTAGTTAACAGTTCCAAGTGAGTGACTAGCACAGTTTTTGGCTTCTGTTTTAAGAAAGCCAGATCTCGGTGGCAGCACTACCAGATCCTATCTTCAAAAAAGAGGACAAGCCAATTCCACCTCCTTTCCCTGAGCTAGAGAGTCCCTGCCCCCATTCCAAGAAAACCGAGAGAGCTCCCTTACATGCTAGCCAGGTACATGAGAGAAGAGACTACTCCCTTCTGTCTTTACAAAGACCCCCTGAAGTGCCTTTGCCTTTTGAATCTCCAAAATTCAGTTTGAGAGAGGCTGGGAGAGGTGTTAAAATATTGGACAGGAGTAACAAAGCTTGTGTTCAAATAGCTACTCTTCTGTTGATCTGTGGCTCATCCGAGCCCAGCTTGTGTCCTTTACTAGGTTCTTGTGAAGGTAAAATGGAAAAAGGGAGACCTATGTACACTACAGTGACCAGCTTTAGGGGAGGGGCTGTGGCTTGGTGGTTAGAGCATCTGTTTGGCATGCAGAAGGTCCCAGATTCAATCCCCAGTATCTCCAGTTAAAAGATGTGGCAGTAGGTGATCTGAAAAACCTCTGCCGGAGATCCTGGAAAGCCACTTCCAGTCTGGTGTAGTGGTTAAGTGCGCGGACTCTAATCTGGGAGAACCGGGTTTGATTCCCCACTCCTCCACTTGCACCTGCTGGATGACCTTGGGCAAGCCATAGCTCTGTACCAGCTGTTCTCTCAAGGACAGTTTGGGAAAGAGTTCTCTCAGTCCCACCTACCTCACAGGGTGTCTGTTGTGGGGAGGGGGAGGGAAAGGAGTTTGTAAGCCGCTCTGAGACTCCCTTGGGGAGTGAGGGCGGGGTATAAATCCAATCTCTTCTTCTTCTTCTTCTTCTTCTTCTTCTGAGTAGATAATACTGACTTTGATGGACCAAGGGTCTGGCAGTTTCATAAAGGGATAAAAATTAACTATCAGCCTCAAGTGTTGATTAAAAATAAAGCAAAGACTAAAGAAACATTCATGGAGAACTTTGCAGATGTGAAAAATGGGAAGTAGATTCCTCTGCTGTATATCCCATTGACTGTACTTATTTAGAAAACAAAATTGCCCTGCTTATCTCAGGGAGACTCCAAGTATTTTACAATAAATACAATAAATAAGGCATTGTAATGCAAGTGGGATATTTCTGCTGTAAAGAAATACTTCAAAACTCATTCGTGTTTTGCCAATTCTCAATGTGTCTTCTTAACACATTTCTACCTCAACAAAACAGCCACCGTTACCAAAACTTCCTAAACAGCAGTGGAAAGGAAAAGTAATAAAAATTCATGGCGAGACAATTTTGCCACAAGTTGACGGTTTTATTTCTAGTTGGGGGAAGGGGGGGGGGGTAAAGAATAGCATTCGTGATAAATGAGCTCTCGAACTGAGCGAAAATTCAACGGCTGATAATATATTTGTAAAATTCTTAAAGTGGCAGTCCCAGCTAGGTTCTTCTTCTTCCTTTCAGCTAAGCTGACCACACAGTAAATCTCATAAACTGGCTTCGTTGCAGCTAGAGGGATGAAATGGGTATTAACCTGACAGAGGGTCCAATAACTAACTTGCTAGCTGGTCTGTACAGGGAAAGCCTGGATTTTAAAAACAATAAGCAGCAGCTCCGGGCTTGTTGATTAGCATTAGGCACATTGTGAGATGGAAGGTTTATCCACTCATTCCCTCCCACAACAACTCTGTTAGTTGGGCTGGGCTGAGAAAGTGTGACTGACTCCTTAGCTTACCCAGCAGGGTTCATGGCAAAGTGTGGGTTTGAACCTGGGTCTTCCCAGTCCTAGGCCAACTGCCCCACAAAAGAAGACCTAAATTATTGTAATTAATACATAATAGCAGTGAATCCCATCAGATTCTAGTTGTGGCAGATCTACTGGCTTTGAGACCCCTGGGTAGACAAATTCAGCTCGAGGTCATCAAAATAAAAAGTCTAGAAGGTCACCCAACTTAGAACTGATTTAGAAGGGTGGAGTAGAAATGTACTTTTTTGCCATGGCCTATCAGTCTGCTTAATTTTTGCAGCTCGTCAACCAGATTTAAAAGGATTCCCCGCACCCCTTATAACGTTTGGCTATTGGAAAGACTACATTTGGCTACCATATTTGTCTGCCAGCATCCCAAATAGATATCAATTAATCACAATTAATGTTTTGTGGACTCCTGTCATTTTGTCTCTTTATCTACCCACCCTCTTGAGACAATGAAGAGTCTTACTGGATCCAGCTAAGAGTCTATCTAGAGCAGTATTCTGTTTCCACAAGTAGGGCAAGAAACCAATATCCTGCAAATAAAGTATATCCTATATAAATACCATTATATTCCACCAGATAATTGTAGAATGAAAGATCTGAAGTTTGCAACTCTTGTGAAAGATTGTCCATATTTTCATTTTACACCCCCGATAGATCTTTTTTTTTAATTATAAGGCTCATTTGTTTTAAAAACCAAACTGGATAAATTTATGAAGGGTATGAAATGTTTTTATTTTTAATCCAGCATCATCTTAGAAGTGTCCAACAGGAGCCTTTAGATGAAGCACACACACACATACACACACACACACACTGGAACAAGAAATCTGCAGACGCAGCACAAAGGTTTGGTGACAATGTCATAAATCAAACAATGGGGGGAATGAGAAAGACATACATTTTTGTGAAGGTTAGAGTAAAAAAAATAAAAAGGCTCCTTTCAGAAAACCACATGGAAGAACTGCCTTCTGAAAAGATCTCCTTTTAGAACAGAGTTGGGGAGCGGTTTCAAACTTTCAAATACTGACTGTTGGTCAACTTGTTATTAAATGGGCCAGTGGCTAGTGGACCCTGAGGCAAATCCAGCACCATTTAGCAGTGTAGGTACCACTGTCACACTGGGTGCTCACACTCCGTATCATGCACATGAAAGCTTATACCCAGCATTAAACTTTATTGGTCTTAAAGGTGTCACTGGACTCAAACTTTGTTCCAGCTATGAGGTTTGGCTTTCTGGGTAGATCACAAACCAGGCAAATGCATGGGGAAGGTCCATTGCTTGTTTGGTACATAAACACACTACACAGGCCAACATTTTAAAAGCATATCCACAGACTCATGGGTGCTACCACCAGGGCAGAGGCAGTCATGATTGTACAGATACAGGTAAAGGGGATTATAGAATAGACTAGGAATAAGGACCATTGTGGAAATAAATACAATGGGCTCTAGAAAGCAGCTCTGGGTGGGTGCCCCAGCCTTGGGCACTTAGCGTCAATTTGCTGTGGGAACCTTAGCAGAGTATAATGACACAGAGTCCACCATTTCCCCCAGGGGAACTGATCTCTGCCATCTGAAGAACAGTTGTAATTCTGAATTATCTCCAGCCCTCACCTGGAGATTGGCAACAATTGTTCCCCAGGAGGAAATGGCTGGTTTGGAGGGTGGCATCTATGGCATTGTACCTGTCTGAGGTCCCACACCTCCTCAACCCCCACTCTCTCCAGGCTCCACCTCTCAAATCTCCAGGAATTTCCCAACCTGGAGGTGGCAACCCTATCTCCTTCCCAGCCAACCCTCAACCTACCCTTATCTGCCCCTCTGACTTCAGCTTTCCACCTCCCTCCCCCCCCCCCACCGGCAGCCTCTACCTAGGAAAAGTACAGTCTTTCTCCACAGTAGGAACCTAAGCAGGAGAGAAGCGACCTCAGCAGGGTATAATGACACAGAGTCCACCTTGCAAAGCAGCTGTTTTCTCCAGGGGAGCTGATCTCTGCCATCAGGAGAGCAATTTTAATTCTGATTTATCTCCAGCCTTTACCTGGAGATTGGCAGCAATGGTTCCCCAGGAGGAAATAACTGCTTTGGAGGATGGATTCTATGGCATTCTATTCTGCTGAGGCCTCTCTCCTCCCCAAACTCTGGCTTCCGTAGACTCCACCACAAAATCTCCATGAATTTTCCAACCTGGAGCTGGCAACCCTAGTCAGGGCCTCCTGCCTTTGCCTTTTTTCTGACAAAACCAAGTTTGGGTGCCTAGCAACAGCCACCAAGGGGAAAGTTAACCCCACAGCAGGAAGGCAAGAGAATGGTTTAGGGGCTGGTAGCTCACTTCAATAGCCAGCCAACCAGCCATGGAGGAACCAAGCAGGAGAAATGTCTTTGTCAGGAGAGACAGTCATTTTGGCAGTTTATTCAGACAGGGAAGTGGCTAAGCTGAAAGTGGGTGGGGTAGAGGAGTGGACCCAGCACCCAGCCAATGGTACACGAGTACTCTTGAGTGGCAGTTGATGGGCCAATGGCTAGGGTTGCCAGACTCCAGGTGGGGCCTGGGGATCTCCCGCAACTGATCTCCAGCTGACAGAGATAGGCTGAGGTCCCTCCCCACCCCAAAATCTGCCCACTCCCGGATCCACTCCCAAAGTCTCCAGATATTTTCCAACCCAGAACTGGCAACCCTACCAATGGCTGATGGAGCACACAGCACAGCCAATGGGAGAGCCAGAAAGTGCCAATATGTTCGGATATATATATATATATATATATATATATATATATATATATAATTACGAGATGAGACAAAGGAGCCCTTCAAATGACGGTAGGAAAATATAAACAGAGACTTTCATAGAATACAGGGGCGTGAAACAATCTGAGTGAGTTTCCAGTTATATAAACCTTGGTAAACTTGCTGGCCTCAACCTGGCTGAGGCCCTGGGTGTAATAAGAACATAACTAAAGTCTGTTGGATCTGACGATTTGGCCCAGTGTACTGTTTCACACGGCAGACAAGCAGTTGCCCTGGGGCCAAACCAACAGGTCATAGAGGTTGAGGCCTTCCCAGCACTGGCATTCAAAGATTTGCTGCCTTTGTATATGGAGGTCCACTTTAGTTGTGATACTAGTCGCCATTGATGGACTTCTCCTTCCTAAATCTGTCTAACCTGTCTAACTTCCTAAATCTGTCCAACCTAGATCTGTGTAACTGTGTAACCTGGTAGGAAATGAGGGGGCAAGGTTGCCAGCTCCAGGTCAGGAAAGTCCTAGATATTTGGGAGTGGAGCTTGGAGAGGACAGAGACCTCAATGGGGTACAGTGCCATAGAGTCAGCCTTCCAAAGCACCCATTTTCTCCTGGGGGACTGATTTCTGTAGTCTGGAGATGAGCTGTTATTCTGGGGGATCCGCAGGTCCCACCTGGAGGCTGGCATCCTTGGTCTAACCCTCTTTTAAAGCCATCCATGCTCACGCCCATGAGTGTAATGCCTGCGTAGCTGAGCCAAACACAAAAGGCAGCATGAGAAGCTTCTCAGACAACAGCAGCTTCCCAGCCGCAGAGGTTAATCTGAATATTGTGAATTCCATTCAGGAAGCCACAACACCTCGTTGCCTATCTGAGAGATGGGGAATAAATATGATAAATGTTGCAGCAAGCTACAGGAAAGCTGAGCAGCCAAAGTGTGTCCCATTCATTTGTAAACTTTTATAGCTTTGGATAATACAGATCGTAGAAAGTGTAAATGGCCCTTTATCAGGATTTACTGACCTGGAAGGGGAAGGGTGAGGCTGCGAACACCCACGCTGTTAATAAAACCCCAAGCAGGGAGCAACCTTGCCTGCCGGCTCTCTGAATCATTTTATGGTGGTTCAACACATCCTGGACGAGTGGTTTATTGACCTGTGTCCTATAATTAAGGCAGCTGTCTATGAAGATGTGTATTTGGCGCAGGGAAGATAGTGAGTAGCCACTGAGTTTGTGGTGGTATATTTGTTCTTGGGGTTTTATTTCAGCCTCTTCTATTCTAAGGCTGGGAACAGGAATGAGGGTAGGGATGCCAGATCCGGGTTGGGAAATACTTGGAGATTTGGAGAGTAAAACTGAGGAGGGAAGGGTTTGGGAAGGGGAGGAACTTCAATGCCACAGAGTCCACCTTCCAAAGAAGCAATTTTCTTCAGGTGAGCTGATCTCTGCAGTCCGGAGGGTGCAGCTTGGTTTAAGATGGCATTACAATGGACTGACTTATCAAACTTTCCATGAGCCTTCCATCTTTGTAAACTGGGCAGCTACGTGTATTAGCACAGCAGCACCCACTCATGGGAAGTCATATGACTATGTTCTTAAATCAAGCACCAGGTACAGATGCGTAGCAAAATAGTTTCTATGTCCACCCAGACTCCACATCTTAACTAAGCTCTTGTATCACTCCCCAAGGTTGAACCTGCCCTTCAGGTAGGGGACAAGAGCATTTGGAGGCAGGGACAATTTGTTCAGCATCATGACAAAGGATGATATCACTTCTGGTGCAAAACCAGAAGATTCTGGGGTAAATCCTAGAATGTTGTTACAATATGATGATGTCATTTCCTGTTTTGTATAGAAAGTGACATCATGCATTGGCACGACACCAAAGAAGCAGTGGGGAATGGGGGTGCCTGAGTAGGGTTGCGAGGTCCTGCCTGGCTGCCAGTAGGGGGTCTCCTGGGTTGCCAACATTGGGGGCGACGTTCTAGGTTTGGGGCAAAACTCCAAGCGTTTTTTTTGCCCTCAAAACCATAGTGTTTGCCCCAAACCTAGAGTGTCGCCCCAACATCGGCAATGTGGTGACATCACTTCCAGGTGATATCAGTGTGGTGCACATGGGGGCAGCAGGGGAAGCACCACCTCTAAAATTGGGGGAACCTCTGCCATGATACGGAGGCAGCCCTATGCCTGGGCCAGGAGGCTATAATAGGAAACTTGGCCTCCGAACCCTCAGGCCCAAAACCACTCCTCTCTACCACATTTTTATCCTATCCTTCCTTCAAAGAATTCAAGGGCAGCATTTATGTTTCTCCTTTCCCCCTTTTATCCTCACAACAACCCTGCAAGGTAGTTTAGACTATAGACAGAGGCCATGGCCAAATTAGCCTAATCCAGCACTATAAACTACACACTAGCTTTCTACATTTTCAAATACGTTGATGAGCAGTGGATTCACAGTAGACTCAAAGAAACTTCCTCACACAATGCCTGCTTGTCTTATGGAACACGGTGCTACAGAGGGACTTCCGGTTTCAGCGATTCTCATGGCAGGCACGCTCCCTCAGTGCTCCGAAGGGAGTGGCTCACAGCACAGCAGACGGGAGGAGTCCTGGATGATTCCGGGGGGGGGGGCGGAGCCCTTGCAGGGGGCTCCCAGCCTGGGGTGTGAGGGGTGCCTCTCCCAAGGCCATGTCCAAGGGATTGAGGCTCCCCTTTGCCCCTATAGGTCCCACCACCAACACACCATTATGGCCCCAAGAAGCACATAGCGGGGAAGCGAACAAGAGGTCCAGTGATTGCACAAAGCTGTCTCTTACCTTCCTGGTCAGCATGGAATAAAACATGAGTGTAAGCTCTTTGTCTGGAAAACTATTTAAGCACTTATCCGAAGCCCCGTTGCAGCGAGGGGGGAGAGAGAGTTTAAATCCCCCCCATCAACCTAAAGCGAATTTTAAAATAAAGATATGGGGCCAGGAACATCGGCGTTTCTAGATTTGTCCAAGTAAAATACGGATACATCGAAAGCAGCAGCTTATATAAACTTTCTTTGAGTTTATAAAATCTTCCCTGAACTCTAAACAAATGACTAATCTGGCAGAAAAAATGGTGACAAGAATAAAGCTCTCTCCAGAAACTACTAAACCTGTACTTCCGGCAGCCAAACCGGAAGCAACCACTGACTTTCCCAACATGTTGGCTACTGCATTGCGCCCCCTGCTGGACCAGATGACCAACCTCATTAATAACTTTGAAACACTTCAAAAACAACTTAAAGAGACTTAACAAAATAGCTGAGAAGACAGCTAAATCTGTGAAAAAGGTTGAAACTAAAACAAAAGTAATTGACCAAAGACTCGAAGTGGTTGAAAAAGAGAGAATCTCTAATAAAGACCAACTTTTAAGACTGCAAATGGAAAAAGCAACTTATGTTCTGAGATTCCAGGGTGTCCCTGAACAAAAAGGTGAGAATCTAAAGGAAATCTTGAATGAAGCGTTGGCCCTGATGACAGATGTAAAAGTGGATGTACTTCAATGTGAAGTGGATGTGGTCTACCGAAGATATCCAGAATTCATCAAGAAAAAAAACCTGCCTGGGGAGATATTGGTGAGATTCTCTAAAAGATCTACAAGAGATGTGATGCTTAAGGCCACTAATGGGACAACCCTAAAAATCAAAGACAAAGAAATTAGAGTCCTAAAAGACATTCCATTTGAGATAAGAAAAAAGAGAAAACAATATAAAGGCGTAACAAATTTTCTACAGAAAAATTCCACCCCCTACAGATGGATATTACCTGAGGGACTTACTTTCAACTACAAAGAGAAGAAGGAAAAGATTGACTCTGTTGTAAAAGCAAAGTGGTTTTTGGAGAAGCAACAAAGTTCAGCGAAGGAAAAAAGAACAGCAGAGGAAGAAGAAGAGGAAGAAGAAGAAAATGGCACACATGCTGAAGAAAGTTCTGAAAAGTCTGAAAGTAGCACCCCAGAAGGAGACTCTGACTCAGAAAAAAGGCGCAGTGGCTCCAAAACTTTTGAAAGTCAAATGGGATTTTGAAAAAGAGAAATATAAAGGGAAGAAAAAGAAATAATGTAACCCTGAAATCTTTGAAAGCTTGGAAGTCTTAATTCTGTATTCACTTGATTTAAATCTTTAAACTCCACTATGTAACTATTAACCTTGAGAAATAAGTTTTACTCCATTAATTTTACTGGGAAGAAAGCTTTGTTTAAGCTAAATAGTAATTAGAGATGTGACCCTTGTGTAGCTTATGTTTTATTTTAGTGTTTGTAGTATTTAGTGTTTGTAGTGAAAAATAATAATCATTTTTTTAAAAAGGGAACACAGTGCCACAGGAGATAGTAATGGCTGCTAGCTTAGGTGGCCTTAAAAGGGATTAGATAAATCCATGGAGGATAGGGCCACTAGCCAGATGGTGAAATGGAACATCTTGGTTTTGAATATCAGTTGCAGAGGAGGGGACAACCACCACCACCGGAGGCTTTGGTCACCATTTCCTGTTTGTCATCTTTCTGGGCTATCTTCTTCATCACTGTAAGATACAGGATGCTGGACTAGCTTATCTGATTCTGCATGGTTTTCTTAGGCTGCACATGTATCAGATGCAGTTGAGTTTATGTCTATTTTTAGCAGAGTTCCTAACATAAGACATAGCGGTAACAGCCTTTATAATTAAGTGAGATTGTAGTCCACTGCAATGATTATTCTGGATATCACTTTCCTTTTACTGTGCTGTCTTCTCCCTTTGTAATTCTACTATACCTTGCCAGCCAATTTGTGGTTTGTGTCGCCTTCTAGCTCTGTGGTCCTAGCCCAATTGTGTCGCTTTTCTAGGAAGTCAGTCCTTTCCTTCCATCCCTGTACAGTTTTGGAGCCCTCCCTCTTATGGATGTAGTATCATGAACAACAGTTTTGCTTCAACTTAACAAGTGTTGTTTTGTTTGTTTGTTTAGCTCTCTAATCCATTCTCTGTCCGGGTGTGCCATCTTTCAGTCCGCCTCCCAGTCAGCTTGCTTAGCCACTCACTTACATACAGGAGCCCTGCAGGGCCAAAACTAAAGGACATGCAAAGCAGAAACTTGCCCTGAGAGGCTGTTTTGTATACACTACAGCATTCTCTCTCCCCCCCCCCATTAAGTTTTAACTGAACTCCCAAACCAGAATACATTCACAATAACATCAATATAAAGAACGTGGAGAACTTTATCCTACACAATCTTTCAATTGAGTAGGAGTAAATCTCTGACATACAGAATGATGCATTGGCAGTTCTGCAGGTGGTGGTGTTTTCAGTGCACCTGCAGTAACGGGGAACACAGGATGATCAGAGTCCCCCTCATTTTGAACAACAGGAGACACTGTTTCACCCAACTTCTCAGTGCTAGTGACTGCTCCCAGACAGATGTAGAGTTAGACTTCCTAAGTCTGAAAGAGATCCTGAACAATCTGAGCAGATGGCTTGCTCCTCTGATGCAACGCTGAGTGCCGTTGGAGGCAAGACAACACGCCTTCGCCACTGATCCGCCTATCTCCGCATGATCTTTCCATCTTGCAAGGTGAGAGAATAAGACACAGGGCCTGGAATTGTTCTCACAAAGGGCATGAGCTGAAGTTTTAAACATAGACTGCATCTCCAACCATTTTTCAAAAAAATCTGTTTTGCTTTTCCATCATGTTGCCGTTTGTTGCTGTTGTTTGTGATGCATACAACCTGTCAGGAGTGGGTGCAGCAAATCAAACTTGGGCCTTAATTTCCTATCCATTAACATTTCAGCTGAGGATACACCTGTGGTTCAATCAATGCTCCCACTAAGCTCTGGAGTCTTGTGAGCAAAAATTCTACTTTGTGAGCTACTGGCATTCAAGTTGTGAATGAACGATTTGGCTACTGCATAAATTAGTTTGCTTTGGAGCCATCCTCCCTGAGCTAAGGCAAAAATGTATGAGCCAGAGGCTAAAAAACTGAGCTAGCTCACACTAACTCAGCTTAGAGGGAACACTGGGTACAATGTGGCAAACTCTATAACTGAACAAATAATGAGCAACCCTTATATTCACTCAGCATCAGGGAGATGCCTTCTTTAAAAGACTGCATTCTGCTAAGCCATTTGATGTCAGCTGATATGGCACCGAGGTAACATGCTGAATGCCATTTTGTTCCATAAACTATTTGAATTATTGACTAATAAAGGAACTTACATTATCCATCACAAGCATTTCAGGCAGCCCATGCATACTGAAACACATTCTTAACTTCTCAATGGTAGCTTCACTAGTTCATGTAAACGGAGGATAAATCTCCACCCATTTTGAATGAGCAACTACCAATATGAGGAACATCTTACCAAGAAAGGGACCTGCACAGTCTATATGTAATCACCTCCAAGATTGATCTGGCCACTCCCAAAAATGGAGGGGAGCCACAGTAGGCATTTTACTACTTTCCTGGCACACATCACAATCCTGTACCATGTGCTCAATTTCCTGGTCCATTCCTAGCCACCACAGGTAGCTTCCAGCTAAGACTTTCATAGTAGTGATTCCAGTGTAGGTCTGGTGTAGATCTCGTAATGTGGTCTCCCATCCTTGTTTTTAAACCACTACACCCCACAATACAAATCCATCACAGACACTCAGTTCCCATTGATATTGGTAGAATAATATAAGTCCTTTGTCTTCCAAAAAAATGTGGCCATCCCCTCAATATAAATTTCCTAATTTTGATCAATACAGGATCTGTACCAGTCCGTGACTTTATCTGTCTGGCAGTCACTGGTGGAGTCGCAAGGAAATCTATTAATAATCTACTAGTAAGACACAATCGTCATCATGCTGTTGTAGGCACTTCAGGTAATGGTAGGAGGCTCAAGGCATACACAATATTAGGCCGTGGTCACACAATACCCGGTTTGTTTTCTTTCAGGTTGGGTGGCGGTAGCGGAGGGAGGCACCCTTCCTGCTCACAGGAGAGTGCTCCAAACCCCCCTCTGCTACCACCAGCTGCTGCTGCCAGACCGTCCTGGCTGCCTGGCTCGCCCCATGCTCCACTCCGGGCCCCAAGCCCCACCGATTGATGCCTGGTAAGTTTTTCGGTTAGAACATGTGGGGGGGCAGGCAGCGGCCAGCGGGGGTCGGGGCCGGGAGCAGAGCGCGGGGTGGTTCCCCCCCTTTTTGCACTTAGGCGCTTAAGTGCCCAAGTGCAAAAGAGGAAAAAAACCCCAGGAGGGATGTTCAGACAGCCCTCTCTCACAATCATTGTGAGAGAGGGCTGTCCAGAACAGCACAAAAGCCGGTGCCTTGCACGACCTCTGGGAAAATACTTGTTTTTCCCGGGGTTGGAAAACGCACAAGAAAAGCGGGAGGGTTGCACGAGTGAGCCTGCTTCGGGGCGGGAGCCATCTGAACATCTGATTTGAAAGCGGGAGGAAACGGCAGTTCCTCCCGCTTTAAAGGGCCGTGTGCCTGCACCCTTATACTCATAGGCTCGCAAAGTAACAGCCCATCTTTGGATCCTCGGTGAAGCCATTTCATTTCATTAAATAATGAAATCAGACGTTTGCGGTCCGTGCAAATTGTAAAATTCTGCACATAAATATATTTATGGAATTTTTGAATTCCAGACATAACAGCTAATCCTTCCCATTCCAGCTGTGAATAATTACGTTCAGCAGGGGACAGGGTTTGTGAAACAAATCCTATGTGTTTCTCAGACTGGATGAGCCAGAACTCCCCAGTTGAATAAGCGAAAGCATCTCAAGTAAAAATCAAGGCTTTATACGATTGATAATGAACCAGCACATCTGAAGCCTGCAGGAGTTGCTTCGAGTTCTCAAAGGCCTGTTCCTGAGGGGCTCTCCAATGCCATTTGACTCTTTTCTGAAGCAAGGTGCAAAGAGGCTAGAGAAGTGCTGATAAGTTAGGTAAAAACTTACTATGATAATTAAGCAATCCCAAATATGTTTTCAACTCAGCAACATTCTTCAGTGTGGGAGCTTTCTGAATCACTGGGGTTTTATCTGTCACAGGGTACAGCCCTCGAGCATCCTCTTTATATCCTAAATATATCGCCTCTGGTTTCGAAAGAGAACACTTGCTTTTCTTAAGGCACAGTCCTGCTCCCTTCAGTCTGTTTAAAACTTCAGCTGAATTCTGTAAATGTTCATGCGTTGTGGTTCCAGTGACTAATGTGTTATCTAAGTAAACTTGTACATGAAGAATCCCTTTGAAGTAATCCTTCCATAGTCCTCTGAAAGATCACTGGGGCAGAAGAAATGGAAAAAACAGATCTTTGTGCATATTTATTGTAACACAGTCTTTCAATTTGTCATCCAGGTATGATAGGCATGACTCATGCCTAATTTTGTAAACAGCCAACCTCACGCTAATGCTGCAAAATGATCATCTGTTTTAGGGACAGGGTATTGTTCCAGCTGTGCTACTCTGTTGACAGTCAATTTGTAATCTCCTCGTATGTGCAAGGAGCCATCCGGTTTTAATATGGGCACATTTGGAGCTGCCCATTCTGAAAACTGCTTTTAATAATCATTCCAATTCCATTTCAGCTTTTTGTCTCATTGTAAAAGGAACAGATCTGGGCTTAAAATAACAATGTGTACTGTTCGGTTTCACATATATTCTTGCCACCATACCCTTCATAGCACCTAACTCTTCCTAGAAAACTTCCTGGTGCACAGATAATACATCTTCCACCTGAAACTGTTCTTCAGAGTTTAAACCCAAATCAGCTAAACGTCCCCTTCCAAGTAAGTTCAGGCCACTCCCTGAAACCACAATCAGTGGTAATAGTTTTACTTTATCTTTTTAGGACACAGTGACCAAAATTTCACCTCGTAATTTAAGTGTTTCCCCTGTATATGTTCTCAATTGAACTGTACCATAGGCATCAACTTCAGGGGGGAGTCCACGCCCTTGTGTACCAGGCTTCAACAAGGGTCCCCCCCCAACCTGCCCTAAAGCCTCAAATTAGGATTGACTCATAAGAGTTACACTGCAACCTGTGTTCTGTTCCAAGGACACCTTGTTGTTTACACCCATAATAATGCAAATCAGATTTTTTGTTCCAGTTGGATTGCAGATTATATATGCCACCTTCCTCATCTAGACTTACAGGACTTTTCTTTTGAGTTGTGGAGTGATGTTTTACCCTGTGTGGCAGCACTCTGTTTCAGCCCGACATACTCTTCTAATGTGGCCAATCTGACCACAACTGTTAACCTTTTGCATTTGTAAATCTACAGTTTGAGGAGGCGTGGAATCCAGCACAATGGTGACAGCTCTCCCTAAGTTTCTTTTCCTTTTCAGGTTCTCTGAAAATTTTCAAAAACATGTCCAGGCACATTCTCCCAAGCCCCTGGTTCGTGGTCAAACCGGGGTTTATTTGTGGGTTCATCTAACTGTGACCCATTTTCTCTCTGGCTGAGCCTTCTTTTCGCCAGCCTCTCAGTAAGCTTGCTCAGCCACTCTCTTACATACAGGAGCCCCGCAAGGCCAAAACTAAAGGACATGCAAAGCAGAAACTCACCCCAGAGGCTGTTTGTATACATTACAACAATGGGATTCCCTGGTTCCACCCTTGCCACTCAGCCTGAATCCCTTTATACCTGATTCACCTAGAAGGCTATAAAAGGGAAAGGAAGTCTTTCCTGCCTCTTTCCCCTGATGCCTGCCTCCCAGCCCTGCTTCTTCCCCTTCCTGCTCACAGCTGCCTCGTAGCCTTTCCCATCCTGGCCTTCCCCTACTCCAGGCTCAGCTTTGCTTTCTGTCCCTGCCCATCTCTGCTGCTGCCTAGCTGCGTTGTTCTCGTCTGTGTTGGAGCAGTCTGTCTGGGTCCCAGCTACTACCCTCTCCTGAACTTCCTTGCATGGGTGAGTCAGCCCCCCAGCCATCCTCACCTCGGGTAGCCGGGGTGGGGTTGAATCAGGGTAGGGCATCTGCTCCCAAAAGGAACATTGGGAGGACTTTTTACTATGAAGCTTAATTGATTGATTGAGTGATTGGTTTTTTAATTACCTCTTGCTTTTATGGCCCGTGGCCATACCTGACTCTACTTTGCCTACCAGGAGATCCATCGTATATTGGCATGACAAGGTCTTACCATCATGACCTGAAATCTATTCCCCTCCCCCCTTTTTTATTTTGTAACATCCATCCTGATGAAGAGTTCTGGTGAGTTCAAAAGTTTGTACACTGTCATGTGTCATTAGATCGATCCTAATAAAATTTTCAGGGGTAGAGCTAAAAATAAGTTTAAAATTAACAAGAATATGCTGCAAGTTCTTTCTATCGACTGGACTCTGTTAATGTTGTTGGAGACCCCTTCCTATCTAGAATTGGGGAACTAAGAAAGATTAAAAGAAGATGATGAATAGATGGATGGATCAAGAGATCGATCTGTTTATTTATTTAGGATATTTCTATGACATGACACCTCCTCACAGTCCTGCTTGAGGAGGCTTACAATTAAAACCATGTCACAGTATTAAAAACAAATTAAAATATGTTGAAACATATGAGAAATATTTGAAAGAATATAGTTGAGTGGTGGATTTGTTTTGCTCTGTTGCCCAGCAGAAACAAGAAGTGGTGCTTATTATTGAGTAACTATCTAAAATCTGAAAGCCCATCTCACTAAAAAAAAGCTCTGCAACAATCAATGGATGGAAGCTGGCAGATCTAATATGTAGAAACAATGTCTTCAAGATCCTAAATTCTAGCATAGTGTAATGGTTAAAGTGTCGGGCTAGGATCTGGAAGACCCAGGTTGGAATCCTCACTCTGCCATGGAAGCTTGCTGGGTCACCTTGGGCCAGTTGTACACTCTCAGCCTAACCTACCTCACAGGGTTGCTGTTATGAGGGTAAAATAGAGGCGGGGAAAACAATGTTGTAAACTGTTTTAGGTCTCCGTTGGGGAGAAAAGTAGAGTATAAAGACAAAAATAAAGAACATAGTTCTTCAAAAAATCAACTTTCATTCTTCTGTCCACATAACAGTAGAACTTGATTTCCTCAGACTCAAACTCTCAACTCCAAACTGCAAAGTTTCACTTTGCCAACAATTGCACCCCAACTGTACCTTAGCTTGTTCACCTAACAGTCTGATCCTCCTGCAAAGTAAACAGCCGCCTCAATCGAAACTAAAGGTCAGTTAGAAAGACCCTGTTTAGGTGCAGCATAAATATGAATTTGGAAGCAAGTTCAAAGAATTTCTACAAAATTAGCCATCCGGCAGGTGCAATTTGCATGGTAACCTCTAGCCCAATTGACTCCAGAGACTTGTTTGTGAGCAGAAATGGGCTCACAAATATATATTATCTGGAAAGTAACACTGGAAAGTTAACTAGTGTGCAAGTTCTTCATGCTGTCACAGAAAAGGAAAGAGACTATGCTTAAATGGCCACAGCATATTTTCATAAGTGCCATGGATAAATTTGAGACATTTGTTTACACAGATGAAATGCGGACTACACTGGAGGGCTTAGCAAAGAAGCTTTTAGTTTGGTGAACCGTTGTTAATCTGGGGGGGAAATGACAGCCCTTTTGCTCACCTGGGTCCTTTCTGCCTTCACCTTCAGTCTGCTTGAAAGCTTCGTAATTAGTGCTTGTCGAGCTCCCATCCTTCCCTCCACAGGAAAGTACACATTACCCTAATATTTGGAATCTGACTTAGAATTACTCTGAACCTGTAAAAGGGGAAGGGGAAACAGGACGTTGTTACAAAGTAAAAGGATATAAGGGAAATAAAAAAAGAGAAGGGTTAAGAAATAACCAGTAAGTTACAGAGAGAGTGTAGACTGGCTCCAGTTTCCGGTAGAGGAAGGCTTACCAGTAGGAGAGCTGGGGGCAGGGGCAGGTGGTGTCATAAGCCTGATAACACCACTTCCAGGGGAAAAAAACAGAAGCAATGGAGGTAATTCTAGGAATTGCTGGAAAGGCTGTGATTTCACTATAGAGTTTCCAGTGATTCCTAGAGCTATTGCTGTTGCTTCCAGGTTTTCCCCAGAAGTGATGTCATCATGTTTGTGATGCCGGTGATTTTTAAAAATTCCCCCCTGGTGGTGAGCAATGGGAGCTCAGAGCAAGGGATCTCTCACCCTAGCCAGGAGCTGGGCTGCCATGTTTGATTTTGGAGCCTCTGTGCTCCACTGGTGGAGCAGCTGTGTTTCATGCAGAAGACCCCAGGTTCTAGTCCAAGCATCTCCAGTTAATAAAGTAGTAGAGAGTGTGAATGTCCTCAGGCTAGGTAACCACTGACAGAGTGGGCAGTACTGTTATTTATATCCAGTGCGTGCCAAGCAGACCTGCTTTCAGCTGTGTGTACTGTCAGGAATCTTCAGGGGTCCATGCACTGATAAGAACCCATCCCTGGCAGTGTCGAATTACACTGATTGCTGATGCCAGGCTGGCAGCGGGCATTATTTGGGGCTATCTTTCAGAAAATGTCCTCAGCCTGAATATTCTCTCCCCTCCCTCCTCCAAGTTCAGTTGGCAACTGCCAAGGAAAACCTACTCTTTTCTGTTCCTGTCGATATACACTCTCTTCACAACCCACCATCAGGGTCTGAGCCCAGAGGAAGATGGGAGGCGTCCTCAGAAGCTATCTTCTGAGTTGCAATAGAGGCTGTGGCATAGTTCAGGCTGAGAGATGACCATTTGTTGGTGTTGCCAGCTCAAGTTGAGGAAATACCTGGAGATTTGGGGTGTGGGGTATGGGGAGGATGCAGTTTGGGGAGGGGAAGGACCTCAGCAGGGTACAATGCCTTAGAGTCCAGCTTGCAAAGCAACCATTTTCTTTAAGGGAACTGATCTCTGTGGTCTGTAGATCAATTGTAATAGTAGGAGATCTCCAGGCCCCATCTGGAGACTGGCAACCCTATATTTTGACCAGAATATAAGCAAAGAGCAGGCAGTTGCTGGAGGTTGCCAGATAGCAAGCCCAGTTTCCATGCACACACATGGAAAAGGGCCAAGTCCCAGATAAGCCAACCAAATTCTGCCACAGGAGAGAACAGCTACATGAGGATTTTACCTTGGACTCACAAAAACTGCAAATGGCCTGAATTAATACATTACCCTGAATTAATACACAACAGTCAAATAGTATGCATTCTTGATGGTAGATTCCGGAAGACAAACGAAAATCCCTGGGGGTAGTTGTAAGTGAGGAAATTGCCCCAAATCAGATGAGCCACTTAACTAGTTCCACAGGTCCATTGTTTTTAACTTGTTTTAAAGTATTAATTAGGAGTGTGTGCTAGGGGGACTTCCGGCAAGCGCGATCCGTACCCGGCGGGAAGAAGGGGCTCAGGACCGGTGCTGAGCCCCCAGAGACCCCAGTGAGGGGGCTCTGCCTGGGGTGGCACGAAGGGGATCTCTCCCTACGGTGGCGACCGAGGGATCGAGGTCCCTTTTCATCACCCCCATAGGTTCCCCCGCCACGGGAGCCGTATGGCTGAAAGCGCAAATCCGTGAAGCAGCAGAGAGTGTGAAGCTATGAGGCTTGAACTTACAGTTACGCATGGAATAAACGTGAGTCTGAAGTAAAATAAACAGAGCACAGCGGGTGGGTGGAGTGAAACCCCCCCCCCTCCTCGAGACCGGTGTACTTACGAGACTCTTTACGTGGCGTTACTGCATGAAAAATAGTACGTTCGGCTTGCTAGATGGCAGCATCACGCTTTAGAGGATATAAACTTTAAAAAGTCATAAGCGCAGTCGGAGAAATTGCTTCTTTTGTTCATCTTATCTAACTATCAACAAAAAGCGCAGCCTCAACAATGGCGGGGAAAACGAAACCTTCCCCCAAACTAGGAAGTACAGCTCCAAGTTCAAAGGTTGATACCACAGAGATGAGCACTGTGTTCTCCTCGTTATTGCGACCTCTAGTGGACCAAATGACAGCTCTCAACGTCAAGATGGATAAAATGCAGCTGGAACTGAAGGAGTCGAATAAAACTACAGAGAAGCTGCAGCAAGAACTTCTGGAAGTAAAGACTTCAGTAAAAAATCAGGATTCAAGGCTACAAAAAGCGGAGAAAGAAAAGGCCCTCCATTCTGATCAGCTTTTGAAACTACAGATGGAAAGATCGAATTTTTTCCTAAGACTTCAGAATGTGCCAGAGAATAAGAGAGAAGACCTTAAAAACCTGCTAAGTGAAGCACTTGAACCAGTAACAGGCTTAAAAGCAGCGGAATTAAAAAGCGATATGGATATGGTTTATAGAACCTATCCAGATTATACTAAAAAGAAAAGCCTGCCTGGTGAGATTATGATAAGGTTCTCCAAAAAATCAACAAGGGATGTGGTGCTTAGAACCACAAACAAAGCGGTTCTGAAGATCAAAGGAGAAGAAGTTAAAGTGATGAAAGACATTCCATTCGAAATAAGGAAAAGAAGGAAAGCGTATGGGAAACTGACATCTTGGCTACAGTCTGAATCCATTATTTATCGGTGGAACGTTCCGGAAGGACTAAGCTTCAGCATCAAAGACAAAAAGTATAAGATTGACTCTGTTCAACAGGCGAAAAAATATTTGGAAAAAAGCAAAGAAAAGAAAAACGAGAGAGACTCAGATGGTTCTCTGGCTTCGCAAGAAAGTATCTACGGATTTGACAGCTCCAAGAGTGAAGAAGAAATCTCGGACTCGGAAAAAGGAGCAGCAGCTCCAAAAGTACAAGAGGAGACTGTAAAGACAAGAAGAGGACGAAAGAAGAAATAAGAGCTGAATTGTTTTACTGAAAATTGCACTTATGTATTTCATATAATTTGTATAATTAAGCAACCCTCTAAAGGGGTATGCCTGTCAAATAGCTTTTTTGTTTTTGTCTAATATCAGCAGTAACAATTTTAATTGAAAATTAACCAAGGTTTAAAATGCTTCACAATTATTATATGTTATATGGTAGTATTAAGCAAATGATAAAGCACTCTCTGTATAAGGTAAATGTAGCTTAGAAAGTAGCAAAGTAGATGTAGTTATAGAGAAAATCAATAAAAACATTTAAAAAAAAAAGGAGTGTGCGCTAGGGGAAAAAATCATTTTAATTCTGTTTCAGGTGGTCAGGAACACACTTATTAATATTGTTAAATATTAGGAGAGTTGTTGTATCAGCAAGTTGTTCTGGAAATACCAGAACAATCCCTTACCTTACTCATCCACGTGGAGTTAAAATGAGGGAGGGAAGGGAGAATACGGAAGGGCACTCAGCTGATTGGTGGTACATGGATCCTTCACATTTTAAATGGCCCTTATGTCCTATGGGGTCTTGGAACTTCGCCCCACTAACTAGTTTGGGGGCATGCAAAATGATGGACAGTAGACCTGATGTCAGGAGCCCAAAGGCCCACAACCAGCCCTGGTCCCAAACTGACCTGTCGGATAACCTCTGCCAATTTCTGGGCTGTTTGTGGCCCCATTGGAGGGCTTCAAGGCCACACAGTGCCCCTCCAATGGCTCTCGGGCTCCATTCCAAGCCAGTTCCTTTAAGGTTGAGCCCACTTTGCAGAACAGCAGGAAAATGCCGTGGGGGGGGGGGGGGCTGCAGCTATGCCTAACGGACTCCTCAGAGTCCTGAAAGGTTTGGCATGGGACAGGTGGATTTATTGTATAACTTAGCTGCAGCAGAGTGCTGTACTTTTATGTATTAAACCTGCCGGAGAGAACATTTCTTCAGGGACATAGAGTTGGAAGCCTAGCATCCTACAACTCCTGGTTGTATTTTATCTCATTTACCTCATATTTACCTCTGTTTGTGTGCTTTTACTGAATAGATTTTGTTCTTGTTCACTTTTTAAAAGAAACCATCTGTCTGCCAGTTTACCTCAGTTTCGCAGTCTAGGTTGGGTAGGTTTATCCCCCGGCCCTATTTGGAGAAGTTCTCCAAATAGCCTTAATGCTCCAGTTTCACCTCCTTTTGTTACCACCACCACCCCTTATTTCCACACAGCTTCGTCAGCAATCCCTTGCTGTTCTGTTTTCAGAAAGAGCAGGGGGGAAATGTTGAAAAACCAGGAAAGCAAGGGACTGGTAACCAAGCTGTGTGGAAATGAGGTGGGGCGACAGTAACAAAGGAAACTGAAACTGAAACATTACAGCTGTCTGGAAAATGCTAGCTTTTCCCCTTAAACTTTTTTTTTTAATTCCAACTGGAAAATCCAGTGCTGTGGGTTAGGCAAGAAACTGTGTTGTGCTAGGGTTCCCAGCTCCAGGCTTGGAAAGTCCTGGAGATTTGGGTGTGGAGCCTGAGAAAGGGAGGGGTTAGGGAGGAAAGTGCCTTCAGTGGGCTATAATGCCCTCCAAAGCAGCCATTTTCTTCAGAGGAACTTGTCAGTATAATCTGCAGGTCAGATGTAATTCTGGAAGAGCTCCAGGCCCCACTTGGAGATTGGCAACCATAGTTGTGACTGACAGGAAAATCCTGTGGGGTGGTGTTTAACCTCCAGGAAATCTATTGCCTGTACATTATACTGATCTGCTCTGTGTGCTACAACGTCTTTAGTAATTTGCTGTCTAATTTATGTAATCCAGTTTTATTATGTTCCAGGTAGTATGTTCAACACTGTCTGTGGCATTGTTTTTAATTGTGGAGTCAGCCTTGCTTCTCAGCATGAACAGCTGACTATAACTGAAGTAAGTGAGTAAATAAATAAAGTTCTGGTGTTAAACCAGAGAGATCCCTGTCTTATATTAGAACAGAGAATGTAAACTGGAGAGAGATGTAGCTAGGACGTGAATGCCACAGCAAGCTCATTTATTACAAATATTAGAGTATCTAGATCTACATTTCAGCAGACTGGGCTGCTGCCCTTTACATCCGTCATGGTTGAAGTTTGTTTCTGTTTTTTTTAAATGAAGAGTGCTCTGACCATACCACATTTGCCACATCGCTTCCATTTCTGAAAACATTTTGGTGCATTTTCCCTGTGTGGTAGGAGACAGATCTATTTACCTCTCCTCTCCTTCTCTTTGTAATGTGACATTCCGCCTTTGACAATAATACTTCAAATAGTAAATTGGGGGGTTGAGGGAGCCCATATTGAAAATGATACCCTACAGTTGGATTCTGTTTCCAGCAATCAAGGGGAACAATAGAAGTCACTTTTGTTGAGCCTCTGAAAATAAGAGCCAGCCTTCTCAATTTCAGACAAGACAGAGGCCTGGCCCAGGGAAGATGGGTTTTGAATTCTTCATAGGTAATAGGAATCCAGGCAGTTCTCAGACAGACGTAACAGCTTCCTGTTTGCGAAATCTCAAAAGGGCAGACGTGGCCTCTCCCAATCATTAGAGATGGAAGCTGCACCGCCGATTCCACAGTGTTACTGTGGTAATCCTTTTTTTGAAGGGCAGGGGAACAAGTCACTCTACAAAAGAGCCCCTCAGAGCATGGGGAAAATAATGTTTAATTTGTTGCTGTACAGTCTGATTTTCTTCAGACTAAAAGCTTCCCCTCTGAGCAGCATCTGCAAAACTCAGACAGATTCCAACTTGGTATTTAGTCAAATGTTTGCTTGCAGTGATGAGACCAGAGGTTACAGTCCCCCCGTCAGTAATGAAGCTCCCCTCATGACCTTGGGCTATGTCTCATTTGCCTTACCCTTTCTCCCAGAGTTAGGAGGATGGAGAAACAGGTATGTGCTCTCTAAGCTTCTTGAAGGAAAAGTAGAATTTAAATTTGGCAGGATTATAAAGGGATAGAATAACCAGGTTTGTTTATCTCAAGTACTAGCCAGCTACATCAAACCTAACCGAGTACCACTGTGGTGTAATGACTAGAGTCCAGGGGAATCTGGGTTCAAATCCTGTCAAGAGGACGGAAGCATTTTGGAAGAAGAGCAGGATAAAGATGGCAGACAAACAGATAGAGACATAATGTACATTCTATATTAGATTTATGTGCTCTGTGTGGGTGTCTTATAGCCTGATCTCATCAAATCTTGGAAGCTAAGGAGTGTTGGTACTAGGATGGCAGACCACCAAGGAAGCCTCTGCACAGAAAGGCAAAGGCAAACCTACTCTGCTTCTCACTTGCCTCAAAAGCCCCTTATTGGGGTCATCATAAGTTGATTGAAACTTGATGGCACATGTGTGTGTATGTATGTATGTATGTATGTATGTATGTATTTTTACTTATATTCTGCCCTCCCCACATGGCAGGCTCAGGGTGGGTTACATCAAATTTAATTTAAAAAATACAATATACAAAAATTAACAAAATCAAAATATCAGAATAACCTTCATCCGGTGCAGTTGTCATTAAAATTAAAACCTCATAGATGCCATCTCTGGTATGCAGTTCTGAACCGCTGAGGGGGAAGCTCCGTAAAAAGGGTGGGACGTCTGTCACCCTAGTTAAAAGCCTGGGAAGACGAAAGGAGGAGGAGGAAGTGGAGACTGGATTTATACCCCGCCCTTCACTACTTGGAGGAGTCTCAGAGTGGCTTACAATCTCTTTCCTTCTCCTCCTTTTTTATTCCATGGGGTATTTGGAGATGGCTAAGGGTAATGGCCCTGAGCTAGATGACCAAGGCTAGGTGAATTGTATCATATCTAAGAAGCTAAGCAGAGTTGGCCCTGGTTAGCATTTGGATGGAAGACCACCAAGGAAGTCCAGGGTTGTTGCAGAGAGGCAAGCAATGGCAAACCACCTCTGAACATCTCTTGCCTTGAAAACCTTATTGGGTCACCATAGGTTGGCTGCAACTTGACAGCACTTTCCACCACCAACGGTATTGGTATTTTTTTCCTGGGTTGAATCCCCAATTTCTATAGATGGTTAAACTCTCTTGGGAAGTTTTGTATGACCAACACACACAGAGAAATTCCTATGTGACTAACAGACAAGAATGAAAGCTACTTTTACTGTTACTATTTCTGTTTTATTTTGGTTTTGATCTCTTTTTTTAACTTTAATCTAGTTTTCTTTCTGGCAGCTACAAATTAGTTCTGACTATTGATTCTGATTGTTCTGTGAATTATTTATGGTGGCTTTATATTTGTATTGCTTATTTTACTGAATGCTTGCGAATGTAGGGTGTATTGAATGCCTTACTGGTTGTAAGCCACTTTGAAGAAATTATTTTGGAAAAGTAGGGATTTCTTTCTCTGTGTGTGTATGTGTGCACGCATGTTCATCTATTGGTCACACAGACTGTGTGTGCATATTCAGAATGGCCTTCACAGGATTGTGGCTGGTGTGGCTCTTGGAGGGAGTACAGACCCTCAGGCAGACCCAACAATGTTGCTGCTGAAGCAAGATGCTAAGCCCTCCCCCACGTTGCTAGCCTCTCAACTACTGGGTGTCATGTATTAGGGACTATACTAATGAGTTAAGAGGAGGAGGAGGAGAACAAGAAGAAAAACAAGAAGAAGAGTTGGATTTGTACACTGCTCTTCACTACCTGAAGAAGTCTTGGAGCAGCTTACGATTGCCTTCCCTTCCTCTCCTCACAACAGTCACCTTGCAAGGTAGATGGGGCTGAGAGAGTTCTGAGAGAGCTGTGACCGGCCCAAGGTCACCCAGCTGGCTTTATGTGGAGAGGGAGTGGGAAATCAAACCCAGTTCTCCAGATTAACCTCTACACCACAGCTGGCTCTCTAGACCACAGAAGAAACAGAATTACCTGATATATACAAGAAAACTATGAAAAGAAACTGGAATTGGAATGAATCCAACCATCCTCCAAGTACCCTTCCTCCAGCCTATGGTGCCTTCTTTCAACTTTGTGGGTCTTCCTGCAATGGAAGAGCTGCATAATTGGAAAGAAGGCTTCACACTTGCGCCCAAAGAGATGGTGGTATATAAATATTTTAAGAAATTAAAAAATAGACAAATACATAAATAAATGCATGTTGCCCAATGGAGCGGTAGGACAGGGGTAGGATGTTCCCCAGTAAGTCCAACTGCTTATCTTGGCAAGAAAAATATGGAATAAAATAATATTTGTTCTTTTTTCCCCAACTGTGGAGAGAATTCAACAAACTCTTTCCAAACTCTTTCCAAATGGCAAGAGAATGTTCAACAGTAAAACTAAATGTTCTTTCGTTTTCACCAAATGAAAGGGGGGGGAGAAAATAAGAAATAAAATACTTGTTAAAAATTCAGAGAATTCTTGGTGAATGCCAAGGAAAGGAGCAATGAACGGCTACATTTTAATGGATTTGAGTTCATTAGCATTCATTTCCCCAGCAATTCCCGCACTTTGTATAGTTTATTATTTCCGCAGGTTCCCAAAAGGAATAAAACGTGGTCAGCTTTTGTGAAAACACACAATATGTATTCAGTTTTATTAATATGGTTCTACTTCAAGCCACCTTTTTTGTCCTTTTGAGGTGCTTTGATTTAAGTTCTGCTTCAAACACCCATAGAGCTTTGCAGAAACACCTGTTACGTAATGCTGGCCTTCGGGTCAAAACTCACAATTGTTCTGTCAAACTTTATTGATAGCAAATTCCACTAGGCTGGGTGTTCCCTTGAAGCTTCACTGGTCTTTGATGCTTCAGCAGCATAGCAAATACTACTGAGATTTTTTTAAAAAAAAAAAAACCCGTTTGGTTTTAACAATGAAGTACTGCTACAGATGTTAGCAGCCACACCCCCTCCTCTTACTGAGGGGCAGTTTATAGTTAGAAAAACATAAGCACCCTTCCTTCAATATTATCTCATATACCATAGGTACAATACACTGCCTGGCTCAAAATGACACAAAATGGGTGCCAGCCAGAGATGAGCCTGGACATGTTGTTTAGAAGTGTGAGTCAGAGTGGCTGGCTAGCTAGTGACCTCCTCCCCACCCTAGAGAAACACATAATTTAGGACAATGGGTCTCCCAAGAACCTGTTGCCTCAGCTTGGACTAATCTCATCAACACTCAGCCTGAATTCCCCTCACCTATTAACTCTAACTTAACACTATTCACCAAATTTGGTAGCTTTTCCCATCCAGTACTTACAGGGTCATCAAGCACCATTTACCACCACAGGCAAACCCCTCAAGTTTCTCCCAAATCATTTTCCTCCTCTAAAAAAATCCATCAAGTTACTGAGGGAGGGGGGCTAATGTGTCAGCTTGCCCCATAAATTATGCCCCATAAATTATGGCATCCTGCTCCATAGCAGTATGTATGTGTTCTCAGTTTCGTATATGCACACACACACCCCAATCCATTTGGGCCTTCTCTCCATGAAATGCTGGTCATTTTGATGCTGCCTCCACAGACCTCTTTCTTCGATATGGGTAATTATAGCCTTCCCCAAAATTGTGTTCTCCCTCTCCTCCCTGATTTCCTCTAAGTTAGCCTTGTGTATGTTTTCAGTGTGTTTGTATGTGTGCTTTATCCTTTTGTTCTCTTTTAATAAAAACCTTTCTGGTTGAACATCTGCCTGGTTTATTTTGAGAGTTCTCTTAAAGGAGAAAAATCCTAGTATGCATTGGTGAAGAATCACAGTTACCCCCTCTCACTTTGTCCCCTTTTAAGCTAATTTTCCCCAATTAAATAGAAGATGCCTCTCTGGTTAACACAAAAGGGGCTATTATAAATAAAATTAGTAATTGATTCAATGCTATACTGTTAAGCACAGCACAAAGAATAAGATGTTCGTCAAAGACAATTTACAATGAAATCCTAAGCAGAGTTACTCCCTTCTAACTCCATTAAAGTCAATTGACTTAGAAGGGTGCGAGCTTGTGTAGGACAGTACTGCCAAAAACCTGAAGGGAAAAAATGAAGTCTAAATATATACAATTGAATTGTTTCCATTCAGCTCTTGTTAGGTATGTTTCTAACACTGTCCTCCTTAATATCTCCCTAGATTTTGTTCTGAATTCCCTTGTCTTGTTTCCAAAGCAGAACTGATGCATTTGCATTCTTACATTTTTTAAAATTTTGTACATATATATGCCATTTTCCACACCAGCCATTTCCTGAGTTCCTTAGCAACTTTCCCGCCGTCTGCATGAGCAATCTGCATGTTTGCACTCATAGATAGAACCCTGCACAAAAGCAATCTTAGTGTGATCATATGTATAGACAGGGGTCCTTTCGTAAAAAAAGAGGTGCAGGAGCTCATTAGCATAACTTATTTGCATATGCCACACCCCCTGATGTCACCGGAAGTGTCAGAAGGCCACACACCCCTGACATCACTGGAAGTCTGTTAGAAGGAAGGAAGGAAGGGAGGGAGGGGGGAAGGAACGAAAGGAACAGGAAGGAAGGTAGGTAGGTGGGGAGAGAGAGAGAAGAAAAGGAAGGAAGGAAGGAAGGAACAGGAAGGAAGGAAGGAACAGGAAGGTAGGTAGGTAGGTGGGGGAGAGAGAGAGAGAAGAAAAGGAAGGAAGGAACAGGTAGGTAGGTAGGTGGAGAAAGAAAGAAAGAAAGAAAGAAAGAAAGAGATAAGATAGATAGATAAGATAGACAGATAAGAGATAGATAGAGAGAGGGAGAGGGAGAGAGGGAGGGAAGAAAGGAAAGGAACAGGAAGGTAGGTAGGTAGGTGGACAAACAGACAAGGCGCTTCTCTCCCCCCCTTTTGCTTGGGCACTGGGGCCCAGCTTTTCTCTCCCTCCCTCCCTCACCCCCCCCAGGAATGGTGAGGGGGGATGGGGGCTCCTTCCCGGGGACAGTGCGCAGGGATGGGTGGGTGGGAGGGAGGAGGTTTTTTGCGTGGGGGTGGGTGGGAGAGGGTTTTTTTTACATTGCGCAGGGATGGGTGGGTGGGAGGGAGGGGTTTTCTTTGCGCGGGGTGAGTGGGAGAGGGGTTTTTCCCTGGCCGGCGGCCTGCCGCCGGCTCGGGGACATTGAGCGGGGTGGGAGGGAGGGAGGGAGGGGGTTTCTTTGCGTGGGGTGGGGGGGTGGGAGAGGGGTTTTTCCTCGGCCGGCGGCCTGCCGCCGGCTCGAGGACATAGAGCAGGGTGGGAGGGAGGGAGGGGGTTTCTTTGCATGGGGTGGGGGGGTGGGAGAGGGGTTTTTCCCCGGCCGGCGGCCTGCCACCGGCTCGGGGACATTGAGCGGGAGTGGGTCGAAGGGGTTTTTTTTTCCCCGGCCGGCGGCCTGCCGCCGGCTCAGGGACATTGAGCAGGGATGGGTGGGAGGGGGTTCCTGTCCCCGGCCGGCAGCCTGCTGCTGGCTCGGGGACATTGAGCGGGGTGGGGGTTTCTTTGTGTGGGGTGAGGGGGTGGGAGAGGGGTTTTTCCCCGGCCGGGAGGGAGGGGGTTTCTTTGCATGGGGTGGGGGGGGTGGGAGAGGGGTTTTTCCCCGGCCGGCGGCCTGCCACCGGCTCGGGGACATTGAGCAGGAGTGGGTCGAAGGGGGTTTTTTTTCCCCGGCTGGCGGCCTGCCGCCGGCTCAGGGACATTGAGCAGGGATGGGTGGGAGGGGGTTCCTGTCCCCGGCCGGCAGCCTGCCGCCGGCTCGGGGACATTGAGCGGGGTGGGGGTTTCTTTGCGTGGGGTGGGGTGGGAGAGGGGCTTTTCCCAGGCCGGCGGCCTGCCGCTCGCCCGGGGACATTGAGTGGGGGGGGGGTTTCTTTCCCCAGCCGGCAGCCTGCTGCTGGCTCGGGGACATTGAGCGGGGTGGGGGTTTCTTTGCGTGGGGTGGGGTGGGAGAGGGGCTTTTCCCAGGCCGGCGGCCTGCCGCTCGCCCGGGGACATTGAGTGGGGGGGGGTTTCTTTCCCCAGCCGGCAGCCTGCCGCCGGCTCGAGGACATAGAGCAGGGTGGGAGGGAGGGAGGGGGTTTCTTTGCATGGGGTGGGGGGGTGGGAGAGGGGTTTTTCCCCGGCCGGCGGCCTGCCACCGGCTCGGAGACATTGAGCGGGAGTGGGTCGAAGGGGTTTTTTTTTCCTGGCTGGCAGCCTGCCGCCGGCTCAGGGACATTGAGCAGGGATGGGTGGGAGGGGGTTCCTGTCCCCGGCCGGCAGCCTGCCGCCGGCTCGGGGACATTGAGCGGGGTGGGGGTTTCTTTGCGTGGGGTGGGGTGGGAGAGGGGCTTTTCCCAGGCCGGCGGCCTGCCGCTCGCCCGGGGACATTGAGTGGGGGGGGGGTTTCTTTCCCCAGCCGGCAGCCTGCTGCCGGCTCGGGGACATTGAGCGGGGATGGGAGGTGGTCCGACCCAGCAGCGGCCATGCTGGGGGCGGGGCTTCATGATGTGCCCACCCCCCAGCATCTTCACTGGCGGAGCAGCGCTCCGCTTCGCTCTGGCCCCAATGGAGCCCTGTGTATAGATGTATGAAGGCTTTCTGGTGTGGTGTTTACCAATGCACAGTTCGAGGAACTGGGAAATTTTTGATCTATTAATCAATATTTGTAACGTCTCTGAAACTGGCCTCCATTCCATAGGACTGGAAAGTAGCAAACATCACTCATAAGAACATAAGAGAAGCCAATGTTGGATCAGGCCAGTGGCTCATCCAGTCCAACACTCTGTCACACAGTGGCCAAAAACACCAGGTGCCATCAGAAGGTCCAGCAGTGGGGGCAGGACACTAGAAGCCCTCCCACTGTCCCCCCCCCCCCCCCCGTCAAGCACCAAGAATACAGAGCATCACTTGCCCCAGACTGAGAGTTCCTATCTATACTTCATGGCTAATAGCCACTGATGAACCTCTGCTCCATATGTTTATCTAATTCCCTCTTGAAGCCGTCCATTCTTGTAGCCGCCACCACCTCCTGTGGCAGTGAATTCCATGTGTTAATCACTCTTTGGGTGAAGAAATACTTCTTTTTATCTGTTCTAACCTGACTGCTCAGCAATTTCATGGAGTGCCCACGAGTTCTTGTATTGTGAAAGCATGTATCTAGGGGATCTAGAAAATTGATCTGTTCCATATAAATTAGCAGAAACTGTTATCAAAGATAGAATTATTAAACACATCAAGGAACAAAGCCTCTAGGGAAGTCTTGCCTACAAAGGGAAGTCTTGCCTCATGAACATTTGCAGTACTTTGAGCAGCGAAACAAGCATTTGGGTAATGACTTGAAGGGTAGATCTAGGTAGATAAGATACAGTAGTCTCATCTCAATATTACCGTAGCATGGACCCAGGCAGACAGATCGGCGAAGTTTAGGTAGAGGGCCATGTTCTGGGATAAACACAGTGGGAAGAAAGTGGGGTTTTTTTTCAGCTGCATTAACTTGCTTCTTCAGGAGTAATGCTGGTCTAGTGTAATTCCTAGTCTCTTAACCAAGTCAGCAAGAGTCAGCTGAACCCCATCAAAGTTGGGAAGCATAATGTGCTTCAAGATCTCAGCCTTCCCAACCAGCATTACTTCCATCTAGTTAGAATTCAGTTTCAATTTGTTCACTCTTAGCCATTTACCCAACAGAGTTAGGCAGTGGCTGAAGACCTCTACCACATCACGAGTAGATTTGGATAGAGAGGTATAGAACTGGGCGTCATCAACATATTGATGGCATCCAATTCCAAAACTACAAACGATTTCTCCTCAGGACTTTACACAGAGATTGAACAGCATGAGAGATAAGACTGTAGCCTCTGGAATCCCACAAAACCAATCCCACAAAGAAGACAACTTGTCTCCAATGGCAATTCTTTGAGTCCTGCCTATAAGAACCCATTTAAATCAGCTCAGCCCAAGCCTTTGATACAGTTATTGCCCTCTCTTTAATCTTGAGGTGATCGAAAGAGCAGTAGGAGACCTTGGCCCATTCTGCATCTAGCATTCGCTCTGTTGTTTTACCAAATCCAAGCTGGAACAGAAATTCCCCTCTACATTGCATGCCACTTTCACTTTGATTGATTGACAGATTTTATGGCAGACTGCATGCTGCTTTCACTTCATTTGAACTCTCAGTTTTATGGTTACTGCCTGCATAGATTTATGGCCATTTTATGGCCATTCAGGTGTGACTTTGCAGTCAGTATGGCATTGGTATTTGAATGTGGTTTTGAGCCGCATCTCTCTCTGTACCAGTGTGGGTTTGGTAAAACAATGGAGCAAATGCTAGAGGCAGAATGGGCCCATCCTCAGGCTTTCTTGGATACCAGATCTGCTCTGGACTCTTTGGGTCTGGTTTCTGGCTGCTTTATAGGACAGGGGTGGCAGCAGCGTCTTTCACTGATGATCTCTTTCTGAATATGGATAAAGGCCATGACTCTTTGCTGCTTGTTGCTGCTTGTTCTAGATTTATCTGCAGCCTTTGATACAGTAGACCTGCTGTCTTACTGAGATGTGCCAAGAAGTAAGATTTCTCTGCTGCTAGCAGAACTACTTCATGGTCTTCCAGTGAGCTCTATAGCACACGTTGACAGATTCAGTATGGGTTGTCCAGCAGTGTTGCTCTAGACACCTTTCAGCCCTCTTCATGTCACCCTGCTCTGTGGTAAACCATGGGGATGGAGCCTGACTAGGGCTGTCAGCCCCCCGCCCCCCCCGGGAGACAGAGGATCCCCTGCTGCCAGGCCTCATTCCCAGTCACCAATCTGCTGGCTGGTGGGTAGACTTACCAAGAGAGAGTGGGAGGCCCAGCCTACATTGCTGGTGATGTGGTGACAATCACCAGAAGTGATATCATCTTGTCGGTGACGTTGCAGTGACACTCTGGTATTTGAGCAAAAACTATACAGTAGAAGCCATTTTTACCATAGTGTTCTTGCCCAAATACCAGAGCATTGCAGCAACATTGCAGTGTAATGATGTCACTTCCGGTACCTGCCAGAGTGCTGTCATAACATCACTGGCCATGTCGCCTGGGCCTCCCTCCCACTCCTGGTAAGTCCTCCCATTCTCTGCCAGTTGCCAGGAGGGACGGGGCAACCATTGTCCCGCCCCAAGTGTGGGAAAGGTTGACAAGGGACCACCTTATCAATGGCTTGTAGGAGCTTCATGTTCCAAGCTCCTTCCACAGCCTCAACAGAGCATTCATTTGGAATCCTGGAGTCCCCAGAGCATTTTGGAATTCAGTAGGATCCACAGATGCATCTTTTTAAACACCCACTCCCCTTGTCTTGAGCAGACAGTGGTTGGAACATGGTATAGGCTGTATCTCCAACTCTGAAAACAGCCCTTCTCTCAAAGGCTCAGTTCAAAATGTTAGCTCCAAGGGGTCTTTTGCATGTGTTGGGTCTGTCACAAGACAGCCCCAAGGTATCCAAAGAGGCTACAAAATCCAGGGCTGGCCCTAACAAGGACTCTTTTCAGCATGGACACTACAGTCTGCCAAGACAATCCATCTAGGTGTCTCTAGGATTAAACCTGAGAGCACTTGCGTTAGCTCTGAGGGCATAGCCAGCAGAATGCCTAATTTATCTCTGGAGCCCAGTAAAAGGAACAGACAATCAATGCTAGTAACAGTTTGCATGGGGAGTCTGCAAAAGGAGAAAGAATCGGAAGGATGACAGCCACTGCCTCTCCAGTTCCCATTGCAGCGTTGGCAAAGGGCTATGTACCCAAGCAGAGTTAAGTTAGACAGACACACCATCTCATTTTCATCCAGCCAGGAATCAGTCACACAAGCCAGATCAATATTTTCCTTCAGAACCAATCCAGACAGGAGAACAATTTTCTTTCAGTGACCTATTATGGCGTGATGGTACTGAAGAGGCAGTGGAGATAGAAGTGTTTTCAGGAGCGTCTCTCGGGATGAGTTTGAAGCTAAGCAGCAAGCACTCTTGCCTTTCTCCAGGCATCCTTGAAAACTCCCATCCCCGTATCTATCAGCTCCCATTTGCAGGTAAATAGTACGTGCCTTGAACATCCTACCCCTTGTAAAAATTGTCACCATAACAACAAAGAGACCATTCATAGTTACCATGCTAAGAAACGAAAAGTTAATGTTGAGCTAGAGCTTTATGTTGTCTACAAGGTAGAGGTTCCCAACATGCCTACCAACACCTTTTCTGAGTCCTGCCTAGTAGTTTCAGAAAGTGTGTGGTACCCTTTTCTAATTGGCCACTGGAGATTTGATTGGCTGTGCAGATTTTTTTAAATGTTGACCTTGGCAGCAGGTGCCACACAACACACAGATCTTCACTAGGGCTGCCAGATTCCCCCCCCCGGGGGGGGGGGGTTGCCCACTTTAAGGCCCCCCAGTCCACGGGGCCAGATCCAGCCGGCAGGGAGACCCCTGCCCCCAAAGTGCCTGGACCGGGCCAATGTGCCCAGCGCAATGACGTCACCTGGAGGTGATGTCATCGCACTGGGCCCATCACCAAGGGGATGCTCTAGCATTCGGCCTGAAAACTCAGAACAGACAAGAGGAAATACTTCTTTCCCCAATTAGTAATTAAATTTTGGGATTCATTTCTAATGGACATAGTGATGGCCAGGAGCATGGATGGCTTTAAAGGAGAAGCAAAAGTCCTTCCATGGAGGAGAGGTCCATCAGCTAACCATGATGAATAACAGGAATCTCCAGATATGGAGGCAAAAAGGCTCTGAAAACCAAGGAGTCAATAACCGGGAAGGTCCTTGGCCTCTATAACCTGTTTGCTGGCTCTCCAGAGCAACTGACTGTCCACTGTATGAAGTAGGGGTGCCAACTTCCAGATCACACCTGGAGATCTCTCGCTAGTACAACTGATCTCCAGACTACCAAGATCAATTCCCCTGGAGAAAATGGCTGTTTTAGAGAGTGAGCTCTATGTCATTATATCCCGCTTAGGTCCCTCCCCTCCCCTCCCCAAACCCTGCCCTTCCCAGGCTCCACCCTCAAAATCTCCAGGTACTTCCCAATCCAGAGCTGGCAACCCAAGTATGATACAGGATGCTGGACTAGATGGATTTCTCTACTGATCCAGGAGGGTTCTTCTTGGGTTCTTATGTGAGCATCAGTAAAGCACCACACATGCACGCAAACACTGAATCTTGACTCATAGGTTTAGTCATATCTATATTCATTTTCTTCATTCAATATAATTATGGGAGGAAAGGCTATATATGGATTTGAGGAAAGAAGAGAAGGTTTTTATACGCCTCTTTTCTCTTCACAAAGGAGTCTCAAAGTGGCTTACAATCACCCTCCCTTCCTCTCCCCACAACAGGCACCTTGTGGGGCAGAACTGAGAGAGTTCTGAGAAGACTGTGACTGGCCCAAGATCACCCAGCAGTCTTTATGTGGAGGACTGGGGAATCAAACCCGATTTTCCAGGTTAGAGTCTGTCACTCTTAACCACTACACCACACTGGCTGGAAAGCTACAGTATGTCCATGCCCCCTTCCCAGTACCCTGCTGCCTAGATAACATTAGTTGGGCACTGGAGCTTTTATTCACCTGACATGAGGCAAGGGTCCTTATTGTTTATTGTGCCATCTTTTGTTTTATTGGTTTCATCACTTTTATTGTTTTATGTATCTTGTGTTGTAAGCCACCCTGAGCCCACTTGTGGGATAGGGCAAGGAATAATAATAATAATATTAACAATAGCAATAATAATAATAATACAACAATAACAACAACAACCAGCAGGCTCCAATTCTGGAACTAATTTAAGTTATCCTAACTAAAACGGCACTAAGGAGCAAAACTCAGTACAGAACAAAAACCTGAAACAATAAGGAACAGAAGGAAGAAAGTCCACTCATCGCTAGCCCTCTCTGTCCCTTTGCTTTCTCTCTCTTTCTCTTACCTTTCCCCTGACTTTCTTTATTATCACTCCAGCTCTTGATATTTAGATTCTGATCACCTGGCATGAAGAATCTGTTTTTTGTTTGTTTGTTTGTTTGTTTAAATTGTTTATAATGCACACTGTCTACAAAGAGAGAGACAGAGTACCTGAGGCAACTCAAAACAGCAGTCATTGAAACACAGAAGTACAGAATATGTGTAATAAGCAAGACTAAAACAACCAAGAGACTCAAAAGCAATGCACTAAGCAATCAGAACAGATAACACATGGCAGGAAACAGGAATCAGCAAGCTGGACAAACAAATCTTGGTGTGGCTGGCACTGCAACGTCAAAAGGTTCAACAGCAAAGCAAACAGATGCAGGAAAGGCATTTCATTAACAAAGGAGCCCCAACAGAGAAGGCCCTGTGTGACGAACTGACCTCAAAATCAGGATGCTTAGTACATCAGTACTAAGTACTAGGTACTTAGTACTAACACTTTAATAGGTATTGTAAACTTGGTTTAAAAAATCTGTATGAACAGATTGACATTGGTTTACTGATTTTACGTTGTTATGTTGTTTTATATTGTTGTAAGCCGCCCTGAGCCAGCTCTGCTGGAAGGGCGGGGTAAAAGTTTAATAAAATAAAAATAAATAAATAAAAAATCAAACTCAGAGAGCTGAGAGATTAGGGGTTGATGCCTCACTGAAAAGCAGTTTGAGTGACAGGCTGCTGCCTGCTTGCACTCCCCCTTCTCTCTGATTGGTCAGCGCCAGCTGAGGAGAGTTTTATGAAATCTTCTGAGTGTAGTCAGAGAGACAGTCAGTCATCCTTTGGATTTTGACTTGGCAGTTGCCAGTCAGGAGGGAGTATGTGTGTGTCAGTCTGAGGGAAACAGACAAGTCACTTGGGAAGTGAAAGGACATAACTCCTAAGCTTTACTGTACACCAATACGTTTGGGGGAAAGTTCAGAAAGAACTTAATGCCTAAGTGTCAGCACTAGCTGAATTCTCTGTTCATTCACGGTCTCCAGAACTGGGGTTAAGGTTAGCCAGAAGAGGTTGGGTAGTTACTGGGAAACTGCCAGCCCAGCCAAACAGAAAAGGGTTATCGCTCCTAGGAAAAGGGGGATATTCCTTTCCCAGTTATTCAGAGGGTTCAATGTAGAAGAGACCTCTGATTTGAGAAGTGAAAAGGGAAACGGTCTTAGACTCCTCAAGAGTACAGAAGGGGAAAGTTATAATTCTAAAAGGGAAATACTGATATACAGGAAGAAAGTTCTAACTTCCAGAAAACTGAAATACTGTTATGAAACTTTGTTGCTGTAAGAAATCTCCAAGACAAACAAATCTCTCACAGTAAAGAACTAAGGGTGTGGTCACACGGTCATTTTGATCGGGATTTGCCATTGTTCCCTCGTGGAATTAAATTTGCTGATCAGACGGGCCGATCTGCCTCCCATGCTGAAGCGGGCTCACTCCCGCAATGCTCCCAGGTCCTTAGCACATTTTCTGACCCTGGGAAAATCAAGTATTTCCCTGGTATTTGTGCTTTAAGTCCGCATTTTCGTGGATCTGAACAGACATCTCTCGCTTGGATTGCGATTAGGGTTGCCTGATCATTCTTCATGCCATTTTTTTTAAAGCTTCCTCCTTTGAGCGCATGAGCAATTGTGTGCTGAAAAAAACTGAACATTGAAATGTGCAAGCGCATATATAGCTGCCGCTGAAATGGGAGGATGCCATGGGCTTGGGATACAGTTCAGGCTTGAGAGGTACTCTCTGGGTTGCTCTCACTATAATTACTCAGCTGTTTCTATGCATTAGGAAAGCTCCAGGTGTGACCAGTTAGGTGGGGAAGGAAGGGTTGGGTGAGTCCTGTGGGGGCAGATTTGGCCATGCGCATGTGTGCATGCACAAAGCAATTTTTAAAAAAATCTCATGCCACACCACCCAAATGGCAGCATGGCTATCTCAACGCTGCTCAGAGGCTATTCGCACAATGGTTGTGGTTCAGGAGGGATGTGCGATCATCCCCAACCCGATTGTAGTTATAGCGGGACCTATATCACAGTTTCCTTGCCGTGTGACCACAGCCTAAGTCTCTCAGAATCCAAGCTTCAAGAATACTCTGTTGCCTGTTCAAGATATACTAATTTTCTCATAAGGAACTACAGTTTAAAGAACTCATCATCCCCTGCCCTATTCCTGTTACAACTGTGCCTGTTCAATAAAATCAACTTTTTTGTTTCAGCTATACTTTGTGCCAAATGCCATTTCCAAAGGGGTTTTATAAGAGGGCTCCTGCTAAATTACAATAAAAAAAATCTCTGGCCTGAGAAAAGCCAAATAACCTCATTAACACTGGGTGGGACACAAAGAAAGTTAATAAGTTTATAATTCAAACACTGCTTATTATAAGTTTATAATTCAAACACTAAGAGGCTGCTCAGTCAGAAAGGTGAACAGTGTTTTTGGCAGGAAAATCTGCCTTACAGAACAGAAGGAGCAGGGGTCCTTCATACTCTGTCACTGGTGACCTCAGAAGACAGGTACACAAAGGTCAGTGGTCCAGTTAGATAATTTTAGACTCTCAACAATGGAACTAGGGTTGCCAACCTCCAGGTGGGGCCTGGAGTTCTCTATAGTGATATCCACACTCTAGAGATCAGTTCTCCTGGAGAAAATGGCAACTTTGAAGGGTCAACTCTATGACCTTACATCGGTGCGGAGCTCCCTGCCTTTCCCAGACTCTGCTGTCACTGGGGTCCACACCCAATTCTCCAGGAAATTCCCAATCCAGAGTAGACAATTCTATAACGGATTTGGGAGTGCCATCCTCCACTGCCATCTTGAGTTAATTCACTCTTGGAGTGTTTTTCTTTGCTCTGGTTTCTACCCTAGTTTTTTAATTGGATTGCATTTCTTTGGGGTGTTTAATTACAGTGCTTTGATCTAGGTGCTTTATTGTTTCCAGAGAGTTCCCAACTTTATCTTTAAAAAAAAAGTTATATCAGAGGCCATTTTTGGCTTTTAGGCCTGGAAACCCAAGACTCAAGTGGAAAATTGCTGCAGCACCTGTGGCAATTTTCTAGATGCTGCCACCAGACTATAATGATAGCCTGTGAGGCGTGACGTTAGCAAGCTCAAGTATTTGGCTGGGATTTGTAAAGCATGTTGAAGAGAAGAGGATGTGATAAGATAGTTGCAAACGTGCCTTAAGGATGGAGGTCAGGGATCCTTTGGGGCCGGAGCGAGGTGGAGCGCTGCTCTGCCAGCTCAGGAGTGGGCACAAGGGCAGCCACGGGCCAAATCAGATTCTCTAATCTGATTCGGCCCACTGCCGAATTGCCGCCGAAATTCAGTGGCTGCTTTAAAAGCGGCTGTAGGGGGGGGGTTGAGGGAGAGGCTCCAAACTTGCAGGGTAGCTTCTGGGATCTCTCCCTCAAGTACCCACCAAGTTTCAAGAAGATTGGACCAGGGGGTCCAATTCTATGGGCCTCCAAACAGGTTGCCCCCATTCCCTCCATTGTTCTCTATGATAGGGAAAAAGTAACATTTTTTCCCACCATAGAGAATAATGGAGGGGATGGTGCAACCTGTTTGAGGCCCCATAGAATTGGACCCCGTGGTCCAATCGTCTTGAAACTTGGTGGGTATTTCAAGGAGAGGCTCCAGCAGCTACCCTGCAAGTTTGGAGCCTCTCCCTCAAACCCCCTCTCCTCCAGCCCCTCATATACCCTATGAGTTTTTGCCATTGACTTCAATGGCCCATAGGGTATAATAGGGCTGAAACTGACATTTGGCCGGTTATGCTAATGAGTTATGCTATTAGGTATGCTAATGAGCTCCTGCACCTCTTTTTCTGTGAAATGACCCCTGATGGAGGTTATTTGTTTTCTCTGTTTGAAGTCTGGAATTTGGATTTGCTGGGTTTTAGCTGAGGAAGTCTTAGTTTGATGGGGGCTGACACTGCTTAGCTTCCAAGATCTGACAAGACTGGGCTACTGGGCCATCCAGGTCATGGCCACCTTCCTTATGGGGCACATATAATTTTCACAACATGGCCAATAGTGGCTCCATGGGGCCATTTGAAGATGCAAACGCAACACAGGAAAAGGCTGAAGGTGCTTCTCCCTGTGTGATGCCATCATGAGTGGAAAAGGACTAGCATGCATCTGGAAGACTCAAAATTCCCACCACACATCTGATGCAGAGTCCTTGTGCCATCTGCCAACAAACTGGAGGACTTTGTAACATGTAGCAACTGTTTTTTAACCATATTATCTCAACGTTGGGATGATTTCATGGGCTGCCAATTTGCTTCTGAGCTCAATGACAATGCTCCTCTTGACCTCTAAAGCCCTTCATGACAACAGGTCCACATATCTTGAAGGACTGCTTCTCCCTGTATGAGCCAACTTCTTCAAATCTGTTCCAGAAACTTATTCTCTATTTGCCTTCCTGTAGAGAGGTATGGTCTGTAGTATCACGCCAACTATTTGGTCTGTGCTTAGAAGGGCATATATGTCTTTGTTGCCCTGACTCAGAAGGCCCAGACTAGTCTGATCTCATCATATCTTGGAAGACAGGCAGGTCAGCTCAGGTTAGTACTGGGCTGGGAGACCTGGTTAGTACATGGATGGGAGATGAGAGTCCTGAGGATTGGATGAAACTCAGCACTTATCCCCTGGTTATAAGGAGCAAATCCTGAGTTTGGTGGCAGTTTACCAGTACCCTATTTTCCCTCTTCCAGTTTTGCCCTGACCGGGATGGTCCAGGCTAGCCCAGTCTCGTCAGATCTTGGAAGCTAAGCAGGTTAGTATTTGGATGGGAGACCAACAAGGAAGCCCAGGTTTGTTACACAGAGGCAAGCAATGGCAAACGTCTTAATGTCTCTTGTCTTAAAAACCCTACTAGGTCACTGAGAAGTATTGGAGTCGGGAGTCCATGGAACAGTGAAACAGCTAGATCTTTATTGCTGGTCCGGATGAAGCATACAACCCAGGGCTCCGAGCCCTCTTTTTATGCTGGTCAGGGATAATCCCCTGACCTCGCCCAACTGGCTTGATAGGCTATTATCAGTCTATTTACATCTCATAGGTTCCCTGGGAGAAACCTAGGTACATGATTGGTGGCCGGTTAGAATCCACCTGGCCTTTGTTCTACCTGGCTGAAGCTCAGGTAGTTTCTTGGCCATGTGCTCTGGCCACATGGCGGCCACCATTACTGGAGCACATGGCGACCGCATGGTCAATACATAACAGTCACCATAAGCCGGTTGAGACCTGACAGCACTTTCTACCCATACCATTTTGTTTATTTTGTTGCTGTTTGTATTGAATATGGGTATGGGGTTCTGTTGTGATGCTGATGTGGATTGTGGTTTAATGTTTTATTGCTGTTATTATGTGTGCATTTGAACCTACTTCTGTAACCCCCTCCCCCTTGAGCCTGCTGTGTAGAGAAAGGTAGTTCTTAAATATTCTGATACCTATATCAGTAAATATACAATACTGGAGAATTATTTACTGTATCCTACCATAATAACAATTTTCCTGGAAAAGGTGATAAATAGATTCATTGCCTGGAAGCACTTTAGGAGGTATATCATAACGGGATTACTTAAAGGGGAAAAAACCCTGTAGCATAATTTTCAATTTCAAACATAATGGAGCAGGTAGAAAAAGATGACGTCCTTTTCCCTTGCACCAGGAAGACATTCTAAATAAAACTACAGAATGGAATGCATCCACTGTATTAAAATACATATCTGACATCATTGGGGTAACAGATGTTTTACTATTTAGGGATAGTAACTAGGATATGAAAACAGGAAGACATAAAGTCACCCCGTGAAACATCAGTGCTGAGAAATATTTTATTTTAAACTCCATAATTCACTGAGTTATCAGTTTTATTGTGCGGGATGTTTTCAAGAAAACTTTAACATTTAGAAATTCTGGTCTGTTCAGCTGATACCATGACTATCCCAGTCTCAACATGATACTAATGCTACCCCAATTTTCAACCTGAATTATGGCTGAACTGAAAGTTCTTAGCATGCAACAGGTAGAAAAAGGGGTGGCTTTGACTCTAGGGTTGCCAGCTCCAGATTGGAAAGTTCCTGGAGATTTGGGATGGAGCCTGTGGAGGGTGTGGTTTGGGGATGGGCAACCTGAGTGGGTTACGGTGGCATAGAATCCCCCTCCAAAGTGGCCATTTTCTCTGAGGGAACTGATCTCTGTCATATGGAGATGAGTTGTAATTCCAGATCTCTGGACCACATCTGGAGGTTGCCAGGCCTGTATAACAAGCTATCCATGTGATGACCAGGGGGGAAGGGGATATCTTTCCCTTCAGCTGAAGGAACATGGGAACAATACTGCAAGTTCCCAAAACTGGTGGTGGAAAGTGCTGCCCAGTTGCAGCTGATTTACAGCAACCCCAGAGGGTTTTCAGGGCAAGAGACAAACAGAGGTGGTTTGCCATTGCTTGCTTATGTGTAGCAGCCCTGGACTTCCTTGGTGGTCTCCCAACCAGGTACAACCAGGGCCAACCTTGCTTAGCTTCTGAAATCGAACAAGACTGGGCTAGCCTGAGCCTTCCAGGTCAGGGCATAACTAGAAAAGGAAAAATGGGATACTAGTAAGCTACCACCAAACTCAGGAACTGAGTGGTGAGTTTCACCCAGTCCTCAGGAGTCCCATCCAAGTACTAAACAGGTCTCCCATCCAAGTACTAACCAGGGCTGACCCTGCTTATCTTCCAAGATATGATGAGATCAGGCTAGCTTGGACCTTCCGAGTCAGGGCAACAAAGACATACAGCCCTCCTAAAAGCAGATCAAATAGTCTGAAAACACCCTAGAACTGACTACTACAGAATAGATCATACCTCACCCAGTCCTCAAGACTCTGGTTTCCATAGTTAGCTGGTAGCAGAAGAAAATGCGTAGGCAAAAATTAACCCTTCTTTTGCATCCAGGGTAGCCTTCTAAGCATCTGAAGAGTACAGACAAAACTCCATTGTCACTTGTCTCAGTTAAAAAAGGAAGGAGGTTTATTTAAGGATTAAAAAGAGAGAGAAAGGAAGTCATTAGGATGGGTGCTTAGGATCAGATTTGTCGGTCCTGGCCTCCATTTTTGCAGACTATGAATCATGTGTGGAGGACATTCATGTACTTGGGTGTACAGACATAGGCCCCTGTGCAAGTGAAATCTATGGAGGAATTTTGGAATGGCACCCCATGCACAGTCCCAACCCTCTGTCTTCCCCAACATTGATCTCCACAAATGTGGGCAGCACATTCTAAGATAAAGACAGGAACTCTCGGTCTGGGGCAAGTGATGCTCTGTATTCTTGGTGCTTGGGGAGGCAACAGTGGGAGGGCTTCTGGTGTCCTGCCCCCACTGGTGGACCTCCTGATGGCACCTGGTATTTTTGGCCACTGTGTGACACAGAGTGTTGGACTGGATGGGCCATTGGCCTGATCCAACATTGGCTTCTCTTACGTTCTCATGTTATGTTCTTATTCTTTTAGTAATAATCATTTTCTATGATCTCCCAAATTCTTTTTCTTCCTCCTTCTGAAATCTCGATCCTGCCAAATTAATGCCTTTTCCCTTTGTCAATCACAATTCATTCCTCTCCTTTGACAAGCTGGATGGTTTGTAAACGTATTTGATTTACAGCCCATATCATTCCTTCCCATTAATTTCCTCCTCTCCAATTTCCAATCCTGGCTTTGGCCCAATTTCCGTTAACGAAGTTGTGAAGAGATGATTGTTTTATTTTGAGGTTCTCGTTCTTTCTTAATGCTGTTTCCTGCCTTCCAACCTTTACATGATGGATAGACCTGTCAAAAAATACCTGGGTATGATCCCGGTAACAGAGCGTTCTTACATCAATTACATTTGAAAGCCGCTTGAAATCACCTTTGCAAAGTGCACCATATGCCAGTTCTCATTCATTACCAGCTAGGCCGAGATGAAATGTAAGCCCTAATTAAAATGAAAGCTGGATGGCCGATTCACCTTATCAAGATAGGCCAATTTTTTTCCCATATGTTCTGCTCACACAGCTTCCCACAAGGTCGTGGATGAACTTCATTTTCATATGCGAAGCGGCCATCATGGACAATAATCACCAGAGCTGTCCTTTCAGAAATGTTAATTGGAATCATTTACCTATGCCCTCCAAGACTACAATTGGACAACAGCATTATGCAACCATTGTTGGGGATTCTGGGACTTGAACCCAGAGAGGTGATGGCCCGAATCTTGTCTGGCATGGGGTGGATGCCCTGAGTGTTGACCTTGAAGCCCAGAAATTCAATGGAAGAAACCCCCAACTTGCATTTTCCCCACTTCACCTTCAGCCCCGCCTCGTTGAATCATTGCAAGATGGACCGCAGGTGGGAAGTGAAGGTCGATGAGTCTGGTGAGGCAATCAGAACATCATCAAAAAGGGCTGGACTCCAGGGATGCCTCTGAGTAAACCGTCCATTAGATTTTGGAAGATCGCCGGGACAACGCTGACCCCAAATTGTAAGCGCCATACCTTAAATGCCCCCCAATGCGTGACAATTGTCTGGGCCTCAGCGGTGGCCTCGTCCATGGGCAGTTGCTGGTAGGCCTGTGCCAGGTCCATCTTGCTGAAAACCTTAGCCCCAGCCAGTGCCACAAGGACATGGCTCACCACGGGGATGGGATAAGCGTGATCCTGCAAGGCTTTATTCAGGGTACACTTATAGTCTGCACATATCTGGACATCCCTGTTGGGCTTCACCGGGGTGACTATCAGTGTTTCCCATTTAGTGTGGGGTACCAGTTCTAGCACCCCCTGTGCTGCCAACCGGTCTAGCTCTGTGTCAATTCGTGGACAGAGTGCCAATGGGGGCCGCCATGCCGTCAATTGAATGGGGCAGACCTGTGGGTCGAGGTCCAGGGTGACCGGCAGCCCTGTGTAGCAACCTAGTGTGCCATTGAAAACTGTGGGAAATTCCACACAAATGTCGTCAATCTTCCCCTCGCGCACCTGGTTAACCCAGGTCACCCCCAGCCCCAAAGGTCCAAACCAGGATAGCCCCAGTAAACTGGAAAGTTTGCGCTCTACCACCAGGAGGTCCAATTGTCTGTCAAAGTCCTTGTATTGGACTCAGAACTTGCCCCACCCCTTGATTGCAACTGGGTTCTTTTGGAAATCCCGTAGCTTAAGTCCCATGGGTTTCTGTAACGGGCCCCCCCCCTGCGGGCAGAGTCTATGAAGGGTGTCTGCAGAAATTATGGAGAATGCAGACCCTGTGTTCAGTTCCATTTCACAGGGGGACCCTTCTACCATTACAGGTACCAGGACTTTGTTGGGGGTTTCCCGGGGCAAGTTAATTACCTGGTGGTGGGAGGATGTCATGGAGTGCAGGTCGGAGGACTCCAAGGTGTGTGGGTTGTGTGTGTTGGGAGGCCTGGGATCAACAAACCCAGGCAGTGTGCCCCTTCTTGCCGCAGGATCGGAAGGTTGCCTTTCGGAACTGGCAACTCGTTCATGGGGGTCCCTGCAGCTGGCACATGATGTGGGTGTGTTGGCACACGGGGTGGTTTGCGCTGATGCGGTGGCTGGGCACAGCAGTCCATGACAGTCTGGTCGGTGGATCTGCAGGATGTCCTCCTTGTCATCTGATGTTGCAGGGCTGGTGGTGGTCGCTAGGCGGTGGGTTGTGGATCCTTGGTGATCCTTTTGTGCCTTTTCAAATGCAGTGGCTGCTTTACACACCGTGTCTAGCTTCAAGTTGTCGATTGCCACAAGCTTGTGGCGGAGCTTGGGCTCACGGACACCCCAAACAAAGTGGGTGAGGAGGGTGTCCTCGATGGATGGGAACTCACAGTTCACTGCCAGTCGCTGCAGGTCAGCCAAGGAGTCCGTGGTGGTTTCTCCAGCCTTCTGGGAGTGAGCGCAGAAGTCCATCCCCATCGCCATTTTTGAAGGTTTGGGCACGAAGTACATCATTAGCGCTGTGATCAGCTCATCAAAGGAGGACTTGTCGAGCATCTTGGGTGCAATGAGGCTTTGCACCAGGTGAATTGTGGCAATGCCACACGAACTTAGGAGCCACACCTTCTTCTTACCCACATCTGTCATTTCCTGGACCAGGAAAAAGTACTTCAGCTGTCCGATCCAGGCTTCCCACAGCTCTGAGTGAGTGGGGTTGAATGCGGTGAGTTGTCCTGGAGCGGCAGCCATAATTTCAGAGCGATGCAGTGAGCGGTGTCCTGATGGGCGGTCAGCGGTGCCACGTGGCGCTGGAGCCTGGCACCGCTCAGTTGCTGGAGGATTGGTACTTGATGCAGTGCTGGAGTTGGAATTGATGTTACTCATCAGGATCCCACCTTCGTCGCCAGGGTAAAGTACTGGGTCCAGAGACATGTTCAGTGAAATCAGCTCATAAGTTTATTTAGAGGCCAGAATAAGACTATCGAGCCGGACTCGCAGGTCCGCTTATATTCCCATTCTAGACCACACCCATGCACACATCCAACACCCATGATTGGTTATTTACAACACCCCTACCACCTATAGGTCTGCCTACAGATGTGGGCTTCCCCACTGGTCCCCAACTAGGATCCTCCGGGTCTATTGTCCTGGGAGTGAAGCTCAATGGCTTCACCTGGTCACGTGTTTGGCTGACTACGGCTTAATGGTTGGGACATAATACCAGGCATGTGCCACATGTCAGCTAGAGAAGGGAAGGCAGAGAGAGGCTTTTCCTTGTCAATTTAACTCTCAACTGACTGGCAGGGAGTGAAATTGAAAAGGAAATCCCAATATTTTAACATGCCGCCTTTCCCTCTGGTGTGTAGTGTTGGGAGTGTGGGTAACCCGGGGTTCTCTGTAGCCACACACATGGGCGTCAACTATGGGGGGGCTCGAGGGCTCGAGCCTCCCCCGAAATTTCCCGGGGGGGGCTCAGCCACCCCCGGCAAAATGCTCGCCCAGCCGGCCGTCGCCGCCTCTCCTTCACCCCCGACCTGCCCTGCCTCCCTGAGGCGGGGGGGGGAGAGAGGCGGCGGGGACATAGTCGCCCGCGCGCTCCGCGCGGGCGGCAGTCCCGGCCAGCTGGCTGCCGTCGCGGGTCTGCCTCCCTGGGCCGGGGGGGGAAACGGAGCGGCCGGGACATAGTCGCGCGCGCGCTTCGCGCGGGTGGCAGTCCTGGCCAGCTGGCTGCCGCCGCGGGTCTGCCTCCCTGGGCCGGGGGGGGAGGGAGCGGCAGAGACATGGTCCCGTGCGCGTGCGCGCTTTGCGCGCGGGCACGAGAGAGCCCCTGCCCCCCCCGGGGATTTAGAAAGTCAACGCCCCTGGCCACACATGTCAGAGGTTCTGGTTGAAGGCGTGGCCAAATCAGGAACCAGCTAGAACTCCATTCCTGTGCGTTCCTGCCCAAAAATAGCCCTGATTGTAATTATTATAATCTTTAGTGTATTTATGGTGCATTTATAGGATGGGGGAGACTTGTCTTGGCAGTAGTATGTGCGAAAAGGATTTAGGGGTCTTAGTAGACCATACACTGAAAATGAGTCAGCAGTGTGATGTCGTAGCTAAAAAGGCAAATGCAATTTTGGGCTGTATCAACAGAAGTATAGTGTCCAAATCATGTAAAGTGATGGTATCGCTTTGCTCTGATTAGATCTTCCCTAGAGTATTGTATTCTGTTTTGGGCACCCCAATTTAAGAAGGATATAGACAAGCTGGAATGTGTTCAGAGGAGGGCAACAAAGATGGTGAGGGATCTGAAGACCAAGTCCTGTGAGGAAAGGTTGAAGGAGCTGGGTATCTTGAGCCTGGAGAGGAGACAACTGAGAGGTGAAATGATAACCATCTTCAGGTACATGAAGGGCTGTCCTATAGAGGATGGAGCAGAGTTGTTTTCTGTTGCCCCAGAAGGTCAGACCAGAACCAATGGGTTGAAATTAAATCAGAAGAGTTTTCGACTAAACATTAGGAAGAACCTCCTGACAGTGAGAACAATTCCTCAGTGGAACAGGCTTCCTTGAGAGGTGGTGGGCTCTCCTTCTTTGGAGGTTTTCAAACAGAGGCCATCTGACAGCAATGCTGATTCTGTGAACTGAGGCAGATCATGAACTTAGCCTGGAGAACCTGGAGATTTTTTGCCACCTTCTGGGCATGGAGCAAGGGACACTGGGGATGTGGGGGTATTTGTGATTTTTCTGCATTATGTAGGGGGTTGGACTAGATGACCCTGGAGGTCCCTTCCAACTCTGATTCTACGGTTTATTGTATTTCCTAATGATTTTAGAATGCTATATGTTTTACAGATTGATGTTACCCAGTCTGAGCCAGTCCCAGGGAGAGCGGATTATAAATCCAAATAAATAAATAAATAAAATAAACACAATGAATCCAGTTTTATATTTCTTCTTAATACAAACTGACTGCCGATGAAATCCCATATTCCCACAGAACATTTCAGTTGTCACTGGACAATTCTTCCTTTCTTTCTGTTAAGATTTAGTGAGTGGGCTGAAAAGACGATAGAGTTCCTGCATATTACAGAACAATTTTTAGCTTCATGTAATCAGGTTAGGCTGGGAGATTTTTTTAAAAAATGAGATCCGTGCAAATAAATGAATTTCCACGCTGATGTATTTTTAAATGCCAGGAGCAACTTTAAGATTTTCAGCCCAGCCAGTGCCCTGTATGGGATCAACAAGCTTCGGAAGACACATTTCTTTACTTGTGACAGTGCCCCTAATATGAATTTCAAGATACAGACATTTCATGTGTTTTTCTGAAGGTCTCTTCTTGTATTAAACTGCACTCAAATGTTGTCATTGAATTAGTCCTTCCCCTGCTCATCAGATCATGTGTCAATCCATAGGACTCCCAATGCACAGTTGGGTGAATCTGCCATTCTGTTAAATGGAAGCATTTCTCTTACTATATATTCTACATTATACTAGTGTCGCATTGTGGCTTCTAGCTTGGAGGTTTTGTCCTTGGAGCTTTGCTTCAGGTGTCATCCTTTGAGGAATTACAACCATTCCTGCTCATTAAATGGGCAGTTCTTTTTTTTGAGCTGAATTACTTCTTTCAATAATAGGGATGAGTGAATGTTTTCTATTTCGTGTCCTTTTATGTTCCTCTATATTTTCCTCAGTGGCTTCCATTCTCCACTTCCTGCTGTTGGTTTTTTGCAGTTTCCTTTGTATTGTGTGTGCACATTGTACAGTCTTTATGCACAGTTTGCATATAAAATGCTGTACCATGTGAACTGGGCAAAAGTGGATTGTCCTTGCAGGTACAGCTTCCATCCAGGCAAACCAGAACACTGGGTTCTGGTTCCCGCAACCAGAAGCTGTACCTGCATGGAAAATCCATGCTGTGAACTTCACCACAAATGTGTTCAACAGTCAAACTTACCATGTTAAAGCTGTCGTTCAGACATGAGCTGATCACCCAGCCTGTCCAGTTCATGCCGAGCAGCCCCCTTTCAATTCATGGCGAACAGCCACAAATGCCTGGTGAACAGCTTGCACTGGCTTTTTGCAAAACTGGGTATGCACAAAGATAGTGCTCATTCAAACTGATGGGCAGCCATCAGGTGAGACCACCTTTTAAAAAATTATCACATTTTTATCCCACCTTCCACCACAAGTGAGCTCAGGGCAGGTTTGTTGTTGTTCAGTCACACAATCAAGTTCAATTCTTCGCGACCCCATGGACCAGATCACACCAGGCCCTCCTGTCCTCTGGAGTTTGCTCAACAAAGGCAGGTTACAGCCTATTAAAACAGTTAAAATACAATACAGAAGTCCAATTTAAAATGCAACATATCTAGAATCTCTAAGATGGCAACCAATCCCCAAAGCCCTGGGTGCACCTGCAGCCCATGCACAGAAGGATCAGAAAGTTGGGCAGGTGGTCGCCAAGCCCCATTGATAGTATGTCTGCATACAGAAAGAGAGAAGTGGGGTGAAGCAGGGGAGGCTGAAGAAATGGACACCCACCACCTCAACCAAAGGCCTGGTGGAACAGCTCCATTTTACAAGACCCTGCGGTCTACTTAGAATGATGAACACTGAAGGAAAGGACTTTATTAAACCACTGCATTTATTTATGACTTACTAGTATGATTTGTGTCTGTTTTTAAATGTCTGTTCATACAATTGCCTGCTGAGTGGAATAGTTGCTCCGCAAGAATGGGCTGGTAGTAAAAAGCTGCGCTGTCTGGAAGCCCATTGTACTGCATCGCATAGTTAGGAAGGAATACAGTGACACGATGTGTCAAACAACCATGAACAGGTGGACGAACATTCGGCCTGATCTCTGAAAAATCGGTTCTCTGTTCATGAGCAGGGAACAGGCCGTGAGCTAAACTGGCAGGTGTTCAAGAATCCCTAATCCACACAGTTCCCTTTTCAGATGATACAGCAATCATATGCATACATGAAGGGACTTTCAAGGCAAGTGAGAAGCAGAGGTGGTTTTTTCATTGCCTTCTTCTTCAGAGGCTTCCTTGGTGGTCTCTGTTCCCTGAGTACTCACCCTGCTTAGCTTCTGAGATCTGGCAAGACTGAGCTATAACATGCTGCCTTCCCGGCTGGATCACATGTATAATGCTTCCCAAAAGCATGGTAAGTGGGCTCCTTCGTTGTGTGGTACAGAGCACTGGCATAAAGCCTGCAGAGGGTTAAAATGTCTAATGCTAGTTTATTAATGCAGAGATGTTAATGGAAGATGTGTACATTTTACTGAAGGAACATAGGTACGAGGAAAAGAATAGGGGTAAAAGGAAAGGAATCATGGGGTTTGGTTTGTACAGAGGAGAACAGAAACTGCAGTAGAGATGAGGAGGATGAATCACCATGGATGAAAAATCCAGAATCATCCTTAACTGACAAACAACTACATAGAAAGGCAAAACTACTCCCTCCCCTCCCCTCCCCCCTCGAATCATACCAATTATTAAGTACTCCCTTTTTGATGGAAGTCCCACAGAAACATCCCAAAGTGACATCAGAACAAATCTGGGAGGAGACATATCCCATCCCACAGAAAAGTAATAGATTCAATGTTATTTCTTCTTCTTTTTTTTTCTTTACCAATAATACACCAATGCTGATCAGTGTGCAGCTGGAAGAATATCTGCATTGATCAAAATAAAAGAAAGATTTTGTAACTGCAGAAATAAAGCCATCCCATAAGGTGGTTCACTCAGTAGCATTGTGACACTGACCAGTAAACCAGTAGAGATCAAACAGGCAATTCCTGCAGAAGAAGAAGATGATAATGACATTGGATTTATACCCTGCCCTTCACTTGGTGTCTCCAAGTGGATTACAATCTCCTTCCCTTCCCCTCCCCACAACAGACACCCTGTGAGGAAGGAGAACAGCTCTGAGAGAACTGTAGCTTGCCCAAGGTCACCCAACAGCTTCATGTGGAGGAGTGGGGAACCAAACCTGGTTCTCCCAGATTAGAGTCTGTGCTCTTAACCACTACACCAAACTGGCAGTCTAGTTTAATTTTTTTTAAAGCCTTGAAAGAATAAGCAGTGAAATCAGAAAAAATAGACTTTGCTAAGCTACCCGGTTTCATGAAGCAGAACTATATCATAGTTGGCTAAAAATTTCCTAGTTTCTTGGGATCCCACTCTATTTCCCCCATCTCCCCCCCCCCCCATATTCCAAGAGAGGATCTTCAGTTTCCCTTTGCTGACACTCAATCATTCCCCCCCCCCCCCCACTTACAGCAGAAAGTCAAATGAAAAATGCTGTCTTCATTGATAGCCCGGAGAAGGAATTCAAAAGAGCTGGAGATCAGGAATGATCTTCATAAATTAAAAAATGGGTGATGATTTTGGCCCCCCCCCCCCGAGTTCTAGTATTATGGGAGAGGGAGAAAAAATTATCTTGATCCACCTTCTCACCCCATGTGTAATTTTATAAACCTCCATCATGACTCCCTTTAGTATCCAGTAGGCACACTGAAAATTTCATTTCCCTCTTGAGAGTTCCAGAACCTCTTTTTAAAAAACAAAACAAAAGCCCTAATAATATCTGAGCTCTGTCACAGGGACTGTACAGCTGGATGTACAAAAGATCCATAGCATGAATACCAAATCTTCACTGAATATTGTGGAAATAGCCATATTCAGAAAATATCTGCAGTGTAGGACTGTCAAAATTTGCCAGGGAGAATTTTTCAGATCAGATTTGTTTCAGCTATTAGACCCAAGGCTTTTTTTCTGAGGGAATGCGCCAGAATGGAGTTCCAGAACCTTTTTGACAAAATTCTTTTAAAAATGTTGAGCTTTCAATATACAGATTGAAAGTTTCATTTCCCTCTTGAGAGTTGGGGCACCTCTTTTTCAAAACAAACAAACAAAAAGCCCCGATAATGTTTGAGATCTGTCACGGGGACCGTACAGCTGTATGTACTAAAGATCCATTTCAAGCTACAGAAGATTATGGAGGATGCTGGAGTAGTAAGATGTTTCTCCCTCTGTAGCAAGTCCCATGATGGTACTGTGACCAAGCAGCTCACATCCCTAAATGCTCCTTGTGTGTGCGTGTACGTGAAGTGCTGTCAAGTCGCAGCTAACTTATGGTGACCCCATAGGGTTTTCAAGGCAAGAGATGAACAGAGGTGGTTTGCCATTGCCTGCCTCTGCGTAGCATCCCTGGACTTCCTTGGTGGTCTCCCATCCAAGTACTAACTAGGACTGACCCTACTTAGCTTCCAAGCAGTGTTCCCTTTAAGCTGAGTTAGTGTGAGCTAGCTGACAGTTTTTTAGCTTCCGGCTCACACATTTTTGTCTTAGCTCAGGAAGGATGGCTCCAGAGCAAACTAATTTAAGCGGGAGCCAAATCGCTCGCTCACAACTTTAATGTCAGTAGCTCACAAAGTAGAATTTTTTGCTCACAAGACTCCACAGCTTTGAAGGAGCATTACTTCCAAGATCTGATGAAATCAGGCTAGCCTGGACCATCCAGGTCAGGCCAAATCTTCGTTGTAGAAGGGTTCAAATACTGTCTTAACTGGAATGTGTGAAAAGGCCACTTCAGTTCATGGCTAAATGGAACCTGCATATTCTGAGAAGCACTGTACCTCTGAATACCACTTGTTAAAGGGAAAAAGCGTGAATCTTTAGCCACCATGCCCTAATTGTAGGCTTTCATGGGCATCTGCTTGGCCACTATAGCTAACAGAATACAGAACTGGGTGGACATTTGGTCTGATCCAGAAGGGTTCTACTTACATTTTTACACTTCCAGATTCACATGATGATGTCATGTGTTAGAGCTGTGAAAACTTGAAATGAATTGATTTCATCATGGTGAGATATGGTCATGTGATTTGGTCCCAATCGTTTATCTGGCTTCCAGCCTGAAAAGTAAATTGGCTGGGTAACTAACTTAGGGATTTGCATTCATATCCAAAGAAATAAAATGCATGAGCAGGAAAGCCAATTCATTTTCATTCATTTGGAAATGAATGAGAATCAAATCCCATATAGTTTTGTTTCCATGGTCTTTAAAGGCAAACATGGGCGTCAACTACGGGGGGGCTCGAGGGCTCGAGCCTCCCCCGAAATTTCCCGGGGGGGCTCAGCCACCCCCGGCAAAATGCTCGCCCAGCCGGCCGTCGCCGCCTCTTCTTCACCCCCGGCCTGCCCTGCCTCCCTGAGGCGGGGGGGAAAGAGAGAGGCGGCGGGGACATAGTCGCCCGCGCGCTTCGCGCGGGCGGCAGTCCCGGCCAGCTGGCTGCCGCCGCGGGTCTGCCTCCCTGGGCCGGGGGGGGAGGGAGCGGCAGAGACATGGTCCCGTGCGCGCGCAAAGCAAGAGAGCCCCTGCTCCCCCCGGGGATTTAGAAAGTCGATGCCCCTGAAGGCAAACACATTACCAATTGCAACTTTTGTTACTTTCCTCCAGGTTTTGTAGTGTTCAGGAACTGAGTCTTTCATCCTGGGAATACTGCAATGCCACATTTCAGAGAGGAAAGTGTTAGGGATCCAGTTTTATAAGCATTTAAAGTCAAAATCCATTACTAGCTATAACGTTTTTGTTTGCGATCCAGTTAGATTAAAATTATCATGGATCGCGTAAAGGATCCCTTCCTCTTAAATTTCCTCTGATAGCAGAAAGGGAAATTTTTATGGGCAATTAAAGCAGTATAAATCAAGGGGGAGAAATGGACATTGTAGGATGATGTAAGTAATTTAGCTAATCGCGGCACAGCATAGGGAGACATTTATTCCCCAAGAAGTTCCTTGAATTAAAAAGGAAGAAGAAGAGGAGGAGGAAGAGAAGGAGGAGGAGAGATTGGATTTATACCCCACCCTTCACTACCTGAAGGCATCTCAGAGCTGCTTACAATCTCCTTTCCCTTCCCCTTCCCACAATAGACACCCTGTGAGGTAGGTGGGGCTGAGAGACCTCTCTCTCAAGAACTGCTCTTGAGAGAACAGCTCTGAGAGAACTTGTGACTGACCCAAAGTCACACCAGCAGCTGCACATGGAGGAATGAGGAATCAAACCCGGTTCTCCCAGATTAGAGTCTGCACACTTAACCACTACACCAAACTGAAACTGTTCGAAGTAAACAGAAAGCAATCAATAACCAACAGAAAACATTGCAAAGTCATGAAAGTAAAGCAGCTGTTTTATTTCTGGCAACATTAATACAGTGCCATGTCTCCCTTTCCTTAACAAACCCTACTTCTAGCAGTTTCTAGTAAATAGTTGTAAATAGTTTCTTGTAAATAGTTTCTAGTAAATAGTGATATAAATAGTTACTGTGAGATAAAACTTGATAAATTGTGAGAACTATCATAACTGAGGTACTCACCGTTAAAAGGTAGTGCTTCATGCAGGCTTCTCCCCACCCGCCCTCCATTTCCTAGAGCAAACGTGACATGTTAGTAGGTGAATGAACTTTCCAAAACTCAAATGACTTGAAATGAAATGATGCCGGTACTGTGGCTCATTGCATTTAGTGCCAAGGGCTGCCAGAGGCAGGCAAAGGGCTGTGACTCGGAGCGCATGAGGTGGCATGCAGAACGTTCCAAATTCAACCTCTGGCGCCTTCAATTAAAGGATCTCAGCACCTAATGAGATGAGACGTTGCAGCCTTATGAGACCCCAGTTCAGATTGAGGTCACATGGGAGGGAGCGTTTCAGCTAACTCTTTATTCAGTCATTTTTATTCCTGGCTTCATAAAAGAAGCTCAGGCTAGAATTCATGGTCCCTTCATGGATAGCCACAGGGAGGGAAGGGGACACATCACACCCTGGAATCCTAAATTTATCAGCGTACAGACTGCAAGCAGTCAGGAAATCTGTGCTTAAAATTAATTGAACTTGCTCCCCTAGAATTATTTCTGTGGATGCCTGTGGAGTTCCCCCTCCCATTTTATCTTCAAAATGGGTCTGGGAGATAAGGGTGTGTGTGTGTGCCTGTGTGTGTGTCTGTGTGTGAAGTGCCATCAAGTCACAGCCAACTTATGGTGACCTCAGGGGGGTTTCAAGGGAAGAGACGTTCAGAAGTGGTTCACCACTGCTTGCCTCTGCATCACAACCCTAACATTGCTTGGTGGTCTCCCATCCAAATACTGCTTAGCTTCTGAGATCTGAAGAGATCAGGCTAGCCCAGACATCCACATCATGGCAGACAGGTTAGGCTGAGAGGAAGAGTGACTTGAACTGCAAGCTGGATCTCAACAGGCCGAAGGGGGCAGGTTTCAAAGTGCACGCATGGAGACTGTAGAAAAGGCACTGCCGTTTCAGCTCTCCTGTAAATGATGCTTGTGAGAATTTGGGATATTCGTATCGGAGTGGCAGTACTGCATGTACGGACAACGTCCTATCTCCTCTTTGAAAAAGCTTTTTGGACACTATGAAAGAGAATGGCTTGACCCCCTTGAAAATGGTACCCTATGTTAGACAAAACTGATCCCGATTTGGTAGTTAGTCAATGCAAGCTAATTATTTGAACAGAAATGCCTATGAATGAGGAAAGAAAATTGAAACTGGGGCATGGGGATATACATCAGTTCACTGACTAGAGGTGTACTTATAGTTGTACTTAGTTGCTGGTAATGAGACTGATGGTTGATACAAAGATGTTCTGGTTATACATTTTGTATTTCTGATAGCCAACCGAAATGCTGGTAGTTTCACTGAACGCATTTGTAAATTGTACAGGCATATGTTTTGTGAAAAATACAATAAAATTTCTTTTGAGAAAAAGAAAAAGCTTTTGGAAATGGATGTGTAAAGGCCGGCAGGCTCTGTCAGAGGTGGAGCAGCAGGGTCCTTTCTACAGTCTCCATGCACACACGTTGAAATGGTATTGTTTGAAAGACTTGTCTGCTATGTTCTGAAAACAACGAACCGTTTTGAAAGAGTTAACTGCTATATTTTAAAAACAATGAATTGACAACATTTTTCGACACTGGGACTGTATTCCTTTAAATATATTGTATGAGAATGGAAATGATTATTAACTGAATATATATTAGACTTTGGAATTGTTGTACAAATAGAGTACATGGATATTAAGGGTTGAATATTTATATTCCTTGTAATCTGTTCATTTTTTTCCCCTTGTATTTACCCACCTGGAGGTTGGCAACCCTATTTACAGCCTGGTCCAACAAAGTCCCATTTATGTCAGATCCGGCCCTTGTAACAAAGGAGTTTGACACCCCTGCTTTAAAGGTTAACGCCAATGCCTTGAACTTGGCCCAGTATATAACCTGGAGACAGTGCAGCTGGCAGAGAACTGGTTGGATATGGGCCCTAGCTGGAGTTTCACTAAGAACTTGCGCTGCTATATTCTGGACAAGCTGAAGTTTCTGGGTCAGTCTCAGGGGTAGCCCTGCATACAGTGAGTAATGGTAGTTTAGTCTGGAGGTGACCACTGCATGGATCACTGAGGCCAAGTCAGGGTGAGATAGGAAGGGAGCCAGTTGCCTAGCCTGGCACAGATGTAAAAATGTCCATCTGGCAAAATATGTAAGGGAGGAATCCAGAATCGCACCCAAACTCTTGACTGTTGGCACTGGTGTTAGAGGCACATGGTCAACAGTTGGGAATTGGCACCCTAAACCCAAGTCTCCCTGGCCAAGCCACAGGACCTCCATCTTTGATTAATTTAATTTTAGTCGACTCTGTTTCAGGCATCCAAACACAGCCCCCAAACCCTCTGCCAGATTTCCAGGGGCGGTGTCCAGCCAGCCAGCCATCAACAGATATAGCTGGGTGTCATCCACATACTGACCACATACAGATATAATTGGGTGTCATCCACAAACTGGAGATTGATGGGCAGATTGTGGAATGCTGAGAGTAATTAACTGAGACCCTGCCATTACGCTCCATCCATCTCCTCTCAAGCATGGAGGTGTCCTTACAGCATCTTCTTCTTTGAGGTGGGGCAATTGGCTGTGCAGTGTATCTCCTCTGTCCCCAGGCCAGAGGAATACATTTCAGTCTAACATTCCAAATTACATTACATTCTCCTATTCATTACATTACATTACAATCTACTATTCCAAATAAGAAATAAAATAAAGAGGATGTATAGCTCTTCTGGGGGATTGGTGAGAATACAGATGTAAGGACTGAATGAGGTTAGCACATGTAGTGAGATAAGAAACCAATATCCCTGTTAAGTATTGGGGGATCCATTGTTCTGAGTGTTGTAATAACTTGTAACTCAGCAATTTCCCTTTCTAGTCTGTTCCCAAAGTTCCTTTGCAATAAAACATCTACTTTGAGGTCACCCACTGAATGTCCTGGAAGGTTGAAGCGTTCTACAGGTTTCTCTGTCTTGTGATTTTTGATATCAGACTTCTGTCCATTTATCCTTTGGCAGAGGAATTGACGTACATGCAAAAACATTTTGGATTTCACTAAGGGATAGCCATTTTAGAGGAAGAGGAGAACTCACAGTATGGGTCAAAGGTCTTCTTATTAAAAATACTTTGAACTTAATTGTAATAGTAAACAAGAATAATTGAAAGGCTTGCTTTGGGATATACTGAATTTTAATGGTTTTAATTAGAGTTTTTAGTGTATTTTATCATGTTGAGATTTAATTGTTTTTATGGCTTTTTAATTGGTATATGTCCATTCCCTGTGCCTCCAGGCAAAGGAAATGATGAGTAAGCATTATAAATAAAGTTCAACTTGCAAAAAAAAGTGTTGAATCTGAAGGGCATTGCTTGAGGTAACTTTTTTTGAACCTCTCAGTAACCGGAAATACTGGTGGAAGAGAAATCTAACAAATAATCACAGGTTGACTGAATCAAGGCAAGATGCCCCCCCACACACACACACACACACCATTGTTCCAGGTGCTGTTATATATTTGTTTAGCAGTAAATAAATCTTATTGTGTTGTGTCCAAGAATAGTGTGGATATTTCAGGTAAAGATGTGTGATTCCTCTCCCCCAATAGAACTGAGCAGAATTCCACTCTGCTCTTCTTCCCTTGATACATCTTAAGTCCCTGTTGCACTATGCCATCTTGAAATGGTTCAATTTATGTTCTATTGTGGATAATTTTAGTTATATGTCAGTTGTATTTAAAATGTTTATAAGGTTGTAAATTGCCCAGAGCCTGCTCGCAGGGTGGCCAATTCATATATCCAAATAAATAAATCAATAGAGTTCCCCTTCCCCTTTTATCCTTTTATTTTATTTCTATTTCTTCTCATTATTATTGCTGATACTTCAGAACTGATTTTGTACTGAAATAAACTATTGACTGATTTTTTAAAAAATTCTTTGTTTACTTAATTCTGGTTTAATAAATACAGTTTTAAAAAGGAGTTTCAGAACAGGATGATGGATACTTTGCTTAGGGTTGTGAGGTCCCTCCTAGCAACCGGTGAGGGGCAGGGAGGACTTACCAGTAGCAGGAGGAAGGCCTAGGCCATGTCACTGTCAACATGGTGACATCGCTTCTGGTATGCACCAGAATTAACGTCAGCACACTGCTGGCATTGCAGTGACGCTCTGATATTTGGGCAAAAATTCCATGGTAAAAATAGAGTTTTTGCTCAAATAGAGTTTTTGCTCAAATACCAAAGCGTTGCCATGACACCAGTGACACAAGGACGTCACTTCTAGTACCCACCAGAAGTGATGTTGCCATGTTGCCAGTGACGATGGCTAGTCCTGTCTCCTGTGCTGGTAAGTCCCCCTACCAGTCATCTGATAGTGGGGGGGGGGGGGCAGGGCCCAGAGGTGGGGGATCCCCAGAAGGGGGTTGGAAACCCTAAATTGGCTGCGAGGTTCAGTTGCTTCACCTGCATCTTTCCTCTCCTCAGTCTTGTCAAAACTCATGTGTGCCTAGCTAAAACACTGACAAAACAAACAGTGTGAATATGATTCTAAATATGAATGTATGAAAATTCTTTGTCGTGCCATACCACAAATATCTTGATTTAACTGTACATCCCATCACTTCCAGTTTGAGGAAAAAACTGAGAGTTTTGTAAAATCTTTTTAAAAATTCAAAAATAGGACAGTGGAGAATTGATCCTCGCTGCACTGCTCCCTTTTGGATAAAACTGGATTCGGAGAATTTTGGAAGCACCCATTCCCTACCACTCTACCCTTGAGAACTTTATACCCAGGACTTTTTGCTCTCAGCACTTCTACAAATGTTTACCCTGAGCAGCATTTTTTTACCTCATATTTTACCTCAGACTTTGCTGTAAAAGAAATCTGAGGTGAAAACTGCACTTTTGGAAATTTCACTCTTCTAACCATTTTCTTTCAAAAATTCAAAATTCGTTGATCTGTATCCAACTACACATTTCAAAAACTGAAGGGCACTTTAGTTATCTTAAGAAGGGGCAGTGATTTCTACCAGTTCCCTCTTTCCACTGTATATCACCATTTTGCCCACTAAGCTGATCTGCTGAGCCGCAAGAACAAAAATCCCTAGGGGCTCAATGGGAGTGGGAAATCAGCAGAAATCCCAAACCTTCTTTTTAAAACTTCAGTCCCTCTATTCTTTGGAACTGTGTAGTTAGATACAGGCCATTAACTTCCTTCAACATTCCGTTGCTAGCACAAAACTAATGGTCATCTTCTCTCAGCCTATACTGCCTCAAAGAATATCCATACAGACAAATAAGAAGCCACCCTGAGCTTCCTGGAGGAAGGGCTGAATAAAAATACCTTGGAAAATGTATAGGAAAACTGGGTCAGGTTCACATACATCCTTTCCAAATGACACTGGATTGAAGCCGTGAGCTTTTCTCTGAGAAAAAGATTTGCTTCTACATTTGGACAGAGGACTTCCATCTATTGCCTGAATATCTTAATTGTGCCCTTCCTGAGGACGGTGTACACTGTACAAGGTTTTCCCCTCCCCGTTTTAGCCACACAATAGCTCTATGAGGTACCACGGCCTGAGAGAAAACAAGTGGCACAAATCATCTGATGAGGGAAGATTAAGCCCAGATCTTCCCTGTCCTAGTGCAACACTAACCACTACAAAACACTGTCTATCTCTTTCCAGGTCCATTTTGAAACCCAATAAAATGGTTTCCTCAAGAGCTGCATCACAATTTTGATTTTACTTTTCTAAACAGAACGAAATGCACTACTTTAGACACTTACAAGACTGTTAAAGAACAGCCATAATAATAGATCCACACTCAAGGCCAGTATTATTATTCATAATAGCGAAGGAAGTATATAATCAAATACACTTCGGTCAATTCTCCGCTTTGTATTTTTTCATTAACTGTGAAGTGTAAAGCTCAGCAATGCACAATGCAGTTAATCAAAATGACGGCGCAACTTTTCTTTCTGCCACTAAACCTGTAATTCCTTCTCCTCCTCTCCTCACACTATACTGGATTGAAACCTATTGTAAAATAGGAAACAAACAAACAAAAAAGGTTTGCTTAACAATCCCCAGCTGAAGCAAATTTTTGAAACATTCACTCTTTTGTATGAGAGCCATTAAAGAACCGGTGGCATTGTACAAGTGTAACAGAGAACATATATTTATGCTTCATGCTACAATGAAATGATCTGAGGAGAGACTAACACAGCTGAATCTCGATTAGACACCAACAAAATATAATATAGTCCCAAAGCCTATCAAGGTAATGAAATTCACTCAGTTTTAGGACACCTTTTTTTGCTGAGACTCAACGGATTACAGATAAAATGATGTGATCAAACAGCATAAAACAGTCAATGAGCAATATAATAGGACTAAGATTGGTGGTGGTGGAAAGTGCCATCAAGTCACAGCTGGCCCCACAGAGTTTTCAAGGCAAGAGACATTCAGAGATGGTTTGCTATTGCCTGCCTCCATGTCACTTGTTCTGCTGGGCACATTGGCCTCAACCTCCTGGGGGCCAATCAGAAGAAGCAGTGAAGACTTTGCTAATCTTTTCCTTCACACACCGCATAATGTGATGGATACTCTGCTTTCATTTAGGGTGGTCTTGGAAAAGGATGCAGGGAACAACCCTGAGGAATTTTTCTTGTCTTATCAAAACTGTTGCTGCTTCCCTCAAAATCCTTGATTGTTTCTGCTGAAGAAAAACATCCACATTTGCTGCAGATGTACACTATAGATGAAATCTGGTGATAACTTTATTTGCGCAAGTGTTTTGCACGTGCCCCTAGCTTAAAACAATTAGGCACAACTTAGGGACTTAAGCTAAACTTCAACAAACAGAAGGCGTTCACGGAAACAACCTTTCACACTTTTCCCTTCCCCCAGCAGCCTCCTATAGACCCCCTCCCCACCCCAAAGCCACTGCTGGGTATCAGGAGATTTTTCTAAAGCAATACATCACATGCTACAGATGCTGCATCAAGAAGGGGAAATTTACTAAAAAGGGCTCCAAGCTCTCTGCTTACACAAAGAGTGATAGAGGGTGATTTTTGTCTCATCCTGACTTCCCTTGCAGCTGCATACCTGTTCTGTGGAGCACATTGTTCTGGACTCTGGAACATTTCCTGAGAGTCAGCAGATGATTTTAAGGTGGGGTGAAAGGGATTGGTGGGGGAAAAGAAAGGCAGAAAAGGTCTACTTCAGTGCATTACCTCCATTCATGAAAACCTGAATCCAACTCAGGGCATACAAGACAGGGTGCAGCACACATACAGAAAAAGACTATGATAGAATGGATTAGAATGGTGGAATAAAGCTCACTGGTTCATCTAGCCCAATATTGCCTGTTCCAGGGGTCCCCAACATGGTGCCTATGGGCACTACAGTGCCTGCTTGAAACCTTTCTGGTGCCTACCAAGTATTTGGGGGAAGTAGGCAGGGCCAAGTGTGACTTTTGCCCAGCAAGAGTTCTGACTGGTGGTGCATTTTTTTAAAATATTGCATTGGCAGCAGCTACCACTTCGGTACAAGGCTCTTCATTGTGTGACTGAAGTGGTAGCCATTTTGTGGCTCGCTCTGCCTCCCATGGCAGCCATTTTGTGGCTGCACCCACCACGTTGTGTCAGAATTCCAAAGATACCTACAGGCTGAAAATGGTTGGAGGATCCTTGGTCTATTCTGATGGGAAGAAGCTGACAACAGGAGACTGAACCTGGAAATGTGTGGAAGTGCCCTGAGAAAGTCCACTTGTCCCATGCTCTCTACCACTGTGCTCTGGACCCACCTCAAAGATACAGTGTTCCAGATCCAACCTCAGCAGAGGCTGCATTAAGATCTGAACCACTGACCACAATGGATTCATGCCAGACACAGTTGAGTGTATCCAGTGTCTGTGGTACATCCAATGTCCATAGTTAAGACAGCAACCATGCTTTCACATATGGTCACTACTATGAATAAAGTCATGGGCAGGGTACCTTATTGTGCTTGCTTATTCATTTTCAAAATGGTGACACCTTGAACTCCAGTCTTCAGCTCTATAGTTCTGGTGAGAGACATGACCAGCTCTTCCCATCCCTTTCATAGAATCATAGAGTTGGAAGGGACCTCCAGGGTCATCTAGTCCAACCCCCAGCACAATGCAGGAAATTCACAAAACCCACCCCACACACACACACAGTAACCCCTCCTGCATACCCCCTTCAAGTACTTGAAGATGGTTATCATATCACCTCTCAACCGTCTCCTCTCCAGGCTAAACATGCCCAGCTCCTTCAGCCTTTCCTCATAGGACTTGGTCTCCAGGCCCCTTTGTTGCCTCTCTTATGTGACATTTAAGAACACAGGCTCCTTGGGGCAGAATCATGTATTTTTATGCTCTGTAAAGGCACAATGCACACTGATGGTCTAAAATTAGTGACATCAATAAAAATAATAATAATAATAGCAATAACTTAGAGATGGTTATCTCACCAGTCTTCAGACCATGTAAAACTTTTTGTGTGATCTCGGCCCACCCCTCGTTATGAAACAGAACGTAGAAATTACCCCTGCAGACCCCTTTCCATAATAAGATGCATTTAGATAGCAATTTGTTGAGTTCCTTTCACTGTTAATGAAGCAGAGTTCTTTCCTGGGCTTTTTCCTTTCTTTTTTTTTGGTCCTTGTTACCATAGCTTCGACTGCAATAAATTGGTTATCACAGAAAAGCAGGGAATTAGGGAAGAAAAAGATTGATTAGTTGACCCAGAAAAGGAAAGCAGAATCACCATTCTGTACATGCCAGTATCTGTCAAAGCTTGTTTTGAGTTGCCCATGCAAAAAAAGAAAAGAAAAAGGTTTCAGTCAACTCCCTCAGGAATCTTTGCTACGACTGAACACATCTCCCTGCCAGCAAGCCTTTAGTGTTCCAATTTCTTGTCTCCCTTTTCTCCCCTTTATTCCTAGTTATAATCCTCCCTCCCTTGCCAAATAATTTTTTTCCTCAACCACGGCGGTGTCAACAGCCTTCAGAGAGTGTACATTGTTACACCATCCTCTCCTTAATCATTTCTTGGCCACGCAGCACACATTTAGCTAGCTTAATCTTTTCTCATCGCTCAGTCCTTTCGGCCTCTCCATAGCATTCCGCTCGTCCTTCTCTGAGCATTATCCAATTTGTCAGCATCTCCCAGAAATGATGGTGCCCTCAGAACTAAATGGTCTTCACGGTCTCCAGCTATAGCAGTAGCTGCCATGACAAAGCTATAGCTTGCCAGTTCCAAACAAACTTTGAAAAGCCCATAAGTTATCGAAGACACGCACGCTAACTGAAATGCACAATGAGCAAAAGGGAACTTGGAGGGAATATCAAGGGTGTACAATCTCTTCTAATATCATTTCTGTTAAGGCAGCTACGAAACTTTTTGCGTAGAGTGTAGTGGTTCTAGGGTGGAAAATGCCATCAAGTCACAGCTGACCTATGCGACCCCTGGTGGAGTTTTCAAGTCAAGAGAAGAAGAAGAGATTGGATTTATACCCTGCCCTTCACTCACTTGGAGTCTCAGAGTGGTTTACAAACTCTTTTCCCTTCCCCTCCCCACAACAGACACCCTGTGAGGTAGGTGGGGCTGAGAGAGCTCTTTCCCAAGCTGTCCTTGAGGGAACAGCTGGTACATAGCTATGGCTTGCCCAAGGTCATCCAGCCAGGTGCAAGTGGAGGAGTGAGGAACCAAACCCGGGTCTCCCAGATTAGAGTCCGTGCACTTAACCACTAGACCAAACTGGCTCTCAAGAGATGTTCAGAGGTGGTTTGCCCTTGCCTACCTTTGCATCACAACTCTGACATTCCTTGGAGATCTCCCATCCAAATACTAGCCAGGACCAACCCTGTTTAGCTTCCTGACAAGATCAAGCTAGCCTGAACTATCCAGTCAGGCCACTGGTTCTATACCAGTACAGATATCATGGATCCCTCCCAAGACAATCCTGGGAATTATAATTGGATGAGGTTCTCTGTTAGGGAATCTTACTGAACCCCCCCCCCCCAAAAAAAAAACAACAACTAAGAACATAAGAGAAGCCAATGTTGGATGAGGCCAATGGCCCATCCAGTCCAACACTCACACATACTGGCCAAAAACACCAGGTGCTCTCAGGAAGTCCAGCAGTGGGGGCAGGACACTAGAAGCTCTCCCACTGTTGCCCCCCCCCCAAGCACCAAGAATACAGAGCATCACTTGCCCCAGACTGAGAGTTCCTATCTATACCTTGTGGCTAATAGCCACTGATGGACCTCTGCTCCATATGTTTATGGAGTTCTTATGGAGAACTACAGTTCTCAGAGTCCTTTGTGAAGAAGGAATGACTGTGAAACCATTGTAATTCTACAGTGAAATCATACTCGTATAACACTCTTGCTCATCGCCCACATTCAGCTCTGCAATGCCCCTAACTTCTCTCCCACCCCCAACCCCATATGATTGTGATGAACAGCCTATTCCTATGTGTTTATACTCAGAAGTTCCACTGACTCTGAGAGGATATGCAGCTGCCATTTGAAATATGCTGGTGCAAGTCAGCAGTGAAATATTTTGTCCCTACTAAACTCCTACATTTTGAATTGTTTCCCATCTTTTTAAACATTCTCTTACTTAGTTCCAGCCACAGTGCTAATGTTACAGGCTCTTCACATTTCACATGGTGATTCTGAACAGCCACACTACTGGATTTGATTGTCTTTGGATAAGAGAAAATGGAGACCCTGAACCTTCTGGTGCTTCACTTTTCAATAGACTCCCACCTGGTGTTCTCTCTCCCTCTCTCTTTCTCTCTCTCTCATTTCAAATTTTTTAAAAAGCATGTGTTTCTTTTCACATACACACAACCCTGACCTTCCCCTCAGCAAGGGGGTATCGCCTTCTTCATGCTCTGATGGGTTGTTGAATAGTCCTACCAGGAGACCATCTCCTAACAATTAGCCCCATAAAGGAAAAATCCACAGCCATTAAGCAATGTTAACATTTCTTTCACATAAGCTCTGACTCCCTGCAAGTGTGTCACTTCAGGCCAAAGCCCTAGTGAGAGACCCATTCAAAATATTCAGGCAGCAATTTCACAATAAAACAGTTCAGACTGAAGGGCAACAGAGGCCCTACGGAGTATTTAGAAGGAAGCTAAAGACGATTGGTTCCTCCAGGTCACCTGATTCCCCTGCTAACAGGGTCCTGTCTGGAATTTGCGGCTTGCTGGCTTGGAAAGCCTACAGTCTCCCATGGTGTGTTGGGGGGTAAACAATTACATCCCTGCATCCTCAGTACAGTTGCCAACTCCAGCTTAGAAACCTCCTGGAGATTTGGGGATGGTCCCTGGAGATGATAGAATTTTGGGAAGAAGAAGAAGATATTGGATTTATACCCCGCCCTTCACTACTTGAAGGAGTCTCAAAGCAGCTCACAATCTCCTTTCCCTTCCCCTTCCCTCCCCACAACAGACACCCTGTGAGGTAGGAGGGGCTGAGAGAACTCTTTTGAGAACTGTTCCTGAGAGGACACTTCTGAAGTAACTGGCCCAAGGTGACACCAGCAGCTGCATGTGGAGGAGTAGGAGATCAAACCTGGTTCTCCCAGATTAGAGTCCGTACTCTTAACCACTACACCAAACTGAAGGGAGTTCAGTGGGGAGGTAATGCTATAGAGACCGAGCTACTATTTTCCTCCAGTTTAACCCATCTCTATAGTCTGGAGATCCATTTAATTTCTAGGAAAACTCCAAGTTCCACCTTGAGGCTGGTGACTGTAACCCTTGGACCTTCTGGTTTGATTGCCCTGGTACCTCGTAGTGTCTTGTGACTGAGAAGATTTTCATATATTTACTCAGATAGGCCATCAAAAAAAAGAGGGAGTCTTCTTAAATCTGCATGCAAGTTATAGTTATGTTCAGTACTAAAAAAAAAGTGTGTATATAACATTTTTAGTCTTCTGTTCAGGGCTGCCTTCTTATCTAATAAATGCAGTCGAGGTTGTACAGTGAGTGCAGTCTTGGTGATGCTTTCCTCCAGTTCTCCTCTGCAATATCAACAACTTTCAGGAACTGTCAAACTCCCCCTCATCATTCCTAAATTATCTGAAGATCAGTGATCGTTTCAGACAATCTGCCTAGACCTCTTTTTGCTACACTTCCTGTTTTGGCCGAGGATGACGGATGAGGTACAACCACTTGTTGTGTGTGTAGGATTGCCAGCTCTGGGTTAGGAAATACCTGGAGGTTTTGGGGGTGAAGCCTGGGGAAGGTGGGGTTTGGGAAGGGGAGGGACCTCAGCAGGGTACAATGCCATAGAGTCTACACTCCAAAGCAGCCATTTTCTCCAGGGGAACTGATCTCTATTGTCTGGAGATCAGTTGTAACAGTGGGAGATCTCCAGGCTGCACCTGAAGGTTGGAAAGCCTACATGTATGGCAGGTGGAATTTTCTACAGGCCCCATGAAATTTTGTCTTTAAAACGTCTTCTTATATGTTTAAAAAAGGAGCAATCAAGAGACATGAAGGTGTTTGTTCTCCATCTTATGACAGGGCCATGTCTGAGGAAATCCTGATTGCATATTCATTCGCAGCAAGCCAGCATTCCAGATTCATAAACAGACAGCATCTTGTTTGTGTATAATGTGAATCGTGTCTGCAGTCTCACAAGTATTTCATTATTCAGTCATTTTCTTCATGAATGTGCATAAGGCCAAATATGTGTGACACTTTCAAAGCAGTTTGGAGTCAAAGGGAAAAGGCCAGGACTGTGTGAAATCTTTCAAAGCCACAATCTGCTTCTGCTTCTTCGTCTTTTTTTAGACATTATTTTTCCCACTGGGAATGTCTTTTATTTATATGAAGGGTGGGTGGGAATGCCTCACAATAGCTTTTACGCTGCACTTGGAGTGATGTTTTCTAGATGTTTCAGTGGGCAGAGAGAGGCTGATTCTGCATCTGGCATTCACTCCACATTTTCTCAACACTGAGGGAAAGGTGCAGCTCAAAACCACATTCAAATACCCCAGGCCAACACCGTACTGACTGTGAAGTCATCCCTGAACGGCCATAGGTCTATGCAGAAGGTACCATAAAATCCAATAATCAAAGAAAGTGAAAGCAGCATGCAATGCAGAGGGGAATTTCTGTTCCAATGTGGGTTTGCTAAAACAATAGAGGGAAAAGCCAATGCAGAATCGCCCAGAGAGAGAGAACGATTAGGGGGTTAGGACACACAGATCTGTTTCACTAACCATGGCACTTTCCTTGGGTGTCAGGAAACTTCCCCTGAGAGGCTGTAAGAACTCCTTGTTTCAGGAGGAGAATCGTAGTCCCATAGGAAAGCACCACCATTAACAGAATGGATCTGCGAGATCCAACCTCCAGGTAGGGCCTGGAGATCTCCCGGAATTACCGTTGATCTCCAGACAACACAGATCAGTTCCTCTAGAAAATATGGCTGCTTCGGAAGGTGGATTCTATGGCATTCAACCCTGCAGCGACCCCTCTCCTCCCCAAGCCCCATCCTCCCCAGATCTCTAGGAATTTCCCAACCCAGACTTGGCAACCCTAGATCTAACACTGATTTGGTGAATCAGTGTGTTGTAGTGCATAGAGGGACTCAAGGTCAAATAAAATATGACTGACTGTCATTCACATCTGCTCCACTCACATAGAAAGCAGGGGTGGGGTAGAAGAATGCTGAAGAAAGGAACAGGATTTTCCCTTCTTTCAAGACAGTTATCCCTTAGTAGATTGATCCAACCATTTTTCTCCATTCCAAAACTAAAAGTGAGCTGGGAAAGAAGCCAATGGCTGGAGCAATAGAGTGCAGGCAGAGATATGTTACATCAAGTTTGACCTACTAAAATCCAGCCGGTACCTTTCTGCCTGTAATTGAACCCATTCTTGTGAGTCCTCTCCTCTGCTGCCAACAGGAACAGCTCCCTGCCCTCCTCTAAGTGACAGCCTTTCAAAGACTTCAAGAGAGCAATCGTTCCCTTGCCCTCCAACCTCCTTCCAAGTCACTCAGGGTTTCCTTGTAGGGCTTGGTCTCCTTGATCATCATCATCATCATAGTCATCGTCACCACCACCACCGCCATCATCACTGTCTTCTGCAGCTGCTCCAATCTGTCTACATCCTTTTTGAAGTGAGGCCTCCAGAACTGCACAAACTACTGACCAGTGCAGTCAGTGCTGACTGTCAATGTACCTTATGCTCATATCAAAGCTCATTTTCATGCAGCACATGATCTCCTTAAGTTTTAAACAATTAGCTGTTCTTGTTATCTTTCCTATATAATAAAAGCCGTTTTCAAGTAGCAAGATTCCATGGGGTGCCAAAATCAGTTGGCTGGAAGGACTGCCACTCAAAAGGGGGTCTCTGGCCACTGGCTGCATTCTCTCGCTGCTTTGCCTCAGTCCCGCCCACAGAGCCACTGGCCAGCATCTTGGCCTCAGTCTGGAGGGAGCCAGCAAAGGAGAAGGATCCAGTCTTCTCCTCCTCCCACTGCCAGGTGGGTCTAACTGTCCCCTCAGTGGCCTGCTTCTGTCAGTGAAAAGACAATGGACTTTCAGCACATAACCCCCTCCCCCGCACACTGCCAGCGTGCCCAGAATAAACTGTCAAAATAAACTGTGAAACAGGGGGCCATTTCACACAGCACCCCGTAGAGCTTCAGGAACAGTACAAGACCTGAAGAATGCTTGGGAGGAGGTTTCAAGGTAAACCATCTCAGGAATGCTTCTCCAATGGGAGAGGCACATTTCTGTGTGAAAGGGCCAATATGTTCCATTAGGGAACCAGTACTAATATGGTTCTGTGTGAAATGCCTGACAGAAACCATAACTGAAGAGTTCCTGAAATGGAACATATTGGCTGTGTGAAATTCCTCAGCCTCTTTCTCCAGCTTAGCTCCACCACGGCTGGCTGGCTAATGAGGTGGGCCAGCGACCATCAAACCATTCCCCCTGCTGTGTGGCTGACTTTCCCCCAAGGATGGCCAATCTCCAGGTGGGACCTGGAGATCTCCCGCTGTTACAATAGATCTACAGATGACACAGATCAGTTCTCCCAGAGAAAATGGCTGCTTTGGAGGGTAGACCCTATTGCATCATACCCTGCTGATTCCTTCCATCCCCCCCAAAAAAAAATGCTGCCCTCCACAGGATCCACCCCCCAAATATTCAGGTATTTCCATCATAGGGTTGTCAGGTCTGGATTGGAAAATCCCTGGAGACTTTGGGAGTGGGTCCAGGAGAGGGTGGGGTTTGGGGAGGGAAGGGGAGGGGAGGGGCCTCAGCATGGTACAATGCCATAGAGTCCACCCTCCAAAGCAGCCATTTTCTCCAGGGGAGCTGATCTCTTTCAGCTGGAGATCCATTGAAAAAGCGGGAGATCCCCAGGCCCCACCTGGAGTTTGGGAACCCTATTCCATCATCAGAGCCGGCAACTTTCCCTTCAGTGCCCATTGCTAGTCAACCAAGCTTGCTTCTCTGAAAGCCCCTTTCCACACCTATGTTGGGCTCTGGGAGAAAACTCATTGGGGCAGCTGAACAGAATGCCCTTCAAAGCAGTCATTATCTCCGGGGGGGGGGGGGATCTGTTGTCTGGAGTTCAATTGTGATACCTGGCTATCTTCAGGCTCCACCTGGTGGTTGGGTACACTAGGCGTAGCAGTGAGCGCTTCAGAGCAGGATCTGCTAGACCCAGGTTCTTGCTGAGTGGGTAATTTTGTGCCAGTCACAGACTTTAAGCCTAACCTACCTCACAGGGTTGTTGTGCAAGTCAAAAGGGGGAGAGGAGAATGATATCAGCTGCTTTGGTCCCCATTGCTGAGAAAGACTACTTTTCCACCAGGAGAAGTATGGTTGTCAATCTCCAGGCAAGGGCTGGAGATCACTCAGAATTTTAAGTGCTCCCCAGATGGAAGAGATCAGTTCCCCTGGAGAAAATGTGGACTGTATGTCCTTATACCCTGCTGCGAATGGACCCCTTATGACAGCCAATGTGACATAGCAGTCAGGGCTTCAGAGCACAGTGGAGGCTGCAGGGGGGTGAGATGGAAAGTTGAAGAGTGAAGTTGATGTTGGCTGGGAAGGAGATAGGGTTGCCAACTCCAGGGGGAAAATTCCTGGAGATTTGAGGGATGGAGCCTGGAGACGGTGAGGTTTGAGGAGGGGTGGGACCTCAGACAGGTACAGTGTCATAGACTCCACCCTCCAAGCCAGCAAGTCCCTCATGGGAACCATTGTTGCCAATCTCCAGGTGGGGACTGGAGATCACTCAGAATTACAACTGTTCTCTAAGGAGGAGGGGGAGGAGATAGAAAGCTGAAGCCAGGGGGCAGATAACGGATACATTGACAGTTGGCTGGGAGGTAGGGTTGCCATCTCCAGGTTGGGAAATTCCTGGAGATTTGAGGGGTGGACCCTGGAGAGGGTGAGGTTTCAGCAGGGGTCGGACCTCAGACAGGTTCAATGCCATAGACTCCACCCTTCAAACCACCCGTTCCGTCATGGGGAACCATTGTTGCCAATCTCCAGGGGAGGGATGGGGATCACGCTGAATTACAACTGCTCTTCAGATGGTAGAGATCTTCCCCTGGAGAAAATGGTGGACTCTGTGTCATTATACCCTGCTGAGGTCACCACAGCAAATTGACACTGAGTGCCCAAGGCTGGGGCACTCTACCAGAGCCTCTTTCTAGAGCCGGTTGTATTTATTTCCACAACAGGCCTTATTCCTAGTATATTATAATTTGTTTTCCAATGCTTTTTCCCATTTGTTTGCCCTTATGATAATCTTGAGAGACTGTAGGGTGGAATAACACCCAGTGAGCATCAAGGCTAAAAGAAGGTGTGGATATCTGCCTTCCATATTATAAACTAGCAAAAATGTGTTACAGAAAGTTCTTTCATTGTCGGAGTAGACAAAACTGACGTTGATGGACCAAGGGCCTGATTCAGTATATTTATTTATTTTATTTATATCCCACCCTCCCTGCCAGGCAGGCTCAGGGCAGCTTACATTAAAAGTTAAATACATTAAAACACAAGTAATAGACATAGTAAAATCATATCAAATAAACTGCTGTCGGTGGTATAACATTGCATAGTGATTCCAGTAGGCCATGGTGGAATGATGACAAAGGAGCATACCCAGTATATCGCTGGCTACTGGTGATGGCATAGAGGGCCTTACCACAGTTCAGCTGTTGTTGGAAGCGGCTTCTAATCAAAGGCCTGGTGGAGAACTCCATTTTGCAGGCTCTGTTGAACTGTAAAAGGTCACACAGGGCCCTGATGTCTTCTGGGAGCTCATTCTACCAGTATGGAGCCACTACTGAGAAGGCCCTTGCCCTGGTAGAGGCCAACCTGGTGTCTTTCCATCCAGGGAGGGCCAAATGATTTTGAGACCCCAACCTCAGTATAAGGCAGAATCATGAGTCTGTGAAGGAAAGTAATCTTATGAGAATTCCAGAAGTCCTATGGGGGTATGCATGGCTTGCCAAGCTAACAGTACAGAGAGAAGGAAGAGGGGCAGTGAAGAGGGTTATCTCTCTGGCTTAGGGTTGCCAAGTCTGGGTTGGAAAATATCTGGAGACTTTGGCAGTGGATCTGTGAGAGGGCGGGGTTTGGATAGGGGAGGGGCCTCAGCATGGTACAATGCCCTTCAAAGCAGCCATTTTCTCCAGGGGAGCTGATCTCTGTCAGTTGGAGATCAGTTGTAAATACAGGAGATCCCCAGACCCCACCTGGAGGTTGGCAACCCTACTCTGGCTCCTGGCCTGGGTCAGTGAGGAAACACATTGAGCTATCTTTGTGAGTAGCCACATCAATTGCTTTGTTTATCAATTCACATACACAACCCAGGATGAGGCAAAAGACAGAAATGAAGGAACTAAAATTTGCAGTTCCAAATCCAGAATTAAGTTTAGACGTTCTAGTTAAGTCATAATTATGGAAGGTTGAAAGGCAGCACGGTCAGACATTTCAGAACAATAAATTATCAGAACTGAGGAAAACTGCTCATCCTGAAGACGTTGGTCAGTCAAAAATCCGCTTGACTGAGAAAGGTTTTAGTGAACCAGAGCATGCACAAACCTAGCAACCTGCTAATGGTTTCTTGACTGACAGACCTCTCAACGAAAGGTATTGGAAGAGAACACAGATATAGTGATAACATTAGAAACCTGATAGCGATGAGATACAATTATCCCTGGATATAAAATCAACAGCAAGGGCAGAGTCAGTTGCACTAACAGCCATATTCTTTTGCATATCATAGAAGGCAGTGAGTGTAATAAATTAGACATCTTAGGAAGAACAAATTCAGTCACAAAATCACTATATATAGAAAAACCAAGCAAAAGAAAGAAAGAAAGAAAGAAAGAAAGAAAGAAAGAAAGAAAGAAAGAAAGATAATTCAGAGGACTTGTTCATATCTTCTTACCAAAACTTTGATGGTGATCTTCATGAGATGGGGGGGGGGGGATCAGGGAGACAGCCAAATGAGAAAAAAAGGTCCTTCTAATTATAGTCACATTGTATTGGTAGTGATCATGAAGAACCTTCTAGAAATGATAAATGGCAGTGCCTGAGAACAGTTCCTTGGGGAGCCAACAGGAAGAAAGGCAATTTTGATTTAATATTGAGAGGTGGCCAAGAACTTGTTGGAGGTGTTGCCAAACTCCTTGGGAAAAGGGAGCACAACAAATGCCTCACATATATGCCTGGAAAATGGCCACACACACAAAAATCCCCAGCACAACCACCTTTAATTTCACAAGGGGATATTTCTTAAGGACATTTCATAACAGAGATATTTAGAGGATCATATCACTTCAGGAAGCCTTGAGGTCATTTAAAATCACTATGATCCAGGTTTATTTATTTATTTAAACTTGTCCACTTGCCTTCCTCCTGAGCATCTCAGAACCCAAGGAAGGTAACAGCAAGGTACAAACAATTTTATAAAACTGCAGTTATAAAAACACAATAAAATCCTTCTAACAATCCTATGCCTTCCTACCAGCGGGTCTTCTCCTTTCGCTCAGACTCAGGCTGTCCCCAAAGTCCTCCAGAACAGTTTTTCAGCCTAACTGGAAAGCCAGTATGATAGGAGCCCCTTTATCTCTTCCACTAGGTTGTTCTGGAGGCATGGTGTGGCAACCTGAAGGACGATCTCCTCCCATACTGTCCAGTCCACCCGTTAAGATCTGCCTCTCAAGTCCTGCTGTTTGTGTCCCTGCCTTCAGAGGTGCAGAAGGTGGTGAATAGAGACAGGGCATTTTCTGTGGTGGCACCTTGGCTTCGAAATGCCCTCCCCGCTGAGGCTCGCCTGTCGCTACTTTCGTTCAGGTGCCAAGCTAAAGCATAGGTATTAACTCCAGCTTTTAATTAGGTGTTTAATGATCTCTGTTTTTATGGATTGTTTTTCTGCTGCTGATATCTAATGGCTTGTGCTTTTAATGGCTTATGTTTTTATACTGTGTTTTTTAATTGTAAGCTGCCTCGAACAGGACTCTGAAGAGGTGGCATAGAAATATTCTTAATTAATTGGACTAGTGCCAAATGTGATTTAGTCAAAGGAGGTGCTGAGAGTCAACCTGGCTGGGAAGAACAATGCAGGGAGAGGTGGTCCTTCAGTCTGATCCAGAAGGGCCCTTGTTCATTCAGAGCAAGCGTAGTAACACACAACCACTATTTAGCAGTGCTTTCCATTCATGCCACGTTCAGGCCATCTGAATGCAGACGTTGGAGTTGACTTTTAATTTGGCTTGCATCAGTGTGTGTACTGGAGAAGTCATTCGGCATTTCTCCGTGTTGCTTTCAAGTGCTCTCTAGGGTACCATCTCCAACTGCAGTGTGACTATTGATGGTTCTCTGCCCAGTGTCCAGAAGCCACTGCACAGCACCAGACTGGCTCTCCATGAATATCTCTCCTCCATCTCTCTTCTCCGCTCTAATGAGAGACCTCATTTGTGGACGTGTCCCATTGGCTGAGGAGGAAACATAATACTTACCGTGTCAATTGCTACAAACATATCAGTTTATTTCCATGCAGAGTTTAGTAGAAGGATAGAGAAACTTCAATGGATATTTCCCTTACAGCAGAAAGAGGTCACTCCTGTTTCCACACTTTTTAATTCAATGAACGTTTAACGGGAAGCTGAGAAATAGCTGCCTGCTGGATTCCACCACTGAACATTTTAAGCCATTACCTCTAACAATAGCTATTTAGAGGTCATAGCTGAACCTGTCATAAGAAGTGCATCAAAAGAATAGCATAAACACCAACAAGCGAAGCCGACAGCAACTGGAAATAAAGGCTATGACTCGCTTATTGGAAAATCCGCCGCTGATTACTAGTGCAAGGCAATTTCGCTACTGTACAAATAGCTCCACTTTCCCCCAACTTTCATTAGCAAGAGCAAGTATGACCAGAATTAAATTGAGCCACGTGCACTCCACTTGGGTGAACGTTTTCATTTTCATTCTATGAGACTTCTCCGTTGCTTTAGGCTGGTATAGATTTTTCTCCCAGAGAGCTGAATGGGGTACGTGTATATGTGAAGGAATACCTACAAGTAGCTGCTCCTCACCAGTCTGCCTAATGAAGAATCTACCACTAGCCCATAATAATTATTCATCATATGGCATTGTGTGCAGAATAGTCAGGAGATTCTAAGATTGTCTGGCAGCCAGAAGTTCTAGCTGTTTTAGTGTTATGCACCACTAGGTGGCAAGCTAGATTTGTTTTTAAGGCAAGAGATGTTTCAGAGGTGGTTTCCCATTGCCTGCCTCTACGTCACAACTCAGATATTCCTTGGAGGTCACCCTTCCAAATACTAGCCAAGGCCAACCCCACTTAGCTTCTGAGATCTGATGGGATCAGGCTAGCCTGGGCTGTCCAGAACAGGGCAGTAGCCCATAGTCTCAGATAGAAAGGTGAAGGGAGTTGTCTAGCCACCTGGATCCTCCTCCTCTGCTCTTGATATGTCCTCCAAAAACTAGGGCGAATTCAGTGGCTAATCCTCCTGAGATGCCCCCCAACCAGCTTAAAATACTCTCTTTAGGCATTTCAGTCTCTCACCACATCTGAGACCTCTTTCGGCCCTCCTGGTCTGCCAAGGCAGTCGCATCCTAGCATTACTAGGCAACTCGTGCTGATGCCATCATTTTTATCATGAGCATGCCATGCTGACTATGGGTGCCTAGCCAATTTCTCTCTGCAGCTGCTTGCATTTGCATATATGCATTTGCATATCAGTTGCTACTAGTGCTGCATACACTTATTCATGTTGGCCTCTGATCAAACAGATTCTGCAGGTCTTGAAGCACTACAATAGTGTTTCACTAGACACCAAAGTGAGATTATTGTGTACATTACAGATAGTGGTGTGTCCCTTATATTACCTTCACCTCCTGGGTGGGGGGGCACCTATTATGCATTTTCAAGTTCAGTGCCTGCAAATAAAATCAAATACATTTAGACTATTTAAGATCAGATTAGAGCAGGGTTGCAAAGATGCTTTGTGCAAAGATGCCATGGTTCAATCGTAGGGATGTTACAAAATCTCATGATCATATAGCTTCCTTCAGTAATCCCAGGTTTTGACATGAGTTTTCTCCATTGAGGATGCTGCCACCAGGCATCTAAATTCTTGGAGAATTGCTTCTAGTTGGGGAACACAGTACTGGCCAAGAGAGACTAGGGTCCAATTTAGTATAAAACAGCTTCATATGTTTTCATGTATTCATAAAATTACATATGTAAAGAAATGCCCTCCACTTTAGAATTCACTCTAATAACTCAGCTGTTAGAACTGCACTCTGTTTATGAGTTCAAGCCAGGCTGCAAAATCATAGCTGGCAGAAAGAAAAGGAGCTGGGATATGAGTCATCAAGCCCCAAGCACAGAGTACATCAGTGATTACAGATGCAAATAGATCTGGCTGAAGTTAGAACAAAGGGTTTACCATCTACCAGCTTGGTAGAATGTTACACTTAAAACGACAGAGATTTGAACCACCAAAAAGGCTAGAATAGTCATTTCTTCCTCTCGAGGCAGGAAGATCAGAAAAAAACACACAAAGGGGGTGGACTTTCAAGGGGAGATTATAAATTCTCAATACAAAAGCTCTCTTCTCTTTATTAATCTTCTTTGGATAGGCACATGACATGAAGGACTAAATCATGACCTAGGAACTCCACGTTGTCCATCTGATGACGTGTAATGGGGAGATGTTCTAATTCTGGAGGGGTAATCATGGAGTTTTAGATGCTGCAACAACTAGTTTTACTAGCCCATGCTAACAAACAACTTCACTAAAATAAGTATAGAGTTTCAAGTTTTCACCTTTTCTTTGTATCTTTTCTCAGCCTGATACTTAAACATGAACTGTGTACTCTTTTTATTTTTAATAACTTTCTTATATTTTGACTACTTGAAGACTGATCTCTGTGCAATGCCAATTCAGTCTTGCTAGCCAAAGTGCAGTGAAGGGGAGAAGCACTGGGTGAGTTTGCCATCACTTTACCATAATTTGATATCATAAAGGTACGATTGATTGTCCTTGTATTAATTTGTAGATGAGGGGATGTGGCAACTAGGCAGAGCCTCTAAACAGCAATACAAAGACAGAGTCCTGGATGTGTAAATGAGTCCAGAAGGAAATATGCTCAGATTTGCTGGTGGCAACAGTTACTACCTGGTTTGATTTTGGAACCTTCCCTCCAGAGTGAGGGGAAGGGGCAGCAGTGTTAAGTGGAAACTTGGGACAACTGGGGCCCTGGGGGTGGGTGGGCTTTCATCCTCCCAGAACCAAGAGGAAACAGGGCTTGCAAGTCTGTTCCTTCACAACATGTACCAGGGAAAACTAGATGTGATGCACGGTTAATGCATATTTTCCCTTGACAATTTGGGGGCCTCTGATGAACAATATCCTTGGACAACTGTAACTGAGATTAGGAAAGCAGCAGATGGACTTTTAAACTGTTTTCCTCCAGTTCACTTGCCCCCTTTATATTGCCCTTCCCTCAGCTGCTTTTCTCCCCATCGAGGAACAGGAAATATTTTCCTCCACAGAGGCTACAGCAGGTTGATACTGGGATTTTGACTGGAAATATCACCACAATTTGGATCGTACCCTCCCAAGGCTGCCTATCATTTTAAAAGCAAACCATTTGAGGAAAGAACAAGATTTGAGTCTGGTAGCATTTTAAAGACCAACAAGATTTCCAGGATATAAGCTTTTGAGAGTTGAAGCTCCCTTCATCAGATACAAGGAGAAAAGGAAGACACAAAAAACACAAATGTTTGTCCTACCAAATTTCCCCTTAATTTTCTGTTCTTTATCATGGGGCTATTTAAAAATTAACAGAGTTCAAAGTCAAAAACAAGACCAGAAAGTTTATTTATTTATTTACTTACTTACTTACTTACTTACTTATTACTTTGATTTCTATCACGCCTTGCCAGACAAGCTGGCTCTAGTGAAGTGAAATGCTATCTCAGTTTCACTGTGGTTGTGGGTGCTAAGTTATAAAAGCTTACGGACATTTGAACTTGAACAACACTTCAAAGTTTCCTTTTTTAAAAGTAAAGTTTACCTGAGTTAGATTCACCCAGTCCCTTCCTGATTTCATGCTACTTTGGATTTTTCGGAATTTGTCAAGTGTCAGACTGCATACATTGCAAATATGCCTTTCAGCCATTTAGACACTTTTCTCATTACTGGTGACGAGTTTAAATCATTGTCGGAGGGATAACTGCAGGGGTGCAGCTATCTCATTTAGCCAGAATATTAGTTTGTTACTTTGCCATTTGTAGGCAATAATGCAGCTGTGCTAGGCATTTGCCAGTTGTTAAGTCTAGATTCCCCCCACCCCTCCAATAGTGTGTGCACTCAGGGCTCTGGGGATTTAATACTCCAAAATCCATGGAAATGAAACACACTTACCAAGTTGTTTTAAAAGACTGTGGCTGTTATCCATGGATGCAGCCTCACTGGATCTACCTTTCTGTGAGCTCCAAGGTACCAGCGCATGCACCCTTGTACGCTCCCCCCAATAAGCATCGTAGAGGATTTCCTAGTGTTCCAATTACCTGCTCTCTTCTCAATTACCTGTTCCAATTACCAGTTTGGTGTAGTGGTTAAGTGCACAGACTCTAATCTGGGACAACCAGGTTTGATTCCGCACTCCTCCACTTGCAGCTGTTGGATGACCTTTGGCAAGCCATAGTTCTGGCACAGCTGTTCTTAAAAAGCAGTCTCTGTCAGAGTTCTCTCAGCCCCACCTACCTCACAGGGTGTCTGTTGTGGGGAGGGGAAGGGAAAGGAGTTTGTAAGCTGCTCTCAGATTCCGAGTGAAGGCCGGGGTATAAATCCAATTTCTTCTTCTTCTTCTTTTCTCTTCCACTTTTAGATGCTGTGCACCAATCCAGCACCATTTCCTCTCAGTAGATGGCACATCACATAGAGTGGCCCGATCTGCAGTGAATACCAAGTAATAGTAGATAGGGTGCTGACCCTACTGACCTAAAAGATAGAGATTAAGAAATGCAACAAGAACATTACCAGGTGCAGCCTTTGTTCACGTTCTTCTAAAGAGAATGCACATGAGTCTAAATAAAATTATGGTGTATACCTGACCTGCATAGCCCAGGCAAACCCAATCTTGTCAGATCTCAGAAGCTAAGCAGGGTTGACTCTGGCAAGTACTTACATGGGAGATTTCCTTGAAATTCCAGAGGTGGGAAGCGGGGGCAGGCTTTATTCAGCCACCTCACTTAATATCCTCCAGAACCCCAGTAAGGGTCAGAAACCAGTAGTGTTCCCTCTCAGCTGAGTTAGTGTGAGCTAGCTCACAGTTTTTTAGCCTCCAGATCACAAATTTTTGTCCTAGCTCAGGAAGGATGGATCCAAAGCAAAGTAATTTATGTGGTAGCCAAATCGCTTGCTCACAATTTTAATGCCAGTGGCTCACAAGGTAGAATTTTTGCTCACAAGACTCCACAGTTTAGGGAGAGCATTGGTCACCAGAGGTTGCCATGACTTCCAGGTGCACACACAAACACACACACATGGTCATATGAAAAACAAAAAAACACCACCACCCAAAATGATGGTGCACAGCAGGAGATCTACTCACCAGTGGACCTTCTGCTGGTACATAGCCCCAGAAAGCTACCTGTGATGTTTCAGGCAGGCCTCTTGCTTCACATTGTTCACAAACATGTCTATGATGTACGCATGAAGCTCGGCCAAAGGTAAGAATTCAGATCACAATCCTAAACTTTTATGCATGAACAGAGACACACACACCCCAAGACCATAATCTTGAACCCCATGTATGCACAGAGTTTCCCAGGTACCACCAAAGAAATGGTAGAACCTGGATGCAGTGAAGAAGGATTCACTGCACCAAACATTAATGTTTCCAGGATATTTGACGTCTATAATGGCACAGTTCCCAAAAGATGCTTTGGAATGTAATGAAAATCATACTGTAAGAAACCAAGGCTCTCCAGAGTTAGATGTTATTGGTGCTTGGAGGGAGCAACAGTGGGAGGGCTTCTAGTGTCCTGGCCCCACTGCTGGACCTCCTGAGGGCACCTGGTGTTTTTGGCCACTGTGTGACAACAGTGTTGGACAGGATGGGCCACTGGCCTGATCCAACATTGGCTTCTCTTATTTTCTTATGTTACACCTTGAGGAAATTATCCAAGTTCCAGTCACTGAAGCAAGTCCCACATCTTTCATTAAAAGAAACATGCCAGTCATCAGCAAACATCACTTTAGACTTTAATCTTGATTTTTACTAGTCTTCTCAGGTAATCCAGTATCCTGAAAATGCAAAGGCATTTGGTTCCCCCTTTTTTCATTTTCATTCCATTTTTTCCATTTTAAAAAAATGTTTTTTAGTTACAGGATGGGGAAAAAAGGTGAAAATATACCAGGGTACAAAATAGATCGTAGCATTTCTTCATTCGGAAAGTGCTAGAAAAGTCACAGAAGGTCAATATGTCAGTGGAGCACTTTGTTAAGATCTGCTTCTCAGAGATGGCACATGGGTACATCGTGCTGGAGTTACTACAGTGACCTTGCGCTAAAAGTAACAGCAGGTCTATTGTAAGATTCATTGCTTTCCTTGACAAATATTTCCCACTCATTTTGTGGTGATTTGGAAAATAGTGGCACAAAAATGAAATGCTGAGGGGGGGGGAATTAATTCCCAAATTCAGAATTGTGAAACTCATCAACAAGACGCCAACAAAGGATGTGGGGAGGGGACAGCCATTTTCTTTTTTTCCTTGAGCCAATTTCCCCCCACACACTGAAACTGACATGTTCAACTTTATTTTTGCCTCGATCATATGCCACTTATAAATGGCATGGCTCACACTTCACTGTGGGGAGCAGAACTGTTTTTGCCAGGGTGCCCCTGAATCAGTGGGCCAGGGGAGCTTCTTAGCTCTCTCTTTTGCTGATTGGTTTGCAGAAGTCGACCTCTGCTCATCATTGGCTGTCTTTAATGGATAAGTATTGTTAAATACTGGGTTCCATGGAACAGCAGACTCACTACTAGTGATCAGCTCAACTTTATTAGAGATTTCAGCAAGCAGAAGACAAGACTCCAGAGCCTCAGCTCTGTTGAAATAGCATGCAATTGCCACACCCAAACACCCCCCACTCCCAACAATAGGCCATTTACATAACATTACTTCTTGATTGGTTACTGCCAGAGTCCTGGTGGGCTATTGTTCTTAGGCTCCAAGCTCAACCAGCCTCTGGAAGAACAGTCCTCCAATGTTTCAGTCCCGATACATAACAAGTGTGTGCTGGGTAGAATAGGTGGGCATAAACCACCTACTTACGTGTACTTTGTTCCTAACTGTCCATTTATTTATTTGGAAAATGTATGTACTGCCTTTCCAGACACCTGCCTGAGGCAGCTCACAAATTAAAAGCCATACAATAAACTCATTCAAAAACAACCTTAAAAGCAAGCCAGGGCATAAAAACAGCATCAAGCAACATTCGACTACCTAGAATGATGTTAGGGCTGCCAGGTCTCCCAGATTAGTGGTTGACCTCCTGTTTGCAGCCTTCTTCCCAGTTTGATGTAGTGGTTAGGAGCACAGACTCTAATCTGGGAGAACCAGGTTTGATTCCTCAGTCCTCCACATGCAGCTGCTGGTGTGACCTTGGGTCAGTCATAAGTTCTCTCAGAGCTGTTCTCTCAAGGGCAGGTCTTGGGAGAGAGCTCTCAGCCCCACCTACCTCACAGGGTTTCTGTTGTGGGGAGGGAAAGGGATTGTAAACTGCTCTGAGACTCCTTTGGGTAGTGAAGGATAAATCCAATCTCTTCTCTTCTTCTCCCCCTTCCACTACTCAGTGACCAGCAGGGAGGAAATAGGGGTAAAGAACCATCACCACAGTGATGTCACGTCCAGAATGACCCAGAAGTGATGTCTCCCCATAGGGGCTATGCTCTAGCACTCACCCCAAACTCTACGGTTGAACCAAACGTCAATGGTAACTAAAGTGGGTCAACCTGAAACCAGTGACCACGATAACATAAAAGATCAAAAGGAGACAAAAACGGACAGGGCGGCTCATTCCCTCGCCCATATCACCACAGGAAAGAAACTGCATCTTTGGGTGATGAGGCACCTTTCCATTAAACATTTAAGTCTTCATCTGCTGGAATAAGGACAGGGTGCACATTCCAGCCAACTCCCCCGCCATTGCAGGCCAGCCCAGAATACTGATTCATAATAGCAATTATACATATGCGCTCTTGCTCAGGAAATGGCCAATTAAACCATTAACGATCTGAAACAAATCAATGGGCCTCGCATGAAGTTACTCGGAATGGTTTTGTACCACTGCATAACATTGTCCTCGGCGAGGAAAGGGCCTTCTACTGTAGGGGGGGGGGAAAAGCCTCTGAGGTGAAGTTGAAGGACCGCCTTAAACTTAATGTTAAAGAGACAAAATTACATTGTGAATTGCAAGAGTGTTTGCCCATCTAGCCAGCTGTACACTGAGGCTGCAATCGCATTTTAGAAAGAACATAAAATAAAAGGTGAAATATACTGGGTTCATATGCGTCGAGTGATCAGCTCATAGTTTATTAGTGATTCAGCTTAACTCTAATGCATGCAAAACACCACACACACTCCCTATGATAGGCTATTTACAAAACATTACTACTCTATTGGTTTATTCCAGAGTCCTGGTCTGCTATTGTTCTTGTGCTTCAAGCTCAGCCAGTCTCTAGGGTGATTCAGTCAGGGATGATTGAATCTCAATATGCAAGAAAAGAAGAAAATGTTGAAATAATGAATAGCAGGATTGAAACATCTGAAATTCAGACTGCTGTAGGGTAGTCATGGCTTGGTGGGCATAGAAGGCAGCCAAGGAGGAATAGAGAGCCAGTTTGGCATAGTGGTTAGGTGCATGGACTCTAATCTGGGAGAACCAGGTTTGATTCCCTACTCTTCCACTTGCAGTTGCTGGATGACCTTGGGCAAGCCATAGTTCTGTCAGAGCTGTTCTTGAAAGTACAGTTTCTTGAGAGAGCTCTCTCAGCCCCACCTACCTCACAGGGGTCTGTTGTGGGGACAGGAAGGGAAAGGAGATTGTCAGCTGCTCTGAGACTCCTTTGGGTGGTGAAGGGTGGGGTAGAAATCCAATCTCCTCTTCCCTCTCTTCTTCTACCACTGCCAACTGCACCACCTGCACAGTGCTTTTGCTTGCTTCCTGCCTTGATTGGGTGTGTCCACAGGGCAAGACCAAAGGACACATTGCTCTTCGTCTGTGGTGTTGGACAAGCTGGCCTTCTGGATTGAGGACCAGTCCAAGATCCCATTGGTTATCCTGGTTGTTTATAGATCTATTGCATTATATTCAGGGGTCATTTCGTAGAAAAAGAGGTGCAGGAGCTCATTAGCATAACTCATTAGCATTACTCATTTGCATATGCCACACCCCCTAACATACCGGAAGTGTGTCAGAAGGCAACACCCACCCCTCAGGCTCCACTCCACAGGTGAGAGAAACTGACCTGCTCTTCCTCCATTCCCTTCCCCATCCAATACTTTGTGCAATAAAAATAAGCGTAAAGAACACACCCTCATTCTCTTTCTGCTCACTTGAAACCACCAGGTTTCAAGTAGACTTGAGATACCCAGGACATGTGCACCACCCATCCCTTTCCCTTCCCCTCCCCACAACAAGACACCCTGTGAGGTAGGTGGGGCTGAGAGAGGTCTTTTGAGAACTGCTCATGAGAGAACAGCTCCGAGAGAACTTGTGACTGGCCCAAGGTCACACCAGCAGCTGCATGTGGAGGAGTGGAGAATCAAACCCGGTTCTCCCAGATTACAGTCCAACTCCTGACCACTACACCAAACTGATGGGGTGGAAGCTGCTGAAGGGTTGGTGAAATTTCTCCAGTATTTATGTGCCATGGGCCCAGATAAAAATGGTATACTTAGAAAATTTATATGCCACCTTGAGCAAGTCTCTGGAAAAGCAGCACACAGTCATAAAAGGAACAATGATAAAATTATCAATATTAAAACAAAACATTAAAAGCAATAAAAACCCTAGCCGGGCTTTCCCCGGGGCGCTGCGCCTCTGCACTGCTCGGGGAAGCCGAGGAGGGGGTGGGGCTTGGTCATGTGCCCACTCCCTGGGCTCCTCACTCCCGGAGCTGCACTCCTGTGCGCTCCCGCTCCATCGGACCCCTGATTATATTGCATTTGATTTATGAAAGGTCAGAGCATGGGGATGCTACTCAGAATTTGATCTGGGGCCCAAATTGGGGGGTGAGGGAAGAGAGCATTCTCTCCAGCCCACCTGGGGCAGGTAGCCTTCCGATCCTCTGATTTAGACAGCAGGTAAGTTCCTTGTTTTAAGGAGAGATACAAACAGGCTTAAGACACTATAGCTGTTATTTCTTTTGGTAGGCTTAAGAGAGCTAGTGTGGTGTAGCGGATTAGAATGGCGGTCTCTATTCTGGAGAACCAGGTTTGATTCCCCACGCCTCCACATGAAGCCAGCTGGGTCAGTCACAGATGTCTCTGAGCTCTCTCAGCCCCCACTTACCTCACAGGGTGTCTGTTGTGCAGAGAGAAAGTGACTGTAAACCCCTCCAAGACTCTTTCGGGCAGTGAACTCTTCCTCTTCAGAAGCAGCAGGGAGGAGCTCCTTTCCACAGAGATTTGATTGACTTAGATCAGAGTTCCTAGTTGTTCTCTCATGAGCTCCACTGGCAGAAATAGTGGGAAGCGCCTCTAGCTTCCATTGCCAGCTATCCTACTCAGGAAACTGCCATCCAAGCAATGGTGCATCTCCACCATATGTACAGCTGGCTCATCCATCTTCCTCCTGGTGCCTCTCAGTGGGTCCTCTCCCTTCAGCTTCCCATGCTTCCCCAACATGTCCATTTCCTCTGCAGGGCACCATCTTCAGGTCTCTGGTTCAGGTGTGTGTGGTGATACCTGAGGTTGGGGGAAATGGTGGCTCAGCTACACTGGCATGGGGAGTACAGAGCAACACTCACAGGAGAAATTAGGCATATGTCGATCTCCTGGTTTATTTTCCATTGAAAATAACCAAAATCCAGTTTCTGGGTTCTGTCTAGAGTGACCTGCATCAGTTCTAAATAGCTACGATTGTGGGGGGAAGTTAATAGGCTGCATCTGAAACAGGTTTCTCCTGAGGTTCCCCCCCCCCCCCTCACCCTATTTGGTCTTCATCATGGGGCCTATTGCAGGTGCCTGGTCCACAAATACCCCATTGGTCATGTAACAAACGTTTATGTATTTGAAATATTCTTTCAGGTTGAAATATAAATGTTCATTCATATAAAAATATTCCTTATGGTTCTTAAATATTCCTTAGAAATATAATAAGTATGTAGAATACATAGAGACACGAGATTGGTTTATTCATATTATTTATTTGAAATTCTGTTTTACCACATTGGTTTTGTTACAGTTTCAGCATTTATACCCTGTGTTCCTTTATTTGGATACAGTGCTGTCTCAAGCAGGTGACTCTTCATTCTCTCCTTCCATATCAAATAATTGCCTTCTAGAAGCCTATCTAGCAGGTAACTGTGCTGAACTCTGCAGGAAGTCGCCATCTTTGTTCTTTCTTCTTTTGCCTGCCAATCTATCTTTTTTTTTTAATTGCAGCTGAAGTGCTCACAGAAGTGCAGCTGAAGTGCCCAGAACCCTGTTGGCAGAGTGTAGATATGCAGTAAAGCGGAGCACAAGCTGTTTAAGGAATAAAGTTGGTTTATTAAGAAGAGAACAAACTTTGTAAGAAAGAGGAGACAGGGAAGACTAACTGTCTAACTAGCTATGAGGGAGTCAGTAATGAAGAAATCTCAGAAGGAGCAGGAAAAATCCCAACTCAGCCAATCAGGAGACAGGAAGGAGACTATTTGAAAATAGTAGGAAGTCCCTAATAGTAGGAAGTCCCTAATCTCACTATGTCCCTAATCTCACTATGCTAACTAGTTCCATTTGCTGCCCCCTGCAGGATGTTCTTGTCATTTTCTTTATCAATGCACAATAGACCTTGCATATTCCAACACTATTAAGGTTCCACTGGACATGCAAGGCTGCCTTGTTTTGCGCAGCATTTAATAAACTAAGGGAATGGGTGAGCAGGCTAGCTGTCCAGATTTGTTCTACAGGTGATGACTGGCTAAATTTTAATTATTTTATTGTATTTATTTGTATTTAGACATTTTACTATCTATTTTAAGTTTTAATGCTATCCTGTTTATGCTGTAAACTGCCCTGAGTCCTCGGTTGAGGCGAGGGTGCAGGTTATAAATCAAATCAACTATAAATGAAATCAGTCAGTCAATCAATAGGTTTGGAAGGCAAAATCTAACCATCATTCCCAGCACCAGGATAACCACGGGCAGGTTTAAGCCATACACAGTGCCCCAACTGCACTCTGTTACTTTCTCTAATGTTAGTGAATGGCTGTTATTCATTTCTACTGGGAACAATGGTGTGGTGGTGGAACTACCTTGACCATATATGGCTTGGTCTTCAACAACTGTCTCTCTGGTTGTAGAGTACATCAGACACCCTACACTCTATAGACCATCCTTTCCTACACATTCTCCTTATAATAACGGTGGGGGAAATCTCTTGTTTGTTATAGATGTAATCATCTACCTGAAGTCAAGGATGTGGAAGAACTTCCTTCTCTGGCAGCATTGTTACACCTGGGGCCCACCAACAAGCCTCTCCCAATACATACTGACCTGCTAGCTTTACACTGCCTTCCATCAATAGTTCCCTACTGAGGTCCATCTGTGTTCTGAGAAAGCCACTAGGGGTGTCCGTTGCAAAATTCCTGAACTGAAAATATACACCAACATTGCTGTTTCAGGTTGTTTCCATGATTTCTGGAACAGTAAATACAAATCTAAGAATCTTAGTTATTACAACAACAAAAAAGCACACACATGCACACACACACAAAATCTATATTGTTTTCATGTTTGGGTGCTTACCATCAGCAGCAGGAGTCTCTTTTATTTTGTTTTTTGATCCTCCTGATTTCCTGGCCAATGGCATTTTCCCCCTCCAACAGGACCTTTATAAGGGATCCGGAGAGCACTCCCAGCCAATCGCCATTGAATACTAGCTCAAGAGAAGGAATTTTTAAGGCTCAGAGGTGCTACTCTGAGCTGGATGACATTTTCAGAGGAATGAGATCCCCCACCCACCGGGAGCTCCTTAAATAGTAGCAGTAATTACAGTACCTCTACAGTAGATGCCCAGTGTGAAGGAAAGTGTCTCATAGCAATGGGATGGTTGATTCATCCCATGCAATCAGACACAAACGTACTCTTTTTTAAATTCAACCATTTTTAAAGATTGCAGTGATGGGGTAGGGAGGTCTGCAAAGGAAGTCCATGAACGGAGACTATGGACCACAACAAAAAAAACGATGGCCAATCGTTTCAGAGGAAAGGTTTTTTAAAAAATTATTGCCAATCAGTCATGTAAGCATACATAAAGAAACCAAGTGCAGCCAGTCTTTGGCGGGGTGGTGGTGGTTACATACTGGCAAGCAGTTTTACTATCCTGTCAGGCAGCTGCCATTTTTCCCCATAGAAAACAGTGGAGAGAAGTATGCCAAGGGACCTGTAAAATTGAACCCCATTGTCCATTCTGCTTGAAACTTAGGGGATCTTTAGAGGGAGGGCTATGTTCTGCACAAATTCGGTGCCATTAGCTTTAAAATTATAATTTTTTTCTCCAAGCACAACCCAAAAGCTACAGCTAACTTTGTCGCAGTACCTGATATGGATAGATGAGTATGTGTTTACAATAAAGCAGGCTTATCTGTTTGACATGGGGAAATAAGATCCCAAGCTACATTCCAGGAAAGGCGGCTTACATTTTGAGTCTGATGGAAGTGCTAGGAAGCAGGTAGAATCAATGTGCCAAATTTTGTCATTTAGGCCAGCCTGTCAATTGCCCTGCCCTGGAAGCTGCTGTGCCCAAAATGAAGGGAACTGGAACATCCTGGCCCAGGTTATCTACAGACCCTAGGGTTGCCTACCCCCTGATCGAGGTGGGGGTTCCCCCAATTTTCAGGGATTCAATTCACCACTGGCCAATTGGCCAGTAGGGGAAGCCCCACCCCCAAACAGGGATGTCAGCTGGCAATGTCCCCAATGGGATGACATCACCCAGAAGTGACATCATCACACTGGGGGCGTTGAAGGGGTTGACACTCTAGTTTTGGGGCAAACTCTGTTGTTTTGAGGGCAAAAAACCCCCATAGAATTTTGCCAGAAAACTAGAGTGTCACCCCCCCGCACACACATCCTCAACATGATGAAGTCACCTCTGGAAGATCCCGGCCAGCAGCCAGTAAGGACCTGGAAACCCTAACAAACCTTCCCACCCTTGCCCATCCCCTGCTATTTCCACTGGACCATATGGTTGACTGTGGCAAGCATAACACATTAATAAAAATTTGAAAGCTTGGAGCCTCAAAATTGGCCACTGGCTTCAGAATGATCATAGGGGTTGCTGTGCCGAACACGAACGGAATCCAATCATCCTGGCCCATAGCAATCCCCAGAAACCATCACACACCCTTATTTTTGTTTTGGAAGCTATGTCTCCCACATATAAAGCTGGGGCCGTTTTCGCACTGGCTTTTTCCCGGGGCTCACACCGGAGCTAGCACCAGAGCTTCTGGTCAGTTTCGCACCAGTTGCTCCGTGCTCACAATTTCCTCCGGTGTTTCACTGCACTGCTCTGGAGTATCCCCGGAGCAAGAAAAACCTGTTCCTGGCAGTGTTTCCTGTTTACTCCGGTGGAGAAGCCTAGAAGAGAACACACCCACTCGCCCGCCCTCCATCTGGCCCGCCCCGTGGAGGGCGTTTCTTGAATTTTTTTTTTTTGAATCGAGTCCTTCTAACGTTATATCGAAATAAGGAGGCAGGGAGGCAAGAGCCCACCACATGGACTATGTTGGTGAGGTTGATTTGCTGTTTCGTTGGTAGCAGGAGCTGGGCGCCATTGGCCCGAGAGCTCACCGTGCTTGCTCCCAGGTAACTGCTGCCCTTTGTTTGGGCTTCCCTTCCCCGGCAACAGCCCCTGCAGAGCTGGCGATGGGTGCTTTCCCCTAGAAACCCGTGGAGAATCCGCTGCAAGCAAACGGGCAGGCTGGGGACGCTAGTATTCCCTCCCGCTTCACGTGTGCGGTTCCACGATCCTGAAGAAATTTCCCCCCCCCCCCTTTGTATTATTTTTTTTTAAAGGCCCTTATGACGTTATATCGACATAATGAGATATTGATGCAGCAAGGGTAGACGCACAATTTTTGTCTTTTTATAATACACACACGTTCACATCTATAAGGAGGGGGTGGATTTGCCCGCACATAAATGGGTTCAGCTGTTTTGTAGGGACTAGAACCATTCCTGCGTAGCAGGGAGACTGGGCTGCCTGTCATGCTGCTCCTCCTCAGCCGCTGCCACCACCACCGACATTTAAAAAAAAAAATTCTTTACAGGGGCCAGCTGATGCCATGTTGCCCATCCTCCATTTTGTCGCCGTGATCGTGATCCTGGCGGCAAAGCACACTACATTGTTGTGACCCAGATCGGCGGGAAAATTTGAATACTGAGGAGGAACTTGATGCATCCTGGGAAGAGGAAGGCTACCTCGGACATCTTACTCCAGACATGGCTTTTCAACAGCACGCAAGCCTGCAGGAGTTCTTGGAGCATCATGCCTTGAGAGGGAGACCCTGGAAATGTTTGCGCTGTGAGGAGAGGACAAGGTAGGAGGGCTTAAGTTTTTTCACGCAGCTTTTGGCAGTGTACAGGAGAATTCACATGTGCTACCTCTCACAGTAAAAGACAAGGGATTACAGATAGTTAGGGGTTGGGATGGGTGGTTTCCTAGTTTATGGCTCATTCATTATCATATGCATTTCTTATGCTTGTATTTCTAGTCCCGAAGCCCTTGTACTGCCCTTTTATTTTAAAAAATCAATATGTCGTCGTACCGTCGTACTGTGGTGATCTCTTGCACTGCAGCCTTCCCTGCTTCTGCAGCTGAGGCTGTCGGTTTCTGTAAATTCTGCACTTGCTCTAAGACAATTTTAAAAATGTGTGTTTTTTATTTTTTGCTTGCCCCCCTTCCAGAAATTATTTACAGAGAAGAGAAAATGCCACAGTCCATGCTTGTACCTGGGACATGCCATAGAACTCCCTAGATGTACTCTATCGGCAATGTCCACTTTGTGTGCCTGGTGGATGTTGGCCCAAATTATCAGGTTTTTAAAAAATATTTCAGTATTTATTATCTTTCCTATATAGGGAGCAGATCTGGAAGTAATTTTTTTGGCGAAAATGAGAAGTTTTACTTATGGAGCTTTTGTTTTCTTGCCTCTTACATGCCTCCATATACCAGAGCACAGTAATAAGTTGGTTATGAACCTATGGAAAAGTGAGGTTGACTACACCTCAATCCAAAAATAGCAGAAGGCAGTCATCTCCCCTGGTTTGTTCCATATTTTTCTACAGCCATCATACTATTACAGTTACCAGCCTGTCACAAGTTTAAATATCCTTTTTGGTGTTGTTGCAGACTACCTCCACATGCACACATGGGCAACTATGCTAGTGGAGACCGGGCACACTGTTGCTCATGTGTCAGATAAGTACACTTGTGGCACCTTTAGTAATCTATCGATTGCACATTACATTGACCAGTGCCAGAGGCCAGGTCACTCTATATGCAGATTCCCTTGAAACTTCTACTACAATTAACGTGCTGTCAGGGAATGGCCTCATCCAGAACCTCCCGAATCTATCAGTAATAGCTCCAGACTGGCTATGGCTATTCGGATGAACCGTTTGGTGGTTGTTGGCCATAAATCCAAATAAAGGGAAGCCATCTTCAGTGTGTTCCGGTTAAAGAGTACAGCTTCTGCAGAGAGAGATATGGCAATGAGGCACTAGCTCAGACTGCTTGATGCCCTGTGTCTAACAACTTCTAGCATTGTTATCATTGATTGCTTGAAGTGTTTAAGTTTCTCCGCCCAGGGTCTGCCAGGACGATGGAGACGGGCCATGGGCCACCATGAGAATGACACATTTAACGTGTTTATTCTTTTCCTTAGGAGGAGATGACACAGCGTGAGTGATGGAAGAAGATGACGGCTAGGGAGATAATGATGATCTAGTTCAGCCTGCCCGAGGGGCTGTTGCTTGCGGCGATTGCATAAACATTGACTGCAGACTATGGGAAGGCGGGGTCAGTTCTTGTCCCTAAATATGTTTTGACCTACATGTAAATAACACTTCTCTGTTTGGCATCAATGCAATCTTCTGCTGTGTACCTGACCAGTTGTTTTCTCTTAACTCCACCCACAGGTCGTCTCACCCCTCGTCTTAGACTGCCAAATGAAAAGTAGGCTCAACTTGAAAATGATAGGGAGGGGTGGCGCCATTAGAGTTTCCTTTATTAATGTGGTGGATGTTAAAATGATGCTTCAGGGTAGTGTCTGATTCTCCAGCGGTCTTGGTGGAGACTACAGAGCAGGATAGTGAGACCCTCCTTGAGAGAGGGACATGGACTCTCAGGCTTGCTTGGACAGGGCAATAGGAGAACTATGCTTCCCTAGGTAGGCTCTTTTTTTTCCCCCTAATTGTTTAATTTCGAGCCGTCTATTGGGTACGCCATGCCAGTTCTGCACCTTAACTTGCTGCAGTTCTACAAAACTACAATGCACCACAGTCAATGTATTAATGTTCCTGTCTAGTGGTTGTTTACTGAAACCATTCTCCCCGAGCCACGTTTTTTTGTATCACTCATGTTCTTCCAACTGTGGGCAGTGTTGCTTCCAATGTTTCCTTTTGAATCTATGAAGTTTTCAAGTCATTAAACGTGGACATGTTTTACCAGTATGACTGGCGATGTATCATTAATCATGATTCTGCAACGGTTCAACAAAACTATTTTTTATAAATAAATGGTATTTATATACAACTTAACATACAAACAAACTTTAAACATTTAATAAACTATTTACAACTTTACACCTGTGCACCGTCCCCTGCCGGCCCATGCCCACTCTCAACCAGTCCTCGCAGCGCACTGAACTCCTCCCTCAGCGCCCTGTTGTCTCTCTCCATCCTCCTCTGCCTCCGGACGATGGAGTCCATCCGCCAAGTTAAGGCATTAACTGAAACAGAATAAGAACGCAAATTTTGTATTCATGCTCCCTCTAAGCTGTCTGCACTTATGAGTCAAGATTCAGCAGGTTTTTTTCACCGCGGTGGCCAACTTCCACCAATGTAGTCTGGGAGACATATTTAAGGAAGTGCAATTTACGGTGAACACAGTGGTGATATTGCAGATTCAAAATTTCATCTGCCCCTATAGTAAGTAGAAAGGAATACTCACAGGTAGACTTACACAGCCTGTGTAGGGACTCAAGCGTGCAGAGGTCTTCCTCTGCGCTGGTTTCAACTCTCCTCCTAGAGGGCCCTGCATAAGGAATGCAACTGTAAATTATCACAGTACATTAAGGAAAGTCACAGATGTTATATGACTCATTGGTGATAGTTTCTGCCAGTCCCGCTTCTCTCTCATCATCAACATTATACCTTGTGCATCAATACCTGGTAGCGCAGGTGGTTCCTCCTCAGTGGGCTGGGCACTGGGGCCAGCGATCCCTTCAGAAGTGCCTGTGAATGAACAAGAAAACATTTCATCAGGGTGCACCCTTATAATGATCATCGGGTTCTACGCAGGCTTATTGATGACAGTAACTAATGCTTATGCCTGCAATAACTATTGCATTCATTCTACATTACCAGGAACGGCCGTGTCCGGCTCAGGGCGGTTTTCATGCTCCTCCTCCTCCTCTACCGCGGCGCCTCCCTCTTCCTCTGGATCCTCTTCCACTTCAGGATCCTCCACCTGAAGGGCATGTTGCCTGGTCTCTGGCACCCTTGGGCGTTGTGAGGCTGCATTAACAGAAGTGGGCACGCTGTTGGCTGTGCATGAGGATGAGCTTCACTGCTCATGCCCTTGACTAACAGAAAATGTTCAAGGAATGTTCCACGCATAAAAACTGAGGGTGCTGTCAGTTGACTTTCAGCCTTACAATAAATCTGTGCACTCATATCCCATTACATCTTTGTACTCATTCCCAACTAACAGTGGTCATTTTGATGAGCATGCTGCACCGCTCTTGACTTGAATACTGAGCAACAGAGCATTGGCTGCCTTGGATGGAGAAAGCACAATTTCATGAAGAATTGATTGTTTTGTGTTTGGGCTGACATTAACCTTCTGGGGTTCACGCACCATCAATATGTCTCAGGGCCAAAAACATTAAAAAGTAAGCATGGCACACTCCCATTGAGCACTGTTAACATTTCATGTGCTAGCAAAGCAGTACATTAGTTTAAAATAAGGAATGTAAAAGTAGAGTAAAGCATGTGTCATTTTTGGCCCATGGACACTAATTCTGTTGTGTGCTTGACATACCTTTTGGAGAACACCACTTGAAGGATTAAACCCCGCAGCTAAGCCTGCATTCCGGCATTTGGGGGGGGGGGGGTTATAATACCTCAGGACTTCTCCTTACCAGAACACACCTTAGAATAGCTAGGCTCTGGAGGGGTGTATTGGTCAATTGGGCAATGAACCTGGGTAAAAACCTCCTTCCTGTTTACTAAACAGACCAGGAATGCATTTCAGGAGACTGTGCCTGTCAGCAGGCAACCCACAATAGCATGCCCATACAGGGCTATGCTCCCTAAAGTTTGGGGCACTCACAGTAGCCTTCTTATGTACCAGTTTTGTTAGGGAATGGGGTGCTCACCATCATGGTGCCGATCTTCCCAACGCGGACGCCCAGCAGCCTCCCACATCACCACCAGCTGGCCACTTGCTCTGGGGATACCTCCCCATGCCTCCAAGCTTGACATAAAGTCACATTTCAGCCTCTTGAATTTAGACCGGCACTGCTCCGGGGTGCGGCTGAATCCCCTCCTTGCCAGCCTGCGCGAGATGGCCTCGAACTCCTCTTTGTTGGCCCGATGTGTGCTGACCATAAGTTCACTCACATGGCCAGAATTAGCCACAATATGTAGCAGGAGTTCTGTTTCATCTCTCTGCCAGAAAGTCCCCCTTCTCCTGGCAGCCATCGCTCAAATCAATAACGTTACAACGGTATATCACAGTACCAAATTTTAAAACTGGTCAGCGAATAGCGTTCCTAACTAAGGACACATGAACTTATTGTCCAACCCCAAAAAACTTTTCTATTACCACCTTTGTTTCCAGGCAAACTTCCTCCCCTCTATGTTTTCATTGGAATCGACTAGATAAAGAGACAGAGCCGTGAAAAGTAAGGGTTCTGATGCTTAACAGAGACTGTGGAGAAAACAAGGAGGGGGTGGAAGTATGACAGATTTGCAGAGCATTTCTGATATTTTACGGACCTAGGAATGATCGGGGCCATGTGTTTGTGGTGCTAAGGCAAATGGCCGTGCATATTTGAGAAGGGGGGGGGGGGGGAGTTTTTCAGTTTTTTGAGTTGCCGGCGAGCGTGTTGTGCGGGACACGGCAGACAGTATTCCCCCTCGCACTCCGCGGTCGCATATATATTCATAATTCCCCCCCCACGTCCCAGTTCCTCCCCCCAGTTTACTTTATACAATATGCACATCAATTTTATTTCAAAACTTTTTATTTTTAAAGTAACTTTTGCATGGGCAAAGCTGTTAAGCTTGGCTCACTAAGATGACGCTACTCCTAAACCTCCGCCAATAGGAACATAGAATCCACCAAAGGGGAAGAGCCTCCATCCTAGCTAAACAGGCTCAACTAGCCAAAATGGAGGTTTCCCGCCGACATGGAAAAACTTTGTTCACCTGTGGCACAGGTGAGGGGTGGGATGGACAAATCATACTGCCCCAAATGAACATGTGCAGTTATGGAGAAAGGAAGGGAGGGGGAGAGAGCTTGGTGGGCGGGTGATGCACTGTCGTCATTCCACTATGTCGTTATAATGTTACCATGCATGCGTTTAAAAAAAAAAAAGGAAAAGCGGGGAACGAGGGAGGAGCGGGGGGGGAGAAAGGGGAGGGAAGGGGAGGGGAAATGGAAGGGGCGGGAGCAGAGAGCCTCGAAGCAACCCCAATGGGAACAGAAAACTTGGGGGGGGAGGGGCAGCTTGCTACAGTGGGAAATCGGCACGTTTGCTCAGGAGGAGTCGCAGAGGGGGAAATGAGGAGGAACTGAGAGGCAACTGGCCAGTGCGAAAAACCCCTGGGAGTCTCAAACTGGCCACCCACTTCAGGTGAATGAACCCCTGCATCAACCCACCCACCCCCAGTGCTATTTGCAATGGAAGCTAAGGTTGTTTGCTTGTGGTAGGCATAATTAAGCAGAAAATGAATCCAGGAGTCTCAGAACTGGCCACCAGCTACAAGATGATCATGGGGATTTCAGAGCCAGTGATGAAGAAAATCAGAACCTTCTTGTCCAGGCTATTACAAGAAACTAAGGCCGATTTCCCACAAGGGCTGCCCCAGCGCTGCCCCAGTGTCAGGTCCTCTATTTGCCCCGATTGCAGCTTCGATTTCACACTGTTTGCCGCGGGGCACATTTTGACCTGGGGCTTTGCACGATTTTCTCCATGGCTTCGGTGATCCTGTTTTTTGAGGATCACCAAAGCCACGGAGGAAATCGTGCAAAGCCCCGGGTCAAAATGCGCCCTGCAGCAAATAGTGTGAAATTGAGGCTGCAATCGGGGCAAACAGAGGACCTAGCGCTGGGGCAGTGCTGGGGCAGCACTTGTGGGAAATCAGTCTAAGGGTTTCTGTTTGTGGTAGGTATAATGCATCAGAAAATAAAGACAGCCTCAGGCTAGCCCAATCTCATCAGATCTCAGAAGCTAAGCAATGTTAATACTTGGATGGGAGACCACCAAGGAAGTCCAGGGCTGCTATGCAGAGACATGCAATGGCAAACCACCTCTGGCCCTGAAAACCCTGTGGAGTTGCCATAAATGGGCTACCACCTTCAGGATGATGGTGCGAGCTGCAGTGTCAAAACATTAATAGATGTGAAACATATTATCTTGAGGAAACCCCACCCCCCACTTTCAAGCTATTTGCAATGGAAGGTAAGGTTGAAAGGTTCTTTGCTTTGTGGAGGCATAGCACACCAGAAAATGAAGCTAGCAAACCCAGAATCAGCTACCAGCTTCATGGAAACATAGAATCACAGAGTTGGAAGGGGCCATACAGGCCATCTAGTCCAACCTGCTGCTCGATGCAGGATCAGCCTAGAGTATCCCTGACAAGTGTTTATCCAGACACGGCTTAAAGGCTGCCAGCGCTTCAGGGTGATAGGACTGGCACTGCCAAAAATGAAGGGAATGGAAAGATCTCAGCAAAGTTTAGCTACCAGGCATCCCTCTGGGATTTGTAATAAAAGCAGTGACTTACTCAGGAAAATCCAGGAAAATGCAGGCAGCACAAACAGGGAGGCTGGAAAATATCCCCTCTGCTACAAAGCAGAGACTTCCTTGACCTATTCGAGTCTGTGCAGTGTGGTGGTTAGAGTCTCAGACTCTAGGATCAAGGAAATCCAGGTCTGAATCCCCACTTTTCCCCGGAAGCTTGGGTGACCTTGAGCCACTCACACACTCTCAGACAGATTTACTTCATAAGCACATAAGAAGATCCCTACTGGATCAGACCAATAGTCCAGCTAGTCCAGCTCCCTCTCTCACACATTGGTCGAGCAGTTCCTCTGGATGGCCAACAACAGGGCACAGAGGCCGAGGCCTTCCCCTGATGATGCCTCCTGGCTCTGGGATTCAAGGGCTTAGTGCCTCTGGACATGGAGGTTCCCCTCAGTCACCATGGCTGGTAGCCACTGATAGACTTATCCTCCATGAATCTACCTAATCCCCTTTTAAAGCTGTTTATTCCTGTGGCCGTCACTGCATCCTCTGGCAGCAAATTCCACGTTTTAATCATTCTCTGTGTGAAGGAGTATTTCCTTTTTTCTGTCCTGAACCTTCTGCCCACCTACTTCACAGGGCTGTGAGGATCAAATGAAAGAGAGGAGAATGATGTTAGCTGTGCTGGAACCCCATTGGGGAGCAAGACAAAACATGGCATTTGTTATAAATCTAATTTTGATTTTGCAAAGGATGACAGCTCCTGTTGTTCCTTCATCCAGTACTTCATCCAGCTCTATAGGCAGGAGGTAGTACCACTCATTCAGTATTCAAACAACAGTTAAATACCGTGGACGCAGCAAGTCATGGGGTTGGTGAGCGGCATGAGCAGGCACCCCCCAATTAAATAAATAAATGCCTGTGGTGTTAGTGGGCGGAAAGTCACGTGAACCTGCATCAGACCATCAGTCCATCAAGGTCAGTACTGCCTACTCCGACTGAAAGCAGCTCTCTGGGTTCTCAGGTCAAGGTCTTTCTTAAAGGATAAGAACTGAACCCAGAGATTCCGCATGTCAAGCAGCCACTCTGCCATGTTCTACCATTCAGTCATGGCCCTTGAGAGCCAGCTTGGTGTAGTGGTTAAGTGCGCGGACTCTAATCTGGAAGAACTGGGTTTGATTCCCCACTCCTCCACTTGCAGCTGCTGGATGACCTTGGGCAAGCCATAGTTCTGTCAGAGGTGTTCTCTCAAGGACCGTTCTGGAAAGAGCTCTCTCAGCCCCACCTACCTCACAGGGTGTCTGTTGTGGGGAGGGGAGGGGAGGGGAGGGGAGGGGAAGGGAAAGGAGTTTGAGACTCCAAGTGAAGGGAGGGGTATAAATCCAATCTCCTCCTCCTCTTCCTCCTCCTCCTCCTCTTCTTCTTCTTCTTTTCATGAACTCCATTGCTCTTCACCTCTGCTCTTTGAATGGCACTTCCTGTTTTGCACAAAGTATAGAAGTCCAGGGAGTTGTCTTTTAAAACCTTGTTGTGTTTGGTATTTGGATGGCGCCTCTTGGTAATTTATGACCTCGACGCACACTCGACATGAGGAATATGCTTCTGCATGCATTATAAGAACTTTTTTCCCCCCTGTTCAGCTCTTCCTAACCCTCTGTCGGTTTTCCTTTTGATTTGGGGCAAGGCAAAGCTGTTGCTTAGCGATTTTGTTTTATTGTACCCCAAAGCCTGTTTCTGATCAGAGGCACTCCCGCTCTGTGCTCGGATCAGCAGGCCGCTTATTATCGAGAAGTGCCTTTGTGCCACAGAAAGCACAATCAGCGGCGGGAGCTTTGTAATGAATCCGGCTTTCTAATTGGCAGTTGGCTCTTTTTTCCTCCCGCTTTTCCTTCAGCCTACAGTTTTCCTGAAGATTTATCACCCGCAAAAGGTGCAGGTTAATGACTCTGTCTGGAGACAGGAGTCTTCTGGTTATCTCCACACAGCACAGGGAGTAGCACTGAAGGTTGGCCTCCTCCACTCCAGAGCATCATCTGACACCTGTAGACTCACTTTCTCCCGGCTGTTTCTTATAGGTCTTTTGTTGGGATGCAACAAATTATGGTGCTTTGCCAAGTTCCCATGGCAAAACAAATTGCACAGCCACAGCAGCTTTTCATTTATATTAAAATTCCCAACCCTGCCAAATCAACCTGTTGTGGATTCTCCTGATGGGAAATAACAAAATACAACCACTGAAACCTACATGTTAAAGACAAGCAGAAGAACTACAAGTGGTCCCTCTAGTTCAGGGTCTTCTTTCATGCCAACTAGTTGCTCTGGAGGGCCAACAAGCATAAAGGCCAAGGACTTCCCCTGATGCTGCCAAGCAGCACATCTAGTAGGGTTGCTAGTGGGGCGGGGTTTCCCCCAATTTTGGAGGCTCCAATCTGCTACCAGCCAGCTACCAGGCGGGGGAAGCCCCACCTCTGAACAGCCCCCTCCTTCATCGATGGAAGTGACATCATCATGCTGGGAATGTCACATGTCAATGCGCTGGCATTTTGGGAAAACTCTTTTCTCTACCCTAAGGAATCTCAAGGCAGTTTATAATCACTTTCCCTCTCCTCACAGCAGGCACTTTGTGCAGGAGGTGGGTCTGAGAGAGTTTGCAGAGAACTCTGACTGGCCCAAGGTCGCCCACCCGGCTTCATGTGGAGGACTGTGGACTCAAACCTAGTAGTCCAGATTAGAGTCCACCACTCTTAACCACTACACCATGTTGCCCCCCCCCCCCCAAAAAAATAGGAGGATGCATAAATCACCCCTGGAATGGTGGGGGGGGGGGGTTAAACCTCTCTGACAATCCAAAGTACCTGTGACACCGAAATGTCAAGGGCCAGTTAGACTGGTTAGAGTGTCACAGTAGGATCTGGCAGACCCTGCCATAAAAGCTCACTTGATGACCTTGGGCCCATTATACACTCTCAACTTTACTTACCACACAGAGCTGTTGTGAGGATAAAATGAGGATGAGGACAAGGTAAACTGCTTTGGGTTCCCATTAAGAAGAAAGGTCAGGGTATGAATGAAGTAAATAGAAATAAACGAAATGCCATGCTGGAACTCCAGGAGTATTATTTGGCTCTAAACATAGCTGCAGGGGGAGATTAGGATTTCAGGGCTGGGGGGAAAGCAGGTCATTAATTGAGTAGGTTAGAGGTATAATTTCTTGGTACACCAGAGGGGGCAACAGACTAATCTCTGGATGGGAAAGGATGTAAAATGGCTGAGTGCAGAAGCTGGTGGTGCAAACTTGTTTGAAAGAGACCAGATATATTACATGGGTTAATTCCATTCCCTCCACATGCACAAACAGTGCCATTTTCCTAATCAGAAATGACACTTTCCCAGTAAAGAAAAAAAGAGGCACCATTCAGGTCTCTGTCTTTTTCCCTAAGGAGAAGCCATTTCCAGTCAGGGAAACAGCACTGTGTTGCCCTGCAAGGCACTTATGCACTCTTATGGACTTAAAAATACATAAGTGTTAATAAGAGACTGTGTTGCTGAATGTGAAAAAGGGACTGAGATGCAATTGACCAGATTCCGATGCCAGCTGTACACACACGCCAGCCGATGCCTGAGACAATGTGTCAGTGGCTACCGAGGTCGCCAGCTCCCAGAGAGTTCCCTTAACGCAACTACTTACACTGAAACAGCCACTCGCCATTGTGATTTGAACATGGGCTTGCAGACGCCATTAGTGCTGTTCTTCTTCCTCACGCAGGCAAACCCCCTCAAAAAACATTCCTTGCTCCAGAGAAATAAAAGGACTATTTCCACAGTTTACATAGACAATGGACTCAGCTAGCCAGAAACCGGTTCAGCTGCTAAGCCCATCAGCAAAACCAAGGGTCTAACTGATAAGTCATTTCCTCCCTCCAAGTATCTCTGTCACAACCCAAGTAGAGTGTAACATTGGCCAACCCCTTAAGCCCCTCTCCTCAAGTGGACAGGACCTTTGGGACGGACCAGCAAGGGGTTGTCTCAAGAGAGGTGGCCAGCAAAGCCCTCCCCCCAAAAGCCCCCCTAATAAAAACAGCTACCCAGCCATGTGGTAGCTCTCTCTCTCCTTGCCTTTAGACTAACCCTGCCCTATCTTGCAGACTCTGGCGTAGCTAACCAAGAGTCTTTCCACATGTTCTGCTGGTTCAGGTCACAATCCCCAATTCCCTGTAAATGCCATTATTTTTCCAGCTGGGATCGCATCATCTCTCCAGACAGGTAATTATTGCCCTCGACAGATACCAACAATATTCCTGCTAACGCAACAGTCTTTGCTCTATCTTTATTTCTTAGGCTCTGTATAAGTGAATGTGTGAATCTGTATTGTTTGCTTGAGTAAGAACCTTTTAGTAAAGAAACTATTTTATTACTAAAGCCAGCCTCCTTGTTTATTTCTGGTGCTTCTGGAAGAGGTGGGACCTCTGTATATATTGGTGGTGACTCTTTTTTTGCCTATTGCCAGTTAATTAATAAGCTATAATTCCCCAATATTGATAAGAAATCAAGGCAATTTGGCTAAAAACTGGATTAACTCTCCCCATTTCCCTAGGACAATGGCTCCAATCCATACCCAAAGTGAGGATGTCCCTGTGGCTACTTTTTAGAACAAATTTCTGTACTTGAAGTTCTATTCACAGAACTCCGGTGTTCCAGCTACAGAGAACTGTTTTGTACCAACTACAGAAGTTGCTACAAAGCCTCTTTAGACAGGAAGTTTCACAGGAAAGACTTTATGACTCAAAAGTTCTGCTACCTGTAATCATATGCCTTTCCTTAGTAGAGCAACTCAAAGCAGGGCTTTATCCAGTGAGTTCATTATCCATGGAGTAGAGTTCCCAAAGCTACCTCAGCAAATGCTTTGATATTTGGGGAACGGTGTCTAGGGTGGAGTTTGGGGAGGATGTGATGTCACATCCAGGTGACACTCTAGTCTGCTGTCCCTAGTCTCTGTAGTCTTTACCACTGAGAGTAGGGGAAATTCCTAGAGTGTCACTATGTGGAGGCCATTTCTCACTCCTCTGTTCCTTGCAGGCAGGAAATTGGTTTGGGGGCTAGTAATTCCCTGCCCTGAGTGGGTAAATGGGAAGTCTACCAGGGAGAACATACAGGGAAGGATATTCCTTCAGGTAATCAAGACCCCAATTGTACAGATCTTTGAAAGTCAAAAAGGTGCCTTGAATTGCACTTGATGGCTGTTTAGTGATGGGGTTAGACCAAACAAATAAAAGAAGTAGACTGGAATGAGCAAGTTAATTCCATATCTCAGGGAAGAGTTATTTTCCCTTTAGAGGATGTAATTTTTTTTAATTTGCTGCTTTATTCCTTTTCTTTGTTTCTTATCATCCTGGGAATAATGAATTCATCTGCCCTAAAGACAGACATTATTAGTTGACAAAGGAATTCCCACATGCTGTGGTAAGTCATTTTTATGCATTAAGGCAGAAAATTTCATTACAGCTTCAATTCCGCCTTCTGTTTTACCTTTACATTTGAAAATTATGAGCTGCAGGGTTTTTTCCCTGCTCTCTTCTGATTTTCATAGTGTATTGACTTAGAGTTAATAAACGTGGACAAGAAAAGGCCTGATTTGATCATTTTTCCTGCTTCTCCAACTTTGGGTTAGAAGGGATTGGGAGACTTTTCCAAATGATCCAGTTGAATTATGGTTTAAATAGCCAGTGTGGTGTAGTAGACAAAGCAAGAGATTTTTGACTGAGGATACCTGGGTTATGAATGTTAAGAGACGATTATTATACTATGTTGGATCCAATAAACGGCAGAAGCCCTTCCTCTTCTTTTTGGTGTAGTGATTTGGTGCAGTGGTTAAGAGCAGCAGACTCTGGAGAACCGGGTTTGACCTTGGGCCAGTCACAGTTTCTCTCAGAGCTCCCTCAGCCCCACCTACCTCACAGGGTGCCTGTTGTGGGGAAGTGAAGGAGACTGTAAGCCTGCTGGGTGACCTTGGGCCAGTCACAGTTCTCTCAGAATTCACTCAGCCCCACCTACCTCACAGGGTGCCTGTTGTGGAGAGGGGAAGGGAAGGAGATTAGAAACTTGCTGGGTGGCCTTGGGCCAGTCATGGTTCTCTCAGAATTCTCTCAGCCTCACCTACCTCACGGGATGCCCGTTGTGGGGAGAGGACGGGAAGGCGATTGTAAGCCGCTTGAGACTCCTTCAGGTAGTGAAGGGTGGAGTATAAAACCAGCTCTTCTTATTATTCAGAGCCCCCTGCTGAGGTCCTCACCATAAGACAGCTGTGACTTGACGGCACTTACGTACATAAATATACAGGACATTTCTCTCCAGGCCTGTTGGCAACCTTAGCCACTGCGGCAAGAAGTGGGAGCCACAATCACACACATAGAATTACTCCTCTCACTGAAGAACTCATGCAGGAGAGGACAACTGGTTTTGTTAATTTCTCCCCCTGCATATCTTCCCCCCCACCAATATGTGTATATTGCTGCATGCCACTCTGCTCCCATGATTCCCCTGACCACTAGGAGTATTTTTTCAAGCTAATAGGTGGCTATTTGTGGCCTCATTCCATTCAGAGTTCATCAGATCCATCTTCCTACCTTAGCTCAACCTCTTTCATTTTTAGGCACCCGGTCTATTTTTTTATTCTGCTATTAATTCCTTTTATTCTGTCGTGATGCAGTGTGCTGATCCCCACGAGCAAAAAGTGCATATTTTCCCAGTTTCTTGCAATTCACTTGCCTTAGCTTCAGGCCTTACTTTTGTGATCAACTGAGGCAGCTGCCACCCAGGCTGGTTCTGCATCTGGCATTTGCTCCGCATTCTCTCAACACTGAGGAAAAGGTGCAACTCAAAACCACATTCAAGTACCCCGGGGCAATGCCATACTGACTGCAAAGTCACCCCTGAACAGCCATAAAATGGCTATAAATCTATGCAGAAGGTAACATAAAATCCAATGATCAAAGGAAGCGAATACGGCATTCAATGCAGAGGGGAATTTCTGTTCCAGCGTGGGTTGGGAGGGAAAAGCCAATGCAGAATCGCCCATGAGTTTCTCTAAGGCTGTGATCACACACACTAAATAATCCATTTTCAAAGCACTTTCCAACTGGATTTTGCCAGTTCAGACAGTAAAAATCCAGCTGGAAAGTGCACTGAAAGTGGCTTGAAAGTGGATTATTTAGCTTGTGTGACTGCAGCCTAAAGACTCTGAAGTTTCAAATACTAAAGATAGTTGCCACGGTTCAGTGAGTGACCATGTTGACCAGGAAGCAATCTTTCCCATGAATATTTGTAGAAAGATGAGAAACTAACAGCTTAAGAAGTCAAATTATTCCCCATTTCCTCACCCCAGCCTCCAAGGCTGCACACGTATACCAAAGAGAGCGAAACTTTGCTTGATCAGGTATTCCTGTTGCAAAATGGGAAAGCAATAAGTGACAAAATAAATGTGAACTGGAAAAGCAATAAAACCATTCACAACAACATAAACTAAAAGGAATGTAGAACGTATTCATCCACGCCTACTTTAAATGCCAGGTCCTCCCTGGTCACCAGCAGGGGATTGGGTGGTAGAGTTGCCAGATCCAGGTTGGGAAAGTCCTGAAGATTTGGAGATGGAGCCTGGGGAGGACAGGGACCTCAGTGGAGTACAGTGCCACAGAGTCCACCTTCCAAACTGAAAGGTACTGGAGTCGGAGATGCAGTGAAGTGAAATCAGCAAGCATAGTTTATTGGAGGTTCAGATGAGCATGAGAAACGGAGGTCAGGGGGCCTGCTTATATTCACAGGTAAGCCGCACCCCCGACCTCACCCAAACAGCGTGATAGGTGTGGTTTTCTGACAGTGACAATCATAGGCCTGTTTGGATATTCAGAGCCTTTCAATGGGGGGGAATTAGGATCCAGCCTGGCCATTGTTCTCCAGACCAAAGCTCGGACCTTTCCTGGCCATGTGCTCAGCAGTGACCATGTGGCCATCGCCATTGCATACAAAGCATCCATTTTCTCCAGGGAAACTGATCTCTAGTCTGGAGATCTGCTGTAATTCCAGGGGATCCCCAGGTCCCACTTGGAGGCTGGCATCCCTATTTAAATAGCATTGTATAAGTTTTAACTAGGATTGTCATCACAAGCAGTAAGAAGCTGTCCATCATGTTTCTAGCTCTCTGCCATTTCCTGTGCAGGTTATAAGGTGGTCTTAAAAGGGTTAAGACCATAGAACTTACAGAAACCAACACAAATGCCCATCCGGGCTGTAACTCTTGGGTAGCTTCTTTCTGAATATAAGCACAGCATAGCAAGACTTGGGCATTAACATTCCAGCAATAGACGTGCTTTAACAGCAAATGTGTTATGCTCCCAACTCAAAGCAAATTACCTATTTTCAGCTGCTTATGCCCGAGAAGGCTTTTAAAGCAATTGGCTTAAAATTTGAAACACTTATCTCTGAGTTTCACACTTACAGTATATCAATTTAAGCTCTGTAGAGTTTGGTTCAGTTATTTAATTTAAAGTTCAGCCTTACACAAGTGCCAAAGAAATTGGAAATAAAGGACAATCCATAGCAAACAGCTTTGGATCTAAATAAATATACTAAGATAGGAGTGGGGGGGGTGGAAAATAGAATTTTAGGTTCTTGAACAGTTTACAAACCTTACTTTGTCGCTCATCACCAAAGTTTATGAGTCTCTGAGAAATGCTGGTGAGATCATGCAGGGACAATAGTACTGCTGCTAGGATGAATATTTAACACTTATATAGTACCTTCCATATGTCTGCATTAAATTAGGATTGCCTGGCACTGCTTGGCAATTGATACGAGGGCTCTGGGCAGGGATATGGGGAGCACTGTGTTGGCTGCAACACTACATCACTTCAAGGAAAAAAAACAGAAGTGGCGGCTGAGGGGTGACATGATTGAGGTTTATAAGATTATGCATGGGTTAGAGCAGGTAGAGAAAGAGGTACTTTTCTCCCTTTCTCACAATACAAGAACTCATGGGCACTCAGTGAAATTGCTGAGCCGTCGGCTTAGAACAGATAAAAGGAAGTACTTCTTCACCCCAAGAGTGATTAACACATGGAATTCACTGCCATAGGAGGTGGCAGCGGCTACAAGCATGGATGGCATGGAGAGAATTGGATAAACATATGGAGCAGCAGTCAGTGGCTATTAGGCACAAGGTATAGATAGGAACTCTCCATCTGGGGGAAGTGATGCTCTGTATTCTTGGTGCTTGGGGGGAGCAACAGTGGGAGGGCTTCTAGTGTCCTGGTCCCACTGCTGAACCTCCTGAGGGCACCTGCTATTTTTGGTCACTGTGTGACAGAGTGTTGGACTGGATGGGCCATTGGCCTGATCCAACATTGGCTTCTTTTATGTTCGTATGCTCCCTCTACGCTGTAGAGTCTTGTGAGCAAAAATTCTACTTTGTGAGCGACTGGCATTAAAAGTTGTGAGCAAGCGATTTAGCTACTGTACAAATTAATTTGCTCTGAAGCCATCCTTCCTGAGCTAAGGCAAAAATGTGTGAGCTGGAGGCTTAAAAACTGTGACATCCAACTCAAGTAACACACACTCCTTTTTTGTCTATTGACATCCAATTAATGGCCAAGCCACACCCAGTGAGACACCAACTACTCAATTTTGGTATCACATAAGCACAGGGTTGTCAGCCTCCTGGTGGTGGCAGAAGATCTCCTGGGATTACAACTGATCTCTAGGCAACAGAGATCAATTATACTGGCCCAGCCCTCCCAGGAAACTCATGGCAAGGCTGGGAGAGAAAGTAATCAGAATCCAGTCCAAAGTCAGAGGCTCCAGAGAGCAGCTTAAACAAAGTCCAGTCTAGGGTCAAAGAATTCCAGGTAGCAAGTCCAAGTCCAGCCCAGGGTTTCTAGAAAAGCTAGTTGTCTGGCCCAGTAACAGCAAGGTTGGTGACTCAGTAGCAAAGTGTATTTCTTGCATCCACAAACTGTTGTTTCTCCTGTCTAACTTTATTGCCAAGTCTTAACAAGCTACACTACCAGCCAATTCCTTGGCAGTCATCCTGAAACTATTCTACATCAGTTGACAGCTGATGGCGGGCCATGAGCCTCGCACTCCTCCTCCTTTCCTGCAACTCAGCTCGCCTCTGACAGCAATAGCACTGCAAGGGTGTGGGTGAGCTAGGTGGGCTGGGAGTGGCTTCTGAAGCCTTGTTTACTGCTTCAGAACTTCAAGGCATTGGCTCAGTTTCAGCTGTAGGCTGTGACTTCTGCTCAGCCATTAACCTGATCTCTTGTTGCTCTCCTTCTGGTTCAGAGCCAGCTGCAGTCAGTTGTTCAATTATTGGTTGAGGGCCAGCTGCAGGTAACTCTTCATCTGGGGAATCTGTGCTGTCACTGAGCACAGACTGACTTGGAGAAAATGGCCAGTTTGCAAGGTAGACTGTATGGCATTATACCCCATTGAAGTCCCTCCCCTCCTCAAATCCCACACTTCTCAGGCTCTACCCCACCCCCCCAAATCTGCCTAAAGGAGGCAACTCTACATAAGTATGATGGCTACAACACAGCCTCCATTTCTCCTTCTTTTAATTGTAGAATCTTTATTTTTAAAAAACCCATAAGACAGGGAAGTGTCTTTTGGCGTCAGGCAGGATAACCCTTGAGAGTTCTTTCCAGCCCAATAATTCTGCCTTAATTACCAGTCCCAGTCCCAACTCTGAAAGGTTTTTGCTGCCTGTGTCACAAGTCTGAAAGGTCTTTTTCCGTCTACAGTCTGTACACTCTTATCTACTGTTTGCATTTCATGCAATTAGAACAAATTGCCATTAATGCAATTAGGGTCTGTAAATGTACTTCAGATCGATTAGAGAGGAGCTGAAATAACCACAGTGTTGTAAACATTTCAAATTACATTTGGGATTCTTCAAGCCATCAATGGTAAGTCACGAATAAAAGATATTAGAACCGCATTTTTAAATACTTTTGGCCTTCTTTCCATGTGTGTGCCTGCATGAACATTTTTGTACTTAGGTGTCTGAAACCTCAGTGTAGCTTTTGGTAGCTGAATCTTTAACCAAGAAATAATCAGGACAGAAATAATTATGTTAAGAACACATTTCAAACCATAAGTACAAGGTTAAGAAGGCCCCTTGCTCTCCTCTCAACAGCTATATAAACTCTCTCTACCAGCTCCTACTTCTTTGCATTTTCTCCAGATGTGGCTCTTTTGAGTGCAAAGCTTTTCATTCAGGTCACTACTATTTTCTTGTTTTTAACTGTTTTTAACTATTCCAGTGGTCATTTTGTAAAAAAAGAGGTGCAGGAGCTTATTAGCATAACTCATTCACATAATTTATTTGCATATGCCACACCCCCTGACTTCACTGGATGGCAACACCCACCACTCGGGCTCCACCCCAAAAATCTCCAGGTATTTCCCAACTCAGAGCTGGTGAGCCAGCTTTACACTTTGACTAAAGACACTTTAGGCTTCCTTTGCTCTTGCAGGGAAGCTACCCTACAACAAGCATGAAAATACAGATCAAGTTAGTATGCTTTTGCTTTTTTCCACAGCACATAACCATATGTGCCTGCTCCTGGGCTTGTTACTCCTGGAATGGCATGCCTTTGCGTTCCTGCTCGACATGACTGATTACTGCTTATATAACTTGTTTTAATTGTCAGATGTGTTCTGTTGTTGTTATCCGCCCTGAGCCCGCTTGTGGAAAGGGCAGGGTTATAAGTCAAACAAACAAATAAATAAATAAAGTGGAGGGCTGCCACGCCTCCCACTATGGCATGAGGCCTCCTATCAGCAGCACTCACTACCTGCTGCCACTCTGGGAGAAAAACAATTTAAATGTCAGTGTCACTTGTGTGATGTCACTTCCTGGGAAGACCCAGAGGTGACATCAGGTCACTCTAGGAATTGCCAGAAACTCTATGGTTTTACTACAGAGCTACTCAACACCACTTCTAGGCTTTCCTGGAAGTGATGTCATGGCATAGACAACATGCCCCCATGTCCCCACTTGCAAAGTTTCCACATGGCCTGACAACCCTACTGAAGTGTGGCAGAAGTGGTGGCCCTTCCTCCAGGGTCACAAAGAGATCAGGTTCCTCATGTAACAACAACAATAATGTCACAAATTTTAAAACCTTTTTGTTTGGGGGGGGGGGGTGCAACATCCTATAAATGACATGCAAGCTGCATATTCCTGCTCAGAACCAATAACCTCCAAATGTATTCCATTTTTCAACACAAGGGAATTAAGGCTGTATGTTACGATGAAAGATATTGACACTGTTCAAATGGAACGCAGCCATTGAGGAATCTAATTAATGATTTTTCTTTTTTACTTTATTAATAGGAAGAAGAGCCACGGTGGAAAGAAATAGGCTGGACAAAAATCACTAAAGCAGCAGCTTCCAATAATTATATGACAATTACAAATAATCAACAAAAGCAGTGTGGTTATTTCTTTAGCTGGCAGCTATTCTGTTAATGCCATACGGCTCATCTAGCATAGGAAAAGAAAACAAAAGACGTTATATGCAACGCACAAATTAAAAAGCCTGGTTACTGAAAGGCACGGATGTGAACTGCTATCGACAGTGCATTCTTCAGAGCAAGGAGTCTTTTAGTAATGCCAGAGCCTTCTGCATTCAGGGTATGGTGTCTAAATGGAACCTCCACATCCATAGGCAGGGTACCTCTGAACACCAGTGCCAAGAGGCAACATCAAGGGATGGCCATGGCTTCTATGCCAGTTTGGTGTAGTAGTTAAGTGCCCAGACTCTAGTCTGGGAGAACCGGGTTTGATTCCCCAATCCTCCACACAGCTGCTGGATGATCTTGTGCAAGCCATAGTTCTGTCGGAACTGTCCTCTCTCAGCCCCACCTACCTCACAGGGTGTCTGTTGTGGGAAGGGAAAGGAGTTTGTAAGCCGCTCTGAGATTTGGAGTGAAGGGTGGGGTATAAATCCAATCTCTTCTTCTATGCCCTGTATGTTGGCCACTGTGTGAAACTGGATGCCAAGCTTGATGGACCACTGATCCGATTCAGCAGGGCTCACCTTATGTTCCTTCAGAAATCTGAAGGAAAGCCCTGCTGCTAGTTAAATAGATCCATAGGATCCAGCATTAGGGTTGGGAGGGGGTTAAACTGGAGTAATGTGGTTTCCAGTCTCAATATTTCATAACCAGTGAGCCATTTTTGTGTCTGTCTGTCTGTGCGTGTGTGTTAAGTGCCACCAAGTTGCTTCTGACTTACAGTGACCCTAAGAATGAATGACCTCCATAACGTCTTATCGTTAACAACCTCGCTCGGGTCTTCCAATCTGAGGGCCGGAGCTTCCTTGACTGAGTCAATCCACTTCATGTTGGGTCTTCCTCTTTTATACCCCAACCTTCACTCAGAGTGGCTTATAAACTCCTTTCCCTTCCTCTCCCCACAACAGACACCCTGTGAGGTAGGTGGAGCTGAGAGAGCTCTTTCGAGAACTGCCCTTGAGAGAACAGCTCTGAGAGAACTGATGACTGATCCAAGGACACGCCAGCTGCTTCATGTGGAGGAGTGGGGAATCAAACCCAGTTCTCCCAGATTAGAATCCACGCACTTAACCACTACACCAAACAGACACGTGTATTATATTTGAAACAGGGATTCTAAAAAGTGGCAGATTCTTCTCTTCCCCACTAGTTCGTATATAACGTTTATGTTTTTAGTGTGGAGGTCAGAAATAAGCTCTGTGTTTATACAATTCCTCCTCTCGTCATGTGCTCGGAGTTCAATGGGGCTTCTTTTCTAGTACAAACCGCAGTTTGCCCATACATACGAACCAGTAAGCTGCCCTCCAAACTGGAATTGGAAACCATGGTTGAAAACTGGTTAATGTGTGACTTGTACAGGTGTGGCCATAAGGCTTGCCCTAAAGAAGAATTGGATTTTGGTATACAGAGGGGTTAAAGAGCACAAGAGTCGTTTCCAATCAGAAACGTTATGTGCGAGCAGATTTCTGGTCTTGGTAACAATCAGGCAACCATGCTGTGTTCATGGAGATATGTGGTTAGCATAGGAGAGTTTTGCCCAGTCAGAGAAGTGTGATACTGAGTGCAGTAAATAAATCTCCCAAGAAGTATATTGCAGAAAAGGTAAATTTACATTGATTCAAGTAAATCCAGTTCACATTCAGGTTGCAGTCAAAAGAAGACCAGAAAGCGTACTCTAAAAAGTACTTTTCCTATCACAAATGGCCAGCTAGTCCAGCGTCATGTATGCGGGAGTATGAGGGCATTGTCTCTACAGGAGAGACCTGCAGAGACATGAGTCTCCTCAGAAGGGAGAGTGAAAGGACAAAAAGAGAGAGGAGGGGTCAGAGGGCAGCTCCCAGGTTTAGACAAAGAGAGGCATCCCATTCAAGGGGATAACTCCTGTACACACTTAAAGTGATGTAGCGCCCCCCAGTGTTCAGGTATACTGAGCCGCTCACTCCAACAGCTCACACCTGGGAAATTCCTCCAATTTTAGGAGTGGAGCCTGGGGAGGGCATCATTTGGAGAGAAGTGAGAGCTCAGTGGGAATATGATGCCAGAGATTCCCCCCCCCCCCAAGGCTGCCGTATTCTCCAGGGAAACTGACCTCTGCAGTCTGAAGATCTGTAGGGTTGCAAACCTCCAGGTGGTGGCTGGATATCTCCCAAAATTACGACTGACTCCAGGCAACAGCTATCGGTTCCCCCTGGAGATGTCAGCTTCGGAGAGTAGACTCGATGGAATCATATCCCCACCTGGGTTCCTCCCCTTCCCAAATTCTGTCTTCCCCAGGCTCCTGCCCCAGATCTCCAAGGATTTTCCAAACCAGAGCTGGCTACCCTACTTATAATTCCAGGAGAACTCCAGGCCCCACCAGAAGTTTGGCAACCAAGTAGGGGCAAGGGAATTCCTGATTTGATTCTAGATAAGGGAGGTCATCTTCAGTGCCATACCCATGTCAAGCATATCACACAGGCCACCCCTTAGCCCACTAGCCAGAGATAATTTCTTTCCAAGGGCCTAAAAAAGAGGATATGTAACTCGGGAGAACAAATTTAGAGCCTAGTGGCACCTTTAAGACCAACGAAGTGGGAAGAACTCAACAGGGATATCGGTTTCTTATCATTACATATGCTAACTCATTCAGTCCTCACATATGTGTTCTCAACAAGGACTATAAATCCTCTGTATTTTAGTGTATTTCTTTTTCAGAATAGTATATTAGAATACCAAATGTAATGCAAGGAATATTGGGATGGTTTGCTGACATGACACTGTATCCCCCTCAAAAAAGTGCTGTTAAGTGATCTCCACGCCTGGGAGGAGAGGACTCAGATTCTCAGTTTGCTTCCCACAATTAGAAAAGACACCTTTAGACATTTATCTGCTATTCTGACATATTTATTGCTTTACAACAGTTGACCTTATAACCTTAGCTTGTTATTTAGTTCTGACTTTGCATACCTTAAACATCATCATGCTACATGTTAATTTGCTGTTAAGTCCCTGTTTATACATTTGCACCTCACCCACCGTTCCAATGTGTTTGATAAAGGCGCCCCTGGACTCTAAACTTGTTCTGCTGCTTCAGACCAACACGGCTGACCACCTGGAATTCTTGGGAGAATTTTCAATAGACCTATCGAATTTGGTTTTGCTTCCCTCAGATGGTCATTGACGTTTCCGTCATGCTGATTAGATGGCAAACGTGCCCATGTGTGTGGCATTGTTCCCCGTCCTCTACCCGTTGGGGAATCTCCCTCCAGATTGCCACGCTTTCGGAGGCATGAATCTCTCCAGGCAGCTGCAGCTGCCAGGACAGCGTGAAGAGCATCTGTTGGAACAGCCAACCATCCTTCTTTCCCTGACGGCCCTCAGCAGGGCAGCTACCCCACAGTGCCAGCTCACAAAGTCCTCTCTATCTTGTTATGTCACTAACAGCCTGTCAATAGAAGAGAAAAGAGAGATGGCGCATCGCGAGACGCCTCTCCGATCAGATCTTCCCTGGCAGCCTCATACACAACTAGGCCATTTGGAAGCCTGGCATCTAAGCACCTTCTCTTGGGGATGCTTTTCTGCTCTCATTCATCCAGGGACTGCATTAATTAAGCCATCAATCAACTGGGAGACTTGCTGGGCTGGGCCACTTCCCTCATCAGGTTGACCTTGGCTTCTCAGATGCTCCCTTCAAAAATTTTTGATGGATATTGTTAGCTGTAATCATTCCCTCAAGGTTGTGGACATCTATTTTGTTCCAGAGATTAGAAGAACAACAACATTTGTATCCTTCATATTAACCAGGTTTTTTTGCCATCCATCTGTAGCTTCAGGCTCAAATTGCTCTTCTAGTGGTGTGGTATGATGTGCCATTTAAGTACCAATGCTACAAAAAAGAGGGGGATATAAATTGGGGGGGGGGAGGGAAACTGAATATTCTCTACCTTGCCTATTCTTATTGTTGCAAGTGCTCGAAAGGCACACAGAGATGCTGAAAGGAATTGTGCCTTTACATATGTGCATTTATGAAGTAGTAGAAGTCCTTAGCCAGTACTTTAACCCTTTCTCCACCCTAAGTTTTTGAGAGATGTTGCAGTTTTGCAAATAAGAATTAGTCCAGGGCAGGCTGAAGATTCTTTCCAGAAGTATAATCTCTACTTAGTTTTCAAACCCAGAGAATAGAAAACTGCGTAGATACAGTGCAGACAGATTCAGCAGGAACAAATGGAAGGAGTGAATGAGCAAAACAGAAACCAGAAAAGGAAACTTCTAGACCCCAATTAGTTACTAGGCAACACCAGCCCTCCCTGTGTACAGAATAAGTTTGCAACTGAATTAACTTCTTAAATGCCTCTCGATGTTTGTGGTGTGTGACCTATTGCTATTGTTATTCCAACAAATCTCCTAGAGGAAACATCTGAAAGAGAGAGAGATACGTTATTCCAAATCAATGGTGACATTACTAGGATACATTTCTCCATCCTGCTTTGATTTTGTCGTTGTCTGATGGGATAATCTTTCAAGCCATAGGCCGTTTCAGACATTTTAACCGGAGAGACTGGCTGCATTGGATTGCAGCGGGAAACTTCCCACAGTGCACATTCACTACTAGGGTTGCCAACCTCCAAGAGGGGACTGGAGATCTCCTGAAATCACAGCTGCTCTCCAGGCACAGAGATCAGTTCTCCTGGAGAAAATGGCTGCTTTGGAGGGTGGACTCTACTGAAGTCCCTCCCCTTCCCAAACTGTGTCCTTCCCAGGATCCACCCTCCAAATCTCCAAGAATTTCTCAACCCATAGCTGACAATCCTAAAATATATGCACAGAGGCTTTCCTCACTGAATAATGGGGTTCCTGATAATCTTTCTTCTGGATTCCCATATGCATGGAAATAGATATATGGGTGTATCTTTGTATGAAAACAGGCAGTGCAGATACTGTTGTGCCCCAGAGATGTAAGGTGCTTTGAAGCACATCAGGGTGTCCCTGGGATCCTAACAGCTTGTTTTCCCAGGGAAGGGAGCCATAAAATGCACTAAGAGGTCAAAGAGCAGAAATGCTTTCTGCAGAGAGATAAGCATTTGCTCTACCTTCTAGAAGGGGCAAGATGGATAGCTGTTGTAAAATATGACCTGGGTATTGAGATGTATGGGATGTATGCCCTGGGTTGATTGGGAGATCGGGGGTCCACCTTTCTACATGGGGGCAAGTTGTCTAAATCTGGATTGGGAAAGAGGCTTCTCGCAAAGGCAGGAAGGATTAAATGGTTGGTAACATCCGTTCATCTTTGTCCAAATGCTGAGAGTGGGATTCCCCTGCATAGAGCAGGTGGGGGTCAGGATGTGCATTTGTTCCACAGATATCCCTGGGGGCATGTCAGAGGAAAATCTCCTGTATTGTTAAGCTTAGCTTAGTGTTTTCTTTTTTCCTTTTATTTTCTTTAGATCTGTAAATGAGTAGGCATGATGGATTATTTTCCCCTGTCTTGTTCTCTAGCTTAATTTGTACCGATAAAATGTTCCCCTTTAAGAGGGCAGATTGATTCAAAGTCCTCCTCGTGGACCTTAATCACTCATGCTTAAACATGCATGCAGGGGAGAAGGGCTGAAGTAACTGGGGAACTCTGCCCTTTCCACATGCTCAGAGGCAGAATTTACTAATGTTCCCGAAGTCACAGGTAATGTGGGAGGCTGGATTTTTTTACTTCGGGTGGTGGCACAAAGAAGAGGAACATGCTGTACATCCGCAAGAACACACTACATGCAGGTAAGCCAAATAGATCCAGGGTCGGTTTATGACACATATGTTCCATTGAATGCACGCAGAGGGATAGAGTTTAGCACCAAGACCTACTTCCTCCTACACGCATACATTCTCCCCATTCATAGGGTTGCCAGCTCTGAGTTGGGAAATACCTGGAGATTTGGGGAGGTGGAGCCTGGAGAGGGCAGGATTTGAGGAGGGGAGAGGAAACACCTTAGCAGGGCATAATGGCATAACTTTCCAAAGTGGCCATTTTCTCAAGGGCAACTGATTCCTGTCATCTGGAGGTCATTTGTAATTCCAGGAGATCTGGAAGTTGGCAACCCCATCCATTCAGAACATCTGAAAGGGATTCATAGATATTACTGTTCTGTTTTTACGGCCAGCTGGAAGTATTTCTTATTATTATTATTATTATTATTATGGTGGCTTACATAAAATCAGCACATAGTTTACAATAAAACATAAGTATAAATTTCAGTTAAAACAATTCTGAAACCATTTAAACTGTACAGCATAGTAAAGTGCTAGTGTCATTGATTTCACAATGGCTGCTGTTACTCAGTTCTATCTTCTCACAGTCGGCTCCTCGATCTTCTTTTGATTGCGTTTTCAGCAGCTGGCTCAGGCTGTTGTTAGAAATTCCAGGGGAACAGGGCTCTCTTATCTTCGACTATCAGTTGTTAATGGTAGTGGTTAACAGTAGTGGTGACTCCAAAAGCCTAGTGGTAGAGCTCCGTTTTACAGGTCCTGCAGAACTGCAAAAGGTTCTGCAGGGCCCTGATCTTCTCTGGGAGCTCATTCCACCAGAGTGGAGCCACCATCGAGAAAGCCCTTGCCCTGGTTATTGCCAGCCTGGCCTCTTTGAGTCTCAGGAGGACCAGTCAGTTCTGGGCCCCTGATCGCAGTGTTCTCCGGGGTATATGTGGGGGAAAGGCAGTCCCTCAGGTATGTAGGCCCCTGACCATAAAGGGCTTTGAAATGGATCTGGTATGCTATCGGCAGCCAGTGCAGTGCCTTTAGCACAGGCTAGATGTGTTCCCAAGTAGGGAATCCCATCAAAAGCCTGGCCATGGCATTTTGCACCAGCTGCAGCTTCCAGATTTGAGACAAGGGCAGCCCCATATAGAGAACATTACAGTAGTCCAGTCTTGAAGTGACCATCACATGGATCACTGTTGCCAAGTTGTTGCGTTCGAGGAAGGGAACCAACTGCCCGATCAGCAGAAGATGACAAAAGGTTGATTTGGCAGTGGCTGCTACCTGAGCTTCCATTGTCAAGGAGGCATCTAGGAGCACTCCCAGACTCCTAACTTCTGGCACTGGCACCAAAGGAGCCCCATTGAAGGTTGGGAGCAAGATCCCTACCCTCAGACCACCCCAGCTCAGGCACAGGACTTCCGTCTTTGTTGGATTCAATTTCAGCCAGCTCAGCCTAAGCCAATCAGCCACGGCCTGTAACGTCCAGACAAGATCCTCCAGTTTGAAGTCCAACTGGCTGCCCAACAACAGATAGAGCTGGGTGTCATCTGCATACTGGTGACATCCCAGCCCATGCCTTCAGGCAATCTGGGCAAAGGGATGCATATAGATGTTAAAAAGCATCGGAGACAGCACTGCCCCTTGGGGCACTCCACAGTCCAGTGGGTGCCTTCGGGATAGCTGTTCACCCAATGCCACCTTTTGTCCCCAGCCTTGGAGGAAGGAGACAAGCCATTACAAGGCCAGTCCCTGGACTCCAGGGTCAGCAAGGTGGTGGGTGGATCAGTAGCTGATGGTCGACCATTTCAAACACTGCTGATAGGTCTAACAACCAGAGCACTGCCATTCCGCCCCAATCCAGATGCCTCTGGAAGTCATCCCTGAGGGCAACCAGTGCCATCTCTGTCCCATGGCCCGAGTGAAAGCTAGACTGGAAGGGGTCTAGTATCGTTTTGTCCACACTCAAATAATTAAATTTGTGTATAAATTCCCTGTGAGGTGGGAAGTATTGCTCAGTGCTTGCTTTTCCGGGAGTTGAACAAGAAGTTACAATGACAACCATTTCGCAATCTAGCAGTAACAGCATCAACAATATATTTATATAGCATTTCCCACCAAAGAACATGTATGAAGTATCTCAGTAATTCCCACAACAGCTCTGTAAGCAGGCCAGAATTATTTAACTGTGAAACATGGGGAAGTGAACGTAAAATGGTCTCTCTCTTGGACCTTGCGCCAGTTTTTCACCCAAGTTAACAAATCAGAGATCTTTACCGAGTTTTTTCTGTTCAGTAGGGTTGCCAGGTCTGGGCTGGAAAATACCTGGAGACTTTGGGGGTGGATCCAGGAGAGGGTGGGCCTCAGCATGATACAATGCCATAGAGTCCACCCTTCAAAGCAGCCATTTTCTCCAGGGAAGCTGATCTCTGTCAGCTGGAAATCAGTTGTAAAAGCAGAAGATCTCCAGGCCCCACTCGGAGGCTGGCAACTCTACTGTTCAGTTAGATTCTAATCCAGTAGCACATTAGAAACCAACAAGATTTTTTGCGGTATAAGCTTTCAAGAGTTAAAGCTCCCTTCATCAGATACGAGCAAGAATGGAGATCTCCAAGTCTTTATATCCCAGTCAAAAGGTGGGAGGAGTATTGTAAAAGAAAGAATCCAGGCTGCAAAGATAATGCATGTTCAGGGAGAGAATCCCAGGTTGTCCTCAAGGCGTGAGTTTGACAAAAGCTGCCGACAACTGTGCGAGTTACTAATAACAGTCATATAAAATATATTAGCATCTCTTTTATGATTTGCTTAGTAGCTGACAAGTATTCTTGAAACAGGGTATTAGAATAAAACCCTGCCTTTATTGTGCTGTTCATTTCAACTCCCTGGGGGACAGTAAATTATGAACAAGTAAATGTTTTTTTCCAAAGAGTTGTTAAAATCCTTCATATTTAGAAACAAATGCTTGGAAGCTGATATTCAGGTCTCTAATCAAGACACACTACCGACTTGAAGAGTCATCTTTGTCTCCAAAGAAACCAAGTCATTTCTATAGAGTCACAAGAGACAGCTAAAATTACCGTATATGAGGGGGGTTGTGTTTCTTTTCACTCCGTTTTCTTTACTTTGTGTATTTGTCAGTAGTTTATTTTCTGTTATTTACTTCAACAATTTCTCACTAGCTGAAAAGGTTTCCAGGAAACAGAAAGGAAGGAGGCGAGGAAAGTAAAATCTGTGTTTGAATCCAAAGACAGATGGTTGATTAATGCAAAACTGTGCAAACTCATTATAATCCAGATAACTGGGTGCATCAACGGTAGGGTGGCCAGCTCTGGATTGTGAAATACCTGAAGATCTTGCGGGTGGAGCTTGAGAAGGGGAGGGACTTCAATGGGATATAATGCCATAGAGCCCACCTTCCAAAACAGCCATTTTCTCCAGGTGAATTGATCTCTGTAGCCTGGAGATCAGTTGTAATCTCAGGAGATTGCCACTACCTGGAGATTGGCAACCCTACTCTACAGTGTGATCAACAACTATTTATAAATGTATATATGCTGCAGTGCCCTGACCTGGATGGCCCAGGCTAGTCTGATCTCAGAAGTTTAGCAGGGTCACACCCAGCTAGTACTAGCATGGGAGACTACCAAGGACTACATAGAAGTGGAGATGGCAAACCACTTCTGTTTCTTGGAAAGCCAGTTTGCTGTAGTGGTTAGGAATCCGGACTCCAATCTGGGAGAACCAAGTTGTATTCCCCACTCCTCCACATGCAGCTGCTGATGTGACCTTGGGTCAGTCATAATGCTTTCAGAGCCGTTCTCTCAAGGGCAGTTCTCAAGAGAGCTCTCTCAGCCCCACCTACCTCACAGGGTATCTGTTGTGGGGAGGGGAAGGGGATGGAGATTGTAAGCCACTCTGAGACTCCTTCAGGTAGTGAAGGGCAGGGTATAAATCCAATTTCTTCTCTTCTTCTTCTTCTTCTTCATAGAGTCTACCCTCCAAAGCAGCCAATGCTCTTGCTCTGGATCCAGTAAAGCTGTGGAGTGTTCCATCCAAACACTGATGTGATGGTGTTTCTTCTCACAATACCTAACCCGCCCCCCCCCCCCCCGATCCGCAAGGTTAAACAAGAAGGTTAAGCCGAAAGAGTACAACTGTCCAAGAATCAGCATCTGGATCTCATATGTGAAAAAGCAAACTCCAGATCTGTGTGGCCTCAATTTGCCTCGGAGCCATGTGAACAGAAAAGACGAGGTTTAACCCTTCAATCTCCACTCGGTTACAATGCTAATTGCAGAGCAGAGAAAGTGATTTCAAATAGTGAAAAATCATGGCAATGAAAGTTTTAATTTAATTTCCTCTTTCTTGTCCACTTGGATATGAAGCAAATTGAAGCTGTACAAGAGGAAGTGGGTACACACACAAAAGCTTCTACCGTGAATAGAACTTTGTTGGTCTTAAAAGGTGCCACTGGACTCAGACTTTGTTCTCCTGCTTCAGACCAACACGGCTACCCAACCTGAGTGAAGCTGTACAAGGCTGCAGTTGTGTTTTATGGTCTTTATCTCATCTACTTGAGCACATGTCTCCCTGGACATGCTCTGATACACTAACCTCTGCACTAACACCTAGCCTGTACCAAGAAGACACTGCACAGGTTTATGGAAGCCCTTCTCTCTCTACCTCATCTCCTGCCTGCACTATGAGGATCATAATACTGGGCCTATCAGTGTAACAAAATAGTTATACAAAGTGCATTGGACGCTGAAAGAGTTATAGAAACACTAAGTATTATCTAGTGACAGTAATTGCTACATAACTTTCCGTTTGGCAGTTGTGAGTAATTCCACTCTACACATGAACGCATGAAGCTGTCTGATGCTGAATCAGAGCATGGATCCATCAAGGTCACCATTGTCTACTCCATCTGGCAGCAGCTCTCCAGTATTTCAGGCAGAGGTCTTTCATATCACCTCTTACCTGATAGCCCAGGCTAGTTCTGTCTTGTCAGATCTCAGGAGCTAAGCGGGGTGGCCCTGGTTAGTATTTGCATGGGAGAATTTCTCTTCCTCTCAAATTAAACATTTTTACTATCATAAAGGCAATCAGTGGCTGAAGTCACGCACACTAAATAACCCACTTTCAATGCACTTTCCAACTGGATCTTTACTGTGTGAACTGGCAAAATCCAGTTGGAAAGTGCACTGAAAATGGATTGAAAGTGGATTATTTAGTGTGTGTGACCACAGCCAATATTTCCCTGCAGCAATCCTAGTTTTGCAGGCTAAAACTCTAGGACCGATTCCACACAAGGCACTACCCCGGCGTCGTTCTTCCCTTTGCCCCGATTGCCTGCTTGAACTTCCCACTATTTGCCACGGGGTGCATTTTGACCCGCAGCTCTGCCCGATTTCCTCCAATTTCCTCCGCAACTTCAGTGATCCTCAAAAAACAGGATCACTGAAGCCGCGGGAGAAATCGTGTGAATCTGCGGGTCAAAATGCACCCCACTGCAAATAGTGTGAAATTGAAGCACGCAATTGGGGAAACTGGAAGAATGACGCTGGGGCAGTGCCTTGGGGAAAATCGGTCTATCTCAAATACTCTATGGCATTCCTGTGTGGATTAATGCCCTGAATCAGAAAATAAAAAATATTCAGGCCATATTCTTGTGTCAACTTCTTGGAGTGCCTAAATGTGTACCTTATAGTGCGATTTGTGCAGAAATAGGTTTACACCTAATAGAAACAAAAGCATGGATCCTAACTTTTAAATACTGGCTTCAAATTTACTGTAGGGCAGAATCAGATATTTACTGTAGGGCAGAAATTTACTGTAGGGCAGAATCAGATATCTTATAAAAGACACCTATAATGCTGTGTGGTTGGGAAGGATTATAGATAAGCTTAAATACATAGGTATTGCAATTGAAGACCTCTTCCTATCTGGATGAATCCTATGATTTTAGACTATTTAAACAGAGGCTCCTTGATTTAGAACTTACTAAGTTATGTCCTGTTCCATATTATATACATCCACCTGCTGCGCTTGGTCTTGCTCAACCCATTGGGAAAATGGCCAGCTATTTTTGTACTATGCTTGAGTATGCCAATAAAAGGTATGACTGACTGGCATGGAAGAACACCACGGAGGAGGAGGAGGAGATTGCATTTATATGGCGCCCTTCACTCGGAGTCTCAGAGTGACTTACAACTGCTTTCCGTTCCTCTCCCCACAACAGACACATAAGAACATAAGAGAAGCCAATGTTGGATCAGGCCAATGGCCCATCCAGTCCAACACTCTGTCACACAGTGGCCAAAAACACCAGGTGCCCTCAGAAGGTCCACCAGTGGGGGCAGGACACTAGAAGCCCTCCCACTGTTGCCCCCCCCAAGCACCAAGAATACAGAGCCTCACTTGCCCCAGACTGAGAGTTCCTATCTATACTTTGTGTATAATAGCCACTGATGGACCTCTGCTCCAAATGTTCATCTAATTCCCTCTTGAAGCCGTCCATGCTTGTAGCTGCCGCCACCTCCTGTGGCAATGAATTCCATGTGTTAATCACTCTTTGGGTGAAGAAGGACTTCCTTTTATCTGTTCTAACCCAACTGCTCAGCAATTTCATGGAGTGCCCATGAGTTCTTATATTGTGAGACACCCTGTGAGACAGGTGAGGCTGAGAGAGCTCTGAGAAAACTGCTCTTGAGAGAACAGCTCTGAGAGAACTGTAACTGACCCAAAGTCACCCAGCAGGTGCACGTGGAGTAGGAGTAGGAAATCAAACCCGGTTCTCCAGATTAGAGTCCGCTACTCTTAACCACTACACCAAACTGGCAGAGTCATGACAAAGAGGCAGGGAACAGCAAACCATCTCTTAATATCTCTTGCCTTGAAAACCCCATGGGGTCGCCATAAGTCAGTTGTGACTTGACAGCCCCCCCCCCCCCCAAATTACCAGCCCCTTTTATCAGGAGATGCCAGGGATTGAACCTGGGACTTTCTGCATGGCAAGCAGATGATTTACCACGGAGCCACAGCCTCTTCCCTCCCAGTGAACCACAGCTCCCTCTACTTCAAAACAAGCTGGGATCCTGATTGGCACCTACAGCTGAAAGCCTGCGGGTTTTTCTTTCATTGTTTCCTGGGTCATCGGTAGAAATTCCTGTCATCGGCAGCCTCCTTTCAAGCAAAACTCGCCACAGTTATTGAGGGCATTCCTTTTGTGACCTGGCTAACTTCGTCGTCCTTCTGCCTGAACCGCTCATGCTGTTTGTGATTTGCGGATCCTCGGCAGGTGTAAATTAGTAATTGTGGTGAAGTCACAGCTATGCCATCTCGTATCATACAGACAGAAAACCCAGCCAAGTGTGTAAGTGAAGTTTGTCCTACGACTTCCTCCTCCTTTCTCATCAGCAGTTTCGTGCATAAAAATCCCGGTTATTTGTGCATCAATCAAAACAAACTGGGAATATGAGTCCCTTCTCTATAAAGCAGAGTTTACTGCTCCGTATTAGGCTGGAACACCTTGCATCCGCTAGCTCCGCTGGCTGCAGTTCGGCAAATGATACTCTAAATCATCAGCCGTGGCAGAGATCTCTCCGCATCAACTTTATATACTCCCTGGGCACCGTGACAGGTTTTTCATTTTGGATAGTGTTGATGACTATGGGCAATGAATCTACAAATTTACAGTATACTTCTGTACTCCCGCCCCCCACCTTTTAATTTAAATCCGGTAGTAGTCTTACTTTTCCGAAGGAGAATTTCCCTGTTTTGAAATCCTTATAAATAGGGGCTGCAAGCATTAGACCACTATGTTAACAGAAGGGACTGTGGTTCAATGGTAAAGCATGTGTTTTGTACACAGAGTGCCACAGGTTCAAGCCTCACCATCTCTGATTAAGAGGATCCAGTCACACGTGGCCCTGACCTGGATGGCTCAGACTAACCCAGTTTTGTCAGGCTTTGGAAGCTAAGCGAGGTCAGCCCTGGTTGGGAGACTACCAAGGACATTGAGGATTGCTATGCAGAGGAAGACAATGGCAAGCCATTTCTGCCAGTTTGGTGTAGTGGTTAAGTGCACGGACTCTCATCTGGGAGAACCGGGTTTGATTCCCCACTCCTCCACTTGCATCTGCTGGATGTCCTTGGGCAAGCCGTAGTTCTGGCACAGCTGTTCTTAAAAAGAGCAGTCTCTGTCAGAGCTCTCTCAGCCCCACCTACCTCACAGGGTGTCTGTTGTGGGGAGGGGAAGAGAACGGAAAGGAATTTGTAAGCCGCTCTGAGACTCCAAGTGAAGGGCAGGATACAAATTCAATCTCTTCTTCTTTTTCTTCTTCTTCTTCTCCTCTCTTCTGGATGTCTCTTGCCTTGCAAACCCTACTGGATCGCCATAAGTTGGCTGAGCCTTGATGGCACTTTCCACCTGAGACCTCCACCCTGAGATCCTGGAGAGTTACTGCCCATCGACACAGGCAATGCTAATCTTGATAGACCTATGGTCTGGTTCAATTTAAGGCAGCTTCATGTGTTCAATTAAAAGTTTTACCCTATTAATCAGTGTGTGTTAATTTTAATGGGTGCTGGAAATTAAGGGTGTGTTGTTAATACAAAGCTATTTTAGTTCTCAAGACTTGCTGTAAAATAAATTAAAGATGTCCTTTCTGTTGGAAGTGGAGGACTGTGGGCTGTCTCCTGTCTCAAGCTTCAGAGACGGCACCATAGATTTAGACAGATAGAGAGGTCAGGACACACAGAGCATCCTTATCTTCGCTATTTGATACTATCCCTTTGAAGTAGAATGCTATTCTTAGGGGGGGAAATTTCCTCCCTTCCAGTTTATCGCTTTCTCTCTCACACACACACACAAAGAAGGAATACACACTCTCCATCTTTGTCCACCATGGATGTAGGACAGGCATTCTGCATCTGCAGCCATCCTAGCTAGTTGGTTAGATTCTATTCCTATCTCTCACCTGTACTATCTAGAATGGAGTTCTCTAAATAAAGAACTGTTATTAGTTTGAAAGTGAGTAGCCGTTCCATGTAAGTTTGTAACTTTGCTAGCACACACAGTACTGAGAAGCTGCTGCTGCATGTAGCCTAGTGCACTCTGCTACTTTATACAGATTCCTGGCTGTACCATACCAGTGATCTAACACTTTCCTCCTAACAATGGCTTTGATCCACTGGAAGATGTCTGCATACACTAGGATATTAGCGCAAGTAGGAGCCTGAAAAGACTCTCATGCCAACCCCTTGCACTAAGTTAAACATGATATACCCTGAACTGTTTTTCAGCTTGTGTAACCCTCAGTGAAAGCATTTTCTGGGAACTTTAAACTAGAGGGAGGGAGGCAGTAAGTGTTGCACAAAACCTTGTGCATGCAGAATGGCAGTGAGTCCGTTGACATATCCACTTGTGCATTGCTGGATCCAAGACAATAACTAGTACCTTTTCTTTATAGTTGTACTTTATGTTGCCTTTCTTTCACTATCCTTTTTTTTTTAAGTGCAGTGTAACTCTCCGTGTCACTCACTGAAATGTGCCCTCTCTGATTCAAGCTGCCAGTTAAACAGCTACATTTTTCATTGATCAATGTACCCATGTGGGTACATTAGTGGCTTTGGGGAGAAATGGCTTTGGGGAGGATCATTTGGGGAAAAGAAATTTTTAAAAGATCCCACCAGGTCTCAGAAGCTAAGCAGGGTGGGCCCCAGTTAGTACTTGGAAGGGAAACCACCAAGAAAGTCTAGGGTTGCTATGCAGCGGCAGGCAATGGCAAACCCCTTCTGTTCATCTCTTGCCTTGAACGTTCTACAGGGTCACCATAAGTCTGCTGCGACTTTATGGCACTTTCCACCACCAAAGAAGCAGCAGTGGGAAAGAAAATGATTAATCGCCTGCCCCTCTTCTTTCAGTACATCTAATCTTCAAAATGACTCTTGAAGAAGACGTGCCCTTTGTTATGGAAAGGGGTCTGCAAGGGTAATTTCCATGTTTTGTTTCTGTTTCCATTTAGCTTCCTGGTTCCTGAGAGAGGACAGGATTGAGCATAACCCCGCCTTGATCTCATTACACTCACTGCTGATGATAATAGAAAGAAACCAAGCCTTTTTTCTTTATCTGGTCATCTGACTAATGATCAGGACTCTTCAGTAATGGTGGGACATGGGATCCAAGCCTATATTTAGACCTTTCTTGTTTGTAAGGGCTGCGGTGGCTCAAGTGGTTAAGGTCAAATCTACATCTGACTTTCCTGCTGGAATCATTCTAGTTTCAAAAAAACCCATCTATACCTGTTTCTAGTTTCAAACCATACTTGTTCTAGTTTTAAAAAGAACTGTTTACATTCGTTAATTGCCCTCCTGTGGTCAAGCGAGCATTTTACTGCTTTAAACAGATCCTGTTGCTTTGTACTCATCAGACCAGGGAGTGAAATTTGAAACCAGCGTGAAATGAGTGCAGGAAAAGACAGCAGTCAAACTACTTCAGAGGGAAGGTGTAAATTGGGCCTGAGATGCTGAACTGCAGACTGGAAGGTCGGTAGTTCAGCAGTTCGAGACCCGAGTGTCGCATGATGGAGTTGAGCTCCCGTCTCTGGCCCCAGCTCCTGCAAACCTAGCAGTTCAAAAGCAAGAAATTGCATGTAGATAAATAGGTACCACTTTGGTGGGAAGGAAACAGTGTTCTGTACGCCTCGGCATCTAGTCATGCCAGTCATATGACCACAGAAAAGTCTTTGGAAAGTGCTGGCTCTTTGGCTTGGAAACGGAGATGAGCACCACATCCCTAGAGTCATATTCGACTGGCTTTCGAGCAAGGGAAACCTGTTTGTTAGGGGGTTTTAGTTGCTGCTATTTGAACTTACATATTGACTTGCCTTGAGGCATGCGCTGTCTTATGACTTTGTATCCTGGCTAAACACAATTACCTCAAGCATGTGCTAGAAGGGTGAAAATATGTGTATTCGTTTGTTAAAGAAGAAACACGGGGACTTTCGAACTGTACATTCATCTAGTGTCACTGGTCTCTTTTCAGGGCTGGGCTGAACTTGCTAGGCCAGAACTAAGTGCTCCTACAGCTCCCTTGGATGCCTTATCAGTGAGGCAAGTCCACAATGGCACTAGGCTAGCTGAAAATGGACTTCCTACCCAAATTAAAAGGCTAGATTTGAGCCAATATAGCTTGGGCCTGCACCCTCTTGAGAGTTCCGGCACCTCTTTCTCCCCCCAAATAAGCCCTCCCTCATATAGGGCCCCTTGAACTTTTACATTGCAATCCTAAATAGTTACACTGTTCTAATCCCACTGAAGTCAATGGGCTAAGAAAACTGTAACTCTGCTAAACTTACCAAAGCACATGCACCATGATGACATCACCCAGAGTGATGTCATCATGCAGGGCACGTTTCAGGAGGACGCTCTAGCATTTGAGGAAAAACTCTATGGTAACCACAAAGGTGGGTTTTTTTGTCAAATGCTAGAGCATCCCCCAGCAACATGCCCTGCACGATGATGTCACCTCTCGGTGATGTCATTGAGCCCATTTTAGTGTGGATGGGGCTTTCGGGAGCCGGGGTTGCCCCTTGCCAGCCAGCAAAGTGGTGCTGGATCGGGGGCCCAAAAAGCGGGTAACCCCCTGCTCTTTTGGGGGGGATTGGCAACCCTAACACCAACACTCAGTTGCAACCCGGAAAAATAGGGTTGCCATCTTTTTTATAGGCCCTGCCCCTCTACCTTTAACAGCTGTTCTCATTTAGCATCTGACACTCTTCTTAGCAAACTTCCATCTGCCACGTTTCTGGATGCCAGGCTGTTGTTAAAATCACAGGAGGGCAGCAGAAGGGGGAAGGGTCCCCCCCCCCGAACATAGTGGGGCTTACTTCTGAGCTAACATGCTTAAAAATCACGTTGCAGATATTACAAGTCTGTACTCTTCTCTTCCCCAGTCACACAATCCAGGCATCCAGGCTGCCGACACTCCGTGCATTTTAATCCCTCATTACTCGGTTAAGCACGCACAGGTACAATCCACTAGGTATCGGTGATTACATCTAATCTTTGATACTAATACGTTCATATTCCCAAATAAACAAGGCATGGAGAGATCTAATTATGTGTTTGTTAGCTTAGACCCAGATCACGTGCTCTTCCCCCGTTCCTGAGTTTTCCCCACTGGGTATCACTTTCATTAATTTCCCCACCACCACCACCCTCAAATTTCAAAAGCAAATATTAAGTGCATCAAATGCAAACACTAATAGACACCTAATCTTGCAACCTTTTTGAGCAGAAAACAGGAAACAGGAAATTAACTGTCCACTGAGCAGCAGAAGAGTCTTGTTTCCAGGCATGTGCAAGGTTCCACGGGTACCTTTTTCTTCTTCCCCAGTCTGAAATTTAAATCAGGCCTACCTCTGTCTCAACCACTGTCTTTCTTCTGCCTGCAGGTGAAAACCTTCTTGTTGGGTTTGGCATTCTCTCAGGGACTCTCTCCTTCCGGTCCCAGGTATTAAGTGCAGCCTCAGAATTTTTGTAGATGTATTTTAGTTTTGCCTTTAATTCGTTTTGTGATACATTTTTAAAACTCTGTGGTTTCATTGTCAGCCACCCCTGATTTGGCAGAAAAGTGAGGTATAAATTTTGCAGATAAATAAACTTCCACTAGGGTATGAGTTTATAACATGACAATTTGACGGTTGAGAATGGATAGATTAATGGAGGGTCTCAACAGCAACTGCGTAGTTTATTTTAGAAGTAACATCTTATTGATCATCGCAACAACTCTGAAAGGCAGATTGCAGGTCCTTCCGCGTGGGAACTATTTTCTGTATTCCTTCCACTGCCGATATCACTGCATTCACAGCAGCATCTGCTTGGTCATTTCCCTTGCACTTCCCTTGCCTTGGTTCCCCGTGGCTGGTATTTCCCCTCCCACAGAGGGCTTTCCAAGGCTTTGTTGTTGTTGTTATTGTTAATTGACAAAACTGCCATGTTTTGAAAAGCCTGATAGAGCCCTCCAGTTAGGTTTCCCAACTTCCAGGTGGGGCGTGGAATTCTCCTGGATTTACCATGGAGATCAGTTCCCCTGGAGACAACGACAGCTTCAGAGGGCGGGATCTATGACATCACATCCCCACTGAGCTCACTCCCCTCCACATCCTCTGCCCATGTCAGGCTCTGTCCCCCAGTCGCCAGGAATTTCCCAAGCGATGGTTGGCAACCCGGCCTCCAGTGGTGTGTGAGGGAAATGGTAGCAACAAAAGACTGAAGGAAGGGAGACGGTGCTGACATGGGCAGGGGCTTCAAAACAGTGAGCCTTCCTTTCCATTAGGGATGCCAGCCTCCAGGTGGGGCCTGGGGATCCCCCAAAATCACAGCTCATCTCCAGACTATAGAGATTGGTTCCCCTGGAGAAAACGGATGCTTCGAAGGGTGGACTCTATGGCCCTGTACCCCACTGAGGTCCCTGTCCTCCCCTGACTCCACTCCCAGATTTCCAGGAATTTCTCGGTCCGGAGCTGGCAACCCTAACCCCCACCGCCCACTGGTGGCCAGGGAGGACCTGGCAACCCTACATGCCATGCAACGTAAGGGTTGGCAGGTCTTACCTCCTTGCCAGTGGGGGGGGGGGGTGAGGGAGCTCTCCGGGAGTGGGGACGGAGGGACATTGTGCAGTGACACTCTGGTATTTTGGGCAAAACTCTATGGTTACTGTAGAGTGTTGCCCAAAACACCAGAGTGTCACTGTGCAACGTCCACGGTGTGATGATATCATTTCCATGTGATGCTGTCACAAACGGGATGTTGTGCTGGGTGGTGGCTGTTGGGGGTGGGTAGAAGCTGGCCGGTGGCTGGCCGGTGGTGGGTAGGAGCCCGTAAAATCAGGGCATCCCCTGCTCCCACCCGGGGGCTGGCAACCCTATGCAATGTGCAAAGGTACTTTGACCATAACCAGGGGTTATTTTGAGCAGGAGCTCGGGAGAGCACAGCTCCGGGAGTTGGTGCCAGCCGCCCCCGCGGGGGAATGCCTGCTTGTGTCATGGCTGCAGCAAATTGACCCCGTCCCCTGGAAAGGTCCTTGCTCCTCCGACCAGCCTTCTGAAGGCTTCAGCCACCACTGAAGCTATCCTCCCAGAATAGTGGTATTTCTGAGGCTTGGATTAGTAGCTGTCCCCTCTCTACCAGCTCTTTCTTTCTTTCTTTCTTTCTTTCTTTCTTTCTTTCTTTCTTTCTTTCTTTCTTTCTTTCTTTCTTTCTTTCTTTCTTTTTTTCTTTCTTTCTTTCCTGCCTTCCTCTCTTTCTTTCTCTCTCCTTTCTTTCTCTCTCTCTCTCTCTCTCTCTTTCTCTTCTTTCTTTCTTGCCTTCTGATATACTTCCCATGATGTCAGGTGGTGTAGCATAAGCAAATAAGTTATGCTAATAGTTATGCTAATGAGCGCCTGCACCTCTTTTTCTACGAAATGAGCCCTGACCATAACCATTCTCAAAAATTGCACCAGACCAACACAGAGGATTTGGACATCACATGCCAGTTTGGAGTCCACAGCCAATAACCACCGGGAGTAATTGAGGGCTGGGCCTGGCATATTGGCATTGTGTCGGCACCTCTACATCAACCAAAAGTGACACAGCAGGCACTTAGCATTTCTGTGGTTTTACCATCGAGTTTTTGCAGAAGGGTGGCGCATTCTGCATCACTTCCAGTTTAAACTGGAATTGATGTAAGCACGCCAGCACAATGCCAGCACTCCTGGCCTTTCTGTGCCCCCCCACACACACATGCACAACTCCTTCCACTGGTGCCCAAGGCACCAGCAGGCATCAAAGGGAATGCTCAGGCGGTCTTCCGCTGTCGCATCCCTCCCTGCCTTCCTCAGGAGCATGCCTAGTCTGAGTGTTCAACACAAGTATCTGCCACTTGGCCACTAGGTATGGTTGCCAGGTTCTGTCTTGGAAATTCCTGGAGATTCGGAAGTGGAGCCTTGTAAGGGCAGGGTTAGCAGCCTTTTCTCCAGGGGAACTGATCTCTGTCATCAGGAAAACAGCTGTAATTCCAGGAGATCTCCAGGCACTACCTGCAGGTTGGCATGGCAACCCTAATTAGGTGGCAACTAACAAGAATATATATTACAGGTGAGAAATGTGGAAGCAGGACAAAAAAAGGGGATGATGTTCAATGCTTCCTCTAAGCTGTAGAGTCTTGTGAGCAAAAATTCTACTTTGTGAGCGACTGGCATTAAAGTTGTGAGCAAGCAATCTGGCTACTGCATAAATTATTTTGCTCTGCAGCCATCCTTCCTGAGCTGAGACAAAAATCTGTGAGCTGCCAGAATTTTATTTGCTGTGGCATGGAGGACATTGAGGACACTGAGGAGGACAATGCTACATGAATTGATATTGAAGATTATGGAATGTGCGGAAAGGGACACGTTGACAAATATATTAAAAGGAAAAATTGAAGAAGAATTCATGGGACCCTGGAGGCTGTTTTATGACTGGTTAAAACTCAAGTATTGAGATTAAGTGAAGAATAATAAGAACGATAGATGAAATAGTTGTGAAACTGTAATGAGAAGATATGCATGCAGAATGCTAAACTGGAATTTTTAAATATCTCCGTATTTTCTTTTTCTTCCTTCCTTTCCCCTTCCCCCCTTTCTGTATATAAACTAATTTTAAAAATCCCCCCAAAAATCTGTGAGCCGGAGGCTAAAAAACTGTGAGCTAGCCCATACTAACTCAGCTTAGAGGGAACACTGATGATGCTGTGTGGATGCTGCCAAAAACAACACTGTAGTCAGCAGCCTGGGCCGAGAGACGCTTCAAGCCCTCAAGGAGCTTCCTACCCAAGCGCGGCATTTATCACTCAGCTTCTCACTTTCAAACTGGACTTTCTACCCACCCCCCACACAGGAGTTCCAAAACTGTCACCTTATACAAGGAGCTTCCTACCCAAGCAAGGCATTTATCACTCAGCTTCTCACTTTCAAACTGGACTTTCTACCCCCCCCCCCCACACAGGAGTTCCAAAACTGTCACTTTATACAAGCAAAATTCATGTTCAGGTGGCTTCTGTTGAAAAACCGGTTGCCTACAGCAAACACAACTCTATGGAATACTGCCGTAAACCTGCACTTAGGAAAGAGAAAGCCTCCCTGTTATCGATCGCAAATCAGCAAGATTCTCAGTGGTTTGTAAAAGAAAATCAAGGACTACATTGGTTAAGATATAGGCATTTAACTTTTAACTTTTAAATCACCAGAGAGGCTATGCCACTGGTGGTGGGGGTGGAATCCCCAGATTCCACCCTCAAAGCCTTCTGAAACCAAATATGTCTCTTCCATATCATACCCTCATGGGTACTTACATCATTTTGAAGGTGTGATGTTCACTGTAGTTTATAGCACTCTAGGTACACTCTAACTCCTTTATATACAATAATGCTATCTACTTTGATTTATATTGTATTTCTCTGGCAGCTCCCGTGGCTTTTTTTCAATACAGGCACGCACAGAACTGAAGGCCACGGGGAATTCCTCGATGAAAACTCCCCAATTTATTTCCCGCTCCTCCGCAACATGCCCACCGTGCTTTCTCATTTGTTACAGCATCAGTGTCTTGGTGGCGGGATTTGGTTTCCAACATCTGTCTTCTAGATTAGAGAAACGGCACTGGAATGATTTAGGCCTTTCTGCATCAAATGTCAGCGTTCCTTGCGATCTGTCATATTTCTCACTTTAGTGCCAGGCAGACTCCAAGAGCGTCTATGCTGGCATGTATTAAGTAAAACATCGAAGAAGATCTAGGACACCAAGCTGAGCATTTTGATTTCTTTAAAAGTTTCTGCTTCTGACAAATCCGTTCTGCCTCTTAGAAGTAGTTATATTTTGCAGGATAGTTGGGGGGGGGGGGTCTGTCTCTTTTTTTCCCCTTTTGACAGTGGCTTTAGTATCTTTATGCTTGTATTGCTTCCTTCCTCCAGTGAGTTGAATCTCCTCCACACACAACTACTGAGAAAAATTGACAGGGCAAAGGTTACCCAGTGAGTGTCATGAAAGATGAGGAGGAGGAGGAGGAGATTGGATTTATACCATGCCCTTCACTTGGAGTCTCAGAGCAACTTACTATCTCCTTCCCTTCCCCTCCCCACAACAGACACCCTGTGAAGTAGGTGGGGTTGAGAGAGCTCTTCCGAGAACTGCCCTTGAGAGAACAGCTCTGAACTAACTTGTGACGACCCAAGGTCACACCAGCAGCTGCATGTGGAGGAGTGGGGAATCAAACCCAGTTGTCCCAGATTAGAGTCCACGCTCTTAACAACTACACCAAACTGGCAGGTCAATCAAGGTAGCTCAGACTTACTTACCTCACAGGTTTGTTGCGTGGATAAAATGAAGAATTGCATATACCACCGTAAACCTTTAGAGGAAAGGGAGAATCAAAATATTAGATAGATTCTAGGGGTGGTGGAAAGTGCCATCAAGTTGCAGCTGACTTATGGCCACTCTGTAGGGTTTTCAAGGCAAGAGACATTCAGAGGTGCTTTGCCATTGCCTCCCTTTACGTAGTAATCCTGGACTTCCTTGGTGGTCTCTCATCCAAGGAGTTACCAGGGCCGACCCGGCTTAGCTTGTGAGATCTGACAAGAGCAGGTCACAGATACAACCTCATAAATCATAGAAGAAGAAAAAGTCCATTTTATTATTTAACATTATAAATAGACCCCGACGGGTTTGCAACCCAGCTCACACCCCCTGGGAAAGAGAACTCATTTTCCCCAGCATGACCATTCTTCAGCTCTGCTGGCAAGAGCGTGCATTCTCTGCAACCTAGCTGCTGTCTCAGCATTAGCAACATGCAGAATTACAGAAGAGGATCCGCATGCCTGCGGATGCTGCACTTGCGAAATCACTTGCCACCCAGATTTTCCCACCTAACCAAGGGTTTCTGTTCTTTTAGGAGATCTGGCTAACCCGGACCATCCAGGTCAGGGCTAAGTGTACCTCCACGGGGCTGATTACATCATGATGCCAGGAATACCACCTGATGGCAGAAATCAAATGGTGCCAGTTCAGAATAGTGCAATGGTATAGTAGCACCAGTTTCAGGGTGGAGTTACTAACAGATAGCTGCAGATAGAGGTGTGGACACTGACAATCAGAAAGATGCTTTCAGCCCTGACCTGGAAAGCCCAGGAGAGAACAATGTACAGTGCATTACAGTAGTCTAGTCTCAACGTAGAGTTGCCAGGTGCCCCCTGGGGGGGTCGGAAACCACCCGCTCAATTGGTCCATTCCCTGCCAGCCCGAATCAGGCCGCCGGAGGGAACCCCACCCCCCAAATGCCGGGATCACGGAAACGTGCCCGGCGTGATGACATCACCCGGAGGTGACGTCATCACACTAGGCAAGTTGCGGGGGACGCTCTATCATTCAAGGGAAAACTCTATGTTTTCCCCTTGAATGGTAGTGGTCCCACCCCCAACATGCTTGATGTGATGACGTCACTTCTGGGTGACGTCATCACAGTGTGCGTGCTTTGTGCGTGCTCCAAAGGTCTCCAGGACAGCGCCCGGGATTCCCCTGCTAAAACGAAAGTAAGACTTGGCAACCCTATCTCAACATTACGGGGCATGGATCCAGGTGGCCAGATCAGACATATCAAGGTACGGGGCCACCTTTCAAGCTAGGCTGAAGTGGAAAGACACCCTTTTTTGCAGCTACGTTAACTTGTTTCTCCAGTAATAACGGTGGGTGATAAGTATTGGAGTCGGGAGTCCGTGGAACAGTGAAACAGCATGATCTTTATTGCTGGTCCGGATGAAGCATGCAACCCAGGGCTCGAAGCCCTCCTTTTATGCTGGTCAGGGATAATCCCCTGACCTCACCCAACTGGCCTGATAGGCTATTAGAAGTCTACTTACATCTCATAGGTTCCCTGGGAGAAACCTAGGTACATGATTGGTGGCCGGTTTGAATCCACCTGGCCTTTGTTCTACCTGGCTGAAGCTCAGGTAGTTTCTTGGCCATGTGCTCTGGCCATGCTCTGGCCATGTGCTCTGGCCATGCGGTCACAATTAAGGGAGCACATGGCGACCGCATGGTCAATACATAACACCGGGTCTTGCCACTGGACTTTTCAGGGTCATCGGTTATGTGTACTAAGGCTTTATGTGCATGAATACATATGAATATCCATGGCCCTGACCTGGATAGCGCAGGCCAGCCCGATCTTATCAGATTTCGGAAGCTAAGCAGGGCCGACCCTGGCAAGTATTTGGATGGGAGACTCTCCAGAGAATACCAGGGCCGTGAGGCCAGAGGCAGGCTATCAAGCCACTTCTCTGAACATCCTCCATGCCCCAGTAGGAGTCGCCAGAGGTCATCATGACTTCCAGGCATGGGCACACACATACACACAAATGCAAAAATGCCCCCCGAAAAAAGAACAATGCTTTCCAACGCCTGCCAGAATGCACATCCCAGGCCAGCTTCAGCTTATCCAGAGTTGGGACAACTGTCAGGGCCCAGGGCTTCTGGTGGGGCTCACTGCCCTAGAGCCTTACCCCAGCTGCTCCCCTGCCCTGCCACCTGTCTGCTTCCCCTGCCCACTTTGTTTTATTTACAACATTTTTGTATCCTGCCTTTCCGCCCTTACAAGGGCCACCAAGGCAGCTAAGAATTTAAAACGTACATGTTAAAATTATGTTTTAAAAAACATTAAAATCAAGCCCCTTCCCAAACACACATCACAAAAAAAAATTTAAAACAGTTTAAGAACAGAGTTGAAGTACATACAAAACAGAATTTAAACACATACAAAACATGAAAATATTGGTTCGGAAGTGATGTATTGGTAGCAGAGTGCGCAGCAGAGCCATCTGCCACAGTGTGTGTGCGAGCACGAAACAACGTTCAACAGAGCCTCTTTACCATTGCAAAATGAGTCCTTTCATTTAAGGGACTCCATACTAGGTAGGATAGAGGAGAGATAGGTTCTCTAATCTAGTCTAACTAGCTAGATGGATGGAGATGCAGGAAAACATCCTGCTCTCATGGGGCCAAGGTGGAGAAGAGTGGCATTGCGTGGACAGTGAAGGAGAAGTTGGAAGCAAACTTTTCCGTACGTGTAGCAATCTACACATCAAAAGGATAGCATCAGGGAATAGTAAAAGCAAGGGTGCCAGTGTCCTGCCTATATAGCTCTCTGATTCTTGTAGGCTTCCTCTGAGGCAAAGAGACAGTGTAAAAAGTCCTTCCCTTCCAACAGAAAGAAAGGATCATTGAGGGAATACCAGACAAAACAAACACATCTTCACCCACTGGCGGAAGACAGCAACAGAAGAGGACAGACCAATCTTCCAAGGGAGAGAATTCCAGAGCTTTGGTGCCATGATCGAGAAGCCCCTCTCCCAGCTTTCTATCTACCCAATCTTAGAAGGCAGCAGCATCCAAAACAGGGCCCCTGAATTTGACCACAATGGTCAGATGTGTTCATAAGGGATTAGGTTCATAAGGTCCTTCAGGCATGTGGGTCCCAAACCACACAGGGCTTTCAAGGTCAACACCAGCACCTTGAATTGTGCCCCAAAACAAACTGGGAGCCAGTGTAAATAAGCCAAGACTGGAGTGATACGGTCCCTTCGACCCACTCCAGTCAACATCCCGGCTGCAGCATTCTGTACCAATTGTTTGCACGCACTCCACCACCCATGCACCCAGCTTCCCAGCACCGATGGGGAAGTGCATGCAGGTGGTGGAGAGAAACAACGCTCCTGGTGGCCACAGCAGCTGCAGGTGCAGGTGGCTGTGAGTAAAGGTGGTGAGAGGAGTAATGAGAAGGGGAAGGATTCACAGTTGGGTGAGAACATACACAGATGGATGGTGGAAAGAGGGCATGAGGAGGAGCTGGTGGTGAGCAGAAGGCGCCCCTGGGCACTGTCTGCCCAGGGACTTCCATAAACCAGAACCGACACTGCACATATCGTCCTGAGAATATGGTGAAATAGTAGCAAAAAGGCCATGTGAGAAATGGAGTGTTCGAAAGAGGGGAATTGGGTACAATTAAGTGGAAAAGTTGGTGCAATCCAACCCATTATGTCTCAGACCAAGTGTCCCTTATTTGGAAATTTTATATGCTGCTTCTCCAGAGATCTGCTCAAATATAAAAACTTAAAAACATAAGAAGAGCCCTGCTGGATCAAACCAATGGTCCATCTAGTCCAGCATTCTTTTCCATCCACAGGCCAATCAGTTGCCCTGAATGTCCAACATACAGGCCATAGAGTCCAAGGCCCTCCCCTCATGTTACCTCCTAGCACTGATATTCTGAGGTATTCTGCCTCTGAATATGGAGGTTCCCCCTTGTCATAATGTCTAGTAGCCATTGTAGTGACCCATCATACACAGCTAAAATAATACCAAAAATACCAAAAAAACCACAAGCCAAGGATTGTGTAAAATTGGAATGATATAAGGGTTTGTGTTTTTTTGGAAGAAATGGAAATGTTGTTTTTTAGCCTGGGGAATTCAGCTGGATCCCAATGTTATTATTCAGTTTAATTCCCAATATTCTGATCGAACTTGTTTGCCTCTCACACAACACTGGATTTATAGGTGAAAGGACCCTTATGGCTCACTTACGATTGTGTTTTATCATGGCCATTCCTGCGAGTCTTGTCTAAATGTTTGGAGTATTCTCATCACAGCGGTGTGACAAGTGTGTCGATGTTGCTTGAGAGAGTGGAGAAGCTGACAGCCGACTACTGCACAGCCCCATTAGTCAGACAGCCTTTAATTTGATAAGAGGTATTTTTAAAAAGGAAATCGTCTTTCATTCCACAAGAGAGAGCTTCGTATGGGTTACCAAGATTCTGTTCCTTGTACTATAATTTACTGTTTTGTTGTTGAGTTACCTCAGGGGGGGGGGAAAAGACTGACAGTGTGTGAGAGGGAGAACAATAGGACATCTCGTAAATGTGATGGTGGGACAGGAAAAGCCTCCTAGAGAGCTGTCAGTCATAAAAGCCTAGGATGGCTCAGGAGCCAGGCAAAGATGTGCTTCTAAGACAACACACAGCCTTGAATTTTTTCTGAGGTAAATATAGAACGCTAAGTGCCAATTCTTGACTTAGTGTTTTCAATCACAGCTATTCTCACCGTTCAAAGAAGTTTACATTGGTTCTTCTGTGAGTTCGTTCGACCTAGTTATAAGGAGAAAACAGTGGCCATATCCTGTCACACACTGATTTGTGAGTGTGACCATCTGTTTTTACCAGTATTATACAGCAGCAGACAATATGATCCCACACTACCTTTTTGCCCCAATTATCACTGTTTCCAATTCCACAGAATCTGAGGGCTCGAACAAACAAGGCAATGAACCTGTGGCTTGTTCCAACTATGAAATGCAACGTGCAGGCACGCACAGCCTCGGTCTGCCTTGGGGACATGCAGGGAAGGGGTTGGCGGGGTGACCTTGCTGTTTGGGCTCCCTCCTTTCTTATTAGCATTTTAAAGGGGAAGCTGTTAATGTTCAGACCATGATATTTTACAGATTCCCCTGATGAAACATGTGTGAAATGCGGAGGGGGTATCAGAGTTGAATTAAAATTAATCCTCCCACTGCACCAATTGTCTCTTGTTTTGTGCACTCCTTAAGGACTTTACTAAACGTGGCACTTTCATTTGATTAAAGAGACTGCTCCAATCAAATATATAGAGGGTGTCAGAGATCTGGTTTTATAAACCAAAGAAGGGCACCGGTACAGAATCCTTCCTCTTCCTATGGCTTATCTTCTTATAGCCCATCCCTCCAGACACTTTCTTGCAAACTAAGGTGTCATGTGAATTAGGGGCAAGGTATATCCCCATTCAGTGATTAAGGGCCGGGTGACCAGTGAAATCCCCATTCCGCAATTAAGGACTGGGTGACCAGCTCTCACTCCCAGCCTAATCTAACCCATAGGATCGTTGTTAAGGGTAAACTAAGAGAGACCTCTGTATGCTACCCTGGGCACCTTCAAGGAAAGATGGGCTGAAACTGGCAACAGAGAAAGAATTTTGCTTGAGACCTGATGGTACAAGATGAGATGCCTCAAGGCAACTTTTTTCTAGGTATGCCGTGAATTTCGCAATGAATAGGTCTGGCTGGCAAGCATGTTCTGTGCGATAGCCAAGATCCCTTTGAGCCGAGCCCCCGTCTTCTTGCCTCACTGTGATGAACCCTGACCAGCTGCCCAACAGTTTTGTGGCTGCTCAGCTATAGTGTTTCCATTTTGTTTCCCTCTAGCTTACAGCTACTTTTACAACTCCGTCATCGATGACACTGATTCTCCCCCAAGATCATGGATGGTCAAGAATGGTCAGGGAGGACTTGGGTTGGTGGGGAGGCCTTAATAAGAGGTGTCACAGCCCTCACAATAGACACACAGGGGGACGGGCCAATCTCTCACCTCCAAGTGAGGAAGAAAGACCCCATAACGAGGTGAGAGCATGTATGAGCCCCTTGGGTAGAGGCTGGCTGACATTTTCAGCAGCTGGGGGAGATGACGAGATCCTGTCTGGATTAGGGTGGGGGGCTGGGAAGGCAAGGTGGGGAAGCACCCAACCCTGGGAGGGTTGAAAAGAAGAAAATGAGTAGGCTGCCACCACTGCCGCTCACACCCATCCCATCCGGGGCCCAGGTCACCTGCGTGCAGGAACACCCACCTGCACCTGCCCCATCCAGGGCTTTGGCAGCCAGCTTCCAGTGACTGCCTCCCACCCACCTCACACAGGGCAAGGGCAACCCCTTGCTTTACACCAGTAGGGGGGTAGCAGTGATTCTGAGGCCCCGTCCTGGACCAGCATGGCAGAGTGAATGAGCAGCCGACTCTAATCTGGAGAACAGGGTTTGGTTCCCTGGTCCTCCACATGAAGCATTCTGGGTGAACTTGGGCCAGTCCCAGTTCTCTCAGAACTCTCTCAGCCCCACCTGCCTCACAAGGGGCCTGTTGTGGGGAGAGGAAGGGAAGGTGATTGTAAGCCACTTTGAGACTCCTCAGGGTAGAGAAAAGCGGGATATAAAAATCAGCTCTTCTTCTTCTGCCTAGAGCCCCAGAATCACCAAGACTGCCTTCGATCAGGAGTATAGGAAACTCTCCTCTAAATCCCGCTGTATTCTACTGACCTTCAAGATAACTTAAGTGACCTATAACAATTAGTCCAAGCGAGACCTGATAACAAAGACCTTCAATGATTCCAGCTGATTAACCATGAGTTACTCTAATTATTTTGCAGAGAATCGATACAGCAACCATACAGAAAATTAAGCGTACTATCAAAAACCTCCAGGATGTCTTTTGCCCATAAGTACATGCACAGCTGGCATGGGAGAATTTTTTTTAACTTAATCAGAGGGAATGAATACAGTAGAGTGAGTTATTTGACTACATTAAAACAATCATAATGAGCCCTTTTTCAATCAGTGAAACATTTTCAAAAACGTGTTGGGCTTTTAAAATCATTTTGCGGCTTTGAAGGTGCCTATTGAAATGTTAGGTACCTGAGTACTGAAAATGTTAGGTACCTGTGTACTGAAAACTCAACAGCTTTTTTTTTTAGTTTTGAGAGAAACCAAGTTAAGAGAAGGCAACTTGAAGGAGAGAAACAATTTGGGGGGGGGGGTGCTTAGCCCCTTCCCTATCCTCACTGTCCTCTCACCAAATTACTTCTGTGAAACCATTCTTCCCCCTCCCAGAATTCCACACGTTTGCAAGGATAAGCACTGGGGATTGCTGGAGCATGGGGATTGGTTTAGCCTCAGACATGAAGCTTGACTTGGTCATTATTCTTTGTTTGACCTACCTCATGCGGTTGTTGTGAGGAGAAAATGGAAAGGAATATTAGAACACAAAAGATGCCCTGCTGGATCAGACTAGTCATATAGTATGCTATTCTATATGGTGGCCAACTCATTGCTCTGAAAGACCAACGAACAGGGCTTAGAGGCCAAGGCCTTCCCCCATGTTGCTTCTTAGTATCAGGATTCAGAGGTTCACTGCCTTTGATAGTCTAGGTTTCTCTTTAACCACAATGGCTAGAAGCCCTTGAAGGACTTCTACACCATGAATCAGTCTGTTTCCTTCTTGTTTGTAACCATCCCTACATCCACCAGCAGTAAATTCCACAAGTAAAAAAGTATTTGAATAAAAAAGTGTTTCCTTTTGTCCATCCTGAATCTATTGCACATCAACTTCATTGGGTGTCCCCAAGTTCTTGGCACATGGGAGCAGGGAAAACATTTCCTTTTCTAACATAAGAACATAAGAGAAGCCAATGTTGGATCAGGCCAATGGCCTATCCAGTCCAACACTCTCTCACACAGTGGCCAGAAATACCAGGTGCCATCAGAAGGTCCACCAGTGGGGCCAGGACACGCCTCCATTTTCTCCATCCCATGCATAATTTTATAAACCTCTATCACCTAACTTCCTTTAGTAATCTTTTTTTTCTGAACAGAAAAGCCCCAGGTGCTTTAGCCTTTCCTCATAAGGAAGGTGCCCCAACCTCTTAATCATCTCAGTTGCCCTCTCCTGCACTTTCTCAAGCTCTGTAATATCTATGCATGCTGTTCTAAGCTCTTTTCTTGGGGGAAGTCTGAGATGAAAATGTCACAAAGATTCATTTGGAAACTCAACTGAGCAACAACTTGAAGTGGAAGTGGCTGGAGAAAAGGGTTTTCATTACACACATTTGTGTGTAATATTTTGCTAGGTGAAAAGGGGTTTTAAAAATAAAAAAAAAAGCTTTTTTTCACAATGTGAACATTGCTCCACATTTCAAAACGTTTTGTCAAAGTGTGCGTTCCAATAACTCTTGGACTGGTCAGATTTTATTATGTGGCTGTGGCAGCATCAGGTGGTTTTGGGTTGAAGTTCTAAGAAGAAAGACAATATTGAGTGAGAGATGGGCTAGCACAAAGGAGGTCCCATCCAATTTGACTTATGCAACTGAAACGTGTATGCCGGCTGCACACTTTTGCATTATATATTTATTCATAGAAAAGATGTTTTAAAGCCTACCTTTCTACCTTTCCAGCCCTCAAATTGCCCCATGAAATCCATAAAAACAATTATTTTGTTTATTTACTTAATTCATTTATACCCTTTCTCTCCAGTGGGAACCCAAAGTGACTTACATCATTCTCTTCTCCTCCATTTTATACTTTGAGATTATATACATGCACCGATTCACACTAACAGAAATGTGCAGATGAAGAAGAAGAAGAGATTGGATTTATACCCCGCCCTCCACTCCCCAAGGGAGTCTAAGAGCGGCTTACAAACTCCTTTTCCCTTCCCCTCCCCACAACAGACACCCTGTGAGGTAGGTGGGGCTGAGAGAGCTCTTTCCCAAGCTGTCCTTGAGGGAACAGCTGGTACAGAGCTATGACTGGTACAGAGCTATGGCTTGCCCAAGGTCATCCAGCCAGGTGCAAGTGGAGGAGTGGGGAATCAAACCCGGTTCTCCCAGATTAGAGTCTGCGCACTTAACCACTACACCAAACTGGAGATGCCCTCCTCTCCCTCATCATCAAGGTCTTCCTTAGGGGTGTACAATTTTTTTTGTATTTTTCAGTTTGGGAGTATTGGATTATTCCCAAAAAATCCCAGATACCAATACCAGTAAAATATTTGGATTCAGGATTTTTTGGAAATCCCAATTTTTTTTCAAGTCCAATAGACCTGAGAAGAAAAAATGGGGGAAAAACACACAGCAGCAGCAAAACTGGAAAAAACAGTTGAGCGGCAGGAGCAGATTGCTGCCTCTGCTCAGCTGTTTTTTAGGTTTTCTTCTGCAGTCCCTTTAAGCACACTCCATTTAAAGGGACTGCAGAAGACAGCCTGAAAAACAGCTGAGCCAGGGGAGAGCACCTATTCCCATTGCTCAGCTATTTTGGGCTGTCTTGTGTTATCCCTTTAAACTTTAAAGCAAGGGCAGCCCTGGCTGGATGGGAGACCACCAAAGAAGTCCAGGATTGCTGCAAAAGCAATGGCATGCCACCTCTATGAGGTTGGCATAAGTCAGGTGCAACTTGATGGCACTATTCTCCACCACTGGTTGTGGTGATCAGGGCTGAAACTATCCCACATTTCCAGAAATAAACTGCCAACTTACATTGAGCTGCTGGATATTCTAGGTCTTTGGAAGGCATGGTTGGGGCTTAAGACATAATGATTCTGCTTTGTACTAAATCAAACCATTGGTCCATTAAGGTCAGTATTATCTACTCAGACTGGCAGCAGGTCTCCAGGGTCTCAGGTGGAGGTCTTCCACATTACCTCCTACTTAATCCTTTTAACTGGAGATGCCAGGGATTGAACTGTAGCCTTCTGCATGGAAAGCAGATGCTCTACCTACCCATGGTAGGCTTCTTCTAATGTTAGCCCCTGTTCACATCCCTTAGCACTGCAGTCTTCAACATGGTGCCCATGTGCACCTTGGTACCCACCAACAACTTCCCTTGTGCTCACCAAATGTTTTTAGAAAGTGGGCTGAGCCAGCTGGGGCTTTTGGCTAACAAATGGTAAACCTATCGCCACACCAGCAGGAATAACGAGACAGACAACAGTCTTGGAATTAAACAAGGGCCACTTTATTAACTTATAAAACATTGCAGAAACAGGAAAAAGCAATAAGCAAGCCTGGAACAGGCAAGGCAGGCGTCATTCCCTGACCTGCCTCCTTGCCCTTGTTGGACGGGTCACCCCAGCTCCGGTCTTGAGCCAAGGATCTAGCTCGTGCCCGGCAGCCTGGCAAGCTGGTTGCCACCTAGGAGCGCCTACCCCTGAAGCCTTACAACTTGCATGGAGACACTGACCTAAGAGGTTCCCGGAGCCGATCATCATTCCCTACCTTGGACCTTAAAACCCGAAGGCAGTTCCTGACGACCTCCTGTTCCCTAACGGGATATGCCGTGAGGTGCTCACCAGTTCCGTTTACTTGCTTGCACAAACCTGCCAAGTGACCTAATTAAACCCCCAACCACCACCCATAGCCCTTAATCCACTGCCCTCAGTGTAAGGTAGGCAAAAACATCTCTCCCTTACGACCAATTGTGGAAGAGGTGAAAAATTCCTACCTGGCCCCATAGGCGACCAGCCATTGCCTACACTAAGAACAGGGCGGGCGGGTGGGCGAGCACGAGGACCAAAGAGGAAGGCCTTTTAAAAGGCTGGCCCCGCCCTGTTGGCTCCCGGACACTTTGCGTCCTCACTGTTGCTGCCCCGCCTCCTGCGGCGTGGCAAAACAGCACCCGAGCGCCATCAGCGTTGCCGGGCATCCGGGAGCCCCGTTCCTGTGCTACCTGAGAATTCAAAATTTGGTGCACACATACTCTGAACTGTGTTCAAGGGCAGTCCCATATAAATCCCATTACAATAGTCAAATCTCAAGATCGATCAGTGTGGCTAGGGAAGAAGGATCCATAAGGGAAGCTTTCATGACAAATGCAACTGAAATGTGCTTCTATCTAGCATAGTCACTGGTTTTTCCCAAAAAGAGAGGATCTAGATTAGGCAGCACATTTCCCTCCATTTGTGTTATTATATTATGTTATATTCCACTTTCCAGCCCGAACTGGCTCACTAAGAGGTTCACATGAGTAAAACAGCCATTTAGATACAACACAAATGTTTTGTGGGGAGATGATTCTCAGCTGAACTACTTTTGTAATTGGTGGAAGGTGCTGGGCTGCTTTCTACTTTTCTTCTGAACGCCTCACTGACGGCAGTTGGAAAGTGGAGGGAGGGGTCTCAAAGTGCAGACATGATGGAGGACCACCTGGCTGATTTCTGCTCTCCCTTCAACAGTCCCACTGATGACAGCTGGAAGCTAGGAGGAAGCGGTCCTCACCTTTCACTCAACCCAGGCCCAATGCAGGGGGGGGGGGCATCTTCTTCTTCCTGCCTTTCCCCTAATGGCAGCTTGAAGGAAAGTCACAGCTGGATCTAAAATAAAGTATAGTTCCATCCACAGAAACACCTTCTCACTGTGAGAAATATCTTGGCCTGAAATGTCAACCCATCAGTCAAACCATAGGAATCGTCAGCCTCTGTTTGTTTTGTGAGGTCCTGAAGGTCTTCAAGCATTAAAGCAGCGACAGGTAAATAACTTTGGACCCACTCAACCTAATCGTCTTTTCAAAGGTTTGGGGGGGGGGTTATGGCTATCTCAAAGAAAAATTCACAAGAAGCTCCCTGTGAAATGCCAGTAAGTAACTGTCATTAGCATCTCCACTACCTGCTGTTTGAACAGACTCTACTGACAAGAAGATAATGCTTGCTTGAAATGACTGCCTCTGCTGAGGTAACCTTTATTGTTAGTGTCACTGTATGCTGCTCTTTTTTGTTCCGGCAATATTTTACTAGGAGAAAATGAAACTATTCATGTTTGAAATACAATATATATAACTCAGAACCTAGTTAAGCATTTTCTTTTATTTAATACCGCAGTCACTGTCTCTTTAAGCAGAACGTTAAATAGGCTGATGTGAAAACAACCCCAGATTTTCTTTGATTGCTTCAGTAGTTGTCCCCCCCTTATTTTATGGCACAGCAATCCTTTAGAAAGGGACATCGCTCAAAATGCAGCATGATTGAATGGATCTGTTATGGTTATGGTTGACAGGTAGGGTTGCCAACCTCCAGGTGGGGCCTGGGGATCCCCTGCTTTTACAACTGATCTCCAGCTGACAGATATCAGTTTCCCTTTAGAAAATGGCTGCTTTGAAGGGTGGCCTCTATGGCATTGTACCACGCTGAGGCCCCTCCCCTCCCCAAACCCCGCCCTCTCCTGGCTCCACCCTAAAGTCCCTAGGTATTTTCCAACCCAGACTTGGCAACCCTATTGCCAGGTGTGAGTTGGGAAATACCTGGAGACTTTGTGGGTGGAGCCAGGAGAGGGCAGGGTTTGGGGAGGGCAGGGGCCTCAGCATGGTACAATGCCATAAACTACATCCTTTAAAGCAGCCATTTTCTCCAGGGGAGCTCATCTCTGTCAGCTGGAGATCAGTTTCAAAAGTGGGAGATCCCCAGGACCTGTCTGGAGGCTGGCAACGCTAGTTAAGGTGCTTGTTTATAACCATTGCCAAAAGAAAGTGAATAATAATAATGTGGTAGAGTTTTTTTTAAAAGCAGGAATGGCAGTGTGAAATAACCTCTAAAGAGAACAAATAAGATTCTAATGACAGCAAGAGCTCCCGTACAGAACACAGACAGGAGGACTTTGGCTGGTTCTGGTTGTCATGCCAAAATACAAAAAGCTGCCCCTTACAACTATAAAGCCTCACAACATCTAAGAGGCCTTGCTTCAGATATAGGGTTGCCAGTTCCAGGTTGGGAAATACCTGGAAATTTGCAGGGTAAAGCCTGAGTACGGCAGGGTTTGGGGAGGGGAGGGACTTTGGTGAGGTAGAATGCCATAGAGTCCACCTTCCACTGTGTCCATTTTCTCCAGGTGAACTGATCTCTGTTGCCTGGAGATCAGTTGTAATCCCAGGAGATCTCCAGCTACCACCTAGAGGTTGGCATCCATATGCAGATAATTATAATATATTTCACATTGTTCCCCCGCCTTTAAAAAAACAGTTCAGAGAGCATAGAATTAGGACCTCATTCAATTCCATGTCAACATCGCTGTCTTCAAAGAAGACCTTGAGGTAGGCAATGGCAAACCACCTCTGTTCATCCCTTGCCTTGAAAACCCTATGGGGTTGCCATAGGTTGGTTGTGACATGATGGCACTTTCCACCACCATGCCACCAAACAAAAGAGGGGTCATCTTACATTATACCAGTTGGTGTAGTGGTTAAGTGTGCGGATTCTAATCTGGGAGAAGCAGGTTTGATTCCCCACTCCTCCACTGCTGCTGGATGACCTTGGGCAAGCCATAGTTCTGTTACAGCTGTTCTTGAAGAAGCAGTTCTTGAAAGAGCTCTCTCAGCCCCACCTCCCTCCCCGGGTGTCTGTTGTGAGGAGCAGAAGGGAAAGGGATTGTAAGCCACTTTGAGGCTCCAAGTGAAGGGCAGGGTATAAATCTAATCTCTTCTTCTTCTACATAGAATTTACAGTTATGTCCAATAATATTTTAAGGGGATTGCCTTATATTCAGGGCCGTCTTCCTTTTGAGAAAATATGCTACACTGTTATACATTTCTTGTGTCCCCAAGTGGTGGGAATAGGGTTGCCAGGTCCCCCCGGCAGTCAGGGCTTTGCCCACCCAATGGGCCCCTTACCCACTGGCCTGGATCCGGCCACTGGGAGGAACCCCATCCCCAAAGTGCCGGCATCACGATGACATGCCCGGTGTGATGATGTCACCTGGAGGTGACGTCATCATGCCGGGGCACGTTGCAGGGGGATGCTCTAGCATTTGAGGGAAAACTCTATGGTTTTCCCTCAAATGACAGTGCCCCTGCCCCCAACATGCCTGACACAATGACGTCACTTCCTGGTGACGTCATCTTCTGCACGCCAAAGAAGTCCTGGAGAGGGACCGGGACACCCACCACCACCGCAAGCCAGGTAAGACCTGGCAACCCTAGGTGGGAAGGTCCAGAGACAGTGCTACTGGGATTCGGTTCTGTTATCTCTGGAAATACATGACTTTTCCCAAACCACAGGTACTCACAGTGATGGTTATTCTAACAGGAATTCTTTTGACTCAGGCATAAGTAGGAAGCACTACAGCTTACCACTTACTGGGAAACAAACGTAAAAGAAAAAGATGGTGGCTACTGGAATATGTATCCTATACTGGCCCAGTTATTTAAACCTTTTGTAACACTACTGTACTGAAAAGTATTGGAGTCGGGAGTCCATGGAATAGTGAAACAGCTAGATCTTTATTGCTGGTCCGGATGAAGCATATAACCCAGGGCTCGAAGCCCTCCTTTTATGCTGGTCAGGGATAATCCCCTGACCTCACCCAACTGGCCGGATAGGCTATTATCAGTCTATTTACATCTCATAGGTTCCCTAGGAGAAACCTAGGTACATGATTGGTGGCCGTTTTGAATCCACCTGGCCTTTGTTCTACCTGGCTGAAGCTCAGGTAGTTTCTTGGCCATGTGCTCTGGCCACATGGCGGTCGCCACTACTGGAGCACATGGTGACTGCATGGTTAATACATAACATGTACATTCCCTTTGGAGAAGAGAGCACTGCAGACTTGTTTTATTTGCAAATATACAGGCAAATACTGTTGGAGGCAAAGAGGCCATCCTACCCTGATCCCCAGTGAAAGAGAAGTCCCACACCCCATGATGTTTCCAACCAATAGTTTGCTCTCTGTTTGCTTCCCTTTTTGCCTTGCTTTCTGTTCCAAACTTAAAACTGTTTTCTTCACAACACACACACACACATGCATACCTTTTCCCCTTCTCTCTTCTCCTCAACTGGAGGTGACACCAATATCCAATTCACTGAAGAGTTATTAAGAGACTGTCTCCCAACAGAAGAGCTAGATTCAAGCAGTGCCTCAGAGATCAGCAAGATTTTCCGGGTATGAGCGTTCAGGAGGCAAAGCTCCCTTCATCAGCTTTGACTCTCAAAAGCTTATGCCCTGAAAATCTTTTTGGTCTCTACGGCGCTACTGGGCTCAAAACCAGCTTTTCTGCCTCAGACCAGCATGGCCATTCTCTGAAACTGTCTCCCAGTAATTGGTTCTCATTGAGGATACATCCGTAGAACATTAAAGTTCTTTTTGTCTAAGACCCTGACCACATCAGGTATCACTTCAGGGACTACAAGTGACATAAGTTTAGAGTAAAGCTTATTAACAGACCTGTTCAAAGTCATCAGACAGCAAACACATGCAGTGTGTGTGTGTGTGTGTGTGTGTGTGTGTGTGTGTCTAAACCTGGCAGAGCTTGAGGACGCATAATAATAGCTGGCTAGGATCCTAGAATGGACCAGCAGGGAAACAGGGATCCTAGAGTAAACCAATTGAGAAACAATGTAATGTAAATAGCCTATCACTGGGAGTGGGGGGTGTAACCTTTTCCATGCATAAACACCCAGCTTCGGCCAGGCAGTCTTTGTCTTCTTTCTCCTGGCTGAACTCACTAATAAACTATGAGCTGATCACTACATGCATTTTGAACCCAGTATATTTCAGTGAGCCTGGGATGGTGTACTGGCAATCAAAGAAGCCTCTTTGATGGGTACATGATAGAAAGCCTTTTCAGGGGCAGCCCCGCGATTATGGAGCAACCTCCCCAGGGAAGTGTGCCTGGCCCCATCACTTTCGATATTTAGGAGGGAATTGAAGATGGTTTTATTTAGGACTGCATTTAAGACTGCTTAATTTATTAGCAAGGGGCTGCAGTGGCTCGAGTGGTTAAGACGCTGAACTGCAGGTCAGTAGTTCAGCAGTTAGAGACCTCAGTGCTACATGACGGAGTGAGCTACTGTCTCTGGTCCCAACTCCTGCCAACCTAGCAGTTCAAAAACAAGAAATTGCAAATAGATAAATAGGTACCGCTTCGGTGGGGAGATAGCAACGTTCCGTGCGTCTCAGTGTCTAGTCATGCTGGCCACATGACCACGGAGACATCTTTGGACAGCGCTGGCTCTTTGGCTTGGAAACGGAGATGAGCACTGCATCCCTAGAGTCGTATTCGACTGGCTTTCGAGCAAGGGAAACCTTTACCTTTACCTTAATTTATTAGCAGTTCTAAATTGTGGTTCCAAATTCTGTTTTAATTTTTTAAAATGTTTTATAGGTGCTCTGTTTTATTTTGTCAACATTGTAGGCCACCTTAGGCTCCTTAAGGAAGAATAGCAGCTAATAAATGTTAAATAAATACCCAGGAGTACCTAGAGAGTTCTAGATGCTGGTGCTATTAGGAGTTCTAGGGGTAGAGTTCTAGGACCCTAGCTCCCAGGGCCTTCATATGTGGTATATTTTGTCCCAAGTACATCCCTGCCAGGCACATCACCGGGGGGATGCTCTAGCATTCAGCCAAAAACTCTGTGATACCATACAGTTTGTGACCGAATGCTAGAGCATCCCCCAGCGACGTGCCTAGTGCGATGATGTCACTTCCAGGTGACATCATTGTATGTGTACACACCAGAACAGCCAGGAACGGAGTCACTGTCCCCCCGCTGGCAGAAGGTAGGGACCTGGCAACACTACACCATCCCCTAAGCAACCTACTTAGCCAGCCTCCCAGAACAGTGGCTAGTGAGGAACCAAGTGGTTGTCATGGCAATGCCCTTGCCATCCAGTCAGGCCAAGGGGCAACCTCACATCTCTCCCAGCAATGTGCCTACTACTGCAATGGTATTGTGGTCTGGCCCCTGCAGAGTAAGCATGACTCCCTTGTAGGCATTGCATCTACTGCCTCCTCCCTGTCTGATAAGCTGAGGCCCTTAGGGCCCTGACACACACACACACACACACAAACACACACACACCATTTTTTATTGAAAATTTGCATAAAGTACAATATATTATGATAGTATAAACAACTGCAACAAGAAACAAAGGACAATTATCCAAATATGTATATTTAGATGTACAAACTTATGAGGGAGCTATCATGAGGTCAGTGATTGAAAACCACAACTGTTGGGTGGGGGAGGAACCAAAACCCCAACCAACAAAAGGGGCAGACAAGAGAAGAATGTTGTTAGCCATCCTGAGCCTGCAGGGAGGGCGGGATAGAAATTTAAATAATAAATAAATAATAAATAAATGAGAAGGTGAAAGTTGATGTTAACTGTTAACTAATTAGCATAACAAGACATAGAGACATTACCAAATAATTCTAAATTATGAACTATAAAGTTTATAACAGGAAACCAGAAGGTAAAGTAGTTAGAAGAGGGTGTTAATTCATCTTGTGAGACCTGGTCTAGAATTTTTTCCCATTGTTAGAAAGTCCCAAAGGGTCCTGTGCTGTGCTTTGACAGAAGGAGGGGAGGGTTTTTTCCAAGAGGAAGCTATTACTTACACCGCAGCAGCACATAGTACCATGATCAAGTATCAAGGGAATATGAAAGGAGTCCCACATGTTTAGAAATATCAACTCAGAAGGTAAGTCAGAAGGGTCTGACTGACTAACAACCCTCTCCACACCCTGAGGAGATGCATAATTAGGAACAATGGGTTTCCGAAGAAACTGTTATCTCACATTGGACTAATCCAAACAACTCCAGCCTCACTTCCCCTGTACCTACATAACCCAATTTAGCAACACTTAATGCTATTTACCAAACCTGGTAGTTTCTCCATCCAGTACTCGACACGTCATCAAAAAACCATTTACACCTATAGTCCAACACAGAAAATCTCATCAAACTTCTCCCAAATCACTGTTGACCTTCGAACAACCCATCAAGTTATTGTTTTGAGGGCAGACACATCAGCATAGTCCCAGAGAGTATTTTGCCCTATATCAAGAGCCCCTAGCCACCAGTGTGTGTGCGTGTATGCTCCTGGTACCAACAGCATGCACTCCCACATTGTGGGTTTCTTCACTTCTCCCTGTGAAATGCTGGCCATTTTGCTGCTGCTTCTGTGGACCTCTACAATAGCTGGTAATTATAACCCTGTTTACCTCAACTATTCCCACTCCTCCCTGTTTTCCTCTTAGCTAGCCTTGTAAGTGTTTAAGTGTGTTTGCATGTGTGTTTTGCCCTTTTATTTCTCTTTTAATAAAAAGCCTTTCCAGTTGAACATCCACCTGGTTTCAAGAGCAAAAACCATAGTATACATTGGTGGAGATCCCAGTTACCTGCCTCTTGCTCTGTCTCCTTAAGCTAATTCCTCCAATTAAATAGGAGACTGCCTCTTAGGTTAACAGTGGCAGGCAGCAGAGGTTGCCGACAGGAGGTCTCCTGCCACAGCGGAAAACTCAGCAACCCTAACCTATCATCTCCCACTGCTGCTTAACAGGGCAGTGGGATAGCGTACCTGGGAAGCAAATTGGCATTGCACCAATGCCATGATGTCACTTCTGGCACAAACTGGAAATGATGTTGTCACATCAATGTGGTGCTCTAGTACCCACCCAAAACTCTATGGTTTAACCAGAAGTGACATCACAGCATTGGCATGATGCCAATCAAGTAGGTCCCCACCCCCTACCATCTCCCACTGGGTGTCAGCGCTGGGCTGGCAACTATAGCTTTCAGATAACTTAACATCATGTCAATTATATTTTTCAACAGTTTTGCTCAGATGATTAAAACTTGTAATGATTGAGGAATCCCAAGCCTTTAAGTCCTCAGGGACTTCTTGCTCAATATCAATTCAACAGTTTCACACAAAAATCTCTCTTTGAAGCTCTTTTGCCGGAGAGCAGTGACTTGTAGAGCGGGAACAGTATGTTCTGGGAGATGGCTGCTGCACCTCCCGTTCACACATCTTTATGAAGCTGCTTTAACTGTAGTCAGAACATCAAGTCTACCTAGCTCAGCACTGCCGACTCTGACGAGTTGCAAGTAGTGTTCCCTCTAAACTGAGTTAGTGTGAGCCAGCTCACAGTTTTTTAGCCTCCGGCTCACACCTTTTTGTCTTCGCTCAGGGAGGATGGCTCCAGAGCCAACTAATTTATGCAGTAGCCGAATGGCTCACTCACAACTTTAATGCCAGTAGCTCACAAAGTGGAATATCTGCTCACAAGACTCCACTGCTTAGAGGGAGCATCGGTTACAACAGCCCTCTGGCTTGTCAAGGAGAGGTTTTCCCCAGCCCTGCTACACTAGATCCTACACTAGGGCCAGCATGGTGTACTTAGGGTTGCCAGCCTCCAAGTGGCAGCTGGAGCTCTCCTGGGAGTACAACTGATCTCCAGGCGACAGAGATAGGTTCACCTAGAGAAAATGGCTGCTTTGGAAAGTGAGCTGTATGGAATTATACCCCACTGAAGTTCCTCCCCTCCCCAAATCCTACCTTTCTCAACCCCCAAAATCTCCAAGTGGTCCCCAGCCCAAAAAAGTATTCATCTAGCCTCAACTCCAGGCCAGGGCCTTTTCGGCTCTTGATGTGGTGCTGGCCCTGGCCTGGTGGAATGCCCTTCCAGATGAGATATGGGCCCTGTGGAATCTGATTCAGTTCTGCAGGGCTGGTAAAACAAAAATGTTTCACCAGGCATACGGCTGAGGGAGTGAAGTTTCCATCTAAACTGGCCTCCCCATCACCAGTCACCTCTCCGCCACACACTCTGTCATTGTACCAGTCTCCACTGACACATAGGTGGCACAACCTCACTCTGGATAACTTTATTAGTGCTTAAGTTGCCATCTCATTTTAAAACTTGATTCGTTGTTGCATTAATCCGTTTTCACCAATTAATCTATGAAATGCTCTTTTAACTCGTTGTTACCTGCCATGAGCCTTGCTGTGCAGGGGAGGGAGGGCTAAAAGTCCAAATAAATAAATAAATAAATATTTCCCAACCTGGAGCTGGCAAACAGTGTTCCCTCTAAGCTAAGTTGGTGTGAGCTAGCTCACAGTTTTTTTAACCTCCGGCTCGCACATTTTTGTCTTAGCTCAGGATGGATGGCTCCAGAGCAAACTAATTTATGCAGTGGCCAAATCGCTGGCTCACAACTTTCAATGCCCGTAGCTCACAAAGTAGAGTTTTTGCTCACAAGACTCCAAAGCTTAGAGGGAGCATTGCTGGCAACCCAAGGTGTAGTGATTGAAGTGTCAGCCAAGGATGTGGGAAACTCAGGTTCAAATCCCCACTCTGATATGGAAGCTTGCTGAGAGACCTTGGGCCTCACAGGGTTGCCGTGAAGATAACATGGGAGAGAGAACAATCTAAGCTGATTTGGGTCTTCATTGGAAAGTAAGGCAGGATGAAGAAGAAGAAGAAGAGATTGGATTTATTACCCGCCCGTCACTTAGAGTCTCAGAGCAGCTTACAAACTTCTTTCCTTTCCCCTTCCCACAACAGGCGCCCTGTGAGGTAGGTGGGGCTGAGAGAGCTCTGAGAGAAACTGTTCTTTTTCAAGACGTTATGTCCTAATGGCAACCGCGCACATGGTCAGAGAAACGCACATGGCTGGGCTCGCTACCAGAGCTCCGCTTCGGGAGACAATAGTCCAGCCGGATTGTAAATTAGACTGAGTGGCCACCCAGGTTCCACCAGGGGACCTATGGTTTAAGGTAACACACGACTAATCCTATCAAGGAGTAATCCTATCAGGGAGTGGGTGTAATCTTATCAGGGTAATCCTATCAGGGAGTTTGGGCAAGGCCAGGGGTGTGGTTTATACATGTATTTAAGCAGACCCCCGAGCCCTGTTCAGTAGCCTGGAAGTCAATAAACTTATGAGCTGATTTCACTGCAACGCGTCTCTGGACTCAGTACTTTATACAAGAACAGCTGTGCCAGAACTATGGCTTGCCCAAGGTCATCCAGCAGGTGCAAGTGGAGGAGTGGGGAATCAAACCCGGTTCTCCCAGATTAGAGTCCCCTCATTTAACCACTACACCAAACTGGTGTAATATAGGTTGCGATCACACACACACAACTAGCCCTGACATAGGTGTGAATGCCAGGCGGATTAAAGGAGCGTGATTACACATCAATATCTGGGAAGTGCCCCACAGCTGTCGGCAACCCGTTTTGCTCCACCGCACAAGCGAAGTTAAAAGACACCTCAGAAAGTCCAGTAGCAAATGGGTTGCTATAAACCACAGACAGACTTTCCCGCGTCGGATTGCTCCAGCGTGCTCTCCATGTCATTGTTTTTTCCGCTTCTCAGCATACACATCATCGTACACTCCCACACACTCCATAGAGAGACCTCAGGGCTGAGGTGCGAATCATCAATCCCTCATTTAAGTGCATCAGAGACAAACGGCAAAAAAAGAAAACCTGACTCACCCACGGTTGCATCTGATCACAGCTTCAAAAGACTGTAATTGCGCAACTGTGGGTCAACTTCTGCCAGAGGAAATAGCCTCTCTTCCCCCCCCCCCCCCCCCGCTTTATCTCATGCATATGATCACAACCAAAATGAACGAATGAATGAGAGAATTGGATCTGAGTCTTCCTGAATATGATGCATGTGATCTACCGTAGAACTATGGGTCCTGAGCAGAGTTGACAAGCAGAATGTGGAAAATTTCCTGGAGGTCTGGGGGAGGAGAGGGTGGAGTTTGGGGAGGAGAGGGAGCTCATCAGGGATGTGGTGCCATAGATGCCACCCTCCAAAGCTGCACTTTTCTCCAGGGGAACCTGATCTCTGTAGTTTGTAGATCAGCCCTGATTTCAAGCAAACTAAAGCAGGGGTGTCAAACATGTGGCCCAGGGGCCAGATCAGGCCCCCGGAGGGCTTCTATCAGGCTCACACTGGAACTGGCCATCTCCTGCTTCCAGTTCTGTTGCTGCTGCTGCATCATAGTTGGCTTCACCAGGCTCTCTCAATCACTCAGCCATTTCATGTTTTCCCCTGGGTCCTAGGCTCTGTGGTGAATGTCAATAAATCAAAAGTAGGTTTGCAGCTTACAGGTACACACTTGAACAGCATACTCAAGATTGCAACAGCACAGACATTTGATGCAATAATTCAGAACAAGAGGTGTCAGTTATCAGATACTGTTAAATAAACAAAATATTGCAAGAGTGTTAATGTTTTAAGCATGTTTTTATTTTAAGTAAAAAAAAACCTTTGTGTTTTTGTCCTTTATAAAGTTTATATCTCTGCTACCTGGCATTACATTTTATGACACACATGGCCCGGCCAAACGAGGTCAGATCCGGCCCTCATAACAAATGAGTTCGACACCCCTGCTCTAAAGGTTAGTAGCCTTAGCCTCTGATTTATGGTCATGTGCGAATCAGATTTCCTTCTCATTAAGCCACACAAATCCAGCAACCAAATGTGCATCTGCATAAGCAGCACTGACTTTCATAAATGGAGCTCTGGAGCTGAAGTGTTTGAGCACAGACTGTGAAGCTGGGCTCATTTTTGTGAGGTATAGAAAACCCAGCACTTTGGAATTCCCAGGGCTTATTTGGAGTTCTCTTAGTGCTGAAGCACATGAGAAGAAAATCCCCTTGTGATGTACCAGTTGCTACTGGGATGTTCTGTTTCAGTTTGCAAATGAAGGAGTAAATGTTTGAATCCCTCCCTCTGCATGCAAAATTATTGTGTCAGAGATGGGAGTAAAGTTGAGAGAAGGGTGCAGGAGACCCATTTGGCCTGGGCTCAGGGGCAAAGGGGGATTCATGTTTAGGCACTTGTTAATTTTTTGGCATTTGATACATTGCAAAATTTGTTTTTACATACACCATGTCATTTTTTTTTTTAATTATTATGGCCAGGGACCTCAAAAGCTGAAGGTGTCCCAGGTCTTTATGGGCCTCTGAGAAGGCCTGATGGGAGGTGGGGGAGCCCTTTCCTTCTGACATTCTTGTTTGCATGTTAAACAGCAACTGTAATGGGGGAAGGATTTGAATTTCCATTCTCCACTTGGAGTCTGCTGCAGTATGTCGTAGCGACAGGCTCCTTGGGGTGGGGAAGACTCTTTGTTGTTCCGTTCTTTGATACCGTTTTTGTTCCACACCAACACAATAAGAACTTGCTTTAAACCCTCTCATCAAAGGAACAGGTATACATTATACAGTATCTAGATGCTGGTAGCAAGAGCGGACACTGCTCCAGATAAATAATGCATTTGTACCTTTCTTTGCTCTCCAGCGGTGCCCTTACACTCCAGACTGAATTGAATCAGTTCACCTCAAACAGGCCCCAGAAAATAATGAACATCAAGGCCTCTGCCTTTTTGACCTGCCACGGCAGCCTTCCTTTTGCTTCATCTCATTTCTATAACAATAATGATCCCGTTTCTCTCTTGGGGTAATTAGGCTAGCCTAGTTAGTGGTCAGCGTTTTCTGCTCAATCGTCCTGCAAGGCCACTGAACAAAGAACCATCCATCATACGAATCACAGATGCTCCTACTCAGGTGGTGAAAGGAGCTGAGCTCGAATATTCCATGTACGTTGGCAAGTGCACTCAGGCAGTGCCACAGAACGCCAGCAAGGCAGCCACTAATGACCTGGTTCCATTAACAAATGCTCATTTGGGTGGTAAATGACGCAAGACAAAGAAGAAATGCAATTTTGGCTGCCCATAAAATCAAAAAGATGGCCACCATTACTGCCACACAAAGCTTATAATCAGTGATACTTTTTATTGGCTCAGTTCAGCTGCACTGTAGCCAATTAAAGCTATGTTGTGATGGTACCGAAGGAAATAAAAGTGTTTAGTATCTTCCACAGTGCTTTTCCCCAATTACCTTAATTTTGGCCATTCTTAACATGTGTCCTTAATGTCAGGCAGTCAACTCTATCCCCAGACAAATGAACTCAGTTTGCCATTTGCAGTTTCACATGCTTAACCTTTGCATCATTACATCCAGGTACTCAGAAGGTTTTTTACCAAAGCAGGTGAAAGGAACCTTTGGATGAAAAGAAGATTCTCTCATTTCATCATGATGTCCACACAGAGAATCCCTTAGGCTGACTGTACCCCTCCTCAGTACATATGTGACATAATTATTAATCCAGCTCCAGCCGTAATGACACGGTCTTCTTTTGTAATCTTTGCTTTGTTCTGATCAAAATAATAGCAATTGACCAACCAATTACAGCAAATTTGATTGATTGTATGTTGGGGAAAAACAAGACCTGCTTGGCTAGTCCAGTGAAATGTAATGTGATTGGACATCAGAATTAATCAAACGAACAGGAGTATTGATGAGAGCTAAAATACCAGTTCCTGCTTTGCTAATGCAGATGAGGACACTTGTGGGGGGGAGGGATCAATATTAAAAGATTTAAATACAGTCCTATAAAGCCACAAAATGCTCTATTTTGAGTTCTTTCAGGGTGAGAGAAGGATTCATTGGAACAAATGAGCAGAAGAAAAAACACAATAGTATTAATAGGGCCAAGGAAAGGGTACGTACATCACAAGTAAATTTGATAGTAAACAAAGAAAAGGGACATATCAACGCTCCAAAGTAATTTTCTACATGGTAGGAAGAAATAAGAAAACGGCCAAGGTTGAGATCAAAAGGTACTTGCTGCAGTGAGTTTGTTGAGAGTAAGCTGATCTAGATTTGGCCATGGCCTTGTCTGGGGGACTTCCTGAGAAACCTATGGATGCTACTCTGCAGTCGGCCTCCCCATTCACTTATTTGTTAGCATTCCACCATGCTTGCTGCCCAGCGACATGAACAAAAGGGCCGCAGGCAGTGGCGAGCAAGGGTAGTGGGAGACCTCACAAACGGGCAAGGGAAGGACACGCAGGCATGTGGAGATGTGGGTATGAGGAAGGAAAGTGTGGATGGTGGGATAGTGGTGGGTAGAAGAGGGGAGGGTGAACCTTGGAATTCTCTGCCCAGGGCCCCTCAACACATGGAACCGGCCCTGGTCTCCTCCACACCCAAATCCTTTGGTGAGAGTGCTGAGAATTCTCTATTAGAGGTCCTAAGGCAGAACCTCAGATAACTACAGTTCTCAGAGCTACTGTTTATGTCTATCCTGCTTTTCAGTAATAAACTACTCAGAGCTCATTACTGGGGATGGGCATGAACCAAACCACAAAGCAAAATCCATCACAAATTTTGCCCAGTTCGTGGTTTGTGAGCTGAAGTTCATGATGGGTCTACCATCATGAATTTCCACAAACTTTTAAAGCAGTTCATGGTAGTTCATTGATGGACCAGAAAGCAGGGGCTTAAAGGGACTCCAAATCCCTTAAAACCCCTGATTTCTGTTCCCTGCGAAAGCTGCAAAAACAGCTCAGCTGTTTTGGGCTGTCTTGTGCAGTCCCTCCCAGTTCAGTTTGGTTCGTGGTTCAGTTCATGGTTCTGCCATAGGGTTGCCAGCCTCCAGGTGGGGCCTGGGGATCTCTCGCTTTTACAACTGATCCCCAGCTCACAGAGATCAGCTCCCCTGGAGAAAATGGCTGCTTTGAAGGGTGGACTCCATGGCATGGTACTATTCTGAGGCCTCTCCCCTCCCCAAACCCCACCCTCTCCTGGCTCCACCCCCAAAGTCTCCAGATATTTTCCAACCCAGACTTGGCAACCCTATTCAGCCATGAAACATGGACTGACACAAACCACATTTTTCTGGGTCATGCCCATCCCTACTCATTACAACTAAGTTTTTAATGCAATAGCTCTTTTCAGCTATTGGGAAAACACACTCGCTCATGAAAGCCTTTGAGCATACCTGGCAGAGTTTTACTAATCTCAAGATTTTCATGTTGTAGGTTTTCATGACATTTCCATTTCATTTGAGTAATCATTGTGTTTGTCTGCGCATGTGTGACATTACCGGGGTGGGGGCTGTAGCTCATTGGTAGGCCGTCTGCTTTTCCAAGCAGAAGTTCCCAGGTTCAGGCTCCAGGCCCAGTGTTCCCTCTAAGCTGAGTTAGTGTGAGCTAGCTCACAGTTCTTTTTAGCCTCCGGCTCACACAGTTTTGTCTTAGCTCAGGAAGGATGGCTCCAGAGCAAACTAGTTTATGCAGTAGCCAAATCACTCGCTCACAGCTTTAATGCCAGTAGCTCACAAAGTAGAATTTTTGCTCACAAGACCCCACAGCTTAGAGGGAGCATTGGCTTTAGCCAGCTGAAAGAATCTGGTGATGGTGAAAGACCTCAGCTTGAGAGCCTTTAAATCCACTGCCAGTCACTGCGAACAATACTGCCCTTGACAGACAAATGCTCTGACTCGGTTTAAGGAATCCTCATGTGGCCGGGCTGAATATTTTTAAACAGAAAGATGGGATGTTAACGAAACAAAGCCGTTCTAGTCTGCGAAGCAGATAAGCTGCGAGAAGACGAGGAAGAAGAAATAAGCCTCTGCAGCTCAGTAGGAGAAAATGAGCACAGTGCTCTTCAAATGGGTAATAAGGCATGTTTCAAACATGCCATGTGGATGCGCTGATTGAAATTCCAAAGGCTGCCTCCTCTCATTAAGTTGAGCCATTGAGTCGGTAACGAGGGAGTCGCTGGCAAGCGCTGGCTGCTGGGTGAGGCACCTCATGGCACACATCTGTCTTTTTAGCCCACGAACAAAACATGCTCTGTCAGGGTAGCGCAGCAGAGTTAATCTTCTCTTCCTGCCCCATGCCAACACTTTTATCTCCTCTGTGCTTAAGCTACTTAAGCGAGTCAGGGCTTTCCTTTCGGAACATTTCGACTGGGGATCCGCCACAAATGAAAAACCGGTCGATCCACTGCAGAAGCCAGACCCAAACCCTGTAAGAATCCCCTGCTGCAGTGGAAAAGTTCTCCCTGTTGCGTACTTTATGGATGCAGCAAGAGGGCAAAACAGGCTTTGTTGTAACAGGTCCAACGAAAAGCGGAATTGTGCATAATACAGTTGGACAGAATGCTTTGTTGCTACCTAGCCAGGTCCAGCTTCTGTCCATGCCTCAGCTCACAGAGCCGGAAAAGGCCTCAAACTAATCTCCAAAGCCAGATGTGACTCAGTCCTGGGTTGCCAATCTCCAGGTGGGGCCTGAAGATCTCCTGGATTTACAACTGATCTCTGGACTACAGATACCAGGTCCCCCAGGAGAACATGGCGCTTTTTTTTGGAGGACGGACTCTTATGGCATTATACCTCACTGATGTCTCTCCCCTCCCCAAAAAAATTCCTGCCCTCCCCAGGTTCCAAGCTCAAATTTCCAAGAATTTTTTAACCCAGAGTTGGTAACTCTCCTTACAGAACTCAAAGTGGCTCTTTAGAAAAGAACTCTTTAAATTAAAGTATACTGGAGGAGTATACGGGATGCTAGAAGAACCAGTATGTGGAAATCGCAGGCAAAGATTTTTAGAGGACTGAAGGTAGAGTTGCCATGCTGATCGTTGTGGACCTCCACCTGCCCCCCCCACACACACACTCTGGCTCCCAGCCTTCCTCTTCGGAGCAGCAGGAGGGGAATCTTGGGGGGAGATGTGGGGCAAATGCTGTGACATCACTTTCTGTCAAGTGGTTGGAAATGATGTCATAGCATACGCAACGCTGTAGAAATTTCCCTATGGTATGTGCTGGGATTTCCCCAGGGGATTTCTAGAGTATTGTGGACACTCTGGTGTCACTTCCAGCCACTCAACCAGAATTGACCTCACAGTGTTCCCCCTTCTCAGACTCTTCCCACAAAAAAGTTCTCAGGATTACCAGAGGAAGGCTGGCTACTCTTAAATGGTAAACATGTCTGAACTGGGCCATTTCAGAGTGTAGCTCAGTCTCTTCTGTACAGTTTCCCCTGCACATAAAAACTCAGTATCTAGCCTTCTCCCTAACACATTTGGTGCAGGGATTTTTTGTATGGAAGTTCTGTTATACAAGCCCCTATACACACACCATTAACATGAAGTGGTAAAACAAACAGGTTTGTTGCTGCAATACCTAGTGAAGTGTTAAAATGAGTCATCAAATCCAAGGCCTAGCTGATGGAGCCAGGTCCCTCGCTTTGGGAGGAGACCTTCCACTCCAGCCCCTGGGCTACTACTGCAGCAAAGGAATCAGTATCAGTTAGGGTTGCCAAGTCTTCTTCACTTACCGGCGGGGGGGAGTCCTCCATGGTCTGGGAGCTTCCCCGGTGCGCGTGCAAAGCATGCACGCCCGCTGACATCACCCGGAAGGGACGTCATCACGTTGGGGGCGTTGCCAGGGCGATGCTCTGGCAATCACCCCAAAACTCTATGGTATCATAGAGTTTTGGGGCGATTGCCAGAGCGTCGCCCTGGCAACGCCCCCAACGTGATGACGTCACTTCCAGGTGACGTCATTATGTTGGGGAAGTCGTCCTGGCTGGACGACTTCGGGGGTGGGATTCCCCCCGCCGGCCAAATGCTGGCCGGTGGATCAGGAACCCCTGTAGCGGGGGATCCCCCACCCCCCGGGCTGACTTGGCCGCCCTAGTGTTAGTCCAATGCCACAACATCACTTCTGGAAAGAATCCAAAAGTGACATTACTGTGGGTAATTCTGCATCTGGCATTCATTCCACATTTTCCCAACTGGGAAGGGAAAGTGCAGCTCAAAACCACATTCAAATACCCTGGGCAAGTAGTGACTGCAAAGTCACCCCGAACAGCCATAAAACTATCTAGAAGGTACCATCAAATCCAATAATCAAAGGAAGTGAAAGCAGCTTGGAGGTGTGGAGGCTGCCATAAAATCCAATGATCAAAGGAAGTGAAAGCAGCATGCAATGCAGAGGGGAATTTCTGTTCCAACCTGGGTTTTGTAAAACAAAGGAGGGAAAAGCCAATGCAAAATCAGTCTCAGTTTTAGGGTTGCCAGGTCTGGGTTGGAAAATACCTGGAGACTTTGGGGGGTGGCTCCAGGAGAGGGTGGGGTTTGGGGAGGGGAGGGGCCTCAGCATGGTTTTATTTATTTATTTATTTATTTATTTAATACCTTGCTCTCCCTGTGAACAAGCTCAGGGTGGCTTCCAAAAATCGGTAACCGGTACCGTAAAACCATTTACAAAGTTAAAACTTCCACATTAAAACAATCACTAGATTCTTTAAAGTGCTAGTATTAATAGTCGTCTTCCAGTACTAAAGATGGCATACTGTATGATCTCCAACAAGTTCATTTGGTCTTCAGGCTTGCATGATGGTGTAGCTCAGTCTCCAGGCCAGGGCTGACCAATACCACAGATGTCAGTAGTGGTGGTGTTAATGGTGTGGCGGCTCCTAATTGAAAGCCTGGTGGAAGAACCCCATCTTGCAGGCCCTGTGGAACTGTAAAAGGTCCCGCAGGGCCCTGATCTCCTCCGGGAGCTCATTCCATCAGTAAGGAGCTGCCACCAAGAAGGCCCTGGACCTAGTGGTTGCAAACCTGGCATCCCTAGGGCCTGGAATGGTCAAGCAATGTTGCGCCCTTAACTGTAGTGCTCTCTGGGGTATATACAGGGAAAGGCGGTCCCTCAGGTATGTCATACCCTGGCCATATAGGGCTTTAAAGGTGAGTACCAGCATCTTGGAGTGGATTCGGTATACTATTGGTAGCCAGTGCAGTGCCTTCAGCGCAGGCCGGATGTGCTTCCATTTAGGGAGGCCCATCAGAAGCCTGGCCACAGCATTCTGCACCAGCTGCAGCTTCTGGATCTGTGACAAGGGCAGTCCCATGTAGAGAGCATTACAGTACAATGCCATAGAGGCCACCCTTCAAAGCAGCCATTCTCTCCAGAGAAGCTGATCTCTGTCAGCTGGAGATCAATTGTAAAAGTGGGAGATTTCCAGGCCCCACCTGGAGGCTGGCAACCCTGCTCAGTTGGAACCACACTCTAGGATTCACCCGAAGTGCAGAGTATCGGGAGAGTCCTAGAACATCACCCTAATGCAGTGATGTCACTTCCAGGTTGATGCCTGAGGTGACATTGCAGCTTTGGCATAAGGCTGAATGTTTGGACTTCACCCCTCACACCCCTCCCAGGGGTTCCCGTGCTTGGCTGGCAGTCCTAGGCCTAGCTCTTAATTTAGCCTGTTACTTCTGAAAGGTTGTCATAGCAAGTTAAACTAAAAGCTGGCCCCATGATGGAACACTCAGATGACAGTTCTTCTCCCTCAATATTTAGCCTCCACTGACAGGGGAGAAATTACTACGGATGGAAAAGGAGCCCCTAAAGTGGTAGCCTGACGTGGCTCATAGGTGGAAGGAACTTCTGTGATTATTTATGACAGGGAAATGTCAACGCATAATAAATATTCTCCCGTAGAGGAGTTTTCTTGTGAACATGCAAGAAAGCTGTTGTAATGTGTACAAGGACAGATTTCTTCTTTTTTTTCCAGTTTTGTCCCTCTTGGGTTCCTGTACAGTAATGGTTTCCATATATCATTGCCCTGCATGAACTGCAGTGCCGCAATCTGAAAATTCTTGTCAACAGAGTAAAGGGTGTCCTACAAAGTAAGAGGCCTTTTGCATATGGAAATATGAGAAGCAGTCAGTCCTGCTGAACAGGGCACCAACTTGGGCAACAAGATAGTTCCTGACTGAAGAGCTGCACTTTTCTCCCCCTCTGCATTCCTGCTATAGCTGTTCTAGCAGAAAGAAAGAAAGCAGACAAGGGGAGGGTCCTGCGCCCCTTTTAAACTAGGTTAGGTGTGACGCAGAGGGGATTCCACAATAATATAAAAGCTATAAAAATAGCGACAATACCCAAACTAACAGTGTCAAGCTGAGCAAGGTTACATCCTTCTAGTGTAATTGAATTCAAGGGGCTTAGAAGTGTGTAACTCTAATTAGGACTGCACTCCAAAGCGTCAATAAAAGTAAGCTAAAAGAATTATAAAATTTAAGAAAAATCATTAGAAATAACAGGGAGTGAAAAGAGCCGTTTAATATTCATCTTATAAGTACTCTCAGAATCAACAGCAAGCTGCTTTGCCCTGACCACATCAACCCAATCTCGTCAGATCTCGGAAGCTAAGCAGGGCCGACCCTGCCAAGTAATTGGAAGGGAGACCTCCAAGGAATACCAGGTCTTGGGATGCAGAGGAAGGCTGTCAAGCTGCCTCTCTGAAATGGCCAAACCTCACTAGGGGTCGCCAGAAGTCGCCATGACTTCCAGGCATGCAAGCGCGCGCACACACACAAAAATCCACAAAACCCCCCAGCAAGCTGCTTTTAGTTCAATTAACATGGCAGCTAACTGCCCCTTCCCCTGTAGTACAGTTGCCAGGTCTGGGAGAACAGGGAATGGGATTGGCTGTCAGCCAACAGCATGATGGCACACCTCTCTAGGCTGAAAGGTTAAGGTAAAAACCATAGGGTTTTCAGCGATTCCTAGAGAGGACTGAGTATCATCATACCATTGAGTTTTGGCCAATTCCTAGAGAGGTGTGATATCACTTCTGGGTTTCCCTGGAAGTGAGGCCATGGTCTCAGTGAACAGTCATTTTTTTGTTTATTTGTTTTATGTTTTTCCCACCACTGCTCTGAGCAGCAGTGGGAAACTCCAGGTGGAGGTGGGGGATCCTCCACCACCACCAGGGGCTGGCAACCCTACCTTTATTACCACTGAAAAAGAAAAAAGGGAAAGATGGGGAAATGGACCATCTGATAATCTGATCTCAGAGGATGCTTGGCTCCTTCTGGGCTTCATTATCCCTTTCCTGACCCTTCCTCGCCCTTGTATTACAACCAACATATTGGTCATAGGGCTTCTGGCATACCCCTGCCTTACCAATAGAATGGCTGCACAAGGTCACACAAGATAATATCTGGAGAATCTGTAGACAAGTACTGGACAAACCAGGAATCTGAGCAAACTGCTTTTCCACTACTGTGCACCCATCAGTCTCATGCAAACAATATTCCTGGCTCATTGTTTACTACAGGGGAAGGAGTGGTGGTGGACAAGCCAACTTCCTGCAAAGCTTGTCTGCCATCACTGATCCCCATTAACAATCCTCTAAGGAACCCCAGGGATTTGGGGGAAAGCTGTGGCTAAGTGGTAGAGCATCTGCTTTGCATGCAAAAGGTTCCAGGTTCAACCCCTCCATTTAGAAGGATCAGGTTAGAGGCAATGTGAAAGTCCTCTACTTGGGACAGTGAAGGACTGCTTGCCAGTCCGAGTGGACACTAATGACCTGGATAGGCTAATGGTATAAGGAAGCTTCATGTGTTCAGGTGACAAACCTCAAAGGATCTGGATAGCCCGTCAGATCTTGGAAGCGAAGGATGGTCGGCCTTGGCTAGTATTTGGATGGGCGACCAGGGGCACAACACAGAGGCAGCCTACGGCAAACCACCTCTGAAAGGTCTCTTGCCTTACAAACAAGTCTAGCTCACCACCTAGTGGTGGATAATGCTAAAAGAACTAGAACTTCTGGCTGCCAGGCAGTCTTAGGATCTCCTGGCTATACTACACACCCCGCCATACGATAATTAATGAATCACCTCAAAGGAATGGCAGAGTTCTCCCAGTGGTGGTTCAATACGATGTGCTATTTAGTTAGTTATTTGCTTTACTTATAGTCTGCCTTTCTCACTGGGACTCAGCGTGGATTACACAGAATGAGTCACTACAATCAACAGGATGATACAATCGATAACCAGTGCAATAGGATTAGGACTGCAGAAATCTGGAACCAACTGGATGTCTAAAAACAGAACTGAAGCAAAGCATAAGTATTCACATGACACACTAAAAGGTACAAAATTACATAACAGGATCCTATTTAGAGTAAGCTATATGTGGTAGGATAGACCACAGTTCCTAATCATTTATCCAAGCAACTTTGTGAATCGTTTTGTATAGTGCAGCCCTATTACATGCGTAGAAAAACCCTCCTGACTATTTCAGTTTTGCACAGTTTGCAGAAAGCCAGGAGAGTAGGTGCCTTCCTCACCTCCTCAGGCAGGCCATTGCAGAAGAAGAAGAAGAAGAAGAAGAAGAAGAAGAGATTGGATTTATATCCCGCCTTTCACTCCCCAAGGGAGTCTCAGAGCTTCTTACAAACTCCCCCTCCCCACAACAGACACCCTGTGAGGTAGGTGGGGCTGAGAGAGCTCTTTCCCAAGCTGTCCTTGAGGGAACAGCTGGTACAGAGCTATGGCCTGCCCAAGATCATCCAGCCAGGTGCAAGTGGAGGAGTGGGGAATCAAACCCGGTTCTCCCAGATTAGAGTACACGCACTTAACCACTACACCAAACTGGCTCTGGTGGAAGCCACATTGGAGAAGGCACCAATGCTCCCTCTAAGCTGTGGGGTCTTGCGAGCAAAAATTCTACTTTGTGAGCCACTGGCGATTTGGCTGCTGCATAAATTTGTTTGCTCTGGAGCCATCCTCCCTAAGCTCGGACGAAAGTGTGTGAGCCGGAGGCTAAAAAACTGTGAACTGGCTCACACTAACTCAGCTTAGAGGGAACACCGGAAGGGAACTGTACGAGCAGTTTTAGATTTTTAGCAGTTTTAGATTTTGTCCGTTTGCAGGGTGGCCCCTGCAGAAGGCTCTGCTCAGATGAGCAAAGCTATCAGGGCAGAGCACGGGGGGAGAGGCGGTCCCGGAGATATGAAGGACCAAGACCATGAAGGGCTTTGTATATGCCAGCCAATACCTGAAAGTGAGCCCGGTGACTGATAGTCAGCTAATGGAATGAGTGCAAAATGGTATTGATGTGCATGCGCCATCCCATAGTTGAGCCGCAGCATTCTGCACCAACTGGAGTTTCTGAGTTGATGGGGGGGGCCTCCAACATCCCTACCCGCTCCAGTCGCCTCTTCTCCTTGGCCACCCACAACCCATTTCACGGTGCCTGGCCAGGAGCCCGAAAAACTAACGGTCCATTCTTCCCTTTTTCACCAGGCATCTTTAAGGACAGCACAGTGGCCATGCATGCCAAGTAGGGCTTCCTGATCACACAAGAATTTGTGTGTGGCTGTGTGGGTGTAAGTAGGGCTGCCAAGCCAACTTGGGAAATATCTGGGGACTTTGGGGGTGGAGCCAGGAGACTTTGGGGGTGGAGCCAGGAGAAAGGAAGTGACATCATTTTGTGAAGTCACATCCTGTGATGTTGCTTCCACATGCTTCCACATGAACTCATGAAGTTTCCTAATACTGAATCAGGCCATTGGTCCATCAAGGTCAGTACTGACTACTCAGACTGGTAGTGGCTCTCCAGGGTCTCAGGCTGAGATCTTTAATGTCACCTATGACCTGATCCTTTTTTAGCTGAAGAGGCTGATACCTCCTGCATGTCAAGCAGATGCTCTATCACTGAGCAACGGCCCTACTGAATCCTTCCTCATCTCGGCAGAATATGATTTTCATATCATAAGAACAGGAGAGAAGCCACAGTGGATCGGCCCATCCAGTACAGCCCATCCAGTACAACACTCTGTGTCACAACAGTGGCCAAAAATACCAGGTGCCCTCAGGAGGTCCAGCAGCGGGGCCAGAACTCCAGAAGCCCTCCCACTGTTGCCCCCCCAAGCACCAAGAATGCAGAGCATCACTGCCCCAGACAAAGTGTTCCATTTAGACCTTGTGGCTATAATAGCCACTGACAGACCTCTGCTGGATGGGGACAGAGAGAGAGAGACAGACAGACAGACAGACAGACAGAAAAAAGAAAGAAGGAGAGAGAGAGAAGGAAAAGAGCTGGCACAGGCACTTACTTCCATTTAGACCTTGTGGCTAATAATAGCCACTGATAGACCTCTGCTGGATGGGGACAGAGAGAGAGAGAGAGACAGAAAAAAGAAAGAAAGGGGGAGGGGGAGAGAGAGAGAAGGAAAAGAGCTGGCAGATGGATTTACCCCAGGCCCAGCAGCAGCAACCTTTCAATCTTACACCAGCCGCATGCAAAAGCAGGCCCTTCAGTAAGAGCTTAGTCCCTCGTTAATCTCTGGGCGGGGCTCTCTTGCTAACTCTTAAAGGGGAAATGTCTGGTGAGGCTTTTCACTGCAGGCTCTTCAGACATTTCCCTTTAAGAGGCCTGGAAGGGAGAGGGCCCGGCAGGCTCCGACGTTCCCCTCCTGTTGGCAGCCATTGCCTCCCCTCGGTGGCCAGTTTTGAAAAAGCGGGGGGGAAGCATGAAAAATCGGTGTTTCCCCCGCCCTACCGGGGGACTTGGCAGCCCTAGGTGTAAGGCAGTGTGGGTGTAAGGCAGTGGCAGCCACAGGGAAGGCTGCCACCCTGCCAAAATCCACCACTGCCTCGCCTTGCCTCACCATAGAGCATTCATGTGTACAGTCTTCCTAGAGTGGTTTACAGCGGCCTGCTTCGGGCCTACGTGGTTCCCAAGCTGAGGAAAGTACATTTTGTTGTTCAGAAGAGTTTCTGTGTCTTGGATATAGCATAGCCTCCCTGCTGACAGATTTAATATTTAATCAGGCCTTTTTATTATTCCTCAGTCAGGACCTGATTAAATACAAATCTGGTCATGTGGGGGGCACATTTATCCCTCTGAAAACCACTGTGCCGATGTGTCCAACACAGTGACCACTTCCTGTAACAAAGGAGGATAATTTGTCATTGACAGAAGTTGATGCGGACTTTTTCCCTCACACTGGGATGAGGTCAAGGGACAAAGGACAATTGATTTTTTTTCCTGATTAATATACAGCTTTTAGTCAGCGACTGAGCAATAGTAGAAATTGCCAGGGCTGTATTTTGACTTGAAGCTGAAATCGCACTTGAAATCAATAGGGAGTCTGCTTCAGAATCAATGGTTCTGGGCCAAGGAGTAAATATTGAGGGCCAGATCCACACAGGGTGTAAGCTTCCTCCAATATGGCAATGCCTCTACTAAACCGTGGAATAGTATTGTGGTTTCTTTGTTTGCTAGTGTCACATATGTATCTGAACACTCTTCTGCTGTTTGGAGAATAGATCTGGAGAAGAAAGACCCTACAGGTGTCTTTAGAAATTTGCCAACTGTTGCAACTGAGACAATAAATGGAAAGTAATTTTAAAAAGTAAAAATGTTACTTTAAAAGCATAATGGGAGAGCAATGTGCACAGTTATTCCAAACACTGGGCTTTGAGTAAAATGTTTAAGTCTAGCACAGCAAGAAAACCACACAGATAACACTGTGACACAAATGTTTAAGTCTAGCACAGCTTTAGCAGTTGTTTTGCTTCAGTTCTTTGGTCACATATAAGACTACTTCCCTGACCCAACTGGCCTGGGCTAGCCTGATCTTTTCATATCTGGGAAGCTAAGCAGGGCTGGCCCTGGTTAGCACTTAGATGGGAGGCTACCAAGGAAGCCTAGGGTTGCTATGCAGAGGCAGGCAATGCCAAACCACCTCTACTTATCTCTTGCCCTGAAAACCACCTGGGGTCACCATCAACACTCCCTCTAAGCTGTGGAGTCTTGTGAGCAAAAATTCTACTTTGTGAGCTACAATTTGGCTACTGCATAAACCAGTTTACTCTGCAGCCACCCTTCCTGAGCTAAGACCAAAATGTGTGAGCTGGAGGCTAAAAAACGGTGAGCTAGTTCACACTAACTCAGTTTACAGGGAATACTGGTCACCATAAGTCAGCTGCAGCTTCAAGGCACTTTCCACCACCCCCAAGTTCTGCATTCATTTCCCTTTTAGAAGCATTCAAGTTAATCTCAATGGCATTTATCTTGCAGTCCTCTTCTGGTAGTGTAAAAGAAGAAGGTATTTCTTAAAAGTTGTGGCACGCTGTGGCATAAAGGAAACCCCTCTATGTCCAAGTGTATTTCCACTTGGGCAAGGAATACCAGGTTGGTCTAATTTTTTTAAAAAAAATTCTTTCTTGGTTTCTAGGGGCTGCAACCTGTTATATCGCTGAGACCTGATCTAATATAAATCATGTTTTCTCACATATTTTCTCTGATGGTTTAATCTTTTCTTTATCTGTATGTATTGTTTCTAGATTTACTGATCCTTGTGAGGACAGCCTTATCTCTTCGTGTAAAGCAGTATAATGGATAAAAGGAACCTCAATGGACCACTTGTCTTCACCCATGGAAATATTTCAACTGGCCTTGGCTTGTTCTACCACTGACATTTTTGTTTACAGTTTCTACCCCTCCGAAGGCACCTCCCAGGAGACTGGTGAAGGCAGAACTTACCGTAACAATGATCTTCTGTCATCATGACATGGCTACATAATTAGAAGTAACAGGATACTCTAGGAGTCACCCTAAATTGTACGGTAAAAATCATAGAGTTTCTGGAGAACCCTAGAGTGTCCTATGATGCAGTAGCATCACTTCCAGTTACATTGCCATAAGTGACATCACAATGTCAAAAGATCACCATTTTGCCCACCTGTCCCCCCCCCCCCCCCGCCTCACTGAGTGCTGGCAGAGGCTGGGGTGTTACCCTACTGGCCATGGGAAAATGGCAATACTATTTTTGTTGGAAGTGAAGGACTGGACGATGGCTCTTTGTACCCAGCACACCACTACTACAGAGAAAATAGTAGAACTAGTAAGTTGGTGTGAGGCAAAGCACACCTGAACCCCCTCAAGGGTTAATGTGAATGCTAACTGGTTGATTCCATCCTGCAGGTGTTGCTAACTGCTCTCCCTACTCAGCCCTTATCATCTTCAAGGCCAGAGCTGGAAATGTGGTAATTAGCTTCTCATGAGAACCTTCTGCCCATAGCATGGGAGGTTCTGAATCAGGGATGATGAGGTAATTTTCTAGAGGGTTCCAGCAAGAATGCGTCCTGATTGGGTGTTATCATCACCCAATGCTGCTTGGCTAAAAACTATAACTGAGCTAAGAGCCTGGAGAAAAGGGGTAATAGACAGCAATGTAGAGAATGTATGAGTCATGGCCTTTGACTCTGGGAATTAAAGTTTGTGCCATCTAATGCAGGTCTTGAAAATGTGTTAGTTAAGCTAGTTTTCTTGTTTTCTTTGCTGTGTGATTTCAGGGTGTTGTGTTACCTGTTGAATAAACCTTTTTGTTTTGACATAAATTAAATAAAACTTCTTATAATTTTTGTAAAAATAAAGGTTTGGTTATTTGTGTACAACAGCCCTGGGGACCCACGGGGTTCACTCTTGGACTCCTTTGACAGGTGGACAGGTCAGTTTCCACAGTGTCCTTCCTCTTTTCTATCCTGTGACTATCTCTTTGTTTACCCAGATTGCTGCTCTCCAGGACTTCCTTCTTTCCCGTTAATTCCTTCTTCTCCTTTGTCTAACCTCTATAAGGGCAAGATGAGCACCTATCTCCGTTCTGGCATAGCTAGTTAGAATGCCTACTCTTCCTTTCCTATCATAGTATAAAATTTCTTAACCGTAAATGGCATCCATTTCTTTTCTAAGCAACAAACCTCACATGTGTTAGTCTGCCTGTAGCAATAAAAAAGAGCAAGAGTCCAGTAGCACCTTAAAGACTAACAAAATGTGTGGCAGGGGATGAGCTTTTGTGAGTCACTGCTCTGTTCTGAAGTGAGCAGTGACTCACGAAAGCTCATACCCTGCCACATATTTCTTTAGTCTTTAAGGTGCTACTGGACTCATGGACTTTATTCCTTAGAGCAGTAACCATCACCACCCCATCTGCTGTACAAGCCAGCTCTAAGGCTAACAATTATATCCTTCCTGTTCCCTAGAGGGAAATGGAACTGTATTTCAAGTGATGAAATCTACAAAATACCCCCAAAAAAGTAGTTGTTTCCCCCAGATTCCAAAGGACCAAGAAGTGGTTAACCACAGGGGGGGGGGGATGGTTCTGCCGAACCACAGTATCACAAGATGATGAGAGGAATTAAATAAATAAAACTTTAAAGGCCCATTGTTCTGAGTCTTTTTCTAGTGGGGTGTTCCCCCCGCCCTCCCTCTTGAATGGGGAGCATCATAGTCGGTACTATCCACAGAATCACATAATAGCGCCCAAGAGATAAAAGACTCTTTTAGTCTTTCCTGCTCAATAGGGAAATCACTTGCACTGAGTGCTTCATCTGAAAGGGCTTCTTTCTTTTCTTCTGCTTTTTCCTTTCTACAAATAGAAAGGAGGCCGATACGCCGTGCGTGCCGTGCTTCGGCATTATAAGAAATGTCACCGCAGTGCAGGTTCTTCTCATTTCTTTCGGCTTCCGTTAAAATGTACCCATCCTCCCCACAGCGGCTTCAAAGTGCCATATAATAATAGCTCACAAAAGTTCTTCAGAACCTCCAGGCTGGAAAACCTCTTGCGACAACACTATACAAATTGCTTTGAAGCCATAGCCAATTAACATGAGGGCTGGGATCTTTTTTTCCCCACTACTCTTTGTTCTACCATTATGAAAATTAGAATCACAATGGTACTATTCAGGACCAAGGGCTTGAATTTCCCCTGATGACTCTATGATATTCTTTTGATATTCACTCTGAGGGTCACAAGACTCAATGGCATTAATCAAAAGACACTCCTTGGGGAAGGGCTTGGTGCTTTGAGTACAGAAGGTCCCAGGTTCGATCCCTGGCATCTCTAGTTGAAAGGTACGGAGATGGAAACTCTGGAGAGCCGCTACCAATCAGAGCAAGCAATACTGAGCAGGATTTACTAGTGAACTGCCTTCATACAAGTTAGCTTTATGCAATCATATTTAATAGCCTCCAAGGTTGAAAACCGTCCCTGTTTTGAGTTACACAGTCCAATGCAATTTCAGTTTGAATTAAACGAAATTACACAGTTGTAAGACAGTCTGGCGCAAAGTTCTGTTGTGATTGAAATGGCTTCAGTTGGATTTAATTGCATGGAAGATTTCACCTGGAAAGTTATTTTTTTAGGAACAAATGAAGAGGGTCGTTGAACAGGGGTTGCAGCAATGCTAATGAATAGTTTCTATGTGTTTTTAAAAACAATGCTTTATTGGTTCTTAACCCAGAAATTCCATTGACAGCCATGTGTTTGTTTAGTTTAAAATATCCATATGCTCCCATATTGCGCAAATATTGGGAAGCAAGGCAGGAACCATCTTGGTAAGCAGTCCAAACAGGAATGTTTTCACTTTCCCTGTCACTTCCCTATGTATCCTATCTTGCTCTCTTTTAATCTCTTTTTACGTGTTATTCCTACATTCCCAATGATGCCATTATCCTCTCCCCCCCCCAAAAAAAATTTACATTCACATAGTCATACAAAGAAAGAAGTAAAAAGAGAGAGGTTGAAGAGGAAGAAGGAAGAGGCAGGAGGAGAAGTTCAGTCTACACCAGTTCATTTTCTTATTTATTTATTATTTCAAATCATATATCGTCCCTCCCCCATGAAGTAGGGTTCAGAACGGTTCACAACAGTATAAATGAGACATGACAAATATAATTAAAACAGTAAAATTATAATTAAAACACATTATAGTTAAAATATTAATATGCAAAGCAATGCTCCCTCTAAGCTGTGGAGTCTTGGGAGCAAAAATTCTACTTTGTGGGCTGCTGGCATTAAAGTTGCAAGCGAGCGATTTGGCTGCTGCATAAATTAGTTTCCAATCTTCCAACAGGCCCAGCTTTACCTAGGGCGTTTTCTCACTAGCTTTCCCCCCCGGTTTACACCGAAGCTAGCAGGATTTTCTTGCTCCAGGGAAGCTCCGGAGCAGTGCAGTGATACTCTGGAGGAAATTGTGAGCACGGAGCAAATGGTGGGAAACTGACCAGAAGCTCCGGTGCTAGCTTCGGTGTAAACCGCTGGGAAAGCTAGTGAGAAAACGCCCCTAGACACGTGACTTCAGTCTCGGAAGGACTAAGTTTCAACCAGTTCTGCCTCAATCATCCAACCATGGCCTCCAGGCACTGGGTCAGAGCAGAGAGAAACTTTTCTGGTTGTTTACCCAACAGGAGGAAGAGCTGAGTGTCATCAGCATACTGATGAAGGCCAACTCCAAACCTCCTGACAAGCTGCACTAGAGGGTACATATAGATGTTAAAAGAACATTGGAGACAGGAAGACCAATCCCTGGGGTACCCCACAGACCAAGAGCTGCACAGAAGACCCCCCCCCCAAAGAGCACCCTCTGACTGCATCCCTAGAGAAATGAGGCAAACCACCATAAGGCAGTGCCACGAATCCCACGGGAGGCCAAAGAGTGGACCAAAAGTGAGTGGTCCACCATATCAAATGCTGCAAAAAGGTCAAACAAGATCTGGAGTGCTGAAGCACCTCGATCCAACTGTAGCCAGAGGTCATCCAGAAAAGCTACAAGGCCTGTCTCTTGTCCTTCATGGTACCTTCTCTTTCTATTCTATAATGCATATAGCTTTTGAGTTAAACGCCAGAGGCCAAACGCTCAACTGATGCCTTTCCTGAACCAAACAACTTAAGCCCAGCCTTAAGAAATCTAGTGACTACAACTGACATCCCAAGGTGAGCAGAAGCTGAGGGCTTTTCTCCATTCTCATATTCCTTGTTTGTAAATTCCTGTTTCTTCAGCACACACGCACACACACACACACCCCGTTCTGCACAGGTTTTGTTCCTTCTAGCGGTCAATTCAATATTACACTGTGTTGGGCATAAGAACCTGCAGTTTAAATTTGCCGGGCGATATGTTGGATATAAACCAGTGTAATATCAAATTGACTAGACGTAGTAAAACACACATGGAACAGGGAGGGAAATCCTGAAGAAACAGGAACTTTCAAGTGAGGAAAATGATAATGCAAAAAAGCAATGAGGTTGCTATAGGTCATCTGAGCTTCTGATTGCTTCTTCCAGCTTATCTCTGTGAGTGTGCAGCAAATTTTATATGGTATGGTCCTGAGTAAATCAAAGGTGACCATATGGCTATTGGAGAGAACTAAAGGTGGATCCCTGACTGAGATCCATTTCATGATCCATGATTTATTGCTGAGATCCAAAGCCTGCTATAAAACCCAAATGCCTTGATGAAGGCGGGCAGATAGAAACATCCATGCGGTGTGCTAAGTCAAATAATTTCAACAGATAAATAAATAAATTCAAACTTCTCATCCCTGCTGTTTCCATATAAACATTCCAGTTCCATATAAACATTCCAGTTCTGATTTTGCTTCTTCCTTGCATAAAGTGAACTCATATTATCTTTTTGTATCTGTGTGTGTGTGTGTGTGTGTGTGTGTGTGTGTGTGTGTGATATTCTGTTTCCTCTCACAGGATTTTCCCCATATAATAGTATGCATTTTTCGGTGTTATTTGTGCATCCGTAAATATGCATCGTATATAATATGTATACCTATAAATCATGTACGCTGTATGTATAAAAATGCTGTATAAATTTCCTTCTAAAAACAGTGCAATCTGTGTACACAGTGCAAATGAATGTACAAAACCAACAGCAAATAGAAACAAAACATGTGCTCATCCCTAGTAATTACCCAAATGTCATTTGGTATGGAAGCCACTTGGTGCAATGCTACTCTGTTGCTGTCCTGTCTTCCAGTGCCTTGATGAGCCAGCCTTCAGTATGAGGCAACAAAATCTGCACATCTACACCCTAATCCTACAAAGGCCTGCTGCACATTTAGCATTTTAAGCCTGGGAAATACTCTTCCTAAATTTCCCAGAAAGTCCTTTTGTCAGGGTTCATGGGTTGATTTTCTTACTCTTCTGATTTCTGTAAACCCTATTAAACCCAAGACAAATTCATTTTGGACTAGTATGGAAACAGCAATTTGTGAGACAGAGAAAGAGAAGTCACCATTTTTTGTGACTAAACGGAGGAACCTACTGATTACTCTTCGGAAAGGTGAGATTTATGGCTGTGAAAGCAGGGATACCTTCAAAGGAGGGTCACTTATGCAGTAAATATATTTACAAATACAGTTGTTAAGTTCAACTCATACTTGTGTACATTTAATTATCTTAGTCCAAAACATATTACAATGAAAAACAACTACAGACTCTGTCAGAAACACTCTGCACTCTGTTTCCGACAGAGTCTGTAGTTGTTTTTTATTGTAATATGTTTTGGACTAAGATAATTAAATGTACATGAGTCGAACTTAACAATTGTATTTGTATATATATTTACTGTTGAGGGTCATTTATGCAAACACTTCATAAACTTCTCCTTTGAATGTCTCCTTGGAATGGTCAAACCCAAACACCCATCTGGATTTTTGAATGTTTTGCAGGGATGCTTTTGAACACTGCAGTCAGTTCAGGTTGAGCAAGAAGGTGTTTGCTCATTGAAAGCAGGCGATGTCCATCAAAAGTATTTCCTGCTACTCCACACATTGGTCTGGAAAAGCAGCATTGTTTAATAGGCTGAAAGACCAATAGAGAGTTTGCATATATGGAAGCCAAGGTCTAGTACATGATGTATTTCTCTTTTAGTGTAACAGATTTGGAAGATTTCCCTGGGTGTGTTTGCCATCTCGAGCATGCATCTCAAGAATTTCATAATTAATTAATTAATGCCCAGCATTTCTCCTGGTTTCTCCATGACTGCCCATGGCAACCAGAATGCTTGCATTATGTTTCCAGGGGAGGATTTTTCAATATCAGCTAGCCATAGAGTTCAGATCCCAAACCACCTGCATCTATGGTTCTCCTTCCAAAGTACTGGCTTCTGCAACTTCCTTTACAAAGTTTGTAATTACTTAATTGATAAGCCCTCCAGACCTATGCCGGATTTTTTTTTTACCAATTTTTTTTTTACAAAAAACAAACTTTACACCATTTGATGCAATTAATGTTTGCAACTATCAACACTCTTAGCAAGTACCATTTCCAGACATCACAGCACCAGCCAGGAATGTGGCTAGTGATCATCTATCCTTCACCTGAACTGTACCATATGTGTTCATTGCTTATATGGCATGAGAAATAACTTACGTGCTTTCTGGTAGGTCAGTAAATTTGACTGTACCTTAACTCTTCTCCTAGAAAGGGTTTTTGACCCAGCTTGATAATGGAATTTGAATTAGACTTTTTTTAAAAGACCGCATGAGGCTTTCAAATTTTAAAGATACCTCTCTCTTTCCCCCTCCCTGAACTTAAAATCCAGCAAGTAGAAGACAGTGAAGTTAGGTGGATGACTGCAACCTTCCAACTAGCATATCTGAAGCCAGTCCAATTGGGGCTCGATAAGGAGCAGCAGCAAAAGAAATCCTTGCTGTCCCAATTATAATCTGCCACCCCTTTCCTCCCCCCAAATGAATTATTCCAGGCTCTCCCCTGCTCTCATATTTTGAGCCATCTCCTCCCACCAGGCATGTGGTCTAATAACACAAGGAGATATGATGAAAGAGGCCCACACTCTTCTAACACTTTGAACTCAAGGGAGAACATAACAGTATGCCAAATATTCCCCAGAAGGGGATAGACCTTATAAAAATGATTTATGACTCCAAACAGCATCTTTGTAGAATTTTGAATTCACTAGCACAGGGGATAGCTGCAGGCAAGGACTCCATAAAACATATATCTATTTAACTCTTACCTACTTCTGCAGTAATTGAAGACCTGCCCTGTTGTAGTTAATGAGGGAATGAACAGAGAGGGTTCCTCAAATGAGTCGACTAAGACTTCTATGCAAAGCTTACCTGGATTACCTTCAAATGAACAGCAAATGGAGTATCTCCCCTTCAGGAGTTTGAGCACAAGTAGATACGTCAGGCCTGACAGAGCACAGTATCTGCAAAAGTCCACTTTTCTGTAGAGCCCATTGCTGACCTAAGACAGTTGGCCCAGGAAACAGGAGTTTGCCCCCATGAGTTCTTGTGACATCACTTCCTGATTGGAGGAGGCATAGAAGGGAGACAGCGGAACATTGTTCCCTCATGCATTCACTCCATTCACTTTCCATCAGGAAGTGGGAGACCATGACACCTCAGAGGCCGCTTGCTTGCTTTTTCATTTCTAGGGTGGAGGAGGAGGCAAGTTGGATTTATACCCCACCCTTTACTTGGCATCTCAAAGCGGTTTACAATCTCTCTTCTCTTCCCCTCCCCACAACAGACACCCTGTGAGGTAGGTGGGACTGAGAGAGCTCTTTCCAGAACTGCTCTTGAGAGAACAGCTCTGAGAGAGCTGTGACTGACCCAAGGTCACCCAGCTGGCTGCTGTCAAAAGGAGAATAATAAAAAGCAGACATTTATACACTTAGGATACACAACAGAAATCACCATACAAGTATAAAATAACCTGGTATATGGGCCAGGTTTGAGTCCCCACTCTACCATGAGAGCTTGGTAGGTGACCATGGACCAGTCAGACTCTCACAAGTGCCTGACCTGCTTCACAGGCTGGTCGATGTGAGGATAAAATGAGGTGGAGAGAATGATGTTGTAAGCCACTTTGGGACCCCATTGGGAGGAAACCCAGGTATAAATATCTAAATAACAAAGTTAGCAACCAACGGAATAAGTATATAAAAATGTGCCCTGTTGTGGTTTTCGTTTGATTTCGTATGTTGCAATTGTGAACCATTTTGATTCTCCCTTTCCGTTGCTAAGGTTCCTGATAATTCTTCCACACACTGTGTTTGTGCTGTTGATGCAAAAATAACATTAAAATTGCATAAACTTCACAGGAAACATCAGTGTAAAACAGGGCAAAACAGATTCAGTTCACACACAGAGGGAGGGTGACCAAAATGGAAATCTTCATGTCAAAATACTGGGGTTATGAAATTCGGTAGTGCCTGTAGAACTACAAAATAACAAAGGACCAGATCATCTCTGTATGTGGGAGAGAAGACAGCTTCAGGATCTGAGATCGCTTTGAATGTCTTGATTGTGTGTAAAAGCACTGCAACTAGGGAGGCTTCCAATATGCACACACCCACCGAATCCTGCATACATCAGGGAAGTGCCCTTTTAGAAAAAATGGGAGCGTGAATTAGATTTGGCAGCTCTGGGTTAGGAAATACCTGGAGATTTTGGGGATGGAGCCTGAGGAGGGCGGGGCTTGTGGAGGGGAGAGACTTCAGTGGGGTATAATGACATAGATTCCACCTTCCAAAATGGCTGTTTTCTCCAGGTGAACTGATCTCTGTCACCTGGAGATCAATTGCAATCCCAGATCTCCAGCCACTGCCTGGAAGTTGGCAACCCTGGTGTGCCTGCAAAGTGACCTGCCCCTGATCTTCTCCCCGCCTTACCTCACTGCACCCCCAAGACAAGCTCCAATAATAAATGCCAGTTGGGCTGGAAGAAAAATGCTGAAAGAAACTGTGCGGTGACGTGAGAATTAGGGGAGGGCAGAGTTTAGGTCTTCTTGTCCCTGGGCTGTGTCCTTTAAAAGAATATATGAAGGAGGAAGAAGAGGAGGAAATTGGATTTATGCCCCACCACTCAGAATCTCATAGTGGCTTACAATCTCCTTTTCCTTCCCTTCCCCACAACAGACACCCTGTGAGGCAGATGAAGCTGAGAGAGCTCTGAGAGAACTTCTTGTGACAGAGCAGTTTTGAGAGAACTTGTGACTGACCCAATGTCACACCAGCAGCTGCATGTGGCGGAGTGGGGAATCAAACCCAGTTCTCCCAGATTAGAGTCCACGCTCCTAACCACTACACCAAACTGGCTTTCTTAACCACTGCACCAAACTGGTGGTGGAAAGTGCTATCAAGTTGCAAGTGACTTATGGTGAACCCTCATGGGGTTTGTCAAGGCAAGAGAAGTAGTTTGCAGTTGCCTGCCTCTGCATAGCAAGCCTGGAATTGGTTGGTGGTCCAAGTACTAACCAAGGCCAACCCTGCTTAACTTCTGAGACCTGATGAGATCAGGCTAGCCTGGGCCACCCAGGTCAGGGTGCCCACTATTTAGTCTCCCCAAAAAAGGCCTGCTGTGTGCCAAAGCGCATCTCCCTGTGCCCAGTCATCAAGTGAGAATTTTAGTTGCCTAAAGAACTGGGATGCTGTCTTCTATATGTCTGAAACGTGGGAGCAAGGAGGACTTGGGAAGGGATACAGTCCTTGAAAATTTCATTCCAGTTGATGAGGGGGACTTTTGCCTGGAATGCATTTCACATTGAAATAGATAGAACTAACAATCGGATAGATTTCCTGATAGGATTAGCTTTTATTCCAATGGTAACAAAACTGACTCAAGGTTTTGTTTAATGAGGAAAAAGATAAAACAGAGCATTTTGAAAGGACCTCAGAACTGGGGAGGGGGGGGTTAAATGAAATACAATGCTACGTACCAGTGATTCTATATAATTCAGAGAAAATGATTTTCTGGATTTCTTAAGCATGCAACAGAGGGGGAGGGGCCATGGCTCAGTGGTAGAGCATCTGTTTGGCATGCAGAAGGTGCCAGGTTCAATCCCCGGCATCTCCAGTTAAAGGTTATGGCAGTAGATGATCTGAAAGACTTCTGCCTGAGACCCTGAAAAGCTGCTGTCTGTCTGACTTTGATGGACCAGTGGTCTGATTCACTATAAGGCAGCTTCATGTGTGAGGCTTTCTCACCTAGAAATTAGTTTTCTGATGTTACTTAAAAGTTAAGATGGAGTTTTTTCCTTCTACAGACAACACTAAATTCTCCCTTAGGTGTCTTGATAACTACATACCTGTTGTGATTTCCAGAATACAAAGTTTAAAATTAACTACTTTTCCTTGATGGCATTTTGTTGTTGTTGTTCTGAGGAGTTTGCCGTGTGCATGGTGGCCTGAATTTTCTTAGCAGAAAATTGGCTGATGGAAACACAACCAGTCGGAGAAAACTCCAGCGAAGTGTTAATTCTTCCATCCGTTCTCTTGAAGTCTGTAATTTTAACAACACAGAGAATTTGACAGTCAAAAGCAATCAGTTTCCCAATCAGTCATACTTCTCTTTGCGAGGCGAGCAGAAACGCAATTATGTCGTGCGCATAAAAAGATTGTTTTAGTGGTGTATTTTTTTTAATTTACATGAAGAGGCCATGCCAGTTCCTAGATTGACAGGAATAGAAACTGAAGTACTCTAATTTTATCTACAAAAAGACACTCTTTCAAAAGCAACAGCACGAAAAGAAAAATTCCCTCACGGCGGAAGTGTGCCTCCCTTCCAGAACCGAGTGGGCCACTTCTGAAAGAAAACATAACCCAGATATTGTTGAAGGGCCATTAAAATCTGAAAAACTAACAGCCATCCTGAACCCTACCACTCCTTGCTCTGTTTGACATCACACGAGACTGACCCTTTTTGTGAGCTTTAGAAAGCCATCATCAACGTGACGACTGTCTACAGAACAACACACACACACACCCCAACCCAAACCGCACAGACAGCATTGTCCTGGAGAAAGCATGTGAGACACACCAGACACCGTTTCAAGATGTCAGTTGTGCTGCTGCTGAAAGAGCAATCTGGAAGGTCATGAGGTGAATCCAGATTAGATGTTTGGTAGTTCCCTTTTGGCAGCATGTGCACCCCTGGGGGATTTGAGTCTGGCTGGAATCAGGTGGAAGCAGCAATCATATCCTCTGCTGCCTCTGTGTGAGGATTTTTGTGACTGTGTGCACAATAGTGGCAGTCAGAAGCGGGGCTACCACAAATCCCAGTGCAGCTACACAGAAGCACTTGCCAGTGCCTGCAAGAGCTGTCCTGTGTGATTACATTGAGGCTGCCAAGTACCAGATCTAGGAGAGATGAGCTAATCCCTCCCCCTCCTGTCTTGGTTTTGAAATGGACTAGAGAAGAAGAAGAAGAAAAAGAAGAGAAGAAGAAGAAGTCTCAGAGTGGCTTACAATCTCCTTTCCCTTCCCCTTCCCTCTACCTTCTGCAGTAACTGAAGACCTGCCCTGTTATAGTTACTGAGGGAATGAACAGAGAGGAATGAGAGGGAATGAACAGAGTTGACTCAAATGAGTCGACTAAGACTTCTATGCAAAGCTTACCTGGATTGCCTTCAAATGAACAGCAAATGGAGTATCTCCCCTTCAGGAGTTTGAGCGCAAGTAGATACATCAGGCCTGACAGAGCACAGTATCTGCAGAAGTCCACTTTTCTGTAGAGGCCCATTGCTGACCTAAGACAGTTGGCCCAGGAAACGGGAGTTTGCCCCCATGAGTTCTTGTGACATCACTTCCTGATTGGAGAAGGCATAGAAGGGAGACAGCGGAACATTGTTCCCTCATGCATTCACTCCATTCACTTTCCATCAGGAAGTGGAAGACCGTGAAATCTCAGAGGCCGCCTGCTTAATTTTTCATTTCTAGGGAGGAGGAGGAGGAGGAAGAAGAAGAAGACGGAGGAGGAGGAGGAGATGGTGGAGGAGGAGGCAAGTTGGATTTATACCCCACCCTTCACTTGGCATCTCAGAGCGGTTTACAATCTCCCTTCCCTTCCCCACAACAGACACCCTGTGAGGTAGGTGGGGCTGAGAGAGCTCTTTCCAGAACTGCCCTTGAGAGAACAGCTCTGAAAGAACTTATGACTGACCCAAGTCAGTGGGGAATCAAACCCAGTTCTCCCAGATTAGAGTCCACAGTCCTAACCACTATACCTAACTGGCTGTGAGGGCCATTCCACGCATGGAAAGCATCCCATCATTGCAGTCAATTGAATATATTCCAAACCCTAACTAAAGTGCTGGACAGAAGGTATGTAAGGGTGGTTATTGGAAGAGCACTCTCACCTTGGTAGTTTGGTCACTTGCATCCTCCAGCCAAATTATAAAGAGACTTTTACTACACATCAGCTGCAGATATGTGACATCATAACTGTCAGTTGAGACTCATTTTGGGGTTACAATTGAACTGGATCCAGCAATCCACTGTCACAAGAAGCATAACCATAACACGTTGGGATGCAAAGTTATTTTAAAAATCTGGGTAAAATGCAGTAAACATACATATAAAACCATAAAAGTGTTTGACAAATCGAGTAAAAAACATAAAAGAAAAAAAAGGTTTTATAAATTTAGCCATATATTTCTGATGCAATAGCATGCCGCCCAAAATTTAGCCCCAGATTCATCGGATAACAAATGGTTATAACACTCCCAGACTTTCTGGCCGGATATTTCTTTTACAAAAGTTGTGATATGTCTATCTTGGATCTTATTATACCAGTTGCATCTAAACATGATATGTTCTATGGTTTCTACCTTCCCAGAATCTCGCTGGCAGAGTCTCTGGTCAAACAGGACCCTTCTATATCTACCCTCAAGCACCACAGAGGGGAGAGCCTCACATCTGGCTAGTGTAAAGGCTTTCCTAGACTTATAGGTATCTCAATGCGATGAATAGTCCATAGGGACCGGGCTTGTTTGTTTGTTTATTGGATTTGTGTCCCACCCTCTCTGTATAGCACGCTCAGGGCGGGTTCCATCCATTTCCACATACAAAAGCTTAAAAACAATTACAATACATCAATAAAATTACAACTAAATTCCTATCTGTTCATCAGTGCCTTAGCAGATGAGGTTTTTCAGATTGGTGTTCCTAGATGGTAAACAGAGACCTGACCCACTGAAGGGAAGGCCCAATAGAAGAGGGGATGCCCGCTGCCTCAACTAAAAGCCTGGTGGAAGAGCTCCATCTTACACGCCCTGCGGAACTGTAAAAAGTCCTGCAGGGCCCTGGACTCATATGGAAGCTCATTCCACTAGCTAGGGGCCAGGGCCAAAAAAAGCCCTGGCCCTAGTCAAGGCAAGACAGATCTCCCTGGGGCCAGGGACAACCAAAAGATGCTGATTGGCAGGTTGTAAAGTCCTCCAGGGCTCATAGGGGGAGTGAGAAGTATTGGAGTCAGGAGTCCATGGAACAGTGAAACAGCTAGATCTTTATTGCTGGTCCGGATGAAGCATACCACCCAGGGCTCCGAGCCCTCCTTTTATGCTGGTCAGGGATAATCCCCCGACCTCGCCCCACTAGCGCCTAGCCAGTTTTGATGGCTTTGGGGCGAAGTAATCGCCGAGGGCCTTGATGAGTATGTCGTAAGGCACCTCGGTGGGGTCTTGTGGGGCGAGTAGGTTCTGGGCCACCCACATGACCTCCACCCCTCCGGAACTCAATAGCCAGGTGCTCTTCAGGTCCGCCTCTGTGATTCCGCGGACCCTGAAGGCGCAACCCAGCGTCTTGAGCCAGGACTCCCACGTCTCTGGGCAAGACGTATCGAAAGGGGTAATTGGTCCTGGAGCGTTTGCCATAGATCCCGAAGCAGGAGCAGCTGCGGCAGATTGAGCGATGTCCTCGTGGTCTTGCGGCGGTGCCAGGGAGCGCTGAGGCTTGGCGCTGCCTAGTGCCGGAGGATCGGGGCTCAGAGCGGCTTGCGGCAAGGCGTTGGAGCGCTGGAGCTCTGAGATGCCTGCCGCTGGTGGGACGGAGCTTGCTGTGCTGCTGCAGTCGGCTGGAGAGTCGCTCATCGGGATCCCACCTTCGTCGCCACTGAGAAGTATTGGGGTCGGGAGTCCATGGAACAGTGAAACAGCTAGATCTTTATTGCTGGTCCGGATGAAGCATACAACCCAGGGTTCCGAGCCCTCCTTTTATGCTGGTCAGGGATAATCCCCCGACCTCGCCCAACTGGCCTGATAGGCTATTATCAGTCTACTTACATCTCATAGGTTCCCTGGGAGAAACCTAGGTACATGATTGGTGGCTGGTTAGAATCCACCTGGCCTTTGTTCTACCTGGCTGAAGCTCAGGTAGTTTCTTGGCCATGTGCTCTGGCCACATGGCGGTCGCCATTACTGGAGCACATGGCAACTGCATGGTCAATACATAACAGGGAGAGACAGTCTCGCAGAAATGCAGGCCCCAGGCCATATAGGGCTTTGAAGGTAAGCACCAGCACCTTGAAAAGGATCTGGTATTCAATAGGCAGCCAGTGCAGTTTGCACAGCTGCCTATTGAATACGTGTCTGCACAGACAACGAAGTCAACACCCCTGCTGCTACGTTCAGTTACTAGGGTTGCCGGGCTGAGGAGACATGCCCGGTGCAATGACATCACCCGGAGGTGATGTCATCTCATCGGACACGTTTCGGGGGGATGCTCTGTAATTTGAGGGGAAATGCTATGGTTTTCCCTCGAATTACTGAGGTCCCACCCGCGATGTGCCTGACGTGATGACGTCACTTCTGGGTGACGTCATTGTGGTGCGCATGCTTTGCGTGTGCACCAGGACCCTCCCGGAGCAGCAAGGACTCCCCCCTGCTAAAGGTAAACAGACACTTGGCAACCCTACCAGTTACCCAGGGATGGCCCATTCCTACCTACATGGTAGACAGTATGGTAGGAGAACTGTCTGGCACAAAAAGGAAGGATCTGAGCCCTGGTGACCACTAGTTCAGTGTTAGCCTAACCTAAAACACCAGGATTTTTGGAGTCACCTCTGAGCAAAAGACAACCCCGTGAATATCAGCGAGTATGTTCCAGTCCCCTCACTGATACCTAAAGGGTCCAGAGCGACCATCCGGCGAACTACCTTGTCATAAAAATTCAATCAGCAATGAACACTCATTGGAAATAGTAATATAAAATCAAGAAAGCACCAGCAGGATGCTTGGCAGTGCCCGCCCACCGCCACCTGCTTCAACCTACCTCCCGGGGATCTTAGAGACAGAATAGATGGCAAGGGAGAGGGGAGATTTTTTTTTTTCTAAAGGAGGTTATCTCAATGTGCAAGTGACCTCCATCCTTTTGGCAACACTTGAACAGGAGGGGAAAATCAGAGAGTGGGAGAATGACGTTTGCAAGGGGGGGAAACATTGTAACCCAGTGGATTCCAGGGGACAAGGATTCTGCAAGTATAACCTCTGCCTGTGTGAGTTCAAATGAGGCTAAATTGGGAACTGAACTTACAAGGCAATGCAAGCTGATAAATTTCTGTAAGTCGAAACCCCCCACCATATTCAACGATACAACCAGTTTGGGATAGCTAAACACATAGGGGTAACAGAGGACAGAAATTTGCAGAGAAGAATGTCTTTGAATTCAGTTGAATGAACTTACAGTCCAGTGGCACCTTTCAGACCAACAAAGCTTTATTCAAGGTATGAGCGTTCGTGCACAGGCACTTTTTCAAATTTAGTTAAGCGGCTTGAAACAACCTAGTGTCAAACAAAGTCCAGCTTTACTGGTCCATAGGTCTGCCAACCCCCAGCTGGTGGCTGGACATCTCCTGGGACTGCAACTGATCTCCAGGCAACAGAGATCAGTTCGCCTAAAGAAAATGGCTGCTTTGGAGGGTGCATTCTATGGCATTATACCCCTCTCCGCTCCCTCTCCTCCCAAATCCCCACCCTCTCCAGGCTGCATCTCCAAATCTCCAGGAATTCATCTGTTAAACATTAAGGAGCCTGGTGCCAGGCTGGTCACCTCCCAGGGTGTTTGGAGAGTGGAAAGTCGCAGCAAACAGGGCAGTGGCCGGGGTCCCATCCTTCCCCTGAGCAAAAGAACTGCTCTCAGATAGTTTTGTGGAAAACTGTTTCATTTATTGAAGGAGCCACAGTTAACTGCACCTGGGCCCTCACTATTATCTGCCCAGTTCTGCTTCCTGGCCACAATCCCATATTACTACTGCTTGTAAGGGGTGGCCCAAAAGTCGAACCCACACTGCTTGCCTCGATCTAGGAGCTGTTCGACCCCAGTTGGTTTACCACAATCCCAACAGCACACTTTACCTCTTACTGCCACCAACGCCAGGAGACAGGCAGTACCTGTCTTACCATAAAATTTCTGGTGATTCCTAGAGCTACCCTTGTCATGTCCGGGTTGCTCTAGGAATCATCAGGAACTCTATGGTCAGAACTTTGGTAAGTAGCTACAGCCATATTTTTCTTCTTAATTTCCCCCTCCCCGAATGATAATTCCCCCCCTTTAGACCCAGTTTCTGCCTGCTGATCAACTGAGCATTGGTGGGCAAGGGCCAGAATTACCTGGAGGTCTCCCGCCACAGGTAGGAAAATGGGAACCCTAATCTCTCCCCTGCTGACAGAGTACGTGCCAGGTCATACCATACCCACAGTCCTCTGCATGGTTGTCAATGGCCTTGATGGGCCCCAGTTTCTTAGGCTTGGCTAGGCCCTCTGCCACAGTGCCCCATAGGGTTTCCAGCCACTCCCCAATCCCCACCATCCGGAGGTTTGGAGGGGTACCACCCGGAGATTTGGAGGGTGGTACCTGGGGAGGGTGGGGTTTGGGGGGGAGGGGTATGAACCTCCCTGGGGTACAAAGCTATAGACTACAACTTCCACAGCAGCCATTTTCTCCAGGGGAATTGATCCCTATAACCTGGAGACCAGCTGTAATTCCAGAAGATCTCCAGCCACTACCTGGAAAATGGTAAACCTAGAGCCACATGACTCTTGTTATTTTTCCTGCAAGAGACTAAACATGGCTCTGTCTCAAGACATTTTCCACAACAAACTGATCTTTATTTGCAGCTTCTTTTGTGCTGTCCTTTAACAGATGAAACAGATGAAAAGAATAAATGACTTCCCAGGGATGCTGCTGGCTGAGCGTTATTTCCCAGACTTCCAGATGCAAATCACTTCCAATGTTCCCTCTGCGCTGAGTTAGTGTGAGCTAGCTCACAGTTTTGTAGCCTTTGGCTCACACATTTTTGTAGAGTTGCCAGGTCCCTTACCTATTTGCAGTGAGGGGAGAAGCTCCCATTCCCGGACTTTTCGCACGCATGCGTACATCACCCGGAAGAGACGTCATCACACTAGGCATGTCACCGATGATGCTCTAGCATTTGGCCTGAAAACTCTATGATACTCTATGATGCCTCTGGGTGATGTCATCGTGCCGGCCATATTGACCCGATCCAGGCACTTTGGGGGTGGGGTTCCCCCACTAGCCGGATCTGGGCTGGCAGGTCAGGGGCCCTTTGAGCAGGAAAATCCCCCCCCCCCAGGGGGACCTGGCAGCCTTACATTTTTGTCTTAGCTCAGGAAGGATGGCTCCAGAGCAAACTAATTTATGCAGTGGCCAAATTGCTTACAACTTTAATGCCAGTAGCTCACAAAGAACAATTTTTGCTCACAGAACTCCACAGCTCAGAGGAAGCATTGCTTCCAACCAGTCCAAAGGAGTGGGCTGTCTGCTATACATTCTGCAAGGGAGACATTCTATGAAATAAAAGGCAGAGGGATTCCCAGCAAGTTGGGGGGGGGGGGGGTCATTGCAATCAGCACCGCCATAAAAACAAAAGCAAGAACAAATTGACCTAAGGGAGCCCAAATGGTTGTTTATTTTGCCTAACCTGCATTTAATTACATCACATATAGATTGTTGAATGAAAATATATGGCTTTCCATTAATGTGGGCAGTTGGTATTTTACAACCATTGTTCTCAGTACCAAAAAGGTGAAGGGAGGGGGAAAAAACCACTTCCAACCAGGATGTAAAATGAAGACAAATTCCTGCTTAATAAAAGACAATTTTTATTGGAGCATGAAGTCAATATATTGTTATATTGATGAGTTCATTACAACTGGAAACTACTATTTGAAAATCAATAGACATGTCTTCGTAATGGGCTTAAAAAGAGGCTTCATTAGAGGAGCTCAGCTGGATGAATCGATACTCTCCCCCATTCTAAATCATCTCTAGGATTTAGCCGTTTCCTTCCACATGAAGGAATAGGCACTTTTAGAGTGGTTTCAGCATGGTCGTAAGAATCCTTCCTTTCATATTTGCAGATTAAATCCCCATTCACTTCCACAGTGACCTCTGTGCTATCAGAATGAGAAACTGCCTGGCAGGTCCCCACTGGAGCATAGAACAGGAGCAAACTAGGGGCTGATTCAGATATTCTTCTGTAACCCTTTTTATTTATGTATTTACCTACCTACCTACTTACTTATTTATTGTCTAAAACATTTTTATGCTGCCTTTCCACCCGATCAGTGTCCCCAAAGCGAAGAATATAAAAATATTAAAATGTTTGAACAATTAAAAACAATATTTTCAGTGATTCAACAAAAACAGACAAACATATAAAGCTAGAGCTGGAAGGGACATCGAGGGTCACCTAGTCTAACCCCCTGGACAGTGGAGGAAATTCACAACCAACCCACTCCCTCAGTGACCCCTGCTTGGTGTCCAGAGGAAGACAAAAAGTCTCCAGAATCCCTGGGCTGATCTGGCCTGGAGGAAAATTCCTTCTTTACCCCAACCGACATTACCCTGGGCATGTAAGAAATTGTTTCTTTCTTTCTTTGTTTTTATTTGATTAAATTTCTAGCCTGCCCTTCCCTGCACAGCTGGGCTCAAGGTGGGTTACAACAATAAATATACAATAAGATAAAACAATGAAAACACAATCTAACACAATATTAAAACCTATACGGCAGCATCAAAGGCTGAGGACAGACTGGCAGTCTCGGCCGCATCTGCCCCGAGGAGGCGGCCCAGACGCATCGTGTCCAGCACCGCGCTCCTCCTGCAGCAGCCGAGCACCACTTCATAGTGGTGCTCGGCTGCTGCGGCGCGCGTTCCACCTGCCGGAGAGGGTGTGAACGCGCGCCGGGAGTGGGAGCCGCGCGGCGTCCACCCGCCGCCGTAGGAAGCCGCCCGCAGTCTGAACGCTGCGGGCAGCTTCCTTCCGGCGGCGTGCAAACGCCACGCCACAGGGGAAATTCCCCCCGCCCTAGTCTGCCGTGCCACGGAGCCGTGGCGGACTTTAAGTCTGTCCACAGCCAAAGATAGTTAGTAAGCGGCCCCAGAAAACTTTCAGTATGTATGTCCATGGATGGAACAAGTGTTTGGCTGATGGCAATGAATCAACAGGGCCACATAATTAGCACAAAAGTGGGGTGTGTCAGGGCCACGAATGGGCCACGAAAGCCAAGCGGTGGCTCATCCCTTCCTCCCTTCCCTCTCATGATCCGGCTAAATTCACAGAATCAGCATCGCTGTCAAATGGCCATCTAGTCAACACCAGAACCAACGACACCATAACCAATGAAGAGCACCAATAACCGCTGTTGGGGTATGCCAAATGCAACAAAAAAGGTCTTCACCTGCTAGCTGAAGACACCAATAATGGGAGACAGACAGATCTCCATGGGGAGGGAATTCCGAAGTTTTGGTGCCATGACCAAGAAAGCCCTTTGTCAGGTTAGTTTCAGAGGGTAATCATGTTGGTCTACAGCAGAAGAACTAAATTCGAGTCCAGTAGCACCTTAGAGACCAACAAGGTTTGAAAGAATAAGTTCTCGAAAGTCAGACTCTTCTCATCAGCTACTCGGGTTGCCATCCACCTAGCTTCAGATGGCAGGGGAACCTGGAATAGGGCCTCCAAAGATACAGGTAGTTTCATATGGGAGAAGGCAGTCCCTAAGGTATGCTGGTGCTAGCCTGTACAGCACTTTAAAAGTCAATACTAGGTGTGTCCCAAAAAAAATCTAGTATTTTTCGGGTTTGGGTATATTGAACCCCCAAAATATTGGTATTTCCTGATATTTCTGAATCACAGTATTGGTATGGTATTCAGATTCAGTAAATATTCAGGACTGCTGATTTTTTCCGGTTCCATTATACCCTATGAGGATCATTACAGACCATGGTTTCCATAGGCTGTAATGGAGAATTGAGCTGAAGGTATTTGGGGCTCGGGGAGCTGTTTTTTGATGTAGAGGCACCAAATTTTCTGCATAGCTGCTAGTATCTCTCCTCTAAAAAAACCCAACTTGCGAAAAGATTGACCCAGGGTCCAATTCTATGAGCCCCCAAAGAAAGTGCCCCATCCTCTATTATTTCCAGTGGAGGGGGAAAGGCAGGAACATGGTCCCTTTAATTGCCTTTTGCAATCTGCACCGCAAGTGAATTCTGAAGGGTCGAGTTCACCTGGAAGGTGTTTAAAGGGAAGGCAAACCGAAACTGGGGTTACAGTCACAGTAGTAGTCCCCTACTTGTAGCCTAAATTGGTACTCTCCATTATATCGGTGATGGAAAGTGCCATCAAGTCACAGCAGTCTTACGGCGACCCCATAGGGTTTTCAAGGTAAGAGACTAACAGAGTTTGCCATTGCCTGCCTTTGCATAGTGACCCTGGACTTCCTGGGTGGTCTCCCGTACAAGTACTAACCAGGCCAACCCTGCTTAGCTTTTGAGATCTGATGAGATCGGATCAGCCTGAACACTCCATTCTACCACCTCCAGATTTGACCACCATTCTACTGTATGTCTTGATCAGAGTGGCAAACAGACAGTCCTTGCTGTGGTCTTGGTCTAAGGGTTCCATTGCTGGGCTGAGCTCTAGCAGTCAAAACTACTTCCAAAGCTAGGGTTGCCAACCTCCAGGTGAGGGCTAGAGGTCTCCCAGCATTAAAACTCCAGACTGCATCAATAACTTTTTAAAATTTATTAAAAATGTTTAGTCCACTACTGGAGAAAATGGCTGCTTTGGAAGGTGGGCTGCATGGCATGATACCCTACCAAGGTCCCTCCCTTCCCTACACCCCACTCTCTCAGGCTCCACCCTCAAATCTCCAGGTATTCCTGAACCTGCAGCTGGCAGCCCTATCCAAAGCTGGTCTTCAGTTTATATTAAACTCCAGCAGAACCTTACAAAGTTTCCCAGCTGCTACAAGAATGGCGCTTGATACAAGGGTATAAGAACCCGCTGGGAGCATCTGTGTGCATGAAAAGAAGCCCCACCCCCCCCAAATGCGAAAATAATACATTGGGTTTTATGCCGCCACGTTAGCTTAGCACATTTTTTTGAAAAAAGAAAATGATTAGACATTTATATGAACAAGAATATGCCTAACAATTATACTAACTAGGAGAAAAATTACACGGGCCAGCAGCCTTTATAATTTAGATAGAAGGGGATTAGCAGCTGGGGACAGGCACAGATTTAATTCCATGTCTAATATGGCACAATTGGGCACATGAGGAAGGTTGTTAGACTTCCTTGCGAGACATCTGGCATTGGTCACCGTAAGAGCGAGAGGATGCCAGCCATGGATGGGTCATTTATCTCTTCTGGTATAGTAACTCTGACGCAACTTTATGTTACATTCTTAGGCAACTGCTGGAGAATACGAGTGAAATTCTAAGGAAGTGAGCGGAGGATCCACAATGCTAATTGTGGATTTTGCACTGTCTGCCTCCTGTTCATTCTGCTCATAGGACAACAGGGTATCAGCCTCAGACAATGTGCAGATAAAGAGTGGGTTAGTCATAATACTAATCTGACTATGAAGGCAGACTGCTGAATTTCACAGCCCCTACTTTTGCAGCTAAAATTTTCTAATCTAATTAGCGGTAATCGAATTAGGGGACGGTGAGCCGGGCGGTGTGCTCTCCATTCTGCAGCTCCAAGAGCCGCTCCAAAAGCACACACTGCTCTGCAGATTTCCAACCTCCACCCCCCACCAGAAAACATTTTACACACATTTAACATTTAACAGAGGAGCAAGCACCCACTTCGCCTCGTGCTTAGCCGGGAGCCGCCGCTGAGCTGAGCCAACTTAAAACAACTTTAAAAATTCAGACGCAGACGGTGGGGGAAAGGAAGGGAAGCCGGAGCTCTGCCGATGCTAAAGGTGCCAGCGGAGGCAGCCAGCTAAACAGGAAACGCACTGACAAAAGCAGCCAGCAGGAACCAGGAAGTCTTGAGGAAGAGCCGGAGGTCTCTGCAGCATGACTGAGCCAAGCTCCCATAGCCTATACTGGGTAGGGCTTCTTTCCTAAAGCCAGTACTTCTCTGTGGCAGCTCCCTTTCTGCTGGGATCCATCACCAACTGGTGATGGATCCCAGTCTGGTGTAGTGGTTAAGAGCCAGTCTGGTGTAGTGGTTAAGTGCGCGGACCCTTGTGTAGGAGAGCCAGTCTGGTGTAGTGGTTAAGTGTGCAGACTCTAATCTGGGAGAACCGGGTTTGATTCCCCACTCCTCCACTTGCACCTGGCTGGATGACCTTGGGCAAGCCATAGCTCTGGAGCAGCTGTTCCCTCAAGGACAGCTTGGGAAAGAGTTCTCTCAGCCCCACCTACCTCACAGGGTGTCTGTTGTGGGGAGGGGAAGGGAAAGGAGTTTGTAAGCTGCTCTGAGACTCTTAAGTGAGTGAAGGGCGGGATATAAATCCAATCTCCTCCTCCTCCTCCTCCTCCTCCACCAACTTAAAGGACCATCATCACCAACGACCAATGAGGAGGCATAGTGCACCTCCAGTTATCTTTCAGGAAGGCCAGCAGCTGCTGTTGCAGAAGCAGGAACTAGGAAGAGCCGGTGAGGCTGCAGCAATAAGGAGCACTGCAGCAGCACACAGGAAGGGGGGCTTTCATCTTTCTGGAAGGGGAGTCTGGTATCTTCCCAGGCTAGGGTAGGGCTCATGAATGAGGGGGCCTCGCCCCCACTGTGGCTGTGGGTCCAGACCCAGGGTTTTCCCGCATGCTCATTTCACTTGCTGTTAAGTTTCTGTTTCTGGGAGGGGTTCCTGTTCCACGTGTTCTAGTGGTCAAATTGATATCAGTTTTATTTCCGGTTTATCTCCCTGCAGTTTAAATCTGCAGGGAGATAAACTGGAAATAAAACTGTTTGATATCAGATTGACCACTAGAGAGAGCAAAACACATGCAGGACATTGGGGCGGGGGGACACACACACAAAGAAACAGGAACTTAAGAGCAAGTAAAATGAGAATATAGAAAAGCCCCCAGGAGAATTGATCTCTGTAGTCTGGAGATGAGTTGTAATTTTGGGAGATCCCCAGATCCCACCTGGAGGCTGGCATCCCTAGGCAGGCAAGACAGCTTGCCAGAGGAAGGCCTCCTGCTAAAACAGGAGGCCTGGGAAACCTATGAATAAACCTTGAATACACCCTAGGAACATAACAGCCCAGCTAGATCAGACCAGTGGTCCATCTAGTCCAGCATCCTGTCTCACACAGTGGCCAGCCAGTTCCTCTGGAGGGCCAGCAACAGGGCATAGAAGGGAAGGCCTTCCCCTGATGTTGCCTCCTGGCTCTGGGATTCAGAGGATCAGTGCCTCTCAATGTGGAGGTTCCCCTCAGTCACCATGGCTAGTAGCCACTGACAGAGTTATCCCCCATGAATCTTTCTAATTCCCTTCTAATCCACCTTCTCACATGGTATATTTGTATGAGGACTGCAAATTGTAACAGAATTAACTTTAGAAGCCCCCCCACCCCCCCAAGCAGACATTTTAGTTCCTGAGGCAGAAATTCCAAATGGTAAAGAATAGAATGACAAAATCAATAATGGACTGTTTTTTCTGTCCTTTAGTACCCCCCCCCCCCCCAAAAAAAGAAACCCTGTGATGTAAGCAAGATCACAGCCAATCTTCCTCTCCTGGTGGGGTCTCCTCATTTACTTCCAAGAAACAAACAGAAAATCATTGATTTCCTCCAAACCAATACAACTTGTATTATCCTGTTGCCAACCCCAAGGTCTATGTGTATTGCAGTGTCTTTGAATTGTTACAGACTACAAAGACTTCTGGCATAAAACAGTTTTCTAGATGAAGCAATGCACTTAACACTTTTGGTTCTCTGCTTTTCTCTGTTGATCTGGAGATTCGCTTGCATTGGACAGTTTGTATATGCAATGCATATGATATTTATATTTACAATTCATGTCATGTATATGGATAATATACATATAACATATAACATTTACTCATTCACCTACAAAACACACTGAGAAATATTTTCATGGGAAAATTCAGTATGAGGAAACAAAATTGCACAAAATATAAAGAATCACAGATTTGGCTTGTACAGAGGGAAAGCAAAAGCAAAATGGGGATGTGGTGGTAGGGACAGCAAGGGTGAGGAATTCCGACGTTTCCCTAATTTTTAGAATCAGGATAAATTTCCATTTCTTCAAAGGGGTCTTTCATTTTCGGGAAGAGATGTGATTGCATTAGCACTTTGAAAACTCCACCGTTAGCTCTTTAGAAAGAGATGATAGGCTCCCTCAGACGCCATCTGTCACTGCGTATGTCATCTTGCCGAAGCACCTGCTTCCAGATCTCACTGAAGCTGAGCTTCAGGAGAACACTGAAAATGAATTGTAGCCATGCATTTGTTTTACCCGCCTTTCCAATTGTTGACTGGAGACCATCTGATAAAGACTGGGCTTCTCATTGCATATCCAGTCCATGATTCTTAACTGCTACAGCTCCTTCAAGTGAGTATCTTTGTCTGAGGGGTTGGAGCAGATGCGACCATAGCGTAGGGCTTGGCTATATACAATGGATTGTTTGATGTGGTTGGGGTGGTAGCTAGAGGCATGTAGATATGTTTGCCGATCTGTTGGTTTCTGGTGTAATGTGTCCCTTGTGTATCCATACTGTGGTGTCCAGGAAGTTTATTTCTTGTGTAGAGAGATTCATCGTTAGATTGGTGGTGGGGTGGAAGTTGTGGAAAGCCTGGTGAAATCTCTCAAGGGCTTCTGTGCCGTGGGTCCAAACAATAAAAATGTCATAAATGAATCTCAAGTAAAGGAGAGGTGCCAAACACTGTTTTAGATCCACCATGAAAATGGTGGCATACTGTGGAGCCACACAGGTGCCCATGGCTGTGCCATTGACTTGGAGGTATAAGTTCTCACCAAACCTGAAGACGTTATGGGTAAGAACAAACATGCAGGGTTCAGTGGCAAGATCTGCTGTGGTGTTGTCTGGGATGATGTTTCTAATGGCTTGTAGACCATCTTTATTATGGAGGGGATACTGGTGTACAGAGACTCGATATCCATGGTGGCTAGAATGCTGTTTTCTGTTTTGTGCTCTATCATTGAGCTACAGCCCATCTCACCACAGAACCTGCAACAAACCGGTCATAGAAGTCAAGGGGTTGGATTCAGTACAGAACTTCCACTAGCGCTAGAGTTCTTGTGCAAGCAGAAATAGAAGAAAAAGACTGCCGTAGCTGCTTGTGCTAAGTCAAACTTATTGTATCCCACTTGGGTTTCCACTAGTGCAAGATCTTTTGCAACCAGTTTCTTCATGCTATAATACATGGGAAGAAAAGTGCTAGGTGTCGCACGAGGACTTGTGCAAAGGTAACCACTTGTGCATTGCTAGGTCCAAGCCAAGGTCTGTGTGTTGCCTCGATAGCACTGGTATTCAGGGGTTTGGTGGTGGAAAGTACCGTCAAGTCACAGCTGAGTTATGGCAACCCTTGTATGGTTTTCAAGGCAAGAGACAAACAGAGGTGGTTAGCCATTGCCTGCCTCTGCATAGCAAACATGGACTTCCTTAGTAGTCATACACAAGAACATAATAACATAAGAGAAGCCATGCTGGATTTGGCCAATGGCCCATGGAGTCCAACACTCTGTGTCACATAGTGGCCAAATGCCAGGTGCTATCAAGAGGACCGTCAGTGGGGCCAGGACTCCAGAAGCCCTCCCACTGTTGCCCCCCAACAGTGAAGCATGAAGACTGCACAGCTTCACTGCCCCAGACATAAGAACATAAGAGAAGCCATGCTGGACCAGGCCAGTGGCCCACCCAGTCCAACACTCTGTGTCACTCAGTGGCCAAAACCCAAGGGCCATCAGGAGGTCCACCAGCAGGGCCAAAACTCTAGAAGCCCCCACACACACACTGTTGCCCCCCAAGCACCAAGGATACACAGCATCCAGATATAAGAACATAAGAGAAGCCATGTTGGATCATGCCTCCTATCAAAGTACTAACCAGGGCCGACCCTGCTTAGCTTCTGACATCTGATGAGATCACACTAGCCGGGCCATCCATTAAGGGCATTCAGAGGTTTACTGCTCCAAATCTTAACTACAAATACACGTTGATGGGGTCTGAACTGGCAGAGACTGACCAAGAGAGAGATCTTGGAGTCGTAGTAGATAATTCAGTGAAAATGTTGAGATAGTGTGCGACTGCAATGAGAAAGGGCCAGCGCTATGCTGGGGGTTATTAGGAAGGGAAAAGAAAACAAATCAGCCAGTATCATAATGCCTCTGTATAAATCGATGGTGCAACCTCATTTGGAGTACTGTGTACAGTTCTGGTTGCCACACCTCAAAAAAGATATTATAGCATTGGAAAAAGTGCAGAAAAGGACAACTAGAATGATAAAAGGGTTGGAACACTTTCCCTATGAAGAAAGGTTGAAGCGCTTGGGGCTCTTTTAGCTTGGAGAAACGGCAGCTGAGGGGTGACATGATTGAGGTTTATAAGATTATGCATGGGATAGAGCAGGTAGAGAAAGAAGTCCTTTTCTCTCTTTCTCACAATACAAGAACTCGCGGGCACGCCATGAAATTGCTGAGCAGTCAGGTTAGAACAGATAAAAGGAAGTACTTCTTCACCCAAAGAGTGATTAACACGTGGAATTCACTGCCACAGGAGGTGGTGGTGGCTACAAGCATGGATGGCTTCAAGAGGGAATTAGATAAACATATGGAGCAGAGGTCCATCAGCGGCTATTAGCCATAAGGTATAGATAGGAACTCTCAGTCTGGGGCAAGTGATGCTCTGTATTCTTGGTGCTTTGGGGGGGGGCAACAGTGGGAGGGCTTCTAGTGTCCTGGCCCCACTGCTGGACCTCCTGAGGGCACCTGGTGTTTTTGGCCACTGTGTGACAGAGTGTTGGACTGGATGGGCCACTGGCCTGATCCAACATTGGCTTCTCTTATGTTCTCATGTTCTTAAATGTGGAGACTCCCTTTAGGCATCATGGCTAGATAAGAATATTTGCTTGGATCCTTTGGTTGGCTTCTGTGGACAGAAGGGGTTTCTGTTGACCGACTGCAACTTGCCTCATCCTTCCCATTGCATCCCAAAATACCTCCTGAAATGCCGTTCCTGGGGACAGGGGTTGCCCAGAAACAGAATGAGGAGTAAGTAGTCTGCTGTGGAAGGAAGAAGTTGGCAGAAATACAGCACTCTCCCCTCTGCATATGTGGAAATTCTCTGGCCCTATAATGTTTATGCCATCGGTGAATAAACAGCTTTAGTAATGGGCTCATCTTCTGATCATGCCAAAACCCTCTGGCATCCACCGTGAATCAAGCAAAAAAACCCAACCCTAAGATCAGGTTCTGCTCAGGTGTTGAAGTATTTGATTTCCAGGGTATCCCACCCAAGTCACAGCTGAATAGACAGACTTTCCACAACTTAAAAAAAAGTAGCAACTCTTTTCTATGACAGGTGATTCTGGGCTGTGACTTCAAGGTCCACTTTGAACTCTCTGCCACATTCAGTACAAGTATTTTCATCTTGTTCTTTTTTCAAAGGTCTTTTATTCCATCATGAACGTACCAAGCAAGGCCAACAATCTCATACTGACAAGCTAACTCAAGGTAAGCAAATGAATTAGTCTTCCTGTGGCCTGAAGGTTCTACAACATCTTGATGCTTCAAGCACCTGTAGTGTTTGCCATTGTTCCCAATGGACAGGACAATAACTCAGCCACAAAGTGACGGGATGTGGCGGGAAGCATTAAATCAATATGACACCTGCCTCAACAGTTGTGATCTTCAGGCAGTTTTTTGAAACTTTTAGCAGTCTGATTATGCACACTTAAACATTTGGGTATACAGAACCAGTTCCCAACATTCTATTCCACTATCCCAACATTCTATAACCACTGAGGGCCAAAGTAGATGAGACAGGAGTCCATGAGTTTGTTCCATTGATTCACCACCATTCCAACCCAGGAAGTCCTTTAAACTGTGCCATGGGGGGGAGGTGCATTTCTGGTCAGGGCCATTGTGGTACAGAGGGCAAAAGAGATCTTGCCCATGCCGTTTTTCCAACCCTTACACGCACAAGCACCCCAAGTACCATTTCAAGGTGGGAAAATGGCATGGGAAGAAGAAGGATCCACTCCTTCCATTGTGGTCCATGGTCCAACAAGAATTGGGGCCCCGTGGTGAAGTTTAAAAAACTTCCTGGTTGGGAACCCACTCTTTAAAATAGCAGCACCTCCCCCAGGTTTACTCCATATACAGCACATCATGTAGTTTGGTCCTTAGTGTGACCAAGAGACAGAACAGGACAAGACCATGCGGGCAAGAGACCGAGATCAGACAAAAAGAATGTGGATTAGACCACACCCATCATTTCTATGCACACACAAGAAGAGGGCAATTTTCACCAGTTCCCCCTCCCATGGCAGATCTCTGACTTCCCAGATGCTGTCCCGAGAGGTCCCCCACCTCCCAGTACCAGCATTTGGGTTGGTGTTTGGCACTGCAGCAGGAGGAGAAGGTACACAGATCAAGCTCTACTGATGGACACCCCCCTGAGATTTTGGACAGTCTCCAAGCCATAATGTGGTTGGGACATGTTATTTTGGACTGTGCATCTAAACTCTCAGATTCATAGCCATCATTCTGAGAAATCAGTTGTAGTGTGAGGACTTATTTCTCACAACTGGCAAAAACATTGTATAATGTAAGTTACAAAATTTAAAGGAAAAGCAAACAAAACAGCAGGGCTCTATTGGTCGACATCATTTTACAGTCATCAAACCATGTCCTTTTCAAAAAATCCCTGACGAAATCTACTTGCAGTGTTTGAAAAGTGACCCACCGTAGCCGCTCAGGTTCTGTTTCCACCCTCTTTTTCAGTTGTATTTTCTTTCATTTACACCCTTGTCAGTCTGCTTGTGATAACTGGAAAAGGCCTCATTCTTGATGGTTCAAAAAGAGCCATCTTATATGAAAAGAAATCCATTTCTTCTCAAAGAAATAGAACAGCCCAGCAGAAGTTGTTGCCTGCATGTCTGAGACCAGTCAAACGATGGATGATGTCTCCAAGAGATGAGGAAATGGTCCAGTAACAGAAAGAAAAACCAACACATGGCAAGCTAAGCTCCCAAAAGGTGTCTACTATGTTGCATTACATCATAGCAAGAACCTATTCCCAGGAAGCCAATTCACAGATTACAGAATACACATGTAGTGTCCGGGGTCCTCATTCTACATAACAGCCAGACATGAGTTGCAGGTCCTTCTCAGTTTCCATGGGTAGGATGCCTGATTTAGGTCAGGACCGAGGTGCACATGGACAATAGACTTCAGTCTTCTCCCTGTACTGTTTCCCTGACCTGATATTAGTCCCCCCTCTGCCTCTAAACTGGAACAGCTGCACTGGCGCCATGTTTGCAAAATGTGGAAACCGGTTGTTAGTTGCAGTATCTCATAGATGTGCATCTGTGCAAAAGAACCATTTGAACTTAAGCTCCCAAACAGCTGATAAAGACTCCTAACTTCTGTTCTAAACAGACTTGATGGTAGGTTTGCCAGGCGAAACATGGAGATTCCCCGAAATGACAATAGATCTCCAGATTACAGAAATCAGCTCCCTTGGAAAAAAAGCGATGCTTTGGAGGGTGGACTTATGACATTGTACTCAACTGAGATCCTGTCTTTCCCACACTCCATCCCCAAATCTCTAGGAATTTTCCATCTTGGATCTGGCAACTTTACCCCACCATCCCCCACTGATAACCAGGGAGAACCTGGCAACCCCATGCCTGCCACTGCCTGAGCAGTGGTGGGAGAATTTTGAAAAACAGTAATGCGAACAGTGTCGCTACAGGTTGTGCCCAGAAGTGACAAAGGTTAGCTCAAGGAATCACTTGGAACTCTATGGTAAAACTACAGAGTTTCCAGCAATTCCTAGAGCTAACCTTATTCAGTTCCCCCTGGAGAAAATGGCTGCTTTAAGGAGGAAACTCTATGGCATTATATTCCTCCGAGGTCCCTAACCTCCCCAAACCCCACCCTCTCCAGGCTTTACCCCCCAAATCTCCAGAAATGTTCCAACCCAGAGTTACTTGATGGTCAAGCAGTGAATGTCCTTTATCAGGGACTAATTTCTAGCTAATGACACTGGCAGATTGCAAAGAAAATCAGGCTTTTTAAAATGCTGCTTGTGTCAGAGAGTCAGGGAGTTCAAGAACTAATCTTCCCTAGAAGGAAGAGCTTATGTGATTGGCTGCTCTACTCACTCTCTGATTGGCCAGCATCAGCTGAAAGAGGAAATAAAAGAGTTGATCTGGAGGGAAAAGTTATTTATTCACCTTTTGGTCTTTGTCTGAAATCTAATGTCTGGATCAGTAGCCAAAAGGTGTGACTACTGAGGGAAGAGACTGGGAGTCAGTGCTTTCTGTCAGGAAATGGTTAGAAAAGTACTTCTATAGAGAGAAGAATAAGGACTCCATCATCTTAAATATAATAGAACTACTCTGAGGGAGAACTTAGATTGTCAGTCAAGAAAGCTACAGAACAGCCTTATACAGACAAAGGATACTGGAGAAAGATTTGGCAGAAAGTCTGGGAAGTTAGAGAGAACTCCCATACAAGCCAAATAGTAAAAGGAGTTATTGCAGCTGAGGGACAAGGAGAATAACTTCCTGCCAGTGAAAGAGGTTGGGAAGAAAACCCTGGTCTGTGATAAAGGAGAGAAGTTTAGACATCTCAGGAGTTAGTGAAAAACTGTAATATCTAAATGGAAAACCTAGATCTCTGAAGGGAGAAACCTAGATGCACTAAGACAAAGCTATTCTCTAAGAAACTGTATTCAAGATTCTGTGTAACAGCTGAAATATAAGCAAAACCATTCCACTGAAATGAACTTGAAACTCAGAAATTAAGCTTCAACAATGCTCTCTTGTATGTTCAAAAGCTTCAGTTCTGTATAAATTAGAAAGTTTTATCTCAGTAACCTCTACACCTTGAATCCTCATATTTATATATTCCCTGCCTGTTTAATAAAATCTTTACTCGGTTTTTGAAAGTTAATCTGCCTCAAGTGCCATTTCACACGGGTTTATAAAACAGGACAGCTCCTGCCTTTCCCTCAAGTTCCTGTACTGGGTCTAAAGCCTAAACAAATATATGTGACAGGGTGGGACAATTTAAGTTTGTCAAACAAAGAAGAAATACACGCTACTGGAGGGCAACTCAGTTACTGAGGGGAACTAAAATATTTTTGGCATGAAAATTCTTCCTTGATCTGTCATAACCATCTATAATTCTTAAGTAAATGTTGGGGAAAGATACCTTCCAAAACATTGGCTTTATTTGTTATGGTTTTTTAAAAAATGTGCTAAGGTTTTTCAAATGTTGAAATAATTGGCAAAGAGATTACACTTCTGCTGTACCATGGGGTACAGCAAAACGTAATAGATGTTGCTTCTTGGAAATGTGGAGGCCCATTAAGTGAATACATTTGTTATCCACCAAATCAATTTCGCAGGCATAATTGAACCTCCTTAAATGAGTACTTGTGAAAGAAATAATCTAGCAATCAGTATTTAATGATTTTTTTTCCCTTGCAGTAAGGTCAAATTTTTAATATATCACTGTTCTGGCCTGTGGTCACCAAAGAAGGGGGTAAGTGAGCCATTCTAGGAGCGGACAACTTCCAAGGATAATAGCCCTTTAGCAGTCCGAAGGATAAAAATTTTAAGTATCACTCTTCAGTGACAGTTAATTGGATCCAGTAGAGATAATCATCCCTTATGACTACTTTTATCACACTAGTACGGAGACCCTGCTGAGATTAGGCTTCTGTTACACCAGGTGCCATTAAAAAACCCATAGCAAGATAAATTGATAACAGCACTGAATCCTTTCATTAAAAAACAATGACTCTGAGCGTCTTTCAGTAGCTGATGCTGAACTTATTCATTCAGCCTCTCTCAACTCCCCTCCTTATTACAAGTTCCTATCATTCATGGTTTTCGTACGTGCAGATCCTATGATTCCCTAGCATAAACAAAGGATACTCCTTCCACCTTCTTTACAAATGGAAAAGCTGGCTGGATCCAATTGGAGTGCTGGCTCCGGACTGGGAAATACTAGGAGATTTTGGGGATGGAGGCTGAGGAGGGTGGGGTTTGGCAACAGAAGGGAGATCAGTGGGATTATAATGCCATAGACTCCACCCTCCAAGGTGGATATTTTCTCCAGCTGAACTGATCTCTGTCACCTGGAGATCAGTTGTAAACCCTGGAGATCTACACTTCAAGGCTGGCATCCCTATCCAACTCATTGATCTTCCCAGTGACTTCCTCCTTCTCCCTTCTGAATATCCAATTCTTTCTATTGCATAGAGGAGCAATAACAAACACCCAGTTTCCTTTAACTTAAGCCAGTCTGCTGTAGTGGTTAAGAGCACAGACTGGGAGAACCGGGTTTGATTCCTCACTCCTCCACATGCAGCTGCTAGGTGACCTTGGGTAAGTCATAAGTTCTTTCAGAGCTGTTCTCTCAAGGGCGGTTGTCTCAGAGCAGTCTCAGCCCCACCTACCTCACAGGGTGTCTGTTGTGGAAAGGGGAAAGAAGGGGGATTGTAAGCCACTCTGAGACTCCTTCGGGTAGTGAAGGGTGGGGTATAAACCCAATCTCTTCTTCTCTTCTTCTTTAAAGGGTTATTTATTAACACTGAACTCCAGACCAGATAACTTGGCTTGAGAAAAAGGAGATATATCAATACCTAACTGAAAACTGTTTCCTTTCAGCTAGGCCCAGAATTGTCCTGGTTTGATTTTGATCAGTTTGTGTAGGCCCAACTTTCCTGCAGATTACTCTCAGATAAGTGAAAGGGTGAACCTCCTGCTAGTACTGAGGCTTTCTTGGTTAGCTTCTTAAAAAGGAAATACACAATGATATCATCAGGTACAGAAGAAGACCGAGCACTTTTGGGTTGTCCTGTGACCTTCGTAGGGTTGCCAGCTCTGGGTTGGGAAATTTCTGGAGATTTGGAGGAGACTGAGGGAGGGCAGGTTTGGGGAGGGGAGGGACTTCAGTGGGGTATAATGCCATAGAGTCAATCGTCCAAAGCAGCCATTTTCTCTAGGGAAACAGACTGCTGTCATCTGGAGATAAGTTGTAATACCAAGAGATCTCCAGGCCCCACCTATTCTGTTCTAATTTTCTGGTCCAGTTCTAATTTTAGTTCTGTTGAAGCTGCTCAGATTATGCAGGTGTAGCTAATTTTAGTTCTAAAGAGGCTCAGAGTTGCTTGGCTAGTTTTACTGCAGTGAGGAAAGGGTTGAACAGAGGGTCAAACAAAGGACAAGGATTAAAACTTTGGTCACAGGGTGAGATTTCGCATAGGGATGAGCACAAACTGGCTCACGAACTAAAGTTCATCATGAATTTTGGCCTGTTTATGGTTCACAAAGCAAAGTTCATGGCAGGGCGGCCAGCACGAACATTTCATGAACTTTCATGATGTTCAGGTTGGTTCATGGCAGTTTATGAATGCATTCATTTCCAGACAGACTATCTCCACTCAATTAAAATGTTTACAAAATTTCAAAGCCACGGGGGGGGGGGGGGGGATTCGCCAACCTTGGAAATATCAGTAGCAGTCCTCCGAAGAGTAACAGGCACAGCTGCCTGCCAGCAACAGAGTTCCCATTCTGCTCTATGGGATCGGAATGCTATATATACTATCAGCTCAGCTCCACAGCCTCTACTCTGTTGGCTGTTGGCAGTTAGACAGAGAGGCAGAGAACTTGTTAAAAGCAGAGCACATTCATTTATTCCATCCTGATTGTGAATGTGACCTCTCCCCTGGTGGGGGTTGGGTGTTAGGTTGACTCAAGGCTCTGAGCTACCCCATCTCTCTACTCACAAAGAGTGCCTTGGCTGAGGACCTAGATTTTAGAAGAAGACAAAGAGATTGGATTTATATCCCGCCCTTCACTCACTTAAGAGTCTCAGAGCGGCTAACAAACTCCTTTCCCTTCCCCTCCCCACAACAGACACCCTGTGAGGTAGGTGGGGCTGAGGGAGCTCTTTCCCAAGCTGTCCTTGGCCGAGGACAGACTGCCAATCTAAAGCGGAGGCAAAGCGGAGGGAACTGGAGCGGGGGGGGGGACCCACGGAGCTGGCCGTCCACACTGGCCAGAGCACTGCGGATCAGCGGCAATACGGAGCGTTCAGACTGCCACAGAGCGTTCAGACTGCCGCGTAGCCAGTTCACACTGTTTGGAAGCGGGAGGCATGCGGAGGAAGGCCCCTGAACACCGGGTAAAACTGGTGTCCTGTTAAAGCGGAAGGAAAGCGACTGGGAGACGGGTAAGTACGAAATGGAGCCGACAGACAGATGCGCATGTCTGAACGTGCTCCTTTCTTCCGTTTGCGAAGCGTGCCTGCCCCGCTTTAGATTGCCAGTCTGTCCTCGGCCCTTGAGAGAACAGCTGGTACAGAGCTATTTTATATCCTCCTGACTGTGCAATCCTCTCCCCTGCTGGGGTTTGGGTGTTAGGTGGACTCAGGGGACTTGGTGAGGTACTCCCTCCCCACTTCTGCCAAATCCTCTGCCACTGTATGCCTGGCATCCCACTACTGTTTACCTTCCCATTCACCACTGAAAACTAGTAGTGGGGCTTCTCCTGGGTTGAGCTCTTTGAGGCAGAGGTGCTGGCTGGCTGCTGCTCCTCCTCCTCATCCCCAGCCTCTTCCACCCACTGTTCCTTCTGGCCAAGTCTGTTGGCCTGTAGCTTCGACACTTTTTTGCAGAGCTCATGCTTCCATTGCAGGAGAAAGATACTGGGTTTCTAGATACTCTCAGTGACTGTGCCATGGAGTAGATCAGGGGTGGCCAACCTGTGGCTCGGGAGCCACATGCGGCTCTTTCACACATATTGTGCGGCTCCTGGCAGGGCGGCTGGGGAAGCAAAGGGGAGGCATGCTTTTTCTCTCTTTCTCCCTTCCTTCCTTCCTTCCTTCCTTCCTTCCTTCCTTCCTTCCTTCCTTCCTCCCATCTATTTGCTTTCCTAGTTTCTCTCTCTCTCTTTCCTTCCACTTCTTTAATTCTTTCTTTCCATCTCTCTCTTTTTCTCTCTCTCTCTCAATATCATTAGCAAACAAGTAATATCATTATCAATAACCGGTTTTCCTCGTTTGTTTTTATTTTTGGCAGTCCCATTTAACGTTAATAAAAAGCAAATTTGCATATTTTAAAAAATAAAAACGTGTGTGTGATATTTGTTCCTGTCTTGCGGCTCTCAGACATCTCTATGTGGCTCTTACGTTTATTCTATGTGGCTCTTACGTTAAGCAAGGTTGGCCACCCCTGGAGTAGATAGTCACAGAACTTACTAAGGGGGAGGCGATCCTGAACTTGATCCTAAGTAATGCTGAAGACCTGGTGTCAGAACCGGCCTGTCCAGAGCTCTTATTCAGCCCATGAGCAACTGGTGCGAGGGAGGGAAGGTCGGAGGCTGCTTAAGCAGGCGAGAGGGCTCATGCTGTGAGGTGTGTATGGTTGAAGCTGTCAAGAAATAGAAATGAAATGGCTGGGGGCAGGGCTAAAAGGATGAGGTAAAAGAGTGGGGTGGGGATGGCAGCGGAGGCAGAGAATGAGGGGGTATGGTGCTTTTCCCCCTCCTGCCTCCTCTGACTGCAGCCCAGCGAGGATCAGCAAAATCACTAAATGGGGAATGAAGTCAAGTGGCTTCACTTTTTTTTTCAAATGGCGACCATGAGGGGGCGGGCACATTGAGTGGGGATCTGCTGACGAAGGAACAGGAGGAACGAGGAGGAGGAGAGCTGGTGTGTGGATTAAGAGGCAACTGGGCTGTCTTGTGCATGCCACTCTGAGAGAAAGATGACCTGGTCTCAGAAGTGAGTGGAGATGTGAAGATAAAAAGGGTTACCGCTGTCACCACTGCATGTCTGAACAGCTGCAGAGCCAGGAGGCAGAGTGAGTTTCAGGATGGGTAGGGGACAGCAACCTCCCTTCTCTCCCCTCACCTGTTCTCAGCCTGTGAAGGGGAAAGGGTCATGGGAGGACAAAAAGTGCCCCCTGGAGGTTTCAGAAACAGCCTCTCCATCAGGCCTTTCCCTCAGTTTCACCACTTCTGTGAGAAATAGTGACAGGAGGGATGAGGACTTGGTGGGGTGGGGGATCTTGGAGAGACAGGTTCAGACACCTCCCCTCCTGAGCCAGGATCCTGTCATCTAGGTCACCTGGGGCAGGTCACTCAGCCTGGCTCAACTAACAGGGGTGGTGGAGGAGGAGGAGATGGGGTGGAGAAGGGGGGAGTCCAGTGTGCCTCCTTGAGATCCTCAGAGGTAGAACAGCAGAAGAAAGGAAACAAAGAGCAAGAGACGTATCGTAGCCATGCTTGGCTGCTGAAGCTGGTCTTATGGAGGGGGTATGTGCTGAAAAACTACCTTATTTACTTGCCAGCAAGATGAATCATCTCCTAATAGTGCTATATATACAAAAAGTATCTAATTTGTATGGAAATGTAAGAAACCTCCCCTTTTATGGTACCCCTTGGGGAAAAAACCTAGTGTTGCATATGATTAAATACATTTATTGGGGTTTTTTTTGTCAATTCCACAGTAAATAAATTGCTTTCACTGCTAGGAATCAATTGCTTTTGTATTTTGAGTAAAAAATATCTTCAATTGATTTTGCCTGTGTCCTTTATAATGTTTATATCTTCAGTACCTGGCATTCCATTTTATGGCACACATGGCCCTGCATTACAAAGTGAGATTTATGTCAGATCCGGCCCTTGTAGCAAATGACGCTTCTGCTTTAAGCTGTGGAAGGCTAGTCCAAGTGAGGTAAATAAAAGGGAGTGCAGGCTTTGGCAAATAAAATGCAGCTCAGTGATCAAACAGGCAAAAAAAAGGACTATGAGGAACGTATTCCAAAAAACATAAAGACCAACAATAAAAGTTTCTTCAAATGCATTAGAAGCAGAAAACCAGCCAGGGAGGCAGTGGGGTCCTTGGATAACCAAGGGATAAAATTATTACTAAAGGATGATAGGAAAATGACAGAGAAGCTGAATGCATTTTTGGTCTCTGTCTTCCTATGGAAGATAGAAGTGCTTGCCCACTCCAGAACCACTGATTTCAGGAGGAGTGTTGAAAGACCTGAGTCAAATTGAGGTGACTAGAGAAGAGGTCCTACAACTTATGGACAAATTAAAAACTGGCAAATCACCAGGCCCGGATGTCATACATCCAAGAGTTCTGAAAGAACTCAAATGTAAACTTATGGATCTCCTGACAAAAATACACCATCTATCACTAAAGTCTGCCTCCGTTCCCGAGGACTGGAAGGTAGCTAATGTAACCCCCATCTGTAAAAAACGGTTCCAGAGGAGATCAGGGAAATTACAGGCCAGTCAGGAATCCATTATTAATGATAGAATTAATAGATACCTTGATGAACAAAAGCTATCAAGGAAGAACCTGTGTGGATTCTGTCAGGGAAGATCTTGTCTCACTAGCCTTTTAGAACAAAGTCCAGTGGCACTTTTAAGACCAACAAAGTTTTATTCAAGGTATAAGCTTCCATGTGAATACACACTGATCAAGCTCAATCCTGAGCACATTCTGGAAATACATGTTCAGTCTTAGAAGGGTTTGGAATCTCCAAGAGAAGACTTAGAACCCTCACTAAGCTACAATTCCACAATATACAAGGATTGCCTGCTCCCATATAGGTCTGACTGAGCAGTGATACCATCCTGGTGATACTTTTTCACGTATCCCAGGGCCAGTGTAAGGAATTATCATGAATGGGTCCATGCTAGTCCAAGCTTGACAGGGGGATTACTTAGAATAGAGAATACTACATGGATCTCCCAGTTCCAAAAGGGGTGAACAGGACCGTAGCCAGAAATTTTTTATTGGGGGCAAATGAGTACAGTGGTGGTCAGCCCATCATTATTATTTATACTTTATTAGTTATTTACCAGTTTTCCATTTGAGACTCAAAGTGGATTACATGGCTTAGAACATGGTAATTAAACCGCATGAGAGATCTAATAAAAATGCAATAGGACTAGGCATACAAAAATTACAAAAATGCAGGGGTCGTTTGGAGCTGGAACGAGCCGGAACGGTGTTCTGGCAGCCCAGGAGTGGGCACATATGGCAGCAGTGGCAAGCCCCACCCCACCCCAGCTCCCAACGGACTGGCAGGGGAAGTGAAGAGAGAAGGGTTTTAAAGTTTAAACCCCTTCTCTCTAGAGTCGCACTGCTGCAGCGGCACGATCTCTTATTGTATCTTATGGCCCCATAGAATAAAATGGAAAGATCGTGCTGCCACTGCATTGTGACTCCAGAGAGAAGGGGTTTAAACTTTAAACCCCTTCTCTCTGAAGTCGCCCTGCAGTGGAGGCACTATTTTTCCATTGTATTCTATGGGGCCAGAGGATACAATAGGAGATTGTACTGCTGCTGTGGTGTGACTCCAGAGAGAAGGGTTTTAATGTTTAAACCCCTTCTATCAGAAGTTGCACTGCAGCAGCGGCACGATCACTCCATTGTACCCTATGGGGCCATAGGATACAATGGGAGATCAGGCCACTGCAGCGACGTGACCCTAGAGAGAAAGGGTTTAAACTTTAAAACCTTTCTCTCTCCGCTTCCCCCGCCAGCCTGCCTTGGCAGGCCACCTGGGGAAGGAAAGGGGAGGTTTTTAAAGATGCCTCTCCAACCTTTCTTTGCTTCTCCAGCCAGCCTTCCAAGGCGGGTTGGCCGGGGAAGCTAAGAAAGGTTGGGGAGGCATCTTTAAGAGCCTCCTTTTCACTTCCCCCAACCAGTGCACCTTGTCAGGCTGGCTGGGGAAGCGAAGGAGAGGTATTTAAAGATGCCTTTCAGCTATATTGCTTCCTTTCAGAAGGCAACACCCACCACTCAGGCTCTACCCCACTAACTTATTAGCATAAGTTATGCTAATAATGTGTTATGCTAATGAGCTCCTGCACCTCTTTTTCTATGAAATGACCCTTGCAAAAATGCAAAAAAGTATCAAAAAATGCAGAAAATGGAATTACAAGAAATGAAAACAATGCTGTAAGAGCATGTTAGAGATAGAACATACAACAAATCAATAATATATAGTGTACACTGTGGCATAGACTACAGTCCTCTTCTGAATAAGTTTTATAAAAATGCCCTCCCAAGCATATGTTTTACTTAGTTCGTAGAATTAAAGAAGTGTGAGAGCCTTCTTCTAGTTACTGAAACCTGAAACTGTAAATTCAACCTTCTTTTCTCTGTAAACCACTAACTCAAGACTTCTAACGGTGCCACCCAACACCTCTGCAGGCTCTTATAATCAGGACTCTTCAGCCCAGCTAACTGCTAATTCTGTTCTAGCCAATTGCATAGAGGATTCACCCTTGGAAGATTTATGACAGGATTCATACTTTTTACCTCACCTCCTTCCTTTTTTAGAAAGAATATTTACACCTGAAAGATTTCACAGTAACCTATAATGCTGATTGGAGGGGCATGACAAATGACTGATGGGGCCATAGCACTGCCGTGGCTATGGGCCTTGGAGGAAGTACCTTTAGTCTGTGTTGGAAGCAGCACACAAGAACATCCTACTGCTTCCTCCCAGCAATTCTACCAATGAGCCCAGAAGTCCCTGCAACATTGCAGTGACTTTTTCTTATTCTTTTTACATCTGCCAGGACTGATGGGGCATAACGGAATACATATGAGCTGCTGAGGTAGGACTGGCAAGCAGAGGGAGATCAGGAGGTTAAGGACATGGAAGGCAGCTATGGAAGTCACTTCCAGGGAAAACCCAAATGTGATGTAACAACTCTCTAGTGACCCTGGAAACTACTCTCTAGGAATTGACTCTCTCAGAATCACTAGTTTTGCTATAGATTTTTCAGTGATTCCTAGAGAGCACTGACATCACTTCTGGTTTTTCCCCAGAAGAGACATCATACCATCAGACTGACAGCCATTTTTTTCTCCAGCTGCTGCTCAGAACAGCAGCAGGAAAGAGAAGCTGGGGGCAGATTGGCAACCCTAAGGGTATGTGGAAGTTATTATCTACTTCTGCTGGTGACCCACATTAGTCAGGGTGCTGAGTCACATGACTGGAAAACCACCAGGATTGGGGCAGAAAGAAAAGCATCAACAAACAAGTCTATGCACACTTTGTGTCCAAGGATCCATAAACATTGCAACCTGGTGTCCCTCCACTATTTGAAGTATGGCAAGGCATCAAGGGGCCGCGGTGGCTTAGTGGTTAAGATGCTGAACTGCAGACTGGAAGATCGGTAGTTCAGCAGTTTGAGCCCCGAGTGCTGCGTGACAGAGGGAGCTCCTATATCTGGTCCCAGCTCCTGCCAGCCAAGTAGTTCAAAAGCAAGAAATTGCAAGTAGATAAATAGGCACCACTTTGGTGGGAATGCGTCTAGTCATACCGGTCACATGACCACGGAAACGTCTTTGGCCAGTGCTGGCTCTTTGGCTTGGAAATGGAGATGAGCACTACCCCCTAGAGTCGAATTTGACTGGCTTTCGAGCAAGGGAAACCTTTACCTTTACCTTGAAGGACAGTGTACCAGTGGTGCAGCTGAAACTGGAACTTCTTTATTGAAGTTCCACTGTCCTTCTTGGTGTTCCACTGAAGAAAGTTATTATGTAATTCCTTAGCATAGAGTTTGCAGGTTGTGCTGCTGCATCACTGGTTGAGATTAGCTCCAATTTTTTCTATCCATACTAGTTTTCAATTGATGCTAGTGAACAAATGATGATTTTTTTTTTTAAGGAAAAGGATGGTTCTATTCTAAGGTTGGATTTAAAGCTATTGATTTTAAAAATATTGGCTTTGTGATTTTTCACTGGAATGATCATTTCACCCTGCTTGAATGCAGGTTCTTTGAGAATATAAGGGATCACTATATTAAGCCTTTAATCAACCAACCATCCCCCTACACTCTAGAAACCCTGGCTCTTTTGCTCAGCAATAAGGTTCCTAAGTTCACTCTAGCAACTGCAAAATTTGTCTCAGTCCTTTTAGCCCTTGTATCAAAAAAAATAAGAAGCAAGTATCTTCTGCTGCTCAAGATCTGTGAATCAATGATACTGTGAATCAGTATCATAATGTCCCTGTATAAATCGATGGTGTAACCTCATTTGGAGTACTGTGTACAGTTCTGGTCACCCCACCTCAAAAAAGATACTATAGCATTGGAAAAAGTGCAGAGGAGGGCAACTAGAATGATAAAAGGGTTGGAACACTTTCCCTATGAAGAAAGGCTGAAGCGCTTGGGGCTCTTTAGCTTGGAGAAACGACGGCTGAGGGGTGACATGATCGAGGTTTATAAGATTATGCATGGGATAGAGCAGGTAGAGAACGAAGTCCTTTTCTCCCTTTCTCACAATACAAGAACTTGTGGGCACTCCATGAAATTGCTGAGCAGTTGGATTAGAACAGACAAAAGGAAGTCCTTCTTCACCCAAAGAGTGATTAACACGTGGAATTCACTGCCACAGGAGGTGGTGGCGGCTACAAGCATGGACGGCTTCAAGAAGGAATTAGATAAACATCTGGAGCAGAAGTCCATCAGTGGCTATTAGCCACAAGGTATAGATAGGAACTCTCAGTCTGGGGCAAGTGATGCTCTGTATTCTTGGTTCTTGCGGGGGGGGGGCAACATTGGGAGGGCTTCTGGTTTCCTGCCCCCACTGCTGGACCTCCTGAGGGCACCTGGTGTTTTTGGCCACTCTGTGACAGAGTGTTGGACTGGATGGGCCATCGGCCTGATCCAACATTGGCTTCTCTTATGTTCTTAACCAGGTAAAGTGTCCATTCTGTGGGTGGAAGAGTGGGATAGAAATGATTCAGATATATATCCTTGGTATTGTTTGGGAAAAGGCCTTGCTGTGGCATTGGCATCAGGCTACTATTAGACAAATGAAGAGAACACCAAAACCACTTATTCAATAACTCCAGGAACTATCTTTGTATCATTAAAGTCAAAGTTTTATACTAACCAAATCTCAACGTCTTTTGTGATGCGATCTCTATAAATCCAGTAACATGATCAATGACAGAAAAACTTCACAGCCAAACAAGCAGTCACAAATGTGCTTACGGGCACTAATCCACTGATACACAATTTAAGCAGGTGCACACAGTCATTCCAGCAAGATGTGCTCGCATCCACTAATCAATTTACACACAGTGAAAGTAGAAGCAAGGCAACATGAGTATGTAAGTAGTTCCAGAATAGGGAAGACCACGGGGACCATACATGTCCAGGTTTTAAATTCAAAAATACTTGAAATTAATTTAGTCCATGCACCTTGGAACACTTGACTTGTTCACTCCAACCTGAGAGACGTGTATCCTAGGAGTAAGTCGCGTTTCAGAAGGAAAGCCTTCTTCGTATCATGATAACAGTTTGTAGATGGAACCCATGTAGATTGTTCAGATTCTTCAAACACGCACAAAGGCTGACTCTCTTGTTGCAGACAGGGTTTGCATGCACTATAGTACTATTAGACTGAGGCGTAGGCCTGTCCTGCAACTGTTCAAATTCAGATTGGCTTTTGCTTGGGGGTTTGTTTGTTTTTAATCTCACTTTTTCTTGAGGAAAGATGCCGCAAATTCTGCTTTCAAAACAGAAAGATGAGAAAGGAAACTCAGAAGCACTCAGATTACCTTTGGGGCACCGAAGAACTCTGTAGTTGGAATCTTTACTAACCGAGTTGCATTTTAATACAGTCAGCGACAAGGTAGGAAGGCGTCAGAGAGCCCAGCTGCACTGTAATTAACATGACTCTAAATAGAAACAAATTCTCTGGTGCCAGAAACTCAAAATATTACAGAAGCTTCTCAATAGATGGTGCTGTTATCTAAGATAATGCCTCGATTGACTATTCAGCATTCAAGGTAAGAGTGCCTGAGGTTCACTTTAGCAAATATTTGAACATGCATCCCAATGAAGGCATTTTTCTCTTCTTCATTTACTTCTCTTTTACGAACTCAAAAGGTGCCCCTGATTAATCAGGAACCAATTTTAACTCTTTAAAAAAAAACTACAAGTGCTTATGAAAAACTCTGAGCACCAGGTGCCATCTTAACAGAGGCGTCCCTCCTCCTCAAACGTATGAGAAGAAACTCATCGAATAGATGAGAGGATCATACTGATCTATGAAATGCAGACTCAGGCTGCCTCAATTTGCCTCTGTGTCATGCAGGGGAGAGCGAAGAAATTCACCCTTGTAACCCTCAGGAGATCCAGCAGTGGGGCCAGGACACTAGAAGCCCTCCCACTGTTGCCCCCACCCCGCCCCATCAAGCATCAAGAATACACAGCATCACTTGCCCCAGATTGAGAACTCTAATGATGATCTCAGTTGGCAGGCAGGTTAGTCCAGATTGCCAGCATGGTGCATGAGTGCCATGGTAACCACCAATATGTTTCCTGGTGTCCACTTTCTTCTTCCCCAAAGAACCAATCCTGGCTTCTCTGCACCTCATTGGAACAGGAGTTGCTTCGGGAAAGCCCAGGAGGCATCAACCTTTGAGTTACCAGGAAGCACCCATTCAGAAACAGATGCCTCCAATATCGAGTTGTGAGGTCCCCTCTGGCCACCAGTGGGGAATGGGAGGGGTAGGGTTGCTAGATCCATTTGGGAAACTCATGGAGATTTGGGGATAGAGCCTGGGGAGGACAGGGACCTCAGTGGATTATGCCATAGATTCCCCCCTCCAAAGCGTCCATTTTCTCCAGAGGAACTGATCTGTGTAGTCTGGAAATGAGCTGTGATTCTAGAGGATTCCCAGGAGTGCTTCTTCCCACTTTCTTTCATTAAGTGGTGGGGGCAGTTCCATATGCACATCCCTTTCACGTGCTATAGTCCTTTCTTTGAAATAAATAGAGCAGGAACTTCATGGAAATGCATACAGAGCTTTGCATTACCACCCATGTTTGCTTGACATCCTAAAACACTTTTAGACAAATATAATGGAAACCCTGAAACATCAGCATCAGGTGAGTTTGAGCCGCCATACACCTCACTAGAGGCAAGCTCTTAACACTCGATAATCATTAATGTAAGATTTTGAGGTTTGAGTTCTAAGTGACATTTTATTTTATGTGATTTTTAAAAAATCTGTATTTTTTATTTTGAAAAACAAAGAGATAATAAAACGGAAATACAGAAAAGAAAAAATGATTACACATCATGAATATATATATGTATGTATATTCAAAAGGTGATTATATAAAACAAAGTATAAGAAATAGGGAATATTTCTCCCCTTCATGACATTGAAAAGTTTTTGGGATACTGTCTATAAATTAAATAACAATTTACTTTTGTGTGGATTTTTACATTTCAAATTCCATAACTAATCTGTTTTCCAGCTGAATTGTTAATTTCACCATAGCTGCACACTCAGTGCTGCATATTTTCGCCAATTCTGCATATTCGCTATTACCTTTGGCAAAAAACTAATATAACAAAAATATAGAAGGGAACATTCTAATGTGACATTAAATGACCTGAATCAGTAAAACTGTAGAATTGGAAATTGGCTGAAACACTATTAGAATGGCCGTACCAGTTTAGTTCAAAAGGTGTCATAAAAACATCTGGCCCAATTAAAACATTCTTTGCTGTCAAGCAGAGTTGATTTAAACCATTTGGTTCTGTACAACTCTGCTTAGTAAGGTTTAAAAACAGGTTGTCAATTCTTCCAGGAGAACCCCAGACAATTTCTCCCAGAGGTTTCTATAAAACAGCAGAAAATCAATAGAAAAATCATTTTGAAACCTGAGCACACCCTACAAGAACATGAATACAAAGTGAAGGAGTGGTCATTGTGTCAGATGGCCAACCTCCAGGCAGGATCTGGAGTTCTCCCAGAACTGCAACTGATTCTACTCCTGTTCCGAGGCCAGCCAGAAGTTGCGCCCTGTGAGGTGAGTGATCAACACCAGTCTTAATTAGACTCAAATCATTTTATTGGGTCCTAGCATTCAAGGCAACAGTAACTTACCATCCAGCTGCTAAGGTGAATGACACAGTCCATCTTTAATTACAAGAGTCCATTGGTATGACTTTGGTGGAAAAGAGTTGATTCTGTGCATCTCTGTTGCTGCTAGTGATTTCTAAACCAAGGGCAGAAAAGGCCTAATAAAAGTTTTGTGGGCTTGCTAGCTATTGGAAGGGAGCCTACTCATAACTAGTGAGGAAGACTATCTCAGAACATCTGACCTAAGGGTTTTGTTGTTGTTGTTGTTGTTGTTCATTTGCACAATCGAGTCCGACTCTTTGCGATCCCATGGACCACATCACGCCAGGCCTTCCTGTCCTCCGTCACCATCTGGAGCCTGCTCAACTCCATGCTTGTTGCATCGATAACACTGTCTAGCCATCTAAGAACATAAGGGCATAAGAGAAGCCAATGTTGGATCAGGCCAATGGCCCATCCAGTCCAACACTCTGTCACACAGTGGGCAAAAACACCAGGAGCCCTCAGGAGGTCCAGTAGTGGGGGCAGGAAGCCCTCCCACTGTTGCCCCCCACAACATTAAGAATACAGAGCATCACTTGCCCCAGACTGAGAGTTCCTATCTATACTTTGTGGCTAATAGCCACTGATGGACTTCTGCTCCATATGTTTATCTAATTCCCTCTTGAAGCCGTCCATGCTTGTAGCCGCCACCACCTCCTGTGGCAGTGAATTCCACATGTTAATCACTCTTTGGGTGAAGAAGTGCTTCCTTTTATCTGTTCTAACCCTACTGCTCAGCAATTTCATGGAGTGCCCACGAGTTCTTGTATTGTGAGAAAGGGAGAAAAGGACTTCTTTCTCTACCAGCTCTATCCCATGCATAATCTTATAAACATCGATCATGTCACCCCTCAGCCGTCGTTTCTCCAAGCTAAAGAGCCCCAAGCGCTTCAACCTTTCTTCATAGGGAAAGTGTTCCAACCCTTTTATCATTTTAGTTGCCCTTTTCTGCCCTTTTTCCAATGCTATATTTTTTCTGAGGTGTGGTGACCAGAACTGTACACAGTACTCCAAATGAGGTTACACCATCGATTTAGACAGGGGCATTATGATACTGGCTGATCTGTTTTCTTTTCCCTTCCTAATAACCCCCAGTATAGCATTGGCCTTTTTCATTGCAGTCGCACACTGTCACGACATTTTCATTGAGTTATCTACTATGACTCCAAGATCTCTCTCTTGGTCAGTCTTCGCCAGTTCAGACCCCATCAACATGTATTTATAGTTAGGATTTTTTGCTCCAATGTGCATCACTTTGCACTTGGCCACATTAAACCCCACTTGCCACGTTGATGCCCACTCGCCCATCCTTGACAGATCCCTTTGGAGTGCCTCACAATCCTCCCTGGTTCTCACCACCCTGAACAACTTCATGTCATCTGCAAATGTAGCCATTTCACTGCTTATTCCCAACTCCAAATCATTAATAAACAAGTTAAAAAGCATTGGACCGAGTACTGATCCCTGCGGTACCCCACTGCTTACCTCCCTCCACTGAAAAAATTGCCCATTTATACTCACTCTCTGTTTCCTTTTAATTAGCCAGTTTTTGATCCACAAAAGGACTTGTCCTTTTATCCCATGACTATTGAGCTTTTGATGAGGAGCCTTTGATGAGGAACTTTATCAAAAGCTTTCTGGAAGTCAAGGTAAACAACATCTATTGTCCACATGTTTGTTTACTCCCTCAAAGAACACTAACAGGTTAGTGAGACAAGATCTTCCCTTACAGAACCCATGCTGAGTCTTCCTCAATAGATTTTGTTCATCAATGTGCCTATTATTTTTTTCCTTAATAACAGTTTCCACCAACTTACCTGGTATCAATGTCAGACTGACTGGCCTGTAATTTCCCGGATCTCCTCTGGTACCCTTTTTAAAGATAGGAGTGACATTCACTACCTTCTAGTCCTCAGGAATGGAGGCAGATTTTAAGGAAAGATTACATATTTTTTTCAGGAGATCCACAAGTTCACATTTGAGTTCTTTCAGAACTCTCGGATGTATGCCATCTGGGCCCGTTGATTTATTTGTTTTTAAGTTGTCTATCAGATGTAGGACTTCCTCTCTTGTCACCTCAATCTCATCCTTTGCCGTCCCCTTCTTCTTTTACCTTCAGTCTTTCCCAGCATCAGGGTCTTCTCCAGTGAGTGCTCCCTTCTCATTTGGTGGCCAAAGTATTTGAGCTTCAGCTTCAGGATCTGGCCTTCCAGGAAACAGTCAGGGTTGATTTCTTTTAGGATTGATTGATTTGACCACCTTGCAGTCCAAGCGACTCTCAAGAGTCTTCTCCAGCACCATAATTCAAAAACATCTATTCTTTGGCGCTCAACCTTCCTTATAGTCCAACTCTCGCAGCCATATATTACTACTGGGAATACCATTGCTTTGACCATATGGATTTTTGTCCACAGGGTGATGTCTCTACTTTTTATTATGCTGTCTACGTTTGCCATCGCTATCCTCCCAAGTAGCAGGCATCTTTTAATTTCATGGCTGCAATCACCGTCTGCAGTGATCCTGGATTCCAGGAACGTTAATTCTGTCACTGCTTCCATGACTTCCCCTTCTATTTACCAAGAGAAAGAAACTACAATTCCCATCATGCATTATCTTAAAGGTAAAGGACTTATTTTCTGGTACTAATGCAGACTGTTTGCTATGCTTACTACACAACCTGCAGGGGCAGCACAGATTTCCTGGCTACAAAGATCAGTTCCCCTTGAGAAAAAAGCAGATTCAGAGGGTGGACTGTGGCATCACAACCTACTGAGCTACCTCCCCAAGCTCTGCCCTCCCCAGGCTCCACCCTCAAAAGTCCATTAATTTCTCAATCCAAAGTTGGCAACCCTAGGTCATCGTGTTAGTGCAGATTCTCATTACAGGGCTGGAAGCATGTTGCTTTACTAAACAAGCCTTACTTTTTCACCTTCTCATCTCTCTCTCTCTCTCTCTCTCTCCGTGGCAACCACAGACTTGAAAATAAAATAAATCAACCTCACGGCTAATTCCTCCTTTCATAATCCTTCTCCTCTTGCATTTATGTGTGTCATGCTGTGAAATACTATGTGGTAGGTTGATTTATTGAACCCCTTCCGCTCTTGTCATTTCAAACCAGTTTTGACAGCAAAGGTAAAATGGCTAATAAAAGAGTGGAGGAGAAGTTAGTTTAGATTTCAGCCTCAGAAATATATAACCTGTACGTGTACACTTCATTATCTCCAATTTATGGTTCCATTAATCTTTTTTTTTAATTGATCTTATTCATTTGCCAATGTATACTCATGCATATATCCAACAATATGACCGTGGAGCCTAAATTCAGGGAACAGTTAGATTCCAAGAGCTGTGAAATCGGAAAGAATCTCATCGTCTCCCTGAATTAAAGATGCTTCAAAGAGCCAGAAAAGACTTTATGAAGATCACGGGTCTGTCTGTAAAAGGAAAATTGCATATGCCTATGTGACGTTCTGGCTATTGGGGAAAACGTTTTTACCTTTAAACACCCTCTTTGTATATAAACTTGATAGTTTCTTGCTGCCACCAGGAATTTAAAATTCCAAATCTCTCTCTTTTGGTAGTATGACCTAGGGTCTGGGCACTTCAGAGGTCTATGTGGCCCTGAGGAAGGACTGTACTGATTCCTGGGATATGTTTAAACAAAAATTGATTTATTTAATAAAGAACAAAATAGGTTTCTGGTTATTTTGAACAGTTGCTGAAGAAAGGAACTTGTAAATATAACTGGTAACGCTTGGTGCTACATTCTCTCAAACTCCAAACTCCACTCTGATGGGCTTATATTTGTCTCTCTCTCATGTAAGTAGCCACGCAGGCTAAACTCTTTGTCTTTGGCCACAAGATAAAACATTTGTCTAACCACACAGTTTAGACACAACTGGTTTCTTTGCCTTGTAGACTCTCACAAAACTCTTAGCCACACAGACTGTGCACACTCTTCATACTTCACACCCAGAAATTCTCCTGATAACCACACGCAGATTCCTCTCAGAACATCTCTTCTCCCACTCTCAGTCATCAGCCAATAAAATCACACTTGTCTCCCCCATCACCCCCCTACAGTACTGCAGTCACACTCAACATTTAAGAGAAGAAGAAGATTTATACCCCGCCCTTCACTACCCAAGGGAGTCTCAGAGTGGCTTACAAACTCCTTTCCCTTCCCCTCCCCACAACAGACACCCTCTGAGGTGGCTGGGGCTGAGAGAGCTCTGAGACAATTGTCCTTGAGAGAACAGCTGGTACAGAGCTATGGCTTGCCCAAGGTCATCCAGCAGGTGCAAGTGGAGGAGTGGGGAATCAAACCTGGGTCTCCCAGATTAGAGTCTGCGCACTTAACCACGACATCAAACTGGCTCTCTTAAAGGAACACACACCCCAAAACATGAAATCATTACAGCCTGTACCCCTGATTTGAATCAGGTCCTCGAGGGAAAGGATTTAAGCTTTCAAAACTTGTTTAGTTTTGCTGATCAGAAGCGGACTCTGCACTGCTATTAGCCTTTTAAATGGAAAAAAAGATGAATCCTTTAAAAAAAAAAATCTTTCCCCCCTTTTGGAACACTTATGTAAACCTGGCCCTTACTCGAATAGCCTAGGCCAGGGGTGGGCAAACTTGCCCAGCGTAAGAGCCACCTAGAACAAGGGTGGCCAAACTTGCTTAACGTGAGAGCCGCATAGAATAAACATCAGATGTTTGAGAGCCACAAGACATGAACAAATATTACCTGCTTTTATTGGAAAATAAGCAAATTTTCTTTTTATGAACATTAAATGAGACTGCCAAAAATAATAACAAAAGGGGTAAAAGCAGATATTGTTAATGATATTAATTTGTCCAATGATATTTGTTTGCTAATGATATTTAGCTTCCCCAGCCGCCCTGCCGGGAACCACATGATATATGTGAAAGAGCCGCATGCGGCTCCCGAGCCACAGTTTGCCCACCCCTGGCCTAGGCTAGCCTGATCTCATCAGCTCTTAGAAGCTAAGCAAGGTCAACCCTGGCTACTTTTGGATGGGAGATCACCAAGAAATTCCAAGGCTGCTGTGCAGAGGAAGGCAGTGGGGAACCATCTCTGAATGTCACTTACCTTGAAAACCCTAGACAGGGTCGCCACAAGTCAGCTGTAAGCATAAGAGGAACCTGATTTTAATTAGCAAAAGAGAAATGTGTTTGAAGGCTGGAACCCCCACTCCCCTTCCTGCACAGACCCAACACAAATTGTGACTGCATGCTTTTTGCACTTTTCTAGGGACTCGCGGAGATCTCTGCCGGAGCACTGACCTGGGCTTCCAGATTCTCATCAATATTTCTTCCTAGATTTTGGACATCCGAAGTACCTGCTCTGGATTCCAAAGTGAAACCAATGCAACACAGCCCCGTAGCTACAGTGGGGCATCCCGGGGCCCAGCCAAGGCTTCCCGATTTCCCATCCAGCCCAGGCCCCCCGACTCCAATTTTTTATTTTTTATTTTATTTGTGGCACTCCCTGGGGGGAGGGTGTCTGCAAGCGGTGCCCCCCGACTTATTTAAAGGCCCCCCCAAATTTAAAAATCCTGCCTATGGGCCTGATGCAACAGGAAGTCTTCATTGTTCATTGTCTTAATTTCCAAGTTTTGTATGGTGTTGTATAGCCTGATCCACCTCCCCTACTTGACTGCTTTCTTAGGCAAAAAGCTTCTGAGTGATTCCGGAGGGGGGGGGCTGCAATCAGTATGCATGCATGTGGGGGACTAGTGCCTACTGGGATGGACACCCTGGACCCTCAAGCTTTTACTTTGGGAACACTGCTACCATGATCCAGGCTAGCACCCTTTAAATTCCCCCACAGCAGCCTGGCTCACTGACAGTGTGGTGTTGTTAGATGGGTAGCCGTGACGTTTTGTGTGCATGCACACAACGTATCTGAAGAAGTGTGCATGCACACAGAAGCTTATACTCAGAATTAAACTCTGTTGGTCTTAAAGGTGCCGCTGGACTCAAGTTTGTTCTAGTGTGGTATTGTTTGTGTGCGTGTGCACATCTATGGAGTAATTAACCCCCTTCTTTCTCAGCTGACTAACCCTCTAGCTCAGCCAGGTGTCTCTGCCTGGATGAACAGCTAGGCCACTGGGTAAGCAGTTTAGTCACAGTCTGAGATCTTTAAAAGGGGGGGGGGAGATCTTTATGTAAACTACTAAACCTTCCCACCACTAAGAACACAAAGGCATTGGGAATACACTGCGGAACAAGGCTACAGGTGTTGCAGAAACTGAGACAAGGATCAAAACCAAGCATTCGCTAGATTTCTTGGGTAACTGCAGTAGCTGTGGCAGGCCTTTTCTTGCAATTGAGAGGACCCCCCACAGCCTCCAAGTTGGTTTTAAACTGTAAACCTTCCCCTCAGTTTTAATATGTCCTTAGGTCAGCAAGCGTAAAGGCTTTGGGTTCGCTGCCGTGAGGTAAGTCTGCGGCGAGTGAGAAAAACACAGAGATCACCGAGGCAGGAGTGCTATGTAAATAACAAGGAAGATTTATTTATTTACAGGCTGGTTTTAAAGTACAGATCAGCAGCACAGGTCTCTAGACAGTCAGAGGACAAACCGGGCTGAAACACAAAAGGTTAAGCTGTGTATGGCTTCAGAATGTGGTCCGAATTCCCTTTTAACGCTTCAGGCACAAAGAGGCTTTCAGGGATTAACCACTAGGGTCCTTTCACACACACTAGATAACACCCACGCCAGCCTGCAGGGGTAGAGTTAAACTGTCTGCTTTTTGGCTGAGGCAGACCCAAATCTTTGCACTTTCCTGAGGCAGATCTGAACTTTGACTGCACTCTCCCTGAGGCCAGAGTTGCCAAGGCCCCTGTCGGGGGCAGGGGGGCCCCTTCTCCAGGCCTCTCCCCCAGCACCTATCAGCTGGCCGGTGCCGTACTTATTGACAGCAAAGCAAGGCCCAGGCTTGTGTCACCGGCAATGCAGCAATGTCACTTCTGGCACCAGAAGTGGCACCATCATGTCACCTGTAACACAGGGACACTATGGTAATTGGGCCAAAACTCTATGGTAAAAATGACTTCTACCATAGAGTTTTTGCCCAAATACCAGAGCATCCACCACATTGCCGTCTCTGTGATGATGTCACATCCGGTGTGCACCAGCAGTGATGTCGCCCCATCACTGGGGATGCCAGCCCAGGGCTCTCTTTGGTCACTGATTTTATCTCAGCCTTTCTTCTTGAGAAATGGGCACAAGACAGCTGGAGCTTATGAAAACAGAGTACAGTCCTTGCAACTTCCCCATCAGTTCCTGGACCCTCAGCCCTCAGGTCATGCTGCTTACAGAGAGTAAGCTGAATTTTTAACCCTTTCCTCCCCTGCTGGGAGGGTTTTGATCTATCCTGAAATGTGGCCTCAGTCTCTATGTTGAACACCAGCTGGTGTCTAACCAGTGAGGTCCCTGGTGTTCTCCTGGGTTTGAGGGCCCCTCCGGTCAGGATACGAAATGCAATCCATCATATTTCTTCCTAGCACTATGGTGAACGATCCATCACCATAAATGGAACTGCTTTCCTTGCTGTCGGTAGAAGAGACTTTTATTGCCCAGATCCCATACAGATGGAGGCTGCTGGTGTTGTAAAACCAGCTTGTGCGTGTGTGTATGAGTGTTAGCTCAGCAACACTATACACATACAATTTGCCACAGCATTAGGTTCTTTCAGTTCATTTCACTTGTTGCGCACACATTTCCAGGTGTCCATACAGGCACCGATAAAGTACTTCAAAACATTAGTATGATTGTACGTATGATGGCATGTAAAAATTTTCTTTGTGTTGTCTTTCAGCAATGAATAGGAGCATAGGTACACATCAGGAAAACACGGCATTAAAAGTTTGTTGGTGCAATCTGACATACAACCTCTTCAAGATTTCTCTCTTTGTAGTGTTTTATCAGTTCACCCATGCTCCCCATTCATTTTGGCTGCAGCATTACAAAATATATGTTTGCTTTGAGATGTAGCTGAAATCTTCTGGAATGCAAGGAGAAGATACAAGTAGCCCATACTATCAAAGAATGAAATTCCTCCTGCTGTGTGATATATTAGAGGCTGTTCCTATCAGCTTTCTGAAGCTAAACGACTAGCATCAGATAGAGCATCTACAGGGAGTTTTATCCTCTAACCAAGAAACTAAAACTGTTCAAGAGCAGTCCAACAGAAACAAATACATGAGAAACAGATTTTTTTTTTAAAGTTGAAAACACCAAGGTCTTTTTTGTGGAAAAATGCTTGCACATTATTCCAGAAAAGGGTAAGTACATTAGAATTCTAGCCTGTAGCTCCGCCAGATGAAAAAAGAAGGTATTTTTAACCTCCAGATCCCAAAGAAGAGTAAATATCTGCATACTTGCTGACTGGTCAATGAATGCTAAAAGCCTTTCCTCACAGGGCTCGGCCTCCAGGCCCCCGATCATCCTCACCGCTTTCCTCTGCACCCACTCCATTCTGTCCACATCCTTTTTGAAATGAGGCCTCCAGAACTGCACACTGTTATGTCCTATTGGCGACTGTGCACGCGGTTAGAGAAATGCACATGGCCGGGCTGGCTACCAGAGCTTCGCTTCGGGAGACAATAGCCCGGGCAGATTGTAAATCAGACCAATTGGCCACCCAAGATCCGCCAGGGGACCTATGCCGTAGGGTCACCTGTAATTAACCCTATCAGGGAGATTGGGCAAGGCCGGGGGTGTGGTTTAGACCGACATTTAAGCAGATCCCCGAGCCCCATTCCCCAGTCGTGATTTTGTACCATCAATAAACTTATGAGCTGATTTCATGGCAACACGTCTCTGGACTCAGTACTTTATACACACAATATTCCAGGTGTGGCCTGACCAATGCAGTGTACAGCGGGATTATGACATCTTGTGATTTGGATGTTATTCCTCTGTTGATACACCCCAAGACTGCATTAGCCTTTTTTGCTGCCACATCACACTGGCTGCTCATATTTAACTTACGGTCCACTAGTACCTCAAGATCTTGTTTACATACACTGCTACCCAGAAATATATCTCCCATCCAGTATACATGATCTCCTAACAATGTATAACGATTGAAGAAACATCAGCTGCTGAGTTATCAGCATAGCAACCATTCAGCCAGTAAAGCTTCAGGTTAAGGAGGTGGGAGTTACTTTTAAACCCCAAACCCTTAACAGCAGACATGCATTTCTGTGGAAGGTCATCTGTAAGTGTAGCATGTTCATTAGCTGAAATTTTGGCCCACAGTTCAAAAATATCAGGCATATTCCAGTTGAACCAGTGAAATTCTTCTTCATCCCTTGGTGGGTTTGCCAGTTGTGGCATGGGAAATTCCTGGAGATTTGGGGTCAAGGACTGGAGAAGGTTGAGTTTGGGGAGAGTAGAGAGCTCGGTATGGATGTGATGCCATACAATCCAGCCTCCAAATCTTCTATTTTCTGCAGGGGAACTGATCTGTGTGGTCTGGGTATCAGTTATAACAACAAGCAAGACCTGCAATACTCGGGGGGGGGGGGGGGGGGAGTATTCCTCAAGGCTCCCAGCCTGCAGAAGCAGCTCCACATTGAGAAGGAAGTGGCTGGAGGTAAGCTTTTTCCTCCCCCCCCCCACCCCCGGGGCACTGGCAGCAAGGCCTGAGTGGCTCCCAGCTCCCAGGCCCACTGATCTTCCCCCACCTACCCCCGGGGCACCGGCAGTGAGGCCTGAGCAGTTCCCAGCTGCCAGGCTCACCACCGAGTTCCCAGAGCATTCTCTGCACATGCACAGGGAACACTTTTTTACTTTGGGGGGAATTTAAATATCTCCCGTATCGTTTTTAAAAGTTTTCAGATTTCTCTGCACACCAGGGGAGTGCCCCAAATGTGCAGGGAAATCTCTTTGCCCCCAAGTGCCCCCGATGTGCAGATTTAGATATCTGCACGGGGGGGGGGGGGGATCTTGGCTATTAGTATATAGACAAGAAGGGAGACCCACGATGCTTGTGGGGGGGGGGGAGTATCCCAATCCTTCTCCCACCCCACCTTCCCAGCAGCAGTGGCAAGGCCCGCCTAGCCTTCTCTCACCCCCCCCCCTCCCCAGTGGTGATGGCGAGCCCCTCCCCCCAATGGCCAGAGCGTTCCTTGTGCATGCACAGGGAATACTTTTACTTTTGGGGGGATTTAAATATCCTAATATAGTTTTTTTTAACTTTTTAGATTTTTCTACACATCTGAGGAGTTCCCCAAGTGTGCAGAAAAAGCTCTCTGCCTCTCAAGTGCCCCCTCCATATGGATTTAGATATCTGCATGGAGGAGGCAACTTGGCTATTAGTATATAGACAAGAAGGGGTGACCCACAATACTCCTGGGGAGGGAGAAGAAGCTCCACTGAGCAGAGGAAGCAGCTGCAAATGAGTCTTCTCCCCCACTCCACCCTGGCACCCATGGTGAGGCCTGGCCCCCCCAATCCTTCTCCCCCCCCCCCCCCGTATTGACGGTGAGGTTAAGGCTTCTAGCCACCAGGCCCACTGCTTCTCCCCCCCAGGCACCAGTGAGGCCTGAACGACTCTCGCCAGACCTACTGTTTCTCCCCCCCCCACGGGCACTGACGAGGCCTGAGAGGCTCTTGCCAGGCCCACTGATCTCCCCTCCTACCCCCTGGCTCAGGCCACTGATTCCCCCCCAGCTCTGGCAGTGAGGCTCAAGTAGCTAAGAGCCACTTGGGCTGCCAATTCCCCCACATCTACACACACACAGCTCTGGTGGCAGGACCCGAGTGGCTGAGAGCCATTCGGGCCACCAATTCCCCCCCCCCCCCCCGCTCTGGTGGCGAGGCCCAAGTGGCTCTCAGCCGCTGGGACCACCAATCTACCCTCCTACCCCGCCTAGCTCTGGCGGCAAGATCCAAGCAGCTAAGAGCCACTCAGGCCGCCAGTTCCCCTCCTACCCCCTAGCACTGGCAGAAAGGCTTGGACGCCTCCCAACCGCTGGGCCGCCACAGAGTTCCAAGAGTGTTCCCTGCGCATGCACATGTGCAGGGAACACTCTTTAACTTTTCGGGGGATTGAAATATCCCCCCAACCGTTTTTTTTCTTTTTAGATTTTTCTGCACATCTGGGGAGTCCCCCAAGTGTGCAGAAAAATCTCCCTGCCCCATAAGTGCCCCCTCCATGTGGATTTAGATATCCGCATGGAGGGGGCACCTTGGGAATTGGTATATAGATTCTGGGAGAATTCCAGACCCCACAGATCAGAATTCCAGATCAGCAACCTCTTCCCTGGGAACTGCCTTTGCTTTCTTTGGTCTGCTGCCTTACCCCATGAGAAAAACAAGATTGCTGCCGTGGATGAAACCATTGGAAAGGCAAAAGAGGGGAAAGAACCTCCCCCAATTTTTCACAAATGAAATCTGTAACAACCAACAGCAATGGAATCGATAGTTTTGCGAAGCATCCACTTCCTGCTGGGTTTGTTTTGTCTACTGACAGAGAATAAATTGGAGGGGGGGAATAATTTAGGCTTGGGGGGAGGAGCAGTTCATGCTAAACATTTTATGGCACTACAGAGGCCTGTAAAATTTTTAATTGTAAATTAACAGAAACAATTTCTGAAGTCTTCAGTGGGTTTCCTTTTTCGATGTTGTTCTTTTTTTAGTTTTCCATGCATCAGGGCTTTGCATCTGAGATGTAACCAAAGTGTCTTAGTTCGTTCGTTTGTATGGGAAAAAAATGAAGATAGCTCTAAGAATGCAAAGAAAAGCCATGGGTAGAGAGCACAATGCTGTTTTCGGTTCTTTCGCTAATATATCTCTCTGGTAGTGAAGCAAAGGGGGACAGCGGGAAGTCTTTTGAAATGCCGTTCTCTGATTACTCTAGCAGCACCCACGTGGCAAATAAATTGCCAAGAGAAGTTTCTTCTCTAATAGCCAGTCAAGATCCCTAAATGTCTGGGCAACCAGAGCGACAATAATCTCATGCAGAGCGCTCCTTTCCATGGTGCTTCCTACTCGGGAGCAGCCGTGTTGCCCATCAAATCAGCAGCCTGTGGAAAAGCCTGAGCGGCTGGGATGAGTAACTGTTCCCAATTTATTCGTTGTTTTGTTTCCTGCTCTCTTCTATTTATGTCAACGGCTTCATTTCACAATGGGACCCAAGGCAACACACGTAGGTTCAGATGTCATACCCAACTCTCAAAACTGACTGTTGGGAACTGGTGTTATGAGCACTGGATTTAGCCCCTTACAAATGCTATGGGAGCAGCTAGTAACATTAAAGACAAGGCAGGTGCCAGGTGAGTAGGGAAGTGAGGTGTATTTTAACAACCTCACATAAGCACCATCTGGCCTGGAAAACAGCAGAAAAGGAGGAGGAGGAGGAAGAGGAGGAAGAGGAAGAAGAAATTGGATTTATACCCTGCCCTTCATTCAGAGTCTCAGAGTGGCTTACAATCTCTTTCCCTTCCCCTCCCCACAGCAGACAAGCTGTGAAGTAGGTGGGGCTGAGAGAACTCTTTCGAGGATTGCTCATGAGAGAACAGCTCTGAAGGAACTGTGGCTTGGCCAAGGTTATCCCAGCAGCTGCATCCCCTTTTCCCTGCTCCTGTTGCCTGCTGGAGCTCTGAGTGGCAGTAGGAGAAAAATAGAAAAACCCTGCAGTCACGTCACTTCAAGTTTAAAAAAAACATAAGTGACAAATGGTAGCCCTAGAAATTGTCAGAAATGCCATGGTTTTACCATAGAGTTCCTGGTGATTTCTACAGCTACCCTATGTCACCTTTGGGATAGGTCTAGGATTTACCAAAAACTCTGTGGTTTTACTGCAGAGTTTCTGGCAATTCCTAGAGCTACTCCTGAAGTGACAAAGAGTGGCTCTAGGAATTGCTGGAAAAGCTATAGTAAAACCATAGAGTTAGCAACTATTCCTAGAGCCACCTTTTGTCATTTCTAGGGGTTTTTTTACTTGCACCTTTATCTAGGTACTGGTCCCCAGCAGTGTTCCCTCTAAGCTGAGTTAGTATGAGCTAGCTCACAGTTTTTTAGCCTCCAGCTCACACATTTTTGTCTTAACTCAGGAAGGATGGCTCCAGAGCAAAATGATGTATGCAGTAGCCAAATCGCTCACTCACCACTTTAATGCCAGTAGCTCACAAAGTAGAATTTTTGCTCACAAGACTCCTCAGCTTAGAGGAAGCAATGGTCCCCAGCTTAATTTGTAAAATGAACGCACATTGGTTCTTTCTTACAAATGTACACACGTATGGGCAGCATGTACATGTGTTTAGAGACAGATAAGCTACTAACTCTCTCCTATAAGTTTATGACTTTCTGCCTGAAGAGGAAAAAGCACAACTTTTTCAGTAGCTGACCTCTCCTTATTTGCCAATAAATGTTATTATTATTAAATATGACCAGAAATGATAACAGGAAGGTATGGGAAGGGGATGTTCTTACCTCTTTGTAAATATAACAGTGAAATAAAAATTGAGGGATAACACTAAAAAGAGAAAAAGATTTATCATCAATAATAAATACACAGAGTGTAGTTTTCATTCACCATTTTGTTCCCCATTGACGCAACGAGCCCATAAATATCTGGGATTGATAGACAGGCTTCTGTATCAAAGGGCATGACTCTTCCAGATAGACTTGAGCTCCAGTTCCTCCAAATTTTATGTATATAAACTTTAAGCACTAAACCCACATCAATGCAGCCATATCTATTTCCTCTCTCAGTACTAATTCTTCTCTGAAAGCTCAATTGATTTTTTTTTAGTTTATATCTTTTCCAAAGGTACTTTTATCAGATATTATAAAGCTGAACTCTTTTTCACTTCTGACCTTTCTCAAACTTTGCCTTAGATTGATTTTCTGTATTGGATGGAATACAGTTAAGCCCAGCCAGTCTGACTGGGGAAAGGAAAGGACTGCATATTCCATAAAGCAGTCTGAATGGTGAGGAGTGAGAATTTCTTTACAACATTAAAATTCAGGCTCACCCAGTGACATTGCTTGGTTCTGGACAGGCAAAAGGAGATACTTTTTCAGACAGTACACACTGAACTTATGAAATTCCTTATCATAAGATGTGGAAATGGATACTGCCATTTGGAAAATGATTTGTCTTGTATACAGAAGGTAGATCTATCAGTGGTTATTCACAATGAATGTTGAGGTCTGTTAACACATGCAGCGGAATGAGTGCTAATGAAGTGATAGCAGTGTTGCCAGCCATCTTTCAGCAACCCCTTGGAGCTTTTGGGGGTGAAGCATATTGATGTTGTGGTGATGTTCTAAATCACTGTGGTGAAAGCCATAGAGATCTGGAAAATTCCTACAGCATCGTTGCAACATTGTGACATCACCTCCAAGTATGTAACCAGGTTGCAGCATCATGGCAACTCTACTTTTCTCCTCAGTTTGCTTCCACTGCTCCAGTGAGCATCAGCAGGAACCCTTTAGACCAGAGGTGTCAAACTCATTTGTTATGAGGGCCAGATCTGACATAAATGTCACTTTGTCGGGCCAGGCCATGTGGGCCATAAAACATACTGCCAGATACCAAAGATAGAAACTGTATAAAGGACAGCAGCTGGTAAGCTCCAAGTTGGTGTATCCTGGGATGGGAGGGGGGGGTGCAAAGGAAAACCCCTACGGGCAGACTGGAGAGCCAGCAGTGCAACACTGGGCAGATGCTCCCATGCTGCTTGCCTGCTGCAGATGAGGTTCCACCATGCTGAAGCTACAATTGGAGTGGCTCCCCCACTCCCCCCCAAGCAGTGTCCGGTTCCCTTCCTCGCAGCGGGCCAGTTCTGACCCTCGGGCTTTAAGTTTGCACCCCTGATTTAAAGGGTCTTTTTGCAAGCCGAGCATGCGGCCCACAACTGCCCCTCTCCATCCCTCCGGCTAGATTTAAAGGGCCCTCCAGTTCATAGGCGTCAACTACGGGGGGGCTCGAGGGCTCGAGCCACCCCCGAAATTTCCCAGGGGGACTGAGCCCCCCCTGGGGAAATGGTGCACCCTCCCCGCACCTCCCTCAGCCCTTCCTAGCGCCACTGCCACCGTCTCTCTCTCCCCCCCCACCTGGCCACTCCGACCCTCCCTCCGTCCGTCCAGGGGCCAGCTAAGCAAGTGCCCAGCTGGCCCCTGGACGGACGGAGGGAGGGATGAAAGCAGGAGCGGTCAGGTGGGGGGGGAAGGTGGTGGTGGCATGGTCCTGGCGGACGCGCGCGCTTTGCACGTGCACACAGAAGAGCCCCCCCCCCGGAGTTTTTAAACTCTATGCCCCTGCTCCAGTTGGTCGGTGAGCCATGTGGTCCTCGCCAATCAGCTGAAGCCCTTTAAATCAGGCAGGAGGGGAGGGAGAGGGGTGGCTGAGTGAGTGGTTGCTCTTGGGGTGGGGCTTGGAGGTGGGGTTTCCCTGGCCGGCCGGGGTTGGATTGAAGCCCCCAGAAGCAGGGAAACCCCTGCCCGGACCGGGGGCTGGCAACCCTAGCTACCTCACTGCTCCCCAGCTGGCCCTGGCCACTCTCTCTGTGCAAGTCAGCTGGGCCAGGCAGTTGCAGCCTCCCTGCATGATTCAGCTGGGGTGGCTGGCAGTGCCCTCCCCTCATGATTTCCTGGCCCAGGCTAGGCAGCAGGCCTCTGTACCTGGGCAGCAGCTTGGGTTCAACCAGGCCATCTCCTCACCCCCAGCTGGAGAAGCCCAGGAGAGGTGCCCTCAGGTCATTGACCCACCATAAAAAGACCAGGTGGCCATAATGTCAGTCTGCCCCTGGCATCCACAGCTGGAGAAAGAACACTGCACTAATAGTGCAAGCCAGTGAGGAGTTGCTTCAGTCTAAACCTGAAATCTAAGGAAGGCTTGGATCCAGTGGAGTATTTCCAGGGGTGGGAGGTAGGGTTGCTGGCTGAGGGCTAGCAATCCTCAGGAGCTTCTATGGGAGGAGCCAAACATCACTCAGTGTCACATGATTCCATACAACCTCTTAACATCACTCACGGTTGTATAAGAAGAAGTGATGTCACACATCACCAGGGATGCTCTAGCAATTCCAACAATCTATGGTTTTATGAGTTTACCATAGAGCAGGTGGGTTAGAGCATTCCAGAAACACATTATATCACTTCCAGTTACATGACTGCTGCTACTTTTTTTGCCCAATGTTTCCTGTTGCTGCATTGGACAGCAGTGGGGGGCAGGGGTCTCGAGACCTGGTCCCCCTAGTGGAAGGTTTTCTGCCCATGTAATGAAACATTCCCACACATACCCCAGAGCCTAAAATGCCTCAAATGCTGCCCCTGGGATACTGGGGACCTACAGCAACACTCTGCAGGTGTGCATTTTAAACTGCACCGAAAGTGAGAGGTGATTAAGTTACACTCCACAGGTAAGCATCCTTCCACTCACAGAAGGTAAAGGTAAAGGTGTCCCTTGCTCAAAAGCCAGTGCAATCCAACTCTAGGGGGCGGTGCTTATCTCCATTTCCAAGCCAAAGAGCCAGCGCTGTCCGAAGACTTTTCCGTAGTCATGTGGCCGGCATGACTAAACGCTGAGTTGCACGGAACACTATTATCTTCCCACCGAAGCGGTACCTATTTATCCACTTGCAATTTCTTGCTTTCGAACTGCTAGGTTGGCAGGAGCTGGGGCCAGAGACAGGAGCTCACTCCGTCACGCGGCACTCGGGTCTCGAACTGCCGAGCTACCGACCTTCCAGTCTGCAACTCAGCGTCTTAACCTCTGAGCCACTGCAGCTCTCACTCACACCACTAAATGCAGTGAGTTTAGACTGGAATAACTCTGCATACGATTGCATAGATAGCTCTATGATAGTCTAGAAAGTCAGTTCTTTAAAAAAGAAATCTAAGTTTGATTACTGACAGGGGCCCATTCTTCTCTGACATCCAGGTGGCATAATGTCAGCAGGGGTGGCATCCTCAGACAGGGCTCCTTTGTGGGCTTTGCTTCCTTCACTGTCAACCTCTGAATCATTTGTGTCCTAATAGTGCTTCCCTACCCCCTTATCAGTCACCTCCTGTGTTAAAACCATGTATTAAAGTGAGTACCTCAGCCAAACCTTCCCTGAGGCGATATTAAACACTCTTTTTCAGCTGAATGATTTTCTGTCAGCAAGCAGATCCAGCTCAGTAGGGGTTCATTTGAAAAGAATTGTGTTCCATCCGCAATAAATTAAAGTCACACAAATCAATAGCATTCAGAATGTTCGGGCAGGTGTGTGCATGCGTTTTTCTTAAAGATAACTAGAGCAACTACCACTTAAAGGAAAGCAATTAACCTAGCTTACTACGGACGAGGGGGGGCTTACAGTTTGGGTACTAGTTTAGTGGATTTTAAAAGAGGAGGATGAGAAGGGCCGCGACAAGAAAAGAAGTTGTGAAAAATTTGTTCCAATCTCAGGGAAACTATGGCTGATTTGGGCAGTGCTGGTCACCAGGACAGGCCAGGATGTGTCCAGTTGTACAGTGAGAATTCCACAAGGACACTTCACTTTCCCCTGTAATCCCCTCCCCACACCATTTCTTCTTTTTATCCTCACAGCAGTCCCCATATTTTCAACTTCCCTTGCTTCCTTCTCTCCTTCCAACCCACCCACCATGGCACTGACTATGCACAGTCCTGAAGCTGGGAGAAAAATCTCCTCACTGAAGAGAAGAAAGAAGGTGTTGACTGGAGAAGAGAATGTAAGATTCCTTCACTTGTTTGTTGGGGGCCAGCGTGGTGTAGCGGTTAAGAGCGACGGACTCTAATCTGGAGAACCGGCTTTGATTCCACATTCCTCCACACAGGGCTTTTTTTGTAGAAAAAGCCCAGCAGGAACTCATTAGCATAATAGGCCACACCAACAGCAGAGACTCATTAGCATATTAGGCCACACCCCTGACTGTGCAGCTCTCTCCCAGGATTGGCTTCCCCAAGTGCCCTGCGGCTTGTGGGGTGCATGGGGAACCCGAGGAGGGGAGGCAGTTTAAATTGTCTTCCCTCCCTGGAATGGCTTGGCTTCCCCAGGTACCCTGCAGCTTGGCGAGGAGCCTGGGGAACCCAAGGAGGGGAGGCTGTAGGTGTGGCCAGCTCGGAAGCCAGCCGGAACTCCGTTCCTGTGCGTTCCTGCCCAAAAATAGCCCTGCCTCCACATAAAGCCAGCTGGGTGACCTTGGGTCAGTCACAGCTCTTTCAGAGTTCTCTCAGCCCAAGAATAAGTCTTGCTCACCACTAAAAGAGCTGGAACTGAAGGCTGCCAGACAATCTCAGGATCTCCTGGCTATACTACACAGAAAGCCATACGATAATTAATGAATTACTTGGCTGTTACCCTGCTGAGATTCTGGACAGAGAACATGGAATCAGACACTGTTCCATTTGTGGATTAAAGTAGCTCCAGGAATTTCTCTCTCGATACTTCTACTCTCAGTTCCTTGCATTTTTTGAATGAAATTATGTATATTTTTGAATGAAATTATGTGTGTGTGTGTGTGTGTGTGTGTGTGTGTGTGTATATATATATATATATATATATATATATGTTTTAAATCTTGAACTGATTGATAAACATGTTTCAGAAGGTTCACATATTACCAAAAGGAAACCAATTACCTCAAATTTAAATGTTTAAAAATAGCCTTCATTGTTAGAAGACCATTTCAATTTAATTTTTTTAATTGTACAATTTATTGTGTGTCCCTAGCTTAATAGCTGTAATGTCACCAAACATTAAAAAAATATTTATTATTTGTTTTACAAAATCTATATCCTGCCTTTCTGCCCTCACAAGGGCCAGAAAGGCAGCTAACAAATTAAAAAGTAAATCTGTTTGCAAGTTGTTCCATATCCTATAGCGATTCCACAACAAGGGGGGGTCATGATACAATTGGGTAACCACAAAAAATGTAATATCATGCCAAAGTGACTCTAAACAATAATTATAATATTATAATATATAGTATTATAATAAAATATATTGTCTTTCTTAGAGGTAATCATAATGTACAATAGTATTTTCAATATAAGCAATGCTATTATCCAGTAAGAGGATTACTCTATGATATTCATATCACATCAAGAAATCCATTTGAAAAAAAAGAAATCTATTTAAACATATAAACATATAACAGAGGACTACGTACAAATCAAGGTATCACAACTCAATTGTGTAGCAATTAAGATCCAAATATCCAGTCCAAGAGATCACGGTCTTTGGTTCTAATATATGTAGACCAATGAAGATGAGACAAAGACTCAGGATTATTCTATACTTTGTTTCATATAGACTTCTTCATATCATGGACTGCTCTTGTAGCTAAATGTAGTCAGAACAGGCAACCTAACCACAAACAGTATTGTTCTTACAGTACACCTTTCTGCAGTTGTTACAATGATTTACAATGCTCCCAATCTCTCACTTCCTATGGAACTAATCCTTGAATTGTAATAGTTGGCAGAGCTCTGGAGTTAGAAGCAATTGATCGCAAAACTCTCAAGATCAGGATGATACATCACTCACTACATCCTAGAAGTGATGTTGATCACCTCTATTTACCTCTATTTACCAAGAAGGTGGAAGTCTCTTGAAAGTTAAGCAAGCAGTTGAAGAAGAAAAATGAGCACTGAATGACTACACCAAGAAAAGCAAAGAGAAGCTTCTAGTTGAACTGTACAAGGCAGACTTATTTAAGCTTACAGAAACCAAAGAAGATTTCAAAAAGATTGTAATCAAAACCCACTTTGACAACTGGAAGGAAAAGCACTTGCATGGGCAATACTTGAAAGACATAAGAGAACAAACTTGATAACGAAAATGCCTGGAAGTGGCTCCAAAATGGGGGCTTGAAAAAAGGAACAGAACTCATTCTAGCTACACAAGAGCAGGTGAAAGCCAAGACTCAGAAGTTATAGCAACAAATGTCGACTTTTCAAGACAAAGGATGAAACAGTCGACCACATGGTCAGTGCCTGCAGTAAAACTGCTCAAACTGACTATAAAGAATGTCATGACATGATAGAGTTGCAGCTATATTACACTGGAATCTTTGCAAGAACCATCAGTCAGAAGCTTATGAGAGCACAAACCAGACAAGGCCATGGAGACTGATGAAACAAAGATTCTTTGAGACTTCCAATTACAAACAGATAAACACCTGGAGCATAACACCCCCAATATCACAACTGTAGGGGGGGAAATGAGAAATAAGAGTTTGGATCATTGACATTGCAGTCCCCAGAGACTGCAGAATAGAAAAGAAAGAACAGAAGAAGATTATGAAATACCAAGACTTAGGAATAGAGTGAGAGTGCCTCTGGGGGAAGAAGGTTACCATAGTGCCAGTTGTCACTGGAGCCCTTGGAGCAGTGCGTAGAAGTCTCAGTAAACACCTGGGTATTCTGGGCACTGAACAAGTAACACCAGCTCAGCTCCAGAAGACAGTGTTGCTTGGAACAGCAAGAATCCTGCGAGGATACATCTGCAGTGCCCTCCTATACAATATAGGAAAAAACCATGGAGATAGAGCTATATAATCCAAACAAAAAATGTGGTTATGGTTTAGTATTGTTGAAATATATACTTTATTAATATAACCACAGTTTTTGTTTGGATTATATTCCCAAGAGCTTGGCTAGATCTCAAATAGCAGAACACCATCTACCAGTCAAATATCTGATGGAGGAGGAGGAGGAGGAGACATACCAACCCCCCAGTCTTCCATGGTGGTCTCTCCCACGCAAGGACTAACCAAGACCAACAGTGCTTAGCTTCCCAGCACTGATGAGATCAAGCTAGTCAGAGCTATTCAGGCTGCCTGTTTTCTGTAGGCTGTACTGAAATCTTTGAAGACTGAGATATCAGAACAAAAACCAGTATATATATACATATATACACAACACACTTTCCCTCAACTAGTGTCCTGGCCCCACTGGTGGACCTCCTAATGCCACCTGGTATTTTTGGCCACTGTGTGACAGAGGCTGCGGACAGGCTCGTGTTCTGCCGCGCATCCGCAGCATGGCAGAACAAGGCGGGGGGAATTGCCCCCACCGCGCAGCGTTCGCACGCCACCGCAAGGAAGCCACCCACAGCGTCCAGACTGCGGGCAGCTTCCAGCAGCGGTGTGCGAATGCTGCGCGGCTCCCCCGGCTGCCACGCATCCACACCCACCAGAAGCGGGTGGAACATGCGCCGCAGCAGCCGGGACACCACTTTTAAGTGGTGCCTGGCTGCTGCGGGAGGAGCACAGCGCCAGACACGTTGCGTCCGGCCCGCCTCCTCCAGGCAGATGTGGCAGTCTGGACTGCCGCTCTGCCTCCACTTTTAAAGCGGAGGCAGAGTGGGCCAGACTGCCAGTCTGTCCTCAGCCAGAGTGTTGGACTGGATGGGCCACTGGCCTGATCCAGCATTGGCTTCTCTCATGTTCTTATGAGCCCTGCACTCCCTTCTTGTGAGGAGCTGGAGGAAGGAAGGAGACCAAGTACATGGCAATGCATTGTCAGAAATGAGACCTCATACATTTGATGAACATAAATGTGCAGCAACTTATAGAAGACTATGAGTTTGATACTGGCAGCAGCCACTCATTGTACAAACGATCAGGAGTGCAAATAGAATTGCCTCGTAATGCCTAATGGGCGCCATCCCAACCCAAATTACAGTTGGAATGCAGCATCCTTTAATTAGTCAAATCCAGTCCATTTTAAAGTCCTCCATCACAGCTTTCCTAGAAAGGAATTAAACTAATGGCCTCTGAAGTCATAAAGAATTACAGTCCATAATGACCAATTCCTCCATGTTATATAATCTATCGGAGAGGATGCATTACCTCAGGGTACAGTTTATTATTTTTTTATCATACAATTCCAAGGTAGTTATAGGAGTCATATAAATTTTAAAAGGGGGGGAGCTCTCTGGAGGGACTACCACAGAACAGAGACTTCTGATCTTTTTACGATCGTTCGTTCTCTTTTTTGACAGTTAAAGATGAGGCGCAATCAAATTTCTATGGTGTAATAATGAAAGATTTAAACTGTTAAATGCACCTGTCCAAATGACATGACCGAGGATGGCATTAAAAGAACCATTCCGCTGGTTTGTGTAAAAAGGTGATCTTACTGTGCTTAAAATTTTTAAAGCTAACATGCATTAAGAGAATTAATGTCAAACACCCTCTTCTTGTACGTTGCATCAGGAAATGTATCTCCTCTGGTGGACGCTTCATTCATACCCTAAAGGCTGTGGATCTGAATTCCAATTAGCATCATTGTGTTGGCCCCATATAGTCCTTGAACATTCAAATAAATACTTGGTCCAGAAGGATGTTCTTGACTGTAATAGACAGCAAAGTTCTAGACTGATATCCCGCTCCAGAAGAGGCAAAAGCTATAGAGACTCCCAGAACTGACAGACTGATTTAGATATTTAAACCCCTTTTTTCTACCCAGTAGGGCACCTCTAAGCAGATTATAATAGTGTTCTCCTCTCCTCCATTTTATCCTCACAGCAACAACCCTGTGGGGTTACCCAGCAAGTTTCCATGGCAGACCTGGATAGCCCAGGCTAGCCTGATCCCCGTCAGATCTCGAAAGCTAAGCAGGGTCGGCCTTGGCTAGTACTTGGAAGGGTGACCTCCCAGGAATACCAGGGTCATATCACAGAGGCAGGCAATGGCAAACCACCTCTGAAACATCTCTTACCTTTAAAAAAAATAAATCTAGCTCACCACCTAGTGGTGCATAACGCTAAAGAGCTAGAACTTCTGGCTGCCAGACAATCTTAGGATCTCCTAGCTATCCTACACGCAATGCCATACAATAATTAATTAATTAATTCCATGGCAGAGTGGCGATTGGGACCTGGGTCTCCCAGATTCTAGCTTGACACTGTAACCACTACACCACACTGGCTTACCACACTGTGTACCGTCAGAGACGCAGTGGCAGAGCTTCGTGACCATAATTGCCTACGTGTCCTCCCGTCGCCTGACATTCGAGGTTTCATTGGTAGCAGGCATCATTCACCTGCTCCTATCCATTTGCCTTACCCAGCAGACTGTAGGATTTCACACATACATCCCCACAGGCCATTTGTTTGCTGCTTAAGAGAAGTGCATTTGGCTGCAGGGAAAGGATCGGAACAGCTTTAAACAGTACATCTCCCCCACTGTGTCTCCTGATCTGCTCCCCACCTCTTACATATTATTGCCATTATTTGTCAGTGTCAAATCCATTTGCAGGCTCAAGGGGTTTTTATTCCGTTGTGGTTCTAAGGGATAGATGGATATGAAAAGATCTTTTTAAACAATATTTTGATAACTTTTTCTTGAGTCTGAGTATATCTCTGGGCAACGACAGACGTTTGCAGCTTCTGGTTTGTGTTTATCTAGAGAAGAAGAAAGAAATCTAACAATTATTACAGATATTGAAGCGTCATTCTCTGTGGCTGTTCCACCGACCACCACCACAATTCCTGTTTCTGGGTGCTTGCTTATTTAAAACCAAGAAAGGGAGGTAGGATTCACTATCAGTTCTCATAAGAAGAAATCAAAGTACATTTTAATACATATGACACCGTATATATCTTTGAAGGTCTTGTGGACTCAAGACAAAGGAATGCAAATTGGCAACAATGCAAAGGATAGGACATGGGGCTGCCTCGGAAAATGATGTCTTTGATGTTCAATTTCTGTCCCAATTCGTCATAAGAAGAGCCCTTTCCAAATGTTACAGGCCCTTTCCGCACTCTCCTTTTAATCCATGTTTACCACAATGTCCTCGAAGCATTTCTGCACTAAAACTGAATTCAACCTTCTTTTTATTCCAGGTTTTTTTCCCTGTTCTGCATGCCATTACCTCCCTTCAGTGATTGGCCCAGTTTCAGCCTGCTGTTGTCCCAGGGGGTTTTTGGATGCCATTTTTCGCCTTGACTCGAACACTGAGAAAATCCAGAATGGCAGGCAAATGTGGAAAGGACCACAGTCACGCACATTGGGACATCTGGTGTGTGATGGGAGCAGGAACTACCCACAGTCCTCCTGGTCCCCACATTGCATGAACAGGTGCAACACATATATTTACCCTGTGTGACTTTGATATACAGCAAGTGACCACTGGATTGTTCAGGGCTTATGTTCCTATGAACCAAGGCTGTAGGCACATAATAAATATGTGTGATGCCCTATTCACACAACATGACAGCTACCTGTCTCAGGAAGTTCACAGATAGCATGCCTTCCTGTCACCCATTTGGTAGGCTCCCAGTACATGTAATTATAATTATAATATCCGAAAAGGGCTTAGCCTTAGGAATAAAACTCACCTTACTGTGTGATGTGAGGTCATCATGTTTCTACAACCCCTGCATGAGGCAGCCAGTGGAGGGGTGGGGAAAGAGTGTGAGGCTTCTGAGTCGAATCAATAAGCCAGACCTTTTATGAAGCAAAAGTTCTTTTATTCTTAATGATGGTTCAAGTACTCAATGTTTGTTAGAGATACTTGGTTACAAGCAACAGGGATTAATATACCCAACACAGTCAGGTAAGAGAAGGCAAAGGGCCAATCAGAACAAATACAAAAAAGCGCGAAAACCCCCAACCGTTGGTTCTCACAGAAAAGGCGCAAAAGCACTAAAAATTCCCCCCATGCCCCTTAGTGACCTCTACTTGCGATTCACAGGCCAGGCACCTGGCTAGAAACAGTTCAACAGTTCTCCAAGGTTACAAAAGCAAGATAAAACATTCTAGGCTCCAGAGAGAAAAAGGGAGGTGACGAGGAGAGATAGCAGGACTGTTTATGTGACGCGATGGAATGCGGCAAGCCATCCTCCCGGGAAAGAAAAAGACACATTAAGCAGAACATGCAATAAACCCCAAGGCTAGTCGTAAATTACAGATAGAGACCCCAGACCTGAACAATTAATGGCAGAGATTATGACAAAGAGCAAGTAGAGAGCCAGTTTGGTGTAGTGGTAAAGCGCACAGACTCTAATCTGGGAGAACTGGGTTTGATTCCCCACTCCTCCACTTGCACCTGCTGGATGACCTTGGGCAAGCTATAGTTCTGTCAGAGCTATTCTGTAAAGGACAGTTCTGGAAAGAGCTTTCTCAGCCCCACCTACCTCACAGGGTGTCTGTTGTGGGGAGGGGAAGGGAAAGGAGTTTGTAAGCCACTCTGATACTCCTTCAGGTAGTGAAGGGCAGGGTATAAATCCAATCTCTTCTTCTTCTTCTTTTTCTTCAAGTGATGATTTCCCAGAGCACAGTAAATTATATTCCTTAGTCCTTTTCAGATGTTACAATTAAATGTACCAGGAGCTTACTAACTGCCAGTAACAGGAGTGCATGCTATCTGTGATTCTCCTGATACAGGTAGTCAACAACAACAACCTTTACTGGCATATCAGATGAAAGAAAAACAAACAGAAGGAAAATGAAATCCTTATCTATCTATCTATCTATCTATCTCTCTCTCTCTCTCTCTCTCTCTCTCTCTCCTGATACAGGTAGTCACCATGTTGTGTAAATTGGGATGACTCAAAAAGCATGGGGGATTGGGGAGATTGGGGAGAACGGAGCACAGAGATACTGTTTTTGGTGGTAGCCCTGTCTTTGTTTATATGTAATTCCACCAAAAGAATCTCAACTTTGGGGTCCCCATACCTGAGGTACCACCTTTCCATGTGGCAGTTATGGTCTTCATGGCTGTGGTTTTTTATTTTCCTCTCCTCTTTAAAGATGCAGACAGCCAAGGCCCATTCATGGAATTTTTCTCTGACAGCCCTCCCTAAGCATGTGAGAAAGGCCCCTTTCGAGAGAGGCTGTAAGGACAAAGTTTTTTGCCTCGGTTTCTGAGCGCATCCAAATCTTCCATTCTGCATTCCCTCCCGCTTTCACTTCCAGTTTGTGTCAGGGCTTTTTCCTTGTTTCTGCATTTGTTTTACAGGAATCTGCGTTCAAACTGCTACCAGCTCACTGTTGCCCCACAGTTAACAAAACTCCTTTTGCAGCGATTCTTTGTTCTCATCCGCTTTTGAATCGCTAATCCTTTCTAAGGTAGAATTGTTTCTGTGGGTATTTAAGTGCTGCCCACTGCCCTCCCCCATTTCCACCTCTCTCTCTTTAGGTTGACGCTCCCTCCCCATTCTGGTTCCTTTCCCTCCTTCTCCAAAGACAAAAGAGGATGTGTCCTCCCGCTCAGGCAAGCTTATACAAAGCCAGAGAGAGCATAAGAAGGAATCAGTAAATCAATAAAGGACTAGGGGATTCCCTGCTCCCAAATGTATTAGTCTTAGATGTGTGGGCCTTCCCTTCCATTTCTTTTTGCAGAATCATGAAGGGAGGGAGGGGTTGGGTCTGCAGTTAAAAGTTTTAACTGTGGCAGGATGATTGTATAATTTTTTAAAAACTTTGGACGTCCCACCCACATATCACATGACATTTCCATATTAATTAGGCAAAAAATGCAGTGTTTGCTTGTAGATACAGAATGCATACAGAATACAAGAATAAATAAACTGGAGGGGGGGAACAGTGCAGAGGGAATGCATGCAACTGCCAAGTCAACCCTTTAGAGATGCCTCCTCAGATTCTCTGGAGCCAGCTGTCAGTGCAGAAAGGGCCTTTGTTAGGTAGACAATCTGTCTTCATTACCTTCTGGATCTTTATGTAGTCATTTTAATGGGGACTCAAAATGGCCTGCAGAGTTCTCCTCTCCTTCATTTTTATCCTCATGATGACCCGGTGAGGCATGTCAGGCTAAAAGTGTGTGATTGGCCCAAGATCACCCAGCAAGCTTCCATTACTGAACAGGGATTCAGACCTATGTCTGCCAGATCCTAGTCTAGCCACAGTGGCCCTCAAGCTTTCATAAAGCTTATTTTCATTCTTGTCTCCAAAAAGACTTGTAATACCAGAATAACATCTCTTTCACAGTCACCACACCATTCTCTTGTATTCTTCAACACCATAAGAATTTCAAAGGTAGGTTGGGGGGGAATACAATTTACCTGGGCTCGTTTCGTAGCAGGAGCTCCTTTGCGTATTAGGCCACACACCCCTAATGTAGCCAATCCTCCAAGAGTTTACAGAGCTCTTCTTACAGGGACTACTGTAAGCTCTTGGAGGATTGGCTACATCAGGGGGTGTGGCCTAATATGCAAAGGAGCTCCTGCTATGAAATGAGCCCTGCAACTTACTAATAACTTGTACCCCAACCCTGTTGGCTGTTAACAATGGGACGCTGCATTGTTCCTGGCTGAGGACTGTTTAATTACGCAATGAATGTCTAGAAGAATACCTTTACCAGCTGTGCTATGCATTAAAACAAAACGGTGACACTGAACCAAGTAAAATAATTGGGTGGCTTATAGCTAGTGCTGACAAGTTTTACTTAAGCAGATTAGGGAAGACTGCACAAAAGTTAGTACCACCCCTCGTGAGCAGGAATTCTCACAGTTGAAAACCAAATTCTGTAATGTTAAAGTCTGATAACGATCGCCACTGTGAACTCAGCACTAAAAAACCCAAGAAAACTATTAAGGGGCATACAATCGTAAGCAAAATTTCCTTAATATTCTTTTGTAGAAAGAATATTTCCTTGGTACTTAACTGAAAGGCCTGGCAACAATGCATGTGGTGAGGAGGGAGCTCAGTGAGTATTACCCATCTAAAAGCACCTCAGTCTCATAGAAGCAACAAGTTGGCCAGACTCAGGAGACAAACCAGAGTCCAAAGTTTTATAGTGCTGAATGGAACCCTACTGGCCCTGCGTGTCACCTGACACCTGCAAAACTAGAAGCTGTAGTGCCACCTTCTGACCAGATGCATTAGTGGCAGCAAAGAGCAGCCAATAAATCCTCTTTTCTGGAAAACTGCCTTGAGATTACAGAAAGCAAGGCATAGTTAGGTGAGGAACACTATGGTCCTAAGCAGAGTTACAGGCTTCTAAGCCCATTGATTTCAGTGGATTTAGGTGTTACTGTCCTTAGGATTACACTGTGAGGCGCTTTAAAGATGTATGAATATGCCCCTTCTGTTCCTTTTCTTTCCCCTGGATGTTGTTGCTGTGATCCTTTTCATTTCATTGCAGGTGCTTCTGACGTCCTTTAAAATGTTATTTGTACATTTGTTTGTTTGTTTGTTTGTTTGTTTATTGCTATGCCACCTTTCCACCAATAGGGTCCCCGTGGCAACAAGCATCAAAACATTAAAACATTTGAACACGAAAACTGCATTTGAAATAATATATAAAATAACTCAATAAAAACCGATAAAGACTCATATATGTCCTTGGCCCTTTTATGCAATTGTTATAAAAGGGGGGGGGGGGGGGGATGTAACAAAGTCTGAGTCCGGTGGCACCTTTTAGACCAACAAAGTATAATTCTGGGTATACGCTTTCGTGTGCATGCACACTTCTTCTGATACCCTGTAACTGAATTGAAAAATTAAACGAATGTCAATAGTATGGTTGATCGCACACTTATTCTGATCCATATCAACAACTGGGGTTTCCTGGTTGAACTATGCTCACAAAATTCAGTCCCCATCTCCCATCTGGTTGCTGGAGTCTCCAGTTTGTGATTCACGACAAATTACAGGAGGAAATCTATCTGCACCGTAAGAGGCCTGTTAAGGATTGCAGCAGACCTCCCTGGTTCTGAACTAGGTCTGGTACCAGACGAAGGGAGCTTTGCCTCTCAAAAGCTTATACCCCCAAAATCCTTTTGGTCTCCAGTGTGCTACTGGACAGTCTGGTTCTGAATGGCAGCTGCAGCAACTACTTAGCACCTTAGCAACTACTTAGCACCATAGTGTGTGATTTACCGATTGATCTATAGCCCCTAGATGGAAAGCCGTACTGAAGTGCACACCGGAGATTCATGACACATCAGAATGATGCCTTACCTGTCTCCTGCATTCATTTCATCTGGGTGGCAGCGTCACTGTATCGTAAAAGGAAACTGACGCATACATGCTGAGAATGCAGACCGGCAGGTTCTATCACAGGAGGATGAAAGAACACCTGGAGAGCCAACTGGTCATAAATAACCACTGCGCAACTTCTGCCCGGATATTTTGAGATGACAAACTGGAAACCCCTTAAACATCAGTAATTATCGCTACACCCCCTCCAAAACTCCGTGCTCCAAATGATTCGACAGGAGATTAATGTTTCCCTCACCCGCCATAAAGTCCTGGTTTTCAATTTTTGATACAATTAAGGAACACTGTAAAACAGGTTTATGATCTTTTTGCTCTGTCTGAGAAACAATTATCGCCGTGTTTGTGTACACAGCCATACATATCCATTTTCCTTGTTATTAAATTCTGGCTTAAACTGGGGTGTAATGAATTATGGCTTCATCTGGGAGAAGCAGAGTTGAGTTTCATTTGTTACAGGGAATAGGGTGTCCATAAAGCATGTTGTACTTTTAAAAACCCTTCTTAATCTCCTTTCTCCTTATCACAGTTTGTCACTCCAACGCGCGTGCACTTGCACACACTATATGCAGTGCATTAAAAAGGATCACATTATTGCAATCCAACCATATCTGTATGTTATGTATACCTGCAGCAGCCTGATCCATTGCACGTTTACTCAGAAGTAAGTCCCACTGAGTTCAATGGGTCATATTGCCAAATGGGGGCACCCAGGTTTGCTGTCTAGACTGTCCTGTCCACCCACAGCATTTCCCACACCTAGACTGTACCATTTCAGAAAGCAGGTGAGAGAATCACCTCTTTAAATGGTCTCCCATGCTAAGCATTCTCTCATCCTTCCACCCCCATGTGACAGATACAGGCTGGCTAGGCCTCAAAAGATTTCCAGACTGAACTCTGGAAGACTCACTTCAGCCTTCAGCTTGATTCCGCTTGGTGAACTATGCCTGCATTTTTAAAGAACAGATGCCTATGTGGTGTGTAGGGTCAGGATGCTTTTTTGGTAAAAACTGGCCTTGTGGCTCAAAACTTCCTAGCATGTTGCTTTGCAGAGCTTCATGGAACATTTCATGACCTTTTAGCTTAAGAGAGAAGGTGGAATCTACTAGAGAGACAGGGAGCCTGGAATGATGCCCAATATTTTCTATCCATTTATTTTATTTTATATTTATTTATTTATTCTATGCTTGTTCCTTAAAACCTGATAATTTTGATAGATGAAGAAGAAGAAGAGATTGGATTTATATGACAGACAGACAGACAGATAGGTAGATAAATATGCTTTTATAATTAAAAAGCCACAAAATGGATGTAGTGCTTCGGATCCTCTTTTTTATTCTGTAGAAGAATACTTCTATTAATGGATTCCCCCCCCCCCACCCTTCCTGGTGGGCTAAAGGCTTACAGCCAAGGTAACTGGATAGCTTGGTGGCTTCCTAGATCCTGGTCTGTCTAGCCTCCCCAAAAGGAACATCCATAACACCCACCCAGATGTTCAACACATTAGGCTAAGATAATCTTGCACCCTAACAGGCTTACTTTGCAAGGGTACAGATTTTTTGATATGCAAATCAGCAATTTTCCTACTTGCATTCTGAATTAGATCGAGATGGGTAGCCGTGTTAGTCTGTCTATAGCCGGAGAAAAGAGCAAGAGTCCAGTCGCACCTTCAAGACAAACAAAAATTGTGGCAGGGTAGGAGCTTTCGCAAGTCACTGCTCACTTCTTCAGATATATCCGAAGGAGTAGGCAGTGACTCACGAAAGCTCCTACCCGGCCACAAATTTTGTCTTTAAGGTTAATCTTTAAGGTGTTACTGGATTTTTGCTCTTTTCTACATTTCTGAATTATTACTGACCTAGGAAGGCTGTGTCATGTGGTCTTGTTTTCTTACCCTGCACATACAGGTCAGCTCTTTTTCTCCTTTCCAAACATACATACTCATTTCTGGTTCCTTCCTGCCTTTAGTTTTTGTGTGGATGCAAAAATATGACATGGGGTGATAATGACATATATAGTGAACTGCAATCTGAAGCAGAGGATATAGGAGTGAAAGGCAGATGATCAATGAATGGCGAGTTTTGTCTTGATTTTAAAAGGCTCGCTGTTTTGATGTTTAGTGTGTGCATCCTTTTCACTGGCAATCCCAAGTAGGGATGATCTCAAAATCTTATCCCACGGAATTAAGAACATAAGAAGAGCCCTGATGGGTCAGACCAATGGTCCCTCTTGTCCAGCATACTGTCTCACACAGTGGCCAACCAGTTCCTCTGGATGGCCAACAACAGGGCACAGAGCCAGGAGGCCTTCCCCTGATGTTGTCTCCTGGCTCTGGGATTCAAAGGATTTGTGCCTCTGAATGTGGAAGTTTCCCTCAATCACCATGGATTGTAGCAGCTGATAGACTTATCCTCCATGAACCTATCTAATCCCCTTCAATGCTGTTTATTCCTGTGGCCACCACTACATCCTCTAGCTGTGAATCCCACATTTTAATCACTCTCTGTGTAAAGCAGTATTTCCTTTTGTCTGCCCTGAACCTACTGCCCATCGGTTTCATTGGATGCCCTCAAGTTCTAGTATTTTGGGAGAGGGAGAAACAATTCTCTTTGTCAGCTCTCTCTACTCCATGCATAATTTCATAAACCTCTATCATGTCACCCCCTTAGTCGTTTCTTCTCCAAACTAAAAAGTCTCAGACTCTTCAGCCTTTCCTCACAGAGCCTTTCCTCCAACCCCCTAATCATCTTGGTTGCCCTCTATACATTCTCCATGGTTGCGCTGGGTCTCCCAAGAAGTGCAGATCAAACCATGTGAAAAATTGAATATATGAGAGTCAAATTTGATAAGATGATGGCATATCCATGATTGGATCTCCAGCATGTGGGGTTTTTTTCTGAACACCTGGCATGAGAGGGGGCAGCAATTCAGACTGGGACCTCACCACAGATAGAGGAAGTTAACCCTTTACATCATACCATTTTCCAAAAAATCAAATGGCCCCCAGAGCTCCCCAGAACGGCTACCATTAGGGGAAACTTGTTGGTTGCTTGTATCTTGCCTGTATGTTTTCTCCGGTGAAGTGAACAGAAGCTTGAAAGGAGGAGCATCTGAGTTTGGGAAACTTGCTCAGGAAGAACAGGTAGATTCTGGTCCAGTAGAACTTAGAGATCAACGAGATTTTCAGGGCATGAGGTTTTGAGATGCAAAGTGCCTTGAAGGAATGGAAACTCCTGTGTCTTTTTATCCCAGGCAGAAGGTGGGAGGGGCATTGTGAAGAAGGCCTGTATAGGATGCAAATGCGCAATGTGCATGGTAACCAGCTTGATTAGAGCAATGGGGAGATGCTTAGGGATAGAAAATTACCATCTGTAGTGAGAAAAGAATCCTATGTCCCTATTCAGCCCTGCCTTTTGAGTTCCCTTCCACAGGGCAAGAAAGGTTAGAAGGGCACTCAAGAATGGCATCTTCAATACATCCCAAACAATCCCCCTTTCTGCTAGCCCAGTCCTGCTGTATACCACCTAGGTCAGGGGTGGCCAAACTGTGGCTCGGGAGCCTCATGCAGCTCTTTCACACATATTGTGTGGCTCCCGGCAGGGCAGCTGGGGAAGTGAAGGGGAGGCATGCCTCTCCTATCAGTCTTCCCTTCCCCAGCCAGTGTTCCCCTCCCTGGGTAGGCTTAAGGAGGGGGGAGCAGAGAAAGCAAATAACTTTAACTTTAAATGCATTCTCAAAGCCCCACCCCCAAGCCTACAAGTATCATTGGACAAATAAATAGAATTATCAATATCTATTTTTACCCCTTTTGTTTTTATTTTTGTCAGTCTCGTTTAATGCTAATAAAAAGCAAATTTGCTTATTTTTCAATTTTAAAAGTGTGTGATATTTGTTCATGTCTTGCGGCTCTCAAACATCTGACGTTTATTCTGTGTGGCTCTTAGGTTAAGTAAGTTTGGCCACCCCTGACCTAGGTCATGGTGAGTCTTTCAAAAGCATTCCCATGAGCCTCTGGGAAACATGCAGGCAGGAGGTCCTCTACTCAAAAATAAGTTTTCTGGTATGGCTATTTGTGGGGCAGGGTTTTTAATTAAAGGGGCAGGGCCCCGAAATGCCCCACCATAGCTATGGGCCTGCTTGGAGGAAATGGCAGCTTTGGAGGTGGACTCAGGGGCATCACATCCCCACTGAGTTCAAAATCTGCCCTCCCCAGGCAACATGCACACAAATCCACACGGCCCTCAAATGTCCTGGAACTGACTAAGCCGGAGATGCCAATGCCACGCATACGGCAGCCTTAGTCCAAAGCAGGAACCACATGCATGAGAACTGCGGATAACACAAAAGTCACAAATGGCTTTATAACTGTTCACAGCCCGCGTCCGCAGCCTGCCCCAGCCCTGCAAATTCCATCTTGAAGAAACTGACCTCAACTCACTAGTGGCTTCCAACCATCAGCTACAGATGCCATATAATTAATCCGGAACTCTCCCGGTGGAGCCATGGCTCAAAGTCGCCTGATGCATCTGCCAGCAACCCCTACCTGTGTATGTTTTCCCCTCTGCTTTGATTCGGCTTCTCCAGGTCACGACCGGCGCAGACCTCCCTTTCTTCTTGTCACCTTGTAAAAAATCAGAAACGATTCTATTGAGCTCAGTCAAATTATGCCCACATCTCTGGATAAAAGCTGTGATCAGCGCTCAGCCTAAAAGCCCTCTTGTGCACATGGAAGTCAGCGGAGGGGTCATTTGTCAACACAGCCGAGATTGTTAATGGCAGGCCACTCAGTTAAATCCATTTTCAGATCTCTGCAGTTAGACTTATTTTAGAACTCTTATCATTCTAACGTCTGCCAGCTGTCATTTGCTGAGTCGTTGGTCTGGGGTTCATTTGATATAAAACCACCTTTTTATTAAATGCAAAGGCAATATGAGGAAATTTTTTAAAGATTACATATTGGGCATGCTTGGGTACACATGCTACCCAAACAAAAATTGCAAAATTTGTTTAAGGAGGGCTGGGTAAGTAACCCACTGTTTACCCAAATTTATTTAACTGGGCTGGGATAGGACACTAACACACTAAATAACATAATCTATTCAAGGCACAGGGTTGGATTCCGTGCAACGTTTCAGCCTGCGCAAGAGCTCTTATGCAAGGGGAAACAAAAAAAAAGTCATTGCAAGTGGTCCTTCCGCGAAGCCAACTTGACCCTATCCCATCTTGTGTTTCTGCTTGTACAAGAAATGGCACAAGGTACATTTCAGCAAGCAATTCCCCCCCCCCCCATGACCTTCATCAATCAAATCATATTGCACTTCCAGCTTGGGTTGGAATGACTGCATCTTTTTGTATACAGCAACACTGAATGGAAACATAAAAATCAGCACCTGATCTTACAGTAGTTTTTGTTAGGGTAAAGCAACTTGCCCTGATAGCCCAGGCTAGCCCGATCTTGTCAGATTTTGGAAGGCCACCAAGGAAGTCCAAGTTCCTTGGATGGGATGTACTTGGATGGAAGACCACCAAGGAAGTCCAGGATTGCTACGCAGAGGCAGGCAACGAAAAACCACCTCTGCTTATTTCTTGCCTTGAAAACCCCATGAGGTCACCATAAGTCAGCCATGGCTTGATGGCCCTTTCCACCACTAAAGGCAACTCACCATGCCTGAACATTGGGAGCACTATATTTCCCTTCTCTCTAGAACCAGACTGTGTATTTGTGTGGTGCCTCTCTTTGGCTGTGGTCACACGGTCATTTTGATCGGGTCTCACCGCTGTTCCCTCTCGCATTTCAAATCGCTGATCAGACGGCCACATCCGCCTCCTGCACCAAAGTGGGCTTACTCGCACAATCCTCCCGGTTCCCTAGCAAGTTTTCCGACACCGAGAAAATCAAGTACTTCCTGGGTGTTTGTGCTTTAAATCCGCCATTTTGCCGATCTGGACAGCCATATCTCACATGGATTGCGATTAGGGTCATCTGACCATTCTGTCGCGCTCCGCCTTCTTCCCTCCGGGGTCCCCTCCTGTGGCCGTGACGTCCACCGGTGGCGGGTGGCTCTGAACAGTGGTGGGGCAAGAAAGGGGTGAGGAAGGGCCTCAGATTGGCAGGGGGTGGGGTTTACAGCACCCTCTTCACCCCTCTGCCTCCATCGGTGTTCAGTTCCTGGCATCTCTCTCTGTCTCTCTCTCTTTCTCTTCGCCATAAACACCTCCCAGCTCATCCTCTCTGGCCCTTCCTTCCTGGCCTCCTTTTATTCCCCTCCCCACTCCCCCAGAGCCACCTGGGAGTCCCAGCCAACTCCTCCCTCTTGAGCCCTGCCCCCCTTTAGAAGCAGAGACGCCGTCCCGGCGTTTGGGCTGGGCTCCGCCCCACTTCCGGGTCTTCTGGGTGTCACGCCGGAGTCCCATGGAGGAGGCTCCGCTGCCTCTGCCGACTTTCCTTGATCACCAGCCTCCCTGGTGCTGGTGAGGGCTGAGGGCCTGTGGGGCTCGGCTGCAGTGCTCCTGGGCGCCTTGCTTGCTCTGTTTTCGGCTGCGGCGGCAGCGCGGTGCAGCACTCGTAGGCGTTCCCGGGCCCAATACGGGCCGGGAAGTGCGGTGGCAGAGTTGGCCGCCCGTTGCGGCCGTGGGTCTTTCTGAGGCGGTTCTTGTGGGGCTCCAGCTTCCTGGGCGTCTCGGACCGGGCTGGGTGAGTGTGGGGCCGCTTCGGCGGGGGGGGGGGGAGAAGGCCTGGTCGTTCCTGATCGGGACACATTCTTTGTGCAATGAGAGTTTTTTTCCCCCAGCTTCCGCCTTTGTGCACATGAGCAATCCTGCACTGAATAAATTCAGTGTTTAAACATTCAAGTGCACATTTGATAGTATGTCACTGGTTCATTTTGTTTGCTGTTTGGGAGGGGACCTGTAAAAACAAGGGAGTATGGTAAATCCAGGTGGGGGTGGTGATTTGGCTGTGTGCATATGCGCATGTGCAAAGCAATTTTTTTAAAAAAAAAACTTGCGCCACGCTATCTAGATGGTGCCCAGAGCCTTGTCACACAATGCTGGCAGTTTGGGGAGGGATGTGTGATCATCCCAACCTGGAAAAAAAATATTCCCAATCAAATTTCTCACGGAAACAAATTGTGAAAACCTTGCCTTGTGGCCACAGCCTTTATCTGTGCTAGAAGCTTCTCTCTGACTCCTATGTCCCTTTCTGTGCCTTTGCTCTCTCTCCTCCTGGTCTTACAAGAGGCAAGAAGCTTCTGCCGATTTCTCCTGCGCAAGCAAGCCGGTGACATGCCCATAATCTCAAACTTGCAAGCACTTGTAATAGAGAATGGTATTATTTAGATCAGGCTCCGGTTTCTTCTTCTACTACAAAATGCATGTGAGTGTGAATAAGCTTCAATAAACGTTCTTTTTTCCAGTCAAAATACACTGACTTGAGTTTATGGCACATCATTCCATGCTTCCTGAGCATGCAACTTTCCGACATTTACCAGTACATATACCCAGTAGTTTTTGCATGATGCTTCGTGCAAACAAAGCCACATTAAGTGAGATTTCTCATCCACTATCACATGGTGGGATCTGCCCCACAGATTGTAAGGTTTTTTGATGTACAATTCTTAAGCACAGAACTAAAATGTTTTTGCTTTTTAATTATCAAATTTCGAGATTCATGAAGATGGCAGCCACAGAACTCTGGACCAGGGACAGTCTAGGGCAGCTATACACAATTGTAGATATCTAGAAGGTGTGTTTTTCTAAGATCAGTGGGTGGAGCTTTAGGCTTGATCAGTGTAGTAAATATAAATATTTATATTAGGACCAACCGATTTCCCTCCTGATGGCCAGCCACTGGGACCCCTGTTGTGCATCCCTATTAATTTATGTTAATGAAGAGAGTCCTCTGAGATGTGTCATAATTCTGATCCACAGCCATGGTCTGAGTATTACGTAACTTATTGGTGAACAAGGCTGATGCATGTAAAGTGAGAGCAGGACTCAGTGCATTGGCCTCAGTGTGGGCACACTGCCTCAGTGAAGGTTGCCAACTTCCAGGTGTGGCCTGGAGGTCTCCCGGAATTACAGCTGATCTCCAGACTGCTGAGATAATCGGCCCTGGAGAAAATGGCTGCTTTGGAAAGTGAACTCTGTGGTATCACACCTAACTGAGGTTCTTCTCCTCCCAGGGTGATATAGTGGTTAAGAGTGGTGGACTCTAATCTGGAGAACCAGGTTTGATTACCCACTCCTCCACAAAAAGCCTGCTGGGTGACCTTGGGCCTGTCTCCATTGCCACAGAACTCTCAGCCCCACCTACCCCACAAGGTCCCTGTTGTGGGGAGAGGAAAAGAATGTGATTGTAAGCCACTTTGAGACTTCTTAAGGTAGGGGAAAGTGGGGTACAAACCCCTACTCTTCTTCTTCTTCCCCAAACCCTGCCTTCTCAAGCCTCCACCCCCAATCTCCAGGAATTGTCTAATATGGAGTTGACAACCCTAGCCTCACTGCTGTCCTCATAAATGGAAACACAGTTTGTATGCCCCTAAAGATGTGGCAAATGTGTATAGGAAGAGGTGAGACCCTCTCACTTAGTCCGGCTCCCCCTCTGTGTGTTGATTCTGGACCCCAATATATCACAAGTACAGAGATATCATTCCTTTGCTATCTATACCATACCCCCTACACCCATCTGTTTCCCGCAGCTGAGCCAAGCTGATGTAATCGTTTGTGCTGCTATGTGCATCTTAAACTGATATTGTCCGTTCTGACAGCTTGAAATAGATTTTGTCAAATGGCTTTATATTCTGCATCAGCTCTCTGTCACTTTTGAAATAGAGTGATGGTTTATCAATCAATATGGGACACAAGAGCAGGTGAGACATACTGTATTCTGATGGATAGCTTCAGAGGTGTCAGCCATAAATATCTCCCTTCGACAGCTACATCCTGAGGGTGGTAAATGGTTTAGCTCCACCCATTTCCGGAAGCCATTTTGTACAATCAAATGGCTATGTTGATTTCAGTGGGAAAACAGCTTCCAGACCCAATTCAAAATGGTGGTTTAGAACTTCACATAGCCAAGGGACCAGCATGCTTCAGGGAACATTTCTGCCCATATTTTCCCCCCATTCTGGAATTGCACTTAGTGTCAGACTCGGATTGGGGGAATTGAATTCAAATGCCCAGAGTGCCATGAAGTTCATACTGGGTGTTCTAGGGTCAGTTACTTTCTCTCAGCCTAACCTACTCCATAGGGTTGTTGCATAGATGGTACAGGAAAAGAAAATCCAAGTACACCACTTTGAAAAAAATAGATCGATGTTTTCAGATCCAGGGACAATCCCTTAAAGATGTTAATTCTATCAATACAGAGAACTGGGCTTTCTCAGTTTTAGCATTTATACCAGAGATGGGGAAAGGATAAACTGGGATGGATTTAATGCCCACTGGTTGCAGACAGTCTTAAAGAATTTGAGACTAGAAGTATTTTGGTCTGATTTCAGAAAAAAACTTACATACACAAACACAAACTTGTTTAATTAGTAAATCAAGATGGCAACATTATTACATGGACACAGAAGATCTTTTTTTCTTTCACGTTTAACTCAGTATCTATATACTAATAGCAAAGGCGCCCTCTGTGTACAGATATCTAAATCCGTGCAGGGGGGGCACTTGGAAGGCAGGGAGATTGTTCTGCACACTTGGGAGGCTTCCCAGATGTGCAGAAAAATCTGAAAACTTTAAAAAACTTTCGGGGGGATTTAAATCCCCCCAAATGTTAAAGAGCGTTCCCTGCGCTTGGAACTCTGAGGCAGCCCAGCGGCTGAGAGCCACTTGGGCTGAGCGGGGGGGTGGGGGGCGATTGGCAGCCTGAACTCCCGCACCATCCTAACTTGCACTCCCTGCTTCGCTCTTCCCAAGCACGACCACAGCATCTGTTACCAAGTGGCAGTAGCTACTGGTGAAGAGGGGAAAGCAGGAGAGGCCTCTCCTGCAAAGGACCAGGCGATCTTAGGCCGAGCAGATTCAATCAATCCATGAATGAGCAGTCAAACTGCAAGAGTCAGGAGAAGGAGAGAGAGCACGCTAACTGGAAATCGCTGCTGGGGAGGGAGGGGGGAAGAGGCTCAGCAGGCCTTGCCATCTCCACTGCTGTTGGGGAGGGGGAGAGGAGAGAGGCTCACCTGCAGGTGCTTCCCCCTCAACATGGAGCTCCTTCTCTCCCCCGCCCGCGAGTATCGCGGTCCTCCTGCTTGTCTATATTCTAATTCCAAGAGGGTTTTTTTCTGTGTGGATACTTATATCTGCCAAAAGAGAGCTCACTCTCCCCCAACAGCTTTTCCTACATAGTCGGGCCCCTTTCTCCGTCTGCAGAAAAATCTGAAAAGTTAAACAAAAAACTTCAAGGACTGTTAAATTCCCTCCAGTACCTTTTGAAATGGCATCAGCTCCAGGCGTCAACTGTGAGGAGATCAGAATGTTCGGGGGAGGTTATAACTGTTTCTGTCAGTAAAAAGCAGGGTTTTTACTGGCAGCAGTCTAGGGTTGCCAAATACCCCCCCCCCCCCGGCCACCACCAGCAGATCCAGGCTGAGAAACTCCTGGAGATTTGGGGGTGGAACCTGGGGAGGACAGGGACTTCAGTGAGGTACAATGCCATAAACTCCACCCAAAGTATCCATTTTCTCCAGTTATCTCTGTAGTCTGGAGATAAGCAGTAACTCCAGGGGATCCCTAGATCCCACCTGGAGGTTGGCATCCCTAGACTGCACCCTCTGTGTGACTTGATACCACCTGATTTGTATGACTTAATTAGGCCCAGCTGCTTTGCTACTGTTCATCAGCAGCCACCCTGTGAAAGCCATTGTGATGTAACAGTTAGAGCTTCCGATTGGGATCTGCGAGACCCAGGTTCAAATCCCCATCTTGCAATGGAAACTGACTGGGAGATTTTGGACCAGTCACATACTTTCAGCCTAACCAACCTCACAGGGTTGTTGTTCAGACAACAAGGAGGAAATAATAATATAAGCTGCTTTAGTCTTCACTGTGGAGAAAGACTGTAATTTTCCTAAGTAGAGGCTGTGAGGGGGGGGGGGGTGGAGATGGAAAGCTAAAGACAGATAAAGGTAGGTGTGCTGTTGGGTGGGAAGGAAATAGGGCTGCCAACTCCAGGTTGGGAAATTCCTGGACATTTGAGAGGTGAAGCCTGGGGAGGGTGGGATTTGAGGTGGGAGGCAGAAAGAGAGAGAAAGAGTGATGAAGTAGGGAGGCAGAAAAACAAAGAGAATGATGACAGGTCAGAAAGAGGAGAAGAAGAAGAGATTGGATTTATACCCCGCCCTTCACTCAGAGTCTCAGAGCGGTTTACAAACTCCTTTCCCTTAGGTCCAGTCTATTCCATACAATCAGGGGTCCTTTTGTAAAAAAAGAGGTGCAGGAGCTCATTAGCATAACTAATTTGCATATGCCACACCCCTGACATCACCGGAAGCGATGACGTCATCGGCACTGTGTCAGAAGGCAAGAAGGGAGGGAGGGAGGGAGGGAGGGGGAAGGAAGGAAGGAAGGACAGGGGAAGGGGGGAAGGAAGGAAGAAAGGAACAGGAAGGTAGGTAGGTAGGTGGGGGGGAGAGAGAGAAGGAAGGAAGGAAGGGGGAAAGGAAGGAACAGGAAGGTAGGTAGGTGGGGGAGAGAGAGAAGATAGGAAGGAAGGGAGAGGGGAAGGAAGGGGAAAGGAAGGAACAGGAAGGTAGGTAGGTAGGTAGGTGGGGGGAGAGAGAGAAGGAAGGAAGGAAGGGGGGAGAGAGGGGAAGGACGGGAAAGGAAGAAGCAGTGAGAGGGGGGAGGGAGCAGTGGGAGGGGGGAGGCTTCTCCTTCCCGGGGCTGGCGGAGCGCCGCCGGCCCCGGGACAATTGAAGGGGGGGAAGGGAAGCGGCTTCCCGGGGCCTGCGGTGCTCTGCCGCAGCCCCGGGATCTGTGGGAGGGGGAAGGTTTCTTCTTCCTGGGGGCTGGCGGAGCGCCGCCGGCCCCCGAGACAATTGAAGGGGGGGGAAGGGAAGCGGCTTCCCGGGGTCTGCGGCGCTCTGCCGCAGCCCCGGGATCTGTGGGAGGGGGGAGGTTTCTTCTTCCTGGGGGCTGGCGGAGCGCCGCCGGCCCCCGGGACAATTGAAGGGGGGGAAGGGAAGCGGCTTCCCGGGGTCTGCGGCGCTCTGCCGCAGCCCCGGGATCTGTGGGAGGGGGGAGGTTTCTTCTTCCTGGGGGCTGGCGGAGCACCGCCGGCCCCCGGGACAATTGAAGTGGGGGGAAGGGAAGCGGCTTCCCGGGGCCTGCGGCGCTCTGCCGCAGCCCCGGGAAGCATTGACGGGGGATGACGGCGGGGGGGGCTTTGTTAAGTGCCCGCCCCCCCGCCGCGTCTCTCCCATAGCGGCGCTCCGGCGCGCCCCGGCCCCAACGGAGCCCTGCATACAATAATAAATCAACAGGGATGGCCATAGACCAAAGGGCTCTCAGGGTGAGGAGAATCCCTCCATTTGTTTTACTTCTGAATGCTTTTGGTTTCCCCCTTGGCATTTGTAGCCATTTCATGGCTTTGATGCATGATTTATCCTTGTCATGGGATTAAATCTGCATGGTAGGACTGGTAATGTTTATTGTTTGAAGTGGATACTGAGCCCTTTTCAGATATTTTATTTTGGCACCTAGTAACAGGAGTAATAGTTTCAGGTGGGTAGCCACGTTAGTCTGTAGTAGAAGAAGAGAAGAAGAAGAGATTGGATTTATATCCCGCCCTTCACTCACTTGGAGTCTCAGAGCGGCTTACAAACTCCTTTCCCTTCCCCTCCCCACAACAGACACCCTGTGAGGTAGGTGGGACTGAGAGAGCGGTGAGACAACTGTCCTTGAGAAAACAGCTGGTACAGAGCTATGGCTTGCTCAAGGTCATCCAGCAGGTGCAAGTGGAGGAGTGGGGAATCAAACCCGGTTCTCCCAGATTAGAGTCCGTGCACTTAACCAGTACACCAAACTGGCTTTCTGGCATTCAGAGGTAGTTTATTATTGCCTGCCTCTGCGTAGCAGCCCTGGACTTCCTCCATGGTCTCCCATCCAAGTTCTGACCATGGCTGACCCTGCTTAGCATCCAAGCGGGTGTGAGAGAAGGCCTGGTGAGCCCGGCCACAGAGAGCTGCACAGGCTTTGCCGTTAGTGTGGGGGCGGGCGGGAGAGAAGGCCTGGCGGGCCCAGCAGCTTGGAGCCATGCAGGCCTTGCCATTGGTGTGAGGGGCAAAGGAGAAAGGAAGAAGGCTTACCTGTGGCGGCTTCCTCTTCCTCCACATGGAGCTCCCCCCCCCCCCCCCCAATGAGTATCATCGGTCCCCGCTTCTTGTTTTCTCTTAAACTCATTCTGTCAGCCCCTTTCCAGCATGGTGCCCAAGGAAATCATAGTGCTCACCAGTACTTCCCCTGGTGCCTGTCAAGATTTTCAGATAGTGGCTGGGACCATTGTTAGGCAGGGCTTTTTATCCACTGTTCTCAATCAAACAAAAGGGCTTCCCACAGCTGCAATAGCTGCTGCGGCCACTGGAGGGTGAGGAAGACTAATAAGTGCCTGGCCTAGTAGTTTGTTTCCTCTTCTTTTTATCCCCCCTTTTTTTATTATCCTCCTTTCCCTTTCCCCTCCCATCCACCCACCCCCACTTTTCCTTCATTTCTTTTTGTTCCCCTTTTGTGATTCTTTTTGCAAAGTGAGGAGGGAGGTACACTGTATGGATCCGCCTCCTGCAGCAGCCATTTTGGCTTTGGCTCCTCCTGTGGCAGCCATTTTCGAAATGTCTTTACCACCCCCTCTCAACATTCTAAAGGTGCCTGCAGGCTTAAAAAAAAGTGGGAGACTCCTGCTGTAGCATGTTCTCTCTCCTCTTTAACTGGAAGTGACAAGGAATTCCATAAAATTGGGGGCAGTGACAAAAAAAAAACCCAAATAGGCTTAGTCCACTGTAACTGTCCTGAGAGACAGGACAATGTGAAGGCACCGGTGTGAAAAGTATAATGGGTATGTGGGATTATACATCAAAAGTCAGTCCCTAAGGAACTTTCTTGCATGAGAGAACATTCAAAAACACCTACAACCAAAAGTCCATTCCTCCATCTCACAATATACTATGTACACTATTCCTTCATTTTGCTGTAGACGAGAGTTCAGCGGGGAAAACAAGCATTGTGAACATAATGCAGGACTCCGTTCCTCACAATCCTATCCTCACTTCCGATGGGTTTTGCTGGGCCTCGAAAGTCCCCATGAAGTAGGGCTGCCAAGTCTCCCGGTAGAGCGGGGGAAACACCGATTTTTAAAGCTTTCCCCCGCTTTTCCAAAATTGGCCACCGGGGGGACAAAATGGCTGCCAGCAGGGGAACCTTGGAGCCTGCCCTACTGGCCTCTTGAACTTCTTAAAAGGGAAATTTCCCCTTTAAGAGCTGATCGAGCAAGACAGCCCCGCCCAGAGATTAAGGAGGGACTAAGCTCTTTCTACTGAAGGGCTTCCGTGCAAGGTTGCTGCTGGAGTAAGCTGCGTAAGCTGGGGTCTGCGAGCTCTTTTCCTTCTCTGTCTCTCCCCCTCCCCCTCTTTCTTTTTTCTGTCTGTCTGTCCACTGTGGTTTTGTCAAAGGAATAAACTGTCACTTCCAAAGAGGTAAACATCACAAGGAGAGGTTGCCTGTAGAAGGTCTGGGAGTGGGATTGTTTAAAATGTCTTGTCCTGGCTGTTTGGGTCCCCCCAATCCTCATTTCCCTTCTGCAAATAAAAGTTGGGATTCCTCATTTTTATGCCAATTTTCTGTTTCTTTCAACCATGTCCCCCCCCCCACCCCTCCGGCAGTAAAAATCTGCATTTTTAAAAGCATTTGTACATCAAGTAACCGGTATTTTAAGTTAGGGATGGATCCAACTAGCTTTTCTGCTGGCGAAAAGGGGAGGACAAAGGTCCTCTTTAGCCACCAAAAAGCCTATGCTGGGGGGGGGGGAGAAGTTATGGGACTTACATGGACAACAGCTGGGTGAAACAAGGGCCAGAAAGAAAGCCTGGGAATTGGGCAAGAGTAAGTGAAAAAGCTGTCTGTCTGTCTGTCTGTCTCTCTCTCTCTGTCCCCATCCAGCAGAGGTCTATCAGAGGCTATTATTAGCCACAAGGTCTAAATGGAACCCTTTGTCTGGGGCAGTGATGCTCTGAATTCTTGGTGCTTGGGGGGCAACAGTGGGAGGGCTTCTGGAGTTCTGGCCCCGCTGCTGGACCTCCTGAGGGCACCTGGTATTTTTGGCCACTGTTGTGACACAGAGTGTTGTACTGGATGGGCTGTACTGGATGGGCCGATCCACTGTGGCTTCTCTCCTGTTCTTATGATATGAAAATCATATTTAGCCCTTGTGTAGCACTTAGTGCTTCATATTCTGCCGAGATGAGGAAGGATTCAGTAGGGCCGTTGCTCAGTGATAGAGCATCTGCTTGACATGCAGGAGGTATCAGCCTCTTCAGCTAAAAAAGGATCAGGTAATAGGTGACATTAAAGATCTCAGCCTGAGACCCTGGAGAGCCACTACCAGTCTGAGTAGTCAATACTGACCTTGATGGACCAATGGCCTGATTCAGTATTAGGAAACTTCATGAGTTCATGTGTCAGCATGTGGAAGCAACATCACAGGATGTGACATCACAAAATGATGTCACTTCCTTTCTCCTGGCTCCACCCCCAAAGTCTCCTGGCTCCACCCCCAAAGTCCCCAGATATTTCCCAAGTTGGACTTGGCAGCCCTACCATGAAGAGTTGGGAAAGGATGCAAGCAGTAGATATGTAGAATTCCCCCCCAGGGGGCTGCGTATAGGGAGGTTTATGTAGTGCAGGCCTGCAACAGAAGCTTCCGGAAAGGAAATCTTGGCTGCAGATGCTACAGCCCCCATTGCAAAGTGAATAATGGTTCGATGTGTCACATTTCCGGATGATATAGGAGACAGCTTTCTTCATCAAGGAAAATATTGTCCCAGGACAGCATTTTCCAGGAGATGCTGTGGTTCCATAAATAAAATCTATAAATAAAATGTATGTGGTAGAGAAGCAGGGAGCCATTAATATGCAGACCTCCTGATCTTTGTCCCTCCCCAGTGGTATTCATGTTTCTTCATCACTCTCTTCTCAGAGTGAGAGAGAACTCTTTCTGCTGTGTTAAGTAAAGAGTAATTTTGCTAGAGTCTTTTGGATGGGATCTGGTACGCAGTTCTGCAAAACACAATGGCGCTCAGGCCTATTTATTCCGCATTTGCTGCATCAAGCCACACACACTGATTTATTTCATTTTTATTTTTTTGGATCTGTATTTAACCCTTCCCTAGTAACAGGCTCAGGGAGGGTTCCATCAGATACTGTAACCAATATACAATATAAAAAGAATTTAAAAAAACAGTGTAAAAACCTGAATATAATACAATAACATTCCTATGGCACAAATTATGGTCAAAGCCTCACAGATGCAGTCTATTTCAAGCTTGGGTCTTTAGATGGTAATATAGATCTGACCCACTGAGGGGAGGCCCAATAGAGAAGGGGGACACCTGCCACCCTAACTAAAAGCCTGGCAGAAGAGCTCCATCTTGCAGGCCCTGCAGAACTGTAAAAGGTCCCGCAGGGCCCTCATCTCATATGGGAGCTCATTCCACCAGGTCTGAAAAGGCCCTGACATTAGTCAAGGCAAGATGGCCATCCCTGGGGCTGGGAACCACCAGAAGATGTTGGTTGGCAGATTGCAAAACCCTTCGGGCACATAGAAGGAGAGGCAGTCTTGCAGATATACAGGCCCCTGGCCATATAGGACTTTAAAGGTGAGCACCAATAGGCACCCAGTGCAGTTTGCGCAGCACCGGGTGGATCTGTGTCTGCACAGACGACAAAGTCAGCACCCATGTTGCTACACTCTGCACCAGCCGCAGCTTCCAGAGCAGAATCAAGGGCAGCCCCAAGTAAAGAGAATTACAGTAGTCCAATCTGGAAGTGACCATTGCATGGGTCCCTGTAACCAGGTCTCAGAGGTTGAGATATGGGGCCAACTGCTTAATCTGCCTCAGATGGAAAAAGGCAGACCTGGCAGTGGCTGAAGCTGCCTTATACTGAATCAGACCACTGAGATCCATCAAGGTCAGTACTGTCTACTTAGACTGGCAGTGGCTCTCCAGGGTCTCAGGCAGAGGTCTTTCACATCACCTCTACCTGATCCTTCTCATTGGAGATGCTGGGGATTGAACCTGGGACCTTCTGCATGCCAGGCAGATGATCTATCACTGAGCAGATGGTCTACCACTGAGCCACAGCCCCTCCCTCCACAGCCATGTCTCTACCTCCCACTCTCCACTGTCTTCACTCAAAGAGTAACTAACTAGCAGGACTTGCCACTACAGGATGCCATGGTAGTCACTTGTTTAGTTAGCCTTAAAAGGGCCATAGACAACTTCATGGAGGAAACAGTCCATCAACGATTATTAGCCACGATGACAAAATGGAACATCCCATGATCAAAGGGAGCAACCCTTAGAATGCCAGTCTGACGGAGCAGCAGCAAATGAAGGCTTTGGTTTCTGTGCCCATGCTGTTGCTCACCAGGGGCAGAGGACATCAGGTTGGTCACTCTGTGAAAAAGGATGCTGGACTAGATGGAACATCAGTCAGGTCCATTGCAGCTACTTCTAGGTACTGTCATATGCTGCTCCATCCCTTTGCACTTCCAACTCTACCATCCTTAGTCATCCAAAGGCTTCTTGCTCCATCAAATGACTCCAACCTTTCCCACTTGGGGCCCCTTATTCTTGGAATGATATATTTGTTTAGGAAAACTACATCCCAGAACACCTATGTTAATTACCCTGTACCCTGTTGAAACTAAGGCCTGGTTTGCACATGCAGGAGAATGAACTGGGAATGAGGTGGTAGACTGCTGAGGTGGAGGAATGCTGGTTTTACAGTTATCTAGATACATGTTATGACAGAGCCCTTCCACTTCTCTCCCTCAGAGACTAGACTTTCCTTCTGTTTTTCTGGCCCTTCACTGACTGAGCAGCCCAGGTAATGTGATCTCTTCTCCCCTGAAGAAACCTTGGCTGTCACACCCTGTCAGTAAGAAATATTTTGGCTATCTGCTCAGCCCAGGAACCTGAAGGAAAGGATAGGATCACCCTTTAACTTAAACCCTTGAAAATGGCACTTGAGACGCTTTAAAATTCAAAAATAACAAAAAGTTTTATTTAACATTGAGGGGAAAGTTCATGTGAAATCAGGGGTTGAAATTACCAAGGACATGCACAGACTTTTAATCTTATATATCAGGTAGGGTTGCCAGCCTCCAGGTGCGGCTTGGATATCTACCACTTTTACAACTGATCTCCAGTTGACAGAGATCAGCTCCCCTGGAGAAAATGGCTGCTTTGAAGAATGGACTTTATGGCATTGTACCATGCTGAGGCCCCTCCCCAAACCCCGCCCTCTCCTGGATCCACCCCCAAAGTCTCCAGGTATTTTCCAACCCAGACCTGGCAACCCTAATATCAGGCTAATGAGAGCTTCTTAAATTATTCACAGTTACTTAGATCTTTATATTGAGAGGCTTTTGTTCCAGTGTTTCACTTTATTTGAGTAATCACTGACTCTTTTGGTCCCCAGAAGGCTGGTAGTCTCTTCCCAGTACCCAAATCCCTTCTCTTGGAACAACAGCACTTTTCTTGAGTTGTTCATTGACTTTTAAGGTCTCTACAGGCAGTTTCCAATCACACCATACCAGGGAATTCTGTAGTCCTCAGAGATAACTCTCCCTGTTTGACTGGGTAGAGAATCTTCTTCTCTCTCTGGAAGATCTATCCCCTTTCCTTTGGCCTGAATGGGAGTCTTGTCTACAAGCCAAACTTCCTTGCCCAACTCTGCCCCCAGTTCTCTGCCTGTGTTCCAACTGCTCTCAGCTCCTGCTGAATTCAGACTGCCTTCTCCTGTGATGGTCTACCATGGTCAATATTGTCTACTTTGACTGGCAGCAGCTTTCCAGGACCTCAGGGAGAGGTCTTTCACATCATTCAGTACCCGATCCTTTTAACTGGAAATCTGCAGGGCTGATCCTGGGATCTTCTGCATACAGTCCAAGTGCACTACCACTGACCCATAGCATCTCCCCATTCTGAGTTTGTGGGCATCTTGAGGTGGAAATTCACAAGAAACTGAGATGTGGGATGGACTTAAGCCATGTTGGACTTCAGGCCACCACTACCATCACCACATCTGCCCTACTGCAAAAATGTCATGCATCTTAGGACAATACACAACAGTGCATTTTGGCAGTATTTCTCACATAGCCTGATAGGAGGCCTAGTAGGGATGCCATTCTCCAGGTAAGATCTGGGGATCCCCCAGAATGATAGCTCATCTCCAAACTATAGAGATCAGTTCCTCTGGAGAAAATGGATACTTTGGAGAGTGGACTCTATGGCACGGTACCTCACTGAGATCCCTGTCCTCCCCTGACCTCAACCTGGATCTGGCAACCCTCCCCTCCTCCCACCAGTAGCCGGGGGGACCTGGCAACCATAATAAATAGCCAATTAATTGCTGTATCAGTGACTATAGACACTATATTTTTAAGTCTTAACTCTTGGTGTTTATATGTCTATGTTATTGTCAAGGTTATTTCAATGCATGTGCCTTTTGCACAACCTTATGGAACTCATAATACCCACGCATGCACACTCTAACCCAAACATACGCGACCTCAGGAGGAACAGTTGATTTCAAATGCAAAAGAAGCTAGTGACGCAGAAATAAATGAAACCCTAGCACCACAGCTACTGTACAGCCGACATGCTGTTCGACGGCTGCTCAAGGCAAGCTGCAGCGAAGTGAGGAGCTCTGAGGCTCGGCTCCCTTATGATCACAGTTGTCCAGCATGATCCATTCACCTGCTGAGCCTGTTACCTGCAGGAGTGCACAACATCCCTAGTGGTGGCGCAAAAATGGAGGAAGGGAGAGAGCCGTGCGCGCTGCTTTGAGCTTCTGGAAAGAAAGGTAGAATAAAAACTGCTAGAGATAAAGACAGGAGATGAGGACCGGAGAAAGAGCAAGGAAGGGGGAAAGGAAAAATAAAGCATTCAGGCTTCTGCCAGCAGATAAGAGGGGAGTCTGTTTTTTCCTGATAAATTGGAGAATTGTGACAAGAAAGTCGAGCAGGCAAGACGAAGAGAGGGAACAAATTGCAGCTCCTAGAATAATAGGAGCAGACCACATAAGTGAAGATCAGATATTCAATCTGCAGACGTTAATGGAGGGAAACAAGGTAAGATGATGGCACAGCCGGGGACTGCCAACCGCTGTAGGTAACAGCAAGAAACAAGCAGGTTGACTGATCTGTCACATCGCACTCCCAAATTGCTGTGCTGGAAGGACGGGCCTGGTTAACCCGCCGTGCATCTTGATTGTGGCAAGAAAACAGCAATGAAAACAAAGCAGAAGCTGTCTTGCTAGAGAAGGTGGGAAAAGAGTTTGAAGGGGACTTTGTTATTCCGTGATTCACCAAGCTCTTTTTTTTTTTATCACTGAAACAAATTGGACTTTCAGGTAGTGCAACTGAGCAGGAACTGACAACAGGCTGCTTCACATTTTCCCCTCTGCTCTGATAGGGTTGCCAGGTCCCTCCGGGCCACTGGCAGGGGATGGAGGGGTAGAGTTGCCAGATCCAGGCTGGGATACTCCTGGATATTTGGGGACAGAGCCTGGAGAGGACAGGGACCTCAGTGGGCTATAATGCCATCGAGTCCACCCTCCAAAGCATCCATTTTCTCCAGGGGAACAGATCTCTCTAGTCTGGAGATGAGCTGTAATTCCTGGGGATCCCCAGGTCCCACCTGGAGATTGGCATCCCCATTGGGAGCTCACATAAGTGGGTTTAATAGCTGGAAGGCCAGTTTCACATGTAGCAATGGAGGAAGGGGTTTTTTAAGATAAGAGATTGGATTTATACTCCACCCTTCACTACCCGAAGGAGTCTCAGAGTGGCTTACAAATTCCTTTCCCTTCCCTTCCCCACAACAGACACCCTGTGAGGTAGGCAGGGCTGAGAGAGCTCTCTCGAGAGCTGCCCTTGAGAGAACAGCTCTGAGAGAACTTGTCACTGACCCAACGTCACCCAGCTGGCTGCATGTGGAGGTGTGGGGAATCAAACCCAGTTCTCCCAGGTTAGAGTCCGCGCTCCTAACCACTACACCAAACTGGCTCTGAAAGCTGAACTACTTCAGGGCTTAGGAAGGGAAGCAAAAGCTTGACATCTCCACCTTCTTTAAAATCCCCCAACAGCCAAAAGTTTGCTTGAGAGGGAGAATGGTTCCGCCTAGATTTCTCCCTACCAGGGGTGAGAGGGTGGGGGGGTTCTTCGTATTGTGCAGCAAGTTCGATATATGAAAGGGAAACACAATCCTCACCAGCAACTCGAAGTGGCACAGTCCAGGGAAAGATCTGTGCTTTGTTCTGAGTGTCTATTAGATTACTGAAAAACAAAAACACTGAAGGAACGTCTAACGCTTTGCTGCGTAACCACAGCAACATCCACCCTGCTGACCGGAGTTATGAAGAGTTGCTTCAGTTTGGTTTTTTGTTTTGTTTTTTTTAACAAAAAGGCACTTTAATGTTCTAAAATAAAAAAGAGTCTTCGGGCAGAAGCTTTCAAAGATTAGAACTGCCTTTATCAGATGCCTGAGATACAACCTTCGTGGCAGATATATGTACTTCAGCATGGAGGAAAAAATACCGAGTGGGATCAAAAGGAAATTCAGGATAGATATAGTGTGGAATAAAGCACTTTCCATTTACAATATGTGAAAGGTTACTCACAGCCTGATAAAATTATTGCAAAAGGGTTAACAGTCTCTTTTTATGTCAATTAAACAAGTCCTGATATTTTCAGGTGGGTTGCTAACTCAGTGTTCCCTCTAAGATGAGTTAGTGTGAGCTAGCTCACAGTTTTTTAGCCTCCAGCTCACACATTTTTGTCTTAGGTCAGGAAGGATGGCTCCGGAGCAAACTAATTTATGCAGCAGCCAAATCGCTCACTTACAACTTTAATGCTGGTAGCTCACAAAGTAGAATATTTGCTCATAGAACTCCACAGCTTAGAATGAGCATTGGTTGCCATGAAGCAGCAGAGCAAAGCTTGAGTCCAGTGGCACCTTTAAGACCAACACAGTTTTATTCAAGGTGTAAGCTTTTGTGTGCAAGCACTCTTCTTCAGGTACAGTCCTGATATTGTTAGACCTACTTCAAATATGAATTCTTTTTGAGTAGATGGCTAATGACAATGTGTAATTGTCAACAGCTTTAAACTTTTTCTTGTTTTAAATTTTATAATAGTTACATGTTTAGCATATTGTGTTTTCTGTGATTCACCCAGAAATATATTAACGCTCCTGTTTATTTGTTCACAAGCATGATTTTCTTCATGAGATGCATGTAAAGTGCCATCAAGTCACAGACGACTTATTGGTGACCCCCGTTTTCAAGGCAAGAGACATTCAGAGGTAGTTTGTTTTTGCCTGCCTCTGCGTAGCAGCCCTGGACTTCCTTGGTGGTCTCCCTTCCAAGTTCTGACCATGGCTGACCCTGCTTAGCATCCAAGATCTGACAAGATTGGTCTAGCCTGGAGATACCCAAGCCGCAGTCACACAGCCCTTTAAAGCAGGAGGAACTGCTGTTTCCTCCCACATTTAAAGGGACCGTTCACAACGGCCAGGACAACTCCCGCGCCAAAGCAGGCTCAATCGCGGGTTCCTCCCGCATTTCCCATCCCCGGGAAAAGTAAGTGTTTTCCCAGTGGTCGCACGAGGAACCCGCGATTGAGCCGATCTGGACAGCCCTCTCTCACAATGATTGCGAGAGAGGGCTGTCCAGATCGTCCCTCCGGTTTCCCCACCCCTTTTGCACTTGGGCGCTTGGCCACTCAAGTGCCCAAGTGCAAAAAAGGGGGGGGGAAACTTACCAGGTGGCCAGCAGTGCTCAGGGAAGGGTGCCCCTGGCCCCCGCCTCTGCTCGCCTCCTCCGCTGTCTCTGCCGCCACCTTCCTCCACTGCCACCACAAGCCTCCTCCGCTGCCACCGCTCGCCTGGGTTGGGATGTGTAATCATCCCAACCCGAAATAAAAAAAACCCGGTCCCTTTAAATCTGGGAGCCCTCCTGGATTTAAATGCCGGTGTGACCACAGCCCAAATCTTATTTACTCATGTTTTGCACTTGTTTCTTTTGCCTGATCTGAAAAATTCCTACTAAAAATATTTTAAAAGTCAGGGGAATTAGGAAAGCTTTCTAATTCTCATTCCTTTGAATTCAACTCAAAATTCCCATATCCAACAGTGTATCTCCTGTGTGTGCATCAAACCCAGGAGTCTTTGGGCCGGATGCAACAGAATGGCTGAAGGGAGAGCCAGTTTAGTGTAGTGGTTATGAACAAAGAGTCTAATCTAGAAGAACCGGGTCTGATTCCCCACTCCTCCACATGCAGCTGCTGGCGTGACCTTGGTTCTGTCAGTCATAAATTCTTTCAGAGCCCTTCTCTTAAGGGCAATTCTCAAGAGAACTCTCTCAGCCCCACCTACCTCACAGGGTGTTTTTTAAGTATTGAGCGGGAGGCGATGAATCAAACAAACAGGCTTTTATTCAAACACATTGCTTCAGCCCAAAGACAGCTCTATGAGAGCGGCACCTTAATTTATACTGTTTCCAACTCATAACTTCAAACAATGTACCTATGTACAAACAATCCTATTGGACCTAAGCGAGGCTCAGCAATTGGTTACCTAGAGTGGCTTAAGGACCAATGAGAGTCTTTATTTGTTAGCCAATCAGAAAAGGGCCTTTTGCATCCCAAAGTCTCTGCAAGCTGTGGCTGTAAAATAATAAGCATTCAACACTGTCTGTTGTGGGGAGGGGAAGGGAAAGGATATTGTTCAGGTAGTGAAGGGCAGGGTATAAATTCAGTCTCCTCCTCCTCCTCTTCTTCTTCTTCAGAATTCAACAAGGCTTGCCAGTCTCCTTGGCTTTTTCTAGCTCCCCACCAGGAAGCCTATGGTAAGGACTTCCTGTGAGTAGACAAGGCCTTGTTTTTTCTTTTTAATTTTTCTCCCAGTACTGCAACAGGACCTGAGGACTGGGATCCCCCACCTCCACTGGGGCTTGGTGCCCAATTCCCCTCTATAGCAGGACCAACATGCTTTATGTAAGCATGCTCAGATGCAGGCATAATAATAATAAAACGTAAAACCATAAAATCGTAATCTATATAAGCCAGCATCACCACAGGTATCCATCGGGGTTTCCAGCCCATCACTGGCAACCCTCAAGAGTTTTCAGGAAGCGAGTCCAATAAAATGGCATTGCCAACATCATGGTATCATTTCTCAGAGAAACCCCAAAATGTGACATCCCATCCACCCCATGACACTCAGGGAATCCCACAAATACGTATCAGGAGTCAATTCATATAAAAAGAGATGCAGGAGCTCATTAGCATAACTTAGCATAACTTATTTGCATATGCTACACCCCCTGACAAGGGGTAGGCGTGCAAGCATGCCTGGGTTCCCTACCTGATCTTCTCCAGGTGCCCCACACTATACTTCTCCAAGTTTCTCCGCAAAAGCGGAGAGGCTCAGAGAAAGAAGGGGCATGTCTGCCTGCCTGCCCTTCCCTTCCCCAGCCAACCTGCCACAGCAAGTTGGCTGGGGAAGCAAAGGGCAGGCATGCAAGCATGCCTGGGTTCCCTACTCCTGGGCTTGTTACTCCCGGAACACCGTTCCTGCTCATTCCCCCTTGAAATGACCCCAGGACCATCAAGACCAGTGAAATTTCTAAAGCATCACCATGGCCTGTGACACCACTTCAGGTGTCTTGTCCATTGTGGCAACACTGTTTTCCCCTCCCACCGCCGCACTGATCAGCTGAGGATAATTATTCATGGCGGCAGGGAACTGCCCACTTCCTGAAAGCTAGCAACCCTACAATCCATACTGATATTTGCTACAAATAGCAGCAAAATCACTCAAAGGGTCTCTAGAACTGTGGAGTCTTACCTACTCTCCTGAAATTCTGCTTAATGCACGCATTGAGAGCTGATGAATGCAGCATATTTGCTAATGGGTGGCTTGCATGTGTGAATGAGCTATCACCAAACAAACACCCCATGAAGAGCTTCCATATGAGCTTCAGACCCAAAACACTTCATGGGAGTGTGTTCAAGGGACACATTCATCTCTGAGGCATTGAGGTGGAGGTAGAGTGAAGAGCAAGGGTACAGAGGCTGGGCCCCTCAACCTGCAGGATGCCCGTGGCATCAGCATTTGAAGCTGGGGTAACCTTTTTTGTTGGTTAACCTTGATTTTTTTATGCCATAAAGCTTTATAGCCACTCTTGAGCCCACCCAAATCCACGCAGCCTGGGGTTGCCAGAACTCCTAGTGGAGGCAGGTGTCCCCCGGTGTGAGGCCCCACCGCCCCACCGCAGATCAGCTGGCCAGTGGGAAAAAACATACCCCGAAAAAGAGCACATGCAGCAACGTGTCTACGTAATTACCCATATAAACCAGAAATGACACTACCACTTCCAGAATGTTGGGGTGATGCTCTGGTATTTGGACAAAAATTCTATGGTAAAAACCAAATTTACCATAGAGTTTTTGCCAAAATACCAGATTATCAGCCAGTGTCCCAGAAATTCACTTCCGGGTCATGTGGGCAGTGATGTAGACACTTTGCTGTGGTTGGATGGGCCTCCCTGCTGCTCCCGGTAAGTTCCATCCCCATCCCCCACCAGTTGCCAGGAGAGACCTGGCAACCCTAACACAGCCCCTCATCCACAGAACTTCTACCTTCTGCTCAGGGATGGGTTTCCCCCCCTTCTCTTTTGCTCATACTAAAGGATCACACTGCGAAGCTGCAAAAGATATATCTTCCTTCTTATAGCATCCTCTTTTTTAATCTCCTCGGTCTATTTTCCCAGGCACCATATAAATCCAGAATCGTTTAGATAAAAGATGCGCCAATTTTGCATAATCTGCACCCAGCCTGTAATCAAATGCAAATCATGCCGTTTGATAAAAGTTCAGATTTGCCAAATTTATGAAATCCCTGAGCCTTTATTCAAGATGAGCATTCAGATGATAGCTCAGTAACGGGCCTGAATAAATAACAATCACTTGCGCCGAAATAGGATTACTCTTCAGTGCAATTTCCTGCAATTTTTGACATCAGCAATTCTCAGAGTCACCAAGCAGATCGCGGTGGTGTGCCACTTGATAGCCTCTCAGATAAATCAACATAAAAGGTGGTATCATTTATTTTAATATCAACTTCAGCTAGGATGAATTTGCTAATGTGTTGCCTGGGTTGCAGAGCCAGATGAAATTGGGACTAGGGGAAGGGTGGGGGGAACAACTACAGAAACATTAGAAAGATTTGTGAAATTTGCATAGTCAACATCTCCCCAAACAGTTAGTATCCAAGCGTTTTAACTTCTCCCCATAAATATTTGGTTCTATATTATATTAAAATGCTGCTTCTGTCTTTGGAGCCCAATTTATTACTTTATGTATTTATATTTGGGGAATCTACATCTCCTCCTGCTGCAACTATCAACACTTAGCGTTCGTACAGCTCTTTCTGCATTCGCACAGTTGTGAAATTTCCCTCCTCCAAATTTCTGAATTATCTGGTCTTGTTTCCAAAGAGGAACTGACATGTTAGCAATTTTTCCCCTTGTTTTGTTTTTTTTCCCCTTCTGAATGTTGCACACCCATTTTGCCAAGCTCTGTTTTCTCCAGATCATATATTCCTTTTTTCCTGTCTGTCACTGGCAACACAGGGACCGAGTTAAAGCACTGTGATTGTCTGTACCATTGTACCAGGGGTCCTTTCGTAGAAAAAGAGGTGCAGGGGCTCATTAGCATAAGTCATTAGCATATGCCACACCCTCTGACATCACTGGAAGTGTGTCAGAAGGCAGTATTTAAGCAGTGTCTGGACAAACACTTGTCAGGGATGCTCCAGGCTGATCCTGTATTGAGCAGTTTGTTGGACTAGATGCCCAGTATGGCCCCTTCCAGCTCTGTGACTCTGTTATATTCTATGATTCTAGACTTCACTCTCCCTCCCTCTTGCCTAATATCTCACTTCACTTTTCCCTAATATTTCCCTTTACTCTTCCTTCGTCTTGCCCTCAATAGTTCACCTTCCACCAACTCTTGAGCTATCACTAATACCAGTTTTTGCTTATGAGCCCCTCCAAACACAGGTCTTTGTTCCTCTGGGGTACTATATACACTTTCAGTAGTAGAGCATCTGCTTTGTATGCAGAAGGTCCCAAAAGATCAGGTACTGGGTGATGTGGAAAACCTCAGCCTGATATGCTGGAAGGCTGCTGCCAGTCTGAGTAGGCTGTACTGATTTTGCTGGACCAATGATCTGATTCAGTAGAAGGCAACTTCATGCATTCAGGTGTTCACTGGTGGTTCTATGAAAACTAATTGAGGGTGGGAACCTTGGAACTGAGGGGACCCACATAGCCAAGTTTGTTTCGAACTGTATTTATTTTATTTATTTATTTATTTTTGGGATTTTTATCCCGCCCTCCCCGCGGGTATACCTTTCCCCCAGTTACAAGATGTTCTTAGAGTAGCCTGAGATCCTCCCCGCCCCCCCCCCCCCCCCGCTTTTCCTTCACCCCACTTGGAGGCAAAAGAAGAGAGAGGGGAAAAGAAATAGAACTCAGGCGCTTCTGCCTGTCACTTCCCCAGACATAACAGAAGCCATGTCGGATCATCAGGCCAGCAGCCCATCCAGTCCAAAACTCTGGGTCAGTGGCCAGAGGAGATCGGAGTGCGGAGGGGAAAGGGGGCAGCAACAAGCCTCATCCAGCAACTTTAGGGAGGGGTGTGTGATCATCCCAACCCGAAAGAAAAAAATCCCGATGTTAAGTACAGTACGAGCAAATCACAATCAGTGTGCCGTGTGACCACAGCCTTTGCTTCTCCTAATTGTTCAAAGTACTCTTCACCTATATTCCCTTAGTAATCCTGGTAACAGTCAAATAAGGTATTAGCCCCATTTTGTAGGTTGCAGACTGAGATAGTAAAGGAATTCCAAAAGACCATCCTCTTGGTTTTCTGCTGAACAGCAAGATAAAGATGTGAAACTTGGAGAAGAATCCAGATTGCTCTGGGAGCCTGTCTCATTTTGTTCTCATACAAGAGAGAAGAGGAGGAGGAGGAGGAGGTTTTCATACCCCTCTTTTCTCTACCCTGAGGAGTCTCAGATCTGCAGCTTACAATCACCTTCCCTTCCTCTCCCCACAACTGTCACTTTTTGAGGCAGGTGAGGCTGAGAGAGTTCTGAGAGAGCTGTGACTGGCCCAAGGTCATCCAGCAAGCCTCATGTGGAAGAGTGGGGAATCAAACCTAGTTCACCAGATTAGAGTTCGCCACCACTCTTAACCAACACACCATGCTGGCAGAGGGCACAGCAGCATCTTAATCTGGAATCATAGCTTTAAATCCTAGGGTTTCCACAACAGCAAAAATTCATTCTAAAATCCAAAACTGCTCATATTATGCTTGGTTTGGAATTAGGGTTACCATCTGGCCTGGAGTAAAATGTCCTGTCCCTTTTAACAGAGGCTTTATTTACCAGGTGATGCTATTCATCTCCATGCCATGAAAAGTTTCAGCTGCCCATTTTCCACACAGGGGGCTATGGTAGCCAGGGTTGTCAGCTTCCAGGTGGGGCCTGGAGATCTCCCGCAATTACCGTTGATCTCCAGACAATCAACATCAGTTCCCCTGGAGAAAATGACTGCTTTGGAGGGTGGGCTCTACAGCACTGTACCCCTCTGAGGTCCCTCCCCTCTCTAAACCCCACTCTCCTTGAGCCCCAGCCCTGAAATCTCCAGGTGTTTCCCCACCCAGAGCTGGCAACCCTAGTGTTAGCTCCCAACAGGCCTGTTGCTTTGATGAAATTTGATCCCCTGTGAGATCAGAGGAGGGAAGCCAATGACAGCCTGAGGGCTTTGGCATCAAACCTATTGTGATACCAGAACAGACCAGCTATTGGCTACCACCCAACACTTACAGCCAATGGAGTGCAAGCATGCTAGTTGTTGATGTACAGTCTGAAATCTGAACCTGAAAGCATAACAGTGAACTGTCTTGAAAGCACTGGGAATTCTTATTCAGGCCACGACTCAGGGGCGGTCTGTTTTGTGTGGGAGGATAAACACGGGCTAAAATGTAGAGACTTGTGAGTCACGGAGTTCTAGGCATCCGGAATGCAGCTCCACATACATCCCTGTATCTTATTTCTTTAAATCTAGTACTGCAAGTCTGAAGCCAGGCAACCTATTTAAAGTCCTGGATGTCACTTCTTAAAGATATATGAGAAACTAACACAGACTCCATTAACACTTTAACCGAGAGCGTCTTTGTAATAGCGGGATTGAACTTCCTCCTAATAAGTCACATTTCAAGAGTACTTATAGACATCTGCACTTACGCACGATATTTTCCCATAATGAAGATGAAGCCCATTAGACCAAGCAGTTCAAGGCAAGTTCAAATTCGAGGGAATGGGAATTCGGGGATTTGTGTAAGTAAGCAATGGCCTTGGTGTGGTCTCTGTGCACCAGTTCAGTTTAATGAACCTCACGCAGACCTGGAGCTTATTTGGAATATTTGCTGTGATCAGCTTAGCGGGGGTGGGTGGGGGTGTTAATGGCTGCTTGCGCTGGCACAGTCCCATTGCCAGCATGGCATGGGAGAAGGATGCCCTTGGGAAAGAGCCACCGCTCGGCGCACTGCGAGGATTGGGTCGGAGCCGAAGTGCCAGCCAACTGAAAGCTGCAGTACCACCCACTGATCAGTTTGGTGAAGTGGTTAAGTGCACGGACTCTAATCTGGGAGAACCAGGTTTGATTCCCCACTCCTCCACTTACAGCTGCTGGATGACCTTGGGTAAGCCATAGTTCTGTCAGAGCTGTTCTTGAAAGCTCAGTTTCTTTCAGAGCTCTCTCAGCCGCACCTACCTCACAGGGTGTCTGTTGTGGGGAGGGGAAGGTGAAGGAGATTGTAAGCCACTCTGAGACTCCGAGAGAAGGGCAGGATATGAATCTAGTCCCTTCTTCTCTTCTTCTTCTTCTTCATCTTCTAGGGTTGCTAACCTCCAGGTGGGGCCTACAGATCCCCTGGATTAACAAGTGAACTCCAGACAAAAAAGATCAGTTTCCCTGGAGAAAACGGCAGTTCAGCAGGCAAACTTGGGTTCTATTCTAGGTAAAATCTCTCCCCAAATCCCCCCTCCACAGGCACCCTACTATCTCCAGGAATTCCCCAGGCTGGAATTGGCAACCCTATCACCTTCAGTGCTGGCACCATATCACCATTGTTCCCTTCCCTCTAAGCTGAGTTGGTGTGAGCTAGTTTTTTATAGTGAGCTAGTCATAGTTTTTTAGCCTCCGGCTCACACATTTTTGTCTTAGCTCAGGAAGGATGGCTCCAGAGCAAACTAATTCATGCAGTGGCCAAATTGCTCGTTCACAACTTTAATGCCAGTAGCCCACAAAGTAGAATTTTTGCTCACACAACTCACCAGCTTAGAGGAATCATTGCCCAGAGAGCAGGCCGGCAGCTCACTTCACCGCCAAGCTACCACAGTGGCAGTGCTGTGGCCGGCCATCACAAGTAGGACCACCACATTTCCAGGTAGGCCATCAAAGTAATAAGTAGAGTTGCCAGCTCTGGGTTGAGAAATTCCTGGAGGTTTGGGGGTGGAGACTAAAGTGGGTGGGGTTTGGTGAGGGGAGGGACTTCAGTGGGGCATAATGCCACAGAATCCCAAAGCAGCCATTTTCTCCAGGTAAACAGATCTCTGTCGCCTGGAGATCAGTAGTAATCCTAGGAGTTCCCCAGCCACCACCTGGAGGCTGGCAACCCTCGTAATAAATGAAAAACCAGTGATGTGCTCACAGCCTCTAAAACCCCGCAGTAAGCCTGGATCTACATGCATAATGTAGTCTCAATGACTATAAACTGAATAAGAACCCTTATTTTACACTGCATAAACTTTTACCTGTTTATAATAAATACCTTTCTTAAATAAATGACTTCCTTTGCCTTCCATAACCATCCTGTCAGAATGGGGAAGAAAGGTGTTTTTCCCCCCAAGGGTGTAACTATAAGGATCTTTTAACACACACACATCCCTGCTCAATGAATCTTGGGTAGGTCAATTTAGTGAAACTCTATATTGGGGTGGGGGGGGGAGCTAGCCAGCACTCTTTTAAAAAGCAGAAAATAGTCCTGTTCTTTTTTAAAAAAATAAAATAAAATAAAGCTCTTGTTTGTTAAATGGAATCTATAAAGAAATGGAAGTTATACCACCCACTCATTCCAACTGTGGTAGCAGGGTCTAGTTTCTAGATACCCGAGTTCAAGACCCCAGTGTCTCACAAACAGGTATAACGCCTTTGTGTTGACAGAATATCAATGCATGAAGCTGCTTTCTACTGAGTCAAGCCACTGATTTATCAAGGTCAATATTGTCTATGGCAGGGCTGCCTAGGATCGCAGGGAGAAGTCTTTCACAACAGCTACTAGCTGACCCTTTCAACTGGAGATGCTGGGGACTGAACCTGGGACCTTCTGCGTACAAAACAGATGCATGCCAAAGGTCCCACATTCAAATCTCCAACATCTCCAGTTAAAACAAATCAGACACTAGGTGTTGTGAAACCCTGGATGGCCACTGCCAGTCAGAGTAGAAAATACTGACCTTGATGAATAAATAGTAGGAGACAGCTTCCTGTGTGTGTGTTCACATGTGTGTGTCTGTGGCTCACAATGATAGCCTACAAGGGGAGGGGAAAGGTATGAATGCAGAGTTGGAAGGGGCCATACAGGCCATCTAGTCCAACCCCCTGCTCAATGCAGGATCATCCTAGAGCATCCCTGACAAGTATTTGTCCAGCCGCTGCATCTCTTTTGTTGTTGGGATGTGGAATGGTATAGCGTAGCCTGTTCTTGTCAGATCTTGGAAGCAAAGCTGAGTTGGTACTTGGATGGGGGGAACCATCACGGAAGACTCTGCAGAGGAATGCAATGGCAAACTACCTCTGCTTCTCACTTGCCTTGACAACCCCTTGCTGGGGTTGCCATAAGTCAGTTGTAACTTGACAACACATCCATACATCATTGTTCATGCCACGTACATGCTCAAATGATGGAAAACAGCAGTGCCCTAGTTTGGCTTATGTAGCTGGAAGGATGCTGCCTTCTTGCTAAAACCAAGGTGAGTCTTAACAAGCACCTTTTGTTCAAACTGGATATGGATCAAAGGGGGGACAAGCGTCTGGTCGGCAGTGCCATTTGCTCTAAAGCAATCTAAAACACTCCTGTGTTGCGATGTGATCTGAAAGCTCTCCATTCTCTGGCCTTGAAAAGGGAAAGGAAAGCAATTAAAGATCAAGCCCTCAAGTGCGGCATTACTCATGGCGCACGGAGAAAGGGCAAAGTATCTCCAAACAGTAATGTGCTTACTTAAACTGAAATTGAATTAAAAAACCAAGGATGGCTCTTCGTCTTATGTTGTAAATGTCGCTGCAGAGAACAGAAAAGCGCAAAGCAAGGTGATTCTAAGTCATCACTGCAGGCCTGTTCAGAGGGTCACAAATTATGCAAACCTTCAGTGGACCTGAGATCTGAACAATAAGCCTGGAGTGATGGAGGAATGCATCAACTCGTGCTTCTCTTTAAATATTGTATATGGCATGTGTCTCCATCTTTTGCGCTGAGGCTTGTGCGATAAAACATATAGGAGCCCACATTTGCTGAAGGACACAACTCGTTCCTTCCTGCTAAGACCAAGAGATAGGCCCTTGAGCCCTTACATGTCCCCCTTTTGACCTGGCTCAGGAACAGCTGATATAGTTTCATTTGTTACTTTTTTATTGTGTATATTTTCATTGCCATTTGTATTTAATGCCATTTATACATGATTTACCATTTCACTAGGGCTGCCAAGTCAGCCCGGGGGGCGGGGGAATCCCCCGCTATAGGGGTTCCCAATCCGCTGGCCGGCATTCGGCCGGCGGGGGGAACCCCACCCCCGAAGTCGTCCAGCCTGGACGATTCCCCAGCGTAGTGACGTCACCCGGAAGTGACATCACCACGTTGGGGACGTTGCCAGAGCGTCACCCTGGCAATGCCCCCAACGTGGTGACATCACTTCTGGGTGATGTCACCGGGCGCGCGCACTTTGCGCGCACGCCAGGGAGGTTCCCGGGCGGCGAAGGACTCCCCCCCGCCAATGCGTAAGTACGACTTGGCAGCCCTACATTTCACTCACCAATAGCACTATAAGGCCCCTGTCCATTCCTCAGTTATGACTCCCCAATTTGATCCACAATCACCACTTAGTTGCTTTGAAGTCTACCCCCGTGAAAGCCTAAGTGAAATGGGGATCCCTGGGAAATAGTTTCAGAGAGCATATGTGGTCTGCCATGTCCATTCTACCGTGGCTGCAGGATATCACTGATATGCCTAAAGCATTTACATATCCCCCCCCAGCTCCATAGAAATTGGCCAGATTCCTACAGTGTCACCAGGAAGTAATGTCACAGCCCCCTGCCAAAGCTCCACCCAGATGTGATGTCACATCCTCCATTTTCACCATAGAGATTGGGCCACATCATAGAAGCTGTGATGTCATGTCCCCTAGAACATCCAAAAAAAACCCCCACGGGACTTCCAAAAATCTGCCAAGACTTGTTGGCACAGGGCTGGCAACCCTGTTCTACCCACCATATCACACTGACTCTGCTCAGCCTACAGTATTTATAGGTTGGCAGCGATATTTTCTTCTGCTACCTCGTCTCAGCTTAGAGCAAAGTCTGAGGAACAGTTGGCCTAAAGTGAGACCAGAATACAAACAGAAATGGATGAAATAGTGCCTAACAAGCTCCAGTGTACAATAAAGAAGAAAACAAAAATTGATTCTTCTCGAACACTTAACTTCACTAGTACCAGACTCAGGAAGAAGATAAGAGATTGGATTTATACCCTGCCCTTCACTCAGAGTATCTTACAAACTCCTTTCCCTTCCCCTCCCCACAACAGACACCCTGTGAGGTAGGTGGGGCTGAGAGATCTCTTTCCAGAAACGTCCTTGAGAGAACAGCTCTGACAGAACTATGGCTTGCCCAAGGTCATCCAGCAGCTGCAAGTGGAGGACTGGGGAATCAAACCCGGTTCTCCCAGATTAGAGTCCATGCACTTAACCACTACACCAAGCTGGCTCTCATATCAAACTGGCTCTCAAGGAAACCTTCATATACTTCCTGTGTTCCACTAGTAAGCTTCTGGGGCCTATTTCTTACCTCTCCCCTCCCTCCCAGAAATCACAAGAGTCACAACCATTGGTTCTGTGAGGTCTAGTAACTCCATTTGATGTGGAGCATCTGGAATAATGCTGTCCTGCAGACACTTACTTAAATTGTCAGCATGGATAGAAAGGATTGCTTTCCCCCATTATCAGGACCATTGGCGGCCGCATTCCTCACATCACTGTCAGATTAGTCCTCATCTCATAAACTGCCATGCACTATCTGTTTCTTAGACGGGAGACAGCGGTAAGGGAGGTTGTGGTAAACCTGATAAACTGTCTTTGGCCTGTAGGAGAGAAATGTCATTTGGTGGCATTTTACACTCTAGACAGTCGCTGGTAAAATAATGGCCAGAAGGGGAGGATATTTAATTTATTTTTTTCCTTCCTTCCCTCTGAGCTCCTAAACAAAAACAACGACAAACAACGGAAGAAATTGATAATGCTTCTTTCTCAAATTGGTTTTGCTATGAAACTCACAGACTTTATCAGAGAGATGGCTCATAGATCACTAGGCGGATAACAAATCCCGGAGCAATCTTTCTTTTGAGGACTGCGAGGCCTTTCTCCTCCATTTATGACTGACAAGAGTTTCTGAGCATCCTAAGGCTTCCCGACAAATGAAAAGGCAATCACGGCCTATTGTTTTGCTTTTGATTACTGAGTTTAGACTTCCCCTCGGCTGCGGGAGATTGTACCATTCATTCTAATTTTTCTATTTCATGTGAAAATGGACCCTCTTTCCCATTTCCCCCCATTTCTTTCTTCTTTTCCCCTTATATTTTTACATTCCCCTCCCCCCCACAAAAAATATTTCAGTTTAGCCAACTTTTACCCAGAGGTTTTCTCTATGAGATACAGCAAATTTAAATGTCTGGACACAGGTTACTTGGTATTACACTGGTTTGGGCCCATGAGACAATGACACAAGCTTTCTCACCAAGGGCCTAACTACATGTTGTTTTTTCTTACATCCTCCCTGGGTTCACCAGGGTCCTGTCAATCAGATGTGCACAACAAGTTCCATGCTCCGAATTCAGTTCCCAGGTGCTTGGGGACCCACCTGGGGTCACAGTGTGCAGGGAAAGAGGAGTTAAGCATCCTCCCAGGGCAAATTGCTAGCACTACCTCAACATTTACCAAGAGATTTTGAGGGTGGTGTCCGGGGAAAGCGGAGTTCAGGGAGGATGTGACATCACTTCCAGTTGAAATTCCTAGGATGCCACTATGGAGGCCATTTTGTCTCTCACTTCACAATTTCTCAATTGTCCCTGCCCCAAAAGATGCCTGCCTAGCCTCGATCAGGGACAGGGCTTTTTCAGCCATGGCCTCATCCTGGTGGAGCATACCTCCAATTGAGATCAGGGCCCTGTGAGACCTGTTACAGTTTCGCAGGGCCTGCAAAACAGAGCTGTTCCGCTAGGCCTTTGGCTGAGGCAGCGGGCATCTACTAACTGGCCTCCCTATTGCTGCTGCATGAGATCATTATGGCTCGGTGCCAGACCATTCACTCCGGCTGTAGGGATTGAACTAATATACCGCTTGCCCACTTTAAATGTTTTAGATGTTTAAAATTGTTCTATTGTACTCTTTATAGTGTTATTTATTAACACTTGACTTATTTTAAAGATTGTATTGTGTTTGTTGTTGTGAGCTGCCCTGAGCCCGCTTGTGGGAAGGGCAGGATATAAATCAAAATAATAAATTAATAAATGAATGAATGAATGAATGAATGAACGAACGAACGAACAGGGGGTTGGGCCTGAGGATAGGTGGGCAAATGGCAAGCCCACTCACTTTTTCTGGACTGCTACTTAGCCTTGAATACACATTATGTTTCTCTAGGGACTCGGGGGAGGGGGGAGGCAAATGGCAAGTCTACCCCCAAGCACCATTTTACCAACCTGAAAAAGGCTTCATGCAGCCACTAATTGCTCTGTTGGGGGAAGTTGGATGTAGCTATCAGTACATGTGAGTTTTCTGAGCGGGACACATAGCATCTCCCTGATGTCATTTTTCTGTTAGGAAAATGGCACATGGGAGAAGGCTTAAGACCACTCTCCTCATTCATCTCAATCCTAATCCAAATCAGACCTCTACTCACCTGGAAATTGAGTTCCAAGCACAGAACTCACCATGCATGTCTGATTGACAGGACCAGGGATGGACCAAGAGAGGATACAAGGAAAATGTAATATGCTGCATGGCTAAGTGGGGGTGCAGATCCACACTTCCCAGTATGGTGTAGTGGTTAGCATGGTTGTTTTTTTTAAGAGCATATTTTATTATCTGTATTTACTGAATTGTATTGCCCTGACCTAAATGGCCTGGGGTAGCCTGGTCTCATTAGATTTCAGAAGCTAAGCAGTGTCAGCCCTGGTTTATTTTGGGATGGGAGATCAGCAAGGAATACCAGGATCGCAATTCAGAGGCAAGTAAAGGCAGCCATTTGCTAGTTTCTTGAGTTGAAAACCTGCCGGGTTTTTTTTTTTTTGCCATAAGTCAGCTGTGATTTGACAGCACTTTACGCACACACACATTTACTCAACAGGAAGATGACCTAGAACATCAGATGACTCTCCTGCATTAAAACGTTTATTAGCCACAAGGTATAGATAGGAACTCTCAGTCTGAAGCAAGTGATGCACTATATTCTTGGTGCTTGGGAAGGGGGGGGGGGCAACAGCAGGACAGCTTCTAGTGTCCTGGCCCCACTTATCAACCTCCTGGTGGCAACTAGTATTTTTGGCCACTGTGTGACAGAGTGTTGGACTGGATGGGCCATTGGCCTGATCCAACATTGGCTTCTCTTATGTTCTCATGTTCTTATGTTTTCATAGCTGTATGCAAATTTAAGACAACTCCCACTTTTTCTGCTGGCTAGTCACCCTTTCAAGTATAAATAGTGATTTTAACACAAAAAAGATCAAGGAATAAAATTTGGTTTGTACAGGTCTGTTTTCTCATCTCCATTTAATTCCCATGTTTCTCCCTTTCCTTTCAACATTATCTTTACAATAAAATGTCCTGCTCTTAAGCAGTTTGGATATTGTAGTGAGTCTTTTCAAACAGATGTACACCATTATTTCTATTTCCATACACACTGTTTATTATTATTTAGTTTGCTTGTTCCATTCTCATCCACCTTTTGACTAAACATTTATTTTATTTTTATTTTACAAAATTTATACCCTACCTTATTGCCCTTATACGGGCCTCCAAGATAGGTTAACAAATTAAAACACAAATAATAAAATCACAGTCTAAAAACCATTAAAACCAACTGACTCCCCACATCATTAAAACAATTAAAACCAGAGCAAAACTACTTACAAAAAATAAATAAAAAATAAAATAATTAAAAAGGAAGAATCACTGTGGGGACACTAAAAGCAACAAAAACTTGGTCCACGACGTGGCTTACAATACAATACAGTAAAACAAATCAAAGATAATAATTTTAAAGGCATAGTAAACATACAATACCAGACAAAAGGGAACTTATCTTAGCAAACCAACATAACAACTCTCAGAGTGCCACCAGTTAATCTCACTCAAAATTCTTCCAGGAAAAGAAGTTCTTCAGACCATTCCAGGAGGCCTTTGATGAAAGAACAGCTCTCAACTCTGGAGGGAAGGAGTTCCAACAACAAAATAAAAGAATGAGCAGAGAAGGAGGGCAGATGGAAAAAGAAGAGAGAGAGAAAGAGGGAAAGGGGGAAATAAAAAGAGAGAGAAACAAATGCAAACTGTACCAGATGGCCATCCCTTTTACATTACATATATTTCTACAAATTGTCCCCATATATCTTAGTACCTGTCTTTCAGTCCTTGACTTTTATACGCAGTAGTTCTATGCTTTTCAAGATCTATTACAAAACTCCCTGTGAAGAGGAACTGTATTCCAGCTTTTGAACCTTATATTGTTTGTGAACAGTTTGATTCCATTCTGTCTTGTGTTCAGCCAGATTGAGCCCCTAAACAGAAATGACCAGAACTGGGAGATTGTTTTGCCCACCTTCCGGTGGAATAGCAGAACAAGGTGAGTAGGAGAGGCTATCTTAATTAAATCTGACCCGGCGCTCTGGATTACAGGCAGACCCCCCCCCCCCCAGCTAATTCTGCCGTACAATTGGTATCGCAGCCTCCTTCTCAGAATGTGCCAGGAGCTAAACTATTTGTAGCAATCATTCCAAACTGGAAAAAAATAAGACAATCTTATGAAAGATAAACCAAATGCCAGGTGGACTGTTAGCTTTTTACAGGGATGAAATAAAAAGAGACAGGCTCACATTCAGATTCCATTATGAAGCTTTCGTGAATATGCCCGTGTCCCCTTTGAATGCCTCCAGACCTTATATAAGTATATATATGAAGTTGTGCTGCTATTACAAAGGTTAAATGAATACTCTAGGATTCGCACAGATGTTTATGGTTCTAGTTTATAGCTTTGGGACATCCCATTCTAGAGGTCTGCCAGTTTTCGGTTCATTTTAGAGGCACTTAGACATACTTCTGTAAACGAGGTCCTCGCCGCTGAAAACAACTTCATTAAGTCGGGTGATTTTTATTGGCTTCCTTTAGGGTGAGGAATGAGCGCTAATAGTTGTAATTTAATATGAAAATTACCGAAGCAAAGATGATTGTGCTGAATCTTAAATGAAGCATTATGCAGACACACACAGGAAAAAAAAGTTTCCCTGTTTCGAACAATGAAATATAAAAGAGAGAAAGCCAACTACCTGAAGAGATTGTCATAGGAATACATTCGAATCAGCCTTGAAGGGTTATATTGTTTTAATGTAATGCTTAAATAAAGATATCAGGATCCTAGTGAAAATGGGAATTAAATTCATGAGTGCTGAAGCACTTTCGGTCCCCAATTGTACTGCACACAGATTGTCAGTACAATATAAATTAGCATTGGTATTTTCATTACTAATAATACAGAGTCTGGTGGCTGAGGAACAGGCATCCGTTGTTTACTAGTTTGGCGTTCCATGACTGGAATTCCTGATGTTTTATTTGGCCTGAAAAAGCTCTAGTGTGGGGATGAGGTGATATGGATTAGGCCTGTGACAGTGAAGGTGCAATCCTTAGTGGGTATACTAAAAAAATAATTCCCAGTTTATTCAGTGGGGCTTACTTCCAGGGAAGTGTTATTAGGATTGTGCTGTGAGCATAAAATGATGGAGGGAAGATCACAGAAAAGGCACAGAGGTCTTTGGAGGAATAATAAACTAAAAAGTCCCCATCCTTTCTTCATGTGTTGATGTAGATTTTGGGCAGGGAGGGACACTGACAGACTTTACCTCAGTCTGTGTATCAGTAGTGGTAAGGGATGATATGTTTCATTGTTTATGTACTTGATACCCCACCTTTCTCCTCAGTGTGGATCCAAAGAGGCTTACATTGTTTTCCTTTAGGGATGGGCACGAACCTCATCACAAACCTAAATTCATCATGAAGATCACCCGGTTCATGGTTCCTGAGCCGAGGGTCATGTGATTGTGCCTGCAATGAACCTTCCATGAACCTCCATGGTTTTTACAAAGGTTTCTGCAATTTGGGTCAGCAGTTTGTGTGGCAGACATGCTGGTGCCAATCAATTAATCATCAAAGCAACAGGGGTGGACTTCTGTAGCCCTTCTGCAGTCCTGGAAACACCAACAGTGGCCCTCCAAACACCAAATAAAAGTGATCCTTGTGGGACCTGGGGGCATGGAGGAAAGCATAAAAGAGCCTTGGTCAGAGTGGAAGGAGATGAGGGGGAGGGGTGCAGTGGCAATGCAGGAGAGAGAGGAGGTGGAGGATCCAAAGCTTGGGGGAGAAAGGGGAAGGTGATTTCCTTTCCACAGAAGTGGCAAGTACTTTAGGAAACTGGCCCATGGGACAGTCAGAGGGAGGCTGGCAGATGAGGTGAGACCAAAAAGGAGGACTCCAGGAGGTCCAGTAGTTGAGGATCAGAGGGTGGCGGGTCTGGGAAACCAGCCCACGGGGCAGTCAGAGGGAGACCAGCAGATGAGGCCAGGCCAAAAAGGGGCACCCAAGGCAGCCCAGAAGTCAAAGACTGCAGGGTCGGAAGGAAAAGCGAGGCGATCTTCTTTTGATAGAAGCAGCAGGAGTTCCAGGAAACCAGCCAGTGGGGCAGTCAAAGAGAGGCCAGTAGATGAGGCCAGGCCAAAAAGGGGGACCCCAGGAGGCCCAGAAGTCAAGGATCACAGGATTAGAAGAAAAGGGGAGGGGATCGTCATTTAATGGAAGTAGCAGGAGTTCCGGGAAACTGGCCTGTGGGGCAGTCAAAGGGAGGACAGCAGATGAGGCCAGGCCAAAAAGGGGGATTCTAGGAGGATCACGGGGTCAGAAGGAAAAGGGGGAAGATCTCCCTTTGGTAGAAGAGAAGAGTCAGCTAGAGACTCGCTGAGAGTTTGGCATTTTTAGCTCACAGGGGGGCCATTCTACCGCATCACAAACCTTATGAAATGAACCAGTTTGGTAAACAGGAAGGTTCATGAAGTTTCGTGGTTTGTGAGACACCACGAGCCAGGATGAACCTCCATTTTCCCAGTTCGTGCCCATCACTATTTTCCTATCCTCCATTTTATCTTCACAATAACTTTGTGAGATACAAAGTTTAAATCCAGTGGCACCTTTAAGACCAACAAAGTTTAATACTGGGTATAAGCTTAAACCCAGAATTAAACTTGTTGGTCATAAAACTGCTACTGGACTCAAACTTTGTTCCATTGCTTCAGACCAAGACAGCTACCCACCTGAATCTATCTTTGTGAGGTACGTTAGGCTGAGGGTGACTGGCCCAAAGTCACTCAGCAATCATCCATGTTAGAGTGAAGACTGGAACAAATCCAAACAGAAGCAATAGCAGCAATACCTAAGATGGGAGACTGACTGGAGTGTCTGCATTTGGATGTTTCAACTAACTGAGGTTTGATTAAGCCACAATTTAAAAACCACAGTTTATCAGGATGCCTGAATTCAGCTAGTATATCTATTTATATGTATCCATTCATGTGTCTCTTTATACAAATATTCTGTACTGCTTCAGTGCAAATTCAAAGTGGTTGGGCAGGGGGGAAAATCAGTAACAGCATCCAAACACAAATTAAAGATTAAAAACACAGATTCAGGCAAAATGGAACATACAAAACAACAAATGAAATAAGCTCAAACCCTAAAAAAAAAACACCCAGTGCTAATTACAAAAAGATTTCTCTTACACCCTTTAGAAAATGCAGAACTTATATGGATTCTGAAACCTCTTCAGAACATAATTCTAAGCAGCATTACAACCCACGTAGCCCATTGACTTCAATAGCCTTAGACAGGTGTAACTATGCTTAGCATTGATTTGATTCCACTAGCACCTTAGAGACCAATAAGATTTTCAGGGTATTTTGAGAATTAAAAGTCCCATTGTCAAATACTCTGGTCTGCTTGGCATTATAATGTTAGCCTGCTGGCTTAGAAGTTACTGTTGAGAAGATCTTGTTTCTCACCACTACCAGCCTCACCTGCTGTAGTGATAGGACCATTAACAGGGTTTAATCTTATTGGCCAGTTTGGCATACAAGGTCATATGGGGAAAGGGGCTTCTTTAGGCTTTGAAAATAGCTTGAGAGAAGCTTTGATTCCCATGCTTATACGGACATGTTTCTTTTGTTCCATTATTTCCTGTGGCCAAACACATTTTGCGCGCATGTGAGAAAAATGCAGCCATATTCAAACCATTTTGCAGACTTTGAAAAAACGTATATACAGCAATGTTCAAGGCATGGTGAAAATGGGATAAGAATTCACACCGTGATCATCAATCCCTCTTTCAAACCATGTTCAGCTCCCTGAGGGGCAAAAAAATGGCCTGCCTCCAGCCTAAGTTTGGGGATTGATAATACAAAATAGTAACATTACAAACAGGCTTACAGTTTCTGTTCGTCAAAGTCACATCCCCAACAGCTGCATTCTGTAAAAAGTAGAAAACATTGAGGGGGAGGATCACAGAATTTCACATCCAGTTCTACCAAAAGTCAAAATAAGTAGGCTCCATCAGACAGTATGTTCACCATTGGCTAATTGCTTATTACATGTAAGGAAAGTAAAGGCATTTCCTAGTGCACCTGCCTATCTTTAAATATCTGTACAGATGCATAATGTTCTAATCAGAAAATTCAGTCCAGTATATGCACAAAAATCTGGAGACTGACTGCATGGTCTAGACTTATGTGCATTGTATTGTACACATAATTTGAACATCAGTCCCAATGTGGAGGTTTAGAAGTGGGATTGGCTTGGTGGGTAGTTGGTGGGTTCAGGAGCAGTTCACTCCCTGTCCCAGTATAGGGGAATGATTGGCAAATGCACAGTCCAATTGCAAACCTGCTCCGGGGAATGAAAGAGGGTTCATGATGTCACTGGTGCCAGTAAAAAGGTTCTCTTTGCTGACAAACGTTCCCTACTGAAATGCAACTGTGCTGAGAAGAATTTGTATAACGGGGGGAGGGGCTGTCCCTTGAATCTCTTCTCAGCCTTTTGGCCAAGATCAAGAGGAAAATTCTCATCAGTTTCGTTTGATAGACTCCTGATGCGAAGGCCACAAAACTGTGAGGGAGTTGTGGCTCATTGGCAGAGCATCTGCCTGGCATGCAAGCCCGAGATTCCATCTCTGACATCTCTAGTTAAAAGAAACGGGTAGTACATGGTGTGATAGACCTCCACTTGAGAGAGTGAAGAGTCACTGCCACCTGGAGAGTCACTGCCACTTGGAGGAAAGAATACGACCCTTGAGAGACTTATGGTCTGGCTTGGTAGAAAGCAGCTTCATGCGTTTAATGGAAAGGCATCTACTTGTAGGTCAGCAAAATTCTCACAGCAGCAGATTTGCCACATAGACAAATGTACCTTTATTTCCATCTCGTTTCTAAATCCAGACCTGCAGCATCAGGGATATCACCGAAGAAGTTGAGAAGAATTATCGTTGCTATTGCAGAACTTTTTTTTAATGTTGTCATAAAGCCCAGAGAAGTCAATTAGGTCTAGTACTTCATTAATGAGCCTCACAAATCACATTTATTGCAGGGCTCATATCTAGCGCTGGGGTAGAATGCACCATTCGGAAAGACTAAGTGTTGACACCCTTGTGTTAGAAGCACTGCAGCCGCTGCCGGGGTAATTAATTTTTACATGTACCGTGGTGAACCCAAGCAAGGTTTTTGAAGACATTTGGCCAATTACCGACATTTTAGGGTAATGGAGGCTTTTTTTTGCAGTCAGCTAGCCGTTATACTACAGGTATGATCTGACTTTTAATGAATTTGCTGTACAACAGAATATAACTGGACTATCAACCACAAAAAACCCCCATAAAAGTAAAGGCAGAACTGCAGGTTTCCAAAAAGAGAGGGAAAGAGAGAGATTTTGTGGTTTCCTTTGGTTCCCTGCTAATTCCCTCCCACCCCATCATCCTGGAATGCTAGGTTCTAATATATTTTAAGAGAACATGTTTTTCTTTATGGTAAATTATTAAGGCAAACTATGCCATCTTCATAACAGGGCGTTGCGTCCCACTGTGTTTTATTATTATTTTTCAAGCGAAAGGGGTAACTTCTGCCTCATGAGGCAAATTTAGATGAGATAGAGTTTTATGGATGTTCCACCATAAAAGACTACATAGCAGTCAGGAGACACAGACATGCTGTTTTGCGTCTCAGTTGCTAGACGTGCAACTACTAAAACACGGTCTGGAGTGTGGCTAAAATAGTGGCGGCAGCGTTTTGTTACGAACAAAGGAATTTTTCCATTATCATGTAGACGTTTTTCAAGATCCATACATGCTTCCTCAAGATGTACCAGTTTGGTGTAGTGGTTAAGTGCGTGGACTCTAATCTGGGTTTGATTCCCCACTCCTCCACTTGCAGCTGCTGGTGTGACCCTGGGCAAGCCATAGTTCTGTCAGAGCTGTTCTCTCAAGAACAGTTCTGGAAAGAGCTCTCTCAACCCTTACCTCACAGGGTGTCTGTTGTGGGGAGGGAAAGGAGTTTGTAAGCCGCTCTGAGACTCCAAGTGAAAGGGGTGTAGAAATCCAATCTCTTCTTCTTCATCTTCTTCTATGAAGGCCTTCTTGAACTCCCAGATCTCCATGGCAACAGAACCTTAGTCTCATCATGAGTGATGAAACTGGGTTTCCCCAACATGTTGTCTATGGGTTCCTCGGTGCCTGCCAGCACATTCCTGAAACTCGCCAAGTGTTTTTAGAAAGTGGGAGGGACCAGATGAGGCTTTTGTCCAGCAAGTCTTCTCACTGACCACTGGAGATTTGATTGGCTGTGCAGATTTTTTTAATGTTGCTTAGACAGCTGAGGCTATCACAGTGCAAGGATCTTCACTGTGTGACTGAGGATAAGCTTTGGCTGCGGACAGTATAGAAACTGAATAAATAATAATAAATGATAAGCTGCTGTAGCCATTTTGGGTCTGGCTCCACCTTCAGCAGCAGCCATTCTGTGGCAGCCATTTTGTGGTTGCACCTACCACACTGTGTTAGAATTTCAAAAGTGCCCCCAGGCTCAAAAAGGTTGGGGACCCCTGAACTAAACATAGTATAAAATGGCAGACAGGTTACTGATCCCCCCCCCCGTGTGCCAATTGAAGGTAGTTTGAAAGAAGAGCAGAAAGGGGAAGCCAAAATGATCAACAGGTTGAAGCAACTTCTGTGTAAGGAAAGGTTAAAGGGTTGGGGAATTTTTTGGTTTGGCAAGGAAAGACCTAGTGTTTTGCTTATGGCCTTCCGAGAAGCATTTGGTCTGATCCAGCTGAGCACTTCAGTCTTCTGAAGATTCTCTGTTCGTGGTACAGACGTCTATCCTACGTTCACTCTTTTGTCACACCAGATTTTCAGATTTTTGTCTCTCAAACCACTTTCTGTTCTTTAGCGAGCTTCTGTTTGCAGCCTCCACCATTTTGTAATCCACTTTGCATTTCAGAGAGAAAGGCAAGCTATAAATAAAGTAACATTGTTTTCATCTCCTTTATCATCATTGTTGTCATCATACATAACTGCATTTGCTCCTATGGATGGCTTCTCCCTCCCTTCTCTTTAACCGTATTTCCTTCCACTGTCTAAACAAAGATTTGTCTGTTCCTTGGCACAGACCCCTGTTTGGGTTATTTGCATGGTTTATGCCATCTTGAAGTTTACTGCAAATACTGGTTTATTTCAAGAAACAAATAGGGCCTAGGTATGTGTGCATATGATCACATACCATACATGTTATACCTGGTCTCTTGCTGTAGGTCTTCAGAGATAGGGCTGTTCTAGCTTGAGATGACCTGCATTGAGTAAGGGGACTGAACTAGATGCCCTAAGGACTCTTCCAACTCTAGTTCTTCATCTCATTTTAATTACCCACCCTTAATGGACATAGTCCCTAACAGATGCTTTTTCATATCAGATCTTCTTCTCCAGTACCTGGCAAATAGTGGGGAGTGTCCTATCTCAGGCTGGAGGAACTTCCTCCAACTTAAGAAGGCTTCCTCTAACGCAAGTGGAGTGGTAGGATACAGGCTGCTCTTTTTATAATTGCATATACATGTCTACTTTATTTTAATTCATTTGTCATCCGCCCTTCTCACTGAGACTCGAGGCAGATTACAAAATTTATAAAACACTGTAATACAGACTGGTGTAATACATGCAGTGCACCATGCAGTGAAACTTGATCACACAAGTAGAGAACAATGAAATAAAAACACTATAATACATCCAAGAAACTGGATTACACAATCAGAAAGCAATTATAATACATCCAGTGAACAATGCAATAATGTTGTTATTATTGTTGTTGTTGTTGTTGTTATATCAGCAAAAAGTATCTAAGTAAAATCAGGCATTGTATGATCAATAAAAGACATGAGCTTTGCCCACATGCTAGCATTCTAATAAGAAACAAAGAGTGGTAAGAGAAAAAGAAGCAGAGAAACAAAAGAAATGAAATACAAAATTCTGAATCCTCCTAGTTTTTTTAAAATGCAGAGTTGTTGTTGTTATTTATACCCCACCCCATCCCACGGGAGAACTGTGCAAAATCTGGGTAGCTCTGCCAAATTCCTGGGGGGCAGGGAATCTCCTGCCCCCAGGTCCCATTGCCTGCCACCTATTTTTAAAAATGCAGCTCCAGAAGTTCTTACTGGAAGTGACAAAGGGTAGCTCTAGGAATCACTGGAGATGCTATGATTTTACCATAAAGTTTTAGCTAGTTCTGCGGCTAATCTTTGTCACTTCCAGGGTAGCTCTAGGAATCACTGGAAACCATAACTTTACCATAGTGTTTCAGCAATTCTAGAGCTATCCTTGTCACCACTGGAGTTTTTTTTATTGGAAGTTATCTAGGGCCGCGTGTGAAACTTTACCCCATCCCCACCCCCATGGCCCTGTTCAGAATACTGCCTGGTAACCCTAAAAATGAATTTTGGGGAAATAGGATGCCTGAATTTGAGACACCTGCCAAGAAAGTCCTGAGCTACATTCTAGCATCGTTGGATATTGCTGGACCGTTGTCCTCTAGCAATCGATCACAAGTTGAATTTCCTGGGAGGTCAAGACAATCAAGGAAGTGCATGATTATCCTAGTGCAACCACAGTACAGTATCCAACAACGTGTGGATGCAGCCCTAGAAAGGGAGCCAGATTAGCAGAATGCTATGGGCCAAGTGCCCACTAGAAGAAAGTACTTGGGAGATGTTGGAAGGAATCATGCTTCTAAGATGTCAGAGACAACAGGCTTGGAGAAAATGAAATCCCATTAAAACAGAGCTCTGTGTAAACCTTCTAACACACAAGATTCATGATTCTGTTTTCCAGAAAATGGTCTAAGTTATTTCACTGCACAAATCCTCTTCATGAGATATCAGCCCCTATAGAACCACTGAGCCAGTGAAGCATTACATATACACTTACATGTTACATACACGTTACTTCGTTATGCATAACGAGATGTAACATCAGAGCATGAAGGATCTCTGTTTCTTATGATTTGCAAACAGTGTCCTCTTCCAATAAGCACACATTTTGCCATAGCTTGAGCTCTGGTTTATAGAGAACAGGAGAGAGGAAGAGAAGAGATTGGATTTATACCCCACCCTTCCCTCCGAGTCTCAGAGCAGCTTACAAACTCCTTTCCCTTCCCCTCCCCACAACAGGCACCCTGTGAGGTAGGTGGGGCTAAGAGAGCTCTTTCAAGGACTGCTTCTTCAAGAACCATTCTGACAGAACTATGGCTTGCCCAAGGTCATCCAGCAGCTGCAAGTGGAGGAGTGGGGAATCAAACCTAGTTCTCCCAGATTAGAGTCCATGGATTTAACCACTTCACCAAACTGGCTCTCAAGGGGCAGGTAAAATTGGTTGCATTCCGCTCAGAAGCCATGTGCAATATCCCAGCTTATTGGTAATGATGAATGTAGACAGAAGATATCTGAGTGCATGGAGAAAAAGTCCATCAATAGCTGTGAGCCATGGTGACTGACTGGAACCTTGATGTTCTGAACACCAGCGCTGGGGACAACAGCACCGGGAGGCCTTAGTCTCTGGGTCCCTGCTTGTAGGCCTTCTGGGAGTATCTGGCTGACCACTGTGTGAAACAGGATGCTGGGTCAGATGGACCAGCAGTCTGATGATCCAGCAAGACAGTTCATCTATTTTTAACCCTTCATGCCTTCTCACCAACCACCAGCCTCAATACGAGTTCTGTGGTACTTGAATTCTTGTTCACTCCTTAATAGCGTTTTAGCTGGTTCTGGTAAAAGGTATTCCAATGCCACTGCTGCTTAAGAAGCTTTTGTTAACTGGAGAAGCTCATATTTCACGTAGCAGTGGAGTTCTTGTAGGTGGGCTCAGTGGCTCACTCATAAAAACCACTGGTGAGGTACAGGAAATAATAATGTTTAATGTAGCAACAGATTATTAGCTCTCCTCAGCGTGCCATTTAATAGCATTACATGGCTTGTTTCAGGGAGGGAGGAACGCCTCGCAGGCATGAAGGAGACGGCAGGAGTTCTCTTGCTTCCATTTTTAACTCCTCTCTCCACCACTGGGAGACTTTAAGCTCCCTTCCTCAGTCACATCGGAAATCGTTTCTGTGCCCATGACTACTAAACCATCTCTTCTTATCCCCGTGACTTGATCATTTCCTCATGCTAATGAACCAATTTCTCAGTCAGGGAAGTGCATGTACTTCAGGAAACATCATTATCCATCAGGCCCCTGGCAACAATAAAATGGCGTGTTGCCAGAATTCGCTTACATTGTGCGATCAGCGAGGCAATCGGAGACAGCCAAGAAAATCTTCTTAACTAACAGCGCTTCTAGATGGGGCGTAAAGTCCTGGCAGGCATGATTGCAGGCTGATCTGATGTCTGCAAGCCAGAGGGACCGAGGGCATGGCTGTAAGAGATCCATACGCACAATCTGAGCTGGAAGAAATTAATACCCCCTTTTGTCTTCAAAGCTGAAGGAAAAAATCTAAACAGTTGAAGTCTAGGAGTGGCCATTTTGGTGCAGGCCAGATTCCTAGTGTTGTCTACTCCTGTCTGAGAAATTCCTAGAGATTTGGGGACAGAGGTAGAGTTTGGGGAGGGGAGGGGAGGGAGTTCAGTGGGATGGTGGTACAATATAGTCCATCCTCTGAAGCTGCCATTTCCCCCAGGGGAACTTATCTCTGTAGTCTGAAGATTCATTGTAATTCTGGGACAAATCCAATCCCCAGGTGGAGGTTGGCAAACAGATGGCCACCCTACCTGTCTGGTCTCTGTAAAGGCCTAGGGTTGCCAGCCTCCAGGGGGACCCTGGAGATCTCCACAAATTACAACTGATCCCCAGAAGACAGAGATCACTTCCTCTGGAGAAAATGGCTACTTTGGAAGGTGGAGTCTAAGGTTGCCAGCTGCTCTCAATAAGCTGTGGAATCTTGTGAGTGAAAATTCTACTTTGTGAGCTACTGGCATTAAGGTTGTGAGCGAGCGATTTGGCTGCGGCATAAATTAGTTGGCTCTGGAGCCATCCTTCCTGAGCTAAGACAAACATGTGTGAGCTGGAGGCTAAAAAACTGATCTAGCTCGCACTAACTCAGCTTGGAGGAACACTGGTTGGGACATACCTAGAGATCTGGGGGTGGAACCTGAGGAAGGTGGGGTTTGAGGAGGGAAGGGACTTCAGTGGGGTATAATGCCATACAGTCAACCTTCCCAAATGGTCATTTTCTCCAGGGTGACTGACCTCTGTTGCCTGGAGATCAGTTATAATCCCAGGGGAATTCCAGCCACCACCTGGAGGTTGGCAACCCTAGTGGATAGGGTTGCCACCCTTCAGTTGGGGCCTGGAGATCTCTCGCTTTTACAACTGATCTCCAGCTGACAGAGATCAGCTCCCCTGGAGAAAATGGCTGCTTTGAAGGGTGGACTCAATGGCATAGTACCATGCTGAGGCCCCTCCCCTCCCCAAACCCTGCCCTCTCCAGGATCCACCCCCAAAGTCTTCAGATATTTTCCAGTCTAGATCTGGCAACCCTACTAGTGGAGTCTACGGCATTATTCCCCACTGAAGAGCTTCCCCTCCCCAAACCCCACCCCCTCCAGGCTCCACCCCCTAATCTCCAGGAATTTCCCAACCCAGAGTTCAAAACCCCAGTCAGTAAGCCTCTTTTCCCTTTGTGCTACACAGACCTGGCCTTTCCCCTGTCTTGCTGCTCATTATATGAATGTTTTTACAAGTATTTAGTGTTATACAAGGTAATCTGAGTGCACAGTACCCCCCCTAAGCAGCTAAAGGTGTGTGTATGGTGCTGGAAACATGGGTCTTCTGAAGTAAATGTGTTTATATTGCCTAATGAACCATTGTGAGGAATGAATGTCTCTCTGAGATAGATCATCCTCCAGGTGTCAAAAGACGCTGTTTGCTTTGCCAATGGAGATAGAATCAATGAAGTGTTCCCTTTAAAGAGAACAGAGGGGCATGTACGAAAAGAATTTTTTTTCTGCAAGAGCAAGAAAAAAAAATCCCTCATCATTGTAAGTGGTTTAGTCTAAATGAAGGTTAACTCAAGCTTTTATTTCAGCGCCATGTTCTTCCAGGGGTTCAAGCTCCCTTCGGTTTCCCATGCAAATTAAATCCTTTAGCCTCCGAAACAGCTTCTACAAGACTAAACAGAGATGCTGGTGAGAGCTTTGATAAGATAACTTTAAGTCCGGGACTGAATCTTCCAGGCTGGGGAACTTAAAATGAAGGTTGCTGTGACAACTGGCTCTTTTGAATCGCCTCAGAAAGGAGCTACAATTAAGGGACAGAACTGAGGTTGCCATAGGAACCCTGAGTCTGAACTTGGTGGCTTCCCCTTACATTCATGGAGCGCCCTGCCTGGTGTCGTTTAAACTCTTTTTAAAGTGACTAATTCTGCAACCACGTAATACGCGATCATGAGAACGTGACGGTGCAGAGGAAACAACACTAAGAAAAACGTTCAGGAATCCTTTGTGAAGCCCAACTCCACTGTTACGGGGAAAGGAAGGGGAAAAAACACATATCCAATCGCAATTTAAAAGCTTTTTAAAATTATTTTTTGCCATCCAGTCAGAGCCAAGTGTAGAATTTTCAAGACAAGAGACATTCAGAGGGGTTTTGCCGTTGCCTGCCTCTGCATTACAGCCCTGGAGTTCCTTGGTGGCCTCCCATCCAATTTCTAATCAGGCCCTGCTTAGTTTCAGAGATCTGATGAAACTAGGCTAGCCTGGGCCATGCAGGCCAGGTCAGCTTAGGTGGATATATTACGCCCAAAAACCTTAAGAAGCCTGTCCTTCTCCCACCCCCCATGACAGAGATTAGGAGATCCTTTGAAACCCCTTTGCCAAGGGGAATCCCATCTTGAAGATACCTGAGGTGAGTAAAAAGGGAGAGCGGCAAAGACTCCTTTTCTGCCAAACCCCATTAAAAATGGTTATGAAACAGTTCAAAACTCAGGTGGGTTGCTGTGTTGGTCTGAAGCAGTAGAACAAAGTTTGAGTCCAGTAGCACCTTTAAGACCAACAAAGTTTAATTCTGGGTATAAGCTTTCGTGTGCATAGACGCTTCGTCAGATGATGTATCTGATTAAATGTGCATGCTCATGAAAGCTTATACCCAGAATTAAACTTTGTTGGTCTTAAAGGTGCCACTGGACTCAAACCTGGTCCAAAACTCATCCTCAACAGCATCAAGAAATGGTGTTCTGAGGGCAAGTCAGACAAATGTGAACCCTTCTAGTTCTGTGAGGGCTCCTGTGCGTTTGGAACACTGCACAACAGATAAGAGCAGGGGTCCTTTCGTAGAAAAAGAGGTTCAGGAGCTCATTAGCATACCTATTAGCATAACTCATTAGCATAACTGGCCGAATGTCAGTTTCAGCCCTATTATACCTTATGGGCCATTGAAGTCAATGGCAAAAACTCATAGGGTATATGAGGGGATGGAGGAGGGGAGGTTTGAGGGAGAGGTTCCAAACTTGCAGGGTCCCTTCTGGGACCTCTCCCCAAAATACCCACCAAGTTTCAAGAAGATTGGACCATGGGGTCCAATTCTATGGGGCCTCAAACAGGTTGCCCCATCCCCTCCATTGTTCTCTATGGTAGGAAAAAAGTACCTTGTTTGGAGTTTGGAGCCTCTCCCTCAAACCCCTTCCCCTACAGCCGCTTTTAAAGCTGCCGCCGAATTTCGGCGGCAATTCAGCGGCAGGCCAAACCAGATCAGAGAATCTGATTCGGCCGGTGGCTGCCCTACTGCCCACTCCTGAGCTGGCGGAGTGGCGCTCTGCCTCGCTCCGGCCCCAAAGGACCCCTGGATAAGAGTGTAACCAGAAGAGCTTCTCCTGTCACTGCATCTTCGTGTTAAGCCATGGCTACACCTGTCCTATATTTTTTTGTTTAGAAGTTTGCCAAGGTGCAATAGATGTGCTAGAGCAAGAGAGCTGAAAACTCCACTTGACAACAACTGGAAATGCATTGATTGTTACAGATGGTGGACTTGTAAGCCTTGTTCATGCTCTCCTTTCAGTAGAAGTGGGGGAACATCCATGCCCTTTGGAGGGTGGCTTACAAAGAGTCAAGAACAAGAGAGAGAGAGTATTAAATAAAGTGCAGTAACTATATCAGCAGTCAGCATAGAGTTTCCGTTTGCACCCTTAGGGTGGGAGACCTTCAGGTAATCGTGGCCCTTGCCCACCAGTGCTCACCTGATTGGTGAGCAGAAACTGGGGCCAAATGGGGTGTGTGATCATCCTAGGGAGAAAAATTGAACATAAAAACAGGGCATCATCCCCTCACAGGAAGTTCTGACCATAGAGTTCCTAGTGATTCCTAGAGCTATCCTTGTCACTTCCAACTAGCTGTAGAAATCACCAGGAACTCTAGTAAGTTCCACAAAGAGCGTTATGCTCTTCAGGAAACAACTTACTGGTGATCCCCATCCCAAAAGACATCCAGCTGTCTTCCTGCCTGGTGGAACTCTCTGCTGGGTAACATCTGTTCCCCATAGGGTTGACAAGTCTTACCTAATTAATAGTGGGGGAGTACTGGGTCCTCTCCGGAAGTCCCCACATGCACACAAAGTGCGTGTGTGCCGTGATGACATCGCCCGGAAGTGACATCATCACTGGGCGTGTCGCCAGACAACGCTCTGGTAATCGCCCTAAAACTCTCTGGTACCATAGAGTTTTCAGGGTAAATGCTAGAGCATCACCTGGCGACATGCCCAGCGTGATGACGTCACTTCCGGGCAAAGTCACTGTGCCAGGCACGTCAGCCTGATCTGGCCGCTTTGGGGGTAGGGTTCCACCTGCTGGCCAGATTCGGACTGGCGGATTGGGGACCCTTTTAGCGGGGAAATCCCCCCCCCAGGGGGACTTGGCAGCCCTAGTGCCCTGTGGAAGACAGAGATGTTCCACCAGGCTTTTTGAGCCTATCTGGCACTGTCCCTTCCCCCCTGCTTCTTCTCTACCCTGCTTGCGAGATAGTGGCACAATCTGGAATCTTTTTAGCACCACTTGAAAATGTTTTAATTCTGTACTATTGAAATTGTTTAAATGTTTTAATTCTGTACTCTTTAAATTTCGAGCAGTTTTTTTTTCTGCTTTTCACCACCCTGAGCCATGAATACTCAGGGGAGGGCAGTCTGTAAATTTATTTATTTTATAAATAAAATAAAATAAAACTTCCTGTAATGACCTGGTAACCCTAAGTCAACATGTAGGCTGAAGGTCTTAGTGGGTAATGAACGGACGACTGAGAGGATAATTCCATCCACAGGTTTCTTCTCATGCCTCATCCTCCATTGGAATTGCCAACCCTTTCATCTTCACCTGTTGAAGGAGACCATGAAGCTGTTGAGACAAAAGCTGCCCCTCCCCTGCATGGGAGTTGCATTCAGTTGCCTAGGGTAAACATAACTTGAATTTCACATTGGAACTATCTCTCCTGGGAGACCTGAAGCAGAAGACGGTAGGTCCCATTTTATCCCCTTACCACAAGAACACACACCAAGCTGCCTTATCCTGAATCAGTCCTTTGGTCCATCAAGGTCAGTGTTGTCTGCTCAGACTGGCAGCAGCTCTCCAGGGTCTCAGGCAGAGGTCTTTCACATCACCTCCTGCCTGCTCCGACCATTGAACTGCCAGTGATTGAACCTGGGACCTTCTGCATGCAAACCAGAGATTCTTCCACTGAGCCACGGCCCCTCCCAGTAGCATGGAGTGTCCCATACAGCCTACTTTCATCCCTGCCAGTGGCCCATTAGTGTCCATTGTCTTCCCTACAACAACCTAAAGGACATAAGGGCACATCAATGAATCACGGTATTATAGCCACATTATCCCTCCCCTAAAAACAGGCCTTTCATATCCTATAATACATCCTTCCAGTAAGCGCTTTGTCTAGACAGTAAAACAGAGCACCTTCTAGGAGAGATGCCTGCTAGACCCCATTTGTGTCCCTTGCTTGCAGATATAGAGTTTTCTATCCAGAAGCAGAAAAATACCCTAAATCATCCTCATTCCCGCACTGAGTTTACTTCCCTTTTGATATCATTGTGCTATTATGGCTTGCCCAGGCTGAAATGTAATCAGCTCCTTTCTTCCCGACCTCACTGTTTCCAGCTTCTTTTTCAAATAAGCTCCTGACATCAGAGCTACCTAGGAAAGATTAATATGACTTTCCTACTTAATATAAATCTTTTGATTTGTTGCCGAACTGAGTGTTCTCCAGTATTGCTATCTAACTGCAAGGGACAATGCTGTTTATCATTTTGCCCTGAAAGCAGCCATCCAGACCTGAATATTATAGTCCTTTGAATTTCGAAACCATGAAATATAAATGTGTTCCTATCAAGAATAAGCATGAATTAAATTTATAATGTTGGCTTTACATCTGAAGTACCTTTTTATATTTACTTCACTTTTTTAAAAAAGAAAGAAGGAAAGAAAGGGAACGTTGAAATAAGCAACAAATTGCAGGAAGCTTTTATGGGGTAAAAAAAATTACATCATTCCAGTAATCCAAGACACAGTATGAAATTTATATAAATGAAGAATGGGGGTCCGTTAATGGTCTGTTGCTGTTTACCATCATAGTACACACTGGCCATGATCCAGCCATGGAATTCTGTGTGTGTGAATTTAGCTGCTCCCTTTTGTGAAAGGGCCACTTTGGGAGGTGGATTCTATGGTGTTATACCCCACTGGTGTTATACCCTCCCCTCCCCAAACCCCACCCTCCTCAAGCTCCACCCCCACAATCTCCAGGTATTCCCCAACCCAGAGCTGGCAACCCTATTGAGCCACCATAAATGGTGGGGGGAGGTGGGATATAAATGTATTAATAAATGTCTGTCAGAAGATATGCCAGCCAAATGGGCTCCAACTAGATCAGGGGCCACAGGCAAATGTGGCTCAGTATGTAACTAAATATGGCTTTTTAAAACAAAAACCTCGAGATCATTACATTAAAGTGTGTTGGGGCAATAGTGTTATAAGTTAGCTTGTAAGGGGTAATGGGAGGGGAAAGAAGGTGATCACCTGCTGACTGGGAAATTCCTGGAGATTTGGGGGAGGAGCCTGAGAAAGAATTTAGAGAGAGGAGGGAATTCCACAGGAAATGTGATGCCACAGAGTCCACCCTCAAAAGCTGCCATTTTCTTCAGGGGAACTAATCTCTGTTGTCTGGAGATCAGTTGTAATTCTGGGAAATTTCTAAGCAGAAACCAGACACAGTTTTCTTCTTGGAGGAAATGAGTGTAATGATGCTTTGCCCCTGCTTCCGATAGTATGATTTATCTCCTGCAGACAAGATTGTATGTGTGTGTAAAGTGCCGTCAAGTTGCAGCCATTTTATGGAGACCCCAGCAAAGGGGCTTTCAAGGCCAGTGAGAAGCAGAGGTGGCTTGCCATGGCCTTCCTCTGCAGAGCCTTCCTCGGAGGTCTCCCTTCCAAGTACCGAACCTGCCCAGGTTCTGAGATCTGAAAGTATTGGGCATACCATGCTGCCTTCCCTCCTTTGCAGACCAGACTAACCCTTAGGTTACCACAGATAGGTGGCCTGGTAGAATAACTGGTATATGAAGGGCAAAGACTTTTATAGGTCTAAAGGGCCTTCTAGAGATGCCTCACAAAAAGAGAAATGATCAAAGTGAACAGTTGAGAGGAATCCAAGTGTGAACTGTGCAGGGATGCTTTTAGAAGGGAAGCATTTATGGCACTGTTTATTGTACGCATCAGCTTGTTCTTACTGTGTTGTCTTCTAATTTCCATTGTCCAGTTTCTACTTTTCTCATGATATACCAGAACTCATACTGTTTTTGAACAAAGTTTTATTCATGGTATAAGTTTTCATGTGCACGCACGCTTCTTCAAATACTTTGCTGGTCTTAAAGGTCCCACTGGACTCGAACTTTATTCCGTTGCCTCAGACCAACACAGCTACCCACCTGAGTCTATTATACTGGGGGGGGGGGAGCAGGGTTGCACTGTTTTCTAATATTGTGATCCATTCAGGGTACACTATTTGTTGTCTATATTTTACAATTCCTATTGCATTGTTTTGACATTTTCTCTGGATGGTCCCCAGAACCCAATACCTAGAACTACCAGGAAATGGGTCCCAAAAAAATCCCAGAAATACTACGGATTAACTGGAAATTTCAGGAGCCAGCATTTTAGGGCTCCCAAAACCTTTTTCTTTATTTTTTTTTTCCCCGTGTATCTGAGTCTTCGCAGGCTTGGTATTGGCTTGCTATGTTGGGCTCCCTTTGAGTCCGTCCTTTTGAATGTTTTTTTTTTGGACTTGCAACATTGTTTTCTTTGTTCAAGTTGGTTTGTGTCGGTTTGCTGTGTATTCTCAGGTTCGACATTGCCTGTGGGCCTTGGTTGTTGTTACACACTGGCACAGATTCTCTGATTGTACATTTCTTTAGACTTGCAGCAGCATTCCTATCCCGTTTGGCTTGGACAGTTCTCTGGTGTGACGTTGTGGTTGGAATACTGGGTTGTACATTTGTTGTGCGCTAGGCTCGCCACATTGTCCAGCAGTTCTGGTGGGATTCCCTGGTGCTGCATTAGTTCTTTCAGTTTGTTGGTCCTTTTTGAGAAGCTTTTGGCCAGGGGTTGCCCCACCCCAGCAAACAATGGAGGATGGCTGGGTGCCCGTTTTTTTCCAAGGGCCCATAGAACTGGACCTCTAGATACAATTCACTTGAAGTTTGGGGGTTATCTAAAGGACAGGCACATGGACACACATGAAGCTACCTTATACTGAATCAGACACTTGGTCCATCTAGATCAGTGTTGTCTACTCAGACTGGCAGCGGCTCTCCGGGTCTCAGGCCAAGGACTTTCCCATCACCTTACTGCCTGGTTCTTTTTAACTGGAGATGGCAGGGATTGAACCAGGGACCTTCTGCAGGCCAAGCACTGGCTCTTCCCCTGACCCACAGCACCTCGCAGCCGCTCCACTGCAATTTTGGTGCAATTTGATCAAAAAAATTCCCTCCAGCCCTCCAGAAAGATTCCCATAGGGAATAATGGAGCCAAATAATATTGGAATCCCCCCCCAAAAAACCCCCCCCAAATCTGAATACCAAACCGGTATTTAGAAATCAGGAATACTGGTATCTTTCAGCTTGCTGATATCTTGATCTGAAAAATACTGGGGGGGTTTCAAGCTGCACATCCCTATTCTGAGCCCACCCCCCACCACCAAACTCCACTCTTCCAAGGCTCTGCCCACAAATCTCCAGGAATTTCCCAACTCAGTGCTGTCAACTCCAGCAAGTACCATCAAAAGTATCTTTTAAAAGTGAATTTTGGAACAAGAAATTCCACTCCCTATTAAAACACTGCTTCACACTGCACAAATGCTCCAGTTGTCCCCCATTAAGCCCCTACCATACACAGCCAAAGACTCATTACTGCCACCGCTCAGTTTATAAACAGGCACAGTTCCCCTTCTGTGCTATTTAGCTCAGGATCTAGTGAATCTCAAGACTGCCAGTAGCAAAATTCAGGAACCGGCTTCTCTTCTTGCTCGTGTCTGTTTTATCTCTGTCTTCTTGCCTTTTCATCCCGAAGCCACTGCCAATACTGCTAGATGTGGAACTAATGTGTTGCCAAAATGGTGAGAAAAGTATTTTTTAAGAGCAGTGAAAACTGTTAAATTATGCAATAGCCTCTCCCCAAGAGATCTGACAGAAACCTTATTGCATGGTGTGTCTGGAAGTGGAATGGACAAGAAAGGGAGGAAGCAAAAAGTGCATAGAAACGGTCCCCCCCCCCCCTTCTCCTTTTATCAGCTATCTTGCATTAATACAGAGCAGAGAGAGAAGACGACAGAAGACGTTTGTGGCTTGGAACTTAAGCTGTCAACACCCCCTGGCCCACCTCATGGATTTCTTGCCTCCCTGTAAAAACAGTGCCAACTTTTCAGCTTCACTTGCAAACTCGACAATGCCTGCATCACCATTAATTTGTTTTGTTGTTGTTCCTGTAAAATTTTAGACTATCGTTGTCCATGCAACAAAGATATTTATTTCGTTTATATTTTGTCTTTCTCCAGTTTGTCCTTACGGCACTTCATACACACACACACACAATTTTCTTGACTCACACATACACACAGTTTTCTTGGTCAACAAGGTGCTACTGGATTCAAATTTTGTTCCGCTACTAGTTTGGTGTAGTGATTAAGTGCACGGACTCTAATCTGGGAAAACTGGGTTTGATTCCCCACTTCTCCACTTGCTCCTGCTGGATGACCTTGGGCAAGCCATTGTTCTGTCAAAGCTGTTCTCTCAAGGACAGTTTCTGTCAGAGCTCTCTCAGTCCCACCTACCTCACAGGGTGTCTGTTGTGGGGAGGGGGAGGGAAAGGAATTTGTAAGCCACTCTGAGACTCCAAGTGAGTGAAGGGCAGGATATGAATCCAATCTCTTCTTCTTCTCTTCTTCTTCTTCTTCTACTACTACTACTACTACTACTACAGACTAATGTGGCTACCCACCTGAAACTATTACTCCTGTTACTAGGTGCCAAAATAAAATATCTGAAAAGGGCTCAGTATCCACTTCAAACAATAAACATTTACCAGTCCTACCATGCAGATTTAATCCCATGACAAGGATAAGTCATGCATCAAAGCCATGAAATGGCTACAAATGCCAAGGGGGAAACCAAAGGCATTCAGAAGTAAAACAAATGGAGGGATTCTCCTCACCCTGAGAGCCCTTTGGTCTATGGCCACCCCTGTTGATTTATTATTATATGGAATAAACTGGACCTGTGGATGAAGAGTGCATGTCAAAGGCGCAAATCCCTTTGCATTTTACAAAGCATGGCTGCTTGATTACATTGCCACAGCAATTAGGACTTTCCAGCTAATAACAAAGATAAATTCACTTAAAATGCACTGTTTTGCAATTCAGTCTTGAATACGTCCAGCCCTTCAGACCTCAGTACAAATCTTGCCCTCTGCTGAAATTCCATTCCCCGCATTCCTTGCCTGCACTGAAATCCGGAATGGCTCCCCTGCATTTCCTACCAGCTCAGTTATAAGCAAAGTTGCACCCTTCTAAACCTGTTGACTCCAAAGGCCCTGGAAGAGTGTAGCTCTGCTCAAGTCTGCCTTGTGAGCCCACCAGGCAATTGTATCATTGCGGTAAAGCACAGCTCCTAATGGGGTCACAGCTCAACGGTCGGCCCCCACCATGTGAGCTGCCCTTCCTTTCTGCCAGCTTTATGGCCTGCTAGCAAATAAATAAATAAAAACCCACAGTAGCAGGAAGCAGGTGAGCAAAGAATGTGCATAAATATTTCATCCTGGAGGCAGGATAGAATGCTAAACAACAGACACACTAAATCCTCCCCAAATGGGTCTGGAACGCTGTGAGGGATGGGAGAACCAGCACGGTGAGCTGGATGGTGTTGGTCTGGGATCGAAAAGACCCGAGTTCAAATCCCCACTCTTCCAGTATTTGCGAAAAGAGGTAGAACAAATGTAGAGTCCAGTGGCATCTTTAAGACCAGCAAAAGTTTATTCGAGGTATGTACTTTCATGTGCAAGGCATCTGAAAAAGTGTGCCTTGCACATGAAAGCGCATAGCTTGAATAAACTTTTGTCAGTCTTGAAGGGACTCTACATTTCTGCTTCAGGCCAACAAGGCTGACCACCTGCAAAAAGAGATGTTACGCTGTTGATGCAGCACCCTCTCTTCCATCCTGCCCCCCTCCAGTGGTTGCCTGCCATTGGCTAGCAACAACTCCACTTGGGCCAGTGACTCCCTCCTCACCTAGTCTACTTCACAGGGTTGTTGTTGTGAGGGTAAAATGGGGGAGGGAAGAATGGTGCTCTAAGCTTCCATAGGTCTCAACTGAGTGGAGGGGAAGTAGGACCATGTACAGTTCTGGTCGCCACATCTCAAAAAAGATATTATAGCATTGGAAAAAGTGCAGAGAAGGGCAACTAGAATGATAAAAGGGTTGGAACACTTTCCCTATGAAGAAAGGCTGAAGTGCTTGGGGCTCTTTAGCTTGGAGAAACGACGACTGAGGGGTGACATGATCGAGGTTTATAAGATTATGCATGGGATAGAGCAGGTAGAGAAGGAGGTACTTTTCTCCCTTTCTCACAATACAAGAACTCGTGGGCACTTCATGAAATTGCTGAGCAGTCAGGTTAGAACAGATAAAAGGAAGTCCTTCTTCACCCAAAGAGTGATGAACACGTGGAATTCACTGCCACAGGAGGTGGCGGCGGCTACAAGCATGGATGGCTTCAAGAGGGAATTGGATAAACATATGGAGCAGAGGTCCATCAGTGGCTATTAGCTACAAGGTATAGATAGGAACTCTCAGTCTGGGGCAAGTGATGCTCTGTATTCTTGGTGCTTGAGGGGGGGGGGAACAGTGGGAGGGCTTCTTGTGTCCTGGCCCCACTTCTGGACCTCCTGATGGCACCTGGTATTTTTGGCCACTGTGCGACAGAGTGTTGGACTGGATGGGCCATTGGCCTGATCCAGCATTGGCTTCTCTTATGTTCTTATGTAGGATACAAATATCTAAATGAATGCCTTTCTGGGGAGTGGCTTTCAGGGGAACAGCAGCTAGTGGGGGAAGCATTCAGTACCCCTGCCTTGCGCACCTTTCCCGCTACAAATCACTCCTGGGGGGGGGGGGACCTGTCACATGGAAAGCAGCCACTGGGCAGGCAGCTGCAGCGTGACATTTAGTTGAGCCCTTAGTGAGCCGTGAGAAGACTCAAGCCTGAGCTAATTGCCACCTTAATTGAGTATATCTTTTATTCTGGTAGTTGACAGGGAACTATTTCAACTGCTAAAAAATGACACCAATTTGTCAATGCAGCACCTCTGAAATTTCGTTTAAAAATATGATTCTGGCAGAGACAGAACGAGAGAGGAGGGGGGGCTCCTGTTTCAGCCGCCAGGTAGATGTGGTTTCCGCACAGGAGGCTTGGCTTTCTCTAGGCAAGAAGAAAGATCGAGCGGGAAATTGCCTATCGATGGGCCTCTGCTGCATCTTGGGGCAGGAATCAGAGTCCCTGGTGGGATTCCTGCACCTTTAACAGCTTCACAACCATTTGTGATGTATTTCTTATCAAAGTACTTCCCTCCCACCTTCTCCCTTCTCCAAGGAAGGACAGCTCATGAGAAAAGCTTGTGCCTAAACAGGCAGGACACAAAACCAACAGGAAGACAATAAAACAGTATCCAAACAATCCCATAATCTTAAACAATTACAAGGCAACACATTTCAGCCTCCCTCAAAAGGCCTCTTAAACAGTATTGCCATCTAAGCGGCGCTGCCTGTTTGTTGTTTCTTGCTACCTGCCCAATACCGGGCTCTGTCTCTGGGCATACATACTGAAAATTCTCTGGGGGCGCTTACTAAATGTCCCTGATTGCCATCCTATGTACTATTCAATGCCGTATAGGTTTTTAAATATTGTGTAGGTTGTGCTTTAATTGTTTTAATTCTCGTGTGTATTTACTGTTGTAACCCGCCCTGAGCCCTGCTATACAAGGAAAGGCAGGCTAGAAATTTAAATGAACAAATAAAATTTACAGCACTGTCTAAGAACGGCTAAGGAAGTCCCCCTTCCAATGTTCCCTCTAAGCTGTGGAGTCTTGTGAACAAAAATTCTAATTTGTGAGTTACTGGCATTAAAGTTGTGAGCGAGCAATTTGGCTGCAGCATGAATTCATTTGCTCTGGAGCCATCCTTCCTGAGCTAAGGCAAAAATGTGTGAGCCAGAGGCTAAAGAACTGTGAGCTAGCTCACACTAACTCAGCTTAGAGGGAACACTGCCCCCTTCTAACCATCTTGAGGAGGCCGATCCACAGAGATAGCACCTGTGATCCAGCTGCCATTCAGTTTAATTATCTCAGGCTGCGATCACATGCGCCAGAAGATCCGACATAGTCACGAATGTCCGACAGGTCAAAAAGGGCACAATCAGACAGCAACATCTGGGAAGTGTCCCACAGCCATTGGCAACCCACGATGCTCTGCTGCAGAAGCGGAGTTAAAAGACACCAGGGAAAATCTGGTAGTAAACAGGTTGCAACGGACCATGGACGGACTTTCCCCCGTCTGATCACACAAGCACACTTCCGAACTATTAGGATGATCTGATCAGGTCATCCCAGCTCGGTACCATTTTTCTTTTCCCCTCTTCCCAGTATGCACATCATCACATACCCATAGGGGGCCACTGGTGTGGAGGTGCAATTGCTCGTTTATGCGCATGGGAAACAAATGGCAAAAAAAAGACTCACCCGCAGTTGTCTCTGATCACACAGTGACAGGCTGGGCCCGCAGCAACAAAGGGCTGTGTGATCTCGCAACCGTGGGTCTAATTCCTCCGGAGGGAATAACCTTGCTTCCCCTCCGCTTCAACCGGTGCATGTGACCACAGCCTCAGCTAGGGAAACAGCTAGGAGAAATTTGGGGGAGGGTCAAAGGCAATGCACAGATCCCTATCAGGAGAGATTATCTTTTTAAATATGTTTGTCCCAGGTTAGGAAGATCTTTAAAACTAAGAAGAATCTTGAAGTGACCCATGAAACACTAACTGCTGAATTCTATTTCAGAATGGGAGTGATATCACATTTATGGCAGTAGCTGAATGTCTGTATTGTCTTCAAGGGTAGCCTCACACACAACACTTTTTGGTAGTTCAGTCTTGAAGGTGAAGAAGCACCAACGCAGCTTCCAAGGAGCTTACACTGTCATATACTATCCCATTTTATACTTACAACAGCCCCATGAAGTATGGTAGGCTGAGAGAGAATAACTGGTCCACGGCCACCCTACATGCTTTATGGCAATGTGAGGACTTGAACCTGGGCCTCTCTGCTTATGGTCTGATAGTTGAACCACTATAACACATTGGCTTTTAATTGTGCAGGGCTGCAGAATGGCAAGCAGGTGCCAAAGAGTTGTACATTTCATCCAAACTGTGGTGAGTGCCCATTGTGCGCTCATTGCACTCAGAGCGGTGGAGAACCGGGTTTGATTCCCCATTCTGCCACATGCAGCCAGCTGGGTGACCTTGGGTCAGTCACAGTTCTCACAGAGCTCTCTCAGCCCCACCTACCTCACAGGGTGTCTGTTGTGGGGAGAGGAAAGGAAGGTGATTGTAAGTCGCTCCGAGATGCCTTCAGGTAGTAAAGGTCAGGGTATAAAACCAACTCTTTTTCTTTTTCTTCATTGCTGCTGCTGCTGCAAATTCAGAGCCATCTGTAGCAGCAAGGGACCATCCACATAGGGGGTATCTGTTGTGCTTTCCTCCGTATACCCTAGTGCCCACCATCACGCACTGCCAGAGGACTTTTGTTGGCTTTTTTTAAAAGTCAGTAGTTGTATCACTATAGCATTATGATGCTATAATGATATAGCAACTACTGATTTAAGCTGGTGGCTTGGGGTGCAGGAATGTCACAAAGAATTGGGCACAGAGGGGAAATGTTGCTGTTCTGGGTGGGGAGGGTCAGAAATCCACACTTTCCTGCCCACCCACTTTGACTATGATCTTTCCAGAAAGATCGTATCAAAAGACAGTTTGGGAAAGATCGGAGCAAAGAAGGCAAAAGACTGGAATAATAGAGTCATAGAGTTGGAAGGGACCTCCATGGTCCCTTCTAGTCCAACTCCCTGCACAATGCAGGATATTCACAAATATCTCCCCCCACATACACACCTCGTGACCCCCTGCTCCATGCCCAGAAGATGGCAAAAATATCCAGGACCCCCAGCTAAACTGGCCTGGAGAAAAATTGCTTCCTGACCCCAAAGTGGCAATCAGCATTTCCCTGGGCATGTATTTGTATGGCAGTGATATGCAGACAGTTCTGGGGGGAGGGGAGCACGCGCCAGTCTGGGAGGCAAGGCAGAACCAAACTTCCCTGTGGAAGCAGTCTGGTCTTGTGGCAGAGGGAAATTTGGCAGACACAGGTCAGCACGCAGGAGTGGCAGGGAGGGAGTGCCTTTTAGAATTCCCTCTGCAGCGCGCAGTACACTTTTGCACACAGAAGGTCCTGGCTTCTGTCTCCTGCATCTCCAGTTAAAGTTTGGAGAATGACTTCGAGAGCTGCTTCCAGACAGCAGACAATACTGAACTAATACTGGTCTGACTTCATAAAGATGCTTTCATTTCTAGCCTTGGGAAGCCATGAGAAAGAAAAGCATCCCCCTTTGAATTTCATACTATGCAAGTGTTAAAGTCACAACATCCCTGGCCAAAAAAAAGAGAGAGAGAGTTGACACCTATTGGAGTGATGACCCCGAGAGATGCTGCAGCCTTCTGTAGCCTTCCTTTCTCATCAGACGATCTGGTGACGAAATCCTCAGTGTATTTGCCATCCTGTTAATAGCAATCATCAACTATTCACTCGCTTTAATAATGACTGTGTTCTTGGGGATTTACAAATTCCTCTGTCTCTCTTGTTTGCAAAATCTCTGTGGAACATTTGTGCAATTGCATGAAAATGCAGATGAAATCATTCATTTTAATTGGATTTGTCGTGGCAGGGGGAGGGAAAGCAAGTGGGTGGAATTTGGGGTAATCATATGGTCCAGGAAGGGCTCCGGGACCGGAAGAGATGCTTAAGTCTCTGACTATTAAGGCCAATCTCATCTGTGGCTACAGTGTCACTTGATGGGCTCTACAAGATTTGGCCAATTAGCCAGATTTTTTTTTAAATCAAATTACTGGGAACAGCTGAACGGTGGCTGGGAAATGTTGAACTTTACCCTGACACTCAAGGGTGCCATTTTAAATGCAGGACACAAGATCGCGGGAGGGAGGGGCAAGAAATTCACAGCAAGATGCCCAGTCTCCCTCGGCGAGATTAAATTGCCAAAACAGCAGTCTATCATGAGGCCATTTTTATGATCCTCTTTAAAAAAAAAAAAAAAAGATGTGCTGCTTCAAAATAATTATGGTAATATTATCAACCCATGCTGTGAGGGGGCAAAGAGTGCTGAAGTGCCCGTCCTCCAGCGAGAGATACTCTTTAATGCCATTTATTATTTATTTATTTGCTGTATTTATATCCCACCTTCCCACCCAACAGGGACTTCATCGTTCTCCTCTCTAGGGTTGCCTGGTCCCCCCTGGCCCCCATTGGGGGATTGGGGGGGTGGCCAGGTCCAGGTTGGGGAACTCCTGGAGATTTAGGGATGGAGCCTGGGGAGGACAGGGACCTCAGTGGGGTACAATGCCATAGAGTTCACTCTCCAAAACATCCATTTTCTCCAGAGGATCTGATGTCTGTGGTCTGGAGCTGTAATTCCAGGGGACATCCAGGTCCCACCTGGAGGCTGGCATCCCTACCCCTCTCCTCTGGTTTATCCTCACAATAACCCTTGTGAGGTAGGGTAGACTGAGAGTGTGTGATTGGCCCAAGGTCACCCAGCAAGCTTCCATGGCAGAGTGGGGATTCAGAAGAAGAAGATAATGGGTTTATACCCCACCCGTCACTACCCAAAGGAGTCACAGAGCAGTTTATAATCCCTTTCCCTTCCCCTCCCCACAACAGACACCCTGTGAGGTAGGTGGGGCTGAGAGAGTTCTCTTGAGAACTGCCCTTGAGAGAACAGCTTTGAAAGAACTTATGACTGACCCAAGGTCACACCAGCAGCTGCATGTGAAGGAGTGGGGAATCAAACCCGGTTCTCCCAGATCCACACTCTTAACCACTACACCAAACCTAGATCTCCCAGATCCTAGTCCAACATTTTAACCACTGCACCTCACTGGCTCCCTTTCAGCAAGAGATACTATTTAATAGAAGAAGAAGAAGAAGAAGAAGAGATTGGATTTATATCCCGCCCTTCACTCACTTGGAGTCTCAGAGCGGCTTACAAATTCCTTTCCCTTCCCCTCCCCACAACAGACACCCTGTGAGGTAGGTGGGGCTGAGAGAACTCTCCCCCTCCCCTTGAGGGAACAGCTGGTACAGAACTATGGCTTGCCCAAGGTCATCCAGCCAGGTGCAAGTGGAGGAGTGGGGAATCAAACCCGGTTCTCCCAGATTAGAGTCCGCGCACTTAACCACTACACCAAATTGGCTCTCTAATACTAGAAAGTTGGCAGTTGAAACATCCTGAGAGAAGTACTTTGGGAGTAAGAGAAGGTGGATCTTCCCAAAAATCCCATGTGGACAGAAATGGGGCTTGTGAGGGCAGATGTCTCCCCACACATGCGTTAAAAAATTACTCTGGGGAGTCCCTTCGCCAAGCAACCCTGGAAGTTTTAGTTCTGTGAGCAGTGTGTGGTCTACTGACACTTGAGGACGGCTCAAGATGCTTCCACAGCACTAGTGTGAACACAGCCTATGAGTGTGCTTCCCTCCAATATTCCATCCCTCTTATGAAGGGTGATTGGATGTAGGAGCAGCCTATGAGAGTGCTGTTTTCCCCTTCAGGGGCAAGACAGCCTCCTGTCCATCACAGTAGGGATTTCTAACAAAGGATTCCTTGCATCCAGGGCAGGTTGCAGATTTTTGGAGACATGGCTTTCCTCTGCTTACCCTATGGTTGCCAGTTCCAGGTTGGGAAATACCTAGAGATTTGGGGGGTGAAGCCTGGGGAGGGTGGGGAGGGGAGAGACCTCAGCACAGTATATTGCCATAGAGTCAACCCTAGGATTGCCAGGTCCCCTCGGCTTGCCAGAGGGGGGGGGGTGTTCTGGAGATGGGTGGGGACATCGTGTGATGTCCCTGAAGTGATGACATCACACGGAAGTGACATCATCACCTTGGGGACTTCACGCGGCAACACTCTGCATTTTGTGCAAAACTGTATGGGGTTTTTGGCCTAAAACCATAGAGTTTTGCCCAAAAAGCAGAGTGTCGCTGCACAACGTCCTGCCGTGATGATGTCATTTCCATGTGACATCATCACATTGTGGATGTCACCACATGACATCCCTGTTTGGGGGTGGGGCTTCCCCCACTGACCAGTTGGCTGGCATCGGGCAAAAGCCCGAAAAATCGGGGCAACCCCCACCCTTACTGGGGGTCCAACAACCCTAGCCAACCCTCCAAAGCAGCCATTTTCTCAAGAGGAACTGATCTCTGTCATCTTAACATTAATTATAATAGCAGGAGAGTGCCAGGTGCCACCTGGAGGTTAACAACCTCAGCCTACCCTAGGCCACCCTGTTCATATCTTCCTTCCCACCAGTCCAACCCCTGTGCCTGTGTATCCTTCCCCCACTCCCTTGTGAGCCCTGTCACTGCCCAGGCTCACAGATGTCTGCACCACCTGCACGCCCTTTCCTTGATGATGCCGGGCGCCAGGCGGCGCATATGGCTGGGAGCATGGATGGCTGAGTGCTTACAGGCAGGCAGATGGGGGGATGGCAGGCGAGTTGGCCACAGGGGGTCCTGCCAGCTGCCCCGCCTCAGGGTATGCTGACATCTATATATATATATATACCTATATATATATATATATATATACATATATATGTATATATATACACACACACACACACACACAAGCCGGTGGACCCGCGATACTCGCGGGGGGGAGTGAGTCTCTTCCTCCTCCTTTCCCCTGGCGCGCCGAGCCTCTACCCCCTCCCCCTTTGGCAGCTTCCCCCCTCCCTCCCTTCAAAACGGCAGTGGGGGCAGCAGGGAGACCGCTGTCCGCCGAGGCTCCTCCTCTCCCCTCCTTCCTTCAAAACGGCGGCGGCAGGGAGACCGCCGTCCGCCGAGGCTCTCCCCCCTCCCCAAAAATGGCCAAGGCTCCCACCCCCTCCCCTACAGTGGCCAGAGCTTTCTCTGCGCGTGCACGGAGAATGATTTAACTTTTCGGGGAATTTAAATATCCCCCGAGAAGTTTTTCAACTTTTTGGATTTTTCTGCAGGCGGGTGGGGGGTCACCCCCCACCTGCAGAACCCCACCTCTGCCCTCCAAGTGCCCCCCCGCACAGAATTAGGTATCCGCACGCGGGGGGGACTTGGCTATTATATATATACAAGGGGAGACCCGCAAGAAACTTGCGGGGAGGGGGCATTTCCCCCATCTTGCCCGGCCGCCGCTCCCCCCCCGGGCTCCTGACATTAGGCTACTTGTGGGGGGGCAGGTGAGCCGCTCTCTCCTCCCTCCCTCCTCCCTCCCTGAAAACAGCCCTCCCCCCAGCCAAAGCCCTCCCCCCAAAAGTTTTTTTAACATTTAGGATTTTTCTGCACACGGGGGGAGTGCCCCCCGTGTGTAGAAAAAAACCCTCCCCCCCCAAGTGCCCCCCGCGCGGAATTAGGTATCCGCACGCGGGGAGGGCACTTGGCTATTATATATATATATATATATATATATATATATATATATATATATATATATATATATATATATATATATATATATAATTGATTTAAATCTATCATGATGTAGAAATAACCTAGAACTAGTGGGAAGGCCAGCTGTAGTTATTCCAAAGGAATAATCACATGGGGTTGGGGAGGGACCTGCATATTTCCCCTGCCTGCCCTAAATCCAGACCAGTAGCTCTACCTGGAAGGCAGGAAAAGGGGCAGGGGAGAATCTCTGAGTTAGTAGGAATAGTAATGAAAAGTGATACAGCCAAAGGGGGCTGTTTGCCTGTCTTAGTTTTTTCAATGCTGTCTTTGGCTACAAGGGAACATATCCAGCAATTACTTTAGAAGAATATTTTTTTTGGGGGGGGTGTTAGGAAATCTCATGATTCACCTACAAAACAACATCTTTTCAGAGAGATATCCACTGGACAAGATGCAGCAACAAGGCAGAGCTTCCCCCTGCCCCCCCCCCAACCTTGTTAAGCTGAATGGCTGGTAACTTTGTGAATGGATGGAAAGCCACGACCTGGATAGCCCAGGCTAGTCTAATCTCCGCAGATCTCAGAAGGTATGCCGGGTTGGCCCTGGCCAATATTTGAATAGGAGACCACCAAGCAATACCAGGGTTGCTACGCAGGGGCAGACAATGGCAAATCACCTCTGTTAAAAGAAGAAGAGTAGGTTTTTATACCCTGCTTTTCTCTATCCTAAGGGGTTTCAAAGCAGTTTACAACCCCTTTTCCCTTCCTAACCCCACAACAGGCACCTTGTGATGCAGGTGAGGCTGAGAGAGTTCCAAGAGAACTGTGACTGGCCCAAGGTCTCCCAGTAGGCTTCATGGGGAGGACTGGGGAATCAAAGTCGGTACTCCAGATTAGAGTCTGCTGCTCTTAACCGCTGGCTCTTAGTCTCTTGCCTTGAAAACCCTACAGGGTCACCTGTAAGTCTTCTGCAGCTTGACAGCAAAAGCAAACAAACAAACAAGCAACCTTTGTGGAAGTTTTCCTAAAAGCTGTACCACCTTTGTTATGCACTGGAGCAGTGTGTCTGCAAAAGGCCCATACACAGAAGATTTTCAGCAGGTGATTTTTATTTAGTTATTTATTTTGGCACGCAGGCGCAGGGATGGGGAAAGATTTGGCTTTTGGCGGTCAGGCACTTGTTAAAGACACAGCGCATCTGTCTGACAGGCCTGGTTAGGCTGAATTGATGCAAACGAGGCTAGCGAGTCCGTTTGACAGTTCAGGCAAAGAAAGGGGAGATTGGGGCAGGTGACAGGAGGGAGTTTTGTGTTGCTGGGGGGGGGGAGCCAAATCTCTGACTTCTACGCAACAATTGGAAGCACAGGAAGCCTTACCTCACATGCTGAGGAGGTTCTGTGCCCTGGTGATTAAACAGACGAATAGTTTAAATAGGAGCTTTGCTCTTTGATGTAGATTTTGAGGAGCCAATATAGTAATAACGATATGTATATTAATTTTATCAATATATATTATTGCTAGATTAGAGCAATTATAACCCGGATGTATATTTTTGTAGTATATTTATGGCAGAGTTGTATTTTATTTTTAGCTATGTGTAAAACTATTTTTTAAAATCTGGTCTATGACTGTTGTAATAAACTATTACTATGATTAACAGATTGGAGGTGCTGCTACAGCCCTTCCTGCTGGGTAGACAGATAGTAAGAGTGGTTAGGGGTGCCTTTCACAAGCTTTGGCTAGTGAGCCAGCTGCAGGACCTTCCTGAGCGGGAAAGATCTTGCCACTGTGGTGCATGCCCAGGTAACATCCATGTTAGATTACTGCAATGAGCTGTATGTGGGACTGCCTTTGAAGACTGTCCAAGAGCTACAGTTGGTTCAGAATGCTGCAGCCAGAACGTTGATTAGGGTGGGTCCTAACCAGGGGTCCGTTGGAGCGGGAGCGCACAGGAGCGCAGCTCCAGGAGTGAGGAGCCCAGGGGGCGGGCACATGACCAAGCCCCGCCCCCTCCTCGGCTTCCCCGAGCAGTGCAGAGGTGCAGCGCCCCGGGGAAAGCCCTGGGTATCTCAAGTCTACTTGAAACCATGTCCTGGGTATCTCAAATCTACTTGAAACCTGGTGGTTTCAAGGGAGCAGGAAGAGAATGAGGGTGTGTTCTTTACGCTTATTTTTATTGCACAAAGTATTGGATGGGGAAGGGAATGGAGGAAGAGCAGGTCAGTTTCACTCACCTGTGGAGTGGAGCCTGAGGGGTGGGTGTTGCCTTCTGACACACTTCCAGTATGTCAGGGGGTGTGGCATATGCAAATGAGTTATGCAAATGAGTTATGCTAATGAGCTCCTGCACCTCTTTTTCTACGAAATGACCTCTGGTCCTAACCTAGGGACCATATCACTCCAATCTGTCTACGCAGGCTCCATATTTCTTTCCAGGGTCCATTGACCTTTAAAGCCCTATAAGGCTTGGGGCCAGCATACCCGAGGGGCTGCCTTCTTCCATATAAACCTACCCACCCACTCTAGCAATCTTTGGCAGCCCTGCTTTGGGTGCCCCTGCCCTCTGAGGCTGACCAGTGGCAACCTGAGAAAGGGCCTTCTCAATTATGGCACCAAGACATCAGAAATCCGCCCCAGGGAGACTCATCTATCTTCCACCAGGATTGTCTTTTGCCAGCAGGTTAAGATTTTTTTGGTTACTGGTTGTTAACTGGCCCTCCTCCCTCGTTGTGCTGCTTTGTGTGTTTACGAGTTTGTACTGAATTGTTTGTTTTATGTACTGTTTATTGCAATGCAGTTTTAACATTTTGATGTCTGCTGCCCTGGAAAACCTATTTGGGTGGAAAGGCAGCATAGAAATGTTTTAAATCGATGAACCAGAGCAGGGCTTCCTGCACTGTTATTAGCAGTTCTAAAGTGGACGGGATGGGCCCCTTCAAAATCTGTGGGATCCCCCCCCCCTTTAAAACGTTAGAAACAACACAGTAGAGGGAAAGAAGGTGGCACCGTGTAGCCCAATCTCGTCAGATCTCAGAACCTTAGCAAAGATCTCAGAACCTCAGCAAACCCCCAAGGAAGACTCTGCAGAGGAAAGCCACAGCAAACCACCTCTGCTTCTTGCTCGCCTTGAAAGCCTCTTGTTGGTGTCGTCATAAGCTGGCTGCAACTGGACAGCACAATGAACCCAGTTTTGAACAGCAAAACTGACCGAAGATTGACAGTGGCCCCTTCCTTCTTATGTGGCCCAGATCCAAATCGCAGCTGCACATATGCACCATTTACCACTTACAGAATGATCTCTGCCATGTCTATTTGGATCAGAGGTCACATTTAACTTTGTGAGACTTATGTGTGAGTGAATAGACATAAAGTAGGGTCAGGTGAGTAGCAAATGTGCTGTGTGGTGAACAGGGCCCTCTTGCGGCTGATCTTAGCCATTACAATTCCAGAGAGATGTCAGGTTTTTGACATTTGAAGCCGAGGAGGATAAACACATTGCCATGTATTTGAACAATCGCTAATGCATGTGATTATTATTGTTGACCCATTTGATAAATCCTGTATTTTTTTACCCGCCATAAATGCACGAGTTAAGCTTCTTGAAAAATTGCCCCCCCCCCGAAAACACATACATTTAGTGCGTCATTTTTCTTGCCCCAGCACAGACACCTGCAAATCATGTTCATAAAGTATAAACTGTCTCCCTTCTGCTGTTGCCACCAGAGGCATGAGTTGCAATGGAACCTTGGTGATTTGCCATTCAAATTTCATCCAGAAGGCGAAAGGACGGGAAGAAGAAAGATCCTGGCAACTTTCTGATTTCCAGGATTTCTGAGATAATTATGCATTTTATTCGTCAAGGTCACAATAACCTAATTTTGCCATTGCCGGTGAAAACATAAGTGGGATGTGTTAATTAATAATCACACCAGCCATGAAAAGGCAAGAGAATTTGGGCGGCGATTGTTATTTCCTCCAGTATGTTGGTTTCAAGTGCCATCTACTGGCCAAATGGGGCTGTTTCGGACAATTAAATAACCCAGATTCACTTCTCAGCTTCGGCAAAGGGCGCTTTCCCCCCATCATTACCTTTTTATTAATATTTTAAAGAATAAAATGGTGCAGATTTTTAAACTATTCAAAATATATAGAAATGTAAAACAAATAATGTTACAAAGACTACATAAAACAGAGGTGATTTAGAATTGTAAAGCTGTATGCTAAACAGACCTTAAGTAAACAGGCGTGTATTACTAAGAATTCAGAAATACTAAAGACATTAAGGATTGTAACACGATCAGCTCATGTAAAAAGTGGGTGTCTGAGAGATGTAGTAGGAAGTTAGAGGAAAAGCAACTTTAGATAAATGTCCTTGTATGGTCGTATGTCATTAGACATTACAAATTCTATAAATAGAAACCATTTTGGGGGAAAGCAAGGTTGCTTGGGGAAAAGTTCTGTCTGTCGAATGTGATCTGAGATTTTTTTCCATTATAAAGAGGTTCCAAATGTTATTGAACCAGCAATCGATGGTTGGTGCAAGGTGGGACTCCCATCTCAATGCTATACAGGTTCTCGCTGCAACAATAAAGCTCAAAATTAGGTCACGGCTGAGCAAAGGGAGCTTTTTAATGGGTTATTGTGAGTGGAAAGGCAGTGTCAGCAAATTTAATTAATAAATCAGTATAGGAGAAAGCACTCTAAAGAACCTCAACCCAGTGATGATGGCGGTGGTGCTTATGAAGTGCTCTCAAACCGGGGGTTTGTCCCAGGCCAATACTCACAATTATTTTTGTTACAGGGTCCATTTTTTTGGTTAAGGGGATAGTTTAGCACAGTGGAGAGCAGCCCGATATGTGTCTGTACAGACCTGCCACACTTATACTTCTAAATAATTGTCAAGTGGTATACCACACAAAACTGATTCAAGTTTATTGCAAAGATATTTACATGTCAACATACTGACTACTCTAGCAGGTAACACACATTTTCAGACTGTTCACCTCTGAAGTTTAACAAGATGTGGTATAAGAGGCTAAATTGCAGGTTCAACCAAATAAAAGTGATTTCGAATTGCACCAAGAGCTACTGGGACAGAAAACCTGGTGATGGCTGTTCTTCCAGTCAGCATACTATAGTGCTGGGTCTAAGAGACCCAGGTTCAGGTCCCTACTGGCATTCTCAGCCTCACTTACCTCACAGGATGGTTGTTGTAACTTAGGCCCATTGTGCGCTGACAGCTTGCTCTGGTGAATCTAGCAGTCAAGCCTTAGAATCATAGAGATGACCCACCAGGGTCATCTAGTCCAACCCCCTGCACAATGCAGGGAATTCACATATACCTCCCCGCACACACACCCAGTCTTCCTTGCTGCATGCCCAGAAGGTGGCAAAAAAAACCCTCCAGGATCCCCGGCCAAACTGGCCTGGAGAAAATTGCTTCACTTGTGACATGTCGGGACAGCATCCAAATTGCCCTATCACCACTGCGCAGTAGCGTCCAGCCCCCCCCCCCATAGCAGGGTCACACCTCCCGCCCTGTCCCAACCCTGCCAGGAGCACATGTGTGATGGCTGGTTTACACGCCTAAACTCAAAACAGAATGCAACCAGCCAGGCCCACTGTGAAGCCACCACCCAGCTCATGGAGTGGAGTGATGGACGGCAGCACAAAACCTTTTCCCCTCACAGGGACGACCCCCTCTGGTCCTCCCTCCAGCTTATCCCCCCCCCCCCAAGTTCCTGAGGGAAAGGCTGGGCGGCTCGAGTCTGTATGCTTCAAGCACCATTATACAATTTTTAAAAATAGAAAACAATCCCCTCATCTATAAGTACCACACATGCCTACCCCAAACTTTTATTTCCTCCCTCCCCTCCCTCCCTCTTCCCCTCAGCAGCAGCTGGAGGAGCTGTCAAAACTTCCTTTCAGCTGCTCTCCCCCAGCCAGCCCAGCTGTGGCCTCCGCCTCCTCTGCCCCTGGGGCAGGGGAAGGGCACAGGGCCAGCGTACGATGAAGTGACGGCCGCCTCATCCTCAACAGCAGGGCAGGAGGAGCAGGGTCACTGCAACCCGTGGCTGCCAGGGCCTGTGAGGGGCTCGGCAGAGGAGCTGGATTCTCCTCCAACCGGTACGCGGCAGTACAACCTGCCTCTCCCGAGTTGTATACTTTCACAGACATTTTCTTACATCTTTAAAGAGGATCGTTTCCTTTATGACCTTAAGAGGACTTTTTGCCTTAATATACCTGTGCTTCTAACAATCACTGTGACATGATATACATTTAACAAGCATTTATAATTCATTGTCGTTGCTTTTCGTTCAGTCACAGTTTTGTTTTTTTATTGCTGTCTTGCCCGTGACTTCTCCTTTTGTTTTGGGTTTGCAACACACGCCCGGATGCTCGCTCGCTCACTCCCCTCCTTTTTTTCTCCAGCGATCCAAGATTGTGGGCGAAGAAGTAGCCTCCAAGGGGCCAGAAATGAGCGGGGGGGGGGGACCCAAGACAACATGTCTGTTGTTAAATTAGCTTCAGCTTGGAAGCGAGGGGAGGGGAGGGAAAAACTCACCGCAAAACCAGCCTTACAAAGCCCGGGCCGACAGCGAACGGAAAGTGAACTGAGCGCTGAAGGGAGGAAAAACAACACAGAAGGAAAAGAAAACCCGGATGCACGCACATGGTAAAATCAATGGGAATGCAGAATGACAAAGAAAACCTAGCTGAAATGAATGGCAAAAGCGAGGCAAAACATCAGTGCAGAATAGACGGTAGTGATTTTAAAACTCTGTACTTGAAAATCAAAATTATTAAGCTAATTGTGTTGCGAGTTGCAGCGAAAATGAAATGTAGGCACTAGTTTGTTTAACGGGGTGACTGCAGGTGTGGATGTTTAAAGTTTTTTAAAAAGTAATGATTATCTTATCAGTGAGGAATCCATGGTGTGGTGGGGCACACACAGACACAAAGATCTTGGTAAAGATAGTGTCCTTTTTAAACTAGGTGCACGGTGCTGGCCGAGCAGCCTCCCAGGCTCCTGCTTCTTGGAAACCTAGAGAATAGGCTTGCCAGTCCTGAGTTGCAAAATACCTGGAGATTTGGGACGGTGGAGCCTGGGGAGGGCACTATCTTTGGGGAGAGGAGAGACCACAGAAATCACCCTCCAGAGGACCTGTTTCCTTCAGGGGAACTGATCTTGGCATTAAAATTAGAACAGTGTACTGAGCAGATAAACTCCATGCAGTAAACAGTATAATACAAACAACAATGATAATTGTCCCAATAACTTTCAGACACTACTACTTAAAGGAACACACTTTAGACCCCTTTTATGTGTCAGTGTTTACATACCACCTAGGGGTTTACAGCAGCAGGACAGGGAGTGCATCTGGGACCTTTTAGTCGATACAATGGACACGCGAACTACCCGATTCCCATGTGTACATGTTATACTATGCGGGGACTTTAATGCCAGAACAGGGCCAGGCAACTTAGAGGTCAGAAGTAGTAGGAATGGCCAGTGGGCTACGCATTCTCACTCTCCAGAGCGTACTTGAAGGGATCCAGTTGCTAACAAGTTCAGTCTAAAATTACTTGAATTACTTGCAGCGTCCAACCTACATATGTTGCAAGGCATTGCTTTTGAAACTTCTGGCGGGACCTTTACAATAAAACTTTCTTCAAATACATTAGAAGTAGGAAACCAGCCAGGGAAGCAGTGGGTCCCTTGGATGACCATGGGGTAAAAGGTGTAGTGAAGGATGATAGGGAAATGCCTGAGAAGCTGAATGCATTTTTTGCCTTTGACTTCACTGTGGAAGATGAGAAGTGCCTGCCCACTCCAGAACCACAGATTTCAGGAGGGGTGTTCCCTTGCCCAGATTGCCTGGAGGCATGGGCTTGGGTGTCATCAATATGCAGATGACACCCAGCTTTATCTGGGCGGGCGCTTCAGGACATTGCGGACTGGCTTAGACAGAGTCGACTGAAACTGAATCCAACGAAGACGGAGGTCCTGTGCTTGAGTTGGACCGGGTCAGGGATAAGGTTCCCACTTCCATCCTTCGGTGGGGTGCCACTGGTGCCAGCGCCGAGGGTCAGGAGTTTGGGAGTGCTCCTGGATGCCTCCCTAACAATGGAGGCCCAGGTAGCAGCCACTGCTAAAGCAGCCTTTTACCGTCTACAGCTGATTAGGCAGTTGGTCCCCTTCCTTGAACGCAAAGACCTAGCAACAGTGATTAGCCGCCTTAAGCCAGTTCGCCGGCAAAGCAGGATAAAAATGAAATAAATAAATAAATAAATAAATAAATAAATGTAATCTTTCCTTAAAATCTGCCTCCATTTCTGAGGACTGGAAGGTAGCGAATGTCACTCCTATCTTTAAAAAGGGTTCCAGAGGAGATCCGGGAAATTACAGGCCAGTCAGTCTGATGTCGATACCGGGTAAGTTGGTGGAAACTGTTATTAAGGAAAAAATTAGTAGGCACATTGATGAACAAAATCTATTGAGGAAGACTCAGCATGGGTTCTGTAAGGGAAGATCTTGTCTCACTAACCTGTTAAGTGTTCTTTGAGGGAGTAAACAAACATGTGGACAAGGGGGACCCAATAGATGTTGTTTACCTTGACTTCCAGAAAGCTTTTGATAAAGTTCCTCATCAAAGGCTCCTAAGTAAGCTCAATAGTCATGGGATAAAAGGACAAGTCCTTTTGTGGATCAAAAACGGGCTAATTAAAAGGAAACTGAGAGGGAGTATAAATGGGCAATTTTCTCAGTGGAGGGAGGTAAGCAGTGGGGTACCACAGGGATCAGTACTCGGTCCGATGCTTTTTAACTTGTTTATTAATGATTTGGAGTTGGGAGTAAGCTGTGAAGTGGCTAAATTTGCAGATGACACGAAGTTGTTCAGGGTGGTGAGAACCAGGACGGATTGTGAGGCACTCCAAAGGGATCTGTCAAGGATGGGCGAGTGGGCATCAACGTGGCAAATGGGGTTTAATGTGGCCAAGTGCAAAGTGATGCACATTGGAGCCAAAAATCCTAACTATAAATACACATTGATGAGGTCCGAACTGGCAGAGACTGACCAAGAGAGAGATCTTGGAGTCGTAGTAGATAACTCAATGAAAATGTCAAGACAGTGTGCGACTGCAATGAAAAAGGCCAACGCTATGCTGGGGGATATTAGGAAGGGAATTGAAAACAAATCAGCCAGTATCATAATGCCCCTGTCTAAATCGATGGTGCGACCTCATTTGGAGTACTGTGTACAGTTCTGGTCGCCACACCTCAAAAAAAATATCATAGCATTGGAAAAACTGCAGAAAAGGGCAACTAGAATGATAAAAGGGTTGGAACACTTTCCCTATGAAGAAAGGTTGAAGCACTTGGGGCTCTTTAGCTTGGAGAAATGACGGTTGAGCATATTTCCTTGTTTGCATCTCTGACCTGGCTAGCCTGAGCTCATCAGATCTCGGAAGGTAAGCAGGGTCAGCCCTGGCTAGTATTTGGATGGGAGTTCTCCAAGGAATAACAGGGTCGGGATGTGGAGGCAGGCCATGGCAGACCACCTCTGAACTTCTCTTGCCTTGAAAACCCCACTAGGGGTCGCCATAAGACAGCTATGACTTGACGACACTTTCTATCATTATTACTGGAACTGGTAAAGTCTGGAGTTGGTTTCATTAATGCGTTTGCATTAATGGTAAGAGAGAATTGCAGGAGGCAGTGGTCACTCAGAGTAAGATCCAAAACCTCAAATTTTGTCACAAAATTCATAAGAAGAGGTGATATAGGTATGTAGTCTATTACACTGGTCCCATATGCTGCCACATAAGAACATAAGAGAAGCCAATGTTGGATCAGGCCAGTGGCCCATCCAATCCAACATTCTGTCACACAGTGGCCAAAAACACCAGGTGCCCTCAGAAGGTCCAGCAGTGGGGCCAGGACACTAGAAGCCCTCCCACTGTTGCCCCCACCCCTCAAGCACCAAGAATACAGAGCCTCACTTGCCCCAGACTGAGCTCCTATCTGTACTTTGTGGCTAATAGCCACTGATGGACCTCTGCTCCATATGTTTATCTAATTCCCTCTTGAAGCCGTCCATGCTTGTAGCCGCTGCCACCTCCTGTGGCAATGAATTCCACATGTTCATCACTCTTTGGGTGAAGAAGGACTTCCTCTTATCTGTTCTAACCCGACTGCTCAGCAATTTCATGGAGTGCCCACGAGTTCTTGTATTGTGAGAAAGGGAGAAAAGGACTTCTTTCTCTACCTGCTCTATCCCATGCATAATTAGGGCTGCCAAATTCCCCGGGAGGGCGGGGAAAACACCGATTTTTAATGCTTACCCCCACTTTTTCAAAATTGGCCACCAGGGGAGGCAATGGCTGCCAGCAGGAACACAGGGAAATGTCGGAGCCTGCCCTGCCCTCTCCCTGCCAGGCCTGAACTCTTAAAAGGGAAATGTCTGCAGAGAGCCTGCCCTGCAGTAAAAAGCCTCACCAGACATTTCCCCTTTAAGAGCAGAGGCAGCAAGAGAAAGTCCCGCCCAGAGATTAAGGAGGGACTAGGCTCTTTCTACTGAAGGACGTGCTTTTCCATGTGGCCTGCAAGGTTGCTGGGGTAAGTGCCTCTGCTAGCTCTTTTCCTTCTCTCTCTCTCCCCCTTTCTTTCTTTCTTTTTTCTGTCTGTCTGTCTCTCTCTCTGTCCCCATCCAGCAGAGATCTATCAGTGGCTATTATTAGCCACAAGGTCTAAATGGAACCCTTTGTCTGGGGCAGTGATGCTCTGCATTCTTGGTGCTTGGGGGGCAACAGTGGGAGGGCTTCTGGAGTTCTGGCCCTGCTGCTGGACCTCCTGAGGGCACCTGGTATTTTTGGCCACTGTGTGACACAGAGTGTTGTACTGGATGGGCTGTTGGCCCGATCCACTGTGGCTTCTCTCCTGTTCTTATGATATGAAAATCATATTTAGCACTTGTGTAGCACTTAGGGCTTCATATTCTGCCGAGATGAGGAAGGATTCAGTAGGGCCGTTGCTCAGTGATAGAGCATCTGCTTGACATGCAGGAGGTATCAGCCTCTTCAGCTAAAAAAGGATCAGGTAATAGGTGACATTAAAGATCTCAGCCTGAGACCCTGGAGAGCCACTACCGGTCTGAGTAGTCAATACTGACCTTGATGGACCAATGGCCTGATTCAGTATTAGGAAACTTCATGAGTTCATGTGTCAGCATGTGGAAGCAACATCACAGGATGTGACATCACAAAATGATGTCACTTCCTTTCTCCTGGCTCCACCCCCAAAGTCTCCTGGCTCCACCCCCAAAGTCCTCAGATATTTCCCAAATTGGACTTGGCAGCCCTATGCATAATCTTATAAACCTCGATCATGTCACCCCTCAGCCGTCGTTTCTCCAAGCTAAAGAGCCCCAAGCGCTTCAACCTTTCTTCACAGGGAAAATTTTCCAACCCTTTTATCATTCTAGTTGCCCTGCTTTGTACTTTTTCCAGTGCTTTAATATCCTTTCTGAGGTGCGGTGACCAGAACTGTACACAATATTTGGGATTAAAATGTCATAGAATATGCCTGGATTTTGTTTTGAACCGTTCCTGGACGGGGCAAAGCTGAGTGTCACCTGTGGTGGTGCAACCACTTGGCTACAGCTCTGCATCACGGTAGAAAGTCTTATTAATTGTCTGCATTTCATCCCATCTATTAAAAGTATTTATACTCTAGCTTTCCGTCTGGCTCAAAGCCTCTTTCTTGCTATGAAACCTTCTTGCTACGATTCCCCCCCTCCTTTTTTTCTGCTATTAGCAGCTGCTCAGTTCTTTGAAGATTTGCCCGCCCGTGAGCCCCCGGAAATTCTGTAAACCGAACCACGGCTGCAGCTGGAGAAGCATCGCACCCCCTCACCTCACTACCAATCAAGGCCAATAACAACCCTCAGGCTTTTGAGTGATTAACGGCTAGGCAACGCCGACCTCTAGCGCCCACAAAGCAAAAAACAACGAGGGCTAATTTTTTTAAAAAGGAAAAAAATCCTTTCCTTGGCGTTCTTTTGCGGCGCATGCGCCGTCTCTGACCCACGAAGGAAACTCGGGTCGCGCGGGCGCGTCACGTGACACCCCTGCGCAGTTTCGGCCTCTTCCAAGGGGAGGCGGCGGGGGGGGGGGGGCGAGCGCGGTTTCAAAAACAAACACACAAGCAGGCGCGCCCGTGAGTGGCAGGAAGTAGCAGCCAATCAGAAGGCGCGAAGGATTTATGCAGTTCTCCCCAATCTGCCAAACACACCCGCGCTGTTTTGGTTTCTCCTCTTGAGTTTACGCGGAAGGAGCTGGCCGTTGGAATCGCAGGTAGGGGACAGGCGGGGGGCGTGGCAGCGGCGCGCGCTGAGTCCGTTGCGGAAAAGCGCGGGAAGGGAAAAGCGCGGGAGTGGGTGGGTGAGGGGCCTCTCCAGACCCAACAAAGAACGGAGATCCCCTTTGAGTCAAGGGGGGGGGGGAGGAGCTGCAGAGGGCCTCTGAGTATGTGCAGAGGCTTTTCTCCCTCATGCACAGTAGCTAGCAGCTAGCGCGAGCAATAATAATTTCACTTGCGTGCATTGTCTGGCCAAAACGAAATTTCTACTTTACGCAGAGAATGAGTGGTCAAGAAAGGAATATATTCTTCTAAGTTAATTGAGTCAGATCACATCATTAGGGCGCCACAGAAGAATGCGCTTCTCCAGGGGTCATTTTGTAGAAAAAGAGGTGCAGGAGCTCAGTAGCATAATTCATTAGCATAACTTATTTGCATATGCCACACCCCCTGACATCACTGGAAGTATGTCAGAAGGCAAGAAAGGAGAGAGAGAGAGAGAGAGCTGGCAGAGAGGGGACAGCTACTAATCCAGGCCTCAGAAATACCACTATACTGGGAGGATAGCTTCAGTGGTGGCTGAAGCCTTCAGAAGGCTGATCAGAGGAACAAGGACATTTCCAGGGGACAGGGTCATTTTGCTGCAGCCATGACACAAGCAGGCATTCCCCCATGGGGCTGGCACCAACTCCTGCTCGAAATGACCCCTGCGCTTCTCTTTAAAACGAAACAGGACCAACCCTTGGACTGTAGAGGTTGGGGTGCGATCTGGTCCCATTAAAACCAGTGGGAGGTTTGGCAGTGGACAGTGAATGTTTGCCAAGAGAGCTCTGACTCGGAAAAGTCATGCGGGTGTAAATGTTACAAAGTTGGAGTCCAGTGGCATCTTTAAGACCAACAAAATTTAATTCTGGGTATATAAGCTTTCGTGGGTATGCCCACTTCAGATACCACGCACATGAAAGCTGAGACCCAGAATTAAACTTTGTTGGTCTTAAAGGTGCCACTGGACTCCAGCTTTGTTCTGCTGCTTCAGACCAACACGGCTACCCCACCTGGAATAAATGTTGTTAGTCTTTAAGGTCTCAGCCTCCTAGTGTGAGGCCTGGGGTTCTTCCCAGAATTAACTTCCAGACTACAGACATCAGTTCCCCTGGAGGAAATGGCAGACTCTGGAATGCCATAGATTGTGGGTGAAATCCCTCTCCAAATTCAGCTGTGCATAAACACTGCTCCCAAATTTCCAGGAATTTCTCACCGAGTGTTAGCAACCCTCAGAAGCTAAGCAGGGTTGGCCCTGGACATTACTTGGATAGGACATCGGCAAGGAAGCCCAGGGTCATGATGCAGAGGCAGGCAAGGCACCGCTGAACATTTCTTGCTGTGCAGCTACCACTTAAAAACACTAGTAGCTATTATTTTTAAAAGCACTGGTCCATTTGTTTTTATCCCTTTCTTCTTTCCATAGGGTTATAAATAAATGATTTTCCTCTTTCACTATTTCATCCTCACAACAAACGTCTGAGGCAGAGAGTGACTGTTCTAAGGTGAACACTGGTGAACATTGGTGAAGTGTAGACTTGAAGCTGTATCTCCCAGATGCAGGGATTGTGCTCTTGTCCTCCAGATTACCTTCACAACAACCATGTGAGGTAGTTTACGGTCTCCCAGACCCTGTTCTGACACTGCAGCCATTGCCCCACATGGGTTTTGGGTGGCAGCTCAGGGATGCAGAAGACTGGCTTGGGTATAGGAGAATAATAATGGTTTTTTAAAACCTTAAAAGTTAGGTTAAAAAAATCCAAGCGTGGTCAGTGTTGGACTTGGACTGGAGAGCTGGGTTCAAATCCACACTCTGCCAAGGAAGTTTGCTGGGTGACCTTGAGCCAGTCGCACATTCTCAATATAACTTACCTCATAGGATTGTTGTGATGGTAAAATGGGGGAAGGCCCTTGTTGCTCTGGGCTCCTTGAAGGAAAAATGGGGGGAAACTACTAGCTGGTAAAACAAAATCAGGCAATGGGGCAGGCGTCCCCTCATAGCAATCTCAGCTAATTACAGATTAACTGGTAGTGAGCAAACAGGACAAGAGAGGGAGAGTTTGATTGCAGTCTGAACATACTTACCTAGGGTTGCCAACCTCCAGTTGATGGCTGAAGATTTCCCACTATTACAACTGATCTCCAGGTGACAGAGATCAGTTCACCTGGAGAAAATGGCTGCTTTGGAAGGTGCATTATGCTGATGTGACCTTGGGTCAGTCATAAATTCTTTCAGAGCTGTTCTTTCAAGGACTTCTCAAGAGAGCTCTCCGCCTCACCTACTTCACAGGGTGTCTGTTGAGGGGAGGGGAACGAGATTGTAAACTGCTCTGAGACTCCCTCAGGAAGTGAAGGGCAGGGTATAAATTCAATCTCTTCTTCTTATATCCCACTGAAGTCTCTCCCCTCCCTAAACCCTGCCCTCCACAGGCTCCACCCCCAAAATCTCCAGGTATTTCCCAACCTGGAGCTGGCAACCGTATACTTACTTCATCTTGGAATATGCTCTCTATTTTGTATTCAGTGGCATTTATTTCTGAATCAGTATGCATAAGGATTGGGTGACTTTGGACCACTGACAAGCCTTTTTACAGATTTACAGCCTTAAAAGGGAGAAGGTCCAGAAAAGGGAGGGGAAGTAGTAAAGGAGTTGGGATTAGATTTGATGAAAGCGATTTATCATAAAATCAGTTTCTTGTATGATGCCTGCAGGCCTTAATTTTAAACACAATTGTAGAACAGACTGCTATGATCTTCTTTGTGGTCTCTGTGCGGTTTCACACTTGGGTGAAGTGTCTGCACACAAACCCAACATCTGAGAATACCAGAGCTAGCCTTTAATGCTTTTGTCACGCTTTTTCCCCCACTCTGGGGAGCAGGCATTAACTGCACATGCCTAGAGCTGAGTAAAAAGTGCCCTGCTGCTCAGTTCCTTTTTGAATGCCACGTTGTCCTCACCTTGTTGCTGCTCCTCCTGAACTGAGCTTCTTCAATGCTTACAGCCCGTCGGGGGGCTCCTTGCCTGAGGACATCCAACTCCGGGCCTGATAGTTGGAGTGAATGGAGTTACACCAGTCCTCCGCTGCCCATGAGATCTCCTCCAGTACAAGGGCAAGGCAGTGGTCTCAAGACCACTCCAGCGTGCACAATGTTCACCACCGCTACACCCGAGGCTCAAGATCTCACTCTCCCGATCATCAACACAATAGAGAGGGCTGTGGAGACTACTCCTCAGATTCAAGGTCCCCATCTCGACACCAACACCAAGCTCGATACCATTCTCTGCGGCCATACCATGCACCATCCTGCTTGACCTCCAAGTTGCCTCATTGTTTTTACAAGAGGTCCCATTCTCAGTCCAGGTCTCCAAGAAACCATCATCGATCCCCATCTTATGACTGGTACCATGGCTCACCATGTTGATACTCCAGAGCCTCTCGGTCCTCCCAGCCATTGGATTCTAGACCCTCTCGCCACCACGGGAGCCATATAGTGGATCTTCCACCTCATCCTTCCAGCAATCCTACAGCAAGGACCTCAAGTTCTAAGCCTATTCCTAATCTCCCCCTCCAGCAAGTCGCTAACCTGATCTGTTTACCAGACCTGCCTCCATGTTTGGGAGATGTACAGTCATCTTCCTTGGAGCTGTCCAACATCGGTACTAACGACTCAGATTCAGACAAGGACAATGCACTCTACACATTGCCCACATCTGAGGTCACCCGTCAGGGGTCCCTTTCACCATCTGAGGGATCGAAGGCCCATTTGGATCTCATTCGGCATATGGCAGAGGCCCTACAAGTCCGAATGACCAGCGACACTCCAAAGGTGACTGATGTAGTGCACAAGTTAGTGCAATCAGCCCTACCCCCAGCTCCCATTCTGCCCATGCTCCCTGTACACCTCGAGGTCTTAAAGAAAGCCTGGGACAAGCCTGCTTTGGTTGCCCCCATATCAAAGAGATACAAGCCGATGTACAGAGTACAACAATCAGATGCAAAGTTCCTATTCTCGCATCCTCCACCAAATTCAGACATCGTTCATTCCTCTTTCAGGTCTAAACAGGTCTGGCACACTGCCCCCCTGACTGGGAGGGTAGGAAAATAGATGCACATGGTCAGAAAAGTTTACTCCCTTACTACCATTGTCTCCAAAATGCATAATTACTTATCTTACTTGGCAGCCTACAACTTTCGTTTGGCCAACCAGTTCGTACCTTTGATCCCAGATTTACCTTCGTCCTCCCAGCAAGTAGCCACCTTGGCAGTATGGGAAATTTGCATGGTCACGAAGCAGCAGATTAGCACTATCAAACATGCTGTTGCCTGCTCCTCAAAGACCTTGGCCACTGCTATCACCTTACGTCGCCATTCCTGGCTCCGATCAACTTTGCTCCAGCCTGATATCAAGGCCAAAATAGAGCATTTGCCCTTTGATAGTGAGCGTCTGTTTCATACCTCTACTGATGACACCTTAACCATCACAGATGAAAGCAGAAAGTGCTCTAGGAACCTGGGGGTCACTCAGCCACCGGCCCAGCACCACTTCTAGTCCACCTACCCCAAGCATTAGTGCTCCCCGCAAGCACCAGACACCTGGAGGAAGAGATCTCTCCCTCCAAGCAGTCATACTAACCCAAGCCTTCAGCTAGCAAGAGGTCTGTACAACCACTTAAACGGGCTCTTTGACTTACCTCTTTTCATAGGCTACATCCCTTTCTTACAGCTTGGGATGTGATCACCTCATACTCCTGGGTCTTAACCATCATCTGGGTGGGGTACGCCATAGAGTTTGCATCACTGCCCTGTATCTCACATTTTGTGACCACACCCCTATCCCGCTTCCTTCTGGAAGAAATACAGACTCTCTCTACCAAGGGGGCCATTGAGAAAGTGCGGTATGCATTTTGCAAGGTTGCGCATGAGACCACTACAACTAAGCTTTCTGCGTCACTTCAAGCAGCTCTACCAGCCACAATCAACCATACTGTCCATTCCTCCAGATATCCTCTCCAAGATTCTATGGTGGACGTCCACCAACAACCTCCTAATAGGCATGCCCTTCTGCCCCCACCTCTGGAGGTTGTGCTCTCCACCGACGCCTTGCTTAGGGGTTGGGAAGCCCATTGTGGAGGCTTTCATGTGCAGCGTTGGTGGTCCACCATGGAGCAGTGGCTTCACAACAACTGCCTCAAGTTGCTTGCAGTACATTGGGTGCTGAAATTTTTCCTGTTGTTGCTAGAAGGTCAAGTAGTGCAAGTTGCCACCGACAATGCGGCAGCCATGTTGTATATAGTTGTATGTTTACTATATTTGGTTTTACAGACTTTAACACATAATGAAAAAAGTAATGAAAAACTGATAAAAGTTGTAATATTTAATATGTATAACAAACCCACTAACTGTTAAATATTTTGGTTTTTTGTGTTTGTTGTTGTTGTTTCAATAAACATGTTTTTTAAAGAAAATGTGGCAACTATGTACTGTTATCAACAAATGAGGGCACTGCATCAACCAAACTGTGAGAGCCCTATGGGACTGGTGCAGAGAGCATGACATATTCCTGAGTGCTGTGTATGTTATGGGAGTCCAGAATGTTTAGGCAGATCTCCTCAACCGGACTAGCTTAAATGAAAACGAATGGTCTCTCAGCCAGAAGTATTTGTTTCCTATTTTCAAGGCCTTCAGCCATTCACAGGTGGATGTGTTCACCACCAAAGAGATCACCAGGTGCACTATTTTTTACACTAGGGGACCAGCGCCCTATGGTTACCTCAGGGATGGTTTTCTGTACCAGTGGACGGGGAAACTTCTGCATGTCCCCCCCCCCCCCATCTGTTAATTCCCAGTGTCATCCAGAAAATAATAGCACAACTGAACATTGAGCATTCTAGTGACTCCTTGGTGGCCCAGGCATGAGCTTGTCTGGTAGTGGAGAGTATTTTGAACTTTTTTCTTAATGGAATTGATTGACATTATTTTGGAGAAGAGTTATTTCAGATTTGATAAGGATTTTTTTTATCAAATAAAGGGAGTGGCTATGGGGAGTCCCTTTGGACTGAGTATAGCAAACCTCTTTATGACCCACTTGGAAGAAGGAATTATTTGCAATCAGGAACCTAACCCTTTTTTTTTTTTTTAGATACACTGCTATACAGGCAGTTCATTGATGGGTTTTTTGTTTGTTTTTGCAGATGGCTGCAAGGTACAAAATAAATTGGGGGGTTAATTTTTTCAAAGTGGGATACAAAAGGGAAAAAAGGGTAGGGAAAAATGAATTCATCAATAATTATCAAATATCATGAATAGTTACATACAACAAGGATCAGCTATATTAATAAAATACATTTTTCAAATATAGAAGCAGATAATAAAACTAAGGTACAAGAATTTTTGAATGAATCAACACAATTCATGTAACTATTAAATTTTCATGGCAACATAGTAGGGTAGCTATCACATTTTTGGACACAGTTGTCTACAGAAATAATAATAATAATAATGTACTAGTTGTCCATACCTTTAAGAAACCTACTGACAAAAATTCTTTTTTGCATTTCCATTCTTTTCACTCATCTTATTTAAGGTATAACCTGCCTTATGGGCAGTTCTTAAGCAAAATTCCATAGATGTACAAGACTTTGATCAGGAATGGAATGTATTAAAATGTATTACAAAGCAATATGGATATGGTTTACGGGACCTATCCTGAATTTGTGAAGGAAAAAAACCTGCCTGGAGAAATTATGGTGAGATTCCCAAAAAAATTAACAAGAGACATGGTGCTCAAGGCTACAAACAGAACTACCTTGAAGATCCAAGATGAAGAAGTTAGTTTTAAAGGATGCTCCATTTGAGATCAGGAAGAAGAGGAAACCCTATAAAAGTTTAACTACATTTTTGCAAGCAGAAGGTATCATAGCCATAGTTCTGGCACAGCTGTCCTTGAAAAAGAGCCGTTTCTGTCAGACCTCTCACAGTCCCACCTACCTCACAGGGTGTCTGTTGTGGGGAGAGGATGGGAAAGGAGATTGTAAGCCAGTCTGAGACTCCTTTGGGTAGTGAAGGGTGGGGTATACCTCCAATCTCTTCTTCATCATTATGTACAGGTGGCTGGCTCCTGAAGAATTGGTTTTTATCTACAAAGACAAAAAACAAAAGATTGACTCTGTTGCAAAAGCAAAAAAAAAATTGGGAATATATGGAGAAAAGAGAAAAAATTTCCACAGAGGATTCATTAGAGCATCAAGAGAGCATTTATGGTCTGGAAAGCTCAGATACATCTAGAAGTAATGAATCAGATGAAGAAGGATCTGATGCAGACCTGGGAGTGGCAGCACCAAGACCTCTGGGAGAGGAACCAAAGAAGGAGACAGAAGAAAAAATGAACATTGTTGTTTTTAAAAACTTTATTTGATTAATATTTCTCCTGTTTTGGATTTCAGTCTTTCCTTATTTTTTGTAACGTTAAAAGCTTAAGAAGGGTGAAAAAGGTAGCAATTTATAATGCCTGAATATTCTAGCATTTTTCTTGAAGTAACTGAAGCTTATAATTTACCATATTTACATTTGATTCCTGTATACCTTAGGGTAGTTTAGGGGCTTTTAGTTTTGTAGTGTGTAGTTTGTAGAAAATAAATTTAAAAATATCAAAAAAAAGGAATGTATTAAAATGGAGAATTAAATTTTGAACCATGGTTACCTTTCACATGCAGTGTTCCCTCTAAACTGAGTTAGTGTGAGCTAGCTCACAGTTTTTTACCCTCCAGCTCACACATTTTTGTCTTAGCTCAGGCAGGATGGCTCCAGTCCAGAGCAAACTAATTTATGCAATAGCCAAATCACCCGCCTGCTCACAACTTTAATGCTGGTAGCTCACAAAGTAGAATTTTTGCTCACAGGACCCTACAGCTTAGAAGGAGCATTGTTCACAGGTAGTACAGGTAGAGAAGACTAGGGCTCAATCTGTAAAAAGAAAAGTTTTATTTAAAGAGAAATCACCTCAGACAATTCACAGTACCACCTGTGCATTTCAGTATACTGCTTTGGCAAATTCTATTAAAATAATCATAAATATTGGCATATTGTTTTTCATATACCAGGGTGCAGTAAAACACCGTATATAGGTCTGAGGAGAACAAAGAGCATTAGAGATGTGGTTGTTAGGTCTGATATTACACATACACCGAAGGAGAGGCTGAGCATTATTGGTCAGTTTAAATGAGGCAATTGCTTCATATGTTCTTTAACAATGGAGATAAAAAAAGTTTCATTATCTGCAGGGAGTTTACTCCATAAAATTGTCACATTTTACAAATTGTAACTCAAAGGAAGTTGTATATGTCATCATATGCCCATGCCAGTTGTTATATGTTGGTAGTAGTATACGTGCATTAAACAATGTGCCATGGAGCATAAATCTAGAATTAAGAGTAAAATAATAGCGACACCTTTGGTTGCACATTTTATTGGAAAAGAGCATGTGGTTGAAGACTTACATTTCTGTGTAATTTCTAAGTATGAACCACATCGGTGTAACTGCAATAATTCCAGAAAAATACTATTATGCCAAGAAGCTTTTTGGATTTCTAGATTACATTCTTATTGACTGTTTGGTTTGAATCAGAATCTTGATTTATCTTGTTTTGTTTGAGTTATTAGTTTTTGTTATAAAATAGAAAAGAATACTGACACATGATTTTTTGAAATAATTTCATTTTCAGATAGTATTCTAGTACTTTAAATGTACAGATGGGTTTGCAGCTGTAATTCAGATTCAGACACCTTTAATGACATAATAGTATGTAGTAGATATTTAAAAGATACATTTAATTCCGGTGAATAAGTTTAGACAATAAAATATGCATATTATATTAAAAAATCTGTGCGGCTGATTCTGCTAAGAATTTTGCAACCATAACTGTAGTATCAGTATTAACATCATTAAGAAAGTGTTGAACAGTTTTAAGGTTATTAGTAAAAAAGTGTGTCCAAAGGGATAAGAATTTCATACGTGAGGATGTGTGCAGCTGGCAGTCCAGAATAATATGGAAAATTTAATCTGGGGCCATACTGGAACATTTACAGAGTCTTTCCTGAGGGGGGGGGGGTATTGTTAAATTGATCCCACAGCATGTTTGAGGGAAAGACATTCAGCTGAGCCAGCTGTAATTAACAAGTTTTAGAGAACCTTTGCCGACCCCATTTGAATTGGAAACCTGTGTTGCTGTTAGAGAATATTGATCAGCGTTTCTTTGTTTCTCGCTATTATTTAAAGATTGGGTAAGTGTGTATTAATTTTAACAAACTCACCTAAGAAGTTGATTTCTCACAAGTTGGCTATTAAGGTATAGTGTTTTTGTATAACCAGTTCCAGATTAAGAATGTGTTAAATAGCATTCAAGCTGAATACTGAAGTTGAAGCGACTTTGAAGATGGCAGATGAAATGAGATGTAACCTATGTGCTCGTCATCACAGCTTCTTTGATTCAGACACACTTCTATAGGATCTTTGTATATATTTCTTGCCACATTTTTGAAAGTATTTGTTAGAACATCATTCTTATGAATGTGAATGTTAATTTTGTAAAAGTCATCATAGCTCATTGCTATTAACGTAAATGTGTTGAATGTTTTTGATTTGAAATACCAAAATAAGGGCTGGGCAAAAATCATTTATAATTTATAATGTTCATTTCGGGATACATACCGGTAACTTTCCATAGTTCCAGACTTTCTATCACAGCAACAGGGCAGGGTTCTGCATCACAACCCTGGTTTCTACCTCCTGATAGCGTGGAGGATTTCTCTTTAACTTTTCCTCTGCAAGTATGCCATGTGCTGCTTAATGCCAGGGCGCCAGCTACCTGCTGCACTTACGAGTCCAAGTAGAAACACTTCTCCACTTATGTGTTCACTTGTCAGCTTGACCCCAGGTCAGCTCCGTTACCAGACGTTTTGTCATACCTAGTATCACCGCCACAGTCTGGCCTCAGCTTCTCCTCACTAAAGTTCCACCTGGTAGCAGTCTCAGCCTATAATGATTTGATAGAAGGCAATTCCCTTTTTTCTCACAGGATCACCAAAACCTTCCTTAAGGGCATGTTGTGACTCCATCCCCCTTGGAAGCCTGTAGCTCCTGAGTGGAACTTATCTCCCATCTTGGCCAAGCTCACGAGTAGGCCCTTTGAGCCAATGGCAATGACTTCTCTCCACCTCCTCACCTGGAAAACGTTATTCCTAGTTGCAATCACCTCTACTAAAAAGGTCAGCGACCTATGTACTTTCCAAGTGGATGCTCCTTATACTGGTGGTGTTGCACCTGACCCATCTTTTTTGCCTAAGGTGGTCTCACTATTCCACCTGTCACAGCCTATGGTGTTGACTACCTTCTTCCCAAATCCAAGTGGTGAGGGACAACGGGCATTGCATTCCTTAGATGTCTGTAGAGCCCTACCTTTCTACTTGGCCAGGTCACAGCCATTTCACAAAGATTCTCACTTGTTCATGTTCTATGGTGAACCGAGGAAGGGCCACAGGATTTCACCCCAGAGACTATCAAGGTATATCACGTCCACCATCTCTCTGTACTACCAACTAGAGGGACACCCCTTGCCTGTTCAGCCTCGAGCTCACTCTACAAGAGCTGTGTCCACTTCTACAGCCTTCCTTGGGGGGAGGGTGTCCCTAGATGATATCTGCAGCGTGATCACATGGTCCTCCCCATCGACTTTCATGTTGCACTACGCCTTAGATGTCAGAGCACAGCAGGACATGTCCTTCAGCCAGACTGTACTGCAGTCCATCTTCCAGTTACTTGATGCCTCGTCTTTGGCCCCCAGGTAAGCCTGAAACAGGTAAAAGGAACTTGTGACTATTCACTGTAACTTGGCTTCTGGCACCCTCCATCCTGTTGTATTGTAATTCGCTAGGCACCCAAGTATGAGACTGCATAGAGATCACAAAAAAGATAAACAGGTTACTTACCTGTAACCGATGATCTTCGAGTGGTCATCTGTGTAGTCACACACACTGGCCCATCCTTCTTCACTGCTGGCATCTCTCATTCACTTACCTTAAGTTGATGGGACTTACCAGCAGTGGTTGGAAAGAATTGAGTGGGAGGGCGCTTTCTTCTCAGTTCCAGGCATGCGCAGTTGATGCCTGCTCTCTAGAGCAGGGGGGAAAGCATACCAAAAGCATTAGAGGCTAGCTATGGTATTCTCTGAGGCTGGGTTCGTGTGCAGGTGCTGCACACTTGAAGATCATCAGTTACAGGTAAGCAACCTGTGTGGGGTTTGGTTTTTTTTTACCAAAAAAATCTGGAGTTGGGTCTTGATAGCGCTGTAATTCTGGAGATTTCCCAGAACTACAACTGATCTCCAAACCACATAGACCAGCTTCTGTGGAGAAAACGGCTGCTTCGAAGAGTGTTCTGTATTGTATTATACCCCGCTGAGGTCCTTCCCCAATCCCCACCCCCAAATCTCCAGAAATTTCCTCTCTCAGGGTTGACAGCCCTAGTCTGAACATGTACAGAATTCATTCCCCATCAGTACTGAAGGCTGTTTTGGTTTCTGCGGTTTTGTAAACAGTCTCTGTCGGAGCAAGCAAAGTGGACTGGTATAAATCGAGGCAGTTTAAATGGCCAGATAACAGCCTGATTTAAATCAAAATATGTTGTATTTAGATATTTCAAGTAAATGGGTTACTTATAACCATAAAACATGGAATTTAATCTCTATAAGCCTTGTGCAGCCATAGAGGTTATACTGTAAGTTTTTAAAATATTTAGCTTAATAGTTTCACGGTTTTACTAAATGATACACGATGCATATTTTTAAATAACTTAGAATTTGTGACCCCATATAGGATTTCTATATTCATTATAGATTTTTTTTGTAGACAGGTGCTGGTTAGAATCAATGGTAGGAGGTACTTTTTCTTTCCAAGGTTGCTTTCAAATTTAGTTTGCCCCTTCTCCTTTGCCTTGCCCTTTACCAAAAAAAGTTAATAGTCTCAACAGGAATTAAAAGCTGGTAATTGATACCAGACAGATCAGTGTTCGCCATGAGATGCAAGGTCCGTGTACTTTGAACTTTATCATTGAGACAATTACTAAGATCAGGTCTAAGCATCAAATAAGAGTAAAAGGTCACCTAGATGAATCAGGAGAGGACACCTGTTGTGGCATCCAGCCCCATGTCCTCTGTATTGAGCCATAATGTAGGTAAGTACATTAATCTTTGTGATGTCCGGTCACTATGATGGAAAACATATTTATTGGTCCTTTCTTTACAAGGAAAAAGAACAGCCTTTCCCAAACTGATGAGAGGGTCGGAACTTCAGATTTAAGAGCGGGGACGTTTGCGTTAAACTTGATTTCATTTTAAACTAGGTTATTTTTTAAAAAAGAGACGCTCATTATTGTTAAATAAGATCTCAAAATATTATTTCAGTTTTTTTAAATCTTAATTTTAAAAATCAGTGGTGTTCTCTGGGAACTGAGTGCAATTGGAGGAAGTTATGATGAGCATGCACTCTCTTTTTTCCCAGTCTTTCAGCAAAATCAAGTTGAGGGATAGTTAGTAAGGTGGACAAATGGAGGGAACTAGACTTCTTTCATTTTGAATAACTTCCATCGACACAGATAATTTTGAAAATCTTCACACCACTCCCGTAGAGCAGGCCAGTATTTTTATCCCCAGGTTACAGTTGCTGAGTTAAGATGAAGACAGGTGCTGCTGGTCATTGACAAAGCTGCTTCAGGACCTAGAAGTCAGCGTGTCATGGAGGGGGTGAACTCTGAAGGAGCAGGTTAGTAGTGGCAGTGGGGCAGTACTGGATACTGGCCTACAGTTGGGTGTCCAGATCTCCTCTGTGACACGTAGCACTTTTATCAGGTCTGGCTGATACGCAGGTATGGCTGTTCCTCAGAAAGCGTGATGTGGCCACAGTGATCCATGTTCTAATTACATCCAGGCTAGATTACTGGAAAGCATTTTATGTGGGGCTGCCTTTGAAAACATTCCAGAAACTTCACCTCATCTGAAATAAGAGTGGGGTATTGTTGTGTCTGCCCTGGTTGCCTGTGTGTTTCTGGGTGTGGTTCAAAGTGCTGATGCTTAACATTAAAGCCTTAAATGGCTTGGGGCCTGGGGATTTGAAGGACTGTCTCTTCCCATATTTGCCTGCCTGCCAGTTCAGATCTGCCTCACAAGCCCTACCTTTGGTACTCCCCCCCCCCACACACACACACACACGCACACTGCCTTCAGAAGTGAGGCAGGTTTCAACAAGAGAGGGTTTTTTCAGTAGTTGCACCTTGCTTATGGCAGTATTTCCATACCTGTGGGTTGGGACCCAAAAGTGGGTCACAAAGGCCCCGTCCACACTGTCACTTTTGTCGCTCATTTCTCCCTATTGCTTCAGGTTCCCCCACCCCCCGTATGTTTTGTTCTCTCTAGTAGTCCCAGAGGGAGCAAAACACATGTGGAAAAGGGGGAGGAACCCAAAGCAATAGGGAGAAATGAGCAGCAAAAGTGACAGTGTGGACGGGGCCAAAGCCTCTCAAAGTGGGTCGTGAGCCAGTCCTCACTAATGGCAACGCTTTCCATTGCTGTCTGGTATCCTGGAAGCCCAAAATCTGACCCTGAAAACGAGCCACTTCTGCATTGTCATTTTTGTCACTCATTTGTCCCTATTGCTTCAGTAGTCCCAGAAGAAGCAAAACACATGTGAAAAGGGGGGGGGCAAACCAATAGGGACAAAAGACAGTACGCAAATGGCCACTTAGTATTCTCCATGTCATATATTAGTTGGTATTTTTGTCATCATTGTGTATACACGTTAATCAAGTGAAATGTGTCCTGATGGTCACTAGAGTGTGTGAGAATCCTTGTGGGGTTAGAGGGAATAATGGAGGAGGGGAGACTGGTCAAAGGCTGGAATGTCACCTCCATATGTAAAGGTGGTGTATGTTGGAATGCCACTTGCTCAGGAGTCATAGTGGGGGCAGCTTGCACCCTTTGTGAGATGGTTCTTAGTTTCTTAAATACATTTGGTTAGCCAGTACAGAAAACGGAATGCCCAGGATGGGTCATCCATGCCAAGCAAATTTGGACTTGTAAGTCAACATACCGAAAAGGCTAGGAACTTTGGGCTTATGGAATGCCCTCCGCCTTGAGACTTGCTTGTCGTCTACACGGCTTTCTTCTGGGCCAAAAGATTTCTTTTTATCAGGCTTTTAATTAGGGGGGTTTTAATTAATGTTTAGCCTCTACACTGTTTTTAAGCTGTCTTATGGTCTTTCTGTGATCTGTTTTTACACTGGGCTGGAGCTTTTCAATGCTGGGTTTTACTTAATATCTCTTAATGGTTTGTTTTTATTATGTTTATTTTGTAAGCCGCCTCAAGACTGTGGAGAGGCAGCACTGAAATGAATAAATTCTAAATAAATAACAAGAATGGAGGATTGAGATGTAAAAAGCAAGTGAAGTCAAAGGCTGTGTTGATCAAAGACCTCGCCAACATGTTGCCAGACCAATATGCTTGACAAATCCCCAGATTACATTTCTGGGCCAAGTATATTACACTGTATTTAAACTCGAGGTTTCAGAAGTTTTAGAATACAGTTTAATACACTCTACAACCTTTGAGAGTACTTTTGAAAACTTGGGTTTAAAAAGCGTAGCTTAGTGATAATCTTAGTCAAATGCAGCCACAGTCCTCCCATCACTAAGTGCCAGACTGGACATGACATGGGGAGGTTTGTGAACATTCACCTGGAGCTGTTCTTTGTACTTTAGGGGGAGAAGAGCAGGTGTCTGCATGTTTTCCCCAGCAGGGTAAATAGTACCTCCAGGAACGTGGGAAGGGAGTTTGTTCCGGGAAAGGGGCTTAACACTCTCTCTTCTCCCACATGCTGCAGCCCAAATACAAATGGGACCATCATCCATGGAGTTTGTATTTAAAGTGTCACAAGAGTTTCCAGTTTGGACCAGAGCGGGGAGCATCTCAGGGTTTTTTCTAGCTATTTCCCAAGCCCTCACACCTCCATATCATATGAATGCAAAAAGACATAACCAATTCATAGCACGAAATCTCATCTCGGGGTTTTTTTGTATCTTGTAGAAGAAAGACCTTATGGAAACAAATTCTGTAAGTGGACGATACACAACAAGGAGAAGCAGAAGAGCAAAAGAACCCGTAGCCAAATCGCGGGTTGATTGGAACCGGACTAAGAGAACCAGGTTGCTTGATAGTGAGGAAGAGGGCGATGAAATCACATCAGCGTCAGAGAAGGAAATTCAGACCAGTTCAGAAGATGAAGTGGAGGGAACCGGCGAATCCGTGGTTAATGTGAGCAAAGAAGAAACCACAGTTAATGGGAGCAGCCTTCCAGTCATAGAGGCAGGCTGTGATGGCCCCACAGAAGAGGACGTGGAAGAAGAAAGCATCGTCCCGGCGAAACACAAGCGATTGCGATCATCTGTGATACACGACGATAGCGACGGAAGTGACGACAGTGGCATTGTTAGAAAAGTGTTTGCTAAACGCAGTTGCATAATAGATGAGGAAGACTCATCTGCCGAACAGGAGCCACACGCATCGCCTGCAGAAGAAGAAACGAAAAGAAAACAGAACAGGCTGATGAAGCTGCGAGAACTTTCCCAGCGGCGATCAACTCGGGCGAGGAGTGACAGTGATCATCATGAGGTGCCATTTACTGCATTTGTAGTTGCTGTTTAGATAGGGGGTTTATATTCATCAGACATGTTTTTAAAAAGGTTCTTGATGTTCCTGTGGCTATTAGGAAGGTTCCCACTTTGTTAAGATTCTTCAAGTCGTGTAAGGTGGAATTATTTTCTGACACTGTCACTTAATTTTTAATTATGCGTGTTCATTAGTTTTTACAGATTTTTAAATATATATTTTTTATTGTCATTGTAACCCACCTTGAGCCTTTTGGAGGAAAGCGAGCTAAAAGTGCTTTAAATAAATGAGTTAAAGGGATATGCAGGTCTCTGCGTTAGGACTTGCAAGCTGAAATGTTCTCTGAACTAGAATTCATCTTTTTTTTTTTGTATAGAAATTTTATTTTTTCAAAACATCCAAATTGATACATTTGTATTATACAAATCCCTTTTTCTATATTATATAACATTTTGTTCTATTTGTACATTCTTGTTCTTATCTTGTGTTGGTGGTTTCCCACCCCATCTGAAGCATAACACATTTTCCATTTTATCCAAAATAGTAATACTTATATCTATGTTTACATTTCTGGTAACGGTTATATATCTTAAAATATTTAAACACCAATTCTTGTTCTCTATACTCTTATATAATTCTAAAAAACATCTTCATTTTCTAATTTTCATTAATACATTCATATACTCTTATTTCTATTCATTTATGCTATTATACCCATGTATAAATGTAATTTTTCATATCCCAATATTTTTCAACATATTCTTTCAAATCCTTCCAATCCTCTAAAAAGGTCTCTGAGTACAGATTATTCAATTTTCTAGTCCATTTATCCATTTCAGCAATATATAACAATTTTTTCAACCATTCCCACACTTCTGGTATTTTTTCATTTTTCCAATTTTGTGCATACACCATTCTTGCTGTTGTTATCATATACCATATTATTGTCCTTTTCTTTACATTTATCTCTTCTAATTTAAGTCCAAGCAATAACATTTCAGGCAACTTCTTAAATGTGCATTTCAAAAAAATTTCCATTTCTGCATGTATTATAGACCAATAAGTCTTCGCTTTATCACAAGTCCACCACATATGATAAAAAGAACCTTCTTTCTTTTTACATTTCCATCATTTGTTAGACATATTTTGATTAATATTTGCAATTTTTTTGGTGTCATATACCATCTATACATCATTTTAAAACAGTTCTCTTTTAAATTATAACATGTAGAAATACTCATAGCATTTTTCCATAAAAATTCCCAAGATTCCATTTTAATGTCTTTGTTTAAGTTTATCGCCCATTTTACCATTTGTTCCTTTACCATTTCATCAGCATTAAAACATTTTAACAATACTTTATACATTTTAGAAATCATTTTTTTCCCATCTTCCTCCCAAATTTGTTCTATTTCATTATTTTTTTCTCTAAAACCAGATTTTTTATCACTTCTGTACATATCATATATTTGTCTGTACCTTAACCAGCCATAATCAAAGTCCAACTGCTGCTGCTCCTTCAGTTTAAAGTCTTTACCATGTCTTGTTAACAGGTCTCTATATTTCAACCAGTCTTGTCCTTTGTAGTGCGATGATGGATTTAAAACTTCTGCAGGTACAATCCACATAGGTATTTCTTCTGGAAAAAAGTTTTTATATCTTGTCCATGTATCGATTAGTGTTCTTCTCAAATAATGATGCTTAAACATATTGTCCATTTTTGTTTTACCATAATACAAATATGCGTGCCACCCAAACCTACAGTCATGACCTTCCAGGGACAATAACTTTCTATCTTGTAACATAGTCCATGTCCCTACCCAAGTCAAACATACTGCATCATGATATAGCCTTAAGTTTGGTAACTGGAACCCACCTCTCTCTTTAGCATCACACATTATTTTCATCTTAATTCTTGGTCTTTTCCCTCCCCACACAAACTTAGTCAATTCCTTCTGCCAGCATTTGAATGTTTTTACATCTTTCACAATCGGAATAGTTTGAAACAGAAACATTATTCTTGGTAGCACATTCATTTTAACCACTGCAATTCTACCCAACAGTGACAAATTTAATACATTCCACCTTTTAATATCTTGCATAATTTGCTGCCATAATTTCTCATAATTATTCTTATACAAATCAATGTTTTTCATTGTTAGGTTTACACCTAGATATTTTGTCTTTTTCACCACTTCACATTCTATAAGATTTTGTAATTCAATTTGCTTATTATTTGACATATTTTTACACATCACTTTCGATTTGTTCTTATTTACATAAAACCCAGCCAAATCACCAAACTCTCTTACTCTCTGCAACAAATATGGTAGTGTAGTCATAGGGTCTTCGGCTATAAACATCACATCGTCTGCAAAGGCTCTGTATTTAAAAGAAAAACCTTTTATTGTTAAGCCTTTAATTTCTTTATCTTCTTTCAGATTTAGTAGCAAGACTTCCAAAATCCAAATAAATAGCAACGGCGAAAGTGGGCATCCTTGTCGTGTTCCTTTTTCCACTTTAAAGTAATCCGTTTTTTCAGTATTAATTATTAAAGAGGATTTCTGTTCTCTATATATTGACTTAAGATTAAGCATATAGTCTCCAATTTCAAGATGTTCCAGCACTTCAAACATAAAATCCCAATTTAAATTGTCAAACACTTTCTCTGCGTCTAAAAAAAGAAAGCCCACTTCCTTCTCCGGATGTTTATCATAGTACTCTATAGCATCCACTACTACTCTTAAATTGTCTCTTATTTGGCGATTAGGTAAAAATCCTGCTTGTTCTGTCTGTATAGTCTCTTTAAGATGTTCCTTAAGCCTATCAGCTATAATCTTGGCAAAAATCTTATAGTCATTGTTTAACAAAGAAATTGGTCTATAATTTTTAACATTGGTTAAATCTAGACTTTCTTTCGGAATGAGTGAGATGGTTGCTTCTTTCCAAGTCTCCGGGACCTCACCTGTCACTCCTATGTCATTCATTAATAGCAATAACACTGGTGAGATCGATTCCTGTAGTGATATATAAAACTTAGCTGTAAATCCATCTGATCCAGGTGCTTTCCCTAGTTTTGAGTCATTTATTGCATTTTTAATCTCTTGTAGTGATATTGGGCTGTTAAGTAGTTCTTTCTCTGTTGGTTTTGGTAATTTTAATGACTGTAGGTATTCTTTAATCCTTCTTCTGTCTTTATTTTCCTTCTTAAAAAGCTTTGCATAGTATTTAAAAAATTCTCTTTTTATTCCCTTATTGTCTATTATCTCAATATTGTCCCGTATCACTTTAGTAATAAATTTATTTTCACGTTTTTTCTTTAATTGCCATGCTAAATACTTTCCAGGTTTGTTTGCACCTTCAAATGCTTTTTGTTGCAGTTTTTTCAGGTTCCAGTAAGTCTCTTGATTCAAAATAGCTTTTGCTTGGTCTTGTAACATCCAAATTTCCTTTTGTAGTCTCTTTTTTCCTGGTCTGTTCTTCACTTCCTTTTCTTTTATTTTAATGGCTTGTACAGTGTTTTCATATTGTTCTCTTTTCTTTTTATTGTCTTTAGCATTCAGTGATATCAATAATCCTCTCATCACTGTTTTGTACGCATCCCACACAGTTTGAATTTTTACTTCTTTTTGTATGTTCGCTTGGAAATATAAATCTGTCTCTTCATGTAATTTTTTAACTATTTCTTGGTTATCTAATAAGTCCTCATTTATTCTCCATCTCCCTTGTCTTTTTGTCTGCCCAGAAGTCCATAGACAAGGATTGTGGTCTGAGATTATTCTAGGTAGAATTTCAACTTTTTTTGTCTTCAATGTTAGATTAGTAGACATCCAGATCATATCAATTCTTGAATGTGAATCGTGTCTATTAGAGTAAAAAGTGTAGTCTTTCCCTTGTGGGTTAACCTTCCTCCAAATATCCTCCAGCTTTTCCTGTTTTATCAGTTCAAAAAAGTTTTTTGGAAGTTTCCCTAGTGTGTCATCTTTTCTCTTTGAGCGCCTATCTATTTTATTATTCAGTCCCATTAAAGTCTCCCAACATCATGATTTGATCATAGTTTACACTGTCCAGTTCCATTTGTAGTTCTTTAAAAAAAATCTCTTTAGCTCCGTTGGGGGCGTAAATATTCACAATCAAAGTCTTCTGTCCATGTAAAAAAATTTCAATAGCTAAGTATCTTCCTTCTTTATCTTTAAATATTAGTTTGGGTTCCAAGTCTTTTTTGACATATGTTACAACTCCATTCTTTTTATTACTTGCCAATGAGAAAAATTCTTCTCCCAACTTTTTTCTTATTAAATATTTGTAGTCTTGTTTCTTAAGATGGGCCTCTTGTATACAAATTATACTGCATTTTTGTTTCTCCAGCCAGTGACCTACCATTCTACGTTTTTGGGGTGAATTAAGTCCATTTACATTCCATGAGAGTACTTTATAATCCATCTTGTTGTAGTCTTAAATATAACCAAATTCTCCCTTGTTCTCACCAACAAAGGCGTACATTTCTGCTGAATTTTTAATCACTATTCTGTTGTTGCCATAATAAAAATTCAGTCCTTGTGGTATTTCCCAACTAGAATTCATCTTGATTTGGCATCTTGTGTTGCTGTGCCAGCAGACATGCTGCATTACTAACCCAGAGTTTGGGAATCTCAATATAAATATTCCTGAATTCTAGAAGATGTTTCCCAGTATGATCCTAAGTGTATTTTGATAGCTGTTGAGCTGATTTAAGCAGGCTTTGTCTGCCAGCCTGAGTGATGATCATGTTGTTTCAGTAAAACAGATACTTGTGTGTATATGCACATACACACACACTTCTATAGTAACACAGATTATTTAGGGGAAAATACTGGGATTTCTTTATTGTCACCAGGATGCTGAAGATGATGCCTCAATATTAAAAGATACCGATCCGTCGTCCTACAACCCAACTGACGTCAGTGACTCAGCTGACGATGATAGCATGAAGAATTTCATTGAGGAGGAGGAGGAAGAGGAGGAAGGCAAAGAGTTGAAACAAGAGGAATCTGAGGATGATGAAAGGCATCCACAAGAAAAGAAACAAACCACGTCACACAGAACGCTGTTGGAGCGTTATTGTCCAGGCTGTAAGATTAAATTTAAGCTAGAAATTGCTTATCCGTATCATATTTGTAGCACTCCATTTTTTTAGGGCTTCTTCATACATTTCCCTGAAGGGAATCCTCATGCATACAAATATATATTTTACTAATTTTGCTTTGCTTTGGCAGGGGCTCGTCCTAGTCTTTCTGCCCACTTGGAAAGAATTGTGAGAGCCTTTCTCATCAATGCAGTCGATTGCACCTTTTTGACCTCACTATACGGTAAATAATGAAGGACTTCTTACATTGCTCCTTTAAAGGACTGCACTGTTGAATTGACTAAGTGCAATACTTTTTTAAAAATAAGAATGTGAATTTAAGCAACTTAGGGTAATACGGTTTCTCGTTCTCCAATAGAAGGGGAAAGACAGAAGAGGTATGCACAAGACATGCTGGCTTCACTTCGTTACTTGGACAACCAAATTATTCAACCGCGTCTTAACAATCTGCTCTCCAGAAGTCGCTGGAAAGAACGATATAAGGTCTTGAGTTCTTGTCTTGTTCTTTAACTGCCTCTCGTATTGAATTATATGCGGACTGCTGTTTAGAATGGCTATCCTCAGATGTTTTTCCAGATGAACACACTATACAGTTTAGTCTTTGTTTTTTTGTAATTGCTAAACTTTCAGTGGATCACAACTGAATCTCAAGTGCCTGGTTAAGTAGTGCAGCTGAAATTTCGCCTCGGTTGCATTTGTTGGCAGGCCTTAAATTAACTGGGATTGTAATAGTTCCTTCATCTGTGCGCATGTATGAGAGAATTCCCCTGTTCCCTTTGATGGTGACAGCAGTTCCCCATGAAAGTTACTTTGTGTAAGGGGATTTATCCCTGAAATGGAAAGAAGTGTGGGTACCTACTCATGTAGAATTCTCTGCTCATTGTGATACACATGAAGCTCTGGATCAGACCCAATAGATATAAGTTAAAACAAGTATTGACATCTGTTTTCAATCCTTTTTAGTTGCCAGAGAATGTTTCCATAACTGGTGTCTGGCTGCTCATGGAACAAATAAAGCACATTCTAAATAGGGAAATATTTTGGATAGCATGTTGGTTGTAGTTACAGCCCATGACCTTAAGAGCAGTAGGGGTGTAGTGCTGCATACTCCAGACATATGTCTGTTTCTTCAGCCTTAAGGAACTGTTGGCCTTACAACTGGACTTGAAACTACCTGTATACTTCATTGAACCAATTATACAATAACAGTTTAGGATCTGACAGATCGTAACTCATGGGTAGCCGTGTTAGTCTGTCTGTAGCAGTAGAAAAGTGTAAGAGTCCAGTAGCACCTTAAAGACTAACAAAATTTGTGACAGGGCAGGAGCTCTGCTCACTTCTTCAGATACAGCTCATAGAATATCCAGTATAAGAACCATAATTAAATTCTGTCAGTGAAACTACCAGTATACTTCCTTGAACCAGTCACGCAATATCAATTCAGGTTCTGAACATTCATAGCCCATATTAATTGAATGGCTCATAGAATAGCCAGTATAAGAACCATAATTAATTGCTATCAGAGTAAAGCAATGTTAATCTTTTTCTAAAGGAGAAAAATAATAGGTTGTTTTTTAACTTACTATTGGGGGGCCTACATCATAACATGAGAAAACAAAAGTTTGCAGTGTCGAAGACCACTTGCGTATGAATTCTGTAGTCCTCTTGAAAAGGGTAACTGAATCATAGCGCACATAGCCAACAGAATTTCAACCATGTATCTTTTTTCAGGAACGTGTGGATAGTTACCCTAACGTCCGCATCATTCTTGGAAACCCAGAACAACGTTCCTGTCAGGCCTGTGAACTGCAGAGGTACTGCAGACTCACAGTGGTTCTGTCAGGAAAATTATACAATACCAATACGATGGAAATAGATGACTTCATGTCGCATGACAAACAGGTAAATATTGTATGGTAATCTCAGAACCTGCTGTGGGCTGAAAAGACAGAGCACCTTGCATTTTGATTGCTTATATTGGTTTGTTATGACTTTAAGCCTGTTCTGATTGAGGGATTTTAGCCATCTGACAGCACTTAACACAGACATCTGAGAAGAAACCTACAACATCCTGGCCAGCTATAGTGAAGCATCCGTACCGTTCATTCAAATGAAGTACTTTCTAGGCTTGTTAGATATATAAATAAGCTGCTACTTCCATGAATACTTCGTATGTAACCCTTGTTTATAGACAAGTTGAAAATTTTGACTGTAACCTTAAGGGTCTCAATAATTTTTATTTATTTATTTATTTAATTCATTTATACCCCACCTTTATCCACAATGGGGACCCAAAGCAACTTACATCATTCTCCTCTCCTCCATTTTGTCCTCACGGTAACCCTGTGAGGTAAGTTAGGTCATAGTAACCCTGTGAGGTAGGTTAGGCTGGGAGAGGGTGATTGGCCCAAGGTTACCCAGCAAGCTTCCATGGCATAAGTGGGGATTCAAACCCGGGTCTCCCAGATCCTAGTCCAACACTCTTAATCACTACACCACCCTGGCTCTCAAATGTGACAGATTTCATTTACTCTGAATAAGGGGCATCTTCATGCAATAATCAACATAATTGCATGAAATAATGTAATATTCTATATGGAGAGATTTTTAAAAGACCGTATATCCTGTTGGTTCAGATATGCATCATAATAGGTTAATGGTAGTGTGGGTGCTTTGAACAGTTTATGTCAAGAGCCCTGACATCTGATTAAGTGATCCCATGTGTCTCTGGAATGATCTGTCCTTGATATCTTGGTGAGCAGGCTTCAGAATCCCCTATCAGTGATAGAGTGCAGTTGGCCTAGCTCTTTGTAAGGAGCTTTTACATTTACCGTAACTGATTCACCATTTATCTGCTCCCATTTATAAATAAATTAGATGACCATAGATAGCTGCACAAATAAATGCTAAATATGGAAACTGAATTGTAATCGTTTTTTAATGGGAGAATCATATACTTACAAGCATTTTGTCATGCACCATTTATATTTAGCAACATCTGTTGTGCCTGTGTGCAGGCTGGTTTACCTGTGGGGCTCCCAATCTTGCATTCCTCTACTTTTTAAAGTAAGATGACTATGAAGATTTACATTGGTTTGACTGTTCTGTATGATTCTAGGGTTTACAGTATTTGAGTCAGATAACCGATCTGATTTCATTCCCTTTCAGTTCAGTCAGGTTTGAATGGGGGTATGCCTTGTGACTTGCAGGTAGTAACAGAATACTGACAAAGACGTACAATGCAGTGCCGAGTTACCCCAGTCTAAATCCACTCATTTCAGTGGGCTTAGATGGAAATGATTTTGCAGATTGCATGGTAGTCCTTTTAAGTTCACTATTTTAAATTTGCTGCAGCTGTAGCAGTAGTTGAACTAAATGAAGCAAGTGACCAGCATGGTGGCTTCCTGAATTGCTATTCTTAGGGCAGCAAGGAAGGAAAGGCTGATTGACTGCAATCAGGAGGGCGTGCAAGAGCTACTCTCAATTAGACACTTATTGCTAAATATCCCATCTGTGTTATAATATAATTTTACTATGATCCACTCATTAGTTTAGTTCATGACATAATCAGTTCATGACATAATTGTATGATTGTCCAAGACATGTACAGTAAATAAGCTTGCCTTTTGCTACAGAGATTAAAGGTTGGAATTGTGTGTGGAAATCGTACCGAAGTTTATCACAAACTGAAGCATTTTAAATACAAGTTGTATCAGGATTGCTGCTCTGTTATGAAGCAAGATGACTTTCAGGATGAGCCGCTTAAAGATAGAGTGGACAGAGTCTTCAGTCAGCTGGAAGAAGATGGCTGGATCCAGAAGGTAAAGTGGAATTGATTGTTGGGTAAAAGTCCACTGCTTTGCAGGAAGGTAAAATTAATCATCAATGGAGCAGTAACTTTTTGTGAAGAAAAGTGTAAGTCATTAAAGGTGGTGAAGAGGGTAAAGACAAGGTAGGTTTTAAACGCTCCTAAAATGGATTAGGTTGCCATAAAGGGTAATGTCTAAAATCTTTCTGCTAGGAACATAGGGAAGAATGCTGTTTCTAGTATGGTGGCATGATCACCTCCTAACACCATGATCTGACATCTGTGTCTGTGTAAATAGGGCCCAATTTCCACTATGGCCCCAACTCCGTGGTAGAATATCTTGAGCATAAGAAAGAAAACCTTCCTTCCTCTGCCTGAGAGCTGCCAGCTTAGGTTCTACACCCAGTTTAAGGAAATGAGACAAATCTGGGCAGTAACATTCAAACAGCTGCAAGGGGATCTTTTGACAAAGCGAGACAGTTCCTAGCATAACTTTGTAAGTGGTATTTCTCCGACTTTGCTATATACTCGAGGTCTCAGTACACTTGAGAGAGGTGATAGCAGAGACAGCCTCATTGAGGGGAACAGCACACGCACAAGCAGTCACAGTGATATCAGATACTAGAAAACCATCATCAAGATGCAAATATTCCAAATTGCCAAAGGCACACAGACTGTGCAATTAGCATCAGTCAAGAAGGGGAAGGCAAGAGGCCAAAAGAGGGGCAGGAAGAGGGTGAAGTAGGGGGCCTGTAGCTACCTGTCTGCACAAGTTGCAGGTAAAAATTCTGAATCCAAAGCAGGAGTCTCATAGCATCTGGACGGCCGGTAATCCCAAAAATGAATCCAAGGTAAAGAGCAGCAGAAGCAAAGGCCAGGGCTTTTTATGTTTAGGAGACAGTGGTATTCATCAAGCGATGTCTCTCTGGACAAAGCACATCAGGACTGAACAGCGCAAGGCAGCGCAAGTTTGGGACACATGGCAAGACACCACAGGCATGCTGAGCAAGATCTGTGGCTGAATACAATGCCATTTCTGACAACTGACACAAGGCTAAAAACTTGAATTTTTTTAAAAAAATTCCTTTTCCCCCCTCACTTGAACACAAGAGGTGAAGAACCCAGATGAGCCAGCATCTGAGCTCCCTGACTGGCGGTTGAGAAGGAGGGAGTTCATAAAACTGGGGACTATTTCCAACTAGGGAACATGTAGAAAGTCATATGGCACGGAGGAGGTGTGTTAGAGGTGGTCTGGCGTTAGTGCTGGGGGGTTGGGAGGCAATTTTAGCTGGTTGGTATTGGATTGATGTGACTGGAGGAGAAACTTTTAGTCAAAAACGATCATGTGAATCAGCGCAATTATTAATGTAGCGGGATCCTTTGTGTCTAATTAAACCTTGTTTAATGTAGAGTGAGAGAGGTCTTGATTAACAGCCTGGGGCTTGGCAAAGGGAGAAGCATGTTTCCCTTGAAGCGGCCTTTGTTTCCAGTGGGTGTGATATCACTATGGGTGTCGGCCCACTCTGGCCCTTTCTCTGCTAACCTTTTAGCCTTCATCTTGGAGGTGATCCAGACTTCACTTTGGGGCCTCATATGACCGACATAGGGAGGGCTGGTTTCAATGCCAAGGTAGACTGAGAGAGACCAACAAAATAGAAGCTTGGTGGCAACATTTTTGATTGGGAAGAAGAACTGGGCAGAGAGGTGGCACCGCTGAAAAAAGGCACCTGCAACTTTTCTGATTCTGGGAGCTGAGGTCCCTCCTTGTGGGACAACCCTGCCATGACAAGGCATCCTGCTGCTATCACAGCTTTTGTCCATTAGAAAGCAAAGGTAGGATGGTATGCCTACTAGGAAGATTTCCAACCTGTTGTTAAATACGTTGTCCGTATAACAACCCACATGACATTATAGAAACAAGGACTCTAGGTAGTTAGTTTATGGTGCATTTTGGGCCTAGCAGCGACAAATATCAATGAATATACACATAACCTTAGCGTAGTTACAGGTATGGAATATGTTGTGCACCCACTTTGTCAACAAAGGTGGCAGATTTCCTAGGAGGCAGAATTTGTAGCTTTTTACACTTGTGTCGAAGGGAAAATTTTGACAGGTGCAATCCTTTCCATGGGGACTGAAAGAAGTAGCACCTACCAAAATTCTCTTAGCTGTAGTGCCATTAAAACTGCAGGGAGGGTGTTCAGTGATAATCTGGAGATATTTATTGATCTTGATTGTGAATTATGTCAGCAAGTAACATAAAACCTCCACCTGGGATTTCTGCTGAAGTTAATGTGTTTTTATGTAATCTGTGAAGCGCTATGCAGATCTTGAAGGCTACACGAATGATGCAGACTTCTTCCAAGAGGAAAAAATGGACTGAGTGTCTATATTGCATCTTTTGAAGAAGAATTTTTATACGCATCCTCTGGACTGGTAAAGACATTCCAGCGTTCTTGCTCTTTTTCTTTTACTCTGAGATGTAATTATGTCCTGTAAATTATGGAGATGAGTGAGTTAATGGTCATTTACATGTTTCATTTTTTTTCCTTTTCAAGTTTTTATTCATTTTTTATTTACAACATCAAGTATACATATACAGAATAGGCTTATTCCTAGATTCTTATCTGAAGGCTGATACATGTTTTGTTTTAATTATAAGAGTTAATAATGGGAAAAAAGTTTTATATTTGAAATAACATATTCTGTGTTGAACATGCTGGTCTGCAATTTTTTAAAAAACACCTCTGAAGAACTGGGGAGTTCATTCCGGAGACAGAGCTTTTTCTGCAGTGATGCCCAGGTGGACTGTGTCAGTTTTTGAGAAATGTTTGGCTCCGGTTCCTCTTTTTGGAAGAAGAATGATCTACACGGCAAGAAGTCCAACAGAGTGTAAGCTGCATGCTGTTTCCCCAGCACATTTTTTAAAAGTTGCTGTAAGCATCAAACATTTTTTCAGACCCTGAAAAAAAAAAAGGGGGGGGGGGCGGAACAGGGCAGTAACAGATTATTTCTAAAAACCAGCAGGCCTTCATTATTTATGCATCCTGGAGACCCAGAATTCATAGACCTGCTTATCGGTAGGACAGCTGAAAAATCTCTTTAACATTATTGGCATTTACCGATGCAAAATAGAAGTTGCAAATCAGGCTGAGTGTGAAACTGAGCTGTGCTAAAATAAATAAAAAGTAATTAATCATTTCTGTAGTATTTATGAGGGAGGGCAGTATGTGTGACGGGCATTATTGGATTGTGCAGAGGCTGCAGTTTTGTTTTTGCCAAGATACCAGTTGGGTCGGCTTCCATTTTGGAACGTGGCTGAGACTTCTGTGGACGTTGTGATGGACAGGAGGCTGTCCTGCCCCTGAGAGGTTTTCACACCTGAGCTTATGGGAGTGCTGTTCCAAAGGGGAGCTGAGGACTGCCTGAGGGAGAGTACAGACAGAAAAAGGGGAATGATCTCAGCAAGGGAGCGGACAACTTCCTGAGTAGCCCTGCCTGGTAGCGTGGAAGACTGGTTTCCTTCTGGGAGAGGACAGAGTTGTGAGGTCTGTCTCTGGTGATGAGCAGAGCCGGTAACTACAAGCTTTAAAGAGAATTCACCACATAACCTGTATACAAATAAATCTTCTTGGCTGTTTTATTAAAACCTCCTGCTTCAGTGATCTCTGTTACTCTTCTGTCTTGATACAAAACTTGCCTCACAGCTTAGCTCCGAAGCCTTTACACTTGTGACCCTAAGGACACCTTGTAACTGAGGGGAAGGCCTCTCTCTCAAAACCAACCAGGTTCCTCAGATTCATCAAAGAGGCAGTGTGGTCCCCTCTGTCTCCAGAAAAGGTTGGTCACAGATATGTCCACTGCCTGCATCTGAAACTGAAGTTCCATCCATGGATTTAGAGGCTCCAGAGTACAGTAATGGTTATTCATCACTAAATAGAGAACAATTCCCAGATAAAGGGGAAGACTTAAGATGTTGATGGCATAGGGAGTTTGAAAAACTGGATATTTACATTTTTTAAAAAAAAAATCCTTTCTTTGGCTACCAAAATTTAGCAATAAATACTGTTGGGGGGGGGATTCAAGTGCATACACAGAATGCTTTGAGCCCCTGTGGATAAGTAAGTGACACAAACAGTACCTGGGTTGTCAATCTCCAGGTGGCAGATAGAGATCTCCCAGAATTACAACTGGTCTCCAACTGACATCAGTTCCCCTGGATAAAATGGCTGCTCTAGAAGGTGGATTATACCCTCCTGAGGCCCCTCCCCTCCTCCACAAACCCCACCTTCCTCAGGCTCCACCCTCCAAAGTCTTCAGGTATTTCCCAACCCAAAGCTGGCCACCCTAGATTGGTTTGCCACTGCCTTCCTCTGCAGCCCCCCTCCCCCATCTTCCTTGGTGGTCTCCCATCCAAGTCCTAACCCTGGCCGACCCTGCTTAGCTTCCAAGCTGTGCCGAGATCGGGCGAGTTATCCAGGCTACTGCGCCGCACCACAGGCTGTTCTCCTTGTTAGGGAGTCCCTCCCATCCAAATGAATAGGCTTTAACTTCTGAGCTTGCATATCCTTCGGGCTCCTCCGCAAATCGGCTCAAATCTTCCGCTAAGCTCCCGGTCGTCGCCGTCGTCCCTGCAACGAAGGTGCTTCGCCGCTGGGGGGCTCCGGCCCCCCTGGTTTCCTTCCCTCGCAACTCTGCCAGCCTTCCGCCAGGGCTACCCCAGCCAGCGTCGGCTTGTTTGCCGCTCGCTCTCGCGCTCTCTCCCCCTCGGTTTGTGAACCGCGAGCACAATGCAATCCTGTGTATCTGCAACCCCCGCGCCGGGCAGTCGTAGCAGCCGGGCGGCTTGAACAGGAGCCGAGTGGAAAAGGGGGGAAACGCTGGGAGCTTCTTTGCACTTCAAAACCTGGGGGAGGAGGGGGGGGGGGAATCATCCAGCACCACAAACCGAATCGGATCTGTTACGTGGAGGGAGAACAATCCTTCCTCGGTCCGCGTCTGGGAGGGATGGCATTTACAAACACGGCGAGGAGACTCACTGGAGCGGACCGGTCCGGAGGTACAGAACTTGAAGTTTGCAAGTTTCAGGGTCGGTTGTGAATTGTCGTGGGGACCGTCGCGGTTTTTCCACCCACCCGCCCCCGGACCCTGAAATATTTATTTCCCTCCTCGGAGCTGCCTGGAGCTTCTGGAACTACAAAGAAACAACAACAAGGACGCGGAAAGGTTTCTGCTCTTCGGGATCGGACCTGGCCTCTTGATCGCCCGGAGGAGGAAGAAACAGAAAGTAGGAAATGCGGATTTCTCACTCTCTTTCTTCGGCCGATAGGTTCCAGCAGGAGAGCCGTCTGATCTGAACGCCAATTTACAGACGCTGTAAGGATCTGTCTGCTTCTGGATGTGTGATTTTTTTTTTAAGAGTTCGTGGGAAACGGGATTAAAACAAGGAGCCGGGCGAGGACGGAAGGAAGAGAACCGCACGGGATTTTTAACCCCCCCCCCCCGGCCTTTTTAATTAGAACATTAAAATTTCAAGCTTGCGAGTTCTTCAAAGCCCGGAGAAACCTCGTGTCATCCATCTCAGCGATTCCTTCCCCGAGCAAACGGATTTCTTGCAAAAGCGTCCCCCTCCTGTGCATGCCTCCGTCCCTCCCCCAATCCTGCCCCCCACCCTCCCCCCTTCAAAAAGTTGTCCCTCTAACTTTTCTGATCTAGGTGATTTCCCTCCTTCCTCATCCCCCCCCCCCCAAAAAAAAGTTTGCTTACTTTAAACATATTACTGCAACTGTGACGATCCTTTTAAGCGGCCGTCTCCTAGTCGTCCGGGGAAGGGGGGAGAGATACCCGCGAGAGCCCCGTCCAATGCTCCGCTGCTTTTTCGATGCCTCTTGCGCGCAAATCTGTTTCTTTCCGGCATTCATTTGCTAGCCACCCTCGCAACGGCCCCCCGGGACTAAATCTGTCAAAGTCTCTCCTGCCTGCCGGAGGGTCCCCTAGAAGGCGCGGGGCGGTGAGGGCTGACTTCTGAAAAGCCCCGCAAACACCATTCAACACCAGAGCCAGATCCTCCCCTCCGACCTCCGGGGCGAATCTTTCGCCCCGCTCCATGTGACGGGGAGGGAGGCGAGACTAAGAGCGCCCCTCGGCCGAAGCCCGCGGAGCTCGAGCCAGCCGGCAGCAGCAGCTGGGGCCCCGGCGATGGGGGACACGGCTCCCCCGCAAGCCCCGGCTCTCCTGGGCGGCGGCGGCGGAGGAGGAGGAGGCGGGGTGGTGGCGGCGGCGCCGAGAGTGCACAGCGCGATCGTGGAGCGGCTCCGGGCGCGCATCGCCGTCTGCCGCCAGCACCACCTGAACTGCGAGGGGCGCTACGAGCGCGGCCGGGCGGAGAGCTCGGACCGCGAGCGGGAGAGCACGCTGCAACTCCTCAACCTTGTGCAGCACGGCCAGGCGGCGCGCAAGGGTGGCAAGCACGCCAAGGCGGCAGCGGTGGCCGCCGGCAATAACAGCAGCAGTGGCGGCGGCGGCGGTGCCTCGGCTGCGGCGGCCTCCTCCTCCAGCGCGGCAGCGCCCCCTCCGGCGGACTACTATCATCGTCAGCTGCTCAGCAACGGGACTGCTGGTGTCAGGAATGGGATCAACGGGGAGCAGCAGGGACCGGCGGCGGCGGGAGAGCAGAGGAACCCGGCCCTCGTGGCGGTGAGTTCCCCCTTTTTTCTTATTTCTGCACCATTGTCCTATGCAAAAAAAAAATATAGGGGGGGGGGGTGCCTTTGGAAAAATGGCGTGTCTGTCAGTCATTCGGGTTAGCCGTGTTGGATGGTTGTTGAGACAACTTAAGGACAAAGACAGTTTATTCCTGCATAAGGTCAGTGGCGGACCTACATTTTTGGCCTCCTGAGGCTTGAGTTGCTATGGGGGCCCTTCTCAGCCAGCCACAATAGGGCAGCATCTGACAAGGTCCAAAGGGCCTTGGTGCCCTCGCAAGGACCTCAAGGCCCAAATGGCAGAGAACGGGTATTAGAGCATATTCTAAGACCAATATCCAGTACTTCAACCCATTGGTTTATGATTCTGTCACCAAAATAGCCTTATTTTAATAGCAAACATTTTAAAAAGCTCCATCGATTTTATTGAAAAATTCACTCATTAAAAGAAAGTTGCTTCAGGGTCCCTCCAGGATTAGGGGCCCTGAAGCTTAAGCTTCATTGATTTCGTAGTAGATCGGTCCCTGCATAAAGTTCCATGAAGATAGACCAAGATGGGTTGCCATGTTAGTCTGTGGCAGCAGAAAAGAGCAAGAGTCCAGTAGCACCTTAAAGACTAACAAAATGTGTGGCAGGGTGGGAGCTTTTGTGAGTCGCTGTATCTGAAGAAGTGAGCGGTGACTCACGAAAGCTCATGCCCTACCACACATTTTGTTAGTCTTTAAGGTGCTACTGGACTCTTGCTCTTTTCTAAGGTTTCATGAGTCAGCGCTCACCTTAAGGTTGCCAGCCTCCTGATGGCACTTGGAGATCTCCCACCATTACAGATGATCTCCAAAGGACAAAGATCAGTTCCCTTGGAGAAAGGGCTCCTTTGGAGGCTGGACTCTGGTGGCATTGCTCCCTGCTGAGCTCCCTCCCCTCCCTAAAACCTGCCCGCCCCCAAGCCTCCACCCCCCAAATCTCCAGTTATTTTCTAACCCAGAACTGGCAACTGTAGCTGACTTCATGAGATGCATTGGAGTGTAAATGCATCTGTCTAGTGGATGTGCACTCCAATGCATCTGATGAAGTGAGCGCTGACTGTCTTCAAGATGCCACCAGAATCCTTTTTAATTTTTTTCTTTACAGTTTCCTGGTTGGTTGGTTTCCCCACCTAGCCCTGTTTCTGTGCCTCAGACGAAAGCCCCGACTTGCAGAAAGCATCATATAATTCCTTAGTGTGATAGAACGCATTATAAAATAGTTCTGTAATGTTTAACAGTAGCCCTGCAAGGTAGGCTGGTATTACCAGTTCTGCATTTCAGATTTGGGAGCAGGGGAGAGCAGGGGCAGCTTTGCTTTCAAGGACAACTACTGAGCTGTTCCCCGCTGCCTCCCACCAGTTGCTCTGTTTCCACGCCAGGCTGCGTGTCAGGCTGCTGTTAAAGACACAAGAGCAGGGCGAGGTTGCAAAACAAATCTTTTGCCAGTCCTGTCCTGTCTCAGGGCTGCAGATCTAAGCCTGTGGGCATTCAAGGGCATTGCCAATGCCAACTAAGTATCAGAAGAATGGAATCAGGGAATGGAGGAAACTAATAAATCCCCCCCCCTTTTTACCCTTGACAAAGATGCTGTGGGTAACATCAAGTGGAAATCTGGCATGCGGACCTTGTTAATTTGATTGTGATGTGTGATGTCAAAAGTCTAGACTCTTTTTTTAAATAAAACAGACACATCAAAGCTTTTTAGTCATGGTAGCCAGTGAACCTCCATACTTAGAGACAGTATACCTTTGAATATTAGGCCAGGCAGTGGAGGAGAGCCCTGCTTCTAGGCATCCCAGAGGCCTGTGACTAACCCGTCAGAAACAAGGTGTAGGGCTAACTATATTCCTGGTCCCGCCTCGCTTAGGTACTTGCTGCTTTTTTGTAGTGAGAGAAACTAGACCTGTGATTTTTTTGGAGATCACATCACTGTTGAAGGCACAGAACCGCATGGGGGGGGGGATGAGAACTTGCAACCTCAGGACCAAGCGAAAGACAGCTCTATAAGGAGTCCAGTCACTTCTCTGCTTGGGAGCCCCCCAGATGGAAATTGCATCTGGCATCTCTTACAAGTGTGACTGGCGGTGGAGTGCTGGTGGACTGGGCAATGCTGGACTGCCACACACACACACACACACACACACACACACACACACACACACACCCCATGGGGCATCAGACACTAAAGAGTCGCATGTTGTTCCTCTGGTGTGGCATTTGTTTTAAAAATTTCTACACCTTTTTAACCATTTTTTTAAAGAATGTACAAAGTTGGACAACTTCTGCTACTCACAGAAGTAGTGAGCATTCATGTGCAAGGTACTTGTCAACATGGTTACAGAGGGAGCAGCATCCCAGAAAGATCTTGACTCTATGTATAGGCAGGCCTATGCACTGAATAAGTGTACCTGCGACTGGCGAGGTTTGTTCTGTATGCAGAACTGCCAGAGATACCTGGAGTCCCTCTGCAGCTGTTTCGTCAACAGCTGTCTCCAAAGGAGAAAGCGCTTACTGTGACACTTGGTCTCACTCCACGGAGAGCACAGAGTAGCAAAATCCTTAGTGTCCCTAGTAAAGGGTCTTTAGTCTTTTCCTCAGTGTATTTCCGCATTCCTCCTTGTTTGCTGGCTACTGGTCGGTGCTTGAGTTGCAGCTTGCGAAAGCCAGTGCTGTGAAGCCGCAAGTGAGGAGGAGTGAAGAGTGCAGGGGAGCATTGGGCCAAAGAGAGCATCTTACCGCTTCCGGCATGTGATGCTCAGGAGTGTGGGGAGCCAATTGGTACTTCGCGTGTAGCTCATGTGGCGTTTCAGGTCCTGCTGTGACGGTGGCTGTTATGAGTGCAAAAAAATCGGAGATCACAGATGTTGATAGTTTCAGGTGGGTAGCTGTATTGGCATGCATTCGAGGAGCTAGATTTGAATGCACTGGCGCCTCAAAGGCCAGCAAGATTTCCAGGGCATAAGCTTTGAGAGTCAAAGCTCCCTTTGTCAAATTCGGGTAGAAACAGAGGTCCCCGAGCCCTTCTATCCCAAGTCAGAAGGTGGGAGTAGAGTCGCCAATCCCCAGTTGGGGGCAGGGATGGAGCCCCTCCCCCCGCTTCAGGGCTGTCAGAAAGCAGGGGGATGGCCACTGGGCGCGTCATTATAATCTACGGAGACTGGTCCCCATAGGTTATAATGGAGAATCGATCTGTGGTTATCTGGGGCTCTTGGGAAGGGTGTTTTTTGAGGTAGACGCACCATATGTTCAGCATAGCTGGTGGTGCCCCGCCTGAAAAAACAACCCAAGTTTCAAAAAGATTGGACTAGGAAGTCCAATTCTATGAGCCCCATAAGAAGGTGCCCCCTCCCCCATTATTTCCAGTGGAGGGAAAGCATTTAAAAGGAATGTTTTAAAAAAGAATACTTAAATGTGTCGGCCAGAACTCCCTTCCAGTTTGTTGGCCTCACCTCGCAATCCCAGTGACATCGCAAAAGTGAGCCTGCCAAGAGGCAGGGAGGGCAGGATATAAATCTAATAGGTAAATAAATGTCACATCCTGGCTCCTGGCTCCACCCCAAAGTCTCCTGGCTCCACCCCCAAAGTCCCCAGATATTTCCTGAGTTTTTGGAGTAGGTGGGAGGGATGTTGCAAAGAAGGGAGTCAGGCTGCAGACGTGTCATGCAAAATGTAATCAAATGTAATTAGAGCAGAGGAGAAATGCTTCCTGTCCCTTGACAGGAAATCTGCCAAAGGGGAGCTTTGGTTCTCAAAGGTTGTATTTGGGAATCTAGTTGGTCTTTAAGGTGCTGCTGGATTTGAGCTACTGGATATCAAGCGACTGAGATTCTCCAGGTGCGTCCCTGGAATTGCAAAACGCAGGACTCAAAGGTAGCTGCTGTGCTTTGTAAAGAGACTGAGGAGGGGTTCCTGTCCTGTGGTGTACCCCAGGGGCATGCTCAGCAAAGCCACCCCTCTGAATTGCCTCCCTGCCACATTACAGGGGAGGACGGGTAATGCAGAATATATGCATGTTGAACATTAGCTTGGATCCTTTGGTGCAGCGAGTGATTTTCCACTGGTGTCTGCTGCTTGGGGGACTCAAGGTCTCTGCCGTGTCATGCGTGCTGCCCTTTTTCTGTCCTGATGAGTCCCAGCTGTGGAGCTTGAATGCTGGTACTACTTATGTCACATTAGAGTATCGTGCGGTAAGCCATTGAGAATGCATTTCTTCCAGCCCATTCCTATGACAGCAATATGTGGGTTAAACATATTCCAGCTTATTATGATCAACGCACAGGCTGGTTTCTGTGCTTCATGGCGATGCAAAGAAGGGGCGGAAGCAGTGATCCTGGTACTCAAAGTTTTTGCAGGTTGAAATCCTTGTTGAAATACGGTATCGGGCTTTAGTCATACTAGAAAGAAGATATATATGTATTTTCCCAAACCATCTTCAGAGTAACATTATTTTTCTCCTGTTCAGAGCACAAGTAGGTGGTACTCTTGTTTCAAAGGACAAACTTCCTTCATTGACTTTTGGAATGTTGTTAGTTTGGGGGCTCAATCACGCCTAGAGAAATCACCTCCTAGGAAATGTGGTTCCCCCGTCTTTGTGGGTAATATTGGTACAAGCCATTACAACCACAGGGACCTGGTTAACCCCCTTCGATGTAGATTCGGGCAGTTACGTAAGAAATATTTGTATTTCGTATCTATAGTGTGGAAACAGCAGTGAACTCTTTTCAGCATTTCGTGAAGTGTACCAGTGCTATCTTATTTTGAAGCCCTCAGTAGCTGCACGGTGAAGAACAATCACTTCCGTGGACTCCTTTGCAAGGCTGTTGTGAAGAAAGTTACAAATCTCCTAGAATATTCACTGCATAAGCTGTTATATACATGAGACAGGGTAATAGAGGAGAAGAAGAGAGAAGAGTTGGTTTTTTATACCCCGCCTTTCACTACCCAAAGGGGTCTCTGAGTGGCTTACAGTCACCTTCTGTTCCTCTCCCCACAAACAGGCACCCTGTGAGGTAGGTCGGTGGGGCTGAGAAAGTTCTGAGAGAACCGTGCCTGACCCAAGGTCACCCAGCTCACTGCATGTGGAGGAGTGGGGAATCACACCCAGGTCTCCAGAGTAGAGTCTGCCGCTCTTAATCTCTACGCCACAGCTGGCTCTCCATAATAAACCTTGGTAATCACAATACATGTTTTTAGAAGGGGTTTTACAGGCAATCTTTACATCAGCCCTGTAGGGTAGACAGACAGCACCATCCCCATATTGAAGATGTGATGGGGAGAGGTGGACTACATGGGCAACTGGAGCCAGACTAAATGGGCCGTTTCAACTGATTTTTCCCTTCCTGTTGCAGACCCCTTTCACGTCATTCCTTAGGCTCTGGACGAAACGCAGGGTGGTGATGAAAATGTTGCACTGGGAATGTGGGGATGCTACCTGGGTGACCTTGGATGTGTCATTCTCTTTGTGCCTAGTCTACCTCACAGGGCTGTTGTGAGGGTAAATAGAGGAGGGGAGAATCACGTGTGCAGCACTGAGCTCTCTGGAGGAAGGGCAGAAGGGAGTGGGTGCAGACGCTGCGAAAAGGAGAGAGGTTTGCTAAGGTCAAGTGGTGAATTTATGACACTTGAACCCAGAACATCCTCGCTCTCCACTCCTGTAGCCACTGTCAGAAGAGCTCTCTGCAGCGGAGTGAGAAACTTGGTTTTCCTGCTCACAGAACGTGTACAGCAAACCAGCCTTGTCGCTTGACTACGCTGAGCTGAATAGATGTTTTGTAACAGAAGGAGGAGACGGGGTGGGAAACTTAAGATTTCCAGTTCTGAAACTGACTTCACATTTGTTTTCCTATCACCCTAGGACGTATTACACGGACTTCCAAGAACTTTTTCAAACACTGACACTTTGCAAATGAATGACAGCTGGGAAAGACATCTTGGTTTGCTTTTAACCAAAAACCAAAAAGAATAACATGTTAGGCAAATGATTCCAGCCCACCCCCACCCCGATCAGTAAGTCAAAGGGCCTGATCCACCAGGAATGGCTCTGGAGAGAACCCTGTTGACAGGCAGCACAAGGGAGATGAATTAAATTGGGGCCTTGCAGGACAAGCTGGGGCTTTTTTTTTAGAGATTAAAGGGATTCAGATACCGACGGTGAAATCCCTTGGTTGGATCTTATCTGCATTGGTAGGCGTAGTCAGAAATCCAGAGCACATTGACGAGGGAGTTAAACTAAAGGATGAGATGGTTAGACAGTGTTATTGATGCAATAAACATGAAATTAAGCAAACTCCGGGGGATGGGGGAAGGCAGGGGGGCCTGGCGTGATGTGGTCCATTGGCGTAGTGAAGAGTCGGACTTGACTTTTGCGACTGAACAACAAAAAAATCCCACCGAACTCATTGGGACTCAGCTCTGTGCATATGCGTTTGGAATCCCACTGGTAGGCTAACCACAATCCCTTAGCCCATCCTGAGGGTGAAAACACCAGCCGGCCTTGCAGGGTTGTTGTAAAGACAGGAGGAGGAGGAGGAGATGGGATTTATACCCCGCCCTTCAATATCCAAGGGAGACTCAGAGCAGCTTACAAACTCCTTTCCCTTCCCCTCCCCACAACAGACACCCTGTGAGGTAGGTGGACCTGAGAGAGCTCTCTTGAGCACTGCCCTTGAGAGAAGAGCTCTGAGAGAACTTGTGGCTGACCCAAGGTCACACCAGCAGCTACATGAGGAGGAGTGGGGAATCAAACCCGGTGCTCCCAGATTAGAGTCCGCGCTTCTAAACCACTACACCAAACTGGTGATGTCGTAGTTTAGAATATCGGACTAGGATCTGTGAAAGCCAGGTTCCGATCCCCCTTCTGCCCTAGAAGCTCATTGAGTGATTGTGGGCCAGTCAGCTTCTCTCAGCCTAATCTGCCTCACAGGGTTGTTGTTGTGAGGGTAAAATGGAGGAGAGGATGGTGCTGTGAGCTGCACTGGATCTCCCTTGAGGCGAAAAGTGGGGACATAACTATCATATGTGTAGGGTTACCAACAGCCTCAAGGGAGGGGATGTCCTGTCCTTTCAACAGAGCCCTGGACGGGACATCTCTTTACTTATTTATTTTATTTACTTTATTTGTATCCTGCCTTTCACTCTAATGGGGACCCAAAGGGCCTTACATCCTCCTCCTCTCCTCTGTTTTATCCTCACAACAACCCTGTGAGGTACTTTCGGCTGAGAGAGTACGGCTGGCCCAAGGTCACCCAGCGAGCCTCCATGGCACGAGTGGGGATTCGAACCTGGATTTCCCAGATCCTATTCTGACACTTTAACCGCTACACCACGCTGGTTTACCTGGGGATGTTATTGACCCCCATGGCCTGAAAAGCTTCAGGTGCCCACTTCCCCACAATAAGCCTCAATTAAAAGTACAAGACATTTTATTCCTCCAGGCTGTTGGCGACCCTGATTTGAGGAGTGATGAGGAGAATAATTCCTTCTGATAATGCCAGGTAAAGGGCGAGGCACAGTTTTGGATGTTGGGTTGTGGTTTTGACGGGGAAACCAGGGTCAGGGAGTGAGGTCAAGCCACAAAAGTTCTCCTAGAGAATTCCCCTGCCTCGAGGCTCTGCTTTTGTTGCCTGTACTCTCTTCCTCAGCAAGGTTAGCGTGGGTGCCTTCCTCTATTTCTTCCGACACTGGGGAAGCAAGGGGAGGGTGTGGGGGAGAGAGAGAGCCAGGGTGTCGGGCATCAAAGAATGGGACCTTGGGGGCCTGGATCAAAGGCGGGGGGAATATCTCCTCACACATCACAAATTTCATAATTTGAAGTCTCTGGTATCCTCCATGGTTTACACAGGTGCAGCAGTCCCGCTCGGAGGGGTTTGCTCTCCTGCCAGCACATGCAAATGGCTCCCCATGCGTGCCAAAAGCCTTCATGCGGGCCAGCTCTCAGAAGGGCGTGGAAATGTTTCGGCTGCATTATTATATGCAGTTAGGCTCTTTCTTGTCTGTTTCTTCATGACGACGACCCTCTTTTGTGTGGCGTTCGGGGCCACGCATCAGACGTGAGATCGTGCCCGAAACCATTCGTAGTGAGTGCGAGCCGAAATGAACGTTTGCACATGTTGAAACTGCCGAGGTGTCTTGTATTTACCGCTTTTCTGATCGGAGCATGAAATTTGAATGTGAAATCTTACTGCAGAATTGAAAGTGTGTGAGTTTGCCCATAGGCATGCTTAACTGTGGGGGGAAAAATCTTCTGTTTGGCTCGGTGGAATGGATTTTGGAATAAGCGCATGTGGATGCATTGGCATTTCTCAGAGGTTTTGGGTGGCATCAGATGTGAAATTGAAGAAGCTGTTGGCACAGCCTACCACTGCACACTAGCTATGAAATGCTCTCCTGTGCTTGGCACCATTGCATGGTAGCTATCAAATGCAATGAAATAAGAAAAAACATGTTGTTGACTCATGGCAACCCCATCCATGGGTGTTCCAGGGAAGAGACGAGCAGAGGTGGTTTGCCATTGCCTTCTTCTGCGTAGCCTTCTGTGGTGGTCTCCCACCCAAGTACTGGCCAATACTGCTTAGCTCCCAAGCCCCAATGAGCTCAGGCTCAACTGGACTATGGAGGTCATCGCTAATGAACTCAACCACATGCTAAGATCAAGTTCCTTCAGTGGGAGGCACCAGGGGACATCAACTATCGAATAATATTAATTTATTCCTTGGTTTTCTTATTGCGTTTATCATTCTCCTGTCTCAGAGATGGAGGTTTATAAAAATTATGCATGGGGTAGAGAGAGTTGACAAAGCAATTTTTTTCTCCCTCTCCCAAAATACTAGAACTTGAGGGCATCCACTGAAGCTGATGGGCAGTAGGTTCTGGACGGACAAAAGGAAATACTACTTTACACAGAGAGTGATTAAAATGTGGAATTCTCTGCCAGAGGATGTAGTGATAGTCACAGCAATAAACAGCTTTGAAAGGGGATTAGATGGTTTCATGGAGGATAAGTCTATCAGTGGCTTCTAGCCATGGTGACTGAGGGGAACCCCCAGGTCCAGAGGCAGTCAACCTCTGAATCCCAGTGCCAGGAGGAAGCATCAGGGGAAGACCTCGGCCTCTGTGCCCTGTTATTAGCCCTCTAGAGGAACTGGCTGGCCACTTTGTGAGACAGGATGCTGGACTAGATGGATGACTGGTCTGATCCACAACTCTTCTTGTGTTCAGGGAGACTCAAGGCAGATTACAGAATTAGAAAACATTTCTTTAAAAGGCCATATGTACAACAAATAATGGAATAAAACTGGATTATAAAACTAAAGAACCATGAGATTAAAATGGCATAATATTTCCAATAAATGACACAATATTACGTTGATTAAATGACACAATATTACATTTATTAAAATCATCACATACATTAAAACGACTACCCTAGTATATAATTTATAAAAAGTGCCTGTCCCAGTCTGTTTCTGTTTCTTTTTTTACTGTGCCACAGTGGCTAGCAAATCCTGTCAAATACTCAGTATTGGAATAGATAATGTAAGATTTGAAAGGCAGATGACAAATATTTGGAATTCAGAAAGATTAGAATGTGAGAGCAAATTCATGCCGGCTCTAGACAGAGGCTGAAGTTAGTTCCAGATTCCTTTATTTGGCTTTCCAAGGTTCGTTTGTTTGTTTCCAGAAGGGCAGGTGCCGCTTAAGGCATTGGGAATCAAGCACTCTGCGTTCCAAAATGAGCTTTGGCTGCTGCAGGGCAAATCACACATGCACAGCACCTGGAGATTGTGTGCCACAAAGAAACAGATGGGGAGGATAATACTGGCCTACCAGAGCAGGTCGTTGTGAGGATAACAAGATTGATATTGTGCTCTAAGAAAGAATGTGTCTGAGAATGAAGGTCAAGTTCACCCTTTCCCTTCTCCCCTGCATGTGGCTGAAGGACTGGTTTGTAACAACCTGCATTTGTGGTGATATTCAGAACAGGCAAAAATGACAGATTGTGTATGTGTGTGTATGTTGTTTTTGTATATCCAATCTCAATTCCAAGCCACAATTTGAGCACTTTCTAACTTTTTTTCTTTCCTTAAAAAAAAAACAAATTAATTCATCTTTAAACTTCCTGAGTTGTGATTTGGGAAGGCCCAGAGTTTATTTTGAGATGGAGAGCTGTTGAAATCCCAATTCTTTATTTGTGGGTGAATTACCAATGGCACTGAAATGAGATTAAAAACAATTTGGGGGGGAGAGCAGCTTGTGAGGAGCCTTTTATTTTTATTTTAGTTATTTGATTTGATTTGCATTATTTATAGTCCACCTTTCTTACAGTGATTTAAGGCAGGTTACAGACTGTGAGTCAGTACAATCAACAAAATGGGACATTCAATGACCAGTGTATTAGGATTTTAGAAGCCTGGAACCACCAGAAAGAACTGAAGCATGGCATAAGTATTCACATGACATACTAAGTGGCACAGAAATTACTTAAATACGATCTTACTTACAATAAGCCATAAGCTTATTGTAAGCTATATACAGCAGTATAGGCCACAGTAATGTCTCCAAGCAAATTTCTCCGCACACTCCCTCCCCCATGGTTACCTTCACGACAGCCTTGTGAGGTAGACTAGACTGGGAAGTTGTGACTGACCTGAGGGCTTCCAGTGATCTTTGGTGGCTAAGTGGGCGGTTTTGAATCCAGATCCCCAATCCTAGTCTTGGCACTCTAACCCAGAGGTGTCAGACTCATTTGTTACGAGGGCCGGATCTGACAAAAATGTCACTTTGTCGGCCTGGCATAAAATGTAATGCCAGATATTGGAGATGTAAACTTTATAAAGGACAGCAACTGGTAAGCTCCGAGTTGCTGTGTCTTCACTGACAGGCCCCCATGGGGAGGGTGATACCAGGGGTTCAAGCCAGAGATCGCCTGCAAAGCAGACCACCCCCCCCATAGGGTGGTGGCGCCCACAGGCCAAAGGCCGTCCAGTTGTCCGATGGGGAGGCAGGCACCACAAACATAAGGCAATACCCAGGCATGGCTTGGCAGCCGTGTTATCAGGAGATGTTATTTTCCTGGAAGTGACGTCACAGTGCATGTGATGTTGGCTATTTTTAAATTTTATTTATCTTACTACTTCAGACAGCAGTGGGCAACAAAGGTTGCCAATGGAAGGTTTCCCACCACAGACAAGACAATTTTTCTCCAGGCAGCTACCAACTCTACTCAATGCTTTAACCACTACATAACACTGCTTCTCGAAGGGAGCCCCCAGGAAACCGTCATCTAACAATATCAGTCAATGAGGAAACAACCACAGTTATTAAGAAACTGGTTTTGGCTTCAGTCCCCTTTGGCCAAACCCTTTCACTTTGATCAGACACCCACCTGCCTCACAATAATGTATACCCTTACACACCTATATAATTACCATTGTCAATGTTTAAAAATGGTTCTTATTTAAAATTTTAACCTGGCTTGTGACTGTTTCTGTTTTGATTTTTTTTTTACTGGTTTCTTGTGATTTAGGTCTGTTTGTTGCTGTAGGCTGCCTCACAGGTGTTGTTCAGGGAGGGAAGAGATAAATAAATTTCTCTGTTAAGAACAGCACTTAGCTCTTGAGAAAATTTTTGGCTACAAATACATGAAAAGTATTTTAGCTATTTGGCTACAAATGCATGAAATACATGGCTACAAACACAAATACATGAAAAGTATCTGTGTACTTCTGTGGGACAGGAATTCAGTACTTTTTGCTGGAGAAATTTTACTCAGGGTCCTCCAGAACCAATTTCCAAGGCTAGGCCTAAGTCCTTGGGTAAGTAAATAAAATGAAGTTGTGCCTGAACACCCGCAGAGCACCTCTCTTTTGTCAAATCAAGTGATGCATAAAAAACCAACACAGAGGTAGGGTTGCCAACTCTGGGTTAGAAATTCCTGGGAATTTGGGGGTGGAGCCTGAGAAGGGTGATGTTTGGAGAGGGGAGGGACTCCCAGTGGGGTATAATGCCATAGACCTCACCTCCAGAGTAGCCACTTTCTCCAGGGGGACAGATCTCTGCCACCTGAGGACCAGTTGCAAGTCTGGGAGGTTAGCAACCCAACATCGAGGTTATACTTTTTGCCAGCTTCAGTTCATGTTGTGGTTTTCCTGTATGCAAAGCATTTCCATGTAAAGAAATGCCTCAAACCCATGTATAGATCGTCACACACATAACACCAATTTCTGTGAACATGTTTGTATAGTGCAACACCGGGATTCATTTCTGTTCACATATCTCTCCCCCCCACCCCAAAGACCCAGTTCTGTTAACACACAACTTTTAACAAACACCCAGTTCACACACAACTTTTCATCATCCGTATAACCTCTGAAACATATGTGAACACATTGCTGAAACATACTGCCAAGTGAAATGAATGCCAAAAGACACTGTAATCTTATTTGATTTCATTCCCTGCCATGCAACATGATATTCTTTGGGAACGGAATTCGAATGGCCTTGATACAAACAGTTAATTACATTTTTATTGCTGTGTCTCACTTCTGGCCTGCCTTCTCCCTAAGGAGCTTAGGGTGGAATACATAATTCTCTCCCCGTTTTGTCTAGGTGGCAGCTTCACGGGCAGGGATCATCTTCTGTGACACTGGGAAGCTGTAGGAATCCCTGGAATTGCAAACAATTGCTAGAGCTACATGATTCCAGGGTTTTCCTGGGAAGTAGGGATGCCAGCCTCCAGGTGGGACCTGGGGATCCCCTGGAATTACAGCTCACCTCCAAACTACAGAGATCAGTTCCCCTGGAGAAAATGGAGGCTTTGGAGGGTGGACTCTATGGCACTGTACCCCACCAAGGTCCCTGTCCTCCCCAGGCTCCACCCCCAGATCCCCAGGAGTTTCCCAACCTGGATCTGGCAACCCTAACCCCCCCCATCCCCCATTGGTGGCCAGGGGGGACCTGACAACCCTACTGCCAAGCCACAGCCTACAAGCCCTGGGAGCAATTGGAGGGGCAGGCCCTGCTGCACCAGTGTTGAGCTGGGGCACCTATGTCACTTCCAGTTTAAACAGGAAGTGGCAGAGGGAGACACCACCAACTTTTTTTTCTCCTGCCAGTGCCCAGAGCAGCGGCAGGCAATGAGGGCTGCTGATGTGAGACCTTCCAGTATAGCAGCCCTAATGTTATCCTTGTGGTAACCCTGTGAGATGGGTGAGGCTGAGACAATGACTAGTTCTAGATCCCCAACAGTGTGATCCCAAACATTGAATTCAATGAGCTTAGAAGAGTGTAATGGCGTTTAGGACTGTGAAATGCTGAATAATGCCATTTCAGTCACCTTCAGCGAGTGTTTGCAAGTGGATTTTGCCATCTCACACAGTAAAATCCAGTTGCAAAGTGCACTAAAAGTGGATTGAAAGTGCATTATTTAGTGTGTGTGAAAGTGCTCTGGATCTCCTCAGTCTTCATCCAGTGTTCTAACCACTACACTGCGCTTTTATTGACTTTGTAACCAATCTCTGACTTTGTAACCAATCTCTTGCACAGTTTGGTGAAGAGGCTAAGTGCCCGGACTCTAATCTGGGAGAAAAGGGTTTGAGTCCCCACGCCTTCGCTTGCAGCTGCTGGGTGACCTTGAGCAAGCCATAGTTCTGTCAGAGCTGTTCTCACAAGGACAGATCTGAAAAGAGCTCTCTCAGCCCCACCTACCTCACAGGGTGCCTGTTGTGGGGAGGGGAAGGGAAAGGAGTTTGTAATCGCTCTGAGACTCTTGAGTGAATGGCGGGGTATAAATCCAATCTCTTCTCTTCTTCTTCTTCTTAATTTATTGAAGCAGTCTGTTTAAAACTATTTATTATAACATACATCACCCAGATGGGCACCGAGGTGGCATGCCCAGAATCCAGATAACCAGGCTGTATGGTAACCAAGGTATAAGGGAGGGGAGCGATTTTGCTCTTTTAACACTGTAGATAGGATTTGGCAGGGGAATCTTGTTGTGGAGTGGGGGAGAAAAGCCAACCCTGCTGAAATTATTTATTTCATTTAATTTATTTTCATTAATTTATTTATTTCAAATTACTTCCCCAGTTTGCATCATTTTGCCTCCATTTTTTCTCACAACACTCCTGTGAGGTAGGTTAGGTTGCATGTGTGACTGGCACAAGGTCATCCAGCAGATGGCACAACAGATTGGCAATTCAAACTTCAATCTCCCAGCTCTTAGTTCAACACTATAACCGCTACACCATGGTGCAAGGGACCTATCCTCCATGTCCTGTTTTTGTCTTGCTGGTTCCAAAAGAAATAAAAACAAAGGTGTTAGTTAGTTAGTTAGTTAGTTAGTTAGTTATTTCACTGGGCTTCTAGCCCTCCATACCCCACAAGCAAGCTCAGGGCGGGTTACAACAAATAATAATACATGATCCAACTTCTAAGGGATGCCTCTGCTGCCTCTGGGTTCACCTGACCGATGGCTCCCAAGCTGCTGTATGGAGGGAGTTGTTCGGGGATTCAGACATCTGAGCATTCAAACACCCACCTCTGTACTCTCTTCCCGTATTCTGAAATGCTACTGTCCAGTTTCAGAGGGATCCAGTCACCTGACCAGCGCTCCAATCCTTTTTTTTTTTTTTTTAAATTTTTATTAATTTTATCTATATCTAATTCTACAACGCTACTTTTCTATGCTATGTTTACCTTATACAGAGTGTGCTTTATCATTTGCTTAATATTGCTATGCCATTAATACATATGAAGCGTTTTAAACCTTGGCTAATATTTAGATAAAATTGTTACTGATGATACATGAAAAATAAAAAAAAGCTGTTTGACAGACATGCTCTTTTGAAGGAATGCTTAATTATACACATAATCTATTATATATAAGTGCAGTTTCAAAAAACATTTCAGCCTTTATTTCTTCTTTCGTCCTTTTCTTGTCTTAACAGTCTCTTCTTGTACTTTTGGGGCTGCTGCTCCCTTTTCCGAGTCAGACGTTTCTTCTTCGCTCTTTGAGCTATCAAATCCATACATACTTTCTTGCGATGCCAGTGAACCATCTGAGTCTTTCTCTTTTTTCTTTTCTTTGCTTTTTTCCAAAAAACTTTTCGCCTGTTGGACAGAGTCAATCTTGTATTTCTTGTTTTTGATGCTGAAGCTCAGTCCTTCCGGAACATTCCACCTATAGATAATAGATTCAGACTGTAGCCAAGATGTCAGTTTTCCATAGGCTTTCCTTCTTTTCCTTATTTCAAATGGGATGTCTTTCATCACTTTAACTTCTTTTCCTTTGATCTTCAGAACTGCTTTATTTGTGGTCCTGAGCACCACATCTCTTGTTGACTTTTTGGAGAACCTTATCTGAATCTCACCAGGCAGGCTTTTCTTTTTAGTATAATCTGGATAGGTTCTGTAAACCATATCCATATCGCTTTTTATTTCCGCTGCTTTTAAGCCCGTCACTGGTTCAAGCGCTTCACTTAACAGATTTTTAAGGTCTTCTCCTTTATCCTCTGGTACATTCTGAAGTCTTAGGAAAAAATTCGATCTTTCCATCTGAAGTTTCAAGAGCTGATCAGAATGGAAGGCCTTTTCTTTCTCCGCTTTTTGTAGTCTTGAATCATGATTTTTAACTGAAGTCTTAACTTCCAGAAGTTCTCGCTGCAGCTTCTCTGTAGTTTTATTCGACTCCTTCAGGTCCAATTGCATCTTGTCCATCTTAACGTTGAGAGCTGTCATTTGGTCCACTAGAGGTCGCAATAACGAGGAGAACACCGTGCTCATCTCCGTGGTATCAACCTTTGAACTCGGAGCTGTACTTCCTAGTTTGGGGGAAGGTTTCGGTTTCCCCGCCATTGTTGAGACTGTGCTTCTTTGTTGATAGTTAGATAAGATGGACGAAAGGAGCAAATTCCACGACTGTGCTTATATCTTTTTAAAGTTCATATCCTCTAAAGAGCGATGCTGCCATCAAGCAAGCCGAACATACGTTTTTTCATACAGTAACGCCACGTAAAGAGTCCCGTAAGTACGCCAGTCTCGAGGGGGGGGGGGTTTACTCCACCCGCCTTTCCCGCTGTATTCTGTTTCTTTTTACTTCAGACTCACTGTTTCTCCAAGCGTAACTGTCAGTTCCAGCCTCATTGCTTCACACTCTCTGCTGCTTCTCGGTTTTGCGCTTTTAGCCATACGGCTCCCACGGACGGGGGAACCTATGGGGGTGATGAAAGGGGACCTCAATCCCTCGATCGCCACCGTAGGGAGAGATCCCCCTCGTGCCACCCCAGGCAGAGCCCCTTCACTAGGGTCTCTGGGGGCTCGGCACCGGTCCGAAGCCCCTTCTTCCCGCCGGGTACGGATCGCGCTCCCCGCTAGTGCGGAGGAGCGCGTCCGCCATGGTCGCAAATCTTGCCGGAAGTCGACCAGCGCTCCAATCCTTGACTGTCCGATCTTCTGTGTTTTGGCCCAAAAGGAAGTTCTATCAAGTTAGATGATTGCAGCATGCAGTTCTTAAAACGCCTGGGCCTATCTTGATTTCTCGTAATGTACTAATGTAAAGGTCTTTTGCTCTTGCTTCAGCCAGAGGATATTGAACAGTCCCTGGAGGGGGGGTGGGCTGTGGCTCAGTGGAAGAGCCTCTGCTTTGCACATACAAGGTCCCAGGTTCAATCCCTGGCATCTCCAGTTAAAAGGACAAAGTGGTAAGTGATGTGAAATACCTCAGCCTGACACCCTGGAGAGCTGCTGCCAGTTGGGTATAGTGGTTAAGAGCGGTGTAGTGATTAAGAGCAGCAGACTCTAATCTGGAGAACTGGGTTTGATTCCCACTTCTCCACATGAAGCCAGCTGAGTGACCTTGGGTCAGTCACAGTCCTCTCAGAGCTGTTCTCTCAGAGCTCCCTCAGCCCCACCTACCTCACATGTGGTGTCTGTTTTGGGGAGAGGAAGGGAAGGAGATTGTAAACTAGTCTGAGACTCAAAGTGAAGGGAAGGGTATAAATCCAACTCTTTAGCTCAGGTTTAGAAGAATTTGCTGAAGCTTTTTGGGCTCTGACTGTTTTGGGTTCCCCTTTCTCAGCCACAATCCTGACTGTTCCTTTGCTTCTACGCAATCTGTCCCGTGTCTCTTAATTTTTAGCACTGCAGACTTTCATTTCCTTCTTTTGCCTTTTTGTGAGCTAGTACACTGGTATCTGCAGCAGGTGTCTCGGTTGAGTAACTGTTGGTTTGAGGCTAGAATACCCCAAGCTGCTCTCCTGTTTATTGAATACTCTTGTAGAAATGCATAGAATGTGCATAGATAAACAGGTGGCTGAGGGTTCAGGGTACATACCAAATGAAGAAGATGCTTTCTCAGGGATGCAGTTGGGTGTGTTACTGCAGGTATGCATGTTCAAAAATCTGCAGGCAGCTTTCCATTTTCAGCAAATTTCTGCAGAAAGTCCATCTGAATCTTAGGAAAAGTCACCATCTAGCAGAACTTCCCTTTGTTTTAGCCTTGGCTGATGCTCCATGCACATAGTAGAAACTTGCACTCAGCAGGACTTTCTCTGTGGTAGCCCCATAAATCTATGATTATCTCCCTAGAAAAGCCCACCTGGAATTTTCTGTTCAGTGCACCAAGTCAAACTGGTGATGGTGAAGAAGAAGAAGAGAAGAAGAGATTGGATTTATACCCCACCCTTCACTACCCAAGGGAGTCTCAGAGCGGCTTACAAACTCCTTTCCCTTCCCCTCCCCACAACAGACACCCTGTGAGGTAGGTGGGGCTGAGAGAGCTCTGAGACAACTGTCCTTGAGAGAACAGCTGGTACAGAGCTATGGCTTGCCCAAGGTCATCCAGCAGGTGCAAGTGGAGAAGTGGGGAATCAAACCCGGTTCTCCCAGATTAGAGTCCGCGCACTTAACCACTACACCAAACTGGCTCTCAAAACTGGTGGTGGTAGTGGTAATGATGATGATGATTCCTGTTTTAGCTCTTGCTTTTAAACTGAGCTGGTTTGTATCATCCTTCCATCCATGGTATCAATTACTTGCTTCAGGATCTGGATGTACTTATGCACGAGTGCTCCGCTTGCTGTTGCACTGCATTCTGGGTTCCGTAGTCTTAAATTGCCATAAACACGCCTTGTTCTTGAAAGTATATGTTTTAGTGATGTGGAGGAATATGAGTCTCTTTGAAAAGTTTACGTTATTTAGAGAATGTTGACCCTTTGGCTCTTGCGTATGAATTACTGTCGACATGAATGAAGTTGGTTTGATGGAAAGAGTTTTGAGAGAAAGAAATATTAGCATAGTTCTAGTCAGGGTTGCTGACTCTGGGGTTGGGAAACTGCTGGAGATTTGGGGATGGAGCCTGGGGAGGGTGGATTTTGGGGAGGGAGCTGATACCAGACCATGGGATGTGCTTCCCCTCCTCTCCATTGCTCTATCATTTGCTTTTTATCTCAAAGGAATGGAAGCAAAAGGAGCCCTAGGCCTCATATGCAGATAGACATATACAGTGTGGGCCAGAGGTGCTGCATTTTGATACTTTGGACTTGGCTTAGAGCCTAAATGATTGGCTATTCCTGTTCTGAGAGCAAGAGGCTGAAATTCTTTTGAGCATCCTCACAAGAAAGGAGGCAGGAAGGTGGGTATATAGTTTTAGATTGTGACTTCCAAAGTGGACTAAAATTAAGTATTCACTGACTCTAGCAACCAGTCTATGTAACCCTTAATTTATTCTCTTAAATAGCAAGCAATGGTATTTAGCTTTTGAACTGTGTCTGTTGCGCATACACAGTAGCTACTTTTCATAACGACACTTAAAAGCACATATTTGTAGGGCATACCAAAAATAACTTGGGAGAAATCAGACTCGTCTATTTGGGCAAATACTACGTGCTGTAAAAGGTTTCTGAAATAAGGACGCACACATAAAAGCTTTGACAGGCTCACTGGCCAGGAGTTCCTGCTCGCGTGGTTTAAGAAATCAATAACAGCATATAACATTTGAGGCAGAATATATAATAATGCTATAATTTCCCTGTCAACACAATTGATCTGTTTCTACTTGAGATTCTGCCGTGCTGGATCAGCATGTTTGTTTTTAGTAAGCATCGATGAGGGCTATATGTATTCTGTGCTAAGTAGTACTAGTAACAAACATCATCATCAATATATCTAATTCTCAGTGTGGCCAAATTTGTGGATACTTCAGTCCAGGGACTGAAGCCATGAATGGACATGACAGGTCTTTCTACAAATCTGAAAAACACTCCAGGCTTACAGAAAAAAATGAAATAAAAAAAATACATTTGGGGATAACTCACCTCCCCCTCCAAAAAAAGTAATAGAAGCAGCACCTGTAGTTTTAAGAAACAATTGCCATCAGTGGCTGTTGCCAGGCAACCACAACAGTATCACCAGCCTTCCAGGCCTGGTTTCTGTCAGTAAAAGGCAGGGGTCAGGGCCAGGTTCAACAGCAACCACCAGCAACTTGTTACCAGCTAACTTGCATGATTCACTCAGCCCAGCTGCTTGCTACTGTTCAGTTGCAGCCACCCCACAAAAGCCAGAGAGGACTGGTGTTACTTGTGGATTTTCCCTGGAACTGGAGTCAGTCCTCTCTAGGAATCACTGAAAACTCTATGGTAAGACAGCCTTTTTTTAAAAAGTCCTCCTCCTCCTGCTGTTTAGAGAAGGTACACAGACCATCATTGAGAGGGCTGCCCTTTGCCCTGCATGGCGTATTGTAACTATGGTCCCTTGGTACCCTGAAAATTAACATTTATTATAATAGATTTGCCATTCTGTTTTAATTACCATGTATAAAATATCGTATTTTTGGCTCCATAAGACGCACCTGACCATAAGATGCACCTAGCTCTGCTCGGTGCCGTGGCTTGGGAAAGGTGAGGGGGGTTTAAGACACACACACTTTTCCCCCCACTTTTTTTGGGAGAAAAAGTGAGTCTTATGGAGCAAAAAATACAGTATATGTTCCTCCACCAGGGACAGTTAATATATGTTCCTCCACCAGGGACAGGCCCCCAAAGTTGCTCCTTTAACCCCATGTGCCATACAGTGGATGATTTCTGCCAAACAAACTGGCCATTTCTCTTCTGACTTCAATAACCCTGCTTCTGACCTCCTGAAGAATGTAAACATGGCCTAAATCATGGGCACAGAAGTGTGGCTCTCAAACAGTGTTCCAGGAACCCTGTGATTATCTGCATTTCTCACTGAAGGCCAAACAACACATAATATTGTTAGAGATCGGTGACTGGACCTCTGAGCCAGTGTAATTTCATACAGAGGTTCCAGTGTCCACATATGTAGTGCTTAGGCATGCTAATCTCCAGGTGCAGCCTGGAGATCTCATGAAATAACAACTGATCTCCAGACAACAGAGATCAGTTCCCCTAGAGAAAATGGCTGCTTTGGAGGGTGGACTTTATGGCATTGTAACACAGTAAGCCCCCTCCACTCCACAAACCCTTCCCTGGCACTGACCCCAAATCTCCAGGAATTTCCCAGAACTTTGGCTGCCGATCTCCAGGTAGTGGCTGGAGATTTCCCGCTATTACGTTATTTCCAGGTGACAGAGATCCATTCACCTGGAGAAAATGGCTGCTTTGGATGGGGGACTCTATGGCATTATGTCCCAATAAAGACCCTCCCCTTTGCAAACCCTGCCCTCCTCAGACTCCACCCCCAGAGTCTCTGGGTATTTCCCAATCCGGACCTAGCAACCCTGCCCAGAACAGATCAGTAACACCTGTGAAGGAAAGGGCTTCATTCTCTCTCCGCGCCCCATACTATTTTTCTGACCTGAAAGGATTGAGGGGGAGTTGTTTGGCTTGTTGGGGGAAACCCACATGTATCTTAGGGAACACAGCTGCCCTGTGAGGGACTCAATGAAACTGCTGAGCAGTTGGGTTAGAACGGATGAAAGGAAGTACTTCTTCACTCAACTAGTGATTAACACATGGCATTCACTGCCACAGGAGGTGGTGGCGGCGACAAGCATGGACAACTTCAAGAGGGAATTGGATAAACATATGGAGCAGAGGTCCATCAGTGGCTATTGGCCACAAGGTATAGATAGGAACTCTCAGTCTGGGGCAAGTGATGCTCTGTATTCTTGGTGCTGGGGGGGCAACAGTAGAACAGCTTCTAGTGTCCTGGCCCCACTAGTGGACCTCCTGATGGCACCTGGTATTTCTGGCCACTGTGTGACAGAGGGTTGGACTAGATGGGCCATCGGCCTGATCCAACACTGGCTTCTCTTCTGTTCTTAATATAGATCAGACCTGGTGGGGAAGATGGCTTTAAGTCTTCCGCCCTGCACCATTTCCCCATCCTTCAACCTGGTTAGCTAGGATAAGAGGAAAAGCTGATAGCCATTAATATCCATGCCTTTTTATTTTCCCCTATCAGGGCCAAAAGCAACCTGGAGGAGCCAGTTGCAGTCGATGAAAAGGCATAAGGGGAAATAACTATTTTTAAACACTTGTCCAGAGCCACAGCTTTGGTCTGTTTCACTCTGTTCCCACACATACACACACACACACACCATTGTCACTGGTGGCTTGTTGTTGGGGCTAAATTGTATATTGCAGGATCTGGCCACAAATTTCCCATCATCACACATAGTACCTTGGCCCTCAGAAGGTCCATGATGGCAGGCGAGCTCAGCCTGCCATCACTGAACTTGGGATGCATTTCTGGACATGCTCACATTTATTTTAATTTTCATTTAAAACTTTTGTATGTCGCATTTACGCCCCATCGGGGTCCCCAAGGCAGCAGACATTTTTAAAAATCTGAGAAATTTAAAAATACAGCTGAAATTATGAAATAATTCAATTAAAATATGTAAACAACACTAGTAGGAAGGTTAATAATCATTATAGTGCTATGCCAGATGATACAACAAAAGTCTTCACCTGCTGGCAAAAGACACTGATGGAGGCAGACAGATAGATCTTCCTGGGGAGGGAGTTCTAAAATTTTGGTGCCACCACCAAGAAGGCCCTTTCTCAGGTTGCCAGTTGAGCCCTTCCCATGGACTCTGTATTGTTGAAAACAGCCTGGAGGAAAAAATGTCCTCTCCTGTTAATAGAGGCTTAACATTTAGAAATGGGAAGTTGAAACTTTACACGGTAAATAAAATGCCTTGGTAAATAACGTCGGATTAAGCCTCTATTAAAGAGGCAGGACATTTTTTCCCCTCTCAGTTGTTTGATTAAGCCTCTGTTAAAGAGACAAAACATTTATTTTTCTTTGGCTGTCTTTGTCAAACCTTGCATGGACTGAAAGCACCCAAGGCCTTCTGGGATTCTCTCCACTGAGCTGGGATTCTCTGGCATATCCGTAGTTAATTCTCAGCATCTAAGGGCACTTTAACTCAAAGACATTATCCCATTTTGTGTCAGGTTCAGGTCCAAATCTTGTAAAAGCAGGGTGAAATCGTTTCAAAGGGGGCACTTCCAGAGAGGCTCCTTAAACTGTATGCCAAACACATTTGGGTCAGGTTTTGAATGTCAATTGGTGTTGCGTTTTCCTGCAGCATCCATTTTTTTTGGTTGTTGTTCTTTCCTGGTTCTGAGCTCTACTGATACATCATTATAGCAAAAAACTTGCTATGGTTCTTTTAAAAAGTAGAAAAGGTTAAAGAGGTTTATTACAAAGCGCTACAAGCAGTTCAGGTAGCAACTCAAAACCTCAACCACACAACAAGACTTAAAGAAAAGCGATTTTACAAAAAAAGAAAAGAAAAAAGGATTGAACCTTCATAAAAAACAGAACACTTGGCATTTAAGACATCTGAAATGGAAAAGAAAATGAACTGTTCCCCATCAGAATCGGCAGCGGTTTAAAGAGCTTGCCTGTCTGAAATGTTTTTTTTAAAGAAGTTGTGTATCAGATACCAAAATGGATTAAACAGCCCATCTGAAAAAGATCTAAATCGATACAAGGTAGGCTCCCGGTCTGCCAGTAGGCCTGAAGGAAAAATGGCCTGCGCTTTTAATGTGTAGAAACGGGCTGCAGAAGGTTTTCATGGCACTGAGGTAAATAACATCATTGGGTGAAGATAACATCCCATGAAGCCTCTGTTAAAGGGACGGCCACACTTTTTTCTTCAGGCACCTGGCAACTAGCAGGTTCCCCTGAAAGTGAATGTTAGAATAATCATTTTTGTGGAAGGCCAGGTGCTTTCTCTGCCTTAACCGGGGGCCTCCTCCAGTCTCCGGTAGCGGACCGACTCTCTGGAGTCCTGTTTCCCTCCCACTTTTCCAAATTTCCCCTTCCCTTTTGGCTTGGGCCACAGCCTTGTTGCGCTTTTGCCTTTGTGAGATTGACACAGACTTGCCAGACACATGGTTTCCACATGTTCTCCACATTTCCCCCCCAAATGGCTCTTCTTTTACCATGTGGTGACCTTCCTGACATTAAACTTCTTTTTATTTTTTTGGCCCGCAGTTTATTTTCTCTCCCTGCCTCTTTTTCTGTCATGCTGAACACTCTTATTTTCCAAAAGTATGTCTCTCTCTTACAAAAGTGTTTACCCAGGACCGGTTTACAGGGGTAATTTTCCCACCAGAAGAGGCAGGGCAAATAACTTTACTACTGCTAAATCACCAGCATCATAAAAATAAAAAAAAAAGCTGGGAATTTAGCAAGGTAATGATCGAAACAGACAAGAGCTGTGATTGATTGGGCACGCTGAGGCCACAATTCAAAGAAACATCTAAGGAAGCGTTTAACATTTAACATGAGATTATCTGAACAGGGATTCAGTTCCTGAAAATCAGGTTCTGTGGTCTCAGCTGTGTACTTTAGCTTATTCTTAACAAGCATGTGAATAGTCCCAAACCAGCAAAAGGGGAAAGGGGGGGAGAGAGTTAAGGTGTGGGCGAGCTAGTGGTGGGATGAGTAGAAAGATATACTCTCCTGCTAAAAATCTTTATTTAAAAATCCAGGACAAGCTCTGTCTTATGTTGCCTACTTTGGAGAATTCGGGTGAACACCAGAATGACATGGGGAGGGGCAGAGGCTTCTGGGACCCACCCAGACTGAGGGCCCAGTGGCAGCCAGGCCTATAACTCAAATATTGGTCATTCTCTCTTTGTAACATGAGAGCTCCCTTGAGCACAGGGATGTTGAAGTGAAATGCTGTATGCCAGTTCAGGACATAATTCTGTATTTAATCAAGCTTAAAATAGTAGCTTGAACCTTGGATCTGTGTTGGGGCCCCAAGAATTGCCAGCCAACAGTTGGCACCCGGCAGGGACATAGGGGGAAATGTTGGTGCGACAGTGTTACCTCACTTCTGGGGGAAACCTGTAAGTGACTTAGGTTTGCCAACCTTTAGGTGGGGCCTGGAAAACTCCCAGAACTGATCTCCAAACTACTATACTGCCATTAAACTTGATGGTTGACCTCGAGCCAGTTCCTCTCTTCCTTTTAGCCTAACCTTGTAAGGTTGCAAGAATAAAATTTATTTATTGGGATATTTATATCCCATATTTCCCTTCATGGGGACCTGAAGCTACTTATAAAATCATTCTCTGATCTAGAGATCAATTGTGCAGACCTGTTGTTTGAATGCGGCAAAATACCAGGAGCCAAATGGGATTGTGGTGCAGCCTGCCAAACTATTGGAAGGAATGTGAGCCTCATGCTTTCCAGGGAGATGCGACGGAGCTCTTTGTACTCTCCCCAGCTGCGATTGAGTGGACTGAAAATTTAGATATTAGTATTTAGGGGGATTGTCGGGTCATTCTGCATACCCATTGTATCAACTTGGATACGTAATTTATATTACTGTATGCTTCCTGTGTGTAACTCTGCTATTCAATACATAAATAATACATCATTCTCTCCTTCATTTTATCCTCACAACATAATGGCGACAACTCTGTGGAGTAGGTTAAGCTGAAAGAAAGTGACTTTTCCATGGTCACCCAGTGAGCTTCCATCACAGAGTGCGGATTCAAGGCTGGTTCTCTCAGATCTCAGTCTGACACTTTGAAAACAGGGAAGGGACAGCCTACTATGCCACGCTGAGCTTTTTAAAGAAGACCAGGAGAAGTGTGATAAACAGATAGCATCACCATGTGTTTTACACACATCCATACACACAAACCCCGACTGGGGTTAAGGTAGGTAGCCATGTCTGTCTGGAACAGCAGAACAAAGTTTGAGTCCAGTGGCACCTTTAAGACCAACAAAGTTTTATTCAGTGTATAAGCTTTTGTGTGCAAGCACACTCCCTCAGATACAACCCCAACTTGGGTTGTTAGATATTCGGTAGGCTGGCGAAGGGAAAATAAAGGGGGGAAATCACTGTCAATAAAACCATGGAGTTTCTTTTGATTCCTAGAGTGGTATGATATCTAGGATTGTCAGCTCCAGGTTAGGAAATATCACATCCCAACCTGTTGCCCTGTGACTTAATTTTAGACCCTGACCTACCAGCTGAAGGCCACAGTGTCAGTTTCTGAAACAATCTCATGTTAGGACCAGTAGAGACAGAGTAAAACAATCTCAACATTGCTTTGTCCATGTACTGAGATTTACGGAAGTCCACACAGCTGCTGCCAACACCTGAAAACATGAAGCTGCCTTAAACCAGTAGAGACTGTAGGTCTATCAAGGTTCGTATAATCTCCTCTGCAGATCTGGCTTTATGAATAAGTGTTCCCTGATCCATCCACGAATTCTGTCAAGCAGATTCAGTTCCTGGATGAAATTTAAATTCTCAGGCATGTGGGACTGGGATCAGGACCCATAGGAAGAGGGGAATTAAGCCCCACTACGATGCCATTTTTCTAGAGCTGAAACAACCCCAGGAACCCAACATTTGCCCCATGGGGGAAGTTTACATCTGTATACACAAGTTACCCCATTGGGGCAAGCAGCATCTTCCTGAGGCCATTTCAGGTTGGGAAAATGCCATGGGTGGGGTGTTGTGTGTGTGTGTAAAGTGCCATCAAGTCACGGCTGACTTGTGGCAACTACAGCAAGGAGCTTTCAAGGCAAAGGAGAAACAATGGTGCTTTCTTCAGTCAACCAGTGCTTTCTTCAGTCTTCCTTGGAGGTCTCTCATCCAAGTACTGACCAGGGCTGACCCTGCATAGCTTCCGAGATCTGACAAGATCGGGCTGTACCATCCGTTATGCCTCCTGAGGGGTGGTTAAGCCCCTGCAAATCGTGATCCTGATTGGAATCAGGCCCCATTCACCAACCACGAAGGGTGGCTTGGAGTTTTCCTGGAATTACAAATGATCTCCACATCACAGAGATTCATTCCCTGAGTGGAAATCGCAGCTTCCAAGCGTAGACGTGGTTTCCCATCCTTGCATCACTTCCCTTCCACTCGCCAAATTCCACCCTTCCCTGGCATTGGCCCGCAAGTCTCCAGTAATGTCCCAAACCAGATTTGGCAACCTTACTGGATCATCTAATTTTCAACTGGGAACTCCCAGTGCAGATCTCCGTCATAGGACCCAGGGCAATTCTCCAGACAGACCCTGGAACTACCATGTAGTTGGGTCTTGTCCAACAGCCACTCTCCAGGCAGAGGTCTTTCCCATCACAGATTACTTGTAGATATGCCAGGGACCGAACCTGGGACACTCTTAGCCCTGGGCCACATTGCACAAATTCTGGACACACCCGTTTGCTTGTGAGAAATGTCACAAATGATTTCTTAGCCTACGAAGAAAACTGAGAAAACACAACAGCAGTGTTTCCCACAGAGGGGCCATAACTTTGCCTTCTTAAACTGTCTCGCAAAAGCAACAAAAAAAAGGGAGCAAATCTGAAGCTAAAGCTCAGCCCAACCAATTTACAAATGGGTAAAGATTTTTGTAAATCCGGCCTATGGAGGACCTCCTTGGAACTCTACCCAGAACAGGTTTGTGGTCGCGTCAGGAAATCTATCAAGCTTGTTCCCTTGTAATGATTCTTTGAAAGAATTCCACCTTATTAGGCTTGCGCTAATCCACAAACCAATTGAGGCTGTGCGATGCCACGCCTTCCTTTTTAAAGTAAAAGTGGTTTTTATGTTATTTTTTAAATCAGTGTTTCTGTGTCGCTTGCTCTCTGCTTTCCTTTGATCTCATTTGCAGCCCCAACTTAATGGTAACTTAATCCCCATCCGTTGCTGTCTCTTTTCATGGAAGATCTCTAGTACAACTCTACAGCCTGGGTTCAATGATAGACTTTTTTTATCCCCTGTGCGAAAGAAAGAAAGAAAGTGGGGAAGCTGTAAGAATGGATCCGAGAGATTGTTTGCTGTGCGGATGACTGTGATGTTGCCATGGAAAAACGCTGGAAGCCTTCAAGGGAGAGTTTGTGTTTTGTTGGGCCTCCGGCCAAGCTGGTTTGACTTATTACAACTGTTGTGAGCGAAGGAGGCCGTGCAGAACTGTATCCATGTGAATCAAAACCGAGGGGCGAGGAGGAGCGAAGCTGCCGGCTGGGGAGGGGGGTGGGTGGGAAGAGGATTGCTTTAATCTGGGCCGGGCTGGGGCTGAGATTCCACAATGCTAAATCTGCATTTCAATAGATACAGGATTTGGGGAGGGGGGCGGGGAATGGCATTTGCTCACTTGTGAATTCATTAAATCCTCTTTTATCTGCAGGAGGGGTTGGTGGGGACACAGCCAGTGTTTGGATAATAAGACTGCTGGATAAACTACGGTTGTTATTTCTTAGGCTGTTATTAACATGGATCCACAGTTTGGGGGGGGGGGGGGGGGGAGGCGTACCACTACCTTCCTCTAAGACGGGAAAGGCCTGTGTACATATGCATAGGATTAGCCATGTGCATTCTGGCTAATTTATAAAGACCTGTCGAACTTCAGCAGTTTAAACTTTAAAACTGAGTCTTGCAAACTGAGGGCTGTGGCTTCCTTTATATACCTACTACCAATCTTTATTTTTTGAAAAGCTGTCAAAAAGCACTCCAGCTGTAGGCGTGTGGGCAAGATGGTGGGTGCAAGGGGACAATTTTATATTTTATACTGATCGATTTTAGTGTGTATTTATTATGTTGTTAGCTGCCCTGAGCACACCAAATGGCGGGGAGGGTGGGATATAAATGCAAATATAAATAAATATAAATATAAAATAAATATGGAGCCTTTTTTGCCTCTGCATGCACAAAGGCAATGAGAGCACAATGGACAATTGTCCCCATGTGGAAGTAACTTTAGACGTTGTCAAGAAATTGGCCTCCTTGCTGTTTCTTGGCCTTTTCAAATTTTGCTTTTAAAAGTTTGGTTCAGGCTTGTGGCCTAGTAGGGAACTTACTGATCTTGCAGTTTCAAAGAGTGCGATATAGATGGGAGTTAGACACAGGTGCTGGTTATATCACTGGGGCCTGGAGGCTTCAAGGCCAAGAGAACCAGAAGGGAATTTCACCTTCATATTCCATCTGAGTGGAAGAAGGTGGCTTGCTTCATTGGGTCTACATGCAGCTTCATAGTCTGTGGTGCCATGCTAGCAATACAGCTGATTGGCCAGGTCACCTGCTTAGCAACACAGCTGATTGGTCAATTAGGATGAGGCCAACTTTGCCAGTTTGGCATAAAGGAAGAGCTTTCATTCTACTTGGTAGCCTTTTTCTGGATACCTGGCCTGTGGGTCATCCTTTGGACCAGGTTGAGCCTTGCTTGGCCCAAACACCTGCTCTTGGACTTTGGGGCTCTGAAACTGTGTTTCGACTCTGTCTTGGTCTGGTGAAGTAAAACCTGGATAAGAATGCTCCCTCTAAGCTGTGGAGTCTTGTGAGCAAAAATTCTACTTTGTGACCTACTGGCGTTAAAGTTGTGAGCGAGCAACTTGGCTACTGCATAAATTAGTTTGCTCTGGAGCCATCTTTCCTGAGCTGAGACAAAAACGTGTGAGCCAGAGGCTAAAAAACTGAGCGCACACAAAACTCAGCTTAGAGGGAACACTGGAACCAAAGTATCTTAGGTTAGTTATTTAGCTTTTATTATTTTATCTTGGCTGTCAACTGCTCCTATATGTATATTTTCCTGGACATTTCTTTTAATAAACCTTGTTAATTATATTTTGTGATGTTCTTTGGGTTTTGGGGCTTCAATCTTAATCCAGTACTTTGGGCCTTCATTGGCTACAGCTACCAGAACAAGCTTTCCTGTGCATGCACGCTTCTTCAAATACGAAGAAGTATCTGACAAAGTGTGCCTGCACACAAAAGCTTATACCCAGAATTAAACTTTGTTGGTCTTAGAGGTGCCACGGGACTCAGACTTCATTCGGTTGCTTCAGACCAACGTGGCTACTGACCTGAATCTACAGCTACCTGCAGAATTGTTTTTGGAAGTCAACTTGCAAGTGTCAGGTGTCTTGATTTAGATCCAGGAGGGCTGGAGACTCTGTCCCATGGTTTCTGGCTGGCCAGTTAGTAAAGGAACTGGAGGGGGCTTGCTGCTCAAGGGTCATGAGGATTCACTCCCCAGCCTTTAGGCATTTTGCTCTTGTCTAATCTGTCACCCTTAAGGAGACTTTTTGACAGATGTCACCTGACACAGTCTCCTATTCCTGACTCCTTGGCAAATAAGTGAGTTTCATTTTGTGTTTTCCCTGTTGTTTTGCTGGGTTTTTTGATGCTGGTTTAATTGATCTCTTATCATCGTACAGCATCTTCGGAACAGGTTTGCCAACGTCCAGGTGTGGCCTGGGGATCCCCTGGAATGACAGCTCATCTCCAGACTACAGAGATCAGTTCCCCTGGAGAAAACGGCTGCTTTGGAGGGTGGGCTATGTGGCATTATACTCTGCTGAGGTCCCTCCCTTCCTCAAACCCTGCCTTTCCCAGGCTCCACCCCGAAGCCTCTAGGAATTTCCGGAATTGGAGTAGGCAACCATATTTGAGAACTTTTTTTTTCTTGCACGACCATATAGGAATAATTTCAAATAATAACTTTTTTCTAGAACCAATCCCTAGTTCAAGTGATTTGTAATCCTTGAGCATATCCTGAAGAAATCTTGACACATCACAGCTAATCTCTTTGTTGCAGGGGTCATTGGCTTAAACCCCCGGAACAGTTCTCTTGCAGGTACAAGGAGCTGGCATGTAGGAGCAGAGTTCAGATTTATTGCTGTGGTACCTTGTCACGGCCTCCCTCCCAGCAAATCATTTTTGCCGATGGAGCAAAGCTCCAAACAGAAGTGTTCCACCTCCACCTCGATCTGTTAGTTTAAAAAGACAAGAATACCGTTCTTTAAATAAATAAGATTTAGCAAAAAAATTAAGAAACTATCATAAATCAGATGCTGGCTAAATAGAACAAAATGTGCCTTATTTTCAACTTGGGAAGCAGCCTGTTTTTACTGCAGGTTTGCTAATAGTATAAACAGTCCCCTACTCCCCCACCACTGAATGACCCTTCCAGTTAATGTGTGCTGTTTGTGCGTCTTCCAGATGACAACACCACAGCAAGTGTATCCTTTGCACGTAGATGGCAGTATTCCAGCACCCAACTTGCTTAAAGTGCTCAGGGCCTGTGATTTCCCCCACCCCACTACCATTTCACATTTATTTGCTTCATTTACAACCAACGTTTCTTTCCAGTGGGGACTCAAAGCAACTTACATTGTTCTCTTCTTCTCCCTCTGACCTGGATAGCCCAGGCTAGCCCAGTCTCATCAGATCTCAGAAGCTAAGCAGGGTTGGCCTTGGCTTGTATTTGAAAGGGCAACCTCCAAGGAATACCAGGGTCATGACACAGAGGCAGGCAATGGCAAACCACATCTGAAATGTCTCTTGCCTTTACAAAAAAAAACAAGTCTAGTTCACCACCTAGTGGTGCCTAACACTAACGAGCTAGAACTTCTGGCTGCCAGACAATCTGAGGGTCCCCTGGCTATACTACTCACAATGAATAACAACAACAACAACAATAAAACAACATTTGACATGTCCCTTCTGTCCGTCTTATAACCCCTTTTTTGAAAAGTTTGTTATTATTTTCTTCTGTAGAGACCAGAGTGTCTTACTTTGCAACTGTAGCGTGGGGGATCAGTTATCTTTGTACAATTTGGCCTTTCATGCCCATTAAACTGTCAGAGCAGTTATGAAGTTAGAATGCCACCAGGGGAATAGAGACTAGACAGAGTTTTGCAAAACGTGTCACATATACAATTGCCCATATGACAGAAATTTGGGGGGCCTGCTTAATGAGTGTCTTTTTATTTTGTATATTTGTTAAAATATATTTATATATTTATAGGTGGGAAAGAGTTCTCTCAGCCCCACCTACCTCACAGGGTGTCTGTTGTGGGGAGGGGAAGGGAAAGGAGTTTGTAAGCCGCTCTGAGACTCCAAGTGAGTGAAGGGCGGGATATAAATCCAACTTCTTCTTCTTCTTCTTAAAATATTTATATCCCACCTTTCCTTGTGATTCAAGGCAGCTCTTGGTTCTCAGGGAGCCAATGGCTCTCATTCCCTTGAGGTAGGGTTGCCAAGATGGAGAATCTGAGGGGAGGCCTTCAGGGACCCACTAGAACATTCCCACTCATGTGCTGGTAGCTCCTCTGCTGTTATAGAGATTGAGCATCTCAGGGCTGGATGGCGTCAGGGAAAGGGGCATTAACATAACTGCCTCAGAAGAAAGTGTTTATTGTGCACGTTGGCATCAGTGACACTAAGAAATGTAGTTTTGAGGTCCTAGAGAAAAAAATTAGGATACCAAGCAGAAGACTAAAGTCTAGGACCTCCCAGGTATTGTTCTCAGAACTGCTGCCTGTTCATCACATAGAGCAAGCTAGACAGGGACAGATTAGAGGTCTCCATGAGGGGATGGGGAAGTGGTGCCGGAAAGAAGTATTTAGGTTTGTTAGGCCCTGAGGAATATTCTGAGGCAAGATGAACCTGTACCAAAAAGATGGACTTTACTGGAGCTTAATCTCTGAAGGGTGGCAGAGCAGCTTTTAAATAAACTTCTGAGAGAAAGCCGACAGGAGCTGGGGAGTCTCCAGTTCAGAACTACGTATCTCAAGGGGATGGTGTGGAAAATTATTAGGAAAGTATTGGCAAGGGAGGGCTGGAACAAGAATCAGAGTAGGGCAATGAAAGAAGTCCGTGTGAGGAAACCCGAGGGACAAGGGAAGCAGGGGTCCTTACGGAAATAAGGTATTATTCTGTTGTATTAATTTGTGTCCCACCTTTCTCCCCATTGAGGACCCAAAGCAGCTTAGATCGTTCTCCTTTGCTCCATTTTATCCTCCCAACAACCTGTGAGATAGAAGAAGAAGAGTTGGATTTATACCTGGCCCTTCACTCAAGAGTCTCAGAGTGGCTTACAAACTCCTTTCCCTTCCCCTCCCCACAACAGACACCTTGTGAGGTAGGCGCAGCTGAGAGGGCTCTGAAATAACTGCTCTTGAGAGAACAGCTCTGAGAGAACTGTGGCTTGCCCAAGGTCACCCAGCTGGTTTCATGTGGAGGAGTAGGGAATCAAACCTGGTTGTTCCTGATTAGAGTCCGCATTCCTAACTGGTAGGCTAGGCCAAGAGACTGTGACTGGCCCAAGATCACCCAGCGAATTCCCATGGCATGAGTGGGGGATTCGAACTCAAGTCTTCCAGATACTAGTCCAGCACTCTACCCCACAGTGGCCCTGTGCCAAGGCTAGAATGTCTCTGAGCCACGATCAGGGAGCTGGAGTGCTTGGCACTGAATGTCAGTGTAGATAGAATGAGCATTTCAGGAATCACTCAGTGAGCTCTGCCTGGCGGTTGGGCCCTTGCATGCTTGGAAATGAAGTACCCAGCACAGAACTTGCATAGCACATATGACTAACAGTCCCTGTAGCAGCTGTGCAATTTGCTCTCCATCGCTTATCCTGGGACCCTGGAGATGCACCATTCAGTCTGCAGATGCCGCCGTGGCTTTTCTTCCCCATTTCCCCTCCTTTATTCTGCTGTTTGACCCTCTCCCTCAGTTGCTGTAGCAATCAAGTTTCCAGGTGTGCTGCATACCAAAAGTGTGTGTGTGGAAGGACCAGGGGGTGAGCATGACTCTTTTCTTACCTCCATTGAAGCCCATGTCTGGAGTAGATCCAAGTGGGCAGCCATGTTGGTCTGAAGCAGCAGAACAAAGTTTGGGTCCAGTGGCACCTTTAAGACCAAGTTTTATTCAAGGTATAAGCTTCCGTGTGCATGCACACTTCCAGAGAGCCAGTTTGGTGTAGTGGTTAGGAGCGTGGACTCTAATCTGGGATAACCGGGTTTGATTCCTCACTCCTCCACATGCAGCTGCTGGTGTGACCTTGGGTTAGTGACAAGTTCTCTCAGAGCTGTTCTCTCATGGGCAGTTCTCTCAGAGCTCTCTCAGCCCCACCTACTGCACAGCATGTCTGCTGTGGGGAGAGGAAGGGAAGGAGGTTGTAAGCCACTCTGAGATTCCAAGTGAAAGGTGGGGTATAAATCCAATCTCCGCCTCCTCCTCCTCCTTCTCTTCTTCCTCCTCCTCCTCCTCTTCTTCTTCTTCTTCTTCTTCTTCCTCAGATACAACAAAATGGAAATTACCAGTTCATACATATAGGTAGGGGACTGGTATGTATGGACTGGTAATTTCCATTTCATTGTATGTGAAGAAGTGTGCGTGTGCACAAAAGCTTATAGCTTGAATAAAACTTTGTTGGTCTTAAAGGTGCCACTGGACTCAAACTTTGTTCTCATGTCTGGAGTAGGAAAGGACCACACTGGCATGTAGTTTGCCAAGTGCAACCTTCAGATCTCTTCATTTACTTCAACGATGCCACGCCTTTCTCCCCAACAGAGACCCAAAGTGACTTACATTGTTCGCCTGTTCAGTCTAGAAATCATGGTCTGGCTGCTACCTTTTCTCCCAGGGGGCTCAGGAATGGCCAAGAGCAGTGTTCCCTCTAAGCTGAGTTAGTGTGAGCTAGCTCACAGATTTTTAGCCTCTAGCTCACACTTTTTTGTCTCAGCTCAGGAAGGATGGCTCCGGAGCAAACTAATTCATGCAGTAGCCAAGTCACTCGCTCACAATTTTAATGCCAGTAGGTCACAAAGTGGAATTTGTGCTCACAAGACTCCACAGCTTGGAGGAAGCATTGGCCAAGAGTCTTAATTTTTTTCTACTCTGACTGACAGCAGCTCTCCAGGGTCTCAAGCAGAGGTCTTCCACATCACCTGACCCTTTTTACTGGATATACAAGGAACTGAACTTGAGACCTTCTGCGGACGAAACAGATGCTTTATCACTGAGCCAAGGCCTCCACCTTCATACAGGTGCCTTAAACTGTTGGTGCATCAAGGTCAATACTGTGTACTCAAAATGACATCCACTCTCCAAGGTCTCAGGAAAACGTCTTTCACGTCCACCGCTGTCTGATTGCTTTAACTGGAAATGCCAGGGATTGAACCTGGGACATTCTGCATGCAAAGCTGGTGTTCTTCCACTGAGCCACGGCCCCTTTCAACTTGAACTGGACACAGGTGTGATGGAAAGGTGCCTCTTCTTCAAGAAAAGAGAGGTGGGCTGGCAAAAAAAAAAAACAACCCTTGTGGTCTGCTCAGTGTTTTGTCATTACCCATTCAGCTGATTTAACGCACATTGTGCCAGGATGGGAAGATGGAATAATATGGGAAACGATAAAACAGAGAGGGCCCGGTGTGAGAACTCCAGCCCCGATGGTTTTCACTGCAGGAAATGAGGGTTCTGGTTCCCACTCTGCACCCTATTGAACTCCGCCTGTACTCCCAGCGTCAACAGCTGGCAGATGTGAGGTTCAGATGTGTTTGTGTGTGTCTTTTCCCCCTTTCCCAGAAAGCCTGGCACATCTGTTATTTTTTTCCCCCTCACTGCATTCAAGAGAGCTGCTAGCAAGTTGCAGTTATCGTTTGCCTTCCCAAGTGAAACAGCCTTCTGGAACATTCCGCTTGAGCTTACTTGTAAACAAAGCGGATTACCCAAAATGTTACCTTCTCCCTCTTCTCTTCGTCTTACGATTTCCCCTGAGTTCCCCATAGAAAATTAGTAGGCACATTTCTATGGCATTTTCTTGACAGGAAATTTAGAGCAGGGTAACCCCTCAGACTCACGGAACGGCCGTGTGAGGGGGGAAATGGATACCAGGTAAACAGAATGAGCCACACTCTGCCATGATTTCATACACTGGAGACATTTGGCCAAATGTGCTTATTTCTGTTTATTCATTTAAAATCCCCCCCCCCCCCTTTCAGTATATTGCTTTGTTAATTTTGGATTCATCCTTGTGGCCACAGATGGACCTTGGCTAATTCAATATTCTTCACAACCATATATTACCTAAACATGAGGCAAAATGGCATTTGGATGTTCAGAAGACCTTGCTTCAGGCTTCTATAAAACAGCGGCCTACATAGGTCTGCCATCTAGTCTCGGAGTCTAGAGCCCACTCGCAGGGAGGGAGGGATATAAATAAAATAAAATAAAATAAGTAGATAAGAGTTGCCGTCCTCCAAGTGGGGCCCGGAGATCCCTTGGAATTACAATTGATTTTCACAATACAGAGATCAGTTCCCTTGGAGGAAGTGGCTGCTTTGGAGGGTGAAATCTAAGGCATTATATCCCTCTGAGGACCTGCTGTTCCCACATTTCGCCCCCAAATCTCCATGAATTTCCCAAACCAGACTTGGCAACCCTATGGCAGTACCATATTTGGGAGGCACCTGTTTCCTCATAGCACACACGTCTCCTGCTCTCTGTGGCAAACTCAGAAGGGGGGGATTGTTCTTTTTCATCCTCTTCTACCACTTCCAGAAATACTTTGTATAGTCCAATCACCCACATGAACACGTGAAGCTGTTTGAGATTGAGTTAGCCCTTGGCTTATCAAGGTCGGTATTGTCTCTGACTGGTAGTGGTTCGCCAGGGACTTGGATAAGGTCTAGTCTTGAAGCTGAGGACACTAGAGATTAAACATGGGACCTTCTGCATGCTAAGCAGGTGTTGTACCAATGAGCTGTGGTCCCACATGCTTTTCTGTCACCTTGCATCTATACTCTGGCCTTTAGCACAGGAGGTGACTGAAGTTCATGACTTCTCTAATTCTATTCCAAACTTAAGAGCCAGTTTGGTGTAGTGGTTAAGTGCGCGGACTCTAATCTGGGAGAACTGGGTTTGATTCCCCACTCCTCCATTTGCCGCTGCTGAATGACCTTGGGCAAGCCATAGTTCTGTCAGAGCTGTTCTCTCAAGGACAAATTTGAAAAGAGCTCTCTTAGCCCCACCTACCTCACAGGGTGTCTGTCTGTTGTGGGGAGGTGAAAGGAAAGGAGTTTGTAAGCTGCTCTGAGACTCTGAGTGAAGGGCGGGGTATAAATCCAATCTCTTCTTCTCCTGAAGTTTCTCAGCTCTCCAGATAAAATTGATGTTTCCCCCCCAACCCACGCAACAAAAATTCAATAGTAAAATGGATGTTAAATCTGACACCTGAGTTTCCCTATAAATAGCATGTAAATGCCATAAATAACAAATGAATTGGGAAAGTACCAAAGAAAATCTCTGGTAACACAGACAAAATGCAGTCAACTTCTGAATCCCAGTGCCAGGAGGTAACATGAGGAGAAGGCCTTGGTCCCTGTGCCCTGATGTTCGACCTCCAAAGGACTGGTTGGCCATTGTATGAGACAGGATGCCGGGCTAAATGAACCACTGATCTGATCCAGCAGGGCTCTTCTTACATTCTTACATTCTTAAATGGCATATTCATACATCCTTACTTCACCTCCATGGAACCCCATGCAGAATCCTGGAATTATTTATCTGCTGGATTGCTTGCCGTTTTTTCCATATTTTTGAAATGAAAACAAAGACGCACTTGGAACGACCCCTCTCTGCAAATCAAGACTTGATATTCCAGGCTTTCCCCCCACCATGAGAACCTGCTACTGTGTCTGTTCTATTCATTTATTCTATAAGAATCTGGGTGCACTAGTAATTTGAAAATCAGGAGAATGTTTCTTTCGCTGAAGGATGCAGTAGAAAAGTATAATTATACTGCATTATCAGTCCTTCTCAGGCCTTTTGCATTTACATGGATGGGTGCTGGAAACAAAACAAAAAAAACCCACTGACTTACTTTACTTTTTAGAGACCCTGAGGAGGAAGCTTGACAGACCTTCCATATGTCCATGTGCGTCAACCATGTTCATCAGTCAGCCATCTATTGGCTTTCCCACCATGTCAGGTGGCCTACCAGAGTCCAGGCCTTTTGCATCATGGCTTTGGCTCTGTGAGGGGCTTCCTGAACAGGTGAGGGGGGACCCCTCCTTGGACATCTTTAGGAGGCTCTGCAAGATCTGTCTGTTTGCCGTGGCTCTTGAAGTGGTTTGAATGGCAGGCATTTTTAAAGTGGGGGAGTGATCTGAAGTTTGCTATTTTATCTTTGGTTTTAGCTGGGGACATTTTAAGAAGAAGAAGAAGAAGAGAAGAAATTGGATTTATACCTTACCCTTCACTCGGAGTCTCAGAGCAGCTTACAGTCTCCTTCCCTTCCTCTCCCCACAACAGACACCCAAGATCACCCAGCAGCTGCATGTGGAGGAGTGGGGAAATCAAACCCGGTTCCCCCAGATTAGAGTCCACGCTCCTAGCCACTACACCAAACTGGCTCTATTAACAATTATTGTAAGCCACCTTGAATCAAGAGAAAAGGTGGGGTATAATTTTTTAAAAAATAAATAGATAAATAAATAAATCCTGGTGAAAAATGACACGTGCAAATCACACTAGCCGCATGTTATCAAGGCTTCACCTGAAAGACAGAAAATAAATCCTTTGTGAATGGCTGGCTGTGGGAAAATGTGTTTGGAAGCCAGCCAATGAGAGAAAGTGTGGTGTTATGGTTAGAGTGCTGGGCTAGCATTAAGGAGACCCAGGTTCAAATCCACCACTCTGGTGTGCCGTTTACCAGGTGACCTTGGGCCAAACATAACACTCTCTCTTAGCCTAACCTACCTCACAGGGTGGCTGTGAGGATTAAGAAAGGGGTGAGCTATTTATGCTGCTCTGAGTTCCTTGGAATAAAGTCAGTATTTTAAAAATTGCAGTGTCATAGAACTGGAAATAATTACCAAAACAGAAAGACACAGCGCTTGCTCGGACGACAGGTCAGATCCAGCAGGCTTCTTAAAACATATATAATTCTGTTTGCTGCGACTGGAATTCTTTCTTGTGGACTAATTCCTAGAGGAGTTTACTCCGAACACACCTTTACTTGTTTCATAGGAGACCAATATCTGTTTTCTCACTGTTCTTAGGATCTGGTAATGACAGTGCTTAACTTTCGGAAATGAGATCTCAGGGCTCACATCGCAAATGAGAGTTCTTCCACTCCAGTCCCCGATGTGTACGGATTCTCGGTGGTTGTTCAGCAGTAGAGCGGAAAGCTTTCTGCCCATGTCCAGAGGCATTTCCCTCTAGTTCAGGGGTATACAACATGGTGTCCTTACATACCAGCGTGCCCACATTCACCTTTCCTGGCACATGCCAAGTGTTTTTAGAAAGTGGGTGAAACCAATTGGGGATTTTGCCCAGCAGGAATTCTGACTGGCCATTGAAGATTTGGTTGGCTGTGCAATTTTTTTTTTTAAGTTGCTTTGGCAGTAGCTGCCACAACAGCACAAGTATCTTCAACTGTGTGACTGAACATAAGCTACGGCAGCCATTTTGTGGATGTTCCCACCATCCTGTATCATAACCCCAAGGTGCCTGCAGGCTTAAAAAGGGCTGGGGACCTCTGCTCTAGACTTACTTTGTATATTCCAGGTACTGGAAACAGGCTGAACGCTGGTGAACATTAGCATCATGTTTGATTCCCCACTCCTTCACATGCAGCTGCTGGTGTGGTCTTGGGTCAGTCACAAGTTCTTTCAGAGCTGTTCTCTCATGAGCAGTCCTGGCAAGAGCCCTCTCAGCCCCACCTTCCTCACAGAGCGTCTGTTGTGGGGAGAGGAAGGGAAAGAAGATTGTAAGACACTCTGAAACTCCCTTGGGCAGTGAAGGGCAGGGGGTATAAATCCAATCTCTTCTCCTTCTTCTTCATAAATTAAAGCCCTTGTTCTCAGCATGTTCCCCAGCCTTAATGTAACAACTTCCTCCTGTCTGCCTTTGGAACTAGATCTCACCATCTTATTGGTGTATTTGCTTTTTTTCCTTTTAAATCTGGGCTTTTTGTTTGTTTTAAATGCTGGAAGTGAGATCGTCTGACAGTGTCCAGTTATCATCTCCAAATGCGCATCTTGCACACCATCCTGCTTCTGGCAGCCAGCTGTGCAGGTTGAGGCAAACACTCGCTGTGTGTTGATGGCATGGAAATGCTCAGCACATGACAGTTTTCATCACTTCCTTCCCATCTCTACACCTGGATGCCTAGTAAACTTTGACACTTGGAAACCGGGCTTGAAAATGTGGATGTTCAGCACAATAAGACCAAAAGGGGCTTTCCACCAAGTTGAATGAAGCCTCAGCAACAATAGAAGTTTTTTTTTTCCTGGAGCTGCATAAACGTAATTTAAGTAGGGTGTGTTTGCACTACTACTTTTGATGAGATCTGTTTTAAATATGGAGCTGGATTTTTAGCCCTTGGCCATACCTTCAGGTTAAGTTCGATTCTAAAGGCTTGACTGAGCTGTCCAGAGTTTGTTTGAAACCCACAAGTTTCTGGTTCTGCTTGTAGAGAGGCTTACTGAGTGCTGGAGCCTAGCATTTGCAAGTGGGTGTGTGCCGGCAAGTTGCTTCAGACTTATGGTGACCCTGTGAATTAATGACATCCAAAATGTCCTGTTGACAACAGCCTTGCTCAGGGCTTCCAAATGGAGGGTCCTGGCTTCCTCGATTGAGTCAATCCATCTCATGCTGGGTCTTCTTCCTTTCCTGCTGCTTTCTACTTGCCATGACATTAATGCCTTTTCCGGTGACTCTGTCTTCTCATAATAAGTGCAATAGCCTCAGTGTAGTCATTTTAGCTTCTAATCTAGGGAGAGTTCAGGCTTGATTTTTCATTGCTGAGTATGTTTAGCCGGGAGAGGAGATGACCGAGTGGTGATATGATAACCATCTTCAAATACTTGAAGGGCTGTCGTACAGAGGGTGGTACAGAGTGGTTTTCTGTTGCTCCAAAAGGTCGGACCAGAACCAACAGGCTGAAATTAAATCAGAAGAGTTTTCGGCTAAACATTAGGAAGAACTTGAACAATTTTTGTGTCTTCAACATCAACCTTAATGTTGTGTAACTTTCCAGTAATCGTTACTGTATCTGTAAAGGTAAAGGTTTTCCTTGCTCAAAAGCCAGTCGAATCCGACTCTAGGGGGCAGTGCTCATCTCCATTTGCAAGCCAAAGAGCCAGCGCTGTCTGAAGACTTTTTCCATGGTTATGTGGCTGGCATGACTAAACACCGAGGTGCATGGAACACTGTTACCTTCCCACAGAAGCGGTACCTATTTATCCACTTGCAATTTCTTGCTTTCAAACTGCTAGGTTGGCAAGAGCTGGGGCCAGAGACGGGCGCTCACTCCATCATGCAGCACTTAAGTCTCGAACTGCTGAACTACCAGTCTGCAGTTCAGCGTCTTAACCACTTGAGCCACTGCAGCTGTATCTGTACACAAGTCCTATTGTCTGTTGAATCAGAGTATGCTTTAAGTTGGAGACATGTTTTGCTAAAAGGGATTATGTTGTGTCTTCTCCAGGGGTGCTATTGTCTTGGCAATAGGTGATGAAACTGCTGGTTGAGAAATTTCCTGGGAAACTACTGAACATAAAGGTGGCTGCTAATAAGATTAATTTGGGGCTGTTAAGAAAGGTGTTTTTCAGGTTTGGAACAGTATGGAATTGTGGAATTCACTGCTGGTTAATGTACTTAACGGTCATATACTCAGATGGCCCTCAAATCCCCAGGAATTTCCCAGCCTGGAGCTGGCAACCCTATCCTCTCCTCACACCTTTTCAGATGCCAAAACAGCTGTGTTTCCTCTAATCTTTTCCCCCTACCGAGCGGAGCAGTTCACATCCGGAACTGAATATAGCTGCTGTAATCTTAAAATGGCCAATGGGCAGTGTGAGATCCTCCGCGGCTTCAAGTTGCTGCTGAGCGGGGCTTCCCATTTAAATGGAAGTCTTCTGTCACAGCGGTGAAATCACAGTGCTCTGTGGGACTGTCAAATGGTTCTGCGCATGCGTGAGGATAAATTTTTTCAGTTCTACGGATGAACAGTTATGCGCATGTGCAAACTTAGGTGGGGGGGATTTTTAAACCCGTCACATACTTCTGTGTGATTGGAATTGTCCAGAGTAAAAATAATCACAATAGAGCAGGGCCATTTAAACCTGATTAAATGGCGCATCTGAATGCACCCAGAATGTATTTGGTTGTGGTTTGTAAGAGTTAATTTGTTCATGTTAAGAGAACAAGTAAATCACCTTTCTGAGGTCACAGTTTTGTCTGGGGCATTCCAGCATTAGGATCATATGTATTAGTTAACTTTTCAAAGTTTATGACTGGTGCCTGTTTGATTTAATTGCCGCCTTCTGAGTAATTCTCTTCTTGATATTGTACTGATAACCATCATATAGGATTTCATGCAAAACAACTATAACATAAGAACGGAGGCATGACTACATTATGCAGTGTGACACAGAAGAAGTGACTTCATGAACCGAAGTATTATTCCGGAGTCTTCGTGGCCAATTGTGGCACAGTTGCTTTATTCTGTTTCATTTTTGCACCGTTTTGCCTTCTTCGTATTGATATCATTATTTGTTTTTGGAACCACCTATAACTGTGTTCTAAAATCTACTATATACTTTATCTGTTACACAGGCTATTACTTGTACATTGCTTTTATTGTATAATGATTTGCTAGTTTAAATATATTTCTTGTTATTAGCGTCTCTTTCTCTCAGCCTTTCCCCCCGTTTATACTGACTTATGTGCAGGCCGGAATCCTAAATACCGCTCTGCTATATTTCAGTGTATTCTAACCAGTGTTCATGCCTGGGGCATTTTTATTCATTAAGTTTGTATGTGGGAACCATAGCAGAGCCCCTGACCTTTTTCAGCTGCATGTTAACAAAAGCATGTGTTTGAATTGGCTGAACTGAGCTCCCGAATCAGAAGATTTCCTGCCTTTGGTCAATCTGTCACAGCATTTGTGCTGTTTCAGCACACGGAGAACGGGGCAGCATGTGTCGAGCGAGAATTCTTCTGCATTTTCTTTGTACATTTCATAAATGGCAGCATTTACCGGGGGGGGGGGGGGGGGGGGAAGCATTTGAACCAAGCCTCAGTCCCAAGGTACTGAAATCCTCTGGCACCATCCGATGGGTGAAGTAAACATTTCCCATGATTCATTCGCATGAATTTCCCAGAGAAGAGTTTCAGAAGAAGTTACTCTTCCATGAAAAGAAAGGTATAAAACAGTAAGGAAGGAGCTGCAGGCGTTTCAAGCCAGGATATGTAGACCAGTAATCTTCCTGCCCCTAGGAGTCAAGTGACCCAAAAGATCCAAACCCTGCTTGAGTGGGAACACCCGGAAGACAGCCAAGGAATTTTTAGGGAAGCAAAAAAAAAAAATTATTTTAAATCAGTGAGAGTACTAAAGATTTTTTAGGAGGGAGGTATTCATTCATTCATTTTATAAACCTCTATCATGTCTCCTCTTCGTTGCCTCTTTTCTAAACTGAAAAGTCCCCAACTATTCAACCTTTCCTCGTAGGGAAGGTGCTTCAACCCCCCCCCCCACCCAATAGGGCTGCCAGCCTCCAGGTGGGGCCTGGGGATCTCCCGCTTTTACAACTGATCCCCAGCTGGCAGAGATCAGTTCCCCTGGAGAAAATGGCTGCTTTGAAGGGTGGACTCTATGGCATTGTACCATGCTGAGGCCCCTCCCCTCCCCAAACCCCACCTTCTCCTGGCTCTACCCCCAAAGTCCCCAGGTATTTTCCAACCCGGACTTGGCAACCCTACCCCCCAATCGTCATGGTTGCCCTCCTCTGTACTTTTTCCAACTCTGCAGTGTCCTTTTTGAGAAATGGTGACCAGAAAAGTGTAACGCAAGTGGCGACAGCTTAAAAAGGTATGCTTCTTGCAGACCTCATGCTTTAAGATAGGTAGTATAGTTTTTGGACAAAGGATTTTATTTTTGCCATTGAGTCACAGCTGACTTATGAGGACCCTGTGGGGACTGCCAGGCAAGAGATGTTCAGAGGTAGTTTGCCATTGTCTGCCCTGTGTAGCGATCTCCTATCCAAACACTAACCAGGGCCGACCCTGCTTAGCTTCCAAGATCTGATGAGATGGTGTTAGCCTAGGCTATCTTGGTCTGTTATTCTGCAGAGAACATTCAGCCTTGCAGGTTTTAGGCAAGGCTGGAAGAAAGGAGATTTCTCTCCCTTCAGCTAGAAGCATAGTTCAGAACACTGGTGGCAGCTACACACACCTCCCAAAAAAAGCTCATGCAAGGGATTGGGGGGGGGGGGGGGATGAAGGTGAAGAGGTTTTTATACCCCGTCCTTCACTACCTGAAGGAGTCTCAGAGTGGCTTACAATCTCCTTCCTTTCCTCTCCCCACAAGAGACACCCTATGAAGTAGGTGGGGCTGAGAGACCTTTGAGAGAGCTGTGACTGACCCAAGGTCACCCAGCCGGCTTCATGATTAGCAGAAGACTTGGTCTTTATACCCCACTTTTCTCCACCCAAGGAATCTCAAGGTTGCTTACAATCTCCTTCCCTTCCTCTCCCCACAACAGGCCCCTTGTGAGGTAGGTGGGGCTGAGGGAGTTCCGAGAGAACTGTAACTGGCCCAAGGTCACCCAGCAGGCTTCATGCGGAGGAGTGGGGAATCAAACCCAGTTCTCCAGATTAGAGTCTGCCCCTGCCGCTCTTAACCACTACACCATTCTGGAAAAACTGGGATGATGAATGAAGATGATGAGCAGATTGATACAACAAGAAGCGATCCTTCAAGTATGTGAGTCTCAGACTATATAGGACTTTGCATCTGGAAACTTACCAGCAGCCAATGCAGAGACTCCAAAACAGATGTTATAGGACTAAAACAACGTCGTTAAAAGTTGAATCACTGTGGTTAGAGCCAAATTAAGTTTCCACATTGTCTTTAAGGGCAGCCCCACGATAAGTATGCTGTAGTAATCTAGCTTTGAGCTCACGGTGGTGTTGACCAGTGTGGCCAAATCAGCAGACTCAGTGAAGGGAGTTAATCTACATACATAGAAGGCCCTAGCAACAAGGCCAACCTCCTTCTCCATCAGTGAAGCTGGGACCGGAAGTACCCCCAGGCTCTTCAAGTTTCCTGTCAATGAAACAGAGAAGAGATATGACTTTGAGGCTGCGATCATACGCACAATTAGACCCGACATAGGTGCATGTGCCGGGTGGATTTAAAGGGCAAGATCAGACAACAACATCTGGGAAGCACCCCGCAGCCGTCGGCCACCCATTTTGTTCCACCGCAGAAGCAGAGTTAAAAGACACCAGGGAAAAACCGGTAGTAAACAGGTTGCAACGGGCCACGGATGGACTTTCCCATGTCTGATCGCTCCAGTGCGCTCTCGTGGCATCGGAATGGTCTGATCAGGCCATCCCGACTCCGTGCCATTGGTTTTTCCCTCCTTCACAGTATGCGCATCATCGCAAACTCCATAGGGAGCCCTGGGTGTGGAGGTGCGATTCATCGATCCCTTGTTCAAGCGCATGGGGGGGGAGAGCACAAAAAAACCCCAACTCACTTGCAGTTGCATCTGATCACACACTGATGGGCTGCACCTGCAGCTTCAAAGGGAGGTGTGATCATGCAACTGTGGGTCAAACTCCTCTGGAGGAAATAGCCTCGCTTCCCCCCCCCTCCCCCGTTTTTTCTGGCGCATGTGACCGCAACCTGAGTCTCTTGTCCTGCAAGGGTGGAGTGGGAAAAATGAGACAGGAAGTCTGGCCTGATGTTACATTTTGAGAGAAGAAAAGCAGTGCCTTACAAGCTTATGAAAGAAATTACTCTGGAAGGTTATGGAAAGCGAGAGCGTGAATGGATCGTGCTTTGTTTACCTAGAAGTGAGAAATATATTGGGAAAGGATGGAAGCTGAGATAAGACAGAAGTAGGAAATTGGGGGGTGGGTGCTAAAGATGATGGTTGCTCTGGACTTGAAAACATCTCATGTTATAAACAAGGCTGGAAGGCAGGAAGGGGCCTGAAAAGGAAGGGTTAATAAGGAGCTCTGCCAAGGAGAAAGCAAGGGTCAGTGTCATTAGTTGCCATGGGTCTGAAGCCGGACACTTCACGGCTGAAAATACTGCTCAGTCCCCTTAACCCCCGTGTTCAATAGGTATAGGACACACATCCTTCTAAGCCTGTCTTCAACATCAGGGTAAGATTGCCAGCCTCCAGCTAGCCTCTATTAAAGGACAGGACATTTTGCCTCTAAACATTTGGCAACTGTACTTAGAAACAAATAGGCTGCCAGTTAGGGTTGCTGCCGACCCTGGGTGGAAGGATTCTGGGAGATTTGGGGGACCAGCCTGAGGAGGGAGATCAGCGGGGGTGTGATGCCATCAAGTCACTTTCCGAAGCTGACCTTTTCTCCAGGGCAACTGATCTCCGTCGTCCGGAGATCAGTTGTAATTCAGTTGTAACCACCCAGCGATTGGTGACCCGGCAGCCAACATTGCTGTTTTAAGACTGGCAAGCTATGTTCTCTTTGACTAGCGGCTGACCATAACTAAGCTGCCCCATTCTGAACTGTCTGAGCTGTCTTCAAGGGCCTCAGTTTGGTGTCATGAGCCAGTCTGGTGTAGTGTGCGGACTCTAATCTGGGAGAACCAGATTTGATTCTCTGCGCCTCCCCAGTCTCTACCCCTATATCTCCAGGATTTCTCCGGAGGAACTGGACTCTGTAGTCTGGAGATCAGTTGTAATTCAAGAGGGAGGGGGTCCTCCAGACCTCACCTGGAGATTGGCAACCTTAGACCCAGCTCTTAAACATATCATGTCTTGTTTGGTCATAAGACACCATACAGCCTGCCATTTCACGTACTGGCAGGGCTCTTTTTGAAGCACTGATGATAATTGTAGAACAGTTCTATTTTTCAAGCATATCTTTTATTTTATTTTATTTATTTGTTTGTTCGATTTATAGGCCACTCTCCCCGCTATTGCAGGCCCAGAGCGGCTTACAGACTTGGCAAGCCAAGATTCTACTCTTACAAACAAGCCAACGATGTCTTAACTTTTAACACAGTGCAGGGCAAGCTGTTGCAAGTAAATGAATTTGCCATACAACAGCTTGAGTAGAATCTTCAACCGCATGTAATTGAAGGGAAGTCTGGCAGTAGCCCTTATGAGATCAAGGGTGCTACAAGTATCTCTGTTTTCATTTGTGAAATGGTGGAGGGTATGCAGTCAGAATATTTGTGAACATTCCATAACATTACAATAGCTCAGTCAGCTGCTTACTAGCAAAAGGCAGCATCACCACAATCAAGCAGGGTTTGTGTGTGGCTTGTAATTTGGGTTGTTGGGGTTTTTTTTTAGTATATTATGCAAATACAACTCTTGTTGACCTGTTCTTGGAGCCAAATGCTGGAATCTGGCAACTTGGTGTTAATGGTCCAGGTTTGATCTTCAGTACTGTAGTTCAAAGCCTCTCCCCACATCAGTGCCCCTGTGATTTTGCAGAAGGCAAGGGTGATTTGCTTGTTGTTGAATGTGACTTCAACAGCACAGCAAAAAACAAAAACAAAAAAAACCCTGAGCCGATTTAGACCTGTAAACATTTCCAGATGGGGGCATTTCTCGAGCACATTTTACTCCCTGTTTCTAAAAAGAGGCCCTGTTTACATTCTGAACCACTGCAGAGATTTTTACAACCAGGATGAAGCGTGCTAGCCTCAGTTCCCACAGACTCATTTTGGCTAGAGCTGCTTCACAGTAGGAAGGAGGAGGAAATGGGGCTCTTAAATCTCTCTCTCTCTCTCTCTCTCTCTCTCTCTCTCTCTCTCTCTGTTCCTAGATATTTCAGGAGGGGGAGGGGGAGAAAAAGAGACAGACAGACAGAAACATCTGATAATAATAGGAATAAAACAGTCGGAAGAACATCTTTGGAAAGAACTGGCCTTGTCTTAGGAAATTAAAAGGACATGTGAGTAACCACTAAGAAGCCTGAAAGAGGGGAAAATACTTTTGTGGCACTCATGCAGAACTATCTAAAGATGATGCATGGAATACAAGCCAGGAACAAGTTCCCACTACTCCTTGAGAACCATGTGCCTTTTGGGTAAGCTAAGGTTCAGTGCTCGTGTGGCACTATTCTAATAGAGTTGCATCTATCTAAGTCTATTAGGGTTGCTGTCCCCCAGATGGGGGCGGGAGTTTACCTGCTTCCAGGGGCCCAATCCGCTGCCACTCAGCTGGCCAGTGAGGGAGCCCCAACCCCAAGCAGCCCCGTCCATCCCGACATGCTTGGTGCGATGATGTCACCCCGAGGTGATGTCATCACACAGGGCACGTTGTGGAGGGATGATGCTCTAGCATCTGAGGAAAAAACTCTATGGTGACCATAGATTTTTTCCCCTCAAACACTAGAGTGTCCCCACACAACGTGCCCCGCACGATGATGTCATATGTGCCAGGATCTCAAGGACAGTGGCCTGGAGCCCCCCCCCCCCCGCCAACAACAGGTAGGGACCTGGCAACCCTAAAGTCTATTCAAGTCAATGGCTTATGAGGATAGAGCTCTGCCTGAGGTGGCACTGCTAAAAGAAGCTTGCATTACTGCCTATATACTTGGGGTTTTCCAGTTTCTTGTCTGGTGCTCTGACCACTGCCTTATACAGTTCACATCACAAATGCAGGTGTACAAGTGGCCAAGTAGGCATGGCTGCTTGTGTATTCAACCCTTTGGGTTAGCACCAGCTTTACATGTTTTCTTTATATACGTCCGTGTTCTACTAGTGTTTCCTGCAGCAGTTCCTAAGAGGTCACCTCCTGGTCTTTATGTCCAGGCTTTGACTGACCATTATTTATTCCTCACATTTTTGTGGTTTTAATGATACATAGATAGTTTGCTATTCTCATATGTGTATGTTTCACTTGTAGGGTTGCTGGAGATTTGGAGATCTCCCACTATTACAACTGATCTCCAGGCAACAGAGATCAATTTACCTGGAGAAAAATGGCTGTTTCGAAGGCCTCACCTCTCCAGACCCCGCCCTCCTCAGGCTGCACCCCCAAAATCTCCAAATATTTCCCAGCCTAGAGCTGGCAACCCTGTTCATTTGTAAGACTAGGTTTACAGGATTGCCTGCCATAGTGGGCTGTCTCCTGAACCCTGCCATTGCTCTCTGCTCCAGCAGGAATAACAATGGAGGTGGGAGGAGACATTGCATAATGTCATCTTATCAGTTCTGGTTGTACCGGGAAGTGATGACACGACACTCTAGGAATTCCCCAGATCTCAATGGTTTTTACTGCAGAGACCAGAAATTCCTAGACCATTAACCAAAAGTGATGTTGTGGCTTTGCATAGTACCGCTCCATCCCCTATTGTTGCTCTCACTGGAGCGAAGAGATTGGCTGGAAACCCTGTGCGAGCCTAAAGATAGTTTGGTACTAAAAATAGGAACCTGAACTGAACCTGAACCCCAAAACCAGTTTATGGGGGGGGGGGTTCAGTGACCCCAGAGTTGAACCTAATGGTAACATGTCATGGCTATTTTGAACCTGAATCATAGTGGAGCCCCTGAACAACACCCAGAAAAGGAGAATTAGCTCAGATTAAGTGGTTCAGTAATCAGGCACTCCGGGTACTTCTCTGTTTTTTTTGGGGGGGGGGGGTTGTAGTGGTGGTGAGGGCTCCTCTCTGCTCCAGCCGTATTTCGAGAAATTCTATTTCCCACCGAGCCATCTGAGATGATAAAGAAATGCCGAAGAGATTAGTAGGGAAGGCTGATGAGGGCTGCTGGTCCTCTTGGCGCTCAAGTGGAAGCCACTGCCCAGCGACAAGGCTTTTACGTTACAAGCAGAGCTGTCTGATATTATGATGTAAGAAATGTGCCTGAACCAGTTCAGAATGGAACCACTCGTACTTTTCTAGTGTTCGAAGTGAAGAGTTAAAAAAGACTAATGAACAGAAAGGAACTGACCAAGGGATGCCAGACAGCCCCAGTGGGGGCAGGGGTCCCCCCACTGCCAGGCCCAACCTCTCCACTGTCGATCAGCTAGCCTGTGGGGGGACTTATTCCCCCCCCCCCAATAAGGGAGAAACACCTGACATTTCAGCGACATACCTGTGTGACTCCAGTGTGACCCAGAAGTGATGTAGGCACGTCAGGGACATCGGGGCAACACTCTGGTTTCTGGGCAAAAACTCTGTGGTAGGAGATGATTCTACCATAGAGTTTTTGCCCTGAAACCAGAGCTTTGCCCTAACATGCCTTTGTCACTTCCTGGTCACGTTGGAAGTTACGTGGGCCTGTCGCTGAAATGTGGAATGAAACTTCCTGCTTCTGGTAATCCCCACCCCACCTCATCCCCGCCAGTGCCCTGGCAACCCCAAACTCACCCCAGATTTTAAGTCAGTTGGTTACCTAGCTTAGAAAAGTTTGATTGTTTGGCTCTCAAAGGTGTGCATTCTGCTCAGAGCGTATTTAGATATGACCAAACATTTCTCAAGAACTGGGTACAGGCATAACAGAGTGTTGAAGAGGTTCAACTGTGGGCCGGGAGTCCCCTCAACTCCCTCCTCAGCTGCAACTTCAGTGGGTGACTCCAAGCAAACTATCATCTCTCCCTTCACTGCAGTATAGATGTGATAACGCGTCGCTCGCCAAATTCTCCAAGATTTCTGTAAGGCAGGGATCAGCAACCTTTATAACTACTGAGATTCAGAGCAAGAGCTCAACATAAAGCTGGCATAAGAAAGCCCATTCACATTACTGAAAGTACATTTTAACATTGTGGAAGATTGTCAAATTGATTAACGATTTGTTACGACAGCCCAAACACTGGTTGTTGCAAGTCCTTTATTAGGTAGCCGGACACACAAGGTCTCGTAATAACACATAAATAAATTCAGGAGTGTCTTGTGCAATTTTTTTTTTTAGCACACTGGCATAAATCTGCCCATAGATTACTGGCAACTGTTCACCTCTGTTGTTTCCCTGTCTGTAAATCATCTCTGCAAAGCTCTTTTTCGTTTCTTTTGTCATCAAGTCACAACGACCTTACGGCAACCCCTGGTGGGCTTTGCAAGGCAAGAGACGTTCACAGGTGGATTGCCATTGCCTGCCTCCCCGTCAGTACCCTGGTATTCCTTGGTGGTCTCCCATCTAAGTACTGACCAAGGCTGACCCTGCTTAGCTTCCAAGATCTGACAAGATCAGGCTAGCCTGGACAATCCAGCCCTTTAGTCCTATAAAAATCTCTGCCATTCCCATCACATATTGGTAATTCTAATGTCCCACTTACCGCTCCAATATACCTTAAATATGTTTGTCTTTTTTTTCCTCTATTGAGCTGCATTTGGCTTCAGAGCTTCTGCAAGGTTTACGGGGGAGTCTGTACACAAAATGCAATCAACCGTCATGAGGAAATACACCAAGACATGCCAGATAGAAGTACACATTAGAAGCACCCTAATAACATGACAATAGAGACAGTTCAATAGTATGTGACAGTTGAGATGATTTACTCTCAAGGATTCGTGCTTCACTTGTGAGAATGAGGGTTATCCTATTACAGTGCTTGTATATACAGGTTGGAATCCTGATAAGACAGCTTGAAGGCATTCTGAAATCCAAAACTGAGGCTGTTGTTAACCATTTTGTGGATTCAGCTTCCACAGGTTACCTGTACAGGTGCTTCGTCTCAATGCACTCTCCTCCAGAGACGATATCTGTGTGATTAGGATTGAAACACAGAAACACAGAGCTGGAAGTGACCTCAAGGGTCATCGAGTCCTGCCCTCTGCACAACGCAGGAAATTCACAGCTACTTTCTGTTGCCGGTTTGGTGTAGTGGTGCGGAACGTGGACTCTAACTGGGAGAACTGGCTTTGATTCCGCACTCCTCCACATGCAGCTGCTGGTGTGACTTTGGGTCAGTTATAAATTCTCTCAGAGCTGTTCTCTCACAAGCAGTTCTCTCAGAGCTCTCTCAGCCCCACCTACCTCACAGGGTGTCTGTTGTGGGGAGCGGGAGGGAAAGATTGTAAGCCACTCTGAGACTCTTTCGAGTAGTGAAGGGCAGGGTATAAATCCAATCTCTTCTTATTCTTCCCCCCACTTCCCTGGTGACCCTGGCTGTATGCCCAGAGACATAGTGATTGGACTGCTAGTTGGATAAAACCTGTATATGGACTTACTCCGAGAATCAACTCTCATGCATTTTCACATGTCCTCTTCCAGTGGTTCTTTATATAAAGTGCAGAGGAGCTACCATGGCTCACTTTTCAACAGTATGACTCTCCAGTCTGTTCAGTATTCCCCCCCACAGACACCTTTTAAACATAAATTTGGGGTCTCAAGAGCTGAAACTGTAACCACAAGGCCTTAATGAACGAGTGCTACCTTCTTGGGAGTTCAGTTTGATCATGAAACTTGGCATCCGGCCATAATTCTTCCATCCCTGCTGGTTGGAGCGGAATCTGATTCCAAGGTGGGGTGTAGCCATTAAGGAGCACCTTTAGGACACTGCTGTGCTTCCAGGATTAATTGCTCCTCAGCAGGTAGTTAATTAATTTTGGTCACTCGGTTGCACCTCAGCACAGGGGGAAAGGAAGGGCATGGATGAATTCTTCCAAGCGCAGGGCGTCGTCCTGATGTGAACTCTGTGACCCTCTTGGTTGCAAAGATATTCCACGGCACATAGTTCAGTCTCTCCGCATTTTTGCTAATTCTGGAAATGCATGAAAAATGGATTCACCGCACGGAATTTTTATTTATCCCAGTGACTCCTCTCGATGCTCTAATTCTTCACAGATGGGAACGGGGACTGTCTTGTTGACTTGTGATAGCCTGCCTTGTTTTGGCTTTGTATGTTGGGGCTTCTCATTTTGTCTGTGTGCGTGTTTTTGCCTTTCACATATGCTAAAACACAGTGCAGCTATTAATAGAGTTTAAAAGCACAGGGTGTTGAAACCTAAGAACAAAGATATGGGGGGGGACATAACTTCCCAATAATATAGTATAGTTTTACAGTTCAAAACAAATATCACTAGAGTCCTCCATGATTCCTTAGTGTTAATCTGTATGCCCTTATGTGCTTGTGTACTGAAAACACATCTTCTACCCCTGCTTGGGCGTACTGTAGATGTACCACTGCCTAACCTCCTATGCATGCTTTTAGATCATGTGGTGTAGTGGTTAAGAGTGGCCTTCCCTTCGGGACTTCCGGCAAGACTTGCGATCATGGCGGACGTGCTCCTCCGCATCTGCGGGGAGCGCGATCCGTACCTGGCGGGAAGAAGGGGCTCTGGACTGGTGCCGAGCCCCCAGAGACCCCAGTGAGGGGGCTCTGCCTGGGGTGGCCCGAAGGGGATCTCTCCCTACGGTGGCGACCGAGGGATAGAGATCCCTTTTCATCACCCCCATAGGTTCCCCCGCCGTGGGAGCCGTATGGCTGAAAGCGCAAATCCGTGAAGCAGCAGAGAGTGCGAAGCAATGAGGCTGGAACTGACAGTTACGCATGGAGAAAACGTGAGTCTGAAGTAAGAAAAGCAGAACACAGCGGGAAGACGGCGGGAGGAGTGAAACCCACCCACCCCCCTCTCCGGGACTAGCGTACTTACGAGACTCTTTACGTGGCGTTACTGCAGGAATAAAAGCCCATCCGCCTTGCTAGATGGCAGCATCACTCACTTGGAGATATAAACTTTAGAAGGACATAAGTGCTGTTTGAAAATTTGCTCCTTTCGTTGATCTTATCTATCTATAAACAAAGAGCGTAGCCTCAACAATGACGGGGAAACCGAAACCTTTCCCCAAACTAGGAAGTACAGCTCCAAGTTCAAAGGTTGATACCACAGAGATGAGTGCGGTGTTCTCCTCGTTATTGCGACCTCTAGTGGACCAAATGACAGCTCTCAACGTAAAAATGGACAAAATGCAGCTAGAACTAAAAGAGTCGAATAAATCCACAGAGAAGCTGCAGCGAGAACGTCTGGAAGTAAAAACTTCAGTAAAAAACCAAGACGCAAGACTACAAAAGGCAGAGAAGGAAAAGGCCTTCCACCACGATCAGCTTTTGAAATTACAAATGGAAAGATCGAATTTTTTCCTAAGACTTCAGAATGTGCCAGAAAACACGGGAGAAGACCTTAAAAATCTGCTAAGTGAAGCACTTGAACCAGTGACAGGCATGAAAGCAGCGGATATAAAAAGTGATATGGATATGGTTTACAGAACCTATCCAGATTATACTAAAAAGAAAAGCCTGCCTGGTGAAATTATGATAAGGTTCTCCAAAAAATCTACAAGAGACGTGGTGCTTAGGACCACAAACAAAGCAGCTCTGAAGATCCTGGGAGAAGAAGTAAAAGTGATGAAGGATATCCCATTTGAAATAAGGAAAAGAAGGAAAGCCTATGGAAAATTGACATCTTGGCTCCAGTCTGAGTCTATCATCTATCGTTGGAATACTCCAGAAGGACTATGCTTCAGCATCAAAGATAAGAAGTATAAGATTGACTCTGTTCAACAAGCGAAAAAATTTCTGGAAAAAAGCAAAGAGCAGAAAACTGGGAGACACTCAGATGGTTCACTGGCCTCACAAGAAAGCATGTATGGATTTGATAGCTCAAAGAGTGAAGAAGTGTCTGACTCGGAAAAAGGAGCTGCAGCTCCAAAAGTAATTGAGACTGTTAAGACAAGAAGAGGACGAAAGAAGAAATAGTGATTAAACTGTTTTATTAAGCATTGCACTTATGTATTATAAATTGTTTAATTAACCGTATTTCTCTAGGTGGGCGTGCCTGCCAAATAGTTTTGATATTTTTTATAGTAGCAGTAACAAGTAATTGAAATTTATCCAAGGTTCTAAATGCTTCATAATTATATTATGTAATAAGGTAATATTAAGCAAATGATAAAGTACACTCTGTATAAGGTATATGTAGCTTAGATTGTAGCGTTATAGTTGTAGCTATAGGGGAAAAATCAATAAAAATATATATATAAAAAAAAAGAGTGGCCTTCCCTTCCTCTCCCCACAACAGGCACCTTGTGAGGCAGGTGGGGCTGAGAGAGTTCTGAGAGAAACTGTGACTGGACCAAGGTTCACCCAGCAGGCCTCTTGTGGAGGAGTGGGGAATCGACCAGTTCTCCAGGTTAGAGTTCGCCACTCTTAACCACTATACCACAGCAGTTCTCCCTGTTCTGACACAGAGAAAAGTGGCTTTCCTAACACTTCCTGTCTTGTACTTTGCTAGCCAGAGATGCCGGGAACTGAACCTGGGATGTTTCTCAGGCAAACTAGAGGCATTAGCAGTGAGGCTGCCAGGAAGGGGGACTTAAAAGAAGAAGAGGAGGAGGAGATTGGATTTATACCCCGCCCTTCACTCAAAGTCTCAGAGTGGTTTAAAAACTCCTTTCCCTTCCCTTCCCCTCCTCTCCCCTCCCTTCCCCACAATAGACCCCCTGTGAAGTAGGTGGAGTTAAGAGAGCTCTGACAGAAACTGATCTTTTTCTAAAACATCTCTGACAGAGCTATGGCTTGCCCAAGGTCATCCAGCAGCTGCCAAGTGGAGGAGTGGGGAATTAAACCCAGTTCTCCCAGATTAGAGTACATCACCAGTGATACCCTGACATCACTCCCTGTGCATTCAGAAATTACCGTATTTTTTGCTCCATAAGACGCACTTTTCCTCCCCCAAAAAGTGGGGGGGAAGTGTGTGCGTCTTATGGAGCGAATATGGAGCTTTTCTTACCTGTAACAGGGCTCTTTCTTCAGCCAGAACGCAGGGGAACGCCATTCAGGCTGGCATCCCAGCCTTCCCCGCCCCTCCCTGCTGGGCCTGAGCTGTTAAGACTTAAAAGGGAAACGGCAGGAAAAACCCCACCAGGCTAAGTGCTTTTCCCCTTTAAGACAGCCAGCAGCAGAAAGCCCCGCCCACAGATTAAGCTCTGTGGCTACTTTGCATAGAAAGGCCTGGCTTTGCATGGCATGCTGACGTCTCTCTTCTTTCCTTTCTCTATCTTCCTTCCTTCCTTCCTTTCCTTTTTTCTGTCTGTCTTTCTGTCTCTCTCTCTGTCCCCACCTTTCTTTCTTCCTTTCTCTTTCTCTCTCTCTCTCTCCTTCCTTCCTTTCTCTCTCTCTCTTTCTTTCTGTTTCATTTTTTCCTGTTTTCCTCCTCTAAAAACAAGGTGCGTCTTATGATCAGGTGCGTGTTATGGAGCGAAAAATACGGTACATAAGTATGTGACTGAGGACATGCTGCCAGTTTGGCAAAGCTCTATAGTTTAACCATAGAGTTTTGCCCTAATGGTAGAGCATCTTCAACAACATGTTGACATAATTTCCAGGCGCACAGGGAGTGACATCAGTGCTTCGGGATGCTGCCGATGCCCCCCCCCCCGATGTCCTTCCATATTTCCCCCTGCTGGCCAGTTAACGGGTGGTGGCCACATGCACAATGGCAACAGGAGACCCCTCCCCCTTGCCATCAGCGAGGGAATGGCAAACCTGGCTAGCTCTCTTCAACATCTGGAGATCCAGAGGCAAGGAGCTGAAACCTGAACAGTGGCAACTCTAGCGCTTCATACAAATAAAATATTTTCGAGTCATTATCCAAAAAAAAAGTCCTCCTGATTTTCCATCAGTTTCTCAAAAATATAGGAAGTATCACTAGTAAAGGTGGACCAGTGGAAGTTATGTTTGCTTTGCTCTGGCATGGGTCTGGGCCTCCAGAAAGGCATTTTATTTATTTGCTTACTTTATTTTCACCCGACCTTTCTGCCCAACGGGGACCCGAAGCTGCTTACCTCATACTCCTCTATTCCGTTTTATCCTCACAACAGCCCTGTGAGGTAGGTCAGGCTGAGAGTGTGTGACTGGCCCAAGGCCACCCAGCGAGCTTCCATGGCATGTGGAAGAGCCCGCCAACCTTCTCTCTGTCACTGTAGCTAATTGCCAGTTCATTGACCTTTTCCTTAGTTCAGCAGAGATTCAGGATCCATTTCTTGGGGGCGGAGGGGTGTAGAGCAGCTTTGGGGAAAACCACTTCTGAGCCCAAATGGAAGCCACTTCCCCCCAGCTGCTTAGTTTCTCACCCCCTCCCCTTTAATTTTCTTAAGGAGCCTTCAGAGTAGAACACAAAAGAAAAAAAATGTGTGTTAAAACTGCAACAACATTCCTTTCGCACTCCCACTTGCCTCTGAGGTTCGTCCACTTCCTTCCTATGGCTTTTTATAGAAGCTGGTGTGTTTCTCTCACATCCGACAATAAAGGATGTTTTGTGCGATGGCTGTGGCAGTTGTGTGTGTGCGCGCCTGCGTGTGTGTGTGCATTTTGTTTTTTAACATTTCAGGCTGTCACTATCACGTTTTAAAAGTGTCGCTCTGGTTTGCGTAGGAGGACTGAAACCGTGTTGCACTTTGAGAAAGATCAAGTAGAGGGAACAATAAGGTTGGTTTTTATTTTTGGTTTTTTTTGGTTTGTTTGTTTTTTTAAGCTCCTTGAACAGAGTTTACACTTGCTCCCCCCCCCCCTTTTAACGTTCTCTTTTTTATGAATCAACCACTTAACTTTCATTCACAAATATGAGTCAGCTTTCCTTTTTGGTTTTTAAAGTGATACCCAATTTTCTTACCCCTAAGCCTGAAAAGACAAACATCAAAATTCTGTGAATAAAGCCTAGTGACATCTCAGAAAAGGGATTTCTTTTTTATTTTATTTACTTACTTCATTTATAACCCGCCTTTCTCCCCGTGAGAACCCAAAGTGGCTTATGTCATTCTCTGCTAGGTTTTATCCTCACAATAACCCTGTGAGGTAGGTTAAGCTGAGGGTGTGTGACTGGCCCAAGGTCACCCAGCGAGCCTCCATGGCACGAGTAGGGATTCAAACGTGGGTTTTCCAGATGCTAGTCTGACACTTTAAGCACTACATTACGCTGGTCTGAGCTAGATTTCTAGGCAGCAACATCCCCTGAAAAACATAAGGACACAAGAAGAGCCCTGCTGGATCAGACCAGTGGTCCATCGAGTCCAGCATCTTGTCTTACACAGTGGCCAACTGGTTCCTCTGGAGGGCCAGCTACAGGGCACAGAGGCCGAGGCATTCCTCTCATGTTGCCTCTTGTCTCTAGGATTCACAGGATTAGTGCCTCTGAATATGAAGGTTCCCCTCAGTCACCATGGCTAGTAGCCATTGACATATAGAAAAACCACGGAAAACACAGTGAAAAGTACAAAACAGAAGAGGCAAACTGTGTCACAAAAGCGTCAACAACAAACTCACAGTGGTGCTAGACAATAACAACTGTTATGAATGCAACACTAAAGCTGGATACTTCCGCAGTAACAATTCAGTTCCACAATTCAATTCCAATTCAGTTTCACAATTCAGTTCCTTCCAATTCAGTTTCACAATTCAGTTCCTTCCAATTCAGTTTCACAGTTCAGTTCCAATGAAGACTCTAGATACAACTTCATTTTGTACGTCCTTTTTCACAGGAAACTCATATGTCTGCACCAAGCAGCTCACAAAGTAAGGTCACTTCTAATGCAACAGGATCTCCAAAAACAGTTTCTTAGTTGGGCGACCATATACTCTTTACAAGGGAACACATCCTCACTAGCTCTAAAAATGGAGCTGCTTGGTGCAGACATATGAGTTTCCTGTGAAAAAGGACGTACGAAATGAAGTTGTATCTAGAGTCTTCATTGGAACTGGCATCCTTGGGGCCGGGAAGGGTCAACCGGTTCTGTGACCCCGACCACAGTGCTCTCTGGGGTACATATGGGGAAAGGCGGTCCCTCAGGTATGTCAGACCCTGGCCATATAGGGCTTTAAAGGTAAGTACCAGCACCTTGAAGTGAATTCGGTATGCTATCGGCAGCCAGTGCAGGGGCTTCAGCACAGGCTTCAGCTTCAGTATCTGGCCTTCCGGGGAACAGTCAGGGTTGGTTTCTTTTAGGAAATCAACCCTGACACCTGATATATGTCCTACTTATTCCTGTCCAGCTAGGCATAATTTTGTAGTGATTACTAGCCCAGCTCCATGGAACTCAGCTCTTCTAACGCAGATCTTTAAAATTATTTCCCATCACCCACTTCATTATTCTGCTAATTTTCTAGCCAATTGTGATGCGCTGCAGTCTCATTTTGTTGATATTGTGCTTTCTAGAAGACCGAGAAAGCTTCGGTGCTTAGAATTGGAACTTACCATCTGCCTTCCACCTTTATTAATAGAAGTAACCTGGCTCATCAAAAGTTGCATGCAGAGAAGAATATGAGAAATTAGCAATAGGCGATAACAACCCCCCATCCGGACCTCCATAAAGATTCCACAAAGAATAGCCCTGGAGATAACCGCTCTGACTCAGTAACTGGCTTAATGAAGAGACAAAAAGGATATATAATAGGTCCCACCTGAAAATGAGCCTTGCAAAACCCGAACTCCTCACTCAGGGCCAACCTCTTTTAGTAGGATAGCCTTATTTTCATGAGGTAGGTTGGCTAAGATGTCAACATTTCCCCATTTCAGACTTCAGGAGTAATCAGGGTGGTTCGACTCATTCTACCAAGTTTTGGCTTTCCAGCTAGTGCGGAGGAACTACGAATACTTCTGTGTGATGCATAGTTCTTTGTTTCAAGGGGAAAGTATTAAAGGCCTCTTTTTAAACATATGTTGGAATCAGGGTGTGTTGGACTGTTCGTATACCAAGTTCCTGCTTTTCACACGTGGTGATTAGGAGCACAGACTCTAATCTGGGAGGACCAGGTTTGATTCCCCACTCCTCCACATGCAGCTGCTGGTGTGACCTTGCGTCAGTCATAAGTTCTTACAGAGCTGTTCTCTCAAGAGCAGTTCTCAAAAGAGCTCTCTCGGACCCACCTACCTCACAGGGTGTCTGTTGTGGGGAGGGGAAGGGTAAGGAGTTTGTAAGCCGCTCTGAGACTCCGAGTGAAGGGCAGGGTATAAATCCAATCTCCTCCTCCTCTTCTTCTTTCCAAAGACTTCAGAACAGCATTCATTTAGTCTTCACAACAACCTTTCGAGGTAAGTTGACAGGCCAAGTGGAACAATGTTCTGGCTGCGATTTTCAATGAGAAGAGCAGGGGATGTCCCTTACCTCAAACTTACCTGTATTACCACAAACATCCATGTGATGGTGTAATGCAGGCTCCAGAACCACATATAACTCCATACATGGTTCCTTAAGAGCTGATGTGGGGTAGTGGTTGGTGTCAGATTAGGACCTAGGATGACTAAATTCAAATTCCCGCTCTGCCATGGAAGCTTGCCCGGTGACCTGGGCCCCTCAAAGTCTCTCAGCTTAACCTACCTTACAAGGCTGTTGTTGTGAGGATAGGGTGGAGGAGGGGAGAAGGTTGTGAAAGCCCATTATGGGTCCCAGTCAGGGAGGAAAGAGGGGTCTAAATAAAATAATTTAAAAACTTTAAAAGGAAAATGAAATCTTTTAAGTTAACATCTGTTGGTGGGATGCTAGAAAAACCGGTGTGTAAAAGGAATGACAGGCAAAGGTTTTAATGGGACTGAAGGGTTTCTTAGATATGCCTTACAGAAAGGGAAATGGCAGAGTTGGCAGGAATCCCATGCCAGTCATGGGGAGATCTGTGCCAGGCTTGCTAGGGCTGCCAGCCTCCAGGTGAGACCTGGGGATCCCCTGGAATTACAACTCATCTCCAGACTACAGAGAACAGTTCCCCTGGAGAAAATGGCAGCTTTGGAGGGTGGACTCTGTGGCATTGTCCCCCACTTGAGCTTCCTATCCTCCTCAGGCTTCACCCCCACATCTCCAAGAGTTTTCCAATCATCTGGCAACCTGCCCCCAGCCCCCTCTGGTGGCCAGGGGGGACCTGGCAATCCTATGGAAGCAATTCTTCCAGGATTCTCCTGTGTATACACCATATTGTGAAACCTTGTGTGTGCCATGTCCTTATAAAGGATATGCAACAAGCAGTGTTTGGGCTGCAGGAATGTAATAAACTATTAATCAACAGTTTGATTATCAGTGATGTTCAGCTGTGTAGTTATGCGAATGGGCTTTCTCACAGTGGGTCTTTGTTGATTCTGCGCTCTGAAGTTTGATGTAGTTTGGATTTCTACTTCTGAAAGGATGTGGACCCCTGGCCAAATTCAGTGCTTGCGGTTTGCATAGGTGTGGCTGATCCAAATCTGAGATCTGGCTGGAGTCAGCAAATGATGGATGTTTCATTGTCCCACAGACATCCACTGGCACTGGAGGTGGGGCAGATGTTCCTTGTCAGCCCAGAGGTCAGATATGCATCACTCCCCCCTCCCATGGCCCTGGTTCAGTGTCCAAGCCTGGCCATGTCTGAGGGCAAAAGAAGTTTCGTATCCCTGGGCTGGGTTGATCTCTCAGAATTACAGTTGCTCTCCAGAGTACAGGGATCTGAAGGGCTGTCACTTAGAGGAGGGTGGGGAGCTGTTCCTGTTGGCAGCAGAGGAGAGGACTCAAGAATGGGTTTAAATGAAGGGTGGGAAGGTACCAGCTGGATCTTAGGAAACACTTTTTGACCGTAAGAGTTGTGCAACAGGGGAATCAGCTGCCTAGAGAGGTGGTGAGCTCCCCCTCACTGGCAGTCTTTAAGCAGGGGCTGGACTAGATGGCCCTTAGGACCCCTTCCAACTCTGTGATTCTAGGATTCTATGATCTGTTCTCCCGGGGGGAAAATGGCTGTTTTGGAAAGTGGACTCTGTGGAATTATACCTTTCTGAGGTTCCCTCCCTCTCTAAACCCTGCCCTCCCTAGGCTGCACCCCCAAATCTCCAGGATTTTGCCCACCCAGAATCGGCAGCCCTCTTTGGAGGATTTCAACAGCTTGTCTCCTGCAGATTCCGCAGAGAAGACAAACAGTTCTGGCGCCAGGGTTGGTGCTTGTCGCCTGTTCAGTAAGCAAACACTTTGTTTCTCATGAATGAAAAACTTGCCGGAACAGCCTTCTGCTGCCGTTGGAGCTGTGCAGAAATGTTCTGAACTGTAGTTGCCACGCTTGTTCCACAGAAAAAGGAACACGGAGAAAGTGAGACAGTACCTTGCTTGAAGTGAGAAAGTGTTAGAAACGCGGGATGCGAAGGCTTGGGACGTGGGCAGAATCCTGAATGAGCCCCCACGTTCAGAGTAGGCCTGCTTGATTGGTAGCTCTGGGTAAGTCCAAACCTTGCAGCTAATATTGCTAACACAACTTGGTTTAAATCTGGACCAGTTTAGACAAGGTACAGGGAGAGCAATGATCAGGTTGGCCAGCAGGGTTATCTTTAAATCATTAATCCTTTTTCCTGTACCCCCTGTTGCCTTTTGTCCTGCAGGACAAGACAACCCAGTTGAGTGGTTTGCTATGGTGTAAAGCCTTAATGTAGGGATGCCAGCCTCCAGGTGGGACCTGTGGATCCCCAGAATTACAGCTCATCTCCAGACTACACAGATCAGTTCCCCTGGAGAAAATGGGTGCTCTGGAGGGTGGAGTGTATGGTATTGTATCCCACTGAGGCCTCTGTTCTCCTCAGGATCCATCCCCAAATCTCCAGGAGTTTCCCATCCTGGATCTGACAACCTTACCTCTCACCCCCCCACACACACACACCAGTGGCTGAGAGGGGACCTGGCAACTCCCCCTTCTCTAGTTCATGGCCCTGATCCCAATAAGACAGGCAGTTTGGTGTAATGGTTAAGAGCGGCGGACTCTAATCTGGAGAATCAGGTTTGAGTCCCCACTCCTCTCCCCATGAAGCCAGCTGGGTGAACTTGGGTCAGTCACAGTTCCCTCAGAGCTGTTCTCTCAAGAGCAGTCCCGAAGAGAGCTCTCTCAGCCCCACCTACCTCCTGGGTGTCTGTTGTGGGAAGGGGAAGGGAAGGAGATTGATTGTAAGCCGCTCTGAGACTCCAAGTGAAGGGCGGGGTATAAATAATCCTCCTCCTCCTGTTCTTCTTCTTCTTCCTGAAGCTGAAAACTTGGGCACACAATCCTAGAGATCACTGGGTTTGACTAGCTTGGCTGTAGAGTGCTGGCAAAAGGGATTCAAAGGACCTCTCCTACTCCATGTGCGGTTCTACAAATGACCAACCACCCTACTTTAAACAGCCAAAGAGCCCACCAGAAGATCTGACCTGTGATCTCCTGAGGGCCAGTTTCCCCTTATTTGGTAAGGTACTCAGCGGAAGGGAACACTCCTAGGTGACAGTGGTCCCAACTTGAAGGAGGCAACTGTAAGACCACTCCCAAAGAAGTTGGCCCTGTATCCTAATGTCTCCCTGCTTCCCTTGTCAAGTTTGGCCTGACAACTCCTTGTGTGTCAGTTTGGTGTAGTGGTTAACTGCACGGACTCTAATCTGGGAGAACCGGGTTTGACTCCCCACTCCTCCACTTGCACCTGCTGGATGACCTTGCGCAAGCCGTAGATCTTCTTCGTGGTCTCTGTGCATCACACCTCTGGGATTAAGTGCGCCTGCGCCGATCCCGATCGGTAATCTTCAAAACCTAACGGATTTTCGCGCCAGCTCCCCGGTCACGTGCACGTTCCATTGCGCATGACCCGGGGAGAGGCACGAGGATCCCGCCAGTTCTCTTCTGACCGCCGCGTCGTGAGGACCCCCTCTCCGCTCCGGTCGGTAGTTAACCTTCGTTTTTCTTCCAATTTGGAAAGGCCTTTTGGACTGATTTTTTCGTGTTTTTGACCTCCGGACTGTTTTTCCTGGACTTGCTTTCGGATTCTCCTCCTCCTACTCCCCGCCCGGCCTATGGCCCAGTGGTGGGGTTTATTTAAATGCTGCCTTAATTGCGGGAGTAAAATCGCCCCCCCAGACAAGCATTCCCTTTGCTTGTTGTGTCTCGGCGAGTCGCATCGTGTCGATTCCTGCTCGAATTGCGCCGCGTTCTCCAAACAAACTCGGAAGAACCGGGCGGCCCGACTCAAAGTGGCTCTTTTGGAAGCAGCGTTGTCACCGAAGATGTCCGCAGCCGATGCCTCGGTAACATCCCCGTCGGCACCGACGGGTCCGACGTCGGCACCGGTGCGGAGCCCCTCCGGTACCGAGAAGTTGGCACCGAAAAGACCCCTCTCACTGCCACGAACTCCTGCTAAAAAGCGTAAGGAGGGCAAAGAGGGTAAGGGCAAGCTGAAGCACAAGACCTCAAGTGCTTCGTCGACGCGTCCCGCGCCCGACATGACCCAGCACGGGTCTCCGCAGCTTGACCCTCCAGGGCGCAAGCGACCCCGGGGCAGCTTCGCCTCCCCGATGCCGCAACCCATCCAGCTCACAGATTCGGAACCCGACATCGAGCTGACGCAGATCCCTCATAGCAGCCCCGAGACCGGGCCCGATCCGCTGCCGACACCGAAAGGTGAGAGAGACTGGCGCCTTCCTCCATCTTCGGTACCATGGGACGTTCGCCAATGGCGATACCTGTATGGCTCCTCCTACCCTCCACCTCCACAGTGGTACCCGGCGGAGTGGGATCGCCAGTCCACGTCGTCCAGAGTCTCCCGATGCCGAGATCCCCCGGCCCCGAGACCGACTCCGGCACTGACACCGAAACCGATTCCAACACCGAAACCACCGATGCCGATACCAACTTCACCTGATGTCGACCTCCCTCCCTACCAACCAGATCCGTCGACCCCTATGTCGCCCTCCGAACGTTCCGACCACTCGATACCTGAGTCCCCCGAGTCTTCCGATGATGAATCTCCCATCCAACCGTCACCATCCCCTGATGTGGCTGAAAATTTGCCAATCTCTCCCTCCGAGGATGTGAAATCCTATGGAGAGCTTATCAAACGAATGGCCCATTCCCTGGCACTTGCCACGGTTCAGCCAACCCCCACCGCTACCGACGCCATCTTCGATATCGTACAGATGGATACATCCACCGTGGTAGCATTACCATTAATTTCAGTGCTCTTGAGCACTGCCAAGGAATCGTGGGGCCACCCCTCCTCTACCCCAATCTCCAACAAGAGATTAGACCATATGTACAGGCTCCAAGAGCCAGGAGCAGAATTCCTATTCATCCACCCCAAGCCCAATTCGGTTGTAGTGACCCCCTCGGCCAGGGGCCGTAGCGGACATTCCTCCCCCTTGGACAAAAAGGGACGGAAATTAGATTCTTTCGGGAGACGATTTTATTCAGCCGGTGCACTGGGCATAAAAACGGCAAACTACACAGCCTGCATGAGCAGGTACCAGTACTCCCTCTGGGAGCAGATGACACCACTTCTGGCCCATCTTCCTGAGGATAAGCAACGCCTTGCTAGGAAGATCCAGAAGGAAGGCATGGTGCTAGCAAAGCACCAGCTTAACGCATCAAAGCATGCTGCGGACGTCACGTCCAAGACACTCACTTCAGCAGTCGCCCTTCGCCGCCACGCCTGGCTGAGGTCGACTTCGCTTCCACAAGACACAAAGTCCTTGGTGGAAGATCTCCCTTTCGAGGGTGAAGGACTATTCAGCTCCACGACGGACACAGTCCTTCATGATTTAGATAAGAGCATTAAGACATCTCGTAACTTGGGTGTCTCACAATCGAGACAACAGAAGCAGAAGACATGGCAGAGATCTTGGCCCAAACAGCAACCGCGAAGATCTCCCACTGAACCCCAATGGCAGAGACCGTCATCTACTGCTTATCAACAGAAACCCTATGGCCACAAGCCACGATTCCCGTCCGCTTCCGCTTCCAAGGCTAAGCCACCCAAACCGAACAAGCAGAGTCTTTGACTCCCCCATTCGCTCCGATCTTTCCACCCGTCTATCACCCTTTCTACCAGCATGGCAACGTATCACAACAGACAAATGGGCACTGTCGGTCGTAGCAGAAGGCTACAGAATAGAATTTTTCCAGATACCACAAGAATCGTACTTCGTAACCACACCCCCCTCCAACACCCTATCGTCGGAAGTCGAAGCCCTCCTCTCAAAAGATGCCATAGAACAGGTACCAACAAACCACCTTCAGCGGGGGTTCTACTCCCGCTATTTCACGGTCCCAAAAAAGGATGGCGGACTTCGTCCCATATTGGATCTGCGGAACCTCAATGCATTCATCACCTACAAGAAATTCCGTATGACCACTCTACAGACCATCCTACCGCTACTAGAAGCGAACGCGTGGATGGTGACGCTGGACGTAAAGGACGCATACTTCCATGTGACGATCCACCCGTCACGCAGACCGTACTTACGCTTCGCGGTCGGTCCGCGTCACTTCCAGTACAAGGCCCTACCCTTTGGCCTCTCTACAGCTCCTCGTGTCTTCACGAAGCTTATGGCAGTAGTAGCGGCACATCTGCGACTTCAAGGTGTCCACCTTTACCCCTACCTGGACGACTGGCTTCTAGTCGCCCCCTCTACGACGGAACTACAGAGCCACATCTCTACTACCCTTCGTACCCTAGAATCACTAGGGCTGACGATAAACCTCAAAAAGTCCATGCTTACCCCTTCCAGACGGGTTCAGTTTATCGGAGCTATCCTGGACTCCCTGCAATGCAGAGCGTTCCTACCCCCCAACAGAGCAGCAGATATAGTCTCCCTTCTCCTGTCTACCCAAGAGACCAAGGAGGCTACAGCCAAACAAATCCTTCGCCTGCTAGGCCTGATGGCCGCGACAACAGCAGTAATCCCCTTCGCCAAATTGCGGATGAGACCACTGCAGCTTTGGTTTTTGAGGCGTTTCCGCCCCAACTTCCATTCCCTCTCCAAATGATTTCAGATATCGACCCAGGTCCTAGAGACCCTGAATTGGTGGCTTGTGCCCCAGAATTTACATTCAGGGGCACCTTTCCGGCTTCCACCCCCCTCAGCGACCGTCACTACGGACGCCTCCCTATGGGGCTGGGGAGCTCATTTGGACGGTGTAGGTGTGGGTGACAGGTGGCACCCCTCTGTGGCACACAACCATATCAACTTCCTAGAGCTGTTGGCAGTTCTCTACGCAGTGAGATCTTTCCGCCAATCCCTGTCGGGGAAGACGTTGACTGTCCTTACAGACAACACCACCACCATGTTTTACATCAACCGCCAGGGTGGGACGGTCTCCCGTGGACTTTGCCAGTTAGCGATAGAGCTTTGGGACGAGTGCCAGGCACTAGATATTCACCTGGTAGCGACTCATCTCCCAGGACTACTCAACGTCCAAGCGGACTTCCTAAGCAGAGGAGGAGCATCCCTGCACGAGTGGGAACTGAACCCCCTCTACCTGACTCCGATCTTCGACCGTTGGGGGCATCCATCCGTGGATGTATTCGCCTCTCGAGAGAACAAGAAGTGTCACCTATTTTGTTCCAGAGCAGGAACGGACCCGACCTCTCTCAGAGACGGTCTCCTCTTCCAGTGGACGGGGAAACGATTGTACCTATTTCCCCCGATTCCTCTCATACCGAGAGTAGTCCACAAACTGTTGGCAGAGCGACCGTGGGCAGTTCTCGTCACCCCATGGTGGCCGAGACAACCCTGGTTCCCCACGCTCCTCAGTCTCTCACGAGGGACGTATCTCCATCTCCCGATGGACCCAGACCTCCTCGGGATGCACGGGGGCCGGGTACTGCACCACGATGTGCCCAGACTGAAATTGACAGTTTGGCTGATCCAAACTTAGGGTTAGAATCACGCATTGCTCAAGTTCTACTGAATTCACGCAAACTCTCCACTCGGCGTTCATATGAGTCAAAATGGACTAAGTTTTTAACCTTCCTGGCGTCTGTGGGACGGCCCTCAGTCCCCGCCGGGCTTAAAGATGTTTTTGGTTTCCTCCTGTCATGTAAAGACAGGGGACTGTGTCACTCATCTATCCGAGTTTACTTGTCAGCCATCTCAGTCAATCATCCTAAGATTGATGGCTACTCGGTGTTTTCCCATCCAACAACGAAGCAATTCCTCAAGGGAATGAATCGCCTCTATCCCCCAGTGCGGACACCAGTCCCGGCATGGGACTTGCCCCTGGTTCTCACTAAGCTGATGGGAAAACCCTTCGAACCCATGGCCTCATGCAGCCTTCAACTTTTGTCGTGGAAGGTTGCGTTTTTGGTGGCCATCACGTCTACTCGACGCGTGAGTGAGCTCTCGGTGCTCCGTTGCGACCCACCATACCTCACGTTTCATCATAATGCCGTCACTTTGGCTCCAGATGTCGCTTTCCTGCCTAAGATAGTCTCGGACTTTCATATAGGGGCGGATATCACGTTGCCGGTGTTTTTTCCTGGTCCCCAGGACCCAACGCAACATAGCCTACACACTTTAGATGTCAAGAGAGCCCTGTCTTTCTACTTGCACCAGACAAAATCCTTTCGCAAGTCTCCAGCTCTCTTCATTTCTTATGCCTTGCCCAGGCAGGGACAGAAACTGTCGTCTCAGAGACTCTCGAAGTGGATAGTTGAGACGATAAAACTCGCCTACCTTCTGGCCAAAAGGCCACTACCGGCGTCCCTCCGGGCACACTCCACTCGAGCCGTGGCTACTTCCACAGCATTCCTCAAGGGCATTCCCCTGGGAGACATCTGCAATGCTGCAACGTGGGCATCCCCTCACACATTTGTGAAGCACTACGCCCTGGATGTCCGCGTCCATCAGCGTACTGTGGTGGGCCGTGCAGTTCTGCAAGCAGCTCAGATGTGAGACCTCCAGCACCCACCTCCAGGTATGTGGTGTGTTTATTGCTCGCTATTCTCCCAGAGGTGTGATGCACAGAGACCACGAAGAAGATATACAGGTTGCTTACCTGTAATTGGAGATATTCGAGTAATCATCTGTGCATTCACACCACCCACCCTCCTTCCCCTCTGCTTTCGGTCTCCCTCACTTTTTTCCTTGGGGGCTGTTAGCAGCGGTCAGAAGGAACTGGCGGGATCCTCGTGCCTCTCCTCGGGTCATGCGCAGTGGAACGTGCACGTGACCGGGGAGCTGGCGCGAAAATCCGTTAGGCTTTGAAGATTACCGATCGGGATCGGCGCAGGCGCACTTAATCCCAGAGGTGTGAATGCACAGATGACCACTCGAAGATCTCCAATTACAGGTAAGCAACCTGTATTTCTGGCACAGCTGTTCTTGAAAAAGAGCAGTTTCTGTCCGAGCTCTCTCAGCCCCACCTACCTCACAGGGTGTCTGTTGTGGGGAGGGGAAGGGAAAGGAGTTTGTAAGCCGCTCTGAGACTCCTTCGGATAGTGAAGGGCGGGGTATAAATCCAATCTCTTCTTCTTCTTCTTCTTCTTCTTCTTCTTCTTCCTGTGTAAAGCTTGATGAAGAGTTCTGTATAATTCAAAACTTGCATTCAACGTATTTTCCTTTTGCCCTCTAAGCCAGATTTGTCTCATTGCCTCTGAATCGCTTGCAGAATGGCACACAGAAGTGTTCTCTGCTTTACCCCCGCTGATCTCTCACAGCTGCCTGTAGATCTGTGTGTGTGTATGTGTTGTGTGTGTGTGTGCGCGCGTGTGTTAGAAAAGATAAAACAAACTCAATTGAGGGATCATGTGACCCAGAGAGCATCCAAACTGGAGAGCAAGACAGATTGGCATTCCGGCGTGTAACTTGAGGCTGGCCTGCCTGCAGAACGAAAGGGAGGGTTTGCCAAGACACAGGGCTCCCTTTATGTCAGGGATGATCACACGCAACTTTACGTCTTTGCAGAAATTCCACTCCATAATTATGCCTTTGATTGTGCTAAATATGAAGAAGGGGGGCGATGACTTATGTGAGAACCACAGCCTGGTGTCCCTCGGAATTTAACTATTTGGACAAGGGGTGATGAGAACAGAGACCCGGCCCCCACGAGCTGTTTCCTCACAGTCTGAAGTGTTAAACTCGAAACAAAGCGACTCTAAGAGGACAAGCAGACTTTTTCAGGAAGTGCTGTCTAAATTATGGTTTGCAAAATTGGAAGTCTTGTGAAGTGGTATCTTTTGACACACTCAACTGCACCAGCTCATAGCCCCTTAGTGTTCCATGCAAATGGGAACAGGCACCCGGGGAAACACACTTTTGGCTTATGCTGGGTCTCACACATATGGCGAGGAGGAGGAGGAGGAGGAAATTGTATTTATACCCCACCCTTCACTGGAGTCTCAGAGCGGTTTACAAACTCCTTTCCCTTCCCCTCCCAACAGACACCCTGTGAGGTAGGTGGGGCTGAGAGAGCTCTGAGAGAACTGTCCTTCAGAGAACAGCTCTGACAGAACCATGGCTTGCCCAAGGTCATCCAGCAGCTGCAAGTGGAAAAGTGGGGAATCAAACCCAGTTCTCCCAGATTAGAGTCTGTGCACTTAACCACTACACCAAACTGGCTAAATAATTAAAGGCTGCTGGGACCTCCAAGCAATGATCTTGGATGCATTATACAGAAAACTAATGATCTTGGATGCATTATACAGAAGAGGCAGCCTGCTGCAACACTGAGTGAGTTACTGCTCAGGCTATGCCGCTATGGCAGAAGGCCTCCGGGTGGCAGCTCACATTGCCCACTGCCACTCTGACTGGCAGCCAGAGAAAAAAAGCTGGAAGTGTTGGCAGGTAGTTCTAGAAACCACTGGAAACACTATGGTTTTACCATAGAGTTTCTGACAGTTCCTAGAACTGCCTGCCATTTATTCTGGGTTCCCCAGGAAATGACATTATAGTGCACATGACAGTGTCCCCCCCCCCCCCCGGTGTCCCTGCCCCCAAAGTTCCCACCAGTTCTGCCTGGCAGCCCTACTGGCCATCACGTTTGGCTAATATTCCTGGGGAACAGGTCATTCAAAACCGTTGTCTAATCCTTTTTTTTTTCTAAAACAAAAACTCTTAAAGCTGCTGGGTTCCATAAGGCTAGCTGTGTGTTATGTGAGGATTCACTTCCTTTTCCTCAGTCATGAATTTCCTCCCCATCGGCTTAACTGTGTGTCTTAACGTTGAAGTATGACAGGACAGAGAGAAATGGTCCCCCTCGTGTCTCTAGAAGCTTATGTGGTCTGCAGTCTGGTGATCAGTTATAATTCTGGGAGAGCTCCAGGCCCCACCTGGAGGATGGCAACCCTGAAGATCTCAATGGTAAGGTAGGTTCATACAAGACAAGATGATCCTCCAGATACCCGGAGCTCAGATTGTAAAAGTTTTAAAGATCAAAAACAGCACCCTGAATTGCACCTGGAAACAAACTGGAAACTAATGCCATCCTTGTGATTGCTTACATTGTGTCCCTGTTAATACCCTTGTTTCGAAGCAGTTCACATTTCTGAAAGGCCTTCAAGGGCAACCCCGTGTAGAGCCTGTTGTAGTGTCCAAGCCCCGATCTAACTGGGGTATGGAGAACTTCAGCCAGATGGTTTCTCATTCAGATTGTTTGGGTATTTTTATTTTTTTTAATAGTACGGCCTGTCACTTTTGCATTTGCAGTGCTAGGCAAGTTGAAGTTATCTTGCACTATGCCCTGTAGTGCCCACTTTAGATAGGCCAAAAAAAAAATTGGACAGACCTGTCCTTGTGGATGGGTCAATCTGTGAATGATACCCATTTGCAGCCTTCTATCAGAAGGAAATTCATGTAGTGTATGTTGAGTGGCTTTATTTTCCCCCAGTGACAGCTAAAAAATCTGAAGCCGGCATATTGAATGAGGTCGCTTTCAGCTGTATAAGTGACCATGTTTTGCTGTGAAATGATGTTTGTTAATTTTCCCTCCCATTTTGTGACGACTAAGTGATTTGACTTAATTTAGCACTTATTGTTGACTTTCTGCTTCCTTCCTTAGGATGGAGCAGGTTATAAATCGAATTATAGATTAATTAAAATTTATAAGCGGTGATAATCAAGAATGGGGCCTGATACTGGAACAGTAATTTTCAAATGAGTTAAAAGTCAGTTGATAAAGGCAGCTCCCCCCATAGTCGAAAAGGGTTTGCCTGGTTTTGAATATTTAAATATTTTAAAAAAGACATTTACCAGCAATCAGGAATGTGGGATGAGAGCAGACATTATGAGCAACTGATAGTTCTTCAGCTTCTTAAAACAATATGTCTGTCTCCAGTTGAACATATTTTTAAAAAAACAAACAAAAATTGAATATGTCACTTGCAAGTTTAGGGCATTTTGTGTATTCTGGACATCCGGTGGCTCAAATGCATTCTGGACCAGTTGTGAGCAATGCTCCCACTAAGCTGTGGAGTCTTGTGAGCAAAAATTCTACTTTGTGAGCTACTGGCATTAAAGTTGTGAGTGAGCGATTTGGCTATTGCATAAATTAGTTTGCTATGGAGCTATCCTTCCTGAGCTAAGACAAAAATGTGTGAGCTGGAGGCTAAAAAACTGTGAGCTAGCTCACACTAACTCAGCTTGGACGAAACACTGGTTGTGAGCTAAAGTTGCCAACTATGCTAGAGACCAGGGTGTGATGCCAGGGGACAGATTCAGCAGGGGACATTATATCATTCTAGGACTTCTTCTAGACTTTGTTTTTTTTTGGGGGGGGGGGGGCTCCTCTGTGCCCAGTTCATTTCCCACTCCAAGCAGCAGTTGGAGAATTTTTTTTATTTTTGCATTTTTTGTGTGTGCATGCGTGTGTGTGCGTGCCCGTGCCTGGAAGTCAAGGTGACCTCTGGCAACTCCTACTGGGGCATGGAGGACATTCAGAGATGTGGCTTGGTAGCCTGCCTCTGTCTCCTAATCCTGGTATTCCTTGGAGATCTCCCATCGAAATTCTTGCCAGGGTCGGCCCTGCTTAGCTTCCGAGATCTGACAAGATTGGGCTTGCCCGGGCTATTCAGGGCGGGGTGGGGGGAATTAATGGCCATCAGGCTGACAGCATAGTATTTCTGTGGAAAACCTAGAAATGATGTCATGCCTCTCTCCAAATCACTGGAAACTCTACGGTTTTACCACAGAGTTTCTGGCAATTCCTAGAGAAGGATGGCATCACTTCTCTGTTTTCTCTGAAGTGGTGCCATGCCTTCATTGGGGGAGCAGCTCCATACACCGCCCGCCTGAGTCTCCCACAGGTTGCCATACCATGCCCGGCAACCCCTTTCTGTTGGATGCCATAAATTCCATCCTCCAAAGTGGCTATTTCCTCCAAATGCTCTGTAGTCCGGACATCAGCTGTAATTCCGGGAGAACTCCAGGCCCTCCCTGCAGGTTGATAACCCTACTGTGAGCGGGTGAGCGAGGCTTGGTGGTGTTTCAGACAGAAGAGAAACGTCTCTTGTTTCCTGCCGCCTCCTTCAGACACTGGATTTATGTCTAGCCACTGTTGGCTTTCTCTGAACAGGAAGGGCTGGCCATGTAAGGGAACGCAAGCAGTCCTAGGCAAGAAAGAGGGCATAGAAGCCCATCCGCCTGGTCTCCCGATTGGCTGAAGAGCTGCGGGCACCTCGAGCCAGCAAACGCGTTTGCATTTTTAACATGTCTTCCTTTGTCAGTTTGAGATTTTCCAGAATTCAGAAGCGGAAAGAAAGAGAAGGCTATGAGGAAGCTATTAGAGATATATAAAATAAACTTTGAAAGGCACAGGACAAGGAGGGGGGAGGGAGAAAAAGAGGGCTTCGTTTCATGCAGAAACCGTTCACGATCTGCAAGGGAAGTATTGATGAATGCTTATTATTTCAACAAAGGCTTTTTTGTCGCAAACAGGAGAAGCAGATGTTTAGAAACCGGACAGGAAACGGCTTTGACAAATGGAAGGATTTTTGATTGAATTCTTGAGCTGAGCTTCCTGTCAGTAATTTCTTCAACTCTGGGCCACCTTTCTTTTTAACAAAAACCATAATATTACAACATAATCACTAACCTTTGGTGCGTATATCTGTAAAGCTACAGGTACCCAACCATTAATTTGACAGTGTTAAGTCTTCATTTGCTTTTTTCCCTATTTCGTAAACTCTGGTCATTTCAAGATAAAAAAGTGGTGCTGTCTGGAAATTATTTGCTTGCTCTCGGGATGGTTGCTGGAGCAGAGGTTAAAATCACTCTGAGGGCAACTTTATCATTTTTATTAACTCAAGAGGGCCCAGCTACAACATGACCCTCAAAAAGTTACTGCGGGAAACAGATCTACCATTAAACAGATCTAAACTGCATTGGTTTAGATGTCTTCAATTAAAAAACCTAGCTGAACATTTAAACTTGTCCCAGCTTATTACAGGAATTCCTTTTGCCCAGTAAAATGGAATACTCTTTCCGCAATATATGTAACATTTTGATCTCTTCAGATAGTGTTAAACAGACATCATATCAAAAAAAAAGTGTCAAAGGAGCTGTCAGCTGGAATTACTCGAAGGTCAGTGGTCTTGATCTGGTCATCTAATATCTTTAATACCTCTTCATTTGATACAAAGCTTCAGACCTTTAAAAATCTATTTCATGGATATTTAACCCCTCTTAAATCGTCTCATATGTCTTCTACGTGTGCTCCATTGTGCTGGAAAATGTGTGGAGAAGTGGGTTCGTTTGAGCATTGTTGGTGGAGGCACAAAGTTATCACAGCATTTTGGGAACAGGTTTTAAATCGGATTTATACTATGACTGGTTTTAATATACCTATGAAACCAGAACTCTTATTTCTAAACTACTGGTCAGATCTAGATACTAAAGAATCTACTAAAGAATTAATAGCCACATTATTAATTGCAGCAAAAGCAGCTATAGCTGCTAAAAGGAGCAACAAGGCAGGGCCTTCCATAAACATGTGGTATAATAAGATATGGAATCTCTATATAATGGAAAAATTATTGAGCAAATAACTCAAAAGTAATATGGATATGGATATATATTCCAAATCTGTAGTAAAGTGGTTTCCTATATTAGGTTATTTGGCTTCTCATGATGTGGTTCCTAAAAAATTGGTTCATATGAACTTGTTTAATATCTGACATTAAAAAGGTTGTATGATATGTTTGGTATTTGGTTGATTTAAATTAGTTGTTATGATCCATTTCTCTAACGCAGTGTAATTGAGAATTGTTTTTGTATGATGTTCTACGCATCTTATGTTTAATATCTTACTTATCACCAAGTTGTATGATACTGATGTGTTCTTGTTTTGTATATACATTGTAAAAAACTCAATGAAATTTTAAAAAAACAGATCTACCAAAAAGTAAGTACCTTATTATTCAGTGGGACTACCTCCTAGGAAAGTGTCTCTAGAATTACCACCTGTTTTAACTTGAAGAGATTCTTTGTAACTTATTTTCAGCCCTTCACCAGTGTGGTGATTAGAAGTGTTAGACAGGAATTGAGGCGAACCAGGTTCGGTTCCCCCAGCCATGAAGGGTAACTTTGAGCCGATCACTCTATCTCAGCCCAGTCTACCTCACACAGCACAAAAAGCTCACAAAAATAAATTATTGTGCCTTATGTCCTTTATATATATTACGGTCCTGTGGGACTAGTGACTGTGATAATGACAAGGTGCTGTCTGAATATTTGAATAGAATGTAAACCTGCACTTTGATGTATTGTTTGGGTGAAATCTATTTTTGATAATATTTGACACCAATATTTGTATAACAGTACTGACAAATTAAAAAAAAGAAAAAGCACAAAATTCATCTACCTTAAACATATTACCTCCAGATGAAGCCTGGAGTTCTCCCAGAACTATAGTTGATCTCCAGACTAGAGAATATCAGCTCCCCTGAAGAAAATGGCAACTTCACTACTGAGCTCCTTCCCCTCCTCAAATTCCACTCTCCCCAGCTCTACCTCCAAATCTCCAGGAATTTCCCAACATGGAGTTGCCAGCTCTAGAGGAAGGGTAGGATACGGAGACATTCTTTCTGCCCTTACAGCGCTCACTAGTCCAGGGGTCCCCAACATGGTGCCTATGGGTGCCATGGCGACGCCAAGTGCTTTTAGAATATCGGCAGGGCCTGGTGGGGCTTTTGCCCAGCAAGGCTTCCTGTTGGCCACTGGGGACTTGACTGGCTGTGCAGATCTTTAAAAAAGTTGACTTTGGCAGCAGCTGCCACCACAGCACAAGGATCTTTACTGTGTGATTGAACGTAAGCTGTGGCAGCCATTTTGTGGCTGGCTGCACCTCCAACAGCACCCATTTTTGGCAGCCATTTTGTGGTTGCCCCAGTGCTTTTAACTGGGCCCGGAAACCAGAAGGCAGCCAACGTAGATGAAAATATATTGAAGTAACACATCTGGTCGGCATCAGTTAGTTAATTTTATTTATTTATTCATTTAAGTATTTATACCCTGCCTCTGTCTCCAATGGGAACCCAAAGCAACTTACAACATCGGTCTCTCTGTCGCGCCCCCCCCCCCCCCCGCAGATTTTACCCTCACAACAAGAAGCCTGTTAGTACGGTTGCCAGGCCCCTACCTGCCAACCAGTGGGTTTGTTTGTTTGTTTTGCCAGATCTGGGTTGGGAAACTCCTGGAGGTTTGTGGATGGAGCCTGGGAAGAACAGGGACCTCAGTGGGGTACAGTGCCACAGAGTCCACCCTCCCAAGCATCCATTTTCTCCAGGGAACCTGTTCTCTGTAATCTGGAGATGAGCTGTAATTCCAGGGGATCCCCAGGTCCCACCTGGAGGAGGCTAGTGTCCCCACCTGTAAAGTAGGTTGGACTGAGGGAACAACTGTTCAAAGTTCAACCTGTGAGTTTCCTTGTCAGAGTGGGGACTTGAACCCAGGCCACCCAGATACTAGTCTAGTACTCTAGCCACTACACCACAACCGGCTCTAATTTTCTACTTGCCGCATTTTGAACTCAGTTGCAATCGCCACTCTTCACTGTCAGCCCCATATAGAGCTCGTAATTAACTCTGGATGGGTTATCTCAATAGCACTACTGAATTATTAAACTTAGAGACGCGGAGGCCCAAGCCTGCCACAAAGCCATGCCTTGGGGATGCCTCCTTTCTCCGTCTTCATTTGTCTCTGTGGATGATTCAGAAAACCTCCTGTCGAGTTTTACTGCTTTTTTTTGTTCAGCAGAGCCAGTGTACCATGCCAGCACAACAGGATTCCTGCAGTTTTGTAGCATTATGATTCAGTAATATACTCATTGCTATCAGGAGAATGAAGCACCAAAATGGGATTGGAAAGTACCCCAGGCAGGATAAGTCTACCATGATGAGGATAAGAACACAGGAGAAGAAGAAGAAGAGAAGAGATTGGATTTATACCCCGTCCTTCGCTTGTAGTCTCAGAGCGGCTTACAAACTCCTTTCCCTTCCCTTCCCTTCCTCACAACAGACACCCTGTGAGGTGTGTAGGGCTGAGAGAGCTCTGAGACAACTGTCCTTGAGAGAACAGCTGGTAACAGAGCTATGGCTTGCCCAAGGTCATCCAGCCAGGTGCAAGTGGAGGAGTGGGGAAATCAAACCTGGTTCTCCCAGATTAGAGTCCACGCACTTAACCACTACACCAAACTGGCTCTCTGGTCCATCTAGTCTAGCATCCTGTCTCACACAGTGGCAAACCAGTTCCTGTGGAGGGCCAACAACAGGGCGTAGAACAAAAAGTTTTTGAGGAAGAATCGGCATAGATTCTCTTAAGGGAAGATCTTGTCTCACTGACCTTTTAGAGTTCTTTGAGGAGGTGAACAAACATGTAGACAAGGGTGACCCAATAGATGTTGTTTATCTAGACTTTCAGAAAGCTTTTAATAAAGTTCCTCATCAAAGGCTCCTAAGTAAACTCAGCAGTCATGGGATAAGAAGACAAGTCCTCATGTGAATTAAAAACTGGTTAATTAACAGGAAAAAAGAAAGTGAGCATAAATGGGCAGTTTTCACAGTGGAAGGTGGTAAGCAGTGGGGTACCGCAGGGATCAGTACTAGGTCTGGTGCTTTATAACTTGTTCATTAATGATTTGAAGTTGGGAGTAAGCGGTGAAGTGCCTAAGTTTGCAGATAACACTGAGTTGTTCAGAAAAGTGAGAACCAGGGAGGACTGTGAGGCACTCCAGAGGGGATCTGTTGAGGCTGCATGAATAGGCGTCAGTGCGGCAAATGTGGTTCAATCTGGGCAAATAATGCACATTGGAACCAAAAATCCTAACTCTAAATATACGTTGATAGGGTCTGAACTGGCCGTAACTGACCAGGAGAGAGATCTTGGTGTCCTGGTAGATAACTCACTGAAGCTGTCAACTCAGTGTGTGATGGCAATAAAAAAGGCAAATGCCTTTTTGGGGATTGTTAGGAAAGGGACTGAAAATGAATCAGCCAGTATCTTAATCGATGGTGCAGCCTCATTTGGAATACTGTGTACAGCTGTGGTCACCGTACCTCAAAAAAGATATTATAGCATTGAAAAAAGTGCAGAAAAGGGCAACTAAAACAATTAAGGGGATAGAACACCTTCCCTATGAAGAAAGGTTAAAGAGGTTAGGGCTCTTTAGCTTGGAGAAACGATGATTGGGGGGTGACATAACAAGAGTTTTACAAAATTATGCATGGGATAGAGACGGTGAAGAAAAAAGTTCTTTTCTCTCTTTCTCACAATACAAGAACTTGTGGGCATTCAATGAAATTAGCAGTAAGCTTAGAAAAGATAAAAAGAATGTACTTCTTCACCCAAAGAGTAATTAACACATGGAATTCACTGCTGCTGGAAGTGGTGGTGGCTAGAAGCATAGACAGCTTCAAGAGGGGATTGGGTAAACATATGGAGCAGAGGTCCATCAGTGATTATTAGCAATAATGCATAGCTGGATTACTATGTCTGGGTCAGTGATGGTTTGTATTCTTGGTGTTTGAGGGGAGCAACAGTGGGAGAGTCTTCTGGAGTTCTGGCTCCACTGATGGACCTCCTGATGGCACCTGGGTTTTGACCACTATGTGATACAGAGTGTTGGACTAGATGGGACCCCACTGCTTACTTCCCTTCATTGTGAGAACTGTCCATTGATTCCTACTCTTTGCTTCCTGTCATTTAACCAATTTTTAATCCATAAGAGAACCCAAGAATACAATATCTACTGGGTCGCCATTGTTTACATACTTGTTCACTTTCTCAAAGAACTTCAAAAGTTTGGTGAGGCAGGACTTCCCTTTGCAGAAGCCATGCTGATTTTCCCTCAACAGGGTTTGTCCCTCTGTGTGCCTAACAAGTCTGTCTTTAATTACAGCTTCTACTAATTTGCCTTGGATAGACGTTAGGCTGACTGGCCTGTAATTTCCTGGTTCCCCTCTTGGATCCCTTTTTATATATTGTTATAACATTTGCTACTCTCCAGTCTTCTGGAACAGTGGGTGAATTTAGTGATAGGTTACATATACAGGTTAGTAGGTCAGCTATCTCACATTCCTTAACTACTCTTAGGTGTATGCCATCAGGACCTGAAGATGTATCAGTTTTTAGTTTCCCCAGTGGGTCTAGAATTTCATCTCTTGTCAACGCAATTTGGCTCAGTTCTTCAGACTCCCTTCGTAAAAATCGGGGCTGTGGCATGAGTATGTGTCCCTCACTTTCCACAGTGAACACAGAAGCGGAAAAGTCATTGAGCTTCTCTGCCATCTCCCCATCTTCCTTTAGCAATCCCTTTATTCCTTGGTCATCCAAAGGCTCCACTGCTTCTCTGGCTAGTTTCCTGCTCCAGATATATATTTTTTTAAATGTTTATTGTTTGTCTTGATGCTTTTAGCAACCCACTCCTCAAAATCTCTTTTTGCATGCCTGAGTATTGACTTAGATTTGCCAGAGCCTGTGGTCCCTCTCGTTCAATTGATTGGGACAGATCTTACACTTTTTAAAAGAAGCCTCTTTGGGTTTTATAGCTTTCTTGACTTGTGTTCCCTCTTTGGAAATCAAATGTGACAGTTTTGGACTTTAGGGGTAACTTTAGAATGACTTGAATGCTGAACTTAATAGCATTGTGGTCACTGTTCCCAACTGGTGTAGCAACCTCTACGTCTCTCACTAAGTCTTGAGACCCGCTCAGAACCAAGTCCACTACTTCTTTGGTTGGCTCTGTGACCAACTCTTCCAGTGCACAGTCCCAGGCCACCCAGCTTGAGAAATGTTCTGGTAAAAGCAGGGCCAAACTAAAGACGGGTGCCATCAAATAACACCTATTTCATTCTGGTGTAGGGCTTACCGGGTAAGGCCTGGAATTCTGCATGAATTACAACTGAGCTTCAGACTACAGAGGTCAGTTCCCCTGGAGGAAATGGCAGCTTTGGAGTATGGGCTGTACAGTATCACCTCCCTGCTGAGCTCCCTCTCATCGCCAGATTCCGCCCTCCCCATGCTCTGCCCCAAATCTCTCCAAATTTCTCAACCCAGAGTTGGATCAGTGAAAGACAATGCTCTGAAACAGGCTGATCTCACAAACTGAGGGAACTGCTGGGAGAAATGTCTGGGAGGAAGGTAAATTCCTCACTGGGGGAGGCAGTCCTTCAGATATATATGTCCCAGATCATGAAGGGTTTTCTAGGTCAAAGCCAGCATCTTAGTTTACTGTTGCAGTGTCTCAGGTGGTTTGTACTGTTCTCACAATATATTTTCAAGTCTACCTGCCCACATATAAATTATGTCAGCCACTTGTGACTTAAAAGGAAATAAAAGCCAACTTCATTTAAGCTTCTTGGCCTTGGGTCCCTGGAGGCTATTCTTACAACCCATAAGTGACCGCCATGTCAAGATTGTGGAGGCTGATACGGAGTATCTTTCCTCTGTTTAATCATAGATAAGTTATTCTCCATGTAAGCACAGAAATTATTATTGTTGCTACTTTCATCGCTGCACATTTTCCAGCAGTGACATTGAAAGCCTATAAAATACTGGTCAAGTGAACAGTATTCTGTATGAAGGCCTGATTTTGGTTATGTTACCACACACATACACAGGTTAATGGTAACTCAAACTTCCTCCTCACATCATTGGATACTGTGCTATAGCCATCGTTAGGGTTGCCAGGTCCGTCGGAAACGCCAGCCGGGGGGGGGGGGGGGGACACATTACAGGAGCCAGAAGTAATCCATGCAACATGCCTACATCACCCGGAATTGATGTAGGCACACCGGTGACATTGGGGGACAAAACTTTATGGTGAAATCAGCCTCAAACCATAGTTTTGCCCCCAAACCAGAGCAAAACACACACACACCCCTAACAGGCGATGCAGTCAGGGCTTTTTTTGAAGAAAAAGCCCAGCAGGAACTCATTAGCATAATAGGCCACACCCAACAGCAGAAACTCATTAACATTTTAGGCCACACCCCTGACAGCGCAGCACCCTCCCAGGATCAGCTTCCCCAGGTGCCCCACGGCTTGCGGGGCGCATGGGGAACCCGAGGGAAGGAAGGCATTTTCTGGAACGGTTTTCCCCAGCACCCCGCAGCTTGTGAGGCGCCTGGGGAACCTGAGTGGGAAAGGCTGTAGGCGTGGCCAATTTGGAAGCCAGCCAGAACTCCGTTCCTGCGCGTTCCTGCCTAATAATAGCCCTGGCTGCAGTCACTAAAACAGAATACAAAGGCAGTTTGAAAAGGGTCTATTGGAAACACTGCTTTAGTCTTAGCTTGTGAGTAAGCAGTGTCTTGTGGACGAGGGAAAACATCATGCATGTACTTAGAGCTATTGTGTTTTTTTAATGGAAGGGTGCAGCTTGCATCAGGAGCTCCCTGCCTTTGAATTAGGCTAAGTTATTATTGTATTGAAACAAAGTTTGGTTTGCTCAGTATTCTGTATCAGAACACTTGAGTACTTAAGAGTACCAGATTCTAATTAAGTTTACTAGTTCTTATATGAAACGTATTAATGAGCAATGCTGAGTATATAAGAAAATCTGAACCAAAATTTGGACAAAAAATATTTGCAAATGTAATGTATTCGGTAGAAATGGATTCTCCTGATCTGAATCAGATCTGCTGGGTCCCCCTCTTTTCAATTACAGCCTGACCTAAGCAGGAAACACTGAATACCATGACCAGCTGACAGGAATTTTAAGAAAGCTGCTGTACCTGAGGAATAATCACTAGCACTTTAATATGTTTTATATTCCGCTTTTAAAAAAAATTATTAATGAATTTTTACTGTGCATGGAATTGCTATTCCACATTGTTTATATTGTTGTAAGCCACCCTGAGCCAGCTTACTGGAAGGGCGGGGTAAAAGTTAAATAAATAAATAAATAAAATGCTGTTGCGTCGATGAAAATGGGTAGCCGTGCAAGTCTGTCGGTAGCAGAAGAAAAGAATAAGAGTCCAACAGCACCTTAAAGACTAACAAGATTTATGGCAGGGTAGGAACTTTTGTAAGTATTTGAAGGTATACCTGAAGGTATCTGAAGAAGTGAGCAGTGACTCATGACAGCTCATTCTCTGCCACAACTTGTGTTAGTCTTTAAGGTGCTACTGGACTCTTTTCTGTTGTATCAGTGGTGTGACATCACTTACAGGGTGAACCTAGTGTCACAGTGGAAAGTCTATGGTTGAATCCTAGGGTGCGTTCAGACAATCAGCTAATCCCACCATTGGCCCGGCTGTAATTTGAGCTAGATCTTTTTGATCCAGTGTTGCACGACCAGACAGCCTGCCTGTGAAGCACTTCACCGCACATGACTCCCACAGTGGATTGTCTAGATGGCATCCACCGCCAGGAGCCATGCGGTCGGCTTTTGTAAAAAAAAAAAATCCTTTCTGCACATGTGCATATGCAACTCACCATATACTTGTTTTTCCACATATGTGCGGACTAAAATGGTAAAAGCATCGCCAGCGACATCTTCCTCTAGGTACCATTTCAGTTAATAAAGTTGACAAAGTTCAGGGGAATGTCAGAAACATAAAATTGTTTGGATCGCTTGAGCAAATCTCTGGGGACGTCACATGTTTAAGTGGTTATGCACGCATCGCTAAGACTTTTTTAAAATGGAGACCATGCCTACGGGCTGATTGCGCGCTGCAGGTCCGACCTGATGGTGGAAAGTCCGGCATTGGCCCATTGGCCAGCTTTAGAGTGGATTTTCACTACTGTCTTTTAAGTACGGATCCCAGATGGGGATCAAAGAGCTACTCACGGAAGCGGCACGATTCCCAGATGTTGTGATCAGGACATGCCCTTTAAATTTACCAGGCACCTGTGCCTGGCGCGGTTCAAAAGACCCATATGAACGCGCCCCTAGAGTGTCACCTTAGCATAATGATATTACTTCCAGTTTCGTACTGGAAGTGAGAGGGCACATTTGTGTCACACTGAATACACACACACACACATTTTTTTCCCTTTCTGGCCTGTCCAGCATTGGCAGGGAATGGGAGGCCGAGGCCAGGAGATATATCTGTAGTGAGAGCCCCCAGGCTGTTTTGCCTTTCTGCTCTGTAATGTTGAGTAGATATTTCACATTTCTTCCACCACCCATTTGTAACATTATGTTTCCTCTGAGCCATTGGTAGCCAGTGATATTCAGTGGGAGGGAGCAGGGAAACACATATAATAACACTGTACAATAACATCACAATATCTCAACTATGAGGTAAATTCTGCCAGACATTGCAGAAGGGAAGGGGCCAAACAAGATCCACGGTGGCCATTTTTGATGGTACTGTACATTTATCACCATATCTAGCCAGGCCCTGTGAGAGGGAATTAAAATTATTTCTGCTTTTACCACTCGGTCCTAGATTAATCTTTGCTTGCTATGTCACAGAATGCTTGTCGCTAAACATTTCCTTTCGAGATTTCAGTGCGGGGGATTTCACAACGGCAGAACGATTGCAACACTGGGGTAAACAAGCTTGCTGCGAGAGAGAGTGAGTCTCCAGAGAACTGGAGCTTTCTTCCCGCCCTCGCAGTTTGGTTAAGTAAATACTTACCAAATGTGTCAGAGAAGGAGCTTACAAGTATTGGGGGCAACTCATATTTTGGAGGCACATCCTGGAAGGCTGTAAAATGGAGCACTAGAAAAGGAGCAATGGAGAGAGCTGTTTAAGCATGTTTTTATGGTTTCGTTGTGGTTTTAGGACAGATATGAAAGTGGTGAGAGGAAGGTGGATCGGAGAGAGGGGTGCGGCTGTGCATAAATTCACAGTCTGTGTTCCACAGAGCTGGTTTACAAATGTTTGACCATCACTTGATAACTTTTACCATCTAGTGATGATTGCACATGTGACTATAAGTCCAGATACAATTTTCATATGTCCTCAAATCCCCGGAATCACAGGTTTAGATTCTAAAACTTGTCTCCGCTTGTGCTCTTCTTCTTCCAAGGGGGGGGGGGGGGGGCGGTTTGTCTTTCTCTGCAGCGCGTGTTCCTTTGGTGGTAGGCAATTTTTGGACCCTAGAAAGAAATTCATCTTTCATGGGTGGAACTGCCTAGCACCAGAGGAACACACACTCCACAACAGACGGCCATCTCCTCAACAGATGAAGCGGAGCACAAGCGGAAACAAGGTGTAGCATCCAAGCCACAATGCGACTCAGTTCCAACTTGCAGCTTGAAGCCATTATCAAGTATGGAGTTGTCAAGGGAACTCTTTTTTATTGTTTATTTATTTACTTCATGTATACCCTGCCTTTCTCTCCAATGGGGATTAAGGTTGCTAATTTCAGGTTGTGATATTCTTGGATGCTTGGGGGCAGAGCCTGGGTGGGGCAGAATTTGGGAGAGGAGGGAGCCCAGCAGAGAGGTGATGCCATGGAGTCCTCTCTCCCGAGCTGCCATTTTCTCCAGAGGAACTGATCTCTGTAGTCTGGAGATCAGTTGAAATTGGGATGTACTCCAGGCCCCACCTGGAGGCTGGCAACTCTAATAGGGAACCGGAGCAGCTTACATCATTCTCTTCTCCTGTTTTACCCATAGTCTAATTTAGGGTTGTCAGTCCCCAGTTGGAGGCAGGGGATCCCCTCCTTCCACTTCAGGGCTGTCAGAAAGCGAGGGGGATGGCCACTGGCACTCCATTATACTCTGTGGAGACAGATCCCCATATGGTATAATGGAGAATTTATCTGTGGGTATCTGGGGCTCTGGTGGCTGTTTTTTGAGGTAGAGACACAAAATTTTCAGCATAGCTAGTGGTGCCCCTCCTGAAAAAAAACCCCAAGTTTCAAAAAGATTGGACAAGGGGGTCCAATTCTACGAGCCCCAAAAGAAGATGCCCCCATCCTCCATTATTTCCAATGGAGGGTAAGCATTTAAAAGGAATGCTTTTAAAAGGAATGCTTAAATGTGATGGCCAGAACTCCTTTCCAGCTTGTTGGCCTCACCTGGCAACCCTAGTGACATCACAAAAGTAATGTCCCATTCTTGCTCCTGGCGCCACCCCCAGAGTCTCCTGGCTCCATCCCCAAAGTCCTCAGATATTTCTTGAGCTGGACCTGATAACTCTAGTCTAATTACATTCTTAATTCACATGGTGCTGCCTTATTCTGAATCAGATCCTTACTCAGGATTGTCTGCTCTGGCTGGCAGAGTCTCTCCAGGATAGGGTTGCCCACTCCAGGTTCGGAGATTCCTGGAGACTTTGGGGGTGGAGCCTGGGGAGGGTAGAGTTTAGAGAGGGGATGGAGCTAAGCAGGGTATAATGCCACAGAGTCCACCATCCAAGGCAGCCATTTTCTCCAGGGGAAAATGATTGCTGTAGTCTGGAGATCAGATAAATTCCAGAATATCTCCTGTCCCCACATGGAGGTTGACAACCCCACTCCAGGGTTTCAAGGAAAAAGTTGTTCACATCACTGACCTTGAGAGACCAAGATATGATGAAGTTGAAGGCAGCTCCTGTGTCCTCAGTAAGGGGAGGCACTGTGGTTGAGCATCAGCTCCAACTGCAAAAGGCCCCATGGCTGGTCTGATGTTCTTCAGATACAAAGATGTAGGAGTAAGTGGGCAACCAGTCCTGGGAGGGTTCTGAAAGTAAAAATTGAGTTTGTGCAGGATCTGAGAGGGAAAGGAAGGCAGTGAAGGGATTTAAGGGCAGTTGTCACACGATGAGAGCAAAGAGAAGGGTGAAATGGTTTGGCAGCAGAGTGATGGATAGAGGTGATCATGCCACGATACAGTTAATGAAAGACCAGAGTGAAGGGTATTGCCGGACTGAAGAAAAGAATCAGAACATGAACCTAGAGGTTTTGCTGGGTGAGCTGTGAGGAAGGCGGTATTTCTGCAGTGTTACGAAGGGGTGGGGAACTACGTGACATGGCGACAGATTGGATATGGGAAGAAAGGATGGGAAAGAGAAATCCAATATTTCAGTCTGTTCTATGGAGTGGGAAGGTTTAACTGTCAATGAATACAACATGTATACCATGAGAGGAGATCTTGGGAGGAAATATGAGATGTTCATTCTTGGTCACCATGTGCTTGAGATGGTGATAAGATATCAAAACGGAAATCCCAGGCAGTTGGAGATGTGGGATTAGATGGAGGGGGGGGGGAGGATTTAAGGACAGAGAGTTTCATTGGAGGGGTGTTCTCAGCTAAGAGGTGATACCGAAAACGTATTTATTTGATTAATTTATTTCTCCCTCTAGTTCTAATGTAGATTTCTGCCATTGCTGCCCCCACTCAGTCCTGGCATTTTCACTCACTCAGGGAAATCTTGGTGGGCAGCCGTGTTGGTCTGAAGCAGGAGAACAAAGCTTTGAGTCCAGTAGCACCTTTAAGACCAACAAGGTTTTATTCAAGGTGTAAGCTTTCATGTGCAAGTACACTTCTTCAGATACAGTGAAAAGAGAATTTCCTCAATCCTTACATATAGAAATGGAGGAAGGGCCAATTAGAGTTGAGACAGAAACAAAATTGGAAATTACCAGTCCATACATAAAGGTTGAGGGTGAGCAGAAAATTATCATACAGCATAATGAAGATGTTTAACAGATACAAACAGGAGTAGCCAGCATAGTTTATATGGTAACTGTTTGTTTGGGTTCAATTCTGGAGCAGAAACAGTGAAGGAAATAAATCTTGATAGGAAAAAAGGGGATGTGGTTTATATACTGCTCTGTTTTGAGGTGTTAGCCACCTTGGTGGTCCTGATTGGGGTGAAAGGTGGAATATAAATCTTTAAAATAAATACATAAAGATGGACTTTTATTTAAAAAGAGGGGGATTTTTGTAGGCGATAACAATGGTCTGAAGCCCAGTTTTGCCAATTTGAAGATACATGCCCTCCTTAGACAGTAGAATCACATGGACTGGGAGCCTGCCAACCACACTTAGCCAACCACACTGCCAACCACACTCCCATGATCCTCTTGATGCACAGTCACTATGTTGTTTGAACAAAAGCAATTCACATATTTTGCTAATCTTTAAGGTGCTCCTGGAGTCCGGCTTTTTTCTTAGCCACAAGGCATAGATGGGACACTCTGTCGGGGGCACTGATGCTCTGTATTTTTGGTGCTTGGGGGTCCTGGCCCCACTGGTGGACCTCCTGATGGCCCCCAGGTTCTGGCCGCTGTAACATGTGTTGGACTGGATGGGCCACTGGCCTGATCCAGCATGGCTTCTCTTATGTTCCTAATTCACATATCTACCATACTCTGCAGCTCTAGTGAGAGGGAAGGTGGCATGGCATAACCTGATATCATCCAATCTTGGAAGCTAAGCAGGGTCGGTTCTTGGATGGGAGACCACCTAGGAAGACTCTGCAGAGGCAGGCAGTGGCAAACCAACTCTGCTTCTCACTTGACTTGAAAGCCCCTTGCTGGGGTCACCATAAGTCGACCGCGACCTGACAGCACTTTACGCACACAGCTCTGGTGTACACTTACTAACAGAAGACTTTTTCAGGGTTTGTGTTCATGCATACCAAGGCTGTACATGCATAATAAATACAAGCTTTATGCCTGTTCATACCACATGGCAACTGCATGTATTAGGAGGACCACAGGTAGTGTGCGTCCCTGTTGTGCAAGGTCTATTCGTTGGTCACAAGCGTCATGTTTCTTTCTTGCTCATTCATTCAGGACTGAACTACGAGTTACACATTTTTGAGTCTGCCGGCACCTTTGGAATTCTGACACAGTGTGGTGAGCCCAGCTACAAAATGGCTGCCACCGCTTCCCTCCAGTCACACAGTGAAGATCCTCATTCTGTGACGATAGTGAAGATCGTTTAGGCTCCTGTGTAGTTGTATCTGAACTGTACTATACTGACTGAAACCTTAGTCCTAAATCTGTTTAAAGAGGTTGTTCTGAATCTGTACTTGAATTGTATTTTGCAAGCGTGGAAATTTTCCCAGCCGTCCACACAGTGAAGAAAAAATGGGTTTGTGTAAATATTGGCACTTAGTAATTATAACCAGACACGGTCATTAAAATTCTACAGCTGACTTCTCCTGTGGGCAAAAAAAGCCCCTCGTTCCAGAAAGGGGCACATTATCAATGTGAGGTTGCAGGGAAGTTGGCTACCATCTAATATTAACTACACAGCTCAGTCCCCAGGATGTTGCCGCAGAAGCAGAACAGATTAACCCACAAGGCAAAGGCACAGAACCCGAGAAATTAGTAAGCATTTAGAGGAAATATGTAATATGCATTGGACTAAAAGTATATTGTTCTTACTGCATTTGCGCAGACATCTGATTAAAGAAATGGGCTTTGTTGTTTAACACAGATTTCAGCATACAGCCGACAGCCCAAACTTGAAGGGGCTTTGGATGTTAGTCATATGTTTGAGCACAGGAAGTGGGAGGGAGCCATGCTTCCTGTTGTTCATGCTGATTATTGCTGTCTGAAGTGGGTCTTGGTACATCATTCCCATGGGGGGAGATTACATGTGCTGCACCCACAGGAGGAGCACAAATATCTCCCTGTGTGGGATGAATGTTAAATCTCTACTTGTACATTTATTGATATTCCCAGGGGCAGAATACAACTCACTGATGCATTCTGGTGGTAGCTTTGGAAGTTAAGGATGTCTCTGTATCAAGGATGTAATTGTATCTACTTCCAAAGTTCTTCTTGGTCTGCAGCCCATTGCCCTATTTCTGAAATGGCCTAAGGAAGGCCCAGGCTTTTGATCACCGGGTAAATGCCAGAGGCTGGATTTTTGGAAGTCCCCAGTGGCAGTAAAAATTTGAGCATGTGTTTTTATCGAAGATGTAGTTGTTAATTTACAGAGCTGTTCATGTAAATGTTCCCTTATAGACACAAAAATAGGTTCTCTTCTGTCCTCTTCCATCAGCCAGAACACAGGAAAAGGCAGCTAAGGGAAGACATGGTAAAGGTTTATAAAAGTACAAGTGGAGACCCGCAAGAAACTTGCGGAATGGTTATCCCATTCCTCACACCTTTGCTTCCTCCCTTCTCCCCCTACCTCTCTCACACTCTTTCTCCCTTCTGCCCCCCTTCTTACTTTCTCTCTCTCTCTCTCTCTCTCTCCAAGTATGTTACTTCCTCTCTCTTTCTGACCCATCATCATTCTCTTTGTTTTTCTGCCTCCACCTCATCACTCTTTCTCTCTCTTTCTGCCCCCCCCTCTCCATCACTCTCTCTTTCTGCCCCCATCACTCTCCCAGACTCCTGCCTGCTTCCTCTCCCCCTACAGCAGCAGTGGCAGTGCTCTGGGAATCACAATGGATCTCCCAGCTGCAGAGATCAATCCACCTTAGGGCTGCCAGCTCCAGGTTGGGAAATTCCTGGAGATTTGGGGGTGGAGCCTCGGGACAGTGAGGCTTGGGGAGGCAAGCAGCCTCAGCAACCCTCCAAAGCAGACATTTTATCCAGGGGAACTGATCTCTGTCACTTGGACAACAGTTGTAATTCTGGGTGCTCTCCCTCCCTTGTCTGGAGGCTGGCAATGGTAGTTCAAGTGAAGGAAATGGCTGGTTTGGAGGGTGGAGTCAATGGCATTATACTGGTCTGTAGTCCCTCCTCAAATCCCACCCTCCCCAGGCTCCACCCCTCAAATGTCCAGGAATTTCCCAACCTGGAGATGGCAACCCTATTTCTTTCCCACTCAACAGCCAACCTACTTTTCTCTGTCTTCAGCTTTCCATCTCCACCCCTCTCCCCTACAGCCTCTACCTAGGAAAATTACAGTCTTTCTCCACAGTGGGAACTAAAGCAGCTTACATTGTTATTTCCTCCGTATTATCTGCACAACAACTCTGTGAGGTTGGTTAGGCTGAAAGTATGTGATTGGTCCAAAATCTCCCAGTCAGCTTCCACCACAAGATGGGGATCTGAACCTGGGTCTCACATATCCCAATCTGAAGCTCTGTTACATCACAATGGCTTTCATAGGGTGGCTGCTGATGAACAGTAGCAAAGCAGCTGGGCCTAATTAAGTCATACAAATCAGGTGGTATCAAGTCACACAGAGGGTGCTGCCTAGGGATGCCAGCCTCCAGGTGGGACCTGGGGATCCTCTGGAATTACTGCTCATCTCCAGACTACAGAGAACTTTCCATGGAGAAAATGGATGCCTTGGAGGGTGGAATTTATGGCATTGTACCTCACTGAGGTCCGTGTCCTCCCTAGGCTCCACCCCCAAATCTCCAGGAGTTTCCCAGCCTGGATCTGGATCGACTGCCCATGGCCGGGGGGGGGGGGGGGGGTACTTGGCAACCCTAGACTGCTGCCAGTAAAAACCCTGCCTTTTACTGACAGAAACAGTTAGAACCTTCCCCCGAACATTCTAATCTCCTCACAGTTGATGCCTGGAGCTGATGCCATTTCAAAAGATATTGGGGGGAATTCAACGGTCCCTGAAGTTTTTTTTAACTTTTCGGATTTTACTGCAGTCCAAGGAAGGGGCCTGACTATGTAGGAAAAGCTGTTGGGGGAGAGTGAGCTCTCTTTTGGCAGATATAAGTATCCACGCAGAAAAAAAACCCCTCTTGGAATTAGAATATAGATGTACAGAACAGAGATGGTGGATAGAGAGAACTTTTTCTCCCTCTGCCATAACATTGGAGCACAGGGGCAATTAGTGGTGATGATGGGTGTTGCCCAAATAGGTATACATGTAGGGTTTCCAGGTCCCCTAACCACACTGGTGGGGGGAATTTGGGGGGTGTTCCAGGACAATGCTGACACAGTGACATCACCTGGAAGTGCCATCATCGCATCAGCAATGTCATGCAGCTACACTCTGGTTTAAGGGCAAAACTCTATGGTTTTATGCCAAATTTACCGTAGAGTTTTGCCCTCAAACCAGAGTGTCACATGTGACATCCCTGATGTGATGATGTCGCTTCTGGGTGACATTGCATGGGGAATGTCATGTCCAGATGTGGCTGTTTGGGGGCGGGGTTTCCCCTGCTAGCCAGCTGGCCAGTGGCAGGCAGAAGCCCCCAAAAGTGGGGGAACTCTCACTGGGACCTGGGGACTGGGAACCCTATATACATGTGCGAGGGCCATAATATGCTTAGATGTCCTTCTGCCCCTTTTTGCATTTGCACTGTCAAAAATGTTCACTTGGGGAGATCTGGAAGTCAGATTCATATGCATCGATGGGTCAAGAAGGGCTGGAATCTTTCCACCCGGTCATTTAGATAGGAAGGTGATTGCTAGAGCTGGCCCTTTGCTTCTTGTTCTTGAAATCTGGATTGTTGGTTATGATCAGGTTAGCTGGGAGGAAGCTATAGGGTCCTTGGGGAAAATGGCCCTCAATAGAATTCCTCTTAAAGAGAGTGCATGCACAGAGAATGCTTTGGCAGCTGTTGAGGAGGGGGTGGGAGGCGGTATGGCGGGCCTCGGGCCTTGCCATGCTGCCGTTTGGTGAACGGGGGGAGGCGGCGAGGCCCGAGGCCTGCCGCACCACTGTCAGATGAACAGGGGGAGGGGAGGCAGTGCGGCAGGACTCGGGCCTCGCCACGCTGCCGTCCGGTGAACAGGGGAGGGGGAGGCAGCACGGTGAGGCCCAAGGCCCACCACGCCACCGTTAGATGAATGGGGGGAAGGGAGGGGGAGGCAGCGCAGCAGGCCTTGGGCCTCGCTGCGCTGCTGTCCAGTGAACGGGGGGAGGTGATGAGGCCCGAGGCCCTCCGCGCCGCCATCAGATGAATGGTGGGAGGGGGGAGGTGGTGCGGCAGGCCTCACCGCCATCAGGTGAACGAAGGGGGAGGGGGCGCAGCGGGCCGCGGGCCTCGCCGCGCTGCCGTCCAGTGAACGGGGAGGGAGTGGAGGGCGGGAATACTCCCCACACACAAGTATCGTGGGTTCACCTCTTGTCTATATAGTAATAGCCAAGTTGCCCCCTCCGTGCAGATATCTAAATCCGCGCGGAGGAGGCACTTGGGGGGCAAGGAGATTTTTCTGCACACTTGGGGGACTCCCCAGATGGGCAGAAAAATCTAAAAAGTAAAAAAAACTTTTGGAGTGATATTTAAATCTCCGAAAAAGTTAAAGAGTGTTCCCTGCGCGTGGAACTCTGTGGTGGCCCGGCGGTTGGGAGGCGTCCAAGCCTCGCTGCTGTTGCTGGGGGGGTAGGAGGGGAAATCGGCAAAACAGAGTGGCTGAGAGCCGCTCGGGCCTGGCCGCCGGAGCCAGGGGGGAATAGGTGGGCCTGGTGAGAGCTGCTCAGGCCTTGTCGATGCCCATGGGGGGCGGAGAGAAGCAGCAGGCCTGGTGAGAGCTGCTCAAGCAGCAATCAAGCTGTCTTTTTGCCAGAAGTGTGAGAAATTCTGTACTCCGACCTTTGTTGAAACTGTAAGTAACTGCAGTTTTGTTTTGTTTTGTTTTAGCATAGAACGCTTTGTGGGCAGAAAATGAGAGCATTATCTTTAGCATTCCTGAATTCGAGCCAAACTTTTTTAAAAAAAAGAATCTCTTTTTTTGTTTGCGCATGAAAAGAAAGATTTTTGTAAAGGGCAGAACAGGACAATATTGCTTGTGAAACCTTTAGGCAGCAGTTCATTTGTTACTGCTAGAGGTTAGGCTTGTGAAATTATGTAAAGCAGGATGGGTGAATTTTTCAGAAGTGAAGCTGTCCCTGGGAATGTCTGGCACTGAGTACTCCAGGTCAGCTCTGCAAACAGTGGGCTAGAAAATGGGTGGCAGAAGTGCCCTCAAGGCCAGTTTGGTGTAGTGGTTAAGTGCACGGACTCTAAGCTGGGAGAACTGGGTTTGATTCCCCACGCCTTCTCTTGCAGCTGCTGGATGACCTTGGGCAAGCCATAGTTCTATCACAGCTGTTCTCTCAAGGACAGTTCTCTCAGAGCTCTCTCCGCCCCACCTCTCTCACAGGGTGTCTGTTGTGGGGAGGGGAAGGGAAAAGAGTTTGTAAGCCGCTCTAAGACTCCGAGTTGAGGGTGGGGTATAAATCCAATATCTTCTTCTCTTCTTCTTATGGTGACCCCGTATGGTTTTCAAAGTAAGAGACTTCCAGAGGTGGCTTGCTATTACCTGCCTCTGCATCATGGCCCTGGTATTCCTTGGAGGTCTCTCATCCAAATACTAGCCAGGGTGGACCCTGCTTAGCTTTTGAGATCTGACAAGATCAGGCTAGCCTGGGCTATCCAAGTCAGAGCTGATGGAAAGTTCTCTTTTCTAAACTTTATTCTAAATAAAGGTGTTGTTCAGTGGATTTTTAACATATTTGTAATATGGTGATGTTAAGGGTAAAACTAGATGTAGCGATGAGAGGGTTTTTTCCTCCCAGTGCAAATCATACGTATGTAACATCTGCTAATTGCTCTACAGAGAAAATATACTGATACCCTGCAGTTCCAGGAGAGAGGGGGATTTGCTTTAGGAAACTGGTTTGGAAAGAAGGGGTTAAATCGCAGAGCCTTGTGCCGAGTCCTCCCTTCTCCCAGGCTATTGGGTCTTCCACTTCCTTGTCTACTTGTCCCTAGTATTGGCTTGTCCTTTGGGGTTCCTGTTTGAGGATAATGAATGTGAAGTGGTTTGCACGCATTATAACTACTATGCGTCAGAAGGGTACCATTTTGTGACCCTCAACTGATATCAGGTTCCATCACAAGCATTTTGTTTCCATCCTTAGTTATAAGAAAGCCAACCACCTGGTTCTGTAAGCTCTAGGAGTAAAGCACTGATTCACAGGGTCAGACCACAGATGGTGCATGAGTTTGGCATATACTCAGAAGCCAAAAACAAGTTTGCTGTCTCCAGAGTTCTGTTGGCTTGAGAATGAGGTTGGTAACCCCAACGGAAGAATTCTGAGAGTGCTGAGTGGAGTATGACTGCAGTCCTGGCAGTAAACCTCTTTCCTGGTCGTAAACCCCATTGAATACAATGGGAATTAATTAGAGTCAGTTTGGTGGAGTGGTTAGGAGCGCAGACTCTAATCTGGGAGAACTGGGTTTGAGTCCCCACTCCTTCGCGTGCAGCTGCTGGTGTGACCTTGGGTGAGTCATAAGTTCTTTCAGAGCTGTTCTCTCAGGAGCAGTCCTTGAAAGAGCTCTCTCAGCCCCACCTACCTCACAGGGTGTCTGTTGTGGGGAGGGGAAGGGAAGGGAAAGGAGATTGTAAGCAACTCTGAGTCTCCTTCAGGTAGTGAAGGGCAGGGTATAAATCCACTCTCTTCTTCTTCTTCTGAGTAGACCTGCTTAAGCTTGATCTCCATAACACTTCAGACTAGGGTTACTGACTTCATGGTGGGGCCGGGAGGTCTCCCAGTATTACAACTGATCTCCAGATTACCGACATCCGTTCCCCTGGAGGAAACAGCAGCTTCTGATGGTGGACTTTCTGCAGCATCAGTTCTCTACTGAGCACTCCTCCTTCCCCAAACTTTGCCCTCCCCACATATTTCCCCCAAATCTCCAGAAATTTCCCAAGCTGGCAACCCTACTTCAAATGGGATCACTTCAGGCACATTTGTGAATGGGACGATACCCTCATGTTAAAACTCCCTGGAAACGGAGAGACCAAAGCAAGTCAAGGAAAGAAGCTGTAGGCAAAGCTTTTCCCCAGGGCCAATTTACCCATTAGGCAGTGCCTAGGGCCCACAAACTTTTAGGGTTCCATGAAGATGTCTTAATTTCTTTTAAAATCAAAAGAAGAGGAAATTATCTTTTAGGCTTGAAGAAAACGTTTTCATTTTTTTGCTTGTTTGTTTTGTATTTTTCATACGTGCATGTGTGAGTGTGTATGCATCTTGAAGTCATGGTGACCTCTAGTGACTGATCCCTACTGGGGGCCTGGAGGATCTTCAGAGAGGTGGCTGAATAAAGCCTGCCCCCCACCTCCCGCCTCTGGTATTTCAAGAGGGTCTCCCATCCAAGTACATGCCAGAGTTGGCCCTGCTTAGCTTCTGAGATCTGACAGGATCAGGCTTGCCTCGGCTATCCATGTGAGGGCTTAATTTTTTTTCTTACATAAAAAAAAAATGAACTGTTTAGGGCCCATGAAAAGCTATTAAATTTTGCCTAAAACAGGGGGGGGGGATGTTAAGGTATTTAAAGTTATATCAAAAATAATTTTTAATACTGATATTATTGTGGTGGGAGGGGGCCAACAAAAGCAAAAGTACCTAGGGCCCACAAAAGTCATAATGCGGCCTTGCTTCTCCCATTAAATTTTAATTTTCTACTTTTATGGATTAGGGCTGCAGTGGCTCAGTGGTTAAGACACTGAACTGCAGACCGGAAAGTTAGTAGCTCGGCAGTTCAAGACCCTAGTGCCACGTGATGGTGCAAGCTCCTGTCTCTGGCCCCAGCTCCTGCCAACCTGGCAGTTTGAAAGCAAGTAGATAAATAGGTACTGCTTCGGTGGGAGGGTAACAGTGTTTCGTGCACCTCGGCATTTAGTCATGCCAGCCACATGACCGCAGAAAAGTCTTCAGACAGCGCCGGCTCTTCGGCTTGGAAACGGAGATGAGCACCGCCCCCTAGAGTTGGATTCAACTGGCTTTCGAGCAAGGGAAACCTTTACCTTTACTTTTATGTATAGGCCAGTCTTTAAATATATAATCCCTGCTGCTGCTGCTGACAGAAGTGATAGCAGGGTGTAATGGATAGTGTGTCCAGCTAGGATCTGGGTCTGGAAGAGCCAGGTTCGAATCCCCACTCTGCAATGGAAGCTTGCTGGTTGACCTTGTGACAGTCACACACTCTCAGCCTGACCTTTCTCACAAGGTTGTTGTGAGGATAAAATGGAGAAGAGAATATTGTAGGCTCCTTTGGCTCCCCACTGGGGAGAAAAGTGGGGTATAAATGCGGTAAGTAGCTTGTCTGGTGTCTCCCTACACAGCCTCCTCCTTCCCACCACCTTTTTCTACACGGATGCGGATCAGCCACGTATTTCCATGTCTGAGGATTTTGTCAGAATGAGCATACTATAGAACATGGCGGCCGACTGCAGTGCGCCATCCATCACGTTAATGAAAATGCTACGCGAAGGATGTTCCTCACATGCGATGCAAAAGTTGCAAATTGGTTGCAACCCCCTGGCACACGAGTTATTTCTGATGTGGCTCCAAGTTGCCCGTCCCTGCGTGAAGCCTTGCAAGGGAAAGGAAATATTCAAACCAGCAGTCGAAGTCTCTCCATAAACAGGAATTAAAATGTCTTACACACCATTAGAAGCCAGGCATGGTGCACAGCAGGAATCTCATTGTCAGTTGCCTTCCTCAAAGCACATTCAGACACCTCCAAATTGGTATCTAAGTGGTCAGGAGCCGGCTCAGGGGAGCTTTGAGGGGCTGAGTGTCATCCTAATGAGAATTAAGAATTTGCCAGCTCTGAGACCTGGCAATTAAAAAGGGGATGTTGCATGCGGTTTTCAGCAGAATGAAACATAAGCTCTAATATTTCCACTAATGAAGTGCGAAGGTAAAGCCGAAGTTAATTGGTTCCCTCTCAGCAACTGAAAGTGTTTAAATTTCCCCAAACGCCACCAGCCACCACTGTTCACAAAATGTCTTTGATGTTCTGTTGTGGTGCCTCCTTGGAACAAACTAGTTCTCTGCATAATGGCGGTGAGTGAAAGGGCTGCCAGCCGCAGCTGCCGTCCCAGCAAGAGCATTTGGGGAGAGTGGGGACAATTCTCATCAGCGTCGTGCCAACAAGCAGCAACTCTTCTGAAAGTAATGCCATTGATGCGCTAGGATTCACCTAGAACTCTGTGGTAACCCCAACGCAAGGATATCACTATCAGTTTTGAAGAATCAATGCCATATTTTGGCATGGTGATGAAGACATTCAGAACTAAGCATATCAGGCCCATCCCCACCTATACATCACTACATGTCAGCACAATGTCCATGCATGTTCAGGCTATCCTTTTTTTTGGGGGGGGGGGGGGGAGGAACATTAATATTACAGGGTTCCTTGTAGAGCCTTCTGTTCTGGGCTGGAGACAGATTCAACTCCTTTTGTGCATGTATGTGCGTGCTCACACATACCTGGAAGTCATGGCGACCTCTGTTGACTGATCCCTACTGGGGACCTGGAGGATATTCAGAGAGGTGGCTGGATAAACCCTGCCCCTGCCTCCCGACTGCTGGTATTCCAAGGAGGTCTCCCTTCCAAGTACTTGCCAGATTCAGCCCTGTGTAGCTTCTGAGATCTGACAAGATCGGGCTTGCCTAGGCTATCCAGGTGAGGGTGAGACAGATTCTACCCTTGACCTTTCCTTTCTGCTTTCAGTTTCAGTCATTGAGTGTTATGCCCAATAATAAAGCAGTTGCATCGTCAGCCTGCAATAGAAGTGATTATTGTGGTTGCTTTGTTCCTGAACTAGGGTTGCCAACCTCCAGGTGGGGCCTGGAGATCTCCCAAATTACAGCTGTTTTCCAGACTACAGAAATCAGTTCCCCCAGAGACAATGGTTGCTTTGGAGGGTGGACTCTGTTCCACTATACCCCAGTGAGGTCCTACCGCTCCCCAAACCCTGCCTTCCCAAGCTCTGACTTCAGATCTCCAGGGAATTCCCAACCCAGGGCTGAATCTAAGAGAGAGAAAGGCAGGTAGGATATAAATGTTGTTGAATAAATAATATAATGAATAATATGCATTCTCATTAATTCTCATGCATCCTCATGAATGCTCACACATTTTCTGTTCTTGTGACTGGGAATGTTCAAAAAGCGTGTGCCCATATTTAGGGCGGGAGACTCTATTTGGGTGGAAAGGCAGCATAGAAATGTTTTAAATAAATAAATAAATAACAGATGACTGGCCAAAAGAGGAAGTGGAGCTGGCCCACTTGGTCAGGAGTAAGACTGTAATAGAGCCAGTTTGGTGTAGTGGTTAGGAGCGCAGGCTCTTATCTGGGAGAATCGGGTTTGATTCCCCACTTCTCCACGTGCAGCTGCTGGTGTGGCCTTGGGGCAGTCATAAGTTGTCTCAGAGCTGTTCCCTCAAGGGCAGTTCCCTCACTGCCCTCTCAGCCCCACCTACCTGTCTGTTGTGGAAAGGGGAAGGGAAGGAAAAGGGATCGTATACTGCTCTGAGGTCACAGCCACACAAGCGAAATAATCCGGAGGGGAATCGAGGCTTTTTTGCTCTGGAGCAATTTGCCCCGCAGTTGCGTGGACCTGCCGGGGCAACTTGCCACCGCATGATTAGACGCAACCGCGGGTGAGTTGTTTTGTGTATGTGGTTTGTTTCCGAGGCGCTTAAACGGGGGATTGATGAATCGCCTCCCCACCCTAAGGGCTTTCGATGATGTGCACAGAGAGAAGGGGGAAGAAAACCAACAGTGTGGCATCGGGATAGCGTGTGATCCCGCTATCCGCAATGCCACACTTCGGCACTGGAGTGATCACACGGGGAAACGCCGGCTGTGAACCGCAGCAAACCATTTTATGCTGAAGTTTCACTAGTAGCTTTTTACCACGCTTCTCCACCGGATCAAAATGGTTTGCAACGGTTTGACGACAGTTGTGGGATGCTTCCCAGATGTGCTGGTGTGATCGCACCGCTTTGATCCGGTGGTGAATGGTCCCTCTACCATGGCAAATGGGTGCGTATGATCGTGCCCTGAGACTCCTTCAGGTAGTGAAGGGTGGGGTATAAATCCAATCTCTTCTTCTCTTCTAATACCGTGCTCACTCCTGAACCTCCTCTACATGGGAACACATTCAAAGTTTTTTTTTGTGGGTTTTTTAAACTGGATTTTATAGGAGGGAGATATTTTGTGGTGAAAGTTCTGGTACCTGACAATTCAGCCCAGCCAGCAAACACTGACCAGTAGAAACCACAATCCGACCCCACAGTTTGACTGCAGTGGATTACTAGGTACGAAGCAGTAAAGGGAAATAACCTAATCAGGCACGGCACAAAAGCAGTGAGTGCTTCAAGCAAACAAATGATCCTCCACGCTACCAAAAGCAAATAATACAAAAACAGTGGAAAAAGTGAGGAAACTTCTAATGCCTTTCAGATAAAGCAATGATGAATGAAATCGCTAAGCAAATAAAAGACACGTCTAAACAAAAGATACGCGAATAAAGACAAATATGACTCCCAGGCTATGAAAGGAAATTATAAGCAAATGGTTGCATAACAATTTGACGTACAATGTCCTAGTCACTTCCAACCTGTCTAGTTTTAAGTTAAACTAAGCCGTGTTGCAAATTCCTTGTCCGGGAATTACAGAGCTTTGGATCCAGGTGTGGAGAAAGCCAGAAAATAGCGAAGGGACCAAAGCATGGTTAGAGAGTTGACAAGAAGTAGGGTTTCTATCCTCCAGGTGTGGCCTGGAGATCTCCCGGAATTACAACAGATCCCAAGACCAAAGAGATCAGTTCCCCGGGAGGAAACGGCTGCTTTGGAGGGTGAACTCCTCACCAAAGGACCTCATGGAAGGTCATTATGGTCTTTTTTAAAAAGGAGGGGGAAAAACATTCTATGTCCATCATGTTTGCTACATCTGTGCAAAGGCATGAAAATATGTGTCTGGCATCAACAGTAAGTGACTTGGGAACCAGTGGCAATAGCACCCACACCCTGAGCTTGGGCCGCTCGCTGCCACCACCTTCCCGGGCCCCCTGTAGCTTCTTTGCATACATGACAGTGATCGTGCCACATCCCCCTTTCCACAACTTGGAACCCACCCCCTTTTCACTTTCTCTGTTGAAGCACACCGTAATGCTACAGTGCACCTTGGCAGGAAGAGTAGAGAGAAAAACTTGGGGGGGGGGGGGAATGGAGAGTGGCATAAAGCAGTACCTTGCGTTTTCAAGCTGGAGTTTAGCTCAGCTTTCTCCCCATGGTGGCAGTGGGTGAAGTGTCCAAAGATATGCCTATCCTCAGCCATCCCACAGGTCCACTTTTGAACGAGATCCAAGTAGGTGTGTTTTTGAGCAGACCTAAATGGGAAGTCCCTGGGAACCTCAGAAGTTGTGGAAGCATTCCCCTTTTATTACAGAGTCGAATCGGCTTGGACGCAATGATCCCTCTAAGCTGTGGAGTCTTGTGAGCAAAACCTCTACTTTGTGAGCTACTGGCATTAAAGTTGTGAGTGAGCGATTTGGATACTGCATAAACTAGAGGGATACTGTATAAACTAGTTGGCTCTGGAGCCATCCTTCCTGAGTTAAGACAAAAATGTGTGAGCTGGAGGCTAAAAAACTGTGAGCTAGCTCACACTGATTCAGCTTAGAGGGAACACTGCTTGGAACCCAGAAGTCCTAATTGAGTTGCCTTGGTAGGGTTGCTCAAATACCAGAGTGTCGCCTGGGCACTGCTGGTGTGATGACAGCCAGCTGATTGGTGGCAGGGGCGGGGCCTGGCATCAGGTGCCCGCCCCTCCTCCACCGAGGGGGGGGGGGCTGGCAACCCTATGCCTTGTTATTGAGACTCCTTGGGTCTGCCGAGATGGCTGTCCCTTCCTCACCTGTTCTTTCCCTAGGAGCACGTTCTGCACTTGAAAATGCTACCATCCGAAGGGCATGAAGCTGCCTTTTAGATAAGCCTCACTAGAGACTTCTGCTGGGAGCGTACTGTCAGCATTAGGGTACTGTGTTGTGTGGTCTACCAACTGTCCTGTTTGACTAATGTCGGGCATGGCTGGCTAGCGACACTGGAGGCTGTGAGAGGAGAAGGCATGCCCTTTGGCCAACAAGTGAGGAGTCAGGAAATTGGGGGGGGGGGGGGGGGCAGGTGGACTAGTTACCCAGGGCATGTCCAGCTGGGAGGTGGGGCCTTAAAAGACCTAGTGCACAAAAGCTGGGGTAGGGTTGTCTGCTCTGGGTGGGGAAATACCTCAAGATTTGGGTGGTGGAGCTTGGGGAGGGCAGAGTTTGGGGAGGGGAGGCGCCTCAGCAAGGTACAGTGCCATAGAGTCCACTTGCGAAAGCAGCCATTTTCTGTAAGGGAACTGATCTCTGTTGTCTGGAGATCAGTTGTAATAGTGGGCAGTCTCCAGGTTCACCTTTAGGATGGCAGCCTTAAGCTGGGTAGCACTGGTGGAGGAGAAGTGAGAGCAGTGGCAAGTGTCGGGGATGAGATGAGAACGGTGGGGTGCGGACATTGCAGAGGAGCGAGGTGTAACTTTCCTCCTACTCTGTACCAGTTCACAGCAATAAAGAAGTATTTGTTGCCACGCGGCTGCCTGAAGCATTTGCGTGACTCCTATGGATGCTCAGCCCACCCCCAAGCCTGTTATGGGTGCTGGTCCTTCAAGCCCCATACACCGGCCCTACAACATAAGAACATAAGAGAAGCCAATGTTGGATCAGGCCAATGGCCCATCCAGTCCAACACTCTGTCGCACAGTGGCCAAAAACACCAGGTGCACTCAGAAGGTCCAGCAGTGGGGCCAGGACACTAGAAGCCCTCCCACTGTTGCCCCCCCCCCCCCAGCACCTCACACAGGACCACAGCTAGCTATTTTGGTGCGTTTTTTTCTCTTTAGAGAAATCCAGAGCGTAGTTCTGTGCTCTGAATCATAGCCTCTGTCTCTCAGTGGAACATAAAGGCTGTTTGGTTATCCCCCCCCCCCCAAAAAAGTGCTGCTGTTCAGTCCTCCTCCTGAAAAAGGATGGTTTTGTCTGAAGATTTTTGTTTATGTTCTTAGACTATACAATCAAAAAGGTTATCTCATTAAAAAAAATTGTCATGTGGGGCTTAGGTGGAAAAAAGGGGGGGTGTTTCGCTACCTTTTCACCATTCAGTTTTAACACATTTAACACTTGTCCCCCTCAGAATATGATTAGAAGCCCAAGCTAGGATTTAAGTAACCACCCAGTCAAGTGCCTCAGGAAAGCATTCACAAAGAATATGACCGAAACTGCCTTCCTCCTCTATTCTCTGACCCCAGAATCTGGTGTTTGGTGGCACAAAGGAGAGGGGGGGGCCTCCAAGAAGAACTGCGGGAGAGGAGAAATTCTGTGGTGATCCCAACCCGCTCTGAAAATCTTCCCCTCCAGGTTTCTCTTCTCAGCTCCTCATGGCTGAACAGAAGTAGCTGGCTGTCCCCAAGCTAAGTCCAGCCCACTGCCCACTGCACCACATTGGAAGAACAATAAAAATATTTTTAGGTAGGGTATGAGTGTTAGCAGCCGGGCCCTGTTTTCTCTGTCCTCAGAATTTGGTATTCAGTAGTAAAAGTGCCTGTGAAGAAGATTTTTTTTGGGGGGGGGGGGTGATGTGATGTCACAGGTTATCTCTGCCTAATCAGCCATCTGCGTGTGAATGGTTCCCCTGAGTGAAACACTTTTATGCCAATAAAGGTATATGTATGTATGTATGAGTGAAACACTGTGGACTGATACCAAAGTTTGTCATAAGAAAACAGGAGAGTTCTGCAGTCCTTGGGAGAAAATGAAATATTACCCCAAAAGAAAATAAGTTTGAAAAGGTAGCTGAGTCAATCTATGATAGCATATTATGACTTTTGGACTTTTAAACCGTGGGCATTTTTTTTAAAAAAAGTGAGGCAAATGATGGACCTGATGTGAGAAATGTGTGTGCTTGTGCAGTCTCTCCCCCCCCCCCCCATGTTTGTATACACCTGCATGGTTCTGGTACCAATTACACTTTCATTCTGTCCTTTTTCAAATGAGTTCTGGGGGTAGGGCCTGCCAAAGCCCCAGTTTGTGTATGGGATTCCCCATCCCAATTTCCAATTCCACAGCGGCTGTAGGGTGGGGATTAAAAAACAAACATTCTTTAAAAAAAATTAACCAGTGTTACCTGCCTGATGGTGTCATTTCTGGGATATACCCAGAAGTGATGGCAGTAACTCTAGGAATCACCAGAAACTCCATGGTACGCCTGTCTCCATGGTAAACTCCTGTCTACCTGAGGGACCACCTTTCCCCACATGTTCCCCAGAGAGCACTGAGGTCGGGGTCTCAAAACCACTTGACCCTCCCTGGAAGGAAAGAAGCCAGATTGGCCTCTAACAGGGCCAGGGCCTTCTCAGTGGCGGCTCCACACTGGTGGAACAAGCTCCTGGAAAACATCAGGGCCCTGTGGGACCTTTTACAGTCCACAGGGCCCGTAAAACGGAGCTCTTCCACCAGGCATTCGATTAGGAGCTGCCACTAACAACAATTGAATTGTTAAGGCCCTCTATGTCAACTACAATATTAACAGCGAGTGATACTCTGGACACCGATTTTGGCCACACCCCTGTTACCATCCGAACACGGCCTGTTGGGATGTTACCACCATCAGCACTTTATCTGTAATTCTGATTGTTATTTTATGAATCTTATGATGTTGCATTGTGTCGGTGTTTTAATATTTTAACTTTTAATGTAATCTTCCCTGAGCCTGTCTCGGCAGGAAGGGTGGGATATAAATAGAATTAATTAATTAATTAATTAATTAATTAATTAAATGGTAAAACCCCAAGTTCTGAGTAATACAGAAGCAGCTTTAACTTTTTAAAGAAAACCCAGTGAAAGTTAAAATCTCATTCAGTGTTCCTACTTCCTTTTAAAAAAGAAAAAAGTAGTCTTCTGCCCTTTAAAGTGGGACCAGCTCCTGTTTGGAAAATTTGGCCTTCGTTTTGGTCGGATTGACCATTTAGGAAAAATTAGCCCGCAAACCAGATGGTGGAAACAGAGAACTGTGCCATTTGGGGTTGATTTGTGACATGGTTTAACATTCCCTTTCGAGTGGGAGTCCCTCACCGGCCTCTGAGCTGAATAAACCAGGAGCTTTTCCCCAGCTGCTTTCCATCACTGACACTGTTGCAAACAGGCTCTGAGACAGGCAGCCTTTATCTGGTGGAGATATCAGAACTACTGTAGGGTATCCCATGCAGAAGGGGGTTTTTTGGGGGGGGAGGGGGCGTTTCCTGGAATGGAACTCTTAATAGTATCGGGAACAAAGAAGCCACATATTTTAATTTTCCAGTATAACCCAAATTTCTGTCTGAATTTGTTATTTTTATGTGCAGTAATTTCAGCAAAGAAATGGAGCGAGCAGGGCAAGAAATCACAAGAGGCAAGATAGGTGTTCGGGGGCGGATTTTAAAATCACATTTGGACATAAATCCATTCTGAATTTCACAGTTCCCATAGCTTTCTTGCGTCTGTGAGGCTTAGATAGCCGATAATCATAAAGATCTCGTTAGTCTTCCCCAGGAAGTTTTTCAGACGGAAGTGTTAAATGATCTCAGTCATTAGTACAGGGAAAGGATTGTAGCTTGCAGGAAAAGGGTTCTCAAGTGCATAGATTTAACGCTTGCAAGAGTTATAAAGCAAAAGCAGCAGAGACTCAAATGTTCATTTATCTTGCTGTGTTGTTCAGCATTTAATGTGTACAGCGGCACAGTTTCCCACTTTTGTGGCTTCTAAAAGTAATCACAATTTTAAGGTGGCTTGTTTTGGTGCTTGCATTAATTCCGCTGTTTTCCAAACTTCTGACAGCTGATATAGTCCCCCGTCCCCCCCAGCCCCTGAATTAATTTTGGAGGCCCATTTCAGTCTTATATCCACCATCAAAGGTGTATTATGAGAAGGCATATGAAGAAGCACTCCCCAACTGCAGAGTAGTCCACTTACTGTATTTGTGAGTCTCTGTGCTGGGTATGCCTCCACTTGGGACAAATTCTGCTGGGGGTCCACATCAACAATGATAATTATCCAGTCAGACTAGGGGCTGAGATGTGACTAGATCATTCATCAGAGCAGTGGTTGTATTGAAGACAGCAAAATCAGCCACTGTGAGACACATGCAAAGACTCAACAGGTAGCCTGCTATGATGCATTTCTCCATTAGAAGAGTTTACATTAGCCAGTCACTCTGGATGAAGCAATGTGACCCATATCAGAGGATGGTTGGAAGACAGCAAGGCCAGACCTAGGGATGCTAGTCCGTAAGTGGGGGTGGGGATCTCCCGATTTTGTGAGCTCCTGCTTGCCACCAACCAGCTGGCCGACGGGGAAGCCCTGCCCCCAACAGTGGCCAATGGCCTCCCAAATCTCCAGGAACTTCCCAGTCCAGAGTTGGCAACCCTAGTTTGAGAGCTTTCCATGTGCTGGAATATTCAGGCTACTATCAGGGAAATGGGTTCAGTTTGGCCTTCTGCACAACACCTACAGAGCCTGCCTCCACCTTTAGTGGCCCTTCCGTGACAGCAAGAGAGTGGTGTAGTGGTTAGAGCGTTGGACTAGGATCCGGGAGATCCAGGTTCAGATGTCACTCTCAGCCTAGCCTACCTCACAAGTGTGTTGTGAGGATAACATGAAGGCCAGGAGAACAATGTTGTTAGCCACTCTGGTTCCCCATTGGATAGAAGAACAGAATATAAATAAATACAGCTTCCAACTTTGCTTAGTGGAGTGGTAGGATACAGGCCATTATTTTTCTGCGACTTTTTAATCTAGGGACCTGCAAATATTTTATTTTAATTTATTTGTTCAACTAGCTGCCTTTCTTCCTTACGGAGCTCAAGGCAGCTTAAAAATGTAGCTAAAGCATAGAGTAAAATGCATTAAAAGCATGAAACCAATTTGAAATCACACCCAGAAGAGCTGCTAAACTTAAGTGAATACAGTCCTGAATAAAACTGTCTTCAACGGCCTCATAAATTTCAAAAGTGAAGGGTCCAGGTGCACTTCCCTTGGGAGGTTGTTCCATAATCATGGGGCAACCACTGAAAAGGCTCTTTCTCGTATACCCACCAAATGAGCTCCTATGATTGATGGGACAGTCAGGAGGGCCTTTCCCTGTGATCTTAATTCTCTCCCCCCCCCCCCCCTTTCCATCTGGAAGTGGTACAATCCAAGGAAAGTTGTGCTACTTCAAACTACCAGTGACCTTTCATGGAAGGATTGTTACTCATAAACCGGTTTCTCAAGGTCTTCATAGCACTTGAGAAGGAACCTGTTAAAATCTGAAACTTCTATTTGAGGCAAATTGAGGTGCATGTGTTTTGTGTGTGGTGGTGGTGATTGCCATCTCCGAAGATCGCCCAGGGCATTCCGTGTCTGCAAGATAACGTTTTCTCTTCCCAGCTCCAAGCCTGGCAACTCTGAAATTATATTTGAAAGTTTGCAAACTTTACATTTCTTTGGGGAAGATCAGATCTCAGGTTTTCTTCATCAGCCGTCTTAATGCAAAAGATGTCCCAATGCCAATGAGTTAAATACCTCCAGGTAGCAACTTCTAGAAATATGATCTGACAGATGGAATAAATCCTTCCTTTCTCAGACTGTGCTTGGTGCTGTAAGAGTTCATGGTTTTGAATGGGAGCGCTGCTTCCTCAGCCGACACCAGTGTGATATCCCCCCCCCCCCCAACCGAGAAACTGGTCCTTTCCTTCACTACCTTCCCAAACACATCCACACATCTGGCTTTTGTTTTCAGCCTTCAGAAGCTAAAGTTACTCAGTCAACAACAGCCTCACACAAATGCTGCTTTGGGCCATTAAAGTCCTGGAGTAAGAAAGTCCTGAGTTATTTGGAAATGAGGAGAGGGGTGCAAATTTCACCAGGCTTTGGTGAAGACCCAGGAGTGGTTTGCTGCCCAGGTGCCTTCTTCAGGAACCATAACTCTTCCCTCTCTGAACTTAATTCCCTACCATGTTCTCATTTACCTTAAATAACCACAGTATAGTGTGGTGGTCCCCAGAGTGGTGCCGTGGGGCCACTGACACCTTTCCTGGTGCCTGCCAAGTGTTTTTAGGGTTGCCAGCCTCCAGGTGGGGCCTGGGGATCTCCCGCTTTTACAACTGATCTCCAGCTGACAGAGATCAGCTCCCCTGGAGAAAATGTAGGGCTGCCAAGTCCCCCTGGGGGGCGGGGATTCCCCCACTAATTAGGTCCCCAATCCGCCAGTCTGGATTTGGCCGGTGGGGGGAACCCCATCCTCGAAATGGCCAGATCAGGCCAACATGCCTGGCGTGATGACGTTGCCCAGAAGTGACATCATCACACTGAGCACGTCGCAGGGCAACGCTCTAGTAATCTCCCTGACATCTCTATGGTACCAGAGAGTTTTTAGGGCGATTACCAGAGCGTCGCCCAGTGACATGCCTGGCTTGATGACGTCTCCCCCGCTCCTGCTTGTAAGTAACTTGGCAACCCTAAGAAAATGGCTGCTTTGAAGGGTAGGCTCTATGGCATTGTGCCATGCTGAGGCCCTTCCCCTCCCCAAACCCCGCCCTCTCCTGGATCCACCCCCAAAGTCTCCAGGTATTTTCCAATCCAGACTTGGCAACACTAGTGTGGCCTGGCCACTTGGCTACGCAGAAAGTTGCTTTGGCAGCAACTGCTACCACCGCACAAGAATCTTCACCATGTGGTTGTTGAAACTAAGCAGGGGCAGCCATTTTGTGGCTGACTCTGCCTCCTGTGGCAGACATTTTGTGGCTGTGCCCACCATGATGTGTTAGAATTTCAAAGACGCCCTCAGTCTCAAAAAGGTTGGGGATCCCTGAGGTAGTGGGTCCCTGAACAAAATAGAGAAGTGGAAACCTTTACAAAAATGGCCATCCTGTGGACTAGGTCCATATACAAAATATTAAGAGGTTCCACAAAATGTTATAAGCCTCCAAGCCAAGCATTTTCCCATGATGGAAGCAGCTGTTTCCAAATGATTGCTCACTGTAGACACAAAGGGTGTGATCACACTAGTGGCTTAGCATGATATGGCACCGCCTCTTAATTGTACTGGTTTAAAATGTTGCAGGGCATATAATCCAGACAGCACACCCTGCTGCGGGTTACCCACACAGTTGTTCCCTGGTCAAGCATCCACATTACTGTAGCGCCTCAGCCATGGGGCATGTGGCCCAGTAAGTTTTTTTAATGCAGGTAGGTACATATGTGTGCATGCGCATGCATATATGCCCATGTGCACACACATGCGCATACAGGCAAAAACTTTTACAAACTGCCCCAGCGGTGGAAACAGACCTGCAGGTTCAGACCACCAATCCATTTTGTGTGCTCTCCGCCATGTTCAGACATCCAGCTATGTGCAATGAATGCACAAGGAACCAAAAACACTACTTGTGATGTGGTGCCTTCTTAACCCAGCTCCAAGTCATCCTATGATGGGGTGAATATGCCTGGGGAATGCTTGACAGATATGGCTGTGTGACTGCGCCCATTTAATCCAGAGGGGAGGGTTAGCCATGTCGGGCCAAACTGCTCATGTGATCATACCCAAAGAGACACATGGGCTTTTCTGGAGCAGCTCCTGTTCCAATGTGGTAGAGGAAAGACAAGATTGGCTCTTTGTTTGGGTGATGTGATGCTTCAGGGAAAAATCAGGTGGGTACTGAGAAACTCATTGGCGGTTACCATTGTACCAATGAGACCACACTGGGGATCACAGCACCTACCTGTTCTCAGAATTCCAAAAATGTCTACAGGCTCAAACCATAGTCAAGGACCTTTGGTCTACAGCAGTGTTAATGAAATTATTGATGGGCCATAATTCATCAATAAACAGCTGTACCAGGGCCACAGAGCTGCTGTTACCAGTGACTGCAGAGGTCAGTACTGGTAGCAGTGGTAGAGGTTATTGCAAACGGCCAAATGCGGTAGCAACCTTAGACTAAAAAATAATACATGAAATGGAAGTGTTAACAAAAACAATGATAAAAAATAACCATACGACCTAGTTAAAAGGAATGGAGTTAAAATTCCCAAACCCAATAAGCACCGTTACGTATAACAACAGATTAAACATCAAGAATAATTTTAGCGTGGGTTTTCTTGGCAGCTAGTGCATACAGAGATACCATGCGAGTGAGCTGCTGGTCAATATCAGATAAAAGATAAAATTATTTTCTCTGCCACTGAACATGAATTTAGGTGATCCGGGTTCCTAATAGAAAGAACAAAGCAAGATGCAGTGGAGAAGTTGCTGCAATTTTGGGGATCCACAGATAATACAGATAGGGTTACAAGACGTCCTCTTTTTTGTGTGTCCATCCTCTTTTGGGCTGTTTTTTCAAAAACTGATGAAAATGTTCTCTTTCCGGGGTTGGACGGTTAGGAATGTTCCTAGTAGCAAGTATCGCGGCTTAAATAGTAGGGGTATTTAAAAGGAGATTTCTCATAGTGATCACGTGTTTGATCACCGTTGGGAAATATGGCATCTTTTTTGCTTTTCAAAATACAGCAATAGATGCTGTGTGACAGGCATTTTTGTGTATTGTCCTGCTAGCATCGCTGTTGGCATTCAGGAAATGGAAGCGAAAAACACGCCCAAGATTCAAGATTGGTAAAAGAGATCCATGTTTTGGTGAAACGAACGGCTTGCTAGAAAAAAATAGTGATGTAACCAGATTGAACTCAGTATGGTCAGGAGTTATGCAGAAGATAGAACTGGCAACATAACAGAAGTAGAATTAGGATCACTCAGTGCTGATATTCTCGTTTTTACACTTAAGTGGAAAAGCATGTCTTGGGTAAATCTTTTAACAGTAAACTTATTTGGTATGTTTTTGTTCCTTTTCTGTCTCTTTGATGTTGTTGTAGTTTAATAAATTTTAATTTTAAAAAACCAGATGTTGGCATTGTTTGAAACCAGATAACTATAAAAACAATCCCGTTTTCAAAAGGACAAATAGGAAGCTGTGATATGATTCCTCTTAACTGAAAAACTATTGAGATTATGTTTCCTTGTGATAGATTGTCACTATGGAGTCTAATCAAAGGATGTGGTAGTTATTGTATTTGCTTAACTGTAACGGGCTTTTTTATGGGATACTTCTGCACTGTAGTGAAGAAATGTGGAGGAAACGTTTGGAGCACAGGTTGGCCCTAAGAAGAGCAGAGAGGAGCAAGAAGTCCGCTGGTGGAAAAGATGCCTCGCAGGTAATAGGCTCAACCCTTGCCATCTCCAGTTAAAGAGAGTCCCAAGTGAAAATTACATGTATGCAGCACAGGGATGCTGCTGAAAATGGGATCCCTGTGTCATGTTCTCCTATAACATTTAGGAATGCTTACTGTGTGATGCGACAGAATTGTGTGGTAGCCTTTCCCACCTTTTCCTGAGGCGCCTAGTGATGTGCAAAGGGATGACACCACAGCCTTACAGGGGGAGAAGACAGTTTCAGCAGCATCCCCATATCCTGCATAATATATAGTTGTGGCCTTTTTTTTTTTTTAATAAGGGCTATTTTAAGAAGCTTAGGTGGTAGGTTTGGAGAAACTCTCCACTTATTCATTATTTTATTTACTTTATTTGCAATTTGCCTTTTTCACTGAGACTGAAGGCATATTACAGGGTACAAAACAGTGCCATCAAACAGGATAAGACAACCAATGAACACCGCAATAAGACTAAGATTACAGAGTTAGAGAACAGTAAGAACAGTAAACTACCTAAGGTATACTTATATATACTGAGATATACCAAGAGAGCCACAGCTAAGTAGAGTCCAGAGAATTGGGCTGAATGGACCACTGGCCCAATAGTATGACTGTTCCTTTTATATCCGGGCCAGGTCTCCCACTATGGATGCTGGGCTGATTTGGCACTGCCCCAACAGACTTGGCACTGATTTGGCACTGCCCCCACTTTTGGGGCAAAATCATAAGTGACAGCATTGTGCCAGCATTAAGTTCTTGGATTCATCCAAAACTGAACCGTAGAGTTTTGGTTGAGTCCTAGAGCGTCGCCCTAATGTGACGACGTCACTTCCAGTTCCATGTCAGAAGCATCGTTGCATGTCAACACGACCCCAAATAGCCTATCTGCCCTCACAAATTCTTCTGCTGGGGTGTCAGCTACAGCTGTTTTTATATTAAAAGAGTCTAGTCCAGTGTTCCCTCTAAGCTGAGTTAGTGTGAGCTAGCTCACAGGTTTTTAGCCTCCAGCTCACACATTTTTGTCTCAGCTCAGGAAGGATGGCTCCAGAGCAAACTAATTTATGCAGTGGCCAAATCGCTCGCTCACAACTTTCAATGCCAGTAGCTCACAAAGTAGAAGTTTTGCTCACAAGACTCCACGGTTTAGAGGGAGCATTAATTGGCAATTAATCTCTGGGTGGGATCCCACAGACCTGTTCCACCAGTGGAGGGGCTTTCTTCCAGTGGAAAGAGCCTTTCCTGATGTAAGATGTCTTCTACTGGCCGAGAGCCTCCACAAGCGGAAGAGATCCTCGGAATCCAACCTTTTGTGTCAAACAAGGTTGAGAATACATAGAACTGTATAAACTATTATTATTAATAATAGCAGCTACTAATCCCTGCAAAGCAAACATAAGCTCATGTTGGGGAAGGGGATTATTCAGTGCAGGGTTGTTGTTTTTTCCCCTGTTTAAAATCAACAGTGAAAATGGTCTAATACAGTCCTGGGGAATGCAGAGTTTACTTCCATTAAATGACTAATAAGAGACAGTTAAAACCTTTGGTATCTTTTGGCTTCCTGACAAATCCTGCTCTCTCAAGGGACAAGTAAAGCTCAGCTTCTTCCCCAGGAAGATTAACTAATGAAATGAAAGGTGGAGTAAGGGGAAAAAAACCCGCTAGCTTTCAGTGTGCTGCCGCTAGCCCTCCAGCCCAAATCCAGATTTTATTTAACCGGGGGGAGGGGGGGCAGCTGTGGGGATTGTTTTTATGGCATTATCCCTTGTAATCTGAATCCAAAGGTCTACTTAGTTAAAAGCTGGCTGGTGAGCAAAGGGCCGCATGGGAAATTTCTCTTCCACATAATAAGGTTTCTGAAAGTCTCCAGCTATGGCACCAAAAAAGCCACTCCAGAAATTTGGGGTGCAACCCAGAACTGCATCTAACCTGACTTGAAGAACTACAGCTACAGCAGGGAAATGCTGAATGTTTGTTGAGACACTGAACATAAGAACATAAAAGAAGCCATGTTGGATCAGGCCAATGGCCCATCTAGTCCAGCACTGTTTGTCACACAGTAGCCAAAACCCAGGTGCCATCAGGAGAATCACCAGTGAGGCCAGGACACTAGAAGCCCTCCCACTGTTGCCCCCCAAGCACCAAGAATACAGAGCATCACTGCCCCAGACAGAGTGTTCCATCTGTACCTTGTGGCTAATAGCCATTTTTGGACCTCTGCTCAATATGTTTTTCCACTGTGAAATGCCTGTTTTCCTCACCTGGACAGATTCATTTGGATCCCACAGAAAGTTTCTGCTATCAGAAAGGGAGATCCCCTACACACACTGTAGTTCTCCACCTCCCTTTTTATGGTTTTCCAGGACAGACCACAGTCCTCCAGGAACAGCATTTGAGGATGGGCAGCTGAAGGGGGGAAGTGAGCAGTGTCCCCTCTAAGCTGAGTTAGTGAGAGCTAGCTCACAATTTTTTAACCTCCAGCTCACATTTTTGGCTGCGGTGGCTCAGAGGTTAAGATGCTGAGCTGCAGACTGGAAGGGCGGTAGCTCGGCAGTTCAAGATCATAGTGCCGCATGATGGACTGAGCTCCCATCTCTGGTCCCAGCTCCTACCAGCCTAGCAGTTCAAAAGCAAGAAATTGTAAGAAGATAAATAGGTACCACTTCGGTGGGAAAGTAACAGCATTTCTGTGCCCCACGGCATTTAGTCATGCTGGCCCCATGACCATGGAAAAGACTTCGGACAGCGCTGGCTCTTTGGCTTGGAAACAGAGATGAGCACCACCCTCTAGAGTTGGATTTGACTAACTTTCGAGCAAGGGAAACCTTTACCTTTTACACACATTTTTGTCTCAGCTCAGGAAGGATGGCTCCAGAGCAAACTAATTTAAGCAGTAGGCAGATCGCTTGCTCACAACTTTAATGCCAGTAGCTCACAAAGTGGAAATCTTGCTCACAAGACTCCACAGCTTAGAGGGAGCATTGGAAGTGAGGGAGTCGGTGGAGATTTACCACAGGATACAAGCTGTGATAAGGCCTCTGGTTTAACGCATCAGCTGCTGAGAATGAAAACTGTGATCAGTTAGAGATCCATATATTCCTTTGTAAATAGGGACTGGCAGTCAATATTTTTTGGATGTCATTGTGCTCTTTGGCACCCTTGCCCACCTTTAGGGATGCCATGTACCCACTTGCAGTGGGTGGGTGTCCACGGATCCTCCCTAGGGGGAATGGGGAAGGGAATATGGGAGTGCGCAACACCACAATGTCATTTCCATTGTAAAACCAGAAGGGATGTCACTGCATCGTAGTGATGCTCTAAGAATCCCCTGGATCTCTATGGTAAAAAAAGACAGCGAGTGGTGGGATTCCTAGAGTGTCACTGCATCAATCTCAGGTTGGCTGGATGTGACACTGAAGCATCCTGTGACACAATTTCTGCCCATTTCCACTGCCAGAGCCTCCCACCACTGGAGGCTCAAGGCCTGACAACCCTACCCACCTTCCAGCCTCCAAAGCCTGCTTGATTTTATTTATTTGCTAGAATTATAGTTCTTTCATAGCCTGTCTTTCTCTCTGTTGGGGACCTCAAGTAGCTTATTTTGTTCTTCTCTCCTTTTTATCCTCACAACAATCCTGTGAGGTGTGTTACTCTGAGAGTGTGTGGACTGGCAGAAGGTCACGTAGCAAGTTTCCTTGACACAATGGGGATTCAAACCTGGGTCTCTCAGATTGTAGTCCAACAGTCTAACCCAGGGGTCCCCAACCACACAGCTTGGCAAACACAGCCACAAAATGGCTGCCAAAAATGGCTACCTCAATAGGCAGAGCCAGCCACAAAATGGCTGCTGCATCTTATCTGCAGTCACACAGTGAAGACTACATTGGGGACCCCTGGACTAAGCTTTATATCACATTGGCTTGATGAGTGTGACTAGAAACAGAAGTGGACTGGCCTCCTGTATTTTTGTGTAGAACAGGAAGTTTTGGGAACAGCGATTTTTCTCGCTGGAGGAGGAATGCAATATGCAGCTCCTGCCAAAATTCTTTCTTCTTCAGTATACAACCAAACCATTAAAAGTGTAGTAGGAGCTGTGTCCTCGTTTGCATCTGATCAGCTTATCTTTGCCTCTCCACTTCCTCTCTTTCATCAGCCCTTCCTGTTCCGAAGCCCTCAGATTTTCCCCAGGCTCCTAAATTTTATTCACTCAGACCAATTAGAATATCTCTGAACATTCCATACCATCCCTGGAAATCAGCCATTTCTAGTGGTGGGGGAGTTATGTGTCATAAGTGAAAAGAAGCAGCCAGTTGTCTTGGGGAGTTTGTATATCACAGGTAAAGGTGAAAGTTAAAAAAAACAACAGTCATGTCTAGACTAGGGGTGTGTGTTTGATATAAACTGAACCAAATAAATACCCGAAAAATACCGATAAGGTATTTGGGGGGTATTTATTCAGCCAAATACAGATTAGAAAGTCTGATTCAGCTACCGATGTAGCTGGCCCAAATAAAAGCCAATATTATTCGACTCTTATGTATTATTTGGCTTTTTAAGGTGGGACTGTTCTTCAGTTGGTCATCTCAGATGCTGTTATTTGGGGGGGGGGGGGATGGTTAGATGACCAGTGTTGTCCAATATTATTCGGCTTTTATTCAGGCCTGCTATATCACCAAGAGAGAAGACATCCCCTTCACTCGTGAAGCCATGCTGCTGCTGGGGCGCAACTCCATGAGTGAAGAGAGAAAGCAGGCCACTGTGGCAGCATGACTCCATGGCATTTTGAAGGGAAGGCATTTTTAAATGCTCAATAAATTTGAGTTTCCCAATTATTTATCCAAATCCCAATATCATACCAATATTGGGATTCAGGAGTACCGGGAAATACCAATATTTTTCAGGTCCAACGGACCCAAATCCAAAAAAAGCTAGTTTTTTTTCCCTGCACAGCCCTAGTCTAGACTGATCTTTACAAGGTGTAATGTGAGGCCGTTCTTCAATTAGTCATCTCGGATGCTGTTATGGGGGGGGGGGGGGGGATTGGTTAGATGACCAGGGTCGTCCAATTTAGCAGGTACTGACCATAGTTGTTTTTTTCTTCTTCCCTGTGTCAGGAACATTCAGTGACCGTGTTAGGCCGCTGGCCTAGAGCCACTGAGAATCCGCAGGACTGCCGTTCTGTCTGGCCTGCTACCCTTACTAAGCCTCGGGAGTACTCTAACATCTGGCTTTTCATCTATCACCTTGAAAACATGTCTGATTATTCCAAACCGAAAAGAAAACATTACATAATGGAATGTTTATTTTAATATGGCAGGATTTACTTGATGATCAAAAAGAGGAATATCAGCAGCACCATGTAACAGTTGTGGTGCTTGAATACTTAAAGTTGATTTTTGGGGGGGGGGGAATATTTTGGACACTTCTACAGCACGAGTATATAAGTGCATTGATCTTAGTATACACATCATTTTTAAAAAAAAACCTTGTAAAATCCAAAGTAGCTCATTTGCTAAGTAAGTAGTACTTTCAATAGCCTATAGAAAATAAATCTGTTTTATCGCTGCTATAAAAAGGAGCCAGATGTTCAAAGGAATATTTTCCATATGGGGAAGGTCAGAGAGCTGTGAAACTTTCTTAAAAAAAAACAAACGCAAAAACCATCCAAGTTGCTGTTAAGGAGAAAACAGGAAGACGACTTCCTCTCTGTGCATACACCGTTTCCCAAGGCCAAAGCTGCGGCTCATAGGTTTCTTTTCTCTTTGTTAAGGCAACTAGTAAGAAACTAGTAAGAAACTAGTAAGGCAACTAGTAAGAAAGAGATGCTAAGGGGAGCATTGGTGGGAAACATACAACTGGAGGAGGCTTTCTGGTTGTGTCAGAAGGAGCTCTGGATATTTTTCTGCAGTGCTGTTGAGCAGCAGTGGAAGCAACTGGTTTGATATCTGTGAAGCGGGGGGGGGGGAATGATTGTTTTTAAAGGGGTGGGGTTGCTTATGGTATACATCAGGGTTGGCATCAACGTATCCTCAGGTGGGGCAGCTGCCAAGGCCCAGAGGTTCCAGCAGGGCCCACTGGGAACAACCCCCCAACATGCCATTTCCCTGCCTGCTCACTTGTGAGTGCTCCGCTACCCATGCATTCAGCTGCACACACTGCCCAGTGCCATCAGGGAAAGTGTGTGAGAAGTACAGGAGCATGGGCTAGGGTTGCCAACCTCCCAAGTGGTAGCTGGAGATCTCCTGCTATCACAACTGATCTTCAGGTGACAGAGATCAGAGCACCTGGAAAAAATAGCCACTTTGGAAGGTGGGCTTTACACCAGTTTGGTGTGTTGGTTAGGAGCGCGTACTGTGATCTGGGAGAACTGGGTTTGATTCCCCACTCCTCCACATGCAGCTGCTGGTGTGACCTTGGGTCAGTCACAAGTCCTTTCAGAGCTGTTCTCTCAAGGGCAGTTCTCGAAAGAGCTCTCTCAGCCCCACCTACCTCACAGGGTGTCTGTTGTGGGGAGGGGAAGGGAAAGGGAATTGTAAGCCACTCTGAGACTCCTTCAGGTAGAGAAGGGCGGGGTATAAATCCAATCTCCTCTTCTTCTTCTTCTTCTTCTTCTTCTTCTTCTTCTTCTCATTATACCCCATTGTAGTCCCTGCCCTTCCCAAACCCAGGGGTCCGTTGGAGCAGGAGCGCACAGGAGCGCAGCTCCGGGAGTGAGGAGCCCAGGGGGCGGGCACATGACCAAGCCCCGCCCCTCCTTGGCTTCCCTGAGCAGTGCAGAGGCGCAGCGTCCCGGGGAAAGCCCTGCTAGGGTCTTTATTGTTTTTAATGTTTTGTTTTAATATTGATAATTTTATCATTGATCCTTTTATGACTGTGTGCTGCTTTTCCAGAGACTTGCTCAAGGTGGCATATAAATTTTCTAAGTATACCATTTTTTATCTGGGTACATGGCATATAGGTACTGGAGAAATTTCACCAATGCTTCAGTAGCTTCCACCCCATCAGTTTGGTGTAGTGGTCAGGAGTTGGACTCTAATCTGGGAGAACCGGGTTTGATTCCCCACTCCTCCACATGCAGCTGCTGGTGTGACCGTGGGCCAGTCACAAGTTCTCTCAGAGCTGTTCTCTCATGAGCACTTCTCAAAAGACCTCTCTCAGCCCCACCTACCTCACAGGGCGTCTTGTTGTGGGGAGGGGAAGGGGAAGGGATGGGTGGTGCACATGTCCTGGGTATCTCAAGTCTACTTGAAACCTGGTGGTTTCAAGGGAGCAGGAAGAGAATGAGGGTGTGTTCTTTACGCTGATTTTTATTGCACAAAGTATTGGATGGGGAAGGGAATGGAGGAAGAGCAGGTCAGTTTCACTCACCTGTGGAGTGGAGCCTGAGGGGTGGGTGTTGCCTTCTGACACACTTAGGGGGTGTGGCATATGCAAATGAGTTATGCTAATGAGCTCCTGCACCTCTTTTTCTAAGAAATGACCCCTGCCCAAACCCTACTCTCCTCAGGCTCCACCCCCAAAATCTCTAGATATTTCCCAACCTGGACCTGGCAGCACTAGCATGCGTAGCAGGAGGGCTTGTGAGCAGGGCAAAGGAAGGATGCCCAGGCAGGAAGTGAGACACATGGATGAATGGGTGAAAAGGGGGCCCCTGGAAACTCTCTACCCAGGCCCCCCCCCGAATCTGTAATCAGTCCTGGTATACATGAGGGCAGAGCAGCCCAAGACATTTATTTTTTTTATTATTTATTCATTCATTCAATTTGTATCCCACCCTACATATATAAATACAATTTAAAACACACATAAAAACACCATAACAACTAATATTAGTTGTATTTGTTTATTTCATTCCATTTATTAACCACCTATCCCCACAAACTGTGGGGCTCTAGGCGATGTACAAAAGTTCTAAAAACAGAAAAGACATAAAAACCAGTCCAATAGCTTACCATAATTGAAAGCAAGTGGCAAAATTTTGCAGCTTCCTACCATGTCTGGTATGTGAGCGCTTCACATGTTCAGGAGGGAATAAGTTCTATCCAGAAGAAGGGTCCAGGTGGGTAGGTAGGGTGCCAGCCATGATGTTAACCGTCGTTGTCCTCAACCAAATGCCTGGCAGAACATCTCTGCCTTACAGGCCCTGCGGAATTGCATTAAGTCCCGCAGGGCCCTGATGTTATTTGGCAGAGAGTTCCACCAGGTTGGGGCCAGGGCTGAAAAAGCTGGATCTCTCTAGGGCCAGGGATCACCAGCAGTCACTTTTTATATTTATTTATAAACTTTTTTATTTATAAACTTTTTATAAATGGTTTTAGGGCTGAAATAGTCATGGTGTGGGAGATCCAAGATCACATCTCCTATCATTGGCAGGGGTTTTTTTTAATTTAAAACCAACTATAGGAGATTTGGGGGCTGCAGTGGCTCAAGTGGTTAAGAAGCTGAGCTACCAACCGGAAGGTTGGTAGCTCAGCAGTTTGAGACCCGAGTGCTGCCTGACAGAGTGCGCCCCCGTCTCTGGCCCCAGCTCCTGCCCAACCTAGCAGTTCGAAAGCAAGAAATTGCAAGTAGAAAAATAGGTACCACTTCAGTGGGAAGGTAACAGTATTCCATGCGCCTTGGCGTCTAGTCATGCTGGCCACATGACCACGGGAAAAGTCTTTGGACAGCGCTGGCTCGGAAACAGAAATGAGCACCACATCCCTAGAGCTGTATTCGACTGGCTTTCGAACAAGGTAAACCTTTACCTTTACCTATAGGAGACTTTGTTGTTAATTGAATCAGCAGTGCTGTTGGGGGATAACAATGCCCCCCTTCTGCTATTTTCTCAGTCTAAATCACCCTGCCAAGCTTCTGCTAAACCCTCAGCAGGAAAACTCCCCATATCGTAATTATATATGTTTTCTGTATTGGGCTAATAGCAGAGGTACAGCTTAGATTTGGGGGAAGAGCAGGAAGGAATATACACACATACACAAAACCACTGTTCTGATGGAAATCTGGGTCCTCTGCAGCTGCATTTAAGTTTTTTAAAAATCCCACGATCCAACCGTGTGTTTTGGCCCTTTGTTACAAAAATATTGTTGGTTTAATCTTAATTAAGTTGTAGCTGCTTTCGCTCACTCAGCGGAACTTGTAGAACCCTTCTTTGATCAGAACTTGACCATTAGCTCTGGCATACATGAATTGATTTATGTGACTCAATAGGGAGAGGCTATGTGGTGTAGAGAGTGGTGTAGCGGTTAATACTAGTATCTGGGAGACCCAGGTTCAAATTCACACTCATGCCATGGAAGCTTGCTAGGTGACTCTCTCTGCCTAAACTATCTTGGAGGATAAGGATTGTAAGGATAAAATGGAGGACAGGAGAACAATCTAAATTGCTATGGGTCCCTATTAGAGGAGAGAAGTGGGGCATAGATGAATGAGTTCATTAGTGAATAAATTTGTGATTTGTTTAATCGGAAGGTGTTGTTGCCCAAACTAAATGCGATGGTTACTTTTTGAATCCTAAAGAAGTGAGCAGTGACTCACAAAAGCTCATTCCCTGCCACATATTTTTGTTAAGTCTTTAAGATGCTGCTGGACTCTTACTCTTTTCTGCTGCTACAGACAGACTAACACAGCGACCCATCTTGATCTGTCTTTTTGACTCCTGGTCTCTGTGTTCCTGGAAAGCAAACGGCTGCATACCAGTCACAGTTTCATTCTCTGCTGCTCATCTGATTTTTTGCCCTTGCTTTGTGTATCGAGTAACAGAGGTGTTGGTGAATGTGTAAAATGGTTCACAAACAAGGTCATCATCAAAAAAGAAGAAGTTCTCCCTTCACTCTGTTGTAGCTTCACAACATTCCCTATGTAGCCAGTGAGATTTGCCTGCAGGCAGACACCTGAAGGGTCTGAAACCAAAACAGCATCAAGTTACTCCTTCCCGCCCTCAGTCTGGTATTTTTTTAAAATAACAGGGAATCAAGTGATATCTAGTAGTGGCAGAACAAAGTGATTGCTGCTATCAGAAAGTGGGGCCCAAATTTGACCTTGTTTTGCAGCCCCTCCCTCAAAATCACTGAAGGGCAGGGGCTGTGAACAAGGTAGTAAAATCAGGAAGTATTTTACCTCAGCACTATTACATTCAGTGGTCTGATCCAGCAAGAATATGTGAAGACCTGGTGCCTAAATGATGAAAAGAAAACCTCAGGGAGGCACAGATTCCAAAGGCTGCTACTGAGAAGGCCCCGTCTCTGGTTATCACCCACCTAACTTCCAAGAACTGGGACAACTGCAACACGATATCTGTTGGTTCTTGTACTGTACTGTAAGGTTAAAGGAGAAGGTGGCCCTTCAGATATCCTAAGCAAAGAGTGTTTAGGACATTATAGGTCAACACCACTTTTGAACAGGGAAAATGGAATGGAAGCCACAGCAGATTTTTAAGCACAGAAATAATCTGTTTAGAGTGCCGAAGCAGAATCAAAAGCCCGACCACTGGATTGTGATCCGGTTATAGTTTCACAGTGGTTTTGCGAAGCCAGTGCAGCATCATGCACATTACAGCAGGATGTTGCTAAGGCATCAGTTAACGCAGTGGCCAAGTCATCTTCTATCCAGAGAGGAATGTATCTGGTAAACTTACCGAAGTGGATGCAATCCAGAGCACAGGTCATCATCGAAGTGCAGAGCTGAGGCCAACAAAATTCCCAAGTGAAGAGTCTGACATTTTAGGAGGTGTGTAGAACCTCATTGACAACAGTGCAAACACCACCTGTACTTGTTCATGTGTATAATGCCCCTTGCTGGATTGGGGCCAATCGCAGAGCTAGATAAGTTGGTTATATCAAAGACCACCTCTTTGTGGTGGTTACATTCTAGTCCCACCAGTTTTTAAAGCAGCAAGTTTCAGTTTCTTCCACAACAAGAGAATAGCAAACCTTTCCTACAATTGTAGCAGAAGTTAGGAATCTTCTGTTAGATAGCCTACCATTCCTTCAGGGTTCTGTACCTTCCTTGAGATGGATCTCTCTCCCCCTTCCCACCCACCAAAGGCAAAGGAGGAGGAGGAGGAGATTTGATTTATACCCCACCCTTCACTCAGAGTCTCAGAGCGTCTTACAACCTCCTTCCCTTCCTCTCCCCACAGCAGATACCCTGTGTGGTAGGTGGGGCTGAGAGAGCTCTGAGAGAACTGCTCCATGCTTCTAACCACTACACCAAACTGGCTCTACAAGGATTGCCAACTCCAGGTTGGAAAATTCCTGAAGATTGGGGGAGGGGTCCTGGGGAGGGGGAGGTTTGAGGTGTGGAGGGAGGAATCTAAGTGGGGTGTGATGCCATAGAGTCCACCCTCCAAAGCATCCATGTCCTCCAGGGAAACTGAACTTTGTCATCTGGTGATCAGTTGTAATTCCCAGAGGTCTCTAGGCCCCACCTAGAGGTTGGCAGGCCTGCATGCCACACATCTCATTATATATTAGCTCATCCAGGGCAAAGATCTTGCCTGGCCTCCAATGAGAACAAGCTAGTTGTGGGCCCGCTTAAATAGCAAGTGGTGGCCTGGATTTAACACACAAATTGAAGGAGTGCTCCTGCCATCCATCCATCATGATAGGTAAATTACATGGCGCTGTAATTTACCTATCATGAAGGGGAGAAATTTGTACCACCATGAGCTGCTCCTCAGTGACATAAAAACACAACAACTCTCTCCTTCAGTGCCGCCATTTTGGATAGGGCATCCTAGTCCACAGTACAGCTACATGTGGCAGTGAACACCACAATTTGAACCTTGGCTGTAAAAGGAGTTGGGGGAAGGGGGGGCCTCACCCAGTGGAGACTTGGGATGATTGTGGGGTTTCTCCAACCTCCCCGAGGCCAGCCACAAGGAACAGGAAAGGCATGCGAGCCCCTCCCTTCACAGTTCCCGGTGGGGACCCAAAGCATCTTACATTGTTCTCCTCCACTTAATCCACAAAACAGTCCAGTGAGGTAGGTTGGACTGAGAGTATGTGACTGGCCCAAGGTCACCCAGCAAGCTTCCATGGCAGAGTGGGGATTTGAACCTGGGTCTCTCATAGTGTTAAGTATTTGATGTATGACATGTAATAGTAAGCACTTAATATTTTATTAGACGATATGCCATAGTTTTCAATATATAGTGGACAATCATAATTTGTTTTAGTCTAATTCTTTTTAAATAAATTTTATTGTATTTTCTTAACAGTATAAACAATACAACCACCAACATACTAAATTTCCTTAAATTAATCGAGCACCAAAACTATTCCAACCACATAAGAAATTTGGACCATACAGTAACAGGGTCTGCTTTGTTATCCATATTCAACAAGTAGCTCAGTCTATCCAATTCAGCCCATTCCTATAACTTATTTACTATGTCTTCCCTTTTTGGTAAAAGCGACGTTTTCCAAGCTTTTGCCCGTAGTGTACACGCTGCTGTTAATATATATACTATAATTTTTACGTCTGATATCCTCATATTGTCCGCCAGCATATTCAATAGATAAGTCTCTGGATTCAGATCTATCTCATAGTCCGTGATCTCGGCAATTACCTTAGATGCAGTTTTTGTAGAGGCTGACTCTTGTGTAAGTATAAATCCGTAGCTTTTAATGAATCAGAAAATTTAAACGCTGTCAAAAATGAAAACATCGAATTTTGAATGTTCAGATCAAAACTCAGGTTCACAACCCAAATTTCTAAAACTGAAGAGCTGATAAATTTTGACTGTGTTGAAGACTTCATTTTAGCTTTGGTAGAAACCTTCAAATGGTTCAGATCCCATTGAAGTAATAGGGTTACTTGGGAGTAAGTGGCATGAGGCACATCCTCTTAGACCTTTTCTCCCATCTGTGCACAAGTGTTCAGCTGGTGTCAAGTGATCGGTGCTGGGAGCATTAGTCACTGCAGAACGTATATATGCAGAAAAAGCTCCCACAGAAACGGCATGTTTTAAAAATTGAGAACAGCTGAACAAATTTGTAAGTTGTAACAGGACGGATGAAATGTATACCCTCGTTCCTAAGGAAACACAAATACATTTCAAGTATGTTATTTCACATGAAAAGCGTTGTAAGAATCTTCTGCTAGTTCTTCACATTTTCATCGTGAAGTTTTCAAGCATGCACATGCTTTCAAATGAAGAAATGAAGCCGTAAAGACTTCATGTGTCCTTCGTTATTGAACAGAAGAAGATAAAGCCTTCACCTCTCTGTATTCACTTACTGTGTTTGATACTAATGAAAGCTGCTTTCAGGTGGTGCTTCTTGATACTAAGAATTGATTCTAATGTTTGGTTTCTTGTTAAACCTGAAAATGTATCACACTACTCTAGGAATCACTGGAAACTCTGTGGTTTCCATCGTGCAAGCCTGAAGATCAGTGATTCGGCAGAAATTGTTGGACATCATACAGCATGCCATCTTTATTACTGGAAGATGATTATTATTACTAGCACTTTATATTTTTTGTGACTGTTTTAATGTTTAAAGGTTTTAACTTTTGTATATGGTTTTATGGTACTGGTTACCAATCTATGGAAGCTGCCCTGAGCCTGTTCACGGGGAGGGCGGGGTATAAATTAAACTAATAAATAAATAAATAAAATGGTACATCACTGGGGGACAGAAGTGATGTCATGCCACTCTACGAATTGTCAACTCTACTGTGAAACCATAGAGTTCTCCAGTGGTCCAGGAGTGGGGCAGTCCTTGACTCCTTACTCCTGGGAAAGCTCCTCTCCCTTCCGAAGGCAGGGCCAACAATCTTTGATCCCAAGAGGCTTATCATCATAAGAGGCTTATCATCTGACCCCCCAGTCTATTCGGCCCTGCCCTTGGAACAGGACGTGCTGACTGTGCTCCATTGAGCACGAAGATCCCGTTCTTGGAGAAAAGAAGAAGAAGAGAAGTTTGGATGGAGATGGGAGCGGGGAAAGATAAAGTGCCTATCCGACTCTCCCACACCTGAGAGCTGCGAGCTCAGAGAGGATGGTCTTGGTATCGGCAGTCCTGAGTGGCCCCTGGGTGGTCACAGCGCCAGACTGATTGCCTCAACCCCGCTGGGAAACGTGGATTTTTTACGCCATTTCCCACCCCACCACGTCCGAGGAGTTCAAAGGAGAGCTCCAGGCTTGAAGAAGACCGGGGGGGGGGGGGGGAGAGAGATGGAGAAGTCTAGCCACAGAGTTTCGAAAGGAGCGGGGGGCCCTCCCCCCATCTTCTCATTTTTCCACCTTCTAAGGCCTTGATCCGGATGGATGGGACAGCCAGGGCGAGCTGGGTTCCTTAATGACATGTGAGAAGGAGAGCTAGACTGCCTTGGAAGCAGGGAGGGATGGAGGGATAGAGATTTGCCCTAGCCCTCTTGTTTTTCTGCTAGTATGGGATGGCAGCCATTTTAGGGGGGGCAGACATTGTAGTGATAGTTTCCTACTTTCACTTTCAGGTTTTTCCCTAAGATGGCTGACCAGGCAGGCTTAACAAGCTCCCTGGGCACACCTGACCTTAGGGCTGCCAAGTCCAACTTGGGAAATATCTGAGGACTTTGGGGGTGGAGCCAGGAGACTTTGGGGGTGGAGCCAGGAGAAAGGAAGTGACATCATTTTGTGATGTCACATCCTGTGATGTTGCTTCCACATGCTGACACATGAACTCATGAAGTTTCCTAATACTGAGCTTCTGCTGCTGCCTTGAGCTTTATAGGCTTGCAAGCAGCATTACCCAGACTTTGACTTTTATGCCACTGTTTTTTGTCGCTGAACAAGAGTCAGTGTTATGTAGCAGTCAGTTTGTTTGGCTGGAATCTGGGAGAGCCTGGCTCAAAACCCTGCAGTGCCATGGAATCATTTTATTTAATACTGAATCAGGCCATTGGTCCATCAAGGTCAGTATTGACTACTCAGACTGGTAGTGGCTCTCCAGGGTCTCAGGCTGAGATCTTTAATGTCACCTATTATCTGATCCTTTTTTAGCTGAAGAGGCTGATACCTCCTGCATGTCAAGCAGATGCTCTATCACTGAGCAACGGCCCTACTGAATCCTTCCTCATCTCGGCAGAATATGAAGCACTAAGTGCTACACAAGTGCTAAATATGATTTTCATATCATAAGAACAGGAGAGAAGCCACAGTGGATCGGGCCAACAGCCCATCCAGTACAACACTCTGTGTCACACAGTGGCCAAAAATACCAGGTGCCCTTAGGAGGTCCAGCAGCGGGGCCAGAACTCCAGAAGCCCTCCCACTGTTGCCCCCCAAGCACCAAGAATGCAGAGCATCACTGCCCCAGACAAAGTGTTCCATTTAGACCTTGTGGCTAATAATAGCCACTGATAGACCTCTGCTGGATGGGGACAGAGAGAGAGAGAGAGAGACAGACAGACAGAAAAAAGAAAGGAAGGGGGAGGGGGAGAGAGAGAGAAGGAAAAGAGCTGGCAGACCCCAGCAGCTTACCCCAGCAGCTTACTCCAGCAGCACGCCACATGCAAAAGCACACCCTTCAGCAGAAAGAGCCTAGTCCCTCCTTAATCTCTGGGCGGGGCTCTCTTGCTCTCTCTTAAAGGGGAAATGTCTGTTGAGGCTTTTTACTGCAGGGCAGGCTCTCTGCAGACATTTCCCTTTTAAGAGGCCAGGGCAGGCTCCGACGTTTCCCTGATGGCAGCCATTGCCTCCCCCGGTGGGCAATTTTGAAAAAGCGGGGGTAAGCTTTAAAAATCGGTGTTTCCCCCGCCCTACCGGGGGACTTGGCAGCCCTACCTGACCTGGATCTCTCACAAGGCTCCCAACATGATTTGCCTTCTGGAGAGGAAGCCAGAGGAAACCTACTTTCCTGGCTCAAGGAAGAAATGAAAAGAGAGTTTAGAGGATTGTGGCAACAATTAGCTTCTTCCCAGTCCAGTGTCCATAGTTTCAAAAGGGGCAGGGATCCCAGTACAGAGGACACTGCTTTACCAAGTAAAAGACAGAGGCCTGCTTCCTGTGACAAAGGTTTCACCCCATTGATCAGTGATTTTGAGGATGATTCTGACTCTGTAGTATCAGTTCCAGAAAGGGAAGAAGGAGAGCTCTCTGAGGAAAAGGAGGAGGCGGTGCCTATCATTCAATCACGGCTTTTTCCACTTACACTCCAAAAGAACAGGAAGACAAGGAGGATCCTGGTTTGTCTGTGGGGTCCAGTAAAGCCATTCCTAAAACCCATGTCAAAACTGCTAGAGTCCCACTCCTGGCGGCCTTTTACAATATTATGATGGCAGAGTGGGAGCATCCAGCAAACCCCAAGTCGGGTAACCCTATCTTCACAAAGCTATACTCTCTCATTCCAGAAGCAGCCAAGAAACTTAAGTTGCCTGTGGTGGATGACCCGATCAACTCGCTGGCCTCCGCTTCAATACTTCCTACAGATGCTGATGGTCTTCCAAAAGACAACTGCGACAAAAGGGTTGAGAAGGCGCTCCGTGGGGATTTTGAAGCATCAGCTACTGCCCTCAGCGCATCTGCCACAGGGTCTCTGTTTGCCAGGGCAGCTTACACACGGGCCTCTGAGCTGACATCAGCCAAGAGTGACATACCCAAAAGCCTGAAGGACGAGATTAAGAAAATAGCCCTGGCTACGGCCTTCGCAGCAGACACCTCCCTGGATGCCATGCAGCTTAGAGCAAGGGCTATGGCATGTAGCGTGACAGCTAGAAGGAATACCTGGCTGAAGCACTGGGAGGCTGATCCAGCTGCAAGAGCCAAGGTAGCAGCGGTACCTTTTAAAGGGGTTAATCTCATTGGAGCGGGACTGGACCGTTACCTAGTGGAAGATAACGAGAAGAAACGGGTGCTTCCTTCCGAAAGGAAGAAGGGAAAGAACAGCCGGAGATTTCAGTCCTTTTGTGAACCCAGAAGGGATGAAAGACCCCAGGGAAACAGAGCCAAGAACAGATGGCAGAACAAGTTTAGGGACAATAAACCACGCCACTTTGCAGGACGACAAGGCCACACTCTTCAGAAGGCTACATCAGGAGGCGGTACAAGTGATGCGATGGGTGGAGGCTCACTTATTATCCCTAAAAGCAGTACACATGGCTGGAAGAGACAACGTCCTAGCAGACTGGCTAAGCAGGCAGACCTTCCAGGACAGGCGGGGTTATGCTGGGTCCCTGACTTGACCCTTACCACAGTCTGCTGTCTGATGATGTTATGGGATGTGATTCTCTGTTGTTGTTTCGATGCTGTGTGTTCAATAAAGCTGTTGTGTTTTCACCTTGGTAATGGTGGTGGTCTCCCATGCTTGCCCCCGGGGGGGGGGGGGGTGAGGGGAGTTCGAGTTTTTTCTCAGCAGATGCAGGGGAAGGTTGGCTTTCGGTATGACACAGGATAAGCCCCTCCCCTTCGGGATCAAAGATTGTCGGCCATGCCTTGAGCCGGCTTGGCTGGTTAGGCGAGATAGAAATATAAATAAATAAATAAATAAGGGGGAGGGGCTTTCCCAGGAGTAAGGCGTCAAGGACTGACCCACTCTGGACCACCGAGAAGGAAGCTTCACAAAGTGAGTACAGATCTTCGATTTCCAACTATTCCAAGAGCTGTGCAGCGTCATTTCCTGGTTTTTCCTGGAAGTGATTCAATGTTGTTGCCAGATGCTGGAGCGGCAGCTGGCAATAGGAGTTGGGGGCAGGAGAAATTCTATCCCAGAGGGTGGGGGATGGTATACCTGTTTCACACACACACACACACACACACAGTAACCCAATATACTCCTAAAAATGGCCTTCTGTTAACAGAAAATTTAATCTGACTCCAACCTTATATAAATTGTATAATTGAAAAAGCCATACAGTACGAACCATCTACATTAAAAAGAAAGCAAAAATCTGAAACCATGGACATAACATTAATGAATATTTTCAAAAAGGGAAAGAGGGAATATCTGATCACCACTCCTTTTAGAAGAAAAACCCTGCTCTAAAAAAACCCCATATAAATACAGAGCCCAAGAAACAGGTGTGGGGATATGACTAAAGCCTGATTTTTAAAAAAAGAAACCTTTTCACCTGGTGCCCAGGTGCTTGACAAATCCTGAGGCAGGGCGTGTCCAGAGATGAGGCAAATTGTGGCTCCCCAGGGCCATTTCATGCCAAGACAGTGTCATGAGGCAAAACCCCGATGTCTAGTCTATTCCTGAACATAGAGTTACCAAGAAAAGGCCTGCTGCAAACAGGAGGAACTGGTAATTCCCAGAATTCTTTGGAGGAAGCCATGTCAATTAACTGTTATAAACCCATTATTACTGTTATGTGTAGATAAGCCCGGACTTTATGGCACAGTAATAAATGGGTATTTATTGCTCTTCTGTTGTGTGCAATTCTCTCATGTTTTTTCTCAAGGTTGTGCTTCTGTGGTGTGGTATTTCCTTACCAATATGTTGCACCAGGGAGAAGCCAGCACAGGAAACACAGTCATTGCCGCTGTGATTGCTTTGCAAACTGTGGTTGTGTTTTCGGCACCTGCTGGATGAGGTTGTGATATAATTAGAGACAGTTAATACAGCTCCACCCCCCTCCCCCATGTTAATGCGATCTTGGAAACACTTTTATTAAAACTTCTGATTTAAAAAAAAATGTCTTTGAAATTTCTTCGTCTCCCTGCCATGTGGGAGCTGTTCCTCTCCATTTTTTTCAAAAAAGCAAAAGGCAATCGGGACCAGTGTTCCCTCTAAGCTGAGTTAGTGTGAGCTAGCTCACAGTTTTTTAGTCTCTGGCTAAAAACTTGTCAGCTCAGAAAAGGATGGCTCCAGATCAAACTAATTTATGCTGTAACCAACTCCCTCGCTAACAGCTTTAATTCCAGTAGCTCGCAAATTAGAATTTTTGCACACAAGACTCCACAGCTTCGAGGGAGCATTTTCAGGACGCTTCCCTTCACCTGCTCTGACCCACTTGTGTTTTGTACCTTCTGTGTTTGTTGCTTTGAGGTTTTCAGCCAGCTGTGACACATGTGCTCTGCATATTAGACGATCGCAGGATCAGTCTTTGGCTTTTCCAGTTCAGAAGATCTCAGGTAGCAGTAAGTTTGCTAGTTGTGACAGGCGATCCACTGGGAGAAATGGGGCGGCACAGTCACTGGTGTTACCCTGGTGCTCAATGTTGGGTCTGGTGCAAAACTGGAAACGAGATCACTTTGGGGGTATTTGGTCCACATAACAAAGTTTGCCTAGTCATAGAAGCAGGATATTGAAGAAGAAGACAAGAAAAAGAGATTAGATTTATACCCCGCCCTTCACTCACTTGGAGTCTCAGAGCGGCTTACAAACTCCTTTCCCTTCCCCTCCCCACAACAGACACCCTGTGAGGTAGGTGGGGCTGAGAGAGCTTTTTCCTAAGCTGTCCTTGAGAGAACAGCTGGTACAGAGCTATGGCTTGCCCAAGGTCATCCAGCCAGGTGCAAGTGGAGGAGTGGGGAATCAAACGCGGTTCTTCCAGATTAGAGTCTGCACACTTAACCACTACACCAAACTGGCTCCCCATTTGAGCGTGCTAAATAAATCTCCCAAGAAGTATACTGCAAAACTAAAACTTACATTTATTCACGTGGATTCAGTTCACATTCAGGTTGCAGTAGAAAGGAGAGAGAGGGAAGCCTAATCTAAAGAGCATTTTCCCTATCACAGGTGGCCAGCTAAATACAGCATCAGCACTCTCTCTATAGGAGAGACCTGTAGAGACATGTGACTCCATGAAGAGCCAATAGACAGGTGCTCTGGCTCAGTGGCAGAGCATCTGCTTGACATGCAGAAAGTCCCAGGTTCAGTCCCCGGCATCCCCAGTTAAAAGATCTGGAGGTAGGTGATGTGAAAGAACTCTGCCTGAGACCTTGGAGAGCCCCTGCTGGTCTGAGCAGATAATACTGACCTTGATGGACCCAGGGTCTGATTCAGTATAAGGCAGTTTCATGTGTTCATGTGACAAATGGGGGGGGAGTATTGAGTTAAATGTAAAAAAAAAAAATCAATTGCCTTGGAAGCACAGAGGCTTTACACAATATCCCCGAGCCTCCATCTTTCCCAGTTAAGGGGAAATTTATACCCCGTACTGTGGCCATTTCAAACAGTGCCACTTTTAACCACTACACCAGTACCGCTCTTAACCATTACGCCATACTGGCTCTAGGAAGGGCCTGGACTTCTTCTGAAATTACAACTGATGTTCAGACAGAGATCAGGTCTCCTGGAGGAAATGGCAGCTTTGGAGGGTGGACTTGTGGGATCACATCCCTGCTGGACTTCCTGCCCTCCCCAGACACCACCCCCAAGCCTCCTGGAATTTCCCAAGGCAAAGCTGGCAACCTTACTGGACTCTTTGGAAACGTGAATGCTGTTTAGAGCCTGAGATCTTGGAGAGTCAGTACCAGAGGAAATACTGAGCTGGATCAATTCGAATATCTGACTCAGTGTAAGGCAGATACATGTTTTCAACAGTATCGTTATTAATACCACCTCCACATGATGCCATTTTGTGCGTTTAATTCTATTTAGTTTTTTAACCTTGTAGGAGTGTTTTTGCCCTTTTGTGTGTGTGCCTGAGCACTTAAATAGCTCTTTTTTAAAAAGCTGGTGAACAACAAGTATTTTTAAGATATATGACCGTTACCAGAAATGGAAACATAGATATAAGTATTACTATTTTGGATAAAGTGGAAAATGTGTTATGCTTCAGATGTGGTGGGAAACTGCCAATACAAGATAAAAACAAGATTATACAAATAGAGCAAAATGTTATATAATATGGAAAAAAGGATTTGTATAAGATAAATGTATTAATTTTAATGTGTTGAAAAATAAAAAAAAATTACCAAAAAAAAAAAAACTGGTGAACATCGTGCATCATAACTATATTCAGGAAAAAGGAAGAGTAGTTTGTTTTCCTTATGTGCAGTTAAGAAAGAGAGGGAGCCATCTTAAATTTCCATATGATTCACAGTTTTGGTGCAGTAATTTTTAAAAGCCTTTTGTGTATAATTTTTTCAAGTTGTGACTTTGAGAGCAGATGGAATAGTTTGTTCTCTCACCTCCGAACATGGTTGCCAAGAGCCACTACAAGCCACTATTAAAGATTCCTTCTGCCCCCTCCCACAGAAACAGCTTGCACATCCAACCCAGTCACTCTGTGGAAGCACATAAAATCAGTTGCCCAGGTCATGGGTTCCCAGAATGTTCTTCCCCCATAGTCCACCCCACCCACCCCCAGCTGCCCTGCTTAGAAACCAAGATTCCAATCCAGAATTAAAGTGGTTTGGCATTCTGGTTTGTATGCAAGAAAAAAGAGCCAGTTTGTCAGGTCTGTGCTTTGTTTGAAATCCGCAAATCTCCCGTCTCCAGTCCATACACAGGGGTTTAGGCCAGGGAATATTCCTGACCCAAGGGCTTCAGTGTGCTCTCTGATTCTGCAATCACTCCATTGGTTATCAATCAATTAGTAGTTTCAACTCAATGTTATAGTTATCACCTACTAAACCCTTAATGGTACTGGACCCTGTCTCAGAGTTTCCACATGCAGCAGCCCCTCACACCTCCCTCCCTCAGAGGTAGATTTTCCCTCCAAAATTTTGTTCCCTTCTGTCACTGAGCTGCCCCAAGTAATGAGGTCTTCTTCTTTGTTTTTAAAAGACTTGCAGGGATATAATTTGGCTTCTAGCTCAGCCCTGGAACAGAGGGAAGAATAAGGAGCCCTCTTGGGTTGAACCATTTCAAATGGCACTTGAGACGATGTAAAAGTCAAACAGAACAAAAGATTTTATTTAAAAGACTGGGAGAGATCAGGTAAAGTCAGGAGTTTTTAACTTTTAAGGCAAAAAAAATATCAATGGTTGTTCAGATTGTAGTTCTTTATACAGGCTAATGGGAATTATTGAAGCTTATTTTCTTAGTTACTTAGTTCTTAATATTGAGAGGCTTTTGTTCCTGGGTTTTCCCAACCACTACAATATTTCTTCTTAGAGTTTCCTATAACTCTTCTGGTTTCCTGAAGGCTGGTACTGTCTTTTAGTACTAACTCCCTTCCTTTGAAACCCCAGTTTCTATCTAACTGTTGTGGTGTCTAAAGCAGTTTCCTTTCACACCAGACCAGGGATCTCCTCAGAGCTAATTTCCCTGTTTAACTGGGCACGGATTCTTCTTCTCTCCCTAGAAGATATTTCCCCTTTCCTTTGGTCTGAATGGGAGTCTCATCTCACTACTCAAACAACCTTGCCAAATCTCATTCCCAGTTCTTCTGTCTTTGTAAACTGCCTTCAGCGAGGCTGTTCCACTTTGGGCTCTCCAAGAGGTTGAGACACTCAGAGGTTGTCCCAGTTCTTCACCTGATGGGGCACCACTACCCACTCAATTCCTGGAGGGATTCCTGGGTATCTACGCTGCCACCAGCTGGTCATTTTAAAAGTATCTCTTGCTAAGAGGGGCAGCACTCCTAAGCAATCCAACTGCATTGCTGGTTACAGGCTCCATCTAGTGCCTAGGTCTCCCAGTTGCTCCAATTAGCCACTTCAGGGACAACTAACCACACATGTGTACTCCAGGGATTTAGTGTTCTATTGGCTGACCAATTCCCTTCCCCTGGTGGCCTTTTAGTAACATATTTTAATGGGGGTTATTGTTTTCGTGGAGAACAAACTTCCAGCATTCGAAGTAATAAGATATTTATTAAGAAGAAAATGTCCACACATATGCTCTGAACACCAGTGGATCAAGCAAGGATACAAAGAAAAGGTGCATACATACAGTCCTCTGTCCCTCTTCTGTACATATCCTGTCTAGTATTCCAGGTTGGCTGCTTACTCTTAAAGTAACAGCATCAGTCATCCCTTATCTTGAGTCCTTGTCAGACCGCCTGCCCTTTTTAGCTCCATGTGGTACCTGCAGCCCTTAAGGTGGAGTTCATTTGTGACTGCTGCTTCCTGTCAGTCATCCTCAGATGAAATCAGCCAAAATGGAACCTCTTCCCCTCATGTCAAGGGAATTTATCTCCTCTATTTGCCCTCCTCTGTTTGCCAAGAGAATTTCCTTCCTCTGGTCAGTCCTTCTCTTCCTGTTATGCCCAGGAAGAGATACAGTCTAGCCATTGGCATCCCATCATCCCTCTCTCCTCCTAGGTGGAACGCTGTTTGACTGATATTTCATATTTTATAATCTGCCTTTCGTTTCAGTGAGAAAGGCATGTTATAAATGAAGATAATCATACTATTTGAATGAAATCACTATCCATGCAGATGGCATATTTTTAAGGAAAAATGCAGTTTGACAATTTGCTAGAAGATAGGTGCTACTGATAGGGAAGCGCACCAATATATGAACAGTGTGCTCTTGTAGGAAGACTCTCTTTAAACTGCAGTGGTGATACTAATTCATCCCAGTGATTGTGGAAACCAGGGTATTAATGTCATCTTAAATTACTTGGTAATCCAAGTACAACCTTTTGAAGCACAAGTAAAATATATAACTATATGTTTCAAATGTTGGACCCTAAACCAGAAAGAGTGAATCCACAGCAGCAGTAAGAGTGAAAGCTTATGCAAATGGCAAGGTTTGGGGTTTTTTACTGTCCCATAAGAATGGCAAGAAATACTGTACACACATTGATAATGCTGTGCTCTGAGTTTGGTGCAGAGCTCTAACAACATGCTCCCCCAAGCAAAATCTGTCATTTACATTTAGCTCTGTATCTATTACCTGCCACCTCAAAAAAGGCCCATGGGGATATGCTGGGATGTATGGTATGCCACCACAGAGTCTGGGAGAAACAGATGTCCTAGAGCAGTGATATACTTTGACATGCCACCTGTGGCTCATTTCCTATGGTACTCATCCCATGTTCCAGGGAAGTGGGCAAATTTTTGAGAAAGTTTAGTAGGGAGAAATGACCCTCCATGTTCACAGTACTCTGGTAATTTAAAGTGTTACATTATAGTTATAAATGGTTGTTTGTGTGTATTTGTGGGGGAGTACAGAATGTACAGTTATTATGTGGCTCTTTTAGTTGATAGGAATTGCTCGTGTGCCCTCTGCAATCTGTGGAGTGGGTACCACTGTCCTAGAGCAAGCTCTGTCTCCTCCCCAAACTCTGTCCTCCTCTGGCACTGCCCTTAAATCTCCAGGAATTTCCCAAGCTGGGGAAGAAGAAGAGGAGGAGGAGGAGACTGGATTTATACCCCACCCTCCACTACCCGAATGAGTCTCAAAACGGCTTACAATCCCTTTCCCTTCCCCTCCCCACAACAGACACCCTGTGAGGTAGGTGGGGCTGAGAGAGCTCTTTGAAGGACTGCTCTTGAGAGAACAGTTCTGAGAGAACTTGCAACTAACCCAAGGTCACACTGGCAGCTGCAGGTGAAGAAGTGGGGAATCAAACTCAGTTCTCCCAAATTAGAGTCCGCGCTTCAAACCACCACACCAAACTGTGAGGCTCTCAACCTAGGTGCTGGCAAACCCTGGGTGTTGCAGTACAAAGACTAATGAAGAGAGAAATTTCCAGGCTTCCTGACCGTGGCTTTCAACACAGAAAGCTAATGAAGGACAAAGAGCACAGTCCTAAGGGTGAGTTCCATTGGGTTCAGTGGGGATGACTCCCAAATAAGTGGTGCATAAAACTGCCCTAAAAGATTCCTCCACCAGGACTTGCAATGTCTGTCACTCATCATAGTCTTGGCTGGATAATATAAAGAGCAGACTGACACGGCTTGTGACCCATCAATCTGAATGTGTCTGCTGCAGGCTTCTTTTTTGCTAGTTGCCTGGTTTGCAGTTAACAGGGAAATTCCGCCCCCCCCTCCCCCCAAAAATCGCACCCAAAACTGGGAGGCTGCATTATATGCCTGGTGAGCTAGGTTTAATTATGTATTTATTTATTATTTAATTCAATTTATATCCCGCCCACCCTGCCAAGCAGGCTCCGGGCAGCTTACATTAAAAGTTAAAAAGCATTAAAACACAAATGATAAACATCATAAAAGTCATGTACATTACAGATAAAGCACTGGTGGCGTTGTAACAATACAAAGCGATCCCAACAGGCCATGGTAATATGATGACAAAGGAGTATGGCCAAAGTCAGGATCCAATATATCACAGGCTGTTTGTGATAGCATAGAGGGCCTTACCACAGTTCAGTTGTTATCGGTAGCAGCTCCTAATTGAATGCCTGGTGGAAGAGCTCCATTTTGCAGGCCCTGCAGAACTGTAAAAGGTTCCGCAGGGCCCTGATGTCTTCTGGGAGCTCATTCCACCAGTATGGAGCCACTACTGAGAAGGCCCTGGCCCTGGTGGAGGCCAGTCTGGTGTCTTTCAGTCCAGGGAGGTTTGGCTTTTGGGGTCAAGTTTTGATAGTGTCACTAAAGGCAAGAGTTTTTGCTAGGACATCAAGGTGGGTTCCACAGAAGGAACATATGTGCGCAGGAGAGAGCATTGCACCAATCTACACCTTGGCTTACTGTTTGCTTCCTCCCCACTCCCACAATCCACAATATGAGAAGTGTTTCTTTGACAGTTGCAAAGAAAACAGTGAGCCAGTTTTAGTGGTATCTGTCCCACACATACACGCATCCCTTTAGGCACAATCCCAAAGGCAGAACTTCAGCATTCCTACCCACTTAGTGTTTCCTTTGACAGAGAAGGAGATGAGCCTGCCATAAAGATGACTCTGCATTTTCTGATGTGCAGGTGATTCTGGGCAATTGACGGACAATCTGATCCTTCTGCTATTTCTGTCCAGAAATATATTTGCATCTAGGAGATTTTGGCTGTGGCACATGAGAAGACAGATCTCTGTACTCCTTAGACCTAATCTGAGTACATAAACCCCTGAAATCTGGGTAAATGAAATCCTTCTACCTTTGCCCTTTCATTAATGCACAGATGAGGGACTATTTTTAAAAAGGGGTGTTATTCTCTCCTCTTCGGACAAAGTGGTTTTACTGCTCCAGCTTCATTGGTGCCTTTATTTATTTATTTATTTATTTTCTTCATTTATACCTCACCTTTCTTCCCAGGGGATACCCAAAGCAACTTACATCATTCTCCTCTCCTCCATTTTAGGCTGAGAGAGTGGGACCAACCCAAGGTCACTATGGCCTAGCAGACATTTGAACCTGTGTCTCCCAGATCCTAGTCTGATGCTGTGACCGCTATTCCACACTGCCTCTCAGTATTAAAATGACTCTGATGAAAGGCTGGACTATTTAGAAATAAAGCAGAAGTCTTATATACTATACACACACACAAATAATAATAGTTGTAATAGTAGTAGTAATAACAACAACAATAATAATAATAATAATTTCGTGTGGCCTAACTTGAGAGCTTAGTTCAAATGAATTGACCATTAAAGGAAAGAAAACCTGGACTGTTAAAACTTGAATTTCATGTATGTAATTCTCTTTTTTTGTGTATGTGAGTCCAGTGGCACCTTTAAGACCAACAAAATTTAATTCGGTGTGTAAGCTTCCGTGTGTATGCACACAAAATCTTATACCCAGAATTAAACTTTGTTGGGTCTTAAAGGTGCCACTGGACTCAAATGTTCTGGTGCCTCAGACCAATGTGGCTCCCTACCTGAATCGTGCCTCTGTGTGTGTGTGTCTGTGTAGGTTATGGTCCAATAAGAGAAGGCTGTTGACTGCCCTTAAGAGTTAAACAAGGTTTTTTTTAAATTCACTGATATTTTTCGAATATCAATACGCCTGTGACCAAGCCGGGGGGGGGGGGGGGGGGGAGTAATGGACAGGCTGACTGCTGAAAAATCCCTGTGAGGCTGGAAGAACCAGCGCATGAAGCACACAAGGAGGGAAGGCGAAGCTCTGCGGAGCTGGAGAAAACCAGACAACCCCCCACCAAGCTGGTAGTTGAGACATCATAAACAGGCAGTTCTCAAGGTTATCGGCCAGCCGGTGATAAACAACTCTGGAATGCAGGGTTGGACATTGAAATACAGCTCCAATGTGTGCCACTGAGACCTTGAAGGAGGCTACACGTTTTTTAAAAAACTTATGCAAAGATTAACTATCCCCCAGCAGATTTTTATGTGTGGGCCTGCTTTTCCTTGAAGTCATGAAGCCATTAAAGCAAAGATTGGAGCACAAACCTTTGGGCAGGCTGAGCTGCAAGAAGAAGTGAGAACAGGAGATTTTTTTTTTCAAGTCAGGGTTTAGGTTAGGTTATTGGTTATTGTGATTAGGTTGCCAACTTAACATAAGAACATAATATAAGAACGTAAGAGAAGCCAATGTTGGATCAGGCCAGTGGCCCATCCAGTCCAACGCTCTGTCACAGTGGGGCCTGGAGATCTCCCAGCATTACAATTGATCTCCAGATATCCATTCCCCTGGAGAAAATGGCTGCTTTAGAGGGTGGGCCCTATGCCATTATACCCCTCCCCAAACCTCACCGTCCCCAGGCTCCACCTCCCAAATCTTCAGGAATTTCCTACCCAGAGCTGGCAACTCTTCATTCATATGATATGTTCCACCACATAAATCAATGTGTTTATGATAGGGTTGCCAGCCCCCAGGTGGGAGTGAGGGATCCCCCGATTTCACAGGCTCCTGCCTGCCGCTGGCCAGCTGGCCGGCAACAACTACAACCTGGCATGACGTCCCTGACGTGATGACATCATGCAGAGTTCTGCCCGAAATGCCAGAGCATCACTGTGCGACGTCCCCAGCGTGATGATGTCACTTCTGTGTGATATCATCACATCAGGGATGTTGGGTGTAATGATATTACCCCCCACTCCCGGAAAGCTCCTTCCCACCCCCTGCAGGTGAGAGCAAAGGACCTGGCAAAGCTAATTTATGAATACCATATGCACACCAAAAAAGGGTTTCACACTGCATAATCTTCATTATATGTATATATATTTATATTTGAATTCACCTATCTGTCCCACCAGTCTTTCTCCAGTGAGCTCAGGGTGGCACGGTAATACTTGATATTTATATACCATTTTCAGAAATCAGACCATTAACTTATGTTGTAGTCTGTACAACCTCCCTATAAGGTGGACCACTATTTTTATCCCACTGTTGGAGACTGAGCTCTGACCTAGATAGACCAGGCCGGCCTGATCTTGTCAGATCTCAGAAGCTAAGCAGGATTGGCCCTGGTTAGTGTTTGGATGGGAGACCACCAAGGAGGTCCAGGGTCACTACTCAGAAGCACGCAATGGCAAACTATCTCTGACCGTCCCTTGCCTTGAAAATGCCATGGGGTTGCCATAAATCAGCTGCAACTTGAATGGAGATGGGGGGGTGAAGCTAGAGGAGTGGTTGCCTAAAGCCACCTAGAAAGTCCCTGGCAGGGGTGACATTTGAACTCGGGACCTCCCCAGTCAAAGTTCATTCTCTAAGCCAATATACTATGCCAGGTTCCATATATAGGGATACACCATTTTATCTTTACAACAGCCCTGTGAGGTAGGTTAGGCTGAGAGGTTTTGACAGGCCTAAAGTCAACGCAGATTGATATTTGTGGACAAATATGCATTATTATCATAACATTAATGGCTAGTGGCATTATTTCCACATCTTTTGTAAAATAACTTTTGTAATTATGGACTTCACTGACGACGTTGGTGTACATGTTTTCCTTAGCAAGTGTGGATTAGGTCCCACCCCTGAAAATAAAGAAAACTGTCATACATCCTCTCTGTGTGCTTGTCAGAGTACAATACTGAACTCTGACTGAACTCATGATTCAGACATAGGGTAGCCATGTTTGTGTCACCAGCAGCACTCTAGCATTCAGTCAGAACTCTGTGGTTAACCGTAAACTGGTTGCACCAGAAGTGATACATCCCTCCCCCTACAGAGGACTACCAGGGGACCACCACATGTCAAGTCTCCCACCAGTTGCCAGCCTCTTGCTGGCTACCCTAATCACACCCTTCATCTGTCTAGGTTAGTGTTGTCTACTCTTGACTTTCAGAGCCTCTCCACCGTCTCAGACTGAGCTCCTTCACATCATTTACTACTTTATCTTTTCAAACTGGAGATGCCAAGGATTGAACTTGAGACCTTCCTAGGGTTGTCAGGTCCCTCCTGGAAACCAGTGGAGGAATTTATTCTTCCAGCCCACCCTGGTCAACCTGTAAGTCAGAAGACTTCAGCCTGTGTGGATTGTTAATTCTCTGAGACAGAGATAGAGTCCCTATCCACCATCAGGAGTTATTTTAATGTTATTTGATACTCAGCCAAATTCCTCTCACCCCAACTATTTTCTTAATAATAATAGTAATAATACTAACAGCAGCATGGTAGAATCAGCAGCACTGGAGGAAGATAGATTTGAACCATGTACTTCCTGGGTTGTATCCCACAAATCTGTTCTGCTAGCAAAGGCACTTTCTCCTAACAGAAAGCCTTCCTGTGATACTAGTTGCTGTCTTGTATCAGGGAATACATTTGAATCAATTTAGGTGTGCCCAGTTACAATACTGTGGGGCCACAGTGGCCCAGAGGTTAAGATGCTGAGCTGCAGAACAGGTTAGTAGCTTGAAAGTTCGAGACGCTAGTGCTGCGAGATGGAGTGGAGCTCCCGTCTCTGGCCCCAGCTCCTGCCAGCCTAGCAGTTTGAAAGCAAGAAATTGCAAGTAGATAAATCAGTACCGCTTTGGTGGGAAGGTAACAGCATTCTGTGCACCTCGGCATTTAGTCATGCCAGCCACATGACTACAGAGAAGTCTTCAAACAGGGCTGGCTCTTCAGCTTGAAAATGGAGATGAACACTGCCCCCTAGAGTTGGATTCGACTGGCTTTCGAGCAAGGGAAACCTTTACCTTTACTAATTACTATATTACATTGCTTTCTTACATGTGCTGCCTTCTCACCCCACTCTGCCACTTACATTTGCTAAAAGGCTCATAGTTAAAACTATAAAAATAAAAATTAGAGGTTTGTGTTGAGACTTACTGTTTAGATATCTCTATGCAATTTATTTATTTATTTATTTATTTATTTTGATTTATGGCCCGACCTCCCCTGCGAGCAAGCTCAGGATGGGTTGCAACATATCAATTATCACAAATTAAAATTAAAACCAAGAACAGTTCCCCTGGAGAAGATGGCTGTTTTGGAGGGGTGGAGTCTATGACATTATACCCTGCTGAGGTCCTTCCCCCCCCTAAACCCCACCCTTCCCAGACTGCACCCCAAAGTTTCCAGGTATTTCCCAACCCAGTGCTGGCAACCCTAATTTTTGGAGGACCCCCCCCCTTCCAAGATTGACAATCCTTGCTCATACTCTCAATAATATTCCTGGCCACTACCCTATAATACTTCTAGGGAAAAGATGAGTAATATAAATGAAGGGTCTAGCAAAGAAACACAAATGTAAGAATCGCCTGAGGGTCAGACAGAGGTCCATCAAGTCCCAACTTTCTGGCTGAAAACACCCAGATGCCTCTGGGCACTCACAAGTGGAAGATGATGCCTCTCCCCTGTTTATCCTCAGTTTCTGGTATGTCAGCATATACTGCCTTTGTACATGAAAGCTTCAATTGTCTGGGTTTTAACGATTGTTAGTTCTGCCTTTTGTTTTGTCATGTCAGTATCTCACCTTTCTACTAAAAAACTCAGGGGTTTGTCCTTTTTTAATCTTGAGAAGTAAATTAGGTGGAGTGAGAGTTAGCTTGTCCAAGGCCACCCAGAGAATAAAGAGGTCTTCCCAGATCACGCTAAATATTAGTTTGTAATTTCCCCCCTCCCCCACCATGAGATGAACAGCAGCTTCGGAAAAGGGATTGGGGGGTGGTCAGGGAAAACAGCAGGAAAGTAGAAAGAAGGATTAACTGTTCTCTTCTCCAGTCACTCTATCAAATTCAGAGCTACACACAGCTACAATTTTTTAAAAAATTCCAAAACCATCGAAGACCCACCTTCACCATATTACCAGTGGAATCTAAAGCAGAATTATATCCTTCTAAACCCATTGACTTTGATGGATTTAGAAGGGTGTAACAGCTGCAGACCGGAAGGTCGGTAGCTCGGCAGTTCAAGACCAGAGTGCCGCGTGACGGAATGAGCTCCCGTCTCTGGCCCCAGCTCCTGCTGACCTAGCAGTTCGAAAGCAAGAAATTGCAAGTAGATAAATAGGTACCACTTTGCTGGGAAGGTAATAGTGTTCCGTGCAACTCAGCGTTTAGTCATGCCGGCCACATGACTATGGAAAAGTCTTCAGACAGTGCTGGCTCTTCGGCTTGGAAATGGAGATGAGCACCACCCCCTAGAGTCGGATATGACTAGTTTTCAAGCAAGGGAAACCTTTACCTTTAACAGTGTTTTAGGATTATATTGGAAAATTCCCCAAATAATCTGTTAGCATCTATAAATTCACAGTGTAGACACCCTCTACCCTCTAGCTACTTCTCCTCTCATTCTTCTAAGGCAGGGGTGTCAAATTTGCAGCCTGGGAGCCAGATCAGGCCCCGGAGGGCTTTTATCAGGCCCGCACTGGAACTGGCCATCTCTTGCTTTCAGTTCTGTTGCTGCTGCTGCTGCTGCATCATAGCTTGCTTCGCCAGACTCTTTCAGTCGCTCAGCCATTTCACGTTTTCCCCTGGGTCCTAGACTCAGAACTCTGAACATGAGATTTCTGTGGTGAATGTCAATAAATCAAAAGTAGGTTTGCAGCTTACAGATAAAAACCTGAACAGCATACTCAAGATTGCAACAGCACAGACATTTTGATGCAATAATTCAGGGCAAGAGGTGTCAGTTATCAGAGACTGTTAAATAGACAAAATATTGCAAGAGTGCTAATGTTTTAAGCATGTTTTAATTTTAAGTAAAAAAAACACCTTTGTGTTTGCATCCTTTATAAAGTTTATATCTCTGCTACCTGGCATTACATTTTATGACACGCATCGTCCAGCCCAACAAGGTCTTATTTATGTCGGATCCGGCCCACATAACAAATGAGTTCGATAACCCTGTTCTAAGGCAATGATACTCCTTCAGTGACTCAGAAGCCACGTGTGGCTCTTTGACATGCCACCAGTAGTTCTCAGCATTGTTCCCCACTGTGGCATCTACTCCATGTTTCACAGAAGTGAGCAAGGTTCTTACCCAGTGGGACTTGTGGTTCACAGGTGGTTTTCACCTTGAAACAGCCACGACTGGAGGAACAGATAAGCCAAGAGCCTCCCCCAAGTGCAGGACTGTTGCCAGGTATGGAAGTAAATGTGGTTACCTTTGGTTGAAGGTAATTGTGAATGTGGCTCAGGGCAAGTGGCAGAGCACTAAGGTAAAATTGGGATCCACTAAAAGTAGAGTTGCCAGCTCCCTTGGTGGAGACAGGGGTCCCCCGCCGCCAGGCCCCATCCACCACAGATCAGCTGGCCAACAGGGGGACTTACTAGGAGGGAAAGGCCTAGGCGACATCACCAGTGATGTGGTGATGTCACTTCCAGTGCACACAGGAAGTGACGTCTTCACACCAGCAACATCTGGGTGCCGCTCTGATATTTGGGCAAAAACTCTATGTTGGAAGCCATTTTACCACAGTTTTTGCCCAAATACCAGAGCATCACTGAGGTGTCGCGGCTTGATGGCGTCATTTCCTGTGTATACCAGAAGCGATGTCTCCATATCACCTGGGCTTTCCTCTCTCTCCTGGGAAGTTTGCCCCACAACCCCGCCAGCTACCAGGAGGAACCCAACTACCAGGAGGAACCTTAGTTAAAAGTGGCAACCTGTAGCACAATTTCTCCCAAGTGTTTTGTTTGGCAGGAAAAGTCATCACGGGATCACTATTTCACAGCAGAAAAATGGCACCTTCAGAATGGCACCTTACACTAAGAGAAACAAATCTCACAAGAACTCGGCCTAGCTGTCTCCCGAGCTGTTCTCCTCACAAATGATAATAACATCTAACGAGAGAAAGAACATGTGAGTTTGGCTCCATTGGCTGGAGGATGGTACTTTTGAAAGCCTCTACTAGGATACATATTTTCCTGCTTAGACTAAACAGTGTCTTGGCGGGCCAGCTGTGTATGTTTTTGCACTGAACTCTCAGCCAAATTCAGCGGTTACCTTCCTATCTCATCCCCTGGCTTTCTTATCTCCTGACTCAGAGTAAAAGAGTTAATGTTGTGTGGTGAGATTCCTGAAGTACGGCCCTCATTTTTACCATTTGAGAGAAATGTTAGGGGGGAGGTCGGGGGGCAGCATGGAGTTTCAGAAAGAGGGAAAGGGTAGATACAGTTTCAAGAATCCCAGCCAAATCTTCACCAACACTCCATAAATACGCATACTCGCATTCTAGGGATTTTAAACTCCATCTGGTGCATTTGTGAGGAAGAGTCAGTGTCTCTGTGAATTCTGGTTAACAGGTTGGTGGGGATTACCCTCCTCTCCAGCATACGTTATCTGTGGCAGTCAGAAATGTCTCTAAAAAAACTAGTTTGAACAAGGAAAGTGGTGGTAAGAACCAGAAGGAACAATCCTAAATGGGATTACTTACACAGAAGGAAGTCCCATTTTATTCAGTGTGTGTGTGAGGAAGTGGAATGCCTTTGTGAATTCCAGTTAACAGGTTGGGGGCAATGCTCCCTCTAAGCTGTGGAGTCTTGCGAGCAAAAATTCTACTTTATGAGCAACTGGCATTAAAGTTGTGAGTGAGTGAACTGGCTACTGGATAAATTAGTTTGCTCTGGAGCCATCCTTCCTGAGCTAAGACAAAAATCTGTGAGCTGGAGGTTATAAAACTGCAAGCTAGCTCACACGAACTGCACTTAGAGGGAACACTGGTTGGGGGGGGGTATATTCCCCACCACCACCAGCAAAAATAGTCTGTTATACCCATGGTGACTCTAGAAATACTAGTTTGAACAAAGGAGATGGTAAGAGTCAGAGACAGTGCTCTGAAAGCAGGTCTACGCAGAAGTCCCATTCCTATTTGATCCCTTTCTGTAGTGTTACAGAAGCTTGGATATTTCGCCTGTTTCTCTGAAGTTGGCAGAATGAGGTTGAACATTTCCTGAGAATAGCTTTTCTCAGGATCATTTGGCACTCATGCTTCATCTGGCCACAGCTGGACACTCTGTGAGAACAGCTTTGCTCAGAGCCATTTCAATGTTTTTCACTTCGGGTGGAAAACAGGAAACAAGAGGAATGCAACAGTTCGTACCTTCTGAAACCAGATGCATGAAATCGATTTTAAAAATTAGGGAGTCTTGTCCCCACCCACCCCCCTTTAATTTAAGGGTTGACCTCTTCTCCATCCATAAAGCATTTAGTTGACTATGCTGCAAATGAGATATGGGAATGATATTTGGTTGCCTAGTCTGCCTGGCTCGTGTTTACAGAAGTGTTTTCTTATGCCACGCTTTCTGGTATTTTTCAAATCGAGTGTTAAATATACCGAGCAATTATTACTTCGCATGCACAGTTTCCCACAGGAAGCTACAGCACAGTGTAGCTCCCAGGTCAGAATCCCAGAAATCAAGACCACCGTACTCTTTTTCCTGCTCGGCAGATGGATATTTAGAAGACAGCCAACTTCTCCCCTGATGAGAACAACTATGATCTTTACCGTGTCAGCCCTTTATATGGCCTGAATCAGAGCAGCAATTCTTCAGCATCTCAGAAACTGTTTTCCACCAGAAATAATTTAACTGGAAATGCCTAGGAAATCTGGGAACTTCTTCTTTCCAGTAATACCTCCAACCTTCTATCCAACATACCTCAGAAGGAGGACAGAACCTATGCATTACAACCTTGGGGCTACACAAATCATATCAAGTGTCACTGACAACATACAGCTGACTTCCAAAATCCCTGAAGAAGTTCTTAGAAGTTCTGGCTTAGGTTGCGGTCACACATGCTAAATAATCCACTTTCAATGCACTTTCCAACTGGATTTTTACTGTGTGAACTGGCAAAATCCAATTCGAAAGTGCATTGGAAGTGGATTGAAAGTGGATTATTTAATGTGTGTGAGCTCAGCCTCCAACTAATTCAAGAATCATTCCATTTTATCAGTGTTCTCTGCAAACTGTAGTTATGTGCAAGGGCAAAGAATCTCTGGCAGGGCTGCTGAAAGCCACCACAAGCTGCCAGCTAAAGATTCGTATTGGTCCTGCTCTCAAGCCACCCAAACCTTCGTAGAAGGGAGTGACCTGGCTCAGGGGCAGAACATTTGCTTGGCATGCAGAAGGCCCAGGTTCAGTCCCCGGCATCTCCAACTGAAAGGATCAGGTAGGAGGTGAAGTGAAAGACCCCACAGCACCTCTGCCAGTCTGAGTAGACAGTAGTTGATGAACCAGAGGTCTGATTCAGGGTAAGGCAATTTCCTGTGCTCTACCCAGCTTAAACATCTTATGAAAACGAATCACATGACCTACCTAATTCCATGGACCTTCAGGGTAAGGTCTCTAGAACTTTGTCTTCCTAGTAATCTCCTTTTCTCAGCAGCTCTTTTCTCAGGGTTCTTTGGGGGAAGCCATGACAATTCAACTGATACAAAACTGGTGTGTTTTTTTGTCCTATGATACCTTCAAGGTATAATAATACTGCTGAGTTCCTGCAGAATCCATTCCTCTAACAGTACTGATGCTTTCCTCCAGTTCAAGGAGCCAGTCAGACAGACCCCTTTCGCTGAAGGAAAACATTGCTGTCTGGGGAACAGATCCTCAAAATCCAACCCAATATTTATTAATTAAATGTTTATCCCACTTTTTCTTGCAGAAGCACAGGATGGCAAACTTTGGTTTTGGGGAGTTCCAAAGTGGCTTACAATGTCTATCTCCCCTCCACCATTTTATCCACACACAGCAACTCTATGTGGTAGAAGAAGAAGAAGAAGAAGAAGAAGAGATTGGATTTATACCCCGCCCTTCACTACCCAAGGGAGTCTCAGAGTGGCTTACAAACTCCTTTCCCTTCCCCTCCCCACAACAGACACCCTGTGAGGCAGGTGGGGCTGAGAGAGCTCTTTTCAGAACTGGACTTGAGGGAACAGCTGGTACAGAGCTATGGCTTGCCCAAGGTCATCCAGCAGCTGCATGTGGAGGAGTGGGGAATCAAACCTGGTTCTCCCAGATTAGAGTGTACGCACTTAACCACTACACCAAACTGGCTCTCTGTGGTAAGTTAGACAGAGAGAGTGACTGGACCAAGGTTGCCCAGTCAGCTTCGTGGTAGAGTGGGGATTCGAACCTGGGTCTCTCAGACCCTAGTTCAGTGTTCCGACCACTATACCACATCAGCTCTCCTTTCCCCTATTGGATCCTCATAACATCCCTATGTTAGGCCAAATGCAAGGTGAGCAGTGTCATATGGTTGCCAACCTCCATGCAGGGCTGGAAGTTCTGTAATCTCCAGCCAGTTTGGTGTAGTGGTTGAGTGTGTGGACTCTAATCTGGGAGAACCGGGTTGGATTCCCCACTCCTCCACATGCAGCTGCTGGTGTGACCTTGGGTCAGTCGTAAGTTCTCTCAGAGCTGTTCTCTCAAGGGCAGTTCTTGAGAGAGCTCTCTCAGCCCCACCTGCCTCTGTTGTGGGGAGGGGAAGGGAAAGGAGATTGTAAGCCGCTCTGAGACTCCTTCGGGTAGTGAAGGGCGGGGTATAAATCCAATCTCTTCTCTCTTCTTCATACTGCAGAGATCAGTTCCCCTGAGATAGCAGGTTTGTATGGCAGGCTCTATGGTATCACAGCTGTGCTGAGCTTCCACCCTAAACTCCATCCTCCCTAGGCTGTGGTCCCAGATCTCTAGGAATGTCCTAACCCAGAGTTGGCAGCCCTAGGTGATGGAATTGGGATTGCAACCTGAATCTCCTAGGTTCTTGTCCAACACTCTAACCACTACACCACGTTGGCCATCACTCCCTTCTTCATACTTGTCCCGCTTTACTGAGCTGATGGTCCCAGATGCAGATGGTTTCAGACCATCTGATCCAATGCAGGACCAGCCTAAAGCATCTCTGACAAATATTCGTCCAGCCTCTTCTTGAAACTGCCAGTGAAGGGGAGCTCACCACCCCGCTAAGCGCCTGATTCCACCTTTGAACCACTCAGACCGTGAAAAAGTTTTTTCTAATATCCAGCCAATGCCCTTCTGCATGTAATTTAAACCCGTCACTTCAGGTCCTATCCTCTGCTGCCAACTGGAACAGCTCCTTGCCCTCCTCCAAGGGACAGCCTTTCAAATATTTAAAGAGAGCAATCATGTCCCTCCCCCCCCAGTCTCCTCTTCTCCAAACTCCCTTAGCCTTTCCTCGTAGGACTCAGTCTCCAGACCCCGGATCATCCTTGTCGCTCTCCTCTGCACCCTCTCGGTTTTGTCCACATCCTTTTTGAAGTGAGGCCAAAATCGAGCGGGTGCAGAGGAGAGCGACAAGGATGATCAGGGGTCTGGCATCTCCAGTTAAAAGAGCCAGGCAGTGGGCGATGTGGTAGACCTCTGCCCGAGATTCTGGAGAGCCACTGCCAGTCTGAGTCGACAGCGCTGACCTCGATGTCTAACAGTCCGGTGTGGACTAACGCTGGCGATTTCCATCCCCTTCCCTTTTGCCTGTTTGACTCTTCCCAGGCGTGTGCATTTCCCAGTGGCCCTCTGTGTGTTTTTGTAATTAGGTATTTTTAGTTGTGCCTTGTTTTACTGCTTCGGGAAGAATCTCGTTTGTCAGCAGTTTTTCAGCATGGCTAAATAAAGGCTTGTTGGCAAACTGTATTGAACTCTTTGATAATGACCCAACTTTGGAGGGAAAAGAACAAACACGCCCTGCTGTTTCGCACTGAATCCATGATTCTGGCAAAATCAAACGGGGAGACAATAGTCGCTTTCAGATATTGGAGGGGCTTTGTATTCTAACGAAAAGCCTGCGTTAATGTTTGAAAGGGTATTGCTAATCCCCCCACCCACCCCCCAGTTTAGCTGGCCTGGTTCATAAATCTTATTTAGACAAGATATCCTGTGCCCTGACCTGGATAGCCCAGGCTGACCGCATCTTGTCAGGTCTCAGAAGCTAAGCAGAGCTGGCCCTGGCTAGTATTTGGATGGGAGACCACCTGGGAATACCAGGGTCATGGCGCAGAGGCAGGCAATGGCAAAACCACCTGTAAACACCTCTTGCCTTGAAAACCCTACGGGGTCGCCATAAGTCAGCTGTGACTTGACAGCACTTTCTACCACCACCTGTGTTTTAATTGTCCTGCCTCTCTGAATGAATCAAGGCAGTATCGGATTGCCTTGCTGATGAAACATGTCAATCAGACCGGACGCCATCCTTATGTATCAGGAGAATGTGTGCATATCCAAGAATCTCAAAGAACGTGCACTACTTCAGTTATAAAAATTTGAGGACTGTGGCCTTTCTGATAGGATACTTGTATGCAGTGTTCCCTCTAAGCTGTGTTAGTGTGAGCTAGCTCACAGTTTTTCAGCCTCCGGCTCACACATTTTTGTCTTAGCTCGGGAAAGATGGCTCCAGAGCAAACTAATTTATGCAGCAGCCAAATCGCTCACTGACAACTTTAATGCCGGTTGCTCACAAAGCAGAATTTTTGCTCACGAGACTCCACAGCTTAGAGGGAGCATTGCTTGTGTGGTGCACATGGCTACCAGTTTTGGGTTGGGGCATTTCTGGGGGTTTGGAGGGTGGAGCCTGAGGAGGATGGGGTTTGAGGAGGGGAGGGGAGGGGAGGGAAGGGAGTAGGCTATAATGCCACGCAGTTCCCCCTACAAAGCCAGCATTCTCTCTAAGGGAACTGGTCTCTTTAGTCTGGAGATCAGATGTCATTCCAGGAGATCTCTGGGTCCCACCTGGTGGATGGCAACCCTTGATAGTACGGCCTGGTTGCAAATAAACCACTTTAGATTCTGACAGGTGGTTGCACATTTGAATGTTCACCTCTAAACATACACAGGCACACACAGATAATCCCCTGTAGATTGAAAGCCATCACCTCAGGGAATGGGGTGGGCTGGAATCTCTTTCCCTGATGTTTTCATTTACAAGGTTTTACGTAGTGTACGGTCAGGAAGTGAATGATACCGAGAGAGTGACTGTTCCTATGATTTAGTGCAGACGTTGTTGTTGCTCCCCTCTTTCCTAATTGGTCCCACAGCAAATCGTATGGTATAGGTACAGCTTTCCCCTGTCAGGTTAGCATTTCATGAAATATGTCTGTGCTAGCCTTATCCCTGGGAGTGAAGGAGGCATGGTATAGCTCCATCCCATCAGATCTTGGAAGATAAGCAGGTTCGGAACTCGGAGGGGAAGACTCTGCAGAGGCACAGCACCTCTTCCTCTCACTTGCCCTGAAAGCCCCTTGCTGGGGTTGCCGCAAGTCATTTGCGACTTGACAGCACTTGCATACATAAACTTTCCGCAGGCCCTTTCCATACTCGGACCTCACCCCGAGTTTTCTCTGTGGCCATTTACCTTGCGGCCATTTACCTTGCAGTTGTCTCTGTTTATCTGTTGTTTTCTGCACTCATTTTGTCCCGCTCCAATTTGCTTGCCTGCCCCAGGTTATAAATTCTGCATTGTAACCAGGGTTGTTTGTCCTAGGTATGGTGGGAAAGGGGTGGGGAGGATCAAAACCAACTCTACATTTAAATCTGCAGCGAGGCCACTCTGGACCAAGGAAAGCCCGCAGCAAGACAGGATCCACATACCGTGGGACAGGGGTCCGTTGGGGCCGGAGTGAGGCGGAGTGAGGCGGAGCGAAGCTCTGCCAGCTCAGGATTGGCCACTAGGGCAGCCAATTTTCTAATCTGATTCAGCCCGCTGCCGAATTGCCGCCGAAATTCGGTGGCAACTTTAAAAGCAACTGGAGGGGAGGAGGTTTGAGGGAGAGGCTCCAAACTTGCAGGGTAGCTGCTGGGGCCTCTTCTCGAAATACCCACCAAGTTTCAAGAAGATTGGACCAGGGGGTCCAATTCTACGGGCCCCCAAACAGGTTGCCCCATTCCCTCCATTGTTCTCTATGGGAGGGGAAAAGTTAACATTTTTTCCCACCATAGAGAACAATGGAGGGGATGGGACAACCTGTTTGGGGGCCCATAGAATTGGACCCCCTGGTCCAATCTTCTTGAAACTTGGTGAGTATTTCGAGGAGAGGCCCCAGCAGCTACCCTGCAAGCTTGGAGCCTCTCCCTCAAACCCCCTTTCCTCCAGCCCCTCATATACCCTGTGAGTTTTTGCCATTGATTTCAATGGCCCATAGGGTATAATGGGGCTGAAACTGACATTCCCTTTCTGACACACTTCTGGTGATGTCAGGGGACGTGGCATATGCTAATGAGGTATGCTAATGAGCTCCTGCACCTCTTTTTCTACGAAAGGACCCCTGCCATGGGGCAATGGCAGTCCAAATCCAGGGTGACCACAATGTAATGCAGAATTGGCCAAAAAAAACCAAGATAAAAAAAGGTGTGAACTCAAGTGTAGTGCAGAATAGCTAGTAAGAGACAGCACTGGACCAGGATTAAAGGTCTAGTGCAGAAAAGGCCTCAGTGCCTCTTAATGCCATGAACTGCTCTTGTAGCAAGATGATCTGCAATCTCCTCAGTGGTATGATAAGTATTGGGTCTCTGTTATTTTAGTGCCTCTCTGTTTTTCTGTTCTGAAGTGCGCATTCACCCACCTCTTCACCCATCTGAGTTACATAATTTGCAGCCTTTCACAATTGATTGTTTTGCAATGTTTCAGAGACATCGGGAAGTCCCTCCCCCACCCATACACACACTTCCTTTTTAAACATTCTACACATCCTTAAAAGGTAACAGTGAGTGTAAAGGGTACAGGGCTCCCTGAATGCAAGATTGATTTATTGATTGATTTTTGAGATTTATATCCCGCCCTCCCCGCCATATGGCGGCTCATTTGGCTAATGTTGCCCTCTCAGGTGGCATTAAGCCCACTTGCACCAGACATGGTGCACTGAACCCTACACAGGTACTTTATTTATTTTTAAAAAGCACACCCAATATCACATTGAATCGAAGCTGTATCAGCATGTCTGTTCTTTGAGCCAAGTGGATGAGGGTGTGGTGGTCCTTGGTACAGTGGGAAGAGTATGGGGGAAGAGGGGGGAAAGATGTCTTCTTGTTTTCTAGAGTTGTCACTCCCCATTGTGGAGATCCGTTGTGGTTTCTTCATTTCTTGAATAGGCTGTGAGAGCACTGCATGCTGTGAATGCAGTTGGCCTGAGATAAGGATGTTCTAACCTGCATTATATGTACGTTCTAAATAACTATCAATATATTAATAGCCAAGTTGCCCCCTCTGTGCGGATATCTAAATCCTCATGGAGGGGGCACTGGGGGGCAGAGAGATTTTCCTGCACACTTGGGAAACTTCCCAAATGTGCAGAAAAATCTAAAAAGTTAAAAAAACTATACGGGGATATTTAAATCCCCCCAAAAGTAAAAGCATTTCCTGCACATGCACAGCCGTTGGGGGGAGACTTGGCGGGCCTGGCGGCTGTGAGCCACTCAGTCCTCGCCATCGCCGGTGCGGGGGTGGGGAGGGAAAAGGCTTGGCGGGGCTCACTGTTGCCACTGGGGAGGGGGAGGGGACGGGAGAAGGCTTGATGGGGTGGCGGCTGTGAGCCGCTCAGGCCTCGCTGGTGCTGGGGGGGGAGGGAGAAGGCTTGGCAGGGCTTGCTGCCGCCACCGCCACTGGGGAAGGGGGTGGGAGAAGGCTTGGCGGGGCTCGCCGCTGCCACGGGGGGGGGGGGGGTAAGCAAAAGCTTGATGGGGCTCACCACCGCCTCTGGGGAGGGAGGGATCACTGTAATGCTCTGGGACCCCTCTCTGTGAAAGCCAGATTGCCCGCATACTAGGGTTGTAGAGCTAATTTTTCCCACCATGATGTCCTCAGTAGGGTTGTCAGGCACCAGGTGGTGGCTGGAGATCGCCTAGGATTTGAGCTGATCCCCAGTTGACAGCGATCAGTTCCCCTGGAGAAAATGGCTGCATTATGCCCCACTGAAGTCTCTCCCCTCCCCAACCCCTGCCCCCCTCAGGCTCCATCCCCCAAAATCTCCAGGTATTTCCCAACCTGGAGCTGGCTTCCCAGTTCCTCAAGCCAACAGGAGTGCCTTATCCTGCTTCTCATAAATTGAAAGGCAGCTTCGTATATGGAGGAAAGTGAAAGCACATTACCTGCAAAAATGCCATGCTTGCTAAAATAGCCCCATGGTGTGGAGGAGTCAAGTTTCCCTTTCTCTGAGCAGCACTGCGGACTGTGACCCACTGACACTGCAGAACTTAAGGTCAAAGTTGCCCATGACCTGCAAATGCATGCAGTGATAGCTTTCTGTCCTTTCCCCCCCCTCTCCAGCTACTTGCCTTTCTCTGCAGCTTCTCAGCCAGCTTCTCTTCTCCCAGCTGTTTCTCAGCTCTTCCCCCATTTGTGTAGTGGTTAAGTGCGCAGACTCTAATCTGAGCGAACCGGGTTTGATTCCTCACGCCTCCACTTGCAGCCACAGGATGACCTTGGGCAAGCTGTAGTTCTGGGGTTCCCAATTCCCCCCAGGGGGCAGGGAATCCCCCGCTCCAGCAGCCCATTCCCCGCTGACTCGAATTGAGCCTCCGGGGGGAACCCCACCCCTAAATTGCCGGGCTGCAAAGACATGCCCAGCGCAATGACATCATCACGTTTGGGGGGGCGCTCTCTAATTCGAGGGAAAACTCTATGTTTTTCCCTCGAATTAGAGAGGTCCCGCCCCAACGTGCCCAATGCGATGACGTCACTTCTGGGTGACGTCATCGCGGCGTGTGCATAAAGCACACACGCCAGAAGAACCCTGAACCGACAAGGACTCCCCCCCCCCCCGCCAAACCACAGGTAGGACTTGGCAACCCTATGTAGTTCTGTCAGAGCTGTTCTCTCAAGGACAGTTCTGGAAAGAGCTTTCTCAGCCCCACCTACCTCACAGGGTGTCTGTTGTGGGGAGGGGAAGGAGTTTTTAAGCTGCTCTGAGACTCCGAGTGAAGGGCAGGGTATAAATCCAATCTCTTCTCTTCTTCTTCTTCTTCTTCTTCTTCTTCTTCTTCTTCTTCTTCTTCCCTGTCCTCCCCAGACTCCTCCCCCAAAACTCCAGGAGTTTCCCAAACTGTATCTGGCAACAGGCAGCCCCACTCCCCATCCCCTGCCAGTGGCCAGGAGGGACTTAGCATCCCTAGACTGTGGCCACTTCCTCTCCAAAACTCCATGCTGGATTCTACTTCTTGAAGCATCTTGCTAAGCAGTGGTGCAGCTTTCTTCATCCACTGAAATCAATGGGCTTAGATGATCATACCTGTATTAAGGCTGCCATTTGTCCACGTATGGTACAGATACTCTTTCTCTCCCTACCAGCACTCAAGAGTCCAGCAGAGGGAAAACTGGGGAGAGGGGGGGAGTCACTGCTCACTTCAGATAAAGAAGTGAGCAGTGACTCACAAAAGCTCATAACTCTGCTTAGGATGGCACTGTTAGTGAAGGAGTGTTAGTCCTGTTCACCCAATGTACCTGGGGTAGAAAGAACAGGGGAGCTGGAACAAGCATCCGGGGTCATTTAGTAGAAAAAGAGGTGCAGGAGCTCATTTGCATAACTCATTTGCATATGCCACACCCCCTAACATACCGGAAGTGTGTCAGAAGGCAACACCCACCCCTCAGGCTCCACTCCACAGGTGAGTGACCTGCTCTTCCTCCATTCCCTTCCCCATCCAATACTTTGTGCAATAAAAATAAGCGTAAAGAACACACCCTCATTCTCTTCCTGCTCCCTTGAAACCACCAGGTTTCAAGTAGACTTGAGATACCCAGGACATGTGCACCACCCATCCCTTCCCCTTCCCCTCCCCACAACAAGACACCCTGTGAGGTAGGTGGGGCTGAGAGAGGTCTTTTGAGAACTGCTCATGAGAGAACAGCTCTGAGAGAACTTGTGACTGGCCCAAGGTCACACCAGCAACTGCATGGGGAGGAGTGGGGAATCAAACCCGGTTCTCCCAGATTAGAGTCCAACTCCTGACCACTACACCAAACTGATGGGGTGGAAGCTGCTGAAGGGTTGGTGACATTTCTCCAGTACTTATGTGCCATGTGCCCAGATAAAAAATGGTATACTTAGAAAATTTATATGCCACCTTGAGCAAGTCTCTGGAAAAGCAGCACACAGTCATAAAAGGAACAATGATAAAATTATCAATATTAAAACAAAACATGAAAATCAATAAAGACCCTAGCAGGGCTTTCCCCGGGGCGCTGCGCCTCTGCACTGCTCGGGGAAGCTGAGGAGGGGGCGGGGTTTGGTCATGTGCCCACCCCCTGCGCTCCTGTGCGCTCCTGCTCCAACGGACCCCTGACAAGCATCATAGCCCCATCCCTGCATCAGAACATGAGTACATCATCTACACGTTCACAAATGTATGTACACCATCCCTGTGGTTGGGATTGAGTCATTGGGAACATTTAAAAAGTAGCATTCCTGATCATGGGAACAGAATTTACATACAACTTGCATTCACCTAAATGCCATGCTCTCATTCCAAGATCACATTCATTCCCCATCCCCTTCTCTAAGGGTGTTTTCCCCATCTTGTTGAGTGAACTGTGGCAAAGAGGGAGGAAGGTTGAAATTTATGTGTATGTATTCTAATAATTCCACAGATTAGGGAAATGGGTCTAAGCAATACTGTACCATTCATCTCTCTGACACCGCCTCTGTGAGTGCCCTTTTGATTAATATAATCCACCTGCAATAAATTCCATCTATTTTTGGATATTTTTTTTCCCATGAAGGAAAAAAGTTGGAATACAGAGTAAGAAAATGAAATGTCAGTGCTTTCTCTAACTCCAAGTTTGCCCTGTTATAAAGGAAACTGGGTGGTATTACAGGTGCCAAGACTGGTCTGCTAATGTGATATTCTACATAAGTGCGGCAGGAAACAGAGAAAGTGGTGAGAAATGAGGCGGAAATCATCTACCAGGGCAGAAAGGAATTGCTCTGTGAGGCTCGAGAGGAGTTTGACTGGATGTAGAGCAAGGAGAATTTCATTTGAAGTCTGCTCAGTTTTGTTTGTCTTCTGGGAGTTGATTCCCTAGGATGCTGCTGAGTGTCCTAATGGTTAGGCCTGGGGTTGGGGGGAGGTGTGCCACCAATCCAGGGCCGACCCGAGGTTTTGGACACCCTAGGCAATGCAACTTGAAGGCAAACATGGGAGACAATATGATTTTGATAAATCATCTTCCCCAATTCAATATGAGGGAAAAGTGAGAAGTCAGGAGTGAAGGTTGTACTTAATGGGCATTAGGGCTGACAGCCAGTTGTATGGAGTCATCAGTCTCCTGTAGCTCAGGTTGGGTTGCCAAGCTCTAGGTAGGGCCTGGAGATCTCCCAGAATTACAACTGATCTCCAGTCTACAGTCCCTCTGGAGAAAATGGCTGTTTCAGAGGGTTGACTTTACAGCATTATGTCCTTCCACCCTCTCAAATCTCCAGGAGTATGTAGGAAAAAGCCAAAGAGTGTTCACTTTAACAAATGAAAGTGGGAACTAGTATCTGAATAAATGTAGGGCTTCAGTCACATGTTCAGCCATACATGCATTGAACATGTATAAAGAAGAATCAAGTGTACACTGTACACAGATTATACATGCATTCACTGTAACATGTAAACAGGGCTACAGTCACTGGCATTCCCCATGTCCTGGTGACCATTAGGGGGTGGGGTGGGGACTTACCAGGAGCAAGAGGGAGAACCAGGCTACACTGCTGGCAGTGGGTGGTGATGTCGCTTTCAGCATGTACTGGAAGTGATGTCACTACGTTGTGATGTTGCAGCCACAGTCTGGTATTTTAGCAAGAAGTCTATGGTGAAAATGGCTTCTACCTTAGAGTTTTTGCTCAAATACCAGAGGGTTGTTGTGACATCACCGACATGATGACATCACTTCTGGGACACACAGGAAGTGATATCACATCACTGTCAATGTAGACTGGGCCTCCTTCCTGCTCCTGGTAAGTCCCTCTGCTGGCCAGCTAACTGTCAGAGGGGCTGGGGGCAGGGAAGCCCCAGCAGGGGGCTGGCAAGGGTTGCCAACTCTGGGTTGTAAAATTCCTGGAGATTTGGAGATAGAACCTGGGAAAGACAGTTTGGTGAGGGGGACAGTGGGATATAATGCCATAGAATTCACACAGAAGATGCCATTTTTTCTAAGGTAACTGCTCTCTCTAGTCTGGAGATCAGTTGTTAAGTCCAGGAGGATGCCACATCCCACCTAGGGTTGCCAGACCCCCTGCCGCCAGGCCCTATCCCTAAACCCTATGCCCAGCTGTGTAGCCAAGGGACTTACAGGAGAAAAGAGGCCTAGGGTAGTCTCTGATGTCACACAGAAAGTGATGTCATCATGCCAGTGACGTCCAGGTGATGCTCTGATATTTGGGCAAAAACTCTATGGTAGAAGCTCATTTTACCATAGAGTTTTTGCCCTAATACCAGAGCACCACCCAGATGTTGCTGGCGTGAAGGGCCAGTGACAAGGCCCTTTCCTTTCTCCTCGTAAGTCTTCCCCATCCCCCACCGGTTGCCAGGCAACCCTAGTCCCACCTGGGGGCTGGCAAACCAGCTTAATAGCTGCCATGATGGCCGATGGAGAGCTTTTAAAGAGCTTATCTATTTTTATTTTTATGTTGCTCATTTTGAATGCCCAGGAGGACTCCCAGCAGCAGACATTACTCCGTGGGCTGGCGGAGGGGGAAATATTGCAAAATTCACCATCACCATCGTTCTGCTTAGCTATTCTCCCCGCTTTCTTGCAAGAATGAAAAGACACACACATTCACACCCATGCACATGCTCACACACACACACACACACACACACCCCACCTTGGAAAAAGGATGGACGTAAAATGTGATAAATGATTTGGTTCTTGTCTAGCCCCACCTCCCAGTTTTTTGTCTGTGAGAATCACTAGGTCTCTGTGGATTCCTTCCCACCCACCCCCCTCCAGCAGGCCACAACTTGAAAGTGATTGTAGGCCTCTGTAGGCTGTGTGTGATCTTCTGGCTGCCTGTGTTTTAACAGGTGTGGCTCACAAATGCCCTGACCCACCAAGAGGGATTAGCACCTCACTGTTTATTCTTCTCAAGAAGAGAAAACGGCAGGAAGTTGACACGTTTTGCCATATGTCAGAGAAAACTGAAATGGAGCACTCATGTAGGCCTGAGGGGGCCTTGCCTTACCGCTCCACCTGCCTTTCTCCCTCCCTTGAAGGGCCCTAACAACCAGACTGGGGTTGGTGGTTTTTGCCAGTTTTCTAGGGTAGCCAACCTCCAGGTGGGGGCTGGAGATCTCTTGGAATTACAACTGATCTTCAGACTACATAAATTGCTTATTGATGTTTATTCATTTTAGATCATGTATTTCACTTCTCCTCAAGAAAATGGCTACTTTGGAAGGTGCGCCACATGGCATTATACCTTACTGAGGTCCCTCTTCTCCCTAAGTCCCAGGCTCCACTCTCAAATCTCCAGGGATTTATGAACCCAGAGTTGGCAGCCCTACAAGTTTTCATTCTGCACATTGATGAAAGCTGCATCCACAACATCACTGGCTACTGCGGTGTCGTGCTATGTTTACAACTGGCTTGTCGTTTGTGGACAAGATAACTCGTTTGGGAATGAATCAGAAATAGAGCAACAATAGTGCAATATCCAGAAACATGTGGATGCAGCTCAGTTTCTCAGATTGCTAATGTAGGGTTGCCAACTCAGGGCTGGGAAATTCCAGGAGATTTGGGGGTGGAGCCCCAGGAGGAAAAGGTTTGGGGAGGGCAGGGGAGGGCAGGGGCCTCAGCAGGAGATAATATAGAGTCCACCCTTCAAAGCAGCCATTTTCCCCAGGGGAACTGACCTTGGTTGTGTGGAGATCAACCGTAATAGCAGGAGATCTCCAGACCTCAGCTTGAGGTTAGCAACTCTACTAAGCAACCCTAAGCAGAAGGATTCGGGTTTATGATGGTGAAAAGATTATTGTTTCTCTGCAGTGCCCACTGTGTGAACTCAGCACACTGAGACTGCCAACTTTTTTTTTCTGTCAGAACCTTTAACTTCAGAATATCAGGCAGAAATCCAGCAGGAGAAGCATTCCTGGCATGGAGACTCAGTGAGGGGAAAGTGCTGGATTACTTGCCATGCCACTATTAAAAGTGCAGTGGAACTTCTTCCAAGCAGGGAAAACACCCTGAAATCGTTGCCATCTTGGAATATTTTAATCTTGTTTGATGGAGTGCTTTCAGTGTGCTCTTAAGGAAAATTCTCTGAAGGGAATGCAGATGGGAAAATACCTATCTTGGTTTATTGGTCTTCAAAATGAAGCTTTGTCTGCAACTTTTTTCTTAAGTATCCATTGGCTCAGCTTGCAGGGAAAGGGAAACAAATCAGTTGTGATCCTTTATATGAGACCTAGCAGCTTGACTTTAGCAAAATAAATCTTTATTAACTTTCAGAGAAGTTACAGGGCCTACTTGAAAGACATGCCAGAGCTACCAAATAATGCCGATTTGGCGCTGTTTGTCTTTATTAATTTGCAAAAGAATGTCAGATGTATTCCTGCACATGCCTTGGAAAGTGATTGCTGATCTGTACATTCAGCAAATTCACAAGGCAGAGTCCTTCTGGGATTGTACCATGTCAAGCAGCAGGTGGGGGAGTTCTATTTTTAAAGGCCTGCTTATAATAAGAAATGGCATATTTTCCCTGCATGTGGAAACCCAGCATCAAGAGCAGAGCTCAGCTAGAAGCTGAAGTTTTCTGCATGTGGGGGGGGGGGGGGTAGTGGATATTCACCCACTATCCAGGAAGAACTTGTACGGCTACCTCCAGATCAAACTACTCATTTTCTCCCCTATTCATTGTAAAGTACTATTTTTTTATTATCTAAATGAAACTTGCTGGGGTTGCTTTTTCAAGGAGGAGAAGGACCTTGGGGAAAAGAGTCTAACTCTTTGAGAGCCAGTTTGGTGTAGTGGTTAAGAGCGGCAGATTGTAATCTGGAGAACCGGGTTTCATTCCCCACTCCTCCACATGCAGCCAGCTGGGTGACCTTGGGTCAGTCACAGTTCTCTCAGAGCTTTCTCAGCCCCACCTGCCTCACAGGGTTCCTGTTGTGGGGATAGGAAAGGAAGGAGATTGTAAGCTGCTCTGAGGCTCCAAGGAAGGGTGAGGTATAACTCCAATCTCCTGCTGCTGCTGCTTCTCCTCCTTCTCCTTCCCTCCCTTGCCATCACTTTCAGCTTGCTTGTTTTTCCACCTGGGAGGAACTATCCATTGGTCTTCCCCAGTAGGGGGTAAAATAAGCTTGGGGAAGTAACTTTGCAACAGGAACATGACAGGGGAATTCAAGGTTAAACACCCTGCCCCACTGTGCATTCTTCTGGAAAAAGCAACTGCAGCAGCTGCATTTAGAAAGGGGAGGGGTTGTCTTTCAGAAGAAACATGGAAGAAAATGTAATTTTGTCCTTTGAACACATAGGAAGCACACAACCAGTGTGGTTGAGTAGGCAGAGCATTGAGCCAGAAGACCTGGGTTTGAATCCCTATTCGCTCATTGAAATTATTGTGTCACCTTTGGCCAGTTACTGCCTCCCAGCCAGAGCTCTACCCCATATATTTGCTGTGCAGAAAAGAAATGGGAGATGGGAGGATGCCATGTATAACCTTGTGCTCTGTGGAGGAAGGATGGGGTAGCACCTGAAGGAAATGTATTTGCTTGAGTTTTACAAGCTTGGCTTTCCAAAGCATAACTTTATTGTCAATGCAGTGCTGTTTAGAAGCTCTCCGTGGATCTGAATCTGACGATCAACAGGATACATGTACAGCTTAGAGACAGAGAGAGGAAAGAGTCTTATAAGCAGATTCTTTGGGAGGGTTGACTTTTCTGCTAGATAAGGGCAGGGCCGGCCTAAGGACTCTTGGTGCTCTGGGCCAGCTGGCCTGGGCTTACCCTGAGCAATCTCCCAGCCAGCCAATGGGCAGCGTCACTTAAGTCATGGGATATTCCCCATTGTGGGTCATCCTGCTAGCTAGCTATACCAGCTGCAGACCCCAGCATTACACAGAACCTTCTCCCTTGCCGGGTTCAATGCTCTCCCTTCAGCAATTCTAACTGGGAGGTTTAATAACACTCCTTTCATTAATAGATTTCACCCTTGTGCAAGTCGGTCCATTGAAACAGTGTCTCACGTGTTGATTGGAATGTCATTATGATGCCAACGTTCGGCACAGCATCTTATTGACATTATTTGGTTCCCTGATTCATACATATTGCTATATCTACTAAACAACGTTGATGAAAATATAACTGTCTCTGTGGCAAAGTTTTTTCAGGCTGCTCTTTTTATACCTAGTGCAGTATTGTGACGCAAAGCCTGTGTTTGGGAGGTATGAAAGTGAGACTTATTTTATATGGATGTTAGACTTATTTTAGAATGGTTCTTTTCTGGTTGGTATATGTTCCTATGTTTTATCCAGGGGTCCGTTGGGGCCAGAGCGAGGCGGAGCGAAGCTCCACCAGCTCAGGAGTGGCCACTAGGGCAGCCACGGGCTGAATCAGATTCTCTAATCTGATTCAGCCTGCTGCCGAATTGCCGCCGAAATTCGGCTGCAACTTTAAAAGCAACTGGAGGGGAGGAGGTTTGAGGGAGAGGCTCCAAACTTGCAGGGTAGCTGCTGGGGCCTCTTCTCGAAATACCCACCAAGTTTCAAGAAGATTGGACCAGGGGGTCCAATTCTACGGGCCCCCAAACAGGTTGCCCCCATTCCCTCCATTGTTCTCTATGGGAGGGAAAAAGTTAACATTTTTTCCCACCATAGAGAACAATGGAGGGGATGGGACAACCTGTTTGGGGGCCCGTAGAATTGGACCCCCTGGTCCAATCTTCTTGAAACTTGGTGGGTATTTCGAGGAGAGGCCCCAGCAGCTACCCTGCAAGTTTGGAGCCTCTCCCTCAAACCCCCTTTCCTCCAGCCCCTCATATACCCTATGAGTTTTTGCCATCGATTTCAATGGCCCATAGGGTATAATGGGCTGAAACTGACATTCCCTTTCTGACACACTTCCGGTGATGTCAGGGGACGTGGCATATGCTAATGAGGCATGCTAATGAGTTATGCTAATGAGCTCCTGCACCTCTTTTTCTACGAAAGGACCCCTGGTTTTATCCATTTGTGTATTCTCGCCGATGCCAATAAAGGTAACTGGACTGAACTGTCAGGGCCCTGAGGCAGGCATGCTCCAAGCTGCATGCCAGCCTGGGCACACCCAGAGCCATGGCCGAGATACTTGCCAACTTGCTGGCCAACCCAGGTGGGTTCACCCCAAGCTGGCAGGCAGCCTGATGACTCAGGCGGCAGCACTGGGGCTGGGGCGCTGTGGGGCTGCCCCTCATGGTCTCTGCCCTCTGGTGCTCTAGGCAGTTACCTGGGGCTGCATACTGTGAGGGCCCAGCCTGTATAAGTCCACACAGGAGGCCAGCAACTGCATGGAGATTCTCCCAACTGGTACCAGCACCAGGCTGCCAACTACAGGGTGTGAAATTCCTGGAGATATTTATAGTGTTGCTTAGAGGTTAAGACGCTGAGCTGCAGACCAGAAGTTCTGGTGTTCGGCAGTTCGAGACCTGAGTGCCATGTGGTGGAGTTGAGCTCCTGTCTCTGGCCCCAGCTCCTGCCAACCTAGCAGTTCGAAAGCAAGAAACTGCAAGTAGATTAATAGGTACCGCTTCGGTGGGAAGGTAACAGTGTTCTGTGTGCCTCGGCATTTAGTCATGCTGGCCACATGACCACGGAGAAGTCTTTGGACAGCGCTGGCTCTTCGGCTTGGAAACAGAGATGAGCACCGCCCCCTAGAGTCATAGGCAACTAGCTTCAGCAAGGGAAACATTTACCTTAACATATAAATGGAGCCCTGAAAAATCAGATATTCAAATAATGTGTAAAGAGGGTAGATACAGATGCAAAATCTGCAACTTGCCCTTTTCCGACAGCACAGTAACTGCACATAACAGCACATGCAATTGCATGGTTAGTTGGTACTTTCTTGGCTGTCAAATGTAGTAATGTAGATCCTGAAGACAGCGCTGGTCTGGGGTTCCATAAATTCCTGCTTCCTTTCAGTTCTAACCAACAAGCTGAACCGAGTTAAGGGGGGGGGGGTGTTAGTGCCCTGTGTTTTGAATTTACCTTTACTAATTTAATTTATAAGCAGTGAACCCAGTTTTTCAGCTCGCCTGCTGAAATGGAGCCTAACGTTGGATTTTATTGCCAGGAGTAGCATCAGATGAGGGTCATTTCCAAGCAAAATAATTTCATCTGTTAAATTACTCATGCTGCCTGCACCGTCTAAAGCAACCATGTAAAATTGGGGGTGGGGAAAATATTTTAAACATTTCTACACCTTAATTGGTTTACTCAGTGAATTAATCAACCAAAGCTTTTAGTTGGTTAGCCAGGGCCCATTTTAACCTGTGAGGGCAATTTTTAATTGATGGAATTGTGAGTTAATAAGGGGCACTCTTGCTCCGGGGGGGGGGGGGGGGGGGGGGGGGGGATTTCCTGGGCTCTGACATTTTACTGTAATCAGGAACGAAAAAGTTGACTTTTCATCCTAACAATGAGTGGTGTATTTTGTTGCTGTTGCTCTGGTTTATAAAAAAAATTCACGTTACCTTACACATCCATTGTTAGGTCAAAAAAAAAACTTACGTTGAGGTTTCACTGGTACATAAATGTATTTAAATTTAATTAATGCTAAAAAGGCAGGCAATTAAACAGACGTTCTTGTGTCAGGTGATAGCTTTAAAAAAGATTACTATATATGCAAAAAAAATGTTCCCACTGAGAAGGCAATAGGAAACGTCTGGCTCCAGTTGGGGACATAGGCAATTGTAAATTAAAATTTCTTAGGGGGCACGCCTACTCCTGTCCCGAGCCGCTCTGCAGTTTCCACCACCTGGGGCCTCTACTGAGCCGCTGCCTCCTTGCAGTGGCCCCTCGCACCACCATAGTCGGCCCCTCGTGCCAGACAGCACAGCACAGTGCAGCCTGCCAGCAACAAGTACTTTCTGGGGGGGAATAGACTTTCTGGGGGAAATAGAGAGGTGCTGTCTGGCTCTACGTGGCCACCATAGCTAGCCCTTCAGCCAGACAGCTGGGCGGGGATACCTGGCTCCTTCTCCACACCCTCTGCTACTCGGGGGGCCTGGGCCGGATGGGAAGTTGTGGGGCCTTGCCAGTAAGTCAAGCCTGGCCCCGAGATGCCCCACTGTAACTATGGGCCTGAGAAGGGGGAAGGAGTTCCGTGGAGTATCATGCCACAAATTCTATCTACTCTCTGAAGCTGCCATTTCCTTCAAAGGAATTGATCTATCTATCTATCTATCTATCTATCTATCTATCTATCTATCTATCTCTATCTATCTATCTATCTATCTATCTATCTATCTATCTATCTATCTATCTATCTATCTATCTATCTATCTATCTAGTCTAGAGGTCAGTTGTAATTCCAGGAGAACTTCAGGGCCCCAGCCTAGAAGCTGATGACTCTAGGGGAGGGCAAGGAATGGATGGTGACTTTTGTTCAGTGGCTGACCTCTCTGCCAGTCTGTCTCAACAAGTAAGGTTGCCAACCTCCAGGCAGTGCCTGGAAATCTCCTGGGATTACAACTGATCTCCAAGCAACAGTCCACCTGAGGAAAATGGCCACTTTGGAAGACGGACTCTATGGTATATAACCTCACTGAGGTCCCCCCAGACCCCACTCTCCTCAGGCTCCATCCCCCCAAATCTCCAGGTATTTCCCAACTCAGAGCTGGCAACCCTGCTCAGCAGATGCCCAGTCAAAGTGACTGTGCATAAAAGTGATTATCCACCCCCATCTTCCCTAATAGCAGTATCTTTCCCCCTCATTCTATACAAGTTAAAGAACTGAAAGTCCACTTTCTTCTGTCGGTACACCAATTTGATGTAGTGGTTAGGAACGCAAACTCCGATCTGGGAGAACTGGGTTTGATTCCCCACTTCTCTACATGCAGCTGCTGGTGGGACCTTGGGTCAGTCACAAGTTGTTTCAGAGCTGTTCTCTTGCAAGCCATTCTCGAAAGAACTTTCTCAGCCCCACGTACCTCACAGGGTGTCTGTTGTGGGGAGGGGAAGGGAAAGGAGATTGTAAGCCCCTCTGAGACTCCTTCTGGTAGTGAAGGGTGGGATATCTATCTAATCTCCTCCTCCTCCTCTTCTTCTTCTTTGGATCAGGCAGGATAGCACTGCAACTGGAAAGTCCTTAGAGGAGAAAAAAACCCATCTCCACTTTCTGCTGCTGAGATTGGGGGGGGGGGGGGGGTGTCCTTCATTTTGGATACCCAACTGCACTTTTTGATCTGTGGCGTATTGAAATACACTGCAGGTCTCCTGGGATTGTAGATGGCAGTAAGAAGTGTTTCATATTAATTACTTAATTGTCTTCATGTGAATGGGATGTGCCAACCCGGTTATCCACTTTCCACTAAATGGCAAATACGAACCAAATGTTTGCATGCATCTCAGGGGTGGCTAATGAGAGAGCCTTCTGCAGCTTTTCATCTCAGAAATGTAAACCTCAAAAAGAACCATTAAAGCAATTTTACTTGCGGTATCTAAAATATCTAACATGCTCCCATTGCAGATTTTTAAAAAATCAAGTATAATGTACAAAGTAAAAGGACTGATTACAGCGACTGGTCCCATTCCTCCGCTGAGCAGTTTGCGTAACTAAGGGTGCGGTCACACGGTCATTTTGATCGGGATTCCCCACTGTTCCCTCGCAGAATTAAATTTGCTGATCAGACCGGCCGATCCGCTTCCCGCAATGCTCCTGAGTCCCTAGCGCGTTTTCCGACCCAGGGAAATCAAGTACTTTCTGAGTACTTGCACTTTAAATCCGTGATGTTGCCAATCTGGACATCCCTCTCTCGCAGTGATTGCAATTAGGGCCGTCTGATTGTTTTCCCGCGCAGTGAGGGTTTTTTTCCCCCCCAAGTTTCTGTCTTTGAGTGCATGAGCAATTCAACATTCAAGCGCACGGAGGGGCCGGGTGAAGGGGGAAGAGGAGGCGGGGCGGCGCAGGGAGCATGAGGAGGCGGTGGTGGTTTGTGCACCGATGGGTTCAGCAGTGGCTGCAGTGGGGGGAGGGCGTTCTGTGGAGCAGGGAGGGGGGAACGTGCTCTACTTTTACTCTGGGTGGAGGGCTGCTTCTCATCGCCCAGCGCCTCTGCTGCTGCTTCTGAGGGGAGGCGGCTCTCAGGCAGCCTCAGCTTCTTCTGCTGGACTGTATAATGGCCGGCCATGACCGTGGCCGTGCCGAGGAGGCAGTGTGTGAGCTCTGTGCTCGCGGGGAGGGGGCGAGTGCCGCGGATTCGGCCACGCACATGTGCGCATGTGCAAAGCAGCGATTGGTGGAAAATATGGACAGAAATGCCAATCCAAGTGAAGAATGGATGCAATTCCAATTCTGCTTAGTTGATTGTTCAACTATACATTCCCTCTATGCATGCATGTCAACGTTTTAGCTTCCCACCATTGAACAATGGCTACGTATAATCTGCAGAATCAGTAAATAATGTTTAATATTTAATGCTTTCAAATGTTTAATATTTATAATGATTAAAATGGGAGTCCTGTAAAGAAGGTCCATATCACTGTCCTCATACTGCGGTTTGAGGACAGAGAGAAAAACAGCCTTGTCTAAACAGCCTTGTCTAAAAACAACCTTCTGAATTCATGAATTTGAACTGCACAGTCTCTTGTTTGCGCCTCAGTCTGTTAGCCACCACTTAAGCTATGATAGATAGCTCTCAAGAGGTGTCACAAAACCAAGCAATAAACTTTTACCCAGTCCATTCCGTTTCAGAATGCAGAGGCGTAGTAAGGCATTGTTGCACATTTGACAGTTTTCTCCAAAGAACAAAAGGACTTCACAAGCTCTTTTTTTGTGCAGGGACAGGATTTCCTCCCTCCCTCCCTCCCGTTCTTCCTTCCTTCCTTCCTCCCGTTCTTTCTTCCTTCCTTCCTTCATTCCTTGAGAGCCAGTTTGGTGTAGTGGTTAAGTGCGCGGACTCTAATCTGGGAGAACCGGGTTTGATTCCCCACTCCTCCACTTGCACCTGCTGGATGACCTTGGGCAAGCCATAGCTCTGTACCAGCTGTTCCCTCAAGGACAGCTTGGGAAAGAGCTCTCTCAGCCCCACCTACCTCACAGGGTGTCTGTTGTGGGGAGGGGAAGGGAAAAGGAGTTTGTAAGCCGCTCTGAGACTCCCTTGGGGAGTGGAGGGCGGGGTATAAATCCAATCTCTTCTTCTCTTCTTCTTCTCCTTCTTGGAGTATTCCAATATGCAACCTCCCCCCTTCAACCTGACATGGTACTGTCCAGGATAGGTCTTCCCCTTGATTCTGCTGGTCCCATGGTTTGGCCTGAACGTGAACATTACCTCTTTCCCAGTCTGCAAGCTCAGCCCTGAGGCAGCCAGACTGGAAGGTCTGAAGGAAAAGAGAAGAATGAAGCAAGGCAGTTTAGGTGGAACAAATGTTTGGTTCATTTTTTCTACGGCCCCTAGAGGTAGAACAATAATGTACAGAAGCTGCTAATGAAGGGCTGGTCTGGAAGACAGGCATCCGTGCCAAGTTAAAAATGTGTTTTTACTCTGAACTCTTCTCTCAGCTGTCCTGTATTACTGTGGTAGATCCAGCTGGTGTGAACCTCATGGGACTGGGAAATGCAAAAAAAAAAAAAATTAAAAAACATCTATCCATTTCCCTTTCAGTTTGTACCAGTTTCCTCTTTTTGAAAGGGGTTATCCAAAAAAAGGTACTTTCTTCTCTCAACTGCAATTTGGAAAAAAAAAATTCAGATCCTGGTGTCTTTTGAGTGAAGACACTTTTTGTTGGGAATCGTGAAAATACACAGTGATAAACATGATCCTGGTTATAAAATTGTGTGTGTACACTGATAGATAGTTTTTACAGATGAATCTATATGGCTGGATACAAGAATTGGGAACTGGTAATAAATTTATTTGGGGCCTCGGTGGCTCAGGTTAAGACGTTAAACTGCAGACCGAAAGGTTGGTAGCTCAGCAGTTCGAGACCCAAGTGCTGCGTGACGGAGTGAGCTCCCATCTCTGGCCCCAGCTCCTGCCAACCTAGCACTTCAAAAGCAAGAAATTGCAAGTAGATAAATAGGTACCGCTTTGGTGCAAAGGAAACAGCGTTCTGTGCGCCTCAGCATTTAGTCATGCCGGCCACATGACCATGGAGAGGTCTTTGGACAGCGCTGGCTCTTCAGCTTGGAAACGGAGATGAGCACCGCTCCCTCGAGTCGGATTCGACTGGCTTTTGAGCACGGGGAACCTTTATCTTTTACCTTTATCGCTAATAAATTTATGCCCAGCCCTTCTATAAGAGTTCAGGACAGATCGCTCCCCCATCCCCCTGCAGACTCCCATTATGTCCTGCGGGTTGGAAGGGACCCTTGGGAAAAGAATAGGATGGGGGGGGGGGGAGCTGCAGCAGTAAGGCAGACTCAACAGAGATCAGCACCTTTCTCCTGAGCAAAATCATTTTGTTTGTTAGAAGAGTTCATTGAAGAGGAGTGTCTGATTTCACCTCCAATTTCGAGGGGGGGGGCGACACCCCATTGGTCCCAAGGATTCCCCCCAAGTAGGGTTATCAGCTCTGGGTTATGCAATACATGGAGATTTTGGGGGTGGAGCCTGAGGAAGGGGGGGTTGGGGTGGGAAGGGACTTCAACAGGGTATAATGCCGTACAGTGTACCTTCCAAAGTGGCCATTTGCTCTAGATGACCTGGACTCTGTACCTTGGAGATTGGTTGTAATCCCAGGAATTCTCCAGCCACCACCTGGAGGTTGGCAAACCTTTTCTGGGGATTTGGGGGTGATGTCTAGCGAGAGACCTCAGAGTAGTCTGAGACTGTACAGGCCACCTTCCAAAGCTGCCATTTTCTCCAGGGGAGCTGATGCCTGTAGTCTGGAGACCAGTTGTCATTCCAGGAGACCACCAGTTCCCACCTTGGAATTGGCAGATTTACCCCAACCCACAGAAATGGCTTTTCCGGGACAGGGGGTTGCAAAGGGAAGGGAGAATTCTAAATCTCTCCTTTTTCTATCCATCCTTCCATTCATAGTTCAATGAATCCAACCGAGTATCGGTATAAGTCTCTGAAGAAAAAAGCCATGGCGACATTTCCTGTTAAAGATATTTTCATGCCCACCGTTTGCAAAAAATGCCTTCCGTTTGCAGAACACATTTAATTGACAGTCTCATTCTGTAGATAATAAGTGAACGCGGCCTGTTTGATTAAAAAAAATACCTGTGAAGGGTTGCTGTTCCTTGCCAGGCAGTTTAACATGGGTAACTATAGCAACTCCCCTTTTTTTCCCGCATGTTCTGAACAATTTGTACAGGTCCAAAGTGAAAACAACTTCCAGCAACCAATGATGTTTAATAAATCAGCCACCCAAAGAGGAGAATTTGGACCTGGTCGTGTTAAGGTCCTGTAAAACAAGCAATAGGAAAGCTTGTTAAAATGTAACTGCAAAATCCTGGGAGTTCTTTTACAATATTCTTTTGGGGGATATTTAGGGCTGCCAAGTCCAACTTGGGAAATATCTGGGGACTTTGGGGGTGGAGCCAGGAGACTTTGGGGGTGGAGCCAGGAGAAAGGAAGTGACATCATTTTGTGATGTCACATCCTGTGATGTTGCTTCCACATGCTTCCACATGAACTCATGAAGTTTCCTAATACTGAATCAGGCCATTGGTCCATCAAGGTCAGTATTGACTATTCAGACTGGTAGTGGCTCTCCAGGGTCTCAGGCTGAGATCTTTAATGTCACCTATTACCTGATCCTTTTTTAGCTGAAGAGGCTGATACCTCCTGCATGTCAAGCAGATGCTCTATCACTGAGCAATGGCCCTACTGAATCCTTCCTCATCTCGGCAGAATATGAAGCCCTAAGTGCTACACAAGTGCTAAATATGATTTTCATATCATAAGAACAGGAGAGAAGCCACAGTGGATCGGCCCATCCAGTACAGCCCATCCAGTACAACACTCTGTGTCACAACAGTGGCCAAAAATACCAGGTGCCCTCAGGAGGTCCAGCAGCAGGGCCAGAACTCCAGAAGCCCTCCCACTGTTGCCCCCCAAGCACCAAGAATTCAGAGCATCACTGCCCCAGACAAAGGGTTCCATTTAGACCTTGTGGCTCATAATAGCCACTGATAGACCTCTGCTGGATGGGGACAGAGAGAGAGAGAGACAGACAGACAGCTTTTTCACTTACTCTTGCCCAATTCCCAGGCTTTATTTCTGGCCCTTGTTTCACCCAGCTGTTGTCCATGTAAGTCCCATAACTTCTCCCCCCCCCCCCCCCCCAGCATAGGCTTTTTGGTGGCTAAAGAGGACCTTTGTCCTCCCCTTTTCGCCAGCAGAAAAGCTAGTTGGATCCATCCCTAATTTAAAATACCGGTTACTTGATGTACAAATGCTTTTAAAAATGCAGATTTTTACTGCCGGAGGGGGGGACACGGTTGAAAGAAACAGAAAATTGGCATAAAAATGAGGAATCCCAACTTTTATTTGCAGAAGGGAAATGAGGATTGGGGGGACCCAAACAGCCACGACAAGACATTTTAAACAATCCCACTCCCAGACCTTCTACAGGCAACCTCTCCTTGTGATGTTTACCTCTTTGGAAGTGACAGTTTATTCCTTTGACAAAACCACAGTGGACAGACAGACAGAAAAAAGAAAGAGGGGGAGGGGGAGAGACAGAGAAGGAAAAGAGCTCGCAGACCCCAGCTTACCCCAGCAGTTTACTCAGCAGCAACCTTGCACGCAGTAGAAAGAGCTTAGTCCCTCCTTAATCTCTGGGCGGGGCTCTCTTGCTGGCTCAGCTCTTAAAGGGGAAATTTCCCTTTTAAGAAGTTCAAGAGGCTGGCCAGGGCAGGCTCTGAGGTTCCCCTGCTGGCAGCCATTTTGTCCCCCCGGTGGCCAATTTTGGAAAAGCGGGGGAAAGCTTTAAAAATCGGTGTTTCCCCCGCTCTACCCGGGGACTTGGCAGCCCTAGGGATATTCTCGTACGCTAAGGAGGCCACAGAGGATTCCAGCTGCCGACCTCTCCCTGACAATTGTTTTCATTACCTGGCATGTCTTTTGAAACCCATTTAAGGCCATAAGAGAAGCCATGTTGGATCAGGCCAGTGGCCCCTCCAGTCCAACACTCCGTGTCACACAGTGGCCAGAACCTAGGTGCCATCAGGAGGTCCACCAGCGAGGCCATTCACAAGTTGCTTGGTGTACTCTTCAAACATCCTACGTGTTGACAAAATTTTTAAAATATGTGAAGTGCCTCTAAGGCCCAATTCACAAATGCAGGGAAGACAGTGAGATGGTATGGCAAAAATCTGTTTATTTAAAATGTTTCAAATATTGCTGTTCTCCCAGATAACTGGGTGACTTTGCACGGACTCTAAGCGGTGCTGCAACCTATACAAAATGGCTACCTGCAATAGTTTGCGCAGCAAGGATTTGTAACTCTCAGTGGGCTCACAAAGCTTGCACAGGGTTACCAACATCCAGGTGGGGCCTGGAGATTCCCCCTTCTCCTCAGAATTACAATCCATCTCCAGAATACAGAGATCATTTCCCCTGGAGAATATGGCTGCTTTGGAAAGTTCTGGCACCACACCTTGCTGTGGTCCCTCCCCTCATCCAACCCTGCCCTCCCCAGACTGCACCCCCAACATCTAACTGCTCAACATGAAATGCATCGAAATGGATTGTGTGGTTGATTCCTTTTGGCAGAAGGCTGTGGTTTGTAGTTGTCTCATAAGGAAGAATGTGGGGGAAAGGAAAGGACAACACACAAACACACAGCAGAGAAGTACCCCAAGGAATTACATTTTATGCTGTGGTCAGTCTCTTGCAAGTGTAGAGTTGCCAGCCTGGAGTTCTCCTGGAGGGGTCTTGAGTTCTCTCAGAATTACAAATAATCTCCAGGTTACACAAATTAGTTCCCCTGGAGGAAACGGCCATTTCAGGTGCTGGACTCTGTGCTCCATAGAGTCTAGGAGGAAGTCCTAGAGTGACACCTTATTCCTATTGCAATCCTTCCCCTCCCCCAGGCACCACCCCCAAATCTCCAGGAATTTCTCAAACCAGAGTTGACAACCGTACATGGACACCACCAAATGCAATATAAAGCAGTCGTAAAGATTTTACTGCAAGTTTTAATTTTTCCACTTTGGATCCTTATTCATGTTTCCCAAAGCTGTAGTTTTCATTCCATGGTAGCCTTAACCCCCTTCCAAGATAAACTTTCACAACATTAAAACATCTAAGTTGGGAGGTCTCCAGACCACCGGACCAAGATGTTAAATTAAAAAGCAACATTAATACCAAGGTAATTGCTCTTCTGAAGACACTTTAATCGCAAAGACCACACTGAATGTTCAGCAATTAAGAAAGAGCCCGCCTTCCTTTTGATACATCACATATTTTCATGGTGAGGTGCTCGCCACAGCTCCAGGCGGGTGTGGAAACTTGTCTTCATAGTTACAGCAAGGCTCGAATTTGTCATATAATAAAAGACCCTGGAACTTTATCTTGAGGTAGTAGCTCCATATTCACACTTTATTGTACATTGCTAAAAAGGTAAAGAAAAAGGAGGGGGAGAATTTTGACATTTCTATTCAAAGCGAAAGTTCCGCAGCCTGCTGTATTCTTGGTGCTTGGGGGTGGGGGGGCAACAGTGGGAGGGCTTCTGGAGTTCTGGCCCCGCTGGTGGACCTCCTGAGGGCACCTGGTTTTTGGCTACCATGTGACACAGAGTGTTGTACTGGATGGGCCATTGGTGTGATCCAATAGACACCCAAAGCGGCTTACAGTGTCATTCTCCCGTCCTCCCCTCTGTCCGCACAACAGCGTGGTGGGGTAGGTTAGGATGAGGCAGCAAGTCAGACCCAGAGTCACCCAATGAGTTTCCATGGCAAAGTGGAGATTTGAACCAGATTCTCCTAGATCCTAGTCTGACATCCTAACCACTGTGCCACAGAGGCTTTTACTACACGGAGCTACACAGTCTGATAGCCTGACTTAGCACTTGGTGTTGGTGTTTATTGGATTTCAGATGTATCACATATCTGTAAGCAACAAACTTCTGCTCTAGGCAAATTTGCCTGGCACTCTCATTACCTCCATCCTCTCTGCCCCGGCTTGTACAAGCAACTTAGATTTATTTTGTCTAATTGTTTACGTATGTCCTTGGACCCTCTTTTCCTAACTTGTGTTTAGTTTTATATCTTTTGAGTTTTTATATTTTAAATATTGTACTGTTTGGTAGAAGTTGTACACTGTTTTGCAGATTTCCAGAGTGGAAAGGTAGGGTAGAAATGTTTAAAAGAGATCGAAAGGTATGTGGTTGAGAAACCACATGTATTCCAGTAGGCTATATAGGCACAGTGATAATACAGCTTGCACAAATTTCCCATCTGGAGTCTGAACTAGCTGTTATGTTTGACATGTGACTGCCACAGGGGACTTCAGTACATGTGCAGTTCCCCACAGTGGGGCAAATAGCATCCTCTGGGGCTGTTTTGAGTTGGGGGGAATGGGAGGGTGAAGCCCCCTCTGTCCCCACGCCACTGTCTTGATGTGAATTAGGGCTCTGTGCACTGCAGAACTGAGTTCCCACAGGGAACTCACAACCCATCTGCAAGTCCCCTGCAGGAGTCACATGTAAAATATAACACCTTGCTCAAACCTAAAGGTGGTCCTGGTCCTGGCGGCACCAAGATGTTTTAGGGAGTTGTTACTTATTCTAGAAAAACTCAAACTATGGAGTGTAATGTTTTATAATTTATTTTATTTAATTCAGGCCTTTCTCCCCAGGGGAAACTCAAAAGTGTTCTACATCATTCTCCTCTCCTCCATTTTATCTTCACAACAACCCTGTGAGGTAGTTTAGACTTAGAGAGTGTGACTGGACCAAGGTCACCCAGAGAGCTTCCACGGCATAAGTGGGAATTTGAACCTGGATCTCCTAGATATTAGTCCAGCACTCTTAACCGCTAAACCACACTGGCCACAGATGCCTCCTTTTGGCTGATGTAACTGCATAGGAATCTTATAACATAGTTGTCATTTATTTTATATATTTGATTGGAGAACTCCATGTCATAAAGTTGGGTCTTCTTTTTTTTCCTTTTTTTAAAAAACTTCTGGATAATTGAAATACACCTTCCCCTTACTCTCTGGCTGTGAGTCTTCCACTAATGCTTGCAGTCCTGTAAGAAAGCTATACCAGAATTAGTTATTCACTCCAATTAACAAAGCCATTTACAAAACTCAACCGGGATCACAGTTGTGAAGACTGGAAGTGAAGGTGACTGGGAGAATGGCTGGAATGAGAGTGTGGCCGTTATAGGATTTCAGGGAGGAGGAAGGGGGGACAAAGAGTTGGGTGATAAGAGAACATAAGTAGGCGCCTGCTGGATGAGACCAATAGTCCCTCTAGTCAGTCCTGAGTCCATGGTTCAGTGGCAGAGAATCCACTTGGCACACAAAAGGTCCCAGGTTCAATCCCCACAATCTCCAATAGTCCCTCTAGTCCAGCTACCTGTCACATACCGTGGCCAGCCAGTTGGCTTGAAAAACCAACAAGCAGGACGTAGAGGCCAAGGCCTTCCCCGGAGTTGCCTCCTGGCACTGATATTCTGAGGTTTACTGACTTGGGATTTGGAGGTTCCCTCTAGCGACCATGGCTACTCAACATTGATGGACCTCTCCTCCATGAATATGTGTAATCCCCTTTTAAAGTTCTGTGCTGACAGTAATTACTACATCCACGTTCAGTGAATTTCACAATTTAATCACTATTTAAGTAAAGTACTTCCTTTTGTCCATCAACGGCTACCAACACTGTTTCGATCCACTAAACTGTGCAGGTGCAGGAGGAATGTGACTATCTCCCCTCTTCCGTAACCCCAATTTAAGCTGCAAGTGTGGCATAGCTGTTGTTGCACTTTAAATAACACTGGACCTAGGGTTGCCAACCCCAGGTGGGGAAATTCCTGGCGAGGGAGGAGACTGTGGAGGGTGGAGTTTGGGGAAGGGAGGGAACTGAGAAGGGATGTGATACCATAGGATCCTCATCATCCAAAGCTGCCATTTTCTCCAGGGGAATTGCTCTCTGTGCTGTGGAGATCAGTAATAATTCCAGAACTCCAGGTCCCTCTTAGGGGCTGGCAACCCTATGGATAAATTCCACCACAGCCTTCCCAGTGTCTATTTTGACCCTCATTGGTGCTCATTAAGGACAAGAAGGGTTTCCCTTCTTCTTCAGTATGGCCCTAGGATTCCCCTCCCACACATACACATAAGAACATAAGAGAAGCCAATGTTGGATCAGGCCCAGGGCCTGATCCAACTCATTAGCATCATAGGCCACTCATTAGCATCATAGGCCACACCCAACTCATTAGCATCATAGGCCACTCATTAGCATCATAGGCCACACCCAACAGCAGAAACTCATTAGCATATTAGGCCACACCACTGACATCACAGCTTATTAGCATAATAGGTCACACCCCCATGTTACCAGAAGAGTGGTCATCCAGCCACACCTTTTGCTTCTTATTCTGTTTACCTTGTTTGTTGTCAAAACCCAGGGCTCTTTTTTTGTAGCAGGAATTAATTTGCGTGTTAGGCCACATACCCCTAATGTAGCCAATCTTAATGAATTTCTGCTGTTGGGTGCGGCCTATTATGCTAATGAGTTCCTGCTGGGTGTGGCCAACTCAGGAGCCAGCCGGAACTCCGTTCCTGTGCGTTCCTGCCCAAAAATAGCCCTGATCAGGCCAATGGCCCATCCAGTCCAACACTCCCATCACACAGTGGCCAAAAATACCAGATGCCATCAGGAGGTCCACCAGTGGGGCAAGGACACTAGAAGCCCTCCCACTGTTGTCGTCCCCCCAAGCACCAAGAATACAGCGCATCACTTGCCCCAGACGCAGAGTTCCTATCTATACCTTGTGACTAATAGCCACTGACGGGCCTCTGCTCCATATGTTTATCCAATCCCCTCATGAAGCCGTCCATGCTTGTAGCCGCCGCCACCTCCTGTGGCTGTGAACTCCATGTGTTAATCACTCTTTGGGTGAAGAAGTACTTCCTTTTATCTGTTCTAACACATGCGCATACACTTCAGAAACCTTACCTGGATCTGCTGGAGTTGGCCATCTGAGCCTGAGGCTATTCCTTATGTTTGGGTGGTCTGTTACTTTTGCAAAGAGCTGGCCAGTGGGGTTTGATCATGCTTGGATTCAAGCAATGATTCTATAATACTACAGAAGGGTGAGGGGTCCGAATTTAAATGTGTACATGAATTAATGAAGAAATAAAAGAAGGATCACTAAAAGTAGGGAAAGAACTGAGAAATGGAATAGGATAGAAAAAACTGTGAATGTGGGGGAACCCCCATACCTTCCTTTCTAAACGTCATTATATCCCCAGTGTGTGAAATTTACCATATGTAGGCCTTGGTTGCCTGGGGCAGCATTCGAAAGTGTCTCCCTCTAAAATGGTACGAGCCACAATTCTGCTGTCTCAGTTTTCCATTCTCTGTGCCATACAGAGCAGCTCCGACGGACAAATGGACTGTCACTGCAGTGCTATTGATTGAGTTGCATAAGAACTTCTTTGAAGGAATGCCCTGCCAAAGAAAACCTTTGTTACTTGCTGGCTGCCATAGTAACTACTTTTGTTGTTGTTGTTGCTAACAGAGTAGAACCCTCGTTTTTCCTTTTCTTTGGTGGGGAATAAGAAGACTCTGTTTCACAAGGAGATGAGATTGACCAAATTCCTTGTATTGGATAATTCTGAAAATAAACACTATATTTATTTTATTTTCAGAATTTATTTTCAGAATTTCCCAGTGCAAGGAACACACACACACACACACACACACATACACACACACACATATACATACATACATACATATATATATATATATATATATATATATATATATATATATATATACATACACATACATACATATATATATATATATATATATTTGCCAGAGTAAAGCATTTGGGAAATGGGAGCCTGTGTGGTACAGTGGTTAGAGTCTTGGGCTATGATTTGGGAGACCCAGTTTCGGATTTGCCTGCTTTCGAGGAGATACAGGGCATGACTTGGAAGGATGTTGTAAGGATTACATCACTATCATTTGTGACATGCTTTGAACACTGAAAGCACTGTATAAATGTTATTGGTGACAGTGTAGACCAGATGAAGATGGGTAGCTATGTTCATAGGCGTCAACTACAGGGGGCTCGAGGGCTCAAGCCACCCCCAAGATTTCCCGGGGGGGACTGAGCCCCCCTGGCAAAACAGAGCACCCACCACCGCGCCTACTTGCTGCGCCTCCCTGGGCCCTTTCTAGGCCCGCCCACCGCCACCACCTCCCCCCCCGGCCACTCCTGCCTCCTTCCCTCTTCCTCCCTCCCTCCATCTGGGGGCCAGCTGGGCACATGCCCAGTGTGATGGCGTCACCCGGAAGTGACGCTATCACGCCGGGCACGTCGCCAGGGCAACACTCTAGCAGTCGCCCCGAAACATAGAGTTTCGGGGCGATTGCCAGAGCGTCGCCCCAGCAACGTGCCCGGCGTGATAGCGTCACTTCCGGGTGACGCCATCACACTGGGCATGTGCCCAGCTGGCCCCCAGATGGAGGGAGGGAGGCAGGAGTGGCCAGGTGGGGGGGAGCAGCGGTGGCATGGTTCCGGCATGCGTGCACGCTTTGCGCACGTGCACACAAGAGCCCCCCCCCCCCCCCGGATTTTAAAACTCAACGCCCCTGGCCATGTTAGTCTGTCTGTAGCAGTGGAAAAGAGTAAGAGTCCAGTAGCACCTTAAAGACTACAAAATTTGTGACAGGGTATGAGCTTTTGTGAGTCACTGCTCACTTCTTCAGATACAGCTAGAATGTGAGTCCATCTGTCCTATATATTGGAAGGTGGAGTGATTTCTGATGCCAAATGACATTAGCTGGCAAATAACAATAGCAGGAGTGCTTGGATTAGGTGTGATATGCAGAGAGGTAGTAGGCATGGAGAAATCCGCATTGGTAATGAGACAGAAACCTAGGTCTCGATTCAGTCCAGGTGGACGCATTGTCTTGAGCTTCATTATCAGTTGCAATTCAGCAGTCTCTCTAATCTCTCTTTGAAATTCCTTGGTAAAATAATGGCTACTTTTAGGTCAGCAACTTGATGTCCTGGCAGGTTAAAATGTTTCCCCACTGGTTTTTGAATTTTTTTTAATGGAGTCCAGAGTTTCTCAAACTGAAGTCCACAAGCCCTTTCTAAGGGTAGAAGGCGCATCCCTTTCACATGGGCTTCCCATTTCCCCAGTTCTCCCAGATTAGAGTCTGCACTCCTAATCACTACACCAAACTGGCTCTAAACAGTTTTGGGCACCACAATTTACAAAGGATATAGACAAGCTGGAATGTGTCTAGGGAAGGGCAATGAAGATGGTGAGGGGTCTGGAGACCAAGTCCTGTGAGGAAAGGCTGAAGGAGCTGGGTATGTTTAGCCTGGAGAGGAGATGGTTGAGAGGTGATATGATGACCATCTTCAAATACTTGAAGGGCTGTCATATAGAGGATGGTGTGGAGTTGTTTTCTGTTGCCCCAGAAGGTCAGACCAGAACCAACGGGTTGAAATTAAATCAGAAGAGTTTTTGGCTAAACATTAGGAAGAACTTCCTGACAGTTGGAGCTGTTCCCCAGTGGAACAGGCTTCTTTGGGAGGTGGTGGGCTCTCCTCCTTTGGAGGTTTTCAAACAGAGCCTAGATGGTCATCTGACAGCAGTGCTGATTCTGTGAACTTAGGCAGATCTTGAGAGGGAGGGCAGGAAGGGTTGCCTCAGTGCTTAGTTCTTGTGGCCCTTTCCTACACGCCCAGGGAAATGCTGATCGCCACTTTGGGATCAGGGAGCAATTTTTTCCCAGGCCCCTTTAGCCAGGGGTCCCAGAGGGGTTTTTTGCCATCCTTTGGGCATGGAGCAAAAATCACTGGTTGTGGTATTTGTGAATTTCCTGCATTATAAAGGGGGTTGGACTAAATCAGTGTTTTTCAACCACTGTGCTGTGGCACACTGGTGTGCCGCGAGATATTGTCAGGTGTGCCGCTGGATTTTTTCAATGAAAGAAATGTGCCTTCCGGGCTGACCTTCCGGACGCTTTTGCGCATGCGAGAAAGAACAGTGGTGCGCTCTCGCTGATTCCGCTCGCACGCTCTGTGGCCGGCCTGAGGTAGGGTGATTTGCACCAAGACATTCCAGCAAACATGAATATGTTTGATGGTAACAGCTAGCTGTTTCTGTCAGGGCGGGGTTCAAATCAGTAACTGTCCCTCAGCAAAGAATGGGTGTACTGTGCTTCTCTTCAAATCACTTATGGTCAGTGGAATGCCGTTCACATAAGAGTAAGAGTTTAAACTCTCTATTTGAAAAACTTTAGCAGAATCGCAGTATTAAAATACATCCACATTATATTTCTTCTGAAACTCAGGTCAATGTTATGGGAAGGAGCCATTACACTTTGGATCTGTAACTTACGATTTCAAGTTGAGTGGCTATTACGTGTATTTGTAATACTGTCATAGTTCATACTTGAGCTGAGGCAACTAATGACCCATTTATCTTGTATTTCAGTGTTTTTCAACCACTGTGCCGTGAGATATTGTCAGGTGTGCCGCGGGATTTTTTCAATGAAAGAAATGTGCCTTAGCTCGAAAAAGGTTGAAAAACACTGGACTAAATAACCCTAGAGGTCCCTTCCAACTCTATGATTCTGTGATTCCATTTAATCTTTAAAAGCGACAATCTGGCATTTGCTAATTCTAATTTACTTACCAGGATAAACATCTGAAGGCCAAACTGAGAATTTCAAATATATCGATTTGTAGGAAATAAATGTTGTGCACTGAATTGCTTCCTTATAATGCATGTTCCTTGAAAGCTTGCTTTTAATCATCACTAAATTCTGGTCTGCAACATATGTATGTTGATCATTGCAAATGTTAATCTGCATTATGTGGTTATCATAAAGGATTTTTTAAAAGAAACATTTCCTCTACAATGCATTTCCCTTCCTGTCCCCTCTCATATTCCCAGATGTTCCATATCATTGCTAGCTTCCTAAAGGAAGCTGTAGAAGCCAGTACTTTAAAAGGAGGACCATAGACACTGATAGCTAGATAACCTCCATTCTTTCAGATGGTCAGAACACTATGGCCAGCCAGTCCTAAAAGCTTCATACCCTGGGAGTATAATGTGAATGTTCCATTTGCCGTGGGCCAAATGATCACATGAAAACACCACAGCAGAAAGCAGAAAACCCCCTGATGGCTATTTCGTCTAGACTAGACAACAGCAAATGTTGAAAAAAAGTCAGTCATTTTATGTCAGTCATTTTCAGCTTTTTCTACCTTTAGAAAACCACATTGACTTCTGCTATGGAACCCCTGCCCATCTGCTGTCAAAACCCCTGTGCTTTGTCCCTCACGCTGAGAAATACCTGATCAACCTCTAAGACCCTCCCCCCCCCCCGGGCTCCTCGATTTGAAAACCACTGGCTTATGGGATCCCCCAAAGCATGAATACCTAACAATAGGATATAGCTGTGTGCAGGCATGGAGAATCCTGCACATCTGCTAACCAGACTAAAAAGCTGCGACCATTTTGTGAGCTTAGTCCTATAGGCATTCTGGGATTGCAAACGATTACCAAACTGTGCTCAGTAATCTCCCTTAGCTTAAATCTGCTCTGCAGCCTGTTGGAAAGGCAAAATCAAATGGCAGCAGACACATTTTTTGAGGATTAGGAGCTTCCTGTGCATGGCCTTGTGTGTTTTAATATTTTAAGCCGACTTCTCAAACTGGTAAACAATGCGCTGCTTCCACTGGTGGACGGTGTCGGATGACCTCTTTTACATGCCTGATTATCCCGTCGTCCTCTATAATGCCGTTAATATTTCTTTCTCATCGAGGTAGAATCAGCTAAGCGGTTACATTTTGGCCATTCCTGGCTTACTCTTGGCTTCACATCCCCCTGGCAATAAACGTTGACATTAATTTCTGTAGATTAAGCAGTGAGGGATTGTTAATTTATTCATGGTTGAAAGGGATCTGAAAGGGAGGGGGGGAAACGTTCTCTAGAACAGAGGGAAAGAATACACATCTTGTACGGCACGGAGCCCTGATCTTTCATGGCTATTTGTTTCACACCGAGTAATGAATGCCCCGTCCTGATTAACAATTTTGACCTATTTAAAGCTGCACTGTTCCACTGTGTTCTTATTTCGCTTCCCGGACAATGTGAACCACACATCACACTTTACGACCCATCAGCTGCAGTATTTGGGGAATAGATATCGTCCCTGCATGCCAGCATCTGGAATCGAAGCCACAATGAGGGGATTTCTAAAATGGCACATTGTCGATATAACTCGTATGTCAACAGTTTTAAATAGGCAAAAAAAGTGTTCCTTTCCCCTAATATATCAAGGGAAAGCTATTCTAAAATAGGTCAACATTAAATAGATATTTACAAAGAATATCTTTATTCATTCCCCTTGATTTCGTGGAGATTTTTGATCTCAAAGGCAAATGGTACGAAGCATGTATTATGTATTATCTGATTGGCAAGCGAAACTCGTCTTCTGAGGTTGCAACGGATTCACTGCATCTAGCCCGCCTCCTACATTATACACCCTCCTTGGAAGAGCCAGAAAACATGGATACTCCCACTAAGCAATAATCATTTGCTAGTTCTAGTGTTGATTTTAAAGGAAAAATGTCTTTCCATTAGGAGTCCAGGCCCCCGGGGGGGGGGGGGGGGGGCGGGAATACAGACTTCCGATTCTTTTGGAAGAAAAGAAATGGATGAGCCATGAACTGATTTAAAATTAGAGCCCAGATTAAGAGACCAGTCAGCTTCAAACGCAAGTTGTGGACTTTGTTAAGACACTGCTGGGGAACCTGATGGACCCTGGGCTTCCTGACCCTGAGTAGTCACCCTTTGCAGCCGCTCACCAAGGCAGCCATACAGGTGGTGCTGGATGGTCAGCTCTTTGGCAATGACTTGCTCTTTGACAGCTCCCTGCCTGACAATCAGCTGGGAAGCAGCCTTGAGCCCCCGGGCTGGGGAAATCAGGGAATGACTCACAGCTGAACAATGAGGTTGGCAGCATCTTTCCACAGGAATTACTCAGATCAAATGGGAGTGCAGCCTTCAGAAGGGCTGGCATCAGGATGGGCTAGGCCTGCTGTGTCAAACCTGTGGCCCAACGGCCAGAACTAGCCCTTCTAGGGCTCTTATCCAACCCGTGAGCAACTGGTGTGAGAGAGGGAAAGCAGGAGTGGGTGTGTGGGTGCACATGGTGATATGTATGTGGTTGAAGCTGTCAAGAAATGAAAGGAAATTGCTAAGGGGCAGGTATGTTATCCCTTGGGAAAACGCTAGTCTTGATATATGATTAAATACATTTATTGGGGCTTTTGTGGGTTCCCCAGTGAATCAATTGCTTTCACTCCTAGGAATCAATTGCTTTTGTTTATATTTTGAGTAAAAAATAATATTGTTAATTGAGCTTGCCTGTATCATTTATAAAGTTTGTATCTCCAGTACGTGGCATTTCATTTTATGGCAGATATGGCCCAGCCCGACAAAGTAACTTTTATGGCAGATCTGGCCTTTGTAACAAACAAGTTTGACACATCTGGGCTAGGCCCTTCATAAGGCAAAGGGAAATCAGCCGGGAAGACGCTGGCTCTTGCTCTTCAGGTTGAAAGGAGCAAAGTCAGGAGAGAGGCAGCAGACAAGAAACCCCCTTCCCTCTCGGTCATAGGACTGTGGGAGGGCATGCAGCACTCCCTGCCAGCAAGAATCTCCAGGCTTGGAGAGGGCCGCTACAGATACATGCGATGTAAATGGTTTTGGGATTATTTATTACAAGCATGTATAGAACACCTTTCTCCAGCCAGAGGATGACGTTAAGACCATCACACAATATCCCATGAGTGTAGAACAGCAAATTCAGTCCACAGAACGGAAATAAAATTCAGTAACGAACAATACAGTTTTTTGAAATGCAGAATGGGCAGCTTTCTCCCTCTCCTCCTCCCCCAGTAGCAGCTAGGGATTCCAGTCTCCAGATGGGACCTGGAGACACCCCCCCCCCCCCCCCCCCCCAGAATTACAGCTCATAACCGGATTACAAAAATTAGTTCCCCTGGAGAAAACGGATGCTTTGGAGGGTGGATTTTGTGGCATTGTACCCCATTGAGGTCCCTGTCCTCCCCAAGCTCCACTCCCAAATCTCCAGGAATTTCTCATCCTGGAGCTGGCAACCTGGACCCTAGCAACCCTAGTGGCAATCCATTCCGGGGCATTACCTGATTTGAAGTTTTTATATGGCCAATGGCCTGGAGAAAAAAAATGCCCTATCCATTTAGCAGAGGTTTAATGGGATATTGTTTACCAGGTGATGTTATTTTACCTCCAGGCCATAGAAGATGTCAGCTATCCATTTCCACGCAGTAGGTCTCTATTAAAGGGACAGGACTTTTTTTTTTCTCCAGGCCTCTTGGAAACCTTAACTGTAGAGCGTTCAGTGCCTTTCACATAAAATTTCTACTAACCCTAAACTCTTGGCATTCAAGATTCAGCGTTACAATAAAATGTTAGCAGGATCAGAGCATTAAATAGCAATAAAAGCAGCAGCATCAACAGCCATACTAAAAACCAAAACTATTAAAAATAATAGTGCAATAACCAGGGCAGGAAAATATAAAAACACACACAACACCTCCCCGTCATGTTGTTTCTCTGACCTGAAATGACTCCAGGAAGCTGCTCTTTGCTCTGCTGGGAATAATTGCATGTTCTAATGCCTGCCCATAAGTTTCCCCAACAGGTAAAACAGCAGCTTTCCTTGGACCTTTCAAGTGGGGAAAACCATGTTGGAGAGAAGGCTCACTGCACATCACATTCCCAGTGCTAATTAGGCCCATGCACATCTGGGGACTGAGTTCTAAGCACAGAACTTATTGAGGTTAACTGGTGTGGTTAGTCCAGTCACTGTTAGTTAGCAGAGTGCTTAAATAAAGCTACGAATGCAAGAATGTCACTTTACCAGATTACTCAGCTTACGAAGCTACACAGAGCCACGTTGCAAGTTTAGAAGAGAAATACGTCTCTTTTTATTTGAGGATTGCACTTTGGATAGGACAGAGCAGAGCTTGATAGATTACTAACTTACTAGCTAAAGGATGGAGGTGGATGGCCAGAGGCCCATCCGCCTCATGGTGCCAAGAGAGGACCGCATGTCCCTCTCTTGGTGCGTGCAGGTAGAGAGCACGTCTTCACCCAGAGAGAGAGAGAGAGAGAGAGAGAAGGAAAAGGAAATTGGTCCCTGAGAACACAGTCTGCATTTCAAAGAGGACAGTGGCAGAAGAGTAGATACAGGAAGAAAGGTCAGTGTGCCTGTCTAGCTATCTAGCCTCTCTTGCCACTCAGTCTGGAGGTCTGAGATGGGACATTGCATCTGGAACTTCCAGCAGTCCCAGTGGTGACCACATGATGCGGGCGCAAGGATTTTGCTACCATGTGAAAGCAGCCCTTGAGGATGGTTTTGGCCTTTTAAAAAAACCTGCAGGGAATCCTAATCACAAACCCAAGTCCTGTCAAGTTAGTAGGCGGTACCAGGTTTCATGAAAATAAGGTTGGAGAGGTCTCTGGGTAACTGGAGTATGTGAGTAAGAGAAGTACGCAGCAGTCTCTAAGTACCTTTTAGATTAGTCCTGTTTACAAAGTGTGTAAAAGATTGGCCTGTCTGGAGCGTAATACTGTCGCTGAAATATAATGCACTGCCTGGCAACAGCTGAGTTATTCCCCGTCAGGGCTTTCAAAGAGTGTTGACGTCTGAAGCAGCGGATGGCCTCAGAATTTCAGAGCAAACACAGAGTTACCCCACAGTGGCATAATAAGCAGGTACCTAGCTTTTGTGCAGAGGTGACATTATTCATTATGTGGCCTGCGTTTTGTCTCTTGCGTCGGTTATTCAAAATGTATACCCCCTGCCTTATCCTTGTAACCTCAAAGCAGTTTACAGACTTTGGAAAAAAATCGCTCACATGTGGGGCAGGAGGTCTCTGATCCCCCATCCTTTACCAACTGTTGAATGAACAGACGCCCAGGGAGCTGGTAGAGCATCATGGTTAAGGGCCAAACCAGACATGGGTGCTAGGAGTCTCGTGTCAACGAGCCTCTCTTTCAGCCTAAGTCTCCCAGTCTGCAATATGGGGATAATAATGCAGGCCTACTTTACAGTTAGAATTGCCATGGTGATGAAGGTAAAGTGCCTTGAACAATGAAAGCACTATACAAATGCTAAATATTATTATACTCATTAGGGCTATTTTTGGGCAGGAACGCACAGGAACGGAGGCTGGCGTCCGAGTTGGCCACACCTACAACCTCCCCCCCCCTCGGGTTCCCCAGGCGCCTCGCAAGCCGCGGGGCACCTGGGGAAGCCAAGCCGATCCAGGGAGGGAAAGCAGTTTTAACTGCCTCCCCTCCTCGGGTTCCCCAGGCACCCCACAGCTGTGGTGCACCTGAGGAAGCCGCTCCAGAAACTGCCTTCCTTCTCTTGGGTTCCCCTTGTGTCCCGCAAGCCGCAAGGCACCTGAGGAAGCCAATCCTGGGAGGGTGCTGTGCTGTCAGGGGTGTGGCTTATTATGCTAATGAGTTCCTGCTGGGCTTTCTCTACAAAAAAAAGCCCTGCTCATTATTATTATCATTATTATTGTTACATCACTGTACATGATACTTTACAGATTAACAAAAGGGGGGGGGCACTGACCTGGATAGCCCAGGCAAGCCCAGTCCCGTCAGATCTTGGAAGCTAAGCAGGGCCAACCCCGGCAAGTACTTGGATGGGAGGTCTCCAACAAATACTAGGGCCAAGACGTAGGGGCAGGCAATAGTAAGCCACCTCTCTGAAACGTCCAAGCTCCACTAAGGGTCACCAGAAGTCAACCATGACTTTCAGGCATACAAACATACACCCACACCAACACGCACAATTAAAAAAACAACAACAGGTAATCTAACGTAGGATTGCAAGAGGAAAGGCAGCATGGCATAGCCTGGTCTCATCAGATCTTGGAAGCTAAGCAGGGTCGGTACTTGGATGGAGGACCTCCGAGGAAGGCTCTGCAGAGGAAGGCCATGGCAAACCACTTCTGCTTCTCACTTGCCTTGAAAACCCCTTCGTGGGGTCCCCAAAACTCAGTTGCAACTTGACAGCACATACCTACGTAGTGTAGGGTTGACAGCCCTAGACTGGGAAATTGCTGGAGATTTGGGGATGCAGCTGGGGGTGGGGGGTGGGGTGGGAAAAGACTTTAAAACAGGGTATAACGCCTGGAGGAAATGGCAGCTCTGGAGCCATAGTATACTGTGGAATCGAAGAGAAACAGAAGTCCAAGAGTAACATCCCATCCCTGCTGAGCTCCCTCCCAGTAGGCAGCATCCCCCAAATCTCGCCGAATGTTCCAAGTCTATGTCAGCAACCCTATTGGTGAAGCAATTTGAAGAAAGAGGGTACAGTTACACTTCATGGGAACCCGAAAAGCAAGTGTCTGTCAGGTATAATGAATGGGCCAAGTTGCCTAAGAGAACAGGAGGTGGTGTGGGTAAGATCACAGAGATGACAAGAATCAAAGGCAGAAAGGGAGGGTGGGTGACATAACTATCACGTCCACCCATTCATTGATTCACCTACTCCTGTTTCAGGGATTTTTATCCCGCCAGCGATCAACAGTGCAAAGGTAGTATAAAAGAAGCCATTCCTGTCACCGCTGTCAGACCAAACAAACTGAGGAGGGGGTTCCATATCAATGCTCCCTCTAAGCTGTGGAGTCTTGTGAGCAAAAAATTCTGCTTTGTGAGCTACTGGCATTGAAGTTGTGAGCGAGCGATTTGGCTACTGCGTAAATTAGTTTGCTCTGGAGCCATCCTTCCTGAGCTGAGACAAAAATGTGTGAGCCGGAGGCTAAAACACTGAGCTAGCTGACCCTAACTCAGCTTAGAGGGAACACTGCCACCACAGAAAGAGTCCTTTCTCCGGAAACCCATCTGAGATCTAAAGAGCACAAAGAGTCTTCTGAAACTCATCTGAGGTTTGGAATCAGTTCATATGCAGATACATGTAATCGTCATTATAACACATCCACCCTTCAGCTCCAAGCAAATACTCTGGGTTTTAAAATGTCGGATATCAGTGCACTTCCTCAAATCGCTTTTATTACCTGAGGAACTCAAAGATCATCTTTGGTCTGGGAGATAACAGCAGTGGCAACAGAACGGAGATCACTGTCTTGGGAATCATGGCAGATAATAGATACTTGTTTCACTTAACTCCCAAGCCCTTGGGATTCTGGAAGGGCTACCAAGTTTTTTAAAAAGTAAATTAATGAAATAAACCCTGAGGAGAGCAAAATGTGCTGCCAAGACCTGGCTTTTGTTGCCTGGAGACTTCCTTCTTTCACGGGAAGAATTTGGAGCATAATTTCTGTCGAGCAGAATGAGAGCAAAGACCACTGGGGAAAATGACGCAAGCGCTGTCTCTACCAGGTTTGTGCAAAAGGAAAGCATATGGTGGAAGGAACAAGCCAATCAGTTGTTATAGCCTATAAATGGCCACATTTTACAGAGTTCAGCTCTGATCATCGATAGACTTGCACTGAAATTGCGAGCGGAGGGTAGAGCACATGAAATCTTATAGGGTTGCCAGCCTCCAGGTGGAGTCTGAAGATTTCTTGGAACTACAGCTGATCTCCAGAGATCCATTCCCTTGGAGAAAATGGTTGCTTTGGTGTGTCCTCCCCCTCCCCAAATGCTGCCGTGCTTAGGCTCCAACCCCAAATTTCCAAGAATTTCTCAGCCTAGAATTGAAAACCCTAATATAGCTTTCCTTATAGTTAGATCATCAGAAGAGAAGAGAAGAGATTGGATTTATACCCCGCCCTTCACAACCCAAAGGAGTCTCAGAGTGGCTTACAGTCTCCTTTCCCTTCTCCTCCCCACAACAGACACCCTGTGAGCAATGCTCCCTCTAAGCTGTGGAGTCTTGTGAGCAAAAATTCTACTTTGTGAGCTACTGCCATTAAAGTTGTGAGTGAGAGATTTGGCTACTGCATAAATTAGTTTGCTCTGGGGCCATCCTTCCTGAGCTAAGACAAAAAGGTGTGAGCTGGAGGCTAAAAAACTGTGAGGTAGCTCACACTAACTCAGCTTAGAGGGAACACTGCCTGTGAGGTAGGTGGGGCTGAGAGAGCTCTCTCGAGAACTACCCTTGAGAGGACAGCTCTGAAAGAATTTATGACTGACCCAAGGTCACACCAGCAGCTGCATGTGGAGGAGTGGGGGATCAAACCCGGTTCTCCCAGATTAGAGTCTGCGCTCCTAACCACTATTCCAACCTGGCTCTCTGTGTTCCTCCCAGGAATGCTGACTATTAACAGCTATTCTGTGAGGCAAGCTAGGCCAAGACAGAATGACTGGTCTAAGGTAACTCAGAAAGCTTTAGGGATGCCAACTCCGAATTGGGAAATTCCAGGTTTGATTCCCCACTCTTCCACATGCAGCTGCTGGTGAGACCTTGGATCAGTCACAAGTTGTCTCAGAGCTGTTTTCCCTAGGGCAGTTCTCTTAGAACGTTCTCAGCCCCACCCACCTCATAGGGTGTCTGTTGTGGGGAGGGGAAGGGAAAGGGATTGTAAGCTGCTCTGAGACTACTTCGGGTAGTGAAGAGGGAAGTATAAATCCAATCTCCTCCTCCTCTTCTTCTTTAGATTCGGGGGGTGGAGCTGAGACAGTGGGGTTTGGGAAGGGGAGGGACCTTGTGAGGTACAATGCCATAGAGTCCACCTCCTGAAGCAGCCATTTCCTCCAAAGGAACTGATCTCTATAGCCTGGAGATGAGGTGGACAGTCCCCATCTGGAGTTTAGCAACCTAAGTAAGCTTCATGGTTGAATGGGGGCTTCACCTTTGCAACACCCTATCCCCCACACCACACTGGCTTGCTAACGTTAAGCTTTATCTGTTGCTGTTTATCTCTGACCAAATCTCAGTATCTAAATGGTAGAAATTATTGTTCATGTCACAGGGTTGTAGGAGGTACAAATACCACAAGGATTGTCACCATTAAGGTGATTTAAAGGAGGCTGAAAATACACAGCACGATGCAGTCAAAAATGAGCAAGTTTTTATTGCTTCAGTAAATTTCCTTCAGTTTAGCTTATACGATGCCTTTTGATGTTAAAATATCATATCATCAGTTTCCCCGCACAGGTCGTGTGGATGCCATTTCGAGGGACTTGCAGGGAACTTAAAGAGATGACAGAGGGATCAAATTTAAAGCCTAGTGCATATAGATTTGGGGGGGGGTTGTAATTGGCTTGCCAGTTTGCCTCAAAATAGGCCCGCTAACTCAAAAGGGGGGGGGGGGGGAACAGAACCTGAGATAAGTGGAAGATGAACTCTTTGGGACATCCCAAGATATTGACTGTGCTGCTATGATGTCACAGATACCGGGAAATCTCATGAAAAAAATAGCCTTTTATCTGTCTATCCCCAGTTATTGTCTTAGCTGTTAGAGTTTCTTGGAATATTCATGAACATTCCAGTGAGTTAAAATTTCAGCACAAAAAGCCTAGAGATAGAAGAAGCTGTTGGAAGGAGTACGGAAGGACATTTGCAGTGGTGATCAGCTTTTATGCCAAGTTGTAAAGCAAGTGAATCAGCAGGAGAAGGTCTAGATTCAAGTCCGGTGGCCCCTTACAGACCAACCAGATTTTCAGGGTATGAGCTTTCGAGAGTCAAAGCTCCCTTGGTCAGATACAAGTAGGAATGGATCTCTCTGGGTGGCTATATCTCAGTCTGAAAATGGGAGGGTTCTCACAAAGAAGGTGGGGAAATTTGTGTGTATCAAAGGTGTTAAGAATGTTCTATGGACAATCAGGTTGTGTGTGCATTAGGTTAGTGGGGCTTTGTAGGGTTTGTTTGCCCAGATGTGCAGATGCATAATGTGCGTAATTGTATGGATGTGTGAGAGTACAAGATGTTGCAAATAAAAAACATGGGTTTTCAGATAATTGGGGAGCACAAGAGCAATATAAGAGATTTGCAGATGGATTGCCAGTGTCTAGTACTCAGTAAGAAAAACTCATATTCCATTGCTGGGCACTATTAATATAAGATACTTTTGAACACATGAAACTGCTTTATACTGAGTGAGCCTCAAAGTCAGTGCTGTCTGCTCTGACTGGCAGTGGCTCTCCAGGGTCTCAGGCTGAGGTCTTTCCCATGACCTACTACCCAAAGCTTTTAATGTCAGATGCCAGGAATCAAACCCAGTTCCTTCTGCATACAAAAGCAGCTGTTCTACCGCTGATCCATGACCCCTCAAATGTCTGTAGCGGACAGAAATCTGTGAAGTAATGCACCCAGGTTATAGGCACTGTGGAAGAACCAGTGTCCTGTTGTACTCATTATGGTGATATTTTGAATGCCTAAAACTAAAGATCTTTTTTTGCTCTTTTCAGCTTCAGGGTACCTTGAAGAGAAAACTGGTGGTGAATCTTTCGCCAGCCATCAACAAGAGATCCAACGGCATTGCTGATAGCACCTTCCTTGATATCAAGAGGGTCCGGGTGGGAGACAACAATCTTTCTGCGGCACAAAGTGGACACTGTGGTAACAACTGCCCGAACCAGTCGCTGCTGGGAAGTTTGACAGTAGGACAAAGCTCTCAAAGGAAGGTCAGCAGCCCGACGAATAACGCCCACGCAAATGCAAATGGGATGTTTAACATGGCTTTAAAAGAAGTCAAGAAAGAACCAGGGGAAACCTTCTCTTGTAGCAAACATTTGGATGGTCAACCATCACAGGGCAGTGCTTTCCCTAGCAGGTATGGAGAAGACACAGGAGAACAATTTATGGACCCAGAACTTCAGGAGCTGTTCAACGAACTGACTAATATTTCAGTGCCTCCCATGAGCGATCTTGAACTGGAGAACATGATCAATGCAACTATCAAGCAAGACGGGCCATTTAATATTGACATCGGGCAGCAGGTCCAGAGAGCGCCCCCAGCCAGATCTTCTTCACTACAGATGGACAAAATGGTGATCAAGCAAGAATATTCCCCAGCTATGAACCAAGGTTCTGTGGGATCACCCCAGATGAGACCTTCCTCGACGGGCCCAGCCTTCACGATGTCCGGTGCTGCCTTGTCTGCCTCGTCGCCAATTCCTTCGACACCCCAGACTCAAACACCTCCATCTCAGATGTCCTCAGTTTCCAATCGATCCATGCCCAGCTGGCAAGAAGTTTCTCACGCCCAGCAACTGAAACAAATAGCTGCCAACCGGCAGCAGCATGCCTTGATTCAGCAATGCCAGCAAAACCAGCCGTCCACCTGGCCCACGTTGCCATCCGCAGAACCGTCCCCTGGACCGTTTGTCCAGGAGAAGATGCCGAATTCTCCTTTCCATCAGCAGCAGTTCAGCTCACAGAGTCCTGGAATGCCTGGAGTCCCAGTAAATGGGAATCAGTCAAAGGGGATGAACAGCTATGTCTACAGGACAAACACCATGCCCCAGGGAAGCTCCATCAACATTGTAATGCAACGGAAAGCTCAGGACCTCAACCGAGGTTACATGAGCAACACCCAGCTGCCGCTGGAAGAGTCTCAAAACAACATAAAGCCTTTGTTCCATTTTAACTCGGAGCAAGCAAACCAGCAGATGCCTTCTGTTTTGGGCGCCCAAAACAAGCCTACCGTTCTGCACTATACGCAGCAAGCAGCCCAACAGCAGCAGCCTAACGCAGCAGCCGTGCAACCACAGACACAGCAGCAGCAGCAATCACTGCAGACGCAACAGCAGCAGCAACCCGCCCAAACTCTTCAAAGGCCCCCGAATGTACCCTTAGCTTTACAGCAAAAGATAATGCTCCAGAAGATGTTGAAAAGTCAGCCGGTTGCAGGAATGCAGTATCCTGTTCCACCACAACATCAGCTGGTAAGGTTCTTTCCTAACACAGCATCTGTCGATGAGTTGTTAAAATGCAACATGTTCTGCTACATGGTGGGAGTCGTGAGATTGCGGTCCACTGGCAGCAGATGATATCTGACCTTAGGCTGAAGGACATTGCTCCAGCCTCAGGATCATTCCTCAGCTTAACTGGCTCTTCCTTTGGAAGAAGCTTCGTTAAGCTTGAGGAAGACCTCAGACTCTGCTTAGTGTTGTGGTGGGATATGGGCCACTAGCTGCCTGTGTGTTGTGTGCAGTCATCATCGTTGTAGCTGTGAACTTTGCATCATTTGCAAGAACTGGGTCTTAGTCATTTATGACAAAGCATTCCTTGCATTTTTGCCCAGTGTGAGGCACCGTCTTTCATAAGCCTGTATGAGTGGCATATACACTAAGGGCCTTGAAAGGGCAGGGTTTTGGTTGACATAAGAAAACCACAAAAATACATAGATACTTGCCCTGACCTGGATAGCCCAGGCAAGCCCGATCTCCTCAGCTCTCAGAAGCTAAGCAGGGTTGATTCTGGCAAGTACTTGGATGGGAGACCTCCAAGGAATACCAGAGGCAGGGGCAGGCTTTATTCAGCCACCTCTCTGAATATCCTCCAGGGCCCCAGTAGGAGTCAGTCACCGGAGGTCTCCATGACTTCCAGGGGCATGCACACACACATGCACATATGAAAAATGAAGACATAGACACATGAATCCTGTGAAGGCGTTCCGTGCCCTGAACAGCCTCCGCTGCACAGTATGCTTCCTTTTCCACTCTTGTTTTATTTGCACTGTGCACAAGATCAGTGTGTTTTCAACAAGACCTCGCGGCAATGGAAATGCTAGTAGAAGTGTGCTGTGTATCAGAGATTGTCTAAAGAAGCATTTCCAATCCTGACCCAAAAGTGGGGCCTGACCCAAAAGTGGGCCTGTAAAAGTGTGTCCCAGACTTTTGTAGTTTTATTGACTTGAACAAGCTCTGTTTTCTCAGGTGGGTCAGCATACCAAAAAGGGGACCCCTGGTCTATAGCGTATGAACACGTCTAGGATCCAAGCCAGTGGTCCCTCTAAACTGAGTTAGTGTGAGCTAGTTCACAGTTTTTTAGCCACTGGCTCACACATTTTTGTCTTCGCTCAGGAAGGAGGGCTCCAGAGCAAACTAATTTACGCAGCAGCCAAATCACTCGCTCACAGCTTTAATGCTAGTAGCTCACAAAGTAGAATTTTTGCTCACCAGATGCCACAGCTAAGAGGGAGCATTGCTCAGAGCCCTTTACTTATGCTCTAAGGATTTTGTGTGTGTGCACATGCACCAGCAGAACTGTTTTCTTTTTTTGGCACACACATACACACACATGCACACCTTCACAGTGTGATCCTGCACCTTTTTATCAAGTGTTGAAACAATCCATATTTTAAAAAAACCAAAAAACAAAATCCTGAGATCAGGGCTGCGTCCAGTATTCTCCCATACATAAAATTTCAGGCAGTTTCCTATTGAAGAAGGGTGGATTATAAGCCGGTCTTGAAAAAAAATGTTTTTGTTGTGAGAATCTCCATTGTTTTACGTCCTTTTGAGTGCCATTGTTACCCCTGGCTGCTGCTTCAATGCCATTTTTGCTTGCTGATGGCTTCTTTCACCTTCCTGGATTACTCATATGTGAATTTCAAGCCTTACTCACATGTGAACTTCCAGCTAATCAGAGAGTGTGTTGTTAGTGGGATGCCAATACAGTGCCATACAGCCAATATGTTTTTGCCTATATGGTGATGTCACTGAGGCCAAAGAAATTCTGTTGTGAAGGCAATGCTTACGGAATCGAACAGCAGTCTCTAACACTTACCACTAGCCAACATTTTCAAGGCAGTTATCAAAAATTAATTGGGGGGAGGTGGTTTTTGATGCTGTAGGAAACATTTACAGAAAACAGTGAGTTCTTTTTGGCTCATCTCTAGCAGGGATGTGGTCTGACGAAGCTGATGCACCAATAAAAAAAACATTTCTATACATGTGTAGATGAGGCCAACTCACCCCTCCCAATAGTGATTCTCGTCTAGAGGGCTGGATTGGTTCCAGGGGATCAATCAGACAGTGTTTGCCAAAGCAATAAAAGCTTGAAGCTAAAGAAGAAGAGGAGGAGGAGGAGGAGGAGGAGATTGGATTTATACCCCACCCTTCACTCAGAGTTTCAGAGCAGCTTACAAACTCCTTTCCCTTCCCCTCCCCACAACAGACACCCTGTGAGGTAGGTGGGGCTGAGAGAGCTCTTTTCAGAACTGTACTTGAGAGGACAGCTCTGATAGAACTATGGCTTGCCCAAGGTCATCCAGCAGGTGCTGGAGGAGTGGGGAAATCAAACCTGGTTCTCCCAGATTAGAGTCTGCACACGTAACCACTACACCAAACTGTGTGTGGGACTATCAAAACATCTACCAGAATTTCCTGACAAGTTTCTGTCCTACAGGACCACTGGTAGCAGAGTCGATGGCCCGGAAACTCAGCCAGAGCCTCAAGAACCGTTTAACTCAGGCCTTTTTAAGGAATGATAATTGTTGGTGTCAGATGACCAGTTACTAGGCTTGTCACTTGCCTGCTGCTGGTGGGAAAACTCTCTCAGGCTCTCTGCTTCCCCTGCCAGCACTCAGTGCTGGGGGGGTGGGGGGAATAGGTGAGGCAAAATGGCATCCATCAATGTCGCTATGTCATTTCTGGCAGCATAACTGCCAGGCTACCCAGGAATGAACAATATGGTCAGCCTTCACCTTTCTATATGTCACATGTATGAGTGACTTTTTATCTTGATTGAAAATTGAAAATTGGTATCAGACGGGACTTGTATGTCATTGATTTTTGTGTCATCCTTATACACGAACGTTTGTCTTCAAGACTGTTCCTATTCAGATGAAGTTTACCAATGAAACGAGAATAACATTCTCATCGTTATTATTATTGGATTATTGGAGAACCTCATCGTTATTATTGGATTATTATCAGGATTATGTTGGATGTTACGATGCTTTGTAATCACGATGCTGTTTATTATATTTAAAATTATATGCGCTTGAGTAGCGTACTGCATGGCTTTGTTTATTCTTTCACAGTTTACTTGGGGCTGTGATTCTCTCCTTGATTGCTATTTCATTTCTGGAAGCATAAATAAAAGCGGGAAACTCTAGGATTCAGAATAAAACTTTGTTGGTCTTAAAGGTGCCACTGGATTCTAAATTTGTCCTAGAGCGTTCTGTGAGCCTTCATTGCTTCCAGTTACACACCCAGAAGTGACATTGTGGCATCAGCAGACACTGTTTCGGTAAATCCCGCTCCCCACAGTCTTCTGGGGATTGCCAGGCTCCAGCTGGCAGTCCTCTCAAGTACCTCCTTCTGACCTGCTTCCAGTTTGTAGGAGAATGCAGTGGGTGAGCCAATGCTGGTTGTTGGCACTGCTAACCTGAATGGTCCTTGCAGAAGAAGAAGAAGAGAAGAGATTGGATTTATACCCCACCCTTCACTACCTGAAGGAGTCTCAGAGCAGTTTACAATCTCCTTTCCCTTCCCTTCCCCACAACAGACACCCTGTGAGGTAGGTGGGGCTGAGAGAGCTCTTTCCAGGACTGCTCTTGAGAGAACAGCTCTGAAACAACTTGTAACTGACCCAAGGTCATACCTGCATGTGGAGGCGTGGGGAATTAAACCTGGTTCTCCCAGATTAGAGTCTGCACTCCTAACCACTACACCAAACTGGTTCCAGTATGGTGTAGTGGTCAAGAGTGGCGGACTCTGATCTGGGGAACCGGGTTTGATTCCCCACACCTCTTCCACACAAAGCCTGCTGGGTGGCCGTGAGCCAGTCATGGTTCTCCAAACTCTTTCTGCCCCACCAGCCTCATAAGGTGCCAGTTGTAGGGAGAGGAAGGGAAGGCGATTGTAAGCAGCTTTGAGATTCCTTAAGGTAGACAAAAGTGGAGTATAAAAACCAACTCTTCTTCTTCATCATCTTCTTCAAGGACCACTCAGTTTGGCTCGCTCCAGGGCCATTTTAATTTCTTAATCTATCACCACGCAGCTTGGCTGACTCCAAGGCCAATTGAACTCTCAGTCGTCCCCTGGCTATTGACATGACTCATTTCTGCTGCAGCCTTTCCCTTCCCAAGAACCAGTGTGCATCTGGTTTGGGAATTCAGCGGCTCCTTTCACATGTATTCAGGCTTCTAACATTACCAGAACGGCCTGCGAGGGAGACCCGCTCCAACACTTCTATGGCTGCTATGGCAACCTGAGAAAGGGCCCCTGTTGGTGACTAGCTGTGATAAAAAAGCAAGCTGAACTTGACTGTAGAAGTCCCCAAAGACTGTACAAAATACGTCTAAAACATGAACTAAGGTGGTGTTTTTTGTTTTTGTTTTAAAAACCCGCTTCGTTATTTTATTACAAATGGTTTGGACTAAGGTCTTTCTCTCTCTTTTCTGACAGAAGATGGCATTTTACAAAGACACGCTTTGTTATTTATTATGTTTTTGTAAGATGCTCGCCTGAGTTTTGTTACGTAATTACGTAAAAGTCACCAGATGAAAGTTATTTTCCCCCTCTCGAAAGGCAAAAAAAACACTGCATCCTCTGTAATGTCTCCTCCACGGAGTACTTTCAAAACTGGCTTATTCTGAGACTAACCTGGTTATGTTCCACTTATTTTAAGGGATGCCCCTTATTTCAGAGTAGACAGGACATCTGGCATAACCCTGATTGTCGATCCATAGTTTATTCTCTCTCTGGCATGCTTTGCCCGTTATTCTTTTTTACCCGACTTTCTAGACAACATTCCCTGAACCTTTATTCAACTTCTCCAGCAATCTGTCAGCAGTAAGGGGAGACAATGGGACTTTTATAACCATTCAGAAATATGGAAGCAGTGCAAAGAATCTATTTTAAAAATGAAAACGGCAGCAATGAATGGCTTAAAATGGTATTCAGTCTTTCTCTGGGGCCTCCGTGGCTGCTGCAAAGAAAGTTACCAGGGGACCTGAGGAGAACTTTGGCTGGGTAGGGGGCACAGAATAATAATGGGGCACTCTTTGAGCAGAAAGGCAAGTCAGATATTTCAAGATACATCAATAACTTTCTGAATCCTAGTATTCTGTAATCTACTGCACCAGCAAGACATTGGACAGAAGATCCCTGATTTAGATTTGGTATGGACTCATGTATGGAAAATTGAACTTAATCATTGTCTGTTATTATTTAATAGTTTAATAATTTGTATGATCACTCTTGGGGCAGCGGTGGCTCAGAGGCTGAGACGCTGAGCTGCAGACTGGAAGGTCCGTTGTTTGGCAGTTCAAGACCCTAGGGCTGGGTGATGGAGTGAGCTCCTGTCTCTGGTCCCAGCTCCTGCCAACCTAGCAGTTTGAAAGCAAGAAATTGCAAGTAGATAAATAGGTACGGCTTTGGTGGGAAGGTAACAGCGTTTTGTGCGCTTCGGCATTTAGTCATGCTGGCCACATGACCATGGAAAAAGTCTTCAGACAGTGCTGGCTCTTCAGCTTGGAAACGGAGATGAGCACCGCCCCCTAGAGTTGGATTCAACTGGCTTTCAACCAAGGGAAACCTTTTCCTTTACCTTTATGATCATTTTGTCAGTCTGTATGTCAGATCCCACCTACAATTTCCATGAATGGAAGTGCAATTTCCCTTCCTGTTCCTTCCCACTCCATCCCCAAATGCTGCTCCCAGGGAATTGGGACCACCAGGAGTAGCTTGGATGAGAAATTGGAGGACTGCTAAGGAAGGAATCAGCCAAAAAAAACCCCAAAACCTTGAAGTTGTAGGTGAGATCCAAATCTACATGTGAACAACTGCTGATACAGATGGAGGCTGGGTCAGGCAGGGTACTAGAAGGCCTGCACCAAATGAAGAAACCATCTATTCTTGCTCAATAATATACCATGGTGGGGAGGGGGTGTCATGCTGAGTCTCCTCCCGTATTCACCACATTTCCTGAATTCAAAGTAGCATACTACTTGTGGACTGGCTGAGAAGGGTTTGAGAACCTCTGGCATGTGGTGTCAAACTAGGACCGAGGAGTCACAAAGCGTGGAATTCATTTGCAGAACTTGGTGCTGTGGAATGCAGCAATTCCTACTAGTTATCCAAGTCTTTAAAAGAGATGAGACAAATTCATGGAGGACTGGTCTATCAATGACGGTTAATTGTCACTGAATAGCAGGGTCGGGGGGAGAGGGGGGGAAAGGGAAAACTCTCCTTAACTCTACCATGAGAGAACCTGATCCTTACTGCCATTCCTACGGTGAGTGATGTCGCATTTGCTGGGTTGCCAGGTGATTCCTTACAACTAGCAGGAGAGCTGAGAGGGGAACAGCATCCTGGGAGAAAAATTAAAAAGAAAAGAAAAAGGCTTCCAATACTTCTCAGTGATTGTCCTGGGGAGAAAAACTAAAAAGAAAAATAAGCCTCCACTTCTTACAGGAAGTTCTGACCATAAAGTTCTGACACAAGGTGGTGGACACAACTAAAAAATGGCCTCCACAGGAGGTAAAGCCAACTACAGAATGGCTGCCACAAATAAGGTTGCCCCCACTAGAGGTAGGGGATCCAACCCCCCACTCGAGGCTCCCCCCCCCCAGCGCCAATCAGCTCCCCAGCAGGGGACTTATAGACAGGAAAACTAGGCCTCAGCCTTCATCACTGGCAATGTCACTTAGGGTTGCCAAGTCTGGGTTGGAAAATACCTGGAGACTTTGGGGGTGGATCCAGGAGAGGGTGAGGTTTGGGGAGGGGAGGGGCTTCAGCATGGTACAATGCCATAGAGTCCACCCTTCAAAGCAGCCATTTTCTCCAGGGGAGCTGATCTCTGTCAGCTGGAGATCAGTTGTAAAAGCAGGAGATCCCCAGGCCCCACCTGGAGGCTGGCAACTCTAATGTCACTTCTGGTGCACTCTAGAAGTGATGTCATCATCGTGCCAGTGATGCAGGGATGCTCTGGTATTTGGGCAAAAACTCTGTGGTAAAATTGACTTCTACCATGACCATGCATTTGCCCAAATACCAGAGTGTCCCTGCATTGCCGGTGACGCAGTGACAGAGCTTCTAGTGCATGCCAGAAGTGATGTCACGGCACTGCCAGCAACACAGGCCTAGCTTTCCCACCAGTAAGACCCCTGACCCACCCCCCGCCAGTTGCCAGGGGGGTACCTGGCAACTCTAGCCACAAGAGGCAGAGCCAACTACAAAACATGAGCAAGTGAGTTCATTGTAATTGTTAAATTTCTTAGGCAGAAGCTCTGTTTAACTGGATACTTTAAAAAAACGAACATAACATTTAAAATATTTTTTTACATACCTTCAGTCTCCCAGTGCTTGTGCTGTGGTGGCAGCTGCTGCCAACATAACTTTTAAAAATCTGCACAACCAATCTTCAGTGGCCGGTCAGAAGTCCTGCTGGGCAAATGTCCCACTTGTCCCACCCACTTTCTAAAAACACTCGGCAGTCTCTAGGAAAGGTATGTGAATGTATGTTTCCCCAAACTTTCTCTGTTATCTGTCGTCTTGACCTTACATTTCCCACCTCTGCCAAAGAAGCAGTTCAGAAAGAGGAAAACTCATTTGCAGAAGCTTCGGGCATAGAAGTTTATTTCTCTATCACTAATGGCTTTAGCAAATACATTAAGCAATGCATCTTCCTAATAGCCATAGCTAGACACTGTCGACTCCATCTTTGTGGGGGGGGGGGGGGGGTTAGTTTTCAAAAGTGAAGCATGAGCTCACACCGGTCATGAAAAAACAGTTGCAGCTCTCTGCTATCACACTTGTAGTCTTCATAAGTGTAGTCATTGTTTTTAGCCAAAGCTGATAATTCTCTGTGAATTTTTTTCTGGTTCTGAAGTCTCCAGAAGGCTCTTGGAGACATGGCTTTATCAACTAGTGCTTGCTAAACAAAAGCAAAAGGCTTATTTCTCTGCCTTTCTCAGGCATGTTATGTCAATTCAGGAGGAGAAAGGTTTACAACAGGATTTGCTAGCTTCATGCTTTCGGTCTTTAGGGACCAAACACAGAAGTGAAGGAGACTTGCTTGGTTTCTTGGAAGACAGGGAACCGAACAGTATATTTGGTAATGTATGTTTTTTGTCCCACATATGTTTTTTTTTCCAGAGGAGGACCTCCAGAGAAAGGTTTTTATCAGATGTCTGTTCCCAGTAGAGTACAAGATGTGTACTGTCTGCACAAACTGTAGAATATTTTTTTTGCAAACACTAGTTGACACTGTGTGGAAAACATCAGTTTCATCAAAAATCAAAACTTCCCTCAGTAATCCTACCACAGGAGCTTCCAAATCTGCCGTATATTTTGCTTTTTAAAAAATCAGCTCTTTATCCTTTTTCATTAAGGCTCAAGGCAAATTACACTGTACCGAAAGAGGGAAAATAATGTAATCATACAGAATAGGACAGCCAGTGAACGATGGAATGGGACAACAAGGAATACAAAACTGACCCGCAAACAGCCCAAGTCAAAATAGTGCCGAACATAACATTATGAAGGTAGAAAGGCGGCACAGAAATGTTATAAATAAATATACAAGGCTATGCAGTGCTTACTACAGTTACCAACTTCCAAGCACGGCTTGGAGATCATCCAGAGCTACATCTCATCTCCATACTACAAAGATCAGGTTCCCTGGAGAAAATGGCTGCTTTGGAGGCTGGATTCTGTGGCATTATATCCCACTGAGTATGGATGCCAGTCTCCAGGTGGGACCTGGGGGATCCCCTGGACGTCCAGCTCATTTCCAGACTACAGAAATCAGTTCCTCTGGAGAAATCAGTTCCTCTGGCATTTTACCTCACTGAGGTCCCTGTCCCCTGAACTCCTCCCCCAAATCTCCAGCCTGGATCTGGCAACCCTACCCCATTATCCCCCGCCGATGGCAACGGGAGACTTGACAACCCTAACACTGAGGTCTACCCTCCTGTTACTATCAGTTTTTCCAAAAGTTTCCCTCTCTGCAAGGGGTGGCGATGGGAAGCAACGTCATACAATGACTTGCAATATTGTGATGTCATGAATCAGTGCTGGGAAATCAGCCCCGTGTGCTAGGCCCCACCCCGCTCGCAAAAAGACCCTTTAAAGGGTCAGCAACAGCCCCTCTCCCTCCCTGCTGAAAGATTTAAAAAGCCCTGCAGCTGATCTGCAGCCCACATGCTCCCTGCCAATCAGCTGAAGCCCTTTAAATCTCTGCAGGAGGTGAGGGAGAGGGTGGCTGCAGGTGACCGCTCTTGGGGGCGAGGGGGGAGGGCTTACCCTGCCAGCCAGCTGGCCAGTGATGGATTGGAACCCCCAGAAGCAGGGGGACCCCTGCCCGGACCTGGGGGCTGAGCATTGGAGGGCAACAGCCGTAAGCGGGCAAATGGGAACCCTAAGCATTACTCTCGTGTCCTTGTATTTGGAAAGCTGTGATTAGGATGCAAAGGATACAAAGCTAATGAATCATTTCCAGGGCTGTGTTTCCAGGGCGGGGGCTCTGTTTACAGCTATGTGCAACAAGAGATCCAGGCAAGTGTCTGTCCGTATGGGCTCCAAAACTAGCATATGAAGCAATGAATCTGAACAATAACTTAGCCCTTCAAATTAAGCATAGTGCCAGTTTGGTGTAGTGGTTAAGTGCGCAGACTCTAATCTGGGAGAACCGGGTTTGATTCCCCACTCCTCCACTTGCACCTGCTGGATGACCTTGGGCAAGCCGTAGTTCTGGCACAGCTGTTCTTAAAAAAAGGCAGTTTCTGTCAGAGCTCTCTCAGCCCCACCTACCTCACAGAGTGTCTGTTTTGAGGAGGAGAAGGGAAAGGAGATTGTAAGCCGCTCTGAGACTCCCTTGGGTAGTGAAGGGTGGGGTACAAATCCAATCTCTCTTCTCTTCTCTTCTTCTAAGCAGTCAAGGCAAAGGGAATGGCAGGTTTCTTACTTCAAAAGTGGGAGCCCCCAAATATCCTCTTGGCGGCAGGGAGGGGGGCAGCATTTTTCAGAGTTCTGTTCATCTAACTGAGACTTTAAACAAAATCCCTATCCAACCTCTTTTGAACTGAGAAATGCTGCTAATGGTGGCATTTCTCTTGAGACCTTTCCCTTAATACTGTCCCACAGTTCTGCCCTTAACAAAATCGTGTTCCAGGCTATGTCAGTTGTTACTATTTTTGGTAAACCAACCATTGTTTTGATTAACGGCAATAATAGCAGCTTGCAAAGAAATCCCTTCTCTACATTGCGTTCCACAATATCCTTGCCATTTTCTACTATGAATTTACCTGGACACAACCTTCATTCATTGGGGGGGGGGGGGGTTTGTCATGGTTCCAAGCCAGCAGGAAATGCATAAGCAAAATTTAACACAGGTACATCAGCTTCAGAAATAATAATAATGATGATGATGATGATAATAATAATATTGGATTTATACCCCGCCCTTCACTTGGAGTCTCAAGAGTGGCTTACAAACTCCTTTCCCTTCCCCACAACAGACACCCTGTGAGGTAGGTGGGGCTGAGAGAGCTCAGAGATAGCTGTCCTTGAGAGAACAGCTATGGCAGAACTATGGCTTGCCCAAGGTCATCCAGCAGCTGCAAGTGGAGGCGTGGGGAATCAAACCCGGTTCTCCCAGATTACAGTCCACACAATTAAACACCAAATGGGCAAGTCAGGCAGGACTCTGTGAATCACAGCCCAGAAACTTCTGGCTGGCTGTAAGAACATAACTCTGATCGGTACTACTGAGGGCCCTGATCCAGCCCTCTCAGCAGCGCTGACACTATTTGTTTGTTTGCTTGTTTAGGGGGTGTTTTTTAGGCTGCCCTTCCCTGCAAGCAGGGCTCAGTGTGGCTTACAACAAAGGTGTGTACAATAAATAAAGTTAAATCCAGCAATAAAATACATAAGACATATATCAACAAATAAAACAATCCAATTCCAAGATGGCAGGAAAAAATTCAGCTTCCACAAACCTCCCGGGGGACGGGGTTTGGCAGAGAATGGAGAGTACGAGAGTGCCAGACTACTTCCTGTCCCATCGCTGTCCTCGGCCAAATGCCTGGCGGAACATCTCTGCCTTACATTCCCTGCAGAAAGGTTATCAAATCCCCCAGGGCACGGATGTTCTCTGGTTCTCTGAAAAAGCCCTGGCCCTGGTTGAGGACAGCTGGATCTCCCTCAGACCGGGGACGACCAGGAGGTTCTTACTTCCCGAGCATAACATTCTTCTGGGGGCATACTGAGAGAGGCAGTCCCGAAGGTATGTAGGTCCCTGGCCGCTAAGGTCTGTAAGAGCCAAAAACGGCACCTTGAGCTGATCCGGTGCTCCACTATAACCTCTCGGCTACTATACAGCGCCTAGATTTTGCATAATGTCACCAGCTGCTGGGTGTAGAACCCGGGCCTCAGACTGGATCTGCCCTCTGCCTGCCTGCTTGAAGCTGCAGATCGAAAGGCTCCCAAGACTGTGACACCATCCCAGGATCTGGGGTGTCTCTAGCCACCCAGGCAACCAAATCAGGATCTGTGTTTTTATCTGTTTATTTAATTTTATTTGCTTTACTTCGTTTATTGTATTTACTTCATTTATACCCCTGCAGGGAACCATAGTGGCTCTGGCTCACTTCGTTGTGCTCTCCTCCGGTTTTATCCTCACAACAACCCTGTGAGGTAGGTTAGGCTGAGAGTGCATGACTGGCCCAAGGTCATCCAGCAAGCTTCCATGGCAGCACGGGAATTCAAACCAGGGTTTCCCAGGCCCTGGTCTGACACACTAACCGCTACACCACGCATATCAAAGTGTTATGCCATTTCATGGAGCATTTGGGGCTGCTACGGGATAGGGAGACTAGAATGATGTGCTACATGAGCAGAAATCTTTGCCCTTGTGGGAAAACGCTTGTGGATCCAAGCCCAAGTCTAGTAACCCTTGCTAATTCCAGTTTATCTTCTTGGCTATGTTAATTTGTGTTTACAGAGACATGCATTTAAAGCAGTGCTACCTCCAGAATCAAGTACTGTGTGTGCCGTGCATGTGTGCTGTGCTGTGGGGCCGTAAAATAGGTGTTCCTGCCGTGGCCGGTAGACCCACTTCAAGGCCTCTTTCTGCTATGAGGTCGGAGTAAATAGATCAGGCTGTTAGTAGAAATTATGTCATGAGTATTGGAGGGAGGGAGAAAGAGAGAAGGTTAGCTCAGAATTATTTACTACGGCAAGAACAGGAGCACTAAAGAAACCATATATAACCATCAATCACCTTCTTTGTTGAGCCTTCATGAGACACTGATGAATAGGCCCTCTGTACAGGAATATTCAGCTGCACTGTAAAAGGCCCATAAATTATAAATTTGTTAATCCTGTGTACCGCATGGACAGAAGGAACTAAGTACTCTTAGTGCGCGGGGACAGCCAGAGCTACCGATGGGACAGCCGGGGTCTGGACTCGGTGTCGCTTAAGGTTGACTATGGAGGTGCCATTGCTGGAGTGACAAAGACTGTTTTCGTTGCTATGTAGACAGATGTGTGTCCCCCCCCCCCCTTTTGCCTTGGTGCATGGTTTTAAAACACAGCATTCTGCATATGGTCGCCAGCTTTCCTGACTGAGCTGTCTTTTTGCTGAGTGCTGAGTCTGACATCTTCAGTAAACACAGGACCCTTCTCTGTAGTTGTTTTGGTAGGGTTCCTGGCAACCAGCGAGGGATTGATGGGGGGGAGCTTACCAGTAAAAAGAAGAAGGCTTAGGCCACATCTCTGGCATTGCACAGGAAGTGATGTCATCATGCCAGTGACTTCCAGGTGACGCTCTGGTATTTGAGCAAAAACTCTATGGTAGAAGCCAGTTTTAACACAAGAGTTTTTGCCCAAATACCAGAGTGTCAAATGGAAGTCGTTGGTGTGATGACACCACTTCCTGTGTGATGCCAGCAATGTGGCCTAGGCCTTCTTCTTTCTACTGGTAAGTCTCCCCACCAGCCAGCTGATTGGTGGCTGGGGGCAGGGCCTGGCAACAGGGGACCCCTGCCTCCACCAGGGGGTCTGGCAACTCTAGGTTCCTGTCTCACAGAATCGGCTGCAGAAAGATGGGCTGAGGGAATTGTCAGCCTGAGCGAGTGATTAGTGGCCAAACTTGCTTAATGTAAGAGCCACATAGAATAAACGTCGGATGTTTGAGAGCCACATGACGTAAACAAATATTACACAACGTTTTTATTGGAAAATATGCAAAATTGCTTTTTATTAACATTAAATGAGACTGTCAAGGGGTAAAAATAGATATTGATAATGATATTTATTTGTCCAGTGATATTTGTAGGTGGAGGGGGGCTTTCTTTTTCTGTTTCCCCCTGCCTCAAGCCTACCCAGAAGAAGAGATTTGATTTATACCCCGCCCTTCACTTGTGGTCTCAGAGTGGCTTACAAACTCCTTTCCTTTCCCCTCCCCACGACAGACACCCTGTGAAGTAGGTGGGGCTGAGAGAGCACAGAGACAACTGTCCTTGAGAGAACAGCTGGTACAGAGCTATGGCTTGCCCAAGGTCATCCAGCAGGTGCAAGTGGAGGAGTGGGGAATCAAACCCAGTTCTCCCAGATTAGAGTCCGCGCACTTAACCACTACACCAAACTGGCTCTACCCAGGAAGGGGAAAAGTCTGGGGAAGGGAAGACCAATGCCTCCCCTTTGCTTGCCCAGCTGCCCTGCCAGGAGCCACACAATATCTATGAAAGAACTGCATGTGGCTCCCGAGCCGCAGTTTGGCCACCCCTGAATTAGAGTGTTGACTTACCATCTGGGAGACCCAGGCTTAAAAACACCAACTTTGCCTCTCCCTCAGCCTCAGCTACCTCATGGGGTTGCCTTTGTGGGGATAAAATGGAGGAGGGGAGCATAAAGTTGTAAGCCCCCTAGGGTTCTGACTGGGGAGAAAAGTGAGCTATAAATGGCTAAATAAACAAATAAAATTGTCATTGCTAGCATTTGGCAAGGCCAGCTATAAAGTACTGGGTCCAGAGACGCATTGCCGTGAAATCAGCTCATAAGTTTATTGGTGGTACAAAATCATGACTGGAGAACAAGGCTGGGGGGGGGGGGTCTGCTTAAATGTCCATCTAAACTGCACCCCCGGCCTTGCCCAATCTCCCTGACAGGGATAATTACAGGTGACCCTACGGCATAGGTCCCCTGGCAGATCTTGGGTGGCCGACTGATCTGATTTACAATCCGCCCGGGCTATTGTCTCCCAAAGTGAAGCTCCAGTAGCCATCCCGGCCACATGCATTTCTCTGACTGCATGCGCGGTCTCCATTAGGACATAACACCAGCAAAACCATCCCCATTTGAAAAAAAGTTTTATTTTTCCTGATTAAGTGTTTTTTCCCTAATTTGATAGGGTTTTTGCTGGGTTTTAATTGTGATAGATTGTAAACTGCATTATGCTCAGGAGAAATGAGGGTATATTTAAATGGAGGGAGGGAGGGAGGAAGGCCTAAGGTTCTGTAGGGCATTCTTGTCTCCTAGATGAAACATCATTTCTTCTATGGCTTTACAAGGCAGGTTTGCAGGCAAAGTATATTCTGACAGAATCTGCCCTTGTGGCCTCCAGATGATCGACAAACCTTTTCATATTTTGCTTGAGTGCTTTATATTTGTGGCTCTCTGGAACCACTGTATTATGCCTCTGTTAAGCAACCACTTACCCCCCCATCTCTCTGGAAACTGTTCTCTTTTTACTGAAAAATAATAATTCGAAAATTACATTAGGTGTGGCTAAATATGTATCAGTCCTTTTAACAAATAGAATATCTAGAAATTTTCTGCTGCTCAAGATGATCTGTGAGCTTCTAGGGCTGAAAGGGAAAGAAAGAAAGAAAGAAAGAAAGAAAGAAAGAAAGAAAGAAAGAAAGAAAGAAAGAAAGAAAGAAAGAAAGAAAGAAAGAAAGAAATTTAGGAAACCCTCATCACTCGGTCAGCATCAAACTTGGCCCTCAGAATGTGAAACAATCATGCCCCCAGGCAAGATTTTTAACTATACAGTAGAAAAGAAACATTTAGCCATTTCATGGTCTTTTATTTCCTTTTGAGTACATCATTTCAGAGGGAAATAACTATTGAGGACATTCCTTTGCTGTTCACAAGAAGGTTTTTCGCCTTCTTGCTGAGGAGGAAAGTCTGTGAGGAAATGAGTAGAATGTATGAGAATGTGGCCATCTAATGTTGAATGGGTATGTGTGTGTGTGTGTGTAAAAAGCTGAGCTTTCTTCCATGGGAATCAGATCCTCTGCCAAAGTGAGATGCCTGAGACTTCCCCTGGGGCCGAATCCGAGCTCTGATTGGTGGAAACGACTGTGAGAAGTCCAAGCAGGCGGCAGCGAAGATGCGAATCTGTTGGGTCAGCCTGTGAAGGAGAACGGCAGCCCTCTCTAACTACAAATCTAGCTGAGATAAGCATTGGTTTAAATTTTTGTACCCTCCAGGCCCGAATCCAGGAAACGATATTTGCAAAAACTGGCAGAGGTCTCCATTAATCTGATAATCTGTTTTTACTGTTGCGGTTGAACCGCCATCAGTAAATGTTAGGGTATGGTGCTTTTCCCAAAGGATAGGAGATAAAAAACTGGTTAAAAGGTATGCATATTCTTCCCCCCCACCCCAGTTTCACAGGACTCTTCATCGGGTTTTAAGAAGGAATTAGACGGTTTTGCAAAAGCTAGAATTGTCTTTGGCTACAAGCCACGATGGTTATTCCACATTAAGCAGCCTTTAAACAGCAGAAGTTGAGGTCAGACAATGGGAGAGTTTGGTGCTTCTCCTCTCTGCCTGGGAACATCCTGGGAACTTCCATCTGTCCGTGGCTGGAAGCAGAAAGTTGGACTAGATAATACTAGAACTTGGGAATACCCAGTGAGGTTGATGGGCAACAGATTCGGATGAGAGAAAGGGAAATATTTCTTTACTCCGCAAGTAATTAAATTGTGGAATTCATGGAGAGTGTTAGTGATTTCCAAGAGCACAGATGGTTTTAAAGATTCATGAAAGAGAGGTCCATCAATGGCTACTAGCCGTGGTGAGTAAAGAGAACTTCCATAGTCAGAGGCAGAAAAAATCTGAGTATCACTGCTAAGAGGTAACCTAAGGAGAGGGTGTTGGACCTCATGCCCTGTTTGTTGGCCCAAGTACAATATCACAATTAGAGACTACCCAGCTAAATAACAATTGAAATAAGAGACAATGGCTGAGAGTAAGACGCTAAATTTTGACTATTTTATAACTTAACAATATATAATTCAGCATTCACTATTACAAATCAATTCTATACAGTTAAGTTTCTTATTATACACTTATTGACTGGGTAAGTTCCTTATTATACACTTAATGACTAACTAGTCTTATTTATTCCAGGAGCCAAAAGCCCCAGAAAAATCAATATGCGCACTATTTTATCCTATTCCCTGGAATACTAACAGGCACAATTAATCACAGTAACTCAATACTCTATCATTCATAAGGTGCCTTTTCTGTGATGGACTTAAAATACGAAGGACTAAAAAATAGAACATATATTGACACAGGATCATATGCTTGTGGAGAAGTTTCTTAAAATGAAACAAAGAAAATTAAATTGGGGTCTTCGTTGGCAACTTTCTTCAAGCTTGGCTCTTCATAGTCGCAAGGGATTTCTGACCAGTGGGGCTTTTGGCTCCTGGAATAAATAAGATTAGTTAGTCATTAAGTGTATAATAAGGAACTTACCTAGTCATTAAGGGTATAATAAGAAACTTACCTGTACAGAACTGATTTGTATTAGTGAATGTTGAATTATATATTTTTAAGTTATAAAATAGTCAAATTTAGCATCTTACTCTTAGCCATTGTCTCTTATTTTGACTGTTTGTTGGCCCTCCAGGGCATTTGGTTGGCCTCTGGATGAAAAAGGATGGTGGACTAGATCGCCCTCTGGTCTGATCCAGCAGGGCTTTTCTTGTTCTTATCTGCTTACGTCTTTGGCCTGTTTCAATAGGTCTGTTCTTGTGGGAAAGGGAATGTGCTGAAATATCAGGTGAATCAAGAATGAGGAGGGGTTATAGGAGACTGATAAAAGGCCACGATTAGATAAGCTTACCACACTTCTTGCCCCCTGCCTCCGGCTTTCTGTTGAAGCAGCAGGAGAAAGGGGGGGATGCTGTTGCAGCAATGCCATGACACTCTAGCAGATGCAATTGTAGAGATTTGGAAGATTGCTAGAGCATCATGGTGAGACTTCAAATCGCTTGCAGTTATACAACCAGAAGTGATGCAACATTATCACGCAACACCGCGTGACACCTCCCCCCCCCAGCTGCTGGGGTTTGTCAGCCAAGGGTTGGCAATGCTAGAATGACGTGCAGAATACAAGTCTATAGCCAAAATAGGTAGCGCCCTATCACCTCCATCCCTCTCTCCCAGTTAAGAAAATGTTCAAGGCAGCAAACTGTAGAGTCTGCCTGAGATCCAGCATCTAACATTATTTGTGGTAATGATTGCATCTGTACAATTCATCGCTCAATGCTATAGTCTGCCAGTGATGAACTCCAGTAGTCCTTAATCTTTAAACTGCTACTGCCTCCAAGTACACAACAGATCCTGCTGGCTTGATGGCAGCAGTTGGATTCCATCTAGGCTGTCTCTTTTTCCTCCTCTTCCTGCAGGTATTTAGTTGGGGTAGACCAAAGGTGTAAGCCTTTCGGCACAAGCTGAAGGGTAGGAGCCAAGGGACTCTTGATCTGTTGCTTCATAGTCAGTGATCCATTAAAGAAAAACGGGAAATCTGGTAGTAGGCAGGTTGTGATGGGCCACAGATGGTCTTTCCCCTGTCTATTCACTCCAGCGCGCTCTCATGCTGTCGGGATGGTCTGATCAGGCCATCCCGACTCCATGCCATTGTTTCCCCCCCTTCGAGTATGCGCATCATTGCAAACTCCATAGGGAGCTCTCAGTGCAGAGGTGCGATTCATTGATTCCTCATTAAACGCATGGGAAACAAATGGCAAAAAAACCCCACAACTCACCCACAGTTGCGTCTGATCACACACTGACAAGCTGCACCCACAGCTTCAAAGGAAGGTGTGATCTCGCAACTGCGGGTCAAATTCCTCCGGAGGAAATAGCCTCGCTTCCCCCCCCCCTTTATCTGGTGTGTGTGATCACACCCCATGACTTCCCCTTGGAATAATACCCTTCTTATGAAATTAAGTGCAAGGGTGTCCAACTTTAAGGGATGCCCTTACATTTCTTGTGGAAATAGATTCAGGTGGGTAGCCCTGTTGGTCTGAAGCAGGAGAGCAAAGTTCGAGTCCAATGGTACCTTTGAGACCAACAGAGTTTTATTCAAGGTATAAGCTTTCATGTGCATACACACTTCTTCAGATACATTGAAATGGAAGTTACCGGTTCATACATATACATTTCTTATGGAAAGCAGAGGTCCTCAGCACCTTTTTGCATTGGGCATTCCAGAGTGATGTTGCAGCTGACGAATAAAAGCAAAAACATGTGGCTAGGCAGCTCAAAAAGAAGTTTCAGCTATATGTGAGATTTGATTCCTGTTTTCTTTAAGCCAGTTTTTAAGGGCCTGGGACAGAAATCTGTGATGGGGTGAGCAGTATAAAATAACAATGTGTGGGCTTCCCTGTTGCATCTAACTGGCCACAGCTAGAAACAGGACACTGGACTGGATGGACCATTGGTCTGATCCAGCATGGCTATTGTTAGGTTCATATGTTACATTCCTCTGCTGGCTGTCAAAAGCCATAACAAGTGGTAGAATGTAGTTGCTTATAATCCCAAAATGATGCCTAGTTTGCCCCAGCTCCGAACGCTCCCCAAGATGTTTAGACGGCTCCCATTAAGAATTACTGTCATAGATGCTTCTGTGTTACATTCCAGAGCCCTCTTTTTTAGATGCTGTTCCAGTATCCGGTCCCAAAGCTTTTGCAAATAAATAAGCTTATATCACACAGCCTGCCAAGTAACCCTGTAATATTAACATTAATAATGTAGTTTACAATTTTCAAAGTATTTTTTATGCTTATTCCAGTAATTCCTTTAATTCCCACATGAATAGGCATTACCCAACAAGGTCAGCATTGGGTAGGTCTCCTTGGAGAGTCTTGTTACATGATATGTTGAAAGATCTCTCTATGGTGCTCAGCTCCCAGCATTTTCTAAACTCACCAGGCATGGGGGAACTCAGTTCAGACCAGAACCATAGTGTGTGTGGGCAGGAGAGCATTATGAAAGTGAAGCTGAGTCTCTGCACAGAGCAATTCTACAGTCTGGCTGCTTATAGAATAAGTTCACACTTAGGCTTGTTATGCAGAAAAGAAAAAAGCTCTTTATGCCAAGGTCATCCAGCAGGTGCAAGTGGAGGAGTGGGGAATCAAACCCAGTTCTCCCAGATTAGAGTCCGCGCACTTAACCACTACACCACACTGGCTCTCCTTAGCAGTGAACAGAGAGAAGGGAAGTGACCAGAAGGAAGGTACCCCTGAGAGTAGCATTCTGGGTAACAAAGGGACAGCAGCAGGAGTAGACAAAGGAAAAGGTCAGAGAACACTGTATCTACTGCTGTACTAATTCTTGACTACCTTCCCCTGAGATTCCAAAATCTGTGCTAGCATTGAGTGACATTGCACAGTCCATTCCTTCCAACATATACTTTTACCTGTGCCATTTCACCAACCCAAACACCTCTGTCTTTGCCCACCTGTGAAAACACATGTATACCGGTATCAGCACTCACTTCTCACAGTGGGCTAAATAGTACTCTCCTAGGCTGTATTTGACCACTAAGACAGTGCAGGAAGGGTCAGTCCAAAACAGGCCCTTGTGCCCCTGGTAAGTACTGTTCACAATTCCAGGTTAGCCAATTTCTAATGATTTTGGGGACAGAGCTTGGGAAAGGGAGGGACGTCAGTGAGATATAATGCCACAGAGCTCCCACACACACACACACATTTTCTCCAGGGGAACTAATCTCTGTGGTCTGGGGATCAGTTGTAATTCCAGATCTCCAGGCTGCACCTGGAGGTTGGTGACCTTAAAATGAGGCTTGTGTGTTTTTTAAAGCTAGGGCCTCTGTATATAGAACAGTGTACCGTGTAGTTAGGTCCTGACAGGTGGTAGTTCCTCTGGAGACTTAGGGAGAGAAAGGACTTTCACGACAACACTGAGTAACTCGGATGGTTTTTAACTAGGGATACCAGAGAATAAATCTGGAACCTTCTCCATACAAAGTATACACTCGACTATTTGAGATGCGGCTCCTGCCAAAATTAGGTCAGCAGATATTATCCTCATATTGCAAATGAGAAAAGATTGCTAGCAGACTTTTGCTACACTGAGATCTGAACGAGGATTGCCTGTTTCATAGACTCTTCATCTCCACTACTTAACGGTTGCTGACTGCCTGGAGAAAAAAATATCTTGCTCTTTTAATAGAGGCTTAATGGGCGGTTGTTTACCAGGTGGTCTTATTTACTTCCGTGCTTCAGCTGTCCGTTTCCAAACATTAAACCTCTATCAAAGGGACAGGGCTGTTGGCAACCCCAAAAGTAGCCCATAAGCTGGTTCTTTAGCAGAGTGGTTTGTGAACTGTTAGTTCCTCTGACTCGTACCACGCTTCTAATGCGTCTGGTGCCTTCCCGTCACAATAACCCTTATACGTTCCAGCCATTGGGGAAAATCCCCCCCCCACACACACACACACCAAAGCTTGCAATCCAGCCTTTTTAAAAATGAGGCTGAACACAATAATTGGTATGATTAATCACCTAATGGCTTGATCGCAGATTAAAAATAGCACACTGATTAATCAGATCTGGCCCTGAACGTTCTCAAATTGCCACCGCTGGGACCGGCTAAGCTGCTAGACGGCTTTCAGCCTTTTAAAAAATTATTATTATTTGTCAGGATCCAAAATCTTGCAAATATCATAGATATTCCTGAACCAATTCAAAGACAAACCCCGCCAGCTCTGTTTGTGGTTGCAGTTGCATCCAACAATAGTCAGATTCTGTATCTAAAATTAGGACTGCGCTGAATAATTTTAATATTTTATTCAGAAGGAGTGCATTCAATGCAACTGAATATATTATTTATGCATGGGATAGAGCAGGTAGAGAAAGAAGTACTTTTCTTCCTTTCTCACAATACAAGAACTCGTGGGCACTCCATGAAATTGCTGAGCAGTCGAGTTAGAACAGATAAAAGGAAGTACTTCTTCACCCAAAGAGTGATTAAGACATGGAATTCACTGCCACAGGAAGTGATGGCGGCTACAAGCATGGAAGGCTTCAAGAGGGAATTAGATAAACATATGGAGCAGAAGTCCATCAGTGGCTATTAGCCACAAGGTATAGATAGGAACTCTCAGTCTGGGGCAAGTGATGCTCTGTATTCTTGGTGTTTCAGGCGGGGGGCAACAGTGGGAGGGCTTCCTGCCCCCACTGCTGGATCTCCTGAGGGCACCTGGTGTTTTTGGCCACTGTGTGACAGAGTGTTGGACTGGATGGGCCACTGGCCTTATCCAACATTGGCTTCTCTTATGTTATTATTATTGAAGGTTGAGGGGGAAGAATACCAGCCAAACATTGGTGTTCTTTTGGTGGTACTTAGCATTTCCTTTGTTTCCCGGGCTGTGGCTGGCGCTTCTCCTTCCCCTCAAAATTAGGGACGTCAGCCTCCAGATATGGGACCCCAGCATTACAGCTCATCTCCAGATTAGAGAGATCAGTTCCCCTGGAGAAAATGGATGTTTTGGAGGGTGGGGTCTATGACATTTTACCCCACTGCGGTCCCTTTCTTCCCCAGGCTCCACCCACCAAATCTCCAGGAGTTTCCCAACCTGGATCTGGCAGTTCTCCCCCACAGCCCCCACCAATGGCCAGGGGGGACCTGGCGACCCTATCCTCAGTCCTGTTTTTTCTCCTTGCCAATATTCCTTTTGAATCTAACTGGGTATGGTGGCCTATGTCACTTGGTTTATCCCTTGCCAAAGAATTTAAGGGTTGTGTCTTCCTTTATATTTTATACTATGGTACCTCAGGAAATAATGTTGCACAAATCAGGTCAAGATGGATCAGGAAGAGTTACCACTGAACCAAAATGGTGATAACAGCTTTAAATGACTTTAACAAGTGTCTTTTCAGTAAAATTCAGCAGAAATTCCTGGTTACCTGTTTGTGTTGTTATTTATGGGATACATTTTTATCCCACTGTTTAACTAGGGAGCTGAGGGTCGTATACAAGAGCCTCCCTTCATGACATAAATAAATAAATCCTGTGAGGTAAGTTAGGGTGAGAGAGGGTGAGGTTGAAAGAGAATGACTGCCTAGGGTTGCTAACGTCCAGATGAGTCCTAGAGTTCCCCCAGAATTACAACTGATCTCCAGACCACAGAAATCAGTCCCCTGGATAAAAAATGGCAGCTTCCGAGAGCCTATCATAGATTCTAGGCAAAATCTCTCCCTAGATTCTCCTTTCCACAGGTACCACCCCCAAATCTCCAGGAATTTCTCAGGCCGGATTTGGCAACCCCATGACTGCTTCAGGTCACCCAACAAACTTCCTGGTAGAGCGGGGATTTGAACTTGGGTCTTAAGATTTTTGTCCAGCCCTCTAGTAGCTATACTGCATGGGCTACCCTGAGTGAGAAAGGCACTTACTCTGATTATTTTTACTTCATTTATATTTCACTTTTCTCCCCAGTGGAGAGCCAAGGTGGCTTACAAGATTCTCCCTTGCTCCATTTATCCTCACAACAACCTTAAGAGGTATGTTAGGCTGCAAGTGTATACTCTAACAGGCCGAGGCTTTCAGAGATTTCTTCCTCGTTTGGTTAACTGAAATCCTTAGGGATGCCAGCCTCCAGGTGGAACCTGGGGATCCCCTGGAATTACAGCTGAACTCCAGACTAAAGAGATGGGTCCTCCTGAAGAAAATTGATGTTTTGGAGGCTGGACTAAGAGAGCATAAGAATATAAGAGAAGCCAATGTTGGATCAGGCCAATGGCCCATCCAGTCCAACACTCTGTCACACAGTGGCCAAAAACACCAGGTGCCATCAGGAGGTCCAGCAGAGGGACTCTATGGCATTGTACCCAGATGAGGTCCCAGTCCTCCCCTAGCTCCATCCCCAAATCTCCAGGAGTTTCCCAACCTGGATCTGGGAACCCTACCCCCCCTATCCCCTGCCCGGAGCCAAGGGGGGAACCTGGCAACCCTGCCTTCAGCTGGAAACACTAACACTCAAATAGGGGGCTGCTGTCCATACAGAGGTGTGTGCTCTCTCCATAGCATTATCAACCTCAGGGTGGGGCCTAGAGGTTTCACAGAATTAAAAACTGATCTCCAAACTACACAGATTAGTTCCCCTGAAGGAAAATGGCAACTTCAGAGGACAGATTCTGTGGCATCACATCCCCCCTGAGCTCCATTTCCTCCCCAAAACTTGCGCTCGACCGGCACCATGCTCGAACCTCCAAGCCAAAGTTCGCAGCCGTGCCACTTCATAATAATGTCAATGCTTTTAATTCTCCTGTTGTTTCACAGACTCCCCTTGAGTAAAAAGTAGGAATTATTTTCCTTCATCCGAATTTTTTTAAAAAAATACCCAGCTAATTGACATTACAGTTTTGAAAGACTAATAACGATTATGGAGAACAAACTAAAAATGATCCTTCAGATATGCATGGTTGGTATTTGAGGTAATGCTTCCACAAACCCGTAGGGAAATGTTACTGTGGAACCGCTTCTTGGAGCTGAATACCAGAAAATAATTCAGAAAGGTTTTGGGCTTTTTAAAGCTCAAGATGAAAAGCATATTTGGCAATTGTTCGGTATGAATACATTTTCATTTCTTTTCCAGTGGATTCTTCTTGTCAAAACGCAGCAAAGTCCACCTTTCCCCTCCTGACCCTAGTTGTATCGTCCATTGAAATCTACAAAGAGACTTTAAGGACACAGATACTTAACTTTTTTGTAAATACTATTATCTGTAGACACTGATTAAGTGGATCTCTTTTCAAATGTTATGATGGCATATTGGAAGTGTATACTACCCACAATCCTACTTATAAATGCGATTATCACATTGTCTGAAAAGGGCAACACAGAGATTTTGCATGTGTGTACTACCTCTGTATATGGCTACACAAAACTCAGTTTTTAAGCCTTGGTGTAGTGTGTACTGAAGCTGAACTTCTATATATTGCCCCTTTCAGACAGTGTATCAGGAAGGTCTCTGTGGTTGCGAAACCACTTCCCCCACCCCCAATTAAAGTTGCCAACCTCCAAGTGGAGTCTGCAAATCTCCCAGAATTACAACTGGTTTTCACACTACAGAGATCAGTTGAGAAAATGGCTGCTGGGGGGGGGGGGGGGTCTGGACTCTGTGGCATCACATCTCTGTTGCGGTCCTTCCCCTCACATGACTGCACGGAGCTACTTGATCCTGTCAGATCCTTGGTGAGCCAGTTTGGTGTAGTGGCTAAGTGCGCGGACTCTAATCTGGGAGAACCGGGTTTGATTCCCCACTCCTCCACTTGCACCTGGCTGGATGACCTTGGGCAAGCCATAGCTCTGTACCAGCTGTTCCCTCAAGGACAGCTTGGGAAAGAGCTCTCTCAGCCCCACCTACCTCACAGGGTGTTTGTTGTGGGGAGGGGAAGGGAAAGGGAGTTTGTAAGCCGCTCTGAGACTCCCTTGGGGAGTGGAGGGCGGGGTATAAATCCAATCTCTTCTTCTTCTTCTTCTTCCTCTTGGTCTGTCAAGATCTGTGTTGTCCATTCCAACTGGCAGTGGCTCTCCAGGGTCTCCAGCCGAAGTCTTTCACCTCACCTACTACCTGATCCTTTTAACTAGAGATGCCAGGGATTGAACTTGGGACCTTTTGCATGCAAAGGAGATGCTTTAGTTCTGTCCCCTCCCCAAACCCCACCCTTTCTAGAATTCAACCCTGAATCTCCAGGAATCTCCCAACCTACAGCTGGCAACCTTACCCCTAATATATGTGGACTATAAGGTGTGAAAAGCACACTCTAGCACAATCATTCCCCTCTTGGGGAAGTTCCTCCCCCCCCCCCCCCCCAAATCTCCTGCCAGTTACCATGTGACGCTTGGTAACCTTACCAATGTAGGCATGGGAGATTTTTAAAAAGTAAATCTTTATTTCCTGCTTGTAATCCTGCTGGTCTTGACATATTTAAATGTGATATTTATTTATTTATCATGGCAGAGTTACACAGAGAAATGTGGATTCAGGTGGACAGCCGTGTGGATCTGAAGCAGCAGAGCAAAGTTTGAGTCCAGCGGCACCTTTAAGACCAACAAAGTTTTATTCAAGGCGTAAGCTCTCATGGGCACACAGACTTCTCTGAAGAAGTCTGCATACACACGGAAATTTATACCTTGAATAAAACTTTGCTGGGCTTAAAGGTGCCGCTGGACACAAACTTCGTTACACAGAAATGTGGTTTCACTTTGGAACAGATTATAGATTGTTGTGAATACAAGAAGTTCAAGCGGGACCTCCTTTTTCTGTTCACACATGTCATTCCTAGGAGTCATGTATCTCCCAAGTACAAAGAAGTGTGTACTATGCACTTGATGTATAGGGATGGAGACTGACGGGTGTGAAGAATCTTGGCAGTGCATAATGACTTAGAGGCTGAACTGTAAATTAGCGATTCTCAGTTGTTGTTGTTTTTCTTCCCCCCACACACACACGTTTGAACAATTTATTAATTTTTGAAGGATTACATAATATTGAACATTATTAATCCAATACATTTCCAATTACAACATTGCCAACAATAACAACAACCGGTTTTCATCGATTCATGGAAAGTCTCCTATGTTTGTCAACCTTAATCGTAAAGCAGTCCTCAGTTCTATGCCTCCACTGGCTTAAATTCAATAAGCGGCCCTGAGTAGTCTGCTGAATGATCTCAGCCCCACAGTCTGGGGCCACAGTGGGGGCCTGCCTACTCACATTGTAACAATTACTGGGATAATGGGTTGGAATTGATTTGAAACTTCCGAAGCAGATCGTAAGTGCTTTTTATTATGGTTGCGTCCCCATGTCAGATGATTATGAAATGTTCTCCCTACCACAAGCACAGCTTCTGTAGCCACATGTATTAGGGTTGCCAGCCTCCAGGTGAGACCTGGGGATCTCCTGCTTTTACAACTGATCTCCAGCTGACAGAGATCAGCTCCCCTGGAGAAAATAGCTGCTTTGAAGGGTAGACTCTATGGCATTGTACCATGCTGAGGCCCCTCCCCTCCCCAAACCCCGCCCTCTCCTGGCTCCACCCCCAAAGTATCCAGGTATTTTCCAACCCAGACTTGGCAACCCTAACGTGTATTGCTAACAAAGGGCCCCTTCTGGCAACATTTCTATGCTGTTACGTCTGATGCAGCAGTTTGGTATAGTGGCTAGGAACGCAGACTCCGATCTGGGAGAACCGTGTTTGATTCCCCACTCCTCCACATGCAGCCAGCTCAGTCTCAGTTCTCTCAGAGCTGTTCTCTTAGAGCTCTCTCAGCCCCGACTACCTCACAGGGTGTGTGTTGTGAGGAGGGGAAGGGAAAGGAGTCTGTGAGCCACTCTGAGACTCCTTTGGGTAGTGAAGGGCGGGGTATAAATCCAATCTCTGTTTCTTCATCATCTCCTTCCCTTAGTAAGAAACTAGTACCTGGCCAGATGGGAAGAATCTGGGAGTGCTTCTTTTCCATTTCCGTATCCACCATCTTGGAAACCAAGGTATGGGAAGGAACTACAGCAGTGGGGTGGCCAGGTCTGGGTTGGGAAATACTTAAGAGATTTGGTGGGTGGAGCCTGAGGAGGGCGGGGTTTGGGAAGGGGAGGGACTTTGATGGAGTATAATGCTGTGGAATCCAACTTCCAAAGTGGCCATTTTCTCCAAGTGAACTGATCTCTGTCACCTGGGGATCAGTTAGGGTTGCCAAGTCTGTGTTGGAAAATACCTGAAGACTTTGGGGGTGGATCCAGAAGAGGGCAGGGTTTGGGGAGGGGCCTCAGCATGGTACAATGCCATAGAGTCCATCCTTCAAAGCAGTCATTTTCTCCAGGGGAGCTGATCTCTGTCAGCTGGAGATCAGTTGTTAAAGCAAGAGATCTCCAGGCCCCATCTGGAGGCTGGCAACCCTAGGATGAGTTTTAATCCCAGGAGAAATCCAGCCACCACCTGAAGGCTGGCAGTCTTAAGTGTATGGACTATAGGGCCCCAAGATTCTAATGTCATCTGAGTAATATAAAACTCAGCCTCAACTCTTCAAACCCACTGTGGGTTCCATCCCCAAACCCAGAAGTTTCCATCTAGGGCCTCACCCGGGCACCAGATTTTATTTTTGTTGTCATAGTTTGGTGTAGTGGTTAAGTGCATGGACTCTAATCTGGGAGAACCGGGTTTGATTCCCCACTCCTCCACTTTCACCTGCTGGATGACCTTGGGGAAGCCATAGTTCTGTCAGAGCTGTCCTTAAAAGGGCAGTTCTCGAAAGAGCTCTCTCAGCCCCACCTACCTCATAGGGTGTCTGTTGCGGGGAAGGGAAAGGAAAGGAGTTTGTAAACCAACTCCAAGTGAAGGGCAGGGTATAAATCCAATCTCTTCTTCCTCCTCCTCGTCTTCTTATTTCAAGAGCTGGCAATTTACTCTTGTAATCTGAAGGAAGGCTGACTCATAATTTTTAGATTTCTAAAGTTGACAATAGCTAAATAGAGTCTGCTTGTTACACTTCCTCACAGACTGTGGTTTCATAGCACTGCTGCTCAGGCCCAGGGTACAAATTCAGTGTGGTCTTAAGATCTTGAAGAAGTTCCCAACCCCTCAGGTAGGGTTGCTAAGTCCAGGTTGGAAAATACCTGGGAACTTTGGGGGTGGAGCCAGGAGAGGATGGGGTTTGGGGAGGGGAAGGGCCTCAGCAGGGTACAGTGCCATAGAGTCCACCCTCCAAAGCAGCCATTTTCTCCAGGGGAGCTGATCTCTGTCAGCTGGAGATCAGCTGTAAAAGCGGGAGATCCCCAGGCCCCACCTGGAGGCTGGCAACCCTACCCTCAGGTAACCCATGGGCCTTTTGGCAATGGGACCCGCTTCATCCATTCCGAATTCTAACATTCAAAAATGCTCTTGCTATAAAGCATTAGTACTCGGAATATTACTTACTCATTTCTGACCCATACCATTTCTTGTAAACCTGAATCACTGCAATGCCTGGCAATTTCTGCCCCACCTTCATTTCCCAGCCCCGCCCAGCCCCCTTTTTTCTCTCTCTCAAGTTTTAAAGCTGACAAACTAATTCTTTGCCTGAAAACATTTTTGTTCTGGGCCAAAGGAAATTTTATGAAGTGACTTTCCCCCCCTCCTCCTTCCCGGCTTGGGGCCAAGCCTGCTGAAGTCCAGACTTGCCACTAAATCTCAGAAATGAAACCTCTCCCCCAGCCCCCTGCATAGATGGAGATTGCCAAGACCACATCCCAAACTGGAACTCTACAAGGGAGGTATCTCGCAAGACAAGATTATTGCAACAGGAATGCAGTTTTCTTCTCTCTCCCTTTCCCCACCCCCAATAAACACACACACAAGTTTTCACCCTTTAGCTGTAAGAAACATTCTGCCAAACTTGAAAGACAGAACAGTCAGTGAGGAGTTTGAGGACTTTTCCTGATGATTATATTTATTGCTTTTCTGTTGCGCAAAGCCAACACATCATTTCTTTCATGGTTCCACCTGACCACCATTGCCTCAGTTCAGTGCACAAAGCAAAAACGTTTGTGTGAGGGGAAATATAATAGGCTCCTCCCTGCTTCGGGTTACCAACTCTGGCCGGACAAATTGCTGGAGATTTGGGCGCAGCACCCATGGAAAGGGAAATTTGGGGAGGGATTTCACCTAGAATGTATGGTGAAGCATAGAGATTGCTTTCTGAAGTTGCCATTTTCACCAGAGGAACTGACATCTGTAGTCTGGAGATGCCGGGAGAACTACAGGCCCAACCTGGGGGTTGGCAACCGTGGTGTGTGTGTGTGTGTGTGTGTGTGTGTGTCTGTCTGTGTGTGTGTCTGTGTGTGTGTGAGAAGTCCCATCAAGGCTCAACTGACTTATGGCGATCCCAGCAAGGGGCCTTCAAAGAAAATGAGGTGTGGTGGATCTCACATAAATGTTCTACTAATACTGTTCTGTTAGAAGAACAGTGCTGATTTTCTGCCAATACGTCCCTTCTGCTTTAGGACTCTGATTTTGTGACCCTTTAGGGAACTCCCTCAGCTACTGGGCAATATACTGCCTGTGGATTCAGCCTTGTATTTCTGGGTCTACAAGAGCCAGTCAGTTTGGTGTAGTGGTTAAGAGTGGTGGATTCTAATCTGGAGAACCGGGTTTGATTTCCCACCTCTTCACCTGCAACCAGCTGGGTGACCTTGGGTCAATCACAGTTCTCTCAGAGCTGTTCTCTCAAGAGCAGTTTTCTCAGAGCTTTCTCAGCCCCACCTACCTCACAGAGTGTCTGTTGTGGGGAGGGGAAGGGAAGGAGATTGTAAACTGCTCTGAGACTCTCCTCCTCCTCCTCCACCATCTCCACCTCTGCAGAAAGGGGCAGGATGCGATCTCTACCCAAAAGGATTTCACTGACCATAAAGTCCATAAATCATTTTGCAAATTAGGCTGTCTGAAAGATAACTACAGTTTAATTTAGCATGGCTTAGCATATTTTGAAAAGCAAAAAAGAGGCCATATTTCCCAACATACTGCTTCCAACGAGTGATCACTATGACAAATCTTATTTTATGTACCCCTACTATTTAAGCTGTGATAATAGCTACTAACTAGAAATATTCCTAACCTTACAACCCAAAAGGAGGACATTTTCAACAGTTTTTTAAAAGGAGCCCAAAAGAGGACAAACACACACAAAAAAGAAGACATGCATCCGGTTACCCTATTTTAGCTTCATTTTCTTGTCTTCGCCTTGCACAGAGAGAGATCTGCCTGACCAGTTCACCACAACCATTTTGTTAATTAATTTATTTACTTAGTTTGTAGCGCATCTTTCTCACTGAGAGGCTCATAGCAAATTACAAAATATAGAAACCATTTTATAGGTAAAAGATTAAGAATAAGGTCATTCCATGTCAATTCAGTTCACTTTTCACATGATGTTGGCTATGAAAGAGGATTTACATAGTAAATTCTCAGGAACCATGGAATCTCCTCAGAAAATTTCACCAGTCTTATTTTTTAAAAACTCCTTTTTTTCATCTTTCAAAATTTTTCATTTGTTCCAGCTGAGCAGATCACATCAAATTGACCTTGATATTTTATTTTTTTTTGGGGGGGGGGGGGGGGGATGAAATTTGTGAAAATATTATAATCACTGGTTATCATCAGCATTCATTTATGTATTTGCTTAAAGCAACTGGATACCACATCCTCAGAGATGCTAGTGAGTGTTAAGACTGCTAGGACTCGCAGTCTTCACTTTCACAAGACGTTCTTAAAAGAAAATGTCATCTGTTGGTCACCTCCTCCTCTTCAGAAATGTTTTTGTGAATTAAACCTGGTTCAGTATTCTTTGGAGCTAACAGGTCTCCTCTTCAGAAATGGTTTTGTGAATTAAACCTGGTTCACTATTCTTTGGAGCTAACAGGTAGGGTTACCAACCTCCAGGTGGTGGCTGGAGATCTGGGATTACAGTTGATCTCCAGGTGACAGAGATCAGTTCACCTGGAGAAAATGGCCACTTTGGAAGGTGGGCTCTGTGGCATTATACCGTATTGAATCCCCTCCCTTCTTCAAACCCCACCCTCCTCAGGCTTCACCCCCAAAATCTCCAGGTGTTTCCCAACCCAGAGCTGGCAACTCTGTCTCCATGTGATTAGTAATTCCCTTCATCCCTCCAAAGGTAGCCTTGACTTAGTACAGTTCTAAGCAGCTCAAATTGCATATTATGCAAAACGTATGCGTTTTGCATAGTGTGCAACTTAAGTACATTTGTTGTTATGTGGCCTCCTGGTTCTTTTGTGTCTACCCCTAGTAACTTCCACAAGAAGTCAAGCAAGGATGAGAAAAAGCATCTTTTAACCTAACTGTTGTTCATGCAAGCTAGGATTTAGTTGTGTTCCTTCTCAGATGACAGCAATGCTTGTCAGTCATAAGCAGTGTTCCCTCTAAGCTGAGTTAGTGTGAGCTAGCTCACAGTTTTTTAGCCTCCAGCTCACACATTTGTGTCTTAGCTCAGGAAGGATGGCTCCAGAGCAAACAACTTTATGCAGTAGCCAAAATCGCTTGCTCACAACTTTAATGCCGGCAGCTCCCAAAGTAGAATTTTTGCTCTCAAGACTCCACAGCTTAGAGGGAGCATTAGTCATAAGTGTGATTTCTTTCATTGGCTAGAACAGTGAAAGGTGGGGAAAGGCTGGTTTCTTTCTCCACTACTAGATAGTATCTGTCCATGGATTCTGCTTTGTATTTCTGGGTCTACAAGAGCCGATCGTTTCCTTCAATGGACATAGAATGGTATAACTCAGCTTAGGATGGCACTGCCATAATTTTTTTTTAAAAAAATGCAAACTGGGAATCTGGGCTAATTAAAGGTCAGGTTGGGAATTGGGTAGCAAGCCTGGAATGGAGGGGTGGCCAATCTCTCCTTATACATAATTGAGTTTTGGGGTGACTCTTTCCTGAACGTTCCACACACTCCCACAGCCTTTGATTCCCTGACCTGTCACTCTGACAGTGTGCCAATCCACTGGCTGTGTTGCTGGAGTCCCGCCCACAGATGCGGCAGCCAGCGTCTTGGCCCCAGTGTCGTGTGAGGCACTGGGCAGGGCAGATGCTCTGGTGGCCAGGGACTGAGAAGGCTGAGGCTTGCATCGCCATTGGTCACAACAGCTCTTCCTGTGCAGGCAGCAGCAGTTACCATGAGTGGCCGTTTAGGAGAACTGGGCATCAGCAGCCGTGTGCGAGGCCCAATGGAGCAGCCCTCAGCACCTTAGGTCTCCCCTCCGCTGCAATGGATGAGCTTTTGGGCAAAGCGGGGTCCTTCCTCGCCGCTCCCAGCCAGGGAAACAAGGACGTGCGCTGGTCCGCCCCACCGGAGGGGACCAACCGGGAGGCACCGTTCAACCTGTTGGAGACCTGCAGCCTCCTGTCTCTGCCTGCAGCCCCTTCCCCCAGTGAAGACATGGCACTGCTGCGGGGGTGCCCTCAGCTGGACCCATCCTCACCTACCGCCCCCCCCCCCCCCCGCGACCCCGGTGAATCAGTGTCAGGCAAAGGAAGGACGCCATTTGGCGGGGAGGCTGAGATTGTTCTAGAGCCCATTGTATTGAATCTACAACAGGCTTTGCTACTAGTCAACCATATTAGGGTTGCCAGGTCTCCCCTGGCAGGCCCATAGCCAAGATTTTGTGGCTTGTGAGGCAAATTTTTTTCTGGTGGGGCTGAAGTCCTCAGTGCAGAAAGATAAGCTATGTAGCCAATAGAAAGTTGTTACCAGGATAAATCTCTAAATCGCAAGATGTCAACCACTTTAGATAACAGTTCTCAGCTGCTGCAAATTAATCACTTCTGCCAGCCTAAGCAACAATTCTGATAACCAGCCGGCAGGTGGGGATGATGACCTAACACTTAGGTAGAAAAACTCTCTTAAAGGAGACCAGTTTCTTGACACAGAGTTAGAAGGGATATTTAAAAAATGTTTTAAAGTGATTGAGAAAAGTATTTACAGGAGAAATTATTGTGGGGCTGTGCCTTTGAGAAAGGGGTGGAGCCCCCAAAGGTCCCGCTATAGCTACGGGCCTGCCCCCTGGCCACTACTGGGGAATGGGGGAAGGGTATGGTGGCCAGATCCAGGTTGGAAAACTTCTGGAGATTTGGGGGTGGAGCCTGAGGAGAACATGGACCTCAGTGGGATACAATACTGTAGAGTCCACGCTCCAAAGCATCCATTTTCTCAAGTGGAACTGATCTCTGTAGTCTGGAGATCAGCTGTAATTCTGGGGGGTCCCCAGGCCCCACCTGGAGGCTGGCATCCCTGGACCATATGGCCACCCTACTTCATTTGGTGTATTGGTTAAGAGCAGCGGACTCTAATTTGGAGAACTGGGGTTGATTCCCCACTCCTCCACATGCAGCCAGCTGGGTGACCTTGGGTCAGTCACAGTTCTCTCAGAGCTGTTCTCTTAGAGTTCTCTCAGCCCCACCTACCTCACAGGTATCTGTTGTGGGGAGAGGAAGAGAAAGGAGATTGTAAGACACTCTAAGGCTCCTTCAGGTAGTGAAGGGCAGGGTATAAATCCAATCTCTTTTCTTCTTTTTCTTCTTCTTCTTCTTCCTCTTCTTCTTCTTCTTCTTCAAGTCTACCCTCCAAAACAGCCATTGTCTCCCGGCTAACCAATCTCTGTTGTCTGGAGATTAGTTATAATCCCAGGAGATCACCAGGCCCCACCTGGAGGCTGGCAACCCTAATCCCAGCACACTGTCTGAGCCACTCCCCTCTTCCCGCTTCAGAAAGTTCTGTGTGGCCTCTCCCCAAACGAGGCTGAGAGGTGATACGTATTGAGACGCCTCAGAGGAATGTGCGTAAAAGCAAAAAGTCCTTTAAAGCGTCTGCTTCCATTCCCAGTCCTTGCTTGCCCAGGGCTGATGAAAAAGGACGATCAGAAACAAAGCAGAACGGAGGGGCCCTCCTCCAGAAGGGGGATTTAATCCTCCAGAAAAAGAAGTACTTCATTTATTGCAACCATACTTATCTCACACAGAGCAAGAGGATTATGTGATGGCTTTTGTGTTGTGAGTGATTGCGGCGAGACAGTTGCAGACATAATAGACCGGCCGGCTGCTGGGAGTAAAATGGTTGCCGTTGTGGCTTTGCAGCCACCCTTAAGAACAGGAATGTGCCCAGATGGGAAGAAAGTGGGGAAAGTCAACCCACAGTGGGGCAGGAGGATCGCGCATACCAGTCCCAGGCTTAAATCCCTTTTGTCTCCGTGTATTGGAGGCAACGTTGAGTGGTTCGTATGTGCGTGAAGCATGGTCATATTTATGTATACCTAACTGGAGGTGGTGGTAAAGGTCCCACATGTCAAAAAAGATATAGCATTGGAGAAAGTGCTGAAAAGGGCAACTAAAATGATAAAAGCATTGGAACACTTTCCCTATGAAGAAAGGTTGAAGCACTTGGGGCTTTTTACCTTGGAGAAACGATGGCTGAGGGGTGACATGATCGAGGTTTATAAGATTATGCATGGGATAAAGCAGGTAGAGAAAGAAGTCCTTTCCTCCCTTTCTCACAATACAAGAACTCGTGGGCACTCCATGAAATTGCTGAGCAGTTGGTAAGAACAGATAAACGGAAGTACTTCTTCACCCAAAGAGTGATTAACACGTGGAATTCACTGCCACAGGAGGTGGTGGTGGCTACAGGCATGGACAGCTTCAAAAGGGAATTAGATAAACATATGGAGCAGAGGTCCATCAGTGGCTATTAGCCACAAAGTATAGATAGGAACTCTCAGTCTGGGGCAAGTGATGCTCTGTATTCTTGGTGCTTGATGGGGGGGGGCAACAGTGGGAGGGTTTCTGGTGTCCTGGCCCCACTGCTGGACCTCCTGAGGGCACCTGGTGTTTTTGGCCACTGTGTGACAGAGTGTTGGACTGGATGGGCCACTGGCCTGATGCAACATTGGCTTCTCTAATGTTCTTATGTTCATGTGTTGGGGGCTGGTTGCACTCGGCCCAATGTGTATGCATATCTATCAAATGCTACATCCACCCTGTGGAAATGATGATGCAGCAAGAGGTGCCATGTCTTTGGTTGGGGTGGGGGAATTCCCTGCCCTGAACCCTTATTGCCCACCACCACTCCGTGCGGTGGCAGGAAGAAATTTTTTTAAGTGGTGTTGCAGGTGTGATGATGTCACTTCCAGGTTTTACCATAGTCTCCAGCAATCCCTAGAGCAACCTACAATTACTTCTGGGTTTCCCCCAGAAGTGATGTCATCATGCCCATGACGCAGCCCCTCACTGTATCCCTCGGCCTGGCAACCAGTGGGAGACTTGAGGGCAAGGATACAGTGAGGGGCTGCATCATGGGCACGATTACATTACTTCTGGGGAAAACCCAGAAGTAATGCCTGGCAACTCTAGGGATTGCCGGAGACTCTATGGTAAAACCAGACAGTTTCTGGTAATCTCTGGCTGCGGCCACACGGGCCTTAAATGCAGGAGGAAGGGCTATTTCCTCCCGCATTTAAAGGGGCCGACCAGACGGCCCACCCCAAGTCCCGTGCCGAAGCGGGCTCCAATGCGGGTTCCTCCTGCATTTTCCGACCCCGGGAAAATCAAGTATTTTCCTGGGTGTTGCGGGAGGAACCCGCATTGGAGGTATCTGGAGGTATCTGTGAGAGCAGGGCTGTCCAGATAGTCCCGCCGGCCATTTCCCCCCCCCCCCCCTTTTACACTTGGGCGCATGGCCACTCATGCGCCCAAGTGTAAAAGGGGGGGGGGAACCCAACTCACCCAGGCGGCTGGTGGGTCCTTGGCCGCCACCGCCGCTTCTCCCGCTGCTGAGGCCGCCGCCGCCATTCTTGCCGCTGCCACCGCCTCTTCAGCGGCAGCCACTGTTTCCGCCACGGCCGCCGCGGATCCCGCCGACGCCGCGGCCGCCGACGCTGCCGCAGGGGTTGGGATGACATCCCAACCCGTGGTTGAAAAATGCGGTCCCTTTAAATCCGGGAGCCCTCCTGGATTTAAAGGGGCCGTGTGACCGCAGCCTCAGTTTCCCCTGAAAGTGACATCATCACACCTGTGATGCCACTTTAAAAAAATATATTCCCCTTTCACCGGGCTAATTTCCCCCCTACCATCAGCTTGACCTGGTAGCTGTATCATGTGGGTAGGTTGCCATACTGTGGCTAATACTGCAACACATGCACAGCCTGAAAGTCACCTTTGAGCCAAGATGGCTGGTCCTGCTTCTAGGTCTGAAACCCCATTATGCATCAACCATGCTGAGGTTGAGATGGTCTGGCTTTGGTTGGTGTTTTGGAAGCCAGTTAGCTGGGCCACCAAGAGAAGAGGAAAAGGGTACAAAATTCTGGGGCTCCAGGTTTCCCTCAAGTCCAGGGAAATAGGCAAGGCGCTAGTGATGGATTCTTACCCACACATCTGTTCTAACTGAGCATCTTATCTGTGTTCTTCTGAATTAGAGAAAGTACAGAAAGGGTTTTCGTCCCTTGGTAGCTCTGGCCAGCCCAGCCAAGTGGGAATTTTTTGTAATTTATGATGGGAAGGATATTGAGTAAATTAAACAATAGAATATGTACTGCAAACCTGCTGGAGGCCATATCTTCAGCAGTTTTCTCTGCCAGCCAGGGCCTTTCCAAACCTCCAGTATCTCACACCAGAGGTGGGGTGGAGTTTAATGGGATTTGTGATGTGAAGGTAGCGTACTGACAATGTCAGCCTGGGTACATGGCTATGTTGTCACAGTCGCACAATAGGGAATGAATGCTTTCGTGTGCCTGATCTGGATTCATTCCAGACAGGATGCTGAATGGTCTGGGGTTAGGTTTGCCAGCTCTGGCTGGGGAAATTCCTGGAGATTTGTGGAAGGGGAAGTTTGGGGAGGGATTTCACCGAGATTCTAGGGCAGGGGTGGCCAAACTTGCTTAACGTTAAGAGCCACATAGAAGAAATGTCAGATGTTTGAGAGCCATAAGACATGAACAAATATTACACACACGTTTTTATTGGAAAATATGCATATTTACTTTTTATTAACATTAAGTGAGACTGCCAGAAAAAATAGCAGAAGGGTAAAAGTAGATATTGATAATGGTATTTATTTGTCCAATGATATTTATTTGTTTGCTAATGATATTTAGCTTCCCCAGCCACCCTGCCAGGAGCCACACAATATATGTGAAAGAGAAGAAGAAGAAGAAGAGAAGAAGAGATTAGATTTATACCCCGCCCTTCACTCACTTGGAGTCTCAGAGCGGCTTACAAACGCCTTTCCCTTCCCCTCCCCACAACAGACACCCTGTGAGGTAGGTGGGGCTGAGAGAGCTCTTTTGAGAACTATCCTTGAGAGAACAGCTGGTACAGAGCTATGGCTTGCCCAAGGTCATCCAGCCAGGTGCAAGTGGAGGAGTGGGGAATCAAACCCGGTTCTCCCAGATTAGAGTCCGCGCACTTAACCACTACACCAAACTGAGCCACATGCAGGTCCCGAGCCACAGTTTGGCCATCCCTGATCTAGGGCATGCCATCAGGTCTGCCCTCCAACGTTGATATTTTCTCCAGAGGAACTGATCCCTGTTGTGTGGAAGTCAATCACAATCCCAGGAAAACTCCAGGCCCCACCTGGAGGTTGGCAACCCTATAAGGGCTCTAGAACTGGCGCCCTGGGATAGGGGGACTCCCTGGAGGTGAAAATAACTGACATTTCTTACCCCTCTTTCAGGGGCCTCGAAGCAAAGATGAGAGGGACCACTTAATCCGCTTTCTTACAAGTGTTCCGATCCAGATATACAATCCAGATTTGGCAGAGCTCACCAGCAACGCTTTGGGTAGCCTCTCCCAAGATGGGGGGGGGGGGCTGCATGCCTCTCCTCCCCACCCTACCTCCATCTTTCTTTCCTTTGTGTAGGGCACAAAAGAGCTGGGCTTCAAGAGCAGGCTGGAAAGAGATCAGTGCGGTCATGTGTAAAGTTTACAAGACACTGCGGCAAACGTCATTAAAAGTCAGAAGTTCTTCAATCGCACCCATGTCTTCATTTGTAGAGGGAAAGGGAAGGAAGGTCTCCACGGAACAAAGAACAGTATGCTTTAAAAGCCCCCCCCCTTCCCTTTTTTTGGGATACCTGCACACAGCACGCTAGGTGTTTCGAGGCCTAAACAATCTTTTGCTTGTAATGACATTATTTTCCTCTTCCTTTCGAGCTGGGTTATGCAACCTCAGGCACTCCGCTGTTCCGCCAAGGGAGTGAAAAGGTGAAGTGCTCCGATCCAAATGGTTAAGTCAGCTCCAAGCTATTTATAAACTGCGGTCGGACTTTCTAAATACCTGCATGCCTCTGATGTCAGTTTTTGGGTCGAAAGCAAAAAAAGCAAACAGCTTGCAAAGGCAAGGAAGAAATGAAACGGCACTGGGGCATTATTGCCTCAATTAACAACAGCAACCAAAACAAAACAAATCCACCCACCCCCGCAAAAGAAATGGGAAACATAAATAGGAGTGCAGGAGCAAGTGAATGGGGGGGCAATTGTAATCTCTTAATGTCTTAATTGCCTCTGGGAGCCAAGATGTTTGGGACAGACGCCATCTGCTGGACATTGCAGATATTAGTCCAAAAACATCAGAATTAAAAAATCTCTCTCTCTCTCTCTCTCTCTCTCTCTCTCTCTCTCACACACACACACACACACACACACACACACACACACACACGTCACGAACTAAAGCAGATCCACATTTTCTGCCTCAGCAGTATCTAATACAGACAGTCCAGAGATAATATTCACATTCTCTGCAGTAAACATAACTGTGAATGTCAGGCATGGATTCTGTTTTCTGTAGAAAAAGGGTGAGGAGAGCTGAAATCTCTCCTTAATGGCTTCCATGTTGGATAGACCACTGTCTGTTTTGAGAGGTTTCTTTCCAGAATCAGGTTAAATGAGGACTCTTCTGTTTCCTTTCCTGGGTTATGATAGGCACTACACAAGAGAAATGGAGTTCAGGAGGGCCAGGGAAATGGTTGAAGTTCTTTAACACTGTACAGTTTTGCAGTCAAGTGGTCTGAAGATTCTTCCGTTCAATGGTAGCTATGTATCTCTTTCATTTGACTAAGTAAGGCCAGATATTTTTGTTACTATGAAATTACAAGTGCTTATGTTTCTCAAAGTTGTTAATAGTTTACATGCAGATTCACAATGCAGGGTAAAATATGTTGAATATCAAAAAGTAAATATTCCATGACAGTAAAAGATCCATTTCCAATTAGGGATTCCAGCCTCCAGGTGGGACCTGGGGATCCTCCAGAATCACAGTTCATTTCCATACTATAGAGATCGGTTCCCCTGGAGAAAACAGGTGGACTCTACGGCATTATACCCCACTGAAATCCCTCCCCTCCCCAAACCCCATCCTTCTCAGGCTCCAACCCCAAAATCTCCAGGGATTTCCCAACCCAGAGCTTTTTAGCCAAATTGCCTTATTTTATTAATAAATGTGGGGAATTATGAGTATTAAATGGCAAAAAGGCATTAATTATAGGATCATAACCTGTGTTTACAGGAGTTAGTTCCTAGGATCCAGGAACTGCTGAGGCTAGATTGCTAAAGTAATGATTTCTTTACTAAAGGTTTTTCAAGCATACAAACAAAATTCAAGCATTCAAACAGAATACAGGGCTAAGAATACAGATTAGAAAGTATAGAGATGTTTGCACGCGCAGGAAATATTGTTGGCTGGGTGACACTTTACCTGTTCAGCTAGACGCTTGGATCATGCAGCAAAAAATAACACAATAAGGAAGAGGAGAGATTGGATTTATACCCCTCCCTTCACTACCCGAAGGATTCTCAGAGCTACTTACAAACTCCTTTTACTCCCCCTCCCCACAACAGGCACTCTGTGAGGTAGGTGGGGCTGAGAGAGCTCTTTCAAGAACTGTCCTTGAGAGAACAGCTCTGACAGAACTATGGCTTGCCCAAGGTCATCCAGCAGCTGCAAGTGGAGGAGTGGGGAATCAAACCCAGTTCTCCCAGATTAGAGTCTGTGCACTTAACCACTACACCAAACTGGTAAGGAAAGGGATCGTGAGTTGACCAGCAACACTCATGGACTGATTCCAAACCAGCCAAGAATGGAACCAACAAGATAGGGTGGGGGTAGGAGAGGCAAGAGCAAGAGAGAGAACCCAGAAAGGGCTCTCCTTTTATACTTAAAATGTGACCTGAGGCTAACACTCAGGATCACCTGGTCCCCAGGAGATATTAACAAAAACTTAAACTACGAATGGGTCAGAAAAAGGGATTAATAGTTGGGCAATTGTGAACTTAACGTTCGGCAGGGAGTGACATCTCTTTGGGAAGGAGGGTGGACAAAGGAAAGAAAGAAGAGAGCCAGTCAAGTTGCAGGACCAGTGCTCTGGATTAACGACCAGATGCTTGACCGCTGCGTTATCTCGATGGGTGGCAGGAAGACTTGATGGCTCACTATTGTTGTTGCTGGGCACATCCTTTTAGGCTGGAGAGGAATGTGTGTCTTGCCAGGTGAAGTTAACATACAAAAGGGGGGGATGCCTGCATGGTGGAGAAGAGATTCCTTTATGGCGTCTGCTCAAGAACATCTGTCTCATAGCAGAGCATGGCTTCCTTCTCTGGTCTGCTGCTGCATGCGTGCATGGAGGTCAGGGCTGCTGGTCTGCATCCCAGTGCTTGCATGGCTGAGGAGATGCAGGAGCAAGGGGCTTCTTGTAGTCCCCAGGGTCCCTATCTGGCTTGGCACGCTGCTTAGGCACAGAACTCCCCCTGGCTGCAGTGCCTATTCCAAAGTCCAGTATAAGGGCACTTCTCTTGGGAACACAGCTCTGTTCATTGCCCTAACATGCTCTTTTCACAGTTCAGCAAGGCAGTCATATTTAAGAGTCTTTAATAATGCCACCTGAAGTGGCCGCATGACAACAAGCTGGTAAGCCTATCTTTAATAGAGTTCCTGGTAATTCCCACAACTACCATACGTCACTTCCAGGTTTTCCCCGGAAATGACATAGTGGCATAGTCAATGGCACACATAGCACTATGTCCCGGCTCCCAATCCTCCGGCCTGTTGTCAGGCATGGCCTGGCAACCTGAGTAGGCCCAGTGGGCCAGATCCCAGTTTCCCACCTACCCACTTTTGTTCTCCACGAACTGAAACTTCCAAACCCTTTCTGAAGCTGAATTGTTCCCCTAAGACAGCGGTGGGCAAACCGTGGCTCGGGAGCCGCATACGGCTCTTTCACATATATCATGTGGCTCCCGGCAGGGCGGCTGGGGAAGCTAAAGATCATTAGCAAACAAATATCATTGGACAAATTAATATCATTATCAATATCTGCTTTTACCCCTTTTGTTATTAATTTTGGCAGCCTCATTTAATGTTAATAAAAAGCAAATTTGCTTATTTTCCAATAAAAGCAGGTAATATTTGTTCATGTCTTGTGGCTCTCAAACATCTGATGTTTATTCTATGCGGCTCTTACGTTAAGCAAGTTTGGCCACCCCTGTTCTAGGTGGCTCTTACGCTGAGCAAGTTTGCCCACCCCTGCCCTAAGAGCATCGGATTGTCTTTCCCCACTCAGGATTGCTTTCCAGCTTGGAAAGTTGAAAGCATCGAAGGATCACTGCAGCAGGACCAAATGTAGGGATGATCTCATTGTCCGACCTTGAGCAGGAGAAAAATGTGAATTCCAAACTGGAACCCTGGCACGCATACCTGTGGTCTGAGTGAATGAAAGAAAGGGAGCGAGTCAAACGGAGGACTTTAATTTCAAGCTGCTCCAAAGAGGACAATCACCGGGCAGGCATTTATTAAATCAGGCCTGAAATATCTTGTACAGAATGTCAGATGAGAAAGAGACATTTCAATACTATGGTGGCTTTTCTGGTGGGAGTTCCCCCCCCCCCCCAAGGCCAACTCCGTAAACCACTTTTTTTCTTCCCTGGAAGAAATTATGCATAAGGAGAAAAACAAAAAGAAGATAGCAAGCGAGGGGGGGGGGATTACTCTTGGCCCTAATCATCTTTTCTTCCCTGCTTCAGTTCATCAGTGCCGTATAAAAGATTACACTAATCTCTTAAGAACACGAAGGCATTGGAATGTTTTCATTCTCTCTGGGCCTTTTGTCTATGGCCAGGAAGAATTGTGAACAGTTGCTGGCCTGGCTGATATTTTTACCTCGATTGCTTGCATTCCCTTTGCAGGGGAGTAAAGTGTTTTCCAATAAAAGGAATGTTTGCTTCCATCCCTCACCCCTCCCCGACGTAATTGTTAAATTAGTGCTGTCCCCCCTGCTGATCTTAAAGACTAACAACATTTGTGACAGGGGAGGAGCTTTCGTGAGTCACTACTTACTACTTCAGACACAGTGACTCGCGACTCTTCAGGGCAGTGACTCACGAAAGCTCTTCCCCTGCCACAAATTTTGTTAGTCTTTAAGGAGCTAGTGGACTCTTACTCTTTTCTACTGCTACAGACAGACTAACACGGCTGCCCTTCTTCTGCGGTGTTTTGATGAAAAGAGTTATATTTTTAGAGATAGCCCTACAATATGCTATCTGTAGCTGGCCACAGCATGTCATCAATTCTGGTGTCTTACTGCATTTGATTTATGGCAACTTTTGCTTTACGGCACTTGTTTTACAGCAGCTTTTACAGCAGCTTGCAACATGGGCCAGCCAAAGTGGCGTGCGGTCCATTTCAGCCAGTTTGCAACCACCCTCTGAAGTTACTCAGGATCATGCGAGGCTCCAACTCAATTCGGTCATACAGTAGGTTAAAGTTTGGGTCCAGTGGCACCTTTAAGACCAACCAAGTTTTATTCAAGGTATGAGCTTTCACGTGCACGCACACTTCCTCAGATACATTGAAATGGAAGGTAACAGTTCATTGATATATAAAGAGGGTGAACAGTAAAATAGCATACAGCATAATGACGATATTTTAACAGATGCAAAACCTAAACAGTTATAACTAGTGTAATGGTTAAGAGTGGTGGACTCTAATCTTGAGAACTGGGTTTGATTCCCCACTCTTCCACATGCAGCCAGCTGGGTGACCTTGGGTCAGTCACCGTTCTCTCAGAGCTCTCTCAGCCACAGGGTGTTTGCCGCTCTGAGACTCCGAGTGAAGGGCGGGTTATAAATCCAACTTTTCTTCTTCCTTCTCTTCCTCTTCTTTTTGTTTGGATTTAATTAGGAAAACACAGTAAATATGTCACAATAGAAGACTGATTGTGTAAAAGTATCCTTTTTACTTTTGTTACACCCCATTTGTCTCCTCTCAAGCATGGAGGTAATTAACAGTGACCTTTTCTTTCTGGTGAGGTGAATGGTTGAGCAGTGTATGGCTCCTCTGTCACCAGATCGGAGAAATAAATTCCAATGCATTATATTACAATCGCTATTCCAATAGACTACTAAAAAAGAAATTCACTTAAATTCAGATGTATAGCGCTTCTTTGTGAGAATACATATGTAAGGACTGAATGAGTTTAGCATATGTAATGAGATAAGAAACCAATATCCCTGTTGAGTCCTGCCCACCTGGATACAGTAGGTAAGTTGGGGGGGGGGGGGATTATTAAGTTTAGCCTGGATCTAGTCTAGTAAATGGGAGGGAGGCTGCTAAATATTTTTATGATTAAGCACAGAAATAAAAATCCACCCTGTTGGTCTCACAATCCAATATGCACTATATGGTTCCTTAGTGTTCATGCCCCAGTTTGTACACACATGTGCACTACAAATGAGAATAGGCAAGATACTCCCCAGGGGCCCCCCTCACCAGTGACACAGTGACATCTCAGGCAGCACAACGGCATCACTTCCGGTGAGACCTGGAAGTGATGTCATCACCTGGAGGCAAAGCTCAAGCATTGACCCAAAATTTCTGCTCCTGCACCAGTCCCATGTATGCACCACTCTACATAATGGAATACTAGCATATCCATTTAAATTTGAGTCCAGTAGCACCTTAAGAGACCCACAAGATTTTCAGGGTATAAACTTTTGATAGTGAAAACTCCCTTTATCAGACAAGAAAGACAACAATGTGTCTGACAAAAGGGAGCTTTGACTCTCGAAAGCTTCTACCCTGAAAATCTTGTTTGTCTCTAAAGTGCCTCTGGACTCAAATCTAACTGCTCTGCTATAGACCAACATGGCTACTCCCTAGGGCTGCCACATCCCCTGGGAGGGTGGAGGTTCCCCCGCTAAAAGGGCCCCCAATCCACCAGTCTGAATCCAGCCGGTGGGGGAAACCCCACCCCTGAAGTGGCCAGATCGGGCCGACGTGCCCAGCGCGATGACGTCACCCTGAAGTGACGTCATCACGCTGGGCATGTCACTGGGTGACACTCTAGCAATCACCCTGAAAACTAGAGTTTACAGGGTGATTGCTAGAGCGTCACCCGGTGACGTGTCCAGCATGATGACGTCACTTCCGGGTGATGTCATCGTGGTGCACGCATGCTATGCACGCACATGAATGTTCCCAAATGGGACCGCTGCTCCCCTGCTGTAAATAGTAAGTCACTTGGCAACCCTCCCCACTACTCCCTGAAACTATCGGCACTTTCACACATGCGCCCTATATCCATTTAGGAGTCTCTTCCTTTCAAGTGAACAAGACCCAGGACACATCTCATCTTTGCCACAGAGATGAATGGCTTCTTCACACATGCAGGGAAAGGCCATGGCTCAGTGGAAGCACATCTGTTTGGCACATCGAAGTTCCCAGGTTCAATCCCTGTCATCTCCATTTAGAAGGATCAGGTAGTGAATGGTGAGTAAGATCTCCTCCTGAGACCTTGGAGGCTATGGCCTGTCAGAGTAGGCAATACTGACCTTGATAGACCAATGGTCTGACTCCATATAAGGCCACTTCATGTGTCCGCATGATTCATAGAAATGCATGCCACATGATCTGACCTTTTACATAGTGAACTTCACCCGCCCTGCTCTGTGTGAATGCAAGATGGGGGTCTCACCACATGATGATGAAACATCATGTGACAGGTGTTTACGCAAGCTACAGTGTGATCACCACAGCAGTGCTGGTTCCAGTGGAACACGTGATGTGTCACTTGGGCCCTGGGAACCAAGCCATAGCCCAGACTTCTTTCCAAGTGGGACTTCAAAGGAAAGAATGAAAAGTCAGTGATTCTTCTCTCATAACCAGTGCACTTCTGTTACCCCAAGTGACTGTGCTGTATCTTAGTCTCTGTGCCTTTTAGCACAGAGCCAGTTTGGTGTAGTGGTTAAGTGTGCGGACTCTAATCTGGGAGAACTGGGTTTGATTCCCCACTCCTCCACTTGCACCTGGCTGGATGACCTTGGGCAAGCCATAGCTCTGTACCAGCTGTTCCCTCAAGGACAGCTTGGGAAAGAGCTCCCTCAGCCCCACCTACCTCACAGGGTGTCTGTTGTGGGGAGGGGAAGGGAAAAGGAGTTTGTAAGCCGCTCTGAGACTCCCTTGGGGAGCGGAGGGCGGGGTATAAATCCAATCTCTTCTTCTTCTTCTTCATTAGGGGATGTATAAATTGAATCAGAACTATCCTACAGCTCCGAAACCTATTTTAATCTACTCCTTCCTGAAGGAAGTAATTTCCTGGGAAATTAGGCCATACCCCTTTTTAGCATACCACAGGCTCTTTGTAGCCAATGGAAGCTGGACGTGGAGGGGGGATCACCAATGTAGGGTTTTTATATGTTTGTCTCACCCCCTCCTCTAAGGAAGAACAATGTACATAGGGCCACACCTCTTTTTTAGCCACACAGTTCTGAGATAAGTAACAATGAAGGATAATGATTGGTCCAAAATCTCCTGAGGAGTATCTTGGCTGAACAGATATTGGAATTTGCCTTTTCCCAAGTCTTTGTCTGGCACTCTAACCACTATGCTCGTCATCTTGAAAAAATCTGCCATGGCCTCAGGGGAAATCTTGTGTAAAGAGCACTGGGCACATTGCATGAGTGGAGTTTGGGCGCTACCAATGGGGGTGGTGGTGAAAGGAAGCCGCCCCCACAAATAAATAAGTAAATCCAGACTCTTTTCTATTTTACAAGCAAGCTCTCACACTTTAAGAATAGAAGCTGTTTAAACAAACTTTAAAAAAAACCTCATGGGCAGAGTGAATTAGTGCTCCTGGAGAAGCAGTGTATCTGCTAACTCCGCCCTGGCCACAGCCTTGCTGTGGAAGCCCTTCTGGAAAGGGGACCTCCACATTGGTAAGCCAGTCCTTTCCTAAGCAGCATATTAATTTCAGATAAGGACTTGCAATCTGCGTTTGCAGGAAAGCATTGCAAGCTTGTTGAGTGGTCTTCAGTGAAAGAACCAATAACGGAGAACAAGCTTCAGAGCTATTGCTACCAATCTCCCTGTGGCAATCATCCCAAGAAGTCCTACCTCTCCTGCAGGACTCTGAACCCATCCTTGTGGTTTTGACCTCATGCAAATCCAAGGGATTGCCAGCCAATGAGAGCCCATGGGGCTGCACTGGATATGAGGGGTCATAAGAAGCCAATGTTGAATCAGGCCCATGGCCCATCCAGTCCAACACTCAGTCACACAGTGGCCAGAAATACCAGGTGCCCTCAGGAGGTCCAGCAGTGGGGCCAGGACACTAGAAGCTCTCCCACTGTTGCCCCCCCCAAGCACCAAGAATACAGGGCATCACTTGCCCCAGAGTTCCTATCTATAACTTGTGGCTAATAGCCACTGATGGATCTCTGCTCCATATGTTTATCCAATTCCCTCTTGAAGCCGTCCATGCTTGTAGCCGCCGCCACCTCCTGTGGCAGTGAATTCCATGTGTTAATCACTCTTTGGGTGAAGAAGTACTTCCTTTTATCTGTTCTAACCGACTGCTCAGCAATTTCATGGAGCGCCCATGAATTCTTGTATTGTGAGAAAGGAAGAAAAGTACCTCTTTCTTTACCTGCTCTAATCCATGCATAATCTTATAAACTTCAATCATGTCACCCCTCAACCATCGTTTCTCCAAGCTAAAGAGCCCCAAGCGCTTTAACCTTTCTTCACAGGGAAAGTGTTCCAACCCTTTTATCATTCTAGTTGCCCTCCTCTGCACTTTTTCCAGTGCTATAATATCCTTTTTGAGGTATGGCGACCAGAACTGTACACAGTACTCCAAATGAGGTCACACCATCGATTTATACAGGGTCATTATGATACTGGCTGATCTGTTTTCAATTCCCCTCCTAATAACCCCCAGCATAGCGTTGGCCTTTTTCATTGCAGTCACACACTGTCTCGACATTTTCATTGAGTTTTCTACTGTGACTCCAAGATCTCTCTTGGTCAGTCTCTGCCAGTTCGGACCCCATCAATGTGTATTTATAGTTAGGATTTTTGGCTCCAATGTGCATCACCTTGCACTTGGCCACATCAAACCCCATTTGCCATGTTGATGCCCACTCGCCCATCCTCAACAGATCCCTTTGGAGTGCACCCAAGAAAGCATTGGTTTTAAAAAGGGAAGGAACCCCCCCCCCCCCCCCCGAATTGTGGCTCTGGATAACAGCGTCAGTTTAGCTAGGATTTTTCATTTGGCTTTTAGGTAGGCTTTAGATAGGCTTAGGGAGAAAAGCTTATTTTTAGGTAATTAATAAGCACCCTGCCCTGACCTGAATAGCCCAAGCTAGGCCCATCTCGTCAGATCGGAAGCTAAGCAAGGTCAGCCCTGGTTAGCATTTGGATGGGAGACCATGAAGGGTCATGACAGATGTCTCTGAACCTCTCTTGTCTTGACAACCCCACAGGGTCGCCATAAACCATCTGTGATTTGACAGCAATATAAATAAATAAATAAGCACCCTGGTAAAAACCAGAAGCACCAAATCTACCTGGGCTGCTTCAAAGAACCAGAGACTGTGGGGTGAAAGGGGAAACAGGCACCTTTGAGGGAACCTGCTTCTGGGTGACCAGGTCTAGTAAACCTCCTAACTGGAGGAATATGTTCCAGGGAAAGGGCGAAAAATCTCATGTCAGTGTTTATTTATTGTAGATTGGCCCAGTTACAAACGATTTCATCCCTTGGGGAAAAGGTTTGTAACTGCTGGATCGCAGTTGAGAGTCATTTTTCCCCATTTAAGCTGAAACTTTCCACACGTAACACTGTCTTTTCTGTCCCACGTCTTTTCTGTGCAGTCGAATATTTAGTGAAGAGGGACTGAATTTGCATCATAAGTGCATCCAGTATTATTATAAGACTGTCTAAAGAAGATACCTGTGGGGGACACACGGTTTACACACCACCAACACTTCATCATGAACTCGTATCACCCGTTCTCATGAATTAGAGTGGTTGACGATTCAAAGTTAAGAAGAAGCTAGTGTGAGGAAAAAGCCATTTTAGAAAGGTTCCAGGCAACTACAGAGGACCCTGAAGGGATTTAAAACAACATAATCCTAAACATAATAAAGCCTTAAGCCTTGAGTATAGTTGCCTCAGAGTTTCATCTTACTCAGCCTCTTCCCATAACCACCACACTCCTCCTGTATGATCAACCACATGAGAGTTGTGGGGGTGTCCTAAGGTGCCCACCGAGGTCTAGTGTGGCCTCGTTGGTACCTCATATGAATAGAAAGTATACCGTAGAGAGTGTCCCAGGCTCTTATGCAATCTGTACAGAATCTCCATGGAAGTTATCCAAGGATTTGTAGGCTGATGTCAAAAAAGTTCCTTGAGGGTAGGATACAGGGGAAAATCCACTTCAGAAAGGTCTCAGAGACAAGTATGTGTTGTTAGTTGTGGTTTGTTATGAAACATGAGTAAGGAAACCACATTATTAGTAGAGGTGAGCACCGCATAAAACCATTTGTACTAGCGTTTCTAGGAACTGTGGTTGGCAACTCCAGGTATGGACATTCCTGGAAATATGGAGGCAAAGTCCAGGAAGGGTTCTCAGCAGGGATGTGATGCCATAGTGTCCATCCTCTGAAGCAGCCATTTTCTTCAGGGACATCAAACTCTGATCTGTAGTTTGGATCTGAGTTTGACTACTTTAAAAGACTGTGTTAAGAACATAAGATGAGCCCTGCTGGTTCAGACCAGTGGTCCATCAGGTCCAGCATCCTGTCTCACACAGTGGCCAACCAGTTCCTCTGGTTGGTCAACAACAAGGCATAGAGGCTGAGGCCTTCCCCTGGTGTTGCCTCCTGGCTCTGGGATTCTGAGCCTTAGTGCTTCTGAATGTGGAGGTTCCCCTCAGCCAACATGGCTAGTAGCCACTGATAGACTTATCCTCCATGAATCTATCTAATCCCCTTTTAAAGCTGTTTATTCCTGTGGCCATCACAACATCCTCTGGCAGCATATTCCAGATTTTAAGCACTTTCTGTGTAAAGTAGTATTTTCTTTTGTCTATATTGTATTTGAATGGGTGTAATTTATTTCATTGTGGGTGTTTAGAAGATTACCCCCATTAGGGAGCGGGTGGTCTATTGCTGGTGGAGCTGGATTTATGTGCAAGCTAAGTAAACTACAGTTTAGGGCCTCAAATTATGAGGAGCCTTAAAATAAAATTTAAAAACCTAAATTTCAAATTTTACATAATTTGTTATACAATAAAGGAGACACAGAAAACAGACTCTGAAACAGACATTTATCATGATTTATTAGAATAGTACACTTTTTTGATAGTGCTATGGGACCTCTTAAACTTGGCGTTGTTTAATCTAACCCTGGTTGCTGAGCTGACTAGACCTCCTTTATGCCAAAAGAATATGTAGGAGTAGACACAGGATTGCCAGCTCTGAGTTGGGAAATACTTGGAGGTTTGGGGGGTGGAGCCTGAGGAGGGGGTTTGGGGAGGGGAGGGACCTGACCAGGGTATAATGCCACAGAGTCCACCCTCCAAAGCAGCCATTTTTTCTGAGGAAGCTGATCTTGGTCTGTCTGGAGATCAATTATAGAAGCAGGAGATCTCCAGGTGCTACCTGGTGGTTAGCAACCATAAATAGACAGAGGAAAGAAAGATGGAAGAGTACGTAGAGCAGAGGGTGTAAGAAAGACAGAAGAATAAATCTTTAGAGATATAAAGCCTGTCTTATGTTTCTTCCTTGTCTGCCTCAAGCCCCAAACCTATATTCATGGGGTTTTCTTTTAATGACTGGGGGAAGGAGGCCCAGTGTCTGAGCGTGTTGGGGCACTTCTGAACTGTGACGTTCTGGTGTTTCAGGTGATGTGTTACGACATCTCTTTCTCCTCGCCTTCATTGCTAAGCAAAGGACAGTTGTTTTGCCGCCAAAAGTACCTCAGCTCTTAATCAGACTTTTACACACACACATACACACACCTGTGAAGAAACAAAAGGGAAAAGAGATAATGAATGTATAACATTGTTAGGCTACCCTTTCAAATTGGGTGGGATTTGCTGGGGATTCCTCTGCACTTGTTCTTTCAAAAAAAAGCAAACAAAACCCACAACCCTTTACTTGTCTAGCATTGCAGTTTTTGACTTTTGCTGTTTTTCTTTTGTCGTCAAGTCACAGCTGACTTATGGTGACCCCGTGGGGTTTTCAAGGCAAGAGGCGTTCAGAGGTGGATTGCCATTGCCGGCCTCCACAACCCTGGTATTCCTTGGAGGTCTCCCTTTCAAATACTGGCCAGGGCTGACCTTGCTTAGCTTCTGAGGTCTGACCAGATCAGGCTAGCCTGGGGCTATCTAGGTCAGGATCTTTCCTGCCTTTCATTATTTAACTTGTACTGAAACATGGTTTGGATACCAGTGAACAAATCTGAGGGGATATGTCAGGATCACTTATGGTTGCCAACCTCCAGGTGGGGCCTAGAGTTCTCCTAGAATTACAACTGATGTCCAGACTGCAGAGATCAGTTCCCCTGGAGAAAATGGCTTCTTTGGAGAGTGGACTCTGTGATGTTATATCCTGTAGAGCTCCCTCTCAAGGCTCCAACCACAAATCTTCAGGAATTTCACACCCTGGATCTGGCAACCAATCACTGTGTTCCCAATGTGACCTGTGTATGTTCTCCAGACCTTCTGTACAGAGCCTTTGTGTGTTTACTTTGTCCGCACTTAAACTGTGCTTGCAATCTGTACCCTGCATTTTGGGAACCAGATCATAGAGAGGGAGAGACATACAAGTGGCATGCCTACAGACATGCACTATAGTCTTCCCCCAATAGAAAAAGTTTCTGAATGAAGGAATCCTCCATTGAGGGGAAACTTAGTGGAAAGAATAATTGGAGCCAACCCACTGATTTTATACCACATTGCTTCCCCCAAAAGAATCCTGGGAAATGTAGTTCAATGAGATACTTAGCATTTTCTGTTAGAGATTCCTCCCTAACCCCTACCCTTCCTCACAGAACTACAATTCCCAGGCTCCCTGTGGTAAAGGGAATTACTGTTGAATTCTGTACCGTGCATATGCCCTCTGCAACTTTGAAGTGAATTGCAGAATGTGGGGAGAAATAACCATTTTGTTAGTGATTCCAGTTGCACATGGCTCATAAGATCCATACTTGGCAGCACTTGCCCAGAAAAAAAACATTTCAAGTCATTTGCCCGTAGAAACGCATGGTGGGCATTTTCGAAAAAGGCCGTGCCGTTTGTGTGCATGTGGGCACTCTATACCGCAGACAGGAAATATGCCAGACTGCCCCAGCAGGAGGCTGCACTGAGCACGTGCAGGAAGGAACAAGGCCCTGCTTAATGATTAATCATCACTGTCAACCTTTGTTCTTGTTAAAGCCTGGATTGTTGGACGAGGCTGGTAATGAGGCCGCTGCTGCGTTTTCTGCGGCTGTGAGGTTGCTGGCGCTGAGCCGCTGCCCAGAGGAAGGATGTGCTTCTCTCTGGAGTCCTGTTTCAGGAGCCAGAGGGGAAGCATTGTTCTCACACCTGCCAGTGGCCCTACAGAGTGGCTCCACTGCCTGTGAGCTGCAGGAGGAAGGGTGCTCTTTTGATGGTTTGTTGGGTTGGGGCTTTAGTGTGATTTTTTGGTAAGGGGAAATCATGTATGTGGTAATAGGCCAAGCTTGAAACACTGGGGTCTTTTCCTGGGGGACATTTTAGAGTCATCTTGCAATTTAGGGTTAGTCTGTGAACATATGACGCTGTCTCATATGGGATTCATATCACTGGTACATATGGCATAGGACTAGGGTTGCCAGACCCTCCCCCCCCCAGTGAAGGCGGGGGTCCCCTGTTGCCAGGTTCCACCTCACCGCCACCGATCAGCTGGCGGGGGGGGGGGACTTACCCTGAAAAGGAGAGAGAACCATCCAATGTGCAGCAATGTGATATGTCACTGGCCATGTGACACGGAAGTGACGTAATCACATCCAGGACATCAGGGTCAATACTCTGGTATTTAGGCAAAAACTCTATGGTAGAAGCCAACTTTACCATAGAGTTTTGCCCAAATACCAGAGTGCCGGCCCAACATCACGGACATGATTGACATCATTTCTGGGTCACATTGGCAGTGACATAGACAAGTTGCTGTACGCCAGCTGGGCCTCCCTGCTGCTCCCAGTAAGTTCCCCCCTATCTCCCACCAGTTGCCAGGAGGGACCTGGCAACCCTGCTTAGGACTGGCTGGCTGTAACTCTCCAGGGTCTTAGGCAAAAGAAAGTGTTTCCCAATACCTGGAAACTTTTAACTGGAGATGCTGGGGATCAAACCAAGTAAGGTGTTCATCTGCTACCTGAGGTTCTTAAAGAGGAAATGTTGGGGACTGAATCTAGTGCCTTTTGCGTGCAAAACAGGTGCTCTGCCACTGAGCCACCACAACCCCTCTGATTCTCTGGAAAGCACACCTGTCTGCAAAGATTGTTGTAGGTGGAAAGTACCATCAAATCATAGCCATGTTACGGCAACCACATTCGGTTATCAAGGCAAGAGATAAACAAAGGTGGTTTATCATTGCTTGTCTCTGAGTCGCTACCCTGGACTTCCTGGGTGGTCGCCCATCCCAGTACTATGTGCAGCTGCCTAGAGGGAGAGGGGCAGGCAGTAAAAACCTGCCACTTGCTCTTAAGTTGGAGAAAGGAGGAAGATAGATGGAGGGGATCCATCTTCTCAAAGGATCTAAAAAAAATCTGGAGGTATATCTGACTCTCAGGCCAGATAAAATTGGTTTTATCCGAGTTTTAAAATGGATTTTACCCTGTGGACAGATAAAATTGGTTTTAGGGTCACATGTGGCCGGCCGCGATCATCTCTAGATAGGTGTGATCAAGTCGTGCAGGAAAGACTAGAAACTACCTTGCTTCATCGTATTCAGAGTTGTTACCGATGTTCAAAATGTATTCAATATCTACCTTAAGCTGCTCTTGTTTGTCTTGAAATATCCCTTTCAGGAACAGAAAATATCAGGGAGGGGGCTTTTGAAAAGATGAAAGAACTCACGTTCATCATCTTCCACTTGCAAAATGGGTGTGGTGCCATTCATTTTTTTGTTCATCCATATAGTTAGGGGAGGGTAAAAAGTCACACAGTAGGTGTCAAGTTTGGATGTTATCCTGCTTGCACGGAAAACAGAAGTGTGGCTCCATATTTTCTGAGCAAGAGAAAAAGGGTTTTAACCGTGCAGAAGCGAGTCGGGGAACTTCTTGATTGTCCATGCAAAGGGAAATCAAACGAGTCCCATTGCTGGATGGTAAACGGGCCATGTTGAAGCCAGGACGACACTCGAACATGGAATGCAGAGTCAATCAATTGTAACCCAACTTTCTAAAAGCTTTCAGAGGGATGCCGGCATGCTGAAAATCTCAGCCAATGAGGTTTTCTTCTTTTGTAGTCTAAAATAATCTCAGTGTCAGGCCCTCAGCTTTCCACTTCTTTAGCTGTACAGTCTTTGGGCACCACATTTTTGTTGCCTGTAGCAGTTATTCACAACTGTTTTAGTTCACCCAGACTGGGAAATCCAGTTGCGAAAGATGATGCTTGAGCTGACGACAGGGTCCTGTAATGCTGTGTTTTGCTTTAAAAAAACACAACAACCCTGAAATGAATGGCCATCTCATGTGCAAGGGACAAAATAAAGGGATGCAGTTGGGGACACTTTGAGAGAGGGGCTCAGAACATGTTCTCTCCTGCTGGTAATCTTAAAGGGTAAAGTGTGCCATTGTGTCTCAACTGACCCAGAGCAACCCCATGAAATTCCACCTTTCAAGTCAACAGATGAGCAGTGGTGGTTTGTGTTAGGACTTTTGTCCAATAATCAGAAAAATCAGAGTAATGAATCTTGCTTTTCTGGAAAGAAGAGATTGCTTCTTTTAGTTTAAAAGAAGTTTATTACTAAAGGGAAAAGGTAAACGGGATTAGCTACAAATAAACAAAACATGCTTTCTAAGGAGCTGCATTGTGCTCCGTCTTCACACTAAGACATACTGATAGAGAGTGAGAGATTGTAATGGAGGATCTCTCCTTCTTCTTGACCCCTGAAAGGAAACACCTGATATCATTGACCAATTAGCAAGACAGTACACCTTTAGTTTTCCCGGGTCTACAGTCAATTGGCCAGCTGCCAGGTATTGCTTCCAGGCTAACATAGGTAAACAAACAAGTTGCATAGTTAACCCTATAATGACTGAATTTCTCAGGCCTTGCATTACATGCTCATTTCTCCAACAGTTTGCCGTTGCCTTCCTCTACATAACAGCCCCAATTGTCCTTGGTGGTTTCCCATCCAAGTACTGACGCTGCTTAGCTTCCGAGCTCTAATAAGATTGGGCTGGGCTGGGCTATTAGGACTGCTACGCCGATGGTCTTAACCACTGAAAATCAAGCTTCTTCTGGCAACAGAGTTCCGTTTTTTTAGGGGCACAACCAGATGTGACAGTGTTCCTGTATTGGACCCACTGTTTTAGTTTCTAACAGGTGATTTTAAAAAGCTGCAAGGGACTGATCCCGATCAGGCTGGCAGCGTGGTGGGATCTGGCACTCTTCTCCTCCCCATACCTTTTAGGGAGCTGAAACAGCTGCCAGGTACATTTCGGCCTTTGAAAAGATGGGGGAGGATGAGTACTTGGTCCCACTGTGCTGCAGGCCCAGTCAGGATCTGGCCCTTGTGACTTTTTAGAATCCAATGTATTTGAAAAAGTGTGCGTGCACATGAAAGCCCACAGCTTGAATAAACCTTTGTTGGTCTTAAAGGTGCCACTGGGCTCTAAATTTGTTCTACTGCTTGACTGGGTCAATATGTGTTCAAGTCGGGAAAAAGAGATTGAGTTTCACTCTCAATGACTGTGCTATGGAGCAGATGGTTACAGAACCGACCAGGGGAGAGGCGATCCTGGATTTGGTCCTAAGTAATGCCCAAGACCTGGTGAGAGATGTTAAAGTGATTGCACCGCTTGGGAACAGTGACCATAATGTTATTGAGTTCAACATTTGTATAAATAGGGAGTTGCCCAAAAAGACTGACACAACCACTTTTAACTTTAAAAGGGGTAACTTCTCTGATATGAGGGGTTATGTGAGGAGAAAACTGAAAGGAAAAGTAGAAAGGGTCAAAACCATTGGGGAAGCTTGGAGATTATTTAAAATTACAATCCTAGAGGCTCAGAGAAAATATATACCGCGGGGGAAAGGCACAAATAGGTTTAGAAAAAAGCCTGCATGGTTAACAAAGAAAGTAATGGAAGCTGTAAAAGGTAAGAAGGATTCCTTTAAGCGGTGGAAAGCTAGTCTCAGTGAGGCTGATAAAAGGGAACACAGGCTGTGGCAAATAAAATGCAAGTCTGTGATCAGGCAGGCACAAAGGGAATATGAGGAGCATATCGTAAAAAACATAAAGACCAACAATAAAACTTTCTTCAAATACATTAGAAGTAGGAAACCAGCCAGGGAAGCAGTGGGGCCCTTGGATGACAAGGGGTAAAAGGTGTAGTGAAGGATGATAGGGAAATGGCTGAGAAGCTGAATGCATTTTTGGCCTCTGTCTTCACTGTGGAAGATGAGAAGTGCCTGCCCATTCCAGAACTACTGATTTCGGGAGGGGTGTTGAAAGACCTGAGTCAGATTGAGGTGACAAGAGAGGAGATCCTACGACTGATAGACAACTTAAAAACAAATAAATCACCAGGCCTGGATGGCATACATCTGAGAGTTCTGAAAGAACTCAAATGTGAACTTGTGGATCTCCTGACAAAAATATCTAATCTTTCCTTAAAATCTGCCTCCATTTCTGAGGACTGGAAGGTAGCGAATGTCACTCCTATCTTTAAGAAGGGTTACAGAGGAGATCTAGGAAATTACAGGCCAGTCAGTCTGATGTCGATACTGGGTAAGTTGGTGGAAACTATTATTAAGGAAAAAATTAGTAGGCACATTGATGAACAAAATCTATTGAGGAAGACTCAGCATGGGTTCTGTAAGGGAAGATCTTGTCTCACTAACCTGTTAGTGTTCTTTGAGGAAGTAAACAAACATGTGGGCAAGAGGGACCCAATAGATGTTGTTTACCTTGACTTCCAGAAAGCTTTTGATAAAGTTCCTCATCAAAGGCTCCTAAGTAAGCTCAATAGTCATGGGATAAAAGGACAAGTCCTTTTGTGGATCGAAAACAGGCTAATTAAAAGGAAACAGAGAGAGTATAAATGGGCAATTTTCTCAGTGGAGGGAGGTAAGCAGTGGGGTACCGCAGGGATCAGTACTCGGTCCGATGCTTTTTAACTTGTTTATTAATGATTTGGAGTTGGGAGTAAGCAATGAAGTGGCTAAATTTGCAGATGACACAAAGTTGTTCAGGGTGGTGAGGACCAGGGAGGATTGTGAGGCTCTGTCAAGGATGGGCGAGTGGGCATCAACATGGCAAATGGGGTTTAATGTTGCTAAATGCAAAGTGATGCACATTGGAGCCAAAAATCCTAACTATAAATACACATTGATGGGGTCCGAACTGGCGGAGACTGACCAAGAGAGAGATCTTGGAGTCATAGTAGATAACTTAATGAAAATGTCAAGACAGTGTGTGACTGCAATGAAAAAAGGCCAATGCTATGCTGGGGGTTATTAGGAAGGGAATTGAAAACAAATCAGCCAGTATCATAATGCCCCTGTATAAATCAATGGTGCGACCTCATTTGGAGTACTGTGTGCAGTTCTGGTCACCACACCTCAAAAAAGATATTATAGCATTGGAGAAAGTGCAGAAAAGGGCAACTAGAATGATAAAAGGGTTGGAACACTTTCCCTATGAAGAAAGATTGAAGCGCTTGGGGCTCTTTAGCTTGGAGAAACAATGGCTGAGGGGTGACATGATCGAGGTTTATAAGATTCTGCATGGGATAGAGCAGGTAGAGAACAAAGTCCTTTTCTCCCTTTCTCACAATACAAGATACTCGTGGGCACTCCATGAAATTGCTGAGCAGTCTGGTTAGAACAGATAAAAGGAAGTACTTCTTCACCAAAAGAGTGATTAATACGTGGAATTCACTGCCACAGGAGGTGGTGGCCACTACAAGCATGGACGGCTTCAAGAGGGAATTAGATAAACATACGGAGCAGAGGTCCATCAGTGGCTATTAGCCACAAAGTATAGTTAGGAATTCTCAGTCTGGGGCAAGTGATGCTCTGTATTCTTGGTGTTTGGGGAGGGTAACAGTGGGAGGGCTTCCTGCCCCCACTGCTGGACCCCCTGAGGGCACCTGGTGTTTTTGGCCACTGTGTGACAGAGTGTTGGACTGGATGGGCCACTGGCCTGATCCAACATTGGCTTCTCTTATGTTCTTATATTTCAGACCAACATGGCTGACTAACTGGATCTAAAATCTCCTGTTAGGCACTTAAATGGCAGCCCTGTCCCCAGATCCAGTCCAGGCATGGCATCACATCTAGTTACGTCCTTAGTTACACATGGAAGTAGGAAGGAATTTTGGAGAATATGATGGGATGTTGGAACCCTCTGTGTCTACACACACAAACACACACACACACAAACACACACACACGTAATAGCCTGAATGGTGCAGTGGTTTGAGGGATGGATCTGGACCAGGAATTTGTTTGTTTTTATTCACTTAATTTGTGCCATTTTTCTCCCAAAGTAGCTTCCCTTGTTTTCTTCTCCATTTTATCCTAACAACAGTCCTGTGAGGCAGGTTAGGCTGACAGAGTAACGCACTCAAGGTCACCCAGGGAGCTTCCATGGTAGAGTGGGGATTCGAACCCAGGTCTTCCAGAGTGTAGTCCTAGGCACTAATGACTGGTTGCCAAATAACCCAGAGTTCTTTTTCTAGGAGGAACTCCTTTGCGTATTACGCAACACGCCCCTAATGTAGCCAATCCTCCAAGACCTTACAGAGCTACTGTAAGCTCTTGAAGGTTTGGCTACATTAGGGGTGTGTCGCCTAATATGCAAAGGAGTTCCTCCTAGAAAAAGAGCCCTGCTGATAATTAAGACCATAAGAACATAAGAGAAGCCAATGTTGGATCAGGCCAATGGCTCATCCAGTCCAACACTCTGTGTCACACAGTGGCCAAAATCCAGGTGCCCTCAGGAGGTCCACCGGTGGGGCCAGGTTCTGTCCCCTGACATCTCCAGTTAACGGATCTGTGGTGGCAGATGCAGAAAAGCTGCTTTCCCTGCTTGTGAGTCCCTGCCAGTCAGAGTAGACAGTACTGAACTAGTTGACCCAGCAGACTGACTTGGTATAAAGTAGGTTTGTGTGTTCCATCTCCTTCATCCAATTCTTTCAAAGTCCACTTGACCAGAGTTCTCGTACCCAGCCTAGGTGCACATTCCCTTTCAAGCCCCAGTTAGAGAGCCAGTTTGGTGTAGTGGTTAAGAGCGACGGACCCTAATCTGGGAGGACTGGGTTTGACTCCCCACTGCTCTGCATGCAGCTGCTGGGTGACTTTGGGCAAGCCCCAGTTCTCTCAGAGCTGTTCTCTCAAGAGCAGTTCTCAAAGAGTTCTCTCAGCCCCACCTACCTCATGGAGTGTCTGTTGTGGGGAAAGGAAGGGATTGTAAACCGCTCTGAGCGAAGGGCGGGGTATAAATCTAATCTCTTCTCTTAGAATATCAGGGTTTTCCATTACAACCACCAGGCAGGCCTGGCCTTTTCCCAAAATATCCTTTGCTTGCTTTTTCCACCAGTGGGCACTGGTTTAGCTACATTACCCGCTTTACTTCCTACTCCCCTCCCCTGGAATAAATGCAAATCACTGAAGTGGGCGAGATATCCTAATTTTTCATAGAGCTTCAGGTGACTGAAAAGATGGGTTAGTTTTCTGATGTCTGTACCTGTGGATCTTTTCCAGGCTTTTTATTTTCCCCCGCTCATCTTTTTCAGGACCAACACTCTGTTGTAGGCCAGAGTACAGAGCCGAGTCCAGGATCGGGTACTTGCTCCAATCCAAACACTGGAAGCAGTTTCATGAACTCACCTCAGCAGGCACTGTTGAATCAGCAACTGAAACAACAGCTCCTTCTGCATCAGCAGCAACAACAGCAGCAGCAGCAGCAGCAGCAGATACTAACAGAAGCAGTAAGTGTTTCTTTTTTCTTGTTTTATATATAAACTCAACTTCATTGGATGCAAAGCTAGACAGCCAGTGTAGAGTAGTGGTTAGAGGCTGGGGGATGGGGTGGGACCTGGGTTCAACTGGGGGACATTGGGCTATGTTCTCTCTCTCTCTCCCTCTCTCTCTCTCTTTCAGTCTAGCCTACCTCACAGGGTTGTTGTGAAGATGAAATGGACAGCTCTGGAAAGGGCTCTCTCAGCCCCACCTACCTCACACGGTGTCTGTTGTGGGGAGGGGAAGGGAAAGGAGTTTGTAAGCCGCTCTGAGACTCCAAGTGAATGCAGGGTGGGATATAAATCCAGTGTCTTCTCTTCTTCTTCTAGTGTCCTGGCCCCACTGGTGGACGTCCTGAGGGCACCTGGTGTTTTTGGCCACAGTGTGTGTTGGACTGGATAGGCCACTGGCCTGATCCAACATTGGCTTCTCTCATGTTCTTATGTCGTCTGCTACGAATGGCGGAAGTTCTCTAAGGTCTCCGCCTGGGGGTCTCTCCCAGCTGCTTGGGACACGTTTGGGCCGGAAATCGTGCCTGGAGCCTTCTGTGTGCTGGGCATGTTCTCTGCCCCTGAGCAAACACCCTCCCCGATAATTTCCAGACCCCCGATAGGATCGTCTGATTCGAGTTAACAACCTGACACATGGTTGCAGGCGACGGCTGAGAGTTTTGCCTTTCCAGCCAGAAGGAAAGCAGGTTCCCGGACAGCGGTGCTGTTGGCACGCAGGGGCGAGCTCCGTTTCCTTTCTGAGCAGATGTTGGCAAGGCGCAGGGACCACCCGTGCGCCGGGCTCTGCGTACCTTCAGGCGGCACTCTGGTTGCTCGCTGGAGGCCTTTCTGTTAAGGATTGTGCCGAGCTGGGCAGAAAAGGCCTTCCTTCTGTGCAGATACATTTTGACAAGTTTGCTGAGAACGAAACAGGAGTTAGGATGCTGGAAGGAAGGAGGAATGCAGCCGGAAGGATTCCCTTTCTTCATGCCGCCACCTTTTAAAGGAGGGAGTATTTCTTGTTGCCAAGTATGTTTACGGCAGGCACTGATCTTCAGGCTCTGGCATCTGGAGCTTGAAAGGGTCTCGAGCAACTGGTATTGGAAGGGGAGAGATCTTTTTCAGCCTGGTATCTCAGAGATCCACTGCCAGTTCAGCTAGACAGTACTAATCTAGAGCATGGGTCTCCAACGTGGTGTCCCTGGGCATCATGATACCTGCCAACGCCTTTCCGGGTGCCTGCCCAGTGCTTTTAGAAAGTGGGAGGAGCTAGGGCATCTGATTGGCTGTGCAGATTAAAAGGCACCCTGTTAAACAGAGTTTCTGCCTGAAATGTTGAACAATTACTATTATAGTTACATAAAATCTTGTTCCCTGCCATTTTGCGATTGGCTTCACCTCCTGTGGCAGCCATTTTGTGACTGAGCCCAACACCCTGTATCAGAAATCCAAAGGTGGCTGCAGGCTCAGAAAGGATGGGGACCCCTGGTCTAGACAGACCAATGGCTCCGTTTGGCATAAAGAAGCTTAAAATATTTACAGCCTATTGTAGAACAGGGCAGGCTGTTTTATAGTACATGAACATCCATTTCTGGATGTTGAGATATTTATACCCTGCTTTTCTTCCCAATGAGGACCCAGCACAACTTATATTATTCTTCCCTCCTCCATTTTATCCTCACCACAACAACCCTGTGGGGTACGTCATGCTGAGAATGGGGTGACTGGCCCAAGATCACCCAGTGAGCTTCCATGGCAGAGCAGGAATTCAAAACAGAGTCTTCAGGATCCTAGGCTAACATTCAAACCACTATACCATGTTGGTTCTCATGTAGTATAGCTGACATCCTTTAGTGATTTGGGAGAGTGCAGGGGTGTCCTTTAGTGGTTAATTTAGGGCTGCCAGGTCTCCAGCTGTAGCTAGGTTCCCATTGACTGCCGCCCCAACCCCTCTGCCATTCAGTAGAAGAAGAAGAAGGGAAGATTGGATTTATACCCCACCCTTCACTACCTGAAGGAGTCTCAGAGTGGCTTACAACTCCTTTCCCTTCCCCTCCACACAACAGACACCCTGTGAGGTAGGTGGGGCTGAGAGAGCTCTTTCGAGAACTGCTCATGAAAGAACAGCTCTGAGAGAACTTGTGACTGACCCAAAGTCACACCAGCAGCTGCAGGTAGAGGAGTGGAGAATCAAACCCAGTTCTCCCAGATTAGAGTCCACGCTCCTAGCCATTACACCAAACTGGCTCTGGTAGGGCAGCAGGGGAAGGGAATGGTGGGAAGTTTGGTTTCACATCAGTGCAGTGACATCATGGCTGAGGCAAACTGGAAGTGATGTCAGTGTGACGTTCTAAGATCCTAGAGGACCCAAGCTGTGCCCCTAAGGTCTTATTTTCATCTGAATTAATACATCCACTTCCCCCAGCTGCCCTTTTCCTTTGAAAATTCCTCTATGTAGCATTGTGATTCAAAGACCAAAGTTCTTGGTGGCCATCTTGCCTCTCCAACGGATTCACTGGGTAGCCTTAGCCAAGCCACCCCCTCTGAGCACCCTCCCCATCTGCAATATGGGGGTTAGCAAACTACCTTGCAGGGTTGTTGTACAGATGACTGAGATATGAATGGACATTGTGAGAGGGCTGTGTAAATGCTACACTGTATTATTCTGTCCAGGATATCTTGCTTGGACCATGGCCACTTGGTGGATTTTTCACCCAGATCTCAAGCACACTGCCGGAAAGGAATTCAGGCTGATTTTTTGCAAATCTCTGATTCCCCAGCAGAATCCTACGGGAAACTGCTGAGTCCACACATTAGGAGGATCCACAAAACCCCTCCCTGGGATCACAGATATCTCCCCTGAAGATGTGTTGAGACGTTGCTCGGATTACTTTTTCCTGCGACTGACCCAAATGATGACCTTGATGTGATAAATCAAAAATAATCTCTTTTTCCTTTTGTTGTGGTCCCGCAGGAGAAAATAACTCCTCAAGATCAATTGAATAGACACTTGACGAGACCACCGCCAGATTATAAGGACCAAAGAAGAAACCAGGTCAACATCCAGCAAACACATCAGTATTCAGGTAATGAAAAAGTTTGAATGAACATGTAAATTTTGTTTCACTAACAGTATTCAGTGTTTTCCTGTTTCAAGGCGCTGCTTGAGGGTTTTTCCTCTTCAGTCTTTTCCTGCCTTCTTGGTCCCCTGTTCTTCTTAGGCCCCCTGCTGCACAAAGCCCATCTTTTCTGTGTTAAGTCCCCGTCCCCAGCCAGTTAACCAACCTTCCACTTCTTACACATTGATTTTCAGTACCCCATGACTGACTTTTCCCCTCAGCAGTCAAAGTGACTGTGAACATTCTATAGAATCACAACAACTCAACTAATGGCTGACTCACGGGTAGGCAACAGCCAATGTTTAGTTTACTGCGTGTATATACATAATAGAAACAGAGCACATCTGAAGAAAGGAAATCTGCCTGCCTCATTCTATTGGAATTTGTCTGGTAACTGAAAGACGACATTTACAGAGAAAGAGGAGAGCGGTTTTCTAAAACAGGCAGTAGGTTCAAGCTCACACGTTTAAAATAATCTCCATGTAGCATCTCTTTGAAAATATGTCAGCCATTTCTCAACTTTAGCCAGGTCTTGTTTTTCCGATACCACAGAATTTGTTAACCAAGTTGGTGTTAGGATGCTGGCAGCTGAACTCCCCATTTTGCTTATTAAAGCTTCTTCACACATTACTTTTGTACAGTTGTAAACCCATATGTTCCAGCTGTCCCTATTTACCCAGGACAGACTCTGCACTTGCGAGGCCTGATTTTCAGGCAGCCTTGAATCTCAGGGCCTTTATTCCTGCCCTGAAGTTCTTCCTTCATTAACAGATGGGGTGTGCCATGCCACCGTAATTCCTCCCAGTGTTCTCTCTAAGCTGAGTTAGTGTGAGCCAGCTCACAGTTTTTTAGCCTCCAGCTCACACATTTCTGTCTTAGCTCGGGAAGGACTGCCCCAGAGCAAACTAATTTATGCAGTAGCCAAATCGCTCGCTCACAACTTTAATGCCAGTAGCTCGCAAAGCAGAATATTCACTCACAAGTCTCCACAGCTTAGAGGGAGCATTGGTTCCTCCCATAATGTACTTTCAGAATTGTTTCCATGGAGGAATACACCTGGCAATGTAATACAGAAAATTTTTTTATCATGGACTTGGCAGAAAATACGCTGGGATAGGATGTGCCATCAAGTTGCTTCCAGCTTATGGCGAACCTATGAATTAATGAACTCCAAAACGTCCTTTCGTTAACAGCCTTGCTCGGTAGAAAAGAGCAAGAGTCCAGCAGCACCTTAAAGACTAACAAAATTTCAAATGTATGAAATGTAAACATATGAATGCTGTTGTTGTTTTCTGTAAAACCTATAAATACCTTTTTTTAAAAAAAAGACGAACAAGATTTGTGGCAGGGTATAAGCTTTCGTGAGTCACTGCTCACTTCTTCATGCCCTGTCACAAGTTCTGTTAGTCCTCCTGGGCTCTTGCTGTTTTCTGCTTCTACAGACAGACTAACACAGCTACCCATCTTGATCTGTCTCCATGGAAGCCTTGCTCAGATCTTGCAAACTGAGGGTTGTGGCTTCCCCGACTGAGTCAATCTATCTCAAGTTGAGTCTTCCTCTTTTCCTGCTGCCTTCAACTTTCCCTAACACGAGTTGCCTTTTCCAGTGACTTTTGTCTTCTCATAATATGACCCAAAGTACAATAGCCTCAGTTTAGTCATTTTCACTTGTGGGGAGAGTTCAGGCTTGATTTGATCTAGAACCCACTGATCTGTCTTTTTCCAGAAAATTCTCCCCTCAACACCACATTTCAAATTAATCTACTTTCTTCCTATCAGTTTTCTTCATTGGCCATCTTTCACACCCATACGTAGTAATGGGGAATACCAAAGCATGAATTAACTTGATCTTATTCAGTATAGGGGGAGCAAAGTTCTTAGATCCAAACACCAGGATCTCCAATTATAGGATCTCAGTTTTTAGTACTAGGAAGCACCTCTGACGGTGATCCTAGAGAGCTGTGCCATAGAGACTTCCTGTGCCCTAGCAAACCGCTACACTTCCATCTCTTAAGACAGATAGAGGCTGTTCAGTTTTTTGCAGTTGCTTCCCAGCCAACCAACCACCTGCTATGGCCAACGGGTCTCCATGTGTTAATTGATAACAATGAATTAAATTGTGGAATTCTCTGTCTGTAGATATAATGATTGCCACAAGCATAGATGGCTTTTAAAGGAGGTTATTAGATTCATGGAGGAGAGGCCCATCTGTGGCCAACTAGCCATGGTAACTGAAGGGACCCTCCATAGTCAGAGGCAGCAGCCTTCTGAAGCCCATTGCTAGGAGGCAACATCAAGGGAAGGCCTCCGTGCCCCGTTTGTTGGCTTTGATTTGATAGGGTTTGTTTATATCCCACCTTTGTGTTCAAAAACAACACCTAAGGTATCTAACAGACATGAAGTATCCTAATAAACTACAACAATCAAACAACCAGAAGTTAACCAAACAATACCAGGTTTCAGGAGGAAAAGTGGTATGGCATTGCCTGATCTCCTCAGCTCTTGGAAGTTAAGCAGGGTTGGTACTCGGGAGGGAGACCACCAGGCTAGTAGGCAGGATTTTGTGGCTTGTGGGGCAAATCTTCCTCTGGTGGGGCTGAAGTTCTCAGTGCAGAAAGAAAAGCCATTTAGCCAATAGAAAGCTGTGACCAGGATAGATCTCTAAATTGCAAGCTGTCAGCCACTTTAGATGACAGTTCTGAGCTGCTGCAAGTTAATCACCTCTGCCAGCCTAAGTAACAATTCTGATAACAAGCCAGAAGATGGGGATGATGGCTTCTGTAGTCAAGAAAGCTAACACTTAGCAGAAAAACTCTCTTAAAGGGGTCCAGTTTCATGACACAGAGTTAGAAGGGATCCTATAGGTCACCTGATCCAACCCCCTTGCTCAGTGCCGGAATCAGCCAACTACAGCAGCCCACTCTGCTTAAAAAGGAGTGCATGCCTTTAAAAAATGTTTTTAAATGATTGAGAAAAGCATTTACAGGAGAAATTCTTGTGGGGCTATGCCTTTAAGAAAGGGGGCGGAGTCCCCAAAAGCCCCACCTAAGCTACGGGCCTGGAGATCACCAAGGAAGATTCTGCAGAGGAAGGTGATGGCAAACCACCGCTGCTTCTCACTCGCCTTGAAAGGCTGGGGTTGCAAAAAGTCAGTTACAGCCTTAAAATAACATACATTCCAGGTTTCAAGACCTTTTAACGGTAAGCAGCAAAATGGGCAGGACTGAGCAGGTGGGAAAGCCCAGCCCGGGGGGTGGGGCACATTCTCTCCAGGCAGAAGGAAACATCAGGCTGAAGCGCCTTCTTGAGCAGCCAGGGAGTGGGGATGAGACCTCCTGGTTAGTCAGGATGCTGTGCTGTACTAGATGGGCCTCTGGTCTGATCTTGTTTTTATGGTCGTGCACAGAGGTATGAAGTCAGAGTATAAGTCAGAACTGTATGTCGGTTACCAGGTCACAGAATATCTCCAAAATAATCCACGAGGATTTTCAATCCCAAAATAATGTTTTCTTTCTCTGTTCTTAGGAAACATTGCTCAAGCAGCCCAGTATTAGCCAGCTCCTAAGAGGCCCCAAGGGACCCTATGCCCCACCCTTTGGTGTCGAGTGCCAGCTCTGGGCATGAATCAGAAATCAACACATTCTCCCTCGTACCACTAGCTCCTTTGGTATCTAAGCTCCGGTTATGTTGTCTGCCCGACGCTAATTGGAATGCAATTTCTCCCCATCTGGTACAAATTAGAGAGGCAACAAAAATGAAAGGAAAGGGCTAAAAATAGCTACGGATTCATAACGGGGAGAAAAGGAACTTTGTCTTTTGATCAAGAGAGAAAACCAGCATCTCACCACTGTGCCCTTTTACACAACTCATGCCGTTCCCCGAAGAGAGTCGGGTGTCACCATCTGTACGAGAGTCAAAAGTGTTCCTCCCTTTCTTAGTTCTTAGGGTACCACAACACTCTCTGAGGTTGCTTTGTTGCAACAAACCAACATGGTTACTCCTCTGGAACGTGGCCCATCTGTCTGGGAGGCGGTTCCGTCCCAGTGATGGTGAAGGAATTCCGAAAGGTTAAGAACCAGAAAGTTCTGTGGCTCCTCCCAATGGGGAGGGGCATCTGGGGGCAGCACCTCTTTTGTGCCTCCACAGGAAAGTTGGGCTCTGCTGCCCCCGGGACAATCACCCGACAGGAAGTGGAAGACTACCCCAGAGCCCTCTGCCATGCCGTCTTTGGAGTAATCTCTCATTTCCTGGATGAAGGAACACCAGAGGGGTTGAAGCCAGGGCTCGTTTCATAGCAGGAGCTCCTCTGCATATTAGACCACACACCCCTGATGTAGCCAAGCCTCCAAGAGCTTACAGTAGCCCCTGTAAGAAGAGCTCTGTAAGCTCTTGGAGGATTGGCTACATTAGGGGTGTGTGGCCTAATATGCAAAGGAGCTCCTGCTACGAAATGAGCCCTGGTTGAAGCCAAGGTCCCTCCACCAGAGCCATTATTGTCAGGAGGAAGAGAGTCATGATGGGGTGGGCGCTATAAAAGGGCCTGTGATGGGAAGAGGCCCAAGGGTCCATAAAAACCCTCTTTGCAATCCAAAACTGAAGTTTTTCTGTGTCCCGCTTATATTTTAGGTGGATCACCTGCCATGAACATCAGCGCCAGCATGTGCTTTTCCAGCCCAACGCCCAGCATCTCGCAGCAGGCATCCACTCTTCTAGCCGTCGCTCACGGAGCCAGGATGCCTTCTCATCCAGCCGCTCGCCACATGGGCTGCTACGGGAACATTCCTTGCAGTCAACCAAGCGTGTACACCGTGACAACGTCCGGGGCGAGCCAGGTCCCACAGCACAGGAACCCAAACCAAATAATTCCCGGTCCAAACAGTTCTGCAGCATCTCGGCAAGCACCGGCGGGGCAAGGAAGTAACCTGTCGACATTTGAGAGTGGCTCTGGAATCAGTTCCCAGCCAGGGAAACTCAGCTTTAACCCAGGGACCTCTGGGCAAAGACCTTTGAACGTGATGGTCACCACTAGCTCTGCCGTTCAGAACTGGGTCTCTCAAGAAACAGGGGGAAAGCCGCAGGACACACAAAAGGTAGTGGGATCCCCTTTCCCCACGGGTAGCCCCTATCCAAACCAGCCGCTCCAGCGTGCCGTCACCCACCAGCAGTTTCCGCAGCGTGCCACAGTGCCTCCTAATCCCTTGGGTGCCGTCCAGATGAGAACACCAGTGAACCATAGTTTAAATGGGCAGATGGTGGGGCCTCAGAAAGCCCAGAGCACAAGATCTACCCAGGTACGGGCACAGGCCATGCCGCACTTAAATCCGCCCAGGGCAAGTGTGACACCCCCAAACCCTTTGCTAGCTAACCATTTCCCAACTAGTACCAACCAAACCACGACCAGAGCTTTCCAAGGAAGCGACCCTGCAAATGATCTGGCATTTGACTTTCTCAGCCAGCAAGGTGACAACATTGGGCCAGCACTCAACAGTGATTCGGACTTCATTGATTCCTTGTTGAAAACAGAGCCGGGGAATGACGACTGGATGAAAGACATCAATCTGGATGAAATCTTAGGCAGTCACTCTTGAGACAGAGGAGTGGACAATTATAAACTTGTGTGTTCTCCCCCCCCCCCCCCCCCCCGAGATTCAGACATAAGTTTCACTGATTTTGTAGAGAAGCATTAAAAAAATGGACTCTCCAAATGGTGGGGGGGGGGCCCTCCTTGGGAGCGTGTGGTTTACAGTGAAAAACCAAATACAAGAGATTAAGGTGATCATCTAAGCATGTAACCTGCTTTCTGAATCCGAAATGTGTAGGCTATTACATGCATCTATAAAGTGGAGCAAAATTGCAGGAGCGCAGAAATATACCTTCTATTCTACTAATAGCTATAGCTTTGTATTATTATTATTATGTTATTTTGTTATTATAATAATTATTATTATTATTGCAAATGAAAATATTGAAGAGTGAAAAAGGCAACCTGAACTACATAGAGCCTAAGAATGTTTCACACTTCTTAGGAGCAGTCAGCAGGTATCGGAGAATCCAACACACCTTCACCATGCCCTTCATGAAATGACGTTTTTGCCTGCCCCAGGTCTTTTCCCACATCCTCATTTTCCTCTCTTGTAAGTTCCTGTTTCTTCGGGGTAGGGAGTTTTCTGTCCTGCATGCGTTTTTGCTCCCACTAGTGGTCAGTTTGGTATTACACCGATTTACGTCCAGCTTAAAAACCTGCAGTTTAAACCTGCAGGGAGTTGTGCCTAACATAGAGCAATGTAATATTGAATCGACCACTAGGGGGAGAAAAACATGTGAGGCGCAGAACCACCCCACCACGAAGGAACAGGAGTTTATGAGCCAGGAAAATGAGAAGGCGAAAAAGCCCCCAATATCTCATTAGCCGTTTCCCTTAGAGGATCTAGACCAAATTCATGAGGGACCAGAGGCTTGAGTTAATATATAACAAATCAGTCTCCTGCTCCTGATTACCTCTGTAGGTCACCCATCTTCGAAACATCCCATCCTATCCTTCCTTCCTGTCCTAACCCTAGGGCCTCGTCAACAGCGTAAGAATATAAGAAGAGCCCTGCTGGATTAGACCGGTGATCTGTGTAGTCCAGCATCCTGTTTCCCACAGTGACCAACTGATTATCCTGGAGGGCCAGAAAACAGTACACAGAGGCTGGGGCTCTCTCACTGTGTTGCCTCTTAGCACTGCGACTCCAAGGTTTTCCGCCTCTGTTATGTGGAAGTCCTTTTCGGTCACTTATCAGTGCAATCCTAAATGGAGTTACTCCAGTCTGAGCCCATTGATCTCAGTAGGCTTAGACTGTAGCAACTCTGCTTGGGATAGCTAGATTCAAGTTCATTGGCACCTTAGAAGCCAGTAAGGATTTGGGGTATAAGCTTACACCCTGAGAATCTTGTTGATCTCTAAGTTGCTACTGGACTCGAATCCAGCTGTTCCGCTGCTGACCAATTTGGCTACTCTCTGAAACTCTCTGCTTAGGATTGCACCTCTCCTCCATGAGCTCTCTCCTCCCCTCCCCTTTGCCCCAGTCAAGTCAAAGCTCAGGGAAGGACTTGTGCTTTCGGTCGTTGTTGATGTCGCTGTGCTTGTTAACTGTAGTACAGGCCACACCAGGGAATCACAGAATATCTACACACACACACACACACATGCTCTAGATGATTGACATTTGAATCCACTAGGCAACTTTGTTGTTGTTGTTGTTCAGTCGCACAGTTGAGTCCAACTCTTCGCAGCCCCATGGAACACATCACGCCTGGCCCTCCTGTCCTCTGCCGTCCCCCACAGTTTGCTCAACTTCATGTTTGTTGCATTGATGACACTGTCTAACCATCTCATCCTTTCCAATTCCCTTCTTCTTTTGCCTTCAGTCTTTCCCAGCATCAGTGTCTCCTCCAGTGAGTGCTCCCTTCTCATTTGGTGGCCAAGTATCTGAGCTTCAGCTTCAGGATCTGGCCTTCCAGGGAACTATCAGGGTTCATTTCCTTTAGGATTGACTGATTTGATCTTGCAGTCCAAGGGACTCTCAGGAGTCTGCCGGCACCAGGCAACTTAGAGACCAACAAAAATTTCCCAGAGTATATGCTTTTGTGAGTCAAAGTTCACTCACAAATTCTGTTGATCTCTAAGGTGTGACTGGACTTGCGTTTTGTTCTGCTACTACAGGCTAACGTGGCTGCCCACCAAAAACTACCCTCTAGATTAGCAGTCCCCAATATGGTGCCCGTGGGCACCATGACTCCTGCCAACACCTGTCCTGGTACCCTCCGAGTGTTTTTAGAAAGTAGGCGGGGCTTCTGCCCAGCAGGGTTTCTGACTGGCCATTGGAGAACTGGTTGGCTGTGCAGATTAATACACTGTTGTTTCTGCAGCAGTGTAGGTTTTATTCTCTCTCTCACTCCTCTTTCTGAGTGTTTGCGTGTGAGTTTTTTAAAATTACTCCTCTTCCCCTTGGGCTCGGGCTGTCTTTGTCTCCCTTCTGGTGGCCATTTTGTGGTTGGCTCCATCTCCTTGGCCACCATTTTGTAGTGCGCCCACTGCCCGGCATCAGAATTCCAAAGGTGCCCCCAGGCTCAAAAAAGGCTGGGGACTCCAGCTGTAGACGATGTAACTGCCCATCTGTTGGGGGTGGCGGGGGGGTGGAATCATGCTACCCAGGGCCTTTCTGTTCCAAGAGACGTAAAGCAGATGCAGGCAACTGGACAGCTTAGTTTTTCATGCCACACTTCAGACCCTTTGATGGAGCCCTAGAGTTCCCCAGCACAGTTTGCGGATCCCTATATTATGCAGACATGAGGTATTTTTTTAAGCAAAGCAAAGTCCTTTCTCTAAAAGGGATAAGATCCTGCTAAAAACTGCTTGGGTGCAATTCGAGTAACTCCTGTGCATGTGCTGCTGAAATGGACCAGCGTTTAGACTTCCCTATCTGCTATTCCTTTCGAAGCAGGTTGTGCAAAGGAAATTACCAGTGGGTTGCATGGACCAAAATATGGAAAAGGTGGTTTTTGTTTTGTTTTGTTCATTAATGCAAAAGTGCAAAGCGTTCATATCTATCATTTTTGGGTCATTACAGTAAAATGCACTAGCCCCTTGTATTTTGCATTATTGAGTCAGGAGGAGCTCTTCTCAGTATTGGGTTGTAAATATAATAGAAAAGGTTTGTCTTTTGTAAACTTTTGTACAAACAAACAAAAAATGTAATATTTTGGTAGGAATCCTGAGATCATATTCTTTGGGTTATATTTATACACATGTGAAATAAAAAATGTACTGTCCAAACTTTGTATTTTGTACCACAAAGGAAAAAAAATGCTTACCTTTTGTATCTTAATATGCAATTTTGTTTGTATAATATGATGGTTTTATTTTCATCCTGAGACTTTTAAGTTTTGCTTTACAGGGAGGCAGGATGGACTCAAATAAAAACTGAGGATCTGAGCTTCGAGCTTTCTGTTGGAATCATAAATGCTGGTTCTGCAAATTACTTTAGGGCTCGGCAAGTGGAGGGTTTTTGTGAAACTGATTGGCCTTCTCACAAATTTAAATTTAAGGATTGTAATTTTTTAAGCAGATCAGGTCTTCACAGTATTTCTTTCAGAGCCTGGATTATCTCTGCATTTGAAGAGCTAGATTCAAGCCCAGTAACACCTTATAGACAGACAAGATTTGGGGAGTATGGACTTTCAAGGGTCAAAGATCCCTTTGTCAGCTGAAGTAGCTAACAAAGGGAAATTCGAGACCTGAGTGCTGTGTGACAGAGTGAGCTCCCATCTCTGGCCCAGCTCCTGCCAACCTAGCAGTATGAAAGCAAGAAATTGCAAGTAGATAAATAGATACCGCTTCGGTGGGAAGGTTACAGCGTTCCGTACGCCTCGGCGTTTAGTCATGCTGGCCACATGACCATGGAAAAGTCTTCGAACAGCGCTGGGTCTTCAGCTTGGAAATGAAGATGAGCACTCCCCCCTAGAGTTGGATTCGACTGGCGCTCAGGCAAGGGAAACCTTTACCTTTTACTAGCAGCAGAAAGTACCAAAAGTCCAGTAGCACCTTAAAGACCAACAAAATTTGTGGCAGTGAACAGTGACTCATGAAAGCTCACACACATACCACAAATTTTGTTAGTCTTTAAGGTGCTACTGGACTCTTGCTCTTTTCTACTGCAAGTGCAGTAGTCATAGACAAATTTTAAATGCTTTACTTGAACAACATTTCAGAACGTTAATTTGACTTACACTAGTTTCTCCCCCACTGTCAAATAAGTAGCTTGTTCACAGGGTATTAAAGCTATAGCTTGTCATCATTCTGGCCCAATGCTGCAGAATGGGTTGGATCCGGACTACGTTTTTCACTCATGCAAAGCACTTATGACTCTTCCACTACCACTGCATCCTACCCGTCACCCTAAAATGTTGCTCTTTGGGGTCTGAGGAACCTTCAGGGAAAGCATCAGGGGTCTGCAACAGAAAAAAAGAATTGGTGGACCCGCTTTAGTGGGAAATTCAGTCTGGAGCCAACCCAGCATTTAGTGGGCTAAATTTTTTCAGGATCTGTATATGGTGGGGAGACCGAAGGTTGGATCCAACTAGTTTTTCTGCTGGTGTAAGTGGAAGGATGGCGAGATCTCCCGTTTCTCCCCATCGCTATAGTTAAAGAAGACCTCCGCAGAAGTCGAATCAATACATCTTTGCCACTGTGAACTCCTTGGAGCAAAGGTGAATGAGCAAGATAATGCAGACAGAAAGCTGTTATCAGCCATGCTTTGCATTTATAGGGAGTTCTGAGAGTTTCAAAGCACTCATTAGCTTCTTCATAAGCTCAGTCAGGTAAGGCAGTATTATTTTCTACTGTGTTGCCCGTGGAGTGGAGGAGCCAAAACTGGGAGAACCCTGGGGTGTGGAAGCTCAGCTGTCAAAACAAAAATCAAAACTAAGATTTGAATAAGAGATTTCCAGGTGTCTACTCCATGCTTATACAATCCTGTGAAGGTACCGCTTGGTTCTTCCATACTGAATTCTAGCTCCATTCCCCCCATCCCCTCAGTCAACTTAATTTTGGTTTCTACACAACAACATTGTGTTTCCACCAACCTGCTTTGGAGAGCCAGTTTGGTGTAGTTAAGAGCACGGACTCTAATCCAGGAGAACTGGGCTTGATTCCCCACTCCTCCACATGCAGCTGTTCTCTCAAGGGCAGTTCTCGAAAGAGCTCCCTCAGCCCCACCTACCTCACAGGGTGTTTGTTGTGGGGAGGGGAAGGGAAGGGGATTGTAAGATGCTCTGAGACTTCTTTGGGTAGTGAAGGGTGTGGTATAAATCCAATCTCTTCTCCTTGTCCCTGGTTCCGCTGCAGTCTTCCCCAAATCTCCTTTGGTAACACTTCCAGGAACATCATACTGAAATCAGACTTGGGAGAGTGGAACTGAAGGTGGAAATCTCTGCACCTCCCTGCCCACATCTGACACCAATCGCCCTCCCAACCACCCCCCTCAGACCCCAGCGCCATTTTGGAGAGGGAAGGAGTGGTAGTTTGTACATCCTGACTACCAATCATTTTTCTTTAAATGGTAAATAGCAGCAGCAGGAGGGGGGGGATGTTGGGTGGGAGTGGAAAGCACAGAGCAAATCTTTGCCATGGCGATCAAAGCAGAATGGGGAATGGTCCCTGTGCAGAAACAACCTCCGGTACCTGATGTCATTTGAATGAAGTTCTGAGCACAAATCAAAAACCTCAGCTGCACTTGGGTGTGTGACGGGCCCCTGTGAATGGGCTTCCTCTTCAGCAGAGCAGGCAGCTCGATTTGTGCTCAGAACGCCCTCAGCTACTCTATCCTATTGAAAAGAAAAGAGTCCTTGAAGAAGTGGGAGCTCCACGCACACACTGGAGCCTGCGGCCTCTAAAGGGCTGCTGGGTTACGGTGACTGGCAACTATGGCCAGAGCTGTGAATAACTAGACGCTAAAGATGACAATTGTCTAAACAGATGTATAAATATAAGCAAAAGTATACAATTCAATAGATGGCACTTTAAGAACTAAAGGCTGGAGGGGGGGGATCCACATTAGTTGGAACCAGATACTATTGGGTGCCCGGGAGGTGACAACTCCCAGTTTGTGCACTTTTGGAAGGATATAAAAAATGGGTACATCTTTGACGAAGACAGCCGAAACAAAGATCATACCCAGGATCTTCGTTAGAACTTCATTTGAACTTTATTGTTTATTTCCTTCAACTTGTTCCAACTGTATTTCGTGCTGAATTCTATTGAACTGTATACTTTTGCTTATGTTTATGTAAGTGTATCTATTTAGACAGTTGTCATCTTTAGCTTGTAATTATTCACAGCCCTTGTTATTGCTGTGAGATCTCTTGGTTTTTAAGGTGACTGGCTGCATCCACACATGTTGGATAGTGTGCTATCGTAGCACTATCGTTATCATTCCCAACTGGATTTGCCCATGTGGGCAAGACAACCCAGTTGCAAAGGATTGCTATGGTCCAACAATAGCCCAATATCCATTGACATGTGGATGCAGAATTAGTTAATTTCCCCCATCCCTTTTCTCAGCGGTTCCTTTTCTGGAGACTTGACTATTCAGAGTATTGGAAGTGCCAACCATGTTGTAGTCACCTGTGAATTTAAGCATATGGTGAAAAGGAGGGCAGGAAAGGATGAGCCAGTGTTTGGCTCTCGTGGCCCTTTAAGCATTTTCTTGCAGGCCAGATTGGCTCAGGGATCCTGGAGGTTTTTTGCCTTCCTCTGGGCATAGAACAGGGGTCAGTGGGGGAGGTAGCTGTGAACTTCCTGCATTGTGCAGGGAGTTGGACTAGATTATCCTTGAGATGCCTTCCTGTTCTAGGTTTCTGTGATGCGTACACTCATTCCGCTCACATCTGGCATAAATGGGTGCTGCAGGTTTTTGTGTTGATTGAAAAACCTGCAAAACCCTGTTTGTCCAGGGCCAACAGCAGGGCAAAAGAAAGATACGTATGCATCTAGAGCAGCAGTGTGGGAGGTTTTTTTCCCCCAAGCCACTTTTGACGGTGTTAAAAACCATCATCTGTCTTCAACCTTAAGGTCTCAGAGGAGAAGAGCTGCTTGAAGTGTTAATGGCTCTGGAGGAGGTGTAAGTGATTTCCTAAAGTGTCTCTAATAGCTGCTGTGCAGGCTCTGCGGGACAGAAGGGAGGAGGAGAGCCAAAATAAACTTCCTGGAATAGGAGCTGGCCTTTACCCGATGTACTGCTACTGCTGTGAAAGAAAAAAGTTGCAAGGGAAGCCCTGCTCTTAAGCTGCACTGTCTCTTATCAGATGCTCTTTGGAGTACACTCAATTCATCTTCTCCTCCCACCTCCATTTAAGTCAGCCTCCATCTGCAGTTAGATGTAGATGTAGCCACTTGGTCCTATTTCCATAATGATAATTGGTATGCATTAAACAAGGTGAGTGAGGTGGAATTCATGCTCAGCAATCTCCCATGATGCATCTGTCTGGACAGTGCCACTTGAGATTTGCACAGGAGGGAATTGGAAATTTGAATGTAGCCTCTGAGTAGGGTCAGCCCAGTGCTGGCACCGGGAGAGGGCAGGGACATTCAAATAGGCATGATGTTTTGATGTCACTTCCAGCGCAAACCCAGAAGTGACATCATCACTTTGGCACAACACTTTAGGATTCTACCCTGAGCAGCCCTACCACTGAGGGCAGGAAATTAACTGTATAGCACATATTTTTAAAATTCAGAAGGTAAAGCCAAGGCCGGAAACTTTTGTGCCACATGCTCGTTTTGGTCTTTAAGGAAAGGGTTTTAAAAAAAACATGCCAATATGAACAAGTATTCAGATGGTAAATGCCCTGCCAGCCATTCAGATCACAGTGACTCTTCCAAACCATCATCGGTCTTCAGCATCCTAACGTTTCTCTGCACATCTGGGGAATCCCCTGAGGGCTGCTTGCCACCACATCTGTGGGAGACCCTGTTGTTTGTCTTTCATTAACCACACAGAAGCCAGCCATTTTTATTATTAGATATAGCAATTTTTTCTATTTGTGGAGGTTTTAAACTGGCTCCAACCCAGCATACAGTGGGAATTAAGCTAATTCATCTGCTGCTTTAACATTATACATTATTATTAGGAATAAGGCCCGTTGTGGGAAAAAATACAGCAGGCTCCAGAAGGAAGCTCCAGGTGAGTGTCCCAGCTGTGGCTGGTGGGGTGGCAGAGGGAAAGGGAAAACAGAGGGAGGCAAGCCATGTTTATTTCCTTCTGCTTAGCTATAAGGCAGGCCTGTCTCAAGTCCTTTTGCTGCCCCAAGTGGGTAGTATGGGAGGACAGCCTCATGGTAACAGGTATGGTTCCCTCCACCCCTGACTTATGTTGATTTGGGGTTATGCAGTGGCAGCTAAGGTAGAAAACTTACCACCTCCTATGCCATGTTTTCTGGGTTCCAAGGGTCTGGAAAGCAGTTCCATAACCAGTTACAGGGTTGCCAACTCTGGGTTGGGAAATACCTGTAGATTTGAGGGGTAGAGCCTGGGGAGGGCGGGGTTTGGGGTGTGGAGGGACTTCAGCAGGGTATAATGCCATAGAGTCCACTGCCCAAAGCAGCCATTGTCTCCAGGAGAACTGATCTTGGTCATCTGGAGATCAGTTGTAATAGCTGGGAAATTTTCTGTAGGAGAAATGATGTGCTGTGGCTGGGGAACATGGTGATTTCTGGGAGATCTCCAGGCCCCACAGGGAGATTGACGACTCCAGTGACGGGATATATATTACCTCAGGAGACATTCAATGACTCCCAACAACAATAGCAAACTGCTTAGAATGTTAGAGGCAAAGGCCAATCAGGCCGCATATGCAAACGACCTCTGTGTTCCAACTGGCTATTGGGGGTGGGGAGGAGGAACAGCAAATAGTTTAGAATGTTGGAGGTGAGACTCAGGCAATGCAGGCAGTGGATAGGGACACATCCAGGCAATGCAGCCAGCTTCTGAGTGACACATCATGGAGCCAACTGACTTAGGAGTGTGTGGAATGTTCAGAAAGTGCCACCCCACTACTCAATTATATATAATGAGAGATAAGCACTGTAGGTCTGACTCCCAGTTTCATCAGGACACATCAATAATCTTGCCCTCTAGAGGTCAGAAGAAGTACATGCTCTGACTCCAATCACATTTGTCTGTTTCTCAAGCCACACGGAAAAGGTTCCACGCCCCCACTTCACATGCATGCTCACATACACAGATGAGACACAGCACCCCACAGTGGTTAGAGTGGCAGACTAGGACATGGACAACCGGGTTTGAATCCCCACAGTCTACCATGGTAGCTTGCTGGGTGACCTCAGATACATCACAATCTCTCATCCTAACCTACCTCACAGCGTTGTTGTTCTGAGGATAAAGTAGAGGAAGGGGAAATGGTGCCATGAGACACTTCATGTCCCCAAGAGGGAGAAAGTGTGATACAGATAAAAAATAAGCAAAAATAAATAAAAGTTGGAAGCTCAAGTGCAGTTTTAGAGCTGGGTGGGACATAAGAGTGCCAGACGCTGCAGTGTAGCCTAGGACTGAGAGCCCCAGGACAACCCAGTCCCGCACATTTAAAAAGTCCTACTGGGTTCAATGGGGCTTCGTATGCTTAGACTGCAGCCTGAACTTCTGGGGAATCTAAACCCGGCAAGCAGGTCCAGGAGTTGCCAAGAGAAATGAAAAACTGAATTTTTAAAGAACAAAGTTTGAGACCATTAAAAGTTTTATTCAAGGTATAAGCTTTTGTGTGCACACACTCTTCTTCAGATAGAATCATAGAATCACAGAGCTGGAAGAGGCCATACAGGCCATCTAGTCCTACCCTCTGCTCTATGGAGGATCAGCCTAGAGCAGGGGTGGGCAATTGTTTTGGCTCAGGGGCCACTTTGTGGGAGCGGAGGTTAGCGGAGGGCTACAGCTTTTAAAAGGGTTAGCGAGGGTGGGGGCAGGCAGGGCTTCCCCAGAGCGCTGCGGCCCCGGGAAGAGGAGGATGGGTGAGGGAAGGTAACTTACCTTCCTTCTTCTCGTCGCCCAACAGGGCTGCTGGGAGCAGGGGGTGGGGCTTGATAATGTGCCTGCCCCCTGGACACTGCACTCCTGGAGCACCGCTTCTCTGCGCTCTGGGCCCAACGGAGGCCTGACTGAAACCACGTGGCTGACTGTCTTGGCAAGCCGCAAAAAACTCTGTGGCGGGCCGCATGTGGCCCGCGGGCCACAATTTGCCCACCCCTGGCCTAGAGCATCCCTGGCAAGTGTTTGTCCAGCCGCTGTTTGAAGACTGCCAGGGAGGGGGAGCTCACCACCTCCCGAGGCAGCTGATTCCACTGTTGCACAACTGTCACTGTAAAAAAATTTTTCCCCTAATATCCAGCTGGTACCTTCCCACCCTTAAGTTAAAACCCATTATTATGCATGTACACAAAAGCTTATACCTTGAATAAAACTCTGTTGGTCTTAAAGATGCCACTGGGCTCGAACTTTGTTCTGCTGCTTCAGACCAACATGGCTACCCACCCAAATGAATGTTTTTAAAAAGTCAGCCAGGATCCCCTATCAAAAACAAAAACCACCTTCAGATCTGTGGGAAAGGGCATGGTGTAAATAACTGGGATATGTTTGACAGAAACAAACCTTGAGTCCCATGAAATCATGTCAATAACAATAAACCAGGTCCTATTTCCTTTTCTCCTCCTACTTCCTTCCATTTTTTTTCACCAGACAACTTCGTAAGGAGAGATGGTCGCGGCCTACTGACCTTCCTTTTGGTGCCTGCATCCTTGTTAACAATGCGGTCTCTGTTTCCTACTTCCTTCCACTTCCCCCATCCTTTCCTGCAGACGCCCCAGAAGTGAATTGTTCAAATTATGGGTCTCACCCCCACTGCCTAACCTGCCTCTTTGCATTCAGTATCTATCGCCCTGTCAGTTCCAAAATGCTCCTCCCTTTTTCCTGTTATGCTGACAGGGAAGATTCACTCCAGGAAGCATAAGGCAGTCACCCTTCCCTCCATTACTTCATTCACAAAGAATCGTTTTCCTATCAATCAATATTCACAAGGCGGGTTTGCTTATACCAGTGATAAAAAGGGAGTTCTTTGCTGCTGGAATGTGCAGTCCTTCAAGTTACGCAGAATGCTTTGTGAGGCAGATGAAAAGGAAATTCAGTTTCAGGAACGCAGAGTGAGATTGGCTATATACACGTTATGTTTTCCACGCAGCGTTCAACCCGTGATCCATTCCCAAAGCCCTTTTTTAGCTTGTAAATTAGGGATGCCAGCCTGCAGGTGGGACATGGGGATCCCCTAGAATTACAATTTATCTCCAGACTACAGAGATCAGTGCCCCTGGAGAAAATGGAGGAGAAGAAGAGGAGATTGGATTTATACCCCGCCCTTCACTCAGAGTCTCAGAGCAGCTTACAAACTGCTTTCCCTTCCCCTCCCCTCCCCTCCCCTCCCCATAACAGACACCCTGTGGGGTAGGTGGGGCTGAGAGAGCTCTCCGATAACTGCTCTTTCAAGGACAGCTCTTGACAGAACTATGCCTTGCCCAAGGTCATCCAGCAGCTGCAAGTGGAGGAGTGGGGAATCAAATCCAGTTCTCCCAGATTAGAGTAATAATGCTAGGAAAAGTTGAAGGCAGCAGGAAAAGAGGAAGACCCAACATGAGACGGACTGCCTCAGTCAAGGAAACGATCATCATCATATTGCATTAGCTCATAGCCTTAGCAAACAGCACCTAAAAAACACCACCAGAAAAACTGCAATACTATCTCATTGCCAATCTGAGCTCTTAAAATGTCCGTTTAAAACTGATAATCATTGAAATCACAACAATGAAATAAAGCTTAAAAACAACACGTCAAACCCAGCGTAGTACAAAGAGTTTATCCATCAGCCACGCTAACAATAAATGGTTTTGACAAAGTCTTTATCACCCAAGTGATAAACTTTGCGATTTGTGACGTTACCCATTTGCTTTTGCCAGCAAGCTCAAGGAAGCCATGGCCTTCAGTTTGCAAGACTTGAGCCAGGCTGTTAACAATAGGATGTTTTGGAGGACGTTAATTCATCGGGTCGCCATAAGTCAGAAGTGACTTGACGGCCCTTAACATACACACTAAATTCTTCTTGATTTCAGGAAGATATTATCATAAACAAAAAAAATCTGAGGGGTGGACCAAGTGAGGACACACCTCACGCATCTGATGAAGTGGGCTCTAGTCCAACAACCTTACCCTGGGATAAAGTGGTGGTAGTCTTTAAGAAGAACAAGTTTTTATACCCCTCTTTTCTCTCCCCTAAGGAGACAGAAGAAGTGTGCACGCACACGAAAGTGTAGACTCAGAATTCAACTCTGTTGGTCTCAAAGATGCCACTGGACTCCAACTTTGCTCTGCTGCTTCAGACCAGCACGGCAACCCCGCCTGAATCTAGCCTGACAAAGAGTTCTGCAGAACTCAGAAGCTTGCATGCTGTGTTTCGGCTGGCTTGTGCCCTAACAAATAAAGATTGAGATAGGGTGTTGTGGTCCTAACTGAAAAACATTACTATTATAAAAGCATTAATTGTAATAATCATTTGCAGCTGTTAAGGTGCACAGATGGGTGGGGCAGTGGGGTGGGGGGAGGGAGAAGGGCAGGGTCGCAGCCCCAATTCCCTTCTTGTCTCCCCGGCTCGCCTCTGCTTCTTTTCCAGGCTGGAGGCAGGGATGCAGCGGCAGCAGCAGGGAGTGGAAGGAGGCAGGAGCATCAGCCGCCGCGGCCTCCCTCCCTTTGCGCACTGCACTCTGGGCTAACATGGCAGCTTCCTGCCCCACTCTCGGCGTCGCTCTGCCCTGACCACCCTCCCCGCCGCCGTCCGGGCTTCTCTTGGTCTCTCTCTCTCTCTCTCTCGGCTGGGGGTGCTCCGGGCGGGCGCTAGGCATGGAGAAGAGCTCCAGCTGCGAGAGCCTCAGCGGCTCCAAGCAGGCTGCCACCGCCGCCGCCTCCTCCTCCCGCCAGCCCAGCATGGACTCCCTCTCCAGGTAAACGCGCGCTTTCTGCGGGCGGGACCCTGCCCGGCGTGGCCCCCTCCGAGGGACGCTCGCAAAGCCCGGGCTGAGGAGGTGTGTGTGTGTGGGGCATCTCTGGAAATCCCAACTCCCTCTCTCCCTGGCTGAGCTCCTCTCGGGGGGACCAAAGATGCTGAAGCTCCGTCGGATGCAAGCGTGTGGGTGTGTTTGGGGTGGGGACGTGGTGTCGCCAGCTCTGGCTTGGGAAATTCCTGGAGGTTTGTGGGGTGGAGCTTGGGGAGGGACCTCTGTGGTCTGGAGATCAAGTTCCCCACCTGGAGGTTGGCAACCAGAGAGGGAAGCTGCACTACACACGTTTGTTATTTCGTCAGCCTTACCCTTTGCTGCAGCAAGAACTACAATGGGTTTAGTGGCCCCTTAAAGACTCAGATGGTTTTTGTTCATGCTAGATTGGCATCTTCATGATTTAAGATGTTCCTAAAAAGCTGTTTATTTCTGCACATACTCAGACGCTTCCCTTTATAACTACATCTCTGGTTGCAAGGATGTGGCTTGACATTCTTAAAAATTGGAAGGACAAGGCCAGTGTGGTGCAGTAGTTAAGAGCGGTAGACTCTAATCTGGAGAGCTGGGTTTGATTCCCCACTCCTTCACATGTAGCCAGCTGGGTAACCTTGAATCAGTCACAGTTCTTTCAGAGCTGTTCTCTCAAGAGCAGTTTTCTCAGAGCTCTCTCAACCCCACCTACCTCACAGGGTGTCTGTTGTGGGGAGAGGAAGGGAAGGCGATTGTAAGCCGCTCTGAGACACATGCGGTCTGCTGGGTGACCTAGGGCCAATCACCGTTCTTTCTGAACTCTCAACCCCACCTATCTCACAAGGTGCCTGTTGTGGGGAGAAGAAGGGAAGGCAATTGTAAGCAGCTCTGAGATTCCTTAAAGGTAGAGAAAAGCAGGATATAAAGGCCTACTCTTCTTCTAACTCCGCAAAGAACCCTTGTAGAGTGATCCCAGGGCATGGTTACACAGAAGTAAATCACACTGTGTTCAGTAGGGCTTGGGGAGGAGGAACAAAATAAATATTTTTTAAAACTGCTGGAATTCTGTTCACATGCCCCTTTGACCCCCAGTGAGATTTATCACTGAGGAAACATGAGAGGATTGAGGTATTAGTGCTAGCAAACTGCCTTCCCTGTTAATTACCGTATGGGGTTAGGCAGGGTTTGGAAGGCTGGAAATCTTTTCCCCCAATATTTGCAATACAAGCTGGTGTGTCAATCTGAGATTGTAAACCATTGTAGCATCACTCCAAAATCCTGCATCACAGTTTGGGTTTAGTAACGTGGAACTGATTTCATTTGTTGTTCTGAACTGTTTAACATGTTATGTTTAATATACCTAGTTGGGATAATGGCTCAGTTTCAAATTCTACAATTCTTAGTCCTATTACATTGCTCATTAGATATCTCAGAGTATTGATTACATTGGTTTACATTGTGTAATCCACTCTGAGTCTCAGTGGGAAAGGTGGGCTATAAAAATAATTAATTAAAAATTATTTAGATACTTATACTCTGCTTTTCTCCCCAGTGGGGAGAAAAAGCCATTCTCCCTTTTTCCAGTCGAGAGCCAGTCTGGTGTAGTGGTTAAGTGCGCGGACTCTAATCTGGGAGAACTGGGTTTGATTCCCCACTCCTCCACTTGCTCCTGGCTGGATGACCTTGGGCAAGCCATAGCTCTGTACCAGCTGTTCCCTCAAGGACAGCTTGGGAAAGAGTTCTCTCAGCCCCACCTACCTCACAGGGTGTCTGTTGTGGGGAGGGGAGGGGAGGGGAAAGGAGTTTGTAAGCCGCTCTGAGACTCTTAAGTGAGTGAAGGGCAGGATATAAATCCAATCTCTTCTCTTCTTCTTCTTCTTCTTCTTTCCATTTTATCCACACAACAACATTGTGAGGTAGGTTAGACTAAGAAAGAGTGCGTCTATCCTGAGGTCACCCAGCAAGCTTCATGTCTGAGTGGAGATTTGAACCTGGGTCTTCCAGATTTTAGTCTGATTTTGAATTCTGACTCCATGCTGGAATTTAGTACAATATTGTGAAGTGTGCAGTGTTATAAAGGGGAAATAACTGCCCGAGCCGGTTCCCCCTTTATAACATCTGATGATGTATCTTATGCCATCTAAAGCAAACCAACGGTACCAATGCATAAGATTAGCATTTTATTATTATATCTGGTTTTAACATAATATTTTAATGTTGTATTTATTATCTACATATCTTGGAATTTTATTTGTCTATAAGCCTCCCTGAGCCAGCCTCGGCCGGGAGGGCAGGATAAAAGTTTAATCTAATAAATAAATAAATAATAGGGCCAGAAAGATGCGTGAACCAGTGTTCCCTCTAAGCTGAGTTAATGTGAGCTAGCTCACAGTTTTTTAGCCCCCAGCTCACACATTTTTGTCTTGGCTCAGGAAGGATGGCTCCAGAGCAAACTAATTTGTGCAGTAGCCAAATCGCTCACTCACAACTTTAACGCCAGTAGCTCACAAAGTAGAATTTTTGCTCACAAGACTCCACAGCTTAGAGGGAGCACTGCGTGTGAGTGACAAGGTTGCGAGACAGTGCTTATTGCACAGGGCTAGATCTGAGTCCTCACTCTGCCATGGAAACTTGCTGGGTGGTCTTGGGCCTGTTCCTGTCTCTCAGCCTAGCCTTCCTTACAGGGTTGTTGTATGTGCCTCTTATCTCCTCACAAAGAAGGGCAGGATAAAAATGACCTAGATATATTAATTTCTCATTGTGTTTAAGGTTTGTAAGGGCAAACTTATTGCAACGTGATTAGATCCCCCAGTGAATCTAACCACAAAAGAGGGCCTTGATATGGATTGGGACAGTGTCCCTGGGGAAGAGGTGACTTAACTCTTTGCCTTGGGATCCACCAATCCTTTCTCTGCCCAGCAGGATGAAGAACAGCACCGTGGCCCTAAGGCTGACAGCTCCAGGTTGGGAAATACCTGGAGATTTGGGGGGTGGAGCCTGAGGAGGGTGGGGTTTGGGAAGGGGAGGGACTTCAGTGGGGTCTAATGCCATGGAGTCCAACTTCCAAAGCAGCCATTTTCTCCTGATCTTGGTTGTCTGGAGACCAGTTGTAATCCCAGGAGATTTCCAGCTTTCACCTGGGAGGTTGGCAGCCCTATATGTTCCCGATCAATATTTCCCTCTGCAGCTTCTTTCTGAAACTACATTACACATCGCAGGGATCTCGTTACAAATATGGCATGTTGCTTTTTTCCCCAAAGAGGAATACAGGTTGGGTACTCCTCTTCCCTTCAGATATGTCCGGCCCTGTGCATCCCTGCCCCTCCCCACCCCAAAACAGTATGTGGTACATCAGATGGATACCAAATGTTATCGTATATTGCTGGGATTGCTTGCTTGCTTGGAAGTAAATAACATTGAGTTCAGTGGGGCTTAACCCAAAGTAAGTGCGCGTAAGTCATGCAACCCAAGTTCCAACAACCGACACATCATGTGTAAGTTCAGACTGTAGTTTTCTTAAGGGTGGGGGGAAATTGTGTACATTCTCAGGCAGCTGCCGTAACTATTTTCGCCTTTTCTTTGATGTGAGAGCATTTCAGTTGCCTTGAAAAGGCTTCTGATTAAGATCCTACAGATATCTGAAAGAAGATTTCTTCTTTTTTCCCTTACTCCCCCCCCTTTGTGAAATTTGAAGAGGATTGTCCTGGATTCGCTGGAGGGCATCTGGGTATTCAGTTCAGTGGGCTGCAGCGGGAGATGGAAACTGTAGGAGGATCTCTAAGACGGAAGTCAGTCTCTGTCATGTAAGAATTATGAAAGATTTACGAAATTGTGGTGCCTCATAATACAATATCTCTCAGAAAAGAGGATATTACCTAAAAATCCACATTATCATAACTTAATGAGCCAGTTTGGTGTAGTGGTTAAGTGCGTGGACTCTAATCTGGGAGAACCGGGTTTGATTCCCCACTCCTCCACTTGCACCTGGCTGGATGACCTTGGGCAAGCCATAGCTCTGTACCAGCTGTTCCCTCAAGGACAGCTTGGGAAAGAGCTCTCTCAACCCCACCTACCTCACAGGGTGTCTGTTGTGGGGAGGGGAAGGGAAAGGAGTTTGTAAGCTGCTCTGAGACTCCCTTGGGGAGTGAAGGGCGGGATATAAATCCAATCTCTTCTTCTTCTTCTTCTTAATACACTTTTGAATTAAATCTACTTACCTGATCCAGCTAGGACAGTCTCACACTGGAGACCTTCAAATGCTTAAAGGGTGATAGATAAGGCGTATAGAAAGAAGGTATATCAAACTAGATTGAATGTCTGGTGGGCATTATTGTTGGGGAAATGTTGTTAATTTAAATTCGTTACCTACTTCTTGCGTAGTATAGGCGGCTTTTGTTGTTTCTTGGATTTGCTTAACGTTTGTAATTATGTAGTTTAGATATATGGTTGCCTTTGTTTCACTATAAAAACTGTTCAAACTTTTTTTAAACGTTGCTTTGGAAAATTCAGCTTAGACAGTGTACTTTTGTTTGCCTTCTGTGACTAAGGTGTCTTCCGCACAGCAATGGGATTTTGTGGTTTCCGCGTTGCTGGCGTGGCTGCAGATAAAGCGCAGCAGCAACGGAGCTTCCATCTGGCAGGTTTTCCCACAGTTTCCCTACCCTGATCCCCCAGAGGTGACATCACCCATTTCCACACAACAGCAGCCATTAGGCTTTACTGCAGTCTTTCCCAGAACTAGTGGGTGGGGCAGCTGGATGGGGCTTTTGCCCAGCAGGACTTGTGATTGGCTGTGCAGTTAGACAGTTTCCAACTCTGGACTTAATGGTCTCATGGAAAGGCCCGAATGGTAATGTTTATTCCAAATGCAAAACCATAGCCTGCTTTTGGGGCCCTCCAGCACAGACGATGAATCAGAGCCCCAGAACCTTGAAAGCAATACTGGTTTTGGATGCAGAAGAATTCTGGACCAGTACCTAACAATCCCACATAAAGCATCTCAAAAAAAAAAAGTAGGGTTGCCTAATGCCAGTGGGGGACCCCCACCAGGGCTCAGTGGAGCAGCAGGAGGAAAAGCCATTGCAGAACTCCACGTTCACTTCTGGCTAGGAATCTAGAAGTGCTGTAGTCCCTCAAGACTCTAGAAATGTCCACAAATGTAAAAACCATAGAGTTTCAGGAAAACTCTTGAGTGTCGCACAGTGTGGTGATGTCACTTCCAGTTATGCAGACAGAAGTGGCATTGGGCAACCCCATTTCACAGCCTCCTGTTGGACGCCGACTCTAGGCTGGAAACCCTAAAAACAGGAGTGCTGGGAAAGACCTTTTTCTATCTGAGATCTTGGACAGCTGTTGCCAGTCAGAACAGACAGTGCTGAACAGCATAGATCAGGGGTCCCCTTGTGTGGCACCTGCCAAGTGTTTTAAGGAAGTAGATGGGGCTAGGCAGGGCTTTTGCCCAGCAAGGCTTCTGATTGGCTATGGGCGATTTCACTGGCTGTGCAGATTTTTTTAAAATGTTGCTTTGGCAGCAGCTGCCACCACAGCACAAGAATCGACACTGTGACTGAAGTTAAGCTGTGGCAATCATTTTGTGGCTGGCTTCACTTCCTGCGGCAGCCATTTTGCAGCAGCCATTTTGTTTGCTGTGCCCACTATGCCGTGCCAGAATTCCAAACGTGCCCACCTTTCTCAGAAAGGTTGGGAGGACCTCTGAGACAGATCAGTGGTTCCACTTAGTATAAGGCTGATTTTGCATTATTTATTTACTTCATTTATACCCCACCTTACTCCCCAATAGCAAATGTCTCTTCTAGTCCTTTCCAGTTTTGTGGTTCTAACTATTCTTTTCAAGCTATCTTTAAAAAAAGGCACCTAAAGCAACGCTACCTGTGATTCTTGCAGCATTCCCTGGAAAAGAACACCATGTTTTGCATGGAATACTTTTAATTGGGGGGGGGGGGGGAGGTGTCTCAAACAATCCACATGATTCCCCCCCCCCAAATGGTGCACTTTGGGGTCAAGGCAAGGGGAGGCAGGTCGTGGACGTTTCTGTATTCTAGTACATTCAGGAGGGTGAATGGAACACATGCCATCTGCCTTTATATTTTAAGGCCCAAATATGATATTTCATGCCGAGGCTTGGGTGGAGGAGCAGTCGAATCTTGGGCGTGCAACTCTGTTTGGTGCAGTTGACTGCATGTTATCTGAGCTGGGTATGCATTTCATCATTTACGTAAAGAAGAAGCATAATCTGCCATCAAGGAAACCCAAACTCCAAGCCTAGCAAACCTTAATTCGGCATACATGTCAATTCCATAACAGTTGTTTGCTTTATTCTCCTTCTGCCAATCAGTCATGGGGGAAGGCAAAGGCAGATACCTAGGCAGGGTATCAAATTTATGCCCGCTGACTGCTGGGAGTCTCAGTGAGTCCTTCCGGCTTCTGTGGATCTAATTTACATGATTTGTAGTTCTCATTTCCAGCCACCCCACCCCACCCCTCTGTGGCAAAGTAGCCATGGTAGATGGGGCTTAGGATGAATGAAGTTCCAGCAGGGGGTGAAGAGAGGTTAAGGGCTGCTTAACCCTTTTCTTGCCAGCTGTGCATCTGTTTCCTTTATGCTGAATCATAGGGTTGCCAGCTCCAGGTTGGGAAATACCTGGAGATTTGAGGGTGGAGCCTGAGGAAGGTGGAGTTTGGGGAGGGAGGGAGTTCAGTGGGGTATAATGCCATACAGTCCACCTTCCAAAGTGGACATTTTCTCCAGGTGAACTGATCTTGGTCATCTGGAGAAGAATCATAATAGTGGGAGATCTTTAGATGGCACCTGGAGGTTGGCAACCCTCCATGGTGAAGAATGAGTTTGGCCCTGATCATTCTCCCTTTTCCCCTCCACAGACATTTCTCATACACTCTCAAGTCTAGCTTCGTAGCTTAAGGGTTAGAACCATGTTTTTAAAAGGAAAACATGGATTCTCTCAGTTAGCTGTGTGCTCCATAGCCAGTACCGAAGACCTGGGCTCTTAGGGTGCTTTTTGAGTCATGAAAAGTATGATTCAGTGGAGGCTGAGGGTGGTTCCTTAGGAGAACAGGGTGTTGCATTTCAATGGGTCTTGGCTTTCTGTTCTTGGAGGCCAGCGAGAGATCCCGACAATCCACGCTTTGTTTACTGGGCGGTTTACGCAGACTGCAGGCTGTTTGTCATCCCCCCCCCTTTTTTTTTTTAAATGACTAATAGTGCTTCAGCATAGCTTTGGACACTGTAGGCTATTGTGTGTTGATAGAGAAAGGAACTGACGCTTTTAGGAAAAGCTCGCTCACGATTCAAATATAGGCTACCTTTCTCCATTGCTTGTGGGAAAATATGTCCCAGATAGAGATTTGGCGGGAGAGCGTCCTGATTTTGGGTTCTCTCTCCTGTCCAGTTACATTTTCTTCCGGAGGAAGAACACTCAAGTTGAAGTCGGACACAGAATTGTTTGCAGTCAGCAGCAAATTTTGCTGAGGAAAGTAGTTTAAGAGGAGACAGACTCTTTCGCAAACCAACCATCTGAGGGCAAAGGACATTTTCTCTTAGAATGGCAGGGCCGACTTTGGGTCATCTTTTTTCTCCTGGACCCCCTGACTGTTGCAGAGGATTCCGGGGAATGGCTTAGGGTACACACTCAGTTTATCCAAGGATGCTGATAGGGTTACCAGCTCTGGGTTGGGAATAGGGTTGCCAAGTCTTACCTGTTGTTTAGTGGGGGGGGGGGGGAGTCCCTGCCGGTCTGGGAGTCTTCTGGCGTGTGTGTGACGTGCACACACCGCAGTGACGACATTGCGCTGGGCACGTCTCTGCAGTCTGGCAATTTGGGGTTGGGGTTCCCCCTGGCGGCCCAATCCGGGCCAGCGGGAAGCGGGCTGGTCAAGTGGGGATTTCCCCGCCCCCTGGGGGGATTTGGGAACCCTGGTTGGGAAATACCTGGAGATTTGGGGGGTGGAGACTGAGGAGGGTGGGGTTTGGAGAGGCGAAGAAAGGACTTCAATGGGGTATAATGCCATAGAGTCCACCTTCCAAAGCAGCCATTTTCTCCAGGTGACCTGATCTCTGTTGCCTGGAAATCAGTTGTAATAGCAGGAGATCTCCTGCTTCCACCTGGAGGCTGACAACCCTACTGATCAGGTCTGCAAGGCCTCATGATCACTAGGGATGACACCAGGCAGTTTTCAAGTACACTATTCCAGCTTCTGTCATGGGTTCTCTGTGCTAGGGATGCCAGCCTCCAGGTGGGACACAAGGATCCCCCAGAATTACAGCTCATCTTCAGATTAGAGAGAGAGATCGGTTCCCCTGGAGAAAATTGGTGCTTTGGAGTGTGGATTCTATGGCATTATACCTCACTGAGGTCCCTGTCCTCCCCAGGCTCCACCCCCAAATTTCCAGGAGTTCCCCAACCTGGATCTGGCAACCCTACCCCTCCCATATCCTGCCGGTGGCCAGGGGGAACCCGGCAACCCTACTGCTCAGGGTAAATGGCAGTTTTCCTCCCCAACACCCTCAACATAGGGCTGCCATTCCAGGTTCAGAAATACCAGGAGATTTAAGGGTGGAGCCTGGGAGAGTGGAGTTTAGGGAAGGTAGGGAACTTTGGAGAGTATAATGCCATGCAGTCCACCTTGTAGGGTTGCCAGGTCCCCTCGTTGTGCTGGCAGGGTGATTTGGGGGGTGTTCAGGGACATTCTCAAAGTGATGACGTCACCCAGAAGTGACATCATCACGGCGGGGACATCGCACAATAACGCTCTGGTTTTGGGGCAAACCTCTATGGTAAAGCCAGCTTCAAACCATAGAGTTTGCCCTCAAACCAGAGCACCACTGCATGATGACCTGCAACATGATGAGATGACTTCCGGCCAGGTGGCCGGCATTGGACAGAAGCCCCAAGAACCAGGGGAACACCCATCGGGCCGGGGGACTGGCAACTCTACCACCTTGCAAAGCAGCCATTTTCTCCAGTAGAAGTGGAATAAATGTTTTAAATAAGTAAAAAATAAATAAATGATCTTTGTATCTTGGAGATCAGTTGTAATTTCTGGAGGTCTCCACCTGGAGGTTGCCAATCTTATCTGCTAACAAAGTTTATAAGCACAATACTGTGCAATTTGGTGTCTGTTCTTTGTGTCAATCGAATAAAAATGGGATGTAAAAGTGGGGAAAAACCCAAACTGGGAGCATCAGTAACAAAAGCAGGAAAAATTAAAAAGGCTCATAAAAACCCAAAAAGAATGGAAAAGAGTGGTGGTATTATTCCTGAAATCATCACACTGTCATAAGAAGAGTCCTCGTCAATCAAACCAGAATGCACAGGAATTATCATTGTCTTTTGCTGTGGATCGGTGATACTCAGTGGCTCAAGAACCACATGTACCATCTCCCAGTGAGACAGATCAAGACGCGTCACCACGTTAGTCTGGCTGTAGCAGTAGAAAAGAGCAAGAGTCCAGTAGCACCTTAAAGAGTAACAACGTTTGTGGTAGAGTGTGAGCTTTCGTGAATCACTGCTCTGAAGAGTCGTGAGTCACTGTATCTGAAGAGGTGAGCAGTGACTTATGAAAGCTCCTATCCTGCCACAAATTTTGTCCGTCTTTAAGATATCCAAAGAAGTGAGCAGAGACTCGTGAAAGCTCATACCCTGCCACAAATGTTGTTGTCTTTAAGGTGCTACTGGACTCTTTTCTACATTCCCCAATGAAACACCTGTTCCATGTTTCAGGTAGAGGGAAAGACTGTTACCCACTATGGCCTGTGGCCCACCTGGAAACAGCCGCTGCCAGAGGAACAGGTAACTTGTGAGCCTCTAGGGTTGCCAAGTCCTTGTGACTTACCGGCAGGGGGGAGTCCTCCTGGGTCCGGGAGCTTCCCCGGCGCGTGCGCAAAGCGCGTGCACCGCAATGATGTCACCCAGAAGTGAAACCATCACATTGGGGGCCTTGCCAGGGTGATGCTCTGGCAATCTCCCAAAAACTCTATGGTACCATAGAGTTTGGGGGCGATTGCTAGAGTGTTGTCCTGGCAACGTCCCCAACGTGATGACGTCACTTCTGGGTGACATCATTACGCTGGGGAAGTCATCCTGACTGGACAACTTCGGGGGTGGGGTTCCCCCCGACGGCCGAATGCTGGCTGGCGGATCGGGAACCCCTGTAGCGGGAGATCCCCCGCCCCCTGGGCTGCCTTGGCAGCCCTATGAGCCTCCCTAAGGTGTAGGCCTTAAGCCTGGGATAGAAGTAAATGTAGTTCTTTCAGCTGTAGGCCCAGGCTAGCCGAAGCTCATCAGATCTCAGAAGCTAAACATGGTCAGCCCTGGTTAGTACTTGAATGGGAGACCACCAAGGAAGTCCAGGGATGCTTACCCAGAGGCAGGCAGTGGCAAACCACCTCCATTTGTCTCTTGCCTTGTAAACCCTATAGAGTCACCGTAAATCAGCTGCAAGTTGACAGCAGTTCTCACCACCACCAACTGTGAAAGTGGCTCTCCACAAGCTGTGAACTGAGTATGACTAGTTAGGGTTGCCAGCCTCCAGGTGGGGCCTGGGGATCTCCCGCTTTTACAACTGATTTCCAGCTGACAGAGATCAGCTCCCCTGGAGAAAAGGGCTGCTTTGAAGGGTGGGCTCTATGGCATTGCCCCATGCTGAGGCCCCTCCCCTCTCCAAACCCCACCTTCTCCTGGCTCCACCCTCAAAGTCCCCAGGTATTTTCCAACCAGGACTTGGCAACCCTATCACTAATTTAGATTGCCTTACATAAAAAATCTTCATTCCGCCACACATTTTGATCAAGTAAAACCTTTAGTCTTAAGAAGCATTTCACCCTTTCCACGAAAGAAACCATTTCATGAGGGTTTTTTCCTGCTCTTCCCAAAATTTCCATTTTAAAAAATCCTTCCTCTCCCAGTATTTCTGATATGTGTGTTTTTTGTAGTTGTTGTTGTTCTTGGGGCCTTTCGTTTCTCTAAGCCACAGTCAATGATATGGTGTGTGGGTGGCAAAAGCACAGTGTATTCATATTGGAGCATGAAATAAATCATAATATGTGGAGGGGAAGGCAAGAGTTCAGCGTGGGGAGGTAGATCTTTCATTTGCCTTCTAACAACAGAGTAGCCAGGTTTAGCCCGGGAGGGGGGGGAATACCACCAGGGCCGGTCCCAGGTTATTTTGCACACTAGGCGAGGCTACCTTCTGGCGTGCCCCCCATCACATGGCACTTGGGTCTCAAACTGCCAAGCTACCAACCTTCCAGTCTGCAGCTCAATGCAGACCTCTGAGCCGCCCCGGCCCCTGTATTTCTCAGGGCATACACCCAATTACACATGCACAAGCTGTACGTATCCCCTTACACAAAAATGTTTACGCGCTGAGGCAATGTGTGTGTTAAGTGATGTAAAGTCACTTCTGATTTCTGGGGACCCTACGAATTAATGACGTCCAAGGCAGAAAGTTTGAGTCCAGTGGCACCGCACCTTTAAGACCAAGAAAGTTTAATTCTGGGTATAAGTGCCGCAGACTTTGTTGCTCTTAAAGGTGACACTGGACTCAAACTTGGTTCTGTTTTTACCTCCAATCCTGACCTCCTTCTTTGTCCCAGGATAAGGGAGGGAGGGGGGCAGAGAAGAGTCCACGATGCAGCCGGCACAGAGGGACCCTGGCCCTTAGCCTACCCACCCACCCACTCAGTCCGCAAAAAGCCTCCCCCCCAAATCTGGGCTCCATCTCCCAGAATCCTGCCCAGGGCTGCCGGTGGAGGGCAAGGGGACTTGTTCACTCCCACACATACCCCCCCCATGGTAAAGGCAGTGTTCCCCTTATAGCCACTCCTCCCCTTCACGGGGCCCCACTGGCCTCCGACACCCTTTGCAGCGCGGCATGGGACCGACCTGCTCGGCCATGGTGGGCGGGGAAGCAGAGGCACGCGGTGGGGATGGCTTTGGGGTGGGCTTTGCTGGGGTCGGGGAGGTAGCGGTGGCTGTAGCAACCCAGCAGCGAGTGCGAGGGGGGAGCTGCTCGGGCCGGCCATGGCTGGGCTGACCTGGGCAGCAGCGGGGCGGGCACAAAGGCAAGGCACAGGAGCCCAGGTGAGAGGCATGGCAGGCGCAGGAGAGGCGGCAGCAGAATGAGCAGCAGCGGGGTGGCATCAGAGAGGCAGATGAGGGGAGGGGGTGCGTGCGCGCTCTGTGCCTTTTTCTCTCTTTCCAGGGACTGGGGCACGAGGAAAGGAAGGGAGTGAGAGAGCCATACTGGGGAGGGGAGGGAAGCCGCCTGGCCGGGGCAGTGGGATGTCCGTGGCAGGAATCGAGGGCAGGCAGGCAGCGAGGGCTGCCAGATCTGGCAGGGGAGCAGCCATTTGGATGCTCACCACCAGGGGGCGCCCTAGTCAGAAGTCTAATCTGCCTAGTGCAGGGGTGGGCAAATTGCGGCCCGGGGGCCACATGCGGCCCGCCACAGAGTTTTTTGCGGCCCGCCAAGAAGATTTCAGGACTTCAAGAAAATTGAGCCTAAATTAAATTTGCTCTCTTATCCCATCACTGCTGATATTGATACAGCACCTGAGGAGCTGCAGCTTGAACTTATTGACATGCAGTCAGATCACACTGTGAAAGAAATGTTTAATGCTGTGACATTAGTTGACTTTTACAAATCTTTGTCTGCTGAAAAAAATTCCATGTATGAAGAAATTTGCTGGGAAAATGTTCTCTATATTTGGGTCTACATATATTTGTGAGCAAAGTTTTTCTTGCATGAAGATCAACAAGAGTAAATATAGATGCTCTTTGACAGACATTAACTTGCAGGCTGTGATGAGAATCTCAACAAGCAATCTCACTCCTGATTTTAAAAAAAATGTAGAAAAGTGTGATAGGGTACATTTGTCTCATTAAACTGATTCTAAAATTAAATGTGCTTGCAGCTATAGATGATATGAAATTAGCACAATAAATAAATTGAATAAAACTACCACTATTTTATTTAATTTATATTTATTGATTTTTATGATACAATTCATACCTTTTCTGAAATGCAAAGTTAACTAATGAATGCAATCATTTTAAAAGGTGCGGCCCTCCGCTAACCTCCGCTCCCACAAAGTGGCCCCCGAGCCAAAACAAATGCCCACCCCTGGCCTAGTGGGTGAGCCGGCCCTGGCTGCCACTGACTGACTTCTACTTCATAATATTATGCATTGATTGTAAAGGTGGTCTCTCATCATTTGTTTCTCCTGCCTATTTTTAGTCTCCATAATGATAGTGATTTGAATGTTTTGCTGATTGATTGGACCAGTCTATATTTTGATCACCCCTTGTACATTTTTTAAAATGTTGATAACATTTATTGGGTTGCTCTAGTCTACACATTTGTTGGGTAAAAGAAGAAGGGGATGGCAAAGAATGAGATAATTAGAAAGTGTTATCGATGAAATAAACATGAAGTTGAGCAAGCTATGGAGGATGGCAGAAGACAGGTGGGCCTGGCGTGATGTGGTCCATGGGGTCACAAAAAGTCAGACTCGACTGTGAGACTGAACAACAACAACACATTTGTGAGGGAAAAAAACCTAGCTTTCTGAGACTTAGGTTGCAACTCCCTTTTAAATTTCAAATAAATTCAAGATTGCAGCCATAAAACTCATTTTCTCCAGTGGGATGACTGAACTCTGTTGTCTGGGGGTCAGTTGTAACCCTGGGAGATCTCCAGGCCCCACCCTCCACATTACACCCCAGTTGTGAGCTTTCCATGACTATAGCAAATTTCTCTGCATTGGTATTGCTGAAGGCTAAGTACTGATTGTCTCTGGAACAGTCAGTCAAGCTCTAAGAAATTTCTGGCTCTAAGAAATTTTTCCCAGATACGCAGTTCTGCAAAACTAAATTGTCTTCCTTTCTTCCCCTGCTCCTTCTCTTTTTCAGTAGCGCGTCCACTTCTCAATCAGACCATTCAGTGAGGACAAAATCTGCTTCTGTCGTCTCGTCAGATTCCATCTCCACCTCCACAGAGAACTATTCTCCGGATTTAAGGGTAAGTCTTAAGGCAACGTAGGCCTCAGAACCATCACGCAAAACAGCTGTTATTGGATTGCGCCATGTGAAACATCAAGTGGGACATCCAGGAATTCATTTCTATGAAGGAAGAACTTTCTGCCTGTAGAAAACTAGCACTTCAGGGATGGAGGCTAAGGCTGGATCCTCTTTTTCCTCATGTGCAAATTTTATAGGTGCAGGGAGGGTTTTTTAAAAAAATGGAGAGCATTTCAAGCACATAATTGTCCCCTGAAACTTGATTAGTACAGTCACCGCAAAAATGCAGCATTTGATTTTTTCACCCTGCATGTGTAGAACAGCTATCAGCATCATATTAATTGCTGAAACAGGGTCTGTAGTTCTCTTGAGAGCCAGTTTGGTGTAGTGGTTAAGAGTCCTCCACATGCAGCCAAATGGGTAACCTTGGGTCAGTCACAGTTTTCTCAGAGATGTTCTCTCAGGAGCAGTTCTCGAAAGAGCTCTCTCAGCCCCACCTACCTCACAAGTTGTCTGTTGTGGGGAGGGAAAGGGAAAAGAGACTATAAGCTGATCTGAGACTCTGAGTGAAGGGCAGGGAGTAAATCCAATCTCTTCTTCTTCCTTGTCTTCATACCCGGTTATCTGAAGGCTAGAATGTTCTAGCGAAGTGTCACCAAACTCTGTAGAGCAGGGCTCCCCAACCTGTTTGAGCCTGTGGACACCTTTGGAATTCTGACACAGCATGTTGGGTGCAGCTACAAAATGGCTGCCACAAGATGGGGAGCCAGCCATAAAATGGCTGCAGCAGCATATTTTCAATCACACAGTGAAGAGCCTTGTACTATGTCAGCAGCTAAGCCAGTGCAACATTTTTTAAAATGTGCCCGGCCAATCAAATCTCCAATGGCCAATCAGAAACCCTCCTGGGCTAAAGCCCCACCTCTGACCCTACCCACTCAGCACCAGTAAATATGTCAGCAGGTGCTGTGGTTCCCATGGGTGCCATGTTGGGGATCCTGCTCTAGAGTTTGCTTCAGTTTGTGCTAGGGTTGCCAACCTCCAGGTGGGGTTTGGAGATCTCCTGGAATTACAACAGATCTCCAGAATACAGAGGTCAGTTGGGGGGGGGGGGGGAGGCAAGCTTTGGAGGGTGGGCTCTATGGCATTATACCCTGCTGAAGTAACACCCCAAGCTCCACCCCACAAATTTCCAACAGTTTCCCTACCCAGAGTTGGCAACTCTAGTCTGCGCTGGTTTGTTCCCAGTTTGTACAAACTGTATAACTGCAACTGGTAAGAATTGTTTTCAGTCAGTGTGAAGTAAACAGGAGTAAACAGGAGCTGTTTCTTCGTGAGCTGTAGCATCAAGGTGGAACACGGGGCAGTTGTCATGTGCACAAAGTATTACCTCATGTTCGCTTTGGACACAATACAGATGCCTCATGAGGATTGTCCTCCTTCGTTTTCTCAACATACCTGTTTGTGTGTTAAAGCAGCCCTGCTGTGGGAAGGAACAGGGGATGGGGATGGAAAATCAGTGTGTTGAATAGAACTTTCGCCGTATTTGCCTGATGTGGTTAAGTTTTCACAGGGGGGCTATTTCATTTAACCAGTTTCCCCTTTGAGACTCAGTCCCCATGTGAGGGATTCAAGACCAGGCTGCCAGAAAGCAGGCCTTGAAATTCTCTCTACTTTTTTTTTTTTTAAATGAGGGACTGCATTGTGACAAGTCAACACTATCTTTTAAAAATCTGCAGCATGACCTTGGGTGTTTTCTCCCAGCTACCAGCATTTTTGATGAAAGAAGCAAAAGCTCATGTTCCAAGTATGTGTCAGCAGTACGAGTCCCAGCAGTGCGGATCTCAATTCCTAAAACTTTCTCGACAGAATCAAGTCTGGCCTTGCTATTAGATCATGGTTAGCACTACGAAGTCCAGTTGTTTGCTTAGGAAAGTGATTTTCAAATTGCGATCTGTGGGATGCTAGGAAACTTACAATTCAGTCCTTAGAAGATCAGTAATGAAAGACAAAGTGTTTTTATTTCTCTGAGAGACAGCTTTCCCACTGCTACTGACCTGTGTTAGGGTTGCCAGGTCTGGGTTGGAAAATACCTGGAGACTTTGGGGGTAGATCCAGGAGAGGGTGGGGTTTGGGGAGGGGAGGGGCCTCAGCACCCTTCAAAGCAGCCATTTTCTCCAGGGGAGCTGATCCCTGTCAACTGGAGATCAGTTGTAAAAGCAAATCTCCAGGCCCCACCTGGAGGCTGGCAACCCTAAGCTGTGCCTATGCAGCAGAGTGCAGGGTATGTTTTTAGGTCGCAGCTCATACAGATCAAAGTGAGGCCTGACCCCTCCCAAGACTCATCTGAGGACATATCCTAGAACGTGACCCAGAATCCTCTGCAACACATAGGGAATCCATGCCAGAAATGTGGAGTTTGCTACCAGAGGATGTTGTGGTGGTTACAAGCACAGCCATCTTTAAAAGGGGATTAGACTAATGCATGGAGGACAGGTCTATCAGTGGCTACTAGCCATGGTGACCAAAGGGAACCTCCTGGAGTTGCCAGTCTCCAGCTGGTTGCTGGAGACATCCTGGAATTACAACTGGTTTTCAAGTAAAAGAGATCAGTTCCCCTGGAGCAGGGGTGGCCAACCTGTGGCTCGGGAGCCATATGCGGCTCTTTCACACATATTATGTGGCTCCTGGCAGGGCAGCTGGGGAAGCTAAATATCATTAGAAAACAAATATCATTGGACAAATAAATACCATTATCAATATCTGCTTTTACCCCTTTTGTTACTATTTTTGGCAGTCACATTTAATGTTGATAAGAGGCAAATCTGCATATTTCCCAATAAAAACACGTAATGTTTGTTCATGTCATGTGGCTCTCAAACATCTGATGTTTATTCTATGTGGCTCTTACGTTAAGCAAGTTTGGCCACCCCTGCCCTGGAGAAAATGGCTGTTTGGAAAGTGGACTCTCTGGCGTTATGCCCCACTCTCTCCCCTCCCCTCCCCCGACTTCACACCCAAAATCTCCAGGTATTTCACAAACCAGAGGTAGCAATCCTAGAACCTCCAAATTCAGAGGCAGTAAACTTCTGAATTCCAGTGCCAGGAGACCACATCAAGGGAAGGCCTTGGCCTCTATGTGCTGTGTTTGCCCTTTCATAGTAACTGATTGGCCACTGTGTGAGATGGGACTAGATGGTCTGATCCAGCAGAGCTCTTCTTATGTGCGAGTTCTTGGCAAATGGGTCAGTGGAAAAGTATACCTGAAGGCAGAAAGATCGTTCTAAGTCCACTGGCCTAGGAAAGCACTGGTAGGAAAGGAGCATCAACTTTTCCTGTGTGGCAGAAGAGGCTTTCTCTTCCCAGAATACCTTTGGGATGTGTTTTTCTGCAGCTCAGGACAATGGTAGGAGGTGAGAGAAGAAAATCAGGAAAGCTTTGTGAAGGGAAAGCAAGGAGAGGACAGGCAAGTGATCTCAAAGGCAGCCTCAAATTGAGCACGAGGCATCGCAGAGCGAAAAACATCCACAAACTGTTGAGGGGGATCTCCTGAGGCGTACCTCACAGAGCTATTGCTGCCAGACAGCCAGACTGTGTGGAGTTTGGGTGGTTGTCCATTTGTATGAAGTGATGTCCATGTGGTTTGAGTTATTCCTAACCATGTCAGGGAAGCCCTTTGGTGTTCCTTGGCATGGCTAGCTAGCATTATCCCCCCCAGTGTGTGTGCGCCAGTTCACACAAGCTATGATTTAATAGCCAGAAGAGGTTGTCGGAGGCACGGAAAGGAGAAGAGAGATCCTGTCAAGGACTTGCACTTACTGCTTTAGGAAAGGGATAACACAAAAGGGGGAGGCCCCTGAGACTTGCCAAATGGGCAAAGTATCAAGGGAGAGCACCCCATGCGCAGGATCCAGTCATTTTAATATTTGTGCATCTCTGTCAGTCGCCTGCCTTATTCTGTGTGTGGCTGTGTGTGGGCAGCTGTAATTATGGCAAAGAATCCTATGTGCCTTTCCCAGAAGGGTCAAGATACAAACATAAAAATTAATAAGGAACTTCTAAATACTGGAATTTATAGAATAGGATTAAATGTCCAGGAAGCCATTGACTCCTTATTTCCTTGTATCTGAGGGCCACTTCACATATTACATAAAGAGCTCTCCGACAGCGTTATTTGTCTGTGATGTGTGCTTTCAAAACGTTTGTGCCATCTACTCTACATGTTAAAGTGTATATGAATAAAACTGGAGGACTTTATTTATTGGGGACATCTGTACCCCAGAACTGTCCTCCAAAGGTTCTTGAGGCAACTTCCAGTCAATAATCGAGGAGCCCATCAATATAACCAACCATAAGATAGCACCTTGAAGGAAATAGCTCTTTGAAAGCAAGCCAGTGACAAATAAGAAGCAGTGAATAGAACAGAGTAGCAAATAAGCTAAATTTTGAGAGCCAGTTTAGTGTAGTGGTTAGGAACGTGGACTCTAATCTGGGAGAACTGAGTTTGATTCCTCACTCCTCCACATGCAGCTGCTTGTGTGTCCTTGGGTCGGTAACAAGTTCTTTCAGAGCTGTTCTCTCAAGAGCAGTCCTCAAAAGAGCTCTCTCAGCCCCACCTACCTCCTCCTCCTCTTTTAGTCAAAAAGTTTGTGTGTGGTGGGGAATACCCAAAAGTGTGTGAGATTTAAAAAATTTCACTGTGTGAATTAACTCAGGTCTCAGGGAAGCAGCTGAGGGGAGGGAGTTCCAAAGTCCAGGTGTCACAGCAGAGGAGGCCATGTCCTCCGCGCCCACACACCTCATCTCTGAAGGTGGAGTGGGGTCTGTGCAGAAGTGATAAAGACAAACTTGTGTGGGAGCGGGCGCTCCTTTAAATACTCTCTGTTTAGGTCTCTGAACTGTGCAAATTGGCTGCCAGGGTAGCTCTTTTCATCTTGGAGTTGGTACATAAATCCACAGTGACTTCCATATAGCCTTCAGGATCAGCCCGACATTGAACTGCTGTGTGGAGTCAGAGGGCCTTCCCCTTCATTTGTCACTGGCTCCAAAATGGGTAGGTGGATGCCTGCCACAGAGTGGGTAGGCAGTGGAGCTCCACTCCCGACCTTGCCACTATGGTCAGGGACAAAATGGGACAGGCACATGGCTGATGGGGCATTCTCTAGACATGCGGACAGGCCATGCTATCCTTTTAAAGAGGGGCCACCTGCTGTTTGGGTGACAGATTTGGGGGTCAGTCAAGAGGCCATCTTGGCCAGAAAATTAGCCACATCCCATAGCATGATGGCCCCCTCATGAGCGCTCCCTGGGCTAGCACAGCATCCGTGCTGCCCTTAAAAGGAGGCCCCACAAAACGCTGAAGAGGAAATGTTTGGGCTCTTTCCATCCGGCTATGGAGAGGCCCAAGGAAAGAGAAGATGAGCCCAGGATGACCCCCTCCACAGTTTCTGTTTCAAGGCTATGTTGGAGGGCTCGCTGACCCAGTGTCATGACCAACGTTCCCTCTAAGCTGTGGAGTCTTGTGAGCAAAAATTCTACTTTCTGAGCTACTGGCATTAAAATTGTGAACCAGCAATTAGGCTACTGCATAAATTAGTTTGCTCTGGAGCCATCCTTCCTGAGCTAAGACAAAGATGCGTGAGCCAGAGGCTAAAAAACAGTGAGCTAGCTCACACTAACTCAGCTTAGAGGGAACACTGGTCATGACCCAGTAGGCCTGGAGGCCTACAAGTGCGTTATAGTAATCTAAAATGGATGTGATCAGGGTGTGGGTCACTATGCCCAGGTCTTGCTTTTCAAGGAAAGGCCATGTCTGGTTTACCAACCAATACAAGTGACAAATTAATACGTGTGACAGATGAGACCTGGGCCTCCATGTTCAGCTGTGGGTCTCATAGGACTCCTACCTCATCCTGTGAACTCATTCCTTCTGGAGGAATGGAGACCCTTCTGGAACATGCCGATTGGTTGGCCAGCAGTCTTGTCTTTACTGAGCTTCAGATTAGCAGTCCCATTACCACCGCCAGATACTCATTCCAGGTATCCTGTGTTATTGGCATAATGGTGGTGCTTCAGATGACCTCTCCCAGCTGTTTCGTCCATCTGTGAAAGAGTATGGGGAGACAAGATGGAACCCTGTAGAATTGCATAGCTCAAGAGCTAAAGAGATGAGCAGCAAAGCTCCATCTAAGCTGTGGAGTCTTGTGAGGAAAAATTCTACTTTGTGAGCTACTGGCATTAAAGCTGTGAGCGAGCAATCTGGCTATTGAATAAATTAGTTTGTTCTGGAGCCATCCTTCCTGAGCTAAGACAAAAATGGGTGAGCTGGAGGCTAAAGAACTGTGAGCTAACCGTCCTCCAAGCATTTACTTTCTGGTATCAGTCAGCCAGGTAAGTCCCAGCAGAAACTGTCAGCTTTGTGAAATGGTAGCAGTCAAATCGCAGTGAGAATCTGGATCGTCCAAGTTTATGTTATCAGAGGCAAGATGGGAAAGCCCGCCCCCCAAAATTTAGAACAGCTCAGCTGGACATTTTTGCAGCGACATAATAGTGGCAGAGTGATCACCACCACAAGTTAAACTAAAAAATGTGCAGTCATGTTCTGTGTGCATTTTCTTCTATTGATGCTCTAGAGGGCGCCTTGATGCCTCTAGGTCCTCATTAAGCCAAGAACCTCCATGGGTCCCGCTGAAGGGAAAGGTGCCTAGAACGGCAACGACCAGCTGGGCCATTTCTAAATTTTAGGGATCACTCAGGGTTTTGATAGGCCATATCAGCACGAAATTCCCCGAGGGCTGTCAGGAATCAATTGGGATCCATCTGTAATGTGTCCATTGGTCCTACCATGTTTGGAGAGCCACTTTAACTCATACAATGGCTATTTTGCTACAAAAACATAAAAGAGCCCTGCTGGATCGGGTCAATTGTCCATCTACTCCAGCATCCTGTCTTACACAATGGCGAACCAGTTCCTGGATGGCCAACAACAGAGAATAGAGGCCAAGGCCTTCCTTTATGTTGCCTCCTGGTTCTGGGATTCAGAGGTTTAGTGCCTCTGAATGTGGAGATTCCCCTCAGTCATCATGGCCAGTAGCCATTGATAGAGAGGAGGACAAGAAGCTGTTCCAGTTGGCAGCAGAGGATAGGACTCAAAGCAATGGGTTTAAATTACATGCAGAAGGGTATCAGCTGAATATTAGGAAAAACTTTTTCATGGTCAGAGTGGTTCAAAAATGGAATCAGCTGCCTAGGGACGAATATTTGTCAGAGATGCTTTAGGCTGGTCCTGCATTGGGCAGGGGGTTGGACTAGATGGTCTGTATGGCCCTTTCCAACTCTTATGATTCTATGACTTATCCTTCATGAATCTATCTAATCACCTTTCAAAGTTATTTATTCTTGTGGCCTTCCTGTGGCAGTGAATTCCACATTTTAATCACTCTCTGTGTGGGGAACAGTTCATGCAGATCTTACCTGGGTGCTAAAATACATCCTGAATTCTGACCATTCTGAATTGGAGAACTGGTCGAACAATATTTTTTTTCAATGCAGCTGGATAGTAGCAGTGTGACCGTGCGTGTCTACAGTATGTACCATAAAGTCATATTAATGAAAGAAGTGCTTCTTGTTCCACCCATGTTACTGTATAAATCAGAGGCATTTTGGGTGTGGAGATCTTGGATCATCTGCCCAGCTTGGAAAATTTTTATGGCTATGGTTATGTTTAACATATGTCTCTCAATACTTGGGGGCTGATGCTTTTAAAAATGTATTTAAATGTCCTCCTCCTTTTAAAAGTTTAGGGAGCTATCCTATGCAGGTCTACTTGGAAGTACGTCCCATTTTACTCACTAGGAAAGCATTCCTAGAATTGCCATATTTGTAGGGGGTCTTTTTGAATACCACTGTAAATTCCTTTTTTGCAATAACAAAATGTATTGTTGGCCTTTGTACTCCTAAACATTTATCTCGGTTTGATCCCATTGAAATCAATAGGCTTAGAAGGGTGAAACTCTGCTTAGGACTCCGCTGTAAAAGACCTTTCATTCTGGAAGGAAGGGACCATAGGGTACGCCATTCAGCCAGCTGATCCCTCCAGTGGAATTTTGCCTTAAGCAGAGAAGCACTTGGGCTCTCTGACTTCTCAGCCTCTGTTTGGAGAAGATGCAGCTCTGTGGGAATAATGTTTTGGAGCTGAGAGGATAAAGGCATTGGTCTTTCTTTAACTGGTTACAAAAACGGTGCAGGAGAGAAATGTTGGGGTTTAATGAGCAAGAGTAGATCATAAGAACATAAGAACGTAAGAGAAGCCAATGCTGAATCAGGCCAGTGGGCCATCCAGTCCAACACTCTGTCACACGGTGGCCAAAAACACCAGGTGCCCTCAGGAGGTCCAGCAGTGGGGCCAGGACACTAGAAGCCCTCCCACTGTTGCCCCCACCCCTCAAGCACCAAGAATACAGAGCATCACTTGCCCCAGACTGAGAGTTCCTATCTATACCTTGTGGCTAATAGCCACTGATGAACCTCTGCTCCATATGTTTATCTAATTCCCTCTTGAAGCTGTCCATGCTTGTAGCTGCCACCACCTCCTGTGGCAGTGAATTCCACGTGTTAATCACTCATTGGGTGAAGAAGTACTTCCTTTTATCTGTTCTAACATGACTGCTCAGAAATTTCATGGAGTGCCCACAAGTTCTTATATTGTGAGAAAGGGAGAAAAGTACTTCTTTCTCTACCTGCTCTATCCCATGCATAATCTTGTAAACCTTGATCATCAGGCATGGGGAATGTGGGTGGGGTAAAAAGTTAACTGTATTTTTAAAATATCATAAGGTGTTTTGGGGGCCTCCGATGGAATTCTGAACCACATGGCCTGAATTCCGCTCCAGCCTCTCCACCCTGAAATCTGAATCTTGTAAAATTCATACAAAACAAACTGATCTGCACGATTATTTTGTATAATTCTGCTGACCACAGAGGCAAGGAAAGGGACCCAGATAACCTCACCAGGCATACAGTGTCTTTACCAGAACACCTTTAGTTAGGCTTACCAGATGCCTGCTAATGGTGGGCAAACTCCTGGTAATTGTTGAGGATGCCTGCCAGTGCTCTTCTGGTCAGTGGGCAGAAGCAGGAAGGCAAAACAGGGAGTGGCGATCTTCATCGCTACATGATGATGTCACTTCCGGCACGACCTGGAAGCACTGGCATTGCACCAATGTGATACTCTAGCTCCTGCCCCAAATAGAGTCTTGGGGGGGGGAGTGCTAGAGCGTCACCCCAAGTGTGATCCTGCCACTTCCAGGTCACACTGCAAGTAACATCACCATGCAGCGTCAGATTGCCTTCCCCGTGCAGTAAGTACCCACTTCCCCCCATCTCCCACTAGTTGCCAGGCCAGGCCCTACTTTCAGTGAAGCAGTCTGTCTGCAATAGAACAGCTAGCCTGAAGTCCAGTAGCACTTTAGAGACCAACAAGAATTTCAGACTTGGGGGGGGGGGGGGTTGTCCATTCCTGCTTGTATCTGATGAAGGGAGTTTGTCTCGCTAAAAGCTCATACCCTGAAAATCTTGTTGGTCTCTAAGGTGCGACTGGACTCGGATTTAATGGAACAGTGTCTTGCTGGGACACTGGGAGAACCTCTAAACGTTTGATATGGCAGGACATTCCCTTGCAAGATGCTTTGCGAGACGGTCCTAAGTCAGACTTGTTCTGTATGTATTTAAGAACTCAAGCTCCAAAATTGCTTTTTACTATTTAACCTGGGACAGAAGTCAAGCTAACGTAAGTTGTCAGCTCCCTTTTTAAAAACTGGTTGTATTGGCTGCCCTCCAAACCTTGGTAAGGATGGATTTTCATTTTAATTTCTTCTCACTGAGGAAATACTTCCACTTTTTAACAGAAGTCTTTTTGCCTTTTATGACTTCCTGCCTTAGATTAGTTTGTGCCCTTTCTAGTCTGATTTTTATCTGAGCTTCTTTTATAGGGTTTTTTTAAAAAACCTCAAGGCTTCTTGAAGAGATTTGAGTTTCCCGAATCTCCCCTTCAACTTCCTTTTAAAGAATCCCTTTTATTCTTTTCAGAAAGTCATATGACGTTAAATGTGATTGTGCTGGGCTGTTCATACAATGTTCCAGTCACATTTTAGTCAAATTTGACCGTGTTGTGGGTCCCAAGTTGTTCAGAAGCACTTATATTCTAGAGAACCAGTGTGGTGTAGTGGTAAAGTGTGTAGACTCTAATCTGGGACATAGGATTCCGTGCCCTAGATTGGAGTGACGGCTACAAAGTTTAGATGGCTTTGAAAAGATTTTGACTGAATCTGGCAACTGATTAGTGGGTTGGGGGCAGGGACATGGGGGGGGGGTTATGCTGGGCTGCGTGCACCATGATATAACTTCCAGGAAAAACCCAGAAGTGACATCAGGTTGCTCTAAGAATCAGCAGAAACTCTGTGGTACAACCATAGAGTTTCCAGCGATTTCTAAAGCTATCCAACATCACTTCCAGCTTATCCTCAGAAATGACATCATGGTGTACGCAAAGCCAATGAAGAAAAATGTTTCTCCCACCACTGTTCCAAGTGGGATCCTCTGCCCCCCACTGTAGAGTTGCCAACCTCCAGGTGGGGCTTGGGGAACTCCCGCTTTTCCAACTGAAATCCAGCTGACAGAGATCAGCTCCCCAGGAGAAAATGGCTGCTTTGAAGGGTGGACTCTATGGTATTGTACCATGCTGAGGCCCCTCTCCTCCCCAAACCCCACCCTCTCCCAGATCCACCCCCAACATCTCCAGGTATTTTCCAACCCAGACCTGGCAACCCTACCCCACTAGGAGGCTGGCAATTCTAGTTTGACTTATTCATGGAGGAGAGGTCTATCAGCAGCTGTCAACCATGATTTTTTTCTAATCTGCCTTGAGAGTCTCAACAAGAAAGGTAGACTATAAATTAAATAAAAAAGTAGCCTTAATGTTCAGAGTCATTATACCTCTGAACACAAGTTGCTGGTGGAGGGTAGCAACTGGAGAAGCTTTGGAACCTGTACTACTGCGTGTAGCCTCTGAGAAGCTGGCCATTGTGGGAAACGGACTACATGGACCGGTGGCTTGATCCAGGAAGGTTCATCTTAGATTTCCAGACCCTGGCCACCTTTAGTACTAAATCAAAATTTATGTCCTTTCTTGTTGGCTCCATGACCAACTCTTCTAATCATGTGTCATATCTGGAAAGTTTTTCTCTGTATCATGACCCGTTTAATGCGAGCGTGATTGAAGACTTCCGTTCTCACAACCTTTTCTCTCTTGGCTTCTTGCCTGATTCTTTCTCCTTTTCAGCTGCTCCTACATTTCAAAGGGTTGCTTGTACAGTTCATGGCAGGTTCCCCTTATGAATATAGTCTGTGCAGGGACTTCTCCCTCTCCCAAGGATTGATGGATTCATCTATATATCTAATTCCCAAGCGGCCCCCTCCATGCGGATATCTAAATCCGCACTGGGGGGCACTTGGGGGGCAGGGAGATTTTCCTACACTCGTGGGGGACTTTCCCACATGTGCAGAAAAATCCTAAAAGTTAAAAAAAACTTTTGAGGGGATATTTAAATCCCCCGAAAAGTTACAGAGCGTTCCCTGCGCATGCCGGGATGGGGGGGAGAAAGGATGGTGAGGCCTGCGTGGTGCCAAGCTGCAGGCCTCGCTGGGGCAAGCTGGGGGGGAGAAAGGATGGCAAGGCCCACGGCTCTGCGCTGCACGGGCCTTGCCGGGGCAAGCTGGGGGGAGAAAGGTTGGCTCCTTCTCTCCCTCCCCACAGATCCCGCGGGTCCTAATATGTTTAAAATAACCATCCTACCATTCTTCTAACACTCAAAGTGGTAGCGGCAACCTGTAGTCTCATGTTAAGTCCAGTGTAGTTGTCTGTAATGAGTAAAAATAATCCCTTTGCGATGACCAGGCTGGGAAGTTTAACAAGGGTTGGGAGTTGGTTTACCAGTTCTGGTTTGGGAATTTCTCAGAGATTTGGGGGCAGAGCTTGAGATAGGCAGGGTTTGTGGAGGGAAGGAAGTGCAGTGGAGATGTAGTGTCATAGAGTTCCCCCTCTGAGGCTGCCATTTTCTCCCGGGAAGCTGATCTCTGCAGTTAGGTGATCAGTCGTAATCCTGGGAGAACTCCAGATGCCCCCTGGAGCTCGGCAAACTAGTTAGTGGGTTTCCCAAACCGTGATACTTATGGGGAAAGAACCTGGTGATATCAGGGTCACCAAACGCCACCATGGTCCAGCAGACAAAAATTACTCTTTGGGCTGTGATATGGGTATCTTGATATGAATTGCTGCTGCAGCTATCTCTTTTTTAAATCATGCCTGCGTTCCCTGCGTGATCTTCTCTAGGTGACCTGCGGCTGCGGCGCACCTAGAGAAAATCGTGCAGGGAATCCAGGCATGTTTAGAATGCCTTTCTCTCCCTTCCCCATCTGGGGAAGAGAAAGAAAGGCATTTAAATCCCCGCAGGCAGTGGGCTCTGCAGGCAGGCCAGAAATGGCGGGGTGTGTGTGTGTGTTAAACTTTAAACTCCTTCTCGCTTCGCTCCCCCCCCCCCCCGCCCACCTTGGTAGGCCGGCTGGGGAAGGGAAGGGGAGGCTTTTGAAGTTTAAACCCCTTCTCACTTCGCTCCCCACCTCGCCTGCCTTGGCAGGCCAGCTAGAGAAGGGGAGGGGAGGCTTGTACTCCAGAAGCCTAGGGGTGGGCACAAATCGCAGTGGTGGCAAGCCCCGCCCCCAGTTCCCAGCGGGCCTGCGGAGGAAGTGAAGCGAGAAGGAGTTTAAAGTTTAAACCCCTTCTCTTTAGAGTCGTGTGGCAGCACAGGAAAGATCGTGCCACCGTGCGACTCTTGCTTTGCTTCCTCCGCAGATCCATTGGGGGTGGGACTTGCCGCCATTGCCATTTGTGCCTGCTCCTGGGCACACTCCAGCCCCAAACGACCCCTGCGTATTTTAACAAACTAATAAAAGTTCTGGATCACAATTCTGCAAGCAAACCTTCAGAGTCTGATCCAAACTGTGTTTACATGGAACCGTGCACACTTAAGATCGATCTAATATGTTTAAAATGGCCCACAACACTGCGTGTCTATCTGTCTTTTCAACCTCTTTGAGTCATTGGTGTCAAGCATCATCATTAAGCAGGGAGTCAGGTAGCAAGCTTGATTTGTAATGGTCATGGGGAGGACGTAAGAAGAGCCCTGCTGGATCAGACCAGTGGTCCATCTAGTCCAACATCTCGTCTCACAGACTGGCCAACCAGTTCCTCTGGAGGGCCAACAAAAGGGCATAGAGGCCGAGGCCTTCCCCTGAAGTTGCCTCCTGGCTCTGGGATTCAGAGGTTTAGTGCCTCTGAACGTGGAGGTTCCCCTCAGTCACTGTGGGTAGAAGCCATTGATAGACTTAGGGAGGGGAGGGGCTGTGGCTCAGTTAGTAGCGCATCTGCTTGGCATGCAGAAGGTCCCAGGTTCAATCCCAAGCATCTCCAGTTAAAGGATCTGGTAGCAGACGAGGTGAGAGACTGTTGACCATGTGTCAACACTTTTCATGTATAAAGTTAGGGGGAGTATCTCATTTTTATAACAAAAGGGACACCTGGACAAGATGAGCTGATCTTACTTCCCATTCTCCAATTCATCTTTCAGCACTTGGTCCCCTCAGGCACTTTTCTCTGAAGCAACTGTGCTTCTGGAATTGGAGCCACACCAAGAAACTGTATGTGAATGCAGGCGATTTTAAGGGTGGAGGGAATGGCTGAACCCATTACATGTACCTGGGCTTCATGACTGTCTTCACAGCTAGGTCTGGATCCCCCGCCAAACTTGCTGAGTATCTCCCAAGCTCTGGGAGAACTCTAATCTCTGACTACCTCATGTAACCTGCCTGCCTACATCCAATGCTGGCTCCCAGGGACTGAGTGCAGCTGAGACCTGTGTATGTTTTCTTCCAAGCAATTCCCATTGGGTCCCCACATCACATCGTTCAGATCAATGCGGAGTCTAAGCTGTGAAGTCTTGTGAGTGAAAATTCGACTTTGTGAGCCACTGGCATTAAAGTTGTGAGCCAGCGATTTGGCTGCTGCATCAATTACTTTGCTCTGGAGCCATCCTTCCTGAGCTAAGACAAAAATGTGTGAGCTGGAGGCTAAAGAACTGTGAGTTAGCTCACACTAACTCAGCTTAGAGGGAACACTGGTTCAGATGTGACCAGAATAGCCTATGAAAGCAAAATCCTGTGACACCTACCCCCCCCCCCCCCGTGTTGAGCAAGACATCAAAATTTGCCCCCTCAGTTGCCCCTTCCGTGTTGTCAAACATAAACATATTCTATAAGCATTTGAGAAAAGGCTGAACACACACACACACATTGTGTTTTCTATAATGTGTGAAGCACCCCTGCAAACCTTGAAGGTCATGCAGTAATTTCTTTGCTAGCCAGTGTCTGGTGACAGAGACGACTCCCGTTCTAATGCTTTCATTTCTAAAAATGGCACAATTCATAACTATTTTGTTTTTGTGGGAGCTTGCTTTTTCTTTTTCTTTTTGGTCCCTTATAGGACATGAAGGAAATTTTGCTTATTTGAGCAGGATTCTCTTAATTTCGTCCTTCCCTGCCCTCTATTTATAGCTCTCTTGTCATAGACCTGCCAAAGCCCAGGTTACAAGATATTGATTTAGTGCAAATTAGATCAAGGAAAGCCAGACTCGGTCAATCTTCTGTCTCTGAGGCAAGGGGGAAAGGGACGGCACCCTCCCCCACCCCAGCGTGTTCGCGTTTCAGAAGGCAGCCAAAAAAGAAGGTGATCTGAATAATATTCAAGGTCCCTGAGTGTTTGCATAGGCATTATGCGTACAGCAAGGATGCTGTTCGGAAAGTATTTATGACTGTCATCCGTGAGGAGCAGAAAGCTGAAGGGAATAAGTCAGTGGCCTTGGTATGTCCTCTTCAGAAGTGATGCATTATTTCCTAACTGGCTCCAGTATTTCTTCCAGTCATGAACTATAGTGATCCTCTTTTGCAAAGGGTAAGATGCTTTTCTTTTCTTTTCTCTCCCTTTCCCCATAAGCATGGTGAGTCTAAAGAAAAGCAATCAGGACTGAACTTTAGATAAGACTTGAAAAATGCTGGAATAAAACTAGTTAGATAATGTGTTTGGCCAAATATCGGTGGGGTTTGTGTGTGTTTTTAAAAAGAGTATTGGGGTTTTTAGTTCTTGTTAACATCATTGAATCATGGGAGATAACTGTGGTTATCTCTCACCGGGGACCTTCGCATTGTGTTCCTGAGTGAAAATTCATCCCTTGATACCAAAACCCACATTCTGTAATTTGGTATAATGAAAATGATGTTGTACAGTATTAAGCCTTTTTGTTTCCAGAGAGCAAGTTTGGTGTAGTGATTAAGAGCACAGGTTCTCATCTGGGAGGACCAGGTTTGATTTCCCTCATCTCCACATGTAGCTGCTGGTGTGACCTTGGGTCACTCACAAGTTCTTTCAGAGCTGTTCTCTCAAGGGCAGTTCTTGGGAGAGCTCTCTCAGCCCCACCTACCTCACAGGGTGTCTGTTGTGGGGAGAGAAAGGGAAAGGGATTGTAAGCTGCTGTGACACTCCTTCGGGTAGTGAAGGGTGGGTTATAAATCAAATCTCTTATATTCTTTTCTTCTTCTTTAAGAAAAATCATAGAAAGTAAGTGACTGAACCCATGTAAAGAGATACATTGCTGATTTGGTTTAGTAGAAAGGGAGGGGGGAACCCACAACTTTGCAACTCCAGAACTTGAGCTATCTGGACATCTTCTTTCAACCTTCCCCCACAGCTCCCATGTGGCAGTCTGGCTTTGCAACACGCTGCATTGAATTGACGAGGTGTTGGGTCTGTGGGGGTGGGCGGGAACCAGGATTGTCTTGGAAGTCATTAGGTGTTCTACCCAATCATGCAATTACGGAAGCACATGTAAATGGGAAGATCTGTACCAAGATGGGGAGGGCATAAAAAGGTTGGTCTGGACACTGTCTTAAATATATCAGAAGGAGCAACAGAAGAGGAAATATCAGTCCTGTCTGTGCTGTTTTTTTCTTACGCTTTCAGGTCTTTTGTGTGGGAAGGAGGGAGACGGGGCCTGAAATTTAAAAAAAATGGCTTCACAGTTAACACCCAGATTTAGTGTATCGCAGCATTTAGTCTATTGCAGAGAGCCAGTTTGGTGTGGTGGTTAAGAGGGGCAGACTGTAATCCAGAGAACCGGGTTTGATTCCCCACTCCTCCACATGCAGCCAGCTGGGTGACCTTGGGTCAGTCAGTTCTCTTGGAACTGTCCCCTCAAGAGCAGTTTCTGTCAGAGCTCTCTCAGCCCCACCTACCTCACAGGGTGTCTGTTGTGGGGAGGGGAAGGGAAAGGAGATTGTAAGCTGCTCTAAGACTCCGGTGAAGGTCTGGGTATAAATCCAACCTCTTCTTCTTCTCCTCTTCTACTTCTGACTGGAATAAAAGGTCTCAGAGATCGCAGTTTCTGCTTATGTCTGACCCTGAAGCTCTTATTGGTCTCTCATGTGCTACTGGACTCGAATCTAACTATTTTTATCTTGACACTGAAGCTTGGGGAGAGGGGTCAGGGTTTTGAGAGGTTTTCTTTTTCTTTTTGGAGGAGATCGTTTTGGTTTGAAAAACCTCATGGACAGATCTCGATGCTTGTCTGAAGGACATTCGGGAATTGATTCAGCTGGAAGTAGTTGACGGAAATCCACCCTTCCAACTGCTCTGTTCTTTGCAGGCCTTGTCCCCTGCTCCCTGCCTGTCTGTCACCCCACCACCACTACCACCATGAAACTACTTGCAGTCTATCTGTCTCTGCCGGCTACTTCCACCACAATGATCTTTCCCAGCCAGAAAAAAGAGATGCAACTTGGCAGAGAGAACTACCTGGTACAACGCAGGAATTTGGGTTGTATCGATTGCTTAATTTTTTTTAAGTGTGTCTCTCTCTCTCTTTTTTTGTTATGGATGGGAAACGGTAGAGGAGAAAATGGTGGCTGATAAAGGAAACCACACACAAAACTCCTGGTTGTGGACTCCACTTCCCACGCAGATGACTCTATGTTCATGGTGGCAGTAATAACAGAGAATACTCACCATATGGATGTGGCCAAAGATGTCCAGATCTCTCCTCAGTTAATAGTTAAACCTGTTTGCTTTGTATACATTTTAATACATTCAGTTTTATACTCCATTGCACCGAAAGCTCTTAAGATGGTCTAGGAGTTAAAATCAATGCTCCCTCTAAGCTGTGGAGTCTTGTAAGCAAAAATTCTACGTTGTGAGCTACTGGTGTTAAAGTTGCGAGTGAGCTGTCTGGCTACTGCACAAATTAGTTTGCTCTGGAGCCATCCTTCCTGAGCGAAGACAAAAATGTGTGAGCCGGAGGCTAAAAAGCTGTGAGCTAGCTCACACTAAGCTTACAAGGAACACTGGTTTAAATATGTAATGACCCCCATAAAAATAAAATGAATAAGAACAGTAAAAATGATCATCAATTGATATGAACAAAAAGCAATATAAATAGCAGAAATTGCCTTATGTTGAATCAGACTCTTCGTCCATTAAAGTCAGTATTGTCTGCTCAGACTGACAGTGGCTCTGCAGGGTCTCAGGCAGAGAAGTCTTTCTCGTCACCTACTGCCAGATCTTTTAACTGGACATAGCGGGGATTGAACCTGGGACCTTCTGTATGCCAAGCAGATGCTCTACCACTGAGCCATAACATTCATACCTAAATGATGATCATCGAAATGTGTACCTTTTTAATGAAGTCCTCCTCATTTGATTGCCCAAGAAGGCATTTTTATTTGTTTATGTTAATCCATAGTTTTCCCATAAAAAGCAACAGTGGCAGAAAGCTCAGTACCTTTTCCAGCCTTTATTATTTTCCATGCATGCCGCCTAGATTGTCTTTTGTGTCCAGCTTTTTAAGCAGAATGGAATGTTGTGAGACGATCTGATTGGCCAGGCTCGTCCTATACCGCATGCAACGCCTTCGGAGCACTTCGATACACTCCGTCCTCGTAAACAGTCCATCTGCTTATATGGTGTTCTTGCTTTGTTCCTGGTTTTGACTCATAAAAGCGGAAAGATTAAGATGTGTGGTGTTTCTGTGGGATTAGTGACCCTGCTGGCTCCGGTCTTTCCAACTTGAATTATTTACCCCCATCTGGTTATTTAATCCAAGGGTGGGGGAGTCCATTTTCTCTAATAAAGCAAAGTTATTGGCAGTGCAAGTTTTTTTGTTGTTGTTCCATTTTTTTTTAACTTAAAAAAAAACCTACTGAGGCAGACACCGAGGAATTCTTCCTGGAGGATCCTAGACATGTGCAAATCGCAGAGGTTTATACATGAAAAATGCAAGTGTGCCGTTTGGATCCAAAGCCTTTACTCTCACCCTGTTTTGATCTTGGTCAGCTCTTGGCCTTTCTTCCCTGGGCTATCTGTATGTGGGAAGGTTTCTCACAAACAGCAGTCTCCATATGGAATTAATTTAGCCTCCCATGCTTTACCAAAGTAACTTCTGTGTCTGTACTGTGACAGAGTGAAGCAGCTGACTCAAGTCTCAGATTTTGAGTCCCTTAGTCAGTTGTTTAGTTTTATTGTTATGGTTTTTAAAATAAAAACAGCAAAGGGGCACCATTTGGATTTTCCACCTAAAGCGACAAAATGTCTTTGGCCACCCTCTCCCCAAGGTGATACACAGAATTTCCATCTACAAATGCTGGACAGTGCGAGCCCGTTGGGTTTATTTCTTTGTCCATTTCTGCGTGATGTACCCAATTGTTTGTTAACCATAAGCAAAGAGCCCTCTGCCAGTTTCCATACTGACTTCAACGCATGCCTCTGTTTGAGATAACTCGAGGGCTTTAGGGCTGCCAGCTCTGGGTTGGGAAATGCCTGGAGATTTTGGAGATGGATCCCGAGGAGGGTGGGGTATGGGCAGGGAAGGGACTTCAGTGGGATATAATGCCATAGAATCCCAACTTCCAGAGCAGCCATTTTATCCGGGGGATAAATTGATTTAAGATTTTATTACTGTTCATTACATGGTGCTTTAGTGTTTAATATTTTCTACCATCTACACCGTGGTCCTCTCGTTGTATTCTTACCACCTGGAGGCTGGCAAACCTAATGGGCCTAGTTACAGGAGAGTGCTTACGTCATATATGACACACATTGTTGTGAACGAACTTATGATGATGCAGAGGCTGTCCAAAATATGTTGTATGTCAACACTTGGAAAAATCTTTCGGGGATTGTCCCTGTTTGTGTCTGAGTATCCCAAAACTTGGGGAAAATGCCAGTGCAGGTTGAGAGCCACAACAACTAGACTCACATTAATTGGTGTGAGTTAGGGCCACACTTTCGTGATAGCTGATGTTTGCAACGTCTATCTTTATCGCAGATGATTAGGCATGTAGGCTGATGCCAGCAAAAACTTGGACGAGGCTAATGTCGCCTAGAAGCCAGAGTTATTCTGGCAGAAATTTCATAGACTGAAGATCACTACATTCAGATGCATGGCACACCCACAGTTGAGAGACAGGTGCATTCTGGGTTGTATCCGACCAACCAAAAGCAGATCTTCATTCAAAGAATGCAACTTCCCCTACTGCAGCTCACTCTTCTTGCTAAAATGGGGCCTCCCGGCTTGGGGGTGGGGGGAACAGGGGGGACAGGAACAGTGCTGCCCATGATGTGGGATGGGGGAACGAAAATCCCTTCCCCTTATCCACTGGCAGAAAGTGACCACTGGATGCAACCCACCGGGCAGAGAAAATGAAATTGTCTTTAAAGAGGTCAAGAGGAAATGACAGGCAAGAGAAAACGGCCTATAATGTTTCCAGGCAAGACGTGATCGTACAAAAGATAAGAATGCTGACCTTTCATAAATGTGGTAATAACAATCTTCCTGAACAGGCTAGAACAGCTCCTGTAGTGTAGTAGGAATCTATCATATTTACTCCGTCCTAACAGGATTCTACTTTGTAATGGGTTTCTAAGATTTCTAAAAGTACTGATTCTGAAGAAAAATGCCCACAAGTCTTAGTTTTTTAGATAATGCATGTGTATCACACAGTAGGCCCCATCTCCAAAGGGGTGAGACAGCAGAGACCTCATTGCAGACAAGGCCTACCCACCTACTTTTTAAGATCAAGATTTTGTATTTAAAAACAGCTAAGCATCTTGTGCCCTGCCCTGGACAGCCCAGGCTAGCCTGATCTTGGGCTAAGCAAGGTCAGTATTTGAATGGGAAGACCTTCAGTGAAGTCCAGGGTCACTATGCAGAGGCAGGCAAATGGCAAACCACTTCTGAATGTCTTTTGCCTTGGGGACCCTACAGGGTTGCCGTTGGTCTACTGCGACTTGAAGGTGCTTTTCACCACCAAGCGTTTAGCGCCCTGACGTGATCTCAAAAGCTAAGTAGGGTCAGCCCTGGCTGTACTTGGATGGGAGACCACCAAGGGAGTCCGGAGTTGCTACACAGAGGCAGGAATGGCAAACCACCTCTGTTGGTCTCTTGCCTTGAAAACCCCATGTGGGGTCACCATAGACTTGGCCGACTTGACCGCACTTTATACACATGCACAAATGTTTTATAAAAATCTGCTTCCTAATTGATCAGGGGTGTGCTTCACCTAACCAAGCTATGAACAATCCACACTAATGCTTTCGTTATGGGGATTTCTTAGGTCCTCAGAGAATCTAATAAATTGGCTGAAATGGAGGAGCCCCCTTTGCTACCAGGAGAAACCATTAAGGACATGGGTAGGTACAGCATTTTCTTTTTGTAGTCGGCTGGCTGAGTTGATTTGCACTGGCTGTTAATCCTTTATAATGGGCAAGGATCCTGGACTGCTTCCCCAAGCCCCGCTGTTCCCTTCCGCAAAGTATATATTTGCCACCGAAGTTGGCTCATCCATTCCCGCATCAGTACTTGACTTGGGTACATGGTATGTGAATAGCAGCCTTTGTGTTGGCCTTTGGCAGGTGTCACAGATGCACTTGCAGTGTCCTCCGTGGCTGCAAACAGGAAGCCACTGAGCCACAGTATCAGCCAATGACCTCTTGGCACCCCCACGTTAACAGATACTGCACAAGTAAGCAGAAGTGCTTCATGTCATGACCAGTGCTCCCCCTAAGCTGTGGAGTCTTGTGAGCAAAAATTCTACTTTGTGAGCTACTGCCACTAAAACTGTGAGTGAGCAATTTGGCTGCTGCATAAATTAGTTTGCTCTGGAGCCATCCTTCCTGAGCTAAGACAAAAATGTATGAGCCGGAGGCTAAAAAACTGTGAGCTGGCTCACAGGGACTCAGCTTAGAGGGAACACCAGAGGGTTTTCAAATCTACATAACATTCAAAAGAAGGCCGGGTTTGGAAACAGATCAGTGAGCAACTGGATTGAGGAAGAACAGCTGGCGTTGAAGGTGCTTGCAATGCGATACTGCAATGATGGTTCATTAAGGCGTGCTTCCCCCAGCTGACTTCCAACTTAAACGGCTCTAAGAATGACTTAAATTGGAAGAAGGCTTCTTAGGCTGGAGGAGAACTACAAACTTTGGCTCAGTGGAGTAGTACGATGACAGCCGAAAATGATGCCTTTTCTCTAACTGCCGGGTGGTTCTGTGGAGTGCCATCCAAAGTCCATTGATGTCACAGAGAGTACTGGATTTTTTGCCTGTAAGCTGTTGGATTCCCTCGTTCCCAAAGAATCACCCACTGGCCACAGTCAAAGCCAATTGCTCTAGCTGTTCCCAATGACCTTGCCCGACTACCTGATGCCTGGACACACTCAGCTTTCCTCCTCATTCAGAAACCTGCCAACTGAGTTCTTCTGGTATGTTTGTGTGATTATTACCATAAAGTCAAAGGTAGCAGAATTTTCAGACATAAATGGATGCTGAGCTACATCTGAGCCACAGGTAACAGGATCCACAAGGCAAGATGCTTCTCTGTCCTAGTGCTAGAGCTTGTCATTGGCTGGAACATGGATCTTCCTTTCAGTCATCATGGCTAGTAGACATTGTTGGACATGCCCTCCATGATTTTGCCTGAAATCCCATTAAAACCCTCTAAAACAGTGTTCCTCACCACATCCCATGGCAGAGAATTCTACCCACTTGCCTGGGAGAATGAGCCAGGCTCAAGGTATTTCAGTGACTGAGGAAGGAAATCCAAATGGCAACTGCCACATGGTGGAGGATGAAGGATAAATAATAAATTAATCAGTTTGCATTGACCATCCTTAACAGTACTGAAAAATCTGCCAGCCCATTTTCCCTAAAGGTGGATTTGTTCTCTCCGGCAAGTGGGTAGAATTCTCTGCCATGGGATGTGGTGAGGGACAGTATTTGAGAGAGTTTTAGTGGGATTTTATGCAAAATCATGGAGGGTATGTCCAACAGTGGCTACTAGCCATTGTAACTGAAAGGAAGATCCATGTTTACCACTGCTGGGAAACAACAACTGAGGGAAATTTTGGCCTCCATGCTCTGTTGTATGCCTCAGAGAGGGCAAGTGGTTGGCTAATGTTGGAAACAGAATTCTGGATTAGATAGACCACTGGTCTGACCTAGCATGACTCTTTTTACAGGCAGGAAACAAACACGGTATGAAGCATGACTATGGTTAGCTGGTAAACCCTCAATAAAAAATTCCAGTCATATCTGGAAGGTTGATTTGTGAACCTTGGGTGAACATCCAATGTCTTGTAAACATGATCATTAAATACATGATAGATTTGCAAGCCTGTTCGCTCACTGTGTTCCAGTTCTTCTTAAAACAAAACAAAACAAAAGTATAGTGAGGTAATTTCTTGGGGGGGAAAGATCTCAGTCGAAAATCTAGACTCGACACCCAATCCTTCTTCAACATCTCAATGGTTGACTAAACAGAATTCCTTCTGTGTTCCGGAACAATCATTGGCTAAGAAATAGTTATATAAAACCTTCTGCATCCCATATCTGCCCATGTGGTTGTTTGTTGAATATCTTCAGGTTTTGATGAACAACAGAAAGACAAAACATTGACTAGAATGCCTGAGGGAGTTGATGGGATAACTGTCAGGGCCATCCATCAATTACAACACTGAAGATGAATTTATAAGTTCATTGCCTACCATCACACCCCTAGACACACACACCCAATTTTGTAAAGTTTAATATCTCCCATCCTCCCCCTTTGGTTAATGTTCACATGACTGCCCTTGTTCTTGAGGAATCAGAGCGAGAATTCAGCTTAAATCCACAGCTGAATTCCCCCCCCCCCCCTGCTCTCTGTAGGGACATTAAAAGGATTTCGAAACCCATTATGGCAATGGAAATATTTATATTTGTGTTTTTTTTTCTCCTAGCAAAAGATGTTACTCATATCTGCCCATTTACTGGAGCTATTAGAGGAACCTTGACAGTTACAAATTACAGACTATATTTTAAAAGCATGGAAAGGGTAAGGTTTAATAAGCTTATTTTAAAATAAGTTCTTTCCTACTGTTTGATGTTCAAGTGGGGGAGCATAGCTTAACGGTACAACGTTTGCTTTGCATGCAGAAGGTCCGATGTTCAAACCTTGCTCTCTTTATTTAAGGATCTTGAGTGGTAGGACTGAGAGGAAGGCCCTTCGCCCAAAACATTAGACATAGGGTTGCCAGCTCCTAGTTGGGAAATACCTGGAGATTTTGGGGATGGAGCCTGAAGAGGGTGGGGTTTGGAAAGGGGAGGGACTTCAATGCTGTATAATGCCACAGAGTCCACCTTCCAAAGTGATACACAAATCTGTGCCTGCGTGACCCCTTGGCCGAACTGGAATCACACAGTCTGAGTCCAACGAGTTAAGATGAATATCTGTTTAATGAATTCATAACAGGGAATACAGGGCTGATAAGTGCCTTAGCACTCCAGCAATTCCAAAGCTGAATTCTGCCATAACCAGGAAGGGCAGAAGGTCTTATACCCCAAATGACATCACATATAGCTTACACATTAAAGGGTCTCTAATTGGTACCAGGCAGTTAACACCATACAAGCATCATTTGACTCAGTGCATCTCTCCGTGGTGTCAGTAATTTCACTTGTTCATCTGGTCTTCAGAACACTGGGTGACTTCCTGGGCTTGCAGAGGGGAGAACTTGTTGATAAGGGGTTCTGAATCACATTAACCTTCGCTCTTGGCAGCCTTGCAATTTCTAAATAGCATTCCATTCTTATTGCATCCTAATTCCTTCTACAGAGGCTTCCTTATCCAAAAAGTGCAGTTATAAAATATATATTCTGTTATAAGTTTCTCTAATCAGAAGCTTCTCAGTTACATACCAGGATCGGGATCTGTTATGATTAAACTTTTGAAGGCACAGTGACAGCTGTCAATATATATATATATCAACGAGAAAGTGTCAGAAATCACATTCAGAAATCACATTATTTTCCCCTTGTCCAACAATAGCAGCCATTTTCTCCAGGTGAGCTGAGCTCGGTCACCTGGAGATCAGTCGTAATAGTGGGAGATCTCCAGCCAACACCTGGAGATTGGCAACCCTATGTAGAATTGCCAGGTCCCCTCGCTGTCACAGCAGGGAGATTTGGGGAGGCATTCCATGGCTGGGAGGGATGTCCTGTGCAACGTCCCTGACTCTGTGACATCACTTTTGGGTGACGTTGCACGTGATGCTCTGGTTTTTTGGCAAAACTCTTTGGGGTTTTGCCTTCAAAACCATAGAGTTTGCCCAAAAATCAGAGTGCTGCTGTACAACATCCCCAGTGAAACGATGTCAACCAGGACATCCCTGTTTGGGAATGAGGATTCCCCTGCTGGCCAGTGGCGGATCAAAGTCCCCAAAAGTGGGGGAACTCCCGTTGGGACCTGGGGGCTGGCAACCCTACATTTTAGGTTTGGCTTTGACTCCTGTAGCAGCCATTTTGGGATGACGTTCACCACCCCTTCTCAAAATTCGAGAGGTACCCACAGACTCAAAAAGACTGGGGGACTGTTGCCTTAGCTGTTGCTAGCCAAAGTGGAAAGGTCCAAAAGAATTTGAGGCTAGCAAAGCATCTGGTCATTACTTAAGATCTTGCAAGCCATTATGTAGCATTGATACTTTGAACGCTCAGGTGCCAGATGTGCCTTAAATACTTCATGGATATTGAACTTGTTATTTCGACTTGACTAGTGTGATGGGATTTAGGGACAATTGCTGCAGTTATTGTTGGTGGTCCTTCTCTGATGAAGACCTGAGAAACGAACATGCTCCCAGATGTTTCACTAGCCAAAGTGGACCATAAAGGGCTGGACAGACCAAGGCTCTGACTCAGACAGCTTCATATGTTCATAAGCTTATTGTCAGTCTATTTTATGTCTAGACTTCATGCCTTGGGCCAGCCCCAGCTCTGTATTGTTAGAAAATTTGGTAAAAATAGTTAAATATTCAGAGCTTGCAATGAACCATTAATTACTGGAGAGGAGGCATATTCTTTCTATGTAAAAATCTTTACTTCTAAAGGGAAAGGTACACAGGAAATCTACAAAACAACAAACACTTAAGACTACATCCTTACTGTTACAAGTACAACAACAGACTGGCTGACCACATGGTTGGTAATGGAGATTCTTCTTGACCCTAAAAAGAAATCACCTGAATACATTAACCAATGATTAATGTTTTGATTGGCCATTGGCCCATGTAAGCCGCCCTGAGCCCGCTTGCGGGGAGGGCGGGATATAAATCGCAAAATAAATAAATAAATAAATAAAATAATGATTGCTAGTAAATAGACTCCAGTTTCCTGGGCTTTCTCTCCATTGGCTATGTGCCAGGTTTCTTTCCAGGTCAGTCTAAACAATAGCACACAAGGTAAACCCATTAACCCCATAATGACTGAATTTAGACCTTGCAACAGTGGACAACAGTGGTACCTTGCTTCGGGATGCTTTAAATATTGTGCTAACACACTGCAACTCTCTCCAGGATCCGCCTTTTGTTCTCGACGCCCCTCTAGGAGTGATCAACCGCGTAGAGAAGATCGGAGGCGCTTCTAGCCGTGGTGAAAATTCTTACGGGCTTGAGATCGTGTGCAAGGTAATCTGGTCTGGTGAACTGAGGGTGGCCTCATAGCCCACAGTGATGATTTATTAAGTTCCACAGTAATATGAAATCAAAATTCTGTAACATATTCAGCCAGAAGACTGCTGCAGGAGGCCTCCAACTAGAGCTAACTAGGTCCAGAAGGCATGGATTTCTACAGCTGGAAGTTGAATGCCAAAGTTTTCCCAATGACATATATTGCATTAGCAGAATCTGAGTGTCAAACAGCACTTCTGCAAACAGCACCTGACCTGGATAGCCCAGGGTAGCCCAACCTCATCCAGTCTCAGAAGCTAAACAGGACTGGCCCTGGTCAGTATTTGGATGGGAGGCCACCAAGGAATACCTGGGTCGTGATGGGGAGGCAGGCAATGGCAAACCACCTCTGGATGTCTCTTGCCTTGGAAACCCTACTTGGTCACCATAAGTCAGCTGTGACTCGACAGCACTTAACTCGACACCACATCTGGCACAACCTGGGGCAGGCGATGCTCTGTATTCTTGGTGCTTTGGGGGGGGGGGGCAACAGTGGGAGGGCTTCTAGCGTCCTGGCCCCACTGCTGGATCTCCTGAGGGCACCTGGTGTTTTTGGCCACTGTGTGACAGAGTGTTGGACTGGATGGGCCATTGGCCTGATCCAACACTGGCTTCTCTTATGTTCTTATGTTCATAAGCATGTCCTGCCCATGGCGCTGTTCATGACCTTTTCCCAGTGCTCTGCTGTCCTGGATATTACTTGGGCACTGGAATTTCTTAGGGTAATTATTTTAGAAGGCATGGGTCTCGGTTTTATCTGCTATTGCTATTTATTGTTTGTTGATTTTATGTTGTGAGCCACCCTGAGCCCATTTTTTGGGGGGTAGGGCAGGGTATAAATGTAATAAATAAATAAAAAGCTGAATCAGGGAGACAAGAAGGGTAAAAAATCAAGAAAAATATTAAGGCCTTTGGCCCCTTTTTTTTGGTGAGAAGAAGTATCTTTTGGGCTGAGGAAATAATGTCCTTCTCTGTGCGCATCCCTGTGATCTGCAGGGGCTCTGGAGCATCTCTGCAGTAAATGGCTGTTTTGGTCCAGGACAGACATCCAGAGGGGAAAGAGCAGAGGACAACAGACATCCAGCTTCTTCCTGCAGCCAGGGCTTGGTACAGCACTCTGGGGTATAAAGAGGAGGCTTAGAGGGAATCCTTGTCTGGGGGGCCATGGTACTTGTTGGGCAGCCGAGACTCGACAAAGTCAGTTGTCAGATTTATTTCATAATTATAGCAACAGAAGTTCACCTGGCTGACCTCAGGGAAGTCACCGTGTTTCATTCTATCCTTGCCTCTCCACGACAAGGATATCTTGTGTACTTTGCATGTGTGCTCCGGAGTCTTGGGCTAGATTGGGAAAGAATAGTCAACTGAAGAGTGGCCTGGCAAAATGGCTGGGCCGCTTAGAAACCTGCTATGCTGTATCCTCCGCAAGACTAGTGGTTTGTAAGCCACTTTCTGAGGGAATCCTGGGGTTCCTCGGAAGATGAGTTCCTTTAATGCAAGGCTTGATGACAGCAGCCAGACATCCCTGCTTGTTCATCTTTTCCTACAATGCAGAGTCATAGAAAAATGTCCGGCATGTTCTCTGGGTCACAGACAGTTCTGCCTGGCTGGCATCCCACGTACTCTGAAAATACGCCTCAAGAGGAGCTGCAGAGTCTTCTATAACACAAGAGTTCCATGGCAGACAAATCAATGCTGTGATTACTTTAACCACTTTTCAAATTTAAAAACGCCATGCAATGATGACACTTCCTGAATTCGAAACAGTTTCTCAAAGTGCATCAGATACACAGCAAAACAATATAAAATCAGCAAGTACAAACGAATTTTCCACTGATTATCAGTCACAGAATAGTCACCCACAAAATGCCAAGTTTTATAAGAAGGGAAGTGGTCTCCTGAACATCTTCAAGGTAGATGTAATTCCAAAGGAAAGGGTCCATCCCCCAAAAGATCTCATTTTTGTTCTGTTCTATTATTATGTTCAGGTTTTTTATTCTGTTCTTCGATCTGATGTTTTACTCTGTTCGGATTTATTCTGTTGTTCGTTCTGTTATCTTATTTTTCTCATGGTAACCTATTCTGTTGTGCTCAGTTTCTAAATAACGCCTCTGAATAGGACTGTGCTTTTCACAGGATGTTCGGAACCTGCGGTTCGCTCATCGCCCCGAGGGCCGCACACGAAGGTCCATATTTGAAAACTTAATGAAATATGCCTTTCCGGTATCAAACCATTTGGTAAGTGCTTTCTGCTGCTCTTAACAGCGTTTTGGCATCAAAATGTCTTTGTTGGAGGATGAGAAATGGAAACATAAAAACATAAGAGCTGGAAGGGGACCTCAAAGGTCATCTAGTCCAACCCCCCCCCCCCCACAATGCAGGAAATCCACATCACATCTACTCCCCCCCCCCCCCCCCCGGTGACCCCTGCTCTATGCCTAGAGGAAGACAAAAAAACCTCCAGGATTCCTGGGCTAATCCAGTCTGGAGGAAAATTCCTTCCTGACCCCAAGTCCATCTCTGTAATGTGGCCATATGAGGCAGCACACTCAGGCTATGGATCTGGGGGGGTGTTATGTCCCATCCCACCTGCCAATCAGCCTCCTGCCTGCCCATCCACCCGCCCTTGCACAGGAACTGAAGGAAATAAGCCAACTTATCTCCTCACCCCCTCAGGCCTCTTCTAAAGACAGCAAGGCCAAGGCCATTCACCCAGTTCCCAAGCTCTCCTGAGATTCCTTCTTCTCAAGAGAAATCTGGCAGTTTGCCTTTCCTTTAGATAATGGGCTGATCCTGTGAATGGAAGGAGTTCAGAGAGTGGGCCTCTTCCTGTTTCTCCTTGTGCCCCGGAAAAGCCTCTCCTGAGGGCCAAATAAGATGTGTGGGTTTTTAAAGTGTTCAGCCCACATTCCCTGCAGCCACACAGCAGCTATGAAGAATGGCTGTTAAAAAATAAAGGAGAGGAAGAGGAGGAGATTGGATTTAGCCCATCACTACCTGAAGGAGTCTCAGAGCAGCCCATCACTACCTGAAGGAGTCTCAGAGCAGCTTACGAACTCCTTTCCCTTCCCCTCCCCACAACAGACACCCTGTGAGGTAGGTGGGGCTGAGAGAGCTCTGACAGAAACTGCCCTTTTTCAAGAACAGCTGTGCCAGAACTATGGCTCACACAAGGTCATCCAGCAGCTGCAAGTGGAGGAGTGGGGAATCAAACCCAGTTCTCCCAGACTGGAGTCCATGCACTTAACCACTATGCCAAACTGGCACCAAACGCAGCTGCTGTGGGGAACCTGGGCCCAACTCTTTATAAACCCACATGTCTGGTTTGGCCCTGAGAGTTGAGGGAACATTGGGAGCAGAATGGGAAGTGATGCAGAGGGGGTGGTCCCGAGGAACAATCGGTAGAAGTCCCTTCTTGTGAGAGCTGTTCCAGGAAGAACTTACACAAAAACAGAGGAGATTTCAGCCGATTCTTCCTTTCTGTTCTGTCTATCGATGCTGTTCTCTGGTGGTCCCCCAAGAGCAGGTTTTCAAGATTGGGGAGAGAAAGGTGCGCAGGGAAAGAGGAGGAAGGAGATCTCTTCCGTGAACACCATTTTATTTGTGGTTCATCCAACTCAAAAAGTAGGAGCTTTTGTGTAGTAAATTGTAAGTATTTTACTCTTGCTTTAGTATGTCAAACAGGACCTAGACAGATGCTCTGATAATAATATGTGCAAACGTATTTCAGTTTGATAGACTGATTTTTGGTTTAAGAGTACATGATATCATTGTTGGTCTAAAAATTATTTAATTGGTTGTAACTTGTGGGGGGAGTTTTCTCATGGATATTTTTCAAGTGAGAAAAATGTTCCATTTCATACATCTGTGCAAACGTATCCCTGAACATGAAGCACAAAGGCAGCTCTGTAATACAGGTTGGAATGATTGCACCATATTTATGCTTTCATGGAAGAGTTCTTTTCAGTCTCTCTTTAGAAACCACCCTCAAGTCCTTTTCTTCCCGGCTCTTCCCCTCTTTTTCCCCTGGTGATTTTCTAAGTTAATAGACCGCTGAACAAAAGAATATGGAGAAATGTACATTGATGTGCTAATTACAATGTACAAAGACAGCTTCAGTTTCTTTCTCTCTCTCTCTGCTTTTTCTTTCATGCTTTAATATTATAGAAACAAAAAGGATGTGAGGAAATTGTTATTTGAAATGCCAAACAGAGTGAAAAATAAGCTGGAAAGAGCTGAATGTTCTCTCCCTCTCTTTTGTTTTAAGTCCCTTTTTGCATTTGAATACAAAGAGGTTTTCCCAGAAAACGGCTGGAAGGTTTATGATCCTGTTTTGGAGTACAGAAGACAGGTAAGTTCCAGCTCCGAATTCTTGCAGCACTTGTTTTTATATGGCAAAGTGTGGTCTTCTGTAATCATGGATCTCTTTTTTTCAGGAGTAGGAAACCTCAGGTCAATCAACAAGTCAGATAAACACGCTCTCTTCTTCATTCCTCTCTGGGTTGGATTAATTATTATGCTAAGTACTCCATAGCTGTGGTTCACAGCCAGTGGTACAGGTACCGCTGGTGGGATGCAGAAGTAATCTAGATGGGACAGAAGATTTGTTCTCCTTCAATCCCTGAGTCTGTTTGGAAGTGTGATGTGCCATCTCATACTCAGATTACCTGCCATGTCCATCTGTAACCTTTGCACGTGCTAGTAGTAACTTTGGATGCTCAGCAATGCTCTCTCTAAGCTGTGGAGTGTTGTGAGCAAAAATTCTACTTTGTGAGCGAGTGGCATTAAAGGTGTGAGTGAGCAATTTGGCTACTGCGTAAATTAGTTTGCTCGGGAGCCATCCTTCCTGAGCCAAGACAAAAATGTGTGAGCCAGAGGCTAAAAAACTGTGAGCTAGCTCACACCAACTCAGCTTAGAAGAGAGAAGAGAAGAGATTGGATTTATACCCTGCCCTTCACTACCCAAGGGAGGCTCAGAGCGGCTTACAAACTCCTTTCCCTTCCCCTCCCCACAACAAACACCCTGTGAGATAGGTGGGGCTGAGAGAGCTCTGACAGAAACTGCTCTTTTTCAAGAACAGCTGTGCCAGAACTATGGCTTGCTCAGAGTCATCCAGCAGCTGCAAGTGGAGAAGTGGGGAATCAAACCCGGTTCTCCCAAATTAGAGTCCACGCACTTAACCACTACACCAAACTGGCTCATGTGTTTCTCCTAATTCCTTATTCCCTCTGCCCACCAGCAAACATCTGGGATGCGTCACCCTATCCACCAAGAATTATCCATTGTACATCTGCAGTTTTATATCCTTAAAACTGACTCTGAATGATAAATATAATAACAGAATGCCTGTAAATGTTGTTACCAAAATCGGTATACACGCAGTGGGGCTGTAACATGCAAAGGTGTCCCGCTGCTTGCACGGGACAAATGTGTGTATTTTGGGCACCTGTATAGTTGGGATCAATAGCCTATGTATACCGAGGTCCAGATTTAGATCACCACTCAAAAAAATGAGGGGGAGAAGACTTTTAAACAAAGGGGGCTGCATTTTATAAACAGAAAAGAAACCAAATTAGTCCATGCAATCTGGTAGAGTGAAAGTGAAAATTACCAAAAGGAGAAATGCAATATGATGAGTAGAAACACAAAACCTTTCCTTAGAAAGAACTTTCTGCCTGCAGGGGGAATAAACCTATAAAAGAAACGGAGATATACGATCCTGATCCTGGAGAGAGGGGTGAGGGGGTTGTCCTCAGCTGTGACAAAGGAGGATGGGGAGATGAAACTGAAGGGGGGGGGGCGAATGTAGAGTCAGGTCCATGGGCCAGAGAAACAAGAGGCCAGCCATGAGGCTGCAGAACAGGATGAGTCCAAATCAGCTACAAAAATTGGGGCTGAGGAGTAACTCTTAATACCCTTTTGCCTGGGATAAGGAGGAGACAGGGTGTTGGTACTGGAATACGGGGAGAATAAAAATGCAGTCTTTCAGGGATGAGCGAGCCTGAAACGGAATCCTTTGTCCGTATTGGGGAGGGGTCCTCTTTTGCTTCGAGAGTATCAAAAATGTCCCCTTGGGGAGATTCGGAAATTAAATATGCAAGTATCCCTGGCTGAGTACTTGTCATGATTGGGGATGGACAGGAATCTTCCTGGCCAGTCATTGAGATATGGAGGAAATTGCTTGGTGCAGAGTTAGGATGCAGGCCAATGGTTTTCCATTTACCAACCCACCCACCCCGACCGGGAGGGGAGGGCAGCATAGCCTGGACTATTTAGACACAGCAATTTTCTCCTGTGCTGCTTTTCCCACTACAGGGTATTCCTAATGAAAGTTGGAGACTGACCAAGGTGAATGAGCATTATGAGCTTTGCGACACCTATCCTGCCCTTGTAGCCGTTCCCGCCAATATTCCTGACGAGGAACTGAAGAGAGTGGTGACCTTCCGATCTCGGGGGCGCATACCTGTAAGTATGGCAGAGGAAGATACTTTTAGCTAGTCTCTGGGAATAGCTTTACAACGGCCAGACCAGAGGGAAAGAGAAAGCAACAGAACTAGATCCAGGAAGATCTAGTTAATCAGCCCACAGACTAACTGAAATCACTGTGACTCTACTCAGATTTCAAAAATGAGCCAGGAAGTCCTCAGGCTTGTCCATTTCTCCCTCCCTTTCCCCCTTTCTCTTCCTTTTGAACACAGCTCGGAAACTGGAGATTTCCTGGTTAAGGACTAACCCCAGTTTGTTGTGGCGTCCAGACTGGGTGAAATGACAAACTGTGGTTTGCTCACTAGACTGCAAAGCCCACAGTTTAGTCCTGGTTTGTAGGCAAAACAACAAACCACCATTTGTCTTTTTACCCTGTTCTTGGTGTTGCCACAAACCGTCATTCGTTTCAAACCAGGAAGGTCTTTAGTCTTTGCCATGGAGAATGTGAGTAACCTAAGGATGTGCTGGCTCATTTCGCATCACAAAGTCGGCTCATGATGTTGAACTGCAGTCACAGAGTAACAAAACTGCCTGAGATCCAAAGATCTAATGACTTGGGCATGCTTAGTACAATTTTTTCACAAATTTCACAAGTTACCATTAGACAATAGTCTATTGCAACATAATCACAGTAAAACAATTAATAGAGTAGAATTAATCGCTACAATTCCAAAACACTTGTAACAGTTCAAAGAATAGAATAATTTGACAAGAGAAGGTATGACAATTCAGTAGTGAAGAAAGAATCCAGCAGGTGACTCCACAGAACCACAGATTCCATTTGAGACGTGAGCTGTGCCTAGATTATTGTGGAAATCAGGCTCCACTTTTCAGCCATACAACTGAGGAGGAATGCTTTGAAACATCTGGAATACCTGGGAAGGATGTTTTTGGCTGCAGATTTATCTTCGGGACATCCTCTGCCTTGTTTGTGGACTTTGAGTTCTTTAGGACACTATTGTACTGAAAGGATATAGAGGAGTCGCCTGTTGGCACTTTTAAGACCAACAAAGTTTTATTCATGGTACAAGTTTTCTTGCGCACACAGACTTCTTCAGACACATTGAAAGGGAAGTTGCCAGTCCATACATATAGGCAGAGGGTGAGCAACAAATTAGCATACAGCATAATGAAGGTGTTTAACAGATGCAAAGACCAAACTGGAATAACAAGCTCGGTTTATATGGTTGCCATTTGTTAGGGTTTAATTCTGGGGGGAAATGTAGTGAAGGAAATAAATATATCATAATTGGAGATCGATGGGCAGATGTACCCTTCTAGATTGTGGAATGCTGTGAGTAATTAACTGAGACCCTGCTATCACACCCCATCCTTCTTCTCTCAAGCGTGGAGGCAATCGTACAGCAACCTCTTCTTTGAGGTGGAGTGATTGGCTGCGCAGTGAATCTCCTCTGTCCAGTCTACCATTCCAAATTTCATTACGTTCTACTTACTATTCATTACATTACATTACAATCTACTATTCTAATCTACTCTTCCAATAAGAAATAAAATAAAATAAAGAGGTTGTGTAGCCCTTCTGGGGGATTGGTGGGAACACAGATGTAAGGTCTGAATGAGGTTATATGTGTGGTGAGATAAGAGACCAATATCCCTGTTAAGTCCTGGGGATTCCATTGTTCTAGGTGTTGTAATAACTTGTAACTCAGTAATTTCCCCTACGTGAACCCAAGAGTCTTTCATAAAGTTTGGTATTACATCTGAACCCATCTTGTATAAGCCATTGGTACAGACATGTCTGTAAGTTTCATTGTGTGTTGTGAGAAGGCGTGGTAGAACTGAGTCAGTGACAGTATGGAAGAATGGGGGGTGGCTGTCTCACAATTTACTGACACTTACTTAACACAGCCTCTTGTAGTCTTCATTGCCCCAGTTAATGAGCACACCCCAAATACAATGAAATAAATAAACAACTTCCCTATCTTTGGTAATCTCTATTTTTCTCATTCAAGGTTTTGTCCTGGATTCACCCAGAAAGCCAGGCCACGATCACGCGCTGCAGCCAGCCGATGGTTGGTGTGAGCGGCAAGAGAAGCAAGGAGGACGAGAAGTACTTGCAGGCGATCATGGACTCCAATGCTCAGTCCCACAAGATCTTCATCTTTGATGCCAGGCCGAGCGTGAACGCCGTAGCCAATAAGGTTGGCTATTCCAGCCATTCTAGAGTGGTTAGAACAAAGTTCAAGTCCAGTGGCACTTTTAAGACCAACAAAGTTTTATCCAAGGTATAAGTTTTCGTTTGCACGCACACTTCTTCAGATACATTGAAACGGAAGTTACCAGTCCATGCATAATAGGTAGAGGGTGAGCAGCAAATTAGCATACAGCATGCTGATTTGCTATATGCTAATTTGCTGCTCACCTATCTATACTGGTAACTTCCATTTCGATGTATCTGAAGAAGTGTGTGTGCACACAAAGTGCATGCACATGAAAGCTCACACCTTGAATAAAACTTCGCTGGTCTTAAAGGTGCCACTGGACTCAAATGCTTTCCTGAAGACCCAGTGAGGGGTCACCATAAGTTTACTGTGACATAACAGCACTTTCCACCACCAAGATACATATAGCATTAAAACAGCAACACAAAGTAATGTTTTGGAGGGATTTTAGAAAAATGCCACTCTCTTCCACCAGCATTAATCTGTAAATTAAGGCTTTGTATTTTCTTTTTTAAAAAAATTAAGATGTCTTCATTTACCAGCTTGCCAAGCTTCTTCCATAGATATGGGGCTACCACAGAAAAGACTCTGCCTCTCCCCACAACTAACTATAAAATGGATTCAGAGAAGGGCCTCCCATGTTGACTGATAACAACCATGGGAAGTCAGACAGTGAGGCTCAGTTACTTTGAGGCTGCAGTTTTGGGGATCTTCCCCAGATGGTACAATGTGTATTTTTGACACAGGCCAAAGGAGGAGGTTATGAAAGTGAAGATGCCTATCAGAATGCAGAATTGGTCTTCCTGGATATCCATAATATCCATGTCATGAGAGAATCGCTGAGGAAGCTCAAGGAGATTGTATACCCTACCATAGAAGAGTCGCACTGGCTGTCTAATTTGGAATCCACTCACTGGCTAGAACATATCAAGGTACGTCGGTTGTGAATATTTACGTGTCTGTGTGTGTGTGACTCCCTTTAGACGTTTCTCAGGTGCAGTTGCAGCAGCTCCTGTAGATGCTGCACACTGGCCAGAGAATGGGATGCGCATCACCTGTATGACTGCTAACTGCAATGTCAGAGGCACCTGTGTGGAATGGAAGCTTACATGTTCTCACACCAGCAAAAGGGTGGAGAGTTTTCCCACCCTCCCTGACAAACGACACTGTTGCCGCTTTACTGAAGAGGGGGAAGGGGGATTTCAAGGCCAGGAGGGGGCCTAGCAAGATTACCATCCTGGCTCGAGTTTTGTGCAGGTATGACAAGGAAAACTGAGGTAGGGACAACAGGGTGTGTGCAGGGACAGGGCATAGGTATGCCATTCCCACCTGTTCTTGGGCTACTTGCTGCTGCTGTAGCAGCGACACATTTGTGCACACCCTGCTCAAGTGGATAAGACGCTGAACTGCGGACCGGAAGGTTGGTAGTTCAGCAGTTCTAGACCCAAGTGCTGCATGTCTCTGGTCCTAGCTCCTGCCAACCTAGCAGTTCGAAAGCAAGAAATTGCAAATAGATAAATAGGTACTGCTTCAGTGGGAAGGTAACAGCGTTCCGTGTACCTCGGCATCTAGTCATGCTGGCCACATGACCACAGAAATGTCTTCGGCTGGCTCTTCGGCTTGGAAACGGAGATGAACGCCACATCCCTAGAGTCGTATTCGACTGGCTTATGAGCAAGGGAAACTTTTGCCTTTACCTTTTAGCTGCCCCCCCCCGAAGCAGCCATAATCATCCTTTCTAAAATTACCTACATAGAAACAGAGCTGGAAGGGATCCCAAGGGTCATCTAGTCCAACCCCCTGCATAGTGCAGGAAATTTATAGCTACCCACCCCCCACTCCCTCAGTGACCCCTACTATATACCCAGAGGAAGGCAAAAAACCTCCAGGATCCCTGGGCCAATTTGCCCGGACGAAAATTCCTTCCTGAACCCAAAGTGGCGATCAGCATTTCTCTGGGCATATAAGAAAGGGCCACAAGAGCCAAGCATTGGCTCATCCCTTCCTGCCCTCCCTCTTATGATATGCCTAAATTCATAGTGAGTCATAGAATCAGCATTGAATCATAGAGTCACAGAGTTGGAAGGGGCCATACAGGCCATCTAGTCCAACCCCCTGCTCAGTGCAGGATCAGCCTAGAGCATCCCTGACAAGTGTATATTGCTGTCAGATGGCCATCTAGCCTCCCCTTGAAAACCTCCAAAGGAGAGCCTGCCATCTCCTGAGGAAGCCTGTTCCTCTGAGGAACTGCTCTGTCCGGAAGTTCTTCCTAATGTTTAGCAGAGAACTCTTTGATTTGATTTCAACCAGTTGGTTCCAGTCTGACCTTCTGGGGCAACAGGAAACAACTCTGCTCCAACAGGAAACAACTCTTCTTTATATGACAGCCCCTCACATACTTGCAGATAGCTATCATATCACCTCTCAGTCATCTTCTCTCCAGATTAAACATGCTCACCTCACCTCCATCTTGCTTTTCTCCTTAAATTTTCTCTCTCTCTCCACTGGCCAAACCTAGAGCCCAAGTTCCCTTTCTCCATTCTAGTTGTAGATACAGATGGGACAACGGGCCAGTCTGAATAGCCCAGCTTAACCCAGGCTCTTCAGAGCTTGGGAACTAAGCAGGGCTGGACACAGTCGGTACTTGGATGGGAGACCACCAAGGAAGACTGGGGTTGCGATGCAGAGAGTAGCAAACCACCTCTGCTCGTCTCTTGCCCTGAAACTCCCATGGATGGGGGTCATCATGAGTTGGTTGCGACGCAACAGGACATTCTTCTGTGCTGTGGTCTTGCATCAAGCAGTACCCCATTGGTGATGAACGTTAAAATCACAAATGCCCCTTCTAACCCAGCTCATTCTCGCGGGTGCCCTTCGGATCGCCGACAAGGTAGAATCGGGAAAGACCTCGGTGGTGGTGCATTGCAGCGACGGCTGGGATCGAACTGGCCAGCTCACGTCTCTGGCTATGCTCATGCTGGACGGCTACTACCGGACGATACGAGGTTTCGAGGTCCTAGTGGAGAAGGAATGGCTGAGTTTTGGGCACAGGTTCCAGCTGGTGAGTGGATGACTTCTAAAGGGAACTCAAGACAGTAGATCTCCAAGACTTTATTGGAAATTACTCTAAGAGGCAAAAATGGCCTGGGGCAGTCTCCTTTAGTTAACGCAGGGGTGTCAAACTCATTTGTCACAGGGGCCGGATCCGACATAAATGTCACTTTGTTGGGCTGGGTCATGTCACATGTGCCATAAAATGTAATTTCAGGTACTAGAGATAGAAACTGTATAAAGGATAGCAGCTGGTACGCTCCGAGTTGGTGTGTCCTCACTGCAAGGCCCCATGGGCTGGGAGGGGGGTACAAAGGAAAACCCACATGAGCGGACTGGAGAGACAAGCTGTGCAGTGCCGGGCAGATGCTCCCATGATGCTTGACTGCTGCAGACGAGGTGGTTCTGCTGTGCTGAAGCTATAATTGGAGTGGCTCCGCCCACTCCCCAGCACTCCTTCCCTTGCATCAGTTGCTCACAGGCCGCATAAGAGCCCTGGGCAGGCCGGTTCCAGCCCCCGGGACTTATGTTTGACACCCCTGAGTTAATGTTTAGCTCAGGGGTCCTCAGTATGGCGCCCACCAACTCCTTTCCTGGTGCCCACCAAGTGTTGTTAGAAAGTGGGTGGGGCTTTTGCCCTGCAAGGCTTTTCATTGGCCGCCAGAGGTTTGATTGGCAGTGCAGATTTTTAGAAACACTGCTTTGGCAAAAAAAGCTGTCACTCCAGCACGAGGATCTTCACTGTGTGAATGAAGGTAAACTATGGTAATCGTTTTGTACCTGGCTTCACCACCCACAGCAGCCATTTTGTGGCTGCGCCCAACACCGTGTCAGAATTCCAAAGAGTGCCCATGAGCTCAAAAAGTTGAGGTCCCCGAACTCCCCGATCTAGATTTTTAGACTTCTGTTATATTTTTTTTTAAATTCAAAATAGCTTACAAGAAGATTAGAAACTTAACACGTTGATGTCAACAAACTGTGGAAAAGAGCAGAAAGGTTCATTGTCTTTTGTAATGCTGGGCTTTTCCCCAAGTTTTCAATTCCCGTCCTCTTTCTTTTCTCTTTGTTCACAGTATATATACCTACCCACTGGAGGGGGTCCCCTTCACGCATCAGACGAAGTGGGCTCTGGCCCATAAAAGGCCATGCACTAATGAGGCTTCCAGTCCCTTCATGCTCGCTGCACTGTAATCAACACGGAGGGTGTGTGGACAACCTGATCAGTACCATGTTGTACCCCTGTGTTTTAGCACTCCTTTCTCCCTTCTGGCTGTGTTTTTAGAGAGACTTCAGTTTTTTGTGAACATGGGACCTTGGTGGTTGGCCAGCCTTAAGCCATGCGATCGATGTCTATCGATTGTACTGATCCTTATTGTTTTGTTTTCTTATCTCGTCTCTTGCTCTGTTTCAGAGGTTGGGCCATGGAGATAAAAATCACGCAGATGCAGACCGCTCTCCTGTCTTTCTCCAGTTTATTGACAGTGTCTGGCAAATGACAAGACAGGTGGGTTTCTAGGTTTGTGTGAGGAAACTACAAACCTGATATTTGAGTAAATGGAGATGGTGTCTTGCACCTTTTCTACACACCACCAACGGAGAAGGAGGTGATCATATTTTCTTCTGCTCCACTATGGTGGCTTTTGCTATTACAACAGCTCTAGAACAAGCTGAGCCCTTACGGGGCTGGCATCATGTCAGGCTCTGCTCAGCTTGGACCTCTGTGACAGGAACAATAGAGGTGGGCTTGCCCAGTGCCTGCGCCCGTTGGCATTCTCATGTGGTTAACAACTGAGCTGACCTCGATGGGCGAGCTCACACTGGTTGCCATGGCCTCCTTGGTCCAGCTCTGAGCCAGGCTCAATAGGCAAGGCTACACTGGTTGTCATGGCAACTGCGGCCTTGATCTGAACCGAGCCTGATGAGCAAGCCCAGACTTGTTGCCATTGCCACCTCAGCCCAGCTCTGAGCCGAGCTCTACGGGCAAGCCTACACTAGTGGTCATGGCAACTGCAGCCTAGATCTGAGCTTAGCCTGATGAGCAAGCCCAGACTTGTTGCCATTGCCACCTCTGTCCAGGTCTGAGCCAGGCTCGATGGGCAAGCCTACCTTGGTTGCCATAGCAACTGTGGCCTAGTTCTGAGCCGAGCTCTATGGGCAAGCCTACCCTGGTTGCCATGGCAACTGCGGCCTAGATCTGAGCCGTCTGATGAGCAAGCCCAGACCTATTGCCATAGAGTTTTCCCTCAAATTACAGAGCGTCCCCCCGAAACGTGCCCGACGCGATGAAGGCACCTCCAGGTGACGTCATTGCGCCGCGCACATCTCCTCAGCCCAGTAATTTGGAGGTGGGGTTCCCCCCGGCGGCCAGATCCTGGCCTGCAGGCAGAGGGCCGCTGGAGCAGGGGATTCCCCGTTCCTGGGGGGACTTGCCAACCCTATACCTCAGTCCAGGTCTGAGCCAGGCTCAATGGGCAAGCCTACCCTGGTTGTCACGGCAACTGCGGCCTAGATCTGAGCCAAGCCTGATGAGCAAGCCCAGACGATGCCATTGCCACTTCAGTCCAGGTTTGAGCCAGGCTTGATGGACAAGCCTACCGTGGTTGCCATGGCAACTGCGGCCTAGCCTAAGCCAAGCGTGATGAGCAAGCCCAGACTTGTTGCCATAGAGTTTCCCCTCAAATTACAGAGTGTCCCCCCCGAAACGTGCCCAACGTGATGATGTCACCTCCGGGTGATGTCATTGCACCGCGCATATCTCCTCAGCCCAGTAATTTGGGGGTGGGGTTCTCCCCGGCAGCCAGATCCCGGCCTGCAGGCAGAGGGCCGCTGGAGCACGGGATTCCCCGTTCCCTGGGGGGACTTGCCAACCCTACACCTCAATCCAGGTCTGAGCCAGGCTCGATGGGCAAGCCTACACTGGTTGTCATGGTAACTTCGGCCTAGATCTGAGCCAAGCCTGATGAGCAAGCCCAGACTTGTTGCCATTGCCACCTCGGTCCAGCTGTAAGCTGAGCTCTATGGGCAAGCCTACACTGGTTGTCATGGCCACTGCAGCCTAGATCTGAGCCGAGCCTGATGAGCAAGCCCACACTTGTTGCCATTGCCACTTCAGCCCAGCTCTAAGCTGAGCTGTATTTGCAAACCTAAACTGGTTGTCGCCACCACGGCCAAGATCTCAGTTGAGCCTGATGAGTGAGCCGACACTCATTGTCATTGCCACCTCACACTGGTCCAGCTCTGAGCTGAGGTCGATGGGCAATCCTTCCACCAGTTATCATTGCCATCCCAGACTAGGTCTGAGTCGAACCTGATGGGCAAGCCTATGCCAGTTGCCATTGCCACTGTGAGTCGGTTCCTAGTCAAGCACAATGGGTGACCCCATGCCTGTTACCATCAGTGCCAGAGCCAAGGTCCGAGCCAGGCTCTGTGGACATTCACCATTTTATAATTTTTCCATGTTCCTCACTGTAAAACTAGCTCTTTAACAAACGTGTCCCTGTATCCATCTGTAAGATGCTGGAAATCAGCCTATGAAATAGCAGAATTTGTGCCGGTAATGCCTGGTAGAATCTCAGAAACCAGACAGGAGCTGAACAGGAATATAGGTAGTTAGGTCTCTGATAGGAATCTACATAGCTTCTTGTCCCTCACTGCAGCCAGGGAAAACAATGAATTGTGGAAAATATGTGTGCAAATGTAAATACGCGTAATCCATTCAAGCTGCAGAATGTTGTCTTTTCTTGGCATCGCATCTGAATTGTCTTGGTGCAGATGTTGAATTTTCTGGATGCAGCGTTTACGTGCATAGTTAATGTATGGAACTCATTGCCCCCAGATGTCTAGCCAAGCATCCATTGCTTTGAGGAAGAAGTTAGACAGTTTTGTGATGGATAGGTCGGTTGGCTGCCACAAGCCGTGTTACCTAAATGAGCCTCCTCCTACAGAGGAAGTGTATCTGTGTACCAGATGCTGGGGGCAAGCAACAGGGGTGGTTGTCTCCATTCCCCTGCTTTCTCACAGTGCAAAGTTAATTCTGTCTAAACTGTGTTTTCTGTGGGCTTAGGCTGGACTAAATCAGGCATCTTGCTAATTGCTTTTGAAAGCGGGATGCCGGACTTGGTGGAACTTTTGGCCTGATCCAGTTAGACCTTCTTGTTGTTTTTTCCCTTTACACTCTTTTTGCGCACTGTGTGTAGGGGATACACGGCAGTCGCACCCTTCTGGCCTTTGGCTCTCAGTCAGCATTCCTTGATGAATATGTAAAACAGTCTAATGTCTTGCCTTTGGAGAGCCGGAACACGGTTTCAACCAGAAGGACCGTTGCCAGACAGTAATGCAAACAAATTGTTCACTGGGAGTCAAAGGGGGGCGGGCTGGTATATTCTTTCTTCACCCCCCTTTAAGTCCAAACTCAGTTGCTGGGCTCTGTTTTCATGTCTTGTGAGGTCCAGCAAAAATAAACAAATTGCCTCATTGCTTGTCTTTTGAAGTTTCCCACCGCGTTTGAATTCAACGAGTGCTTTCTGATCACCGTCCTGGACCACCTCTACAGCTGTTTGTTTGGGACATTCCTGTGTAATAGCGAGCAGCAGAGGGTGAAAGAGGTAAAGTGCTTGGCTTTCCCCTACCCGCCTTGCTCTGTGAGCCCATATAGGACTAAGAAGTCTGCCTTGCACAGTAGCCCAAGGGCCTGGCGGCTGATCAGCAGGAATCAGAGTCGGTTCTGCCAAAGAGCTAATCGATAGCAGCCCTTTCTGCTTGAGACTAGAGGTACCAAGGGTGGGATTTGGGGCTGAATTTGGCCCATGGGAAGGAGGGCCTGTGGTTGTATCAGAAGCCAGTAGCTTCCACGGCTAGTTTTGAATAGGCTTGCCAGGTCCCCAGCAGGGGATGGAAGGGCAGGGTGGCCAGATCCAGGTTTAGAAAGTCCTGGAGATTTGGGGAAGGAGCCTGGAGAGGTCAGGAGCCTCAGTGGGCACATTGTCATAGAGTCCACTCACCAAAGAATCCATTTTCTCCAGGGGAACTGATCTCTTTAGTTTGGAGAAGAGCTGTCATTCTGGGGGATCCCCAGGTCCCATCTGGAGGTTGGCATCCCTACTTTGGAAGCCTTCTTCAGTGCTTTGGGTGTAGGGTTGCCAGGTCCTTACCTTCTGCTGTTGGGGGGCTCCAGCCTGCTCCCCTGGGTCTTCTGGCGTGTGCACCACAATGACATCACCTGGAAGTGACATCATTGTACTGGGCACGTCATGCAGGGGGACACTTTAGCATTTGGCCAAAAACTCTATGATCACCATAGAGTTTTTAGCCAAATGCTAGAGTGTCCCCCATGTGATGATGTCACCTCCGTGTGATGTCATTGCGCCAGGCACACCAGTCACAGTGGGGCTGTTCAGAGACAGGGCTCCCCCCACTGGCCAGCTGGCCACCGGCAACCCTATTTGGGTGTTATCACAGATGCCTGGGAGGCCTGCTGTGCCTGGGGAGCACGACACTGTTATTATGCTGCTCATCCTTGCACTGTTGAAGGCTACTGAGCTGTTCGAACTCACCGGGGTGGGGACTGAGCTCTGGAATCCCAGGGGCTCTGAAGCTTTTTCTCACATTTTAAAATCCAGCCCTTCCTTGAAAGAGCTCAGGGTGACGTACAGAGTCCCCCACTCTCCTGTATTAGCCTCACAACAGCCATGTGAGGCAGGTTAGGCCGGGAGAGAATGACGGTCCAAGGTCACCCAGCAAGCTGCCACAGCAGACTGGGGATTTGAACCCAGCTCTTTATATATATAAATCTCAATGCAATCAGGAGACTAGCGCTGCAGGGAAACTAGCTAGTGTGCTTGGATTGCAGGACCGTTCTCCTAAACACTGAAGCCAGGCAAAGGCATGTGGGGCAGCTCTTTGCTTTGTCAGCCTCACCTTTTAATCGGGCCTGAGTTTGTAAGCCTGATGTGATTGATGTGGGCTACTCGGAAGGATGATTGCCCCCAAAGCGGAGTGTGGGGACCTGCAAGAAGCTTGTGGGGAGGGGGCATTCCGCACCCTTTGCTTCCCCCCTTCTCTGTTAAAGTTGCCCCCTCATTCTTTCTGCCCCCAACCCTTATCTGTCAATCTTCCCTCACCCTCCCTTCTCCTCTCACCCCTCCTATGTCAGACTTCCACCCTCTCTTCCTTCCCCTTCCCCTTCCCAAGCAATTCTCGTACCCTCTTCTCCCCTCACCCCTTGTATGTCAGTCTCCCCCTCTTACCTCCCAGCCCTTCTGAATGTCCCTCCTCTCTTTCCCCCAACCCATTCTCAATCTGCCCCTCTCATTCTCTCCCCGCTCCCTTCGACAATTCCCCTTCTCTGTCTCTTCCCCACCCTCAGACAATCCCTCTTCCTTTTCCCTTGGGAGCTGCGGCAGGGGGCAGGGCCTCAGAAACTGCCACAGTTGCGGCCTGCTCATTAGGACCTGCAGCAAAAGCCACCACGCCAGCCGCAGAGCCCCTGGAAGCCACCACATGTGGACAGATAACTTTTTTGTTTGGGGGGGGGGATTTAACACCCCCCCCATGTATTTGTAAAACCTTAATATTTTTCTGCAAACCTGGGGGGGGGCGCCCCCAAGTTTGGAGAAAAATCTCCTTTCTCTCAGCGTGGGCCCAGTCTGCGGATTTAGATATCTGCAGATCTGCCCACACTTGAGAAATGGATATATAGATTATTAGAGAGTTCTCCCCCCCACCTAGCTATCCTCTCAGTTTTCCTGGAGAGTTGCTATGGTTTTGAGTTCCACAGAACTATGGTGCTTTGGCGGTTGAATACCGCGGCCCGTGTGCCAACTAAAGCATTTGTGTGCTGTTCTTTGCAGGGCCTGCCAAACAAGACAGTGTCACTGTGGTCCTACATCAACAGCCAACTCGAAGACTTCACCAACCCTCTGTATGCCAGCTACACCAACCATGTCTTGTATCCTGTGGCAAGCATGCGCCACCTAGAGCTTTGGGTTGGCTACTACATCCGGTGGAATCCAAGGATGAAACCACAGGTGAGCAGATTCAGCAGACAGAAGGGAATCAGATGAAAATACCCCCTTCTGATAGGCGTTCATGGTTTCCAAGTTGCAAGCAACAAGCCTCCTTTTATAGTTCCAGTTTTGGAAATTTCGAAGTGTCTGGTTTTGTGTGTTCGTTCCAAGACCATGTATGAAGGATGCAGAAGATGTGCGTGCTTTGAGGGTGATGCGGAGGTGCTTTTCTGGTTTGCAAGACAGTCCTGACAAAATGGATCACTATCAAAGATTGCATATCAGTGGCTAATTTTGCAGACAAAGGCTGGGTTTGTATACTCCCCAAGCCTGGATGGGTGGGACCAGGGTTCTGTAGTAGCCCATCTGCTTTGCTGTAGATGGTCCCAGGCTCAATCCCGAGCATCTCCACTTAAAAGTATCAAGTGACAGGTGATGAGAAAGACCACTGCCTGAAACCCTGGAGAGCTACTGCCTACCAGAGTAGACCAGACTGGCCTTGATGAACCAATCGTCTGTTTGAGTATAAGGCAGGTTCATGCATTCACTTACAAAAATGTAAGGAGAGCGCTGCTGGATCAAACCAGTGGCCCATCTTGTCCAGCATCCTTTTTTACACAGCGGCCAACCAGTTGCCCTGGAGGACCAACAGCTGGACACAGAACCCAAGGCCTTCCTTGATGTTGCCTCCTGGCTCTGGGTTTCAGAGGTTTACTGCCCCCAAATGCAGAGGTTCCCACAACTCATGAAGACTACGAGCCATTGGTGGGCCTAATCCCCTTTTTTTTTCCCGAAAACAATTTTTTTATTATTTTCTACTTATTCAAAGTTTTACACAGTTACTTTTAAAATATTATCATCATTAACCAATTTTCTAAATAACTACGTATTCCAGTTACAATTCAAAACCTTTAGGGCTTCCCACCTCACCTATACCATTATATATATAACAGCAATTATAAAGATTTAAAAGTATTAACTCTTACAGGTAACATATTTGGTTATAATAATAAAAAAAGAAGAAAAGAAAAAAAAGAGATCTTTTAAACATGTAAAAGTATTATCTAAATATCGGCCTAATCCCCTTTTAAAACCATCTGTGCTTGTAGCCATCACTTTGTCCGCTGACAGCGAATCCCACAATTTAATTACTCGTCAAGTTAAAAAGTGTTTCTTTGCATCTTTCCTATACTGGCTGCCCATCAATTGCCTTGTGTGCCGAGTTCTAGAATTATGGGAGACGGAGAAAGAGCTTCCTGTATCCACTTTCTCCACCCTACGCCTGACTTCAAGGCCTAATGTAAACACGAGGCTGGCCGAGGGGAAAAAATGTCCACCTTGCAGGAGTGTGCATTGACATAGCATCTCATTTAAACTGGGCTGCTACCTGCGCTAAGCAGCTGTGGGGCACATGGAACCCATCAGAAGGGAACTTGCCCAGAAAATAGAAGGAAGCTGAGGCCTCAGTGCTCAGACTCGCCACTTAAAATGGGCCCCCAGAGATGACTTCAGATGAATGATAGAAAAAACCATTTCAAAGCTTGCAGCCTTGCTAGAAAGATGCACACCGAAAAACCCACACACAGCTCAGTTCATATATTTACACAGCTCAGTCACTGTATTACTGCTCTAAAGCACAGCGGGGGTTCTATCAAACGATGCTCTCCATAACTTTGAGGCCTGCGCTTACCTTGGCTTAAGCCCTAATGCTGCACAGCCGCTAGTGCTGCCTTTTGCAGTGTGTCTTGAAGAAAGCCTGGAGGGGACGCAGAACCAACAAGGCCTCATTCTGAGCTCTGGGCCAGCTCGGTTTTCTCAGGAACTGTCTCAGAGCCAAACCATGAAGTTCTGTGGATTGAGCTCACAGAGGGTTTGTTTTCCTGTACATTGCAGGGATGCCTGGGAATTTGTGTCCACCTCCATGGTGCAAAGGGGAGGGGGTCTTACAGCTGCTCCCTTCCTCACTTTCCCAACCTAAACGTAGGCAGATCATGAGAGGGAGGGCAGAAAGGGTTGCCTCAGTGCTTAGTTCTTGTAGCCTTTTCTTACACGCCCAGGGAAATGCCGATCGCCACTTTGGAGTCAGGAAACAATTTTTCTCCAGGCCAGTTTGGCTGGAGATCCTGGAGTTGTTTTTTTTTGTTATCTTCTAGGCATGGAACAGGGGTCACGGGGGGTATTGGGAGGGAGGTATTTGTGAATTTCCTGCATTGTGCAGGGGGGTGGACTAGATGACCCTGGAGGTCCCTTCCAACTCTACGATTCTGTGAGATGGCCTGCTGGAGTTGCTGTCTGTTCTGTTGGGGTCAACCGTATTGGCCTCCATCACACCTGGTTAGGCCCTCCATTGCACCCCAAGGCTGTTGCCAGTAAATCCAGGCTCCAGTCTCAATCAGCCATTGCTCATGGTCAGGTAAGCCTGCAAGAAGATGCTGGGTCCTGGTAACTACCATATGGATTCAAGCTGGTCTCTCCTTTATTTTATTAATTTACTTCATTCATACCCCACTTTTCTCCCCAGTGGGGCCCCAATGCGGTTTACATCATTCTCCTCCTCTCCGTTTTATCCTCACGACAACCCTGTGAGGTAGCTCAAGATGGGTAGCTGTGTTAGTAGCTGTGTTAGTCTGTCGCAGCAGAAAAGAGCAAGAGTCTAGTGGCAGCTTAGGACTAACTAACAAAATCTGTGGCAGGGTATGAGCTTTCGTGAAATGAGCAGTGACTCACGAAAGCTCCTCCCTTGCCACAAATTTTGTTAGTCTTTAAGGGGCTACTGGAGTCTTGCTCTTTTCTACTACCATTGCACTGTTCACTTCCTGGACTGGTGTGGCCCCATGGAGGCGAATCATTCCTGTAAGGGAAAGATGGCACAAGTATCTCACCATGGGGAAACCTCTGAGAAGCTGGCACCTGGTGCTCTGGACCTTCATATGTGTGGATGGAAATTTACTACTCCCTAGGTGTGACCGGTGCTCTCTGCACAGATTCAGAAGCAGTGGGCAGTATCCTGCCACAGGCTAGAGGAAGTTCCTCCAGCCGAAAGAGCCTTCCTTGAGCTTCAGTGAGCCAGTTTGGTGTAGAGGTTAAGCGTGCGGACTCTAATCTGGGAGAACCGGGTTTGATTCCCCACTCCTCCACTTGCAGCTGTTGGTGTGACCTTGGGGCAGTCACACGTTCTCTCAGAGCTGTTCTCTCAGGAGCAGTTTCTGTCAGAGCTCTCTCAGCCCCACCTACCTCACAGGGTGTCTGTTGTGGGGAGGGAACGGGAAAGGAGATTGTAAGCCGCTCTGAGGAAAAAGCGGGGTATAAATCCAATCTCCTCCTCCTCTTCTTCTTGAATCATAGAGTTGGAAGGGACCTCCAGAATCGTCTAGTCCAACCCCCTGCAAAATGCAGGAAATTCACAAATACCTCCCAACACCACACCCCGAGTGACTAGAGACACTGAAATTGGAGGGACTTTCCTTAGGTTAGAGGAAAGCTTCAACTTTTGCTTAGGAAAGCAGCAGGATACAGGCCAGTATCGTTACTTTGCAGCTTTGTTTTTGGCACTGAAAATGAGGTCTACAGCGAAGCCCTTTCCCCGTGTTTATGAATTCTCCTCCTAGCCTGAGCACCGTGCGTCTTCTGTCCCCCCCCCCTTTTTTTTCTTTTTTTGCTGCAGGAGCCAGTGCACAACCGTTACAAGGAGCTTCTGGCAAAACGGACAGAGCTCCAGAAGAAGGTGGAAGAGCTGCAGCGGGAAATCACCAACCGGTCCACCTCGTCCTCCGAGAGAGCAGGCTCTCCTGCTCAGTGCGTCGCCCCCGTCCAGACGGTTGTGTGACGGATTCTTTGATTCCGTCTTTTCTCCGGGCCCCGTCCACAAGAGGCAGCTCATATTTTGGAGGAGGAGGAGACTGAAATAGAAGTCTCTGAAGCTGGAAGGCAGCATCTCAGAGTCAAAAAATGGCTTATTTATTATGCTTCATCCCTCTAGGGCATTTTTATTAGTATTATAACACTATAAAGACTTTTCTTTCTTTTTTTTTTTTTTTAAAAAAGGCCTCTTACAATGAGCTCCCAGGAAAGTTAACTTTTATAAGGAAGCAATCTGCCCTCGTTCGTTTAACTCGGTATGTTCAGAGGTCATTCTGGGTGTGGGACTTAGTTGCAAGGCGTTGTGCCCATGTCAGACAAACGGGCTCGGATGCAAAGGGCTCCATGGGGAAATCCTGGTGCCTGGTGGGTCTGCTCCTGTTCCCACTCCCACCTGCCAACAAGCGGCTTCCCAAAATAGTCACAGGTGGGCTGCAGCACAGCACAAAGATATAAAGTCTGCAGGGAACGGGGGGGGGGGGGGGGAATCAAGCCTTCTTGGTGAGTATATGCAAGCACTCAAGTGCCCCCAAGAAGTTCTTTGGATTCTAAGCTACTGATAGAAAGAACAGTTTCCGAAGAGGAGCGCTCAAGACCATCCACTTTGTCATGTTGAGTACTGAAGGGAGGGTTAAGCATGTTTCAGCGTCAGCCATCCCACAACGGTTGCCCCCGTCCCTTAGGAGTGGCACGTGCAACACTGGCATCCTAGATATGAAACTAACACAGCATCAGCTTTGTGTCAGCGCAGGGCATGTGACATACAAAGGCGGTGCTAAGTGCTGTGCGTGCGTCGCCTCTCTCTCCGAGGAAGGATTGTTCTGGAAACAAAGGGCAGTGCGGGCAGCGGGTTACCAGGAGAGGACCCGGGAGCAGTATCAAGGGCTAGCAGCATCGGTTGTGCATTACCCACTGCAGAAGAGACTCTTCTCAGACTTGGACTGCTCTCTGTACATGGTTTTCCTATCACCAGTAGAGTTGTTGCAAATTTGGTATCGATGAGGATAGGGACAGTGAGTCGGAGGCCTCTGTGTATGTACAGCTAACCGTGTCCCAGCGCTAACAAAATGCATAATTTAATACGAGTTCAAACACCTTCTTATGGAAAAGAGCAAGGTTCCTGCATTGCTTCTCATTTTCCCTTTCTTTTAGACCCAGCAGATGCGTCGTAATAACAGTTATCATCCCTTATTATGAGACAAATATCAACACTAGCCGGGGGGGGGGGGAGGGGGATGATGGCATCAATATGAGCTTCTCATTCTGCCACTACCTGTGAGAGTTCTGCTCAAAGTAGTCAAGGATCAGATCTTGGTTGGTTAACCACAGTTCTTTATTCCCTATTTCTACATTAGTACAGCATCTCGGATTATTGTCAGAGATGAAACAGATTATACAAGCGGGTCTATTATACCATTCCAAGGAGTTTGAATTACCCATAGATAGCCAATCCCCTGAAGGGAAAATTGGCGGGCTAAAAGGTGTCCTGACCGTTTGGTTCTCACAGGAAAAAAGTGAGGTGTTAAGCAGTAAATTTCCTCTCCCAAACCAGACCCCTCAGATGTTTCGAGTTCACATAACAATCAATGGCTCCAAGGTTCTTTGCATGTGATAAGAGATGAGAGGCATCCTCCCTTGAAGTTACTGCCGGAGCAGCTGGAATGCGGAGGCAGGGATGTGAGGCCTCCTTGTTCTCGCAAATCATCGTTGTCACCCTCCCGGCCTGGACAGGCATAATACATCATGGTTACATAGACCCCAATACATGATAGCTACATAGGATAGTGAAAGGCATGCATGCAAGAAGCTAAACCTAGGTCTGATTAATACATTGTCTGAATTGACAGATTCTGACACTACCCCTGCCCAGAATCTTTCATACTGCCACTACCCGGAATCTGTCAGTCCTCCCTCTACCCTTACCTGGAGTCTGTCTGTTCTGCCTTGGATTTCCATTGCAGCAGTCGGCAAAGTTCTCACAAATCCCATGGAGACATGTGAAATGGGTTTGTTTGGTGTTGTTTTTAAACTTGGGGGGGGGGGGGGGGGGGAAGGGTAAATAATTCCAGTGGAAGAAGCTGAGAACAGCAACTATCCTAACTCAAGGACCTTTCTGCATGGACAGGGAATGTATTCAAGTTGTATTGTGTAGTAGTAGCCAGTGGGTGGCGCAGTTTTGCTTTCTGACATCCTGATAGCTGCTGTCTCGGTCTGGAAAACTTGCCCTGGCTTTGAAGAGAAGTGTTTTGTATGTCAGGCAGGCACCCCTCTGTTGTATCCCACTGGTGTTAGTGATAAGTGGATGTGTGTTTCATGCTGACCAAGGCGCACATTGTACAGTCCCCCGTTGTGCCAAAGTAGTTTCCAAGGGCCGGTGTGGTGGTGTGGAAGTTGAGGGCGGCATCACATCACCAGTAAGGGGAGCCAAAGGCAATTTTTATTTTTGCAAGTTGAAAGAGGAGCTCGGTCTCCTCCTCCTCCAGTCCATTATTGGAGGCAGGCTTAACTCCCTCCCCTTCCCCATCAGGCTCCCAAGGACACCCTCTTATCCCCCCCCCCCCCCAAAAATGAGACTGGTAGCCATTGACTAATTTGGGAGGGGGGGAATGCTTAGCTAAAGACTGCTGTTGCAGTGATAACACATTACCCCCCCCCCCAAGAGGAATCCCACTGAGTGGGCATGAAATATGCTTTTCTCCATCCAGAGCTGGTCTAGCTTCATAGTGATGCACCCTTTGCCACTCTTGCGAGAAGAGAGCCATCCCCTGCATCACTTCTGTGGATGCTGCTAGAGGACGGTGGGCCAGTCGTGGCTTTGGGTGAACAAAAGAGAAGCCAAAGTTGGATCAGGCCAGTGACCCATACAGTCCAACACTCAGTCACACAGTGGTCAAAAACAGCAGGTGCCCTCAGGAGGTCCAGCAGTGGGGGCAGGACACTAGAAGCCCTCCCACTGTTGCCCCTTCCCCCAAGCACAAAGAATACAAAGCATCACTTGCCTCAGACTGAGATGGTGGGCTTGTATCCCCAGAGCATTTTCTTCCCTTTCCTTTGCCTAGTCCAGTGTCTGAAAGTGTGTTCCCTCTAAGCTGAGTTACTATGAGCTAGCTCACAGTTTTTTAGCCTCCGGCTCACACATTTTTGTCTTTGCTCAGGAAGGGTGGCTCCAGAGCAAACTAGTTTATGCAGCGGCCAAATCGCTCACTCACAGCTTTCAATGCCAGTAGCTCACAAAGTGGAATTTTTGCTCACAAGACTCCACAGCTTAGAGGGAGCATTGGAGCCAGTTCACCATGGATTATGGCTTGCTTGGACCCAAAGAGATATGCCACGTCCCACTCCGTATGATTCATGTCTTTTGGCCTAGATCTCTTCCCCCACCCCTTCTGTGGGTATGAAGCAGGGTGCACAAGAGCTACTGGCATCAAAGGTGTGAGCGAGCGATTTGGCCACCGCATCAATTAGTTGGCTCTGGAGCCATCCTTCCTGAGCCAAGACAAAAATGTGTGAACCGGAGGCTAAAAACTGAGCTAGCTCACACTAACTCAGCTCAGAGGGAACACTGCTGCTGAGGTCCTCCCCAGGGCCCACCCCCCAAATTTCCAGGTATTTCCCATCCCAGAGCTGGCAGTCGATAGGCTGACCTTTTTGAGTTTCTTTTCTTTCCATGTTCCTACTGGGCTGATGCTTCATAGACCAAATGGATGTGTTGCCTTTCCCGGGACACAGTGAAAGGAGACTGTAGAAAGGGGGCAGAGGAAGCATTGTGCTTTGGGCTGTTCTCCTGTCACGTACCATCCCCGCATCCCGCCCCATTCTTGAAGAAGCTACTAGGAGGCCACTTTTAGCTACTAGAATGCTGTGGAGGTCTGCAGCCCCAAAGCAAGCCACTGTGGTATAGCAAGTCGTGTTGGATGCAAATTCAAATGCCCACGTAGCCACGAACCTTACTGTGTGAGTCACACTTACAAGGCTGCTGGGAGACTAAAGATGCAAGGAGAACCGTGCTGAGTTCCTTGGAAGAAGAATGGGATACAAGTGTGAGAGAGGAAGTCTGCTTGCAGGCGAAGGTGGCTTGGGGAAGCTTTCACACAGATTTAAGCAGGAAGGATTAAGTACAGATTCTTTCCTGCCTGTGTCTGCCTCTGCCTGTAGGAAAATGCCATCAGTTTGGAGGGAACCCCACATACATTGCCCTGAGCTTGGGGGGGGGGGGGGGGAGATGCAACATGGGCCATTGGATCTCAGGTCTAGAAGCTGGCCCCTACAGCTCCATCAAGGATGGGTTTTCCAAAAATCCTTCTAGACTCTTTCTCAGGCATCACCACACCCAGTTTCCTGGTGCTTTCCCATTAGTTAACAACCTTCACAGGTGCAGATTGCCCCATTGACTGTGCTGCAGTCGAGGCTGAGGTCACAGTAGGCAAGTTGACTTGGGACCATACCTCCTCGTTGAAGGATCACCGAATTTAAGTCCCCTCTTGTTAGCTACAGCATCTGGTCTTCCTAACTGGGCACAAAGTACACACCTATTTCTTTATGAAGTAGCGATGCAGAGAACGAAATGTCCACTTGGGGGCAGACTCACTCTACTCTTGCTGTAGAATGAAGCAGTAGAGAAGGGCTGAAAAGGCTAGCAATACCTTTTTCAAACATTTCCCTGCAGGAAAAAACTAGCACATCATGGTGAAAGGGGCCCAGTCCTGCCCTGTTCCTCTACCTTTCTGCTTGCAGGGCACTCTCATGTAAGGAAACATCCAGAATAGTTTAAAGTGATGGGTCCAGTCAATCACTTTGTTCTGCTTCCATCACATCTGTAGACCAGTTCCCAGGGAGTTACCCTGTCTTTATTTATGTAAGCTAGGCTTTCGATGATGCCTTTTGTGGGGTGGGGTATCTTGCTGTTTTTAAACTCCGTTATTAACTATGTATCATCTCAGAGAAAGAGATAAATGGAATACCAAAAAACTTATTTACTTCCTGTCCCTTTCTTGCTTCAATTGATATTCTGCCATTTTTATGTGACAGTCAAGGCAACTGATCCTAGAGTGGCATATTTACAAGGTCTGTTATCCAACACCAGTTCCCCCCCCCCCCAAAAAAAATCTGTACTGAAGACTCAGTACAATAGATGGATTTCACAGGTGCATTGGTCCTTTGACTTACCAGGAAAGATCCCCATGGGCCATCAGTTGCCTGAGCCAATGACTCCCTCTCTTTTGCTATTGGCAGTGCTTTAGGGACAGCTCACCTTGAGCTGTAGGGGCAAAGAAACATGCTCACTTCAGGTTAAGGAGAGAAGCAAATGATAGAATTGTGGAGGGGCCACAACTGTTTCATCTTGTGCTTTAGCAAGGGGCTACTAGCCAGTGCCAATGCTGCGAAGTGCTAACTGTAGCTACAAACAGCAAACACTATACTTGACAGAGCAATTGAAATCCTTCTTGCAGTCTCCGTTTCACATTTGTTAGACAGATGTCATCTGGGGGATTTCAAGAAGTTCCTGGAAAGAGGAGTTCCAAGAAAGAAATGGGTTTTCCATTTCACTTATTCAATTAGCAAGTTGGCTTTATTGGATTCCAATCAAACCTCAGAGAGAACACAGGCAATGTTGAGTCATTGGTACATTCCAACCATTGGAAACGCTTTATGTTATTAATGTAATAAATAATATCCATGTGTGTGCACATTCAAAATCTTTTTAGTACCACCACAAACACCAGAGCGCATGGGAGTTCGCTAAAAACAAGCTGCCGGCACAGAAAACAGCATGATCCAAAGAGTCTTTAAAAACACAAGATGCCCACCGCCTGCTCTTCCGCAAACAGATTAGAAAGAGGAAGGAAACCCAAAGAACTTCCAAATGGCTATTCAAATTCCATTCTGAAATCACATTACCGGGGACAAAAGGCCGAAGATTTCCTTGTTCTGTGCAAAGAAAAAGCATAAGCATCCTTACGCAGAGGCAACGAGTCCGTGGGATGCGACTGACGGTCAAGAGAGACTGCTTAGCCGGCGCACTGGTAAGCTTCAAGACCGGCGCCACTTTCCAGGATCCTGAGATATGAACCGATAAAAGTGGACAAGCATGCAAAATGTCCCGTGTTTTTAAAAAGAAAAGCAAAGTGACGTTTGGGGCAGAAGGACTTTGAAAAGAGCAGGAGATCTGCAACGGAACCCTCGTTACCTGTGCAGTACACACACGTTCTGATCAAAGACACAGCGAGGCCCCAAACCCCAAAACTGCATGCTTTGGAAGCACCACACAAACTGTGTACCAGAGTTGACAAGGACGATGTGCGTAACCACCCACCCACCCGTGTAACAGGACCTCCATCGTATCATCTTCGGCTCTCTTGTGGGGGCAAGCCACCACCCGCTGCCAGCCTCAGAGGAGAGTCGCCCCAAGCGAGCAATTAAATTAATTGCCTGAGGCAGAGGGAAGGAGGCCAAGGAGTAGGCCTCACGGCCAAAAAACAAACAAAAAACAACCCAATGAGGGGGGAAAAAAGAGTATGGGTAATTGACAGGGAAGTAAAAGGGCTGGAAAGGTATTGAAGTAACAGAAGGGTCTTCTCATTTCCCCCTCCCCTGGGGCCCCAGCAGGATTAGGGGCTGCCCTGCGATTGGGCCCACAGGTGGAAAATTGCAGGGCTTTTCGTTGCACAAGGCTTTGACCTCCTTTTGTTTCAGGGAAGCCAGCTGGGCTGGAGCCAAAAAAAGGGAAAGGAAGAGAGAAAAGTGCAAAACAAAACCCAAAGAAGAGAAAAACCACACAAGGAAACACCTCAGTACTCCCAACTGATCTCATCTTTCTGAAGGGAGGTCTGTATACTCTGCATTTCCCTCAGCAGCTGAAGGCTCTTCTTGCCCTTCTCGCCGGGCTTTGCTGTCAAGCCAACGCTTTTCGCCTTCGCCAGTGTCTTTTTCCCTTCACCGACGTTGCCTGGCTGCTGGGAGCGACAGCGCTTGGGTTTGCTTTCTCGTCTGTGTTTCTCCAGCTAGAGAGGAAACATAAGGGAGGCATGCGTTGGTCTCCAATGGCCTTTGTTGCTTTAGAAAGCTGCTCTTCCTGCTCTTTTCTCTCAGTTCTAGAACCTACCACACGTGTCCCAGTCAGTCCTCTTAAGAATTTCTTTCCTCCTAACTGAACTACCTGTGTCCAAGGCATTTTAGCTAGTTATCATCAATATAGCATCAAAAAATAATTCGGGGGGGGGGGGGCCCATGCCAACCACAAAAGCAACAAAATTCAGGGGACTCCCATACAAGATGAAGGCATCTACACACTAAAAGGATTCAAAAAAGAATGGAGCATGTGTAGAGGAGAGGGACGAGGATGATTGGGGGCCTGAAGACTGAGCCCTATGAAGAAAGGCTGAGGGACTTGGGAATGTTCAGTCTGGAGAAGAGGAGGCTGGGGGGGGGGCATGATGGCTCTCTTGAAGTATCTGAAGGGCTCTCCCTTAGAGGAGGGCAGGGAGCTGTTCCTGCTGGCAGCAGAGGAGAGGACCCGCAATAATGGGTTTAAATTAAGGGCAGCAAGGTATCGGCTAGATATTAGGAAAAACCTTTTTTACAGTCAGAGTTGTGCCACAGTGGAATCAGCCATCCAGGGAGGTCGTGAGCTCCCCCTCACTGGCAGTCTTTAAGCAGCGTCTAGACTAACCCTTGTCAGGGATGCTGTAGGCTGATCCTGCACTGAGCAGGGGGTTGGACTAGATGGCCTGTAGGGCACCTTCCAGCTCTGGGATTCTATGATTTGCTAAAGGACTCCCCCACCCCACCCCATCCAGACACGTCAACCAACCCAAAAGTAGAACCACAGAACAGGGCTGAAAATGACAAGAGCATGCTTCAAGAGGCCTAGAACGTTATGTTGAAGTAGGTTGGGAGGATGGGCCAACTGGGCAGCTTAAGCCCCTGACCACTTAGCAAATCTGGCCTCTGAGCATGGGGGGAAAAGATTCCAAATGAGTGATCCACCTTAATTCCATGCATGCTCTCAGCTTGCTCATTATACATTTTTGGGTGTTGACTGTTTATGGATTCTTCTCTCGTTACATCACAAACTGGGGAACCAAGTTAAAAATCTGAGAAGCAAAGTTTCTAAAACCAGGTTTCTAGATGTTGTTAGTTAAAAGGAAATAATGGGAAAAGTAAATCGCAATCTCTGTTCACGAGCAAGGTTTCTGTGCGCACACACAGTGTGCATAGCATTTAAGACCAGATTAAGACTGCACAAGCGTCGCTCACCTGTGCCCGATGCCGCTGAATTTTAGAGATTTGTTCCGCCTTGGCCTCCATCCTTTTTACTAGCTCTTTCCGGTCGCGCTCCAGGTCTCCCCGCAGGTCATCTGTTGTCGCATCCTGGATGAGTTTTGCTAACTGCTGGTGATCACTGGCGAGCAATAGAAAGACAAGCTCACTAAGAATACCCCTAATAGACCATACCGGAATGTCTTTGCTGGGGGCAGGGAAGCCCTCTTGGTGGTGTGGAACATTCCCCTCAAGCGGAGGCTGACTTATGGCAACCCCGAAAGGTTTTCAAGGCAAGAGACGTTTGGAGGTGGTTTGCCATTGCCTGACTCCATAATCACAATCCTGGTATTCCTTGGTGGTCTCCCATCCAAGTACTGACCAGGGCTGGCCCTGCTCAGGTTCCAAGATCTGACTAGCCTGGCCTATCCAGGTCAGAGCAACCCCTTAGTTCTATCAAGTAATTAAAGACTTTTTAATTGATTAAACCTCTACTGTCTAACAGGTTTAAATTTAAAATTGAAAGTTGGAAGGGGCCTAAAAACCATCCAGTGCAACCCCCTGCACCATGCAGGATGACCTAAAGCATCCCTGACAAATAATTCTCCAATCTCTCCTTAAAGACTTCCAAGGAGGAAGAACTCACAACATCCCTGGGCAACCAGTTCCACCACTGAACTGCCCTTAATGTCTAAAAGTTTTTCCTAACATCACGCCAAAATCTCCCCATCCGTAATTTAAACCCATTATTACAAGTCCTATCCTCAACTAAAATAGTGCCATGGGTCCCCCCTCGCTGAGCCCAGGGTCCTTTGATGGGCAGATTTTCAGACCAAGAAAGGACTTTCCCTAATAAACTGCTTGAGATGGAAGAATCTGTTTTAGGTACGGTCCAGAAGGGCTAAGAGGTACCCAGCAGCATTTTTTACCTTGTATAATCAAACTCACATGATCATGAGCTATTTTTAAGAACATAAGAGAAGCCAATGTTGGATCAGGCCAATGGCCCATCCAGTCCAACACTCTGTGTCACACAGTGGCCAAAAACACCAGGTGCCCTCAGGAGGTCCAGCAGTGGGGCCGGGACACTAGAAGCCCTCCTATTGTTGCCCCCCCTTCCCCGCCTCAAGCACCAAGAATACAGACCATCACTTGCCCCAGATTGAGAGTTCCTATCTATACTTTGTGGCTAATAGCCACTGATGGACCTCTGCTCCATATGTTTATCCAATTCCCTTCTGAAGCCGTTCATGCTTGTAGCTGCCACCCCCTCCTGTGGCAGTGAATTCCATGTGTTAATCACTTTTTGGGTGAAGAAGTACTCAAACTTGCAGTTTGAGATGCACAAGCAGGAAGATGCCTTTGGGTGCATGGAACAAGCCCTACAGATCCTTAGATCCTGGCCTCTTATCATCTTGCCAAACCTACCAGTCACTACTGGAAATAACAGTCTTTGGTAACAGAAGTTATTATTTACTGAAGCGCCTTTAGTATTTACTGTACAAGAATTAAAATTGTACAGCTCAGACTTGAGCTTTTCCAGTAGCAGCTCCTGTCTAGGGAAGGGCATGAAGCAAAATTCGGCTCGAACTTTGCCCTGTTCGTGGTTCGCAAACCAATGTTCCTGACAGGTTCGCTGTCACAAACTTCCACGAACTTTTAAAGCAGTTCATGGCAGTTTGTCAATACAGTAGAAAACAGGTTTAAAGAGGCTCCGAGTCCCTTTGAATCCCTGCTTTCTGTTCCCCATGAAAGCCGCAAAAATAGCCTGCTCCCCACCACTCAGCTGTTTCAGACTGCCTTGTGCAGCCTCTTTAAACTTTAAAGGGAGTGCACAAGGCAGCCTGAAACAGCTGTTCTACCGACTTTCTGCAAACCCTGAAGGGACTGTGATCCCTTTCAGTGGGGTTTGCGGGGCCATGAACCACAAACCAGTTCGTAGTTCAGCCATGAACCAACACGAACCACGTTTTTCCGGCTCCTGCCCATCCCTACTCCTGTCCTTTGAAAGAGGCTGACTAGAAAAATGTGGGAAGGGTCAACTCTAGCAGTTTTAAGAGGAGAAAACAGCAAGGATGAACCATTCAAAAGGGCCTTTAAAAACTGACCTGCTGTGATCCTGGGGGTTAAAAGGGGGAGGGGGGCTGTTTTTCCTGTAACAGGCACCACACCAGAAGGAAGTTCATCTAAAAAGGTGAGGGGACTTAACTCTCCATTTCACTGAACCTGAACCCTGCAGCAAGTCTTAAGACACATGCAATTTGCACAACTAAAAATTGCATCTCTGCTTTAAAGTTCTAAAATAGCTTCCTAATGTCTCAGCCTGCATTTTCTTGGCTGCTGTTTTTCAGCAATACCTTCCATTAGGGTTCCAGAACTGATATAGAACTGACAAGCAAAGATTTAAAATCTGAAGGTGTGGAGAAACAAATGGAAAGAGACACAAAATGAACTGGAAAAACTGAACTGTATGCAATCATATCCAGTCCCCTCCTGTCCTCAAAGCAGTTTGGGTAAAGTTCTAGAAGGGGCGGTGTCAGAAACCCCAGAACTTCCCCTTCCACAAGATTCAGGCCTGATTTAAACACGATGCTGGGGAGGCAAAAGCACTTCCCTGTGGGATTTTGCACTCGCCCGACATTTCATTTGAACTGGGGCTACTACCTGAGCAAAGCCGCCAAGTACGTTGCATACTTGCTTTACACAGGTAACAGCCCAGTTTGAAGGAGAGACTCCGCAAGGGCAAAACCACAGAAGAAAGTGTTTTTACTTCTCAGCATCACATTTAAATCAGGCTTCCGGCCTGTCTACAACCCAGCAGACATCAAATCAAACAAGATAAAACGCCGAAGAGAACGGTGCACGTGCATTTCATGCCCAAGTTGTGACTCACAAGCTCATCTGCCCGAGTTCGTCCTGCAAAGTCAGCAGCACCTCAGAAAGGTCCCCCTGGGAGGCAGAAGAGATGGACGACTCGGAGGACCTCCGGCCTCTGTTTGTATGCTTGTGCAATGGGACTTCACTCACCACCCGGTCGTTGCAAAGGGCTTTCGAGTGATGCTTCATGAGGTGCAGGACATGCTGGACGTTGGCCCCGACGGAGTGGCTGGGGCTGGTGGACTGAAAGAAGAGTAGGCGAGGGGTGAAGAGGACGGAGGCTTTGCAGGAAAATTCTACACTGAGCTATGAAGTTAACACCTTTCCCACCAGCGTGAGTATAAGAAACTGCATAGTACAGTCAGAATATTGGTTTGCCTTGCCCAGTACTGGCTATTTTGATGGGCAGTCGCTCTCCGCTGTCTCAGGTAGGGGGGTTTCCAAGCCCTGCTTCCCTAGGAAACTTTTTCAACAGGAGATGGGTGGGACTGGCCCTTTTGCAGACTTTATGGTCTGACACATGCCTGCCGCCTCTTCCCTTTTACCAACAGCTATCCTAACAATTACAACCATGTGCCCTTCTGCATGGTGCATCTCAAGTTAGGGCAATCGCAAGTCCTAACACTGGGAAATCCAGATGACGGTGGTTTTCCATGTCCATGTGGGAGATCTCCCCACACATTCCTTGCTTCAGTCCCCCAGCTGTCACTCCACTCCATGCATATCTTCTTTTTTAAAAATCAATAACTGAGAGTGCATCATTCAGCGCTCCTAGCAGAGGCAGGTTGAAAACAAAATGGCAAGGGACACGGGGAAACAGCTCAAGGGGACCCCATGGAGGTCCACACAGTGCCTCTGGGAAACTCTCGGAAGCACAGAACCAAGGCAACGCTTTCATTCTTTGTCTCTAACACCTTGGTAGTCATGGGTGTACCACAGGTGATCCTCCAGGATCCTATTTAGCCACTGCATTTTTCACTCCTAAGGTCCCCTCACCTTTCCAGCTACAAACGGCACGTCGCCCAGTCGCAGCCTGTAGTGGGGCTGGGGGTGGAAGTGAGTCGTTGCAGAATCGCTCTAAAGGAGAGGAGGAGAAGAGAAGAGATTGGATTTATGCCTTGCCCTTCACTTGGAGTCTCAAAGCGGCTTAACAATCTCCTTTCCCTTCCCCTCCCCACAACAGACCCTGTGAGGTAGGTGGGGCTGAGAGAGCTCTCTCAAGATCTGCTCTCTTGAGAGAACAGCTGTGCCAGAACTATGGCTTGCCCAAGGTCATCCAGCAGCTGCAAGTGGAGGAGTGGGGAATCAAACCCGGTTCTACCAGGTTAGAGCTGATGCACTTAACCACTACACCAAACTGGCTCTCACACTGAAAAGATACTTCCATCGAGCCCAGCTGCCCCTAGATGAGAGATCACTTGTCCATCTCACATGCAGATGTGCGTACAAGCCTGCGTGTGTGTAAAGAACTTGAGTTTCCTGAATCAGACCCCAGATTTAATTTACTTTACTCAGGAAAAGTGGGACTCAAAACAGCCTGTGAATCCAAAACCACGAAATGGCAACCTAAAATATCTGAACAGCACGGAGACAAAGGCAGCCCCCTCTATTACCTGTAAGTATGAAGACAGGAAGCTGCCTTTTACCAAGTCAGACCTGTGGTCCATCAATCTCGGTACTGTCTACTCTGACTGACAGCAGCTCCCCAGGGTCTCAGGCAAAGGTTGGCCACATCAGCTACTACCTGATCCTTCTGGTGTCCTGGCCCCACTGGTGGACCTCCTGAGGGCACCTGGTATTTCTGGCCGCTATGTGACAGAGCGTTGGACTGGATGGGCCATTGGCCTGATCCAACATTGGCTTCTCTTGTGTTCTTATCTGAAAGGGACGGGGATGAAACCTGGGAGCTCCTGCGTGCAAAGCAGGTGTTCTGAGCCTCAGCCACGGTCCCTCACCTTCCAGCCAGCAGGTGGAAAAACTCAACTAGCACGTAGAACATTCTCCTTTGACACCCAACTACACAGCACCAGGTAGCAGCTCCTTTTCAGGCCTGGGCAGCCAGGGGTGGAGCTGAGCGGGCAGAGACGCCCTTGACCTTCTGCTCCAGCATCCTGCTTCCAAGGACTACTGTCCCTGGGAACAACAAAGCAGCGTGTGAAGGCAGCAGCCAGCCGCGGTTAGACTCTGCCACCTGTTACGGGGAGGGTGCCCCCAAACACAGCGGTTTCTCCCCACCCCAGGGGTTATCAAGCCTACCAAGCATCCAATCCACCTCTGCGCCTTCGCTCTACCTTGTCCAGCGGCTTTGCTTTCTTCTTCTTCTTCTTTGGTTTCGAGGGCAGCAACGTCGGCGCCAGCTGCGTCTTCGCCTGCAGCAGCTTCCTGTTGGTCTCCAATCCAGTCTGCAACTGCAGAGAGAAGCCTGGAAGTTATTGCTTTTGTTAAAAAGAAAGGAAGATGTAATCTAGAGGTGGGTGGGCACCATCCAAGGAGCGGTCCTTGGCTCGTTGGCTTTGCATCACGGCTGTGCGTTTTATTCTCAGGCAAGTCTGAAGAGGATCAGACAATGCGGTTTCCACAGAGAGTCCGAAAGTCACCTTCCTGCACGGGTCCAAAACATACACCTAGATCAGAAAATCAGCTGAGAGGAGGGAGATGCAGCTGACAAGCTGCCGGCAGCAGGAAAAGGGTCAAGCATTCCCACCTCTACTTCTCCCCTCCAATTTGTATCCCCTCCACCGAATCCTCAATAAACACCTGAGCTCCAATGCCCCTTCTAAGCTGTGGAGTCTTGTGAGCACAAATTCTGCTTTGTGAGCTACTGGCATTAAAGTTGTGAGTGAGCAATTTGGCTCTAGTTTGCTCTGGAGCCATCCTTCCTGAGCTAAGACAAAAATGTGTGAGCTGGAGGCTAAAAAACTGTGAGCTAGCTCACACTAACTCAGCTTAGAGGGAAAATGAGCTCCCAAACTCTAATTGTGCAAGCGCCCCCCAATCAAATATTCTGCATGGCCTGAATGACGCCAAAGCCTCCTTTGGGAACACATGAACCTGCCTTAGACTGAATCAGACCCTTGGTCGATCAAAGTTAGTATTCTCTACTCAGACTGGCAGTGGCTCTCCAGGGTCTCAGGCAGAGGTCTTCACATCACCTACTGCCTGATCCTTTGAACTGGAGATACCGGGAAATTAAATCTGGAACCTTCTGCATGCCAAGCAGATGCTCTACCACTGAGCCACAGCCCCTCCAGAACAATCTAGACATGCTCAGCAACATGTTATTCTCATCCCCACCATTGAGAAAAACCCAACAGGAACACAACACTGCTGTTACTTTAGATGGACGAACTGATCAACTGTACAGAACAAGGGATTGCGGTCCATCCACCAAAGGGGTCCTCAACATGCTGCCTGTAGGAGCCTTTGGGCCCACCAACATCTTTCCTGGTGCCCAGCAAGTGTTCTCAGAAAATGCATGGGACCAGGTGGGGCACTTGCTCAGTGGGGCTTCTGAGTGGCCGCTGTAGATCCAATGGGCTGGGTAGATCAAAATAATGTTATTTCAGTGACAGCTCTTCTCCCCAGCATCTGTGCTTCCTCTCTGTGTGTGGCTCCACCTCCTTTGGTAGCCATTTTTTGTTTGGCTGGCTCCACCTCCTATGGCAGCCATTTTGTAGTCACACCCACCCACCTTGTGTCAGAATTCCAAAGGTCCCCACAGGCTCAAAAACGCTGGCAACCCCTGATCTGTCAGAACAGAAGGAGAGCAGCTCTAACGTGCAGGCAGGATTTGAGTTTTTAACAAGGAATTGCTGCATCCCACCGCCCCCAAAAGGAAGCATTTGCAGGTCACTGCCTGCAACATGAGGCCTATCAGCCCACCAGGAACACAGTTGCATCTTGTTGGACAGCCCATATGAACAGACCTTTGCACAGGATGAAGGATTCTCTGATTCAATTGCAGCTTATTAGTGACCTACTCGTGCCTGACAAACAGGCCTCTGCAGCTCCCTCTCTCCTCTTTTTTCCCCAGAGTTGGTGCGGTGCAGCCATTAAGAGTGCTGGACTTTGATCACACAGGACTGGGTTGAGGGTCACACTCAACGACTGGTAGACCGTAGGCCAGTCACCTGACCTGTGATTAACATTGGGGCAGGCTATGTACTCCTGGAAGGGCAGGTGAGATAAGAAGGCAGCAGATTTTCATCTGCAGGAATGCCATGAGCGCAGTGCACTGCAGTGCCCTCCCTCTAAGCGGTCAGCAAAAATTCTACTTTGTGAGCTGCTGGCATTAAAGTTGTGAGCGAGCGATTTGGCTGCTGCATAAATCAGTCTGCTCTCTGGAGTCATCCTTCCTGAGCTGAGACGACAATGTGCGAGCCGGAGGCTAAAAAACTGTGAGCTAACTCACACTAACTCAGCTCAGAGGGAACACTGCACAACCAACCTCACAGGAAGTTTTGAGGCTACAGTGGAAGAGAAGGAAGTGGACCCCCCCCCCCGAGTTCTTTGAAGGAAGGGCAGGGAAAACGCATGACACCCTTCTCCGTCACACCTCCTCAGGAGTACTTCCTTCCCCACCACATCCACAAGGTGTACCTCGGCCGCCATCTCCTGCATCAGCTTCCTCGTGTGTTCTTCCTCTCGGAGCTTCTCCTCCAGCTCCTTCATCTTTTTCTGAATGAAGAAACAAAGCGAAACAGAGGAATGGCCAAAATGTGAAAGTCAAATGGGCTCTGACCTCAGTGGAGGAAGGGCAGGACTCGAATGCAACAGAGAACCGACATAAAACGGAGAGAGGACTGCTGCTGATCAGATCCACAGCTCTTGGCTTCACAAGGAAGGGCTATTCACTGGCTCTGCCTTCGGTTGCCAGGGGAACTAGAGTAGAGAAGTCTCACAAAAACAAGATGGGGGCGGGCGATCGTACAAGGTTGCGTAACGCAAGAAATATACAGTGAAAGGCAGACTCCCCATTAGCCTGTGTAATATAACTCAGCATTATTTTTGGTCTAGTCGTTTTCCTGGTACCTGACTGAGTTTCTTGTGGCAAAGGTCTGGAGACTTTAGCTCTAGACTCAACACAATTCAGCAGAACAGGTTCTTTAATCTTAGTTAATGGATCACAAGAATTTTAGTTGATCAAATAAAACGGTATGAATCAGGACAAATCATTTTGGAAGTGCCCCTGTGTCAAGCGTCAACATGCCCTTATTGCAACATGCCCTTAGTGCGGAAGCCTAAACAGATTATACCCTTCCAAGTCCATTCAAGGGTGTAACTCTTTTTTTAAAAAAAAATCTCGGTTAGATTTGAGTCCAGGAGCACCTTAAAGACCAACCAGTTTCAGGATGGAAGCTTTCGAGTGTCAACGCGCCCTTCGTCAGACACAACAGAACAGAAATTGAGGTTTGAGTCCTTTTATCCGAGTTCGAAGGTGGGAGGGGGGTTGTAAAAGAACGCTTGAAAAGGATGCGAAAGTACAATGTATACAAGCAGCTTGATTACAGCAGATGGGAAATGCTAGAGGCCAGAAAATTAGCATCTGTGGTGACATAAAAATCCTTGGTTCAGCCCTGAAGGGGAAGTCTATTGTTCTGAACTTGTGAATGAACTCAAGTTCAGTGACCCTGTGTTGTAATTTCCCCTTGAAGCTTCCTCATTTGAGGACTGCCAACCTTAGGCCAGCAACAGAATGACCTGGAAGAGTAAAATGTTCTCCCACTGGTTTTTGAGTGTTGGTAGTTTTTAATGTCAGATTTATATTCGATTATTCTTTTGCACAGGGACTGACCTATTTATCCAACGTAGAGAGTGGAAGGGCATTGCTGACATTTGATGGCATATGTAATGTTGGAAGATGAACAAGTGAAGGAACCTGAGGTGCAAGACAACAGAGTACCTCTGCTTAGGACAGCATCAGCTGCCTTTAAGCATCCAGGGATCCCAAGCAATCCCTGTTTGCAAAGTCAAAGGGGCTTCCGGTGACACAGGGCGGGGGGGAGGAGAGCGGGCCATGCCAAGTCCCAGTCCACTGCCCTGCCCTTCTGTCCCAAGTGCCATGCGGGGAACTGAGGGAAGGGTAACATGACATCAGAATGGCTAGGTAAATATTTGCCTTTAAATAAACTGACAAGTCGTCTGCCACAATTAATCAAATCACAAGATTGTTAACCAAATTAAAACCGGCACATGGTGGCAGCAAAGTCAGTATCTGGGCATGGAACAGGGGTCCCTGGGAGTGGGGGAGGGGAAGGTATTTGTGAATTTCCTGCATTGTGCAGGGGGTTGGACTAGATGACCCAGGAGGTCCCTTCCAACTCCATGATTCTGTGATCATCTACTCTGACTGGCGGCTGCTCTCCCGGGTCTCAGGCAGGGGTCGTTCACATCACCCATGACCTCGTCCTTTCAGTCGGAGATGCCCGGCATTGAACCTTCTGTATGCCAAGTGCAGGCTCTACCACTGAGCCACGGCGGGGCCCCACATTTAACTTCCTTGCGTTTGAGAAACTACTTCAAAGCGTTATGACAGGCTGAACGGTTACAATGATGCTCGGCCCCGGTGATGAATTCAAATCTCGGGCTGCGATGCCCGAGGAGTCCCGCTCACCCACCTCCGCAAGGGACTGCATCGCTGTCAGCCTGGCGTATTCCTTCTCCAGCATATCCAACCTCTCCAGCTTCGATTTGACGTGCGACTGATCGAGGATATGCTCACTTTCCAACGTGGCCTGGAAAGAGCAAGGCAAAGGTCTTTATGGGCCGGTTGCTAAAAGGATAAGAAGAGCTCCACCTGTCAGATTTGAAATCAGAGAAGCAGACCCTACGTGTGCGCGCATAAAGAAGTCAACAATGGCAGTTGGTTGCTCTCTCCCCCAAACCACAAAGCATTTCACATACGAACACACACATGAAGTCGCCTTATCAAGTGAGCCTTCTCTACTCAGCCTGGATTCAGCTCTCCAGGGTCTCAGGCAGAGGTCTTTCGCATCACCTCCTGCCTGGCCCTTTGCACTGGAGATGCCGGGGACTGAACCTGAGACCTTCTGCAGGCCAAGCAGAGGCTCCACCGCTGAGCCCCGGCCCCTCCCCCTCCGCTAACACAGCGTTGTGACTCAGGAGGTCCCTGGTTCAAATCTTCCCAGCCACGGACTCGCAAGTGACCTAAAGCAGCTGCCTCGCTCTCAGCCTCACCCCGCCCCATCAGCAGTAGGGGGAGGATAATACTGACCGGGTCGCCGAGACAAAATGTGCGATGCACTTTGAAAAAATACCAGAAGGCATCACACCATCACTAAGCGGTACCGTGTACAAAAAAGGATCCTGTTTTTTTCCAAAGTCCCACTGCACTTTTAAAAGTGGCAGAGGGAAAGAGAGCTGCCGTTTTCTCCCACTTTGGGACAAGAAGCAGAGCTCATCCAACATCTCCTTGCTATGCAACCAACACATTCGTTGCTACTACTTTTATTTATTTATTTTTTATTTATTTATTTGAATTTATATCCCGCCTAGCCAGCACAAAGCGGCTCTAGGCGGCTCACAACATTTAAAATCAATATACAAAATCAATTGTTTCTACTACTATTGTTTCTCAACCACTTGGCCACCCAGAAGGCACTCTATCGTGCCATCATGTCACAAGCCCACTCGTGAGGACTCCGGAACTGCAAGGTTTTCAAGGCAAGAGGCGAGCAGAGGTGCCTTGCCTCTGCACAGGATCGCAGAATCTGAGACAGGCTGATGCAGTGGGAGGTTCTTCTTGGATACTCGGTGAAAGCTAAACACGGCTGCAGCCACACGCACGAGATAAAGGTGGGGGGGGGGAAGCAAGGCTATTTGCGCCGGAGCAATGTGACCTGCAGTTGTGTGATCACACAGTTCTGTGAAGCTGCGGGCGCAACTCGCCACTGTGTGATCAGACGCAACCGCAGGTGAGTTGGTGTTTTTTGTTGTTGTTGTTATTCGTTTCTGATTCACTTAAATAGGGGATCGAGGGCTTCCAATGGCAGTATGCAATGATGTGCATACTGAGAAGGGGGAAACAATCAACAGCATGGCGTCGGGATAGCCTGATCAGACTATCCCTGATGCCACAAGTGTGCACTGGAGTGATCACACAGGAAAAGTCTGTCTGTGGCCTGCAGCAACCCATTTGATACTGGAGTTTCCCTAGTGTTTTTTTTGCTCCGCTTCTCCGACGGAGCAAAACAGCTTGCCGACGGGTACAGGAGGCTTCACAGATGTGCTGTTGTGATCTTGCCCTTAAAATATAGCCGGGAGTCGTACCTATCGCACAGCTAATTCTGCGTGTGATCAGGGCCCACGAAAACCAAACTTGCTAGTTAAGAATTTTTTAAAAAGCACTCAAGCATGCTGCAGCCGGGTGAGCGGTACCTGCTTTCTCAAGACGCTCGTCTTTTCGAGTTCTGCCTGTTCTATCATTCGCCGCATGTATTCCAGCTGCTTCTCCAGCAGGTCGCAACGAGTTTCGGCACCGGTCAACTGAGAGGCCAACTCTGGAGGCAGGGCAATGAGAGGAGGTTAGTTTCCATTGCCGGGAATTTCCGATGGCACCCAGAAGTCAGCTACGGCAAAGTCCCCTCCTCTCTAAATGGAAATTGTTCAAGGGAGGCTAACGTGCATGCCACAGAGCAGACCCAACACAGGGAGTGGGACCTACTGGGGTTATTGTTACAGTCGCTTACCGAGAACTTAGGGACAAGGGATGGACTCCTCAGATCCTGGAGGGCCCAGAAGAGAAAAGACAAGGCTTGGAGGGGCAATCAACTGAAGCCAGGAACACACTGAGAACCAGAAGGGCTGATGCAGGGACATATGGCAAAAAACGACCAGGGCATGTCATGCCCGATGCTGAGATATTCAAGCCTGGCCTTGAGCAACTGCAGATACATCAAGCTAGAGGCCCAACAAGAAGGACCATCCTCGACTACTGCATGGACAGGCCTGACAATAGGAACAATTGGGTAACTGTGGTTACTGGGCAGCTTCTGGAACTGTGCTCTGAATTCTAATTCTGCTTGCGTCTGCCCAGGCAGTAAGGGAGTTGCTGATTCCAGGCAGAACTCGGGTAGTTTTTTTCTTTTCTGATATTTTTTGTATTTTGTGTGTGTGTACCTGGGAGGCATGGCAGCCTCTGGCGACTCCTGCTGGGGCATGGAGGACATTCAGAGAAGCGGCTTGATAGCCTGCCTCTGCCTCCCAGCCCTGGTATTCCTTGGAGGTCTCCCATCTAAAAACTTGCAAGGGTCGCCCCTGCTGAGGTTCTGAGATCTGACGAGATTGGGCTTGCCTGGGCTGTCCAGGTCAGGGCTCTGGTCGCTTTTCCAGTCAACATTTAGTTACGTTTTCAGACTAGGAATTCGAGGATGTGTCACAAACCCCAGGGAAGACCAGCAACAGTGGACAAGCTGCCCCCAAATCAGCTTTCCCATCATTGCTGATCTTTCCTTCCAACATGCAGTTGTAAGTGCCAAGGCGGTCCTGGGGCACATGCCCAAGATCACATGGGGAGACGACGAGTTGGCCAGCCATTTTCTCTCTTACCCTGTCCTACCTCGCAAGATTGTTGCTACAAGGGTAAAATGGAACAGGGGAGTAAGATGTTGTAAGATGCTTTAGGTCCCCACCAGGGAGAAAAGTGGAATGTAAGTTTTCTTTAGAAACGAAATGAAATTGTTGGTAAGCAAAGGGAGTGAAGCAGGAGTACCTTCATTTTTCCTGGCCACCTCCAGCTTCGAATGCTCTTTCTCCAGCAGTTGCTCGCTCAGCACCTTCTTGTAATCCGAGGTTTCCTTCGTCAGGCTCTTCACGTTCTCCTCGGCTTGAATCCGCTCCAGCTCCAGCCGCCGGATCTTCTCCTGAAGGTTCTTCAGGGCAGAGAATATCGCTGACAACGGGAGAGGCCAAATGTGATTAAACCCGTCCACCAGCATGCAGGCCAGTGTAGTGGACACAGTGATGGGTTTTGATGGGGAGGAGAGAACCTATGTCCAGATCCAAGGTCCATCGGCTGTCTTAGGCTTAGAATCATAGAGTTGGAAGGGACCTCCAGGGTCATCTCGTCCAACCCCCTGCCCAATGCAGGAAATTCACAAATACCTCCCCCCCACACACACCCCAGTGACCTCTGTTCCACGCCCAGAAAATGGCAAAAAACCTCCAGGATCCCTGGCCAAACTGGCCTGGAGAAAAAGTGCTACCTGACCCCAAGGTGACAATCATCATTTCCCTGGGCATGTCAGACAGGGCCACAAGAACTGAGCACTGAGGCAACCCTTCCTGCCCTTCCTCTCATGATCTGCCCAAGTTCACACACTCAGCATTGCTGTCAGAGGGCCCTCCAGCCTCTGTTTGAAAACCTCCAGAGAAGGAGAGCCCACCACCTCCCGAGGAAGCCCATTCCACTGAGGAACTGCTCCAACCGTCAGGAAGTTCTTCCCAATATCTAGCCGAAAACTCTTCTGATTTAATTTCAACCCGTCGGTTCTGGTCAACCCGTTGGTTCTGGTCCGACCTTCTGGGGCAACAGAAGACTTAACCATTCTCTCTCAATCAAACCTCACGGGTGTTGTGAAGCTAAGACGGAATAACCCCAAGCCCTGACCATCTTGGGAGGCGAAGTGAGATAAAAATCAGGCTAGCGGTCTGAAAGACGGCAAGAGCCACCGGCATGCTTTGCTGTGAATTTAATATTGTTTGAACACTTGTTATGGCTGTGAAAGCACCCCAAGGCTTGAAATACGACAAGATCTGTAAGGTTTCCACATAGGGACTCTGGGCATGAAGGATTCCCAGACAGTAAGATCTTTCTCCTTCCCCTACACCTTAAGCAGACCACCACTGAGACCAACTTCTAGGTTCCTCACCTGCTCCGTAAGACCATCTCAGTGCCAGACTCCAGTATCCCCAGAACAACTTGCCTATGTTTCAAGTTATGTTTAAACCGAAACAGTTCAACAAGCTCTGAAGTTATCATCATAAAACAGACACGTTAAGAAGAGAAGAGACTGGATTTATACCCCGCCCTCCACTCCCCAAGGGAGTCTCAGAGCGGCTTACAAACTCCTTTCCCTTCCCCTCCCCACAACAGACACCCTGTGAGGTAGGTGGGGCTGAGAGAGCTCTTTCGAGAACTGCCCTTTCAAGGACAGCTCTGACAGAACTATGGCTTGCCCAAGGTCATCCAGCAGTTGCAAGTGGAGGAATGGGGAATCAAACCCGGTTCTCCCAGATTAGGGCCTGCAAAGTGGAGCTCTTCCGCCAGGCTTTTGGGGCCGCCACCGGAGGGAATGGCCCTCAGTAGGCGGCATGGCGAATTGCCGCCAGAACATCTGAGGCAGGAGTCTCCTGACGGGAAATAGAGTAGACACTGGCACTGGATATTGGTTGTATTTGCTACCTGATTGATTGCTTAGCTTTTAATGTGTTTAAAGTATTTTATGGTGATTTATGGAAATTTTATGTATTTTAGCTTGTATTTATTGTGTTGTTAGCCGCCTAGAGCCAGCTTTGGTAAGGCAGGATATAAATTGAAATAAATAAATAAATAAATAAATAAATAATAGAGTCCACGCACTTAACCACTACACCAAACTGGTGAACTTTTCTACGGTCTACGGATCTAAACTCAGCCCTGAGCGTATGACACCTAAATTCAGAAGAGCCGTATCAGCTCCCGAACGAGTTTCTGGACTCAGCTCAAGATGCTGGATTTTGAACCTTAAAGCATAACGGTTCAAAGGGGGATTAGGCAGATTCATGGAGGACAGGTCCATCAAGGGCTACTGGCCATGGTGACTAAACAGAACCTCCGCATTCAGAGGCAGTCAACCTCTGAATCCCAGTGCCGGGAGACAACACCAGGGGAAGGCCTCAGCATCTATGCCCTGTCTGTTGTCCCTCCAAGGCAAGTGGTTGTCCGCTGTATGAGGCGGGGCGCTGGACTCGAGGGACCCGTGGTCTGATCCAGCGGGGCTCTTCTCATATTCTTAAGAAGCAGGCTGGGGGCAAGGTGACCTGCGACAGCACTTTGCCTCCGGCATTCCACTGTGTCTACAGGATGAAGCAGCCCTTTAGAAGTCAACGTTCGAAACATAGCAAAAGCTGAAAAAGCTCCAGCTCTTATCACGCAGACACACGGAGCTGCCTCATTCGGTGTAAAGCTATTGGTCGACCACAGTCAGTATTGCTTACTCTGACAGGCAGCCGCTCTCCGGGGTCTCAGGCAGGAGGTCTTTTCACGTCATCTCCTACCTTATTCTTTTAGACTGGCAGAGTGAGAGATCAAGCGTGGGACATTCAGCATGAGAAACAGAAGCTCCCCCCCTGAGATGTGGCCCCTCATTTGTGGCACTCTCCCTGTGGAATTCCCTGCCCAGGGCAGGTCATGCAGACAATTCTTGGGGGGGTCCATTATGTGGCTGGTGAACACAGACCTCTTTAGAAGAGCTTTATTGATGTCCATGGGCCACTTCTGTGCTCTTATGTACCTGTACGTGCATTCTTGTGTTTGAACGAATCATTTCCAGTTATTGCATTTTACAGCTAGTCACCACCCGTGCTAGCCTGATTAGGGAGACAGACGTTCTAAAATGACATTTAAAATAACAAACACATTTAATACAGGTATGCAGAGCTGCTGTCGAGAGCCAAAGCCTGTCATGATTTTATTAGTACGATTTGTGCAGCTTTCCCCTTTGCCGTTTATAAGATTCTTCTACCACATTCCAAAATAAATTCCAGGACAAAAAATATATATAAAGCACCAAAACCATGGTAACGTTCCTAGGAAAGATTGGCATAAACCACTGACCAAGCTGCAGCAGTTAATGAGGAAAACAGGAGGTTGTGAACACTTTGAATCAGTTTCCTGAATATCCACAAAGCTTACATTAAATTCTCCCCTATCAGGACTGCTTCCTTGCCTCAGCATGCAGTAGGACTCCTGTCTAGCACAGACCTAATTAAACAAGGAAATGAGTGGGTGGCCCTGACCTGGATGGCCCCAGATGGCCCAATCTCGTCAGATCTTGGAAGCCAAGTAGGATCGGCCCCGGTTAGTACTTGGATGGGAGACCGTCAAAGAAGTCTGTTTCCTCAACAGCAACTCCCATGCCAACCACTTTATGTGAGAGTCCTACAGAGTCAGTCAGCAACAAGTGTCCTTAAACAGGAAAGCTTTATTGAGAGAGGTCTACAACGGTCATCTTCACTTCTTGTGTTAGTAATGGCGGGCACTATGATATCTGGTACAGTTATACAGAATTCAAGAGAAGTCAGGCAGTGTAATGTAACCAATCATCATATCAAGAAAAAGGCGCTGAGAATACTGGTTCTTTGTTCCCAAGGAAAACACAAGAAGCATCTAGCCAGACAGGAGAAAAGATACATGGCCTGGTACTCACAGTCTCTCAAGGTCAAAGCAGTAGGGAGAGCGATAAGCATGTCTATGAGAAGTATAACATAACGTTCCACAGTGCTGACATAAAGCGTCCACTCATCCCACCTCCCGGGCAGGAGATGGCAGCATTAGTTGACACTTTACACTCCAGAAGGCCCAAGTAAGACAAAAATCTATGCCCAGCCTATTAAAAATTACAGCCACTAAAAGGAAAAAAGGGAGCTTATGCTACCGCTGTTTAAAAATCTAAAGGCAACATATAACGACAACAGCATAGATTCTATTATAGCCAATTATCATTCATGATCGATGTTGTTTTCGTTTTTGTTGTTTACTATAAGCTGCAATGGTGGTTACTATTTGAAAATTTAATAAAAATATATTTTTTAAAAAAATTACAAGCACACTGGCCTGACAAAACTTCCTTTGGCAAACAATTCCAGAGAAAGCCCCACTACAAAGAAGACCCTGCTACTCATCACAACTCACTTAACCTTGGAGGGGGGGGGGAGGGGGGGGACTGTGTCGAACATGACCTGCCTGAAAGATCTTGAACACATGAAGCTGCCTGAAACTGAATCAGACCCTTGGTCCATCGAGGTCAGTATTGTCTACTCAGACTGGCAGCAGCTCTCCAGGGTCCCTGGAAGAGGTCTTTCGTATCACCTACTGCCAGATCTTTTCACTGGAGATTCTGGGGATTGAACCTGGAGCCCTCTACATGCCCAGCAGAAGCTCTGTCACTGAACCACAACCCCTCCTTAAAGGCGATAAAGAAGCACGGCTTAGCAACTAACCATCTCTCAAAGATCCAGCATTTTACAATTATTTTTCTTGACTTTGGACATTTGGGGAGGAGAGAAACAAGAATAAAGGAAAAGGGTGAAACCCCCCCCCCCCCCGAAAAAAAGAACTCCACAATCACAACGTTTCTGAACCTGCTGTATTAAAATTTCACATTTTAGATTGTTCCTTTTTCCAGATGAGTTGTGCGGCGGAAGAGGCCTGCTCTGACTTACAGACTCTGTTCTGCCAGCCCCCTCCTTGGCTGGCGCCAATTCCTGGAGGGTGCTATTCCACTCCCTTCCACTAGGGTACTGCTGCCACCACTGTCCTGTTGGGGTCTTCCTGCCAGGAGGGACAGACTCCTGACACCCCTTCTCAAACGGAGGCCTTGCCTCTGGTCTCCTGCTACCCAGCTCCTGCTTAACACAGGGACCAAATTCCTTCTTTGGGGGCCTCCTGGAGGATTGGCAATGGGTGCCTTGACTGCTTCCCTTCCCCCTTCCTGGGACTCCCCTCTTACAGTAAGTAGCGTGGTCTAAGGCGGTGGAGGGGACCATGTGGTCCCGAGAACACTACCAGCTTCAAAGGGTAAAATATTTATTAAAAAGAGAGAAGTGTTACAAGCATACTTTTAGAGCAGCACCAGATCAGCAGCCAGAAGGACAAATAAAAGTTGGTCCTGATTGCATCCTTCTTTCCCTGGTTATAAACTTTATTAGATGTTGAGAAATAGAGTAGGCAGTTTCAAGCTTAGAGAGTTACAAAATGTTCTAAGGGTGTTTCATTACCTAGGCTCTCTGCAGCCAGCCAGGCCCAGCAGCCTGTTCAAGATGGCCACGGGCCTGCTGAACAGAGCTGAGCAGCCTGTCCTCTTCCAAGGGTCAGCACCGAGAGCCAAGAGACTCCCCCCCCCCCTCCTGGGAGCAAACACGTTTATTAAACCTCTGGCTCCACCCATTCTACATCACACTCTCCACCCCCTTTGACCTAGTCCGCTCAGGTCACCCAGGTGCATCCTGGGAGCTCTCTTTGCAGGCATTCTGGGAAACCTCCAGGAGTCACCTAGAGGTTCCTTAACACCAAATCCCTATTGCACAGGGTGTCTGTTGTGGGGAGGGGAAGGGAAAGGAGTTTGTAACCCGCTTTGAGACTCCTTTGGGTAGTGAAGGGCCGCATATAAATCCAATCTCTTCTTCTTCCTTTGCAAGCTGAACTATTTGCATAACTATGGCTGGTAACTGACCTAGCTTCCTGCTCTTCTAGAGATATGGGGGGGGGGGGGACAGGAATACTTTAAAAACTCAGAGTGAAAACTCAGATGGGGAGGGGTTCACTACAAGCTGATAGATTTTACAAAAAGGCGGGGGGGGAGGGGGGAGATGGCAGACCAGATAAGGAGATGGTAATCTCACATTGATTTGGGATTATGAATCATCCCGGCTGATTTACAAACCACCTCCCAATGCAATTTAGATGCCGTGTTTCCTCTGGGTGGAAACATATACCTCTGCTGTTGCTCTCCGGATATGCGATTACCGGCTTTGCAGGGGACCGCTGCAAGTCAGCGTTAATGAAAGGCTTGTGCCGAGGGTACTCTGCGAAGGAGGCCGCTGAAAGCCCATCTGTGAACGATGCTGATCGGTGACATCTACGACGAACGCCCTGAAAGAGAGATAAAAATTGGTGTTTTACAGGGGGCACAGGAAATATTTTCGCCCCTCTTGTTTTGGGCATCTGGCCAACAGAAAGAAGAAAGACTTGCCCTGACCTGGATAGCCCAGGCAAGCCCGATCTCATCAGATCTCGGAAGCTAAGCAGGACCCACCCTGGCAAGGACTTGGAAGGGAGACCACCAAGGAATACCAGCAGACGGGAGGTGGGGGCAGGCAATAGTAAGCCACATCTCTGAAATGTCTGAGCCCCACTAGGGGTCGCCAGAAGTCAACCATGACTGCCAGACATACACACACAAAATATTCAACAAAAAAAACCAAAAGGAAGAAGAAAGACTTGCTGTTTGGGGAGATTGTAGAAGCTGTTGATGAAGAAACAAGAAGAGATAAAGGAGGAACCGTTGGGCAAACAGACCTAAGGAGCACCAATGGAGACACAAAACAGCAAGATATCTGATGGGCATGTGACTGACAGAGGGAGGGAGGAAGAAAGCAAGCATGGTGTAGTGGTTAGAGAACCAGACGAGGATCTGGGAGGTCCAGGCTCAAATCACTACCCTGCCATGGAAGTCTGCTGGGTAACCTTCGGCCAGTCACACCTACACAGAGCCTAACCTACCTCACAGGGATTCTTGTAAGGATAAAATGAGAGGAGAGGAGAGCAACATAAGCCATTCTAGATCCCCACTGGGGAGAAAGGCAAGGTATAAATGAAGGCCAACAAAAAATGAAAGTCAAGAAGCGGATTACGGTCAGAAACGGGGGGGGGGGGGGGACCGGTTCACAGATACAGTCGAAACATCTGATCACTCGCAGCTAGAAACTTCACTTGTGCTACTTGATCAATCCAATGTTCCCTCTGAGTGAATGTGAGCCAGCTCACAGTTTTTTAGCCTCCGGCTCACACATTTTTGTCTTAGCTCAGGAAGGATGGCTCCAGAGCAAAGTAATTTATGCAGCAGTCAAATCGCTCGCTCACAACTTTAATGCCAGCAGCTCAGAAAGTAGAATTTGTGCTCACAGGATTCCACAGCTCAGAGGGAGCATTGGTGGGGACCCATTAACACACAGGACTCACTCCCTGGTGCCGTGGTCTATAATATCCTGGACACGCACATGAGTGCCAGCCCACAAAGAGCCTCCTATAAGGGCAAGACACTTCAAGGTCCTGACTGTGCCAAGCACCAGTGATTTTAGCAACGGCTGATAAAACACCGAATATAACGCTGCCGGTGAACATTCTATTACATTTTTAGCCTGCCCTTATTCCAAGGAGCACTGGTTGATATACATGGTCCCCCTGCCCCCATTTTACCTTCTCAACAACCTTGTGAGGTAAATAAGGCGGAGAAGGAAGCAGGGACCCAAGGTTATCCAGCAAGTTTCCACGGCAGAAGGGGGGGGGGGGCTGAAACCGGCTCTCCCTGCCCCAACCCTACCCCAATGCTCCCTCTAAGCTGTGGAGTCTTGTGAGCAAAAATCCTACTTTGTGAGCTACTGGCATTAAAGCTGTGAGCGAGAGATTTGGCGCCTGCATAAATTAGTGTGCTCTGGAGCCCTCCTTCCTGAGCCAAGACAAAAACGTGTGAGCCGGAGGCTAAAAAAACGGTGAGCTAGCTCACACCAAGTCAGCTTGGAGGGAACACTGCTCTAGACAGTACCACATGTTGGCTCTCACGCTGTTTGGTACATCTCATGCTTTCGCAGAGAACAGAGGCATTCTGGCCTTGCATCACACAAGGGATAAGCTGCAGTTATCACTAGCAGGTATTCACCTAAATCTGCAGCTCCCCAGAGGCAGCGATTTGAAGCAACATTGTGCTCAGTATCAGATCTACTAGCCAAGAGAACTCCAGTCTCTTGTTTGGAATGAAGCCCTGCCAACCTGGCAAGACCTTGTGAATCAGCCGGCCTGAGAGAGCTCTGTTTCTTTGCACTAGCGGTGGTGGTGGAAAGTGAAGTCAAGTCACAGCTGCCTTATGGGGTTTTCCAGGCAAGGGACATTCAGAGGAGGTTTGCCATTGCCTGCCTCCACCTCACAACCTTGGTATTCCTTGGAGATCTCCCATCCAGATACCAGACAAGGCCGACCCTGCTTAGCATCCAATATCTGACCAGGCTTCTTTGCACTACTGTTACTAAAAATAAGCTTGGTCATTGCTTATTACAACCTCCTTGTAAGCAAACCTGGGTCTTGCGTATCGTTTCCTTGAGATTCCTGCGAACCTGGAGCTCCTGGCCTGATCCCAAAAAAATAGGTTAGGCCACATGCCACGGGGTGGCAGATAAATCTTTGGTGGTTTGCTGCACATGTGCCAGACAGACTAAGCATCTGTCACTTGAGATGGAGACCAAGCCCCAAGATTTAGTCAGTTTCTACCCAAGACTTTGATTTGGAGTCATTATCCTCCTGGAATATCCAAAGTGGTCTCAAACTTACAGACCTGTCAGACCAGAGAGCGGAAAGGTTTACAAAAGCTAGGCACTCTTTGTTCTTGAGAAGCACTCAAATAAGCCTTCGAAAGAAGGGTGACATTGCAAAGAAAGCAACAGGAGGTAAGAACACCGTGAGCACCATTTTGGACTGGGCCTTAGTTGTCTTTTTCTTACAGAAAATCAATAGGAACAATTCCCAACAAGGGTGTGGATCTCACAGCCTGACCCTATGTGTGCTTCTTCAGATGTTAAGCCCCAATGAACTCCTAGGTAACTTTAACAGGTAACTGCAGCCTTGGCCTGGGACAAGAACAAAAACTGCAGGGTTTTCGCCTCCTTGCCCTAGGCTGGTTCCATAGTCGAGTTGAGAACGTTCTTAGAATGTTTTGTAAAATGAAAAAGAAGAGTCGGTTTCTATACCCCACTTTTCGCTACCTTAAGGAGTCTCAAAGGAGCTTACAATCACCTTTCCCTCCCCAGAACGGGCACCCTGTGAGATAAGTGGGGCTGAGAGTGCTCTGAGAGAGCTGTGACTGGCCCAAGGTCACCAAACCGGCTTCACGCAGAGAAGCAGGAAATCAAACCTGGTTCTCCAGATTAGAGCCCACCACTCTTAACCACTACACCACACTGGGGGTGCTTTTCTGAACAAGACTGGAAAACACACTACTTAGAAACCATGCTTAAGGGTCAAAAGGAGTCTTGTGACCCCGTGGACTAGGATCTGGGAGACCTGTGTTCGAATTCCCGCACAGCCAGGGAAGCTTGCTGGGTGATCCTGGGGCCAGTCAGACTCCCAGCCTAACCTACCTCGCAAGGTTGCTGTGAGGATAAAATGGAAGAGAGGAGAACAATGTAAGCTGCTTTGGGGAGAAAGGCAGGGCATAGATGAAGTAAATAAAAAAAGAATAGCAGCCTTTGATAAGCGGAAGACCCCTTTTTATCTCTAAAGAAAAACAGCTGGATTTATACCCTACCCTTCACTTGGTGCCTCAGAGCAGCTTACAGTCATCTTTGCCTCCTCCACAGACACCCTGTGAGGTAGGTGGGGCTGAGAAAGCTCTGAGAGAACTGTGACTGACCCATGGTCACCCACTTGGCTGCATGTGGAGAAGTAGGGAATCAACACCTGGTTCTCTGGATTAGAGTCCACCGTTCTTAACCACTACACCAACCAGCTTCTGTCATTTCCTAATCTGTCATCATGTCTGAGGGCATACAGAGGCCTGAAGTTTCAGAAAGCTTCTCTCCTAGACAAGAAGCATCTCTAACTCTACTGAAACACAAAAGCCTACATTTTTCAAAAGTGGTTTCAGACATGTGACCTCCTTCTTGTGCCGGTCATCACAGATTTCAAGGGGGGGGGGGCAAACAGGCAAGTGCTTATTTCCATTGCAAACACATATCTAGAATTGTCCCAGCCTATGAGGTACACTGGTTGGCAATCCAGTACTTTCTCTGCTTAAAGGGCCTGGGCTCTGCACAGAGAACTAGCACAACCAACAGCCAAAAGAGTGTTGGCTACAGATAAGAGGCATCCCTGTTGAGTTATAAAACAGTTCCAGGTGGTCAGTTGTGTTGGTCTGAAGCAGTAGAATAAATTTAGAGTCCAGTGGCATGTTTAAGACTAGACAGCAATAGAGATAGCCTCTATAAGTTTGAACCCTTACTTTCCATTCCAATGTATTTGAAAAAGTGTGCATGCACACGAAAGCTCATACCTTAAATAAAACCTTTGTTGGTCCAGTGTGGAAGCCACTGGACTCTAAATTTGAGCTACAAAACACATTTTGATGCTGCCTTGGGAAAACTGATCTCTTTTGGAGTTTCTACGGAAATTAAATGGGATAACTCCATGTGCACTGGGCGAAAAGGATAAAACGGAGCAAGCGAAAAGGTAGGTCATAAATGCAGTAACGGTAGAATTTTGGTACATAATCAATTATGGATACCACTGAAACTCCTGGTTTTAATGCAATTCAACTAGGTTTAATCTATTTATTTAGTGCATTTTATCTTTTATTAAAGGAACTCGAGGGAACAGACATGGTTCTTCTCCATTTTGCCATCACAACAATCCTGTAAAGTAGGTTAAGTTGAGACAGAACGACTGGCCCACCCAAGGTCACCTGGTGAGATTCATGGCAAGTAGAAATGTGATTCCAGGGTCTCTGCTACACCAGATTCATGGAGAAGAGGTCCATCAATGGCTACTAGCCATGGCAACCGAAGGGAGCCTCCATATACCGAGGCAACAACGCTCTGAAACCCAGGAGGCAACAATAGGGAAAGGCCTGCGTTCACTGTTTGTCAGTCCACCCGGGACAACTGCTGGGGTGCTGTGTGAAACAGTACGCTAGGCTAGATGGACCACTGGCCTGCTCCTGCAGGGCCCTTCTTATATGTCCTGAGGACAGGCTAATGGTCTGACGAAAGCACCTTCACATCTCATGACAATGCATGCCGCATTTTAACATGGTAACAGATTGTTGTTACTAACAACTAGGCAGTTGCCTACCCAGATAAGCTTATGCCATATAAAAGCAAAAGTTTACAAGCGTTATCCTAGGTGCAGCAAGACTTTGGTTCACATCCCCCCAATTGCCACCAGCCTCATTACTGCACAACAAGCATCCCCTCTCAGTCCCTGAAGCAGTGGGCTCCAGTCATTTAAAGTTGACGTTAAGACAAACATTTGTTAAAGGCACCCCCCCTTGTTCATTTAATCCAGTCGCTCCGTCTCTCAGCCCGACCAACTCCACAGGGTTGTTGCTGTTCTGACAGAGAAAGGCCCTCCCCTGTTTCGCTCTCACACCAACCCTGTGAGGAAGGCCAAAATAAAACAAACACGGACAGTTCTGGAGACACATCCAGGTGGGTGGCCGTATTGGTCTGAAGGAGCAGAACCAAGTTTTGAGTCCAGTGGCCCCATTTAAGACCAGCAGAGTTTAATTCAAGGAATCAGCTTCCGTGTGCATGCACAACACTTCGTCAGATACAAAGTAACGAAGCCATCCTGAAAGAGCGTGCCTCCGCCCTCTAAGCATGTCAAGAGTGCTTTCCCCCTCGCCACGGCGCAGCCCTCACAAGCCCACGCCGTGAGAAGACCACCTTGCACAGTCAACACCCCGCTTCTTGGGCACCAAGCACCCTCCCCGTCCCGGGCTCTTCAACTCCCTCACCGGAGGCTCCAGATCCCCAGCCACCGCCATGTCGTCAGAAGGCCGCCACAAAGGGCGCCTGCCCCTTTAAGGACAGACGCACCCACGAAGCGGCTGCTTCTGCGTTCGCCTTCAGCTGTCCCACAAACGCCGCCGTTGTGCCTACAGGGGAGCTTTAAGAGTGACATAGCAACTAGCCAACCATGTATCAACGCTCCTCCCTCCGGCCGCTTAAGGCAACCTTACGTCACAGTCAGGGGGCGGGATTGACGCGCTGAAGAGCCAATGAGAACACAAGTTGGCCATCCGTTGTCCCGGATTCGGCTCTTATTCCTCCATCCCCATTGAGCTGCCGAATCAAGGCCAAAGAAGGCGACGACGCGATTGGTTTTGTAATTCTCTCTTTGTGCGTGAGTGGGGGAGAACAGAGGCGAGCGGCCTTCCCATACTGCGCAGGCGCGAAACGAGAAAGCGACGGAAGAGGAAGGCGGGCCGGGTGGCAGCGACTGGGAGCCGATGAAATACAAAAAGAACTGGGCTCGGCGCCGGCCCAATGAGAGGAGAGGGAGGCGGAGCGGGAAGAGGCCGGGCTTTCCTATTGGCCAGACGTGCGCTCGCGCCGGCCACCGTTGGCCGAGCGAGGTTTGAAGGCAGCCTAGCCGCGCGGCCCTGATTGGCTGAGGCGGCGAAGCTGGCGCTCGGTTCGTTCCTCGACGCGGTGTTTGTGTGAGGAGAAGGAAGGGCGGGAGGGAAAAGGAAGAGGAGAGGCCTGGACGCGGATGCCGACCCGAGAAGGAACCGGGGCCTGAACAAGCGGAAGGACGGAAGGGAGAGGCGGCGGCAGGGGAGGAAAAGGAGCCACAGCCGCCCGAGGGGAAGGCCTGCCCGCTTGCTTCCGAGTCTTGCGCCCCGGTCGGTTGGTTGGTTCTCGGCCGGCCGGGGGTCGGGCCGTTGGCGGCTGCTGCCTCTGCGCGGGGAGGAGGACGGATGGCGGCAACATCCGGGGCCTCCGGAGTGGCGGCGGTGACGGCAGCGGCGGCCGGCCCTGGCGCGGCCCCGGCCCTCTACGCCTGCACCAAGTGCAACCAGCGCTACCCTTTCGAGGAGCTCTCCCAAGGACAGCAGCTCTGCAAGGTGCCGCTCCCCGAGGCCGGCGGGGGGGGGGGCGCGGGAGGGGGGGGGCGCGGGAAGAAGCGGATGCGGTCCGGGAGGCCCGGAAAAGTTCGAAACAAAAAGGAGGGCAGCTGACCAGATGGTTGCAGGGATTTCTTGGGACCTGTTCTGGGAGAATGCACGTGTCCAGGGCCTCTTCCCACGTTATCTAGTGTACGCGCTGGCGCTACTAGCAGCCTAGTGAGAACTCCCTGTTGTACTTCTTCTTGGGCCTCCTGCCAGAAAAGGCATCCAGTATCGTTTTTCCCTTTTCTCTCCCCCCTCAAAAACAACAACAGCCTATGTACAGTCTGTGACTCCCGTCTGTGGTGCTGTTACCTTGCATTTTCTCTCTCCACTCCCAGTGTCAAAGATTTAGGAAGCAGATGATGTTACAGTGTAGAATATAACAGCTTTGATGTTTAATGTTAGGGGGGGTCTTCCGGGGGAAGCTAGCAGAACGGATTTTTGGAAACTTTTTGCCAAAATTCTTTTAAAAATGTGTGAAAGTTCGTGAGTTTTCAGTATACAGATTAAAAACTTCATTTTCCTCTTGAGAGTTCCAGCACCTTGCACCCCCCCCCCCCCAAAAAAATCCTAGTTATGAGACAGGAGGAGAATCCAACGGAGAATACTGGGTTTTTTGGTGTGCTGTGATTATTCCTGCTTTATATTTTGAAGCACATACGTGGGGAGTGTGCACACACACACAACCAAAAACAGAGTGCGTTAATCTGGTTCTAGTTTGTCGCAAAGGGCATGGTTGCACTACTGTTTATTCTTAGAGGTACTGTAGGTCATTTATCAGAATTTGTTGTACAACTTCAGAGTATCAACAAGACTGAAAAGCACTGATCTGTTTTAGTTTGTTGTGACTTGAGTTTTTGTAAACTGTAGCCAGCTTCACCAGATACATCGAGGGGTTGAAGCATTGTAGAGAATAGACGCTGAAAAAGTGGAGCCCCTTTGCAAATCTGATTTCTTTGATTTTGAGCTTGTTTCCCCACTAAGAACCAAATCACACATTACATTATCCATGTAATTACCACATGCTGATTGCACAGGGAATTGTTTTACGTAATTGACATTTTTTTGTTTTAAAACTCTGAAGGTTGTCATTCAGATGTGTTGCGTTCATATAATTTCTGCTTAGTGGTTAACCACAACCAAACAAAGTAATATTTGTAGACTAAACATACAGTCGCTTAAACAAGCAGAGGCTGTATATCGTTTCTTCATCTTATGTGACATAAAGGCACAAAAGCTCTTTACAAACAGCTTAAAGAATTAATAATACAGTGCTTCCCACCCAGTGTTAGTAGACAGTAGTGACTTCACACACATGTGCTTCCCTGTCTCTCAACTTTTGCATACTTGTTACCAGTGACTTCCAGTAGGGATGATTCCATTGGTGCACTTCTGATAGTGTGTACATCTGCACGAATGTCTATCATACATGTGATGTCTTCTTAATAGTCTGTAGTGTGTCCTGGCTCTAAATTCTGTTCGAGTAGATTACATCGCCACCGTTTACGATGTGTTTTGTGTGTTAGCTGTCTTTAATTTCATTTGTTTAAACCTGGCACATACTGCAGCATAAACCGACATACATGTCTCTATTGATAACTGCGACTCAATGTATATAACCAAGTGATTTAGGCTGGATAATAACCTGATGGAGCATTCTTTTAGCCTGGAGATGAGAAGTGACAACAAAATTTCAGGTAAATAGGAAAGACTAACATGTCTCGAAACAGCTGTGATTAGGGGGAGTGCGAAGATTTTGGAATTTCCACTAAGCTTATGGCTCTTGAACTTGATTTCTTGTGAGATGGACACACTTCATATTTGTTAGACTTTTTAGATCTGACGGGTTCGGGAAGTGAGAGCAAATAGTTCTTTTTGGAAATGGTTAAGATTGGTTATCTGAAACATTTGTCAGCAATTTCCAATTTGATTTTAAAAGGCAAAATGAGGTGAGATTGGAATATAATTGATTTCACATTAGTAAGTAGCTCTGACTTATCTTTTTGGTTTTTTCCCCTCCGTTTTAGGAATGTCGCATCGCCCATCCCATGGTAAAATGTACTTACTGTCGTTCAGAGTTTCAGCAAGAGAGGTATGTCTTTGCCATGTTAATTCACATTTCCAAACAAAAGAAATTATTGTTGGCCTCATAAAGGTACATTCATCCATACAAAATATATCTGTTGGATTCTAATGAAATTTACCTTAGAAGTGAAAGCTGAAAGTCCTTTTTCAGCCTTAGAAGTGAGGAGGTGACTGCCCACTCATCACTTCATTCACCCAGTTCTCTCTACTCTGCTCCTCAGCAATTCCGTATCAGCTTTCTCAGAGCCACTTCATTTGTTACTGTTTTTAACTTGCATCTGATAATGAGATCATCTTAGAACTGAAGTTGCTTTCATTTGTGACTCAAATGCTGCCAAGTTTAACTAGAGTTATACCCATCTATGTTCAGTGAAGTCACTGGCCTCAGAATGGTATGACTTTGCTTAGGATGGCACCGAAAGTTAGCTTGTGATAGTTTTGAATTCCAGCTCCTTTCCTTTCATGTTATTATCCTCTGATGAATCCCTGTGCCTTTAAATGGAAGTTAATATCTGTGCTGTCCGTCTTTAACCATTGTTAAGTTTGGAACCTAAAATTACCTCTAAGATGGAAAGCACTGGGGACAGAAGAGGATGGCCCATTCACTATCTTTTAACTATAACAGAGTGTACATTTGTTCCAGTGGTTACTGCATTTCATCCTATTTCTTTCCTTTGATGCATACTGGTTCATTTTCCACCTTCATCAAGACTATTTCTAAATGAGTGCAGACAGCAGATTTTATTTTCAATTTTAATTTTCAAGATCACCCACTGAACAAAATGATACAGGTTCTTTGAGGAATGCCACTGATTAATGACCTGTTTTGCATGCTTTTTTCATTTTTAATAAAATTGTAAAATGCTTATAAATAAAGTAGCAGAAAGATCGTCTTTACTTACAAAATATCTGTACTCTGAACAAAATAGAAAATTCCTGAACAGTTAACACTTTTAATTTTTTCCCCAAATACTTTATAGAAATTCAGTTTAACCTAACCTGCTTTTTCTTTTCTCTTCTTCAGCAAAACTAACACTATATGTAAGAAGTGTGCCCAAAATGTGAAACAGTTTGGAACGGTGAGTTGGCATCTGTGCATTATTTTAGTTATTTACTTCATTTATACCCTGCTTTTCTCCCCAGTGGAGACCCAAAGTGACTTATAGTCTCTTGTCCATTTTTATCCTCACAACAACCCTACGAGGTAGCTTAGGCTGAGAAAAATTGAATGGCCCAAGGTCACCCAGCAAGCTTCCATGGCAGAGTCTGAACCTGAAATTTCCCAACACTATACTGCACTGGTTGTAGTCTTTGTTACACTCTAGTGAAACCCATAGCCATGAGTAGAGTTCTGCACCAATGTGTGTACAGATTGGTATTGTTCATGTATTTATATTTTTTAAAAGTAAAAAAGTACCGTATTTTTCGATCCATAAGACTCACTTTTCCTCCCCAAAAAAGTGGGGGCGAAAGTGTGTGCATCTTATGGAGCGAATATGGAGCTTTTCTTACCTGTAACAGGGCTCTTTCTTCAGCAGGAATGCAGAGGAACGCCATTCAGGCTGGCATCCCAGCCTTCCCCGCCCCTCCCTGCTGGGCCTGAGCTGTTAAGACTTAAAAGGGAAACGGCAGGGAAAACCCCACCAGGCTAAGTACTCTTTCCCTTTAAGACAGCCAGCAGCAGAAAGCCCCGCCCACAGATTAAGCTCCGTGGCTACTTTGCACAGAAAGGCCTGGCTTTGCATGGCATGCCGACGTCTCTCTTCTTTCCTTTCTCTATCTTCCTTCCTTCCTTTCCTTTTTTATGTCTGTCTTTCTGTCTCTCTCTGTGTCCCCACCTTTCTTTCTTCCTTTCTCTCTCTCCTCCTCCTTCCTTCGTTTATCTCTCTCTCTGGGTTTTTTCCCACTCACATTGTGCTGGCGTTCTGCCTCCGTTTGTCCCGGCGTTGGGTGTCAATTTCACACCCTTTGCTGCAGCGCGTGTGTTAATACGGGGCTTCGCGCCATTTTCTCCGCACCTTCGGTAAACCTAAAAAAAAAGGTGCGGAGAAAATGACCCGAAGCCCCGCGCAGCAAAGGGTGTGAAATTTACACCCTGCGCCGGGACAAATGGAGGCAGAATGCCAGCACAATGTGAGTGGGAAAAAGCCCTCTCTTTCTTTCTGTTTCATTTTTTCCTGTTTTCCTCCTCTAAAAACAAGGTGCGTGTTATGGAGTGAAAAATACGGTAATTTCTTGCTCAAGTTATAAAATGTAACATAGTTTTAATGTGCAAATAGTATATTTTTATGAACATCCAGTTCCAGGTTATTGTCATTTACAGTACTGGCCAATTTAAACAATAAATACTTTAAAAACATTGTTCTCTTGTTCCTGCAGCCAAAACCTTGTCAGTACTGTAACATCATTGCAGCTTTTATTGGCACAAAATGTCAGCGTTGCACAAACTCTGAAAAGAAATATGGACCACCTCAGACATGCGAACAATGCAAGCAGCAGTGTGCTTTTGATCGCAAAGAAGAGGGAAGAAGAAAGGTATGTTTTTGGCTCTTAGAGCTTTATAGGTAGAGCATTTATGAGTTACTAATTTAAGCTTTCCATAATAATTGCAAGCCCCTGGCTTGTTTTAAATCAGGATAATGATGTACCTGTGCTAGGAAGACCCTTTGCCCTCTTCTAATCTGGCAGGAAGGCCCGGGCAAGAAATGAAATGGAGTTTTCAAGAATGGCCAAAGCATCATCTGACAAGCTTACGTCACATCTGGGTCTTCGGGTGGGTGTCACATCAGTAATTGCCAAATGTCATTTCTGTCCTGGGCCCCTCCTAGAAAGCTCCTTGGGATGCCAGCTAGCAGCCTGGTGTCACTAATCCATGCCTTAGTCATACATCCTTGAAATTGTTTAGGCCATACACATGAGGAATACAACATGGATATTAGGGTCTGTCTTACATCCATGTGGATGTAACATTGGGATGGGTGTACGTGGATGGAATCCAAGCCACATACTTATTTTTGAGGGATCCCTGTTGCTTATGTTGTACAAGAAACAAGGAGGTACTTGTGTGTTGTCATTCACACATGTATCTTCCCCCTGCTCCCGGTGGGCATTTGGATCCAGAGTCTGTCTATACAGATCCAGGTTTGATATAATACTTCAAGAACGGACATGTGTCTTAAACAATGTTAAAAAAATCTATTAGAATAAGGAGAACAGAGCAAAAATATGTTGCTGTGATACTTACCAGCCTTGGTGTGATACAAACTAGCTTTTCCAAGTTACTTTCAAATTAAATTCCTTCAATGTGCTTGGCATATTCAACTTAATTTTGGCAGGCTTGAATAAAATGTTATAAGCGAATTAACTTTGGCAAGTCCCAATCAAACATTGTTAATTACTAAGGTGCCCAGTTATGGCTTGCTCTTGGCTAGCATACATTGGACCATCACAGAATTCTTGAGGTGGATTTCTTGGGTGGCAAGCTAACAACGTTTCTAGTGCACATTGTAACTTTTGCAAAGTAACAAATACGTCACCTGAAAACAGAAAATTTCCTGTGCTGAGTTTTTCCTTTACTCCAGCTGAGAACTTTCCAGTTCCCCATTCTCTTATGTTGCCACAGATGTTGTCAGGTTGTGACATTTCACGGGATACGCAGCTGTAAGTGAAACAGGCTGAACAAAAATAAAAAATGTTGACCAGGCCAGTCGCGCGTCTTGAACAGGAGGTGACAGGTATAGTCATAGTGTCCACATATTAAAGTCAGATACGTTCAAGTCATACAGTTGTTTTGCAACCCAGCTTTCAGCAGAGTGCCTGACGTGTTGAATTTCACGTGCTGCTGAATCTTCAGTATATTTGTAACTGGTTTGTATGTGCAAGAGTCACAGCAGTAGCATTTGATAATTTTATTTTGGCTGTTGTATGTCTTTTTAGCATTCAGTACGTGTAACATAACTTGCTGCGAATGATTTCCCAAAAGGTTGATGGGAAGCTGTTGTGTTGGCTCTGCACTCTGTCCTACAAGAGAGTCCTGCAGAAGACTAAGGAGCAGAGGAAGAGCTTAGGGTCGGCGCATTCTAACTCTTCCTCCACGTCTATCTCCGAAAAAGACCAGCATCATTTGAAGCATCACCACCGCCATCACCACCACCACCATCACCATCGTCACAGCAGCAGCCATCACAAGTAAGTGCTCTGAAAGACCAAGGAACAGAGCTGCTCTGTTGCTCTTGTAGGCCACAGTTAGACTTAAGATACAGACGATGAGAGGAGCTAGAGGGTCTGTGGCTGCTTGGAACGCAGAAGGTCCCAGGTGCAATCCCCAACGTCTCCAGTTGAAAGCACCAGGGAGCAGGTGATGTGAAAGACCCTCCACCAGTCTAAGTAGACAGTACTGACTTCAGTGGACCAAAGGTCTGATTCAGTATAAGGCAGTTTCCCATGTTCATGATGTTACTGAAACAGCTAACACCGAAAAGGAAGCCAATTACTGCTTTACGTGTTGTAGAAAAATGCTGCTTCTGAGTTCTTTTGATTTGAAAGTATGGTAATGGCATGGAGAGGCCGTCGCCGCCGCTCGCGGCTCTCTCTGGGCCGCCCCTGCCGCTCGCGGCTCTCTCTAGGCCGCCCCTGCCGGCTCGCGGCTCTCTCTGGGCCGCCCCTGCCGGCTCTCTCTGGGCTGCCCCTGCTGCTCGCGCGAGGCCGCCCCTGCCGCTCGTGGCTCTCTCTGGGCCGCCCCTGCCGCTCGCGGCTCTCTCTGGGCCGCCCCTGCCGGCTTGCCGCTCTCTCTGGGCCGCCCCTGCCGCTCGCGGCTCTCTCTGGGCCGCCGTTGCCGCTCGTGCGAGGCCGCCCCTGCTGCTCGCAACTCTCTCTGGGCCGCCGTTGCCGCTCGCGCGAGGCCGCTGCCGCCGGCTGAGGCCTCCTGACCAGCGCGGAGGGTGCGATCCTCCCCCCGCGTCTTATGGTCAGGTGCGTCCTATAGAGCGTAAAATACGGTAACTCCCAAAAAATGACATTAACCAGATTCCATCAGTCCAGAGGAACCTTGGCTTGTATTTTTCAAGCCAGAAGCCTCTCATGCTGTGGTGCAAGTTGCTTTTCAGCCATGCTGATGGCATCAAGGGTGTCTCCTGCTCAAAGGGTCAGAATTCCCCCTTGATTTGCCCAAGCTATTGAAGCCCAACTTGAACCAGCTTCTAGAAACGGCACATACATAGTTAGGAGTCTTATACGTCTGGGCCACGTTAACTTGTTTAGAGTATTATTGGCATGTAAGAAATACTAACTAGCAGGCCTCTCTTTGCTTTAGTGCTGATGTTCGTAGATACAGCTAAATTATTTTTGAAACATGGCCCCATTTTGGACAAAGAAGAACTGCATGTATGTTTATGTGTGAAATAAAGTGCAAGTTCCAAATAAAGTGCATAGAGACTGCACTTGCTATGAGAACTGTAGGTAGTAAATTCACACACAGTTGCTGAGGTTGTCACCGTTAAGCCTGCCGTACGTACTGTATTTCAGAATCAGCAGTCTGAGTCCAGAACAAGACCAGGGATTGTGGAAACAGAGGTAACTATTGATTATTTTGTTCAATCTTGTATTTAAAAATCAAACCTTTGTTAAATTGTTGTGTGCATTTTATTTTGTGTAAAAGTAGATGTATATGGACACACATGAAATGGTCTGGGTGTTGTTTTTTTAGCCATAAATCCTCAGCAGCTATTCAGAATGAAACTCCAAAGAAAAAGCCCAAAATGGAATCCAAGCCATCTAATGGAGATAGGTAAAATTCAGAACTAATTTTTTTTCTTACAAAATTTCCTGTTCTGTTGTGTAGAGTACAATTATTTACTGACAGGTACAATTCATGCTGTGCCTTCCTTTTATTCTCCCCCTTTGTTTTATTTCCCATATAGTTCATTCCTATAATTTTTCTTGGTAATATGTATCTGCACTTAATGCTCCTGTATACTGAGGGGAAAACTTAACTAAAATTAAGCAAAAGGCATGCAGCCTGACATTGGATGCGCCTTTAGCAACAGCAATTCAATTGTTATGTAGGTTTGAATCTGTTGCTTTGTTCTGGTTCTTAGAAATGCTTTGTGCTAAATACATTTTGTTAGATGAGACACTGAGCACAGATGTCAAACAGTTGGAATTTGTGTAAAAGGTAGCTGCTTCATTTAGTGAGTATTTGACCCTTTGAAGCTAATACTTAATTATATTTCTGCAGGTGTATATATTGTGTGCCATTAGTAAGCTAATTTGCCAGTTTCATCCATTTCTGTCAGGTACATACTTTTTTTGCATTAGTCCTTAAGGATGTTTGTGAAACTGTTAAGTTTGGAATATGTACAATTTTTTCCCTCCTCCTTTGGTCACAACGAATGCTGTTATTTTACAGTAGTTCCATAAATCAGTCAGCAGACAGCGGAGGCACTGACAACTTCGTCCTCATAAGTCAACTGAAGGAAGAAGTGATGTCACTTAAACGTCTCTTGCAACAGAGGGATCAAACTATTCTGGAGAAAGATAAAAAGGTGAAAAGCCCAGTAGCTACTCTGTACATGTGTTCGTTTGTCGTACTGGGTCACAAATGATTTTTAAAAGCAAGACTTCAGTGGAAATGGATTTTGTTCATATGGTAGTGTGGAGAAGAGGCATTTTCTTCCATGTCCCCTTCCCACTGTGAGACACACACACACTCACACACATAACCATTGCTACAGGCAGTCTTGATGGTCAGAAACACCCATTTTATTCCTGCTAATTCAGTCAGTAAGAATGCAGGAAGTCCCCGTGGTATGAAGGGGTTGCAAAAGTGTGTTAGTTGGGCATCTGAATTCTGGAATGCCTTGTCCTGTAGAGTTTTGTTGTGTTTTACTGTCAAGTCACAACCAACCTGTGGTAACCCCGTATGGCTTTCAAGGCAAGAGACGTTCAGAGGTGATTTGGCATTGTCTGCCTCTATGTAGCAACCCTAACATTCCTTGCTGGTCTCCCATCCAAATACTAACCACTGCCAGCCCTACTTAGCTTCTGAGATCTGACGAGATCAAGCTAGCTCGGGCTATCCAGGTTAGCCCACAGAAACCAATTTAGTGCATGATGTAGCTGAACCTCAGTGTCTGCCCATTTCGGAACTCACTTAATTGCACCTATTTTGTAAGCTACTTGTATAAATCTGAGATCTCTTTCAACAATTGGGCTGTACCCCAGACATAATGATGCAGTCTGTCAGCAGAGACATACCATCAATTTTTACTAGGCAGCATTAGAGACCTGTTAGTTATAGAGATTCTGCTATGGAGACAGGAAATCACTGCCACCGAAGTACGGCCATCTCACCTAAAAACATGCGACTAACCAAATTGTACCCATACACTTACGGTATTGAAAAGCACTTGGGCAGAATTAAATCTGTCAGCACATACAAGGCTTTTTTTGCCCTCCCTGTTCATGGTGGACTGTGTGGCTTGTCAGTCATCACATACCTGAGTCACCTGTGACTTATTTGTGGTAGGTGGCACAGTGCGAAGACGGTTCTTGCACAGGCGGAGGGTGAGAAGATGGGCCATGTGACATTCATGACTACATGCTGCGCTGTAATGTCCTTGGCTGTTCTTCTCAGAAACTGAATTTTTAAAACCTTATTAATGCATTTCTCATTCACTATAAGGTGTCTTTAACCAGCCCAGACAGGCATTCTGTATAATGTGATACGGCTGCTTAGTTTTAAATGAACTTCATCCTCATAGAGATACTGTTCACTTTGTAGTCCCATCACACATTTGGTTACCTTGGTATTCACAAGCAGCTAAGAAGACAGTGTGGTATAGTGGTTAAGACCGTTGGACTAGTACCTGGCAGACCCAAGTTCTAATCCTTATTCATGCCATGGAAGCTCACTGAGTTATACCTTACAACTAACCTCACAAGGTTGTTGTGAGGATAAAATGGAGGAGAGGAGGATGATGTAAGCTGCATTGGATCTCCACTGAGGAGAAAAGCAGGGTACAGATGAATTATATAAATAAAAAACAGTGTTGGGCATTCTCTATTCAGCAGGACATGCCTTCAACCAGATATACAAGGAATATCCCAAGGTTTCTTTCCTTTGCTTCCTACAGTATGAATGTGATGAGCAATGGCGCATTAAAGCAAATAATTGTCACACATTTACACAGTGCAGTATTAAATAATCTATACCCTTGTTCTTATAATAATTTTACTGCTTATAGTACTTTCAAATCAGAGTACAATGCAAATAATTAAATTACATGCCCTAACCACATTCTTACAAACCTATCTTGAAAAGGAACAAAAACTTTTCTCACAGGAAACTCCTTTTAGAATGAAATTCCACATTTTGGGAACTTTACTCTGAGGTTCCACATTTTGGGCAGTTTATGCTGAGGTAACCATTAATCTTTTTTTTCTTTAGCCATTCGGTTTGATAAGCTGGGTTGCAGTCCAGCTGGTAAAACAGAATAGATGATGTAAAAAGCAGTATAAGTAGAAAAAGCTTTTAAAGGTTTGTTAAAGTTACCCATGCTGAATGTTCCAGGCTGGTCTAGTTATACAACATGACATTTCTAGCCTCTGTTGTATCCTAGGTACCCGTCACCTAAATTCCAGAGTCTTTTTAGTCCAACCTCTTGCTTCTAACTAGACCAACCAGGTCTTAGGAAGCCCATGAGCGAGACATGTAAGAAACTGTTCATGGATCTTTGAATTAGCCTGTGTTTTAAATTGCTATAGGGCCATATGAGGAAAAAAGTACTCCCCAAGAGGTTTTTTTAAAAATCTAGAACATGTTTTAAATTTTAGAACAGCAATTTTGTTGGATCTTGATAGTTACAATGAATAGGTATATAGCAGGTTTGGGGACGCATGCAGGAGGGACATTTTCCTGCCTCCCTGCTGGTCCCTATGGCCCCTGCTGTGATAACTCCCCCCCCCCCCCCCCCCCATTGGTCAGGAGACTGGAGGAGCTGTGCAGAAAGCATGCTGTATGTTCTTTCCCCTCCAACACCTCCCTCTGTCATCTGGCTGGTGGAGAGACTTGGAGCGAGAAGGTACATCCTTTGAGCTGTCTGCTTCAGGTTTCTCTGGCACTGGCAGCCAGTTGACTGAGGGGAGAAGGCTGAAGATGAAAACATGTATCACTTTTTCTGCCCAAAGCTTCAATACTGACCCCATCCCCAGTCACCTGGCTTGGAGCAGAAAAGATGCAGTTGCTTCTCCCAGTTCCCTTCCCTTTACAATTACATTTAGTGCTTTTTAGTTGTGCTTTCTGCATAGACATTGTTTCTCTGGGGGGAGGGGTCCCCCATTTCTATATTTCAGCAGGGGGATTTATCTAGGTTTCCATATCTGGCCCCATTGTGCAGATTTTTTTTTATTTTGACAATATTCAGAACTTAGATACATTAAGAGCAACCATGAAAAGTCGTGAAATCTCTTATACTTTAGGTGAATCGATTCCTTTAGTATGCCGGTAGAACATCAGATAATGCAGCCACTTCTGAATTCCCATTGGGCTCCTTGAGCATACAGAAAAATACTGCTTTAATAAAATAGACAAAACTCTCCAGTGAAGGCTGCCAGGGGAATAAAATGTTAAAACAATTAAAAACCCTGACAGCAATGGGGAAGGGTGGCATTTCATAGACAGCAAGCTGGGGGGAGCATTCCCTTCCCCTCCCCTTCAAAAGAAGCTCTTCTAGACAGCATGGGGAGCATTTCACTGTTCAGGCTGTGGCTGTGCAGCCACTCTCAGTCATCTCACCATCAATCTGCAGTACTATAATGCTGAGACAGATGACTTTACAGCTTGCTGAGAATTCAGTCTGGAATTCTCTGATAACAGGTTGGGGAAGATAACCCACATGCCAAGTGTTGTACCGAAGCTGGAGATCTCTCCCATCGTCCTCCCCAAGTAATTGCTTTGGAGAAGGGCAGGACCCCAACTGTTGATTGTATCAGCTATTGAAACACATGTGTAGTGCATCAAAACTGATGCACAAATCTGTGCCCCGTGTGCTTCCAGGGCTGAATTAGGAAGACACAGTCTGAATCCAGTGAGTCAGATGAATATCTGTTTGTTGCAAGAAGCAGGAAATACAGGACTGGATACCTTAGCATCCAGTAACACCAAGCTGTATTCTGCCGTAACCAGGAAATGCAAAAGGTCTTATACCCCAGATGACATCACATATAGTTTACACAGAGAAAAATCCCTAAATGGCAGGGGAAGAAAAATTCCTGTCTTAATGTACGCTGACGATGCAGTGCTTCTCTCATTATCTAGAGGAGGACTAATTAGAGCGATGGAAAAATTTAATGCACAGTGTATAAAAGAGACACTCTCTGTAAACTACTCCAAGACCAAGATCTTGCGTTTCCGTAAAAAATATAAAGAAATGAGATGGTCAATGGATGGGGCTCCGGTAGATCAGGTTAAAAATTTTAAATACCTGGGAATAACTTTTTAATTTAATGGAAGGGCCTCTAGACACCTTCAATATACTGCATGTTCAGCTCAAAGGAGCGCTAATGCTATTCTGCGCTTCTTTAGGAAAGAGGGAGCCCAATATGTACCTGCCGCGCTCAAATTATTCCAGAGCAAAGTTCTTCCACAAATGATATATGGAACACAAACACAGACAGAGTGTAACTTTAAAGAATTAGAGTTGATACAATCAAAATTTCTAAGAGCACTACTCAATGTCCCGAAAGGTGTTGCAAACTCGAGTTTAAGACAAGAAGCAGGCTTATCAACTTTCACACTGAATGTTTGGGTACAGAGGTGTAGCTACTGGATCAAATCTCATCTGAATTCGGTAGGACTTATTCCTGAGCTTTTGACTTCAACACCTTATCCCCAATGGGCTTCCAGAGTAGCAGATAAACTGAAATCAATTGGGCTAGATCCTGAAAATTTATTAGAGGGAGGAATGAAGTATGCAAAGACTCTAATATCTCAAAGATTTAAGGATATTGAAGCCCAAAATGACTATGCAGCTCTTCCTCTCTCCTATAAGAGATTGAAGGTGGGACTATGCTCAAGTGCTGCATCATATCTTGGATGCATAAAAAATCCTAATCATAGATGGGCATTTTCTAGAGCACGTTTGGATGCGATACCGTCAGCAGTTCTCTATGGTAGATATACCAGAACCCCCATGCACCAAAGGATTTGCTTTTGTTTATTAGATCAGGTGGAGTCAGCTGTCCATATACTTTTCCACTGCCCTATTTACGATGAAGAGAGACAGCAGCTATTGATTCCTCTTCTCTCTCACTTTAAACCGTTGGCTAATTATCTTAAATATGCTGAGGACTGTTTGATGAAGTTCTTATTGGCAGACAATTATGAATCTGTCTCACGCAGTGTTGCTAAATATTGCTATCTGGTAATTAAAAAGCGCAGATTATATTGTAAGTCGAGTCATCATTGATGTAAATGCCCGGTTTATTATTTTAGAGCGTATGGCTGCAAGGGTTTTTTATTGTAGAGTATGTGCTGTCCTATTTTAGCTTATTTTATGGGTTTTATGATTGTTTTTACTACTGTTTGTATCAGTTTAACCTAGCACCTTATCTTATCTCCGTGTTATTAGTATATAAGTTATAATTAAGGTACATGTTTGTTGATGATTCTGATTTTGAATTCTGATCTTGGATCGTAATAAATCAGTTCCAATCCCTAAATGGTACCAGACAGGTAGCATCATTAAAGCATCATTTGACTTAACACATTTCTATTAGTGTTCTACTATGCTGGTGAAAAGTGTCAGTAATTACTCTGCTTATCTATTCTAAGGACAGTGTGAAACAATAAAGAACAGGGGGGGGGGTGCTCTCTTAGCATTACCCAGAGCTTATTTACCTCCATCCCAAGCCAGGGAGTTTTCTGATAAGGTGGAATGATTCACATAGAACTGGATTTTGGCAGACTTCCTGGGGCCAGATGCTCTGCTATTACAAGAGGAGATATTGTTTTGAAAACACTGAGTCTTTTCATCACGTAACTTCCTTTGCTTAGTGTCCTTGTAACTTCCAGATTCACATTCCATTCTATTGCTCTCTAATTGCATCTACAAAGGCCTGTAATAATACTTCTTCTCAATATAGCTTCTTATATAGAAAGGTACAAATATAAAATATCTATATTCTACTATAGATTTCTTTCACTTGGCTAAATACCAAAATCTGGATATACTGTAGTTAAACTCTTAAGAAGGCACAGTGACAGCTTTCAATATATGCATGTCAGAGGAAATATCAGAATTCACATTCATTGATAACTTGTCCTACAAAAGTACATGGCTTTGTTTTATTTAAAATATTTAAATAATTAAACAATAAACAGCTGTGAAACAAAAAGAAGCTTACTCTAAAACATCGCACAGCAGGGTTTGAGGAGAATAAAAACAGTGAAATTCAAACCAGCCACCCACCCGCTCTAAAATCCACCCTAATCTCCCATTTCTTCAGAAGCAAAGAAAGCAGCAGGGAGAGCATTCTTCTAGTGAGGTGCCACAGTCAAAGTGGCCCAGTCTCTCATGGCCAGTCCTCTGCGCATCCAAGGGTGGGGGAAGAGATACCACAGGGCTTCCAGTGCGTCTCAGCATTTGGCCAGGTAAAGGGGAAGCAGACAGGGGTATCCTTAGGGTAACCTGCTCTTTGTGCGTTCAGGGCTTTAAAAGTGGCAGCACTGATTTGTACTCAGAATCTGATTGGTTGAGGTGTATTTCCATGGGAGGTGTGGATCTGTAGCCTAGTTAGCAGCGCTATCCTGCACCTTAGTTGGTGTTTCTGAACTGCCTTATAAGTCACATTGCAATGGTAAAGCACACTGCAGTAGGCTAATCTGGATGTTAGAAATGAATTTTTTTTACTTAGTAAATGGATTTGCAGCCACCCTTAGAAGTATTATACATTATGGGATTGTTATTTTCTCAGGACCCTTCAAATTAGTGCTGTTTGTTTTTCATGACTTAATTCTTTGTAGTCTCAATTGCTAATGTACTGGCTGCATTGCAAAGAAAAACTGAGATAAGCAGATGTTTCCTAACAATGCTACAGAAAAGGCATCACGGGGGAAAACCAAAGGTTGGGGATAATACTGGCAATTGAAGCCGTGTTTTGTTTGTACTCCTGTTTTTGTCAGTTTTGTTGTTTAAAAGTTAGGTATATCTGTGCCTGGCTAATCCTTACGACAGAGCTTTGCTTCTTTCCACTAAGGGGGTACCTAAAATGCACATAAGATCTAGAGTAATTCAAGCTCTCATTGCTTAGCGGTTTACTTTAAAAAAAATGCCCACTTTAGAGTATTCCATTCTTACTGTAAATATGCTAGTTTGTTTTGAGAAGATGCTGTTTAAATAGCTATGTGTTAACTTTTCCTTGTAATTCGTTTTTTCCAACAACGACAAAAATTGGATGAAGTTCTGGATTGGAGTATCTGGTTGTAAATTGCTCAGGCAAATAAATGTCTTTCATACATATTTCCTTTGCTAATTGTCAAACCAATGGAAAGTGTATAGAATTTTCTACTGGATTCACCAAGGAAACCAAAAACTTACTTTTTCAGCATGCTTGCAAGATATTAAAGATCTCAAACAATTCTTTTTTCCTAGTTGACAGAGTTGAAGGCAGATTTTCAGTACCAGGAGTCAAACCTAAGGACAAAGATGAACAGTATGGAGAGAGCTCACAAGGAAACCGTGGAACAGCTTCAGGTAAAAGCTGCACAATTGCGCAAACACATGTGAGGGCCTACCATTGTGTCTGGGTTCCATATGAGGACTTCCTGTCAGATGTGTACTGTGAGTTCTACCTGGGAACTCATTTTCCCAGTTCTGCAGGTATTGGTGTTATTTGGATCAGGGAGAGAGCTTAAGCCTTTCCCAGTGCTGTTTTTCCTAATGAAATGACTGCTCTTTGCCCCGTTGGGAGAGGAGGTGCATGAGTACTGGTGAGGTACACAGAGGTTTTTTGAAGGGGCCTTCTGAGGTTGTTGTATGTCAGGGAATGGTGCGAGGGAAGCTTAAGCCCCCTTTCTCCACGCACTGCCATCCCAATCCCAGCTGAGCCCCTAGGACCTGGAAACTGAGGTCCCAGAGGGGAACATGCAGCTCAGAGTAAGACTGTGGAGGCATGAGTGATCTTTGCCACTTCTTGTTGGGAACTGCGGAACAAATTAAATAGGCTATAATATAAGATGGGATGGGACCATGGCTCAGTGGTAGAGCCTCTCCTTTGCATGGAAAAGGTCCCAGGTTCAATCTCCAGCATCTCCAGTTAAAAAGACCAGGTAGGAGGTGATGTGAAAGACCTTGACCTGAGACCCTGGAGAGTTGCTGCCAGCCTTAGTAGACAATATTGACCTTGATGGGCCAACGGTCTGATTCAGCGTCAGGCAAATCCATGTGTTCATGCATACAGTTTGAATCCAGGGACTTGCCCCTACCTGAGACATTTATGATTGCCAATGGTTCAGCCCACACTCTAATGGTTATCCTGAGTGTGTCTCTTTATTTCCCTTGAGGTGAGAGACCTCATATCCACTCTCAGACCCTGGATTACCAGTCTCATTTGACAACACTTCAGTCTCACCACGGCTCCTTGGACTCAAGGCAGCTAACAACACAGCAGCCAGGTTGCAAGGACACAGATCGTAACAGTCCAGTTAGCAAGGTTTAAAACATGGTTTAAAAATGCACAAGAAAGCACTCAAGGTTTAAATCCCGCAGAAATACTCCTCTGGCAACTGGGGACCACTGCAGTTTTTTCTTCACAAACATTGAGTAGTGCAATAGTTAGTGGAGCTTTGAGTCAAAATGACAGGTGTATACGCTGCGTCCCATTACATGACTTCAGTGCCAGAAGTCAAACTTGAAAAGTATTCATGAGTAAGTGTCTTAGCTGCCCCCAGGCTGTTCTTTCAAGGCTTCTTGTGCAGCCATTGTATTTAGAGAAATAGAGTTAAAGATAAGCTTCCTGTGGGGTGTGCAGTTTTTTGTACCGGTATTTTTTAGTTCGAGTCTATTGGACCCCCCAAAAATTCAGGATTCCTGAAAAATTCCAGATCCAAATACTGGTATGCTATTCAGATCCAGGATTTTTTGGAAGTCCTGAATTTTTGGGGGTACAATAGACCTGAAGTGAAAAATGCCAGTAAAAAAAATGCAGGCCTGATCCTGGGGCTGGCTTGGCTTCTCCTGCCTCCCAGTTTAAACCCAACAGCAGGTGAATGCAGCACAGAGCTGCGCCTACAGGGAGCTGTTGGCTCCCCACAGGCACAGAGATCCTGGCTGGGCTGCCCTCTCCTGCTGGTTTGAGCTCTGCTGTGCTGCCCTTTCCTGCTGCTTGGTTTAAAGATTTTTTTGTTTTGTTTTCCTGAGAAAACCCGGATACAGTTGAGAAGCCGAAATAACTGGAAAAATACTGATAAGGCATTTTTCGGCTATATTTTTAGCTCAGGTAGATCGGAATGCACACCCCTAGCTTCCTGCTTGACTTAGGCCCCGATCACACACAGAATTAGCCGCATGATAGGCACGAATGCCATGCGGATTTTAAGGGTGCGATCACACCAGAACATCACACCACACCCATCGGCAACCCATTTCTTTCTGCCGAAGAAGCGGAGTTAAAAGATACTAGGGAAAATCCAGTATCAGACAGGTTTGCTACGGGCCACAGATGGACTGTACCCCTGTGATCGCTCCAGCGTGCACTCATGGCATCGGGGATAGTCTGATCAGGCTATCCTGATGCCATGCCGTTTTTTCCCCCTTAGTATGCGCATCATCACATACTGCCATAGGAAGCCCTCAGGGCGGAGATGCGATTCATTGATCCCCAATTAAACGCATCGGGGGGAAAACAGCAAAAAAAAAAACCCACCTCACCTGTGATTGTGTCTGATCATGCAGTGGCAGGCTGTGCCCGCAGCTTCACAGAACTGTGTGATCATGCAACTGCGGGTCAAATTACTCCGGAGCAAATAGCCTCACTCCCCCCCCCCCCCCCGGATTATCTTGCTCGTGTGACCGGGACCTTAGGATGTTATCTGTTCTCCAGTACGACTCCTCCTATGTGTTATGTTTTCTTGACATTCGCTTTAAAAGACTGTCTATTCTGCAAATGTAGCTCCTGTGGCTGTAATGCAAACAGAGAGAGGCTTTTTAACCACTTTCTCCCTTTTTTCCTGATGGAGGGGGGGAACCACCTCTAGGTTGCTTATTTTACTACCAGTGGGAAAACGTAAAAGTAGCTGTATTCTTCAGCAAGGGAGGGGGGGAAACGCTTTTCAGCAGGATAAAGGCAGGGGAGGAAAGAGTTTAAAGGCCCCTTTTCTGTCATCCCTGTGGAAGAAAGCAGTAGCTGCATTTGGGAAAGATTTTTTTATTATCACCGAAGCCTTTGAATCTACACTTTGTGCAGAATTGTGCCTTTGAGTTATATTTGGGGATACAGTTTTGGGAAACTGGGTGATTGCCTTTAGTGTTGTCATACGCTGAAATTAAAATTGCTACCCCTGAGCACATGTCGGTTGGTAATATTTAAACTAAGTATTTTAAATATTACACTATTTAAACATAAAGTAGTTCACCTAAAAACAGCGCTTTGGATCTAGGCCTTTAATGGTTTGCTTCAGAAGCACACCTTTCTACTCGGGTGGACAAGAGAGTATGATTCTGCTACTGGCTGTTGTAACGGTGTTTCTACTTGCGCATGCAACGGGAGCTGAAGTTGGATCTTCTGGAGCCTTCATGGCAGTGGTACAAGAATGGAAGAGGCAAACTCCCTCCAGGGGGAGCTGATGCAAAGAAATTCTCTCATTGCATTGCGAAAAATGTTCTTTGGTATAAGCAAAGCTACATCAAAGGCTTACGAAACGCTAAAGGAATTGGGTGTTTGCTTTCTCGCAGGCAAAAAACCGAGAGTTACTCAAACAAGTCGCAGCATTATCAAAGGGCAAGAAGTTTGACAAGAGCGGGAGTATGCTGACATCTCCATGAAGAGCAAGCTGCTTGCAGAGCGGTGAATATTCAAAAGGTAAAATGACTCTGGGTGAACTCCTTAGTTTGCGTCATAAGAAGAAAAATGCTTTTACGCGCACACAGAGTAGCAAGCCTGTCAACATGCCTTTCTGTAACAGTTAATGCAGTGAATATTTGGATTAAAACACTTCCGGCAGCTTGAAGAAAGCTTTTAAAACGTCTTTTTCCTTTCTTGATACAGGGAGTGTTTTTGCCAATAAGTGGCATATTCCGTAAGAGCACGTGCTCTTTTTTTAAACCACATCATGCAATAACAAGCATGACTGGCAGCAACTTGAGAGAGCCAGTCTATCAAGCCCTGCTGCTGACACAGACTTAACTCCCTGACATTTGGTTTATACGGAGCGCCTGGGCAAGAACCGAACTTGGCCTGGGCTCTGGGCAGATTGGCATCAGGAAACACTACCAACCATATCAATAACTACAGCAGCAACCAGTCTGGGAAGAGAAGCAGCAGCAGACGTATGGCAACAGAGCCGTATGTGTTGGTCAAAATGAGTATGGCTGAAGATTTTAAAAACCACGGTGCTTTTATTATGAGTCGTTTAAACCTTATAAATACATGTAAAAGAATTTTAACGGTTTTATTCTTAGTGATTAGTGTTTTGCATTTCTTGTGATAGAAATTTAAAAGAGAGATTCTTTATTGTAAGTACCAGAACAAAATGTGGGAGGTTTTTTTTGGAAAGTTTACTGTAGACTTTTTCCTCTTGCCAAGTGCCTTTTATCCCAACTGTTTATTTATAGGAATGCTGGTATCTTGTATATAAGGTTTTGGGGGGGGGGGTTTAAATCATGGTTAATTTTTGTGTGTATATATAAATATGTGTGTGTACAGAAGAATGGACTGCTACGATCAAAGTTGTTAGGATGCTAGGTAAGGTGCTAAGAGCTGGTAAGGAGCGGGGGAAAATATTGGCTGTAGATAACTGTAACAGATGTGTCCGTAGAGTTTCTTAACTTTTGTTGTGCCTAATTTAATTTTTTTTTTTGCTACACTAAACCCACAGGGCTTTTAAAAGCATATTTCTCTTTTGTCTCAATGCTAATTTGCATTGTTCTCCATCTTGTCCTAAATTGGATGATGCGAATATTTCTTTCAGTTTGCCACATACCATAGCTTAATGCTTCTTTAAAAATTGGTTAGAGAAACGTCTTTTTTTTTAGTAATACACAATAGCAACCTCTCCTCCCTCCCACCCAAAATAGTTTTACAGTGCTGTGCACAGAGTCACACAGTAATTGTGTGTTGTGACAGATAACCTGGGAGCTACAAAAGTGCCCCATGGAGGCTTCCCACTGAGAAGGGGAAAACCCTTCACCTCAAGGGGACTGTATAGCCCTTGCTAGCCCAGCAGACCCATTGGATAGCTGCTCAGTGCAGCCAGAATCACATAGTAGATTGCAGGGATTGGATGAGCTGAAACGGCGTTTGGTTCCACACTGTAAGAGCCATACAGGCATGTCCTAAAGCAGTAGCTTTCAGACAGCATCCCAGGAGACTCTGGGATTCCATGGCGGCTTACCAGTAATAGGGATAGGCTTATGAACCTTCATCTGCAGTGTGCTGTTGTAGGAGGAGAGGGTCAAGTCCTAGTTAGTTGCACGCACTACTCAGACCTTGGTGGTCAAACCAGCTCTGCCTGAACAGACTAACTCCAGAACCGTCCCCCTAACCAATTCTACAGGACTCAGGAGTTTTTCAACAGATAGGCAGGTTTTCCTCAGTAGGCACCTGTGGGGGAGGGGGGAGATTTCCTGAGGGTAGAAACTTTGGGAGTGGCTTTTGAAGAGAAGGGATGGGAGTCAGAGGAATTTAATTTCCTCTGTTAAAAGTTCTAATTGATGCTTTGTGATTTTTAATACAAGTAATTGAGAAAAGGTCAAAGCATGCTTCAGAAAAGCATGCTTTCACACCAGCTTTAAAACAAGCTGTTTTTCCATGAAATGAAAAGCCTGTTTGATACAAGGGTGCTCAAGTTACTATTCCAGGAATTACTTGCACTTCGGCTAGCGTTATGCTTTGGTTTGAGGGCCTGCAGCTACCTGAAGGCTGGGAGGATTTGTTCCCAATAGACTACTGAATAATTGTAATTTGAAAGGGGGGGGGGAAGCTGCTTTCTACAATATTGAGATTTTTTTTATTTTTTTGTATACTAAAATGAACTTTGTAAGTTTATAAATATTTCCTGATCTTACACAATGAAAGCAGCTAGGGTAGACTATACTGCTGCTGTCCTGTTGGACTGTTCAGTCACTGAGGAAGATTTTTTAAAAATTACAGACTTTCATTTCATAAAATTTTGATATCTTTTTCCAGTTGACCAGCAACGTATCATTGATATATTCAGGTTTTTTTTAACAAAAGGTCAAAACTCTTCACATGAAGTTGGATACTTTCAGATCAGAGCATTCCCATTGAAACTTTTGCTGTGCTGCAGTTGGGAAGTTGTAGAGAAAGAGATTTAAAATTTGGTTTTTAAGTACTGAAGATTTGCCAAGCCTGATATAAGAGTATTTAAGGGACTTCGCATTCGATTAGCAAAATATCATTCCGGGTTTTTAAATTTCATAACCTCTTTTTAACTTGGAATTTTTAAAGGCTAGACACGAGCGTATGAAATTCTGGAGTTGTAGAGTATTTTCACGATGAACCTGATTTTTACATAGGCTTTCAAGGTGATGCATTGTATTATAATGTGCATTTGGGTCAGTTTTTCCACTGTTTGATTAACATTGAACAACAAGGGTCACTTGGCTTGAGTTATTTATTTTTAACCCTGTGAATATTGCAGTCCCTTTTTAGTAATGTCTGTGTCCATTTTGAGGTGGAGATGTTAAGCTTGCTACACATGTATATATTATTGAAATTCTGTACTGGAACACATTTGATGGTCAACATTTTTGTACTTTTTTCTAAATCCAATATTTCACAATAAAAGCTTGTTAAAACATCAGTCTGTCCATCTTCTGTTATTCTGAAAAGTCTTATTACCAATCTGGTTTCATCTGCCTTGGACTGAGAAAAGGGGGAACGGTTAAAGATGTTTTTATATTTTCGGGTTGGTTCCCCCCCCCCCCCCCCCCCCCATCTTTATGCTAGCTTGAGGAGATGGTGGCTGGATCCAAAAAGCTTCTTGAATGCACTCAAGGGCACGAGAAAACCAGCAGGGTTATACCATTTTTCCTTAAGCAGTCGGGTCCCACAGCCTATCACAAACCTGTGTTTGAACTTCTATTTGTGTCAACCGTGATTCGGCATAAAGCACGGGAGACTGCCAAAGAAGTGTGCCCAGCGCCACCCACCATCCCCTTTGTTATGCATAGCTAGTTGTGCTGCTATTTGAAACTCAGCCTTTCTGTTCTGCTTCCATTAGGACATAATGAGGAGTAAAGGCGAGAGTTGAAGAAATCCAACACATTAATGGTATCCTTCTGCAGACTGCGGAACCATGTTTTGTGTAAAAGGCTAACTCCTAAAAAGAATTTAACTACTCCAAAATAAGAAAAGGTACAAACGAGGAGGTAACATTTTGTTTTTCCTGCACAAATAAGTGAAAAGTCTGTGCGCACAATTATACATCCCATTTTTTCAACTTGAAATTCAAACTTTGATAGAGGATTTGACATACTGCTTCAGCCTCGGGGGGGGGGGGAGGGTGAAGAGGTTTTTCAGACAACTCCTTTAGCTCTTACAAAAATTTGCTGAGAGGATGTGTCACTATTGTCCCCATGTGGAAACCCACCCCCCCACCCCCCATTTCTTGATCATGCTCATTCTGCTATCACTGAGTTGGAATTTGAAGCCATGTTTCTCAAGCTGACACATAATATACTGTTCACAATATCCCTGGAAGTGCAGGGCATATTAGAAGTGACTGCTTATAATCAGCCTGTAGGTTTTAACTGAATTAAGGCACAAAGCTCAGTCCCAGTCATGTTGGGAGTCTGTGGTATACAGTGGAGTGGAAAGGAAGTGATACTTGTGCTATAAAGTTCACTCAGTCATCTGCTTGACTCCTAGAATTGTGCGATGCAAACCTTTTGGCTGTCAATTCTCACAAAGCCCAGCCTTGCAAGGTCATTTTTTGTCCATAATCAGGATCACTTACCAGTTACGTCTACATGACGAGATCTTAAGCAGGCTCTTATGTGGTGGGTAAGGGGCAGAGGGAGGCTTTGAGGCAACTGGCTTCTGGATTGAGGAATGTCCAGTCCCCTATTCTAGCCTCTCCTTTAGATTCTGTAAGCTCCAATTGCCCACAATCAAAAAGGGGGACACAAGCTTTGGGATTGGTAGCATGTAAACTATGTGCTCCCTAATGGTCTCTCATTTGGAAACCTGGATGAACTAGATTCGAGCTTGATCAAGATGGGTAGCCGTGTTAGCCTGTCTGTAGCAGCAGAAAAGAGCAAGAGTCCAACAGCACCTTAAAGACTTAACAAAATTTGTGGCAGGATAGGAGCTTTTGTGAGTCTGAAGAAGTGAGCAGTGATGAAAACTCATATCGTACCAGAAACTTTGTTAGTCTTTAAGGTGCTCCTGGACTCTTGCTAGATTTGAGCTTTTGAGAGTCAAAGCTCCGTTGGTCAGATGCTTGATGAATGGAGAGTTGACTCTCAAAAGCTCATACCCCCAAAGTTTTGTTGATCTCTAAGGACTGGACTGGAATCTAGCTCTTCAACTGGAGACCAACACGCCTACTCTCCGAAACTCTGCTAGACCAAGGCTGTAATTATTTCTGAGGTAAATAGAAATCACTTTTCCCTAGGTATTTGACTAGACAGACAAGGCACAGATGGAGATGAACGACAAAGGCTTATTTAACAGAAAATAAAGTAATAGGGTAAATGCTTTGTGTGGATGCCTTCAATACATAAAACTGGCTCTCAGGGTCACCTCCCAAGGGTTATAAATCTTTCCCCATTGAGAATAATTACTTTGTAGCTGAGCCTCAAGTAAAGTAGATAACCCCTGGGTGAAGATTTGATACCCTTTGCTCTGGACAGGTTACCTCAGCAGGTTCAGGGCTGCTCTTTTCCCTCATGGAGCACCTTACCACAGAACTTACACACACCAGTTAGGAATGACGGACCCTTAACTGGACAGTTACTTGTCACACAAAATTAAGCTTTCTTCCCTAAGCTGACCCCAAAACCCTAACTAAAAAGCCAAATAAAAGCCTGGCTAAGCTGGCATTCCTTTCCAGAGCCACAAAATCCCAGTCCAAAAGTTTTAAAGGTATCTGAAGGAGTGTGCATGCACACAAAAGCTTATACCCTGAATTAAACTTTGGGGGTCTTAAAGGTGCCACTGGACTCCAACTTTGTTCTAAAAAAGTTTCTTCACTCTTCTTAAGTTGAGTTTGGCTCACACACACCCCTCCCACCGAGCCAGTGGAGTTACATGGGCTCTGGTTGGCTGATAATCACTTGCATGAGCCTAAATCACAAAGGATTGGTTCAGAGCCCTGGAGGAGAGTTGGGCCTTTTAAGGATGGTTGCCACAACGTCTTTTGATAGTTAAAACACATGCATGTTGATGAGCCATGGGAGTTCTAATTTTAAAAAAATACATGGTTAAAGGTGACTGTGGCTCAGTGGTAGAGCATCTAGGTCCTAGTTTCAGTCCCCAGTTACCGAATCAGGAAGTAGGTGATGTGAAAGACCTCTGCCTGACACCTTGGAGAGCTACTGCCAGTCTGAGTAGAAGATACTGACCTTGATTGACCAATAGCCAGATTCTATACAAAGCAACATTGTGCATCTAAAGTCAGGCAAGCTCTGGTTTACAAATAAATGGCAAGAACTTTGATCACTGAGATAGATTAAGATGGGTAGCCATGTTAGTCTGTCTGTCACAGCAGAAAAGAGCTTAAAGATTAAGAAAATTTGTAGCAGGGTATGGGCTTTCATGAGTCACTTTCATGTATTACGAAAGCTCATACCCTGCCACAAATGTTCTTACTCTTTAAGGTGCTACTCTTGCTCTCTGATCACTGAATAGAATAATATAATGTATAAAACTATCAAAATAAGCAAAGTCCTTAGACCAATAATTGATTTTTGCTGTTGTGGAAATCTGGCTTTGATTCTGCTCTAATTTAGCAGCATACTAAATAAAGGCACGAACATGAAATTAAGCAAATTCAGGAGCACGACGGAAGGCAGGAGGGCCTGGCGTGATGTGGTCCATGGGGTCGCGAAGAGGCAGACTCGACTGTGTGACTGAACAACAACAAAAATAAAGGCACTCAAGCTAAATTCAGTCATATTTACATGCCCACAGTAAACGTCCTTCATCTTGACAGTAAGTGAAGGCAGTGCATGTTTTGTGTCCCCTGCAAATTCTTTCCTTACCACTATATTTATTTCTTCATGATTGGCTGTTTTTACAGTGTGGGCCACTAGATGCTGCTGAAACCCTATGTAAAGTGATTGCTGTACTGAATATCTCTTCTGACACGGAAGTGCCTACCTCCAAAGCATACGTTTTCTAGGCATCTTTGAATAACAGAAAGGGTAACACTTCAAAACTGAAGGGTACAGCTTCAGAACTGAAGTGGGGTCTCTGGCCAATACCTTAGATAGGGAAGTTCCTGCTTATAGGAGAGATGATGTGTGTGGTGCTTTATTGTGAATGTCTCTGTGTGTGTGTGTCCATGTGTGCGCACTTTTAAGTGGCCAGATTTCCTTGCAATACACGCAGATGGATTAGGACGGTGTTCCAGCCTTGCTTTTGTGCTGATCAGCTGGCTCGCGGGTGGACTTGCATAGAGAAAAAGAAAGGCCCAGGCCTTATCATCAGGGTCACACAGGAAGTGATATTATCACACCAACGATATCCAGGTGACACTCTGTATGATGGCCCCATCCACTTCCCTCCCTCAGAGGCAAGGTTCCCCCTCCGTTTTTCTTTCCTTTCTGTGACTGAGCCACTCTGTTTTCTTCTTTCCTGAAGAATTCTGGCTGTCCCACCCTGTCACAGTATAATATTTTGGCTGTTTGCTCAGCCCAGGAACCTGAGAGAAGGAATGGGAGACTCCTTTAACTGATATGACGGAAATGGCACTCAAGAAATTTTTATATTTCAAATTAACAAAATATTATATTCAACCTGGAGGGGAAAGGTCAGGTGAAATCAGGGGTAAGATTCCAGAAGCAACTCAATATAGATAACCCTGCAGTAAAGCAAGTGCATGTACAGACTTTAGTTCTTATATTTCAAGTTAATGAGAGTTTCTTAAACTGTTCACAGTTACTTAAAATCTTTGTGTTGAGAGGCTTTTGTGTCAGTGTTTTCTCAAACACTCCAGTATACTTTCTTTGAGTATTCTCTGAACCTTTTGGTTTTCAGAAGGCTGGTACACTCTATCCAGTACCCAAAGCCCTTCTCTTGAAACACCAGTACTCATCTTGAGGTTTTAACTTAAAGTCTCCAAAGGCATTTTCTAACCATACTAGACCAGGGATCTCTGCACTCTTCAGAGCTATCTTCCTGTTTGACCGGGTAGGGAAATTCTCTTCTCACTAGAAATCTATCCCCTTTCTTTGGGCCAAATGGGGGACTAGCTATCCACTTATCCTTGCCAACTTTCCCCAGTTCTCCTGTCTGTGTTAAACTGCTCTTAGTCAGGTCTGAATTCCAAAACTGTTTTTTGACTCTTGTCAGCTAGGGCTGAAATCAGACTGGTTCTCTCCTCAACATCCAGTTAACCAATCAGATCTCTTGGAACAGCCTGTCACTCGAGGCTTTCTGGCTCTGTGAAGAATTAACCCTTCACAGTCCTTTATCTGTTCACACAGCTCTTATCAGCTTTTAAAAGTGCAGTCCGTCACACACTGGTATTTGGGAATAAACTACGGTAGAAGCTAGTTTTAGCGTAAGAGTTTTTGCCCAAATACCAGAGTATCACCTGGATGTTGTTGGTGTGATGACATCATTTTGTGACACCCAACTATGAGGCCTGGACCTTTCTCTTTCTTCAGGTAAGTCCTTCCCATTCCTTGCAGTGTTTCCTCTAATTCCCCCCCACACACTGAGTGGAGCAGTTCACATCCTGAGCAGAGTATAACTGTGTAATCTTAAAATGGGCAGTAGGCAGTGCAAGACCCTGTGCAGCTCCAGTTTGCAGCTGAGCAGGGCTTCCTGTCTTAATGAACAGCTGCTCACATGCAGAGCTTAGAGGGAACACTGCCAGTGGCAACCCTAACCACAGCACAAGGATCTTGTGCTCCTGCGGCAGCTAGTTTGCAGCAGCCATTTTGTTGCTGCACCTACCATGATGTGTCAGAAGTCCAAAGGTGTCTGCAGGCTTAAAAGGGTTGGTGGCCTCTGTATTAGAGGGAGGGGTAGCTTGTTGTCCTACTTCTGCTAATGAGTTGAGGCTGATGCAGTATCTAATGTCTTCTTATCAGCCAAAAAAAAATAGGATCTGGGGTGAGAAATTGCCCTTAGAAATCTGCAAGATCAGTATTGCAGGATATTTAAATGGAGGCTTTATGCCATTCTCTTTCAGACGTCCTATAAACCATCAGGAGACGCTGGGGGGAGGGAACAACAAAAGGTGTTGTTGCCCCAATGCTGCAATACCACTTCCAGCACAAACGTGGAAGTGACATCATCATATTGGGGCAACACTCTAGGATTCACCTGAAACTCTATGGTAATCCTAGAGTGTTACTGTACCATTGCAACACTAAGATTATCATAGAGTTTTAGATGAGTCCTAGAACGTCACCTGTCATGATGACATCACTTCCTGGTTCGCACTGGAAGTGAATCTTGGCACTGGTGCAATGTCAGCCCCCCCATTTGCTCTCTCTGTTTTCCTGAGCAGCAGTAGGAGCCGTGGAACCCAGGAGGGTGGTCTCCTACTAGGGTTACCAACCTCCAGTATTACAACTGATCTCCAGGCAACAGATATCAGTTCACCTGGAGAAAATGGCTACTTTGGAAGGTGGACTCCAGTGTTCCCTCTAAGCTGAGTTAGTGTGAGCTAGCTCAGTTTTTTTAGCCACCAGCTCACACATTTTTGTCTTAGCTCAGGAAGGATGGCTCCAGAGCAGATTAATTTATGCAGTAGCCAAATCGCTCACTCACAACTTTAATGCCAACAACTCACAAAGTAAAATTTGTGTTCATAAGACTCCTCAGCTTAGAGAGCGTATTGATGGACTCTATGGCATTATACCCCATTAAAGTCCCTCCCCTCCACAAACCCCACCCACCTCAGGCTCCAGCTCCAAAATCTCCAGGTATTTCCCAGCCCAGAGCTGGCGGCCTTATTTCCTGGCCACCCTGGTCAACTCGTGGCTGACCCTATTCATCCTATTTTTTTTCCCTTTTGGTGAGACCAGAGCAAGCTGCACCCAGTGAAAAGATGAGGCAAACTCCATGTATTTATTTCTTCAATTGAAACTAGAATCCATGTGGTGAGCATTCCTCGTTCTTCTGTCTCTGTGCTCCTTACCACAGTCTGCACCCAAACCCTGCCCCAATCCTCAGAGTTGTCTCTCTCTTTTTTTTTTTTTTGTAAAATTTTTTATTTTTCAAAACATTAAAATTAATACATTTATCTTATTCAAATCCTTTTTTCCATATTATATAACATTTTGTTCTATTTGTATAATCTTGTTTTTATCTTGTATTGGCGGTTTCCCACCACATCTGAAGCATAACACATTTTCCACTTTATCCAAAATAGTAATACTTATATCTATGTTTACATTTCTGGTAACGGTCATATACCTTAAAAATACTTATATACTAATTCTTACTTTCTATATTCTTATATAATTCTAAAATAAAAAACAACTTCATTATCTAATTATCCTTAATACATTCATATACTCTAATTCTATTGCTTTATGTTATTATAACCATGTATAAATGTAATTTTTCATGTCCCAGTATTTTTCAACATATTCTTTCAAATCTTTCCAATCTTCTAAAAAGGTCTCTGAGTACAGGTCATTTAACTTTCTAGTCCATTTATCCATTTCAGCCATATATAACAATTTTTTCAACCATTCCCACACATCTGGTATTTTTTCATTTTTCCAATTTTGTGCATACACCATTCTTGCTGTTGTTATCATATACCATATTATTGTCCTTTTCTTTACATTTATCTCTTCTAATTTAAGTCCAAGCAATAACATTTCAGGCAACTTCTTAAATGTACATTTCAAAAAATTTTCCATTTCTGCATGTATTATAGACCAATAAGTCTTTGCTTTATCACAAGTCCACCACATATGATAAAAAGAACCTTCTTTCTTTTTACATTTCCAACACTTGTTAGACATATTCTGATTAATATTTGCAATTTTTTTTGGTGTCATATACCATCTGTACATCATTTTAAAACAATTTTCTTTTAAGTTATAACATGTAGATATACCCATAGCATTTTTCCATAAAAATTCCCAAGATTCCATTTCAATGTCTTTGTTAAAGTTTATTGCCCATTTTACCATTTGTTCTTTTACCATTTCATCAGCGTTAAACCATTTTAACAAAATTTTATACATTTTTGAGATCATTTTTTTCCCACCTTCCTCCCAAACTTGTTCTATTTTATTATTTTTTTCTCTAAAACCGGATTTTTTATCACTTCTATACATGTCATATATTTGTCTATATTTTAACCAACCATAATCAAAGTCCATCTGATGCTGCTCCTTCAATATAAAGTCTTTACCATGTCTTGTTAATAAGTCTCTATATTTCAACCAATCTTGTCCTTTGTGACGTGATACTGGATTTAAAACTTCTGCGGGTACAATCCACATAGGTATCTCTTCTGGAAAAAAGTTTTTATATCTTGTCCACGTATCGATTAATGTTCTTCTCAAATAATGATGCTTAAACATATTGTCCATTTTTGTTTTACCATAATACAAATATGCATGCCACCCAAACCTACAGTCATGACCTTCCAGGGACAATAACTTTCTATCTTGTAACATAGTCCATGTCCCTACCCAAGTCAAACATACTGCATCATGATATAGCCTTAAGTTTGGTAACTGGAACCCACCTCTCTCTTTAGCATCACACATTATTTTCATCTTAATTCTTGGTTTTTTCCCTCCCCACACAAACTTAGTCAATTCCTTCTGCCAGCATTTGAATGTTTTTACATCTTTCACAATCGGAATAGTTTGAAATAGAAACATTATTCTTGGTAACACATTCATTTTAACCACTGCAATTCTACCCAACAGTGACAAATTTAATACATTCCACCTTTTAATATCTTGCATAATTTGCTGCCATAGTTTCTCATAGTTATTCTTATACAAATCAATGTTTTTCATTGTTAGGTTTACACCTAGATATTTTGTCTTTTTCACCACTTCACATTCTATAAGATTTTGTAATTCAATTTGCTTCTTATTTGACATATTTTTACACATCACTTTCGATTTGTTCTTATTTACATAAAACCCAGCCAAATCACCAAACTCTCTTACTCTCTGCAACAAATATGGTAGTGTAGTCATAGGGTCTTCGGCTATAAACATCACGTCGTCTGCAAAGGCTCTATATTTAAAAGAAAAACCTTTTATTGTTAAGCCTTTAATTTCTTTATCTTCTTTCAGATTTAGTAGCAAAACTTCCAAAATCCAAATAAATAGCAATGGCGAAAGTGGGCATCCTTGTCGTGTTCCTTTTTCAACTTTAAAGTAATCCGTTTTTTCAGTATTAATTATTAAAGAGGATTTCTGTTCACTATATATTGACTTAATAAGATTAAGCATATAGTCTCCAATTTCAAGATGTTCCAGCACTTCAAACATAAAATCCCAATTTAAATTGTCAAACGCTTTCTCCGCGTCTAAAAAAAGAAAGCCCACTTCCTTCTCCAAATGTTTATCATAATACTCTATAGCATACTATAGAGTAATACTACTACTCTTAAGTTGTCTCTTATTTGGCGATTAGGTAAAAATCCTGCTTGTTCAGTCTGTATAGTCTCTTTAAGATGTTCCTTAAACCTATCAGCTATAATCTTGGCAAAAATCTTATAGTCATTGTTTAACAAAGAAATTGGTCTATAATTTTTAACATCGGTTAAATCTTGACTTTCTTTCGGAATGAGTGAGATGGTTGCTTCTTTCCAAGTCTCCGGGACCTCACCTGTCACTCCTATGTCATTCATTAATAGCAATAACACTGGTGAGATCGATTCCTGTAGCAATTTATAAAACTTAGCTGTAAATCTGTCTGATCCAGGTGCTTTCCCTAGTTTTGAGTCATTTATTGCATTTTTAATCTCTTGTAGTGATATTGAGCTGTTAAATAGTTCTTTGATTTTCTCTGTTGGTTTTGGTAATCTTAATGACTGTAGGTATTCTTTAATCCTTTTTCTGTCTTTATTTTCCTTCTTAAAAAGCTTTGCGTAGTATTTATAAAATTCTCTTTTTATTCCCTTATTGTCTATTATCTCAATATTGTCCCGTATCACTTTAGTATTATTTTCACGTTTTTTCTTTAATTGCCATGCTAAATACTTTCCAGGTTTGTTTGCACCTTCAAATGCTTTTTGTTGCAATTTTTTCAGGTTCCAGTAAGTCTCTTGATTCAAAATAGCTTTTGCTTGGTCTTGTAACATCCAAATTTCCTTTTGCAGTCTCTTTTTTCCTGGTCTGTTCTTCAGTTCCTTTTCTTTTACTTTAATGGCTTGCACAATGTTTTCATATTGTTCTCTTTTCTTTTTATTGTCTTTAGCATTCAGTGATATCAATAATCCTCTCATCACTGCTTTGTACGCATCCCACACAGTTTGAATTTTTACTTCTTTTTGTATGTTCGCTTGGAAATATAAATCTGTCTCTTCCTGTAATTTTTTAACTATTTCTTGGTTGTCTAATAAGTCTTCATTTATTCTCCATCTCCCTTGTCTTTTTGTCTGCCCAGAGGTCCATAGACAAGGATTATGGTCTGAGATTATTCTAGGTAGAATTTCAACTTTTTTTGTCTTAAGTGTTAAATTAGTAGACATCCAGATCATATCAATTCTTGAATGTGAATCATGCCTGTTGGAGTAAAAAGTATAGTCTTTCCCTTGTGGGTTAACCTTCCTCCAAATATCCTCCAGCTTTTCCTGTTTTATCAATTCAAAAAAATTTTTTGGAAGTTTCCCTAGTGTGTCGTCTTTTCTTTTTGAGCGCCTATCTATTTTATTATTCACAGTCCCATTAAAGTCTCCCAACATCATGATTTGATCATAGTTTACACTGTCCAGTTCCGTTTGTAGTTCTTTAAAAAAAATTTCTTTAGCTCCGTTGGGGGCGTAGATATTCACAATCAAAGTCTTCTGTCCATGTAAAAAAATTTCAATAGCTAAGTATCTTCCTTCTTTATCTTTAAATATTAGTTTGGGTTCCAAGTCTTTTTTAACATATGTTACAACTCCATTCTTTTTATTACTTGCCAATGAAAAAAATTCTTCTCCCAACTTTTTTCTTATTAAGTATTTGTAGTCTTGTTTCTTAAGATGGGCCTCTTGTATACAAATTATATTGCATTTTTGTTTTTCCAGCCAGTGACCTACCATTCTACGTTTTTGGGGTGAATTAAGTCCATTTACATTCCATGAAAGTACTTTATAATCCATCTTGTTGTAGTCTTAAATATCACCAAATTCTTCCTTGTTCTCACCAACAAAAGCGTACATTTCTGCTGAATTTTTAATCACTATTCTGTTGTTACCATAATAAAAACTCAGTCCTTGTGGTATTTCCCAACGAAATCTTATTTTTTTCTCTTTCAGTTTGTCTGTCAGACGCTTGAATTTTTTCCTGTCTTGCAAAATTGCTCTGGGCAGTTCTTTCATTACGATAACTTTCTTTCCACCTATTTCAAAGGAGTCTGTAAAGCATTTCTTGTAGATTTGTTCTTTTGTCCTCTTCATTGTAAATTGAACTACCACGTCCCTTGGTATATTTTTGTCTCTTGCGTACGTAGAATTGACTCTGTAAACAAGATCCATATGTTCTTTAACAGCTTCCTCCTCCTCTTGTAAAAAATCTGCTAATGCTTCTTGCATTCTTGTAAAAATATCTTCACCTAATTTTTCCTCTATACCTCTAAATCTCAGATGGTTTTGCATGTCTCTATAGTGCATCATCTTTTCCATTCTGTCATTATCCTTTATTGTTTTTTGAGTATTTTCTTCCAGTTCTTTTACTTTGGTTTCTATGTCTTGTGTTCTAGTGGTTAACTTTTGTAATTCAGATTTTAAATCTATAAAATTTTTATCTGCTTGTGCAGCTATGGCATTTATTTTAATATTTACTTCTCCAATTGCGCTTGCCATTTTTGCATTTACCTCCCCTATTGCATCCAGCATTTTTTTTCCATTGCTTCCATAACAGCTAACAGTTCTCTCTCTTTTTTTGCTGCCATTGTAGGGGAGGACCATGTAGCTGCTCTCGATCTTAGTCCGCGGTCCGTCTTGTCACTTTAAAAAAGATCGATTTTTCTTGTTTTCCAAATCAGTCACCAATTAGTGTATTCAGACAAGCATGTCTTGCCAGTTCAAATTCCACTGGTTTTAGCCTTCTAAGTTATGTAGTTTTTGAGATATTAATGTTTAAAAAATTTATAAATCCAAAATGGCGGGCGCAACTCCTCTATGGTTCGTGTCAAAGGTTACAGTCTATTTACCTTGCTTCTGGCTTGCCGTAGTTTCCTTTTTGTCCCTTCCTCTTGCTTACTTGTCTGCTCTCTGCACGTCACTTCCTGTCGTAGTCCTTTTGGTCCGGCAGTTTTTACAGTCCCCTTTGCTCTCTTCCGGTTCTTCTCCTTTTCCCTTCTTATCTGCTCCTCAAGCCGTCACTTCCTGTCTCAATCCTCACAGCTTGGTCTCGCGATGCTTGGTTCCCTCCTCCCCTCTTTGTCTCGCGATGCTTGGCTCCCCCCCCCCCGACTCTTCTTAACCGCAGGAATGTTGAACAACTTGTTTTTTTGGCTTTTTAAGTTCAAATTCAGCTTTTTAATGTTTCAAAACTGCACTCATCCAATCTGCAACAGTCTATTGCTTCACCCGATCTGCTTTTCGTCTTTCAAAACGCGGTAATGGTAAGGCAAAAACTTTTTTTCCATTACCTTATGTTGTTACTTCGCTTCAGATGTGGTCCCAACGTTTAAACTTTGTCTTCTTTGTTAAGGAATCAGGGGAATTGGAGGTTTTATGCTGATTTAATCAGCTCAGCTCGGCTCCTTAGAGATACTTGCAGGAATCTTCTTCGGCTGCAGTGCTCAAGGTGTTGTAAAAGTCTCCTCCGAGACTTTTCCTTCACCGAGCTTGCTCAAACCTGGATTATATTGCTTGCTAGTCCTCACACTACCTGTGTGAGGTTGCGTCAGGTGGATTTGTCCACCCAAGCTGTCAAGAAGAGCTTCTGTCCGCCTTGCGCACTTGCAAAGCGTGTCAGACCTCCATTCCTCCGACTGGAAACTCTCTCGATGTTGGTAGTTGTCTCTCGATGGTGGTAGGTCAAATCAGTAGGCATGGGTGCCAGCCACCACCTTCTTTCTTGTATGTTTCTGAGCCACGTTACAGCAGACAGCTTTCTTCTGCCCTACCAACTTAAGCAGTTGTCCTGTGCCTGTGGCCAGAGGGAGGGGGTGTAGTATAGGAGAAGAGTAGGGTTGCCATTTGCCTGGTGGGGGTATCCCCCAATTTTGTAGGCTCCTGCCCACCACTGGCCTCTTGGCCAGTGGGAGGGAATCCCCCCCAAACAGCAACGTCACACATGACACACCTACATCACACAGAAGTGACATCAGCACGTCAGCAATGTGGGGGGGGGGGCTGACACTCTGGATTTGGGGCTAAATTCTATGGTTTGATGCTGATTTTATCATAGAGTTTTGCCCAAAATCCAGAGTATCGCCCCCAACTTTGCCAACGTGCTGACATCACTTCCAAGTGATGCAGGCAAGTCATGTGCGACGTCAACTGTTTCGGGGGGAATGGGGGGCGACCAATTCCCACTCCTGGAACATCCCCCCACATCCCTCTGCCAGTGGGCGAAAGCGACCTGGTAACCCTAGAGAAGAGGCAAGCAGTGTGGGGTCAGGTACCTCTTTTCAGTCCACAATTATTATTTTTTTGAATAGTGGAGCAAACAACAAAACCCAGTTCCATTTGGCTGAAAGCCAGTTTGGTGTAGTGGTTAGAAGCACGGACTCTAATCTGGGAGAACCGGGTTTGATTCCTCATGCCTCCACATGCAGCTGCTGGTGTGACCTTGGGTCAGTCACAGGTTCTCTCAGAGCTGTTCTCTCAAGAGCAGTCCTTGAAAGAGCTCTCTCAGCCCCACCTACCTCACAGGGTGTCTGTTGTAGGGAGTGGGAGGAGACTGTAAACCACTCTGAGACTTCTTTTGAGTAGTGAAGGGCGGGGTATAAATCCAATCTACTCCTCCTCCTCCTCCTCTTCTTCTTCAACAGTAACTGTAGGGCAGGTAACTTGGCTATTGGAATAAGGAACTGTAATACTTAACTAAGCTATTTATAGAGCTCTAGGCCAAGGTTGTCCTGGCCCAGTTCTGTAGATTTTTAATAGGCCTGCACTCCTACAGGCTGCTAGCAGGGAGACTGAGAAGAGAAGCACTGAGCCCCTCCTACTGCTTGCTCTGAGGCCTACTCAGATAGCCCCATAAAGAGGTAGTACACAACAAGTTCTTCCCTGAAAATGATCACATACACATGGGATGCCAGCCTCCAGTTGGGACCTGAGGATCTCCTGAAACTACAGCTCACCTCCAGACTACAGAGAGCAGTTGCCCTGGAGAAAATGGATGCTTTGGAGGGTGGACTCTATGGAGTTATACCCCACTGAGGTCCCTGTCCTCCCCAGGCTCCATCCCCAAATCTCCAGGAATATCCCAACCTGGTTCTAGCAACCCTACCCATTCATCCCCCGTCGATGGCCCGACGGGACCTGGCAACCCTAACACACACAAACACACACTTTGTACATTAGGGGCGAACGTGGGGTTGGAAATAGTCTGGTTCTGGCCTAAATGTGGCAGTCGCTGCCTAGTCACTGTAACGCTGCGCATTAGATAATTTCTGCTCCGATGAAAACATCATCTGTGTTTCGCTGGTAGCATATTTTCGGCCATCTGCATTCGCCTCCCACTCGGCACGCGCTTAATCAGAACACACAAACACACACCTTCTGCTGAACTTTAAAGCGCGGCCCTCTGTCTCATTAAGCTCTGCCGCATGGAGGGGTTCTTCAAAGCCTCTGCCAGTGGAGGGACGGCTCAGTAATCTGGATTTACTGCCAGCAGGAGCGTGAGGGAGGATGGCAGCAAGGGTGACGCTGAATTATTGATTTGCTCCTGGGACTCAGGATCATACAGGCTGCTTTGGAAAAGAACCATCTCTTGCTTAGTGAACTGGGCTTCAGTCATGACATTCCAAATAGCTCATTAGACACACACATTAGACACACACTGAATTTTAGACTTCTTCATTCAAAGATCAGTAAACAGATCCAATTGCTTTGGTACACAGTGGTATAGAGGCAACTGAGGTGGGGCAGCCACCGGGGCCCAGAACGTCTGCTGGGGCCCTCTGCCACTGACCTCCACCCACACCTCCCCTGCCACCTGTCTGTACCTGTGCTCCCAACTGTCCTGGGTCATCGAGGAAGGGTATGTGGGTGGTACACAGTGGTGGCACTCCTGGTGGTAAAGAAAGCAACACTCCCAACTATGTACACTAACCAGTGCTCTTGGGAAAGGGTGTGCCATTAGGGCAGGCAGTTGAGCATGGTGGTGGGAAGGCTTGAAAGGAGGAGGAGGAAGAGGAGTTGGTTTTATATCCCTGTTCTTCATTACCCGAAGGAGTCTCAGAGCGGCTTACAATCTCCTTTCCCTTCCCCTCCCCACAACAGACACCCTGTGAGGTAGGTGGGGCTGAGAGAGCTCTTTCGAGGACTGCTCTTGAGAGAACAGCTCTGAGAACTGTGACTGACCCAAGGTCATGCCAGCAGCTGCATGTGGAGGAGTGGGGAATCAAACCCGGTTCTCCCAGATTAGAGTCCGTGCTTCTAACCACTACACCAAACTGGCTCTCAGAAGGATACACCAGCAGGTGGGGGGATGGGCTGATGGGGGGGCTGTCCTGGGAACTCTCTGTCCAAAACCTGGAACTACTACAGACTCAGATTTCTAAGGTTTCATGGTAACCATTTCTTTCCTGTTCATTGCAATCACTTTAGGGCAGTGACTCTCAACACTTTTTGAGAAATTTCTAAACTTACTCTGCCTGTTGGGACCACCACAAAAGTGTCACAGGGTTGCCAGCCATGTGGATGTGGGAGATGATGTGCGTGGGCTATGCCTACTGCCTTCCTGAACTACTGGGAGTGAGACAACCCCCCTGGGAATGAATGGTGGGTGCTGGGCAAAGGAGGGGGGGTAGCTTTTCTTTTCCTACCCCCACTGCAAAGCAGTGTTCCCCCAGCTGTCCAACCCAGTCCTACAAGTGCCTTCTCTGTCAAATAAATGCTTCCAGATGGATGCTCCACATAAAGTGCAATAATTACGACTAATAAAGTTACCTCGATATTGACTGGGACGTCATGCTGGTTTTTCAAGCAGATAAGGACCAGACACAGCAGGGATTCGCCTCCATTAAATTCATGTCCATCCATTCATGTTTAAAGTGGAGGATATTTCTTTTTAATCACACATTTATTTATTTACACCTTATTTACACCATGTGCTTGTAAATAAGCTGGAGATACAGTGATGAAATATCAATGTGACCACTAGAGGGAGCAAAACATGTGAGGAAAAGAGGGGGGGGAACCCAACACAATATGAGCACACAAGCAAGGAAATAATACTTGTGGGAAAGCCTAGCTGTGCATTTGGTGCTTCTCAGACCTTCATGCTCAGCTCAGTTCTATTCTCAGAGATGGTCTGTGAGAAAAATCATCACACGTACAGAAAGCACTGATAGAGGTATGGAAAGGGGGGGTAGATCTGGCTCCCCTTGCCAAAGCATTCCTGCTTTGTTTTTTTTTTAAAACAGAACTCCATTCTTTACTTTTAAAGATGAATGAATGGAACATGTCTCAAAGAGGTCTGGCTCCTCCCTGCCAAATCTAGTTTGATCCTAAGCTAGTGCACATTTAGAGTCAGAGTGTCTTATGATTCAGTGTTAGGAGAAGTGGGGCCTAGTAAGAAGCACAGCCTTATTTCACGCCACTTTCGTCCTTGAAGTGTCAAGTCCACCCTGCTGCTTGGGAAAAGAAACTTCTTTGATGGTTGAATGCCCTCTGCCGTCTCCTGAGACTGCTTTTAGCACTGAGGTACCTGTTGGAATATACAAGGTCTATAGTGCACCTACTTGAAGAAGATCAGAAGATCATCCTACAGGGGGACAGCTGAAGGACTGCTAGTTAGGCTTCCCACAATTTCAAATTATGTCCTTCCTGTCTCCTGATTGGCTCTTTGGAGATTTCTTGCTTCAATGGAGCCCTTCCCCTTCGTTCCTGTCTTTCACAGCAGTTAGTCAGTTAGTTGAGCCTCTCTTCCCTCGCCTGAGTTCTGTCAGAGTTTATGACTTCTTTAATAAACCGAGTTATTTTCTTTAAACAGTTGGTGCTCCTGCATGTTTAAATTCTGACATCAGGATCAACTGCCCAGAATCTTGCAGCTCTCTGGCAGGCTAATATTGCATGCATAGCAACTCAGGATCCACTTCCAGTGAGACGCTGGGTGTATGCAACGTCATATGGGTTGAATTCTGCCCCACCACTGTCACGTTTAAATTAGGCCCCGACTGTAATAAAACTAGGGGGGTGGAGGTTGGAACGGCCGAACTGACTAACCAAAACAGTGGACAAAAATGATAGGGTGAACTCTCATGTGAGAAATGAACCTCCCAAGAGTTTTGGAAATTGGGGTGAGGAGGAACAACAGGATGAGAATCATCCACTCCTCTGAGGCTGCTATCACACCCACTAAACAATCCACTTCCCATCCACTTTCAGTGCGCTTTCAAACTGGATTTTGCCAGTTCACGCAGTAAAAATCCAGTTGGAAAATGCATTGAAAGTGGATTATTTCGTGTGTGTGATCGCAGCCTGAGTTCCAAAGTGGGTATGGGGGCAGTGGAAAGGTAGAGTACTGAATTAAATAACTTCAGAAGATTGTCCACAGCTCCCGGTGAATAATATATTAAGTAAGGAGCTGGAAAGGGTAGTGTATGAACCCACCAAGATACTTTTTCTGTCATTACGTAAAGCACTTTTGGGGTGGGGAGAAAGAGACACAAACAAAATCAGCATGTCAGCATTGCTAGAAAATAGACACCAACTCCTGGAAGGTCATGTGTGCTCTTTAGTTGCATGGTTGACACACCTTTAAAGGACTGAGCTAAGACTCCAGCAAGCTGGCTTGCAAATGCGGGTCCAAATGGAGCCTATCTTTACAAATCATCTCTGTGTCTATGGGACTTCAAGAGTATTCAGAAGGAACAACAGGAAGGTGTAGTGGTTAGAGTGTTGAACTAAGATCTGGGAGACCCAGGTTCAAGTCCCTGCTGTGCCATGGAAGCTGGGTGACCTTGAGCCTTTCACACATACTCAGCCCAACTTACCTCAGAGGGCTGTGAGGATAAAAATTGGAAAAAAGGAAAACTACGTAAGCCAGTTTGGGACCCAAATCAATGGAAGCGAATGGATAAAAGAAAGTCCCTCTCAACCAACTCCAGTTTTCATACCTGTGACTGAGGTCTGGTTCACATGCACAAGGGGATAAAGTGGAAGAACCTCAAAAGGGTAGAAAGGACGACTGTTGTGTACTAAGACCACGGTCGCCTGGTCTCCCGTAATGGCGACCGCCACGTGGTCAGCGCACATGGTCAGAATCTACCTGAGCTTTGGCCAGGTAGAACAATAGCCAGTTGGATCCTGAGTGACCACCAATTACGAGCCTAGGTCTCCCTCTGGGGGACCTATGAACTACAACCTCGGACTTAAGGTCCTATCAGGACCTGTGGGCGAGGTCGGGGCATTGTCTCCGGCCGGCATAAAAGAGGGCTCTGAGCCCGGGGTTTCTCATGTTCCATCTGACCCTCAACTCTGAATGTTCCTTCCACATTTTCTTTTCTAAAAGTTCCTACAAGGAAGAATAGTTCTTTCCCTTCTCTTTTATTTGACCTTTCCACACAGCGACACTTCCCTGTGGGAAAGCCCTCTGCCCCTGTCACTGCAGCCCAGCAGCAATGGGGCCTCTACACGACAGGTTTCCCCCACATACACCACTGGGTGCTCTCTGAGTGTTTTTTTTTTTTAATTGGCAACTGACATCATGATATATCAATGTAACGTTATGTTGATATGTCAGCTGCTGATTTAAAAAATACTTCCAAAAAGCCCTCTAATGGTGTGAGGGAGGGGGAATGGCCACCATGGAGGCTGGGGAAAAGGAAATGGCACCCATGTGGGTGGAACTGGGGAAAACCAGACTTTCCCATCCATACAAGCAGCCGCCCAAGCTTTCACTGTGATCTTTTCCAAAAACACTGTGGCAAAGCAGTTTTGAGAACAATGACAGAAAAGATGGGGAAGTCCTGGGAGGGGCACAAATGCACAATATCGTGGCGAGGGGAACAAGGAAACTACCACTCTTTCAAATAGCATCTAAGCTAGGCCAAATAATGCTTGTGTAAGTGACCTTGCAGGACTGGCTTTATTTATTTGTTTCAAATACTGATCTGGCCCTTGTTTTCTGTTTGTCGGGGGGAGCATTCAAAAAATGGGATCCTGCACTCTCCTGCCCCCAGCAGTCCAAAGTAGTACAGTGCTTACTTCTGCTTCAGTGATCTACCCTCTCATCCCCACATTCACCCACATGTCTGACATTTTTGTTTTGGAGCATCGGACTCAGCTACTGTTTCCCAGTTCTTTCCATTATGATTGTATTGGGCCATTTTGCTGGCTTTGGGGGAAAGATAGGCGGTGATTCCATCAACATCCTACTAAACACTGTTTTTCTTTGTTTGTTTTCAAGCAAGTCTCTAGTCCTTAAGATAACAAAAGTAGATTTGACCGTGTGCGGTCCTGGCAAAATATCAGAAGAGTGGCAAAAGCAGGACTTGCAGTAGCCCTGGAAATGGGACTTCAGTGCCTTGCGTAGCTTTTTTCCCTCAGCAAGTGTATGCAGATGTGCTTAATTTGCAGGATTTATGCAGACGGCAAAAACTGGCTCTTTTTTTTCTTAATGCAGATTTCTGAGTTACTTGGGACACAATTGTAAGGTTGCTTTGCTCAATGTATAGGCCCGCCCACGGATTGGGAGGAAGTATTTCTTGTGGTTGCCTCTGACTGGTTCACATCTCAGGCACTGAGCCAGGTCTTTTTTTTCTTTTTTGGCATCCATCATAACGTGTACGAGAAGACTCACCCCACACACGTAATGCACACACACTTACCATCCTGTTAGTAGAACAGTGGCACTGTTAAGTTATGCTTTCTGTGTTAAATGCAAAAGTGCTTTTTCTTTGGTGGCGTGGAGTGGGGACCAGGACCCCATTAAGGGCTCAAGGGTAAACAGGGAACCTTGCCTGAAGTGCTGTGGTTCCTGTTTTTGCTGCAAGGCAGTTGCTACTACAATTTTTTTTTTAATGAAGCACTGCAGTGTTAAAGCTTGAGACTGTTGCTGTTCCTGCTATTATGAATGTCGTTATTTTGTTATGCAGCCTTTAAAAGTCCACACCCTAGTAACATCTAGGATAGACTACTACATACATACACATACATATATACATGCAACCGACACTAGGAAGCCCATCTGGGGACTCTGCCCAGTCCACAATGCACCAATGAGATTCCTAACTTAGATCTTGTGGCCCTTTCTTACACGTCCAGGGAAATGCTGATTGCCACTTTAAGGTCAGGAAGCAATTGTTGTTCTCCAGGCCAGTTTGGTCAGGGATCCTGGAGGGTGGGTTTTGGGTTCCCCCCCTCTTCTGGGCATAGAGTAGGGGTCACTGGGGATGTGGGGGGGAGGTATTTGTGAATTTCCTGCATGGATTAGATGACCCTGGAGGTCCCTTCCAACTCTGTGATTCTATGAAAATTTATATTTAAAGGATTTCACTGGTTATCACTTTGTTCCAAGTGCAATTCAGTTTTGTTCTGTAATACCCTAACAAGCTTTATAGAAAGCCAGTGTGATGAATAAAAAGCCACCATGTTTTAGTAGTTAAGATGTCAAGACTAGGCGCTGGGAGACCCAAGTTCAAATCCACAGTCTGTCGTGGAAGGGTGCTGCGTGACCTTGGGTCAGTCACTAGGGATGCCGGCATCCAGGTAGGATCTAGGGATCCCCTAGAATTACAGTTTATCTCCAGACTACAGAGATGAGTTCCCCTGGAGAAAATAGATGTTTTGGAGGGTGGACTCTCTGGCACTGTACCCCACTGAGGTCCCTGTCCTCCCCAGGCTCCACCCCCAAATCTCCAGGAGTTTCCCAACCTGGAACTGGCAACTCTACCCCCACCCCACACACATACACTGGTGGCTGGGGGGGGGGGAGACTTGGCAACTCTATCATTCACACACTCTCAGCCTTACGTACCTCATAGGGCTGTTGTTGTGAGGATAAAATGGTGGAGGAGGAGATAATAATGTAAGCTGCTTTAGGTCGCTGTTGGGAAGAAAGGCAGGGTATGAATGACATAAATACATAAATAGCCTGGGACCAAGCTGGCTAAAGAACTGACTACCCAATAAATCCATTACTGGGCCAGCTGCAGTGTAGTGGTTAAGAGTGGCCGACCCTAATCTGGAGAACCAGGCTTGATTCCCCACTCCTTAACATGCAGCCAGCTGGGTGACCTTGGGTCAGTCACAGTTCTCTCAGAACTGTTCTCTCAAGGGCAGTTCTCAAGAAAGCTCTCTCAGCTCCACCTGCCTCACAGGATGTCTGTTGTGGGGAGAGGAAGGGAAAGTCATTGCAAGCTGCTCCAAGACTCTTTCAGGTAGTGAAGAGGGGGTATAAAAGCAACTCTTTTTCTTCATTAACAGAGCCCCTATTTAGAATTTCCCCAGCTTCTGAAGTTTGGTGGGTGTCTGCCACAAGTAGAGCCTCTTCTGGGGTGGTGTCCTGTTTGTGGAATCCACTCATTTTACATGATGCCTACTCTAACAACTTTTAGGTGCCGTGGTTTTATTTGCTTGGACTTCAGGTGGTGTTTCATGAGGGAAAACTGGTGGTAATTGTTCTTGACTGTGATTTTAATGGGCACGATCTCTTCGGAAACAGTGTCTTAAAATTCTTATAAGCTACCTTGAGGACTAAAGGTCAAAACATGAGTTAAAAATCTCTCAAATAGTCTTGATGTCAGATTTGTAGGAGACTTTTCCAGGATCACAGGGGGATAACTGCAGAAAAAGCCCCACTCCAATTTGGGTGTGCAACTGGACAGTCTCAAAATCCAAGCAGAAGTGAAGCCTAGCTCATAATTAGGGCTGCCAACCTCCAGGTGGGGCCTGGAGATCTTTCAGAATTATAAATAATCTCCAACCAACAGAGATCAGTCCCCCCAGAGAAAATGTCCGCTTTGGAAGGTGAGGCCCCTCCCCTCCACAAACCCTGCCCTTCCAGGTTCCACTCCCAAAATCTCCAGGAATTTCCCAACCCAGAGCTGGCAACCCTACTATAAGGCAGCAGAGGTCATATTTGCCAAGATGAAAAGTAGGTGTACATTTCAAGGATGATGGAGGGCAGTTTAAATGATTTAAATCTGGAATATGCCTCCTCCCCCAGGAGGAGATATCCCTCACAGTAGCACTGTCCCAAGATACCTGCAGTGCTTATGGTTGCCAGCCTCCAGGTGAGGCCTGGCGATCTCCCAGAATTTCAACTGATCTCCAGACTACAGAGGTCAGTTCCTCCAGAGAAAACGGCTTGTTTTGGAAGGTGGATTCTATGGCATTATACCCTGCTGAGGTACTTCCCCTCCCCAGACCCCACCCTCCCCAGGTTTCACCCCCCTAAAAACAAATCTCCAGGAATTTCCCAACCTGGAGTTGGCAACCCTCTGCAGCGTGTTTTTTTTTTAACAGCAGGATGAAGGCAAAAAGAAAACTGAAGCACGGTATTGCCAACTTCAGCAAGAACTTCTCACGTACATGGCTTTGTATTTTTGCTTTCTGGCTCAGCCAGCGTGTTGCTAAAGTAATTATTGCATTACCTCATCCTTGGCTCGCGGCCCCAGCGCTATCATGCTGAGCAAGTCTTTTTGGGAACATCTTGAGTGGGCTAAATGTTTACAGCTCAACAACAGTTAGTCACTGAAGCAGTCTCTTATTTAAACCCATCTTTCATACTGCAGCTTTTAGCTGTCAAAGGCCTGAAAAATTACCAAGATGAATTTTAATCGAAAGGAAGAGAAGGGCAGGGGGAGGGACGGCGAACATGGAAACAGCCGTGTTTCATGAGGGAGGGGAGGGGAGGAGGGGGAGTAAGTCTTTGTATGATGACCTGCAGACCAGGTCTCCGCCTCAGGGATATTAGGGGTAGGATTCCCCTCCAAGTGGTGGCTGGAGATCTCCTGGGATTACAACTGATCCAGACAACAGAGATCAGCTCACCCGGAGAAAATGGCTGCTTTGGAAGATGGACTCTATGGCATTATACCACTAAAGTCCCTCCCCAAACCCCGCCCTCCTCAGGCTCCACCCCCAGAATCCCTAGTTATTTTCCAACCCGAGCTGGCAACACTACCTATATAGGCACTTCTGGAATTCTGAGGCTAAAATGGCGGCCATGAGGCTTGGACTGATAAGAAGTTGTTGGAAGGTTCCGCAAATGATTAGGAGGTCCTGCCTTATCACTTCCTGCCTTATCCTTGCAACTGGAGATGCCACGGATTGAACCCGGGACCTTTTGCATGCCAGGCAGATGCTCTTCCACTGAGCCACAGCCCTTCTCCATAAAAGTGATGCTTCCTGTGAACCATCTCCTTCTCCATAGAAATGCAGAGGAAGTGGAGCTTGGCTCTTTGCTTTGGGGAAAAAAAACAAGTGGGTGCCAGGAAACACACTGGCAGAAGCCATGGCACCCACAGGCACCATGTTAGGAATCTCTGGTCTATAATATAATAATGCTGACCTATGTTTCAGGACTGCTGCTAGGTCCTATCTTAATCCCTAAGGCTTATGGACTTTAGTGATGGATTGAATAGCAATAGCAACCTAGCACATAAGAACATAAGAGAAGCCATGCTGGATCAGGCCAATGGCCCATCCAGTCCAACACTCTGTGTCACACAGTGGGCAAAACCTAGGTGCCATCAGGAGGTCCACCAGCTGGTCTAGAATTCCAGACGTCCTCCCACTGTTGCTTCCTCAAGCACCAAGAGTACAGAGCATCATTGTCGCAGACACAGTGCCCCCTGTATACTTTGTGGCTAATAGCCATATATCCAGGGGTCCTTTAGTAAAAAAAGAGGTGCAGGAGCTCATTAGCATGACTCATTTGCATATGCCACACCCCCTGATGTCACCGGAAGTGTCAGAAGGCCACACACCCCTGACATCACTGGAAGTGTGTTAGAAGGAAGAAAGGAAGGGAGGGAGGGGGGAAGGAACGAAAGGAACAGGAAGGAAGGTAGGTAGGTGGGGGAGGGAGAGAAGAAAGAAAGGAAGGAAGGAAGGAAGGAAGGAAGGAAGGAAGGAAGGAAGGAAGAGGAAGGTAGGTGAGTAGGTGGGGGACAGAGAGAGAGAAGAAAAGGAAGGAATGAAGGAGGGAAGGAACAGGAAGGTAGGTAGGTAGGTAGGTGGGGGGGAGAGAGAGAGACATTGAGTGGGGTGAGTGGGAGGGAGGGAGTTTCTTTGCGTGGGGGGGTGGGAAAGGATTTGAGTGGGTTGGGGTGGGAGTTTCTTTGCGTGGGGGGGGGGAAAGGATTTTTTTCCCCGGCCGGCGGCCTGCCGCCGGTGCGGGGACATGGAGTGGGGTGGGTGGGTGGGAGTTTCTATGCGCGGGGGGTGGGGGTGGGAAAGGATCCTTTCCCCGGCCAGCGGCCTGCCGCCGGCGCGGGGACATGGGGAGTGGGGTGGGTGGGAGGGAGGGAGTTTCTATGCGTGGGGGGTGGGGGGTGGGAAAGGATCCTTTCCCCGGCCGGCGGCCTGCCGCCGGCGCGGGGACATGGAGTGGGGTGGGTGGGAGGGAGTTTTTTTACGGGGTGGGGGGGTGGGAAAGGATTCTTTCCCTGGCCGGCGGCCTGCCGCCGGCTCGGGGACATTGAGTGGGGGTGGGTTGGAGGTTTTTTCTTTCCCCGGCCGGCGGCCTGCCGCCGGCTCGGGGACACTGAGCGGGGTGGGTGGGTGGGAGAGAGGGAGTCTCTTTGCGCGGGGGTGTGGAGTGGGAGAGGGTTTTTTCCCCGGCCGGCGGCCTGCCGCCGGCTCGGGTACATTGAGTGGGGGTGGGTGGGAGGGGGTCCGACCCAGCGGCGGCCCTGCTGGGGGCGGGGCTTTGTAATGTGCCCGCCCCCCAGCGTCTTCACTGGCGGAGCGGCGCTCTGCCTCGCTCCGGCCCCAACGGAGCCCTGTGTTTATCCAATCCCCTCTTGAAGCTGTTTATGCTTGTAGCTGCCACTACTTCTTGCAGCAGTGAATTCCACATGTTAATTACTCTTTGACTGAAGAAGTACTTCCTTTTATCTGTTACTTGTTCAGTTTCATTGAGTGCCCATGAGTTCTTGTATTGTGAGAAAGGGAGAAAAGGACTTCTTTCTCTGCCTTCTCTATCCCATGCATAATTTTGTAAACCTCTATTATGTGACCCTCAGTCATTTCTCCAAGCTAAAGAGCCCTAATCACTTTAACTTTTCTTCATAGGGAAAGTATTCCAACCCTTTTATCATTTTAGTTGCCCTTTTCTGCACTTTATCCAATGCTATAATATCATTTTTTGAGGTGTGGTCACCAGAACTGTACACAATATTCCAAATGAGGCCACACCATAGATTTATCCAGGGGTATTATGATACTGGCTGATTTACTTTCAGTCCCCTTCCTAATAATCCCCAGCATAGCACTGGCCTTTTTTATTGCAGTTGCACACTGAGTTGACATCTTCAGTGAGTTATCTACCATGACTCCAAGATCTCTCTCATAAATACATGAACCTGCCTTATGCTGAATCAGACCCTTGGTCCAAAGTCAGTATTGTCTACTGAGACCAGCAGCAGCTCTCCAGGGTCTCAAGCAGAGGTCTTTCACATCACCTACTGCCAGATCTTTTAACTGTGAGATGCCAGGACTGAACCTGGGACCTTCTGCATGCCAAGCAGATGCTCTTCCACTGAGCCACAGCCCCTCCCTGGACAGTTACCACTAGTTCTGACCCCATCAATATATATTTATAGTAATTAGGACTTTTGGCTCCAATGTGCATTACTTTGCACTTGCCCATGTTGAACCTCATTTGCCATGTTGACGCCCACTCATCCAGCCTTGACAGATCCCTCTAGAGTGCCTCACGGTCCTCCCTGGTTCTCACTGCCCTGAACAACTTAGTGTCATCCACAAACCTAGACACTTCACTGCTTTCTCCCAACTCCAAATCATTAATGAACAAGTTAAAAAGCACCGGACCTAGCTCTGAGCCCTGTGGTACCCCACTGCTCGCCCCCTTCCACTGTGAAAACTGCCCATTTATACTCAGCTTCAGTTTCCAGTCAATTAACCAGTTTTTAATCCACAAGAGGACTCCTGGATTAAAGACCACCATCTTTTTACTTAGATCTTTGCCTGTCCAAATGCCAGAATGATAAGAATTTATGGAAACGGTAATTAAGGAATTGTATTTTGTCTCTAAGAGCTATGGGTTATAGGGCTAAAGAGGAGAATGTTAAAGAATTAGCTAGTCTGTAGGAGTTTGTTTTTTGTGCAAAGAGCCTGGCAACTGTACCCTGACTGAAATTTGATGGGATTTTTTTTTTTAGTTTTAATAAATATAAATTATATTTTTGCAGCTTGTATCGTGTGTGCCTAACAGCTGCTCACTGCCGTGAGGTGAACCAGCCTCAGAGAGGCATGTTTGTGTAAATTTTCGAGAGCTCTCACGCCTGTGGTTCAGGATTGAGAGGTCTCCCTGTGGGACTGGACTGTCCTGGCCCTGGGAAAGAGTGGGCAAGGCCTTACCTACGCGCCACTAGGAACTGTACTGTATGGTAGCTGTGGAGATATATACTTGAACACATGTGACTTTGAAGACATGGGCATCACACAATATTTTTAACAGACGTGATAAACATGAAATATGGCTGAACTGCTAGTACCAGATTCTTATGATAGAATCATGGAATCACAGAGTTGGAAGAGGCCCTACAGGCCATCTAGTCCAACCCCCTGCTCAATGTAGGATCAGCCTAAACTAAAGCATCCCAGATAAGTGTTTGTCCAGCCGCTGCTTAAAGACAGCCATCTTCCATGTGTACAACAAGCACTTGCACCTCAAAGAGAGAAGGGGCCATGGCTCAGTGGAAGAGCCTCTGCTTTGCATGCACAAGGTCCTAGGTTTGGCCCCCAGCATCGCCAGTTAAAATGAGACCCTGGAGAGATGCTGCCGGCCTGAGCAGACAACACTGACCTCAATTGATCAATCATCTGATTCAGTGTAAGGCAGCTTCAGGTGTTCGTGTGTGGTCAGAAGAAGCCACTGAGTGTGTGAGCTCTCTGACAACTCAGAGATTTCAGCCTGAGACACCAAACCTGAAACTCTGGACCAAAGCAACTGAGATTTTGCAAACCTAAAAAAAAAAAAAGCTGTGTGACGCCATCTGAACACCAAAAGTGTTTTAGAAGTGCTATTAAACTATTGCCTTGGAAATCACACAGACAACTCATACACACAGCAGGAGTCCATAACAAAGCATTTCTATTGTCTGGCAAGCAACACTTATAAAATTAGCAGTTACTTTGGAACAGCGGATTAAGCATAACCAGCAAGGCATAGATACATAATTGATGAGTTATTTTGACACATTCTCATTGTATAAGCAGTGTTCCCTCTAAGCTGAGTTAGTGTGAGCTAGCTCACAGTTTTTTAGCCTCTGGCTCACATATTTTTGTCTTCACTCAGGAAAGATGGCTCCAGAGCAAACTAACTGATGCAGCAGCCAAATTGCTGGCTCAGAACTTTAATGCCAGTAGCTCACAAAGCAGAATTTTTGCTCACAAGACTCCACAGCTTAGAGGGAGCATTGGATGACAGCTTCCTGGACCAGCTTTCTTGGGGGGGGGGGGGACACTGTGGAAAGACAGGCCCTGGAAAACAGTAATGCTGTTATGAAAGTCCACACTCCAGAGCCAGCGTCAGCATACCCTGAGCTTGGGCAGTTGCCAGGACCCAGAGCTCCTGGTGGGACTAGGGTTGCCAGCTCTGGAATGGGAAATACCAGGAGAGTTTGGGGGTGCAGCAGGGTTTGGGGAGGGGGGACTTCAATGGGGTATAATGCCACAGAGTCCACCTTCCAAAGCAGCCATTTTCTCCAGGTGAACTGATCTCTGTCACCTGGAGATCAGTTGCAAACCAATGCTCCCTCTAAGCTGTGGGGTCTTGTGCAAAAATTCTACTTTGTGAGCTACCGGCATTAAAGCTGTGAGCGAGCGATTTGGCTGCTGCATAAATCAGTTGGCTCTGGAGCCATCCTTCCTAAGCGGAGACAAAAATGTGTGAGCTGGAGGCTAAAAAACTGTGAGCTAGCTCACACTAACTCAGATTAGAGGGAACACTGGTTGTAACTTCAGAAGACCTCCAGCCACCACTTGGAGGTTGGCAGCCTTAGGTGAGACCCACTGCTTCCAACCCACACCTCCCCTGCCACTCATCTGCACGTCCTTCCCCATCTGTCTGCTGCTTGAAGTGATCTGCCATCCATGCTCCCAGTTACCCAGTGTCATTGGGGAAAGTTGTGTGGTGCACAGTGGAAATGCTGCTGGTTACCGTGGCAGCAGCTCTCCCAGCTGCATGCATTCCCCCCAGCACTGTTGGGGGGAAGGGTGGGCAGCTGTTGCAGCTAGGCAACTGAGCATGGGCAGTGAGAGGGCTTAGGAGCAATAGAAGGCTGCCTAGGCAGGTAGGGGTACACAGGCGGGAGGTGGAAGGGTCGGAGTGGAGACTGAGGAAGAGAAGAAAAGATTGGATTTGTACCCTGCCCTTCACTCAGAGTCTCAAAGTGGCTTACAACCTCCTTTCCCTTCCTCTCCCCACAACAGACACCCTGTGAGGCAGGTGGGGCTCAGAGAGCTCTCTCAAAACCTGCCTTTGAGAGAACAGCTCTGAGAGAACTTGTGACTGACCCAAGGTCACAGCAGCAGCTGCATGTGGAGGAGTGGGGAAATCAAACCCCATTCTCCCAGATTAGAACCCACGCTCTTAACTACTTCACCAAACTGACTGGTGATGGGCAGATGGGGCCTCTGGGCACTGTATGCCCAGGGTCTCTCTAAACCTGGAACCAGCCCTGCTGTACTAAGCGTTTTGACTCTCAGATGTAGTTGTAAATTAAACTTCTGAGAAGCCTGTTTTGTAATGCTGACGATCCTTTTGGGCAAATTCACAGGTCTTCACATCTATTTTCTCAGTGCTTACAACAACAGTCCTTTGAAGTAGGTCAGCAACGATTAAACTTTAACTACAGGGGCTATTTATTTTCTTTTTAAAAAGCCTAGAGAAGTTCAGCTTAAGATAGGACCTAGGAACACAAAGTCCAGACTTCTCAGTTGTAATGCTTATACTTTGGCAAAACATGGATCAGAATGTGTGGTCCAGGCGCAGCACTGTGCATGAAACAAAACACAAATAAAGATTTAATTTTGACGACGACAAACCTTTACTGGCATTGAGAGCACAAAACAGTATGATTTAATTTCTATTCTACTTTCAGTAGCTCGTAATCTTATAGCTACAAAATGGATAGGAAAAAAACCTCCTACTGTTCAACAATGGTATAACCAAGTCTGGGAATTTTTTATTTTAAGTAAAATTACCTTTAAAAACTCTAATATATCGCCAAACAAATACAAACAGAAAATTGTAGCTACGTGGTATCCATTTATTAGTTATCTGTTAGAACATGAGATTTTGCCCAATAATCCCCTGTATCATGATACGATTTATTTTTGAGTTGATGTTAACAAATTTGTGATGGATAAGTTGTGTACAGTCATTATGGCTGCTAAACTGTATTGGAAAAGAACCTATTATATATAAAAGTGTTAAGCTTGATGATTACTATGTAAAATTTGGAAAATTATTAATAATTTTAAAAAAGAATGTGTGGTCCACACGTCAGTCTGAGTTAGCAACTGTAGTTACCCCCAACTCAAAGTAGGGAACCCACAAGAAACCTAAGCCTATTCACAAATGAAGACCTTGAGCCACATTGTAAATGTTGTTATTTGGTGTGTGCATAAGAACTTGTACAGCTAAGAGCAAGGGTGAAGGAAAATATTGACTAGTAGGCTGTTCCCCCCCCCCCCCCCCCAATAACAAGCAAACAAAACCAAGCCTCCATGAGACAAAATCAGACAGGAAGCATTTTGTGACCCTACACCTGTACAGGCCGGTATGGAGTGTGGCTTAAGACAGTAGCTGAAGTGGTAACTCCATCTTCTCCTTGAGGCACCCCCTGAGGGAAGCGGTGGTGGTGGAAAGTGCCATCAAATTGCAACTGACTTATGGCGACCACGTAAGGTTTCCAAGGCAAGAGGCAGTCAGAAGTGGTTCACCATTGCCTACCTCTTCATAGCAACCAACCTCAGACTTCCTTAGTAGTCTCCCATCCTAGTACTAACCATGGCTGACCCTGCTTAGATTCCAAGATCCAATGAGATTGAGCTAGCCCATGTCATCCAGATCAGGGTGAGGGAGGTAAGAACATAAGAGAACATAAGAGAAGCCAGTGTTGGATCAGGCCAATGGCCCATCCAGTCCAACACTCTTATCACACAGTAGCCAAAAATACCAGGTGCCATCAGGAGGTCCACCAGTGGGGGCAGGACACTAGAAGCCCTTCCACTGTTGCCCCTCCCCGGCACCAAGAATACAGAGCATCACTGCCCCGAGTGTTCCCTCTATACCTTTTGACTCACAGATGGACCTCTGCTCCATGTGTTACTTTCACCCGTGGCTCTAGCTACAAGCATCCAGTTTAAGAGGAGCTATGGTTGAATGCTTTTGGTGCGATTAAATAGCATTATGTATGCTGAACACAGCCTGGAACCACACTGAGCTGACAAACGATACTCTTTGGCCAGGCTTTCTCCACCACGCTCTGAGACCTAGAGACCAACCAAAGTAAGCAGAGCAGGGCAAAGTAAGATCCTCTCCATGTCTATTCCAAAGAAAGTTCTGCTATTTTTAACACGGTTTACTTTACAGTAAGTATGCACTGACTGTATCCCAGTATTGCCCTGTTAAGCAAAGTGCATCCAGTAGGGTTGCCAACCTCCAGGTGGAACCTGGAGATCTCCTGCTTGCACAACTGATCTCCAGATGACAGCGATCAGTTCCCCTGGGGAAAATGGCTGCGTTGGAGGGTGCACTCTGTGGCATTACACCCTGCTGAGGTCTTTCCCCTCCTCAATCCCCGTCCTTTCCAGGCTCCACCCCCAAATCTCCAGATATACACCAGCCCAGGGCTGGCAACCCAAGTATCCAATCACATTGTGTGCATCTCTCTCCACAGTTAGGCACCATACTCAATATTTGGGAGGTTGGCGGCAACAGCCCTTGAGCTGTTTGTTATCCCTTTTATACAAATAAAAACCTCTCAAGGTGTGCACTCAAGTAGAAGAGGAGAACACACAATCTCCAGATAAACAAAATGATGTCCATATACCAAGGGCTGCAAGCAGATATGCATCGCTGACTGTATTTATGGGGGGGGGGGGAGGGTCTCTATTTTCTGGAATTTATCCTGCAAAAATCACCGCCCATTTTCTGTGCCCTTGAGGGAGGCTTGGTTGAAATATCATGTGGGTTGTAGTATGGGTATTCTTCGAGATGGACCCTCCTCCACAGGGAAGTTGAATATATGAGTGGATGGATAGATACTTTTTATGTCTGTGGTGTTGTTGTTGTTGTTGTTGTTGTTCAGTCACCCAGTCAAGTCCGACTCTTTGCGACCCCATGGACCACATCACGCCAGGCCCTCCTGTCTTCCGTCGTGCTCCTGAGTTTGCTAACTTCATGTTCGTTGCATTGATGACACTGTCTAACCGTCTCATCCTTTGCCATCCCCTTCTTCTTTGACCATCAATCTTTCCCAGCACCAGGGTCTTCTCCGGTGAGTGCTCCCTTCTCATTTGGTGGCCAAAGTATTTGAGCTTCAGCTTCAGGATCCGGCCTTCCAGGGAACAGTCAGGGTTGATTTCTTTTAGGACTGACTGATTTGATCTCCTTGCAGTCCACGGGACTCTCAAGAGTCTTCTCCAGGACCATAATTCAAAAGCATCTATTCTTCGGCGCTTGGCCTTCCTTATAGTCCAACTCTCACAGCCGTACATTACTACTGGGAAAACCATCGTTTTGACAGACTTTTGTTGGCAGGGTGATGTCTCTACTTTTTGTTATGCTGTCTAGCTGACATGTTGGTAAAGGAGTCAGGCCTGTAGCTATGTTTTTTTTTTTTAGAGGGGCGCCGGGACGCCAAGGGGTACTAGTATGATGAATTGAGCTAATTTAATTAATTATGTACCGCCTTTCTCCCCAGTGGAGACCCCAAAGGTCTAACAACTTTCTCCCTCCTCCACTGCATCCTCCAGACAGGAGGAAGATGGGGGGGGAGCTGTTCGGGAGTCTTAGGGAGCTCGGAGGTGGCCAACCTCTTTGGGCAAGACCGGCCAGCCAGTTCTCTCCTCGCCCGCTGTGTGTGCAGCCTTCTCCCAGGAGGGATCAGGAGGGGAGACAGGGGGGTCCGGGAGAGGGGCGCATGGGAATCAGCTGCAGGGTGTGTGGGAATTCAGGAATTGGTGGCACCCTGTACTGCCCTGTGTTAGCTATGGCCCTGGTGAAGGTATATGTGTGTGACATCTATGTGGGCCGCATCAGTGCGCACGCTTTGCAAGGGGAAGGTGAAATAAAAGTGCAAGCAGGGGCCACCCACAGCACAGAACATTATGCTTCTGTCTAGCCACAAGTGAAACAAAATAGCAGCAAACTTTCTTCTGGAAATCAGCCTGGGGCGTAGCAGGGAAATTTCCGTATCCTTTGAGACTGTGCTGTTTGTTTTATGCTGGTTTCATGCCCTGGCGTGTTTTTATTGACCTGTTTCTATTGGCTAGGTTGGCAGCACTTGTTTGATTGACTCCTTGGTGCTGGAGAACAAAGTCAGGGAGTCCAGTGGCACCTTTAAGACCAATGAAGTTTTATTCAAGGTGTGAGCTTTCATGTGCACACCCACTTCGTCAGACACTGAAATGGAATTACAGGTCGTACTTGTACATATACAAGACGGCTCGTTAAATCAGTATGCAAAAATAGTGAAGTATTTTTAAACAGATAAAAAGAATGATAAGCTTGGTTTCTGGTTATCGTCTGTTTCGGTTCAATTGTGGGGGGGGACAACATAAGTATTAAATATGTCAGAACTGGAGATTGATGTACCAACATGGCTGCCTACTTTGGTCGATCCTTGGTGCTGTATTAGGTCTGAGCTGCCTCAAGCAGGTTCTGGAGGAGAAGGGCACAAATTCTCCAAATAATACTAATTAAGTGCCGTCAAGTCACGGCCAACTTATGGTGACCCCACATGGGGTTTTCAAGGCAAGAGACAGTCAGAGGTGGTGTGCCATTGCCTGCCTCTGCATAGCAACCCCAGTCTTCCTTGGTGGTCTCCCATCCAAGTACTGACTTTGGCCAACCCTGTTTAGATCTAATGAGTTTGGGCTACTCTAGGCTGTTCTGCTACAAGGGTCTCCAACATTTCTGAGCTGGCAGGCACCTCTGGAATTCTGACACAGTGGGTGTGTTCAGTCGGCGTGGTGAATGGTTCCGATGCGATTATTTTTACTCTGGACAATCGTGATCACATGGGAGCGTGTGTCAGGGTTTTTTTTGGTTTTCTTCTCAGTTTGCGCATGCGCATAACTGCTCATTTGTAGAATTGAAAAAAACTTTATCCTCATGCATTCCCAGAACCACTAGGGCAAATCACAGCTTTTGTTTGACAATTCTGCAAGCACCGTGACTTCATCGCTGTGACAGAAGACTTCCCTTTAAACTTTTTACCCGAAACTGGCCTCTTTGGGATCCCGAACTCAAAATGAGTGACCATTTAAATGTTGGTTTTATAAACCTGGGAGCAGAGCTCTGCTTATGCACATACCGCCAACGCACAAAAAAATTAGTGGGTGAAAAGCGGAAGCCTCGCAGCTTCCAAGCGGGGAGGGGGTTTAAACCATCAGAAGTGGCTCGACACCGGAGAAGCGATCACACAGGGGAAACTGTGGCTTTAAACAGGAGAGCTGAGAAAACACCCCTTGGGACCAAGTAATGAAATACTCTGGTTGAAGGAGGGTTTTGAGCAGGAAACCCAACGGATCAGAATGGGAGGCAGATGTTGCCATGTGAGCATACACATAAAATCCGTTGTTGATCAGTCACGAAACCTGATTAAATGGCACGTCTGAGCACCCCAGTGTGGTGGGCACAACCACAAAATGGCTGCTCCAGGAGGTGGAGTCAACCAAAAAAATGGCTGCCATGGGAGGCAGAGACATACATGCACACAGAGGGAGCTTAAGTGCCAGGGAGAAGAGGTAATTTTAAAAAATACACTGAAAAAGAGGAGTGAAAGGGAGAATTAAATTAACACTGGTGACAGCTGCCGCTGAAACAATATTATTTAAATCTGCACAGCCAATCAAATCTCAAGTGGCCAAGTGGAACCTTTACTGGTCAAGAGCCTCACCTATAGATTTTCATCCAGCATTCATAAACAGAATTGGGAACCCCAATTCCTTTAATCCAGTCTATTATGGACATCCTACCTACAATAAAAAGCATCCAGCAATACTATGAGATATTACATATATCATGGTGTTTAAAAGTTATAATTTGGATTAAAATTCTGTCCAGTGTGGAATTTCTCTGCAAATCAAAGCTGCTGGTATTTAAATAAAGGAGTGAACATCCCAAATGGGTGAAATAGTATACAGACCAAGGTCTCTGTTTGTCCTCTTTCTAGGGCACTCCAAGGAGCAACTATCACATGTTCCCAATAACTCTGGGAGGTAGCTAAATCAACACTGATTGGCTCAAACTCATGCAATGAAAGTGTGTGTGATCACACACACACACACTAATGCACTTTTAATCCACTTTCAAACTGGATTTTACTGTGTGAAATGGCAAAATCCAGTTGGAAAGTACATTGAAAGTGGATTGAAAGTACATTATTTAGTGTGTGTGACTGCAGCCTATGACTGAATTAAAAAAAAATATCTGAACATGTTTCAGCTTATGGTTGCCAACCTCCAGGTTGGACCTGGAGATCTCCTGTAGTTACAGTTGATCTCCAGACAACAGAGATCAGCTCCCCTGGAGAAAATGGGTGCTTTGGAAAAGGAAAAAGAAGAGGAGGAGATTGGATTTATACCCCGCCCTTCACTACCCAAAGGAGTCTCAGAGCAGCTTACAAACTCCTTTCCCTTCCCCTCCCCACAACAGACACCCTGTGAGGTAGGTGGGACAGAGAGAGCTCTGAAAACTGCTCTTTTTCAAGAACAGCTGTCACAGAGCTATGGCTTGCCCAAGGTCATCCAGCAGCTGCAAGTAGAGGCGTGGGGAATCAAACCCTGTTCTCCCAGATTAGACTCCGCGCACTTAACCACTACACCAACCTGGCGGTGGACCACCAAGGTGGACCCTAGGGCATTATACTCTGCTGCATTTTAAAAATGAGGATTGTTTATATCACTATAACAGTACAGTGACATAATACCTAGTAACTACTGCTGGTTTTTTTTTAAAGCTGGCAAAAATGCCTACTCTGATAGTATTGTGGGGAGAGGATTGCAGGTACAATTCAGAGGAAAACAGGGAATATAACCTCTATGCAGACACTCTGTATTCTCTGTGAATATTATTATTATTATTATTTATTTAGATTTATACCCTGCCTAGCCAGCTCTGTATTCATAGTGGACATGGGGGATGTTCCATGATTCCTCTGTACTATGTTGGCTCTCATTGCCTCTTTTGTTTCCCGAAGGGCCCTGCAAAGGTAAGCTAACAGGTGTGATGTGCCCCAAAGCACTGGTTTGGAAAATGCAAGTCACTTAACAGCCCGGCAAGAATCTTGATTTTCCTGTATTCTTGTACATTTAAAAAGCAATAAGCCCTGGGGCTGGGGTGGTTCACAGCCAAACTAAGCTGACAAACTGCCACATAAAGGGCTCCTTCTTTTTCAAGAAGAAAGCATGTAGGAGTCTTCTTGACTTTCAGCCTCAAACCTGCCTCTGTTCGTAAACAGCTCAGGCTGGTTTAAGCTCTCAAAATTGCAAACTGTGTTTATTTCTAATGCATCTGAAATTCCTTCGGAGCGGAGTTTTTCCCACACAGATTCTCAGATGTCGTGTCCAGAGGTGGGCCAATTACAGCACAGGCTGTTTTGCACAGGATTAAACTGGAAAAAAATCCAATGCTATAAATTCTGAAATACATAGTAGCCGTTAATCAATCTCCTACTCAGTCTTGGCTATTAATTAATTAACTTCCTTTATACACCACCTTTCTGCCTAGTGGGGACCCAAATCTACTTAACATTCTCCTCCTCTATTTTGTCCTCACGATGACCCTGGGAGGTAGGTTAGGCTGAGAGTGCATGACACGTTCAGCAAACTGAATAATCTCATCTCACATTCATTTGCAAAGATGCTCTCACTTCCATCAGGCCTCTGGACTACCAGAACTGCAGAAAGTGGCTACTAGAAGCCAAACCACATTACGCTGAGGGGATCTCTGGTGCTGTTTAACTTGCAGAAATAGCCAGGGGGGTAGGTTAAAGTGGGGCCGTGCCACTTGGGAAGGGAGTGACTCTTTCCTCCTAGGCATCTGTCATGGGCAGTGGCTATAAAGGTTCTCTAATGGCCTCTTCCAACTCTTCCAGCAGCTGCCACCACTCTTGTATGGGTCTCCTCGGGAGGGCCCAGAGCACCCACCCTACCCCTTTATACAGGCCTTCTCCAGCAGGTTTCCCCTTGTAAGTGACCGAATGAAACATGAAGATCCAGGCAGAGTAACAAACTGTTTTTATTAAAGAGATTTAACAACATTTGTAGTTCAAGGACATGTAGGAAAAAATAGCACAGTAAAAGTAGGTAGATCAGCAAAAAGAAATCCTAATGCATCTTGACTCTACTGTCCTAGCCTTCTCTAAGTACCTGGTCTCAGACTGACTCACCCCTTTTGGATGAGGGGTCACTCCTTCTGCAGCAGCCTTACCAGCTCTGCTCCCTGAGAGAGAGAGCCCCATCCTATATTTGCGGCAAGGCCTTTTATCACTTCTCCCCAGGCACCACCCCCTACTCCTCTGCTGGTGTAAGTTTTTCCTCCAAAATCCCGTTAGCCAATCACAGGGTCCAGAGGGTGCCTGGGAAATGTAGGCCCTGTAATCACTCTAATACAGGCTTCCCTGGGGCCACTAGGCCTCCCTAGAGCCTGTAGGCCGCACTACTATAGCCCTAGGATCATGACAGCACTGTTTCCATCCTCAGCCCTTCCCCCTTGGTCTAATATCAGGGGAAATGACAATTCAAGAGCAGGCACCTGTTGACTCGTGGCACCATGAAATGAGGCGGGTGCAGTTTCACCTGGAGAAAAGGTACTGGTAGGGCTGCCAAGTCCCCTGGTAGAGCGGGGGAAACACCGATTTTTAAAGCTTTCCCCCGCTATTCCAAAATTGGCCACCGGGGGGACAAAATGGCTGCCAGCAGGGGAACCTCGGAGCCTAGGGCTGCCAAGTCCAACTTGGGAAATATCTGGGGACTTTGGGGGTGGAGCCAGGAGATTTTGGGGGTGGAGCCAGGAGAAAGGAAGTGACATCATTTTGTGATGTCACATCCTGTGATGTTGCTTCCACATGCTTCCACATGAACTCATGAAGTTTCCTAATACTGAATCAGGCCATTGGTCCATCAAGGTCAGTATTGACTACTCAGACTGGTAGTGGCTCTCCAGGGTCTCAGGCTGAGATCTTTAATGTCACCTATTACCTGATCCTTTTTTAGCTGAAGAGGCTGATACCTCCTGCATATCAAGCAGATGCTCTATCACTGAGCAATGGCCCTACTGAATCCTTCCTCATCTCGGCAGAATATGAAGCCCTAAGTGCTACACAAGTGCTAAATATGATTTTCATATCATAAGAACAGGAGAGAAGCCACAGTGGATCGGCCCATCCAGTACAGCCCATCCAGTACAACACTCTGTGTCACAACAGTGGCCAAAAATACCAGGTGCCCTCAGGAGGTCCAGCAGCGGGGCCAGAACTCCAGAAGCCCTCCCACTGTTGCCCCCCAAGCACCAAGAATTCAGAGCATCACTGCCCCAGACAAAGGGTTCCATTTAGACCTTGTGGCTAATAGTAGCCACTGATAGACCTCTGCTGGATGGGGACAGAGAGAGAGAGACAGACAGACAGACAGACAGCTTTTTCACTTACTCTTGCCCAATTCCCAGGCTTTATTTCTGGCCCTTGTTTCACCCAGCTGTTGTCCATGTAAGTCCCATAACTTCTCCCCCCCCCCCCCCAGCATAGGCTTTTTGGTGGCTAAAGAGGACCTTTGTCCTCCCCTTTTCGCCAGCAGAAAAGCTAGTTGGATCCATCCCTAATTTAAAATACCGGTTACTTGATGTACAAATGCTTTTAAAAATGCAGATTTTTACTGCCGGAGGGGGGGACACGGTTGAAAGAAACAGAAAATTGGCATAAAAATGAGGAATCCCAACTTTTATTTGCAGAAGGGAAATGAGGATTGGGGGGACCCAAACAGCCACGACAAGACATTTTAAACAATCCCACTCCCAGACCTTCTACAGGCAACCTCTCCTTGTGATGTTTACCTCTTTGGAAGTGACAGTTTATTCCTTTGACAAAACCACAGTGGACAGACAGACAGAAAAAAGAAAGAGGGGGAGGGGGAGAGACAGAGAAGGAAAAGAGCTCGCAGACCCCAGCAGCTTACCCCAGCAGTTTACTCAGCAGCAACCTTGCACGCAGTAGAAAGAGCTTAGTCCCTCCTTAATCTCTGGGCGGGGCTCTCTTGCTGGCTCAGCTCTTAAAGGGGAAATTTCCCTTTTAAGAAGTTCAAGAGGCCAGCAGGGCAGGCTCCGAGGTTCCCCTGCTGGCAGCCATTTTGTCCCCCCGGTGGCCAATTTTGGAAAAGCAGGGGAAAGCTTTAAAAATCGGTGTTTCCCCCGCTTTACCGGGGGACTTGGCAGCCCTATCGGAGCCTGCCCTGGCCTCTTGAACTTCTTAAAAGGGAAATTTCCCCTTTAAGAGCTGATCGAGCAAGAGAGCCCCGCCCAGAGATTAAGGAGGGACTAAGCTCTTTCTACTGAAGGGCTTGCGTGCAAGGTTGCTGCTGAGTAAACTGCTGGGGTAAGCTGCTGGGGTCTGCGAGCTCTTTTCCTTCTCTGTCTCTCCCCCTCCCCCTCTTTCTTTTTTCTGTCTGTCTGTCCACTGTGGTTTTGTCAAAGGAATAAACTGTCACTTCCAAAGAGGTAAACATCACAAGGAGAGGTTGCCTGTAGAAGGTCTGGGAGTGGGATTGTTTAAAATGTCTTGTTGTGGCTGTTTGGGTCCCCCCAATCCTCATTTCCCTTCTGCAAATAAAAGTTGGGATTCCTCATTTTTATGCCAATTTTCTGTTTCTTTCAACCGTGTCCCCCCCTCCGGCAGTAAAAATCTGCATTTTTAAAAGCATTTGTACATCAAGTAACCGGTATTTTAAATTAGGGATGGATTCAACTAGCTTTTCTGCTGGCGAAAAGGGGAGGACAAAGGTCCTCTTTAGCCACCAAAAAGCCTATGCTGGGGGGGGGGAGAAGTTATGGGACTTACATGGACAACAGCTGGGTGAAACAAGGGCCAGAAATAAAGCCTGGGAATTGGGCAAGAGTAAGTGAAAAAGCTGTCTGTCCGTCTGTCTCTCTCTCTCTCTCTGTCCCCATCCAGCAGAGGTCTATCAGTGGCTATTATTAGCCACAAGGTCTAAATGGAACCCTTTGTCTGGGGCAGTGATGCTCTGAATTCTTGGTGCTTGGGGGGCAACAGTGGGAGGGCTTCTGGAGTTCTGGCCCCGCTGCTGGACCTCCTGAGGGCACCTGGTATTTTTGGCCACTGTTGTGACACAGAGTGTTGTACTGGATGGGCTGTACTGGATGGGCCGATCCACTGTGGCTTCTCTCCTGTTCTTATGATATGAAAATCATATTTAGCACTTGTGTAGCACTTAGGGCTTCATATTCTGCCGAGATGAGGAAGGATTCAGTAGGGCCGTTGCTCAGTGATAGAGCATCTGCTTGACATGCAGGAGGTATCGGCCTCTTCAGCTAAAAAAGGATCAGGTAATAGGTGACATTAAAGATCTCAGCCTGAGACCCTGGAGAGCCACTACCAGTCTGAGTAGTCAATACTGACCTTGATGGACCAATGGCCTGATTCAGTATTAGGAAACTTCATGAGTTCATGTGGAAGCATGTGGAAGCAACATCACAGGATGTGACATCACAAAATGATGTCACTTCCTTTCTCCTGGCTCCACCCCCAAAGTCTCCTGGCTCCACCCCCAAAGTCCCCAGATATTTCCCAAGTTGGACTTGGCAGCCCTAGGTACTGGAGGGAAGAATTAAACCTTCCCTAGGTCTACTGGCCCAACCTAACTAAACTCTCCCTACCTTCCAGCTGTTTTTTAAGGCTAAACCATGCATTGGGGATTTGGTCATGTTTCCCCTGCATAACACACAAAGCTGTCTTATACTGAGTATTGGCAGTACTGCCTGCTCTCCGAGTCTTTCACATCACCTACTACTTAGTCCTTTCGACTGGAGAAGCCAGGGACTGAACCGGAGGCCTTCTGCATGCAACACAGATGCCCTACCACTAAGCCACAGACCTTCCTCCTGTGTCATGTCAAGAAACCCTTTAAGCCTGACCAAATTTGGGATGCAGCAAGCACCACGGAGAGAATATTCTCAACTGAGTGAGGAAATTGTGATAGGAGAAGGAGGAAGCACCTAGTCTAGGTTCTAATGCCTTCGAATGTTCTATTAATTTCAATTCTGTAAGATTTTACTGTTCGTCGTCAACACAGTGATGGAGAATGAGAATGGAAAATGGGCTTTGCTCTAAGAACAGCTGTTGAAGGGGTTCAACATTGGCCCACCTGTGCCACAAGGAGGGCAATTTTGGGTTGCTCATTAAAAAGGGTGCAGGTGGATCTTAAATCATGACACTTGGCACCAAATTAAAGGGTCAATTAAAAATACAGAATTTGTATTGTAAAATGGTGTCTCCTGCTGGTTAAAGTAAACTGGTAAGTTTTGCAAATTAAACACTCCAATAAGCTTTTAAAATTATCAGAAATATTCTGTAAAATTCCCTGATGGACCAAAAATAAAAAATAATAGGAATATCAGAATATCTATAAAAGCTTTATGATATAGACCACTTTGCAATATTGAAAGGTGCTTATAGAAAGTTAAAAATGTTAGAAATGCTGTTTCATAATCAAATGCATCAAATATGTATTTCAATAGAAATAATCTGTACTGTGAATACTGTTATGATGTTATAAATACTGAATTGATGTAAAAGAAACCAATATTGTAATAGAATTGATATATTTGAAACTGAAAAATGAATTTAGTCCCTCTGTGTGTATAAAGTTCATTCAAAGGTGAAAAAAAGTCTAAGAGTAGAGCCAAAGAAGTAAACAAAGTTATAAAGCAAATATACTGAGCAGGATGAGTACTACACCCGCACTACAAAGCTTGAAATATAGCCAAATAACATCTTGTGTGTCTAGTATGTGATTGATGGACTTTTAAACAAAGGAAAGTGAACTACACATGTCTAAATGATGTCAGTGATGATGCAAAATGAGGAGGAGCAAAAAGAGCATATAAGCAGGCTCCCAGCTATAACAATTCGAACGATCACACTGAACTTTGCTGTGAGATGTTCCTTATTCGAATAAAATCTTTTGTTACCCTTTACTGCCTAGATAATCATTTTTACTGTGTGGTTTATCAGCTAGCCACACAAGTCAAAGATCCTTAGTGCCCTTGGGGTGTTGGCAACAGCATTATTTGCATTTTTTCTCCTTTCTCTCTTCCATGGGATTCAAGGTGGCAGGGATTCAAGGTGGCATACAAAGAGCTTCAAGGAGACCACTGAGCCTCAGAGAGGTTGCCGCAGCATCTTCCTACCCTATCCTGGGACGCTACAAATGAAAGCACCCAGTCTATGAGTTCATCAGCTTCACAGCTGATGTAGTTTTCTTCAACAAGTACTGGAGAAGACAGGCAGAGAGCTGCTGGCAAGAAGCCAATTTTGCTTTAACCCCAAATGCATTTTTCACAGTCATTTTGAATATGACCTCCAGAAGACACTTTGGCTAAATAAAGCAAAAGCCCAGCCTGGTTTCAAGTTTGGGCTGAGGCATCCATTTTCAAAGACAATGAAAACTGCTGTATTGGGGTGGGGGGGGACACGGTAATAAGGAAAATGAGCCAAAGCTGGTCAGAATCCAACTATTCCCTGGATAACCCGAGGACAAAATATGTAATTGTTCAGGAAGCAACTGGGTAGGGTTGCCAGCTTCGGTTAGGGAAATACCTGGAGATTTGAGGGCTGGATTGTGGGGAGGGCCTAATTTGGGGAGGGGAGGGGAGGGGAGGGACTTCAGCATGGTATAATGCCATAGAGTCCACCCTCCAAAGCCACCATTTTCTCCAGGGGAACTGATCTTGACCATCTGAAGAAAAATTGTAATAGCAGGAGACATTCAGGTGCCACCTGGCAGTCCTATTTCTGGGGGACCCTCAGAAACAAAACATTGCAAATTAGTCATTATATTTGACTATGCCTAGAATTGGAGAGGAAGGTTTTGGGGGCTGAGGGACAGAATATATGATTTTCTATTCTACAGTTCTCCTAATTGGTCCCAGGGTGTGGTTGACAGGTACAGGTTACAGCAACTTTGGTAAAGCTAAGCAAGTCTGGGACTATGAGCACCTGGATATGATGGGCAGGGATGCTGGTTGCTTGCTTTGGGCAGGTATTCTCCTACCACTGGGCTCTCACACCCATCATCACCTCCAGGCCCAGCACAGGAACACTGGAGTGTGCAAACAATGTTGAGCTGCGTGTCAACGTAGGGTTTCCAGACCCCCCTGGTTTGGCAGGGGTTACCTGCTTTTGGGGGGATTCTACCCACCGCCTGGACAGCTGGATGGTGGGGTAAGCCCTGCCCCCAAGGTTCAACACCCACAGCCACCCCTCTCCCTTTAAGTGCATGTAGCCAGCAGGACAGGGTCCGCATACCCAATCTCTGAGCAGCAATGTTACTGGGAGATCAGGCGGGTGGCCCCCTCTGGCTGTGGGCACTTTAAGTCCTCACAGCCAGCGGGACCTTTCCTGCAGGGGCGGGGATTGGAGCCGGGACATCCCCAACGTGACATCATCACGTCGGGGATGCCCTGCTCCCTCCAGGAATGCCCCCCAAAGTCCCCCACCAGAGACGAAGATGGACCTGGCAACCCTAACCTCATGTCTTGGCAAAAAACCAGATGTGATTTCAGCACATTAACTGATGCTGTGGAAACTCTATGATACTATCACAGAGTTTCTAGAGAGTCAGCTGATGCACTGATGTCACGTCCAAGTTTCTACTCAGATGCAACATTAACATGTAGTCCAATATCATGTCCATCTCTTGCCCCCATCCCCAAAGTTCCCAGGAATGCCAAGCAGCCTGGTCTCTCTAATGATGAATAGTATCCTGCCTTAGACTGGAGGAAGCTCCTCTATCCTAGAGGCTTTTCCATTGCAGAAACTGAAGGAAGGATTCAGATTTTGCTTCACAGTAGGATACAGACCAATTCCTCCAGGGAATCCAATGTCCACAGCCTTCAGTTACATGAAAGAAAAATGGTAGAACAGGGGTCTTCAGCCTTGTGCCCATGAGCGCCATGGTGCCAGCCAACACCTTATCTAGCACCCACCAAGTGTTTTTAGAAAGTGGGTGGGGCACATAGGGCTTTTGCCCAACAAGGCTTCTGATTAGCTATTGGAGATTTGATTGGCTGTGCAGATTTTTTCTAAATGTTGCTTTGGCAGCAGCTGCCACTAAAGCACAAGGATCCATACTGTGTGACTGAAGGTAAGCTGGGGCAACCATTTTGTAGTTAGCTCCACCTGCAGCAGCCATTTTATGGCAGCCATTTTGTGGCTGTGCTTGCCACACTGTGTCAGAGTTACAAAGGAGCCCACAAGGATATAAATATGCTAAAGAATTCTCAACATTGAATTTGTCTTTTTCTCTATTGTCCTTCAATTTAGTTAATGATTCCACTACACTTCTTATTAATACTCAAAGGTGTGTCATCATCCCCGTCATGTCCCCCCCCCCCCGAGCAAGTTACAGCCATTGTGGTCTGAGCATTTATTTATGCGTGAAGTTAGGATTTCTTGTACCAAGTGATATTCTTCCAGTTACACATTCCCTTGTTGCTCCCCAGAGCGATGTTTTTGGAAAAGTTCTTTTCAAAATCTCTTTTAGCAACATTGGCAAAATGCAAATACAATGGCTTTTTTCAAGCAAGCAGTTCTCTCCTAATCTTCTTAAATAGTTTAGAAAGGGATTGTTACTTGTTAGGAGGACTTGGTAAATCACTTCTCAACCTCGTTGGGTTTAATTGTCCTCTGGGTATTTTACCAGAGAGGCAAATTAGCGTTGGAAAAGCCAGGATTAGATCCTCAGACACACATTGTTGTCGAGCTGAAAAGCACCATTATTTTTTTTAAAAAAAACCTTCACAAAATCCAATCCTAATCGATCTTCCTGGGGTCTTTAAAGCTTACTTACTTGTTTAAATGGATTAACGCTCAATAGCTTTGTTCACTGCCTGCTCTCCTATCCTTTGCTTAGTAAAGTCAACTGTTTTGCTTGATAGATTCAGTGGGGTAGCCGTGTTAGCCTGAAGCAATCGAACAGAGTTGGAGTCCAGTGGCACCTTTAAGACCAACAAAGTTTAATTCTGGATATAAGTTTTTGTGTGCGTACATTTTGTAGATGCCCATTCTATGCTGCAAAAGAGACAAAACGAAACTTTTACAGTCCACTATGAATCAGGCCGCGGTCACACGGATTTAAAGGGGCCGCATTTTTCAACAGCGGGTTGGGATGTCCATACATCCCAACCCCTGTGCCAGCGTGATCGGCGGCTGCAGCGGGAACGGCGGCGGCGGCCTCGGTGAAAGCGGGGGCGGCCGCCGCTGAAGAGACGGCGGCGGAGGCGGCCCCAGCAGCACTGGAAGCGGCGGTGGCGGCCTCCGACCCGCCATCCGTCTGGGTAAGTCGGGGTGTTTTTTTTTCACTCTTTTACACTTGGGCGCATGGATAGCCATGCACCCAAGTGTAAAAGAGTGCAAAAAAAATGGCCGGCGGGGCTATCTGGACAGCCCTGCTCTCGCAATGCATGTGAGAGAGGGCTGTCCAGATACCTCCAATGTGGGTTCCTCCCGCAACACCTGGGAAAATACTTGATTTTCCCGGGGTCTGAAAATGCGGGAGGAACCCGCATTGGATCCCGCTTCGGCACGGGACTAGGGGGCCGGCTGTCTGGTCGGCCCCTTTAAATGCGGGAGGAAATTGCCCTTCCTCCCGCATTTAAGGCCCATGTGGCCGCAGCCTCATACGTGTTCGTGTGAAGTGCCATCAAGTCGCAGCCAACTTATGGCAACCTGGAACAGTTTTCAAGGCAAGAAACGAGCAGAGGTGGTTTGCCATTGCCTGCCTGTGTGGAGCAACCCTAGACTTAGGTTACCAGCATCCAGGTGGGGCCTGGAGATCTCCAGCTTTGACAACTGTTCTCCAGCTGACAGAGATCAGCTCCCCTGGAGAAAATGGCCTGCCTGGATTCCTTGGTGGTCTCCCATCCAAGCAATAACCAGGGCCCAACCCTGCTTAGCTTCTAAGATCTGATGATATCAGACTAGCCTTGGTCATCCAAGTCAGAGCATAAATCACTCTTACAGTTTTGTATGTTCCAACTGTCCTTATTTATCTCAGGCAGTCCTGGTATTCTGGTACTCGTCTCTTGTAAACAAGGTATTAGAATAGGAAACTGAATGGTGAGACCTGATAAACCACTGTCCCTACTTTGTCTTTTGTGGTCTTTTATAAATATTGTTATTCTGAGGTTGCCATTTCCCCCTCAAACCACAGCTGCAGTGAGCATAATTTGTTAAGTATATTTTTGCCCTGCCTTTCCTCCAAGGAATTTAGTACACTGCTCTTCTCTCCTCCATTTTATCTTCATGACAACCCAATAGGCGGAGTGTGTGTGACTAGACCAAGATCACCCAGCAAGCTTCCATGACTGAGTGGGGATTTGAACTGGGGCTTCCAGATCCCAGTTGAATATTCTAAACCCCTGGCTTCCATCACCACTGATGTCCCCATCTGATGTCCTCACAAGTTTTGGGAAAACAAGAGGCCTGCACCAGTCACCAAGATGAAAGAAGGCAAGCCCAAATGCCAAAAGTGCAGTGGGAAAATGAAAATCCGAATGGATGAATACTGTAAAAAAAACACCCTTTTTGGCACAGACCTTTGTCAGCAGATCTGAAACATACCATAGAGTTTCCAGCAATTCCTAGAGGTACTCTAGCTTGTACCCGGAAGTGACATGGGAACATCACTGATGTCACATGCACACACATTCCTGCCCCCAGCTCGCCTGACAGGCTCAGCCTGACAACCTTGATGTTGCCTTTGATAAAGGTGGATCTGACAATAGAGTTTGCTAGGAAGAAAGAATCAGCAGCTTGGGAACGTGCCAAAAGGTTACCATTCAAGTATGTGGGACCCTCAGGCCATGAAGGGCTTTAAAGATGAGTACCAGCACCTTGAATTGGACCCAGAAACTGACCGGCAAGCCAGTGAAGGGACCTTGGAATGGGAGTGACATGGTTTTACTGGCTGGCCCCGAAGGAGTGCTGCGTTTTGCACCAGCTGTGGTTTCCAGATCATCTTCAAGAGCAACCCCCTGCAGGGTACGTTCTGCTTTCAGAAGAAACACTCAAATAGGCTTTATGAGAGTTTTAATCAGGTTAAATTGGTAGACTAATTAGTTATGATTGATTTATCGATGGAAGCCCATTTAAATCACTGAGCAGAAGGTTTTGCTCCAGAAGAGGCTACTCCAACCCCCGCCCCCAGCCCCTGTTCCTATAATCTAGCTGTCTGGTAACAGGCAATAGCTTTTTTTGGCTTGGTAATGGTTGCTTTAAAAATGTTCTCTGATCTCTCAAACCGTACAAGATCCTTTGTCAGTTTTCAGATGTCTGGGACCAGTTGCTGTCAGGAAAAAAAAAAAGAAATATCTGGGTGTGCCCTGTAAAGTAGATTATGGTTAGTTTGGCCTTATCCAGAGAGAAAAGGAGAGAGACAGAGAGGGTTCAACAGCATAAGTCTCAAGTTACGTGCTCTTTGGGAAGAACGTTGTAAGGAAAAATAGAGCTATTTTTGAAACAAGCTGTCCTCAAGCTCCAGTTCCACTGGGTTTTATTAACAAAGTTCATGTGATTTATTTTGTTATTTGCTAAAATTCCTAGAATCCCCATCCAGAGGGAGGGAGCTGAGTGTTGGAAAAGGCAGTGTCTGGCATACAAAGAAGAAGAAGAGAAGAAGACCCTGCAGGGGTGAGCAAGAAGACAATTAGATAGGACAGTGAGGTCAGCACCTTCTCTCTCCTAGTGTCTTGTCTGTCTCCAGATTCCTATTTTTAGGGCAATTCCCCCCTTTCAATCTGCACTACCAATCAAATCTCCAGTGGCCTATCAGAAGCCTTGCTGGGCAAAAGCTCCACATGGCCCCACCCACTTTCTAAAAAACTTGGTGGGCACCAGAAAAGGTATTCATGGATGCCATGGTGCCCATGGGCACCACGTTGGTGACCCCTGTAATACAGACAATTGGATCTCTTGTTGCGTCATTTCTGTGGAACTTTGGCCTTAAATAAATGATATGTTTAAGTGGAATGCATAAATCCACCAAGAGAACTTCCTGGTTCTCACCGCTGCATTTTTTCCTTCCATCCACCTTAAGTTCTGTATGCTTGTATATCAAGACATTTGAAAAATATATTTTATTGAAATATATAAATCAAGACTAACAAACATCAAACCATAAGAGCATAATATACATATAGCATAGACAAAGGTTACAGTATGTAAACAAACTTGTACAAATGAGAGTGATATAGCCGGAGAAAAGTACTTAACGTGAACAGAAGGAATATAATTACAACAATTTTCTATTTGAAATATTAAACGGTACTCATTAACATTCAATTTTGGCAGTATACAGATCAGGATGGAAGAATTGCAGGTGACAGAAGAGGTAGTCAATCTAAGATGTCAAGATATAATCAGGTAAGTCATTCCAAAAATTACTTAATAATGGATACCACTTTTCCATGAAGTTTGTTCAATTTGTGTTGTTCTCGTGGCAAAGTTTGCTGTTCGAAATTTTATCAAGCATACAATACTCCCAAAATTTAGTACACCATTGTTGTAAGCTAGGAAGGGATTTCTTTTTCCAGTACGAAGCTATAAGAATTTTGGCTGCCTGAGCATTGTTATGATAAGTTCCAAATGAGCCTTGGAAGTTGTTCTGCTCTCCCACAGATTAAGAAGAACAGCTTCTGTAGTTTCTGGGATATCATATTTGGTCTAATATTTGGATCCAAAACCTATGAACTTCTGCGCATTCCCACCAGCTATGAGTAAAGGTTCCTCTCTCTACACACAACTTCCAACAAGCTGGGGAGATAGATGAAGCGACATGGGAGAGTGATAGATGAAGCGACATGGGAGAGTGTGACCAGGGTTAAGTACCACCTTAATATAACCTTAAAATTTTAATGTTGTATATTAAAACATCTAGAATTGGAAACTGGTGAGTTCCATCTTTGGGCCCACTGCAATTCTATTTTTAAAGAAAGACATTTGAAAAAGGAGCACAAAGAAGATCCATCTCTGGGGGAACACTTGCGTATTTCCAACAAAGCCTGCTGTTATACTCATTGCAGACGGCAATCGAAAATACATGGTGCCTCCAGGGGCAAGACGTTTCTTTTTATAGGTCTTTTGTGCCCTTCTGAAAATGTCAAGACACAGTAAGGAAAATGTCAAGGATCCATTAATATGCTTATATTCTGAGATGTTTGTTTGTGATGTGTTTACAAAGCTGTTGGAATTTCAGTCTGCACTGGCCAGGGCATGAGCCAAAAGATTTCTGTGCCTCATTCAGAAGGCTGTGGATTATGGGGGTCTGTTAAAAATAACCTTAGCTGGCATGGCTGAACCAATTCACACTTGGTGTGACTTTCACACACCAAGATGTGTCCCCGTTGCAGCCCCCACTTACCCAGTGTCAAGTCTGCCACCTACTTTTTAGTCAAAACTCACTCTCTTTTTATGTGCTGTGATTCAGAATCCATTTGTTCTGTGCTATGAGGTCAGAATTCAAAGGACAAGATGAGATTTGACTGATTGACTGGTATCACTTGACAGGCCAAGGTTGTGCTTGAGGCCATGTAGGTGACAGCTAAGAGGTGAAGCATGTCCATCATGGCTGGAAAAACCTCCCTCCCACTAAAGGTTTGCCTGGCACTAGCATGGCTAATTTTGGGACACCAGGCTAAAATATTTCTTTTCACCTGGGCTTTTAACTGTAAGCTTTTAATATGGGAGAGGGGGGAAGAGAAATGTTGCAGTCAAGAGATTTCTTTCACGTTCTCTGTGGAGACCCACAAATGGGATCTGTGCAAACACAGGGCCAGTTCATGGAAACTTCTAGAACTTCTCTAATTATTGTTGCACCAGTCAATAGCAGTATACAAGTGTTGCATCAATGTCCCAATAAGTATCCTAGGAACAATAATAGCTAAAAGTTACTGCACTGGCTTCTGAGAGAGGGGAAGGAGTTTTGTTTTTGAAATGTGTTGGAACCAACGTCGACCAGGTGTGAAGGAATGGATTCATAAGCCCCATTCCCTTGCGTCCCAGAAGGTTGGAAAACCCCATGGGCATGCCCCAGGCCTCTGCAAGTGATGCTGCCCCTTCCCCTTGTTCCCAGGAGGTATAGAAATCAAATTGGGAAGTTACCACTGCCACCAGCAAATCTGAGAGTATTTCCTGCTGGATGGATTTGCACATCCAGCACTCTGCATTTAGAGGCTCCACCTAGTTGCTGTGTCTCCCAGTTCACTCCTACAAACTAGCACAGGGATGATCTTCTGCACTTTCAGAATCTCAAGCTATTGTGCTCAAGGGATGGCAAGCTTGCCTGCTGCACCTCCCTCTTTTGATAGCAAGACTGACTCATCATGGTGTGTTTAGAGAGATCAGTCTTAGAGCATTCAAAATATAAGAAAGTTTAATAAATTTATTTATTTATTTATTTTTCACATTTTTGCTGCACCCTCCCCGCAAACGGGCTCAGGGTGGCTTACAAACAGCACGCAGTGCCCATCAAAATAAAACAATTTAAAACATGTTAAAATACAATAATAACAATCGCAATACACATTCCAATATAAATTACAGATAAAATGCTCACAGTGGTGTTAAACTAAGCATAAAAATAAAAAGAGTACACATAGTCTGTTCAACTACTAGATTGAGCAAGGATACAAAGAAAAACGGAAAGCATGCAATCCTCTTACTTTTCACTCTGCATCTGGGTTCCCCAACACAGTGCCCATGGGCACCATGGTGCCTGCCAGTATTTCCCCTGGAACTCTCCAGAAATTGTATGGGGACTTTGTAAGTCAGGGCTTGTTAGAGACTGACCTCAATCAAATGAAAAGGTGTTCCATACATTCTTGTCCATGTGTCTTTCATTTTTAAAATTCCCCTTTCTCTTTTCCCTTTCCTTCTCCTGGGCTTTTCCTCATTTCTTTTATTCCCCTTCTGAGATTCTTTTGCAAATTTAGGAGGCAGGTATTGTGCTTGACTCTACCTCCTGAGACAACCATTTTGGGATGATATTCACCATCCTCTCTCAAAGTTCCAAAGGTGCCCAAAGCCTCAAAAAGGTGGTGAACACCTGCTCTGTACATATCCTAAATGATGTTTCACTAGGATAGGCTAGTAATTCTTGAAGTTGCAGCATTTAAAGGACCATCATTACCTTGGTTGTCAGAGTTGGGACTTCTCCCCAGTGTCCCTTGTGTGGACAAGATGGTGCCCCTGGTAAAGGTTTAGTCCTTCCGTGGCTTGTGCCCATCTGAAGAGAAAAGCAAGATAAAAGAAAAATTTATAATCTCCATTGAGAGATGTCCCCCTTCTGGGGTCATTCTCACTCTTCCAGATCAAAAGGAAGAAATTATTATCTAGCCATTTTGCTGTCCAAGTCTCTGTTCCTTCAGGTGTGACTTTCTAGCAAGGCATCAGATGGTGAACCTTTTGTTCTTATTTCAGCTAGAGCCATGAGTATCTGTAAGCACTAAAGTTCGGGTTTGATGGCTCGTCCTCCAGCCCCCTCCTTTCTGCCAGCTATGAGTTTATCACTGGGTTCCAACTCATAAACAGATTGTAGTCCCAATCAATGTTCCCTCTAAGCTGGGGAGTCTTGTGGGCAAAAATTCTACTTTGTGAGTTACCAGCATTAAGGTTAGTTTGCTCTGGAGCCATCCTTCCTGGGCTAAGACAAAAATGTGTGAGCCAGAGGCTAAAAAACGGTGAGCTGGCTCACACTAACTCAGCGTAGAGGGAACACTGGTCCCAATAGCTATACTGTTGGGATCTGGGTGGAAAGCTGTAGAAGTCTGCTGGGTAACCTTGGGCCAGTCACTCTGTCTCAGGTTAACCCATCTCCTAGGGTGGTGGTTGCTGTGAGCATAAATGGAGGAGGAGAGAATAATGTAAGCCACCTGGGTTCCCCATTGGGGAGAAAAGCAGGGTATAGATGTATAAATAAATTAAATACAGTGTTTACTTAATTTTTTATTTGGACCTGAAACATCTTTCATGGCCTAATTGCTGCTTCACCCTAATAGGAGTTTTGTCTTTCATGACTGCCCATTTCTTGATATTAGAATAATTCGTTGTTGTTTTAAAGTTATTGGTTATGTTTTTAATGCCTGTTGAGAGCCACTTCAAATGGCGTGTGCTGCATATAAATGAATTAAACTGATGCATAAATGAATGCCCACACCTAAGATAAACACATTTAGAATGGAGCTGCCAATATCAGAACTTAAAAATGAACAAAAAAGTTGGGTGTTTTAATGGAAAGAAGGCAAAGTCCAATGTTAGAGCTTGTCATAAGGTGAACTCATCTTAAACCCAGCATGTTAATTAAAAATAAGGTATTGTCTACCTGGAATAAGATACCATAGGAATAAATTTCACCACACCATTACCCTATTTATTTTGAGGGGGGAAACTATGCAAGGTTTCATCAAGATTAAATTTAACAGGAGAAAATAAAACCAAAAAATCTAGTTGTAATACCTGTCAGAACCTGTCAGAATAATAATGAAGGGGAAAAAGTTAAGGTAAAAGAAAAATGAGAAGCTACACAGTGTAAGTACTGAGGTTCTTCACACTTCACGAGAAAAGAGCATTAATAGTGTAATCTATACCACATGTACTATAAACCACACAACCAGACATCATTGCATCAGGGTGACACTCTAGCATTTGCCCTGACTCAATGATGTCTTTTTCTGTGGCTTAAGGCTGCTTACAAACTCAAATCTAAAACATACAAAAAAAATCTAGACCTCAGAAGCTAGGCAACGTTGGCCTTGGTCAGCATTTGAAAGGGAGACCACCAAGGAAGTCCAGGGTTGTGATGTGGAGGCGGGCAATGGCAAACCCCCTCTGAACATCTCTTGCCTTGAAAACTCCACAGGGTCGCCATAAGTCAGCTGTGACTTGACAGCAAAAAAAAAATGCACATGAGAAAGTTGTTCACATGGAATAGAAGTTATGGACCTTGGTGTACCTTGGACCTGTCCCCCTTCCAAACAACCAAGGGTAGGCTGGCCATTATAACCTCCAGAACTTCTCCCACTGAGCCAATGGCCTGCCCTCCTACCTGGGTCAGGCCAGCCCAGTGACAAGAAGGGCAACACCCAGCCCAGCCACACATGACTTGGGGAAGGCAGTGCCTGGCACAGCCATGTATAGCACAGGGAAAGCAGTGTCTTTGCTGGCTAAGCCATGTGCAGTTCAGAGAAAGTAGTGCTCAGTTTGGCTAAGCCCCAAGCCGCACAGGGAAAGAGGTGCCTAGCCCATCTGAACCACAGCTGAGCAGACAAGATGGCTCTTTATCTTTCCTTCCCACTGTACTGGCTTGCAGGCTCCGAATATCAGGTGCCAGAAATCAAGCAAAAACAGGATTATTTGTTCCTGGGCAGGGGCCAGAAGTCAGACAAAGTAGAGTCATTCAGTTCAAGATCAGAGGTCCAGAAGTCAGGCAAGGCAGAGCCAGTGGCTTAGCATCTATCATACACATTGCATCCATGCCTAACAGCCTTTCTCGGCTGGTTTTATAGCCCTATGCTTAAGGGTCATGCTTGCAACCAGTTGCTCAGAAGCAATCCTGCAACTACTCATCTTCATTATCAGTAAGCAGCTGGTGTCAGGCCAGATGGTGTGCACTTTGTCGTCTTGTCTGTAGCTCTGTTCTCAGCTTCCATCTGCAATGCTCTAAAGTTGTAGGTGATACTGGTGGGCTGGGAATGGCCAACTGCAACTCACCTACTGAATCAGGGCTGGAGGGTGTCGGTGGCTCTGCACCAGCTATTGGCTGTGAATCCTGACAAGTCTGCAGCTCATTTTCCTGTCAGTCAGCTTCTGTTAACTCAAGGCTGGCTACACTTCACCTGAGTATTCACTATTGACCCACAAGACCCTCCTTCCTTTAGGGTAGGGCTGCCAGGTCTACCAGATTAGCAAAATACATCCTACTGGTAGCCTTCTTCCCTCTCAGTGAGCCAGTGAGGAGAAAAATGGGGGGTAATTATCAGCGATGTGCATCTCAGGAAGTGATGTTACCACACAGGGTGACAAGTTTAGTATTTGTCCAAAACTCTATGGTTAAACCCCAGTTTTGTGCAAATGCTAGGGAGTCATCCCTTCATGGTGACATCATTTACGGGATGCACTGTCACCAGAGAAGCAACCCCCCCAGTAAGTCTTTTCTGCCAGTCGCTAGTCTCAGGCTGACAGCTTTCCTTTGAGAGCCATGGGTGGGGTTCTTTCCAAGACTGTCTTTTCTTTCCATTCCATGACTGTATTCAACGCATGGGGGTATCCAAAAATCCTACACAAATTATTATAAAAAATAATCAGAGATGTATATTGTCCAGTTGGCATCATTATTAGAATCCTTCCGTATCCAATGTTTCTTTAAAAAATTTTGTGAGGAAGAGTCAGAAGCGGGAGGAAGCCAGCGTTAACTCAAGGTGGAGCCATCTCGGCTGGAAGAGGTACTGATTTACCATTCCCTCTAGGCTTCCTGAAAAGGTGAGGCTGTTAAGAAAGCTTGGATAGCCTTGAAAGCATCTTCTGCAAAGACTCTAAAAAGATTGCCTGGTCCAATTGCAGTTATTACCTGTTGGAAAGGAAATTGCTATAATCTTCCATAGATCAGTCCGCATTCTTTTCTTGTTGACATTCCCCTCAAACTGTCAGTCACTTCAAAAGACGCAAGACTAGGCCCGTGACATTTCACAACTGCACACAGCCCCCAAAAAGCTTTACAGTAAATTAAATTATGTTAATAGCCCCTTAAACAATTACATGCAAACTGGGGGGAAAACATAATGCAAACTTTTCCCATGTAAAGTGGGGGAAAAAACATAATGTGGTATTAGATTACTTCAAGAAAAGTTGGTGAAAACAATTCATAATCCTATTTAGCGCAGGTGAATTCAGTCCCAAGAAGAACAAGGATTTTAAGAAAAGGGGAGAAGGCAGGACAGTACCATCAGGAAAACAGAACTGGGAGTGATATTTTAATAATGGGAATGTGAACACACTCAAGCTAGTTTTTGTGGGCACTGCTTTCAGCAGTTAAGGGATTAGTTCATAGAGGTCTGAAATTGATGAATGTGGGAAAAATGGGAGGTATGACTGCCACTGACCTGTTTCCCCAGTAAAGTTTGTTTTTTTAAAAAAAAGTGCAATGTGACATCACTCAATTTAATGTGTCCTTGACCCCCTGTGAACAGAAGCCAAAGAACTGGAACAAGGGGTGTAGAAACACTGAATGCGATATTAGCCCTTTGCAGATATCCCATTCCATTCACATGAACTGGGACCCTGCGAGTCACGTCCCCACAGGTCCTTGCGATGCACCTGAGATATGTGGTCACCATTCTGTGTGTGAATTGGGCAACATGTGGATTGTCCATGCAGATACAGATTCCACTGACGCAAACCAGAACCCTGAAAAATCAAGGAAAACTGATGTGTTGCACAATTCACACAAGATGGCACCCACATGTATCAGGCGCATCATGGCTCTTACATGGATTTCTTTTACCAAACTTCACCCAGGGAGGACAGGGTGGATGGAGTTCAGATGGGTGGAGATCGGACAGACCCACACATTGCCCGGCAACTCTGTACTGGATAATAATTATCCACAATATGAATAATGCACACATGGCTATCAAGTATGAAGGAAATAGCTATGTAGAGCTGGGGAGGGGTCATCTCCTTTAGATCTAAATCACAAGCAGCAGCGTGCAAAGGATCACGCTGCCACTGCAGTGCTGTTCTCAAGACGGATGTGCCTTGTTCTGCAAGGGGTGTCGAACTCATTTGTTATGAGGGCCGGATCTGACATAAATGAGACCTTGTTGGGCCAGGCCATGTGTGTCATAAAATGTAATGCCAGGTAGCGGAGATATAAGAAAGCCTGGCCTTTGTCTCCTGCAGCCTGGCCAGGAAGTGAACACTGGCTGTCCCCTCCCTCCCCCTGGGAGGTGGAGGAGCCTCAGCCAGTTCTTTACCAGACTCTCTCAATCGCACAGGAGAGCCTTGCCTATTGATCTGTCCTGTGCAACTGAGAAAGACTGGCAAAGCAAGCTGCAACATGGCAGCAGCAGCAGCAGCAGCAGAACTGCAAATGGAAGTAAGAAACAGCCAGGGCTTTGCAGGGCTGATTGGGGCCCTCCAAGGGCCTGATCTGGCTTGCAGGCAACATGTTTGATACCCCTGGGCTAGAGTGTCTGTCTAGAAGCAGGGAGACTCAGATTTCAGTCCTCTATCTGCCCTAGAAACTCACTGGGTGAGTTGGGCTATGGTCACACACTAAATAATCCACTTTCAGTCCACTTTTAGTGCATTTTCCAACTGGATTTTTCCAGTTCACACAGTAGTAAAAATCCACTTGGAAAGTGCACTGAAAGTGGATTGAGAGTGGATTATTTAGCGTGTGTGACCGCAGCCTTGGGCTACTCTGTCTGTCAGTCTGTCTGGCTCTCTCTCTCTCTCACAGCCTAATCTCCTTCAGAAGGTTGTTGCGAGAATAAAATGGAGATAGCCAGCATGCCACTCAGAGCTACTTGGAGGATGGGTGGAATAAACATTATTTGATAGACTAGGGTTGCCAACTTTCGTTTGGGAAATTCCTGGATATTTGGTGGTGGAGGCTGGTGTTTGGAGAAGGCAGAGATCTCAGCAGGTATAATCTACCCTCCAAGGCAACCTATTTCTTCAGGGGAACTGATCTTTGTTGTCTGGAAATCAATTGTAATGCTGGGAGATCTCCGGGCCCCATCTGGAGGTTGGCAACAAAAGAGAGAGGGAGGGAGAAAGCAGCATGGGAGAAAATTGGGGTGTAAGGGGAGCTTCCCCCCTCCTTGCATCTTTCTTCACAAAACTGTGTCTCTTTCCCCACCTCCCTCACTTTTCTTTGGTGTCTGAACACATTTGGGAGAAAAACAATGAGGCTGGAAACTCTAACTAGTGAGGGCAACTTTTCCTGACTCCCATGATAGAATCATAGAATCACAGTTGGAGGGGGCCATACAGGCCATCTAGTCCAACCCCGTGCTCAGTGCAGGATCAGCTTAGAGCAGGAATGGCCAAAGTTGCTTAACATAAGAGCCACATGGAAGAAACATCAGATGTCTGAGAGCCGCAAGACATAAACAAACATTACACACATGTTTTTATTGAAAATTATGCAAATTTGCTTTTTATTAACATTAACATTAAATAACATTGCCAGAAATAAAAAAGGGGGTAAAAACTGATATTGATCAATGATATTTAAAGAGACAAACGCTTTCTCCAAGCTGCCCAGGGAGGTGATTTGAGAACACATTTAAAGTTGTTTTCTTTCTCTGCTCCCCACCCCCCACCCCTTCAAGCCTACCCAGGGAGGGGAACACTGGCTGGGGAAGGGAAGAACAGTTGGGGAGGCATGCCTTCCCTTCGCTTCCCCAACCGCCCTGCCGGGAGCAGCACAATATATGTGAAAGAGCCGCATGTGGTTCCCGAGCCACAGTTTGGCCACCCCTGGCCTACAGCATCCCTGACAAGGGTTTGTCCAGCTGCTGCTTCAAGACTGCCAGTGAAGGGGAGCTCACCACCTCCCTAGGCAGTTGATTCCACTGTTGCACAACTCTTACTGTAACAAAGTTTTTCCTAATACTCAGTTGGTACCTTCCCACCCTTAATTTAAACCCAGTCTTGTGAGTCCTCTCTTCTGCTGCCAACAGGAACAGCTCCCTGCCCTCCTCCTCTAAGTGGCACCTTTCAAATGCTTCAAGAGAGCAATCCTGTCCCCCCTCAACCACCTCTTCTCCAGACTAAAACATGATATTTTATGGTCTTCATGTTATCATGAGTCGGATTAAAATATTGCCCTTTCAGATTTACCAGGCAGATTTACCAGTTCCCAGAAGATAAGGAAAACGGACACAAAAACAGCTCTATTATGCAGCTTCAGATATGACAATCATTTCAGTATTTCGTATGTATGTATGAAATGCAGTTATGTCTCTGATGTGCAGCTCTGCTCAGTGAGCACAGCATCCCTGTCACGTGTAGCAGCAATGAAATAACATTTGTTTTTACAGCTAAGGAGGGAGAATCACTGTGAAAAAGCTTGTTAACAAGCCAGCAGTACCAAAAAAACCAGCAAATTCGACATTATGCTCCAATTATCATTATTATGCACGGGGGGGAGGGGCGGGATTGGGAAGGATGTCTTTTACGCTATTTGTCAGTGTGATTTCGAAGAGATGATTTGTAAGAGCCCTGCTGGATCAGAACAGTGGTCCATCTAGTCCAGCATCCTGTTTTCACATGGTAGACAACCAGCCGCCCTGGAGCGCCAAGAAACTGGGCACACAGGACAAGGCCTTCCCCTGATGTTGTCTGCTAGCACTGGTATTCAGAGGCTTACTGCCTCTGGATGGGGAAGTTCCCTTTATTCACCATGCCTAGTATCCACTAGTGAACCTTTCCTCCATGAATCTGCCTAATCCCCTTTTAAAGCCATCAACGCTCTTGGCAATCACTAACTTCACTGGCAATGAATTCCATTCCGCCCATGCCATCTTGACTTTAGGGCCTATGCATGTGAGTGTATGACCATTAATGGTGAATTCTGCCAGGTCTGGATATGGAGGGCTAGATACAGAACAACTCCACGGGAGGCTGGTATAGTCCTCCCCACCATCATTATGCCACTTCACCATCCCATCGCCCTTTGCTTTCCTGTGCGTACTGCATATGGCTGGGCTCTGTTCTAAGCTTTGTACCTTGAAGTATGCAGCAACTTGCTTCTCTTTAGGGCTGCCAGGCTGAGGGGCGGGGACAGAAGGTTGGGGGGCGGGGACATGGGGAGCATGTGATGGTGATGCCAATGACCTCATCATCTCATTTCCAGCGATTCCTAGAGCTATCCATCGTCACTTTCAGGTTGTACCGGGACAAGAGTCTCCAGCCTTCCCTCTGCATCATTTTTGCAAGTCAAAATAGACCTGGGGGGCACTTTCCCCCAATACACGGTTGCACATACAATATTCAGTGCTCATACAGCTCTGCAATGAGGCATGGGGCAGGGTCCTCAGATGGATCTCAAGCCCTTATAAAGGTTCCACTTTTTTCCTGGTCTGTGGAAGGACCTGCTGCTAGTGTGCCTGCACAAAGAGTCAAGGCACTGTGCCTCCAGCCTCTCTTTGCACACACAGGGAGAAGAAGGTGAGGGCACGCAGAAGTAGAAAGAGATTCTTCATGACACCAACCTTCAGTGGGTGCTTTAGTACCGTATACCTTCAGGCAGTTTGTGTATCCTGCTGCTGTTCCCCTTGGTCTGCTTTCCACACTTCTGGCCTTGATAGTAGAGAGGCCATCATAATTCTGGCTCTTCCTCGTCCTGTCATGTGACCCTCAGGTCACATGCTGAGCTTTGGGTTGCCAGTCCCCAGGTTGGAGCGGGAGAGCCCCCAGTTTCATGGGCTCCAGCTCGCCGCTGGCCAGCTGGCTGGTGGGGGAAGCCCCATCTCCCCAACAGCCACGGCTGGGTGCAACATCCCTGGTGTGATGATGTCACATGAAAGTGATGTCATCACAGCGGAGACATTGTGTGGTGACTATCTGGTGTTTGGGGAAAACTCTGTGGTTAGAGTTTTGCCCGAAATACCAGAGCATCGCCACGCAATGTCCCCACTGTGATGACGTCACTTCTGTGTGATGTCATCATGCTGGGAACATTGTGTGTGGTGACGTTGCCAAGCCCCCCACTCCCAGGAAGCTCCCTCCCACCCCCCGACAGCAAAAGAAAAGGACCTGGCAACCCAAGCTGAGCTACGTGGACCAAGGGTCCAACTTTCCCTGAGGAAGGCAAGCTGGCAGACAGAACAGGCTTGCTAGCCAAGCCCTGGCACGCGGTGGGAGAATGTGGGGGGCAAGGACCTTCCTGATCAGCATCACACTGATGCCACAATGTCACTTTCTGCACAAACCAGATGTGATATCATCATGTCGGCATGACACTCAAGGAATCACCAAAAACTCTATGGTTGAACCAGTTTTTGCTGGAAATGACGTCTCAGCATTGCCATGACACTGAGTCACTCCCCCATTGCCCTGTTGAGTGGGAACAGGGAATGGGGGTCTCCTGCTATATCCACTGTAAAAGAGGGATGGATGGAGGGAGGGAGGGAGGGAGGGAGGGATGGATGGTGGATGGATGGATGGATCACTAAACAGCCAACAGCTGTATTAATGATAACGGATGCAATTATAATAATATCCCTACACAATCTACATTTAAACTAGCAGGAACTTTGAATGAGTAGATTGCACCCAGTATTAACCATCCTTAATGCATCACAGGCAAGTACCCCTCCCCCCTTATTCAGCTGGGGTCTGTCTTTGCCATTGGAAGGAAGTGGAGTGCTCCATCTGTGCAGGCCGAGAAATCACCACATGCATCATTGGGGCTGTTATGTATAAATAAGTGAACACCGCTATTGAGAAGAGCAAATATTTTTGCATTTTTGTCTTGGGCCTGATTTCCTTGTTCTACCGGAGCAGCTAAGTCTCGTCTGGCTGTTTGTGAATGCTCTTCATTGTCCACTGTATCTGTGTTCTCTGATACTTGTTTACAGTATAAATCTATCTCAGTAAGTCGGTCAAACCCACTCGACAGGTGATCAGGAATACTGTTTGGGGAGGGCAGTGAAGACTCCCCCCCCCCCCACTACACTATATAAAGAAAAGTCCTGTTGGATTAGAAAAGTGGTTCATTAGTCCAACATCTTGTCTCACACAATGGCCAACTAGTGACTCTGGAAAACCAACAACAGAGCAGAGAGGCTGAAACCTTCCCCTGACGTGTTAGGGTTCCCAGTTTGGAGTTGGAAAATTCCTGGAGATTGTGGGGGCACAGCCTAATCTGAGGAGGGGAGGGACCTTAGAAGGGTATAATCACATAGATTCTGCCTTCCAAAGCAGCCGTTTTCTCCAGGGGAACTGATCTCCATAGCCTTGAGAGAAGCTGTAATTTCCAGAGATCTCCAGCCACCTCCTAGCCAACGTTCCCTCTAAGCTGTGGAGTCTTGTGAGCAAAAATTCTACTTTGTGAGCTACTGGCATTAAAGTTGTGAGCGAGCGATTTGGCTGCTGCATAAATTAGTTTGCTCTGGAGCCATCCTTCCTGAGCTGTGACAAAAAATGCGTAAGCCGGAGGCTAAAAAACTGTGAGCTAGCTCACACTAACTCAGTTTAGAGGGAACAATGCTCCTGGCATAAGTATTTAGAGATTTACTGGCTCTGAATGTGGATGCTCCCTTTAGTCATCATAGCTAGTAACCACTGATAGACCTTTTGTTCATGACCTATCTTTCATGTATCTGTGCAAACACTGTGTTTCAGAACACTGTGATTAGTCCTCAGCAGCTCAGCATGCCTGGACATTGGGAGGTGGCGAGGCGCTACATCACTCTAAGAGTGTATAAGTGTTATCTTCTTGAATGGGATGCCTCTCTTTGTCTTAACTTGGGGGATGCTCTCAGACCCCTTTTCTCTGTGTGTGTGCTTTGTTCTTCCCACCCTGCACATGGCCTTCCATAGAGATTCATCTCTCTGCAGTCTCTCCTGCGCCCTCACACTCCCACACCCATGATGCCGGATAGGCTGGCCATTTGTGATAAGGAAAGTACTCTTTAGATTAGCCTTCTCTTTCTTCTTTTGACTGCAACCTGAATGTGAACTGGATCTACTTGAATAAATGTAAGTTTACCAGGGTTTTTTGCAATATACTTCTTGGGAGATTTATTGACTGCACTCAGTATCACGCTTCTGTGACTGGGCAAACTCTGCTATATTAGCCAAATATTCCAATACATCTCTGGCCAACTCATTAATTCTACAAATTGAGTACACAAACCTATATGATTGGTATACATGTAAAACATATAAATCTTTTGATTATAAAAGGGAGGGGAATTGGAATAGGGAGGGAATGCTTTCTGACACACTTCTGGTGATGTCAGGGGACGTGGCATATGCTAATGAGGTATGCTAATGAGTTATGCTAATGAGCTCCTGCACCACTTTTTCTACGAAAGGACCCCTGCCCATGCTACCTTGAAGTTTGCGGGTGAGCTTAGGACAAACATTCCCCCTCAGCAGAAGAGAACCTACCTCACAGAGTTGTTGTGAGGATAATGCAAGGAAGGGAGAGCCATGTATACCACCTGCTCTTAGGAAGGGCAGGGTTTTAAAATGGACTAGGACATGAGTTCCCAACCTTTTTGAGTGTGTGGGCACCTTTACTATTCTGACACAGTGTGGTGAGCACGGTCATAAAATGGCTGCCACAAAACGGCTGCTACAGGAGGCGGAGCCAGCCACAAAATGGCCACTACAGTTTACCTTCATTGACGCAGAGACACAGTGACACAGCAGAAGAGAACCTACCTCACAGAGGTAGCATACCTCATTAGCATATGCCACGTCCCCTGACATCACCAGAAGTGTGTCAGAAAGGGAATGTCAGTTTGGCGTCATCATGTTGGCAGCATCCCCATGGGACACTGCTGTTTGGGGGTGGGGCTTCCCCCGCTGGCCAGTGGCAGATTGGAGGCCCTGAAATCAGGAGGGGGATGGTAACCCTGTTGGGGGGATGGTAACCCTATTGTGGCACTGTTTGAATTCTGACATGACATAATGGGTGCAGCCACAAAATGCCTGCTGTAGGAGGCAGACCAAGCCACAAAATGGCTGCTACAGCTTACCTTCAGTCACACAGTGCAGATCCTGTGTGCTGAAGTGGCAATTGCTGTGAAAGCACCATTTTTAAAAAAAATCTGCCAATCAAATCTCCAATGGCCAATCAGAAGCCTTTGATGGGAAAAGCCCCACCTGACCCTGCCCACTTTCTAAAAGCAGTTGGTGGGTGCTATGGCACCCACGGGCACCATGTTGGGGGCCCTGGCCTAACTACTACACACATTGCTCTCTTGTGGAGACCTACTCAGTTCACATTATTGTTCCCCATAACAAAGAGGCAGTAACTGAAACGCATTCTAGTATGCATTGGGCCCACTTCTCCTGTTGCTGAAAGTTTTGTCCTTCTGCACATGGAAATTGCTGCATCTGTGGAGAAACCATTCCTTCCAAACCAGAACTGACAGCCTCATAAAAACTGTAGTGTTGAAAGCACCAGCAGCAAACGAAATCCGTGCAGGAGGGGAAAAAATCCATACACTCTTCTCTTCAAGGGATGACATGAATAATACCTTTCAGTGTCTGTTTACTCAATCTGTGTTCCATAAATACATTCCTTTAAAAAAAATGGTTACGTCAACTGGTTATTATAGCAACAGCCATGGTTGTCTTTCTGGGTGATTATTCTCTAATGCTTTTGTTCTGTGGGGTTGTTTTTCTTCCCCCTTTTTGCTGTTCGTCTCATAGGTTATGTTTCCCAACAGAAGGAAAGTCAGCTTGCTGCACCCAGTAAATGGCAGAATCTTTAAACAATACAGGTTTTGAATCTCCCAATAAACCATCATCAGAAGGTAAGTCACAAAGGAAAGGCCAGCCAGGGGTCATGGTTGACAATCTAGGGTTGCCAGCTGTGGATTGGGAAATACCTGGATATTCTGGGATTTGAGCTTGAGGTAAGGGTGGACTGAAAGTTAAATATGAGCAGCCAGTGTCATGCGACGACAAAAAAGGCTAATGCAAACTTGGGGTGTATCAACAGAGGCATAACATCCAAATCACAAGATGTCATAGTCCCACTGTACACTGCATAGGTCAGGTTGCATCTGGAGTATTGAGTGCAGTTCTAGAGGACTTACTTCAAAAAGGATGTGGACAGAATGGAGCGCGCGCAGAGGAGAGGAACAATGATCGGGGTGGGGGGTGGAGACCAAGCCGTAGGAGGAAAGGTTGAGGGACTTGGGAATGTTCAGTCTGGAGAAGAGGAGGTGGTGGTGGGAGAACAAGATTGCTCTCTTTATTAAGTATTTGAAGGGCTGCCACTTAGAGGAGGGCAGGGAGCTGTTCCTGTTGGCAGCAGAGGGGAGGACTCGCAGGAATGGGTTTAAATTGGCATCACAGAGTTGGAAGGGACCATGCAGGCCATCTAGTCCAACCCTCTGCTCAATGCAGGATCAGCCTAGCTCTAGAGCATCCCTGACAAGTGTTTGTTCAGACACTGCTTAAAGACTGCCAGTGAGGGGGAGTTCATCACCTCTTGAGGCAGCTGATTCCACTGTTGCACAACGCTTACTGTAAAAATGGTTTTCCTAATATCCAGCTGGTACCTTCCCACCCAAAATTTAAACTTAACTTTCAGTCTATACGTACTCCAAGATCTTGTTCACACACACTGCTACTCAAAAGTATATCCCCCATCCAATATGCATGTTCCTCATTTTTGTTACCCAGATGTAACTTGGCACTTATCCTTGTTAAATTGCATCTTGTTCAAATCCACCCACTTTTCCAGTGTATTCAGATCTCGTTGAATTCTCTTATCTTCTGGTGTGTTTGCTGCTCCTCCCAATTTAGTGTCATCTGCAAATTTAGTGAGTAGCCCCTCCACACCCTCATCCGGATCATTTATAAAAATATTGAAAATTACTGGGCCCAGAACCGAGCCCTGTGGCACCCCACTGGACACCTCCCTCCATTCAGATGAAATGCCATTGACAACTACTCTCTGAGTGCGGTTCTCCAACCAGTTCCCTATCCACCTAACTATCCTAGAGTCCAGTCCACAGTCCTCTAGTTTACCCATCAGAACATCAAGGGGAACCCTGTCAAAAGCTTTACTGAAATCCAGGTAAACAACATCAGCAGCATTCCCTTCATCCAGTAAACTCATCACTCGATCAAAGAAGAAAATGAGGTTGGTCTGGTAGGACCTTTTGGGGACAAATCTGTGCTGACTTCCCCAGAAGTTGTTTTTAAGATGCGTGCAGACTGATCCCTTTAAAGTCTACTCCAGTATCTTCCCTGGGACAGAAGTCAGACTGACTGGCCTGTAGTTTCCTAGGTCATCCCTCCTTCCATTTTTGAAAACTGGGATAACATCTGCCCTCCTCCAGTCTTGTGGCACTTCTTCTGTCCTCCAAGAGGTCTGGAAGATGATGGATAAAGGCTGTGCAAGCTCTCTAGAAAGTTCTTCGAGCACTCTTGGGTGCATACCATCTGGCCCTGGGGATTTGTACTCCGAACAATCCCTCCTGCAGGTTTTCAGTGACATAATCTAAAGGTTTAATTATTTGCCCCACTCTAAGAAGGGCTTGGCATGGTGAACCTCCACACAGAACTGGATTCCTACGTGAGGAATCGGATTTCTACATGAGAGCCAGCACGGTGTAGTGGGTAAGAGCGGCAGACTCTAATCTAAAGAACTGGGTTGATTCCTCATTTCTCCATATGAAGCCTGCTGGGTGACCTTGGGCCACTCACAGTCCTCTCTGAACTCTCTCAGCCCCACCTACCTCACAAGGTGCCTCTTGCGGGGAGAGGAAGGGAAGGTGATTGTAAGCTGCTTTGAGACTCCTTAGGGTAGAGAAAAGTGGGGTATAAAAACCAGCTCTTCTTCTTCTCTCTAGTCTAACTTCGAAGGAGAGTTTCAAAACAGTTTGTTTTTGTAAAGAAACACAAAAATATTAGGCAGTGCTTCAGGAGGAAGGAGGTAATATTAGTTCCGCAAGCAGGCCATACTCGTCTCAGGTCATAATCAACACCCTGAAATTAAAACAAAAACCTCCTTCTCGCTAGAGGTTTAGCAACAATTGCTAAATCAGGCAAAAACAAGTTTTAACCATCACTACATGGGTGTGCTTCAAGGTACATTCCCAAGGAGAGCTTTAGACAAGAGGAGCCACATTTTCCCCGTTCGTGCCCATTGTCCCTTCAGTGACCAAGGCCATAGGTTACCCACCTTCAGGTGGAGCCTGGAATTGTCCTGGAGTCATAATGGATCTCTAAGGCTACAAAGACCTGTTCCCCTCAAGGAAACAGCAGCTTAAGGGATGGACTCTACGAAATCACAGTGTTCCCTCCGCTCCCCAGTCCCCATCTTCCCCAGACACAGCCCCCAAATCTCCAAGAATTTCCCAAACTGGATTTGGCAACCTCACCAAGCCAGGGCAAGCATAGGGAAGAGCCATTTCTCATATGCCTGTAGCATACCGAATTCACTTCAAGGTGCTGGTTCTTACCTATAAAGCCTCATAGGTCAGGGGCCAGCATACCCAATGGACCGCCTTTCCCCACATGTTCCCCGGAGAGTACTGCGCTCAGGAACACATCTCCTGGATTTCCCTGGCCCTAAAGATGCCAGATTAGCTTTGACTAGGGCTAGAGCTTTTTCTGTGGCAGCTCCACCCTGGTGGAATGGGCTCCCCGAGGATGTCAAAGCCCTGCAGAACTTATTAGAGTTCCGTAGGGCCTGCAAGATGGATATAAATCTTTTGGGTAGTGGTCAGTTTGGTGTAGTGAGAGCCAGTTTGGTGTAGTGGTTAAGTGTGCAGACTCTAATCTGGGAGAACTGGGTTTGATTCCCCACTCCTCCACTTGCACCTGCTGCATGACCTTGGGCAAGCCCTAGTTCTATCACAGCTGTTTTCTCAATGACAGTACTGAAAAGAGCTCTCTCAGCCCCACCTGCCTCACAGGGTGTCTGTTGTGGGGAAGGGAAGGGAGTTTGTAAACCGCTCTGAGACTCCAAGTGAAGGGTGGGGTATAAATCCAATCCTCCTCCTCCTCCTCCTCCTCTCAGTCGTCTCCTCTCTAGGCTAAACATACCCAACTCCTTCAACCTTTCCTCATAGGACTTGGTCTCCAGACTCCTCCAGACATAGCCATGTATGCAGGAAGCATCCAAGTAAAAGCAGGGGGGTGAATGTTAATTTTTACCAAGAGATTACTGGGGAAGGAAGCCACATAAGCTGCATACCCTGTACGGGGGTTTATCGATTATATATACTGGTGAGGGAACAGGGAGGTCTTGGGCTCCTTGCCCATCTGGACCGCACAGGTCACAGGGCTGGAAATAGCACATCCAATTCCCTTTAAAAAGAGCTCTTTGGACATGCCATTATTAGAGAAATGTTCCTCATGTACAAGCATACCAATAATTCACATTTTGCCAAATCACGAATCTGCTTCAATATCAAAGCAAGCACTGATTTCCCAGCTGACTTGGGGGAACACAAATCAAAAGAAGTGCCTTACTTTGGACAGACTGTTTGCAGCCACAGAGTTTCAAAGCCAGGAAGGGGGGAGGGGGATATAGGAAACCAGTAGTTAGGTGATGGGAATACCATGGAGGACAGTGTCTCACACTAATAAAGGAGACCATAAAACTGAATTACAGTTCAGGAGAGTAAGAGAGTTATACAAGGAGACACCTCAGTTATAAAGTTTAACAGCACCGTCTGGCAAAGCTAGAAAATGGCCGCAGTCTCCATTTGAAAATGATTTCAGGGGCCTTGATACCAAATGAGTAATAGTTAAATAATACCAAGTACAACTTAATAATAGCATCCATAACACTGCCTTTAGAGGCAAGGAGCTCAAGATTATCCTATTGTATTCCTTTTACCTCAATAGCCTTACATTCCTTTCTATCTCTTAAAAAAGAGATATTTTTGTCAGCATAGATACAGCATATTCATCCCACCCTTCCTTCAAGGTATTTAGGGCAACTGACATGTCAAAATGTACCTACAGTATTTTGTAGCGCTGTGTGTATCCTTGCTCCCCAAAATGTTTTGCTACCGTTGTATGTGTCTTAAGTGCTGTCAAGTCACTTCCAGCTTACGGCAATCCTATGACCTAATGGTCTCCAAAACATCCTTGCTCAAGTCTTGCAAACTGAGGGTTGTGTGGTCTCCTTGACTGAGTCAATCCACCTCAAGTTGGGTCTTCTCTCTTTTTCTGCTGCCTTCAGCTTTCCCTAGCATCATTGTCTTTTCCAGTTGTCTTCTCAGAATGTGACCAAAGCAGGACAGCCTCAGTTGAATTATTTGGAGTCATGTTTGTGAGCCTTGTGGAAGCACAGAACAGAAGATAAGTTGGCTGACAACCTCTGTCGCTTCCAGTTTTCAACAAGGCCAAATCACAGCAAGGACACTTGATGGTTAGAATACATGGAGTTCACCTGTTGAATGAATGAATTTGATTGTATCAGCGGTTTATAAGGGACACTTAAAGACGGTTGGATTTTTGGTACATAGAAATTGAGATATTAATTGCATTGCATAAATTTAACTATGTATATAAATTGCAATTTCATCTTTCTTCATGGTGTGCTTACTTAGTTTGACAACCTTCAGGTGGCGGCTGGAGATCTCCTGGGCTTATAATTGCTCTCCAGGCGACAGAGACCAGTTCACCTGGAGAAAATGGCCACTTTGGAAGATGTACTCTGTTCCATTACACCCCACTGAAGTCCCTCCCCTTCTTAAAACCCACCTTCCTCAGGGAGGCCAGGGACAAAACTGAGTCCAGCAGCACCCCCAAGACGCAAACCCTTTCTTATCAAGGAATGTATGTTCTCTCCCTCAAGATAGGTCTCATCTCTTCTAAGCAATCCACAGAGTCCCCCACTACCAGTATTTCCATTTTCTCATGACGTACAATATTTACTCAAATGCAAGACCAAGTTTTTCAGAGGTATCCTGTCAAAAGGAGGTGGTGTCTTACATTCACATACAATAGCACTGATGATTTTATGACTTTATAATTTATTTGTACTGTACTGCTTTATAATGTACTAATGTTTTATATGGTTTTATCGGCAACCGGTGCCAGTGTTATAAGCCACCCTGAGCCTGTTCGCGGAGAGGGTAGGGTATAAATGGAATTAATCAGGGCTATTATTGGGCAGGAACGCACAGGAACAGAGTTCTGGCTGGCTTCCGAGTTGGCCACGCCTACAGCCTCCCGACTCTTGGGTTCCCCAGGTGCCTCACAAGCCGCAGGGTGCCTGGAGAAGCCAATCCGATCTAGGGAGGGAAGGCAGTTTAAACTGCCTCCCCTCCTGGGGAAGCCGATCCAGAACCTGCCTTCCTTCCCTCGGGTTCCCCATACAGGGCACCTGGGGGAGCTGATCCTGGGAGGGAGCTGTGCTGTCAGGGGTATGGCCTAATATGTGAATGAGTTTCTGCTGTTGGGTGTGACCTATTATGCTAAAGAGTTCCTGCTGGGCTTTTTCTACAAAAAAAGCCCTGGAATTAATAAAATAAATAAAAAGTTACAGTTACATCAAGTAATAGTGTGTTGTCTGTGTATAAGATTTTTAGAGAGGTCATATTACATTCAGAGTTGTCTGAGGGACTTGGGAATGGAGAAGAGGAGGCTGAGGGGGGACATGATTGTTGGAGAAAAATAGTCAAAATACTTAAATATTCAGAGGTTTCAATGGCTCTTTGCTTCACTGGAGAGGAGACATTTCTTTCTGCTTAAAAACTTTTATTTCTAAGGATAAGGGTTCACAGGACACCCACAAAATAACAAAATATCTAGGAGCTACAGTTTGCATCCTACTCTTTACAAAGCATGGTCAGGCAATAATGGAGAATCCTCCTTCTTCTTGACCCCTAGAAGGAAATTACCTGATTACATTAACCAATCAGTGTTTACAAACAGACCAGTTTCCCCGGGCTTTCTTCTTATTGGCTCTGTGCCAGGTTTCCCTTCCAGGTCAACCTAAACAATAGTGCCAAAAGTAAACAGATTAACCCTATAATGACTGGAATTTGGACCTTATAGGCCTATACATTTCCAACAATGGTTACTCTCCTGAAGTATTTGAAGGACTGTCACTTAGAGGAGGGCAGGGAGCTATTCCTGTTGGCAGCAGAGGAGAGGACTTGCAATCATGGGTTTAAATTAAGGGCGGAAAGGTACCAGCTAGACATTAGGAAAAACTGTTTGACAGTAAGAGTTGTTCAATGGTGAAATCAGCCACCTAGGGAGGTGGCAGTCTTAGAGCAGTGGCTGGACAAACACCTGTCCGGGATACTCTAGGCTGACCCTGCATTGAGCAGGGGGTTGGACTAGATGGCCTGTATGGCCCTTCCAGCTCTGTGGTTCTGTGATTCTTCCTTTTGAGTAAATACAGTAGCATCCTCCTCATCTCTAGACAACGCAAGGAATAGGTGGTCAGAGTGCAAATCCAATCCACCCAATCAGCTAAAGAAAAAAAATCACAAGGATTAATCCATCACTGGCTTTTCCTCAGCGGTGACAATCTATGTATTTGTCACTGTAGAGAAACAATGGGCCTGAACTCTTGCTCCCTGGTGGCACTCAGAAAAGAGGATTATCTGGCAGCCTTCTCCACTCTCACGAGGCCTTTAATTGGCAGTAATTAGCACGAGCCTGCTTTCGGAGAGCAAAGCACTTGTATTAAATCAGATTTATTTCTTTATTATTTCATACTTTTACCCCGCCCTCCTTGCGAACGGGCTCATAGATATGGTGATAATAATGATAGACTTAACAGGAAGAAAGGTTGAGGAAAGAGGCTGTTTTAAGGTCTGGATTCTAACGCTTTCCAGCTCATCCAAAAATAGAAGAGGAAGAAAGGCTGGTCTCCTGCCACCCACCCTGAAAGCTGGTTATTCCCAGGGCTTAATTTCAAGAGAAGTTTTAGCTGTAGCCTGCTTGAGCGTTGTGGAAGCTGGGAGTCCTGCCCCATTCACCAAGATCAGGATGCGCTGATGGTAGAAAGGAACATCTCAGAACGTGAAGGTGACCTGCCATGAGAAGATCCCCATCACCACCTTAGGATAAATTATCAGCCTTGTGTCTCCAGCCATCTTTGCTGAGTGGAACTTTCCCACTTTTTCTGTTGCTGCCAATAGATAGGGTTGCCAGTTCCAGGATGGAAAATTCCAGGAGATTTAGGTGTGGCGCCCGGGGAGGGTGGATTTGGGGAGGGGAGAGGCTTCAGTGGGGTATAATGCCACAAAGTCCACCTTGCAAAGCAGCCACTTTCTCCAAGGGAACTGAACTCTGTTGTCTGGAGATCAGTTTGTCTATCTCGAAATCTTTATTTGTTACGGCACCAAGCCAACAAATCAGTAACATCATACATAATTGATACAAACAATTTGTTAAAATGTGAATATAATAAAATCCATGGTCTAAAAGATTTAAGAGGTTAAATAATCTTTTCTTTGCAGATAACAGTAACAAGCTGCACAGAATTTAGCTACAAGTTTGGTAATGGGCTGATTATCATAATAAGTGATTTGGTGGAGCCAGTTTGGTGTAGCGGTTAAGCACGCGGACTCTAATCTGGGAGAACCAGGTTTGATTCCCCACTCCTCCACTTCCACCGGCTGGATGACCTTGGGCAAGCCATAATTCTGGCACAGCTGTTCTTGAAAAAGAGCAGTTTCTGTCAGAGCTCTCTCAGCCCCACCTACCTCACAGGGTGTCTGTTGTGGGGAGGGGAAGGGAAAGGAGTTTGTAAGCCGCTCTGACACTCCTTTGGGTAGGGAAGCGCAGGGTATAAATCCAGTCTTCTTCTAACTGACATAGTCAGAGTCCATCAAGCCAGGCATTTCCTTTACCAAAGGTAAGATATATTTGGTATAGTGGTATTTCTGAGGCTTGGATTAGTAGCGGTCCCCTCTCTGCCAGCTCTCTCTCTCTCTCTCTCTCTCTCTCTCTCTCCTTTCTTTCTTGCCTTCTGACATACTTCCGGTGATGTCAGGTGGTGTAGCATATGCAAATAAGTTATGCTAATAAGTTATGCTAATGAGCTCCCGCACCTCTTTTTCTACAAAATGACCCCTGGTTAGGAGTGAGTTTAATTTGGCTGCCTTTTTTTGCTAGTCAGAAGTTCCGTAGAATTAGAAATTGTGCCAGCTAGCAGTAGGTCAGCCATCCTGACCCTGTGAATCCCTGTGAAACGACCCCTGCTTCTAATTGGGGTAAAAGTTAACAGACCGGCATGACCCGCTTTGTGCTGGCTAGGTGGGATATAAATCTAAATAAATAAATAAATCCCATCCTTAAATCCCTGTATGGACTTGCTGTCTACTGCAAGCTCCAGCCCAGACCTCTTATCCTTAACTTCAAAGCCCTCAATCGTTTTGCTCCCCCTTTTCTCTCCGCTCTTCTGCCCGGATACAACTCTGCACCTCACCTTTGCTCCTCCAGTTCTACCAGTTTCAGCCATCCCACGGTCTCTTCTTCCTTACAACGCCTCCTCCCTTTCTCTTTTGCTCACCCTTATTCTTCAAAGGGCCTCCCCTTGACACTTGCATGATACAGTCTGTCTCACTTCCTCCAAGACCTTCCTAAAAACCCACCTGTTCCATGAAGCCGTTAGCACATACACAACTTCCTTATTGAAACTAAGCGCATGTGAGTGGAATTAACACACATTCGTCTCCTTTTTATTCCCCTTCTGTAGTTCCTTTCCCCTCCCTCTGTTCTTTCCCTTATGTCAAATTTTAGGTCAAGGCAGGGAACTGTTTCTTGGTACTTTATAATGGTGTTAATAGAGATAAATATAACTATGGCGTAAGAGGCTGAGATTTAACAGACACCGTTTATTTCATCGTCAGAAATTGCACCACCATGCGAGGAGCAAAGGTATGCTTCTGAAGGCCTACTTTATAGGGCTGCCAAGTCAGCCCGGGGGGCGGGGGATCCCCCGCTAAAGGGGTTCCTGATCCGCCGGCCAGCATTCGGCCGGCGGGGGGAACCCCACCCCCGAAGTCGTCCAGCCCGGACGACGTAATGACGTCACCAGAAACGACGTTAGCACATTGGGGGCGTTGCCAGGGCGACGCTCTGGCAATCACCCCAAAACTCTATGATAACTCTATGGGAATATGGACATTTCTTTCCCTTAACAGGGATAAACTGAAGCATCTTTGTTTCAGCTATTCCACAGAGATATATTCGGGGGGGGGGGGGGGGATGGGGGACATTCAGTTTCCTGAGGCATTTCTCCCTGCCACAGTACATCTCCCATAATGCATAACTGTAGAAAGTTGTAAGAAACAAGAAAGTTCTTAGTAACTTTGACGCAGAGCTCCAGAAAGTATTAGAGTTAGCGAGAAAGGGATGGCCATTGGGCATGAGAGAGAGAGAGAGAGAGAGAGAGAGAGAGAGAGAGAAAGAAAGAAGAAAGAAAGAAAGAAAGAAAGAAAGAAAGAAAGAAAGAAAGAAAGAAAGAAAGAAAGAAACTGTCCCCCTTCCCCAGCAGGAATTTTACTTGGCTTCGCTAAAAATGTAACATGTTGAGCCAAATCTGTGTTTTCCTAAAGGCTTTTCAGTCACAACGATCTTCTGTGAGAAATTTGATAACTTGCTAAGCCAAATACATATTTCCTACAGGATTTTCTGTCACAGCTATTTCTGTGAGAAATTTGATAGCTCATCTAAAATGTTCCATACTGTCTGCAAGGCAAGTGAAGTTGGAATATCCATACAGGCACATCTTTTCTCTGGTGAATGTCTTTGTGGTGGATGGCAATTGTGCTGTTCAAAGCGGGGGGGTGGGGGGTGGGGGGGCTGTGAAGAAACATGTGGGGAGGGAAAAGAAATTACATACACAAACACACACAACAGAGAAGGTTCCATAAACTGATGTAGGATTGCCAGGTCCCCCCGGCCACCAGTGGGGGATGGGGAGTAGGGTTTGTTTGTTTGTTTTTTGTACTTCTTCCCCGCCCTCCCTGCGAACAGGCTACCCCGCCCTCCCCGCGAACGAGTTGCCAGAACCAGGTGGGGATACTCCCAGAGATTTGGGGATGGAGCCTGGGGAGGACAGGGACCTCAGTAGGGTATAACACCATAGAGTCCGCCCTCCAAAGCCTCCATTTTCTCCAGGGGAACTGATCTCTGTGGTCTGGAAATGAGGTGCAATTCTGGGGGATCCTCAGGTCCCACCTGGATGGTGGCATCCCCAACTGAAAGGCATGAGCAGAATAATTTCCCCTCTTTTTCTCCTCATAGTCTCAGCATCCCTGGGACATACTCAGTCCTTAGCAGGTAATTTTTATGGTTTTATTATGTTCCTTTGGGATATTTTGCAAAGCCCTATTTTTCTGCATATGTGGGAACTGCCCAGAGTATGTAGAAACTCCTGCCTTGTTTACAGGTGGCATGTTTTTGATTCTTTCTTGATTGACACGGGGAAGCTACTTTATAATGAGATATAAACTCTTTCCTGCTGTTAAGTGATGAGAGGCGGGACAAATTAACAGACTGTGGTTTTTGAATTCACACCACAACAAACCACAGTTAGTATAAAACTGTGGCTAACAAACCAGCTACAAAGCTCAATTTGAAATCCTGGTTTGGAAACAACGGACAAACTCTAGTTAGTTGTACTGCCTGCATCGATCAACACGCTTGGCAGCTCTAGTTCTGTTAGCATGCGCTGGCTATGTGTTAGCAAATGGGGGACGCTACTTTTAGAATGAAATCCACACAGTATTTGTTACTTTAAAAAAATAAATGTATGTTTTTAATAGGAAAGGCAACCTAGGCTTTCTAGGTATCTACGCCTAAGGGTGAGTTCAGACCGCTCTTTTTAGCTGCACCAGGCACAAGTGCCTGGTGGATTTAAAGTGTGCGTCCAGACCGCAACATCTGGGAATCATGCCACTTTCATTAGTAGCCCATTGGGGATCCGTACTTAAAAGATAGTGGTTAAAGTCCTGTCTAAAGCTGACCGATGGCTAATGCTGGACTTTCCACTGTCAGGTTGTTCCACCAGCATGCAATTAGCCTGTAGGGATGGTCTTCAGACCATCCCAAACAGCCGCCATTTAAAAAAATTCTTAGCGATGCGCACATAACCACTTAAACATGTGACCTCTGCAGTTGGTGAGGCACATATGCACATAAGCAGATATGCACATAAGCACATATGCAGTCAGCCCACCCAACAGCCGCCATTTAAAAAAACTCTTAGTGACGCATACTTAACCGCTTAAATATGGGACATCCACAGACCGTGAGGCACATAAGCACATAAGCAGATATGCACATGCACATGCACAAACAGGATTTTTTTAAAAGAAAAAAGCTGACTGCTTGGCTTCTTAAGGTGGATGCTGTCTAGACAATCCACCGCGGAGTCACGTGCAGTAAAGTGATTCATGGGGGAGCTGTCTGGTCGTGCCATGCTGGATTTAAAAGATCTAGATCAAATTACAGCCGGGCCAATGGCGGGATTAGCTGCCCGTCTAAACGCACCCTAAGATAGAGATTCTGAGAGCACATGTTGCACTCATGGAGTCATGTATATGGGGAAGGGAGGGGCCTCAGTGAGGTATAATGCTATGGAATCCGCCTTCCAAAGTAGCCATTTTCTCCAGGGGAACTGATCTCTGTAGCCTGGCAATCGGTTGTAATTTTGTGAGCCATTCAGGCCCCACCTGCAGCTTGGCAATCCTAGCAGAGGAGGAGAAAAGCAAACTAACTGCGGTTTATGCACAAAGCACTAAACAAAATCTGCTCTTCAAGCCATGGGTTAAACAAACCATGGTGTCATGATGTCTCCTTCTGAATCCCAGTGCTGCAAAACTGCTGTAAAGCTGCCAGAAAGCAGACAGCGGAAAAATTCAGGGACAATAACGCTGCTTTTAGGTTGTCTTTTATGAGCTATCCCAAAGTAACCATACTCTTAAAATGACTAGGGATTTTTTCCTCTTTGGAATCTAATCTGAAATACTTCCAAGAATGGATTTTTATATTTTGCTAAGAATCTTCCCTGTCATCTTCTTTGCTAAAAGGTACGGTTGCGTTCCATAGCCAACCAAACGCCTCTGCAAAACTATTAAACGCACAGTAGCCAGACTGGAGGGGGTTCATACTGGATTCAGATTTGCACAGGGCGTCCATGTGACCACCTTCCCCTTCTTGGAACGTGGCCTTAGAGAACAGGGCCTCTCTCCTCTCAGGTTCTTTCGCCATGCCCCTGCATTTTGATTCCGGTTAAGGCTGGTGGGAAATGACAAATCCTTTAGGCACAAACCTTCACCCTAGCTTGAGTTGGTTGAGAAAAGCAGGGGCGGTTTATTGAGGATTAGTAGATCAGAGTTGAGGAATGTAAAGAGGTTTAGACTGGCTAAGAGGACCTCACAGTAAATTGGGGTCAGACTTGCGGCTACAGAATGAAATGCGTAAAAGAAAAGAGAGGACGGAAGAGGGAGACCTCCATGAATGCTGCATGGCCCCTAAAGTACTATTAAGTATCACAAAGATGGGCATAAAATGTTTTTAACACAGTTGTGGCTCTCTGGAACCAGTTGGGTGCTTTTCACAGGGGCCTGGATGGAGACTCATACATGAAGGGACATGATTTGTACTCTTTGTTGACACTCATTATCCTCCAACGTCTTATAGATGAAAGCAGAAATGCTGTTTGGTTCCTATCATCATCGTCATAGTATGGTATTGTATGTAGTATAGCCAGGAGATCCTAAGACTGTCCGGCAGCCAGAAGTTCTAGCTCTTCTAGCATTATGCACCACTCGGTGGAGAGCTAGACTTGTTTTTAAGGCAAGAGACGTTTCAGAGGTGGTATGCCATTGCCTGCCTCTGCCCCTTCCAAATAGTAGCCAAGCCCAATCCTGATCTGACAAGATCAGGCTGGCTTGGGCTATCCAGGTCATCTCCTCTGAAGAGGGGCCATGGCTCAATGGTAGAGCATCTGTTTTGTATGCAGAAGGTTCCTGGTTCAATCCCCAATCTTGCTTAAAAGGATCAGGTAGTAGGTGCAATATCCTGACCTGGATAACCCAGGACAGCCCAGTCTTGTCAGATCTCAGAAGCTATGCAAAATCATCCCCTGGCTAGTATTTGGAAGGGAGACCACTAAGGAAGTCCATGATCATGATGCAGAGGCAGGCAGTAAGCAAACCACCTCTGAACGTCTCTTGCCTTGAAAACCCTACTGGGTTGCCGTAAGGCAGCTGTGACTTGATGGCCCAAAAAAAGAAGTTGGTGACATGAAAGACCTCCACCCGAGACCCTGGACAGTAGCTGACAGCCACAGTAGGCAATACTTGTTCCATGTGGATGTTCTGTTCTTGCCATCTTGCCATCACATCAGCACTGTTTCAGGGGCCAGCCCCTTGCTCCTATGTCTGTCCTGCTTCCATGTCCCCCCGCATTGCCACCATAGTTGCCAGACCTGGTTCGCTACAATCTGTTTGGAAAGATCACCATCAATGCACCCCTTGTGGATGAGATAGTGTGTTGCTTGCAGGGCTTGTTGTTTCAGTTCGTTGGCCCCACAACTGAGATTTCCTCCACGTGCACGCGCTAGAGCTGCAATCCATCACCACTAGCCTGAAATTATGCAGCCCATTTATCACTGCAGGATTCTGCCACCTCATTCTGCCGTATGTGCAGACAAGGCCTAATGGAAGAGGTTGCCAGGTCCCCCCTGGCTGCCAGCTGGGGAATGGGAGGGGTAGGGTTGCCAGATCCAGGTGGGGAGACCCCTGGAGATTTGGGGATGGAGCCTGGGGAGGATAGGTACCTCAGTGGGGCACAATGTCATACAGTTCACCCTCCAAAGCATCTGTTTGCTCCAGGGGAACTGATCTCTGTAATCTGGAGAATGAGCTGGAATTCCGGGGGTCTCCTGGAAGCTGGCAGCCCTACCTAATGGTAAGTAAAGGTAAAGGTTTCCCTTGCTCGAAAACCAGTCGAATACGACTCCAGGGATGCAGTGCTCTTCTCCGTTTCCAAGCCGAAGAGCCAGTGCTGTCCAAAGACTTCTCCGTGGTCATGTGGCCGGCATGACTAGACGCCGAGGCGCACGGAACGCTGTCACCATCCCACCAAAGCGGTACCTATTTATCTACTTGCAGTTTCTTGCTTTCAAACTGCTAGGTTGGCAGGAGCTGGGACCAGATACAGGAGCTCACTCCGTCACGCGGCACTCGGGTCTTGAACTGCCAAACTACTGATCTTCCAGTCTGCAACTCAGCGTCTTAACCACTTGAGCCACTGCAGCCCTAATGGTACCTACCTGTTATAGGAAAGTTGATACTGATAGAATATTATGAGAAATTCCTAATGGTGGTGCTTTTCTTTCCAACGGGGACCCAAAGCAGCCTACAGCATCACTGCCCCTTCCTCCATTTTATCCTCAGCACAGCATCTGTGTGAGGCAAGTTAGAATGAGAGAGAATGACTGGTCCAGGATCATCCATCAAGCTTCGATGGCAGAGTGGAAATCCAAACTTGGATCTCCCAGATCCTAGACCGACACTCTAAAAACTACACTACACTGCCTCTAGGGAAGTGGTTGGCTCTCCATCACTGGAGATCTTTCAAGCAGAGAAATTGTTCTAGTTTTGGGTTTCCTGCAATGAGCAGGTGGTTGTGCTAGATAGCCTATTAGACCTCTTCAGGTGAAGGACTCTTCTGCTTTATACTACACTATGCTTTTAAAAAACAAAACTTTAGGCATGTTTAGCTCACTGGATGGATCTCATTACAGAAGAGGTGCAATGTTCAACAGCATTTGCTACCTGGATTGTTTATGGAAGAGAAGAGGAGAAGCCGTTTTGTGTCCATGTGTGAGTGTTTATTTGGGTATGTACTAGAGCCAGGAATGTAGCTAACATGGGACCATGGGGCCCGGCCCCCTAACGTTTCTTCCAGAGCCCCAACCTGAGCCTTGGCTTCTCCTCCCCCTGAGCTCCACAGTAGCTACATGCCTGTTGGTGAAACAGGCTGCATAGGATCAGGGGTCCAATCTTGCAGACAGATAATTTCTGGCCCTCTGAGCAAAAACTAGGGCCCCCCAGCAAAAAGTTGCTAGCTACGGGACTGACTAGAGCTGAGGTGCACCCACTTGGACACTTCACTTCTACATATTTCCGGGTTGGGAAATACCTGGAGATTTTGGGGGGTGGAGCCTGAGGAGGTGGGGTTTGGGGAGGGGAAGGACTTCAATGGGGTATAGTGCCACAGAGTCCATCTTCCAAAGTGGCCATTTTCTCCAGGGGAACTGATCTCTGTTGCGTGGAGATCAGTTGTAATCCCAGGAGATCTCCAGCCGCCACCTGGAGGCTGCAATCCCTACTTCTAGAGACCCCACCTCAGTCCCAGAAAACAAAATAATAACAATGAGCTCGTAGGGACAGTTACCAGAAAGCAGGGACTCTGCTCAGTAAACAGGGACAGTTGAAGAGTTAGGCCCTTTAAGGGAACAAACAGCTGCTGCTGTGAATTAGCTGTCATTTGTCTAGCACATCTGTAAAAAAACCCACTTCTCTGCTTCATAAGGAAAACATCTTTGGACAATAGTTTTTTCCAGTTTTCACAGATCATTACTGAGCAGGCATTAATAAATGAAGATTAGTCTGGGCTAATGGGATTAGCACATTTTCAAGGAAACACAGCTGCTTTTGTGTTGTAGCTTGTCGGCGTTACCCAGCCCCTCTGGACCAACAACAACACAACAAAACCCAGAAGAAAAAAACAGGACTAGAAGTCAAGGGTCATATACCTTCTTCTGAGAGTGAAAATAAAGATCATTTTAATTTTGTGGCTCTTCACAGTATCCAAAGAACAGTAAAAATGAATTAGCATTAGTCATTCACCGCGAGCATATTTGTTTCTGTGACAAACAATAGGAATGAAGGTTCCATAGCTGTAAGCGGACGGGAGACTCTAGAAGTTCTGAGGGCAAATCCTGATCTTGAGAGTGGCTCCCTGCATACTTCTAGTTAGCCTAGAAAAAGGAGAGGGGGAGAAGCAGCGTGTGTGACATCACGTCAGCAACTGCTTATTTTTATATATTTTACATTTATCCTACCCATCCTTCAAGGAACTCAGGAAAGGCTATATGGACTTCCCCTCCCCCACTTTATCCTGTGAAGCAGGGTTAGTGTGAGAGAAAACGACAGGCCCAGGTCATCCAGTGGGGTTCATGGCAAATAGTGATTGAATCTAGGTTAGCGTTGCCAAGCCTAACCCATGTCACCCACCACCATGGAGGGAAAAAATTAAAAGTTGGTCCATGTGCCATGACATCACTTCAGGGTAGGGTTCCCAGACCCCTGGTCCAGGCGGGAGAATCCCCCAATTTTTAGGGCTTCTGCCCACCACCACCCAGCTGGCCAGTGGGGGAAACCCCACCCCAAACAGCAACGTCGCTTTTAAGTATTGAGGCGGAGGCGATGAATCCAGGAAGCAGGCTTTTATTCATAACATCGTTCAGCTCTAAAGACAACTCTAAGAGAGCAGCACTCTAATTTATACTGTTCCAACAAATAACTTTCAACAATGTAACTATACACAAGCGATGGTGTTCGACCCAAGCAGGGCTCAGCGATTGGATACTTAGATTGGCTTAAGGACCAATGGGAGTCTTCATTAGTCAGCGAATGAGAATTGGAGCATTAGGATACCAGAGCCCTTTCATAGGTAAACCATAATTGTAATGCAGCATAATCAAGAACACAAACACAACAGTCGCGCAGCAACATTATTGTGTTGGTGACATTGCACAGTGACACTCTGCTTTTAGGGCAAAACTCTATGGTTTGAGCCCAATTTTAACCATAATGTTTGCCCAAAAAGAAGAGTGTCGCCGTGCAACATTGCTGACGCGATGACATCACTTCTGTGCGATGTCATCACATCGGGGATTTTGCCACTGACCCTCAGACCACCCCCAAATCCCCCCACCAGCACGACAATCGCGCCTGGCAACTCTACTTCAGGGTAAACTCAGAAGAACAGGTAGCTCTAGAACAAAGTTTGAGTCCAGTTGCACCTTTAAGACCAACTAGTAGCTCTAGGAATTGCTGGAAACTCTGTGGTTTTCCCCAGAAGTGACATCATGCTGTATGCAGTAATGTGTGCCCCATATCCCTGCCTCCTCAGCTCCTGCTAATTGCTAGGCACAGCTGGCAGCCTTCACCTAGGTCATTTTAGGATTAGCCCAGTCACAACACTAGTTCACTACAGACTACAGGGTACACACACACACCCCAAACCCATGCCCTTTATCACTCACTGTCTTGTCAAAGTGGCTTCAGGAGTAAGAGGAATGGAAAAGGATCAAGCAAATAATGGAGACAAAGCAGGGCCCTTGAAGTAGGAACCAAAGTGTTCCAAATGCAGTTTTCTGGAGGGAAGGGATTCTGAGGAACATAGAACAAGGAGAAGAATCCCGGGCAACGGCCATTTTATTGCAAGTTGCAATTTATTTATGTTTGTGTAAAATGTTGTGTAAAGTGTTTGTGACAGCAAAATTTAGCATGAGGTTGGATTCTTACAGTAAGGAGGAACTAATTTCTTGCCAAGCTTTTATTATCATTGTTGTTGTTGTTATCAGTTGCAGGCTGGGAACACTTACATCAGCCCCCTAGGCCCCATCCATAGACCCAGCAGCCATGTGGAAGTGGCTATCCTTAACCAGCATCCTGGGTTCTTCTGTAGCCTCAGTGTTGGGCCTCCTGCCTCCTCTGTGGTCTGAGCAATATGTGGGATGTTCCCACCATCAGCTCTGGATAGGGTTGCCAGCTTTGGGTTGGGAAGTACCTGGAGATTTTGGGGGGGAGGTGGAGCCTGGGGAGGGCAGGGTTTCGGGAGGGGAGGGATCTCAGCAGGGTACATGCCATAGAGTCCACTGCCTAAAGCGGCCATTTTTTCCAGGTGAACTGATCTCCGTAGTCTGGAGATCAGTTGTAATTAGGGTTGCCAGTTCTGGATTGGGAAATACCTGGAGATTTGGGGAGGGAGCCTGAGGAGGGCGGGTTTTGTGGAGGGGAGGGACTTCAGTGGGGTCTAATGCCATAGAGTCCACCTTCCAAAGTGGCCATTTTCTCAAGGGGAACTGATCACTGTCATCTGGAGATCAGTTGTAATCGTGGGAGGTCACCAGCCACCACCTGGAGGCTGGCAACCCAGCTCAGGAATAAATGAGTCACAATATTGCCACAACATGGACTCTCCCTAAGGAGTGGGATCCCGAACTGTTACACGGATTACCTGGGTCTGATTGCAGAAGTGCCAGGCAGGGCATGTGGGCAAGCGTTCTTTATAGTCTCTGTATACACGGGTCAAATTGCGAGGGAGACCAGTGGAAGGACGAGACCTTTGGTTAAATAAATGGAGTTTATTGTAAATAAATGCAAAGTTCACACGACTCACTCATGCAAAAACAATGACGGCAGACCAACACACACAGAGCTAAGAAAAAGGAGGCGATCAATAGTGACAAGAAAGGAACTGGTTTTGGATAGGGCAATATTCACCCTAGCCATAAGCATTTGTGTGATGCTTGCTAAACACAAAAGGATCTTAATTCCGATTGGGGCCAGAGGAGGCTTAAAGATAAAGGTAAAAGTTTCCCTTGCTTGAAAGCCAGTTGAATATGACTCTAGGGATGCGGTGCTCATCTCCATTTCCAAGCCGAAGGGCCAGCACTGTCCAAAGGTGTTTCTGTGGTCATGTGGCCCGCATGACTAGACGCCAAGGTGCACGGAACGCTGTTACCTTCCCACTAAAGTGGTACCTATTTACCTACTTGCAATTTCTTGCTTTCAAACTGCTAGGTTGGCAGGAGCTAGGGCCAGAGACGGGAGCTCACTCCGTCACACAGCACTTGGGTCTCGAACTGCCGAACTACAGACCTTCCAGTCTGCAGCGTCTTAACCACTTGAGCCACTGCAGCCCCTTGAGCCACTGAGCAAGGCAAATTATGAACAGTTCCTCTGCAGCATTTGTACTGAAAGGGCCTGTTGTTCAAGCACAGCATCGGTTATGATTGAGAGCCACAACTAAATGCTGCATCTTCTCTAATCCCAATGACTCCCAGCCCAAGGCTGGAGAGCCCAGCCTCGACAGTCAGCTTTATTGTTCCACACTCATCAAAATAAACAAGGTCATTTTTCAACACGAATGGCAAAACCTCAACAAATTAGAATCCGTTCAGCTTGTTAATAAAAGGCAGCATCCACGAGGGAGGCGTAAAGTGTTGGGAACCAAGTTTCTACTGCAAGGAGAGAGAGAAAATCAAACCGTCTCTCATTGCCTGAGCTGCAGAAATCCACGCCTGTTCCTTTGCGGCAGTTTTGTTTATTTATAAAGGACTTTTGATTCGCAAAGGCCTTGGCAATCTCTGCTTTCATCTTCTCAACTGGTTGACCCCACTCGCTATTAGAAGTGGCCGTGATAGGAGGTGGCCAGTTTGGGGTGCTTTTAAATGCTGCCTGGCTCCCCTCTAAGCTGAGTTAGTGTGAGCTAGCTCACAGTATTTTAGCCTCTGGCTCACGTTTTTGTCTTCGCTCAGGAAGGATGGCTCCAGAGGAGACTAATTTATGCAGTAGCCAAATCGCTTGCTCACAACTTTAATGCCAGTAGCTCACAAAGTAGAACTTTTGCTCACAAGACTCCGCGGCTTAGAGGGAGCATTGGGGACCTCCCTTCAGCAGCCCTCGTTGCCCTTCCCTGCTCCAAGCAGTGTGTCTGTATTGTGACGTCATTTCTGGATTGCTGTTTACCATGGAGTTTCTGGCAATTCCTAGAGCTACAGGTGTTATTTCCAGGTTTTCCCTGCAGTGATGTCATGGCAGTGATGGTGACACAGCCCCCCATGTCCCTGTCCCTGAAGCTCTCACCAGCTGCTAGGCCTGGCCTGGCCACCCTAGCTGCTTTGAGGGCAGCAGAGTCAGAAAACAGTGAGATCATACCCACAGGGCCCAATCCATCCGTGCCAATCACCAATAAACGAAACTACAAGATGAGCAGAATCATGTCCAGACTGTACCATGTTAGATCAGAGATGGGGCAATTACACATCTGTAGACAGGGGAAAAATCTAAAGGGGGAAGAGTAGACTGGAACCATACTTGCTAACAGGATGAGGTGTGTATGCCACAACAGTTCAATATGGGAAGTATTCAAATATAGTGCTCCACCCTGAACTCTCTGAGACGGTACAGTCCAACTGAACCTGTACCACATGACTGTGGTAATCACAGAGCTCCGCTCAGTATCTGGCCCAATCCGGAAGGGGAAAACAGGTTCTGAATTCTAAAAATGGATGCACTGCAATCTGCCAGTAGGGTGCGCAAAATGGAATCCATCCCGAAAACCTGCAGAACGGGGTTGTTTTGTTTTGTTTTAACCCAGACCTCGCCTAAGGACAGGAAAATATAGGTGCCTTTGGAAGGCAACAAAACTCTATCAAACCATCTCCACTATACTTGAAACACTATGTTTATCTTCATCTAATGTGCCTACTAGCCAGCCCTGAAGGAAAACACAATTGTTACCAAGCTATCACACAATGATTCTTGAGTGCGAATGTATAAAGTGGGAAGACAAGGTGGGATATTTGTAGTTCACTCTTCTGGGCTTGGACTCCGGGTCTCCATGTTGCTCTTGTTACAGCCGTTCTTGGCTACTTTATTCCTGCTCAAGCATTTTTTAATTAAAGCTGATTGCTGAACATTCATAAAGTACACAATCAGTGTTCTGATGACTGCGGGGAGATGTACAGCCCTGTTTTTTCTACACGATGAAAGAAGTTCCACCAAATACTGCAGCGTCTGGTCTCGTTTTTGTTCCTCGCGTTTCGATACAGGCCTTTGTAAGGTCAATGACTCTTTTAAAAGTAAGGAAAACATGGATGCATGCCCAGTTTATATCCTGCTGACAGTGCAGTTCTCTGAAGCATATACAGGACATTGCTTTAGGGGGAAAAAAGAAAGAAAGAAACCTTCTGCAATCTATTATTCAGCATTTAATGGCACATTTAAACTTATAAAGCGATCCAGGCATTTATAAACTTTAAAAATATGCTGGATGCCACCATGCACCAGTGATCCTCGTAAACAACCGCCGCAGATAAATTTACCTCCGTGTGCTTATGGGGCGCCATGCTAACAAAAGAACTCCCGTTTATCCAAGCTGGGCCCCGTCCTCCGATCACTTCCTGCTGCGTAATCCCATCCACTTTATTTGGATAGGAAATCAACTCAGCTGCCGTAGCATTGGACGGCTCAGAATCTAGCCGCCTAGAGATGAAATGTGCTGACACAGGCAAGATCGAGAAACGTTCACGCGTCGCTTGTTTTAAAACAGGCTAAGCTTCCAGGCCTCATGACGGTTAGCTGCCGATGATGATCAATATGTAAAATGTTTTTCAGCTCATGCAGTTTCATCATTGCTGTTTTCTGGAAGCGGAAGTCACAACTGGAGACATCTCTATGCTTAACTAGACACTGCTTGTTTCCAAAAATATATCAATCTATCTAGGAGATTCAGGACAAAATTTGCAGTGCAATCCTAAAACAGAACTAGATTTGAATCCAGTAGCACCTTAGAGACCAATAAGGTTTTCAGGGAATAAGATTTTGAGAGTTCAAGCTCCTTTCATCAGAGCTTTGACTTTCCAGAGCTTATACCCTGAAGTTCTTGTGGGTTTCTAAGGTGCTAAAGGTAAAGATTTCCCTTTCTCGAAAGCCAGTCGAATCCGACTCTAGGGGGGCAGTGCTCATCTCTGTTTCCAAGCCGAAGAGCCAGCGCTGTCCGAAGACGTTTCTGTGGTCATGTGGCTGGCATGACTAAACACTGAGGCGCATGGAACACTGTTACCTTCCCACCAAAGTGGTACGTATCTACTTGCAGTTTCTTGCTTTCAAACTGCTAGGTTGGCAGGAGCTGGGACCAGAGAGGGGAGCTCACTCCATCACGCAGCACTCGGGTCTTGAACTGCCAAACTACTGATCTTCCAGTCTGCAACTCAGCGTCTTAACCACTGAGCCACCACGGTGCTACTGGACTCAAATCTAGCTCTTCTACTGCAGGCCAACATGGCTACCCTCCTGAAACTATCCTAAGCAGAGTTATGCACTTCTGAGTCCACTGAAGTCAATAGGCTTAATAATAACTGTGTGATGTTAAGTTGCAACTGACTCATGGCAACTGCAAGACCATAGGGTTTTCGAGGCAAGAGATGAGTAGAGGTGGTTTGTCATTGCTTGCCTCTGCATAGCATCCCTGGTCTTCCTTGGTGGTCTCCCATCCAAGTACTGACCGTGGCTAGCTTCCAAGCCCTGACGAGAGAGGAGTAGCCAGGGCTGTTCAGGCTACCATAATAGACTTAGACAGGTGTATACCCAGGCCTGTAGCTACAATGGGGCTTTGGGGGGCTCTGCCCCCTTTCTTAAGGGCACAGCTCTACAAGAATTTCTCCTGTAAATGCTTTTTTTCAATGATTTTAAAACATTTTTAAAAGGCATGTACTCTTTTAAGCAGAGTGGGGTGCTGCAGTTGACTAATTCCCACACTGAGCAAGGGGGTTGGAGTAGGTGACCTCTAGGATCCCTTCTAACTCTGTGTCAAGAAACTGGCCTTCTTTAAGAGTTTTTCTGCCTGTTAGCTTTCTTGACTGTAGAAGTCATCAGCCCTACCTGCCCGCCTGTTATCAGAATTGTTGCTTAGGCTGGCAGAAGTGATTAATTTGCAGCAGCTCAGAATTGTCATCTAAAGTGGTTGACAGCTTGCAGTCTAGAGATCTTTCCTGGTAACAGCTTTCTGTTGGCTACATGGCTTTTCTTTCTGCACTGAGAACTTCAGCCCCACCAGAAAAAAAATTGCCCCACAAACCAGAAAATCCTGGTTACGGGCCTGTGTATACCTGTTTAAGACTGCACTAAGGAGTGAGCCCAAACTAGTCTACTCAGAAGTAAGGCCCATATTAGTCAGTGGGGCTTATTCCCAGGAAAGCATTTTTAGGATTGCAGTTGTATCTAATTCCAGTTTGTCCTTTGGGTGTAGTTCCTCCTGTGTCCTTTGCGCAACATCAGCAACTGGTTTCTGCCTTAAAGCAAAGTGTATACATGGAGCTACCTTACAGTGAGTCAGATCAGCAGTTTATCAAGATTGTGTTTGTCTGCTCTGACTAGCAGGTACTCTCCAGAGTCTGAGGTTGAGGTCTTCCACAGAACCTAATACTTGATCTTTCTAAGAGGAGATGGCTGGGATTGAACCTGGAACCTTCTGCATGCACGGCAGATGCACTAGCACAAAACCACAGCCCCACTGTATGACTTGTTGAATCTCAGTGCCGCAAAACTGCTGTCAGAATGGTCCAAGTCACTTGTGTTGACATCTGCTGCAAAGCACAACTGCTGAAAAAGGCAGTAAGACGCAGGGAATCACATTGTTATAGCAGAAGATTTCCCAAGAGGACTGGAAGGAAATCACTGTAAGCTTCGTATATGAAACGCAGACCAGCTCTGTAAATAATAAATAACAAGCGAGAGCCCATGACGGACCAGGATGGAGGCAAAATCCCATTTCCTCCTCCCTCCACAACTGGCTCCACCCCCTTACTCCTGGTTCCAACTTCCCTCTCTGCACACACAGTTCCTCCTGGTCACTCTCATCACCACCTTCTTTTGTGCAATGTTCTGATTGCTACAGCAATACCAAATGGTGATCACAATGAGGCCTGCCAACTACAGCTTGGGAAATTCCTGGAGATTTGAGGGTGAAGCCTGGGGAGGGTGGGGTTTGGGGAAGGGATGCAGTGAATGCAGTGCCAAAGAGTCCATCCTGTAAAGCAGCCCCTTTCTCCGGGGGGAACAGATTTCTGTCTTTGGAGATCAGTTGTAATTCTGGGAGATCCCCAAGCCCCACCCAGGGGTTGATAACCTTACCCACAATCCAAAGTTCTGCATTGTGCAGTATCTATGCAGGCACAGATACCATTACTAACTTGTGGGTGAGTAATCTTTAAAAAAACATGGGGGTAAGATATTTCTGCAAACCTGGGAGTTCCCCTCTCTCCGGGTTTGACAAAATACTGCATGATAGTTGGCCCCATTTCACAGATCTGACAATTTGCATGGAGGCCAACCATTTATTATTAGGTACTGGGATTAACATACACTGGCAACAACTGGTTTGCTGATAAAAGACCCACGCGTACAACTAGATTCCACAAACTAGATAATAGACAGCATTATTTCTGGACATCAGTTATGCCACATACGCGCTAGACCTTTGTATTTAGGTTAATTAATCTGAAATTAGTCCTGCCTTTTGCTTCCATATCCTGAAGCTCTGACTTCACTCACAGTTTGGCAGGGTTGCCAACCACCAGGTGGGAGCTGGAGTTCTTCCAGAATTACAACTGATCTCCAGACTACAGAGATCAGTTCCCCTTGGGGTTGCCAGCCCCGCCCCCCCACAGGAGGCAGGGGATTCCCTTGCTGCCAGGCTTTGCCCCCTGCCGCCAATCAGCTGGCCAGCAGGGGGATTTACCAGGAGCAGGAGGGAGGCCCAGGCAATGGCAACAGGGTGACATCACTTCCAAATTGTACCAGAACTGATATCAACAGATCGGCAATGTTATGGCAACGCTCTGGTATTTGGGCAGAAACTCTATGGGTCCGCTGTTTGTGGGGAGGGCGGGATATAAATCCCATGAAATAAATAAAATAAATAAATATGGTAGAAGCAGTTTTTCTCATAGAGTTTTTGCCCAGGGCTTTTTCCTGGGGGAACACATTGGAACAGAGTTCCAGAACCTCTTTGACAAAATCCTTTAAAAACTGCTTTAAAGTTCATGAATTTTCAGTGTACAGATTGAAAAATTTCGGTTGCTTACCTGTAACTGGGGATCTTCGAGTGGTCATCTGTGCAGTCACACCTCTGGGATATAGTGCACCTGCGCCGACCCCGATTGGTATCTTCTAAAGCGAAAGGGATTTCCGTGCCCTCTCACCGTTTTCGCCCTCAGTTCCACTCCCAATCGAGGACGTTTTGACTAACAGCGCTCATACTGGAACCTCAGTTGGTGGATGAACCCACACAATCTACTGATGGGAGCCCCTTTCCACCCACCCACCCCATCAGTGACTCTGACCACGGATGCCTCCCTCTGGGAGTGGGGTGCCCATGTCATGGGACTGTGTGTCAGGGCTCCGTTGCGACCCACCTTACCTTACTTTTCATCATGATGGTGTTACCCTGGCTCCAGACGTCTCCTTACCCAAGATAGTCTTGGAGTTTCACATGAGGGTGGATATCACCCTTCCAGTGTTCTTCCCGACCCCTCAGAATGAGGAAGAGTGTCTTCTTCACGCGCTGGATGTGAAAAGAACTCTACTGTTCTACTTGAATGGGACTTGGTCTTTTCGAAGATCTCCAGCCCTCTTTGTCTCCCATGCCCTGCCGGAGCAAGGTCAGAAGCTGTCGTCTCAGCGTCTATCCAAATGGATTGTGGAGACGATCAAACTGTGCTACTTCCTGGCAAAGAAGCCGTTGCCTGGTCCGCTTCGTGCGCACTCCACCAGGGCAGTAGCTACTTCCACAGCCTTCCTCAGAGGGACGCCTTTGGGAGACATCTGTAATGCAGCTACCTGGGCCTCCCCTCACACGTTTGTGAGGCACTGCGCCCTCGATGTTCGTCTTCACCAACGTTCCGCGGTGAGGTGAGCTGTGTTGCAGGCGGTGCGAGTTTAAGACCTCCAGTTCCTTCCTCCAGGTATGTGTGTGGGGTTTTTTCTCGCTTGTTAATCACCCAGAGGTGTGATGCACAGAGACCATGAAGAAGATATACAGGTTGCTTACCTGTAACTGGGGATCTTCGAGTGGTCATCTGTGCATTCACGCCACCCACCCTCCTTTCCCTCTGCTGTCGGTCTTGTTCGAAGACTGATGGCAGCGGTCAGAAGGAACTGGCAGGATTGTCGTGCCCCTCCCTTGGTCATGCACACTGGAGCCCTGCACGTGACCAGCTCTATAAATAGTAAATAACAAGCGAGAGCCCATGAGGGACCAGACACCCTGTGAGGTAGGTGGGGCTGAGAGAGCTCTCTTGAGGACTGCTCTTGAGAGAACAGCTCTGAGGGAACTGTGACTGACCCAAGGTCACGCCAGCAGCTGCATGTGGAGGAGTGGGAAATCAAACCTAGTTCTCCCAGATTAGAGTCTGCGCTCCTAATTACTACACCACACTGGTGTATCGAAGTCCATCGATGGCTATTAGCCACAGTGACTCCGTATTCAGAAGCAGCAGCCCTCTGAATATCGGGGTGGGGGGGACAGGGAGAGGCTTTGGCTTCTCTGTTCTTGATGTGGGCTTTCCAGGGGCATCAGGTTGGTTGCTGTGGGAAACAAAATGTTGGACTAGACGGAGAGCTTGTCTTACGTTCTCATGCTCTTTAAAAACAGACAAACAAAATATGTTTTTATCAGTTTTTCAACCAGTTAGGCTGTTAATGTGTCTTAAGAGGTTCCAAATATGTAGCCTTGTAACTGGGCTGAGAAGCTTTATCATGGCAGTTTTATATCGGCTGGACTAATAAGATTTTATTACAATTTGCTTTGAAGCACCTGATGAGATAGAATGTCAATTGGGGGGGGTGGGGGTGTGAATGGTATTTTTCCCCATCCAAAACTGAGAAACAAAGAAGCATCATGGCAAAGACTCCGTTTCAAGCTCATATTGACAAATAACAGATTATCTCTGAAAACAAGAAATCAGAGTGATGAAATCTTGCATATGGTCTAAGCTGTTCGATGTCTGTGAACATAGGAGTGAGAGCCAGGTTTGAGACAGCTGAGAGGCGGCATCTTTCACAGACATATGCCCAAAATGCCTTGGATGACAAAAAGAAAACAAAACAAAAAATGTTAGAAGAGGTCTACAGTATGCAAGAGGCCTTGGGCCTAGTTTTGACTGACACCATAAGCCTCAGTCTAGGCTATATTCAGGTGGCAGAGTGTTTCCCCACACCAAAAAAAAGGCACTTCTACAAAGAAAATGAATGTGGAAACATTCTTTGTGATTTCATGTTTCATCAGCCAAGAACTTTATTTTTGTTTGTTTGTGGTATGAAGGAGCAATCAACCATATGAGCCCAGAGGAGCCTGGGAGTTTCTGGTGGCTGGGCTGAGTGCACTTGACATCACATATTGCTACATTACTTCCAGTTATGTAACCTGAAGTGATGTCACATGTTGCCTGACTGGGGTTGCTCTAGTGATCCCTAGGGTTGCCAAGTCCGGGTTGGAAAATACCTGGGGACTTTGGGGGTGGAGCCGGGAGAGAGTGGGGTTTGGGGAGGGGAGGGGCCTCAGCATGGTACAAAGCCATAGAGGCCACCCTTCAAAGCAGCCATTTTCTCCAGGAGAGCTGATCTCTGTCAGCTGGAGATCAGTTATAAAAGCAGGGGATCCCCAGGCCCCACCTGGAGGTTGGCAACCCTAGTGATCCCTCAAAACAGTATAGCGGGAGATCTGGTCCCCCTACTTGCACCCCTAAGTGGTGCAATCCAGGCACAAGTTAATCACCTCAGTTAAAATTAGGTTTCCATATGGGGCCCAATCTAGGGTGGCCAGCTCTGGATTGGGAAATAGCTGGGGATTTGGGAGGCGGAGCCTGGAGAGAGCAGGGTTTGGGAGGGACCTCAACAGGGTGCAATGCCGTAGAGTTAGGGTTTCCAGGTCCCCCCTGGCCACTCATGGAGGATGGGGGGTAGGGTTGCCAGATCCAAGTTGGGAAACCCCTGAAGATTTGGGGATGGATCTTGGGGAGGACAGGGACTTCAGAAGGGTACAATGCCACCGAGTCCACCTTCCAAAGCATCCATTTTCTCCAGGGGAACCAATCTCTGTAATCTGAAGATCAGCTGCAATTCCAGGGGATCCTCAGGTCCCACCTGGAGGTTGGCATCAATACATAGAGTTCACCTGCTAGAGCATTCCTTTTCTCCAGGCTAGCTGATCTCTGTAGTGAAAGCAGATCTCCACTGTGAAAGCAGGAGATCTCCAGGCCACACCTGGAAGATGGCAACCCTAGGTCCAAGCACTATTTCTCTGGCTCACTGCAAACTTGTAATACATGTGTGCATCTGCTCTAGGAATCCTTTTTTGCATGAACTATATATACAGTAACGTTATGCCTTTGCAGCTATTGGGTTATATTCCATAGTTCTGATTGGCTGTTGCTGGTTTGGTGTAGTGGTTAAGTGTGCGGACTCTAATCTGGGAGCACCGGGTTTGATTCCCCACTCCTCCACTTGCACCTGCTGGATGACCTTGGACAAGCCATAGTTCTGGCACAACTGTCCTTGAAAAAGAGCAGTTTCTGTCAGAGCTCTCTCAGCCCCACCTACCTCACAGGATGTCTGCTGTGGGGAGGGGAAGGGAAAGGAGCTTGTAAGCCGCTCTGAGACTCCCTTGGGTAATGAAGGGCAGGGTATAAATCCAATCTCTTCTTCTTCTTCTTCTTCTTCTTCTAACCACCAATAGTCTTGTAGGCTTTTGGAGCCTTGCTGAGACTAGAGCTCCACCAGTACATAACAGTTATCAGGGGTCCTTTCGTAAAAAAAGAGGTGCAGGAGCTCATTAGCATAACTTATTTGCATATGCCACACCCCCTGACGTCACCGGAAGTGATGACGTCATCGGGAGTGTGTCAGAAGGCAAGAAGGGAGGGAGGGGGAAGGAAGGAAAGGAACAGGAAGGAAAGGAACAGGAAGGAAGGTAGGTAGGTGGGGGAGAGAGAGAGAAGAAAGAAAGGAAGGAGGGAGGAAGGGGGGAAGGAGGAAAGAAAGAAAGAAAGGAACAGTAAGATAGGTAGGTAGGTGGGGGGAGAGAGAGAAGGAAGGAAGGAAGGGGGGAGAGAGGGAGGAAGGAAGGAAGGGAGAGGGGAAGGACGGGGAAAGGAAGGAACAGGAAGGTAGGTAGGTAGGTGGGGGAGAGAGAGAGACGAAAGGAAGGGAGAGGGGAAGGAACAGGTAGGTAGCTAGGTGGGGAGAGAGAGAGAAGAAAGGAAGGGAGAGGGGAAGGAACAGGTAGGTAGGTAGGTGGGGGAGAGAGAGAGAAGAAAGGAAGGAAGGGAGAGGGGAAGGAACAGGTAGGTAGGTAGGTGGGGAGAGAAAGTGAGAAGAAAGGAAGGAAGGAAGGAAGGGGAAAAGGAAGGAAGAGGAAGGTAAGTAGGTAGGTGGGGGGAGAGAAAGAGAGAAGGAAGGAAGGGAGGAAGTATTGAGGGGGGGAGGAAAAGGGCTTCCCGGGGCCAGCGGCGCTCTGCCGCGGCCCCAGGGGGAGGGGGGAGGAAAGGGGCTTCTCCTGCCCAGGCCGGCGGAGCGCCGCCGGCCCGGGAACACTGATGGGGGGGGCGAGGGAAGGGGCTTCTCGGGGCCAGCGGCGCTCTGCCGCGGCCCCAGGGGGAGGGGGGAAGAAAGGGGCTTCTCCTGCCCGGGCCGGCGGAGCGCCGCCGGCCCGGGAACACTGACGGGGGGGGCGAGGGAAGGGGCCAGCGGCGGCAGAGCGGCCTGCTGCAGCCTGGGAAGAGCGAGCGGGGGGGGGCTTTCTTAAGTGCCCGCCCCCCTGCCTCCTCTCTCCCGGAGCGGCGCTCCGGCGCGCCCCGGCCCCAACGGAGCCCTGACAGTTATTATTGTTGAAAGTTCCAGATTCAATGTCTCCTGTCTCAGACCTTCAGACTTCGTGGCAAGAGAGACTAAATAGCTAGACAGGCACACTGACCTTTCTTCCTGTATCTACTCTTCTGCCACTGTCCTCTTTGTTATATAGATTGTGTCCTCAGGGACCAATTTCCCTTTTCCTGCTTCTCTCTCACTCTGAATGAAGACCTGCTCTCTACCTGCATGCACCAAGAGAGGGAGATGCAGTCCCCTCTTGGCACCATGAGGCGGATGGGCCTCTGGCCATCCACCTCCATCCTTTAGCTAGGAAGTTAGTAATCTATCAAGCTCTGCTCTGTCCTATCCAAAGTGCAATTCTCAAATAAAGAGAGGAGTATTTCTCTTCTAAACTTGCAGTGTGGCTCTGTGTAGCTGTGTAAGCTGAGTAACCTGGTAAAGTGACGCTCCTGCGTTTGCAGCTTTATTTAAGCACTCTGGTAACTAATGGTGACTGGACTAACCACACCAGTTAACCTCAACAATTATTACCTCCATACAGTGAAAAGCCTCAGTTGTCCATTTCTACATATTCATCTTCTGTTAAAAAGACATGATGTTTTCCTCCTGGCCAGCTGGCAACTTCAGACCTTCCGTGATTCACCACAAATGGAATCTCATGCTGTCTGAGAGCTGTTTGGCAACATCAGGTAAACAGTCCATAAAAATCACAGACAGAACTTTCCTGTTGCTTTCTACGATGGTTTCGACCTGGTTAACTCCCCTTCCACTCAGTGCAAAGGGTTCTTCTTTGTACCAGCAGAACAGAGTCACTGGATCTATCCTCGTGCTTTCCGATGGATATTATTTTAGGAAGACTTGTTGTCAGATCTGTTCTAAATGCGATCCAGAGCATGTTAAAAGTCAAGGGCAGTTTTTCCACTGACATTTCCCATCTGCCAGGATTCAGGGAGGGTTGCTTGTGCTACCACAGAGTCTGATTTATTTGTTCACTGCCCTACTGGCAGTTCTGTTACGGAGATCTTAGTATTTTTAGCTCCCTTTGCCGGCCAGCTATTATCAGAAGCCCGATCGGTATAGCCAGTCCCTGTTTTGCTAACCATGAAAAACAAGTTTCCCGTAACTATTCAACAAAGAAGTCGTCTTTCCAGCATTTGTGCAATCGGTGCATACTTTTCATCTCAAGCAGTCCTTTAAAGCTAAAAGCTAATGTTGCCTTTTCTTCGGCTGGGGTTGTTAAAAACCTGCGTTTCTGCTCTTCAGAGACTCCCACTCGTTTGAGAGAAATTTACTTTGGCTGGGTATCATGCAAAATATTTTGCTTTCCCCAAGTGGTTGGGTCTCTGGAACATCCCTTTTCTGTGTCATTTTCCTTGGGAGAAAGCTAAGGAGGTTTGTGGGATTTAAAAAATGCCACACTTTTAAATTTCTGAATGTACAGATCGAACATGTGTCATGGAGACGACAGCAGCCATTGCAGGGAGCGGACTGGCAGTAGAATATTGAAAGCGGCTATATTTCCAGATTCCAGCAATACTGTGGTTGCCAGCTCCAGGCTAGGAAATGCCTGGAGATTTGTGGGGTGGAGCCTGAGGAAGGCAGGGTTTGGGGAGGGGAGGGACTTCAGTCAGGTATACTGTCGTAGAGTCTGCCTTCCAGATTGGACATTCTCTCCAGGTGAACTGATCTCTGTTGCCTGGAGATCAGTTGTAATAGCAGGACGTCTCCAGACACTACTTGGAGGCTGGTGATCCTAAGCAAGACCAAATCCTGGAAACACCAAACTGCTTCTCCAGTGCCCCCTTAGTGACTTCTCCACCATATAAAAATGTAATTGACATTTTTTACCAGGCATGGAACCCAACCGTTCCTAGTGGCTGGAGATTAGGGCTGCCAACAGGCCTGGAGAGAAATGTCCTGCCTCTTGAATGGAGGCATAATATGTGGAAATGGACAGGTGAAGCTTTTCATGGCATGGAGTCAAATAAAGAACATCCCATTAAGCCTCTGTGAAAGGGACAGGACATTTTTCTCCAGGTCTGTTGGCATCACTACAGTGTGACCCCTCTCCCAACTGCCATTCTGGGTGAGCCTGAAGGGCTTTTCTCTCCCACTAAGCATAATTAGTGATGGTCTCAGTTTTGCATAATGTTCGGCCTCCTGGTAATAGCTGAGCAATATCCCATCCACATCTAACAGATTAGGGCCACAGTCTGAAGAGCTCTTTCCTGGGACTAAGCCCGAGTGGACAGAATGGGGCTTACTTCTGAGTAGACCTGATCAGGTTTGCTTCATGAGTGGTTCTGTTAAAAATAGGGTCTGCTTGAACGTCTGCTGCACAGCAAAGGAAGTGTGTGTGTGCGTACACAGCCTAACACAAAGAATAATACAATACCATTCTACCTATAGAGTTGCCAACTGCCTGGGGTGGGAGTGAGTGACCTGCCCCTTTGAGACAGGTTTCGTGGGATGTTATTTACCTCCATGCCATGAAAGGCTTCAGCTGCCCATTTCCACAAATTAAGCCTCTATTCAAGGGACAGGACAGGACAGGACATTTTTCTCCAGGCCTGTCAGCAACTCTGACTACAGGTTTTGCAAAACAACAGCAGGGCATTGCTACAAGAAAGAGGGGAGCAGGTGGTCTTGCCTGTATGAATGTGTATATATTTGCTGTTACGTCACAGCTGACCTTATGATGATCCTGTGGGATTCTCAAGGCAAAAGATATAAATGAGGTGGTTTGCCATTGCCTGCCTCTGTGTTATGACCCTGGTAGTTCTAGGTGGTTTCCCATCCAAATATGAACCAGTACCAACCCCTGCTTAGCTTCCAAGATCTGCAAACCATTAAAAAGATATTGTACAAATAAAGTATTAGACAACAAACTGTATCCTTGAAATGAACTAGTATTTTCTTTTACAGTCCTTTCTCACAGAAGTTATTAACCACTCCGTCTTTGTCTCTAAACACAGTCACAAATGAAGTGGCTATGGATTGCCTAGGTTACCGTCCGTTTCTGCAGACTTCTTCAGGCCACTGTCTCAATGGTGGAGCCCCAAGAGCTCTAGAATTTAACTCTGGCTTTGCAGTCTATCTTGCTTCAATTCGGCTCTTTTGCTGGGCTCTGTTGGGCCCTTTCTGCCCCCTCCTTTTAATCCATGTTCACCATAGTGTCCCCCAAGCAATTCTGCACTAAAATCAAATTCAACCTTCTTTTTATTCCAGGTTTTCCCCCCATTCTGCATTACGTTACCTCCCTGCAGTGGTCAGCCCGGTTTCAACCTGCCGTTGCCCTGGGTTATTTGGATGCTGTTTTGCAGGGGACTTAAATTGCCTCAACTTGAACTCTACGAAAATCCAGAGTGGCAGGCAAATGTGAAACGGACCTTGAACATCCATTGGTGGTTTTAGCTTCCAAGATCTGGCAAGATTGGGCTAGTCTGGGCTATCCTGGTTGGGGCAGTTTTGCTAAACAGTAAACAGTCATAAGCAGGCCTGTGTTTACTACTTTGAAAAACTGTAACACTATAAAACTAACCAGAAACATAGTCATAATTTTGTGCACAGTTCAAGCCATGGGCTGGTTTGTCGCATAAATGCCATTACAAATAATTTCCAAGAAGTACCTGCAATGTTTGTGCAAGCGCATTCCACACGGCAATCACGATTGCAAGGGTATGTTTATGTCTGCAAATAAATCATTCAAATAAGTCCAATTATCCAAGGCAGGGATTGCCTTTTCCCAGGTCCAAGATATTGCAGGTTGTATGTGTGTGTGTGGGGGGGGGGAATTTAACACCTGTGTTACTTGGAGGGGAACTATGTGGACAGAACATAATAAATGACATGAACATCTGCATTTATTTCACAATAAACTGACTGTAGGGTTGGGTCCCAGAGACAGACTGAGCCGAACACTAAGAGTGGCTAGCCTGGTGCCCCAGGGAAATTCATGAGCTTAGCGTGAAGGAGACAGCCTATCGTTTGCTCCTAGCATCTGATAATAGGACACAGAGATGTTAAGAGTCCCCGGCTGCATCTGTTTACTGGGGGGGATGGATGGACAGATGAGTGTAGCCTGAACAGGAAACCTGCCATGGTTGGTGAGGTGAAGGGCCTGTACCTGAGACCCTGCATAGCTACCCAGAGGTAGAGCATCTGCTTTCCATCTAGAAGGCCCCAAGTTCAATCCCTAGCACCTCCAGTTAGAAGGATCAGGCAGTGAGTGATGTGGGTTGCCAAGTTCCAGGTGGGGCCTGAAGATCTCCCAGAATTATATTTCCTTGGAGAAAACCATTGCTTGGGGGGGGGGGCAGATTCTATGGCATTGTACCCTAATGAGTTCCCTCCCATTCCCCAAACTTCATCCTCCCCCAGCTCCACCTCCACCTCCAAAATCTCCAGGTATTTCCCAAGCTGGAGTTGGCAACACTAGTCAAGTTTTCTACCTCAAACTCTGGAGAGATGCTGCCAGTCAGAGTAGAGTCGACCTTGAAAGACCTCTGGTCTGACTCAGTAGTAGAAGGCAATGTCTTGGGTGATCCACACAACCATTTTTGGAAAGAAGTACTCTTGAGAGTCCCTTCGACTGCAAGGAGATCAGATCAGTCAACCCTAAAGGAAATCAACCCTGACTGTTCCCTGGAAGGCCAGATACTGAAGCTGAAGCTCAAATACTTTGGCCACCAAATTAGAAGGGAGCACTCATTGGAGAAGACCCTGATGCAGGGAAAGATTGAAGGTAAAAGAAGAAGGGGACAGCAATGGATGAGATGGTTAGACAGTCATCGATGCAACGAACATGAAGTTAAGCAAACTCCAGAGGAAGGCGGAAGACAGGAGGGGTCGCAAAGAGTTGGACTGGACTGTGTGACTGAACAACAACAAAAACAGACTTCCAAACATAACCAAGCCACCAGTTCTTTCTGCAAATCAGGAGAAGTCAGCTGTGCAACGTGTGTTGATTGGCTGATCCTTGTGACAATCATGGAACCCCTTCCTCCCCGACTTCCCACCTGAGAGCTTAGAGTATTGATGCCTGGTCTCTGTGACAGTCACAAAGCTTTTCTTTTTAAAGTGCTGAATCTACTTTTAAATGAATAGACATGCTGAGTGCCTATATAAAAACATTTCCCAAAAAAATGCTAAGAGCTAGCCTGGGGCAAGGGAGAACAGCAAAAATTTCCACTGGAGTCAGAATCAGTATATCAGTAAAGACTCAAAGCCAGGGAGAAATAGAACCTCACCCAACAGTAGAAAATCTGCATATCCTCCTGGAGGGAGAAAGGTCTATTTCACTGCGATTTTGAGTCTCCCATCAACAATTAGGTTACCCTAGGCTAGCAGTAAAGCTCTCCTGCATTATATGACAGAAAATTCCTGGTTATTTCAGTACATTTAGTGCTCAGACCAGACAGCAAACAAGGACCTTAGAGTTTCAGCTGTGGACTACATTGCAACTGGAATAAATTATGTCCCATTTTGCAAATCCTGTAACCTTATTTTTCTTCCCCAAGTGCCAAATTTGCATTACTGTGTGCGCTCAGAGCATAGCAGGTCTGGCCGTAACTACATAGCCAAATTCTCTTCCCAGGGAATTAATTAATGTTTGACCTGAGCTTCAAAGGAGTTGAGCGCTCGTTCCTAGTGCTTTTGATAACCCTCGGAGATTGCTGGATGCTGTTATTAAATTCCTGTTGAACCAGAGTATCATTCCTAGTGCTACTTGACAGGTAACAAAACAGATTGGATTGCATTTGGGCTCCCAAGTTGCAAAAGGAAATAAGCGCCGAGTGTCTCAATTCTGCATCTGTATTACACCCTACTTTTTGTCCTGGTGGAGGCAGGAGATGTCTGAGTGTAAAAGGAATGAGACAGAACAAACATACGTGTGTTTCTAGAGGGTATTGGTTTTACACTTGGGCCTAAATACTATCTCAAACCAGAGAAGCTCAACTTGATGGAATATGGGAGCAAGGTCAAGTCTACAGGGGACTAAAGGTACTCAGAGCAGGGTTTGTGCGCCACCACCCAGTGCTGGCCAAAGATGGAACTGCAGGGAGTTTAGCCACACCAATAAGGAAGCCTCTTTTTACCGATAGCCCAGAGCCAGTCAGGTGATCTATAAAGGGTTCCAGGTCTGCTTGCCAGCCTGAGCAAGTGTGTTTTGCTTCCAGATGGTGATGATCCGGCTGTCTCCTGAATACCGCAAGAGCCAAATCCAACAGGAAACTGAGATGACTGCATTGCTTACCCCCATTTGTCTTCTCTCCTCCTCAATTGAATGCCAGGCAGGGCTGATATTGTGGCTGGGCATCTGTTGAGCCCCACAGCCTGGCCAAAAGATGCACCCCTGTGGAAAAGCTGATGCCAAGCTCTGCTGACTTTTCCAGGCGTCCTTCACAGCCTCACAACTGGCCCAGGGGACGTGGAAGTCTTGCAGCAGCTCATGCTGGTGGAGTTAAAAGGAGCGTAGGAAAGCTGCACTCATTTCTTCTGGTGTAACAGCAATTGGCCCTGAACTGGCCAGCCCAGTCTTGCTAAAAGTTGGAAGCTAAGCAGGGTCAGTCCTGGTTGCTAATTGGATGAGAGACCATGGAGGAAGTCCAGTGTTGCTCTGCAGAGGCAGCCAATGGCAAACTACCTCTGTTAATCTTTTGCCTTGAGCATAGGGTTGCCAGGTCTGGGTTGGAAAATACCTGGAGACTTTGGGCGTGGATCCAGGAGAGGACAGGGTTTGGGGAGGGGAGGGGCCTCAGCATGGTACAATGCTGTAGAGTCCACCCTTCAAAGCAGTTATTTTCTCCAGGGGAGCTGATCTCTGTCAGCTGGAAATCAGTTGTAAAAGCAGGAGATCCCCAGGCCCCACCTGGAGGCTGGCAACCCTACTTGAGCATCTCTTGCCTTATTATAGCTACAGGGCCAGTATGACTTGGTTGCAATCTGATGATAGAAAAATAGCAACCTGGCAACTGGTAGGGAAAGGAGACTTGATGGGGGAGAAGGGAACTGCAATGGATGGACCCATGTACACCATGTGCCCAAGGGCACATAAAGACCCACAGCTGGCCTCGGCTTCAGTCTCTTCTCATGCCAGGGAATCTGCAGTCTGGGGAGATTGGGGACCTTGTTTTTATCATCCTCGATTGCCTTTAGGCAATTTCTGTTTGTACTATGGGAACTAGCTTAGAGGATTGCTGAAGTATTTACTGAGATGAACACGGGTGAAGTCCTTGGTGCACCCAAATGCTTGCCACAGCAGGTGTGAAAGCAGTGCATGTTCGTGTGGATAAATGGGTAGTAGGGAAAGGCTTAAAGAGCTATTCTTCTTTCTCTGCAGCCCTCTGCTCAGTCTGAAATAAGGTTGCCAGCCCCTCCGCCCCACTACCAATCAGCTGGCCGGCAGAGGGACTTACCCGGAAAAAGAGTGAGGCCCAGTCCACGTCACAGTGATCTGTCTACATCACTTCTGATGTGACCCGGAAGTGATGTTATCACATTGGTGGCATCAGGACGACACTTTGGTATTTGAGCAAAAACTCTATGGTAGAAGCCAAATTTACCATAGAGATTTTGCTCAAATACCAGAGTGTCGCCTCAGTGTCACTTCTGGGTCATGTCGGAAGTGATGTAGACAGGTTGTTGCAGTGTTAGCTGGGCCTCCCTTCTGTTCCTTGTTAGTCCTTCCCTATTCCCCACCAGTTCCCAGCAGGGATCTGGCAACCCAAGTCTGAAGCTATCTACAGCTGCTTGAATATAAACAGCTAGGATGGTACAGTGGTTAGAATGTCAAATTAGGATCTGGGAGACCAGGTTCAAGTCCCACCTCTATTATGGAACCTTACTGGGTGATAGGGTTGCCAGATCCCCTCACTAGAGGAGGAGGTCCCCCGCTACCAGCCCCCCCCCCCACTGTCAATCAGCTGCCTGCCTGGGGGACTTACCAGTAGAAAGAAGAAGGCATAGGCCATGTTGCTGTCATCATACAGGAAGTGATGTCATCATGCCAGTGACTTCCAGGCGATGTTCTGGTATTTTGGCACTTTCCATTACCAAAGGACTTCCTAGAGATGCTTTACTGAAAGGGTAATTATAGAGGCAAACGGTTGCCATGAATCCAAGTGCCAAGTGGGCATCATTTTATGCCAGTAAGCGAAAACAACTGTGTACAGTCATTCTTTGTCTATTTATTGTGGAACCTTGGGTGTGTCAACCTCTAATAATGGCCTCACAACAACCACTGCTTGGCTGTGGAAACTGTATGGATTATTAATCAACATCTCGATTATCAGTAATATTAAGCAGTATATTTTCAGTTGTGTAAATGGTCTTTGCTGGCTCTTTGTTGGTCTCTTGGTCTTAATCTGGACGTCGTTTGACAACACTACTTAAAATAGGAAATGATTTTTCAACAGCTGAAGCAGCTGCTCAGAGGACTCAGGGGTTTGAAGAGTAACTGGATGAGAACAATAGGAAACAAAGGGGCAAATCACACATTATTTGCCACTGAGAAGTTAAACAGTCATAAAACAGAGGTCTAAACAGTATAAAGCAGTTCAGAAACAGCCATAAAAGAATCAGTCATCCTCTGACATTAAAAAATACATGGGAGAACATGCACATTACAAACTAACACAAACCTTAAAAGATCAAAAGGGGGAAGGAGGGAGGGAGCTCATTAGGGTACAATGCCATAGAATCTGCCTTCCAAAGCAGGGTTCTGTTAAACAAACAAACAAAATTATATGGATACTTGAGACTTGACCCATCGTTTTTTGCTGGAGAAGCAAGCTAATTCAGCTGCAAAAATGACTTTCCTCCCTCCCTGTTGAGGACGAGGGATGTCTCCCTGCCTCAGCTTAGCAAATCTAGCCATGGAGATCCATGACACAGGAGCCTCAAGGCTAGACTATACACGGGTCTGCCATTGAGGACGACTTGGAAACTTCAGCTGGTATAGAATGCCAGCAGCTCATCTGGAGAACCTTTCCCTCTAATGAAAATGGCCTAGTTGTGGAATGCTTCAGAATATTGAAGGGAGGTTCCAAGAAATGATTGATTCTCCATTGGGAATCACTGAGGATTGCTGTATCTGAATATACTTTGATGGATGTCTGCATGTATCTCTGAAATGTTGAATCCAGCATGATTCTTGAAAAAATTATTGAAACAGATTTATAACCGAGGGTCCGTCAAGTCACCTGGCACTACTATATCCATACAGTTTAAGGACTTTTTTGGACTTTATTGCTACAAATTGTTTTTGGAAAAACTCCACCTGTGAATTTCTACCTGTGATGAAATTTACCTGTGATTTTCTACCTGTTCGCTGTGTTATAGGAAAATTTGTTCTGAATACTTTATATGTCATATTTACGTCAAATGTATTAAATCATTGATTTTTGGTGCCAAAATTTGGGCACATGCATTTTTTTCTTGTTTACATCTGCTATCACAAGCAAAGCAAAGCAAAGCATGGCTTTTAATCCTGTCCTGCAGTTACTTTCCTGGTGCTTGTTGTTGGCCATAAAGTCCTTCAAGAGCCACGACACACGTACCTGCACAGCCACCAGTCCTGATACGCTCCACTGTGACACTCTCGCTCACCTGAGCAGCGCCTTTTGAAAGTGCTAGTCTGCAGACAGGTAAAATCAGGAACTGCCCATACCCAAGCATTTTTTGTTCTGGCCCCCACTTGGCAGAATAATCTACATGAAGAAGTCAGGAAGGCTCCCACAGTAGTATTGATCCACAAAATGTGCAAAATGGAACTCTGACGGGCTGTGGCTCAGCGAAGGAGCCTCTGCTTTGCATGCAGAAAACCCCCAGTTCAATCAGGTTGAAAGTGATGCGAAAGAGCAGAGACCCTGGAGAGCCACTGCCAATCATAGAAGGAGATACTGACCTTGGCACATCTGTGGCCTGACTCAACATCAGACTGCTTCATGTGTTCACGTGTTGTAGTGTTTAATGTTTGTTGAAAGTTGGTACCTGATTTTAGGGGGTTGTATTTATTGGTGAGGGGCTGCAGTGGTTCAAGTGGCTAAGATGCTGAACTGCAGGTCGGTAGTTCAGCAGTTCGAGACCCGAGTGCTGCGTGATGGAGTGAGCTCTCGTCTCTGGCCCCAGCTCCTGCCCACCCTAGCAGTTCGAAAGCAAGAAATTGCAAGTGGATAAATAGGTACCACTCCGGTGGAAAGGGAACAGCGTTCCGTGCGCCTCGGTGTCTAGTCATGCCGGCCACATGACCACGAAAACATCTTTGGACAGTGCTGGCTCTTCGGCTTGGGAACGGAGATGAGCACCTCATCCCTAGAGTTGTATTCGACTGGCTTTCAAGCAAGGGAAACCTTTACATTCACCTATTTATTGGTGGTTTTTAATCTCTGTAATCTGTCATAAAACATAAGAACATAAGAAAAGCATGCTGGATCAACCCAATGGCCCATCCAGTCCAACACTCTGTGTCACACAGTGGCCAAAACCCAGGTGTCATCAGGAGGTCTGCCAGTGGGGCCAGAACCCCTCCCACCATGGCCCCCCAAGTACCAAGGACCCAGAGCATCACTGCCCCGGACAGGGTTCTATATATATGTTGTGGTTAATAGCCACTGATGGACCTCTGCTCCATATGTTTATCCAATCCTCTCTTGAAGCTGTCTATGCTTGTAGCTGCCACCACCTCCTGTAGCACTGAATTCCATGTGTTAAATACTCTCTGGGTGAAGAGGTACTTCCTTTGATCTGTTCTAAACCTACTGCTCATCAATTTCATTGAGTGCGCACAAGTTCTTGTACTGTGACAAAAGGAGAAACGTACTTCTTTCTCTACCCTCTCTACCCTGTGCATAATTTTGTAAACCTCTGTCATGTCACCCTTCAGTCATCATTTCTCTAAGCTAAAGAGCCCTGACTGCTTTAACCTTTCTTCACAGGGAGAGTGTTCCATCCCCTAAATCATTTTAGTTGCCATTTTTTGCACCTTTTCCAGTGCTATATCTTTTTTGAGGAGTGGTGACCAGAACTGTACAGAGGGAACCATCTGAATCCCTGCAGCACACCAAAAGGGTTTTCAGTTACTTGCAGCTTTGCAGGGGAAAGGGTTAGGCGTTATTGTGCAGTTCTACAGCAGTGTATTGCTGGTGTTCAGCATCAGCAAGAGTCAAAAGAAACCAAAAACAGAAGCATCCAAGATGATGGGCTGCAGAGAAGCAGAGTATTTCTATAAATATCGCTGTTCTATAGCTCAATTGTATGACTTTGCTTTAACTTCTGCATCCACAGACTTCTCTGTGAACAGATATAGCAGAACAGAAATTAAGAACAGTTTTGACACCTCTATGAAGGGAGATAGGGGTAAAAAAGGGGTTGGGAAGGTCAAAGAATATGAAACACGTTCTTGTCACTAACAGTCGATCCATGCCTGCCTGCTTATTGCTTGGCGGCTCTTCATTTCACAACCGTCCGCCACATGTGTGAACAGGACCTATATGGAAAATACTGTGTTTGAGTTGACATGAGTGATGTCAAAGTCATAAGAACATAAGGACATAAGAGAAGCCAATGTTGGATCAGGCCAATGGCCCATCCAGTCCAACACTCAGTCACACAGTGGACAAAAATACCAGATCCCATCAGGAGGTCCAGCAGTGGGGCCAGGACACTAGAAGCCTTCCCACTGTTGCCCCCCCCCCTCCAAGCACCAAGAATACAGAGTATCTCTTGCCCCAGACTGAGCGCTCCTATCTATACCTTGTGTCTAATAGCCACTGATGGACCTCTGCTCCATATGTTTATCTAATTCCCAATTTATCCAAGTCCTACTTGTGGTGACTGACCAGTGACAGATGATTCACACACTTTATGCTTCAGTCCAAGAGTGGCAAACATGCGCTTGTGAACTAGACCTAAGGCCACCATCTACAGGCGCATGCCCATTATGGCAGGAATGAAGGGTATCTCCTACACTTGAAGACACTGACTTTGAATTTTCTCACAGAAAGAAAATGTATCTCATTTATTTTTATAGAAATGCCTTTCTTGGTATGCTGGACCTACCCTGCTGAAGTCTCACACTCTTCCCCCGCACTTGCCCAGTCCTTGCCAAACTGGATGAACTAGGTGTCTTACCAAGATACACCCCGATTTATTTTTTTAATAGCAGAAGTGCTGGCTATCAATAATTGGGAACTCAGTCGTTTGCCCACTGACTTCTGAATACAGAGTTCAAAACAGAGGGCAGTCCTCTTCAAGTGTCAGGCCTTCCCACTGAGTCATCAGATGCCTGGGTGAGGGGCACCATCAGACAACTGTGTGCCTTCTGTTGTATCTTTGTCAGCCTGAACAATAGAGGCACCATTTGAGTGAGTGAGTGAGTGAGTGAGTGAGTGAGTGAGTGAGAGAAAAAGAAAGGTAACAGATAGAGAAACTTGCAAACTTATACCTGGGAGAAAGCTCCGTGTATGCCCGGTTCAAGAGCAAGATAATTCATGCCATAGTATTCTCCATTACTGTGTATGGGTGTTGTTATGTATTGGGTCTCTTCTTCATCTGACACCTCAGAAGCCGAGGGGACGGAGGCCTAGTGTGCGGCAGAGGTCTGGCAGTCTTGCCGGGATTTCTCGAAGGCGGTAGCCTCACGTAGCACCTTTGCTCGTGTGTGGTCCTCATGGCTGATGAGCTTTCAGCGTAATTTCTCCTCTCGGATGCCCATCACGAATGGGTCGAGGAGGATGTCGTCAAGACTTGGAAACTCGCATGTGAGGGCCAGTCGGCAAAGATCCACCATGAAGTTGGTGGTCATCTCGTCGGACTTTTGCTGGCACATGTAGAAGTCCATGCGGCGTGCCATCTTCATGGGCTGAGGTGTGAAATGGCCAGTGGGCACCGCGATGAGGGCATTGTAAGTGGGCACCCTGAGTGAGGTGGGTGCGATGGGGTTCTGGACTAGCCTCAGGGTTGCAATTCCGCAGGAACTGAGCAGTAGAGCCTTCTTCTTCTTCTCTTCGCCCTCAATGTCCTGGAACAGTACGAAGTACTTGAGCCGCTCCACCCAGGTTTCCCAAAGCTCTGGGTAAGCGGGGTCAAATTCTGGCAGATGTCCTGGAGCGGCAGCCATGGTCCCGGTTGCGATGCAATATGCGTGGCACTGGAGCTGATGCACAGTGTGGTGCAGATGAGCACTGGGTTGGCTCAACAAGATCCCACCTTCATCGCCACTGTTAAATAGTGGGTTCCATGGACGAGCAGACCCCAAGTCTAGTGATCAGCTCTACTTTATTAGTGATTTCAGCAAGAACAAGACTCAACTCCAGGGCCATAGCCTTGTTTAAATAGCATGCAGTTGCCACACCCAAACGCACCCCACTCCCAATGATAGGCTATTTACATAACATTACTTCTTGATTGGTTCCTTCCAGAGCCCTGATAGGCTATTCTTCTTGGGCTCCAAGTTCAGCCAGTCTCTGGTAGAACAGTCCTGGAATGTTTCAGTCCCAATACATAACAGGTATGAAGGTTGGACAACGAAGAAAGCTGACAGGAAGAAAGTTGATTCATTTGGTGTTGGGGGAGAATTTTACAGATACCACGGACCATTTTAGAAGACAAATAAATGGGTTAAGAACATAAGAGAAGCCATGTTGGATCAGGCCAATAGCCCATCCAGTCCGACACTCTGTGTCACACAGTGGCCAAAACCCAGGTGCCATCAGGAGGTCCACCAGCAGGGTCAGAACTCCAGAAGCCCTCCCACTGTTGCCCCCACCAAGAATACAGAGCAAGAAGCCTGAATTCTCCCTAGAAGTTAACATGAGTAAACTGAGGCTATCATACTTTAGTCATATTATGAGAAGACAAGAGTCACTGGAAAAGACAATAATGCTTGGAAAAACTGAAGGCAGCAGGAAAAGAGAAAGACCAGTATGAGATGGACTGACTCAATCAAGGAAGCCATCATAGTCTTCAGTATGCAAGGCTTGAGCAAGTCTGTTAACAATAGGATGTTTTGAAGGTCATTAATTCATTGGGTCACCATAAGTCGGAAGCAACTGGATGGCACTTAACACACCCGCACGCACACACATGTCTGGTCCCCCAATTTATTTATTTAGAAAATGTTTATGCTGCCTCTCCAGGGAACCTGCCCAAAGTGACATACGAAATAAAACCTATGCAATGGATAGGATAATAGTACTGGTTTCCCCTGATCTGGGGAGGCTTTGGTGCTTCAGCTGTTACCCCAGCAATCATTTCAGGCCCATTTGCGTTCCCAACAAACCACAGTACCTGCACAGTCCAAGGACCAAAGTTAGAATAAACTCTGCAGAAAAGTTGAAATATGAAAAAGGTTTTTAAATATACTCTTAATAAAGATATAACAAATCAGACAATATCAAAATGGAATGATTCCTTCTTGAACATGTAGGTACACAGTATCCAGATCATTCAATAGAAGTACATAATTTATATATACAACATACACATCATATAAGATAAAAGTAATTGGGATGGGCACTTGCCCACCCGGTTGCCTGTAGCACATCTTTAGGGCCCCATGTCCATACATCTTCCCACCAACTGGTGGCCGTCTCCCTTGTTGCTCCTTTCGCTAACCGGCCACAGAAACCAAATATGAAATCTGAAGATCAATTTTAAGGTGCTCTGAGAAGTTCCACGTTGCATTATATAAGAAACAGCATCTGCTGAATTTTTGGATGCAAAGGCTGTATGCGTGCATTTGCTGTCTGCACGCACACACAGGGATATATAAAAGCAAGCTTTGGCATCATAACAGAACAGCAGACTTTGCATTTGGCATGTTGATGGGAAGAGCAGATGGTGGCAGATTGTCAGGACAGGATGGAGAAAACAATACTTGGGAAGATGACAACTTGTGAAATGTGACCCAGCTTGCACACATACACTGAAGAGAGACAGTTTGGCAGTCCCTTTGGATAGTGACTAGTAGTGAGGAACCAACCGGAGGGGGGGGGGGTCCGACTAAGCCGTGGCCCTCGTTTTGTGGCTGGGCAATGAGAGGGTGGAGGCAGTGTGGTGGAGGGGTCAGGACGGCTCGCTTCAGAAGAGGCTGGGTGGCTTCGGGGGCACCTGGGAGTGGGCCTCGCTACCCCATCACCTTTCTTTGTTCGCCACCCAAGCAGTTTGCCGACCCATCCCACCCTATTGGATCACTTAGGGGAAGCTGGTGTGAGGGAATATAGCTAAGCAGGGGCTGAAGAGTGTCCATTGTATATGTACCAGTCATAGTTAGACTAGGTTAGATTTATTGTTATTCCTTTTCTATGTTGATTTAATTGCCACAACTGTTGGCGTTATCAGCATGGGGCCGGATCCATTTTAGGAAAATGGCCTGTGTGCCACTTTCCCAGATATGGGGATCCCTTTAAGGGGTCTTGGCATGAGGGCTGTAGGGAACCAGGCCAGCTCCAGGACTACCAGTGTATGCCCTCACACCTAGATGGCAGGGGATACCACTTAGGGGCTATTGTCCATGTGGACTACATCAGGCCACCATCCCAGGGATTCTACCACCCAAACCAGCTGGCTGGGTGTGGATGGGATCATTGACTGGCACTAGGCCAGGCGATGCTGCTGATCAGGGCACCCATGTTATGCCAAATCCTCTTAGAGCTGTAACCAATAAAGTTGTGTCCCATTTATTCTACACATGTATCCGAATCTTATATATGACCATATTATTTTGTTGCTGGGGCTGGGGTCCCAGGCTGGGCTGTCCTCCGCCCCCCCCCCCCCCTTCTAAGACCTGAAGCTACAAAGAGTCTTTACTGGTGTACCGATTCTGACTCCAGTGCAAATTTTGGCCTTCTTCCTTTCTCCAGGCTAGCTTTGAGCTTTTTTTAAAAAAATGTATGACAATTTAGGAAAGAACTTGCTGAGAAAAAAAAGGGAAATTAAAAAAAAAAAAACTATGAAAAAATGTTTTTATATATGCACTCGACATGCTATCCATTTAAACCTAGATCCAGCACTTATAAAACGAAGTATTTTTTTATTAAAAAACTTGTAGCACTTCTGTGAGCAAGGGGGGAGGGGAAGAAGCTTCATGATTGCCACAGAGACCAGGCAATCAGTACCCTGTGCTGTTGAATGGGAAGTTGGGGAGGAAGTGGTTCCATGATTGTCACAAGGATCAGCCAATCAACACACGTTGCACAGCTGACTTCTCCTGATTTACAGAAAGAGCTGGGGGGGGGGTTGGTTAAGTTTGGAAATCTATACTTCTTTCCTCAAAATGGGCATGTGTGTCACCCATGACGTTGACTTCTACTGAGTCTACTCTGATTGACAGTAGCTATCCAGGGTCTGAGGTAGAGATCTTTGCTGGGTTGCCAACTCCAGGTTGGAAATATCTGGAGGTTATGGAAGTGCAGCCTGGGGAGGATGGAGTTTGGCAAAGTGGAGGGAACTCATTAGGGTATAATGCCATAGAGTTCGCCCTCCAAGGGTGCAATTCAATAGTAATTCAGAGAGATCTTCAGGCCCCACCTGGAGCTTGGCAACCCTAGTTCTTTCACATCATTCACTACCTGATCCTTCTACCTGGAGGTGCTTGGGTGCTTGGGATTGAACCTGGGACCTTCTCGATAGAAAGCAGTTGCTCTACCTCTGAGCAGCTATGTAGGGTCTCTGGTACTCCGCCTTTCTCCTCACCTACCATGGCAGCTTCCCTGTTCAGGCTACACTCATCTGTCTACCTCCTCCCTTAGACAGCTGCAGCCGGGAGACTCTCTATGTCATATGATCAGATGCTAGAAGCAGCCAACAGGCTTTCTTCTTCAAGAATTTTCCTGGGGCATCAGGCTGGAGTGTTAAAGTATCTCTGGGATCCAACCCCAAAATCAGTTTATTGCAAAATCAATGCAGATTCTCTTGTCATCTATTATGATCTGTCCATACAGTTCCCCTCCAAGTGGTAGTTTTGTAACACGGGTGTTAAATTCCACCCCCACCCCCCCACAACCTGCAATAACTTAGGCCTGGGAAAAGGCAATCCCTGCCTTGGATAATTGGACTTATTTGAATGATTTATTTATTTTGCAGACATAAACATACCGTTGCAATCGTGATTGCCGTGTGGAATGCGCTTGCACAAACATTGCAGGTACTTCTTGGATATTATTTGTAATGGCATTTTTGCGATAAACCAGCACATGGCTTGCTGTGCATAAAGTCATGATTATTTTTCTGGTTAGCTTTATAGTGTTACAGTTTTTAAAAGTAGTAAACACAGGCCTCTTTACTGTTTAGCAAAATTACCCCAACCTGGATAGCCCAGGCTAGCCCAGTCTTGCCAGATCTTGGAAGCTAAGCAGGGTCGGTTGTAAGCACAGATGCAGGCAATGGCAAACCACCTCTGAATGTCTCTTGCAGTGAAAATCCCACGGGATCACCATAAGGTCAGCTGTGACTTAACAGCAAATATATTCATATGCACACAGGCAAGACCACCTGCCCTGCCTCTTCCTTGTAGCAATGCCCTGCTGCCGTTTTGCAAAATCCATAGTCGGAGTTGCTAACAGGCCTGCAGAAAAACATCCTGTCCTTTCCCTTTAGTAGAGGCTTAATATGTGGAAATGGGCAGCTGAAGCCCTTTTAAAATTTTTAATTTTATTGAGTTTATTACAATATATATACAAAACAAGATTATTTCAAGGCCAATATCTATCTATCTATCTATCTATCTATCTATCTATCTATCTATCTATCTATCTATCTATCTATCTATCTAATTTTATTTACGGCCAAGGCTAGCAATTAACATTCAAAACACAACAAAATTCATAGACTGTAAGAACATCTGTGAGTAAAGATAAAAGAAGCTGTAAGAATTAGAAAATCTATTATAATGTGGCAAGTTAATCATCTTACTGCTAATTGTCTTTTAAGAACATGTCAGTATCATATAACTTTGTGGTAAATAAGAAATTGAACATATAAGATGCGTTAGAACGTCATACAAAAACGCTTCTCAGTTGCTATAGAGAAGTGAATCATAACACCAAACTTAAATCAACCAACTACCAAACATTTCATACAACTTTTCTAATGTCCGATATTAAGCAAGTCCATATGAACCAATTTTTTTACAGCTGAAGCCTTTCGTAGCAGGGAGGTAAATAACATCCAAGGAAACCTGTCTCAAAGGGGCAGGACACTCCCCCCAGGTAGCTGGCAACCCCATATGTAGAAAGATTTTGTATTATTCTTTGTGTGAGGCTGTTTATACTCACACACACCTCCTTTGCCGCGGAGCAGACATTTAAGCAGCCCCTTTTTAACAGACTGAAGAACCACTCAGGAAGCAAGCGTTATTATCAGGTCTATTCAGAAGTAAACCCAATTCTGTTCACTGGGGCTTAATCCCAGAAGAGTGCTCTTAGGACTACTGTGGATCTGGTCTATTAGATGTGGATGGGATCTTGTTCAGGTATTACCAAGAAGAAAAACATTATGCAAAACTGAAAGCATCCCTGATTATGCTTAGTGGGAGAGAAATGGCCTGTCCCTTTCACAGAGACTTCATGGGATGTTATTACCAGGTGATACTATATTTGACTCCACGCCATGAAACACTTGACCTGTCCATTCCCAGACATTATGCCTCCATTCAAGGGGCAGGACATTTCTCTTGTAATGTACCATGCGGGTTGCATGTAATGGCAACCGCAATGTGCTTCAGGTAATGGCGACCGCCATTTGGCCAAACGCACATGGCCAGGCCAGCTACCTGAGCTTGAGTCAGGAATAACAATAGCTGGCCGGATTGTAACTTGCCACCAATCTAGTGCCTAGGATCTCTGAGGGGACCTATGATATGTAACCTGAATCGTAAGGTCCTATCGGGACTTTTGGGCGAGGTTGGAGGTGTGGCTCCGACCGGAATAAAAGAGGGCCCTCAAGCCCAGGTTGGCATGCCTCATCTGACCACCTAATAAAGAGCTTGCTATGATATCACTTCCACTGGTCTCCCGACTCCAGTACTTTTCACTGGCGACGAAGGTGGGATCCGAATGAGCGACTCCCTGGCCGAACCGAGCAGCACTGCATGAGCATCTTTACCGGGACCACCTCCAGCCACTTACTGTAGCTGTCTACCAAGAGGAAGAACAGCTGACCTTGGACCAGTCCTGCGAAATCCAGGTGGAGCCGGGACCATGGCTTCTGCACAGAATCCCAGGGATGCACTGGAGCATGAGGCAGATCCGGCTGGGACTCCTGACACTTCCCGCACCTGCGGACTCGGTCCTTGATGTCCTTGCCCGGCCCTGGCTACCACACGTAACTGCGGGCCAGGGCCTTCATCCGAATGATGCCCGGATGATGCTCATGCAAGGCCATGAGCACATGCTCGTGGAGTGGGTCGGGGATCACCACTTGTGAGCCCCAGAGCAGACACCCCTTGTGGCTGGAAAGCTCGTTGCGCCGGGTGGAGTATGCAGCAAACTCCAGGTCTGGGCTGTTGGGCCACCCCCTCCCCACCTAATAAAGAGCTTGCTATGATATCACTTCCACTGGTCTCCCGACTCCACTACTTTTCATCTTTCCAGGCCTGTTTTTCAGCCATTAGGAAAGATTGGGTTCCATTCCTGGTAAGAGATATGAATTGCATTTGTATAGGGTGGAGAAATTTCTAAGGGGGAACTGGAAAAGCAGTTTGGAGTTTCCGGAAGTCGGTATTGCTGGAAAGATAACTGCTTTCAAAATTCTACTGCCAGCCTGCTTCCTGCAACTATGGCTTTCATCTCCATAACATGTTTTTTTTTCCCATAACACGTTTGATCTGTACAGTTAGAAATGAAAAAGTGTGTTATTTTTAAAATCTCACAAACCTCTTTAGCTTTCTCCCAAGGAGGAGGAGGAGGAGAGGAGATTGGATTTATATCCCACCCTTAACTTACTTGGTGTCTCAGAGCGGCTTACAAACTCCTTTCCCTTCCCCTCCCCACGACAGACACCCTGTGAGGTAGGTGGGGCTGAGAGAGCTCTTTCCCAAGCTGTCCTTGAGAGAACAGCTGGTACAGAGCTATGGCTTGCCCAAGGTCATCCAGCCAGGTGCAAGTGGAGGAGTGGGGAATCAAACCCAGTTCTCCCAGATCAGAGTCTGTGCACTTAACCACTACACCAAACTGGCTCTGACACAGGAACATGACACAGAAGAAGGTTGTTCCAGTGTTCCAGATACCCAGCCACTTGAGGAAAGCAAAATATTTTGCACGATACAAAGCCAAAGTAAACTGTTCTTGAATGAGTGGGAGTCTCTGAAGGGCAGAAGGCCCTTCTGAAGGGCAGAAATGCAGGTTTTAACAATCCCAGCCAAAGACAAGGCAACACTAGCCTTTAGTTTTAAAGGACTGCTTTGATAGCACAAATGCTGGAAACGCAACATCTGTGTTGAGTAGTTATGGGGAAAGAGGAAAATAAGCTATTTAAAAACTGCAATAATTGCATCATAAGGATGCATGCACATAGTTGCTTGACACAGGGCTGTGAGTTTTAATCAGTTTGATCAGTACAGGAATCAAATTAAGAACATCCCTGCTGGATCAGATCAATGGTCCACCTAGTCTAGCATATTGTCTCACTTGGTGGCCAATCAGTTCCTCTCGAAGGCCAACAACAGGGCATAGAGGCCGAGGCCTTCCCCTGATCTTGGCTCTGGGATTCAGAGGATTAGTGCCTCTAAATGTGGAGGTTCCCCTCAGTCACCATGGCTAGTAGCCACTGATAGATTTATCCTCCATGAATCTATTTAATCCCCTTTTAAAACTGTTTATTCCATCCTGTGGCCATTGCTACATCCTCTGGCAGTGAATTCCACATTTTAATCACTCCTTGTGTAAAGTAGTATTTTGTCTGTCCTGAACGTACTGCCCATCAGTTTTATTGGATTAGGGTTGCCAAGTCTTACTTTGCAAATAGCGGGGGAGTCCTCTTTTTTGTCCGGTAGCCCTGCGCGCGCGCATAGCACGCATACACCGAAATGACGTCACCCGGAAGTGACATCATCACGCTGGGCACGTTGCTGGGGTGACACTCTGGTAATCGCCTTAAAACTCTATGGTACCATAGAGTGTTCATGGTGATTGCTAGAGCGTCGCCCTGGCAACATGTCCAGCGTGATGATGTCACTTCCGGGTGACGTTATCACGCTGGGCAGTCAGCCTGATCGGGCCACTTCAGGGGTGGGGTTCCCCCCGCCAGCTGAATCTGGACTGGTGGATTGGGGACCCTTTTAGTGGGGGAATCCCCGCCCCCAGGGGGACTTGGCAGCCCTATATTGGATGCCCTTGAGTTCTACTATTTTGGGAGAGGGAGAAGTTTTTTTCTTTATCAACTATCTCCACCCTATGCATAATTTTATAAACCTCTATCACGTCCCCTCTTAGCCGTCTCTTTTCTAAACTGAAAAGTCTCAGACTCTTCAGCCTTTCCTCATAGGAAAGGTGCTCTATCCCCTAATCATCTTGGTTGCCCTCCTCTGTGCTTTTTTACAGTTCTACAGAGGGTTGCCCCCCCCCCCCCCGTCTCAGCAAGTTCAGACCCCATTAGCTTATACTTGAAGTTGGGATTTTTTGTCCCTGTGTGCATCACCTTACACTTACCAGCACTGAACTTCATTTGCCACATTGTCGCCCATTTACCCAGTTTCTGGAGGTCCACTTGCAGCTCTTCACAGTCAGCCTTATTTTGTTTTTTGTTTTTTAAATAATAAAGTTTTATTATTTTTTTTCTTTGCATACATATCACATAGAAACAATTGAACTTTGTTACAGGTATTAAAACTTATAAGCTCCACATTTTAACAACCAGGGGTACAATTCCCCTCTAATAAAATATTAAATCTTTGTATTTATTTGGAAGTGAACTTATTGTTGAAGAATTATCAGTTATATTAATTGTGAGGCTATCTTTCCATAACTTGAATGTCCCACACTTTCAGTAACCAGTGTATCAGTGTAGGTATTTGTTTTTGTCTTCCAATTCTGTGCAAGTATAATTTTTCCTGCCGTCAGTAATAAGGATATTAGTTCTTTTTTCGAGTTTGTGATTGATTACCCTGCCCAGTATTTAAGTATGATCGATTCTGGTGTGTTTGGTATTGATTGGCCCACGATTTCCCTTATCTTTTTAGTAATTATTCCCCAATAACTGTAAATCTTAGGACAGGCCCGCCAGCAGCACAAAAAAGTGCAGCCACAGCCTTTTCAATAGTTTGGGACAGAATGACTTCCGGCAAGACTTGCGAGCATGGCGGACGTGCTCCTCCGCATCTGCGGGGAGCGCGATCCGTACCCGGCGGGAAGAAGGGGCTCTGGACTGGTGCCGAGCCCCCAGAGACCCCAGTGAGGGGGCTCTGCCTGGGGTGGCCCGAGGGGGATCTCTCCCTACGGTGGCGACTGAGGGATAGAGATCCCTTTTCATCACCCCCATAGGTTCCCCCGCCGTGGGAGCTGTATGGCTGAAAGCGCAAATCCGAGAAGCAGCAGAGAGTGCGAAGCAATGAGGCTGGAACTGACAGTTACGCATGGAGAAAACGTGAGTCTGAAGTAAGAAAAGCAGAACACAGCGGGAAGACGGCGGGAGGAGTGAAACCCCCCCCCTCTCCGGGACTAGCGTACTTATGAGACTCTTTACGTGGCGTTACTGCAGGAATAAAAGCCCATCCGCCTTGCTAGATGGCAGCATCGCTCACTTGGAGATATAAACTTTAGAAGGACATAAGTGCTGTTTGAAAATTTGCTCCTTTCGTTCATCTTATCTATCTATAAACAAAGAACGTAGCCTCAACAATGACGGGGAAACCGAAACCTTCCCCCAAACTAGGAAGTACAGCTCCAAGTTCAAAGGTTGATACCACGGAGATGAGTGCGGTGTTCTCCTCGTTATTGCGACCTCTAGTGGACCAAATGACAGCTCTCAACGTTAAAATGGACAAAATGCAGCTAGAACTAAAAGAGTCGAATAAATCCACAGAGAAGCTGCAGCGAGAACTTCTGGAAGTAAAAACTTCAGTAAAGAACCAAGACGCAAGACTACAAAAGGCAGAGAAGGAAAAGGCCTTCCACCACGATCAGCTTTTGAAATTACAAATGGATAGATCGAATTTTTTCCTAAGACTTCAGAATGTGCCAGAAAACACAGGAGAAGACCTTAAAAATTTGCTAAGTGAAGCACTTGAACCAGTGACAGGCATGAAAGCAGCGGATATAAAAAGCGATATGGATATGGTTTACAGAACCTATCCAGATTATACTAAAAAGAAAAGCCTGCCTGGTGAAATTATGATAAGGTTCTCCAAAAAATCTACAAGAGACGTGGTGCTTAGGACCACAAACAAAGCAGCTCTGAAGATCCTGGGAGAAGAAGTAAAAGTGATGAAGGATATCCCATTTGAAATAAGGAAAAGAAGGAAAGCCTATGGAAAATTGACATCCTGGCTCCAGTCTGAGTCTATCATCTATCGTTGGAATACTCCAGAAGGACTATGCTTCAGCATTAAAGATAAGAAGTATAAGATTGACTCTGTTCAACAAGCGAAAAAATTTCTGGAAAAAAGCAAAGAGCAGAAAACTGGGAGAGACTCAGATGGTTCACTGGCCTCGCAAGAAAGCATGTATGGATTTGATAGCTCAAAGAGTGAAGAAGAAGTGTCTGACTCGGAAAAAGGAGCTGCAGCTCCAAAAATAGTTGAGACTGTTAAGACAAGAGGACGAAAGAAGAAATAGTGATTAAGCTGTTTTATTAAGCATTGCACTTATGTATTATAAATTGTTTAATTAACCGTATTTCTCTAGGTGGGCGTGTCTGCCAAATAGTTTTAATATTTTTTATAGTAGCAGTAACAAGTAATTGAAATTTATCCAAGGTTTTAAATGCTTCATAATTATATTATGTAATAAGGTAGTATTAAGCAAATGATAAAGTACTCTCTGTATAAGGTATATGTAGCTTAGATTGTAGCGTTATAGTTGTAGTATAGGGAAAAATCAATAAAAAATTTATAAAAAAAAAAAAATAGTTTGGGACAGATTTACCTTTGCAGCAGTATAGCCTGTAAGGTGTTAAATATCACCTGGAAAAGATTTTGTAATTCTGCATTTTAATATTGGTTGATTTAGAGGTTGTATAATGAGGAGGACCATATTTTGTTCCATTGTTTGTTGTTAATTTGAATGTTGCAGTCCTTCTGCCACACACGTAGTTGGTTGACTGATAATGGCCATTGCTTGTGATTTAACAGTTGGTATAATATAGGGCTGCAGTGGCTCAAGTGGTTAAGACACTGAACTGCAGACCAGAAGGTCGGTAGTTCAGCAATTCGAGACCCAAGTGCTGCATGATGGAGTGAGCTCCCATCTCTGGCCCCAGCTCCTGCCCAACCTAGCAGTTCGAAAGCAAGAAATTGCAAGTAGATAAATAGGTATCACTTTGGTGGGAAGGTAACAGCATTCCATGCGTCTAGTCCTCGGCATCTAGTCATGCCGGCCACATGACCACGGAAATGTTTTTGGACAGTGCTGACTCTTCGGTTTGGAAATGGAGATGAGCACCACATCCCTAGAGTCGTATTCGACTGGCTTTCGAGCAAGGGAAACCTTTACCTTTACTATAATATAGAAACTATACCCTTAGTGTCAGTGGTCTTTTTAAATTAAGTTTTCAAACCATGTGAGTGTCCTATTCGTGTGCGATGCAATATGAGAATTAGTCAATACATGGTGCAACTGGTGGTACTATATCCAGGGTATTGTGAACCTATATTTCTTTTCCAATTGTTGCTTTGAATACAGATGTCCATTGAAACAAATGTCTGTTAGTCTCATAATTTTTTCTCTCTCCAAGACTTAAAACTGGTTTTGTTTTTACCAGGAATGAACCAGGCTTGTCCCAAGAAAGTCATTACTGGCGAGGTGTTAGGTGCCAGAACATGTCTGTGTTTATCCCACAACTCTAATGTAAATCTTTAAAAAGGATTATAAGGTTTTTAAATTTTTCTATCAGTTGGTTTATTCCAGGTCTCTTCATGTAAGTGGGTTGACACTTTTTAGCTTTTTAAATTTGAACCCAGTCTTTGATCTCATCTGGTAAGGCATATAGTATAATATTTTTCAATTGAGCAGCTAAAATAGGAAGACTGAGACCCCGTTTTAGTCAGTTTTGTTAGTAATTTAAATAAGATCCTTGCCTTTTATTAGACCAAATAAAAGTGTTTAATAAAGATTGCCAAGCTTGTAAGTCTTTCCTTGGTATGGGGATAAGAAGATTTTGGGATAAAAAAAAATTCAGAAGCAAAAATGTTTTGATAAGATCTATTATTTCCCCAAAAGTTGAATTTAGTCTTGACCAATCAGATAGGGTGGATTTCATAGAAGTTATTAATGGTGTGTGTGGGTGTATCTGACAAATCTAAGGGGAAATGTATACCCAGGTGTTTCCAAGATTTTCCACCCACTTACATGGGAAAGTTTCTTTTATAACTTGTTTTGCTTCAGGGGAAATAAAGATAGGGTAAAGTTCAGATTTAAAGTAGTTTATTGCAAACCCTGAATATTTGCTAAAACGATCCATTGTGATCTTTACTTAAGGATTCTGGAGGTTTACTTAAATAAAAAACTGTATCATCTGCAAAAAGACTTATATGTTGTTGAGTTGATATTAATACCCATAATTTCAGCATCCTGTCTAATAACGTGAGCAAGAGGTTCTAAAGAGATTGCAAATAAAATAGGTGACAAGGGATACCCTTTTCTAGTCTCTCTTTTTAAAATGGTCAGATCTGCAATTGTGTCTTGTCAGCAGGGATGTGTCTTGTGCTGGGATAAGGGTTGCCAGTTCCAAGTACAGAACTTCCTGGAGACGTTTTCTAGAGGGGGAACCTGGGGCGGGCATGGTTTGGGGAGAGAAGGGAACTCAGCAGGGTATAATGCCATAAGGAGGCTGGGAACCAACTTCAGACTTTTCTGGATTCAAAATCACGAGCCAATGTTTCCCTTCTAAGTAAAGGGGCATCCTGACTGTCTTAGTTATCTGCTGCTGACTGCTCCATTTCAAGCACACACCGTTCCCCCCTTTTGTCTCGCACTAACAACTGACCTTTTGTTATGATCAGTGAGAGGCAGACTTAAGGCTTTTATCTCTGGACCCATAACCTGTTGGATTCACTGGTCTAGGCACTGCCAGGGAACCACAAGAATATAGCAGAGTGCTCAAAGGCTTAAACTCAGCAAAGCTTGCGGCTTGGTGTGCCAACAGACTTACAGAGTCACACAGAGTCAGCAGTCAGACTAAAACTAATAAGTATTTATTAAAGGAAATACATGCTTGAGAGTGCAGGTAAGAGATAGATATAGATTACCTATTCTAAGTAGCTAGACGGTGTGGGATGCTGGATGCATGTCCAGCCTCCATGGTGAAGATGGAGATCAAGCACCTTCTTGCGTGCGAGAGAGAGGAGAGAGAGTGAGGGGAGTGGAAGCAAAGGAAATTGCCCCTAAGAGTAGCATTCTACTTCAAAGGAAAGGATCAGATAGCAGGAAGGAAAGGATGCTCTGTGTGTCCTGACCTCTCTATCTGTCTAAACTCTCTGGTGCCATCTTCTCCAGTCTGAGGCAGGAGACAGCACCAAGTCCTCCACTTCTAACAAAATGGAAGCTCACTGGCTGACCTTGGTCCAGTCACACTGTCGGCCTAAACGTCACCACAGGGTTGTTGATATACAATGAAGGAGCGGAGACTGATGTCATAAGCTGCTTTGGGTCCCCACTGGAGAAAAACTGTGTATAAATATCTAAGGCTGTGGTCACACAGTCATTTTGATTGGGTTTCACTGCTGTTCTCTCACACATTTAAAATTGCTGATCAGATGGCTGCATCTGCCTCCCGCACCAAAGCGGGCTCACTTTCGCAATCCTCCCAGTTCCCTAGCAAGTTTTCCTACACCTGGAAAATTAAGTACTTTCCAGGTATTTGCACTTTGAATCTGTGATTTTGCCGATCTGGATAGCCATCTCTCGCAATGATTGTGACTAGGTCATCTCTATGTCCTTCTTGCGATAGTGCCCCCCCCCCCCCCCGGCTTTCACTGTTATGTGCATGACCATTCCTGTGCTGAATATATTAAATGCATGAATGCTCAAGCACGCATAAAACAGCGCTCAATAGTTTATTTTGTTCGGGGCGGCAATTAAAAAACAAATTCTGTGCACACATGTGCGCATACGCATTTTTTTTAAAAAAAAATGTGCCACGCCACTTGGGCGGCATGGCTGTCTGGACAGTGCCTGGAGCCTCGTTGCACAATGCAAGTGGTTGGGCAAGGGATGTATGATCATCCCAACCCGCAAAAAATTATCCCTGATCAAATCGGAGTCTCAGAGTGGTTTACAATCTCCTTTCCATATGTTGTCGAAGGCTTTCACAGCCAGAGTTCATTAGTTTTATAGATTTTCCAGAAATCTACATACGGCCCAGAAAATCTACAACTAATCTTCTGTCCCTCCCCCTCCCCACAACAGCCCCCCTTTCCCTCCCCCTCCCCACAATAGCCCACCTGTGAGGTAGGTGGGGCTGAGAGAGCTCTTCCAAGAACTGCTCTTTCAAGAACAGCTCTGACAGAACTATGGCTTGCCCAAGGTCATCCAGCTGGCTGCATGAGGAGGAGTGGGGAATCAAAACCGGTTCTCCCAGGTTAGAGTCCGCGCTCCTAAGCACAACACCAAACTGGCTCCCACAAATACCAGTAAATAAAGGACATGTTAACTCTGCATCTGTGGAACTGGCGATGAAAAAGCCATGCATCATTGGCTGTAGAAATACTGCTGGCTTTCTGTGAATCCCTGTCTATATGAGCTTTAAGGTACTGCAGATTAGCTGAATATTATGTGATATTTTTTACTGAACCATTTGTCATCTGAGCACCTGAAGAAGCTACTATCATAACAGAACAAGCAGACAAGGAGGAGAAAGCTTGAAAAATGGACACCCCCCCCCCCCCCCCGCCTGAATGGCTTTCAGTCATCAACATCCTTGGTCATCTTTTTGCTATTTTCCAAGAAACCTCTGCTTGGCTTGAAATGTATTTACTCCCTGTGGTACAGCTGAAAAACAGTCATCCTCAATAGCTGTCTAAGCCGGGGATTCCTCCAGTATTTTCTAATGCGAACTGCAAAGCTGTCTGTTGATTTCTTCATTCTCTTTCCTTTTTGTAGACATGCCAGCTCATTATGGCATAGCTGTTTAGGATGCCACAACTGAAGAAATGTAAGAGACAGGAGGAACTTATACAGCCACCCCTCCCAAAGGTTCCCTCACAAATACAAATGGGAGAACCATAAGGGACAGAGTGTAATGTAGAATTTGCTAGTAGGAGTTGGGGTTGCCAGCCCCAGGTTGGAAAACACCTAGAGATTTTGGGGGGTGGAGCCTGAGGAAGGCAGGGTTTGGGGAGGGGAGGGACTTCAATGGATTACAATGCCATAGAGTCCACCTTCCAAAGCGGCCATTTTCTCCAGGTTAACTGATCTCTGTCATCTGGAGATCAGTTGTAATCCCAGGAGATCTCCAGCCACCACCTGGAGGCTGGCAGCCCTAGTGGGAATACAGCCAAATTTCAGGGCCTTGAGGGAAACAGGATTCACCCAATGCATTGAAAAGGGCCCTAAGCCCTTCATTGAATCCCACAGCACACCATATCCAAGGGAGGAGCCTCAGCAACATTGTATTAGGTGGCTTAAGAAACCTCAAAATGGCTGCCAAGATGTCACAGTGTAGTCTCATAAGATCAGAGTTGTGTTGTTTTTTTAGGTAGCTTACTGTCAATATTCATTTATACCCTGTTTATCCCCCAGCTTGTTCTCCCCTCCTACACTGTATCCTCTTAACCCTGTGTAGGACTAGTGCCAGCCTCCAGGTGGGGCCTCGAGTTCTCCTGTAATTACAACAGATCTCTAGAGCAGAGAGATCAGTTCCCCTGGAGGAAATGGAAACGCTGGAGGGTTGGCAGCAGTGTTCCCTCTAGGCTGAGTTAGTGTGAGCTAGCGCACAGTTTTTTAGCCTCCGGTTCTTCCATTTTTGTCTTACCTCAGGAAGGATGGCTCCAGAGCAAACTAGAGCCAAATCGCTCGCTCACAACTTTAATGCCTGTAGCTCACAAAGTAGAATGTTTGCTCGCAAGACTCCACAGCTTGGAGGGGGCATTGACAGTATGGCATCACAGCCCTGCTGAGCTCCCTGCCCTACCTCAACTCTCCCCACCTCAGGCACCTCCCCTAAATCTTCAGGGCAACTCTCATTTAGGGTTGCCAGGTTGCTGACGGGGGGGGGGGGGGAGGAGGGAGCCTTCCAGGAGGGGGGAGGGTCTCTCCACCCCCAAACAACGTCACTGTGCAACGCTGGCCTGCAATGTCATCGACACAATGACATCACACAGAAGTGACGTCATCATGATGGTGATGTCACAGGGACACTCTGGTTTGAGGATAAAACCATATTTTAAAATTGCCTCAAACCATAGAGTTTTGCCCCAAAACCAGAGCGTCCCCGCATGACATCCCCGGCATGATGACATCACTTCCATGTGATGTCATTGCATTGGTGATGTCTCGCAGGGATGTCGCTGTTTGGGCGGGCAGGGTTTCTACTGCTGGCCAGCTATGGGGGGGCTGGCAACTCTACCCTCATTGCTGGGAGGCAGATTAGATTGAGCGTGACTGGACTAAAGTTACCCATTAAGCTTTCCATGGCAGGATGGAGATTCAAACCTAGTTCTCCTAGAAAAGAGTCTGACAATATAACCCGAAGGTCTCAAGCTTTTTGAAACTGTGGGCACAATTGAAATTCTGACATGGCATGGTGGGCACAACAACAAAATGCCAGAGGAGGTGGAGAAAGCCACAAAATGATTCCCACATAGCGTTGCCAGGTCCTACCTGGCTACTGGCAGGGGATGGGGGGCTAGGGTTGCCAGATCCAGTTTGGGAAATTCCTGGAGATTTGGGGATGGAGCCTAGGGAGGACAGGGACCTCAGTTAGGTACAATGCCTTAGAGTCCACCCTCCAAAGCATCCATTGCCTCCAGGGGAACTGATCTCTGTTGTCTGGAGATCAGCCATTATTCTGGGGGATCCCCAGGTCCCACCTGGAGGCTGGCAACCCTATATCCCAGAGCTTAATTTCAGCAGTACAGTGTAGGCCCTTGTTTTGTGGTGGCAGCTACAGCAGCAGCAACATTTTAAAAAATCTGAATGGCCAATCAAAGCTCCCAGAATTAATCAGAAGCCTTGCTAGGCAAAAGCCCTATCTGGTCCCAACCCACTTGCTAGAAACACTTGATGGGCAGCAGAAAAGGTGTCAGGTTGTGCCGTGGCACCCACAGACACTGTGTTGGAGACCCCTGCTCTAACCACTAGCACCCTTTTCAGGTTTTCAGATCTGCAGGAACATCTCTCATCATACCCGTGGAATTTTAACCTTTACAGCAGGACCATCATGAGAATTAGACATATGGTGAAAGTCTTCGGTATTTCAAGATACATTTGAGTGCAGAATGAAATCGTTAATATAGTTGCTTCACTCTCATAGAAAGGTCATTAATTTGAAATGTGTAAGTTATCCGTTATGTACACATTGTTAGATCTGGAATAATTGCTTCATTGTTCATAGAGATACTTCCATTTTGCTTCAACACCCCCCCCCCCAAAGATATTCCCCCAAGAACAACTTCTTAAAATTGTATTAATTTTATTGAAACACTTCAGTCATGCCTTTTGGCACAAACATGCACCCCAGGTAGCTAGCAATATATAAAAACATCAGTATGAAATACCATAAAATACAACAATAAAAATGAAAACAGCTTGGATCCTGAGCAATAAAAGCAGAGCTGTGCTCGAGGAAGGCAGCTCCCCCCGCTCCCTTCTTTGCCCCTCACACGGATCAGTCAATCTCCAGCGTGGGGGGGGGGGCAACTTGGGCATGTACAGTGGGAGGGGGAAATTGGCTTCTTCCCTCCCAGTAACGCCATTCTGCTGGCAGTTCTGCCCTTACACTGAAAGAACATTTATTTAGAATCCCAGTCAATGGTTTGTGTCCCATGAGATCCACTAGTAGAGCAGAGCTTGTGAATCAGGACATTCCCACCTTTCCTTTCTGCAGCCAATCATGTCCTCTCGAATTTTGTTATGAACATCATGGGGGCAAAATGGGAAAATCAGCCAACACCTCCCCCCCCCCCCCCCAGTGAATGACAGATGTGACTTTCCATAGTTGGTCAGTCAAATGCAACCCTGTATTACTTGAAAAGCCTTGAGATTTTATGTATGCAGAGCTTTTATATCGTCAGCCTTGCACGCGCACCTATTTTAAAAGTCTGTTCATAGCTGGATTTGGATAATGTCGTCCCCCTTTGCAGTTAAGGGCATTTGGTCCACTATCTTTGACACAACTCTTCTGCAAAAATGTTACCCATAAGGAAAGATTTTCTATGGTCTATGAACGCACAGATTACTGAAGAGAATCCAAGGAGTCAAGCTGTTAAGCTTGACTTCGGATTCTGCACCTATTATATGCTCCATTCTTTTTTCTCTGGTGTATTTATTCTGCAGCTACAACAAAAAAAATGCAGCTTTTCTTAATTGTGGTGGGAGAGGACGGTGGAGCTCTGCACTGCCTTCTTCCACCACCCAGTTTAAATCAGGCACAAGGAGAGGGCAGCCCAGCTGGGATCGCTGTGCCTGCAGGGAGCCAGTGGCTCCCTGCGGATGCAGCTCTGCATTGCCTTCTCCTGCTGCCTGGTTTAAACCAGGCAGCAGGAGAGGGCAGCCCAGCTAGGAATCATTCCCCCCACCCCACCCCAGCGATCTGAGACTAGCGATAGTCTCATGTCACTAGACTTATTAAAAAATTTAAAACAACGGGCAAAAAAATGGAGCTTGGACCTTGATGAAAGAGGAGGATGGCGGAAGGTGCAGAGTGGGTGGAATGACATCAGCGTGAGTGGTGGCATGACTTTTGAGGGTTAGGGAAAGGGTGGGGGGAATCCAAGGGAATCTGTATGCTTTTGGATGATCATCCCCTTGGAAACGAAGCAAGGGGAAAATCAGCACAAAAGCAGTCTCAGAAAACCTGGGAAAACTGTGAACAGGAAGCGAACTGAATGCTGAAGGGAGGGAAAACAATGCAGAATGAAAAAGAAAGCCTGGCAGATATGCATGGCGAAAGCGAGGCAAAACGCCCGTGTATAATAGGCCAATGACACTTAAACTTCTCTGATCTATATACAGGCATAGAAACGTCACTCCCAAATATTCTATTAACTTCCCAGTGGTTCATTTCACTGGCGTTCTGAATCCTCTCACATCATTCAGACAAAATGTTCTGTCTCATACCATGCCATTATGTACATAGCTGTGTCTTGACAGTACTCACAGAACTCTGGGTGTACAACTCATTTTGTTATACAGCCACGCAAAGTCACAGCATGGGCTGACAGTGATAATAGCTACCGAGTTCTCTGTAGGACTGCCACCTGGCTGGTTTTAACCCAGCGTGAGTTCTGACCTATTTCTGTTGCCTCTCAGCTGATATTTTTAGCACTGTTCAATGCAAGTCATTGGGGAACTGAACATTTGCAAAATATAGATGCTTAATTGGTTAATCCGTCCAAATGATCCATTAAATCCTTCTGATTGATTACAGAGGCGTCCCTCCTTAATTCAGTAATGATTTTTAAAAACAAATTTAACTTTTTGTTATCATTTTTGCCTAGTAACTAAAAGACTTCTGAAATAAAAGTGAAGAAAAACAAGACCAGGATGAGTTATATGGGTGGATACCACTTTACAAGTACAGTTCACTCTTTCCCCCTACACAGGGTTGCCAACTCTGGGTTGGGAAACTCCTGGAGATTTTGGGGGTGGAGTCTGGGAGAGAAGGGATTAGGGTAGGGAGCAAGCTCAGAGAGGTATAATGCCATGGAGTCCACCATACAAAGTAGCTGTTTTCTCCAGGGGAACTGATTTGTGTGGTCTGGAGATCAGTTTTAATTCTGGGAGATCTCCAGACCCCACCTGGAGGTTGGCAACCTAAGCCCATAACTCTGTTGTTGGGGGTGGTGGCCAGCAAGAAAGAGGGTTTATCAGTAGGGGACTCCTGCCTGTGGAACAGGATATGGGGAGAGGATAACTGGATCTGGCTGTACTCACAATACTAGAACTCGTGGGCACTCCATGAAATTGCTGAGCATTTGGGTTAGAACGGATAAAAGGAAGTACTTCTTCACCCAAAGAGTGATTAACACATGGAATTCACTGCCACAGGAGGTAGTGGCAGCTACAAGCATGGGCTGCTTCAAGAGGGAATTGGATAAACATATGGAGCAGTGGTCTATCAGTAGCTATTAGCCACAAGGTATAGATAGGAAATCTCGGTCCGGGGCAAGTGATGCTCTGTATTCTTGGTGCTTGGGGGAGGCAACAGTGGGAGGGCTTCTAGTGTCCTGGCCCCATTAGTGGACCTCCTGAGGGCACCTGGTATTTTTGGCCACCATGTGACAGAGTGTTGGACTGGATGGGCCATTGGCCTGATCCAACATTGGCTTCTCTTATGTTCTTATGCCATTTCTAACACAAGCATTTTGCAAGAAAACATGGGTCATTAATTCTCCCCTTTTCTCCCACACCGCAACTAATGCATCTTCTGCAACAGCGGCATATTGGATGCACCCTCTGAAACCAAAGGTAGTAAAAGATATGCAAGTTTAAGTATATGATTAATCAGCTAAGCATTCTGTAATCAGGTGACATTTATCTACCTACCATCTGAAAATAATAGGTTCCCCCCCCCTTGCAGAGGCAGGGTTGGAGACACAGGTATCTTCAGAATGTATTGTCAGAGCAACTTCCCTCAGTGCAGACCTGAAATCTAGTAACTAGCCTAATTAAAGAAGGCTAGCAGACACCTGACTCCACAGATATTTTCCCCTTACCGTTGTTGATACCAGTAGAAAAGAGCAAGAGTCCAGTAGCACCTTAAAGACTAACAAAATCTGTGGCAGGGTAGGAGCTTTCCTGAGCCACTGCTCACTTCCTCAGATAACCAACCTATCTCCATGGTTGATATGTTTAGCATGCAGAAGACCACTGCGAATGACACACAGCCCAGTTTTGGGAGCTACCACTGAATGGCCAGCGAACCAAGCATTCAAAGAGAACTCTGAAGTAGACATGGTTGAAAGTGCTTGACTCCCTTGCTTTATGGCTCCTCGAGGATGTGTCTGTCGCTGGCATATGTATGTTGTTCGTGAATTTGTCATGGACTCTTTAGTATGTATTTATTCAGCGTTATGTAACTTGTTTTCCTGTCTCGCGATTGGCTGACTCATCTGTGCCTCAGTAGTAGAACCAAAGGGTTTGTTAACAGTTTTCTGTGGAAACAGATTAAAAATCCTGAGTAGGGTAAGTCGACTCCAGTGAAAAGGCTGAGGAAGGAGAGAGGGAGAGGACTGAATCTCTGCTCTGATTTTAGACCGAAGACGGGATGTGGTGAGGGTATCTGGTAGCCATTCTTTCACACATACCTGAAGCCTCTCTCTTCCCTCCCTCGTGGGCCACTGCCAAAGGGAATGCAGGGGAACTATGGCAGCTTCTCGGACAGAGTCTGAACCAGCAACAAATCTGCCATGGGATCAGCTCTCTCTCATGACAACAGTAACTGGGTCACCTGCTAAGGGGTAAGGAAAGGTTTACCACACATCAGCTGCTGATGTCTAGGAAAATGGGTGGTAAGATGGCAGCCACGGTGGGGTAGCGGTTAGAGAGTTAGGCTATGGCGGGAGTTTAAATCCCCACTCAGCTGAAAAGCTGAGTCTATGCCAGTAGATCCTCTCAGCCTCATCTACCTGACAGGGTTTGGGTGAGGACAAAATGGAGGAGGGGCAACCATGTATACTATCCCGAGGCTGTTGAAGAGCTGGATCAGAATGGGGATGATTGACAGGGTTTCTTCGTAAGCGAGCAGGCATCTCCAGGGGTCCTTTCGAGCAGGAACATGGGGGAGCACAGCTCCAGGAGTTGGTGCCACCCCCCCTCCCAGTGGGGGAATGCCTGCTTGTGTCATGGCTGCAGCAAAATGACCCCGCCACCTGGAAAGGTCCTTGTTCCTCCGACCAGCCTTCTGAAGGCTTCAGCCACCACTGAAGCTATCCTCCCAGAATAGTGGTATTTCTGAGGCTTGGATTAGTAGCTCTCCCCTCTCTGTCAGCTCTTTCTTTCTTTCTCCCTCCCTCTCTCTTGCCTTCTGACATACTTCTGGTGATGCCAGGTGGTTTCTGCAGTAGAAGAGATTCAGCTGTTAAAAGAAGCTAGAACTGGTGGTTTAGCATATGCAAATAAGTTATGGTTTAGCATATGCAAATGAGTTATGCTAATGAGCTCCTGCACCTCTTTTTCTATGAAATGACCCCTGGGCATCTCCATTGTCGGATGTTAACAAGAGCACGCAAGGATTTGTCTCATGATCTGGGACACCCAAATGGAATCACATGCTGCCAAGTGAAGCAGAAGTGGTTTGGTGGCATGAACCATATTGCCAAGATAACGTATTTATCAGAAGGCTTCTCACAAGGAACAGATCAGTCTGTGTTCCATTTCTAACAGCTCGATGGGGGCTGTCACTGTTAAAATACTCCATTCAAAACAATTCCCTTCATACAAAACCTCAGGTTCTCAAGAGGTTCCTGCCCCTGCAGTCTGAAGTGGTCCATTTCAGATACAGGTTTACCACCTTCTCTGCTGCTTTTGAAAACCAGGACATAGTTTTAATGGAGACATGGACCAATCCGGATTGGAGCAGTTACCCTGCCAAATCTTACCCTATTTTTTAAAAACAGTGATTCAAAACGTTGTTAGTCTTATTAAAGTTTTGTTAATTTTGTTATTACATGGTGTTTTACAGAGTAATATGAGAAAAATAAAAGATTGGTAACCTTTCCCAGGCCGTGTGAATAAATCAAATCCACTTAGTAGTGGTGTGGTAGCTACCGAAAAATGGAACCACACGGGCACCATTTGAAGCGGGAAGTGATTGTGTGAAGTGGCTTCCAGTGTGATTTGACATATTTCAACGATGTCAGTCCAGCCCTCTTTTGAAAGGTGTGTGCTTGGGCTCTGGTGTGGATGACACTGGCAGATCTAAAAGGGCCGGATCGGCCCTCGACTGAAAGTTTTAGCGTTCCGGCTCTTGCTCTTGACCACAGAGCCTGCCTGGCCCAGAAAGCGGAGAGCAGTAAAAACCTTCAGTTTATTTTGCAATACAGCATTTGACATTCCCATAGGGTGATTGACAGATTGTGCCCTGGGGAGATTCTCAATCATGATGGGCTCACTGCAAGTTGGCAGTTCCCATCTATCACGAGCAGAGTGTTTTCTGAGCCTTACAGATTCGGCGAAGAGGCCCCATTCTATGAAGCGGGAGGTGGACTGGGAGTAGACTTGCCAACCTCCGGGGGGGGGGGGGGGCCTAGAGACTTCCCAGCATGACAACTGTTCTCCAGCCTACAAAATCAGTTCCCAAGGAGGCAATGGCTGCTTTGGAGGGTAGATTTTATGACACTGTAACCCACTGAAGTCCCTCTCCAAGTTTCACCTTCTCTGGGCTCTGCCCCCAAACTTCAAGGAATTTCCTAACCCAGAGTTGGCAGCTGAGAGGGAAACAATGCTGTGTGCCAGGGTGGGGAAGGAGACGTCCGTCTCAGCCCTGCTCAGGGTGGGAGTGGCTGGGCAAGCTGTTTCTCCCTTCCTCCCTCCTTTAGCGGGTGTCGCCACGGTGGGCTGGGGAGGCCCTTTTCCTGGGCCACCCTGGCACACAGTTGCAGCTCCTGCTTGGCAACAGGGGAAGGCATCATTGGCCCATCAGGACTTTTCATTAATTGCCAAGCCACCCTGTTAAACAATACATTATTATTTTGCTCACTTTTACTAATGGAAGGAAATGAATGCTGAAAAATACGACATGCTTTCTGCAACTGGAACAATAAGCAGATTTTAGCTCAGGTACCCAAGCAGGGTTGCCAGCTATGGGTTGGAGAACTCCTGGAGAATTTGGGGGCAGAGTCTGGGAAGGGTGAGGGTTTTTTGGAGGGGGGGACTCCATAGGGTATATCACTACAGACTTCACCCATTCAAAGCAGCCATTTTCTCCAGGGGAATTTATCTCTATAGTCTGGAAATCAGGCATTAATCCTGGGAGATCTCCTGGCCCCAGGTTGGCAACCTTAACTCCAGGCTACCTCTTAAGTCTGTTGGTCCCTGAGTCTCAGATGAATTCATCATTTCAAAAGCAGCAGAGCCAGAGTGGTGAAGTGCTTAGAGCGCTGGACTAGAATGTAGAAAAGAGCAAGAGTTCCGTAGCACCCTAAAGGCTAACAAAATTTGTGGCAGGGTAGGAGCTTTTGTGAGTCACAAAACTGCCTACCCTGCCACAAATTCTACCCTGCCACAAAGGCTTTAAGGTGCTATGGAACTTTTGCTCTTTTCTACTGCGGCAGACAGACTAACATGGCTACCCATCCTGGGCTAGGATGTGAGAGACTTGGGCTTGAGTCCCTGCTCTGCCACGGAAGCCTGTTGAGTAACCTTGGGCCGGTCTAACTCTCTCGCTTAGCCTCAGCCACCTCACAGGGTTGTTGTTGTTAGGATAATATGGAGGAGGAGAGAACAACGGACAAAACCTTGAGCTCCTTGGAGGAAGAGTGAGATAAAAATGCAGGAAATATAGTGCCATCGGAGCTTCAGGAAAAGCCCCTTAGAGGGAATCAGCATGTTCCTAAATCTACCCAGAATGTGTGGTAAACTCAAAAGTGCATCACGGTTGATCACACAGTAATCTACTCACCCATTTGAGAGCTAGTTTGATACAGTTGTTAGCGTCACACTAGAAGTGACTCATGCTTTCATGCCAGCAAAATAATGCATTTTCAATCCACTACAGTGATTGTTTGCAAGGGGCTTTTGCCATTTCACACAGTAAAATCCGGTTGCAAAGTGCTCTGAAAGTGGACAGAAAGTACATTATTTAGTGTGTGTGAAAGCAAGTTTCATTCTGCCCCTGGGCCAATCACTCTCTCTCAACCTAACCTACCTCATAGGGTTGGTATGAACACAATACAGCAGAGCCCGGAGCAATGTATGCAGTCTTGAGCTCTTTGGCTGAGAGGGATGCATGGATAACAAACAAATGGATAAAATGCATGTGGGAATACAGGGATGTCCCACGTTCCATTCTTGACAAAACTTCCCGAGAGAGGGGCTTTCCCACAACTGATTGCTTATTACGTTTTATGGCTAGATCAGTTTTCAGTCCCTTGAGATGGGCTTTCCTGCAACTGATTACTTGTTCCGTCTTATGGCTAGATCAGTTTTCAGCAGGTTGTGCAACAAGAGGAACAGGATACCCACCCATCCCGCTATCTCCTCAAATATTAAAAACTGATTCATCTGTGAAGACCAGGGAAAATATTTCACAGTGCAGTCCTAAATGGAGCCACACCCTTCTAGATGCAACAGACATTGAGGGTATAACTGCTGTGGGTTGCTTGGTTGGACTCTTCAATGCTACCATCCCATTTTCTAAATATTCAGGCCACCTGCTGCTTGGGAATTTTCCAGCCCAGCTCACTACAAAATAAAGCAACCATCAGACTTCTCTTCTGGCCATACAGAAGGCTGCGATGTTCAGGGAAGGCGGTCCGGACTGATTTTAGGCGACTCAGCCCTCCTTTGAAAGAAGATCTCTTGTCCTAAAAGTGACAAAGCAACAGAACATAATGGATGTCTGTCCTCTTTTTTAGATGGAAGGGGGGGAATACAGACTGGGGAGCGCTCCATGAAACAAATACCGCTGTGTCACCTTGTACTTTGTCTTGACAGTTTTGATCTAGGAGGCTTAACTTTAGCACTGTGCTAGGCATTATTCTGCAGAGCTATTTTAAATAAACAGAAAAGCCGACTCCCAGCAGTCTGCCTGTCATTCCAGCATTCTGCCAGTCTCTGGTATGACCACGAAAGAGAAGCAAGGATGAGGTTATGCACTACACCCCACTGGTTCTCAAAGCTGTGGGAATCCCAGCCCCAGCCATCATGCACCAGGGCCTAACTCAGCCTGAAGTGCCTTCCTTGGCATTAGAGAGGAGGGGGTTCAGTACCACCCTAATCCATCGCCTCTCCCCTAGCTCTATGCGCTTCTAAGATGGGAGCCAGAGCTGGTCTGTCCTCACCAGCCTCCTCCCTCAATAGGGTTGCCAGCCTCCAGGTGGTAACTGGAGATCTCCAGTGATTACAACCATTGTTCCTGCTGAGTTAGTGCAAGCTAGCTCACAGTTTTTTAGCCTCCAGCTCACACATTTTTGTCTCAGCTCAGGAAGGATGGCTCCAGAGGAAATAAATGTATGCAGCAGCCAAATCGCTCGCTCACAGCTTTCATGTCCGTAGCTCACAAAGTTGAATTTTTGCTCACAAGACTCAGAGGGAGCACTGATTACAACCAGGGCTTTTTCTCCCTTGAAAAAGAGGTGCCGGAACTCTCAAGAGGGAATTGAAGTTTTCAATCTGTACACTGAAAACTCATGAACTTTTAAACATTTAAAAAAGAATGTTGAGGAAGAGGTTCCACAACTCCCTCCCGCAGCATTCCCCCAGAAAAAAAAGCCCTGATTACAACTGTGATTAGAACAGAGGTCTTTGTCATAAGCTACAATCCGTTCCTTTCACCTGGAGATGCTGGGGATTGAATTTGGGATCTTCTGCATGCCAAGCAGATGTTCTGACCCTGAGCCACAGTTCTCTCCTGAAGTAATTTGCAGTGTTTTCATGAGCCACATGGGGAAGGTTGCTAGGGGGGGGGGGGGGGGGCTCTGAGATTGTACTGGATAGCCTGAGGCTATGGCCCAGGTGTGCACTGCTTGCTGTTGGGGAACTCGGTTTGCTTGCCTGTGTGAGCCTCTCTCCAGCCCCTGCAATGCTTTCCATTCTCTGGGGAAAGAGTTTTCAAAGATCATAATAACCTTGAGCCGGTGACGCTTAAATCATTTCAGGAGAGCTACCGGTGAATGGCCATGTTCAGCTCTGTGGAAATGCGCATTCATGTGCCGAGAGTTGCATAATGCCAAGTCTGTTTACAAACCAACGAGATACACAAGGAAATAACTGTTCAGAGACTCGAGTCCCGGGCTTGTTTACCACCGCGCTCTTGCAAACCGGAGTTTTTTCCTGAGGAAACCGTCCACAGTTATCTCCCTCGCGTGCGTACACTGGGTTTGGCTACGCTATCAAATGCTGCAGACACGAAGGAAGTGCAAAGATTTCCCCCCGCCCCTCCTCCGCCTGCACTCTGCAAGCGGCTCTAACTTTCCTAGGAGACAGCTTGAGCCAAATCTCGGCCGTATCTGATTCATTCTCCCTGCCGATTGGTCCCTTTCCTTTACCGCTGACATCATCTCGTTACCAGGCAAGGGGGGGGAACCACCCCGAAGCTCAGCTCTTGATTTGACTTCAGCCAGCCATTTGGGAAGAAGAGCCTGTTTAGCTGATTGTTTTCGCAGTTTATAATCAGGCCGCCCCGGCGGATAAACCGCTGGGGAAGTTCCCGGACAATTTGCGCTTTCTGCAATGCAATTTAGAAAAAAGAAATACATTGGCTGCTGCTTTGTCTTGATTGGCGTGATGGCCTTCAGACACAACTATTTGTGGAAGAATAACAGCCCCCTCTTCTTGTTGTTGTTGTTTACGTTCAACCAGTAAAGGAAGAGAATTTGTAATCCAGATTTGTAATCGGGACTCCAGTTGTTTGAGGGACCGCAATAACCCCTTCTGGCCTAATTCCCATGACCCAAAACAAGCCTTGAGCCTGTGGTGAATTCAGAACGCACCACAGCTGCTGTACTGCAAGGCAGGCACCAGGTTATTGCATTTATTCATGTAGAGAATTTCTCTCCAGTGGGGCCCAAACTGGCTTACAACTTCACTCTCCCATCCTCCGTTCTGTCCTCACAACAATCCTGTGGAGTGGGTTAGGCTGACAGAGTGTGACTGGCCCAAGGCCACCCAGAAGGTTTTCCATGGCAGAGTGGAAATTTGAACCCTGGTCTCCCATAGAGTTGCCAGCTCCAGGCTGGAAAATACCAGGAGATTTGGGGGAGGGAGTGGAGCAGAGCCTGGGGAGGACAGGGTTTGGGGTTTGGACTTCAATGGCGTAAAATGCTGTAGAGTCCATCTTCCAAAGTAGCCATTTTCTCCAAGTGAACTGATCTCTACTGCCTGGAGGTCAGATAGTGGGAGATCTCCAGCCACCACCTGGAGGCTGGCAACCTTGGTCTCCTAGTTTGACACTCTTAACACTACACCACACTGAAACCAGAGCAATTTTCTGGAGTTATGGGGGCCATGGTTCAAAGACTGAATAGTTGCTACACTGTGTGACTATGGGCAAAATGCATACTTATGTGAATAACTTCAGAATGCACAAAATGACCACTGGAGTTTTTCAGGATTCATATTCATACCCACTCTGACCCGGATGGCCCAGGCTAGCCCAATCTCATCAGTTTTCAGAAGCTAAGCCGAGTTGGCTTTGGGATGAATCACAAACTGGAATTAAGATAGCCGGGAAAAACATCAACAACCTCAGATATGTAGACGATACGACTCTAATGGCAGAAAGGGAAGAGGACCTAAAGAGTCTCTTGCAAAACGTGAGAGAGGAGAGTGCAAACGTCAGCTTGAAACTCATCATCAAAAAAACTAAGATCATGGCAACTGGCCCCATCACTCCTTGGCAAATAGAAGAGGAAGTCATGGAAGCAGTGACAGACTTCACATTCCTGGGATCCAAGATCACTGCAGACAGTGACTGCAGCCATGAAATTAAAAGACGCCTGCTCCTTGGAAGGAAAGCGATGGCAAACCTAGACAGCATAATGAAAAGTTGAGACATCACCCTGCCAACAAAAGTCCGTATGGTCAAAGCAATGGAATACCCAGTAGTAATGTATGGCTGTTAGACTTGAACTATAAGGAAGGCCGAGTGCTGACGAATAGATGCTTTCGAAATATGGTGCTGGAGAAGACTCTTGAGAGTCCCTTGGACTGCAAAGAGATCAAATCAGTCAATCCTAAAAGAAATCAACCCTGACTGTTCCCTGGAAGGCCAGATCCTGAAGCTGAAGCTCAAATACTTTGGCCACCAAATAAGAAGGGAGCACTCAATGGAGGAGACCCTGGTGCTGGGAAAAATTGAAGGTCAAAGAAGAAGGGGACGGCAAAGGATGAGATGGTTAGACAGTGTCAGGGGTCCGTTGGAGCGGGAGCACACAGGAGCGCAGCTCCGGGAGTGAGAAGCCCAGGGGGCGGGCACATGACTAAGCCCCGCCCCCTCCTTGGCTTCCCCGAGCAGTGCAGAGGCGCAGCGCCCCGGGGAAAGCCCTGCTAGGGTCTTTATTGATTTTAATGTTTTGTTTTAATATTGATAATTTTATCATTGTTCCTTTTATGACTGTGTGCTGCTTTTCCAGAGACTTGCTCAAGGTGGCATATAAATGTTCTAAGTATACCATTGTTTATCTGGGCACATGGCACATAAGTACTGGAGAAATTTCACCAACCCTTCAGCAGCTTCCACCCCATCAGTTTGGTGTAGTGGTCAGGAGTTGTACTCTAATCTGGGAGAACCGGGTTTGATTCCCCACTCCTCCACATGCAGCTGCTGGTGTGACCTTGGGCCAGTCACAAGTTCTCTCAGAGCTGTTCTCTCATGAGCAGTTCTCAAAAGCCCTCTCTCAGCCCCACCTACCTCACAGGGTGTCTTGTTGTGGGGAGAGGAAGGGGAAGGGATGGGTGGTGCACACGTCCTGGGTATCTCAAGTCTACTTGAGACCTGGTGGTTTCATGGGAGCAGGAAGAGAATGAGGGTGTGTTCTTTATGCTTATTTTTATTGCACAAAGTATTGGATGGGGAAGGGAATGGAGGAAGAGCAGGTCAGTTTCACTCACCTGTGGAGTGGAGCCTGAGGGGTGGGTGTTGCCTTCTGACACACTTTTGGTATGTTAGGGGGTGTGGCATATGCAAATGAGTTATGCTAATGAGTTATGGTAATGAGCTCCTGCACCTCTTTTTCTACGAAATGACCCCTGGACAGTGTCATCAGTGCAACAAACATGACATTGAGCAAACTCCAGGGGACGACAGAGGACAGGGTGACCTGGTATGATGTGGTCCAAGGGGTCACGAAGAGTTGGATTTGACTATGCGACTGGACAACAACAGCAACAAAAAGTACTTGGATGGGAGACCACCATGGAAGCTCAAGGTCAGTATGCAGAGGCAGGCAATGGCAAAACACTTCTGAACGTGCTGTGGCAGTCCTGAACTTCAAACTAGCACATTTATTTATTTAGATATTTAAAACCCAGTTTTCTCTGCAGCGGGAAACCTAAAACAACTTATAACATTATTCTGCCCTCCTCCCATTGTGTCCTCAAAACAATAGCTCTGTGTGGCAGGTTAGGCTCAGAGAAAGTGACCGGGAAGGTGAACTTCCATGGCCAAGTAGGTCTCCCAGATCCTAATCTGAGGCTCTCTGGCCCTCGCATATTTTCCTGCTCTGCTGCCCAATAAAATAAGAGTTTCACTTTCCTGCTTTCTTGTTCTCCATGTGTAGCTGAGTCTACTAGGAGCTTAAATTCCTGCTTCAAGTGGGTCCTTCTGGAGTCAATTTTGTCTCTTGTTTTGCCTGCAAACTCCAGGGCTCCCTGCGCCACCGCTGTTTGTTGTGAAAGTCACTGTGAAACTTTTAAAGGAGAACCACCGACACCTCGTTTCATTAATCCAAAGCATCAGCACACATTCAGCGGGAGAAAAGATTTTTTATGGAAAGTTCTGACTCGGCTATCCCACGTCAGCTCTCAGCAGGCTAATCCTTCCTACCCAATATTTCCTGATCTGTTCTTCAGTGGCTTCCCCTATGAGCCTGTGAACAGAGCTATTAATCATGATACACAGTCAATAACATTTTTATATTAAAAGTCTTGGTTGGCTGGGTGGAGTGGAGGCAGAGCCAGGGCAGAACCTGGAGATCAGAGTGGAAATTAGAGGAATCCATTGTCAGGACCTGGCAAAATCTGCTGTCGACTAGTTGTGCAGACCCCCAAACTGATTACCTGATAGAACACAGCCAGTTTGGTGCAGTGGTTAGGTGTGTGGTCTCTGATCTGGGAGAACCAGGTTTGATTCCCCACTCCTGCACTTGCAGCTGCTGGATGACCTTGGGCAAGCCACAGTTCTGTCAGAGCTGTTCTCTCAAGGAAAGAGCTCTCTCAGCCCCACCTACCTCACAGGGTGTCTGTTGTGGAGAGAGGAAGGGAAAGGAGACTGTAAGCCACTCTGAGACTCTTGAGTGAAGGGCGGGGTATAAATCCAATTTCCTCTTCCTCTTCTTCCTTCTTCTTTTCCTCCTCTGGTCATATCAGTAAAATACTGATGGCTGGCAACCCTCATAAACAATGGCTGTATCTGGAGTTGTTGAACTCTGTTATATTTAACACTCAAGATGTCAACTGTGTGTAAGAGTATCCTGGTGCACCTCTGTGGAACTGAATTCTGAAGGGGTAGCCATTTTAGTCTGTCACAACACAGACAAAATGGAGCCTTGTGGTACTATAAAGGTTAATAGAGTTATTTAATGGACTAGAGCGTTTTATCAGATGTTTCAAATAGTCATCAGATTAGGGTTGCCAGGTTCCCATCAGGCTGCCAGCGGGGGGGGGGGGTGGGTGAGGGAGTAGGGTGCCATCTCCAGTTTGGGGAACTTCTGGAGATTCAAGGGCGGAGCCTAGGGAGGACAGGGACCTCAGTGGGGTACAATGCCATACAGTCCACCCTCCAAAGCATCCATTTTCTCCAGGGGAGTTGATCTTTGTTGTCTGGAGATGAGCTGTAATTCCAGGAGACCCCCAGGATTCTGGGCCATATTTGGGGATAAACTGCCCTGTGATCAGGACAGGCTTCTCAGGCCTTGTTGTTGACCTTCATGAAATGAGAGGATGTCCTAGAAACACCCTGTGGCTATATGTTGCAGGGAAAGATGAACAGTGATAGGCAACCTGTCTTGCAGGTGTGGATTGTTATGGATCTTCTGGATAAGAAACAATGATAAGCTTCTGAGGTACACCAGGGTTCCTTGATATAGTTTCAATACTATATAGTTTCAATACTACTGCCACAATGGAGAAGCCTATTTCTTAGAGGCAGTGTAGTAGGTAGATTCAGTTAGTGGGTCCACGCCAATGTTCCCTCTAAGCTGTGTAGTCTTGTGAGCAAACACTCTACTTTGTGAACTCCTGGTATTAAAGCTGTGAGTCAGGGAGTTGGCTACTGCATACATTAGTTTGCTCTGGAGCCGTCCTGCCTGAGCTAAGACAAAAATGTGTGAGCTGGGGGCTAAAAAGCTATGAGCTAGCTCACACTGACTCAGCTTAGAGGGGACACTGGTCCATGCCCTTTGTGAGAGAGACCATGTCACCCATCACAGTTCCGCCATCCCTGCTGATCTCCTGAAACTAGAGTCCAGGGCTTGGCTCAGATGGCCCCTTCAAACGACCCCTGGGCCCTGCGCAACTGGATTCTGGAGCCAGAAGATGAAACAATCTTCTGGAAGACGACAGACCTGGATTTAGTTGTCCGCTGTGCCACTGACCTACTTTGCCGTCAGCAAGCTCTTGTCGCCTTTAATTATAGTACCTGTTGAACAGGGATAACGATCTACAAGCTTCATTAGTTTTTATATTGCATGCTACCAGCTAGAGCTGGGAACTGGCTTTTCATTGTGATAGGCGTAGTGGTGCAACTATACAGACAGTGCATTTAAAGTGCACCCAACCATAATTATTACCACCATCACCAAGGGCACAAAAATCCAGGTGACCTACCCTAGTATTTGCTTTCCTCTTTGAAAAACCTCCCCTACCTTTCCTATTGCGACACTCAATTTTAGATTGGGCAGGCAGCTAGACCCTCTCCACCAATATACGGTCATGCATATTCCACTTCCATAAATGGCGAGAATTTCCAGGACCAGTACTTAGCTGGGTTGGTTCCCTGAGAAGAAGAGAACCCTGGAGACTTATGAAGCCTAGCTATGCATGATAAAGTCCTCCAGTTGTTTCTGGGTCCACAATGAGGACTTTTAATCAGATGTGCATTCTGATTTCCCTGCTGGGAACTCAATACTAGGTGCATGGGGGCTCGAGTTGGATTGGGACCATGGGGCATGTGAAGAGGGTGCTTACGCCTTTCCTCACCCAGTTTTCCAAACCTGAAATAGGCCCAATGGTGCTGTTTACCCCATAGGGGCTCCGCATGTACCAATGAAGTACACCGGGGTCCCCAACATGGTGTACATGGGCACAATGGTGCCCACTAACACCTTTCATGGTGGCCACCAAGTGCTTTTAGAACATGGAGGGAGCCAGGTGGGGCTTTGCCCTGCAGGGCTTCTGACTAGCCACAGGACAAGGATCTTCACTGGATTACTGAAGGCTAGCTGCATGTATGCAAGAAAACGTTTTAAAACGATATCTCTGTTAAGCAGCGCTTCTGCCTGAGATGTGAAGAATTACTCATAGATTTATGCCTAACCTCACTCTCTGATGCTTTCTGGTTGGCTCTGCCTCCCGCAGCAACCATTTTGTAGTTCCACTCACCACCCTGTGTCAGAATTCCAAAGATGCCCACGGGTTCACAAAGGCTGGGGACCCGCGGGGTACACACAGGTTTCCCCAACAAAACAATGATGGGGTACTGTAGGAAAAAGATAAGCAGAGGTGGTTTTGCCTTCACCTTCCTCTGCTTAGCAACCCCAGTCTTCCTTGGTGGTCTGCCATCCATGTACTAGCTATGGTTGATCCTGTTTAGATTCCCAGCTCTAATGAGCCCGGGCAAAGGGCTGTCAAATCCATCCTTTTGTTTCTCCGTGTCCACAATACACAGAAATTCTTGCATGCCGGGCAACATTCTAATAACAAAATCATTCTTTGTCTCCTCCAAAGATGGGCTGGAAAGCATATCAAGAAAGTTAAGATCTCACAAGGGAGGTACATGACAGGATTTCCAAGTACATCTTTTGCCCCTTTTGATAGGAATTACATATTATATGTTCTTCTGTGTTTCTTGTCTGCTGATCTTTGTCTTCTATGTAATGCAGACTATGGGAGCAGGCACGCCCAACAATTTGGGAACAGAGAGAGTTAACACAGTTTGGGAACGGAGAGAGTCAACACAGTTGATGTCTCAGTGTCTGTTTTAAGTATATTATGGGGGGCTTTTGTTATTAGAATGTGGCATCCTGTCTGTTAGCAGTGGCTAACTTGAACAAACATATGCTGTTCTACAGCAGTCATGGGGGAGGGAGCTGTGGCTCAGTGGTAGAGCCTCACTCTTGGATACAGAAGGTCCCACCGTCCCCAGCATCTCCTGTTAAAATGATCAGATAGTGGCGGATGGTAAAGACCACAGCCTGAACCTCTGGAGAGTGTTCACCGATCAGAGGAGAGAACAAAGTAGAGAACAGTGAACATGATAAACCAGTGGTCTGACACATATAAGGCAGCTTCATGTTTACAATGGCTACTTGAACAACCACCTGTCCATGTACGAACTTGCTCCCCAGGTCAGCTTCTCCTTACCATTCCTCTAAGCAGAGCTGTGTGAATTTTCTATTGCACCCGCCTTGTGGAATGGACAGGGGGTCAGGAGTGCTTCATCCTTGCAGATGCTAAGGAAGGAGAGCAAGTCTGTCTTGTTTACTAGGATCTGCTTGATGGTTTTATTGCTGTTTTTACTGAACTGATCGTTAAGCTCCCCTGAGGTTAGATCGGAGGACATAAACATTTCAAATGAAGTGCTTGTTCTGTGATGTTTTGGTGTGTGTGTAGATGGTTTTAGAGGGTAGCTGTGTTGAAGAGCTATATCCAAGTCCGTGGAGTCACAGCTGACTTATGGAGACCTACCAGGGATTTCAAGGCAAGGGACATCCAGAGGTGTTTTGCCATTGCCTACCTCTGTGTAACAACCCTGGACTTCCTTGGTGGCCTTCCATCCAAGTACCAGCCTGGTCCAATCCTGATTAGCTTCTGAGATCTGATGAGATCCAACTAGCCTGGACCATCCAGGTCAGGGCAGTAGCACCCTTTGCCACATAGCTGTATATGTAAGTTGATTACATAATCCCTCATCTGTTACTTTAAGGGTGCTCTCACACAGTCCTGCAAAGCATACTTAAGCTGCATTAGGCATTTCTTCTATGATTCGATCCTTTCTCAACACACAGTGGAACACAACAATGAGAGATGTTATTTATGGGATACGCATTGGAGGGGTTACGCATTGCTGAAGAGGATGAGGTCTTGGTTCTGGGGGGACAGCTGTGCTTTTGTGAACCCCATCAAAAAGGGGAAGCGCTGATGTATGCTCCAGTGAGCCCATCTTTCACTTCCTGTCCTACAAAGATCTTCATTTCTAATAACAGGCGTGGGGAAGTGAAACTTACCAGGCTCTGTTTTGTCTTCTTGCCAAGTCCAGCTAAAGCGTCAAGGCAACCTCTAAAGAAGTTCCCTGAGGAGGCATGGAAACATGATCTGAGTTGCATTTGTCTCTCCAGTTTTCTGCACCCCACTGCTTATGAGGTTTTCCCTTCCACGTCCCATTGAAGAGTTGTGTGTACAAATGCCCTTACTGTTGCACTATTCCTGCCTGAAAAGAGGATATACAATGGGGTGTGCCATGAAACTTGGTGTGCAAGCTCTAATTCTTTTGGACCAGAGAGAACTTGCCATACTGATCCATCCTTCAACTCACCATGCTCGCCATGCTGATCAATCATTGAATCTCAAGGCTCAAAACTTGTGTGCTCTACGTGGGCCTGCCCTTGGAGAAGACTCAGAGGTTGCCATGAGTGCAGAATGACAGGGTAGGGTTGCCTGCTGATGAAAATAAGGAGACGGAAACACAGACACCCAACTGTGTAGATGCTTGTGAGTTTCTGGACTCAATTCAAGATGCTAGTGCTTGGTGTTAAAAGATCTTCATGGCTTGAAGCCAACATACTTTAAGGGTTATGTCCTCATATAAGGTACGTGACATCTCCAGTTGTCAGGTCAAGCTTCTTTCATATCCCCTCACTACAGGAAAAGTCGGTATCCAGATGCATAATTTTCTCCAGAAATGTCCCAAACATCTAGCAACCTGCCCAAGACTAGAAAATCTGTTTGAGGGTGGGGTTGTAAGTTAGTGGTAGAGTATCTGCTTGGCATGCTGCCCTGAGCCCATTTTGGGGGTAGGGCGGGGTATAAATTTAATAAATAAATAAGCAAACAAATAAATAAGGTTCAATCCTCAGCATAGCCAGTTAAAACAGTGAGGCAGCAGGTGATGTGAAAGACATCCTCCTGAGACCCTGGATACTCACTGCCAATCTGAGTAGACAGTACTGAAATTGATGGACCAATGGTCTAATTCAGTAGAAGGCAGCTTCACACGTTCTGATGGAATTCTGGACTGTATTTTGCATGGCCTTTGAAAGCAAGAGGAATGTGAGATGTACATAAGAACATAAGAGAAGCCAATTGTGACATTGTCCCAAAAGATGCAGTCTGCAACAGGTCTTCTTAACTAGAAAGTCCTTTATTTGCAAAGAGGTTCTTATTGGTATAGTTACACTTTCTCTGTTAGTAATGACTTTATTGTAAACAAACAGTTAGTATTATACTAGGCAACCAGAACCCCCCTCATTACATCTACACCAATCATAAAGCATTAAAAGTGGCTCCAACCCCCTGAACAGGTTTCACATAGGCCGAGGACAGACTGGTAGTCTGGCCCGCTCTGCCTCCGCTTTAAAAGCAGAGGCAGAGCGGCCGTTCAGACTGCCGCATCTGCCTGGAGGAGGCGGCCCAGACGCAAAGCATCCGGTGCCGCGCTCCTCCCGCAGCAGCCGGGCACCACTTCAAAGTGGTGTTCGGGCTGCTGCGGCGCGCGTTTCACCCGCTTCTGGCGGGTGTAAACGTGCGCCGGGCGGGGGAGCCGCGCGGCGTTTGGACGCCACCACCGGAAGCCGCCCACAGTCTGGACGCTGCGGGCGGCTTCCTTGCGGTGGCGTGCGAATGCTGCGCAATTCCCCCCGCCTTTCTGCCGCGCCGTGGAGGCGCGGCAGAATACCAGTATGTCCTTGGCCATAGAAATGGCGGCAAGTATGTTATTATGCCTTTTGTTCCCAGGGAACTTCTACTAAATGTTTTTGAAGGCAGCTGCAAAAGGAATAATACAGTAAGGAGGATTTATCCCAGACCTTGAGCAAGCTGGGAACATCCATGTGTGACATAATTTTAATTGTTAGCCACCTCAAGCAGGACTTTGAAGAGGCAGCACAGAAATATCCTGAATGAATGAATGAATGAATGAATGAATGAATACTATACTTGCTTTCTTGAAATCTGATTGTGGTCTTGCATGGAGGAGGATAACTTTGGTATCCAAGATTAACTGGACTCAGATGAAAGAAAGAAACAAACAGTATAATGAGTGGCAAGTCCTGAAGCTCCCTTGGCAAATTCCACTTCAGCTATGAATTTGCTGGATAACCTATACTTCTCCTTCCCTCACATCTCTGTAGGGTTGCCAATCCCCAGTTGGGGGCAGTGGATCACCCGGTTTTGAGCCCCTCCTCCTGCTTCAGGGCTCCGGGAAAGTGCAGGGGGGTAGCTGCTGGGTGTGGTGGTGTGCCATTAACCCTATGAAGACCAGTCCCCCTAGGGTATAATAGAGAATCAATCTGTAAATATCTGGGGCTCTGGGGGGGCTGTTTTTTTAAAGTAGAGGCACCAAATTTTCAGCATAGCTGCTGGTGCCTCTCCTCTAAAAACTTCCCAATATTCAAAAAGATTGGACCTGGAGGTCCAATCCTATGAGCCCCCCAAAAGGTGCCCCCATTCACCATGATTTCCAATGGAGGGAAAGCATTTAAAAGGAACGTGGTCCCTTTAAAAGCGACGGCAGCTCACTCGGAACTCGCTTCGGAGTTCCCTCTCCCAGACCCTCCCTCCCTCCCCTCTCCTGGACGCTCCTGGTAAGTCCCCCACCCCCTTGTCAGCCTCACCTGGCAAGCCAGATAACAACCACTATATCTAATAGCCAAGGGCTGGCTCTCATCTGGATGGCCAAATCTGTGCAATAGGTAAAAGATCAAAAAAGTAAGCCACTAGGAGTTCAGGTTGCATTTTGGGTTGCTAAGGTCTTATGCAGTTCCGCAGGGCCTGCAAGATGGAGCTCTTCCACCAGGCTTTCGACTAGGAGCCACCACCATTAGTACCACCTCCGTCGCAAATGACATCGGCGATGAGAGCTGGCCCTGAAATGCAGCCAGACCAGATGTGTATGGAGGGCCGGGTACCAACCCAGGAGAGAGCCATCTGAGCATTAAATAACATCATTGATGGAAGGATGTTACTTGTTATATGTTATATGTATTGTTTTATAGCTGTGGGTTTTAAATGTTTTAAATTGTACTGGATTTGCACTGTGTGCCTCTGTGAGCCACCCTGAGCCCGTTTGTGGGGAGGGCGGGATAGAAATATGATTAAATAAATAAATAAATAAATAAATAAATAAATAAGGCAGGTGGCAGCCAGGCAGCAGCCGTAAGAAGAATGTGAATGATCAGGTAGCAGCCAGCAAGAGAACAAGGCAGAGGGGGGAAGCCTGATATAGTTGCAAAGGAGCATGATGCATGTGGTAGCATGCAGTGAGGGGGGAAATGGGATGTCCCCTCTCCTCCGTGTCCTCACAGGATAAAAGGAAGTACTTCTTCACCCAAAGAGTGATTGATGCATGGAATTCACTGCCACAGGAGGTGGCGGCGGCTACAAGCATGGATGGCTTCAAGAGGGAATTGGACAAACCGATGGAGCAGAGGTCCATCAGTGGCTATTAGCCACAAGGTATAGATAGGAGCTCTCAGTCTGGGACAAGTGATGCTCTGTATTATTGGTGCCTGGGGGGGGGGGCAACAGTGGGAGAGCTTCTAGTGTCCTGGCCCCACTTCTGGACCTCCTGAGGGCACCTGGTATTTCTGGCCACTGTGTGACACAGTGTTGGACTGGATGGGCCATTGGGCTGATCCAGCATTGGCTTCTCTGATGTTATGTTCTTATGTTATGTTCCTCTTGCACTGACCAAATTCACATGGCAGTTGCAAGGATTCCACTTAGGAAAAGGGCTGCACAAATACCTAATTCTTTTTTTAAAAGAACCATGCCAGCATCATATTTTCCTTTATCTTGGTGGCCCTCAACATGGAAGATGACTTCTGGTTTTTAGGAAGAATCTGATATCCACGAGCACATTCACCCACAGGAACAAGACTGACAAAGCCATGCCAGTGTCCCGTGGCCAACTTCAACACCACTCTGTCTCCAGGACTTCGGGCTGTCTTGTTTGTCTAATATCACATAACTGCCTGTCTTACTTGAAAGGAATCCAAAATATCTTCCAGTCAGGGGGCGTGGGGCATGATTCAACTCGCACAGAACTGATTAGAAGGTTTACTGGCTTCAGGAAACTGGACGTACAGCTTTAACAGCCCAGCAAGGCTGCCAAGAGCCACCACAGGCCCCCGGGGCGAAGATTTCTTCTGTACCCCTCCAAACACACCAGAATCCAAGTAGCATAGGAAAAGCAGATTACATGACTGTCAGTTAGCATGAATAGGTGAATAATTGGTTATCTCTAGGGTTGCCAGCCTCCAGGTGGGGCCTGGAGATCTCCTGCTTCTACAACTGATCTCCAGCTGACAGAGATCAGCTCCCCTGGAGAAAATTACTGCTTTGAAGGGTGGACTCTGTGGCATTATACCATGCTGAGGTCCCTTCCCTTCCCCTCCCCAAACCCCACTCTCCCCAGATCCACTCCCCAAAGTCTCCAGGTCTTTTCCAACCCAGAGCTGGCAATCCTAGTTATCTCTCTGTGCACCAAACATTTTCCTTCTATTCAGTTCCTCACATTTATATCCCTCCCTTCCTCCAAGAAGCTAGGGTTGCCAGGTCCCTCCTGGCCACGGGCAGGGGATGGGTAGGGGGCAGGGTTGCCAGATACAGGTTGGGAAATTCCTGGATATTTGGGGATGGAGCCTGGGAGGACCGAGACCTCAGTGGGGTACAATGCCATCGGGTCTACCCTTCAAACCAGCCATTTTCACTAGGGGAACCGATCACTGTAGTCTGGAGATGAGCTGTAATGCCAGGGGATCCCCAGGTTCCACCTGGAGGCTAGCATCTGAGGCCATTGGCACCTTTAAGACCAACAAAATTTAATTCTGGGTATAAACTTTTATGTGCGTGTGCAGCATTAAACTTCGTTGGTCTTAAAGGTGCCACTGGACTCAAACTTTGTTCAACAGCCCCATGAGGTAGGGTAAGTTGAGAGATGACAGGCCCAAGGCCCCATGAACACATGGAACTGCCTTATACAGAGTCAGACCCTTGGTCCCTCAAGGTCAGTATTTTCTACTCAGACTGGCAGCGGCTCCCCAAGGTCTCAGGCAGAGGTCTCTCACATCACCTACTGCCAGATCTTTTAACCGGAGATACCGGGGATTGAACCTTGGACCTTCTGCATGCCAAGCAAATACTCTACCACTGAGCCACAGCCCCTCCCTAGGTCAAACGTAATGTAGGGAGGCCATGGAATTTATAGCCACACACCACCAATGACTTGCTCGGTTACCTGGCTCTCCAGGGTATGCATGCATTGCCTTTACTTATAACCCGCCTTTCTCCCCAGTTCGGACTCAAAGTGGCCTTTAGAACATCGTTCTGTCCTCCTCCATTTTCTCACAACAGCCCTGTGAGGCAGGCCAGGCTGAGAGTTCATGATGGGCCTAAGGTCACCCAAGTGGGCTTCCATGGTAGAAGCGGGGATTCGAACTCAGGTCACCCAGAGTCCTAGTCCGCCACTCCATCCACTGCAAAACACTAGCTCTCCGGGTTCCACTGGGTGAGCAGGGCAAGCAGGGTCCCTGGAATTCTGTCCCCAGCCCTCTCCTCTCAGTGACCCTGCAGCTTGCGAGAGTCCCTGCAGTCCAGCATAACTAACAAAGCATCAGGGCAGCCTGAAGTACCCAAGATCTCTGAACAGCAGGAACTAGAAGTTGTCTGGATCCGCCCTAAACCTGCTGTCTCAGCACTGCCGAACACATTGGTCTATCGAGCCACTTCTCTTTCTTCCTTTTCCCTGGCCACACTGCAAAACCCTGAGGCTGCATATTGGAATATTACACAAGAAAAATAGGAACCTGAGCACTTATTTTCAGAACGGACTCTCCTCCTTTCCAGGAAATATGCAATGGCAATTATCTTTCAAGAAATCAGTCTCCTAATTCCATCGTAGACTTCTAACTAATTTCATAAACCGTTCTGGGTTGGAAGTAACAAGGAAAATGCCAAATAGCGTTTGTTTTTTAAATGGACACAGAGATTTCTTAATGTTAGTATTTCTGTAGACTGTGCAGGGGTGTCAGCCTCCAGGTGGTGGCTGGGGATCTCCCAAAATACTGACTACTCTCCAGACTATAGAGATCTGTTCCCGTGAAGAAAATGGCTGGTTTTGGAAGATGGCATTATACCCTGCCGAGGTCCCTTCCCTTCCCAAACTCCACCCTCCCTAAGCTCCACCCCCCAAATCTCCAGGAATTCCCCCAACCTGGAGCTGGCAACCCTATGTGCGCTATTTATACACAGTACTATTTTCAAGTATGTTTATAACCTGATATGCTAATGTAAAGATCTGTAATCTGCAAAATTCTAGAGGCAGAATGGAGAGTTTGTTAGTCAAAACACCATCAGCATGTGACCCAGTCTTAAATTCATGGACACCTGCTCTCATTCTGGTCACTGATCTGATCTTTTTAACATTAAATAAAATTAGGAATTTGCCAGAGGAGGAACTTGGCCCCAAGACTGCCAGATAACAGTATCATACAGAAATGTGTATTTAATTGTCCACTGCTTATTTTTCAAAAATCCATAGTTTTCCAAGTATTGACTCTAAAGGCTGGTTCAAGGAGGTTTTAATAAAATGAGGCCAAGTCAACTCTACATCCCTGCATCTGAAAGGAAATAGTTGATACAATATCTCAAACTCTGAGTCCATGTCAGAGAGTTCAGAGAGTCCTTTTCAGAAGAGGAAACAGTAGAAGGGGAAGACTCAGAGTGAGGCGGAAGATACTCGTAGGAGATGATTTCTTCTCTTTCCTGGAGCCATTTTCCCACCCAACAACACTGTCATTTGCCTTGCAAGGGGAACATGCAGGCACTGTATATGGATGCCTACGTCAGGCCAGCCAAGGATTGCCAGCCTCCAGGTGGTAGCTGGAGATCTCCCGCTATTACAGCATCTCCAGGCAGAGCAAAGTTTGAGTCCAGCTTCCACACAAAAGCTTATGCCTTGAATAAAACTCTGTAGGTCTTTAAAGGTGCCACTGGACTCGAACTTTGATCTGCTGCTTCAGAACAACACAGTTACCCACCTGAACATCTCCAGGCAACAGAGATCAGTTCACCTGGAGAAAATGGCCACTTTGGAAGGTGGACTCTATGGCATTATACCCCATTGAAGTCCTCCCCTCCCCAAATTCCACCCTCCCCAAATTCCACCCCCCTCCCCAAATCTCCAAGTATGTCCCAACCCACAACTGGCTACCCCCAATGCTTCTTAGTAAGGCAACAAGAGCAACATTGGGAGGAAAACTGTTGTTGTGCCTATGCAGCAACATAATTCCGGCATGGTTTTACCATAGAGCTTTAGGTGAATCCTAGAGTGTCGCCCCCAACGTGGTGATGTCACTTCTGGGTTCATACAGAAAGTGACATTGCTCTGTGAGCGCAATAATGATTTTGTTGTCCCCGCCTCATTGTCTATAATTCTAGATTTTATTATTGCTACTTGTTCATATTTTACGTTGCACTTTTAACACTTTTATTGTCTTTATTGTTTATTTTAGTACATTTTTATTTTGCCTTTCCTCCAAGGAGCTTAAGACAGCATACACTGTTCTCCCCGCCTCCATTTTGTCCTCACAACAACCCTGTGAGGTAGGTCTAGTTTAGAGTGTTTTGACTGGCTTAGGGGCACCCAGCGAGCTTTATGGCAGAGTGCGGATTTGAACTTGAGTCTCCTAGATTCTAGTCCAGCATGCTAACCATTACACTGGCTCGGTTGATGCTTTTAATTGTGATACTAACCTATTTGACTGAAAGCTGTTTAGGGTGCTTTTTTGAAGCAGAAAGTTTGGGTATAAATAAAATACTAAAGATCACATGTTTCCTGTTGGTTACTTTAGAACAGGAGTCTTCAACCTTTTTGTGTCTGTGGGCACCTTTGGAATTCTGACACCAGGTGGTGGTCCCAACCAATGCTCCCTCTAAGCTGTGGAGTCCTGTGAGCAAAAATTCTCCTTTGTGAGCTGCTGGTATTAAAGTTGTGAGCGAGCGATTTGGCTGCTGCATAAATTAGTTTGTTCCGGAGCCATCCTTCCTGAGCAAAGACAAAAATGTGTGAGCCGAAGGCTAAAAACCTGTGAGCTGGCTCACACTAACTCAGCTTAGAGGGAACACTGGTCCCAACTGTAAGATGGCTGCCACAAAAGGCAGAACCAACCACAAAATGTCAGGGAATGAGATCATGCATAACTCTAATAGCAGCTTTTCAGCATTTCAGACAAAAGCTCTGTTTAAAACAACACCTTTCAAAATTAGCTTATTGTTTAGAAAGGGTTCTGCATACCCCATTAGTCACACAGTGATGATCCTTGTGCTGTGGTGGCAGCTTCTACCAAAGCAGTTTTTTAAAAAATCTGCACAGCCTATGAGATCTCCTGTGGCCAATCAGGTGTGGCTGGGCAAAAGCCCCCCCGGCCCCTCCCACTTTCTAAAAACACCTGTCAGGCATTTGGAGAGGTATTGGCAGGCACCATGGTGCGTATGGGTACCACTTTCGGACCCCTGCTGCAGAAGAAACAGAGGCCCAGAATGGCACAGGTATAATAACTGGCTGCAGTGCATTTGTCTATGTTAAAAGGTTTGGGCCAGAGAGGGTCATAAGAAAAATATATGATGTGCACCATTTCAAAGGAGACAGGAGGAAAAAGGGCTTTCCTGGCATTAATTCTGAGAACAGCTAGAAACTAGTCTGCGTTTTCTCCTGGATTGTCATGCCAGACTATGCTATCCCAGTCTGTTTTCATCTTTCTTTTCAGCACAAGAGAAAGCATTGCCTGGCTTCACAAAACGAAACACAGAATGAAACAGAAGTGCAGGGCTAGCGGGCTTTGCGTAGCCACACAGAAGAGCCAGCTAAACACATTCCAGTTCTGGCTAGCTCAGCCAATTCTAGGCCGAAATCCACCCCCCAGCCCTACTTTCCTTTGATATGTGTGAGTTATAGGATTTGGAGCAGGAGAATGTGCTTAGTATCCTGATCGTGACTCTGTTCTTTGCATTGTTTGCCAGTAGCGGCTGGCTGGCTGTTGACTGAGAGGCCTTCTGTGGACACCCACCAATCCCATTGAGTTCCTCCTCACCTAGAAGACACAGAAAGGCATACAATGAAGGCCCATGCCCTACCCATGCGTCAGATGAATGGGGGCCTACACATATCTGTCAAAGTCAGACTTGAGCTGTGGGCAAGTATACTGAAATCCAGACCTCATGTGGGTTTTCCCAACCCATGGTATTCCTAGCTGTTGTGGGAACGGGCAATGGAGTTGGAAATGTAGGTGTGAGGAAGTACAATTCTGCTGACCAGAAAAGATCAGACAGACAGGGTGTTTACCTTGAGCCTGGCTAGTAGCACTGGTAAATGCTGCACACAGCTTCTCTCTGTGTTCAAAGAGGCACCTCAGTACCCAGAGTCCTCCATCACTCTCATTCCCCGAAGGAGCTAAGGACAACTTTTGGGGGCTAGATTCTTGACCAGTAGCACCTTAGAGACCAACAAGATTTGGGGGGGGGGGGTATGAGCTTTTGAGGGTCAAAGCTCCCTTTGTCAAACACCATATTGGATGAAAGGAGCTTTGACTCTCAAAAGCTCACACCCTGGAAATCTTGTTGGTCTTTCAGATCCCTCTGGACTTGAGTCTTGCTCTTCTACTTCAGAGCAACATAGCTACCCACCTGAAACTATCAGGAGTTGTGGCTGAGAGACAGAACGTCTGCTTGGCATGCAGATGGAACCCCAGCATCTCCAGTTAAACAGATCCATTCAATCCCCAGCATCTCCAGTTAAACAGATCATGTAGGTAACATGAAAGGCTCTACCTAAGACTCTGGAGAGGTGCTGCCAGATAGAAGAGACAGTATAGACTCTGTTGGTCTTAAAGGTGCAACTGGACTCAAACTCAGTTCAGCTTCTTCAGACCAACATGGCTGCCCGCCTGAATTACTCTAACTGATCCCATTTTATCCTAGGCAGGTTCTTAGTGTCAGATTTTGATGATGATGATTAACTTTACCATCAGTGTACAAGGCACAAGGACAGGTTCCAGCCTCAAAGAAATTACACTTGGAAAGAAAGCACTGACATATGGGATAGCAAAATGAGGGGTGGGAGTGAAGGTGTGAAGGATGAGCATGTGATCCTTCCAGGTAAATCGAGTTACACTCTTCTAAGGCCACTGACCCCAATGGGCTTTGAAGGGTGTAATTCTGCCTGGGACAGCACAAGTTAGTTTAACTCCCAGACCATTTAAAGATGGATGATACTCATTCCCTACCATCTTCCTATAGAGGAGCACCATGTTAAATCAGTGTGTCTCTTCATTGGTTGGAAACCAATAGAAGCAATAGCTTACATACAGCTCAGTTCCAGAAGATACCAAAGTGGCTTTGAATGATATACAAAAATAGTCCCATCTAGCTCTGTGGACTTCTGCTCCAGCACCGTGCTAATTATACACTCTGTCTAGCTGTGCATTAGCACAGAGACCAGTAACCCTGACTCATCATTTTCACCATCCCCGCGACCCGAGGCAAACAGACCTCTTGCGCACACTCTCCAAACATTCTCAACTTCCCCTACAGCGAATATCTAATCTCGTCCTCCCTTGCAGCAGGGCAGACTTGTTTCCACATGTGCAAGCAACCTGTCCCATAGCTGAGGTTATTAATTAATTTTTCCTCTTTTTTTGCCAAAGGCTGTCTCTGGAGAGGTAGCTGGATGACATCCACAGCAATTAAAACAAAAGATGCATTAAACAAACAAACAAACCGGTACCTTCTTTTCTTCTCACTTTGCAAGTAACTTGTCATTTGCCCATGGAGATGCTCATGCATCAAGAGACAGTCTCATTGCAATCCTAAGCAGGTCTACTCAGGTTCCCACTGATACTTTATTTGCTGTACTTATCATTCGAATTGCTTTAAGGACTTGCTGTAGTTTGCTGTGATCCACACAGTCAAAGGCTTTAGCACAGTCAGTGAAGCAGAAGTAGATGTTTTTCTGGTACTCCCTTGCTTTCTCCATAATCCAGCGAATGTTGGCAATTTGATCTCTAGTTCCTCTACCTCTTCGAAACCCAGCTTGTACTTCTGGCAGTTCTCTGTCCACGTACTGCTGAAGCCTAGTTTGTAGGATCTTGAGTATGACCTTGGTAGCGTGTGAAATGACTGCAATTGTGCGATAGTTTGAACATCCCTTGACATTGCCAACAAAAGTCCATATGGTCAAAGCAATGGTATTCCCAGTAGTAATGTATGGCTGCGAGAGTTGGACTATACGGAAGGCCAAGCGCCGAACAATAGATGCTTTTGAATTATGCTGCTGGAGAAGACTCTTGAGAGTCCCTTGGACTGCAAGGCGATCAAATCAGTCAATCCTAAAAGAAATCAACCCTGACTGTTCCCTGGAAGGCCAGATCCTGAAGCTGAAGCTCAAATACTTTGGCCACCAAATGAGAAGGGAGCACTTACTGGAGAAGACCCTGATCCTGAGAAAGACTGAAGGTAAAAGAAGAAGGAGACGACAAAGGACCACTGGTGGACCTCCTGATGGTACCTGGTATTTTTGGCCACTATGTGACAGAGTGTTGGACTGGATCCAACATTGGCTTCTTATGTTCTTAAACAGATGGTTAGACAGCGTTATCGATGCAACAAACAAGGAGTTGAGCAAACTCTGGAGGATGACGGAGAACAGGAGGACCTGGCTTGATGTGGTCCATGGGGTCACAAAGAGTTGGACTCGACTGTGTGACTGAACAACAACAACAACACTTATCATTCGCCTTTCTCACTGAGACTCAGAGCAGATTGCACAGTATACATCAATACAAATCAATACAGAGAGCCATCTAACAAGTAATGTCCTAGGACTAGGTAAAGGTATCCCTTGTCGAAACGCAGTCAAATCCAACTCTAGGGTTGCAGTGCTCATCTCCGTTTCCAAGCTGAAGAGCCAGCGCTGTGCAAAGACATCTCCGTGGTCATGTGGCCAGCATGACTAGACACTGAGGTGAACGGAACACTGTTACCTTCCCACCGATGCAGTAACTATTTATCTACTTGCAATTTCTTGCTTTCAAACTGCTAGGTTGGCCGGAGCTGGGACCAGAGACGGGAGCTCACTCCGTCACACGGCACTCGGGTCTTGAACTGCCGAACTACCGACCTTCCGGTCTGCAGTTCAGTGTCTTAACCACTGAGCCACTGCGGCCCTTGTCCTAGGATTAGGATTACATAAATCTGAATAAGTATAGCATATTAGACAACACATGAACTGAATCAGACCATTGTACTGAATCAGACCATCAATCCAACAAGGTTAGTGTTGTCTACTCAAACTGGCAACAGCTCTCCAGGGTCTCAGATGCAGGTCCTTCACATCACCTCCAGCCTGGTCCTTTTAACTAGCGATGCCTGGGATTGAATTTGGGACTTCTCACATGCCAAGCAGATGCTCTCCCACTTAGCCACAGCCTTTCTCCATCTGAGCCACGGCCCATGGTATTTCATCAGTAGAAAACAATGCACGGACAACATGATAGTGCTATTTAATCTACTTAATGAGCCCTGGAGAGTGTTCTTTAGGATTGCACTGTTAAGGAACATAACATTGTCTATTTCTATAAGGCCTGATATCTAAAGTATTTCTCCCTGACGTGTTAGATATCCAATGATGGGGTCTTTTCATGAGCATTCAAGCATGCCAGAACGACCCCCTCCCATGCATTCTAAAGTGGAACAGTCCTAGGCAGACTTAAGTAACGACTGAGGAGCACTGGAGGTTCTACTGATAAGTGGTGACTCGGCTGCTTCTCCTTCACCTCCAGAAAATGCATCATTTCCATTGTCAATGGAGGGAGACAAAATGTGTGAGTTCAGTCTATGAGCAGAAAGGTGACATCATCACTCAGTTCTGTTGTGCGACCTTGTTCCTGTTGCACAAGGGACTTTTCTGACAAAGCACTAGTGTGCACTTTGAGCTGTTCTGGTGCTACCCATATGCATGTGTGAATGCAAACTGAGTGCAAGATAGAAGGCAGCGATTCCCAAAACCAAATGTGCATTCCAGTCAGCCTAGGCTTTATGTTTATATGGGGGGGGGGGGGGGGGGAGACAAATGACCATTGTAGCACAGTATTTGAAAACACCTTTTGTTGTGGCGGTTTTTGCTTGTACTAAATGCTTCTGTAGGTGCAAAGTGGTGGACTGAAAATGCGTTTCATGTTTCACTGCTAATTTTCTAGGGAGGAGGATGGAAATGCACATAATAAATTTCGTTGATTTTGGCAGGATATGTACCTGATGTTTTTGCATGTGTCGTTTCTCTCTGTCTCTCTGCCTGTCCTCCTCCGTACAATCCTCCGTCTTCCAAAGCCGCAGCAGTCGGCAACAGGGACGAGAAGTGGGCGTAACTGCCTCGTGGGTGCGATGCCTTCTGCCCACTCGGCTCCCCATTGGTCGCGGGAAGCCCAACCTCCTTCCCTTCGGCTCCGCCCCTCCGGGCTCACAGCTGATGGAAAAAAAGACCTGTTGTGTTTTTTTCCCCCTCCTGCGCTCCGCCCCTTTCTCTCGTTCGGCGCCGCCTCTGACTCGGAGACTGCCCGGAGATGGGGACGGGGGAACGCTTCGCCGATTGGCCGTCCGCCTTCCTCTCCCGCGATTGGTCACTGTGCCGCCGGGTGGGCGTGTCTGGAGAGCGACGATTGGCGACGGCCGAGGGGTGTGCGCGAGGGGCATGGAAAAGCGGCCGCTCGTGAGCCGCTGAAGCCGTCGAGCGGCGCTGGCTGGGGGGAGGGGGGAAGCGACGGATGGGGGCGGCGGCCGGAGGCGCTGCTGGGCTCTGAGGAGAGGCAGCCACCTCGTCTCTCCCGCTCCGCTCGCCTGCCTGCTTGCCTTCCCTCCCCCCCGGCGGTTCAGACACCACCATGAACCGGGGCAGCAGCGCCGCGTCCTGCCCTCCGTCGCACCCCGCCGACGGCCACGACAGCCGCAGCGAATGCCGCCGGGTGTGTAGCAACTGTCGGAAAGTCCTGAGGCAGGTGGGTAAAAAGGGCAACAACAACCCCCCCCCCCCAAATAACACACTCTTTCAGGGGCAGCGCAGAGAACCGTCGGGGGGGGGGGTGTCTGCGTTCGGAGCGCTGCCTGAAGGAGCTCGCGGATGCTGCCGTTGGGCTCCCTCGCGCCGACCACGCCCCCTCGGGCAACCCTGACCCCCGGGGGTGGGGGGGGGGGGGAGAAGGAGGCTCAGTCTGCAGATTGCATTTATGTAGCTCGACCGTCCTCTCCAGCTCTGTTCCCAAGTTATACGGTGAATGCATCATGACCCGTGTGCAATGCTTTTTCTTCCTCTGCGCGTGCATGGGGTCATTCTCACGTCGCGCTCAATGCGTGTGCGCAGCGGGACGTTTAGATTCGGGTCCAGTAGCGCCTTAGAGAGACCAAGGTTTTTGGGGTAAAGGCTTTTTTTTAGAGAGAGAGAGAGTCGAAGCTCTCTTTTTGTCAGAAGCAGCTCGGACGTGTGATTTGAAACCCAGGTTTGTCTGGGTACTGGTTCCGCCCCCCCCCCCGCCCCCTCCGTTTCATTTTGTAACATGAATGCGCTCTGCTAGCTCTTACCTAGGGATGTATGCACAGGCAGCCAGGATGTGTGTGCGTTTTCTGCACTGAGTGAATAGGGCTTGTGTGTGTGTGTGATCTCGCTTTTACAGTCTGTGCTTCCTTCCTCATGGAACTTGACATGTACAGTTCTCTTCTCACCCCCCCCCCCCCCTTGCAACAACCTTGTGAGGTAGGTTAAACTGAGGGAAATGAAGAACCGGCTGAAGGTCATCCCGTGGTCTTTCTAACGAGTGAGGGTTGAAAGGCAGGGGTTCCTGGTCCAAGTCCCAAAGCCGCACCATGTTGACATACTGTGGATCTCTTTCTAAAAGATGAGTGTATGTGTATCTTTATATGTGTGTATAATATAAACACAGCAAAATATTTGTGTTTATATATAGGCACAGAAATGCAGGATAGAACGTATGATGTGTTTGGACGTATGTGTCTGCATGTACATAATAGAAAGCATAATGTATGTGTATGCAGACATATAGAATAGGTATGATGTATTTATACATGTGATTGTGTTTATATGTATACTTATGATTATGGGTTCACACATAGAAGATAGAAAGTATAATGTGCATGTATAAACATGGATATGTGCATGCGTGCCAGAATCCAGAAGGGTATCTGTGTTGTTCTGTTGCGGCAAAGTCCAAGAGGAAGTCTTGCAGCACTGTAAAAGCGAACAGAATTATTGTGGTGAGAGCTTTGAGGGACTAGAGCCCGCTTCCATCAGCTTATGCCATAATAAATCTGTTAGTCTTTAAACAGCCACAGTGCAGCTGCCTGTGTGTGGTAGCTATGATTATGCACACATGACATTGCAGTAAGCTGTGCAGTTTTGTGTATGTTTATGCAAAAGAAAATACCATTTTGTGCATGTTTATGCAAAAGAAAATACCATTTTGCTTACTGGGGTTTATGTTGCGGATTGTGTGCATAGGGTTACAGTCTTGGTGAAGGTTGATGTTGGCTGGCAATTCTGCTTTTTCCTCGGCATCTCAGAAATAAAGTTCAGAAAATTCTGATACATACCAGAAAATCTTAAAGCCCACTAAACACCGTTAGTCAATATCCAAGAGTTGCACATGTTTCCATCATCTAAAGAATGTTGACCAAGCCATGAGTGCAAATATGACCCCTCATGCATAAGGTTTATGGCCCAAAGTGCTAGCCCTCTTATTAAGAATCACCAGTTAATGTCAAAACTCATGGAGGTGCTGGCACTTGTTGAAACATATATAAATACATTTTTGCTGCACAGTTTTATGTATGTGTGTGCGTGAGAGAGATCTAGCCAAAAATTAAGCACTTTTAAGATGTGAAATCAATGGCACTTAGTTTGGGCTGGATTATATTCAATATATATGGTTGTGTATATAAAACTTTTTAAAATTTTCTGGGTCTCTGTTTTCTGTGTCATTACAAGACATGCTTATTTATTTGCATTTTTATATCTGTCATGTCCTTGGAAGCAAGATATCCTCAAAAGAGTCAGAACAAATATCAAGGGACAGATAAAATTGTCATCTTGTTTAGTGTGTGCATCCTGATCCAAGGTTTAAATTAGCTAGCCTGTTTAAAAACAAAACCCTCACTGAGAGAGAACTGAAGTCTTCTGCTAATGCCTTATCCCTTGCTACCCCAAAACAAGGCATGTATGTATGTATGTGTATAAATAGATAAATTTTAAAAAGACTTTCATAGTTTCTGGAAGTCGCTAAGATCCTACTTGGCTATGAAAGTATAAAGATGTACTCTTAAGTAGAAATCAGTTTATACTGATGAATGATTTATAGTTAACCCATCTTTTTTTCTGTCATGGGAATAAGGTAGTGGCAGACAATGCATCTGAAGAAGTCAGCTCTGACTTCCGCTGGAATTAATGTTAATCTTTAAGGTGCCACTGGACTCTGTTTAATTTTGTTGCAAGAGGCTTCTTACCCTTCTTGCATATAGTAAAATTCCTAGAGGGTGTCTCATCCTAGTACTGACCAGACCAATGCTCCCTCTAAGCTGTGGAATCTTGTGAGCAAAAATTTTACTTTGTGAGCCACTGGCATTAAAGTTGTGACAAATGATTTGGCAAATGCATAAATTAGTTTGCTCCAGAGCCATCCTTCCTGAGCTAAGACAAAAATGTGTGAGCCAGAGAATAAAAACCTGTGAACTAGCTCACATTAACTCAGCTTAGAGGGAACACTGGACCAGACCCATAGTGGCTTAGCTTCAGCAAGGTTGCTTTAGCATACGCTTTCCTACCATACTGTGGTATTTAGATGTGTGGTGTAGTGGTTGGAATGTCAGGCTATGATCCCAGAGACCCAGCTTCAGGTCCCTAGTCTGCCATGGAAGCTTGCTTGAGGGACCTTTGACCAGTCACACTCTCACCCTAACCTACCTTACAGGGCTGTTGTGAGGTTAAAATCAAAGAGAGGACAATAATGTAAGCTACTTTGGGACAAGGCAGGATATAAATGTATTAATAAAATAATAAATGAAAAGAAAACCTTTTGTAGTCCTACTTTAAGGTAGAGAGTCAGTATCATAATATGTGGGTTAGACTGACTAGAAGTGCTCTCGTACCTGTGATCACAATTCTGTAATTCTGACCCTGTTAAGTTGATGGTAACGTGTCCTTTTCCTTCTCCAGCATCAGCTCTTGTGAAGAACCTCTGTGCTGTGTGACAGAATAAGCCCTACCCCCCATGCAAAATTAAGTTCTAGCCTTTAAGGAACATATATCACTCTGCATTAATTGACTGAGTGCTTCAGTCTGTGAGATGTCTATTCTTATTTGACTTCTGGTAGCCTCCTATAAGTATTTCTTGGTTTCAGTTTCTCTAAGTGAGAGTACTGGAGACTTGCCTCTTCGAACTTTCTGAAGCCTAACACAGTATCGTAAAACCTCTTCAAAATGAGGTGCTGTATAAATGAATAGTAGTTCTAAGAACATAAGAGAAGCCAATGTTGGATCAGGTCATCCAGTCCAACACAGTGGCCAAAAATATCAGGTGCCATCAGGAGGTCCAGCAGTGGGGCCAGGACACTAGAAGCCCTCCCGCTGTTGCCCCCCCCCCCCCAGGCACCAAGAATACAGAGCATCACTTGCCCCAGATTGAGAGTTCCTATCTATACCTTGTGGTTAATAGCCACTGATGGACCTCTGCTCCATATGTTTATCCAATTCCCTCTTGAAGCCATCCATGCTTGTAGCCGCCGCCACATAAGAACATAAGAGAAGCCAATGTTGGATCAGGCCAGTGGCCCATCCAGTCCAACACTCTGTCACACAGTGGCCAAAAATAACAGGTGCCATCAGGAGGTTCAGCAGTGGGGCCAGGACACTAGAAGCCTTCCCACTGTTGCCCCCCCCAAGCACCAAGAATACAGAGCATCACTTGCCCCAGACTGAGAGTTCCTATCTATACCTTGTGGCCAATAGCCACTGATGGAACTCTGCTCCATATGTTTATCTAATTCCCTCCTTAAGCCGTCCATGCTTGTAGTTGCTGCCACTTCCTGTGGCAGTGAATTCCATCTGTTAATTGTTGAACACAACGAACTGGCTACGGTGATTCATGCTTTGGTCACCTCAAGACTGGACTACTGTAACGCTCTCTCCATGGGGCTGCCCTTGTCCCAAATCCGGAAGCTGCAGCTAGTGCAGAATGCGGTGGCGTGGCTGTTGGTGGGTCTCCCCTTGCGGGAGCACATCCAGCCCACTTTAAAAGCACTGCACTAGCTGCCTGTAGCATACTAGATAAGGTTCAAGGTGCTGGTGCTTACCTATAAAGCCCTATATGGCCTGGGACCTATCTACCTGAGGGGCTGTTTCTCCCCATGTTCCCCAGCGAGCGCTTCGATCGGGATCCCAAAATCGCCTGGTTCTCCCAGGGCCGAAGGAGGCCCGGTTAGCGGCCACTAGGGCCAGGGCTTTTTCAGTGGCGGCCCCACACTGGTGGAATGAGCTCCCGGATAACATCAGGGCGCTGTGGGACTTATTACAGTTCTGCAAGGCCTGCAAGACGGATCTCTTCCACCAGGTTTTCAAGTAGGGGCCGCCCAATATTTACATCTGGCCCTGACCCGACTTAGAATCCGCTAGCCTGAATGATCTCCCACCGCCCACATGAGTTAACATCTAAGACGCTACCCGTAATGAAGATACGCCGTCTTGTAATGTGTTGTTTGTGCTATTGTGCAGTTCTTGTGTTTTAAATGTTTTAATGATGCTACTGTAATGTATATGTTGGTAGCCGCCCCGAGCCGCCATAAGGCGGGGAGGGTGGGATATAAATCGCATAAATAAAAAATAAAATAAAATAGAAAGAAGTACTTCCTTCTATTCGTTCTAACCTGACTGCTCGGCAGTTTCATTGAGTGCCCACGAGTGCATCTGCTTTCCATCTAGAAGGTCCCAGGTTCAATCCCCAGCACCTCCAGTTAAAAGAATCAGGCAATGAGTGATGTGGGTTGCCAAGCTCCAGTGGGGCCTAGAGATCTCCCAGAATTTTGTTTCCCTGGAGAAAACCACTGCTTGGGGGGCAGATTCTATGGCATTGTACCCTAATGAGTTCCCTCCCATTCCCCAAACATCATCCCCCAGTTCCACCTCCAAAATCTCCAGGTATTTCCCAAGCTGGAGTTAGCAACCCTAGTTGAGATTTCTTTTCTTTTTTGATAACAAAGGCTAGGCTTTATTAATAAATGCATATAGTATATAAAAATCTTCCTAATATACATTTTAAATGTTTGTTAAATGCTTTATATTTACTCTGATGTTGATTATCCTTGTTATGAATAAGTTATAGATTATTATAATATCTATCTCCCCTTCCCCCTAGTTTTCCTGTATCCCTATTTTTTAAAACAATTTTTATTAATTATCATACTATACAAAAATACCAATAACAAAAAATACAATAAGAATACAAAAAATAAATTAGCTAATCATACAAAGGTAAAAACTTTAACCTTATATATTTACATATAGAATTATAACATATATGCAAAACCCTCTAAGTTCTCAGGAATTTCTCCTTTTCTTTTTAAATGTTGTAAAATAGGTAGCCAAACGGCTATAAACAATTCACTTTCTTGTATATTTTCAGTTTTTACAAACCATGTAATATTTTCCATTAAATAAATATACCACAGCTTCTTATACCAAACCTTTAAACACAAGGGTTTCACAGAATTCCATGAAGAGGCTATGGTATTTCTAGCCGCATAAATTAAAAAGGCTATACGAATTGAATCAATATATCCTAACTGTAGATTTTGTCTATCATTTAACAATAAGGCTTCGGGTTGAAACAGTATAACAACCTCAATAATGTTTGAAATCTCTTTTAATACTTGTTCCCAGAAGGTCTTAACAACTGGGCAGTACATCCAACAATGTAAATATGTCCCTTTGTTATTACATTGCCTCCAGCAAGTGGGATTAGTGTGTGTAATATGGGAAAGTTGTTCAGGAGTACGATACCATAGTGTCATTAACTTTGAATGCCTGCAATCTAAGATTTATAGGAGAGGTAGTAAATTCAAAAGAGTGCCATAATCTTTCCCACGATACTTGGTCAATATTTTTATTTAATAGTTTGTTCCATCTAGATTGGTACATCAAACTAGTGGTTTCCTCCTTTTGTCTTAAAATTTGAACTAATTTTGATATATTTCCTTTTTTGCTAACGTCTACAGATTTTAATAACATTTCAAAACGGGTATTTGGCTGCTCTAGCAGTGTTTCCAGTTGAATAGTAGTACAAATGTGATGTGTTTGATAATATTGATACCAAGATATATTGAACCCCAAGTTGACTTCTAAGTCCATTTTGCTTATAATTTTGGAGTTTTTTGTAAGATCTGTTAACTTTGTCACTTTTGCCTGTCTCCATAAGTTGTATTCCTTATTTGATAAACCTGGTCAATACCATTGCTGGCCTAAGAATGTCATAAATCTAGAATAAGGGGGTAAAAGGGTTGTTCTTGCAGTAGCCCGTACTTCTAAGGGCTCTGCTAAAAAGGGATTGACATAAATCGAAAGGTGTCGCTCTTTTTTATCTTGCCATACTATTTCTGAAATAGAATTTGGGGCCAAATTTTCCGAATGTATTAGAGCCCAATCAGGGGCTGAGTCTTGAGTCATAGTTAAAATTCTGTTCAAGTGAGTGGCTCTGTAATAGTCCAGGTAATAGTCCAATCTTAGGGAGGTAAAATCCCCCCATCTCACGTTTATGATACATAGTTTGAACCTTAATTCTAGCTTTTTTATTATTCCATAGAATTTTTAATAAAATGTTTTGCCAGTGTTGTAGTAGCGAGGGTGCTATTGTAAGTGGTATGACCCTAAAAAGGAAAAGAAATTTTGGCAATAAAAAGCTTTTAATCAAGTTATATCTATCTAACATCAATAATTGAAGTTTTTCCCAAGTCCTAGCTTTGAGTAGAATTTCCGTGATTAAAATAGTATGGTTATAACTTGAAATGTGTTCTAGTTTAGAAGGGAGTTGGATACCCAGATATTGCAATTTATCCATAGACATTGAAATTTAAAATGTTTTTGAATGGTTTCCTGTTCTAAATGTGAAATGTTGAAAGGCATTATTTTAGATTTAGAAGCATTTATGCACAGACCTGAGACTAAACCAAAATCATCTAGAATTTTTTGTAGGTGGAGCAAAGAGGATAAGGGGTTGGATAAAAACAAAAGCATATCATCAGCAAACCATGTAATTTTATATTCTTTTTTACCTATTGTGATTCCTTGAATGCCTAAAGAGTTTCTAATCTTCTAAGCTAAGGCTTCAACTGCTAGGGCAAACAATAACGGGGAAAGAGGACAGCTTTGACGGGTACCTCTAAGTAGCACAAAATTATTAGAGACCATGCTGTTAATTCGTATTGATGTTTGCGGGGAGTTGTACATAGCATTTATGGCAGTCAAACATTTCCTATCAAAAATCATTTTTTCCAACAAGGTCCTAAGAAAAGAGGGTTCTAAAGAATCAAAAGCTTTCTCTACATCGAGAGAAAGCATAACCATTTTCTTTTTGTGTCTATGCACATGCTGTATTATACTAAGTGCTTTGTGAGTATTATCACATAGATCTCTACCTGGGATGAACCCTACTTGATCTTGAGCTATGTAGTCTGAAATGATCTTATTTAATCTGTGTGCTAGCATAGAAGAAAAAAAATTTAAAATCTATATTTAATAACGAAATAGGCCTGTAAGAAGATGGTAAAGAACCATCTTTGTCTGGCTTTGGAATAACCCCCATTGTGGCTTGTGTCCATGATGGGGGTAACTGTCCTGGATGTAAAAACAAAATTACAGGCATTCATAAGTGGGCCTAAAAGAATTTTTGAGAAACATTTATAAAATATGGCCGTGTATCCATCTGGCCCTGGTGCTTTGCTTACTTTCAATCTTTTAATTGCTTCCAGTATTAATTGTTTAGTGAAGATTTTGTCTAGCATATCTTTATGGGCCTCACTGAGATTCAGTGGTATATTGGAAGCAAAGTAATCATCTGTGGTTGCTTGTGCTGCTTCATGGGAAGAGTACAACTTTTTATAATAATCCTCAAATACTTTAAGTATTTGGTCTGTTTTAGCATGTAATTTGCCATTTTTATCTTTTATTAAATGGATCTGCCTTTCCATTTTTTCTTTTCCTACTCTTTTTTTTAAAAAAGTGTTAGGTTTTTAGAATTATGATACCAATAATTTTGCTTTAAAAATAATAAGTCTTTTTTAATTTTGTTAACATCTAGGTTTTCCAACTTCCTTCTCTCTAGTTGTAACTGTCTAAAAACGGTTTTACTACAAGTCCTTTTATGCTGCGTTTCTAATAGAGCTATCTTTGAAAGTATAGATTTTCTAATTGTTTGTTTGACTTTCCATCTATAGGATGTTTTAGCTATCATAACACCTCGCAAAACTGGTTTCATCGCATCCCAAAGGATCAAGGGAGATGATACATCAATTGAGTTTTCTTGAAAATATAGTTTAAGCCGCTGTGCTATTTCTTCTTTGGAAACTGAATCCTCTAATAAACTATTATCTAGACTCCAAATTTTACTTGTAGTTTTGTGTGGGTCGTTTTCGTAAATAGCTTCCACCCATGCACGATCGGACCACAACTTATCTCCAATTTGTGTTGTTTTAATTTGAGATACAAGTTCAGGTGAGACTAATATATAATCTAGACGGGTGTGAATGTCAAACTGAGAGGAATAATAACTATTAACTATTACTAACACAGATTGTGTTTTCCCTCTATACCCCTTCAAACATAGGTGCCTCAAAAAGAAACATGGTATATTAAACTTATATCTAGGAGTAAAGCTGAAAATGGTCTTAGTATCTCTCCAGCTCTTAATCAACAATTGCAAACTATGATAAGATGATAAACCTTATAAGTCTCTTCAGCGCTCCTGATGTTTTCTCTGGTTAGGCACAGTAATCTTGCTATGTTTTGGTGGTGTTGTAGTGTAGTGCAGTTTCCTCTTCACTTGCTTCTTGCTCGTGTTCTCAGGCATCTTCAATCCCATTTTCATTAGCATGCTTTTACCAGATTCTAAATTCATAGCTATCAGTCTTTCACCTTTGTAGATGACTTGTAGTGTGGCGGAGCCCAACCATTTATACTTGATATTTGCATCCTGAAGTTGTTTTGTTACTGGTTTCAGTTCTCTTCTTCTAGTAATTGCTTCAGGTGGGAGGTCTGGATAAATTTCAATTTTATGGCCCTCATAATCAAAAGAACCTTTCTCCCGTGCCTCTGCTAAAATTCTCTTTCGTACCCTATAATCCAAAGCTGTTATAACAATGTCTCTGGGTCCCTTCCTCAAAGGATTTTTGGGCGATCCAATTCTGTAAGCTTTAACTATTATTGGAACTATGTCGTCTTCCAGGTTCCAAAGTGATCCCAACCAGTTAGCTATAAAGTCTGGTAAATCATCTTCGGTATTAAGGTGTTCAGGGAACCCACAAAATTTTACATTATTTTTGCATTGTTCCATGTCTAGATTGAGCATTTTAATATTTAAAAGATCTTCGACGTAGTCTCTGTGCTTCACACTGATGGGTTTCTGCGCCTGCGCAGGATTTCTTCGGTATAGTAGAAAGCTCTCAATGGATTTTCACGCCCAGCGCCTCCGGGCATGCGCAGAGCCCCCACCACACATGCCCAGAGGAGCGGGCGCAGACATCCCGTCAGTTCTCTTCTGACCGCCATGCTGCTAACAGCTTCTGTGTTTAGCTGAGTCCTTTGAGGGAAGCTCTCCTTTGCCTCGCTTTCTTGTCTTCTCACTCTTCTCCTTAACTTTCAACACTTTAGTTCTGTATTTTCTGTTTTAAAAATTACAAAAAAAATTCTTTCTCCTCAGGTGGTGGGGTTCTTTCCTTTCTGCCTTCGGGCTCCCCCTCCCTTATTTTTTCATCTGTTTTCTACTTTATGGCTACAAAGGGGGGCTGCTTCAAATGTTGCTCGGCTTGCGGCGGCAAATCGGAGGCTCCTGACGGCCACTCCTTGTGCATTCTCTGCCTCGGAGAAAGTCACCGGCCAGATTCCTGCCCTCATTGTGCTAAGTTTAGCAACCAAACTCGGAAAAATAGGGCAGCTCGCTTGAAGGTCACTTTACTGGAGTTGGCATTGCTTCCTGTATCGACCTCGACAACCTCCTTCCCATCGACGTTGACAGTATCGACAGCCGACTTCACTGCCCCGTCAACATCGAGGCCATCATCTGATATAACTCGACCAGTATCAAAACACCAGGCTCCGATGCATTCCATGGCTTCGACGCCAATTAAAAAGAAGGATAAGTCGGAAAAATGCCACAAGGCTCTATTCGCAGCCACTGGCAAGCCTTTGAGTAAGGCCCTGACTTCGATTTCCAAACCAGTAGCAACCCCACTAGATGCTACCTTGGTACCAATAACTCCTTTGATCGTGCCTCCACCATCTACTGAAGTGACCACTATCGCTCTCCTGGATTCTCCCATCCGGCAACCACACAAGGCACTACCGGACAACATTCTGGAGGCACAGGAGTTCCTCGAGACCGACCAAGAACAGCTCCGTCACCACAACGCCCGAGCTCTCGTTCTCGCTCTTGATCGCCATCCGAGGGATCCCTATCCTACATCGAGACTGATCCTCCTCGTCCAGACAGGGACGATAGATACGACTACCAGCCTCCACCACCTCGATACCACTCCCCGAGGCATAGGTCTCCTCGATATGGATCACCCAGACACCGATCCCCATTTCGACACGCTGGGCATATGCTCCTCCGATGGCACCATGGGATCGACACTGTCTTCCCTATCCATATGGAGGCAACTCACCATTGACATCGATGCCCTGGATCTAATTAAACGAATGGCCCTCTCCCTTGACCTCCCTATTGTACAACCAAGGCCTGCTATAACTGATCCGGTGTTCAATATCATACAAATGGACACTTCCACTTTCATCACAATGCCGATGTCTGCGGTCCTCCTCCAAGCCGCCAAATCGGTATGGAATAAGCCCTCGTCGACACTGGTTTCTACCAGATGCCTGGATCACATGTACAGGGTTCAGGAAATGGATGCTGAGTTCCTGACAAACATCCTCGCCCCAACTCGATGGTCATCACCTCAGCTTCCAGATCCAGGAGGACACATTCTACCCCTGCGGATAGGGAAGGGCGTATGCTTGATGCCTTCGGACACTGTTTCTACTCAGCTGGAGCTGAAAATCACCAATTATTCCGCCTGCATGGGAAGATACCACTACGCTCTGTGGGAACAGCTTTCGGAAGCCATCAGTTTGCTCCCTGAGGACCAGAGACTGACTGCCTGGAGGATACAAAAGGAAGGCCTCACCCTTGCTAAACAGCACTTTCTCTAAGACAATGATGTCTGCCATAGCCTTGAGGCGTCACTCCTGGTTGCGCTCCACGACTTTGCAACAGGACACTAGATCCTTGGTCGAAGACCTCCCTTTTGATGGAGTTGGCCTCTTCCACACCACCACTGATACCGTCCTCTAGGACCTTGATAAAAGCATCAAGGCCTCCCGCACACTAGGGGTGTCTTCTGCTCCTCGCCAATCCAAACCACGAAGTTGGTCTAGACCCTGGTCCCGCAGGTCATCAAACCGGAATTCCCCGGATAAATCCTGGTGCCCACATACTTCCCCAGGTGTGCAGAAACAGTCATATGCTCCGAGACAGAAGTTCTCACCAGCCCAACAGTCTGGCCGCTCCAAGCAGTCCCAGCAGGCCAAACAGGGCCTTTGACTTTATCCGCCCTGCCTTCCCTCTCACTCATCTTGCCCCCTTCCTTCCTATGTGGAACAGGGTAACGTCAGACTCTTGGGTCCTCACCATTATCTCCAGGGGGTACCTCATCAAATTCCTCCAGCCTCCACTGACCCCAGCCTTCGTTGCTACCGTACCCTCACCTGTCTTCCTTCGAGAAGTCAGCCTCCTCCTCAACAAGGGTGCCATAGAGCCCATCCCCACTCACCACCAATGCAAAGGCTTCTACTTGAGGTATTTCATAATTCCCAAAAGGGATGGCGGCACTAGACCCATCTTGGACCTTTGAGGCCTCAACCTGTTTATACAATACCGTCGGTTCCCAATGGTGACACTACGCTCCATTCTTCCCCTCCTACGCAGATGAGTGTGGATGGCCACCCTCGATCTGCAGGGTGCCTACTTCCATATCACAATATGTCCCCCCACCGGAAATACCTCCATTTCGCCATTGGAGATCAACATTTTCAATACAAAGCCCTACCGTTTGGCCTTTCCACAGCTCCCCGCATTTTCACAAAGACAATGGTCATCATTGCGGCCTTCCTCTGCCTGTAAGGGATTACTATTTTCCCGTACATAGACGATTGGCTCATAGTGTCAACTTCCCCACAGGACTTGCTAACCAACGTTTCCATCACCCGAACCGTCCTGGAGGGTCTCAGCCTGATGATCAATGAGGACAAATCTCATCTCATCCCTGCTCAAAGGGTACAGTTCATCAGGGCGGTACTGGACTCCATCTCCCTTCGGGAACACGACCTGAGATCCCTCGAACTCCTGGCAATTTTCTTCACGCTTCGGACCTTTCTACCCATTGTGAAGGGACGCTGCGTGGCCATCCTTACAAACAATACCACTGCAGTCTGTTATGTCAACCGCCGGGGGGCACAACTTCCCACAGCCTTTGCCACCTTGCAGTCCGACTTTGGGACTGGAGCATGTCCAGCGACATTTTCCTGAGGGCCACATACATCCCCGGCTCCCTAAACAGCCAAGCCGATCTCCTGAGCAGGGGACACGCTGGACATCACGCATGGGAACTGAATCCAACCTATCTTTGCCAGGTATTTCTTCTTTGGGGAACTCCAGCTGTGGATGTCTTCGCCACTCATTAGATCATGAAATGCACGGCATTCTGCACGCAGGGTGGAACCGACCCCCTCTCCCTGGGAGACAGCCCACTCTACCCATGGAATCATGATTTCGTCTATGCCTTTCCACCTCTACCACTACTCACACGAGTGGTACACAAGATACTACACGAGACAGCGGAATGCATACTGATCACTCCTTGGTGGCGCAGACAAGCCTGGTTTCCAGTCCTCCTCTCTCTGGCCCAGGGGAAGACTCTCCCCTCCGTATTCTCTGACAGAGTGAATAATGTCCTGCTTAACTCCCGCAAGGCATCCACTTGCCAGTTGTATATTTACAAATGGGCTCGTTTCTGTACATACCTAGCCTCGTTTGACATAGAACCCTGCTCTGTGGGCTTGTCCCGTATTTTTGATTTCCACCTATCCTTAGTGGATGCTGGACTCTCACACTCTTCTCTGAGAGAGTACCTCTCCGCAATCCTGGCTTTCCACACCAGAATTGACAGTTTCTCTGTTTTTGCCCACCCCCTCTCAAAACACTTTCTGAAGGGCCTTCTCCATCTCTATCCACCTACCAGAGTCCCACCAAAACCTTGGGATCTGCCGTTGGTCCTCCGCACGCTCACTCCGAAGCCATTTGAACCACTGGCATCCTGTGATCTCCACCTGCTGGCTTGGAAAACGGCCTTCGTACTCACCATCACTTCTGCCTGTCGAGTTGGCGAACTCCTAGCCCTCAGACACGATCCTCCATTCCTCTGCTTCCTACCGAACGCAGTTCGCATGGTTCCGGACATTTCGTTCCTTCCTAAAGTTGTCTCCGACTTCTACCTACAGTCTGTGATCATCTTGCCTGACTTCTACCCTTCTTACGTTTTTGAGCAAAAACGTCTTTTACATACCCTTGACGTAAAACGAGCACTTCTCTTCTACCTTGCTTGTACTGAGTCTACTAGGAAAACACCCAGGCTCTTTGTTTCCTATGCGTCACACAGAATGGGCAAACTCATCACTGCCCAAAGATTCTCCAGATGGATTGTGGGGCTTATCAGACTCACTATGAACTTGCCAAGACCCCACTTCGGGGCCCATCTGGGCACACTCCACCAGGTCTATAGCTGCCTCTATGGCATTCCTTAAAGGTGCCTCCCTGACGGACATTTGCACTGCTGCGACTTGGGCTACTCCGAACACTTTTATCAGGCACCATGCACTGGACACTCGAGAGTAGCTGCCCGCTCTGCGATGGGTCGCCTTATCTTATCCGCTGCCTCTCAGTGACAGCCTGTGTGCTTCCTCCTCCAGGTAGGATACTGCTCGCTACTCTCCCATCATTGTGAAGCACAGAGACCATGTCGAAGATAAACAGGTTGCCTACCTGTAACGATCTTCGAGTGGTCATCCGTGCATTTACACTACCCGCCCATCCTTCCCCTCTGCTGCTAGGCTTTCTTCTTATTTTCGCACTTGGTTGCAGCGGTCAGAAGGAACTGGCGGGATGTCCGCGCCTGCTCCTCTGGGCATGCGCAGTGTGGGCTCCGCACATGTCCGGAGGCACTGGGCGCGAAAATCTGTTGAGAGCTTTCTATTATACCGAAGGATTCCTGCGCAGGCGCAGAAACCCATCAGTGTGAATGCACAGATGACCACTTGAAGATCATCAGTTACAGGTAGGCAACCTGTTTTTCAGTGTCTTTTTGCAGATTTTTGTTTTCTTCCTGCACTGTTTCTGCTAAAGTGAAAGCCTATTCAGCTTTTGTCTGCGTCACTAACATGGCTTTTTTGATTTCTTCTAGCTGTAAATTCACAGACTGCATTAGCTCTTTGATCTTAACCATAAACCTGGCTTCCATCCCCATTAAATCGAGTTTGGAGAGAGGTGTTAGAATTTCGTCGTCCTCTATGTGCACGTCGGTAGAGCCCTCTGCCATATTTAGGCTTATCTCTGCTAGCCCGTTTGTTTTCTCAGTGACGAAAAAAAGTAGTGAAAGGAAGTCTTACCGGGCTAGAATCCTCCACAGTAGAGTCAGCAGCTTTTGTTATGTAGACGAGGGTAATTGTCGATGCAAAGTTTGGAGTTTCTTTCATGATTTTCAGTCTGCTGAGGGTAACGAGGGAGAGAGCTCCGGGCTTAGACACCCATCTTGGAGTCCCGACACCACACACCCCTCCCTAGTTGAGATTTCTACCTCAAACTCTGGAGAGATGCTGCCAGTCAGAGTAGAGTCAGCCTTGACAGACCTATGATCTGACTCAGTATTAGAAGGCAATGTTTTGGGTGATCCACACATCTGTTTTTGGAAAGAAATACTGAAGTGCTTTTTGGAAAGAAGTACTCTTGTGAGTCCCTTGGACTGCAAGGAGGTCAAATCAGTCAATCCTAAAGAAAATCAACCCTGACTGTTCCCTGGAAGGCCAGATACTGAAGCTGAAGCTCAAATACTCTGGCCACCAAATGAGAACGGAGCACTCACTGGAGAAGACCCTGATGCTGGAAAATATTGAAGGTAAGAGAAGAAGGGGATGGCAAAGGATAAGTTGGTTAGACAGTGTTATCGATGCAACAAACATGAAGTTAAGCAAACTCCGGAGGACGGCAGAAGATAGGAGAGCCTGGCGTGCTCAGCAATTTCATTGCGTGCCCACGAGTTTTGAATTGTGAGAGAGGGAGAAAAGTACTTCTTTCTCTACCTGCTCTATCCTATGCCTAATCTTCTAAACCTCAATCATGTCACCCTCAGTTGTCATTTCTCCAAATGAAAGAGCCCCAAGCACTTTAAAACTTCCTTCATAGGGAAAGTGTTCCAACCCTTTTGTCATTCTAGTTGCCCTTTTTCTGCACTTTTTCCAAAGCTATAATATCCTTCTGAGGTGTGGTGGGCAGAAGTGCACACAGTATTCCAAATTCCAGATCTGCAGTGCCATTCTAACGCATCAACAGGCTGTTGTGAGAGCAGTGTGATGCAGAGTCTCCTGTGTCAGCTCTGGCTGTAGGAAAACAGATTTAGACCCCCAGTTCAGTTGTGAACTTCGCTGGTGGACCTTCGGCCCTTTTCTCATATCTTAATCTGTCCCATAGGATGGTGTGAGGTTAAAACAGTATTCTTAACTCAATAACAGGTTGCAAATATTAATAAATAAAATTAATGGTGTTCAAAGTGTGGAGGTAGTGTTCTATCCTTCCATGTTCTTTTTCAGTTAAGAGTTGTATATCCAAAACTATGTTCGATATATGTCTTAGGACCTTTAGTCACTTTTGAATTCTCTTCAGCAAGCATGCATAGAACCATTTACTTTAATATATATATGAATTATTGTCAGTCAAATTGTTTGTCATGTGTATACATTTATTTATTTACTTCATTTATACCTTCCCTTTTCTCTCAGTGGGGACTCAGAAACTTACTTCATTCTCTTTTCCTACATTTTATCCTCACACCAACCTTGTGAGGTAAGCTAGGCTGAGAATATGTGACTGGCTCAGGGTCACCCAGCAAACTTCCATGGCAGAGCAGGGGTTCAAACCTTGTTCTTCTAGATCCTGCTCTGACACTCGGAACACTGTGTAACTCTGCTTAGTTCTTGCAGTCCTTATCTCATGTCTACTGTCTTCTTGTAAAGTATTCCCCATTTACAGATCAGAAGCTGAAGTTGGCGGGTAGACTCTTTCAATCGTCCACTGTATTCATGGCTGACCAAATCTGAAGGCTTTTTGCCTGTTCACCTGTGTTAAGTGAGATATTCTGCTCCTGTAGATAATGAATTGAAGGTTCCCCAAATATAGTCCTCTAAATTTATATCCCCTCTGTCTGAATGAGATCAGATGCTTGTAAGCCAGAGATCTTTTTCTCAATGCAGGCTGCACCATGTAGGAACTTGTACGTGCAGAAGAAGTCTGAATTACATGATGATCTCCCCCACTTCAGGAAGGGGAAAGTTCATGTGATTTCACCCTGAATACAATCATTCACATGGAGGGCCTGCTTTTTTCATGGTGTGAGCATGGTGACATAGTATGTGCCTCAGTACCCTTGTCCCCACAAGAACTTTGCTCAAGTAAGCATCTTAATAGGATCAGAGCTTTTCTGTCAGGGGGGCGCAATATGACATTGTGCAGAGTTTGAATCTACATCAACTCTTACTTGTTTTGCTCTGAGAAATGGCCTCCATATGAATGCATCCGAATGCATCTACACATTTCTGAAAGAAACTTGGCCTTCTCCATAACCCTGATGTGGGAAGAAGGGGCTGCTGTAAGGATGAAGGAGATGAGGGAATATATTGAGTTATCTTTTTTACCTTCGTCATGATAGACTCTGCCCCACATCAATCTGACATGTTCCTTTGCTCTTCTGTGCTCTGCTTTGTGCCTATATTCAGTACACTGTCATTTTTAGATTGCACTAGATTTTAGAATGTGTGTCCTTGGTGGCGCACACAAAATAGTAGACTCCCCCAACCCTTTCCATTGATTTATATATTCTGAGAGGAAAAATATAAAATATCTCCAGTAGTTATTTAATTATATGTTTCAGTGGATTTCAAATTGTGTTGAAGAGAACTACTGGAATTCCTGAGAAGCTAACAAGAGATTCCTCAATGAGATGAGTAGTGCTGGGCAGACTTCTCTGAAAAAAATGATCTTACCTTTAGTATACAGCCACAGAAGGAGGTCAAGGTCAGTTTTGGCAGTCCCTCTCAAATTATTCTGAACTTGGGCTACCATCCAAAGTTTTCCTTCTAGCTTCCTACCAGCAGCATCATAGCAAACTGGACTTGGTTGAAGGCTTCCATTTTCTATATTGATTTGCAAAGTGGGGGATGGGACAAAAGACTACTAGCCAAGTTTTGTTCCATCATAAGCAAACTGTGGCTTGTGACACCTAAACTGAGCATGCCTTTCTTCAGTTTCTGTGGCTGACATCACAGCCTAGATGGTTACAATACTATGCTGATTTTGCTGGGGGGACTACCTGCTGCAGGATCTTCTCTTTCTCTGGAACTCTTCATCCTTCCACACAGCAGTCTTTCTTCTTTCACCTTTCTCCAAAGGTGGGGGGAGTGACCCCACAGCTGTGTTGCTAACCAGTTCTGTACATACACATGAAGCTGCCTTATACTGAATCCATCAAGGTCAGCATTATCCACCAATGTCAGTATTGTCTTCTCAGACTGGCAGTGACTCTCCAGGGTCTCAGAGGTCTTTCACATCACCTACTGCCTGGTGCTTTTTAATTTTTAATTGAAGATGCTGGGAACTGAGCCTGGAACATTCTGCATGCCAAGCAGATACTCCGCCGTGGATCCACAGCCCCTCTCCATAATCATAGTCCTACTGCATTGTAGGTCATTGCTATTTAACCGTTTTTTGGTTTTTTAAATTTTGTAATCCACTGAGACTCAGTAAGGTGGAGTATAAAGTAATTAAAAATATTTTAAAATTTATGTTGCTGTGCATTATGCTTATCTGGTAGCATCCTAAGAATAGGGTTAGGACTTGACTGGTCGAAAAGGGTTTGGTCAGATTCAGGAGAAAAAGGAATTGAACAACCCAGAATAATATTTGTTAAATTAACAATTTTCGACCAAAAAAGCAGCTACTACAGGACATGACCACCAGCAGTGCTTAAAAGACCCTATTTCGCCACAACCCTTCCAACAGTGTGAATTGGCTGAGGCTTTCATGTGAGATAAACGTTGTGGTGTCAAGTACCAACGGGAGTATAATTTAAAATTTTGAAGTTTAATATTTAATACATTTATTGAGTAAAGGCTAGAGGACCAAATTGCTTTCCATTGTACATCGGACCATACAGTATCGCAGTCCCTGTGCCAAGCATGTTGTATTGATGAGACCTGGTCCCAGGATTTTTTACTTATAATTTGATATAACAATGAAATTAAGCCTCTAGAGGACTGGGATTGTTCATTTATAACTGTGGTATAATGTTGGGGTTCTTCACAAGATGGACTATTTGTTGGTATTGTAACCATGGAATACCAAAATTGTATTTGTTTTCTAGTTGTTGTTTGGTAAATATGCCCTGTTTGTTGCATAGGCTTCCCAATTTAAATAGCCCGTTTCTTTCTCATTTTCCAAATTCTGGCATATTCCAGCCTGGTTTAAACCATGGTTGGCCCAGAAAGACTGTCATTGGAGATATGTCTGGTGCTAAAAGAGATCTAAATCTATCCCATATCTTCAATGTAAATTTCAAATAAGGATTATTAGGCTTTAAAAAAATTCTTTCATTTTGTTTGTTCCAAATTGCTTCATATATTTTATTGGTACCTAAATTTGCTTGTTCTATATGGACCCAAGCTTTTGAGGGCAGGGGCTGAACATAAAAAATTATATTTTTAAATTGGGAGGCATAATAATAATTTTTTAGGTTAGGTAAGCCTAACCCTCCTAATTTGGTAGGCCTTAATAGTACAGAGTATTTAATTCTTGCTTTTTTGTTTGACCATAAAAATTTAGAAAAAGTTGTTTGCCATTTATGAAAATCGCTTATTGGTATTGTAATTGGCAAATTTTTAAATAAAAAAAGAAATTTTGGGAAAAGAAACGTTTTGATTGCCTCAATTCTTTCCAAAAGAGATAAGTTAAGCTTGGTCCACTCTTCCAAGAGGCGTTTGCACTCGAGTTCTAGGGCTTTATAATAATTATTATAAAGTTCATTAATGTCTACAGGGAATTTTATACCTAGATATTTCCAGTGTTTCATAACCCAACGAAAAGGGTATTGTTTTCTTAAATTGGATTTGTCTAATAGGAACAGGTTAATTGGGTATAATTCAGATTTTGAATAATTTATTGTTAAACCAGATACTTTACTAAATAGATTTATTTGCTGCATTAGGAAAGATAGTGAGTGTTCAGGTTGTGTGACAAAAAAGACGGCATCATCTGCAAAAAAACCCTGTTTTAAAACTGTGCTCTTTTATTTTGATGCCTTTAACTTCAGAATTGTTGCGAATGGCAAAAGCTAGCGGCTCTAATGAGATCACAGAAAGGATGGGGGAAAGGGGACAACCTTGCCTCGTGCCCCGTTTGAGATGCAAAGTGTCAGATCAATAGTTGTTTGTTTGGATTTGAGCATTGGGATTGCTGTAGATAGCATTGATTGATTGCAAAAATCTAGGGCCGAAGTACATGTGTCGAAGTAGCGTTGTCATATATGGGACTTCGAACTTGTCGAAGGCCTTCTCTGTGTCTAAGGCCAAAAAAGTTGCTTTGATGTTTTGGGAGATGCAGTGGTCAATAAAGTTTAAGTTTTTCCTGATATTATCCATTATTGATCTAGTAGGCATAAAGCCTGATTGGTCTGGATGAACATAATTAGTAATAATTTTATTTAATCTAGCTGCTAATACTGAAGAAAAAAATTTAAAATCGTGATTTAATAGCGCTATAGGCCTATAAGAGGCCGGGTCAAGTTTGTCCCTGCCAGATTTATGGATAACTATGATTTTGGTTTCTTCCCAAGTAGGAGAGAAGCTCCCTTGAATCATTATATTGTTGCATAGATCACTTAGGACAGGGAAGACCAATTCTCTAAATTTTTTATAAAATTCGCACAGAATGCCATCTAGGCCTGGGGCTTTGTTTGATTTGGCGGATTTAATAATATTGCCAATTTCGGACGCTGTAATAGGTTGGTCTAAGAATTCTCTGTGTGTTTCTGACAGTTTAATGTCGAAGTGGATTGAGTTTAAGTAATATTGAATAGCCTCATTGGATGGGTTTTCTGATTTATACAGATTGTAAAAAAAATTGTAAAAATTTGAATTAATATCTTTGGAAGATGTAGCTATCTGACCCAAAGGGGTTTTTGTAGCATGTATCAGGTTTACATTTTGTCTTTGTCTTACTCTGTGTTTCAAAAGGGTCAGAGACCATGGTGTTTTAGTAAGAAATTTTTGTTTGAGTAATAGCAATTGCTTTTGCACTGCAGATGTTTCCAAAAGTGCTAACTTTTGCCGTTCTTGAGTAAGTTTTCTTAAAGTTTTTTTACCTCCATGTTTAGAATGCTTTAATTCTAAAGCCTTAATGTTGCTTTGAAGTTCTAATATTATTTGTTCTCGGTCTTTTTTGTAAGAGGACGATAGGGAAATAAGTCTGCCTCTTATCACTGCCTTGAAAGCCTCCCACACTGTTTCTTTAGAAACACCACACTCTGCATTGAAATAGAAATATTCTTGGATCGATTTTTCAATCTCAGCACAAAAAGCTTCATTTTGTAAAAAAATTGTATTAAATTTCCATTCAAGGCCTTTCCCATCTGCGGTATGACTAAAAAAGGTGCAGTCCACCCATGAGTGGTCAGATATTGTTCGGGATCCTATTGTTGAAGTGGTTATCGAGTTCAATAAAAGTTTTGAAACCAAGATAAAATCAGTACGTGTGTATACGTTGTGTAAAGCTGAGTAATAAGTGTATTGCCTGTCGCCTTGGTTTAGTGCTCTCCAGGCATCTTCCAATTGAAAATGGTCAAATATTTTTAACAGTTCTGTAGTTTTAATGTTTTTCTTTCCTGGTTTTGTTTGTTTATGGGTTTTATCTATTTTAGGATTTACAATCATATTCAGGTCGCAGCCTATGATAACTTGCCCTGTCTGAAACTCTGATAACAAATGCAGAGTTTCTTTAATAAAAGGTATCTGTTCTGTGTTGAGTGCATAAATAGATGCTACAGTGATTGGAACACCGTCCAATAAACCCTTTACAAAAAGGTATCTACCTCTGGTGTCAATCTTGACTTGTTGGCTCTGGAAAGGGGTAGACTTAGAAATCAGAATGGCCACCCCCCTGGCCTTAGATGTCCCTGGAGCTTGAAAACATTGTGAGAACCATTTAGATTTCAAAATATTTCTAGCTGAGTTTTTCAAGTGGGTCTCCTGCAAACATACAAAGTTTGGTTTTTCTTTATATAAAGCATTAGAAATCCTTTTTCTGTTTTATGGGATTTTTAAAACCCCTACAGTTCCAAGTGATACATTTAAATTGAGCTGGCATCTCTAGTTGGTCAAATATTTTAAGAGCGTTATTAGAACAGCAGGATAGATACTTTAGTGATCAGCTGGTTTAATATCCTATACTAATGACAATTAAATTAGTTAAATATAGTTGTTTGGCAATAAGTTTATTTAAATTATAAACTCGCTACAGTTCTTTAGAAAGTTCTGTATGGACAATTTTATGTAATAACCTTGCCACTGATGACTGTATTCCTGTATGGAGGTCTGTAGTTACAGTAGGTGAGAACAGTTCAAAGTTTGGTCTTTGGGGCAAAATGCACACAGCTACTGTTCCTGATTAGATAAGGGTAGCAGGTGTTACAGTTCATGCAGGCATCTCCTAAAATTAAAAATTATATTTAGCTCTTCTACTTTCTCCAGTGAAGGAGCCCTCCAAGCTACCAATGATCAACTTCTATACATACATGTAAAACTCATATAAGCTTAAAGATAATCAAAACTAATATTACTATCAGAACAGTAATGGTAGCATTTTTGAATGGATGCTTGTGGACTTCATGGAGAACAGCATTAAAGAGGTTAGAGCTCTTTAGCTTGGAGAAATGATGACTGAGGGGTGGCATAGAGGTTTTTTAAAAATATGCATTGCATAGAGAAGGTAGAGAAAGAAACATTTTTCTCCCTTTCTCACAATATAAGAACTTATGGGCAATGAATGAAAATAACGAGCAATAGGTTTAGAGCAGATAAATGGAAGTACTTCTTCACCCAAAGAGTAATTAACATGTGGAATTCCCTGCCACAGGAAGTGACGGCAGCTACAAGCATAGACAGTTTCAAGAGGGGATTGGATAAACCATATGGAGCACAGGTCCATCAGTTAGGTGTAGTGGTTAAGTGCGCGGTCTCTAATCTGGGAGAACCAGGTTTGATTCCCCACTCCTCCACTTGCACCTGTTGGATGACCTTGGGCAAGCCATAGTTCTGGCACAGCTGTTCTTGAAAAAGAGCAGTTTCTGTCAGAGCTCTCTCAGCCCCACCTACCTCACAGGGTATCTGTTGTGGGGTGGGGAAGGGAAAGGAGTTTATAAGCCGTTCTGAGACTCCCTTGGGTAGTGAAGAACAGGGTATAAATCTGATCTGTCTTCTCTTCTTAGCCACAAGGAATAGAGGCAGTGGAAATATGTCAGAGGCAGTGATGCTCTGTATTCTTGGTGCTTAGGCAGCAACAATGGGAGGGCTTCTGGAGTTCTAGCCCTGCTGGTGGACCTCCTGATGGCACCTGGGTTTTGGCCACTGTGTGACAACACGGAGTGCTGGACTAGATGAGCCATTGGCCTGATCCAACATGGCTTCTTTTATGTTCTTGTGTTCATATAGGATCATTGAAAAGGTCCTGCTCTCAGTTATGCTTGCAGTAAATATCAGCCTAGTCTTAGCTGGAGATGCAGTATGGGAAGAGATGCTCCCTGAAGCAGCCTAGGAGCAAGCAGGGCTTTTAGTGTTTTGAAGGCAACAATGTTTTTAGAAAATTTCTTTATCAGGGCAAATCAGGATCTTCCAGATTCTAGTCCAAACACTAACCAGTATGCCACACTGGCTTCAATGTCATTATATTATGCAGTTCACAGCTCTTGCCCATCAGGCAGTGGAAATGATTGGCATAATGACAGCAGCAGCATTCCCCACCAGTATTCTTGACAGTGTGGTTCTGACCTTGGAACCCCAAATTTACAGAGAACTGTCTGCAGATTGTACCATGACCAGTATGGCAGTTCTCTTCCTCCCGCTTTTAGGAATATTCCTAATCAGTTTACTGCCTCTCCGTGCATCTGATTTTACTGAGCAGATTAGTTGAGGTGCCTCTTGTTTGTCCAAGTGCAAATGAATTAAAACTGCTGAGCTGGGCAAATGCATCAGCTTGGAGCAACCGAAGTGAGTGCAGTGCCACCGTTGCTCATTTTGGCAGCCTCTTTCTAATTATATCTTTGCACCAAGGTTTTGCTTGTAAATATGAAGAAAACATGTAAGGCAGAGAGCTCAAATATTTGTGTTCTTTGTCTCAAAGCTATTTCCTCCCCCTTCTGTGGGTCAAGCCAAGTGCCAGTCAAAGTTGTTTTTCAAGCCATGCAGTGAAACTGTAGAACACTTTTTTTAAAAAAAAGAGGGTTTGGCTTTTAAGAGTGGGGGAAAGATGCACGTTTACAGCTAGTCAAAGAGTAATGTATACTTTAAAAATTCTTCTTTGTTCTACCAAATGTGTATGTTTGGTACGTGCACTTATTTCCTGCTCCTTTCTTCCCCCTCCCCAACTCTAGGATCATATTACTCATCATATTTGATGTTACATAGTGGAGAGAGAACTTGTGAACAGTGTAATAGATTAGGAAGTGCAGAGCCATACAATAGAATTTTAACTGTTACGTGGCCAAGCCAGGTATTTGTGTGAACAAGGGTTCCTGCTTTTGGCAAGCTCCTTCTTCAGTTTAGAGGTATTGTACACCCACCCACCCTGCTCCTGTGCACGCATCTTACACATCTTTACCACAGAGGGCAGGAATGAATGGTGAGCCAGGAAGTGCACACTTCACATCTTCTGTTAGCCATAAACAGACCATTAGCAATTATTCTTTTAGCACACACACCTAATTTACAATCTGTGATACTGATCTACTTTACAAGGTTGTTTGCAAGGATTGCAGAGATAACAGATATGGAAACATTTTGAACATTCCAAAGCATTGGATAAGTTCTGTGAAGTGGCGGTGGTGTATGTGGGCAGTAGGGTGGCATCATAAGAAATTTGTTCAGGAAAATGCACTGTGTTTCTACTGGCCTAATGCTGTATTCTGCATTGTGTATCGTGCTTTGTTCAGACAACAGCTCTGTTTCAAATTTACCTAACCCCTAGTCTTATTATATTGCTTATGTGTCCGCCTATAAGATGTATTATTCTATTGATTGCATTGATTTAAGTTTTGTGACCTGCCTTGAATCTCAGTGAGAAAGGCAAACTATAAATAATATAAATAAATCTAGTATCCAGGTTGTCTCTCTAGGGATGCCTATGCTGTAGACTTGAGCCAGTTTCATTCTTCTTTCAGTGTCACATACCCTGGAATGTGTAATTGTTAATGGGGGAAAGCCTTTCGCTTTCCCAATACAGAATATTCAGCACCTTCACATAGGGTCCCCAAGTCCCCCCGGGGGGCGGGGAAACCCCCGCTCGAACGGCCCACTCTCCGCTGGCCTGGATTGGGTCACCGGGGGAACCCTGTCCCCAAATTGCTGGGCTGCGAAAACGTCATCCTCCAGGTGACGTCATCGCGTCTGGCCCATTTCGGGGGGGACACACGCTATAATTTGAGGAAAAACTCTATGGTTTTCCCTTGAATTAGAGAGATCCTGCCCCAACGTGCCCGACACGATAACGTCACTTTCGGGTGACATCATCGTGGCGCGCATGCTTCAGGCGTGCGTGCCAGAAGAATCCCCAACTGGCAAGGACTCCCCTCCGCCGAACAGTAGGTAAGACTTGGCAACCCTACCTTCACAAGATCATTATTCCCAGGGATCGCTGGGGGAAATCAGGACAGTGACATTGGTTTAGAATTTGAAATGTAGATGTGGTGGTCCTGCTGGTGTACTATCAACTAGATTCATAGTTTACATTGTCAGAGCTTGGTAGCTGTACCTCCTTCGCAAGTTTTTAAACCTTCGTATTCCTACCCTGGTAGCTTTTGGACCAAGCAAGTCTTGCCAAGTTGCTCCTGCTGGCACTGAGTCTGGGCCCTTTTTCACCTCTCATTGTTGTCCCTGCATCCTTGCTGCTTGCATAGACTGCCAGTGCTTTAGTCTCAACCACCACATGTCTTTGTGATGACATGGAAGGTATATAGAAACAGTACCTTTAGGAAAGGGGTAGGAGCAGTTGCTACAGGCAGTTGCATGGGAACAATACTGACACCTTGATCTCCTTATGGATCAAGTTTGCTAATAGGGATGCCGTAACATCCAGCCTTTCCTTTGGAGGCCAAAGTGGCTTCCATGACATGAAGCACTTCTCTCCAAGTGCTTATTTTAACCAATGAATCTCTTTATTCCTTGGAGTATCTGGAGGGTTCTACTCTTATTGGTGCCTGCCTGCATTTTAAGGTCCATGCTAGGCCCCCAGTTGGGAAAACCCCATCTTCAAAAGTAAAGTGGTAGTAACCCATGGACAGGACCTCTTTGGTAGGAACTCGCCTCTTGGAGAATATAGTCCTCAGATGCATGTGGCTGGAGCCTATTTTCATATTTTAGATGCCAAGTGAAAATAGCACTTTCATGAGCTTTTGTTCTATTTCTTGATGATGCGTACTGTTTGTTCATGTTTTCTTTCTCTCTTTTATACTTTTAATGGTTTGTAGTTTCATTGTTTTTACTGTTTAGGTCATTTATACCCAGCCTTTCTCCCAATTAGTGTCCCATAGTAGCTTACATCATTCTCTTCTCCTCCATGTTTTCATCACAACAACCGTGTGAGGTGTAAGTTAGGCTGAGATTGTATTACTAGCCCAAAGTCAGACCACAGGCTTCCATGGCGGAGGGAGGATTCGAACCGGGGTCTCCCAGATCCTAATCTAATACGATCATGTGATTGTTGATGGCTTTTAATTTTTGTAGCCATTTTGGAATCTTAGGCTCTCAGGCAAAATAAATATCTAATTAAATCCCTAGAGCAGCAGGTTGGTGGTTTGGCCTGCTTCACAACTGAATTGAGCCATAAGTGTAACATGTTTATTACCTGGTGCACATTTATTTGATACAGTCATGTTAAGAGTGACTTCTGGAGTTTAGAACTAAGTGTTACCATTATCACACTTGTCCTTGTGGACTAGCAATGGTCAACTATGTTAAAGTGTGGGTTACCTCTTGCTGTTTATCTGCAAAACATTTTGCCAGGGAATACCCATGAAGGAGGTGTGATTATAATTTAAAGTATGACCTGAAAACACTTGATTCAACAAGTTTGGTGGAACTAAGCAGGGCTGGGTCTGGTCAGTCTCTGGATGGAGACCATCTGGGAACCCTGCTTTCTGTTCCATCATGGAAGAAATGTAGGAACTATCATAAAAATAAGGTTATATTAAATATGCATGCTTGGAACGAAGGCCGACTGAAACCACTGAATCTTTCTTCTGAGTAAGCATTGTTAGGATTAGGTTGTAAATCTTGGATTGGGAAACTGAGTCAGTATAATGTGTAAAATGACATTAATCATGGATGTTGAGGCAGAGCTTGAATTTAAACTTCAACTATTGACCTGCTTGCAGATCTTGAGCAAGTCTCTTGTATTCCGAGCTGCAAAACAGCAGTAATTGTGTTCTGCCTCACAGGGTTATTGTGAAGATAATTATATGTTAGCATCCACCCAGCACCTTGGGACTAAAGCAGACTTTAAAACTAATTAGCAAAATGTGTTTGCTCACTCAGTAAAACGAGTTTTGGAGAGAGGCAGACACTGTCTTATAGACAAGTCCTAATAAGTTAGCATTTAGACAAAAGGAAAGTTAAATTAGTAAAAGGTGTGCTGTTGCATTCATGGGATTTATACTGTGCTTAGCACTGACTACATGGATGCTGAGTAGTGCTTATTCCTAGTATAATTTTAGTGACAGTTTATGTCTATTTCAGGAGATCCATTGAATTTTCAGCAAGTGGTTATGGATCACCACACAAATTACTCCTTTCATGCAAATCATGGAGAGTAGTGATTGAAGGTTGGCTATAAAAGTGTGTGTGATTGCTATATTCCAAGTACAACAACATGGAAATCCTGTGCTAATTACATAACTATGCTGAATTGGTATCCTGGTGCCCATGGTTTTAATATGCAAGTAATCTGTAGCTCTCCTAGAGGCAGGGAAGAATGTTTCCCATGTTACAGACTGGGTTTGCTCTGCCTGTACACTCAACGGGGAGCTTTGGCCAGTCCTGGTTTCCTGATCAGTGTTCCTGTGTTTTCAGGCACTCATCTGCTATGTTCCCGTTTTATTTTTGTGGATGCAAACAAAAAAAATTTGCCATGCAGCTAAAGAGCACAATAGAGGGGAGAGAAGAAATACTTTTAAACTTCTTATTTCAAGAGAAGAGGGTCTAATTCTCTGCCTCTTTTCCCTTGCAACAGTCTAGAGCTCTCCCATCTCTCCTAAAGTATTGTGTCACTTCTGCTAGTTAAATGTCTCAACAACATTCTTGATTGAAACATCTATGTTTTGGTCAGTGCCTGGAGAAAACAGCCTTTTTATAATATTCATAGTGGTGAGTATTACCTAGTCTCAGACCTGTCTAATGGTGTTACAACCCCCCACTTGCTTGAATGCAAACTAGCAAGATTATGTCTGATCATCATGAAGCAGAAATTATAAAGTATCGCTCAGATAGGTATGCTAGGTAGAAATCCTGGCATCACTTTATTTTTTAATAAGGCCTTTTGCATAGTTGATCAAGTAAGGTAAAAATTTCCTTAGGGATTAGCTGATTCAACGTGACTTTCCAAAGAGGAAGAATTAAGAATGCTGCCAAATATTTTAGTATTTGGCCACCATCTGTGTCATCAAGGGATTGTATGATATATTTTGTTTTAGAGATGTTTTTGGTAATCAAAGTGCTGCTGAACTCTAAAAGAAGCTTAAGTTCTTAAGTGCTCACCACTAATTTATTGGCTGTTTTCAGGTCCCACATCTTTGTAGAAACACTGCATGGCTCCTTTGTTTTTACAGCTTCTTTCACAGAAGAGTTCTTTGTCAAAACCTCCAAAATACTTCTTTAAAAGCTACTAAAATAGACCTGCATCTGCTGACACCTCTGTTTAATCCTTTTGCTTGAACATTAAATGGTAGTGTTCCAGTAAAATGGATGCACCTCTGGTTTAAGCAATATAGTCAGTTTTTCTTATTGCTAAGTTGTGGAGCGCTCTTTGAGATACGTTCATGGTCAATATTGCAAGCCCCAGAATCATCCCTCTAAAATGCTCGGCATATTTCTATGAACTTAGGCTGCTGGAGGGGGTTGGGTTTTTTTGTCCTGACTGTATTAAAGTAAGGTCCTGTGAAGATGAATAGTTGCTTCAGTTTAGAATGGCCTCTCTCTTGTGAGCTGGCCTGTGGTGATGACTGCTTGAGTATACGTGTTGCTTCATAAACCCTTCAGGTTGACTTTTTGTACAGGAATACCTGCACTTACTGCACCTGGATAGCAGGGGAGATTGGGCCCTGTAGCTCAGTTGGGAAGGGAGAGGGTTCCAAGGCAGAGGGGTGCTTCCTCTTCAGTGAATGGCATGTGAATCTCACTCCTGCAGGCCTGGAGGGCAAGGATCCTCACTCCTGGTTGATCTTAGGCTGCAGTGAAGCAGGCTGCCTGTTACACAGGGGCATTCTTGACTTCATGGAATATCTGACTGCAGCCAAGTAATAGGCGGTCAATTGACTGGCATCTCAACCCAAAGTTATATAAATAGATTTAATAGCTTAATTCAGGCCTTTGGTGAGACTCTGTATCTCGCACAGCTGAGTAGAAAGCTCTTCTCAAATTTCTTGTTTCTGGAAAGGTTTGAGAAATTGCACAATACCCTTTTGTGATGCTGTAATTACTGTGCAAAGGCATAATCTGAAGCCATTTGATATTCTGAATGTAGTGCCCTGCGCTACATGGTATCTAGAAGGAACGCTAGTTCTGAAAACTAGCTCTTTTCCTTATTGTTGGTTTTCTTCTGTGGTGCTGGAGAGAGCTATGTATGCAGTAATTTATTCTTGCTGGCTAGGCGGGGTATAAATCCAAATAAATAAATAAATAAGAGCATGAAACTTGACTTCTTTTGAGTATGTCACTCCATCTACATTGGTATGAGTTTGACACGCTGTGGCCTAGCTGTCACTGCATCATGATTAGATGTGAGTTCAGGAGCACCTTAAAGGCTCAACAAGATTTTCACAATATAAGCTTTTGAGAGTCAAAGCTCCCTTTGTCAGACACCTGCGCTGTGAAACTCCTCATCCACCACCCAAGTCTTGCATTCTCACTTTCAGCTAGGGTGCATCTCGCAGCAAAGTGAAGTGGAATGGCTTGGTTGGAGTGGTCTTGGTTCACCCACGGTTTGTGTTCACACTGTTCCACTTGGAAGCCTAGGCCTGTGGTTGAAGAAAGAAAGATACACCTCTCCAGTACAAGCCCTAGCTAAATTTCAAGGCATATGGTGGTGGTGGTGGTGGGGGAAATACTGCCCAAAGTAAGTAACCCACTCATTTTTCAGCTACACTGCTCTCCTCTTCCTCCAGAGCCGTCTGCAGGTTAAGAACATAAGAACAGCTCTGATCAGACCAAGATATGATTATCTTTTCCAGCATTCTTTGTGCAACAGTAGCCACATACTCCTGGAAAACTTACAAGAAGAGCATGAGGTCTGTAGTTATCTCCTGTTGTTCATTCCTAAAATGAAGAATTCAGAAGCTTGCTACTTTTGGAGCAGCTGTGGATTTCTTCTCTGATAGAACTTCATGCTATCTCTGGTCACCTTTATCAAGGGTAAAAGGCTGCTTCAGGAGGGAGGGAGTTTCATTGGAAAAGTGGCAGGAGGTGCTTCCTCATCTACTGTCTTTTCACTGCAACTTCTCTCTTCCCCACTGTTGCTTTCTCCCTTCCATCCAAAGGTGGCAGCCCTGTGCCAGTTCCCTCCTTTTTCTGCCTTCCTTCCCAGGATTCCTGAGCAGCGCGAGTAGAACCCACATGGGCTGAATCTAGAGGTTAAAGCTGGGCTGTGAAGAAAATACCCTCTGCCTTGACCCATATGCTCTGGATTTTGAATGCATAAGTCAGCAGTTGTTTTGAACTTCAAATGCATGCATGCATGCATCTTCAGTTCTTGTGGTGTCAGTGTGGAAGAAACTGATAAGTGGCAATCCTAAAAAGGGCAACGCTTTATAGCACCAACAAGTAGCCTATCTGTGACAGCAGTGCAAGAGTGGAAATGGAACAGCTCCAGTTTGCTGTAGCTTTACTTCTGAGCTGTGCTTTGTTCTAATTATGAAAATTAATAAAGCTCATAGCAACCAGTTGGTAAATGAATGTTACAAGAACAACAGTGCAGTTCTGTCCCTGTCTTTGCCACTCCTTCGTCACACCCTGCCCTCTTTTATGTTGTTTCTCTGGCGTTACTTAACTCAAACGCCAGTGTTGGCTGCCATAATTTACTGGGGCAGACCAATGTGTGGGCAGTGCACCACGCCTCTGCCCATCCTCTACTTGTTGCTGCTGCTACCTTTGCTTGTTCAGCTAGTTTATTAGCCTCAAAAAATGATGGAATAGCCTCATTTTCATCATGAGACAATCTCAGTATGTAAGCCCATAGCTAAATTGATTGAGGTTAGGACTGCTGCAGAATTCTGTGCTGGATTTTCAACATCCTTTTCAGACATAGCCCCACCCCAAATGGAAACTCTGTGGAAGAGCATCTGGAAAGACTCTCCAACATCTCAGCAAGACAAGACATCATGCATGCTCAGAGGCCTACAGTGCATTATGGGGCAGCAGATAATTATATTGACTCAAGGCCATGATGGAGGCTATCTTACATGCATCGTGAAGCGAAGCAAAACATGAGGACATCCCCAACCTTTAGTCTGCAGGCTACAGTTGATTGGCTCTGGGAACTTTTCAAAGTTTTAAGAGAAACTCAGCACAGTTCCTTATCTTCCCTTGCCGTTGCCGAGAAATCAGCTCATGGTTTCCTTTTCTGCCATTGTAGGATTGGTTCATTAGGCCTTGAGATGCCTAATGGTGTTAGGGTTCCTATGCAGAAGCCAGTGTCACATATATAGCAACTAGTGTGCTGATGGTTCTTGTAATTTTTGACGAGCAAGTACAAAACCTTTCTCATCTTTATTCAAGAATGAGTGCAAGAATGAGTGCAAGCATGGCTTTATCCCAGCAAGTTCTTCAGAACATAGAACAAAAGTTCCTTTCACAGTTTTTGCAGAAGCAAACATGAGTTTGTCTCTGACTGTACACTCGGAGCTACTGCCGGTTGTGCTTCCTGGCAAATGTCCCTGAATGATAAACATGTTTGAATTTTTCTTTAAATGTGTGTGCTTCATGCGTCTTTGATGTGTATCTTAAAAGGTTATGTGTGAAGTGTCTGTAAGAGCTGTAGAGGCTCTAGTTCTTCTTTCGTATGTGGCTAATAACTGGATGTTGCATGTCCAGTTAATACCTGCCGTTTTATTTTGATGCATTCTTTGCTTCTTTTCTATCTAGCTGCAAGGAAGCAAAGAAAGGGTGCATACAGGCTTTGATTTCTTTATCCAAACAAGCTGGGGGGAGGGGGGCTCTGGCTTCTGCTTCTAATTTCCATTGGGGGATAGGAGTAAACAAGTGAAGGGCCGCTGTGGTTCAACTTGCTGGGCTGAAAATCTGGCTTTGAGTGGGAGGGTCAACATGTCTCTCCTGGAAGCCTGCCAGGCAGAACACAACAGCTCACAATGTTGGAATTCTCCCTTCTTCCATCCCTTGCTCAAAGCCAGAATCAAGAAGCTGAATGGAAGCGGCTTAAATTCTTCTGTCCAGGCCCTTAACTGAAATATGGCTGCCAGTGTGCTTGTGTATTTTCTCTGTAGTAGAGCTTGGCAGCTCATTTTCTCTCTAGTATTCTGTGTGTTTGAGTATAATATAGGTTTGTCTTTGTAAATCTCAACACACTTTTGACCCAGCTAGGGTTGTCAACTCCAGATCAAGAAATTCCTGGAGATTTGGGGGGGGGGGGGTTGGAGCCAGAGGAAGGCGGGGTTTGAGGAGAGGAGAAATCTCAGCAGAGAATAATGCCATAGAGACCGCACCAGCCATTTTCTCCAGGGTCCACACCAGCCATTTCCCCCATTATCTCTGTAGTCTGCAGATCAGTTGTAATTTTGGGAGATCTTCAGGCCCCGCCTGGAAGTTGGCAACCCTATAATATTGATTCCTCAAGGTGGTTTAAAAGTACAAAGACAATAAAAGTATATCAAAACACATAACTGTTTGGACTTCGAGGGAAATGGATGGGGGGGAGTTTTCACTGATACCTCCTCCTTCAGCAGAACTCTGACTCCCTCATACTTCTTTGTGTGAGGGTTCTCTGTTGCCTAAGAGCAGCACTTTTGGAGGCTTTGGGAGCAGAGGTAAAATGGTAAAAACTTCAGAAATCCTTTTTACAATCAACCTTAAAAAGTTCCACAAACAGAAGTGAACCTTTCTCCAGCATTTGAGGTTATGGAATGCCAGAGTTCATGATGGGCTTCTAGGCGGGGAGGGAGGATTACCTGAAGGGAGTGCCCATCACAGATTAGAGCCTGGCTCCTTGGATCTCAGTGGCCACACTGGAATGTGGAATAGTAATTCCTTGTGCTTTTGACATGTATGGCAGTTCTGATAGTTGCACTGAACTTGAGGGAACTTGAGTAAACTGGCATATGCATTATTATTGTTGAAGTCAGCTGGACTCAGCTGGCTTAACTATGGCTGATCATGGTTTTTTCCCCTCCTGAATTTTAAAATCCCCTCCACTCAGTTATTATTTTTCCTGTTCATTTTCAAAGGTCAGGGAAAATAATAGTGATTTTAGATATCGCAGATCTCTTGTTTTCTTTTTGTTACACTCTGCCTACATCATGTAGAATAACATGACAGTTTGTCTACTTGGTAATTGCTGTTCAGCTGGTGCTTTTAGATGACAAATTCCAAACAAATAAAGTCAACTGAAAGAAGCCAATACGCTTTTTGGAAGGCATCTGTCTTAACTGTTGATTGTATAATTGTTCATCTGTGGTTTCTATGGTGATCTCACTGCTTTGCTGTTTTAATTTCTTACCTGTCCAGTTCTTTTCAAGTAGGTGTCTTCCTCGGCTTTTAGTATTCCAGAATACATTTGCGACCCTGTCGCTTGTTAGTGATATTTCTGGCTTTGTAAAGCAGGATCAACCTGTTTTAAAGTATATTTGGTCTTTAAAAATGTGATTGCTACACATGGAGCAGCAGAGTTCAGTGTAGGAGTGGTGATGCGAAAAGAGGGCCTGTATGTTAACTGGCAGTGTGCACCCGCTATACAGTGTAGCATAAATGAGATGCAATCTTTAGTAGGAACTTTCAGTAGGAAGTGGGAGTCTCTTCTCCACTGTGAAGTGCTTTTGTGTGAAATATCTGTCTCAGTCAGCAGAATCATGCTGTCCTATAGTAAAAAAAGGGGGGGGGTAGGGGAAATGGGTTCTGTCTACCGCTCTCCTTGACAAACTTCTTCTTTATGTGCAGGGAAGTTTTTTTTAACCGGGGGGGGGGGAGTTGGGGAGGAAACAGTCAGCCATACAATTCCCTGCCCCTCCCGCAACTATGTAGTTCAAGGGAAGCTTTATCGTAGGATTTTTGTGAACTGTTCTGAACATCCGGGCATTGAAGAATTGGAATGCATGATGCAGATGCAGTCTCTGGTGTTTTGGGAGTTCCTGCATGTGTGGCAATTCCCCCTTCCATATGTACAGTCCTCGAACATAAAGAGGTGGGGTGAAGAAACTTCCTTGACCCCTGAAAAAGTGCCCTGTTGAAAGAGTTTAGGCAGCATCTCTTTTTGTGGGGTTAAGAAATTCTTGTGGTACTTTCTGAAGATCTCATTCACCTTCTGCGCCTTACCTTTCTTTTCAATAAAATTTTGTTAATGTTTGGGGTTCTTTTCTAAAAGATTGTGCATTAGAGAGCTGATGTACTATGTTGACTGTAACAGTGATGCTGTCCAAACCACATGCCAGAATGATTGTAACAGGACAATTACACCGTGTATTCCTTGAGCAGGGGTTGTCTTCCCAGAGCTCGACAGAGCATAGAGCTCAAACAAGTATGGAGAATGGCTCTAGCAGCATTTAGCAGCTTCACTTTGTGTGCTGATAGAGACAGACAAAAATGACCAATTATTGAGTCATTTTCAGATACTACATTAAAGAGGACCTTGAGTCTAGTTGTAGGGAGGAGGTGATGGGGCAGGTGACAGCCATATACATGGTCTCAGGATTAAGATACACATGAAACTCCATTGTGAATGTTTTTTTTTTAATTCTAAAGCAGCTATTGGAAGATGCACTCTGAACTGGAAAGCTTTAGAGAGGAGTGTTGTGTTTGTTTTCCTGCAGACCTTCTTTGTTATCAGAATTGCCCTCCTGAACTGCTTATTGCATCACAAGGAAGAAGAGTCAAACACTCATCTTGGAGGGGTCTATTTCGATAAGAAAAATGTCCAGCAAGAAACAAGATAAGCCTGTTTACTCCAAGAGTTTCTAACACTGGTTTCCTTCAGATCTCCTTGTTGCCAGTCTTCAGGAAAGCCTTTGTTCTGTGTAAAAGGAATTTTAGAATGTGTTATGGTAGTTGGAATTTAAAATACTGGAGTTGTATTGTATGGGTTGTATTAATTGTTGCTTGGCAGTGTCTTAACAGTTTGATATTGAGATTTTATTTATGTACCCTTACAGTATTGTTGACTGAGTCACCTTAAGCACTTTTCAGGGAGGATGGGAAGACACATAAAAAACATTTATATGAAATAAAAACTCAGGGAAAACATTCCATGCTACTGAGCATCATGTTTAATTCGACTCCTAGTTGCCTAACCCTAGTTATGTCTGCACCTGGCCCTTCACTGTAACCAATAGTAACCAAATGGTGGAAGTGGAACTGTTTGTAAGGCTGTCAGGCCTATAACAGAGCCATAACTAAAGATGAGAGCTTCAGACCAAGGCTATTACTTTTTATCTCTTTAAACAATTGCAGGTGTTTCTGCTCAGTACTAGCTTCCAATTTTGTTCCTTGATCCATTGCAGTATTCTGTTTTTATCTTAACAAAACAGATCATATATACTTTGTAGCTGGAAATTATTTTGTAGGAGGACTTTTCCAAATGGTTTAATGCAGTAACATGTAACTGTTGTCCAAACATCTGTTTCCTAGGTCAGGGCATCAGAGTGCTGGAATAATACAATTTTGCCATAGTAAACAGCAATATTTGTGAGACCAGCTAAGTAAATCAAATGTAATAGGAAGCAGTGGAAGATATGTGCTTGGACAAATGTTACTGTGTTTATTTATACCCCACCTTTCTCTTCAGTGTGAAGACTCAAAGCAGTTTATATTGTTCTCATCTCTTCAATTTTATCTTCACAACAGCCGTGTGTGACTGGCCCAAGGTCTCCCTGTCGGCTTCCATAGCAGATATCCCAGATCCTAGTCTCACTCTGACCACAGCACCACATGAGCCGTTAAGCAGCTATTGCCTATAGCTAGGGGCATTGCTAATCAGCAGTGCAGTAGTATTGTGGTTATGAGCGGCAGACTCTAATCTGGAGAACTGGGTTTGATTCTCCACTTCTCCACATGCAGCCAGCTGGGTTACCTTGGGTCAGTCACTGTTCTCTCAAGAGCAGTTCTCTCAGAGTTCTCTCAGCCCCACAAGGGTGTCTGTTGTGGGGAGAGGAAGGGAAGGAGATTGTAAGCCACTCTGAGACTCCTTCAGGTACTGAAAGGTGGGGTATAAAAACCAACTCTTCTTCTTCTCTCCCCATCCTCATGCTGTTTTGAGTACTTTTTAAGAAATAATATATTTATAACTATTTGCTGTGTTGAAGCACTGCTTGCTGTGGCCCTTGAACACATAGAGCTGCCTTCTATTGAATCAGACCATTGGTCTATTGAGGCCACTATTGTCTACTCAGACTGCCACTGGTTCTGCAAGATGTCAAGCAGAAGTCTTGCACGCCATTTCCTACATGATTCTTTTGACTGGCAATGCTGGGGACTGAACCTGGATCCTTCTGCTTTCAAAGCTTTTGTCACTGAGCCGAGGCCTCTCCTGTAACTTTAGTTGCAGTGTATCCTTTTAAAAATAAAAATGCTCTTACCTCAGAAAACGTGCAACTTCTTTTATTCTCCTTCCCACCCCTACCAATGCTCTCCCAAAAGCTTACAGATCAATCTGTATGCAGTGGCATGTGGTCACTGATTGATTCTGGCATTCAGGCTTTGCAGAGTGACATTTCTTATTGGGAGTGACCACTGGAAAAGGCTCCTGCCCTTTTCTTAATTTTAAATTGGGGTTAAGTTTACGGCCAGCACTAAGTATCCAAGCCTTTGCCTCCCCTTCCCCAGTTCCCATCTCACTGCCCTTTCATTTCTGTAGAAATCCCTGTGCACATTTGAGGTATGTTCCAGTTTCTTGAGATCAGTTCAGGGCTGTGGAATCTCAGTCCAGGGACTTTCTACTTGAAACTGTGATGGAGGACCGAAAGAACTATGGAGAAGCCAGCACCATTTTAAATCTGTGACTCAGCAATATAAAAAGTAAGTGACAGGATTCCCAAGAAACTAATGCAGTTTGTAAAACTCTCTTCTACCTATGAGGAAGAATGATGGGCGAGCATCCTTTATCCGCCCATCTCACTCTGCTTTATCTTCCTAAGAATCTTCAAAACAGCCAGTGCTCTTAATTGTGGTAAATGAATACATATGAGCAGTGAATCAATTCTGTATTTTAAAAAGCAGTGGTGCAGGAAAGGGAGGAAAAAGAAGAGATTGGATTATATCCCTTCCCTTCACTCAGAGCAGCTTACAATCTCCCTCTTCCTCTCTCCCCAACAGACACCCCAGGAGGTAGGTGGGGCTTAGAGAGCTCTGAGAGAACTGCTCTTGAGAGAACGGCTCTGAGAGAACTGTGACTGACTCAAGGTCACCTAGCAGCTGCATGTGGAGAAGTGGGGAATCAAACCCAGTTCTCCAGATGAGAGTCTGCTGCTCTTAACCACTATGCCAAACTGGCTCACAGACTGGAAGTTGACTTGATACTTTTTAAGTCAACTTTTGTTCAGATAAAATATGGCTGCCCTAGCAGAAGGGAAGAAGAAATGTAAGGGAGGATGGCCCTGAATCTTTTTTTCGCTACCCTCCCACCTATATGACTCTGCAGTGTTTGTGCGGCTGGTTTTTCCCCTACAAATTTCTGTGAAACTTTCATAGTTCATGGCATAAACTGAAACAATAATAAAGCTGCCAGCTCAAGAAATGAGCAGCCGCGCTAGAATGCTATATCCATAGGCTGTCTGGACTAGAGCAGCTTGTGCTGAACTTGGCATGTTAATTCAGAAATTGAGAACCAGATTGGTGTGGTGATTAGTGTGCCTTAACTGGGCTCTGGGAGACCAGGTTCAAATCTCCACTCTGCCATGGAAGCTTGCTGGGTGACCTTGGGCCAGTCACACATTCTCAGCCAGACCTACCTCACAGGGTTGTTGTGAGGGTAAGTGGAGAGAGAGGCTGAGTGTAAATTAAATAAACAAACATGGGTACACTTTTTTGAGGCTCCCGGGATATATGTGATACCTCCAAAGGCTATAGCCCATACCTGTTCCCAGACAGTATGCTCCCGGGAACAAATTCTCCCTGCCTGTGTACAGGAATTAACACACCACTGGAAAGCATCAATAGTGCTCAGAAAGGAGGTGGGTTTACTTAGCATCATATCCCTCCCTAGATTTATCTCACATGCTCCACACTACAGTCAGTAGCTCAGCTCCTTCTTGGCCACTCTGTTCACCAACATCTCTTGTCTCCCTGGCCCTCTTAAGTTGTTGTTCTCTCCCTATTTCATCTGGGTACATCTCATATCTTGGCTGTTCATCCAAGTGCCTGAGGCCTGTCTGGTTTCTCTACTCGCCTGCAGTCTCTCCACGTGTCCTGCCTTACCTTCTGTATGAGGTGAGGCAGTTAATTGGGATACAGCCCTAACTGTTTCATTCCTTTTAAAAATGTGGTTCTTGGGTTTCATTTATTTTGTACTAAATGTTGACGTTTTTATATCTCTCTTGCTTTTGAAAGAATTACAGAGCAGCGATCCTGCTTGGTGATGGACTCGTGCCATGAAGCTTCACTATCGAGTTGTTTTTTTCCCTTCAACAGTTTAAGATTTGTGTTCTGCCCTCTAATACCAATTTAATTAAAATGTTGAAAATGGCAGGTTCAGGAGCATTGTGAGTTACATCTTGGCTTTCAAGCTGAGGGTTGGAAGTAGCAGGCAACTAGCATTCAAGAGTCCTTCAGCCTGGCTGTACGTTTAATAGAGCAAATGAAGATAATAAGCAACAATTGTTGTACAGAACCTTCTCTTTTTCTGCCTGACAAAAAAAGAGTTGCAAGAGGGAGTAAATAATAAATAAATAAGTAGCCCTGCTGCTTTGTGTATGAGATTCCGTTCAGTCTGTGAAAGCCTCCTCACACATTGCCTTTTGTATCTGTACACCTACGAACTGTGAAGTTTGGCTGGAACAGTTAGGTGTTAGAAAACATGTTATCGTAAAGGACACATCAGTTAGCTGGGATTAGCCACAGCTCCCTGTTGGGTATAGACTCAGTAGCTAACTGGATCTGTTTGTTGTGTAAAGTGTGAAAGAGCCCATAAATGTACTGTGGGGATTTAAGAAACTATGAATGTCATTGGGGTCTGGGGCAGTGGAAATATCTGGCTAGTTCCCTCTGGATTTTTACATCTGTCATTTCAGCACAAGAAAAAGGCAACAGAACTGAGCTGGTAGATCTGAATAGTTGTTGAAACATATGAATGTAATGGCTGCTGAAGTTTTTACTATGACCATGTTTTTCTGTTTTTTTTAAACTGATGTTTATTTGTAAGACCGCTTAGGGCTTTTTCTAAAAATGCGAGTGGTAAGGTATGTATTTCATAATATGAGGGCTGGTATGGCACAGTGGTTAGAGGGTTGGACTAGGATCTGGTGTGACTGGGTTTAAATCCCTCACTCAGTCATGGAAGCCCACCAGGTTGCCTTGGGCCTGTCACAATCTTTCACCCTAACTTACCCTCACAAGGTGGTGTTCATTAGGATTAAGTGTAGTGGGGGGAAATGATGTGAAAACTTGCTTCAGGTCCTTGATCAGGGAGAAAAGCAGGATATAAATAAAACGTTTAAAAAATCCAAGTCTTGCTGTTCACGTTTTGGCTACAGAATGTGGGTCTGTTTCACACATTGTAGAAAGTGCCATTAAGTCACAGCTGACTTGGCGACCATGTAGGGTTTTCAAGGCAAGAGAAGTTCAGAGGTGGTGCTGCTGGGCTGCCTCTGTGTAACTACGGTATTGCTTGGAGGTCCCATGTCCAAATATTAGCCGGGCTGACCCTGCTTAGCTTCCAAGATCTGACAAGATCAGGCTAGCCTGGCCCATTCAGGTCAGGGATTTTGCACATTACATAGCAAGAAAGTCAGGCTTCCTACTTGGGCAGAGGTGGGTGGGCGGTGATTGATCTCCTGTATCTTTATACTTCAGTAGGTAGCAGTCAAATTTGGGCTAGAACCACGGTATGGAAGAGAAAAAGGCTTACACCATCTTTCTGCTCTTTTTTCAGTGTAAATTAGCCCCTGGGTGATTTTGTTTGCCCTACTAGCAGCAAGTATGTTTTTCTTGTTGAGAAATTTCCAGAAGGCCAGTTTTACATTGTAAAAAGGGTCTGAAGGGAGGGCTAAACTTTCCTTGTCCAGCCCCATGGTCCAGATCCAGCTTATCCATCCATCCATCCATCCATCCTCCCCCCCCCCCCCCCCCGGTTTTTAGAGATTGGAAAAACAGTCCCTGCTCTCAACTCCTCTAATTTGGAGCATGAAAACTTTCAGGGCAGGTTCTTAAATCACCATTTCATCAGAGTCTATTTAGATCTGGTGTCGCTGAAGCATTTCAACAGCATTCTCTTCTCATATCCTGCTCTTGGGAGGGGCATAAACTTCATGAAATTAGTGGACTTCCTCACTATCCCTCATATTTGCATTTTGTCTCAAAAGGTTTTTTCATATCTATTATTTTTTAAAAGAGTTTGGTGCGAAATTTATGCCTTCTGATGCCTACCTCTAGTTTGTGTATTGACATAGGCTTGTGCAAAATAATAGTTTAAAGATATTCTTGCCCAATTAAAAAACAGATCTCCCCTCCCCCTTCCTCCTAGGCAGAAGCGTAAGAACCTGGTCTCCCTCTTTAGAAATATATAAATTAAAAAATCCGCCTAAGGACTGTTTTCACAAACATTGAATTATTTTTTGCATAGTGCTTTTCACAAAGGAAAAGTCATTTATAGCTCAGCCCAATGTCTCTGAATATAAGTTGGCTTTATATAGCAACTAGCAAATGGAAAGGACTTACCCTTTTATCAGCTGCAAGTTAGGTAGCAGCAGTCTGTTACAAGACCGTATTTACGCGCACAGTAAATTTGGCAGTGAGTCTGTGGTTATGATATGCTGGTTTTCTTTGGGGCAAGGAATACTGGCCAGCAGCCAGGATTTGGGAAGTTTTTAAATATGGCTGCAACATATGTTGCACTCACTGGGAAACAAGAAGATCCTTGTCTTCAATGGCATGTGGTATAACTTTGATTGAAAGCCAAGCGTCAGGTTCCGGGAGTCTGCAAGATTGTTTCGGACACTAGAGAGGATTTTTAAGTGGGACTTCAACGAGGAGCTGCAGCGAATCAAGACTCCCTAATGAGAGTGCCTGTGTGATGATACTCAGGTTTACAAATATGTATTTGTCCAGTTTGATCTTTTACGTTATACCAGCTTTTCCACTTTTGAGAGCTTGTCCATAAAATTTTCTTGGCGGATTTTTCCAGAGTAGGTTGCCAGGTCTTTCTCTAACCCTCTGCATTTATCCGGGCTTGGGACTGGCATGCACACAGGTGGACACTGCGGTTGACTTATTGACTCAAAGAAATAGTACAAGATCGGAAAACTTGGAGAGAGCCGGTGCATAGAATCACCAAGAGTCAGACATGACTGGCTAACAACAACAGGTTTTCCCCTTGCGCAAGGAGGTGGGGGCAGTTCCTTTTGATCACCTGAAAAAAAGATATGCTGGGGATTATGGGACCTGTGTGGACAGCAGCCACATAGGACAGAGACTGCAGTGAGGAGGGAGATAGGGTACCATCAAGTGAAGAGTAGGTGGGATCCTACATAAGGGACTTAATTAGACGTAACCTAAAGCAGTGTGGGAGAGGACATACAGTTGGGGCTATGGTACTGTAGAAGAAAGCAGTTTCCCCCACAAAGGGAACCTGTGGATCCCCCCCCACACACACAGGCCAAGGATGGGAAATTTAAATTAGAAAAATGGGTGATGAATTGGTTGTGTTCTCTCCCCAGAGCATCACAGCCATGACTAGATTTGTGCCAGCCCAGTTACGCTGATCTTGAACTCTGCAGGAGACCCTAACCATGAATGTCCTGCATCAGGTTGTCTTTGGCACATCAGAGTTTTCTCGCTAAAAGGATTGGTGTATCTGCTTGAGGGATGTGCATTTTTCTTCCCAGTTTTAATTCCATTAATTTCATTTTGGCTTACTTCCAAGAAAGCTTGTTTGGATTGTAGCCTTATGTCCCTTGAGCTAGGTTTCTGCAACCTGAGTGGGGGAGGGAAATACAGTGTCTTCCTAAATCAGTTAACTGGCTTATGGTCTTCATAAATTTGGGGAAGGCCTTGTTGTTTCTCAAACTTCAGGGATTGGTTTCCTCAAAGGGCTGTGTAAGCATGCTGTGCCATGTTGCTGATAGCTGCTGAAACAGCTTTAAAATAATGACTCTTCTGAGCAAATCCAGAAGCTCTTAACTATGAGATTCATGCAGCAAAATTCTGCCTGGATAGTGCTAGGGTTGCATCAGTGTTTATCTTGCTAATGCCTTATCTGAGTTTTTGGCCTATCCTTCCCACAATTGATTATTAGTTGAATTATGGCTAGATAGAGATTTCAGATGACCAGGTCTTCAAAGCTGGCTCACTCTCAAGGGTCTAAGTATACTACAAATGTATTGTCTCTGTACAACAATGCAAGCACACATTAAACTGCCATGGCTCCCCCAAAGGTCCTGGGGGACATAGGCTGAGGGTGCTGAGAAATCTTGTCTTTACTTTTAAAGTTTTCCTTGAAGAAGGAATTACTCAATTATGCCCCTAATCTATAATTGTGGCTTTAATTAATGAGGGAGTTTGACCCTGGATTAAATATCAGTGGGAAGAACATCAGGGTGCATAAGTGGTGCCCAGTTGCATACCACCTCTTCTCCCTCTGAGAGGAGGACATCTTGATGGGTGTTTCCCACCCTATCTGTAGGGAGGCAGGAACTAATTCTTCACTTCCTGTCCTCTGGTGGGATACACCCCTTCAAGTCAGTCAGTTCTGTTCCTGCCTCAGTAGGGAGAGCAGCACTTAGTGGCCACTCGTGCCTTTTTTGTACTTTCACTTTCCATTCTTCTTCATACCTTTTCAAACTTTTTTCAAACCGTTTTTCTTAAATGTTTTTTTCAAAAAACGGACGTGGATGATTGCGCAGGCGCCATTCTGGATTGCCCCGATCCCGGGAGACCACAGAAAATGGCGGCCCAAGGCTGCGGAGCGGCTGTCGCTGCATCCATAAGCCCAGACATGACTAGCGACGAGAAGGAAAAGCGCGCCAAAAAACAGCCCCAGAAAGACGTGGATGATTGCGCAGGCGCCATTCTGAATTGCCCCGATCCCGGGAGACCACAGAAAATGGCGGCCCAAGGCTGCGGATCGGCTGTCGCCGCATCCATAAGCCCAGACATGACTAGCGATGACGGGCAGGAGCTTCCCAATGCCCAGGTCGCACACCAGCCCCATTTGGGAGACACACCAGCCGAAGGTCTACTCGTGAGTAACTCCGGAAACGGAGAATAGACTATTTCCCCTGCCCTACTCCTGGCCCTTAAACAAGCAGGGAGGAGGTATTGATCATCCACTCATGGGGGGCCCGTTGTCACCAGGACCAACCCCATAGAGATGTGCCAGACAGGCACTACCAAGAGGGCGAGGAGGAAGACAGACCTCGCTGGCCCACTAAAGCAGCTAGGAAGGAACTTTCCTACCCCGGCTGGGTCCCTCATCACTGGATCCCACCTATTTATGAGGACAGTGATACTGGGGATACCGGGGAAAGAGAAGAGGCTGAATTCCTCTCTGATGAGGAGGAGGAAGAGGACTTGGAGGTTCCAGAACCCTCCATGTGCTTCTTTAAACCTGAAGCATATCCTTACCTCCTCTCCAAATCCCTGTCAGCATTAGAGTTACAACCAAAGCTGCAGGGAGAGGACCCAGCCGGATCCTCAAAAGCAGATGGCTCCAGACCCAGAGGGAGCAAAGACTACTTCCCCAGGACCCCAGGGGCAGAAAAGGTCTTCCCCTTCCCAGAATTTCTAGAAAATCAGCTAGTCAAGGAATGGTCCAAACCCATGGCAAACAAATGCTGCCCACCTAATGTGAGAAAGCTCTTTACCTTACCATATTTTATTAATAAGCTTGACAGGTCCCTCTAGTGGATGCTCCTGTTATTGCGCTCCAGACTTCGGGTCTTCTTCCGAGGATGGCGATGGCCTGGTCAGAGACAGTCTAGACCGCAAGGCCAAGTTTGCACTCAGGTAAGTGCATGAAGCCTCCGTTATGGCCATCAAAGCATCCGCTACAGCCACAGTCGTGGGCCACACAGCCATTGCCTGGTCCAGGAAACTAATACAGCTTATCCCACTGTCTAGTAAGCGTCTCACTGAAGGAGCTTACCACCCTCTCAAGGCCTCCTCCTTCTCCACTGATGCTACGCTCGATGCCATGATTTTTCCTTCCAGGGCTCTGGCTTCAGTGGTGGCTGCCAGGCGTACCCTCTGGCTCAGGGCCTGGCCAGCGGACCTGCGCAGCAAATCTACCGTCACTTCTTACCCATTCCAAGGAGATTGCCTATTTGGAGATTCCCTAGACAAAATCCTAATAGAAACTAGGGACAAGAAAAGGCGATGCCACATACCCTGGGCAGGCCTGATAGGAGGGGATTCGGAAATTACCCTTTTAGTTCCCAGACGACACCATTAGACCGCTTTGTTCCCTCTCCCCTGATCAAAGACGCCTCCAAGCTACAAAAAACGATAGAAGCTGTCCAACACCTGTATACCATCTCAGCCATAGAACCTGTCCCTATCCAGGAATGGGGATAGGGAATTTGTTCCATTTTCCTTACTTTTCCCAAAAGGAACGGCGGCTGTAGAGCGATACTGGACTTAAAATACGTCAACAGATTCGTAAAACTAAGACGCTTCCGAATGGAGACCCTGCAATCCATCTCAGGGGCTCTACAACCGGGAGAGTTCCTTCCTCCATTGATCTCATAGAGGCGTATCTGCACGTCCCCATGTTCCCGGGTCACGAGAGGTTCCTCCGATTCTTCGTCCTAGGCCAACGTTGGCAGTTCAGGGCGCTCCCATTCAGACTCTCCACTGCTTCAAGAGTCTTTTCCAAGATCCTCATCCATCCCATTGCCCTCCTTGGGGAACAAGGCACCCATGTCCAGTGTTCCCTCTAAGCTGAGTTGGTTTGAGCTAGCTCACAGTTTTTTGGCCTCTAGCTCGCACATTTTTGTCTTGGCTCAGGAGGGGTGGCTCCAGAGCAAACTAATTTATACAATAGCCCAATCGCTAGCTCACAACTTTAATGCCAGTAGCTCTCAAGTAGATTTTTTGCTCACAAGACTCCACAGCTTAGAGGGAGCATCATGTCTATCCTATCTAGACAACCTGCTGATTCGCTCCAGCTTTAGAAACAAAGCGCACAAAGACACTCAGGAAACCATTTGCTGCCTGAAAGCACACGGCTTCCTTGTAAACCTCCAGAAGAGCTCCCTGAACCCCTCGCAGTCCCTAGAGCACCTCAGGGTCATCTTAGACATGGTTCGGAACCGCATGTTCCTACCTCAACACAGGCAGACAAGATCCGCTTCTTCGCACGACAAATCATCACGGCCAGACAATCCACATTGATGTCCCTGGCTAAACTACTGGGCCTCTTCATCTCCTGCATGGACTCCATGCCCTGGGTGCGCCTCCATGCCAGACCACTACAATAACTCATATGGCCCTTCCAATCCAGGATAATGCAAAAAACAGGACCTCCCCGTGTCAGTCCCTCACCTAGTCAAGGCCAGCCTATCCTGGTGGATCACGCCATGAAAGAGGGGCTGCAGTGGCTCAAGTGGTTAGGACGCTGAATTGCAGACCAGAAGGTTGGTAGCTCAGCAGTTCGAGACCTGAGTGCTGCATGACAGGCTAAAAACTTGAGCTCAGGCATTCTTAGCATTGAGTTCCACAGGCCTGTGGCCAGCTTCCTCTCATGCCTGCCCTCTAGAATAAAACCAACTTATATCTATCCCAGAGGAACAGCTTCTATGTCAAGACTGGAAGCAGATTGTCAAGGATGCCAGCCTCCTGGGATGGGGCGCAGTCTTCCTCCACCTCCCTGCACAGCGATTATGGTCCAAGGAAGAACAACTTCTGCCCATCATCCTGTTAGAGCTTCGGGCCATCTGCCTAGCCCTCCTCCACTCCAGGGAACAAATCGCCGGTCATCACGTCCTCATCAGGACAGACAACATAGTGGCGAAGGCATACATCAATACCCAAGGAGGATCCAGATCCTCAGAACTCCATCGAGAAGCTCTGAAGCTCCTGTCCTAGGCAGAACACAACATACTATCTATCAGAGCGGAACACATCAAGGGCTCGCTGAATACCAGAGCGGACTGGCTCAGCTGTCAGACACTACAGGAAGGGGAATAGTCCCTCAAAGAGGACCTATTCAACCTCATAACATCTCACTTCAGACGTCCGATGGTGGACCTATTCACATCTCCACTCAACCACAGGGTTGCCAGATTCTTGATACTACCATCAAGCAGCAGAAGAGACGGACGTCCTGGTCTCCCAATGGCCCAAGGGTCTCATGTACGCTTACCCCCTGACTCCGGTTTTACCAAAGCTCCTCAGAAAAATCAGAGAACAACAAATGGAGATCATAGTGGTAGCCCCGTATTGGCCAAGAAGACCTTGGTTCTTGGAACTCCAGAGCATGGCAACTGCCCCAGTTACACTCCCAGTATCCCCAGACATGCTGACCCAGGGCCCCATCTGGCACCCAGATCCTGCATGGTTCCGTTTGATCGCCTGGAAGTTGAACGGCAAAACTTGCTCAGCTTAGGCTACTCCAGACCAGTAACAGACACCATGCTAGCCTCTCAGCACCCTTCCACCAAGAGGATCTACAATGCCACCTGGCAGGCCTTCGTTCGCTGGTCCAGGAGAAAGAAGGTCAACCCGTTACACCCACACTTGTCCAGTGTTCTGTCCTTCCTTCAGGGCGGTCACGACTCGGGTCTGAAGGCGTCCACTCTCCGCTGTCAGGTAGCTGTCTTGGTAACCGTAGTTCCCAGAGTAGAAGGCTGGACCCTGTCCAGACACCCTCACATCCACCATTTTTCTGAAGGGTGCATCACTTAAGGACCCACCGGTTCCCCACATGGAAACTTAACCTGGTTCTCTCTGCAGCAGCCAAACCAGCCTTCGAGCCAGTCCAAGAGATTCCTCTGATGTGGCTGCGAATGAAAACCCTGTTCCTGGTAGCTGTCACCTCCACCAGAAGAGTCTCCGAGCTTGGGTCCCTCTCCGCCAAACCGACTCTTTGCACCTTCCATAAGGACAGAGTAGTCCTCACTATCAGCCCTTCCTTCTGCCCGAAGGTCAACTCAAGATTTCACCGCTCACAGGAGATCTGCCTACCGTCCTTCTTCCCGAACCCTACCCACCCAAAGGAAAAGTTGTGCCACTGTCTGGACGTCAGACGTTCACTTAAAGCCTTCTACATCGCACCAGCTCCTTCTGGAAGACGGAATCATTATTCATCTCAGTCTCACCCCCCAACAAGGGCAACAAAATGTCCACAGCATCCATCAGTGCCACTCTCAAAAGATGTATAGCAGAAGCCTATAGGGCCCTCAAGATACCCCTCCTCCGGGTATCACGGCCCACTCCATCAGAAGTGCAGGGACTTCCGCAGCCTTCACCAACCAAGCCTCGGTGGAAGTAACCTGTTGGACAGCCACATGTCTTCCATTTCTACCTTTGTCAGGCATTATAAGACCGACTTCTACAACTCGACCAATGCAGCCTTTGGCCGGAGGGTCCTGCAGCAAGTTCTCATATCTGAAGACGATGTCCCACCCAGTTAAAGGAACACTGCTATGGGAGGTCCCATCAAGATGTCCTCCTCTCAGAGGGAGAACGGACCAGTGGATACTCACCGTGAGGGGTCCTTCTCCTCTGAGATAAGGAGGACATCTTCGCCCTCCCAAGATTCATCATCTTCCTTTTCTATATTCTGAGTTTATCTTCCTTCCTGTCTTGTTCAAGCCACATTATCTGTTTACTGTTCAGACTAATTATGTTCATATTTTTCTAGTTATGGTTAGCCTTTGGTTTACAGCTGACTACTGCTTCTGGGAGTTCCCGAACTGACTTGAAGGGGCGTATCCCACCAGAGGACAGGAAGTGAAGAATTAGTTCCTGCCTCCCTACAGATAGGGTGGGAAACACCCATCAAGATGTCCTCCTTATCTCAGAGGAGAAGGACCCCTCACGGTGAGTATCCACTGGTCCGATCTCCAAGTATAGATCTTTGCCACTTCCTACACTGCAGTTTGATAGCAGTATTTATGCTTGAGGTAACTGAGATGCATGAAACACCAGCATTTTAAAATGTGGTGTCAGCTGGCACATTACAAATTAAACAGGATTTTAAAACATCTACATACAATTGACATAAGTATCTGGATGCTAAAGTGAGGTAGCAGGCCCTGCTTCAGTGATCAGGTGTCTCAGCTCCATTGACAAAGTGTCTGGAATGAGGGAATAAACAGGCAAGTTTAGCAGATGTGCGAGTGAGAGAGTAAGTAGCATTTTTAAAAATACATATTATATGTGTGTGTGTGTGTGTGTATGTGTGTGTTTAATATAAAAGTCTAACAAGATAGGTGAGGTACACCATAGAGTTCATTTTGCTTCCCCCAATGCCTCGCTTCATGCCCACCCCCTATTCCACCTTCCTTGTGGACAAGGTTCAAACTCTGCTGAGCGAAGGAGCCATCAAAGAAGTCCCGCCATCAGGTCATCACCAGGACTCCTACTCTTGTTTCTTCACAGTTCCCAAACATGATGGGAAGCACCCGATAATGGATCTCCGAGACTTGAATCGACATGTTGTCACCACACAATTCTGCATGGTAACGCTCCAAGTGATCCCACCCTTGCTACCACCGGGAGCATGGTTGGCGTCCATAGATCTACAAGACGCGTACTTTCATATAACGATTTGACCACAACATCGACAATACCTATGCTTCACAGTTGGAGACCTCCACTTCCAGTATCGGGTCCCTCCCTTTGGCCTGTCCACAGCACCTCACATCTTCACGGAGACCATGGCAGTGGTAGCTGTGGCCCTATGCCTCCAGGAAATCATTGTTTATCCATACATAGATGACTGGCTCCTTGTCTCTCCATCTGCTCAGCATCTGGAAGCTGACCCTCTGACCCTCCATCTCCTCTCAAACCTAGGACTCTGTGTCAACTTTACGAAATCCTGCCTGAGGGCAACTTGTCATTCAGTTTATCAGCACACAGATCCACACAATTCACCAGCATGCTTATCTCCCAGAGGACAGAATCTCTATGATCCAACAATTGGTTCATATGTTTCAGGCTTAACTCGAGGCCATCTGCCAGGTCTGTTGTGCATTTGCTGGGACACATGGTATCCATGACTGTGGTGGTACTGTTTGCCCGATTATACATGTGCCCACTTCAACTGTAGTTTCTGCGAGGCTTCACAGTCCATCGACAATCCTTGACGACACCTTTGCTTCTTCCTCACCTGTCTCCATTGGTGATCTCAAGTGGACAACCTGGCCTGGAGTATGCCTTTTCAGCAACCACAACCAGAGCTTGACATATTGACAGATGCCTTGCGGTGGGTATGGGGAGCCCACTGCAATGGTCTTTCAATTCAATGATGTTGATCCGAGCATCACCTCTGCCACCACATCAACTGTCTGGAGCTTTTAGCAGATCATTTAGCACTCACCTGGGGGCTGGCAACCCTATGGGGAGGAGCCAGTGGTCGTGGTACATGTTGACACCAATGCTCCCTCTAAGCTGTGGAGTCTTGTGAACAAGAATTCTACTTTGTGAGCTACTGGGATTCAAGTTGTGAGCGAGAAATTTGGTTACTGTATAAATTAGTTAGCTCTGGAGCCATCCTTCCTGAGCTAAGGCAAAAATGTGTGAGCCGGAGGCTAAAAAACTGTGAGCTAGCTCACACTAACTCAGCTTAGAGGGAACATTGGTTGACACCAACGATGTGGGGAAATGTAGTCATGGGGTCCCGGAGAACAAATTTAGGCTGCTAGGCAGGAGACTCAAGGCCAGGACCTCCAAGGTAGTCTTCTTAGAATGCTGCCTGTTCCACACGCAGGGCCAGCTAGGCAGACACAAATTAGGAGTCTCAATGTGTGGATAAGAGGATGGTGTAGGGAGGAAGGATTACAGTTTGTTAGGCACTGGGGTGCTTTTTTGGGAACAAGAAGACCTATACAAAAGAGACAGCCTCAACTTGTCCCAAGAAGGAACCAGGCTGCTGGTGCTTAAAGTAAAAAAGGTGGCATAGCAGCTTTTAAACTAAATCTTGGGGGAAAGCCAACAAGAGATGAAATATCTCTGGTTCAGGATGGCTCATCTCTAAGATATGAAGGGGTAACTGTTACTATTCTAGAGGGAAATGGACTAGGACTGGCCACTGAGAGGGTGACAAACAGTATTGTTTGGCTGACAAGGCTACAGGCTGCAGGAGGAAGGCTGCAGGCCTAATGTATCTGGGAAATTATAGATGTTCATATACAAATGCTAGAATTGTCTGAGGTAAAATGGGGGAGCTGGAATACTGAATTGCAGAGGATAACATAGACATTGTGGGCATTTCAGAATCTTGGTGGTATGAGGATAATCAGTGATACAGTGATTCCTGGATATAAATTATATCGGAAGGATAGGGAGGGAAGGGTCAGAAGTGGAGTGGCTTTGTATGTCAGAGAGGGTATACAGTCCAGTAAGGTTGCAGATGTAAGAGAAATAGATTCACTTACAGAAATGCTATGGATGAAAATAGTATGCCCAAAAGGAAGCTTAACTCCGGGAGCTTGTTATCACCCACCAGATCAAAGGTTAGAGGATGATTTAAAAACAGCAAAAGAATTAAGGAAAGCAGCAAGACAAAATAATTGTGTCATAATAGATTATTTTAACTACTCACACATTGATTGGGTCAATATGTGTTCAAGTCAGGAGAAAGAGATTGGGTTTCTAGGTACTCTCAAATGACTGTGTCATGGAGCAGATGGTCACTGAACCTACCAGGGGGGAGGCAATCCTGGATTTGATCCTAAGTAATGCCCAAGACCTGGTGAGAGATATAATTGTGATAGCACCAGTTGGGAACAGTGACCATAATGCTATTAAGTTTAATATTCATGTAAATAGGGAACTGCCCCAAAAGACCAACACAACAACTTTAGAAGAAGTAAGTTCTCTCAAATGAGGGGGCTTGTGAAGAAGAAACTAAAGGTAAGGAGGGTCAAATCCCTTCAGGAAGTTTGAGGACTATTTAAAACTACAATCCTAGAAGCCCAGGTAAAAATTATAGATGGTACAACTAGGTATAGAAAAGAAAATTTAGAGATGGTACAACTAGGTATAGAAAAGGCCTGTATGGTTAATGAAGCAAGTAATGGAAGCAGTAAAAGCTTAAAAGGATTCCTTTAAGCAGTGGAAGGCTAGTCCAAGTGAGCTAAATACAAGGGAGCACAGGTTTTGGCAAATGAAATGCAAGTCAGTGATCAGACAGGCAAAAAGGGACTATGGGAACATATTGCAAAAAAAACATAAAGACCAATAATAAATGTTTCTTCAAATAACATTAGTAGCAGGAAACCAGCCAGGGAGGCAGTGGGACTCTTGGATGAATAAGGGCTAAAGGATTATTAAAGGATGATAGGGTAATGGCAGAGAAGCTGGATGCTTTTTTTGCCCCTGTCTTCACTGTAGAAGATGGGAGGTGCTTACCCACTCCAGAACTGCTGATTTTGACAAGAGAGGAGGTCCTGCGACTGTTGGAAAATTAAAAACTGACAAATCACCAGGCGCAGATGGCATACATACAAGAGTTCTGAAGGAACTCCACACTGAATTTGTGGATCTCCTGACAAAATATGCGATATGTCACTAATATCTGTCTGGAAGGTAGCTAATGTAACCCCAATCTTTTAAAAAAGTTCCAGAGGAGATACAGGCCTGTCAGTCTTAACATTGATACTGGGTAAGTTGATGGAATCCATTATTAAAGATAGACTGAGTAAACACATTGATGAACAAAAGCTATTGAGGAAGAATCAGTATGGATTCTAACTAACTCACTAATCTTTTAGAGTTCTTTGAGGGGTGAACAAACATGTGGACAAGGGTGACCAGTAGATATTGTTTACCTAGACTTCTAGAAAGCTTTTGATAAAGTTCCTCATCAAAGGCTCCTAAGTGAACTCAGTAGTCATGGGATAATCCTCTTGTGGATTGAAAACTGGTTAATTAACAGGAAACATAGAGTGAGTATAAATGGGCACTTTTCACAGTGGAAAGTGATAAGCAGTGGGGTACCTCAGGGCTCAGTACCATGTCTGGTGCTTTCTAACTTGTTCATTAATAATTTGGATTTCAGCGTATGTAGTGAAGTGGCTAAAGTTGCAGATGACACTAAGTTGTTCAGGGTGGTGAAAACCAGGGAGGGCTGTGGGGCACTCCAGAGGGATCTGTTGAGGCTGGACAAGAGGGCATCAGTGTGGCAAATGAGGTTCAGCATGGACAAGTGCAAAGTAATGCACATTGGAGCTGAAAAATCTTAACAATAAAAACGTTTCGATGGGGTTCAAATTCATGGTAACTGACCAGGAGAGAGATCTTGGAGTCATGGTAGATAACTCATTGAAAATGTTGACTCCATGTGCAACTGCAATAAAAGGCAAATGCCATGCTGGGAATTATTAGGAAAGGAAAACAAATCAGTCAGTATCATAATGCCTCTGTATAAATTTATGGTGCAAACTCATTTGGAATACTATGTATAGTTCTGGTCACCGCACCTTAAAAGAGAGGAAAAGGTGGAAAAAAGGGCAACTAAAATTGTTAAAGAGATGGAACACTTTTCCTATAAAGAAAGGTTAAAGCAATTAGGGCTCTTTAGCTTGGAGAAATGACAACTGAGGGTTGACGTGATAGCAGTTTACAGAATTAAGCATGGGATGGAGAAGATAGGGAAAGAAGTACTTTTCTCCCTTTCTCACAATACAAAAACTGGTGGGCACTCAATGAAATTGATGAGCAGTAAGTTTAGAACTGATAAGAGGAAGTACTTCTTCACTCAAAGAGTAATTAACATGTGGAATTCACTGCCACAGGAGGTGGTGGCAGCTTCAAGTGCAGACAGCTTTAAGAGGTGATTGGATAAACATATGGAGCAGAGGTCCATCAGTGGCTATTAGCTTGAAGGTACAGATGGAACACTTGTCTTTGGCAGTGATGCTCTTTATTCTTGGTGCTTGGGGGGCAACAGTGGGAGGGCTTCTGGAGTTCTGGCCCCACTGGTGGACCTTCTGATGACACCTGATTTTTGGCCACTGTGTGACACAAAGTGTTGTGCTGGATGGGCCGTTGGCCTGATCCAGCACAGCTTTTCTCTTATGTCCTCACTGGAGCAATTTTATCATTTCTGATTGCTAACTCCTCGATACTTATTTTTTTTATTTTTAATTTATACCCATCCAAAAGGGGCAATAACCCACATGGTCTAGAGTTGTAGGTAGATGTAGTCTGGATGGTATCCTGCCAATACGTCAATTATTTTAATCCTGCTGTCACTTATTCCTGTATATTTGCATGAGCAGTAAATTCTGGATATTGTAATCCATTGTTATGACGTAATATCATGAATATTTGTACTTTTGGACTGTAACATGTTTGTCCAATCCTATTTGCTATAGTTATTATCATTTGGAGTATTTGCATGGCTTGGATCTATGCATGCAGCAGAATAAATGAGGGATGAAGCAGAAAACCCTGAGATGGTCGAATGAGTTATCACTTCAGACTGATTGGGGGGGGGGGGGAGCTATAATTTTATAATGTTGCACATATACGCACATGATACTTGTACGTAGAAAGCTATTGTAATCTTTTGTATTCTGTACTCATTTGTAAGGCGCTTGTAAGGAGATATCCCCCCCACACACACACACCTGTAACCTGAAGTGGTATAGTCCATTTTGCCACCTCATTGGTCTGCATCTGCAGATCAGCCGCCCTATGCTATGCTGGCAGTTGCTCAAAGAGCTCTTAATTAGCTTGGAGTTCTTCCTTATTTTTACTTGCCCTCATTTTCGTTTTGCCTTTGCTAGAGCAGACCAGGGCCGTGCCTGAGTTGAAGTGCTCTGTGGTTGCTAAGTTGAATCAGCCCTAATAGTTGAGAGTTTCATATATTCTCGAAATGTATTCCTGGTGACAAGACATCCTGCAGTGCGAGGTGGGCTGCTATTCCTTATTAAGCTGACTTGCATTTGTAATAGCTTGTAAAGTGAGTCAATCTGGCGTGATCTCAAGATGTTAATTCAGTCTACTGGAACCTGTCACAAAAACAGAATTCCAAACTCTGAACCATAAAAAAAATGATCCTCCTGTGTTGGCTGTCCTCTAACCAGCCTCGTACCACTCCGCCTGGAAGACAGCCTGTGCAGCATAGAACTCATGCTGCGAGAAGTATTGAATTTCGAGTGGCTGACTCTTCTGTGCAGATTCTTGAGACCTCAAGAAATGCCTATCGCATTTCTTGATGCAGTTCATTTTTTTAAAAAACTACAAGGATAGCATGCAGCTCTGTTCCTAGACCCTCTTTATTTACCTGGGCAGGTGCCAGACCCAGAGAGAGGGGAGACATGGGACAAGACAAATAGCTTTGCTTTGTTGTGTTGAATTTACCTAGTGAGAGGTGCCTATAGTGGCCAGGGGTACCTCTTTGTGGTTAATGTTAAATGTACGTAATTTGCTGGCCATTTCTGTAGCTGCAAGAGCTAAAGACTTTTGCCTTAAGAAAAACTGGGAAATGTGACATAGAAGCCTCTGTGTGCCATTCTGCAGCAATCTTTCAAGGTCATTACTCAGTGCAGTGAGGTCAGGATTGGTCGTTCTTTCATACCTCCCTGCTCCTCCATCTGCCTGTAGAAGTAGCCACCCAAACTGAGAGATAGCGCAGTTCGTTGAAGGCTGGGTCTCCTGTAAGACTAGATGTTAAAATTGTTCGGAGAACATCCTTAGAGGATTGCCTGGAGAGTAGTGTGAGATCTTTTCACATTTATAAGTGACTTGCGGAAAGAGAACAATGGTATGGTGGTTTTCTGAGCGAGGGCTGTGTGTCTACTGTGGATACCTGCACATTGTCTGATACCAGGCACTGGACTCTGGAAGAAAAAAATGTCAAACAAGTTTCTTGTGGTTGCAAAAGGCACCATGGTAGGGGTAGGACACAGCTTCTGTGGCCATCATGGGGACTCTTCCCCCTACCCCAATATTATGTTCTTCATTGCTTTTAACCAAAGCTCTTTTTCTGCAAACCAGATGATTGGCAACATGGAAAGTAGGCGCCTTGGAATAAGTATTGTAGGACTTATTACATTTATACCCGTGTCTTGCTCTGTAAAGCTCAAAGTAGATTACTTCTGCCCCAGCCAGCCTCCTATCCTGGCAATTGATAGGGTCATATCTGTTTAGCTTTATTGGGAGAACTGGGATGTGTACCTTCAGACTATTCTCTGGGGCATTTTGTTTAGACTATGAACATCCTTTGAGGCAACATTTGCTTAAATATTTGCTTGAATGCCCGCAGGCCTTTGAGATCGCCCTGCTCCTCTAATCTGCCTTCTAATCTGAAAGTGGCATTAAACAGTATATATGTGATACTGTTGGGTGCCTGCAGACCCAGCTGCACTCTCCTGTGATTTGCTGGCATTTCTGTGTTAGAGGAACTATTTTGTGATATCTGCCTAGGTATAAGTACCTGGCTTGTCATTGGGAGTTGTTTTCTAACGATCCACCTCCTGTGGAACCGTGCACTATTTTTAAACTGAACCTGGTTTGGCAGGAAGGAAAACAGAGGCAGCAATGAAACAGAAGTTTTGGGTTTCTTTGGGGAACTTGCACGCATGATCGTGGGGACCAGAACTGATGTACTTGATCAAGTCAGTACTCTGCATTTCCTGTTGGTGACATCTCACAACATTAATTTGAAGTGGTAATAAGATCAACAAACACATTTCCTTGTTCTGTTGAAATTCTTTCATATTCGAATCCAGTTCATACGTCATGCAGTGAAGCAAAATGATCTTTTGTGGGAGGTTTCTGTTTTCAGATAGCTTTTCCTGGTTTCTCACTTTGCTGTGCTGGTTAAAAGCAACATATGAGGTTCAGAAAGAGTCTGATTGAAAAGCAAAATGATTTAGAAATTAAGAGAAACTGATCAGTTCTTTTCTTCCTCGTTTACAAATCGCTATTTCGTAGCTGGCAATAACCTAACAGTTTCCTACATGCTATTGAAAGAGGATTTAAAGCAGCTTTGACTCAGAATGAGCTGGATGCCTTACAGGCTGCTTTCTGAAATCAAAAAATGCTGATTCTTTCAGAAATCTACAATACATCCACGGATGTATGGTATGAGTTACGTTTCTGGTTTCTGGTTCAGCAGTTAAATGAACAAGTGATCTCTCCCTGCTGAGTCGTTCCCCCCCCCCCCCTTTTCCGCCCACCCTGTACTGACTATTATCTCCCACACCCATCAGGCTCCTGCCAGATTCAGAGTTGGACAGACAAAAACCACCTTCCAACATGTCTGAATCCATGGGAAAAGAACCCCTCTTAGACTTGTCCCCCCCCCCCAAATAAAAGCATGATTAAACATCTTAGCATTGAGAAAAGCAGAGCCAGAGATCACAGATGAATTGGTGCAAGGCATACTTCATTGCAGGAGCAGGACATGCTTGAAAGACATTTTTATTTCAGTTAAATGCACTCTGAATGCAATATCACTCCTGTAGTATATTACAGAAAGCCAGTTCAAAACGTGGAGTAGAAATATATGTGCAGACTTCTAAGGACCATAGCCCTTGACACTGTAGGTGGGGGCTTGTATGTTTGAACTACCAAGTAAGAGACTGTATGCACCTGGGAAACTAGCATGTTAGCAGAAGTTACACTAAAACAATATTCTCTGTCCTGTTAGTATTTCATGTGTAGAAGTAAATAATTCGGTTATGCAGTTATGAATGGTGAATAATTCAGTTATGCAGTCCTCCCCACCTTCAGTTTGAAATGGTAAATTCTAGGAGTCCTCTACCATGAGCCTTCCAGTTCATTTCAGTTGGCTGTTGTGGAGTATCTGGGGGATGGACTCCTCTTCAGAGTGGCTGTGTACCTCTAGCTGCTAGACAATGATTTTTTGTGTGTGAGAGAAGTGACTGTATACAGAAGCAAACTGTATCTTGGTATAAAGCAATGGTCCCCAAACTTTTTCTCCCTTGGTCCCATGAACTCATCCCCAGTTTCACCCGTGCTATCAAAAGCATTATTCAGAATAGTGATTTGTAGTACCCACTAAGGAAGATAATTTCAAAAGAGTAACAATTAATTGCACATTTATTCAAAATCCAGTTAAAACTTTTTAGTTTAATTTATTCAACAAAATTGATGATCCAGTGATACCAGCTTTCGAAAGTCTGGTAGTCATTTAGCAAAAATCTTAGATACCGCATTTAGTAACTACTTCACTGTTCAGTAAATTCTTAATGCGATGGCTGGGCTTGATGAAGTGACAGCAGTTTCCCAGTATCTGCTTTAAAGTCATTCAGTAAGAGTCTTAAATCGCCAGGTTCAGTAATCTGGAGTCAATTTCTTTGCTTGGAGAGAAGTTGGATGGCCACACTAAAACCACATTCCACCAAGTATGATGTTGGAAATGCAACAAAGAGCTTCTTAACCGATGTCCATAGTGCTAGATCGCAATCAGACATTTCCTTCTGTGACCAAATCTCCTGGTATGATTTCTTAAACTTTGGCTTCAGCTCAGTGGCTTTGGCTTCGGTTGGTTCTTCCTCCACTACCCCATCTTCTGAAAATGGATTTATCTGAAAATGGATTTATCAGCCAGTCTGTAATTTCCATAAGAAGAAGATACTGAGATCTTTCAGACATAACTTCATGCAGCATATCCAAATGGTGACAAAAAATTTGCAATCATCATCCCACCTTTCTCTTCTAGCTCAGACACTCAGAAATTAGTATAGCTCGTGACCACCTATATTGCATTTGAACTTTGACGTAAGCGTAGAAATGACAGATTTGCCCTTAGTAAGATTGACCCCAGTCCTTGCAACTGCAATTTCTTTTAATTGAACTTTACAAATAGTTCTGATAAATAAGCAGTGTCATGCCCGATCCCTTTTATCAGTGAGCAAAGCATTTGTGTGTTCAAAAAAACGCAACAGGGTCAAAAAGCATCTTACACAGTTGCCTTTTGATAACCAACAAACTTCAGTATGAAGCACCAAACATTCAAAACCTCCATAATTCTCAACACAGAGCTCCCGAAATAGTTGATCATTGAGAGCATGGGCTTTAATTTTATTCACTGCAGTAATGACAATGTGTAATGACTTGTGCAGGTGATCGCTGAGGTTTCTTATAATCAGATGTTGGAGATGAATGGTGCAGTGAACAATAGGCATTTGGTACTGCTTTTTCAAGTAAGCAATACAACCCATAGTAGCGGCGAGCCACTGAAGGTTCTCCATCAGTTGTACAAGCAAATATGTTAATAAGCAGAATTTCCTTGTCTTTGAAATAAGCGTAGAGATGACAGATTTGGCCTTAGTAAGATTGACCTCATTCCTGGCAACGGCAAAGGACGTTTCAACAACACAAAGTATTGGACTGCCCTATAGTATCTGTTCTTTGTTGCCTTGCAAATAACTCTTAAGCCAAAGTTTCACCTTTTATAAAGCGCACATAAGCAAGAAGCAGAGATTTACTGCCTGGCAAAGTCAACTCATTCAGCTGTAATGCGAATACTGTTGTCCTTAATATGCTGCGCAATGTATCTTCTGCCTTTGACCCATTTCATGGCTCTCTGTGGTGGTGGTCGTTCTTCTCTTCAGGCTTTTTGTGTTGCTGCAGATCGCCAGAGGCTGCAGCTCTCTCGAGTCTCATTCTCGGATCACTCTGTTCTCTACCCTTGGACCCAGATGGCTGCTGTCTCCTTTTTTCTCTCTCTCCTCAAAACCCTGTCTTTTCCTTCAAAATGCTCCTATGGCTCCCTCTCAGGGACAAAATACGTTGTCCCCCATTTGTGCCCACTAGGGGTGTGCAAATAAAAAATTTTTTGGCCCTATTCAGATCAGGCCAAATCAGGCCGCATCTGTTCCGGCTGCCGAATGACCCCCCACATGTCAGTTTCAGCAGTGCAAGCCCATTGGGGAGTCATTCTGCCCGCCGAATGTCAGTTTCAGCCCATTATGCCCTATGGGCCATTGAAGTCAATGGCAAAAACCCATAGTGTATATGAGGGGCTGGAGGAGAGGGGGTTTGAAGGGAGAGGCTCCAAACTTGCAGAGTAGCTGCTGGGGCCTCTCCCCGAAATACCCACCAAGTTTCAAGAAGATTGGACCACGGGGTCCAATTCTATGGGCCCCCAAACAGGTTACCCCATTTCCTCCATTGTTCTCTATGGTGGGAAAAAACTTTACTTTACAGATCATCAGGGCTCTGTTGTAAACTATTTTATGTTCCATGCTCTGTTAAATACCCCACACATTTCATTAAGTGCTCCTGTTCTGCACCATTCAGAATGCTTATTCATCTTATTTATATCCCACTTTTCTTCCCAATCAGGGACCCAAAGTGGCTTTTCACATCATTTCCTCCTCTTCCACTTAATCCTCACATTACCAACCTAGTGAAGGGTAGATTAGGCTGAGAGACTGAAATGGGCCTAAGGTCACCTTGTGGGCTTCCATGGTTGAGTGGGAGATATGAACTCAAGTCATCCCAGGTCCTAGTCCTACACTCTAGCTAGTACACCACAGGAGCCCAGAATGTGTGGACTGGGTTGCTCAAGTAGCATCTCTCTGATAGAATAGTCCAGTCATCTATGATGAAGTGATTTTTATGGCATGGAGGAAGTAGGCAGAGGCACAAGGGTTCTTTCCTGTTCTCATGCATGGCTTCCCTCACGGGGTTATTGTCAGAAATAAAAAGTTGTTTGAACGCTCTATATAAATGCTAATTATCATTGTCCACCTCTGCCAGGGAGTCATCTTGAAAGAGTTTTCCCCCCCTATATACAAGGAAATTGGAGACTATAGTTCATTTCCATTGCTCATACCCATGGCATGTAAAACTTTTCCAGAGGATTAAAAATATGTGCAGATACCAATGAACTGTGCAGTGCTGTAGCTTTCCTTCCACCAACAAAACAGTACAGGGGCCAGGGAAGATTAAAAAGCTAGATCTAGAAATGCAGCAGGTAGACAAGAATTGCACCATAGGAGGTTGTAAAAATCTGTTGACTGTGTAGCATTTTAACTACCCTAGAATACGCTGCCTTAATAGGTGGGCATAGAGAACCAATTAATAAAGCTTTTCTTAGAATCACTTCTGTTGGAAGCCTGGGTCACACACTTAATCAGACATGGATATTGACAGCAAATTCAAGCCATACTTTTGAGTTTGTTCAAGTGAATGTATTGCTTGTGACTCAGTGGTAAAGCATCTGCTTTGCATGCAAAAAGGCCCCAGCATCTTCAGTTAAAAGGGTATGATAACAAATTTAGAGTCCAGTGGACTCTAAATTTTCTACTGCTTCAGACCAACATGGCTGACCACCTAGGTATGATAGCAGTTTATGTGAAAGACCTCTGCCTGTGACCCCTAGAGAGCTGCTGCCATTTCAGAGTGGATCAAGGGTGGACTGGGAGGCCTCACCCTATTCAAAGCCAGGAGGGAGAAAGAGTTGGCCCGGTTCCACTGTGTGGGGTTCAGGCCACCAGGACTTTTCCCGGTGGCCTTAATGGCCAATCAGTTCCTGAAGTAGACGAGACTGACCTTGATAGGGCTGTGGTCTGCTGCCTCATAAGGCATCTTCATTTATTTTCATGAGCTTTAAAAAGTATGATCCATTTTCCACATGACTAGAGTTGCCAGCTCTGGGTTGGGAAATGCCTGAAGCTTTGAGGGGTGGAGCCTGAGGAAGGCGGGATTTGGGGAGGGGAGGTACTTCAGTGAGGTTTAATGCCATAGAGTTCACCTTGTAAAGCAGCCATTTTCTCCAGCTGCTACCTGGAGGTTGGCAACCCTATACATGATGAATGAAGTTCAGAGTAATACATAGTATTTGTGTAATACATTGAATAGCTCTCAGTAGCCCCTTCACATTCTTTTTGCTGCACTTCATCATATTATCTGCCCATGCCACTTGGATAGAGTGAGACTCCTTGAAGCACTTGGGAGGAACCTATGTTGTGGGTCTTCCTCTCATCAGTTTCCCACTGAGAAACTAGGGCAGTGCTGTGTGGGGAGGTGCCATATCTTCTTAGGCTTCTTATGGAACTTGAACTGTTTTGAAAAGTAGCTTCTTTGTCCCAGCTCCCATGCTACAAAAGTAGCATGAGAAGGGACAGACAAAAATGCATCACAGATCAATGCTTCTCACAGAACATTTTTGGGCAGACTGTGCTGAACTCAGATTCAGTAGTGGATCACAGCTAGTATGTCCCTTAAACATTCAAGCAAATTGCAAAAGTAAAAAATGACTGCATAAAATAAGAAAGGTGAGCACCACAGAGCAAAAGACTGCATGTTGATGGGAACTTAGCTGGGGTAATTTGTAATGTGTATGAATTTATTCATTGCAGTGTCAATTTGGACTAATTGGCTAGTGCTTGAAAGTTTATGGTACCGAATACTCCTGGGACAAAGTGCTCCTGCCTGATGAAGTTGTACAGAGCTTATGACACACAGTCCTTTTGGCAAACAGTGCCGTCACGTTTCAGAGTTTCTTCTCTAGAGCATTATGTTATAAAATTTAATGCTGAAGTGTTCTCACAGTTTCAGTGAAAATTTCCTCTGACAAGAAAGCTGCCCTTTTTTCTATTGTGACCAATTTTCCCCTGTTCCAAAAAAATCAGAATGCTCCAGATTCTGCTTCAAAGTGGATGTTTCAGGCTGCTGAAAGGAAATGATTCAAGTAGCAAAGATCAGCAGAATTTAATGTTCTGCAGTCCAAACCTCCTTCGGAAAGTCAGATTTCTAATGAAGCTCTTAACATATTCTATAGTCTGGCTTGGGGATTGCATCAGAAATGTATGTTAATTAAAAAAAATAGGGTTAAGCCTTTTTCATCTAGTTTGATTATATGTAACTAGTAAAAGGCCAGTAATTATGGTGAGGTGATAGGGTTGTCACCTATCAGTTAGTCTTATATTGTCACCTGACTGCCTGTTTAACTATGACAATATTCCATAAAGCCAAGAATTCAACCTACCTCTTTATTTCATTTGTTTGCAAGGGTGAGGGCTACTTGCTCTTAAGCTTTGCATCATTTAGGCATTGCGAAGCTTTACCTCATCACCACTTGCTATGACTATAGGTATCTCCCAGCATAAGAACATAAGAGAAGCCAATGTTGGATCAGGCCAGTGGCCCACTCTGTCACACAGTGGCCAAAAACACCAGGTGCCCTCAGAAGGTCCAGCAGTGGTGGCAGGAAGCCCTCCCACTGTTGCTCCCCCCCCCCCCCAAACACCAAGAATACAGAGCATCACTTGCCCCAGACTGAGAGTTCATATCTATACTTTGTGGCTAATAGCCACTGATGGACTTCTGCTTATAATAGCCTCTGATAATAGCCTTCAAGCAGAGTCTTGGGTTACCTCAAGTGATCTGGTATTACAGTTTGGCAATTACAGTTAGCTACCAAATCTGTTAGCGTGAGGTTGTTTGTTATTTAAGTATTTTTGAGTTCTTACTTAGTGAATGTTTTAACTCAGTGATGCTCAGTGGCTCAAGAGTCATATTTGGCTCCTTTGACATGCCACATGAGACTCTAATGAGCACCATTCCCCAATGTGGAATCTGCCCCATGTTTCAGGAGAGAAGGCAAGGCTCTTGCCTAGTTGCACTTCTGGTTGATAGGTGGTTCCCATCTTGAAACAGCTACTACAGGAGGAACAGGTAAGCCACAAGACTCCTTGAAGTGGCCAGGACTGTCGCTAGGCCTGGAAGTAAATGTAAATCTTTGGTTGACCGGCAATTATGAATGTGGCTCTCCACAAGCCACCAAGCACCACTGCTGTAACCATTTATTTTATGTCTGTTTTGACAGATGGAATGCCCAGCGGGGCAGGCTGTGTGGAGACAGGGAGTAGGGAAATGAGATTTCCTGAGTTCTTATAGGTCCCCTCACCTGTACTTAAATCTTATTTGTTCTTTGAAAGATCATGACGTGAAAAACCCTGCAAGATTCCCCCCCGCTCCCCCAGGCTCAAGTAAATCACCCTTTATGGATTACGTTCTGTATTATTCCATTATATTTGTAGTAACTCCTGGCACCTTTTTAAAACTGCAGCTTATATTGTCCTGCTTCTGGGAAGTATCAGGAGACAACAAAGAAGCAAACCTGGTGTTCTATTTGGTTGTGATGGGCCTTTGTTCCTACTTCACACACAGAGCAAATGATCTGAGGCAAGGCAATTTAATAACACTGTAGTCTGGTGACAATACTCTGAAAGCTTATTAAAGGCTCTTTCGTAAAGGTTCTTTGAAGGATAGCCTACTCCTTGTACCATTCTGTCATCTCTCTGGAAGTACTGAGCTCAGTTGCTATAATTTGGCCTGGGCTGAGCGGCCCTCAGGAAATGATGTCAAAGGGTACGTCAAGATGGCAGCTTCCTGTGCTCTCACTTCCTCATTGCAGGAAAAAACAGAAGCAAATGGAGTTGGTGCCTTTTAAAACAGAAAATGCAAGTTTTCTCCTGCTATACAAATTGCCCATCCTGTACTGACTGGTTGGGCAGTTGGTGGAAGAGACTGGCCAAGAGCAGGCAAGGTTGGAGTCAAAGTTGCATGTAGGTTACAGATATGTGCTGGATCAGATCAATATCCCTCCTCCTTCTCTGCTGCTGTGTGGTCACGGCCTGATAAGAACTCCTGTTGTTAAAACAAGGCTGTGAACATAACACAGGAGCCCATGTCTTGTGCAAGACTAAGGGTATTTGCAGTGTATTTGAGGTACTTGCTAAGTCAAGTTTATCCCCTGCTGAAAAACCTTGCTGTAGCTATAACTTGTTCAGTGCTGCCATCTAATGCATTCTCTTCTGCTCTCCTGCTCATAGCTAATCCTCCTCTGCGCCCCGGTTGTTTTTTTTACCTAAAGATGCCTGGAGGTGAAAGTAGAGGTAATATCCTGGAATTAGGATTAATAGAAATTCTCAATTCCCCTTTATCCATTTTCTCCCAGAAATCCAATAATCAATTTTCTTTTCCTTTTTTTTAAAGAATTTTGAGTCAGTTCCCTTTTGATCAAAGCAACATTTGAAAAGAGGAGGGTCAGGATAGGTGATTGAGCAGAATTTCAGGATTTCATTTTGTAGGTGCTCAGAGCCTGGCCGTGTCTTCCCCAACCTTCCTTTCCTCCTGCTAGAGCACGAAGGCTGAAGTTATAAAATGATGCTTTGATTTCATAGAGAAATCTCTCTTTTAAAAGGGAAGAAGCATCAATGGCGATATCCTTTTAAAAAGTGAATTTTGGGGGAAAAAATTTCCCCCTACTCATAACAACTCTAATTGAAACATCTTATACCTTGGCTACAGGTATTCCAGACTGTGCTTCTGCTGTGCCCTTGATATGGTGCTATATGCCTAGTTTATAGAAGGGTGGGGAAAGGGGGTGCTGCGGAGGTACCCTCAAGTTCGTAGTTAAAAAGAAGAAACAACTTCCAATCACTCCCAACCATTATCCCTCAGTTTTTTGTTTGTTTCTTGTTAAATGTTATTAACCTTCTGTGTATTTTTTTAAAAAGCCACCCTGTGGATTCTGTAGACAGCAGGTATCAGATGCTAATGGCTTGAAGGCTGAATTCCCCTGAGGAGGACCAGTTGCTTCCCCCTTACCACCTGCCGACTGAAAAGTGTGGAGGGGCCAGTGTCTGTAATGACTGGGATTTGCTGGCAGTCCACTTTGTGGAAAGGATGTGCTGGCCCAACACCTCTTCAACAAGGCTGCCCCGTAAGACTAATTTCATTGTGGATGTAGAGGGTGGAAGGCTTCATAGACAAGAAGCAATCCAAACAACAGTAATTTAACCTCCCTAAATTGTCTTAACTATCTCATCCATGGGTGACTCTACTGCTCCTTTCCTTTTTCACTGAAGCAGTACTAATAGCACTCCCATATGTCATCTTCAGAGCAAGTTCAAGCATCACAGCAGCTGCCTTGTGGGACACAATCCAGAAGTCACACGGGGCCCACTTCTGGCAGTGGTGCAGCCCCTGAGTCTGGGCCAACCCTTAGACAGTGGGAGAGGGGGAGAATCTCCCCATGAGTATTGCAGGTCACACTTGTGTTATTTTAATCTGCATCAGAAGCCTTGCTGGGCAGGAGCCCCACTTGGTCTCACTCACTTTCTAGAAACAGTTGGCAGGCTCCAAGGAAGGTGTTGGCGGGTCCCATGGTACCCACAGGCACCACATTGGGTACCCCTGCAAAAATACATAATTGTACACATTACAGTGTATTTTGTGTGGACAAAACTAGTCACATTGAAACAATATATCCCTGAAAGTGGTGCTTATGTACAGGGCTATTTTTGGGCAGGAACGCACAGGAACAGAGTTCCGGCTGGCTTCCGAGTTGGCCACGCCTACAGCCTCCCCTCCCCTCGGGTTCCCCAGATGCCTCGCAAGCCATGGGGCACCTGGGGAAGCCAAGCCGATCCAGAGAGGGAAGGCAGTTTAAACTGCCTCCCCTCCTTGGGTTCCTCAGACACCCCACAGCTGCAGGGCGCCTGAGGAAGCCGATCCAGAAACTGCCTTCCTGGGAGGGAGTTGCGCTGTCAGGGGTATGTGGCCTAATATGCTAATGAGTTTCTGCTGTTGGGTGTGGCCTATTATGCTAATGAGTTCCTGCTGTGCTTTTCCTACAAAAAAAGCCCTGCTTATGTATACACAGCACACACAGCAATCATCATTATCTTGTAAAATCTTCACACTGTACATTCCAGGAGAGTAAAACCTTACTTCTGAAAGAGAAAATATTCCAGTCCCCCACAACATTTACAATTCTTCTTCAGAAAAAAAAACTAGCAATAAGTTCTTGGAGAGGAGAAAATGGGATTTAAAAAAAGTTCCTGGTTTTCGCCCTTAGGCCTTCATATCGCTAGTAATCTCAGCATTAGACATGACAATATATGTGACCAAGTGACTATATGAAAACCATGATGAGTGGTCACTTGTATTCACCTAGGATGTGGTGGAAGTTACTTTCACTGGTTGTTACAATAAAGAAAGGAACTCCAACTGTAAAATACTCCTTGGATGAATATTATTCATACAAAAACAAAAATTCAACTTTTTCATCATGCTGGTGAGGGTCAAGAAGTAAAGCAAAGGGATGTAAACTCCCCTTTCTTCAATAACTTACTGCCGGTTTCCACACCATTTGGCGAGTTGTGTTGCTCATGGCAGGAGATTTTGCAGTGCTTCAAGTTATGCGTTGCTCTTCCAGCATTTCATTCACCTCAGTAATTAAGTGAAAACCACTTTCAAAAGGCTGAATTTCATTAGGAAAGCCATTCTCTCCTCTGACAAAATGCTATTCATATGAAGCTCACAAGTTCAGATTTTCCTGGAACTCTATAGCACTTAGGGAGTGGCCCAGAGAACAGTGCAAAGGTGTCTGATGTAGCCAGGGTCATTTCATAGAAAAAGATGTTCAGGATCTCATTAGCATAACATCTTCTTGAAACTTGGTGAATATTTCGGGGAGAGGCTCCAGTAGCTATCCTACAAGTTTGGAGCCTCTCCCTCAAACCCCCTCTCCTCCAGCCATTTTTTAAGCTGCCGCTGAATTTCAGCAGCAATTCAGCGGCAGGCCGAATCAGATCAGAGAATCTGAATCGGCCTGTGGCTGCCCTAGTGTCCACTCCTGGGCTGGCGGAGCTCTGCTCTGCCTAGCTCTGGCCCCAAATGACCCCTGGATGTATCTCCTCTGAAACTACATGGCTTTGGGCCTAGCCAGTGCCTGGGTGGGAGACTTGCTGTGGAAGGGTTAGATGTAAGTTAAGTTGGGACCCGCATCAAAATGTGGTGTATTCTCCAAGTCCCTGATAGGAGTTCTTTGCTTTGAGGGCTAGAGGAACTGATACTTGTTTTGTTTCCCTCTTTCCCCACCCTCTGCTCTATAGTGATTTAAGACATTCAGATTGGAGGCTGTCTACTCCCAAACTATGTAGAATGTAGGGGGAGGATTTTAACCCACCCTGACTCATCTTTGGAAGTGTTTTGGCTAACTAATAGACCTGACCTGGATAGCGCAGGCTAGCCTACAATCTTGTCAGATCTCAGAACCTAAGCAGGGCTGGTCCTGGTTAGTATTTGGACGGGCGACCACCAAGGAAATCCAGGGTCATGACACAGAGGCAGGCAACAACAAACCACCTCTGAACATTTCTTGTCTTGAAAACACTATTGGGGTCACCATAAGTTGGCTGCAACTTGACAGCACTTTCCACCACCAATGGACCTGAATTTGAATGCTTAATCACTACATTGCAGAGGCTGAAGATGTCTCTCGTCATCTTTAAGAAGCTAACTGTCATGAGGGAAAAGAGAACAGAGCACACAGACACACCCTTCAAACTCAAGAAGGGTGGATCAACCTCTTTGCCTCATGCTGAACTACTGAAATTTTGAGATATATTTAGCAGTTTTAAGAAGCTCTTCAAGACGACAACCGCTGCAGAGAGCTTCTTTCTTCATAGGGAGAAAAGTGAAAACTTGTTTTCACTCTGAGGCTTGGAGAAGTTTAGAAAGTAGGGAACTGCTTGCTGCCTTTCAGAGTTCTCTGAGGCTGTAGCTACCTGGATCACCACTGTCGGCTGAAGACACGTAGGGACTTCAATGTCCATAAACACATGCTCTTAGTAGAAGGCTGCTTGTACACAGAGGGCATGCATATACAGTCGCCTTTTTCTCCGTTGGACGAAAGTAGTATTTTGCCCCTTGGCCAACAAGGGGAGCTGGTATTTTTTCTGCAAGCCTGGGCATTTTTCTTATGTACAGAAACTTTTCAATTCCTTGTACCCAACCCCATTATTCATGAGGTCAGTATTTAGGGTTCCCAGGTCCTCCCTGGCCACCAGCCGAGGATGAGGGGGTAAGGTTGCCAGCTCCAGATTGGGAAACTCCTGGAGATTTGGAGATGGAGCTTGGGGAGGCCAGGGACTTTAGTGGGGTACAGTGCCATAGAGTTCTCCCTCTGAAGCATCCATTTTCTCCATGTGAACTGATCTCTGTCTTCTGGCAATGAGCTGTAATTCCAGGGGATCCCCAGGTCACATCTGGAGGGCTGACATCCATTATCAGTATTAGAGAGTACAAGGCGGCAGTCTGCAAAGAATAACTGGGGGGGGGGGGAACTATTACAAAATCCCAACTCTCAAAACCTTCCTCTCCAAAATTGTGTTTTCTGAGGCTTGAATAGGCTGATTTCTCCCTTCTGCCTTTCCTTCATCCCTTTAACTGAAGCATTTTCCAGCCTACCAGCCTGGGGTTTTTTGGGGGGGGGGGGCGGGAATTAAGTCATATTTGTCTGCCTAGCTGGGGAACTTCTGAGCAGTTAGAGACCCCTACTTTATCTGTGGATGGCCTGGTTTTAATTGCTTTTCTGAGCTATAGTAGCATCCAGATAGATGTTGAGAGTATGATTATTATTATTATTTTTAAAAAATCCTCTTCCTTTGGAAGTCAGTTACAAAATAGTTATTGCCCTGGTCAAAGAGTAGTCTTACTACAAAGCATCTTTGAGGGTAGGGCTTTAAGGGGGCAATGCTCACCTCTAAAGTGACCTGCTGGCAAGTTCCTTTATCACTGCTGCTGTTCCTTTTCTTTTTATCGATAATGGAAAACTGGTTTTAGTGATGAGTGAAGGAGTTGGCATTTTGGGGGGGGGGGGGGGGAAATAAGTTATATGAGGTGTGAACACAAATGAAGGATGCACAGATTTTTGTGTGTGGACCCCACTGTTCTTAAAGTTAGTGCCTCTTCACTATTTTAACTTAAAGCAATGGTATCATTGAAATCTGCTACTTTATTTCTTGCATGCAAAGTAGGGCCAATTTTGACAGACCGGGGTGTGTGTATGTGTCTCTCTCTCTCTGGTTAACTCCCCCTTTTTTTGTTTAGTAATGCACACTGGTGGAAAGGGCCATATGAGAGCTGCAACAGACTGCCAGTTAGGATCCTATTTGGAGCTGGATTTTTTGCACATTCCAATTGCCACTCTTCATGAGTTGGTGATGTAGCCGGGGAGAAGTCGAACCACTCAAACCCAGCTTTCCAAAGTCCTCTGTACCATTGTTGGGTCTGAGCCTGCTTCAGGCAGGGAGGGCGGGATATAAGTCGACTAAACGAAACTTCTCAGTGGTAACGGTCTTCACATCTACACTCGGTCTACTTGAGGCGAGAGGTGGGCCTAGGTTTGCCAGCTCTGGGTTGGGAAATACCTGGAGTTTTTTTTGGGGGGGTGTAGCCTGGGGAGGGCAGGGTTTGGGGTGGGGAGGGATCTGACCTTAGGGTATAGTGCCATTGAGTCCACCTTTCAAAGCAGCCACTTTCTCCAGGAGAGCTGAACTTGGTCATCAATTGTAATAGCAGGAGATCTCCAGGTGCCACCTGAAAGTTGGCAAGCGTAGGTGGGGCTTTTTTGAACTCCAGGCACTTCTAAGTATGACAGCTGATTCCTGATACAAGCACAATGTGGAGGCCAAGAAGAACTTACCCATCTGATGTTACACAGGCCCAGCATCTCCTTGATTGGCCCAGCATCTTCCTCAGTTGCTACATATGCTAAGTTAGCATGCCGGAGAGGCTTTGAGCTGCCCTGTGAAAGTAGCGTGTGTAGTTTAAGTGAGTTTAAGTGAGCATGTGCAAACACATGTGGACTTCTCATCCTGGAGACCCATAAAGCCACAGCAAGTTTACAAGTGTCTCCAGCTCAGCAGCTTGGTGCCCCGCGTGTCATTCTGGCAATAGCAGAGGTTTCTTAATACACAGTTAATGGTTTTCAGTCACTTTTTAAAACTTGCTTCAGATGTAGTGGGTGAGTGGGTGCTGCCAGTGTGCTGTTGAACAGGCTGGTGTCAGGATGAATTCCATTCTTTAATAAAACTGCCTGCTTTGCTAGAGAAAGAGCCTCAAAGTGAGTTTCCCTCTTCCAGACAAATCTCAGAGCAAGGGGGTGGGTTTCATTGGACGTATGATTTAAGAGAATCCCCTTACAGTGAGCAGCAAGCAGGGCAAACTGTGGGGCCCCACATGTTCCTAAGTATTAGTGAAAGAAGTTAAAAGAAAAATGGGTGGCCATCACATAACTTGCAGGTTTGCCAGGGAGCCAAGCATTTGGTTGTACTTTTCTGTATTTTTCAAGTCTAGTTCAATATTTTCACCAGTTGGAAACAATTTGTGTGAGTTCTTTGTTTCCGTTTTTCCTGTCCTCCCAAGCTCGACATGCATTTCTTTTTGACTTGGCAGTGTTTTACCTCCTTTGGTGGGGGAGGGGTAAGCTTGCTGCAACTTATTTTTCTGATAACCTTCCAAGAACTGTGGCATTGTTTGTGTTACAGCTCTTGCATAATTTGTTTTTGTGCACCCCTGTTTAACAAAGCACTTAGCAATTGCAGTATCATTTGCCTTTACCCGTCTATCAGGATTGCAAATAGCTGTCTTGTCTGGTTGTCTCCAAGTGAGAATATATATTTCTAAGTGATCAGATAGGGAGGCATAATGAGCATTAGTTCATTCTTTTTTCTTTCTCTCTCTCTCTCTTTTTGCCACAAGTGACTAACATAACTGTGTGCCAATGGGTGTAGCATGATTTTTGTGGACTTGTTTGTCACTTAAAATATCCAGATGATATTTAGGCTGACTGTTTCTGTCTGTGCCAGTTACACATTGACACTAAAGGTCCAGACGAACATACTGGGACAGCCTTGAAATTAGCTACTTTTCCAGAGGGAGTAATGCTTGCCTTTAAACGACTACATGGCAGCAGTAGTCAGCTGCTGTGCAGGGCTCCTGGCTGTAACTGAAAAGGAGCTCTCCCTGGAAGCTAAAGGGACTAAACTGGGGTTGTCATGCTTTGGTCATATTATGAGAATACAAGAGACACTGGAAAAGACAGTGATGCTAGGAAAAGTTGAAGGCAGCAGGAAAAGAAGAAGACCCAACATGAGATGGATTGACTCCATGAAGGAAGCCATCATGGCCCTCAGTTTGCCAGACCTGAGCAAAGCTGTCAAGGATAGGACATTTCGGAGGTCATTAATTCATAGGGTCACCAAAAAACAGAAGCAAATTGACAGCACTGAACAGGCACACAGGAAAGCAGCGAATGGAACCTCAGAGGTACTGGGGAAGGTGATTCTGGCCTGGGGCTCTTGCTTCTAGTGGCTTGTTTTAGAGTGATTGGGGGTGTGAAGCTGCCTTCCCTAGAGTCAGACCACTGATCCCTCTGGGCCAGTACAATGTATTGTAACTCAGTGTCTCTTGGAGTCCTGGGGTCTCAAGACCAGGAGCCTTTTTCCAGAGTCCTGCTAATATTTTAATTAGCGATGGCAGGTACTGAACCCAAGACCTTCTGCATTCATGTGCTGTACCACTTTGTTGTGACCCCTGCCAAGTAAGCATGTGTTCATTGTTGTTGTTGTTGTTGTTTTAAAAAAAGCCTGCCTGCAGGGCCTTTCCAAAACACTGTTATGGTATACACATCATTTTACAAGGTAATGTTAAGCGCCACCCAGAGGTGCTTAGTCAGGTAGGGGAGACAATAGAGGAGACTAAAGAATCCAGAGTACTAGGATGAACAGAGACATCTAGTTACACATTCTTGGGTTTTGTTACATTTGGGGGTGAGGATGAAGGGTTGAAATCAAAGGCATTGTGTGAAAGGTAGGTTTTGAGGCAAGGGTCTGAAGCAGAGGGTGGGTATGCCATAGCACTGTAAATGTTATGGGTTGGGCGTTCCAGATATAGAGGGCAAGAAGGTAGAATCATTGCAGAATCATTGAAGAGAGGAGGACACTGGAATGGTGGAACTAGAAAAAGAAATGGGGAGAAAAGGATGATTGGTTGGAAACTTACAATACGGAGAGCACTTTGAGAGAAGGGAGCTAGAGAGAAAGCAGCAATAGGGAAAGAGTTAAGGCTCCCCTGTTATTTCTCCTGTCTAATGGCCTTCTCCCAAAGTTATCTTACCCAGAAGGCCACTTGGGTTTTCTTACACATAGTAGTTGGTGTGTAATGTGTAGGGACTGCCATTTCACTACACCAGCTCTTATCCAGGTGGTGCTGAGCTGCCAGGGTCATCTTGTCTCTTCTTTTTATAGTCTGCTGTTAATATTCTGTGGTTATCTTACTTTGTGTGAACTGCGCTTCTCAAAGGGTAGTATAGACGTATGGAATGATAGGTATAGGTTCTCACTGCCTTGGGAAGCATGATTTTGGGGTGGGCTGATTGGGAAAGCTAGACAGGTTTCCCATTACCTTAAGAATTGACAGACCAGCTACTTCTTCTCTTTTGACACCATGTGCTGTACCCAGTATGCTGTTTCTACATGCTGGGGTTGGAGCTATAGGAGGTGTGGTATGGTTGCCCTTTTTGTAGGCTGTAGCTCAGATATTTCATATTTTTTCCAAAGTCCAAGAAGACCCCAGAAGTGGCCTGTCTCATAGACGTCAACTTCAGGGGGGCTGGGAAGCTGGAGCCCCCCCCCCCAAACTTTTCCAGGAAGTGCTGAGCCTCCCCCAGAGACAATGGCCTGTGATGTCTCTGGCCCAGCCCCAGCCCCCCCCTCCCCCTCAGAAATTAGAAAGTCTACGCCCTTGGCCTGTCTTGTTAATTCAGATGGGAAAGCACGAAAAAAGACATCTTGCTAGGTTTGTAGAGAATATTGACATGTATTTTGAAGGCACTTTCGTTGCATTTCTCCAGCGCATAGATATTCAAGATGACAGTAGTAAAGAATGGTAACTCATGCTTCTGTAATCTTTCTTTTGCAGGAAAAGAAAATCAGAGTCTCTCTGCCTTTAACAAGAGGACCAAGTGCCTTTATACCAGAGAAAGAAGTAAGGCTTTTTTAAAAATTACATATTCCCAAATAAGGCAACTGTCATGTAAATAGAGGCAGATACATCTGGTGAATTTTTCTTCCCTAAGTCTAGCCTTGTCCAAGCAGTTTGGTCCAGGTTTGTATTGGGCAATTGACCTCTGTTGGCTAAGTATCTCTGAAGAGAATTCCATAACTGCTGGTAACCACATCTGTGGCAAACCCCCCCCCCCCAAAAAAACCTGTGATGTCTGTAGACTAACAAATGGATTGTGAGCTTCTATAGGGTGTAGTCTTCAAACAGAATACATCCAATGGAGTAAGCTGTAGCCTATGGAAGCTCAGGCCACAATCAATTTTGTAGTATATACGGCAGTCCAGAACTCTCCACTGTTTAAGGAAAATGCAGTGGTGAGGTATGTCAAGACAGCATGTGGTTAACTGCTAAGCAGTGAGTGGTAGTGTGAGAGAGCCCACGTCCTTTCTGATGGGCATCACTTTGGACCATGCAGTGTGATTGCGTAGTTGCTTGATATTTTAAAATTTTAATGCATATTTTGTTGCCCTTACTTAAATGAGCTCTGGGTGGCATACATGGTTGTCCATTATATGTCTTTCATTATATCCTCACAACTACCCTGTGAGGTAAGTTAGGCTCAGTAAATGTCACGGTGAGTGAGTCCAGTGCTATAGCAGCTACACTGTACCACATATGCCAGCATGGGAGAGTACGTAGCAGACAATTCTCAGTAGTGGACTATGCTTTGTGAAGAGTGGGCTACCTCTCTTTTTATTCCACGAATATAAAGCACCCTGTTTTCTCTAACATTCTGAAGTTCTCAAGATGGACCTTGGGCATGTTGGACTTTCCCATAGCTGCAGGTGTTTTGTTGTTTGTTGAGCAATCTGTATCGTTATTGTTGAGTGTTTTTGAAATTTGCAATTGAAAATAATCAATTGACTTGCATCGCCTTGAGCAACTCATAGGAAGATGATTAATAAAATGTACAAGTAAATAGATAGATAATCTCCTTTTCTTGCCTGCTTTTGTTCCTTGAAGGTTATGCAAGCAAACAGTTTGAATGAACGAATGCACCTGCTTGTGGAAGAATATTCTATATCTGGTCGCCTCGACAACATCACCCAGGTCATGAGTCTACACACTCAGTACCTGGAGTCTTTCCTCCGCAGTCAGTTCTACATGTTGCGTATGGACGGGCCTCTTCCTTTGCCCTACCGACACTACATTGCAATCATGGTATATCCTGGAGCATTCTGCCATTTCTTTTCCACTTTCTGTTTCCCTTTGTGTTTTTTCCCAGTGCCCTTTTTAATTAGTGCTGAATGCAAATTAAGCCCAACTTCATTCACTTCCCTTCTGAGGCTGGGAGAAAGTACTGTCACAGAGCTCTGGTTCCCTGAGAGAGTGTTTGAAATCCCAGCAGCGGGGCTTGAGACAAGCAAATAGTTTGCTACCAAGTAACAGCTTTGGGTCCAGATTATTAAAGGACAACAGTCTGGAGCCTGATATGATTGATTATACAACAATAGATGGTGGTGACTTATCTAAAACCATCTAAGTGAGTTTGTGGCAGGGGTGAGACTTGCAGCAGGGACCTACTAGTTCACCACTCAGTGACTTAGCCGCCACGCTACGTCAGCTGTTGTTGCTTCTGCACTGTGTCTTCCAGTGTTCATAACACATGTAGCTTGTGTAGAGTTAACCATGTGAATTGTGTGGGCTTGGTTTATTGTCCTGTCCAAGAAGATAAACTAGAATTTTTGCAGACTTGATATGTGTATGTTGCAAGCATGATCCTCCACATTCTTGATAGTGTGTCTTACTCCTTAGGGCTGTTGCCCCCCCCCCCCCCCCCAGCAAGAAACATATACTGTTTTAAATGTAATGCCTGTGGTTTACATGCACCTGTGTTTCCAACTCCAGGCTGCTGCCAGGCACCAGTGTTTCTACCTAATAAACATGCATGTGGATGAGTTTTTGAAAACTGGAGGGATACCAGAATGGCTGAATGGCTTGGAATACGTTCCACAAAGGCTGAAGAATCTGAATGAAATCAATAAGCTTCTTGCACATCGACCCTGGCTAGTTACAAAAGAGCACATTCAGGTATTTCATCAAGATTAGCTGGAAATGATGCTGAAATGCTCGCGTACATGTAACTTTGCTTTGGGGGAGTTAAGCTGGGGGATTCAATCAAGGGTCTCTTTTCAGCTTTGATTGGATTTCCAACACTGTCCCTTCTTTCTGTCACTACCTATTCACAGTGGGTCAAGGAAGTTGTCTGAGGAAAACGTTCTTAAATGCACCACATACTCCATTGATCCCTTCTGAAGTGGATTTTTATTTTTTTAAAAGGGGGCAGTGCATAACTGGGTCTGTGTGTAATGTGTAGTTCTGCCTTTGGTTCCCATGAATCAAAGCGAAGCCCTGTAGACTGAGCTCTCACTGTTAATGTGCAGTATCAGAGAAGCCAATAAAAATCAGGGAAGCTTCTTATTTTTAAAAAAATGGTTGCCTAGAGAGGTGAATAAGAAGGAGCACAGGTTCTAGGAAGTTAAGCTAATGTTAAGAAAGAAGAGCACGCTGAGGGAGTTTCCGGTCGGAGGAATGGAGGTCTGACACGCTTTGCAAATGTGCAAGGCGGACAGCAGCTCTTCCTGACAGCTTGGGTGGATTAATCCACCTGACGCAACCTCACACAGGTAGTGTGAGGACCAGCAAGCAATATAATCCAGGTTTGAGCAACCTCGGTGAAGGGAAAGTCTCGGAGGAGACTTTTACAACACCTTGAGCACTGCAGCCGAAGAGGATTCTTGCGAGTATCTCTAAGGAGCCAAGCTGAGCTGAAAAATTCAGCATAAAACCTCCAATTCCCCTGATTCCTTAACAAAGAAGACAAAGTTTAAATGTTGGGACCACATCTGAAGCGAAGTAACAACAAAAGGTAATGGAAAAAAGTTTTTTGCCTTACCACCGCCGCGTTTTGAAAGACGAAAAGCAGATCGGGTGAAGCAATAGACTGTTGTTGATTGGATGAGAGCAGTTTTGAAGCACTAAAAAACCGAATTTGAACTTAAAAAGCCAAAAAAACAAGTTGTTTAACATTCCTGCGGTTAAGAAGAGTCGGGAGGGGAAGCCAAACATCGCGAGACAAAGAGGGAGAAGGGAACCAAGCATCGCGAGATTAAGATGTGAGGACTGAATCAGGAAGTGACGGCTAGAAGAGTAGACAAGAAAGGAAAAGGAGAAGAACCGGAAGAAGGTAAAGGGGACTCTAAATACTGCCGGACCAGAAAGGGGACTCTAAATACTGCCGGACCAGAAAGACCATAACAGGAAGTGACATGCAGAGAGCAGACAAGTAAATAAAAGGAAGGGACAAAAGGAAACTACGGCAAGCCAGAAGCAAGGTAAAAAGACTATAACCTTTGACATTAACCATAGAGAAGTCGCGCCCGCCATTTTGGATTTATAAAATTTTTAAACTGCAATATCTCAAAGATTATATAACTTAGAAGGCTGAAACCAACATAATTTGACTTGGCAAGATTAGCTTGTTTGAATGCACTAATTGGTGTTTGATTTGGAAAACAAGATAAAATCGATCTTTTTTAAAGAGGCAAAACGGACCGCGGACTAAGATCGAGAGCAGCTACATGGTCCTCTCCTACAATGGCAGCAAAAAAAGAAAAAGAGCTACTAGCCGTTATGGAAGCAATGGAAAAGAAAATGTTAGACGCTATAGGAGAGGTAAATGTTAAAATGAATAATATAGCGGCTCAAGCAGATAAAAATTTCATGGAATTAAAAGCAGAATTTCAAAAATTATCCACAAGAACACAAGATATAGAAACTAAAGTAAAAGAACTGGAAGAAAACACCCATAAGACAATGAGAGAGAACGAGAGGATGGAAAAGATGATGCATTATAAAGATATGCAAAATCATTTGAGATTTCGAGGGATCGAGGAAAAATTGAATGAGGACATTTTTACAAGAATGCAAGAAGCAATAGCAGATTTTTTACAAGAACAGGAAGAAGTTGTTAAAGAACACATGGATCTTGTTTATAGAGTTAATTCTACATATGCAAGAGACAAAAACATACCAAGAGATGTGGTTGTCCAATTTACAATGGAAAGAACAAAAGAACAAATCTACAGGAAGTGCTTTACTGACCCTTTTGTAATAGATGGAAAGAAAATCATAGTAATGAAAGAATTGCCTAGAGCAATACTGCAAGAAAGGAAAAAATTCAAGCGTCTGACGGATAAACTGAAGGAGAAAAAAATCAGATTTCGTTGGGAAATACCTCAAGGACTAAGCTTTTATTATGGCAACTCCAGAGTAGTGATTAAAAGCACAGAAGAAATGTATGCATTCCTGGGAGAGAATAAAGATGATTTTGGAGATATTTAAGAATATATCAAAATGGATTACAAAATACTTACATGGAATGTAAATGGACTAAATTCACCCCAAAAACGTAGAATGGTAGGTCATTGGTTGGAAAAACAAAAATGTAATATAATTTGCTTGCAAGAAGCTCATCTTAAAAAACAAGACCATAAATATTTAATAAGGAAAAAATTGGGAGAAGAATTTTATTCTTTAGCAAGCAACAAAAAAAATGGTGTTGTAACATATGTCAAAAAAGATTTGGAACCTAAAGTAATATTTAAAGACAAAGATGGAAGATATTTAGCTATTGAAATTTTACTGCAAGGATTGAAAACTTTGATTGTGAACATTTATGCTCCGAATGGAGCTAAAGAAATTTTTTTTAAAGAACTTCAAATGGAATTGGACAATGTAAACTATGATCAAATTATGATGTTAGGGGACTTCAATGGAACTGTAGATAATAAACTAGACAGGCGCTCTAAAAGAAAGGATGAGACGTTAGGGAAGCTTCCAAAAAATTTTTTTGAACTGATAAAACAAGAAAAGTTGGAAGATATTTGGAGGAAAGCTAACCCACAAGGAAAAGATTTTACCTTTTACTCTAACAGACATGACTCACATTCAAGAATTGACATGATTTGGATGACTACTAACCTAACCTTTAAGACAAGAAAAGTGGAAATTTTACCCAGAATAATCTCAGATCACAATCCGTGTTTATGGACAGCTGGGCAGGTTAAAAAACAAAAGAGATGGAGAATAAACGAGGACTTATTAGATAATCAAGAAATAATTAAAAAATTACTTGAAGAAACAGACCTATACTTCCAAGTAAACATGCAGAAAGAAGTTAAAATTCAAACCGTATGGGATGCATACAAAGCAGTGATGAGAGGACTATTGATATCGTTAAATGCTAAAGATAATAAAAAGAAAAAAGAGCAATATGAAAATATTCTACAAGCCATTAAAACAAAGGAAGAAGAACTGAAGAAGAAACCAGGGAAAAAGAAACTGCAAAAGGAAATTTGGATGCTACAAGACCAAGCAAAAGCCATTTTGAACCAAGAGATGTACTGGAACTTAAAAAAACTTCAACAAAAAGCATTTGAAGGTGCAAATAAACCCGGAAAATACTTAGCATGGCAATTAAAGAAAAAACGTGAAAATAAATTTATCACTAAAGTGATAAGAGATAATATTGAGATAATAGATAACAAAGGAATAAAAAGAGAATTTTTTAAATACTATGCAAAACTTTTTAAGAAGGAAAACAAAGACAGAAGAAAGATTAAAGAATACCTGCAAACATTAAAGTTACCAAAACCAACAGAGAAAATTAAAGAACTATTTAATAATCCAGTATCATTACAAGAGATCAAAAATGCAATAAATGACTCAAAATTAGGTAAAGCACCTGGACCGGATGGATTTACAGCGAAGTTCTACAAAACATTACAGGAGTCAGTTTCACCGGTGTTACTGCTATTGATGAACGATATAAGAGTTACTGGAGAGGTACCAGAAACCTGGAAAGATGCATCCATCTCACTGATCCCGAAAGAAAATCAAGATTTGACCAATGTTAAGAATTATAGACCGATTTCTTTACTGAATAATGATTATAAGATTTTTGCTAAGATTATAGCGGATAGACTAAAAGAGCACCTTAAAGAGACTATACAAACAGAACAAGCAGGGTTCTTACCTAATCGACAAATAAGGGACAATCTAAGAGTAGTAGTGGATGCTATAGAATACTACGACAAACATCCTGAAAAGGAAGTGGGCTTTTTCTTTTTAGATGCGGAGAAAGCGTTTGATAATTTAAACTGGGATTTTATGTTTGAAGTTTTAGAACATCTTGAGATTGGTGAATATATGCTTAACTTCATTAAAGCAATATATAAAGAACAGAAATCCTCATTAATAATTAATACCGAAAAGACAGACGATTTTAAAGTTGAAAAAGGAACAAGACAAGGATGCCCACTTTTGCCGCTGCTATTTATTTGGATTTTAGAAGTTCTACTGTTAAATGTGAAGGAAGACAAAGATATTAAAGGCTTAACAACTAAAGGTTTTTCTTTCAAATATAGGGCCTTTGCAGATGATGTGATGTTTATAGTTGAAGACCCCTTATCCACATTACCACATTTGTTACAGAGAGTAAAAGAGTTTGGTGACTTAGCAGGATTTTATGTAAATAAGAACAAATCGAAAGTAATGTGCAAAAATATGTCAAATAAGAAACAAAACGAGTTACAAAAACTTACAGAATGTGAGGTGGTGAAAAAGACAAAATATCTGGGTGTAAACCTAACTATGAAAAATATTGATCTTTATAAAAATAATTATGAAAAATTATGGTTGCAAATTATGCAGGATATTAAAAAGTGGAATGTATTGAATTTGTCATTGCTGGGTAGAACTGCGGTGGTCAAGATGAATGTGTTACCACGATTAATGTTTTTGTTTCAAACTATTCCAATTGTGAAAGATGTAAAAACATTCAAATGTTGGCAGAAGGAGCTGTCTAAATTTGTGTGGGGAGGGAAAAAACCAAGAATTAAGATGAAAATAATGTGTGATGCCAAAGAAAGAGGAGGGCTTCAACTACCAAATCTAAGGTTATACCATGATGCAATATGTTTGACCTGGGTAGGGACATGGACTATGTTACAAGATAGAATGTTATTGTCCCTGGAAGGTCATGATTGTAGATTTGGGTGGCATGCATATTTGTATTATGGCAAAACAAAAATGGACAATATGTTTAAACATCACTATTTGAGAAGAACACTAATGGATACATGGACAAGATATAAAAACTTTTTTTCAGAAGAGATACCCATGTGGATTGTACCCGCAGAAGTCTTACATCCAACATCAAGATATAAAGGACAAGATTGGCTGAAGTATAGAGACTTATTAATAAGACATGGCAAAGATTTCAAACTGAAGGAGCAGCATCAGATTGACTTTGATTATGGTTGGTTAAGATATAGACAAATATATGATTTGTATAGAAGTGATAAAAAACACGGTTTCAGGGGAAAAAATAATGAAATAGAACAAGTTTGGGAGGAAGGTGGGAAAAAAATGATTTCTAAAATGTATAAAGTCTTGCTAAAATGGTTTAATGCAGATGAAATGGTAAAAGAACAAATGGTAAAATGGGCGATAAACTTTAACAAAGACATTGAAATGGAATCTTGGGAATTTTTATGGAAAAATGCTATGAGTATATCTACGTGTTATAACTTAAAAGAAAATTGTTTTAAAATGATGTATAGATGGTATATGACACCAAAAAAAAATTGCAAATATTGGTCAGAATATGTCTAACAAATGTTGGAAGTGTAAAAAGAAAGAAGGTTCTTTTTATCATATGTGGTGGACTTGTGATAAAGCAAAGATTTATTGGTCAAAAATACATGCAGAAATGGAAAAAATCTTGAAATGTACATTTAAGAAGTTGCCTGAAATGTTATTGCTAGGACTTAAACTAGAAGAGATAAATGTAAAGAAAAGGACAATAATATGGTATATGATTACAACAGCAAGAATGGTGTATGCACAAAACTGGAAAAATGAAAAAATACCAGAGGTGTGGGAATGGTTGAAAAAACTGTTATATATGGCTGAAATGGATAAATGGACTAGAAAATTGAATAATCGCTACTCAGAGACCTTTCTAGAAGACTGGAAAGATTTGAAAGAATATGTTGAAAAATACTGGGATATGAAAAACTACATTTATACATGGTTATAATAGCATAAAGGAATAGAAATATATTATATGAATGTTTTAGTTAAAATTAGACAATGAAGCTGTTTTTATTTAGAAATACATAAGAGTATAGAAAATAAGAATTGGTGTATAAGTATTTTAAAGATATATAACCGTTACCAGAAATGAAACATAGATATAAGTATTACTATTTTGAATAAAATGGAAAATGTGTTATGCTTCAGAGGTGGTGGGAAACCACCAAAACAAGATAAAAATAGAATGTACAAATAGAACAAAATGTTATATAATATGGAAAAAGGGATTTGTATAAGGTAAATGTATTATTTTTGATGTTTTTTTTTTAAATAAAAATTTCTTTACAACAAGAAAGAAGAGCACGCTGCTAAAAAGATGAAGACAAATAATAACCCCCCGTTCTCGGGGAGGGCGGGGTATAAATTGAATGAATGAATGAATAAATAAATAAATAAGAATTTATTTAAATAAAAAGCAGGAAATCAGGTGGGGGGGGTTGATGGCCGGATGACAAAGATTGCTAAAGGAAGACAGAGAGATTGCAGAGAAACTGAATTATTTGTGTTAACCATACAAATCCCATGAAAGGTTAATTGCTGTTAAAGCTTGGGTAAAGATGACGGGCTTAGCCCTGCACATAAAAAATAATGATGCCAGGCAAATTTTCCTGTGGCAAGAGCTCTAAAAAACTGGGGTGACGCACAAAGGCCCTCTGTTTTTGTTTTTAAACAATGGGCAGTAATGTACACCTTAATCAACAAAAACTGTACCACACTTCCTTTAATAGCTGCAGAAAGGCACCCCAGTTGAGGTTTCCATGATGCATAATAAACCTCTGCCTTAGTAGCCAATTAAATTTTATCAACGGTAGTTTTTTAACGTCAGCAGACAGCCCTAATATCTCTCTTCCCAGGTCTCCTCTGCCCTCAAGTTCACCCGTTCCTTTTGAAAGCAACAGAAGGAAATTGATGCAGATTGAATTTTTATAGCATGTTTCCTTTCTGGCCCTGGCTTGGCAACAGGAAAGTTGCTGTTGCAAGGAAGTATGGCCAGTTGAGCTTTGGACATCTTTAGGGGTGGATTATTTTAACCTTCCAAAAGCCTGAAATAACAATTGCCCAACCCCATCTGACAAGGAGCGATAAAGTGATTGGCCGCCTCCTTGTCTTGATCTGGCCCTCTTAGTTACATTGTAGATGAGCTGCTTTTTCTTATATGAATAAAGCGGTTTAGCAATAGCCATTCAAATGCATGCTAAAGAAGACTGAAGAAAATGAAATAGTTTATGAGAACTGTAGCAAATTATGTTTTGCTTACATTCAGAGCTCAGCTGGACCGATCTGCTGAGTTTGCAATCAGAAAGGCATTGTCCTTTGGATGAGAGCACCTGCTGACCCAGCTGATTTTTTTAACTTCCCCTGTTGAGTTTAACTGGGCTTCTTGTTTTTTTGCTTGAGTTATTTGGAGCCAAGAGTAGGGAGAGAAAATATATGCCTAGTAGGGCATGGTGGAAGCTGAGACATGAAAGCTCTTGTGTTGCGGTGCCTGGAAGCAAGTTTTTTGCACTCAAGAAGTGGAAATTTGTATCCTCCTTGTGCAGTTCAGTTCTGTACTTCCCAGCTATCCCTATCAAAATGGAAATTCTAACGAGAGTCCAACTGTGGCCTCCCTCTTCTCCACTGTAGCAATCTGTCTCCTTCCTGTGTTTGCATCTGATGTGGAAGTGTATGTGTATGCTTTTTCTTGTTTTTGTTTCAGAAACTTGTCAAGACAGGAGAAAATAATTGGTCTCTTCCTGAACTGGTGCATGCTGTGGTCCTCTTGGCACACTATCATGCCTTGGCAAGTTTTGTCTTTGGTAGCGGCATCAATCCAGAGAGGGATCTCAATACCTCCAACGGGTACAGGCTCATATCGGTTAACAGCTTCTGTGTCTGTGATCTTGCCAATGACAACAACATCGAAAATGCATCCCTCACCAGCAACAACTTTGGGGTTAGTGCCGCCAGATTTCCTTTTTCTGCTCGTGTCCATTGTAGTTTTCAGAGTTTTTTTTAAAATCCTCCTCGTTCTTCAGTTGTGGGCTGTGGGGAGCTGGTCTCAAAAAAAGTGGGATTAAACTCTGAACTGCTGAGGATAATCTGAAGCAAAGTCAATCCAAAAACAAGTCAGTTGCAGGACAGGAACTAAGCCAAGCAGTTTGCATTGGTGTGGAGGAAGAAGCAGGGCTACACTGTGGCCAAAGTAAAATGGAGGACAGGAGAATGATGTAAGTCACTTTGGGTCCCCACTGGGGAGGAAGGCAGGATGTAAATGAAATAAATAATTGCATGGAAAAGCTTCCTGATGGAGAGAAGAACTGACAGGCGGAGAAATCAGGAGCAAAACTAGGGAGCCAGGCAAGCAAGACCAGCCTCACCATTGGCCAGGCAATTGACCCTACATCACCCGGAAGCATTTCTAGGTCAGTGTATCGTGTGGGCAATATCTGTTGAAATCTTAATAACCAGAGGAGTGGTTAAATAAGTGATTGTGGGTGGGTTTCAATTCCTGGAATGACTTCTCGCCGGTCACTGTGACTGGCATCAGTCAAACGAATACTATGAAATTCTTAAGTATACAGTGGAAAACAATTTAAAACCTTAATAAAAATACAGAGTTGTGCAAAATAAGAACGCCAAGTAGGTTGCCGAATGTTTTGTGCAACTCCACATTTTAGCCTTGACCTGGATATGCGGCATAAACTTGGATATGAACTTTCCCTGGAGAAACGATTTGGTTTGTTTGTTTTTCTCAGCCTCTTTTCCCCCCTAACTTACCTGTTTTATTATTTATTTTTAAACTTTTTCTCTAATGTCATAATTAAAATAACACCAGGCATATATACATATACAACTGAAAAACAAACAAACACCGATACACTTAAACAAGGGGTAAGGCTTTCTTTGATTAACAGCTTTAGATGCTTTCACTCTCCTGGCCTGTAGCACTCCTTGTATCTCGTGATATGTTTTAGATCTCGGATTCTCTAAGTGAACTGGAGGCTCTGATGAACAGAATGAGGAGGCTGCAGGAGGAGAAGGAGGACGAGGAGGCCTCCCAGGAGGAGATGAACACTCGCTTTGAAAAGGAGAAGACAGAGAGCCTCCTAGTTGTCACTGAAGGTACTTCTCCTAGTCTGTTTTCTTTTGAGCCCTTTTCTGTTCAGCATTCAGAAGCATCGTTCAAGAGCAAGGGTTGAATTGAGTTAAAAGGAATTCAAAGAAATCAAGTTGTCCACCCCCTGGCAGACAAGTGATGCTGCTGCGTCTTTGTTTGTTCAGATGAGATGTAAGGAATCTCCATTCATCTGCTTCAGGTTGCCGATGTAGGCTGGTTGGTTGTCCTCCTGTGTAAAAAGCGGGGAGGGAAATAGCCCATAAAGGAGTAGGGTTCTTTTCTAGATTTCTATGACATGCTAATTTTTTAAAGCTGCAAATTTGGGGTACTGGAAAAGGAATTACTTCTTCACCCAAAGAGTAATTAACACGTGGAATTCGCTGCCCCAAGAAGTGGTGGCAGCTACAAGCATAGACAGCTTCAAGAGGGGATTGGATAAACATATGGAGCAAAGGTCCTTCAGTGACTATTAGCCACAAGGTATAGAGAGAACACTATATCTGGGGCAGTGATGCTCTGTATTTTTGGTGGTGCTTGGGTGGCAACAGTGGGAGGGCTTCTGAAGTTCTGGCCCCACTGCTGGACCTTCTGATGGCACCTGGGTTTTGACTACTGTGTAACACAGAGACTCTGTGACAGAGTGTTGGACTGGATGGGCCATTGGCCTGATCCAACATTGACTTCTCTTAAGTTCTTACGTTCAGATTTCTCCTGCAGCCTAATGTGGTTCAGTCACAACAAGACTGACCTGCAGGGATTTCTCCAGGTGTATGAATCAGCCCACAGGACAGGACTGCCCTTTTAGGGGTCTTCAGTCTGGCCTGTGCTGCGTCTGCCTTTTAGGGTGGGTGCTCAAACACACTTGTTTTTATAGCTGGCTTCTCCAGTGCAAGAATGCTTGCTGTTCTGGGTTTCAGGAGAGGGTGAAGCAAATACTTGTTTGTTGTTGGCATTCATACTTTAAATGTTCTAAGAACCAGGGCTTTTTTTCTGGGGGAACATGCTGAAACTGAGTTCCAGAACCTCATCAACAACATTCTTTTTAAAATGTTTAAAAGTTCATGAGTTTTCAGTATATGGATTTGAAAATGTCATTTTCTTCTTGAAGAGTTCCAGCACCTCTTTTTAAAAGGGGGGGGAGGGGAAAGCCCTGCTAAGAACACAAAAAATTCCAGCGTGGGTGATGGTGGAATGTAATATTTCAAATGATATTGTCTTCAGTAGAATAGGGTTTTAACATCTACTTCAAGCAGAGCGGACACTATCTAGTGAAATATCATTGATGAGGGGTTGGGGCATCTGCCGGAGTAGGGAGTTTGGATTTGACATCCCCAATTTAGAGCATCTCCCCAGAAGAGTTTTGTGTTTTTAAATGTTACTTTCATTTGTTCCTCATTCATTCTTGCTTTAATTCAATACAAGGATGAGTTGTGTGAAGTGCATTGAATTCAGTGGACAGAGAGGCAGATGGTAGTCCTGTAGAAAGCCAGTCTCTGGGCTGATCTCCAGTTGTTGCAGAGTGGAGTTAACCATCATTTCTGAATGGGGATTGTAATGATTTCATGTTTAGATGTGTGTGGGTTTTTTAATGTTTAGTGTGACTGCAGTAATGTAAGGAGAATGATAGGGGGAGACAAGTGTGATGTGATTGGCTGATGACTGAGAGTGTGGGAGGAGATGTTCTGAGAGGAATCTGTGTGTGGACGGCTATGAAGGATTCTGTGTGTGAAGTTTGAAGAGTGAGCGTAGTCGGTGTGACTATGGGATTTTGAGTCTTTTTCTGAGTGATTTAGACCAACAATTTAGTCTGTGTGACTAAGAGAGATGATTCTATTCTGTGTGAATAAAACAAAGAGACTAGCCTGGGTGACTGTATATATGTAAAAGAGAGAGAGATAAACCTGTCAGAGTGGAGTTTGGCGTTTGGCTGTTTGTAGCACCAAGCATTGCCAGTTATATTTACAAGTTCCTTTCTTCAGCAGCTGTTCAAAATAACCAGAAACCTATTTTGTTCTTTATTAAATAAATCAATTTTTATTTAAACTTATCCCAGAAATCAGTACAATTCTTCCTCAGGGCTACATAGTCCTCTGGAGTGCCCAGACCCTAGGTCATACTACCAAAAGAGAGAGATTTGGATTTTTTAATTCCTGGTGGCAGCAGCAATCTACCAAGTTTATATACATAGAGATTGTTTAAAGGTAAAACTGTTTCCCCAAATAGCAAGAACCTTACACGGGTATCTCAGCAGTCACAAATGCTCATGAGCTGGGGGCTGATGCAGGCCTATGGGTTACTTGAAATGTGAACAACAAAAAACTGGTGGATTAAAAAGGAGTAGTGGCTACTTGTCAAAAGCAGCCCCTCTGAAGGTAACAGGTGGTGTCTTGTCCCTCTCATTGCTCACTTCTACATATTTTTTTAAAAATAAAGGTGTTTAGTATCTGTAGGACAAAAGTGTCCTTATGTGGTTGAACTTATTTGAAAGTTTCAAAGACAGTGGAATATTTTTGCACTCAGCATTGGAGTCAAAGAGCCAATAGTTATCTGTGGGTTTGTTCTAGAATGCTGGTGAAGATCTCCCTCTAGAGTGAGCCAGAAGAGATTGCAAGAATCAGAAAACCAAGAGTCAAATCCAGGCTCGACAATTTCGATTTTTCAAAAATTGCAGTGAAGGCCTGCTTGGACTGTTGCCAAGCAAGTTTCTTCCCACGCAGAATTCTGTTTTGATTGACTAATGAACCAGAAAGAAAGATAAAAGCATCCCTTGTGATTCTTGGATTAACAGAGGGATTTTTAAAGGTGTTAGCAGTAGACGCATAGCAGGTTTCCCAACCCACCCTTGTCAGGGCACTTGGAAGCAAGCCAAGATGAATGCCAGGGCCACCCACAGCTAACTTTACAGAAGTCAAGCTCGTTGATAATGGGGGGGGGGGGAGGTGGGAAGTGGGAGGAGGTTTCTGGACAGAACAATTGTCCTTGCTTAATAATGGTATTGTTGGCGTTCTTTTGTAGTGCTTGGTTGCGTTATGGCTCTTAGCCCCCCTTTATCTCACTGAAATCTTCAGCAACGTCCAGATGGCTCTTAATTTTTAAAGGATGAGGATCTACTGTATTTCTTAATCAGTGCCTATGATCCCCAACAGTACATGTAGGGATGGTAGTTCAGGCCATGCTGATCCCTTGGCAACCAAGATTTGTCCAGGCTGTCGAATTTGCATGGCCATCTTCCCCTTTTAAACATGAAAGTTCTCCCTACGGAAGATCCCTGTCTTTTTGTAAGGGGTATGACATTCATTCTGATTCCTGTACCTTGGCAGCAAAGCCCTAAATTTGTGGCCACTTGGGTCTTAAATTAGTGGCTCATGTTCTCTTCTTATACCTTGGTTGCTATGAAGATTCCTAGTCTCTCAACAGCTTCTTTCCATTGCCCAGTCTACATTGGGTGTAAGAATGGCTAACCTATCTTTGAAACAAGGGAGAAGCAAAGACAAGTCCTCCGCTTTGTTTTTGTTCGCAACTAAAATGTAAAGGGTGAGCATGCTGACACAGATTAGACCCCTTAATATCTTCCATTAGTAATGAAAAGCACGCACTTAGTACCCTGCATACTTTTCTTTCCTAGCATTTGATGACGAGATACTTTCCGTAGCCGATGTTTCCCGCTACATTGAAGATCCTGGTTTTGGGTACAAAGACTTTGCCAGGCGGGGAGAAGAACATCTACCAACGTTCCGGGCCCAGGTATGTTGACTGATATTAGTTGGAGTTGGAGAAACCAAATAAAGGAATACTTGTAGGAACTCAGGAGGAGTAGTGACAGAACTGCCTTCAAAAACCATTCTGTAGGACTCCGAAGCAACCTTTATGAAAGTCCAGTGTCTTTTCTTTTTCAGGACTATACCTGGGAAAATCATGGATTCTCCCTCGTGAACAGGCTTTATTCTGACATTGGGCATCTTTTGGATGAGAAGTTCCGTATGGTCTACAACCTCACGTACAACACTATGGCGACGCATGAAGATGTCGATACAACCATGTTGAGAAGAGCTTTATTTAATTATGTTCATTGTATGTTTGGAGTCAGGTACGTGACCAAACTGAGCCGGCTGATGAACAGTATAAGTAGCTCTCACGGCACTGGAAGAATGAGGGGACGTAGCACCTTGAAAGATAAAAGCCCCCTTTCTGCCCAGTATGATTAGAGAACTAGCTGAAGAGCAAGAGAGCTACTGTGAATGCCTTTTCCCTGTTAACAATTGAGCCACTTTGGTCTATTTTCAAACCAGAGCTAAGGACAAATCAACAGGATGGAGTACTTCATCTGTACACTCTCAAGGCTCCTTTTGGGCAATTATTAGGGAGGGAGAATGGTGGCTGCATGTTGAACCGAACAAGGGTCGAAGGGCCAGCAACTCTGGTGGTGTTTGCTGACTCAGGGCCAAGCTCGGCATGATGGCATATTTATTTCACATGCCCTCCCATTCACAGGTAAAGGAGGGTGTGTGGAGGAATCAATTTTGAACAGAAATGGAGTGCATGCTGTGCTCCAGTGCTTTTGCCTCAGCCAGGGTCACTTGGGCTGTCGGAGCCTGGCTGGGAGGTGAGGTGAGCAGAAGCAGGGAAATTTCTGCTGCCCTCACCTGTATGCTCCATTCTCTATTCAACATAATACTGACCTTGCGCCCTACACACAATGGGAGGACACAAACTTGGATTCTTGCCTCATAACTACTTTGACCTGTGTAAACAGGAAAAAGGATTTGGGGAGGAAAACCACACAACTGAAGGGTTGAATGTTTCACATATTGGCTGCTGCTTGTCCACCGCAAAACATGATCTCCCACTCTCTACAGCAGCACAGGTCCTTGGTCTGCCACTGAATGTTTAGCTTATTTGTTTGTTTGTTTGTTTATTGGATTTATATCCCGCCCTCCCTGCCGAAGCCGGCTTAACTCTTAGGCTGCACAGACAATCTGTTTCGACCACCATCAATTAAAAACATGTACAGACTCGGCTTCTGCCACCTGTGTCTGGCTCCTCCTCTCCCATGGAATGCAGTGTTGAATGGTAGTTTGAAGATGAATTCCAGTTATCCATGACATACAAATGCAAGTGCATGGCTTAACCAAAGTTGGTCTGTCTTACACTCCTTGAGACCCTAAGCTGTCCTCATCAAGAATTCCAGCTTTTGAGGGAGCAGGCTTTCTGCCGGCCTCTGTGTAGCGACCCTGGACTTCCACCATGGTGGTCCCCTGTCCCAAGTACTCACCAGGGCCCAGCCTGCTTGGCTTCTGAGATTGGGCTCGCCTGGGCTGTCCAGGTCAAAACACTACTTTTTCTACCACCATAAAATTTTGAAATATTTTCAGTGTGAAAACGAGAGCGTAGTTAGTGTGAGGTGAAATATCCTACTCCTAGAAAAAAATTTTAAAATATAAGTGAATGTGTCAGTCTGTTCCTTGAGCAGCTCATCCGCACAGTTCTCTTCAGCAATCCTGTGAGCAGCTGCTCAGAGGGAGATAATGGCATGTGGGACCCCTTCCAGGGAACAATGGCGTGCGGGACCCATTCCCACCACTCAGTCCCATGCATGTTGTTTGCAAGGGGCGTGACCTCAGGCCTGGCAATCGTATGTTTTCAGCCCCAGGAGCAACATGAAAGCTGATGGTTTTCAAACTGGTTTGAAGTTCTGTTGAGAAATTTAATAGCGAAATCTGTATGTTTCATGAGATTCGTAATCCAGATTTACGCAGGCAAAGACTTACTGTGGTTTGTGCAGTGAGGAGAGATCCCTTTGAAGCCGTGTGCTCTCGACAGTGAAATTCAAGCTGGTTTAATTTTGTTTAGGTATGATGACTATGATTACGGAGAGGTTAATCAGTTACTGGAACGGAGCTTGAAGGTTTACATTAAAACAGTGACCTGCTACCCAGAGAGAACTACCAAGCGCATGTATGACAGTTACTGGCGCCAGTTCAAGCACTCGGAGAAGGTAAGTGTCTTATCATCAGATACACGGGAGCATGCTGTCTCATCTGTGCAAACAGCAAACCTAATGCTATTGCTGTGGAGTAAAGCTTCCATATCTATAAACAAAAAACTCAGGTATTCTGGTATTTGAAAAAGTGTGCATACACACGAAAGCTCATAGCTTGAATAAAACTTTGTTGGTCTTAACGGTGCCACTGGACTCTAAATTTGTATAAACAAATCAGACACTCATAGAGCAGTGACTTAAAGTCATGCACAACAAAGCTAGCAAGAGAGAAAACTCTGGGTTGTAGCATCTCTCTTCCACAAAACGAGAAGGTGCTGGGACTTTAGGGGAAAAAAGATTTGTCAGCTGATGTTACTGAAAACCATTGCAAGTGAGCAACATGGGGACATATGGAAGTTCTGTCTAGTGCTCCAATGACTTGTCCACATAAGTATGTCACCACTTGATGCTGGTGTCCACGAGCAGTGAGTACACCCCTTGGTCCTTGTGGTCCAGAACCTCACCCTTTTGTCTGTCTGTCCAACAGGTCCACGTCAACCTGCTCCTGATGGAGGCCCGCATGCAAGCTGAGCTGCTGTATGCTCTCCGTGCCATAACCCGTCACTTGACCTGAAGCGTCGTTGCCAGCGTGTGAATAAAGCTTCCAAACAGATGCGTAGCAAAAGCTGCTCGTGGGGTAGCATCGGGTTATTTGATTCTCTAGTGTCAAAGCTGAAGCCGCGTTTCCGGCGGCTGTTAACGTGCAATGATATTCTATATCTTTCTCCCCCCCCCCCCCTTGATGCTTAACATTACTAATGACAGCAAAAATAATGCTGAAGAACACCACTTCTTAAGTTGTTTCCAGCTGGAGTATTGGTCGCAAACCCTTAAACTTTTTTTTTTTTTTAAATCTTGCTGTTTCCTCTCTTGCCCAGGATTCTCTTTGATGGTTTTATCTCCTTTCCCCTCATCCCCAGCAGTCCTGTTTCATGTGAATGGAATCCAGCAATGGATCTTCGCACTCTTCCCCCCCCCCCCCCCCATGTTCTTTTTAGGCTATTATAATGCAGTTTTTCTGATCTGGTATGTGCTTTGTTTGAAACTGAACTGCTCAACTGGCTTATCCTGCAAGTGTCCCCAGACACTTTGTATTGCTGCAGTGTGGAAGTCGTGCGCAAGCAGACGCAACTGCCCTCTGCAGCTTTTGTAATGTGAAAGGACCTTCTGTGAATTCTGTGGTGTGCTGCTGGCACGCTGCATTCAAGTACTTCCTCTTCTGAGTGTTAGACAGTTTATACCACATCCATTTCAGCTAAACACACTGGTTCAGCAGTGGCCTTTTTGCCTGTGTTCTGCTTTTCTTGACGACCATTTGGAGGGTACTTGCCATCCCATCCACGAACCAAGTTTAGCTTGGAATATCTGAGCTTTTATGTTGCATTTAAGAACTTCTCCCCAAAATTTAAATCAAAGTTAACTGGCTTGGAGATCGAGTGGTTAAGTGATCAAATAAAAAACAATCTAGACACGATTGCATTAAGGAGCTCTGCTATTGGTGGATCAATTTTCTGTGTAGTCCAGTGGGATCCACTCTAACTGGAGGGGGGTGTCTCTTCCTGCTGCCTGAGATCCTTTTAAATGGAGGTGACAAAAGATTGAACCCAGCACGTTTATGCATGTGAAACATAAGCGATGCGGTACCGCTTCTGTCCTGAAAGCTTTGAACATACAAACATGGACCATCTGTCCATGTTGCCCAGTGCTGTCTGATGTAGCTTGGGGTATTCTCCCAAGGTCTCAGGCAAGCATCTTTTGGAACCTTGAGTGCTGAGAACCTTTGAACTGGAGGTGCCAGATTTTGAACCTGGAACCTTTTTACATACGAAGCATGCGCTTTATCATTGAACCGTGGCCTCTTCTTTCTCAATTGCTGGTTTCTTTGTATGATTTTTTTTAAAAAAATTAATTCCAGGAGAAATTGCATTGGCATTTAAGCTTTTAGATGTTTCCTTTCCTATAATTTTCTCCAGCATCTGGACACTTTTTTTTTAAAACTATCTTAAAGCTGAATATCATGCGTCTCTCCATTGATGTGAGTGAACAAAGGAAGTGCAATATGAAACAGAGCAGGCAGGCTTTTTTCCCCTAACAGAGTAACTGCCGAAGGGTCCCACTTGAAACAGCTGTGAAGAAACGGCTTTCTCTTCCCAAATTTTGTTACTGCCTGTGACTTGCCTGGCCTTTTTAGGTCTTTATTTGAATGCGCCACTGTGGTTGGGATGTCAAAACATCCATGCAGAGAATGCCTTCGCTGTGCGCGTGCTCAGTTCCTTCCAGTGGAGGAGCTCGAGGCAGGCTCCATAGAAATTGAACTTGAGGACATATATGCAGCTGCAGGACCTGATGGATTGTTCCTATTGACGGCTGATATTGTGGGTTGGGGGGTGGGGGGACTGAAAAATGAGCTGCTGAAAAGTCAGATTTTTTTAAATTGCTTTGTGTCGCTTGACTACACTGACTTTTTCCAGAGCACAAAATGTCAGTGTTTTTATAGCTTTACTTTTGCGTTGTGTAAACGAGTCAGCAAAGTGCCTGAAGAGATGCTGAAAAACTGCTAGGACATAGGAACTGCTATTATGCGAGATGTTCACTCCAGGAAGCATTAGGGACAGCTCTATTCCCTTGAAGTCAAAATGGCCAAGGCCCAGCCAGTCTTGGGTCCTGTCACAGTTTTGGAAATCCAGAAGAAGAGCCCTGCTGGGTCAGACCAAATGTCCATCTAGTCCTGCACTCTGTCGCCAGTTGTGGTTTGTCAGAAGTTTTTGGGAAGCCCACAAGCATTTCGGTGATTTTGGCACAATAGCCTTCTTCTCTGCTGGGGGGCTTTTTTTTACTTGCCCCAGACATAAACCTAAACAACGCAGTTTTCAATGAGACTTAGTTATAACTATTGCTGGATTGTGCCAAATGACTGGGTTTGGGCTTTTCCCCCCTTCAAGATTTGCTTTTATATATGTCTGAAATGAACAGAATGGGTTTTTTTGTCTTGTCCAATGAGCTACAAAAGGGGGACTTTCCTTTTAGACTACCATAATGGTTTTGTTTTATGAGAAAGATCTTGAAAGTCCTTCCAAGTTAAAACGGTGGACCAGACTTTGGGGAGGTGAATTTGGATTTTTTTTAACTACTTTCTTCCTTTGTGTAATAATTGCTATAGTGTGTTGTTGTTTTTAGGTGCTGAAATCAATTGTTCACCATTTCCTCCTGCAGTTGGAATTGTAACTTGTTCTTGCATGGAAGAAACTTCTAAGGATATGCCTGTACTTAGGCTGTTGGCTTATGCCAGTTGAACAGCCGTGGCCACATTCTAAAGCATTCTAGGAACTTTAGCTTGAAAAGCCCTGAGAGTTTTCTGTGTTGAAGAAACCCCTGGCCTCACAGAGCTGCCCTTCCCAGGGAAAGAGCAACTTTAAGCCTGCAGTACAGGTATATCTATAGAAGAAATTATGCAAATGAATGATCAGTGTGTCCTTGCAGAACATAAATGGAAGCTGACTTGGTGGGGGTAGAGTCTGTAGACGCTTCAGGCAGAATCCAGCCAAAGCTGACCACTTTGAAGAATGGCTTGGAATGCAACAGTTCCATTCAATCTGTTGCACATGCAGTCATTTTGTAACAGTTGGTAGACAGCATGCAGCTGACGTCCACGCAAGTCATTTGTGCAAGTTCTATTTAGAAAAGGGCAGTACTGAATGCTGGAATTGGACACGTTTGGCTGGCTGTGTTAGGATTGTCCTGTCCGAAGCCACTTGATAAGTCGCATTGATTTCAGTGGAACAGTTTAACACTCATGCAGTAATCCATGGGACTTTGCCGGGATTGTGGTTTTACATAGGAGTTGGGATTTGAATGCGGGAGGAGAGATAAGAGACCTGTATCAAGAAGTCCAGGTCCCCACTGAGCATCTGCAAAGTGGCTGAATGAGAAGATGATGTGGAGAAGATAATTGTTGGGCAAAGGAAAGGGGGTGTTTGATCTTTCCCCTGAAACCCCCTTCCCCAGCCAGCTTCCAGATGTGTGAGCATTGGGGAGAAAAGCAGCCAGGTAGTGTAGGATGGGGGGGGGGGGGTTTGCAGCAAGCAGGGGAGACCTTAAACACCTTGATGCCTCCCTTCATGTCCGTTTGGAATCTATAGAACCAAGCTGACTTGAACCAGCAAATTGTAACTGCTTTAATTTTGGTTTGAAAAGGTCAGGTTTGGGGTTTTCTTTCTTTCTACGTGAAGTTGGTGTTCTGACTGTGGAAACATTAGTGCCTTTCGTTGTCGGTGTTTCCTTTATGTGAACTGAGTGGTCATCTTGTGAGAAAAACCATTAGACTTTGCATCTCAAATACAACACTGTATTTATTTCTTTGTGAAGTATATATATATATATATAAAAAGGATCCATAAACAGAAACTTGATTTCACATGGTGCCAGATCCACACGTGGCTTTCTAGTTTGGGACCTGCCATTAGAGAACCAGCTCACATTGTCCTTAGAAATATAGTGGCAAACTTGAACATTACCAAGCCAGTTTCTGTGAGGCGGCATTGGATTCGGAGTATAGCATTTACATGGTCATGATCTAGCATATAGCTTTACGTACACAGAATGTGGTTTTTAAAAAAAAAACAACGTTGACATTCAGAGTAGGCATCTAAGCAAACATGATTGTACCTTATGCTTGGTGTACCCCTCTAAGCTCTTAAATGTGCCAAATTTTAAATGTGCAGAAATGTATCTCTTAGAGACAGAATAGCTGATGTGAATGTGAAGCATCAAGGTTTATCGCCTGCTGGCCGTTAGAAATGTATGTCCATTGTCTGTAGGCATAAATGTTTTCTTTGCTTCTTTAGTGTAACTTTAGGCATTGGCAACAAGCAGCCTCCAGGGCTGAATCTTATCTCAGTGGTCAGTCCAAGGGGCAAGAAAAGAATGTTGGCTAGTGACATCTGTGGGAACAGGACTTTGGCAGCCTTGTAGATACCCTGAGGGCTCTTCGGAGCTATACAGTGGGATATAAATACAACGGAGGAAGGAATGGGAGGGCAGGGTTTGGGGCTTTGGCCGCTGCATGATATGGGGAAGCTCTTCTGCTGCTTTCATTTCTCAGAAGTTATACCAGGCTGTTGCATCTCAGGATTCCTTGGAAGGGGAGAGGCACAAACTGAGTCAAATGTATGGAGGGGTGTGTTTGTGTTCCTAGGTGCCCTTGCACAGGTTTAGCATTTTCAAGGGGAAAAGATCAAATCCAGAGCTTGCCATTCCCGGCCTAGGAGCTGTGCAAGCACAGGAAGAACTTATGCCAGAGCAGCGAGAGGAGAAGCACAGTGAAATAACATGAAGGGACAAAGTGCTGGTTTTGAGTGCCCTTAGTTACTTGCTGTTCGTTTTTTGAATGACGTTGCCTGTCTGATCTGCACTGTCTGTGGAGTCAGAACTCTAGAACCTTTAGAAGTAGCTGGCCAGTCCACCCTGAAAACCCATATCCTGCAACTGGAATCAATAATGACCTACAATGGAAGTCTTGTGTTCTTCAAACCATGTTTTAGATAGTTCGTAGTTAGCTGGGAGCTTGTCCTTTGTAGGAGTTGCTGTATTCCACCCTAAATTAAATATTCTGTGGTCTAACAGTAACAATGCAGATTTTCAGACCTTCCAGGGAAGTTTCATTGTGAAGCTACTGCAGAAAATGCTGATGTGAATGTAAAATAGGGCTGCCAAGTCAGCCCGGGGGGCGGGGGATCCCCTGCTAAAGGGGTTCCCGATCCGCCGGCCAGCATTCAGCCAGCGGGGGGAACCCCACCCCCGAAGTTGTCCAGCCAGGACGACTTCCCCCACGCAATGACGTCACCCGGAAGTGATGTCAGCACGTTGGGGGGCGTTGCCAGGGCAACGCTCTGGCAATCGCCCCAAAACTCTATGATACCATAGAGTTTTGGGGCGATTGCCAGAGCGTCGCCCTGACAGCGCCCCCAACGTGCTGACGTCACTTCTGGTGACGTCGCCGGGCGCGCGCGCCGGGGAAACTCCCAGCCGGAGGAGGACTCCCCTCGCCGGTGAGTACTGAAGACTTGGCAACCCTAATGTAAAAAGGGGGCAATAGAAGTCTTGAGTGGTTAGGACATCCCACCCAGACTCTTCCACCCTTCCATCCTGGACTCCAGGATGTATAAAATAGCAGGGTTTCAAGTGTCAGGGAAGGAGCCTCACAGTTGTTGTTGGTTTTTTGACAGATCTGTTGGTCTACTGTCACTGGAAACTTTATTTTATTAATTTTTGCTTTCTACAGTCAGTGCAGTTTGGGAAGTTTAAGTGGAAGAACCAAAATGACCATTTGCACTTCAGTTCATTTTCAACATTTTCCCAAATAAGTGGAGGAATTTTCAATATCTTTATCAGCTTCCCCACCCAGTACTCCTTTCGTAAAGGAGGCCTCTGTAGGAGCTTGATTCAGATACAGAGCAGTTAAAGGAATTATTTGCTTTAAAAAAAACAGCCACAGAACTGATGGTGCAGGGTAGAAAAAAAAATTATACCCCTCCCTTGCTACCCGCCATTTCTAGAATGGCAGGAGAATTTGGACAAAACCCTGTTTCCTGGCAGAATGCCACCTGCTCTCTAGGTCACCAAAGAAATTAACAGCAAAATGTTATGTCCTCTCCATGTTGCTTCTCAAAGGGTCTTCATATATTTACACCTGTGCTTTTGTGTTACATGGCAAAGCATGATAAAAAAAATAGACGTTTTATGCGATGCGGTGAGGATTGCCAAGTGTGGATCTAAAAGGATCTTCCATCTCACAAGGTCAGTGCAGGCTCTGTATTTTCCACTGACTGTACACCAGGAGAAGACAGCTGGGGAGGTGGGTGCACAGTATCACCCACCGTGAGTGTTTGCCACAAGGCAGAGAAAAACGTATCAGGGAAGCTGGCCCTTTTAGTTACAAGTGAAGCAGTCCTTATTCCCATCTAGCTGGAACTGATGGGGTTATTCAGAGTTATGCATAGCAGCCGTTTTGGCTAAATAATTACCTTCTGTACCCTTCAATTACAAACAGCTATATTTTTTACAGGAACGAGTCTGTTAACCCTAAAGTTTGTGTGGGCAGTTGAAACCCTCATACTTACTAGTGTTTTAGTCCAAACTTTTATGTCTCAAACATCAGGTGCCTTTTGTCTTCTCCTCCTTTTGCTATGATTGCTGAGTAGACAAGTGGGAAGGAGCTCCCAATTAGAGGTAGTTACCATGGCTAATTATTCACTAAAGCTCCGGTTCACAGAGCATTTATACACTACAGATGTATATTGGTTTTGTGTAGTTTAACTGTTACGGCTTCCCCCAAAGAATCCTGATACTGCAGCTTGGTAAGACTGCTGAAATTCTCTGTGGGAGATCTTATCCACCACCACCACCACCGCCCCGGTAGATCTACAGTTCCATTTTGGCTGTGACTCAGTGACAGGGCATCTGCTCCCCATGCTGGTATTCCCAGGTTCTACCCCCCAGAATCACTAGCTGAAAGGATCGGGTAGAAGGTGATGTGAAAGTTCTCTACCTGACTTCCTGGAAAGTCACTAGCAATCAGAACTAAGTTCGAGTCCAGTGAAAGTTTATACCAGGAATAAAACTTTGTTGGTCCTAAAGGGGCCGCTGGACTCAAACTTTGTTCTGCTCCTTCAGACCAACACGGCCACCCCACCCGAAACTAACAAATCAGAGTAGATAACACTGACCGTGGTAGATCAAGGCTCTGACTCAGTAAAAGGCATCATCCGTGGCACTGAAATGCCAAAAGGGGAAGCCGGCCTCCCAAGAGAGGCGCAGAGGGATCTATTCACGCATTAGTAGCCTACGGGCGATTTAACAGGCTCCTTTCTCCCCAATCCAAAGCATTTCAACCTCTTCGCCAGGGATAGGTGAGTTAGATGTAGCTGTGTAATAGACATATGTGGCCTCCTTAATATCATGAATGTGTCCGTCAGGTTGCCTGTCGTCGTTGTCGTCCCCCGGTTGCCCAGTACAGTTCATGTTTTTCCAGGGTCCCCGCACATGATTACACTCGATGTCTGATAAGTGATCTGTCCCTCATATTTCACTGGGTTTTTATCCTGCCTTTCCTCCAAGGAGCTCAGGGCCGCCCACGTGGTTCTCCTCTTCTCTCCAGTCTTATCCTCACAACAACCCTTTGAGGTAAGTTAGGCTGAGAGGGAGAGAGAGAGAGAGAGACTGTGTGTCTGTGACTGGCCCGAGATCACCCAGCAGTCTTCAGAGCAGAGTGGCAGTCTGAATGACCGAGGCCAGCGCTCTACCCATTTCAGTACACTGTCTCTCGTCAGGCTACACTGGCGTGCCTCGACTGCCTCCATGTGAAGATGGCAAAGGGGTTGCCCAGATTGTCAGAAACCCAAAATCCGGCTCGGCACTTGCCTTTCTCACTGCCTGGGAGAAGGCTTCCTGTAGCATGCAGAGCCGAGGCTTGTGCGTATAGATGAGAAATGCACACCGGGGTGGCTGGGTGGCCACCCAAGGGCTGAATCTGGCCCCCGAAGCACTTTCATTTGGCCCTCTTCCCTCAGTGGCCTTGCCAACATTCCCCCCCTCACCATTTAAGAAAGGGAGCAATGAGGCTCCTCCTGCAGTTCAGGTGAATTATTCTCCTACGCTGTCTCGTGCACATTCAGGAAAGGCAGTGAAGCTTTTTCACTTGGCCTATTGAGGGGGAGGCCTTTCAGGAAGCGTGTTTCTTTTTTCAATCCCCCCTCCCCCTCCGTAAGCCCACGTGGCCCGTATTTGGAAGAGCCCCGGCCGCTAAGTGACAGTGACGTCACCGTTAAGCCCGACCACCCAAGAGCGGGCTGGATGGTGACGTCCCGCGGTTCGTGCCTGGGGAATATCATGACGCTCAAGGACCTGGAAGGCGTCTCTGTCCCAGACTCACATCCGCAGTGCAGTCCGTGCTGAAAGCAAACCGTCCCGCTGTGCCTGGGCAGGCTGGCCGAGCGCGTCGGCCCCGAGTTGGAAAGCAGCACATGTAGCCTCCTGCCAGCGCCTGCCTGGCCTCCCCAGCTGACTCAGACATTCGTCAGTATTGACACTGTTTCTCTTCCGTCAGCCTCCCCCCTCCCCTCCCCCTCAAATCTAGTGTACTTTTTAGAAGCTGTGATAGGCCTTCGTGGTCCTGTACTTTGTTACTGTAACTTTAAAAAAAAAAAAAAAAAGATTGATGAAGCTTAGGGCTGCGGCCCAAACTGAGGTGGGCTATTTGATCCTTCCGAGGTCGCCCGCTCTCAGTTGCGCGTACTACATTGTGGCTGTAAGTAGAATAAGCTTATCGACGAAGCAGTTTAGAATCCGCGCCCCTTTATATGTCGGGGTGCCCTGTGCGTGTGTGTCGAGTGAGGGCGAGAGAGGTGATGTGTTTATAGGCTTCAAAGTGTTGGGGTTTTTTTCCTCTTATTTTGCAAAGCAACTGACTCAATAAATCCCTAGCCGCTTAGAGCTATCCCTGCTAAACAGCTTTCGCCGTACATGAGAGATTGCCTTTAAGTTCAGGGAGTGACGTGGGGTGGGGGGGAGTAAACACACTTTTCCCACCCCCCAAAACATGACCAGCGGCGGCAGGAGTCACCCTGCGGCTTGCTTGGTTGTGTTCAGAGGGAGGCAGAAGCGAGCGTGAAAGCGAATGAGGTGTCGACTCCCGCTGGCTTTCAGGAAGCACCGTGGTCATGGAGTGAGCCTAAACTGGCTGGCTATCTCAATAGCTCATCAGAGGGGCAGCCCCTTTCCCTGATGGCTGTTGAACTGAGTGCTGACCAGCATTTGTAAGTAGATGCCAGCAACTCGTAGCCAACATATCCTGTATGTGGAAGAATACAGTAAGAGTCCAGTGGTACCTTAAAGACTTAACAAAATTTGCAGCAGGGTGGGAGCTTTCGTGAGTCACTGCTCACTTCTTCTGAAGTATCTGAAGAAGTGAGCAGTGACGTACGAAAGCTCCTGCCCTGCCGCAAATTTTGTTAAGTCTTTAAGGTGCTACTGGACTCTTGCTCTTTTCTACTGCTACAGACAGACTCACGTGGCTACCCATCTTGGTCTCTCTCCTGTATGTATTCGTGTCCCCCTCCTTCCTCAAGTGAGCTGTGAGGAAGCTGGCTAGAGCTAAACCTCTTTTGTTTTGCCTGCTGGGAGCATATATGGCGAATCCTGAAATGGGAGGTTGTCTTCATGGGGCAAGTTTCATCCACAGGCTGCTTATCGCCTCTGTCTGTCTGTCTGATATCGTCTTAGCTGCGAAAGGGGAAAGGGGCGGGGGCTTAACATGTCTGTGCAGAAAAGTGTCTAGTGTGGTAACTTGTTCTGTTTCACACTGGGACAAGCGCAGGCTGGAGCAGCACGAGAGCTGTGCGGAAAGCTCCTTTTCCTGCACCCAGCAGGAGGGTGCATCCCACAAGAGTGTGCCTTAGGTGCTTGTGTGAATCCTAGATGCTCTAATCCTCCCCTCAAAAACCATTTCACTCGTGTCGCTAGTGTCTGACTCGGGCCTGGCTTTGACCTTTTAACAGTGGCCGAGGCAGAAGAGAAGAGCTCCCATAGCGCTCGCCCAAAGACTCGCTCAAACTGGGCTACCTGGCTGCACAAAGTCGGTGCTCCGTTTAAACAAGATGCTGGGGCAAGTTCAGAATCCCAACAGGTGAGCTCTTCCGGCTTCGCCACCATCACGTTTTGGAGCCAGGCCTCAGGCCCTCGGGCAGACAGCACCGAGACTTTAGCTAGCATAAACAGAACTTGCTTGCATCGGTGGATTTGGGGAGAAGCCCGATCCCGGTGGCTCCGTTTATGTGATTTCTCCCATCCTTCTCTAGTTACTCAACTTGAATTGTATCTGAGCACATGCTGAAGGAACTTTTTATTGAGCTGAGACGGGGGGAAAAACCCAAGTATTTTTCAATAAAGGAATTTATGTGTGCATATTAACCTGTTAACAGCAATTCATAAGATCTGCACTTTTTATGAGGTTTTGAAAAAAAAATCTATTTATAGGTACGGAACAATGGGGTTTGTTAAAAACTGTATAGCGTTTATACTTGCTGAAATTTCTTTCATTGTTATCAGTAGGAATGTTATTGGTTCAATAAAACTGGCAAAAAACCCCACCCTGCAATGTGTTCATTTATAATTTATTCCGATCGGTGAGGCTTTCTCCTGGAAGGGGCTCTCCTGCAACAGCCAGCCAGAATCAACAGGGAGCAGGCATGTTGAGGTAGCCTGCTTCTAATCATGGAGGGTCTATCTGATGCGTCATGTACAACGGTAGCTGAAAGGTCCTTTCTTCCATGAATTTATCTAATCCTTCATCAAAACTGTGCGAGTGACCATCACCGTGTCTTGGGAGCGAGTTCCAAATATTCCCTTGTGTTACGGGCAAGAAATATTTCCTCTTATCCTTGGACCTCTCCCCAGTCAGGATCACTGAGCTTGTAATCCGGGTACGTTGGACTACAGAATTGTTTTCCTCAAAGGCAGCAGCAGTCGGTCACTCTCTGCCTTTCTGTGCTGCAAAGTAGCTGTTTTTTTGCGCAACAACATGATAGTTACTACAGGCCTAATCTAAGCACTTCTCAGACCTATGACTGAGCACATCCTTTGTGCTGTAATTAATTGGACTTAAGAGGGCATACATTTTTGGCTGGACTGTGCTGATTGGTCCTAATGGAGGCTGTAACTACCAGCAAGGACTTGACCCAGCCAGAATTAAAATTACTGTGTGCTTTTCCTCATTTGAACATTAGAGGGCGATAAACGGCTAGAACTCCCACCCAGTGCTCTTGATGGAAGCTTACTTGTACATGGGACATGTATAAGCCACACAGTGTCCGCCTAATGATCAGGGGTGGGTGTTCTGCAACTGAAACACTGAAGGGTTTGGTTTTTTAAATCTTCACGCGCACATTTGGTGCCCTAACCACCTCAACGTCCTGGCATCCCTTGTGAAGCAATCTAAACATTCTATACACGATGTATGTATCCCTTGCAGGATCCTGCTTGGTGCATAGAAGAATTGATCCATGTAGAGATGGGCTGTTGGAGTGTTTCCGCAGCACACATTGCAAGGCTGGATCCGTGCATTCAGCCTATCCAAGCTTGCTACAGTGGCCTCATCTGCTGGTGGTGGTGGTGGTTTCTCCCCCCCTTTTCCTGTCCTCACTGTGTTCTGCATGGGACATGTACACTTTGCTGGGTTCAGTGACACGATACACCAAGGGCTTCCTCCAGACAGTGCTTGCTTCCTACCCAGCCTTTTGCCAGAACTGGGAAGACCTCCTCTGCTGACGCCAGTTTACACACACAGGAACACGTGAAACAGCCTGAGACTGAATTGGACCACTAGTCTGTCAAGGTTAGTCTAGTCTACTCTGAATAGCAGCAGCAATCAGGTAAAGGACTCAAGTCTTCTGCATCACCTGCAATGTGATCCTTTTAACTGGAGATGCAAGGGATTGAACCAGAGACAGTCTGCACAGAACGCCAGTTGCCTTACTGCTGATCTGCGGCCCCTTTCCGACTTCCTGTGGACACATTCAATGAAAGATAGGTTTCTCAATGGCAGTTAGCCCTGTCGTTTTGGGTAGCATCCATGTGTGGCAGCAGTTTAGCATAATATAATTCTGGGAAGGAATGGAGCTGGCTGTCTCCATAATGCCTTTCTTGTCATCTTCCTAGAAGCTGGTTGTTAAGGGAGACAAAATACTCGCCCAGAAGAACCTTTGCTCCAGTCCAGCACAGCAATTATAATGACTTGCCCAGGAAGGAAAAAGTCCTGTGTTTCAGCCAACTACTGTTGTACGATGGAAGTTACTGAGAGAACAGCGTGCCATTGACACTAAAACAGAGACCACCGGTAGTCCATGCAAGTGGGTGTGTATGTTGCACAACAGCTCACGGTGCAGATCTGGGAACGAATGAGTCTCTGAAATTGCCCATCCCTTTCTTAGTCTTCCCTAAAAGGGAGACTAAACCATCACCCAGCATAGCTTTTTTCAGTGCTTCCATATTCTGAGGCAGGTGTGTATTGGATAGCCAGGTTCTGTGTCTCTAAAAAGGCTGCTTCTGAGCATTCTAAGATCATTCAACTATCCACACCTGCAGACAGCAGGCAGGGCTAGATGTTTGGCCTGATGTAGCCAGGCAGTGAATATGTTTGTTAAGGTGTCAGTGTACCGGAGATAAAGAAGCTGTGCTTTGCTGTATGAAGGCCAGGCCATGTTTACCTTACTCTCTAGACTGCTTTGGAAGAAGAGGAGATTGGATTTATACCTCACCCCTCGGTACCCGAGAGTCTCCGAGTGGCTTACAGTCTCCTTCCCCTCCCCACAACAGACACCCTGTGAGGTAGGTGGGGCTGAGAGAGCTCTTTCAAGAACTGCTCATCAAAAAAACAGCTCTGAAAGAACTTGTGACGGACCCAAGGTCACACCAGCAGCTGCATGTGGAGGCGTGGGGAATCAAACCCAGGTCTTCCAGATTAGAGCCCACACTCCTAATCGGTACACCTGACTGGAGACATCCATCAAGGATTGTTGCTGCTTGTTTTACTGTGAGGCAAATTTTTTCCCACCAAAACTGCTGTTCCCCACTTTAAACTGAGCAGACCCCTTGTAGCGTGTGTTAATATACAAATTATAACTTTTTGTGTGTCCTACCTTGTGATAATGGAGTTATTTGGCTTCAGCCCAGGTCAGAGATTTATTGTAGAAAAGGAGCCCCCTTGATATTCCCTTTGATCTTTACTTTGTGTCATGTGCCATTTACAAACAGGAATGTTGCCTTTTATTGAGCAGGCACCGTTGAGTAGGAACTGGCAGGGGATGATAAAACGGAGGCAAAATTCTGAAGTCTTTTCAGGATATAATAGTTTGAACTCACAACAGAGTGTTGATGGAGCTAGTTTCTCGATATAGGGCTTTAGTAGTGAGAAACGATTGACAATGTATTTTAGTTACAGTTACAAAGATTGTTCACCATGTTCCCTATCACTCAGCAGGTTTCCTGGAGAAGGTCACTTTATTTGTGTGTCTTCCTCTCTCCAGTCTGGAAGCCACAGTGTATTTCTATAACCTGAGGAGTCATAAGACCATCTCCTTTTTCACACCAGCCAGGGGTCCCTTCTGAGTTGGACTCCCTGAACAACTGAGAAGGAAAAATTCTCCTTTTCCTAGAAGCAATATTCCTTTTCTGTTTGGCTAGACAGGCAATTTCAACCTACTGACTAAGCTCTTCTGCCAAACTGCCTGATCCTCAGTTCTTAACACTCTAAATAAACGGTTTTCAACCTGACTGATGCTTAGGCTAAAGTTCCTCTTTTGAACTTTTCCTCAGTTTCTGGTAGTGTTCCATAAGGGCCAGGAGTTGTGTCCCTTCACTTTAAAAGTCTGATGACTTCTGACAGACACACCAACTTCCACTGTCTGGCTACTGACTTGCCAGAGACTCTTTTTTTCAGCATTCAGCTGCTCTTAAAGTTCTCCTCAGCTGGCACTGACCAGTCAGAGAGAAGGGAAGCAGCCGGTCACTAAAGCTGTGTTTCACAGTGAGGCATTAACCCTTGATCTCCCAGCTCTCTGAATTTGATACACTAAGCAATACTCCCTCTAAGCGGTGGAGTCCTGTGAGCAAAAATTCTACTTTGTACGCTACTGGCATTAAAGTTGTGAGCAAGCAATTTGGCTACTGCATAAATTAGTTTGCTCGGGAGCCATCCTTCCAAAGACACTGGCACTAAGCATCCTGTTTTTGGAGGTCTTCACAACAGCCTTCATTGATTTCAATGCTCTTTTCCTGATCAGTTTCTAGTGTGTGGAATCAAAACCTTTGCAGATTTTAGCACATGGGAGAACTGGACATTGCCTTACATGCTTGGGCTATTGAAAACAGCAGGGCCTCAAGTCTGCAGCGAGGACAGGAGGGAAACCTGAGACAGCAAAGACGGTTGCACCATCTCTTCAAGGGCAGAAAGGCCGGATATAAATTTTGTCAGTAAACAAAATGCCTCGTAAGACACTCGGAAATACTGGCTCTCAGACTTCAGGATTAAACTACTCATGTCACAAAAACTTTCGTTCTCATAAGCAGCAGGTGACATAAGCCTGTTTCTACACTGTACTTGCTTCAGGACTGCCAGGGAAGGGAGGTCACAAAGTTGCCCCCCTTGGTCTTCTCTACTCTAAATATATAAAGGGCTAGAAACTTGCTTCTCTACAAAACATGCCATGTTCGGGATGCTGATTACACACACGGATGCTGCGGTTTAGTTCTTTCATTTAAGCCACATATGGGATTTGGGAGGCTGGTTTATGAGAAGCTGCTGTTAAAATGGCGGAAAGTGCTGTTGAGTCACCGCCGACTTATGTGACCCTGTACAGTTTCCAGGGCAAGAAGTGAACTGAGGTGGTTTGCCATCGCCTACCTCTGCACTACAACCCTGAACGTCCTTGCCAGTCTCCCATCCAAGGTCTAGCCAGGGCCGACCATGCTTAGCTCCCAGGATCTGATGAGACTGAGCTTGGGACACCCAGGTCAGGACAGAGCTGTTACATTAGTATGTGAAAACTGGGCTGTTTCCTTACCCTCCATTCACTAAGGCTCTAATGGGTTCTACATCTGCCCAGAACCATCATAGTGCCCCCGCCACCAGGCAGTTATTCCACCCCAGCATCCTATGAAAACTAACTGCATGACTTCGCCAGCTCCACGGTTCCCCAAGGTAACCAGGGCCCCTGGAATTTTGTTCCCCTTCCCCAACCCTGAAAGGTTCCTGAAAAACAGAAATACGGGAGGCCTAGTTTGCTTCGTCACTGCCATCTCCAATAACAGGAAATGCTGGACCAGATGACGTTCCACCTGTCGAGCAGGTGCCTTATAAAATGAGGGGAGGGTCAATCAGGGAACACACCATGGCCATTCTGATTAAGAATCCTTGCAGCACTTTCCAGCCAGTGTCTTTAATCCAGGGTTTTCTGTAGGAAATTGCTGGCACCCTGGTAATGGAATATTAAGTACAGCTTACAAATGCACCCTCAGAACCAAGGCCACCAATCCTCTTGAAAAATGCAGGGCTTGTGCTGGAGAAGACAACACAGGATTCGGGACCTACAGGTTTTTTTCCCATAGTCCACTTCAAAAGGCAATTGGCCAGTTTGGTGAAGTGGTTAAGTGCGCGGACTCTAATCTGGGAGAATCGGGTTTGATTCCCCACTCCTCCACTTGCACCTGCTGTATGACCTTGGGCAAGCCATAGCTCTGTACCAGCTGTTCCCTCAAGGACAGCTTGGGAAAGAGCTCTCTCAGCCCCATCTACCCCACAGGGTGTCTGTTGTGGGGAGGGGAAGGGAAAGGAGTTTGTAAACGGTTCTGAGACTCCAAATGAGTGAAGGGCGGGATATAAATCCAATCTCTTCTTCTTCTTTACTACGAAGGCAGGTGAAATGCCCTACCTTTACTTCATCTTCAAACACGACTTTGCTTATTTGCTTGGCCTCCAACCACTGCCAAGTCTCCAGAACGACGTCTTAGTCTCCAGCTTTCTTAACATAAGGGACCACCAGATTTGCCCTTTGCTTTTGACTCTATAAGGGCCCTGGATTGGATAAATTGCTGACTTCTACATTCACAAAGGGAGAGCCCAGGGTGTGAAAGTAAACCAGTATAAACTGGTACTGTGTACTGGTAAGAAAGTCATACCTTCCATCTTCTGCTTCAAGTTCTCCAAGAGACAGTATTAGTAAAAACAAATCAATTTCACGACTAGGAGAACTCCATTCTCTTTGTCCCAGCAGTCTGCAGTACAAGACGAAAGGGTACTTTGCACTCAGCACTATCTAATCCCATCAGCACCTTGGTGACCGCCAAATACTTTTAGAAGGTGGGAGCGGCCAGATGTGGCTTTTGTCCAGCTCATATAAAGGGGATGGCCGGGTCAGATGCCCGAAAAACGAAGACAGGACACTCCTAGACAAGGGTTTCTAATTAGCTCGATAGTGTACTGTGTGTGTATGCAAAAAAACATTTTTGAGCAATATGTTCATTCTAAAAGGCATCCTGTTAAACAGAGAGCCAGCCTGAAATGCTGGACTCTTACTACAGAGTTATGCACAACCTCACTCCCTGACATTTTGTGCTTGGTTCCACCTTCCACCAGCGGCCATTTTGTGGTTGTACCCAGGGCTATTTTGGGGCAGGAACGCACAGGAACAGAGTTCCGGCTGGCTCCTGAGTTGGCCACACCCAGCAGGAACTCATTAGCATAATAGGCCACACCCAAAACAGCAGACACTCATTAGGACTGGCTACATTAGGGGTATGTGGCCTAACATGCCAATTAATTCCTACTACAAAAAAAGTCCTGGGTTTTGACAACAAACAAGGTAAACAGAATAAGAAGCAAAAGGTGGGTGTGGCTGGATGACCATTTTTCTGGTAACATGGGGGTGTGGCCTAGTCTGCTAATAAGCTGTGCTGCCAGGGGTGTGGCCTAATATGCTAATGAGTTTCTACAGTTGGGTGTGGCCTATTATTTGCTAACGAGTTCCTGCTGGGCTTTTTCTACAAAAACAGCCCTGGTTGTACCTATGTCAGAATTCCAAAGGGGCCCACAGGCTCAAAAAGGTTGGGGACTTCTAATCTATTCCAATTAAGTCTGCAACACCAGCATTCCATGTTAAGAACACAAGCTGCAAATAAGGGACCCGGGGACAACTTATTTCTTCTCCCCACCCCCCCAAAAAAACACCTTTTTTTTGCTTTTCCTTGCTGATCATCCAACCCAACGAAGAATTCTGGAGAACTCAAAAGACTGCACACTATGTTGGGACGTTTTTGATTAGTCGAAATAAAAGGTGCTACACGACTTTTACCAGGGGCCAATGTTGGCTACCTACACTCTTTATCCATAAGTCAGCCCTCCTAGGCTTGGTGGGTGGGGGGAAAGAGCAGGAAGACGGTAGACAGCAGGGTTAGATCAGCCAATGATCTGACTCCACACAAGACCCACGCTGTAGATTTATTCGCTTATTTTATTGCACTCGTAGGCAACGACGGTTGAGCTGCTTACACTAACCAGCAGCAACAAAGACTTTCTCAACACTGCAACAGGAGATGCTGGGGACGATACCTGGGGCATGCAGGACGCATTCGATGAGCCACAGCCTCTCCAAAAGCGATGGAGGATCCTCATATGAAGCTGCCTAAGATTAAGGCTCCGATCACACACACTAAATAACCCACTTTCAATGCACTTCCCAGCTGGATTTTACTGCGCGAACTGGCAAAATCCAATTCGGAAGTGGATTGGAAGTGGATTATTTCGCGTGTGCGATCACAGCCTAAGTCAGACCATCCGCCTTTCTAATTCAGTGCTGTCAGTCCTCCAGGGTCTCAGGTAGGCAAAAGGTTTTCCTAATATCTGCTCAGTTCCACAAGGGCAGCCTTGCCAGTCTACTGCAGCAAAACACAACCAAGCCGCGTGGCACCTTGGAGACAAACAACATTTATTGCGGCATGAGCGTTTATGAATCAGAGCTCGCCTGAAGCTCTGACTCATGAAAAGCTCATGCTTGAATGAATGACAGTGTTTAAGCTGCCGGGGACTTGGGTTTTGTTCTACTAATGTCTGCTGCCTAAGAAGAGATGCTGGGGATTGATTCTGGGACCTTCTTACCGACAATGTGTTCTACCACTGAGTTAGAGCCCATCCCATAAACACAGAGGTCTGTGCAGTGGTTTCCCAACCAACGGCTCATTCTTGAAGAAGGAAAAGGTTTCTTGAAAAATCCTGGAAATTTGCTTCCCCCCCCCCCCCAAATAAGGTTCTTCTCTTATTCCAAAAATTATGACCAACGTACTTTCGGGGATTCAGTTACTGCTGAAAATCCTCGTATCCACATTTTCATGGGTCCTCAGGAAGAGGACTCTCAAAAGACATGGAATGTCACAGAAAATAATCCACTGAAAGCTGAATGCGTAAGTAGACCTTTAATTTCCGTAAAATTCCCCATCCAGGGTCAAGTAGCTCACCCATGTTACCAGAACATTGGTTCATCACTGTTCAGTGTCATCACAATAAATACATACAGGAGCAGCCAGAGATTAGGAACGTATCGGGGGGGGAAATATTGCTTTGGTATTGTCGTTCTTTTGCGATTCGGTTTCCGATTCGGCCCCTGTTTAGAGTTCGGAAGACTGTTTAGGCAAACACCTTCCGAGTATAGAAGAAGCAATGTAACTCAGGCCCTTGGCAAAGTTGGTGATGGCATCGATGATCAGTAAAAACAACCCGCCAAAGCCCGAAGCGATGTCATGGAGGACGCGGGGAATGGCACCCAAGGTGTAGAAAGGGAAGCACACAATATCCACGAGCAGATTGAGGGGGATGCTGAGCAGGCGGTATATGAGCATCAGGACGTTGTAGATGTTCGACGCGATGCCGTTCAGGATGCAGAGGATCGCCTGCACCAGGTTGACAAAGACGCTCATCAGCACGCCACAGATCCCTTTGAGGAACGTACACACCGCCTGGACAAGGTTCTGAATGGCCTGACACAGAATGCTGGCTATCAACTTGACTAGCTGACAAATGAAGCTGCAGATATACTGCAGCACCTTGAAGATAGGAGTGATGAAGAAACCACACAGCTTTTTCAGAAAGCCGCTCTCTTCCTTCGTTTTGGTCGTTTCGGTTGTTTGCCGCAACGGTGAAGGGGACTTTTTCACTTCCGGCTCCTCGCCCTCGATCTCCTTGGCAGAATGCTGCACCGCCTCCTGCGCCTTCGGGTCATTCCTCTCCTGGCTGCAGTGGTCCTTGAACAACTGGGCCCCAGCCGAAAGCTGCTCTTCAAGCTCTTTCATGGGCAGCTCTTTCAGACGGCTCCCAGCAGCCACCTGTTTTGCAAACGCCGTAGACCAGGACTTGGAGCCGTCGTCGCAGCAGGCTGCCAGCCAGAGAGACTCGGGGACGGAAACCTTGTCTTTGACTTTGACGGAAGAAGGAACTGCTCCCAAGATGAGATAGAGGTCTTTCCCCTTTTCACAGTGAGGTGCCAGAGCTCGGCTTATTAGGTTATTGACTTCCCAGTCCCAAGTTTCGCGGACATCTGAGGGCACTGGGATGGCATTGGTCAGCGTGTACGTGGCCGCCTGGTGATCACCCTTATGAAGAGAGCTGGGGTTCAGTTGTTGTATCTCGTAGCCGGAATCCTCGTAGTCTGCCATGAGGGCCTGGTTTTCCCCCAAATTCTCCACTGAACCTGTGATCTCAGCTTCTGGCATCATGCCTTCCTGGCCATTTTTAGGGTCATCTATCTGAAATGTTAGGAAAAAAAGAATAATCACTGAATCCAGAGTCAAAATAAAAATCTGAGCCTATATTTGCAATGGGTTCAATGGGGGTGATGGGGGTGGGGGTTGTTACACTGAAGATTGTCCAAGTCCAAATAAAACTTCATCCCAAGCCTTTAAAACAGACGGTTTTATCAGCAGAGTTGGGATTTCGCAAGATCAATCTCTAGCCATTCACACACCTACACCAACTTGAGAACTTCGGAGTTCGGCGAATCTGGAGCTGAAAATGTAATCATCATAGGACTGGTTTTACAATTCAACTTTTGTCTCCTGGCCACCCTGGGTTCAAATTAGCTTTGTTGCCTACAGTTTGATACTCTATATAGAAGCTACAGCAGCTACAGCCCCCACTTCACCGATTACACTGTGTGCTGCATTTATTATTGCTTTAACCACTAACAAAAATGCTTAGCGTTTAGGTTGTGTTTTATAGTCTTCTAAGCACATTCCATACATTATAATCTTTGCAATAACCCTGTAAGGTGAGTTAGGCAGTACTGCAGCTAAGTGGCTGAGGTGGAGTGCTTGCTAAAGAACACTTAATGCAGGGGACCCCAACACAATGCCGATGGATTCCACTAGAAAAAGAAGAGATTGGATTTATACCCCGCCCTTCACTCAGAGTAGCTTACAAACTCCTTTCCCTTCCCCTCCCCTCAGCAGACACCCTGTAAGCAGTGTTCCCTCTTAAGCCATGTTAGTGTGAGCTAGCTCACAGTTTTTTAGCCTCCGGCTCACACATTTTTGTCTTAGCTCAGGAGGGGTGGCTCCAGAGCAAACTAATTTATGCAGCAGCCAAATTGCTCACTCACAACCTTAATGCCGGTAGCTTACAAAGTAGAACTTTTGCTCACAAGACTCCACAACTTAGAGGGAGCCGAGGTAGGTGGGGCTGAGAGAGCTCTCTCGAGGACTGCTCTTTTAAGGACAGCTCTGACAGAACTATGGCTTGCCCAAGGTCACCCAGCAGCTGCAAGTGGAGGAGTGGGGAATCAAACCCCATTCTCCTCGATTCGAGTCTATACACTCAACCACTACACCAGACCGGCTAATATATTTCCTGGTGCCTGCCAGGGCTTTTGCCCAGGAGGGCTCCTGATTATCCACTGGAGATCTGACCAGCAGTGCAGATTTTAAAAACCTTGCTTCAGCAGCTGCTGTCAGCTCAAGGACCTTCAATGCAAGACTGAAGGCAAGCTGTGCATAAGAAAGAGAACATTTTTAAAACAACATATTCGTGCCAAACAGCATCCTGTTAAGCAGAACTTCTGCCTGAAATGCTGAAGAGTTCGTTTCAGAGTTCTGCGTAACCTCATTGCCTGACATGCTGCGGCTGGCTTCACCTCCTCTAGTTGCTCTTCTGTGGCTGGCTCCGCCTCCTCTGGCAGCCATTTTGTGGGTTCCACTCACCACCGCGTCAGAATTCTAAAGGTACCCGCAGGCTCAAAAAGGCTGGGAACCCCCCTGACCTAACGAGAGTATGGACAAAATGACATTTGCACGCCTACATCACAGTCAAAAGCCCAGTTCCTACTTCAGGAGAATGTGCTGTTAGAACAGCCTGCACAGATAACAGCTCTGAACTGGGCCTTCACGTTTTTGTTTAAAAAAAATAAATGCTAAACAAATAGAAAACGAAGACAGCCGGACGAAAAGGGTCTATCCCCTCTTTTTTTTGCCTGCTATGCTCCTTTTCTCTTGGCTGGAGTTTTTTTAAAAAAAACAGAGGTGAATTCCAAAATATGATCTTCTCCACGCCATCGGAGGTGGCTCGGACTGTTCAGCCCCATCAGGCATTCTGCTACCCAGTCATTGTCTTACGTGTGTGAACTAGGTCTCGCAATCCAGGCGTAAGCAGTTAACACCCTTCTAAGCCCACTGAGTTCAATGGACTTAGAAGGGTGTTACTCTGCTTACAGCCACACTGGGAGTTAGGAACTCGCTCATACCCGCTTGTGTTCACACAGGAAGAAGAAATAAAAGAATAACAGGAGGTATTACCCCGCTGTGTGTTGTAATCTCATAATTATGACAGCTTAAATATTCTGAATTTGGGAACAGAAACACTTCAATTTTATCTTTGTTGTGTGTGGCATTTACTTTATGGCCACAATGCCACAGAGAGCTTAAACCCCTGAAATTGCTTGGCATTAGGAGGAAGAGGGGACTGGATTTATAACCCGCCTTTCATTACCAAAGGAATCTCAGAGTGGCTTACAATCGCCTTCCCCTTCCCCACAACAGACACCCTGTGAGGTAGGTGGGGCTGGGAGAGCTCTCTCTCGAGAACTGTCCTTGAGAGGACAGCTTTAAGAGAACTTGTGACTGACCCAAGGTCACACCAGCAGTTGAATGTGGAGGAGTGGGGAATCCATGCTTTTTGTTAGAATAAAGCCTATGAATTGTAACTATTATCTGTCTCACACATTTTTATTCTTCCTCCTTGCCCCAAGAATACCAGGGCAGTGTACCTGGTTCTTCCTCCCCCATTTTATCCTCGCATCAGCCCTTTGGGGTAGGTAAAGCTGAGAGCTTCCATGGCAGAATGGAAACTTGAAACTGGATTTCCCAGATTCTAGTCTGACACTCTAACCAATTCACCCCCCCCCCCCCGATACTTAAATCATCCAAGCAGAATAAGAGAGGCACTTAATGCTTTGTTTTAAAAAAACTGTACTGCTTTTCTATAGCTAGCACTGGTTCCATAGGACTCCTGCCTCTTCATCCAAGAGAGCATGGTTTTCAGGGCAAAGAACATCTTCTGGTGGTCCCCGGCCCCAGGGACGTCCGTCTCGCCTTGACTAGGGCCAGGGCCTTTTCCCATACGAGATCTGGGCCCTGTGGGACCAGGTTCTGCAGGGTCTGCAAGATGGAGCTCTTCTGCCAGGTTTTTAACTAGGGTGATGGTCGTCGTCCCCCCCCCTTTACTGGGCCTCCCCTCAGCGGGACAGAGCTGCATGCCAGAGCTCTTAATTTTAATGACAACTGCACCGGATGGAGGATATTGTTGTATTTTATTCGTGTTTTAATGGTGTTAATTTTTGTATATTGTATTTTTACCAAATTTGATGTAACCTGCCCTGAGCCTGCTATGCGGGGAGGGCGGGATATAAGTCAAATAAATAAATAAATAAACTTCCCGGAATTCTTAGGCATTTTGGAATCGGTTGCCTTGGTTGTGTCAGATACTAACACGGAACTGGTTATCAAGGCCAACCACAACAACAGGACACAGTTTGCAACTTTTGAGTTTGCCAGAAATGTTTATCTGACTGGATGTTTAAAGTGGGGGGGGGGGGGGGGAAGAGAATGAATGTCTTAATCTGGGCTCTTAAAGCCTAGTCCCAAAAACCCTGCGTACTGTTTTGTGTCATTTCGATTGTCCGCATAAAGGGCATTTCAGTGTGGTGTAGTTGGTTAAGAGTGCTGAACTAGGATCTGAGAGACCCAGGTTTGAATCCCCACTCGTGCCATGGAAGCTTGCTGGGTGACCTTGGGTCAGTCACACTCCCTCGGCCTAGCCTACCTCACAGGGTTGTTGGTGAGGATAAAATGGAGGAGAAAAGAATGGTGTAAACTATTTGGGTCCCCCATGTGAGGATAAAATGGAGGAGAAGAGAATGGTGTAAACCATTTGGGTCCCCCTTGAGGAGAAAGGCAGGATATAAATAAAGTAAATAAATATCCTGTGGCTTGCTTTTGGATCCAGGCACTGTGCGCATCTATCCCAAGGGGAACTGAATACAATATATGGTTATTACTCAAAACCCATTGAGGAAAATTATACTATAATGCTATAGTTCATGTAAAATTATAATACACCTAAGAGGAGAGTGTGTCCTGACCTGGATAGCCCAGGCTACCCCGATCTCGTCAGATCTCAGAAGCTGAAGAAGAAGAGAAGAAGAGATTGGATTTATACCCCGCCCTCCACTCCCCAAGGGAGTCTCAGAGCGGCTTACAAACTCCTTTTCCCTTCCCCTCCCCACAACAGACACCCTGTGAGGTAGGTGGGGCTGAGAGAGCTCTTTCCCAAGCTGTCCTTGAGGGAACAGCTGGTACAGAGCTATGGCTTGCCCAAGGTCATCCAGCCAGGTGCAAGTGGAGGAGTGGGGGATCAAACCCGGTTCTCCCAGTTTAGAGTCTGAGCACTTAACCACTACACCAAACTGGCTCTCAACAGGTCAGCCCTGGTTAGTGCTTGGACGGGAGACCACCAAGGAAATCCAGGGTCACTAGGCACAGAGGCAGGCAATGGTGAACCACCTCTGAACGTCTCTTGGATGCAAGACTACCAAGGAAGTCCAGGGTCACTACGCCTCACCTCTGCTTGTGTTCTGCCTTGAAAACCCTATGGGGACAACCTGACGACGCTTTCCATTGCCAAGAAGAGTTTGTAAAAATTGTGTATTGTTTTCCTGTTTCCCATAAGGAAGAACGCAGGCAGTTGACACACGTCAACAATTCTGGGGAATTGTATATCCAAATTGTTAGTAAGTTGTTTTCTTGTATCAACAGGATGCGTCTTCTCAGGGATTTTGTTGTTGTTGTCCTCTTCCACCGCAACCATCTCCATTTTAGTGGCTGTACTTTTACTCTTGCAAATCAGGGGTATTCTTGACATGGACGCAAGAGTGGTGCCTGAGATTCGTGACCTCATTCAAACATGGGTATCTGTCACGTCCTTTTAATTATTTAAAACAAAACTGTAAAACAGCGCATTTAATGCAAGAGCCGTTACAGTCCCTTATGACTGTGTAAAGCAATTTTCAGTTTTCAAAGTGTAATAAACAAAGCATATTGTATTTCCACAAAATTACCCTCCCCACATACACCATCACCTTTATTTTTCAAGAAGACCCGCAGGAGACTGAATGTGCTTGGCTCTTGGCTCTACCCAGAATCCTCTTTGAACCACACATACTTAAGGACCCAGTGACAAGACTGATGAAACCTTCTTTCCGACCATATTTTTGTCTGTGTGAAGGCAAAGCTACATTTTCTTCCTATACTCAAGGGTCCCTGAAAGAGGAATAACCCACACCACACAAATGGCAAGCCGCCAAATGAATGTGTGCTGTCTACTGAGGTTAACTGGTGTGGTTAGTCCAGTCACCATTAGTTAGCAGAGTGCTTAATTAAAGCTAGTAGGAGCGTCACTTTACCAGGTTACTCAGCTTACAAAGCTACATACACACAGCCACACCACAAATTTAGAAGAGAAACACTTCTCTTTATTTGATAAATACACTTTGGATAAGAAACAGCAGCGCTTGATAGATTACTAATTTACTAGGTGAAGGATGGAGGCAGATGGCGAGAGGCCCACCCGCCTCATAGGGCCAAGAGAGGACAGAATGTCCCTCTCTTGGTGCATGCAGGTAGAGAGCAAGTCTTCATTCAGAGAGGGAGAAGCAGGAAAAGGGAAATTGGTCCCTGAGATCACAATCTGCATAACAAAGAGGACAGTGGCAGAAGAGTAGATACAGGAAGGAAGGTCAGTGTGCCTGTCTAGCTATTTGGTCTCTCTTACCACTCAGTCTGGAGGTCTGAGACAGGGGACATCACATCTGGAACTTCCAACATGACCTTCAGTTCCTTCCTCAACTGCTTCTTGGACCATGGTGGCTTCTTACTGAACCACCATCTTATAAAGCCATAGAAACAACAGAGTCTATAGCTGGCAAAATGCCCCTCCTCACAGTTCTGCCAAGGTCTAGAATGAACAAGACCAAGCTCCTTTGCTCACAGTCCCTCATTCCCCAACTGCCCTTATCTTTCCACTTCCTTCCTGGATGGCAGGGCCCAGCCCTACTTCCCCCTTGGCTCCTCATTTCTTCATGTCACATCTCTCAGCCAACTCTTAACCATTTATGTAGCCCATCTTTCCAAATTCCCTGTGCCCAACGTACACCCCCTCCTGACCGTGTGCACAAGTTTCTTCAGAGAGCCCTTTCCCCCCACCCTGATCTTCACCTATCTTTCCCTGTTTCACAGATTCCTCCTTCAGCCTGCCTTGCCACTGCGATCCCTGCCTTTTTGAATCTCAGCTTCCCACCTCCTGTTCTCAAGGTGTCCCACAAAACTACTCCCCCGCCAAACTGATAACTTCCTCTGCCTTCGTAGAAGATGGACTGTGAACATTCTTCCTTTAACTGTCCAGAATGCTCATAAATGATATCCCGTGCCTCTGATCAGCTTAATGAAAGGGTGGTGGAAGCGTCACTTCCCTGAGCTCCATTGAGAGGGCTGTGTGACTCAGTGGTATAGCACCCACTTTACATGCAAAAGATTCCCCAGTACGATCCCTGGCACTTCCAGCTCAAAGTCTCAGGTAAGGTGAAAGACCTCTACCTGAGATCTTGGAGAGCCACTTGCAATCAGAATAGATAGTACAGACTTTGATAACCAAGGAGCTGATTCAGTAGAAGGCAATTCCATGCAAGTGATGCAATTATCAACACGGGTCAAGTCCCAAGCTCTCTGAAATCATTGGCAATGGAAAGCGTCATCAGGGTTATCCTGTGCTGAAATGGTGTTTCTCTCTTGAGTCACAGAGAGGAATGCTTCTCTTCCACAGGCATCCGGGATCAGAATATCTCATTCAGACAACGTGTACATGCATCACCCAGGGTCTGTTTCCATGCTTCTGATCTGGCTAGGATACCGGTTGAGTCAAAGGTCAGCAACCTATTTTATAATTAAAGAGCCAAACTACACTGAAACTCAGAGCAAGGGATCAACAAGGAGCTGGTCTTCGAAAGTCCACTTGCATAACTGAAACTATATCACCTACCTCAACTGATAATTGACATGTTGATCCACAATGCTCCTGCAGCCCAAACACTGGCTGTTGCAAGTCCCTTCTTAGGAAATGGCACTCACGAGGTCTCACAATAGATCATAAAAATACAAGGGAACACCCTGCAGGGTTGTTCTAGTGCACTGACATAAACTGGCATGTGGTTTGTGCTTAAATTTCTGACAACCATTCTCCTCTATCGTTCCCCTTTCTGTAAAGCATCTCTAAGAGGCCCTTTAGTCCGATAAATATCTTTGTCTGCCACTGCCTCCACATACGGGTTATCGTAGCACCCTCCTTAACTTAAAAGAGTTCCTTTTTAACAAGCCACATTTGGTTGCCGAGCCACAGGATACAAACCCCTGGCTTAACAAGTCCCCCAACTGTACATATGAATGAAGGCAAAGCCGGTGAGGGAACGTTCAAGTCTCCATGAGGTCTCACCATCAGGCAGTGAGTGCTGCAGTCATGGATGTGATGGGTTTAATTCACAAAACCATAACTGGAATGTGCAAAATCCCTCCCCCCTTTTTTTAAAAAAAGTCTGTGCCAGCATGGAAGCTGTTGGTTGGTTCCTACTCCACTGGAAACTGCTAGCATCTATTACGCATTTTGGAAAGAACTGAAGTACTGTCTATTGTCAATCCATCTCCAGAATGAGGCTATGATTATGAAACTATTTAAGTTTTCTTTGTCAAAACCACTGATAATTTCACAAACTTCTTACTTACGTAGCTCCCCCTACCAACCCCTCCCCCAATGATTTAGCCCTTTCTTCAACAGGAAGGTGTTTCCACCCCTTAACCTTTCCTCATGGTGTGATTTTTTTTAAAAAATGTAGCTTAATAATTTTTGATTGCTCTAAATGCAGCCGAATCCCAAACTGCACCTATCCTTTCACAGCATATATTCAAAGGTGCATACTCGTGGGGAAAAAGAGAGAAGGAAATGGGACTCTTCAAATGCTCAGAGACCCTCGCCCAGAAGTATTATACATGCCATGGCAAAAACTGGCTCTTCCCAGCTCTTGGACACAGCGATGAGTTGGGGAAACCTGCGAGTAAGAACACCTCTATTTTTCTTAAAGGCTAAAAGCAGGCGTGGAAGGAGCCTATTCAGATCAGAGCCACAGTACCATGGAAGTTATCGCTTTTCCCATGTGGTTTCCCCAACGTCAGCTGCCCCCCCCCCAATTGCTATTTGCCCCACGGCAGGTACAGTATTTGGTTGTTTTCTTCCTGTCGGGCCGATAGCATCTCCAAGTATGTAATCAAGAAAAGGGGGGGGGGGGAATGAATCACCCTTTGCTCCAGCACCACAGCAGCCACCTCCTCGCTTTGTGTTTGTAGCTCTTTATTTAAAAAACTAGGTGTCTATCGGGGATCTCCTCTGGCCCTCCAATTAAGTCCTGCCTCTTGCCAATCAGAGACGGCAGATGCAACAGCCCTTCTCAAGCACCTGTTTGCCAAGGGTACCACCTGTAAACAGATGCCACACCTGCAATTACAGAAACATCTCCACAATGTTCTCCGTGCCTTTCTTGTCACCGAATGCCAGGGATGTTTACATCATGAAATCTTCTCGACCGCTGCAGTTGCTTAGCGACTGGCCGACTGTTCGGTGGTTGCCTAGCAACCATGCTCCACGCACACCTTTCCTCCTGCCTCCTGCCAAATGCCTGAGCTGGGCTTGATAATGGCAAATGGCAGGCGGCTATGATGGGTGTCGTGCCTCAGATTCCAGACAAATGTATGTTAATGCATTCGGGACAGGTCCGGCGTAGGGCACCATCCCATCCCAAGTTAAGTTGCTAGCCTGTTCTGTTCTGTTCGACACCTGCACTGTTCATGTGTTCTGTCAAATCCAGCCCATCAGTGGGCTTCAGATAGCTGCCTGCGTTTGCAAGAACTCGGCAGAAGGTTTAGGGCAAGCATTTGGAAAGCCACAATACATGGCTGGTGGGCTACAGGACCTTTGGTGCAGAGTTCCCCAAGACGGTGCTCATTGGTGCAAAGGCACCCTCTAACACATTTCCTGGTGTCCTCTAAGTGTGACTGAAGGTAGACTGCGGCAGCCATTTTGGGTCTGCACCCCCTCCCCCCACTGTCCCAGAATTCCACAGAATTCCCGCAGGCTCAAAAAGGTTGGATCACAACTTGTGCTGGCCCGCTCCACCCTCCTACGATTGGCTTTCATTACGAAAAACCAAAAGCCACTGCATCACTGAGAAATGTCAAGACTGAGCCAAAGCAATCTGAGCAGTAGCTGATATCCCTGACAGCATCCCATGATAAACCACAAGTCAAAGTGGCACCTTAAAGACTAACAACATTTATTTCAATACTCCAGTATTTCACACGACTCTCAGAAGCTCATGTTGAAATAAAATGTTGTTAGTGTTTAAGGTGCCACTCAACTCGTGGCATATAATACTTTTACAGCACCATCCAAAGTAGACTTGCGTGTGTGTTGTGTCAAGTGGCCTGATATGAAAAATATATATATATACAGATGTGTGCTAGATGCCCACAGAATAATACAATAACACAATAACAAAAGAAACTAGATTAAAGCCATAACATCATTTAGAAAATACAAAGGTCTGCATATATATTTTTTTCATAACAGGCCGTTTTAGGATTGTGTGTTATTCTTGTGACTTGTGTTGTGTTAAGTGCCATCAAATCACTTCCGAAGCAAAAATATGTCACAGGTGGGGGTATGGTTAACCAGCCCCTTTCCTACCACTTATGGAAACAGACTTACATCAGCCACAGCATCCCAGTAACATCTCAATAGCCTGCATCCAGAATGACCCTCTCTCCCTGCGACTTTGCTATAATGTTCAGTTTCCTGCTTGATGAGAAAGATGATGGCTGTTTGTACCTGTGCCCGTTTCTTCGCAAGGTGGATGGATTTCCATTCTGTATGGCTAAACATGGCTATTGATCAAGATGGGCAGCCGTGTTGGGTCTGTCTTCAGCAGCAGAAAAGAACAAAAGTCCAGTAGTACCTTAAAGACTAACAAAATTTATGGCAGGGTGGGAGCTTTCGTGAGTCACTGCTCCACCTCCCACAAATTTTGTTAATCTTAAAGGTGCTACTGGACTCTTGCTCTTTTCTACTTCTGCAGACAGACTAACACGGCTCGGCTACCCATCTTGAACTATCTCCCTGCAGCTGGATGTTGCTTTGCGGAGATGACAAACGACACATCTGCCATTCCGATGACAGAACACCGGCACCTACAGATATTTCTGGGCCACAACAGAGCCACACTAAGGAGCCACAAGCAGACAGGACTCTCAGTCATGCATCTACCTCGTGTCCCAGCAGCACGTTTATGCTTTTCTGCTTCTATCTTTGTGGTGTCTACAGCCCCAAACACTGTGGCACAAACTGAATCTGCCTTCAGTGTTCAGAAGAAGAAGAAGAAGAGATTGGATTTATATCCCGCCCTTCACTTGTAGTCTCAGAGCGGCTTACAAACTCCTTTTCCCTTCCTCTCCCCACAACAGACACCCTGTGAGGTGGGCGGGGCTGGGAGAGCTCTGAGACAACTGTCCTTGAGAGAACAGCTGATACAGAGCTATGGCTTGCCCAAGGTCATCCAGCCAGGTGCAAGTGGAGGAGTGGGGAATCAAACCTGGTTCTCCCAGATTAGAGTCCGCGCACTTAACCACTACACCAGACTGGCTCTCCAAACTGGTTCAGTTTATCTCTCAGTCTACGGGGAGGAGAGCCCTGACGTAGATAGACCAAGCTAGCCTGATCTTGTCAGAACTCGGAAGCTAAGCAGGGCCAGCCCTGGCTAGTATTTGGATGTGAGACCCCCAAGGAATAACAAGGTTGTGATGCGGAGGTAGGCAATGGCAAACCACCTCTGAATGTCTTGTGCCTTGAAAACCTCACCAAGGGTTGCCATAAGTCAGATGTGAATTGATGGCACTTTCTACCACCACCGCCAGAGGGAGGGTATGTATCTCTGTCCACCATTTTGCTAGAGGTATCCGTGCAATCCCCATGTGAAGAAATGCATCTTTTCTTTGGAGGTCTGAAATGAGCAAAACCTCCACTCTGAGTTATAAGGTTTTTTTCCCTTTCTCTCTGGGCAGAGAACAAGCAGGAAGGGGGGGAAGTCGGTTCAGTTGCTTTCTAGACTTACCTTAGCCCACCTTCATACAAATGCTAATAGGTCTAGACAATGGGATGGTCAAGCCCCTCCCCCTTCAAACAGGAAACAGAGATCTGGAGGAATTTAAATACTAGAGAGACTTCAGGAAGGAAAATTCTGGAGGCTTCAGAAAAAGCTTCCCTGACCTGGCCTGACCTGGTCAGTGGGTGGGGAAAAGAAAAGTGGTAAAACTCAGGGGAGCAAGGAGGGGAGGTCTCTTTGGTGCTGAGTCCATCAGAGCAAACAGAACTGTTAACTGAGGTCTGGGGGAGGCAGCCATTAACCATGTCCTGGACCTGGAGAGCTGAAGAAAGCTTCAAAGTAAAAGTAACTCTGTAGAGATCTGTAAGTTCCCAACCTTAGGAGCCTGTCCTATATTCTTAACATCTGATAGGGCATGTATAGAGAGAGGGACAGAGGAATTGTGTTTTACCCATTTCTTTTGAATCCCTTGCTCAATCGGGTGCTGTGCTAAAACTATGCCTGTGAACTTTTTCTCTTTAACACTTTATAACTTTGGATGCTGGTAGTGGTTCTCTGTACCACACAGACCTCCACTGACTTGGACACGCTATTTTAAAAGGAGCGCCAAGGGAAGGCAGTCAATTAGCAAGTGGCTATTTCTCCAGGGATGCACAAGGCAGTAAACAGTCCCCATGGTGACCAAGCACTGGGCAGTGGGAGACACAGGGGCAAGGCCTCAGAACTTGGAAGGGAATCTGGGAGTCCTGACCCTCCTAACGGGCAATTCCTTACAAAGATTAGGTGGTGGCGGCAGGTTACTCGAGAGAAAAACGAAAGCCTCTCCAGATGTTGGGAACACTTTGGAGGGCAGGGTAGAACAGGGCCTGCAGGCCAGAATGGGCTGTTCCTCCACACCCCTCTCATCACAACCAGCTGGACTTTGGAAGCACTCTAAAATTACCACCTGTATGGACGATTTCAAAGAACAGATAGCCACAGCCTTCAGGGAAGATCGGTCTGGATAGCTAAGTTCTCGAAAGTAAGAATTCAAGTGACTACCGTTTATCCTTTTTATATTGTCAAGTGCAAAGCAGTTTCATCCTTAGTTTGTTCCACTGGCCCTCAGAAACAACCCTGTAAGGAAGGTAGATGACCGCGGCGGACATTTTATGGATGTGGAATGAAGGCTAAAAGGAGATAACTCGCTCAGGGGCAGATGCTCGGCCTTGACTTCTAGCCCTGACCTCTCCATTCACTGACTCACAGCAGGAGGCACACCACTGAAACCACAACACAGAGGCACTGCTGGTTTTCCAGAAATGCTGAAACAGCTGGGAGATGAGTGTGAGCCGGTTAGTTAGAGGAGAGTGGGAAAAGGCTGGGCGGCTGAGTGCCAGAGTGTACTCAAGGTACTTATTAAGGATGTTTTGGATTCCAAAGGAAAGATGTAATGCACTCAAAGAGGCTGAAATTAAAGAATGCTTGGAAAGCCCGCCTAGGATAGCCACCTTCGCCTTCAGTGTGCTTAACAGTTGTGCGACTGATCAAAGTTAAGATATCCGCATAGCACCACAAAGGGGGGAAAACTCCACCTGCTAAATTCTTTCCTGTCATGCTGCTGTTTAAAAAACCCTGCCAGAAAGGGGGGGGGGGGAGTAGCAACATAGTAATTCATAAACCCACGATACAGAGACAGACAGACAGACCGAGTGGTGTGGTTGGTGCCAGAATAGGATATGGGTTCATATCTCCCCTCTCATGAAAGCTGGGTAACCTTGGGCCAGTCATTCTCTCTCAGCCAAGCCTACCTCACAGGGCTGTTATTGTGGGGATAAAACGGAAGAGGGAAGAACAATATTGTAAGTTGTTTTAGGTCCACATTGGGCAGGAAAGCAGAGTATAAATAAATGCAGTGATAAAGAAGTACCACAGAACAATCACCAGGTCTGACGAGTTCTGTGTTTGGTTCCTAACGAGTGGCCAACCAGCGGTAGCCAGGAAACAAACGAGAGCAACAGTGTGGCAGCCTAGCTGACACACAGTCCTTTCCTGTCACACGTCCCCATTATGTGGTATTCTGGGATATACTGCCTCTTAATATGGAGGTTCTATTTAGCCACCTTGGCTAATAGCTACTGTTAGGCTCATCCCCTATAAAACTGTCTAATCCTTTTTTAAAAGCCATCAAAACTCATGACCATCACCTCAATAAAGGATTTTTTGGTAATGAAGCAGGTGATACATAGATGTATCTGTAGCCAAACAGGAATGCAGTCAAGAGCTTCATTTCTTTCCACTGTTGCTTTGTTATCTAATGGGCAGCGGGTACCAGATGTTCTCCTTTTTGTCTACAACCTCCTGGCTTACATTCTTGATCACACAGCTATTAAAAATTAATACACGATGCTCCTTCTTGAGGATAAGAAGGAAGGTGTTTGTGGGGGGGGGGGTTTAGACACTGAAGTGCCAATCGGCTTAGAAAGACCCGACTGGCCCTCCCAGGTATTTGTTTGTAACCTTCTGGCCTAACTCTGCATTCAGTTTTATATGAGTCCTCCATGGGGACTTTCAGTCAGACGTTGGGTGTGAGCTCCCTGCTGGAAACTCAGTTGTCAAGTGAGTGGGGACCTGATGTGGACTGGAACCAGGGCATGTGCGAAGGTTCCTGTCTTCCCAACCCCACAGTTTTCCAGACCCAAAATGGACGGAGGCAACGAATTCTCCAATAGGAGGGTTCTCATGTGTACCGATAGGCTACATGTGCACCTGTCAACAGGGCAAATACCACCCCAGGGCTATTTTGGATTGGGGAAATTGTGCTGGTGGGAAGGGGGGAATCCTTTCTTCCCACATGCCGTGGTTCCAATCTGAATCAGGACTCCGCACAATAGAGAATGGAGTTCCTAGAGGGGGAACTCACAGCTAACATTTGACTAAAAGTCTGTTATAGACACATATAAAATGTACAGGCCCTCAGCCACAGATACACCTTCTGCTTCAGTGGAGGCTAACCTAGCTATGGCGGACCTAGCTAGAATGGTATAATATTCAGAGTGTTGTGAGACTAGGAAATGGAGAAGACCTGAGTTCAAACCTCCATTCTTCCATGAAGTATAATATGTGACCTTGGGCCAGTCATATTCTCTCACCTCAACCTATCTCATAAGGTTGTTGTGAGGATAAAATGGGGGGTGGGGAAATGAGAAAGATGTAAGCCGTCCTGAACTCCTCAGAAGAATGAAGGGATACAAACACAACAAAGATAAACACAGTAAGTGTCAAGGCCTACCACAGGGACCTCTACTTTCAGAATACTTCAGCCCCACAGGCCGTTTCCACACAGGTGATTAGCTCCAGGTTAGATGCTTTTGGGAAGTGGATCCCCACCCCAAGCTTCCCCACAGTATTGTGGCGCTTCTGTGACCTCCCAAGGCTTTGCTTCCTTTTTGGCAATCTTTCCCAAGCCCGCTTTGCTGTGATGTTTTGGGAAAGACTGCAAAGCTGGGCTAGCTACCGTGTGGGCAGGAAAGTCCACCATCTTCCCTGCCCCTGTGGTGGCCACTTCCTTTCCCACGGAGGGGGCTTTATTGGATGGTTTATTTTATTAATCAGCAACTGACATATCAATATTGCTATGGAATTCTGAAATGCCCTTCCCAGAGACATCTGTCTGTCCCCTTCTACTCCAGCCCAAAAGACGTCCCGCTGTCCTCAACCAGCACCAGGGCCTACTTAGCCCTGGCTCCTACCTGGTAAAACTCTCTGCCAAATAACATCCGTGCCCTGCAGGACCAAATGCAGTTCCACAGGGCTTGCAAGGCACAGATGTTCTGCCATACTTTTGGTTGAGGACAATGACGGGTACCATCCTATCTGGCACTCTCTCTCCCCCCCCCCCCCCCAAGTTGGCAGCCAGAGAAACCAGGAGGCTTCCACAGGGAAGCGTCATCATGTGGGAAAACCCTAAGTCACATAATATATACATGATTTCCCCCCTTCATCTTATTTGGGCTGCTTCAGTTAACACCTTCACAATTCTACAGAACAAAAGTCCTACTAGACTATTTACCTCATCTCTTGGCCTACTCTTAAACATACTCTGTAAGACAAAGATTGAGTCCAGTGGCACCTTGAAGACCACTCTTCAAGGTTGTTATTACCCTCTAAGGGCTTATCACAGAGTCCCTCAGGTATGACTCTTTTCTGTACAGGACACGCCATCTTCCCTGTTAGGCCAAATTAGACCAGCTGGTTAAGGTGGAGTGGGTGACTAGTGAACAAATTACTGGGGACATCTGCCCAGTCATTAAACAGGGACCAGCGTATTACAACAGATAATAGCGCTGAACTTAAAAGATCCGAAATCAGGCTTGGCCCACACGTGTACGTGAATCACTGGATTTCTCAGCCTCTGATTACTGCACTCTGGGGGCTGCTTCCTATTACAGGCATGTTGCGATTTCTCGGCACTTCGTCATGGAATGTGTGAGGTGATTCCACTAAGAAGAAGCGCCTTTGAGGTGATATGTAGGTTTGCCCCGTCCACACATCTAAGTCATCCACGGAAGTCTTGGCCAAATTAGACATGACAGCAGGACACCACCACATCTAGTTTGTTCCTCAGTTATCAAGCAAGTCTACCTGTATACGTGAACCAGCAAAGATCTACTGTGATTTCTTTCAGGCAGCCACTGTCTCTCAGTCCAACGGATCAATGCAAAATAAGCATGAGAAATCAGTTTTCATGCTGATATCAGCTACAGAAATAATAAAGCGTGTTCCTTGCTCTGCAAACACACACCCTTCAGAATTTTAACTGTACCCAGCTCTTGAAATATTTCAAAATATTTACCTGGCAACCCTGCCAGACACACCTTTCCCTCTTGGCTGGCTAAAATCTCTTCCACAGTCATCTCAAGCTGCCACACCCCAAACGATCCACACTGACAAAACTGCAGCTTCAGTCCCGTATCCAGGGTCAAAATGGCCGCTATCCACAGTGCCCTGAGCGAGGGCAGCTGACAGAGATGTCAGGGCAGCTTTGGGAATTTGTCCAGCGTATCAAGTTGTGCCTCTTGGCTTCTCTTCTCTAACGTCTTGCCAGAAGAAATAACTTTTCCCGCTCAGAACTTTGCCAATTATCTCACGTTTCCCTTTCTAACTGAGCACCTCTGATACGGTGGCGCAAAACAGAACATCATCTTGCCTCAGAACATGCTTCAAACTGCTCAACTGGCCACTGGGCCTAACAATAATGCCTCCCTTAAAGACTCCGTAAACCTCTCTGTTGAAGAGGACCTACGGCACTACAAAGGGATGCATTTGTATGTGAAAGAATAGCTGACATTTCTCCCCTCCCATTTCCCTAATTCATTTTGGCCTGAAGTCTCTTTTCTGTTTTGAGCAGAAGACTGTTTGTACTGCCAGGGTCAGTCAGGGCAGAGGCTGGCACAAGCTTCACTCCCCCAGGGAGGCAGCCTCCCCCTCCCCCTGTGAGAACCGTGGATCCTGGGCAACGTTCCAGGGATTCCCCAGGCGGCTTTATCAGGCAGGCCTCTGTGAGAAGATCAGAAATGGTGAACAAGCTTCCAGCTCCCCCACTATAAGTGAGTTTTCCCTTGCAATGCACAGCTGTAGAGAGGATGCAATTATGCATTCGGCATAAATGCAAGACACAAATGAGCTGAATACACATGAAGCTGCCTTATACTGAATCAGTCCTTTGGCCCATCAGGGTCAGCATTGTCTAGTCAGACTGGCAGCAGCTCTCCGGGGTCTCAGGCTGAGGTCTTTCACATCACTTACTACCTGATCCTCAACTGCAGATGCCGGGGATTGAACCCGAGATATTTAGTGTGCAAAAGCAGAAACTTTTTCACTGAGCCATGGCCCCTCCAGAACTACGGGGAGACCTAACAGCAAGAATATGCCACCAGGATCTTGGAACAGCACACCGGGGTTATGTGGCATAAGTACAGAGGACTAGTTATGTCTACCCTGCTCATCTCCCCAACGCACACCCAAGCCGCTTTATAACTTCATTCCCTTCTCCTTTGTTTTATCCTAACAACCACAACGTGATGAGGCAGGTTAGGCCGAGAGTGTGTGACAGGCCACCCTGTGAGCTTCCCTGGCAGTGTGAGCTCTTGAACCTGGGTCTCCTAGTTTCCCATCCCGCACTGCAACCACTACACTGGGCTGGCCGAGGAAACAAGCTGAAGCAGCAGAAGTAGCAAACCACAAGTTCAGTCAGAGAGACCAACTTTGCACACAGAAGATCTCCGGCTCAATCTGCACCATGTCCGGTGAAAAGACTCATAGGTGGTAACGTGTACTCGGAAAGCGGCTCTAGACAAGTTTTGGGTCACATAACCCCATGAGACTGTCGGACAAAACAGGAAAAAAATATCTCTCAAATCTAGTCTTCTAGACAGGAAGTGGCTGTGGCTCAAAGGAAAAGTATATGATTTGCACATACTAGGAACAAGGCTCACTCTCCGACATCACCCACCAAAATTATCCTAGGAAGCTGGTCTTTGGGAGAGGTCCTAGAGAGTTGCCCCCAGATAGAGCAGAACACACTGAACTAGAGGGACCAGTGGTCTAACTGGGTACAAGGCAGCTTCATGGAGAGGGCACTTTTTGTCAAAAGGAACATTCCCTCACCTGTGGTCTGACGTGGGCAAGCCCAGGTACACGGGAACACCGGGCTTGAACTATGGCAAACATAGAGATTAGAACAAAGCTCTGAGTCCAATGGCACCTTTAAGACCAACAAAGTTTTATTCAAGGTGTGAGTCTCCGTGTGCACGAACACTTCCTCAGATACAATGGAATGGAATTTACCAGTCTGTATGTCTAAGGGACTCTTGAGAGTCCCCTGGACCGCAAGGAGAGCAAACCAGTCAATCCTAAAAGAAATCAACCCTGACTGTTCCCTGGAAGGCCAGATCCTGAAGCTGAAGCTCAAATACTTTGGCCACCAAATGAGAAGGGAGCACTCACTGGAGAAGACCCTGGTGCTGGGAAAGACTAAAGGTCAAAGAAGAAGTGGACGGCGAAGGATGAGATGGTTGGACAGTGTTACCGATGCAGTGAACATGGAATTGAGCGGGCTCTGGAGGACAGCGGAAGACAGGAGGGCGGGGCCTGACATGATGTGGTCTATGGGGTTGCAAAGAGTCACTCGACTGTGCAACTGAACAACAACAACACATATAAGGCAGAGGTTAAACAGGAAATTAGTATACAGCATAATGAAGATGCAAACAGGAATAACAAGCTAAGTTTATAAGGTCACCATCGTTTGGATTTAATTCTGGGGAATAAAACTTTGTTGGTCTTAACGGCGCCACTGGACCCAAACTTTGTTCTTCTGCTCCAGACCAACATGGCTACTCACTTGGATCTATAAACAGAGATAGATACAGGGAGGTAGCTTTTGGTGTAATTATCTATCGCAGGGGGAAATACGGCATGGTATATAGCCCAATCTCGTCAGACTTTGGAAGCTGAGCAGGGTTGGTACTTGGAAGGGAGACCACCAAGGAAGACTCTGCAGAGGAAGGCGATGGCAAACCACCTCTGCCTCTCTCTTGCCTTGAAAGCCCCTGGCTGGGGTCGCCGTAAGTCAGCTGTGATTTGACAGCCCATATGTATGCAATCTTGGGAGTATACATTGAGGTGGGAATACTCAGTTCTGTTTTCTTGGTGCATTAAAACCCCCCATAAAGTGACATCCCCAGACAAGAGCCCATTATTTGATTAACAGTGCAACCTTAAGACCAGTTTGCTGGGAGCAAGTCTGACTGAAAGTCCTGCTTAGAATGGCACTTTTACAGTGTTGTCCTAAGCATCATATTTGGCAAATGGCGCTTGACTCTCAAAAGCTCATACCCCCCCAAATCTTGTTGGTCCCTCAGCTGCTACTGGACTCGAATTTGGCTCTTCTACTGCAGACCAACATGGCCCCCCTCTGAAATATCCTAAACAGAAGTAAACCTTTCTAAACCCATTGGTTTCATTGTACTTTGAAGGGTGCAACTCTGTTTAAGATCGCACTGTACACATATACAAAGCAATAGCTGTGTGGTGATTTGTAAGCAGGAGGAGTTTGGGACTTAAATCAAGATGTAAGTGCCCATTATCCTTGTTCCTGTCTCTCTTTGGCTCCCTTTCTAGATTTCCAAGTTGCCTTAGTGATTCCTCCCCCAGAAAAGGTAGGAAAAACTGACTTATATCCTCTCTTCATCCCCCCATCGTTTCTAAAGCCTTGCCTCGTATTCTCTAATAATTATTCTGGCAGTTCTCCGAGGTGTATGTCACGGAACTTTAATTAATTTATCCAGACAAAGAGCAATGCTGTGTGGTTCCAAAAAAAGGGATTGGCAGGCGTGTGTGTGTAAAACTGGAAACAGCTTTTTTTCTGAGTTGCCGTAGAGTCTGGATTGGCTACAGTTCCCTCTGGGCCTTCCACCTTCCCTGGGCTTGGCTACTACGGAAGCTGCAAAAGGGTGCTTGGAGAGGGGGGTCTTGGCTACAGGTTGCCGACTAGCCCACCAGGAGGGGCTCTGGCTCAGCAGCGGAGCATCTGCTTTAAACCCAGAAGGTCTCCGCTTCAAATCCAGGGATCTCTAGGCAGAAAGATCAAGTGTGATCCCTGGAGAGCCACTGCTGGTTAGAGACCATACGGACTGGTTTGATTCAGTATAAGGCACTGCTTCTTGTGTTCAAAAAGGGATATCACCTTGCTGTTCACCAAGTGTTTAGGAGAGGGGTGGTCAAGCATCTTTGCTTGACACACCGAGGGTCCCAGGTTCAATACCTGGCAGCTCTGGTCAAAGGGCTCGGGTAAAAGGTGGTGTGAAAGACCTCTGTCTGAGGCGCTGGAGAGCGGCTGCTGGTCAGAGTAGACAATACTGTCCTTGCCAGGCCAATGGCCAGACAGTTCGAGGCAGCCCTGTGTAATTTTTACAGCCACGTTTCCCCAACCCTGATTAGGCAGCAGAATGTAGTGGTTAGGGTGTTCGGCCAGGGTCTGGAATAACCAGGCTCAAGTTCCCCTCTGCCCAGAAACTCTCGGCCCAGTCACACACTCTCAGCCAGACCTACCTCACAGGATTGTTGTAAGGATGGAGAAAGACGCATACTGCCCTGAGCTACTTGGAGGGAGGACAGAACAGAAACCAATGGAAATAAACAAACACCAAAAGCACCCGAACATGTCCCAGCCCAAGGGGTCCACCCTTCCCTCGGCTTCTTCGCCAGCCCCCCCTCGCCCCCCATGGGGCCTTTGGAGGGACCCTACACACACACACACACACACACCTGGGGGGGGGGGTCCTCACCTGCGGTTCCACCAGCCAGTTCTCCTCCCCGCTCGGAGCCGCCTCGGTGTACCTGAACGCCGCATAGAGAGGGATTTTGTCGTGCGTGCTGTAGAGGGTGGCGAAGCGCGGCTCCTGCTTGTATTTCTGGCAGATCTTAACGTGCGACGAAGGCGACCCGGGCAGCCCCTCGGGGGGCGTCTGGGCCAGGAAGAAGTCGTCGCACTCCGCAAAGCCCGCTTCCTCCGGGCCCACCACCCTGGCCAGGGCCAAGCCCGGGAAGCCCACGGCCAGCGCGCACAGCGCAAAGGCCAGCCGCATCTTGGGTAGCTGCATGGGCGCGCGTCCCTCTTCTCTCTCTCCTCTCCGGGCTGCTGCTGCTGGGTCCCTTCAGGCGGCGAGGCGAGGCGGCGGCGGCGGGAGCGGGGAGGGCAGCCAGATGGCGCGGCTGGGAATCCGGGGCTTGCTGCGCAGCCTTCGCGAGGCAGCCAAATGCGGCGTTGCGGCCGAGGCGCGCGAGAAATAGCCTTTCCGCACGCCGCGGCGCCTTGTCAGCGCGGACACGTGAAGGGCCGCCTCGGTGACACACGCCGCAAGCGCGCAAATCGGCGCTCTGCACATGCTCAGAGCCGCGCGGGCCCGCCGCCACGGCCGGGGGAGGGGAAAGGATTGGAGGCGGGGGTGGCGGTGAGAAATGCTTGGCGTGCTTTGGCGCCCGACGTCATCGGCTCAGCCCTATCTTTTGGCGCCCGGCCACCGGCTGCCGTCGAGATGGTTGAGGTGGGCGGGAGAGGAGGACCGCATTGCAGTCCGGCATCCCAGGTAGCGGAAATCGGAGGGGGTGGGGGATGTGACTCGGCAAGAATGTCCACTTTTCACTTGCGGCGGCGAAGCAACTCGCGGGGAGGTCGGCGTGCCAGCTGTGGCCAGTGGGTCATCGGCAGTGTTTACGAGATCGCCTGGTTTGGTGCCACCGCAGCTCATCCGGCGTGGCACCGCCATCCTGCTTGAATCCGAAGCAAAACAATGCTCGCATTTAGGAATTTTGACTTAAGAGGATTTAGATGGGTGTAACCAATGCTCCCTCTAAGCGGTGGAGTCCTGTGAGCAAAAATTCTACTTTGTGAGCTACTGCATTAAAAGTTGTGAGCGAGCAATTTGGCTACTGCATAAACTAGTCTGCTCTGGAGCCATCCTTCCTGAGCTGAGACAAAAATGTGTGTGCTGGAGGCAAAAAAACTGAGCTAGCTCATACTAACTCAGCTTAGAGGGAACACTGCCCCCAACTGAGGCTGGAGGGGTAGGGTTGCCAGGTCCCCCCCCCCCCCTTACCAGATCTAGTTTGGGAAATTCCTGAAGATTTGGGGGTAGAGCCTGGGGAAGACAGGGACCTCAGTGGGGTACAGTGTCATAGAGTTCACTCTCCAAAGCATCCATTGTCTCCAGGGGAACTGATCTCTCTAGTCTGGAGATGAGCTGTAATTCCTGGGGATCCCCAAGTCCCACCTGGAGGCTGGCATCCCTAGCTGTTTCCTCCCCACTCACCCACCCAGGTTTCCATCAAGTTAAGCCTGCAAGACATCACACACAGTTTTAAGACACTTGAGAGTCCCTTGGACTGCAAGGAGATCAAATCAGTCAATCCTATAGGAAATCAATCCTGACTGTTCCCTAGAAGGCCAGATCCTGAAGCTGAAGCTCAAATACTTTGGCCCCCAAATGAGAAGGGAGCACTCACTGGAGAAGACCATGATGCTGGGAAAGATTGAAGGTAAAAGAAGAAGGGGACGGCAAAGAATGAGATGGTTAGACAGTGTTATCGATGCAACGAACATGAAGTTGAGCAAACTACGGAGGACAGGAGGGCCTGGCGTGATGTGGTCCATGGGCTCCCGGATTTAAAGGGGTCGCATTTTTCTACCGCGGGTCTACCGCATTTTCCTACCGCGGGTCTACACATCCCAAGCTGGGCGGCTGCTGAAGAGGCAGCCGCGGAAACGGCGGCCACAGAAGCGGCAGTGGCGGCCAAGGACCCGCCAGCCGCCTGGGTGAGTTTGGGGGGTTTTTTTTTCCCCTTTTACATTTGGGCGCTTGAGTGGCCAAGCGCCCAAGTGTAAAAGGGGGGGGGGGATGGCCGGCGGGACGATCTGGACAGCCCTCTCTCGCAATGCTTGCGAGAGAGGGCTGTCCAGATACCTCAAATGTGGGCTCCTCCCACAACACCCAGGAAAACTGTTGTTTATCCCGGGGTCGGAAAATGTGGGAGGAACCCGCATTTGAGCCCGCTTCAGTGCGGGACTTGGGGTGGGCCGTGTGGTCGGCCCCTTTAAATGCGGGAGGAAATAGCCCTTCCTCCCGCATTTAAGGCCCGTGTGACCGCAGCCTCAGACTCAACTGTGCAACTGGACAACAACAACAAAAAGAGCGGTTAAGGAAACATGGAGTTCTGCTGGGGCAAACACTTGTGCAACACCAGCAGCAAAGCATAATGCTAAAGGTAATTATTGGCAAAAGAACATCGTGCAAAGGAAACACTGGGATGAACATTGTTGGGGAGGGTGGGACAGAAATGCAAAAAATAAATGCATATAAATTGGTTTTTAAATTTTATAAGAACATCATGTCTTCTGCCTTATGCACGCGGAAAAGGTAGTGGGGATGCAATCATTTTCCTCTTACATGAGCTGATTTCCGCTCCTCCACATGCACGAGGGCTGTTGTATACGCAGAACTCTTCTGTGGGATCCAACCTATGATGTGGTCACCTCATGATGAAGACCGAGTGCATTTCAGAAGAAACAATACCTGATGTAATAAATACTCTTCACTTATACATCTATGGTCTGATATTTTTGGTTTGTGGTCCATACTTTATATTGTGCTGTTGCTTATAAAATTCTAAGGAGGAATTCTCTTACAGAGAAATTGAATTATATTAGCCTATCAGGAAATGGAATGAGACTTCCTATAGTTGGTAAGATTTAATGAGACTCTATGTAACAGTGTATATAATATTATATAATGAATTAAATAGAACACTTTTGTGTCGTTTTGAAATAATGTTAAAAGCATTTCTGCATTTTATACTTCCCAGTTTTTTCCCTGACGAAGGACTAGAAGTCTGAAACACTGAATACTATCTGGGAAAAGTGTTGGAAAATTAGTTTGTATATTTGTACTCTTGGATATTTTCTCTGTATGGATTTTGTAGACTTCTGTATTCTCCCATGATGGATTATGAATAGAGTTATTTCACATTAGATACATTGTTCACTGTACTGTAGTGTCCTTTTGTGTAATTTCGCGGGATATTCAGCTCACAGTTGTTTTCTGTGGGGTTTTTTGTCTTTTCTTACAGTGTGCTATACTGCTTGTTTGCCTTGGTATGGATTTTAGCTCTGTTTATAATTGTTTTAGTGATGCGTGAGGAAACTCCACATTCTGAGGCACTAATCCTCTGAATCCCAGTGCCAGGAGGCAGCGTCAGGGGAAGGCCTCGGCCTCTCTGCCCTGTTGTTGGCCCTCCAGAGGAACTGGTTGGCCCCTGTGTGAGACAGGATGCTGGACTAGATGGACTACTGGTCTGATCCAGCAGGGCTCTTCTTCTGTTTTTATGTTCTTATGCACGTGTTTTGGGGTGCTGGTTTTTAAAATGTGATTTTATTACATGTGCTGATTTGTTAGCTATGTGAGGGCAGGAAGGAGGAATATAAATGTTGGACAATTAAAAATAAATAAAATAAGTTCCTGCCCAGTAATAATCTTTTGAAACAGCAACACAAATAGTGATTAGTTACATGATGAAAGCAGGACCAGAAGGAATGAAGCACTACATGGGAAGAACTGAGTCAACCATGCTGTGTCATGATTTAGAACTGATTCAGGCATTCTGATCAGTATCTCATCACTTGGTAGTTTATCTCCTTGTGATCTGTAATGGAAAGCGTGAGTAGCTCCCATTGAATGGAAATACATTTGTGTTGTCATGGCGTGATGTTTGGCCTATGAGGGAGATTTCATGCAGGCGGGTGATTTCTTGATGTGGCAGTTATCAAGTGACGAACATCCGCACAGAACCTCAACCAACGATTTCATTCCTAATGGCAATCGCATGGTGGCTGCCACAACAAAAAGCCACTGTGGTACAGAAATGCACACAAGTGATGGACACATGGGCCTGTGGCGGTTACATTGTGTCCCTGCAGTGCTTCTCTACTGTAGCTGGTGTGACAGTTGTTACACAAGCCACATGGTTGTGACTTAGCCACGTTATGAGGGCCACGCGAAGCAATGTTTGAGCGAAGCCTCAGCCCACCCAGAGGAAGAAATTATGTTTATTTTTTATTAGCATCACCTTTTTATCCAATCCTTCCTCCTAGGAGTAGAAGGTAGAGTACATCATTCTCCCTTCTGCCATTTTGTCCTCAAAATTAGACTGTAAGGCAGGTTCAGCTGAAAGAGTGACTCAAGGTCACCCAGCAAATCTTTGTTGCAAGGGAGGATTCAAACCTGGGTGCCCCAGATCCTAGACCAATAAGCACTATACCACAACAGCACTCTCAATGGCTTGAGCAGAATAAAGAATGCATCCTATTCCAAGTGACCTGACCTGGACGGCCCAGGCTAGCCTGATTTCATCAGATCTCTGAAGCTAGGCAAGGTTGGCACCGTCAAGCATTTGGATGGGAGACTACCAAGGAACACCAGGCCTGTGACGCAGAGGCCGGCAATGGCAAACCACTTCTGAACATCTCTTGCCTTGAAACCCTATGGGGTTGCCATACATCAGCAGTAACTTGATGACAGTTTCCACCACCAATATTACATGTTATTTCTTCTGGAGGAACCTCTTCAAGTATTTCTAGTTTTGTACTAAACTTCCAAAATAGGACTGTCAGGGTTTTTCCCCCCAAGATAGGCTTCTTTAGCCTTTAACAGATATGTGGCAGGCAGAAATCAAATAGGTGAGGTGGTTCCCCCATCACTGCAATTTTTTTGCTGGGAAAACTACTTTCTTCCAGGGCCAGTCATGGGAAGACCAGTCAAGATGAGAGGCTGCATGTGCAGACCAATTGTGACCAGCTTATACAGGGCCTCTGAGAGGAATTTTATGAGGGGGGGGGGATTTCAGGGCCCCTTTCCTGCTCCAATAGCCATTATTTTTTACATCCGCAATGGCTTTAAGCGTAAGTTTAAAAAAGGTTTTTAAAAAGGGCTTTGTGTTTACTTAAAAACAGGCCTTCCTTGCCTTTTTTGTGAAAAATTTCTAATGACAGCATCAAAATTAATTATTTTGGCAATGTTTGATTCAATACTCAGTCTGGCCAAATCTGGGAAATGTTCTTGAGACATTGCAGACCTTAAAAATTCTTAATCCACTTAAATTTGCTAAATGATCTATTTGCAGAAGCTACTGTTGCTGGAAATGTTAAAAGAATTCGGAAGCTGACACAAACATTTGGAAACAGGTAACCAAGTTTGTATTCTGTTAATATGTTCAACAGATCTGATAGTTTCAACTGTGCTTTTCCAAAATTTGCCTTACGTACTCAAGGTAAATGCTGCATTTCTGTCAAAAAAACCTCATTATTAAGGTCATCCGAATATTGTTTTGATAAAAATAAAGCTTTGCCTTTCGAATCACTTTTAGACATGGTGAGGTATTCCCTCAAGAAATTGAACTTTCCAGCCAACTCCTTCACAGCATTGAATCTTACAGTTAATCCTGCAATAACACTATCTACCAAAACACAAAACACAGATTTTCTGAAGTAGGCGTCTTCTGGTGAATCATCTGTGTCATTCCTTTCCAGCAAGTTAGCATCAGGTCTGCTGTCATGCAGTCTTATCCTCTTGTGCATAACTCCACCACATCCATGAGAGAGTTTTATTTCTATCTTAAGGATCGATGCAACAATTTTGGCTTCATTTCACATGAATTTCCAGTAGTTTCAAAGTTTTGTAAGATCTGTGAGCAGTGTTTCAATGTTTTCTGCTTCGACATCCAATGTGGCATTTCTGGCTTGGATCACCTCATTGCAATGTGAGCTAGTATTCTGTACCACACAGCTGACATTAACACAGAGACAAAAGATGTCACGTAGAATGAAATTCCCTGGAATTCATTTCTTGTTCATTTCTGAGAGCGAGTTTGGTGTAGTGGTTAAGTGCGCGGACTCTAATCTGGGAGAACCAGGTTTGATTCCCCACTCCTGCACTTGCACCTAGCTGAATGACCTTGGGCAAGCCATAGCTCTGTACCAGCTGTTCTCCCAAGGACAATTGTCTCAGAGCTCTCTCAGCCCCACTTACCTCACAGGGTCTCTGTTGTGGGGAGGGGAAGGGAAGGGAGAAGAATTTGTAAGCTGCTCTGAGACTCCCAGTGAGTGAAGGGCAGGATATAAATCCAATCTGTTCTTCTTCTCTTCTTCTTGTTTTGGGTGTCAAATTTAAGAGGTCTTGCAGTGCTAATTTCATTCCAGGCAGGTGAGCTGCAAAAGACATTTATCTGCTATTTTGACGTATTTATTGCTTTACAGCTGTTGACCTTATGACCTTAACTTGTAATTTAGTTCTTCACTTTGCATAATGTTAATTTGCTGTTAAATCCCTGCCTACAAGTTTAGAACCTCATCTACCATTCCAATGTATTTGAAAAAAGTGTGCCTTGCACACGAAAGCTCATACCTTGAATAAACTTTTGTTGGTCTTAAGGGTGCCACTGGACTCTAAATTTGTTCTTCATCTTGTTTCAGACATACTATGAAGGGAACAGCCTATGCGGTTTTCAAGTACTTCCCAGAACTTGGGACTGGAACTAATCTAGTGGTAGGTAGTTTGAATCGTTCCAAAAAAGGTTATTGCTCCAGGTATGCATTCAGCAGCAGCATTTCCACATAATTTAAGTGTGTGACAACTACAAAGTGAAAAAATTGCTGTCGGGCACTGTTCTTGTATTTTTGCTTGTGTGCCGTTGTATCTTCCAGTCACATTTGGTCCATTGTCAGAAGCATGTTCTTTCAAAGTATCAGTTTCCAGCTGAGCAATTTCTCTCTTTTGTTGCTACAATCTGCAAATCTTTCCTGAATTTCATACCGTGTTTCTTTTAAAATTACAAACCTCAAAAGAAATGCTTGTTCTGTATGTGAGGAATCTGGTGTGGCATCTACTGTTACTGTGAATTACTTTGCAGACTGCCTCTTGAGCAAAGTATGCTGTTTCACAAGATTTGAACATTCTGCAATAAATTCATTTTGTGAGTCAGGAGACAGATAATGAACTTGAAGTTGCTCAGCCCTCTTCTGTGACTCCTGTACACTTAGCACATTATCCTGAAGGATGGAGTCCCACCCGGAGAGTAGTTCTATGGGCGCGATCATACGCACCCATTTATGACGCAAGCGGTGCGATGAAGCGACGGCGCAAACCGACGTGATCAGACGAGCACATCTGCAAAGCGTCATGTGCCCAGCATAACAACGTCGTGAGCGCCCGTTGATGCGCTTCAAAAAGAGACCGCTTAAACAGAAGTCTTTTCCGGAAAAGCCGGAAGCACGCGTGCGCGCTCTCTCTTTGGTACGCTTGAACGATGCTGTGTGATCGCGCACCGACGTTTGCCGTCCGATTCTGTGACATACCGTGGGATCATATTAACGCGCCTTTTTATGCAGCGACACAACGCAGGTACGCTCCCCGTCTGCTTTATCACACTCGTGTGGACGGGCCCTATGAGTCCTAAAAAGCTTCCATTGTTTGAATCACCAATGCGATGGGATGAACCCTTAAAAGCCAGACCATCTTCTCTTTCAACACATGGAATTACAAACCATTTCCAAGATGGAGCACAGATGGTTGCTTCCAGAAGACAACTTCTACACTTATAAGGGGAAAAGACACAGAATCAAGACCCTAAAACTAAAGAAATCAAGAAGATGAAATCCATAAAGAGGATGGAAATTTTTTAAGGGAAGTCCTGAGATTTTTGACAGAGCAATATCCTAACATATTTGTATCCAGAAGAAAATAAAGAACTATGTATCCCTATATATCTAATGAAATAATTTAATAGAATGCTTAGACAAAGTCCATATTAGTAGAAAATAAGAAACTGTATATTAATATATCTGCAATTACTATATGATAGGACAAGGTGGAAAATGATAAAAGATTTGGATAATGTATGAGGCAGTTTAATAGGGGGAAAGAATGAGATGAACTGTTGTACCCCAATTTATTTTGAAAATAAAAAAATGTTTCTTAAAAAAACCAGACCACGTTCTCCCAAGAAGAGTACAGCATTGATTATGTGCTTTATCATATTGTACCATTTCACAGCTTCAGTTTTGATTGATGCTTCTAAAACGGTGTTAACTCTGGTCCCAGAAAGCAGGTGCCTTTCTAGCTAGGCAACATTCTCTGTGGCTATTGCTTTGTTCATGTTCTGGGATCCTGTTGCATAGTTTCCGCCACTTCCCACTAGTCATCCAGCCTTCAGCTGATGCCAGTGCAGATTTAGATGCAGAGCTGCTAGTTTTGTGCCAACATAATCAACACGGAAAACAATAAAATGCTTGTTTCTGTTGACTCCAGACACGCCAGTCTCTTACATGCTGTTCTCCATTGGCACTTTGGAATTTCAGTATGCTTTGTGGAAAATTTTGATTGCTGGTGTCTTTTGGGAATGCTTTAGGCAAAGAGATGTGACCACTGGTGACATACTGTTCTGTTTCTTTTTTGAGAAGGAAACTCTGTTGTGATGCAGCCACTGTCAAGGCCTACAATTTTTTTCTCATTTTCCAAACTCGCTTCCACCTGAGCCTGTATTTTGGTTTTTTTCAGTTCATTGCTGACATTTTCTGCATGTGTTCCTTTATCAAAACCCAGTACATTATCACCCAAATCAACTACTCCTTGTTTGGGGATGAGGTTTTCAAGAGTTTTTTCTTGTTCTAATTCTATAGGTAGGTTGAATTAGATTTTTTTTTTTTTTAGAAGACAGCCTTAATCCATCATGAAAGAGGTTTTGTCGTCCCCTTTCTCATGTTCTTCTCATTCTTTCGTTTCGTTTCTGGGCTCCTGATTCGTGAGAATACATTTTCGATGGATGATTTATAACTTCTTCTTTTATATCTAAAAAGGTGAAATTTAAGTCCCAATCAGCTCTGATCATGCTTAAAAAAATCCTGAGCCCAAATTTACAAAGTTTTAAAATAAACAAATCAGTGAAATTGTAGCATAATGTCACTAAAGTAATTAAGGGAAAGGGTTAGAATATAACATCAAGTTATCCGTCCAAAGTTGCTCTTTAAAGATGGATTTAGAATGTTCTAATACACCAACCCTTCCACCACAAACAGGGCTTTTGGTGGCCTTTTTTTTTTTTGAAAAAGAGGTGCCGGAACTCTCAAAAGGGAAATGAAGTTTTCAATCTGTATACTGAAAGCTCATGAACTTTTAAACATTTTAAAAATAATTTTATTGAAGAGGTTCCGGAACTGTTCCGGCACATTCCCCCAGAAAAAAAGCCCTCCCTACAACAGTGGCCAGCCGCCTAAACTTTCTGTCTGTCTGCCTGACTGGAGAGTGGAGAGTCATGTGATCTTCTAACTGGTACATAATGTCCCTAGTGGAAGTTTTTGCAAACGTAATGTAACAACAATGTAAAGGATAAAACTATGCTATGTAGGCCAACAACGTAAGATATAAATATTAGTCTTCATATGCAAACTTTTTATGGGACTCCAGGAAACTCTCAGGCTCTCTTTGGGACTCTTGGGGCCCCCTCGGGGCCCAAGGGCCCTGGTGTGATGCATCTGCTGACACCCCCTCCCCATACGGCCTGAGCTTATACATTTGAGTGATGAAGTTTTTCCTGAACCATACCATTTTTAGGTGGCGCTGGGGGGGTTGCATGAGTTAATATTCTGCTCTAAAATATTCCCTACATATTAAAAAAATAGCACATTTGATTGTCAGCCCTTCCTCCTTTCAAAGGTGCTATTTACACACACACACACACAAACACTCTCTCTCTCTCTCTCTCTCTCTCTCTCACTGTCTGTGTTTTGTGGAGGAGCATTCTAACCTGGTGGGAAAATAGTCTCTCCAATCTGAAGTAATTCAGTCAGGTCATGAGAAGAGATTTTTTCCCCCCAGACAATCACTCAGATCTTGGTTTGCCTGGAAAAATGCTGGTTTGATCACTCTCACTCTTTCCCCTGACCCTGATACCCGGGGGTATCCCACCCTGCACTGGGATGAGGTTAACACCAGCTAGGGTTGCCAAGTCTGGGTTGGAAAATACCTGGAGACTTTGGGGGTGGAGCCAGGAGAGGGCGGGGTTTGGGGAGGGGAGGGGCCTCAGCATAGTACAATGCCATAGAGTCCACCCTTCAAAGCAGCCATTTTCTCCAGGGGAGATGATCTCTGTCAGCTGGGGATCAGTTGTAAAAGCAGGAGATCCCCAGGCCCCACCTGGAGGCTGGCAATCCTAGCACCAGCATGGGATTGCCAGCCAGTAGAAGCCTGGTGGGGGCGGGGACATGGTGAGCTCAGCATGATCGTGTCATGTCCCTTCCAGGGAAAACTCCGCAAGTGATGTCATGCCTTGCTAGGAATCACTGGGAAAATCTTCAGTAAAACCATAGAGTTTCCATCAATTCCTAGAGAGGGAGGACATCACTTGCAGGATTCCCCAGAAGTGATGTTATGGTGTCAGGCCAACAGTGATTTTTTAAAGTTTATTTTTCTTTCACTGATTGACAGAACCATGGCAGGAAGTAGGGGTTGCTATAGTGCAGGGATCCCCAACCTTTTTGAGCCTGTGGACACATTTAGAATTCTGACAGGGCATGGTGGGCACAGCAACAAAATGGGTGCCACAAGAAGCAGAGCCAGCCACAAAACAATTGCCACAGCTAAACTTCAGTAACACAGTGCAGATCCTTGTGCTGTGGTGGCAGCTCCTGCCAAAGCAACATTTTAAAAAATCTGTGCAACCAATAAAATCTCCAGTAGTCAATCAGAAGCCTTGCTGGGCAGATGCACTACCTGGCCCCACCCACTTCTTAAAAACACTTGGCTTGCAGCACACTGGGGACCCCTGCTGTAGTGGGAGACCTAATGATGCTAGGCCCAGAGAACAAAACCAAGATTCTGCTTAGGGTTGATAACCTCCCCATGGTGGCTGGAGATCTTCTGGCATTACAACTCACCTCCAGTCAATTGAGATCAGTTCACTTGGAGAAAATGGCCACTTTGGAAGGTGAACTCTATGGTATTATGCCCCACTGAAGCCCCTCTCTTCCCCAGACTCTACCCTACCCAGGCTCCATCCCCAAAATCTCCCAAGTATTTTCCAACCCTAATTGATCTAGAATCTCCATATTTGTATGTCACATAAAACCAAAATTAAAAAATACTTTGAACCTAAACTAATGTCAGACTCCTGGGCAAAGTTACTCACAACAACTCTCTCTCTTTAGTGATTTGTTTATTGAGAAATAATCATGTTCCAGGCTAGACTTGTGCCGTGTCAGAACTGAGGGTCTGGCGGGAAAATCCAAAGATACAGACACTTCAAACAGGGGCCCCCTCAAATGCACCAATCACACTCTGCATTCATCCCAGCTAACTTTCGTGCTTCTACGTTACTACCCCCCTCCACCTGGGAATGTATGACTCCCTTATCTAAGACAGCGAAGCAGGCACAGCTTTGGCTTCAAGGTCGTCCCTGGCAAGAGGGATATATCTTAAGAAGAGTTACAGCATCTACGGCCCAATTTCCCTTCCCCCATCCATCATAGCAAACGAAAGACAAGAGTTTGACAATTAACTTCAAACCATGGCTTCTGCTCTTGGTTTGGCATACCCAAAAGTTTCTGCTTGGGGGGAATGGCATGGACAAAAGCCAGGTGGGACAGGAGGACCTGTAGTGAGGAGGGAAGTTGGGCGAGACTTTAGGGTTGCCAGGTCCGAACAAGAAGACAATAGGAGACTAGCTGGGACACTCCAGGAGAGGGGAAGAAAGCACACCGTGCCTATGTCACCTCTGAGTGATGTAGGTACACTGGGGACATCAGGGGTGACATGCCTACGCTCTGGTTTGGGGGCAAAACTCTATGGTTTGAAGCTAATCCTACCATAGAGTTTTGCCCCAAAACCAGAACATTGCCCCCAATATCACCAACGTGCCCATGTCACTTCCGGGTGACATAGGCACGTTTCATCTGGGGTGGTAACTCTCCCCCACCTGCACTGGGGGGTCCTGACAGACCTAGGAGACTAAGTGGAAAACTGGTTGGATCCACCCCACTTAATGATGTGGCCAGAATTCAGACAACCATGATAACCATTAAATCACAATTTTACACAGGGCTTTTTTTGTAGAAAAAGCCCAGCAGGAACTCATTAGCATAATAGGCCCCACCCAGCAGCAGAAACTCATAGGATATTAGGCTATACCACTGACAGCACAGCTTATTAGCATACTGAGAGCCAGTTTGGTGTAGTGGTTAAGTGCACGGACTCTAATCTGGGAGAACCGGGTTTGATTTCCCCACTCCTCCACTTGCACCTGGCTGGATGACCTTGGGCAAGCCATAGCTCTGTACCAGCTGTTCCCTCAAGGACAGCTTGGGAAAGCGCTCTCTCAGCCCCACCTACCTCACAGGGTGTCTGTTGTGGGAAGGGGAAGGGAAAAGGAGTTTGTAAGCCGCTCTGAGACTCCCTTTGGGAGTGGAGGGCAGGGTATAAATCCAATCTCTTCTTCTCTTCTTCTTCTTCTACTAGGCCACACCCCCATGTTACCAGAAGAGTGGTCATCCAGCCACACCCACCTTTTGCTTCTTATTCTGTTTACCTTGTTTGTTGTCAAAACACAGGGCTTTTTTTATAGCAGGAATTAATTTGCATGTTAGGCCGCATACCCCTAAGGTAGCCAATCCTAATGAGTTTCTGCTGTTGGGTGTGGCTTATTATGCTAATGAGTTCCTGCTTGGTGTGGCCAACTCAGGAGCCAGCCGGAACTCCGTTCCTGTGCGTTCCTGCCCAAAAATAGCCCTGATTTTACATAATGTAAAAACCAAACCACCAGTCAGTATACTAACAAAATCTAATTGTGGATCTGGGTCAGGCAGAAGACTGCAGATTCCCAGACATCCATCCACTCATGCCTTTCTAGAGATTCCATTCCCACATAACAGAGCTTCAGGGGTTCAGATGCAGTGGGTATGGCACTATAATATACTGGGTTCAGACACGGTGAGTGAAATCAGCTCATAGTTTATTAACAGGAAAACACGGACTGCAGAGCAGGACCCGGGGGTCTGCTTTTATGCAGGTGCAAACCACACCCCCAGTCACACCCGATCCCCGTGATAGGACACCCCTGACCATAGGTCCCTTTTAGGATCCTGAGGAGCCGATTGGTTCAAGTTAGGATCCGCATGGGCTATTGTCTACCAATGCGAAACTTTGGTAGTTTTCCCGACCGCGTGTGCGATCTCCGATCGTGTGCGCAGTTGCCATTGGTACACAACAGGCACCCACTGAAAACCTACCACCACATGGCCTGGGTCCCTGAACCTGGCCTGGGGGGGGGGGGGAATCCTGCCCCTTTGAGGCTGAATAGGATGTTGTTTACTGGTGATTCTATATATCTCCATGCCATGAAGATCTTTTATTTCCACACATTACACCTGCACTCAAGAGACAGGACATTTTTTCCTCTCCAGGTCCCCTGGCCACCCTGCTCCTGTGCCAAGCGGCAGCTGCTGAAATTCCTCCTTTCTACATCACTGTTAAAGCGACAGGAGCTCTACCCTCATTTGAATCTGTCCTAGAGTCGCCTCTCTCCAGGCGGTGGCTGGAGAGCCCTCACTATTTACAACTCATCTCCAGGCGACAGAGATCGGTTCACCTGGAGAGAATGGCCTCTTTTGAAAGTGGACTCTACGGCATTAAACCCCATTGATGTCCCTCCCCTCCCCAAACCCCACCCTCCTCAGGCTCCACCCCCAAAATCTCCAGGTATTTCCCAACCCAGAGCTGGTAACCCTAATCTGTCCCCACCCCATTTATATCCTTTTCACTGCTCTTTTTTTAGAACCAGCTACATTTTTTCTGCGTACAGATTTCAGGTTTTAAATCCATCTCACAAGAGGAACGGCAGATCATTTCTCAAAGGGGAATTTATAGGCTTAAAGAAAACAATACACCCAAAATAGAATTTCCGCCTTGGCGACCAGCCATGAATTCCAGGATTTTCACTTTCAGTAAATGAGAGGCTAAAGAGCACCTTATAACCATGTGTTTAAAGGGGGGGGGGGACCAGCTTTTTTAAAAAGGAAAGTTACTTCCAGAAGCATCATTTTGGAGCAGGAAAGTGCATGCCTGGTGTGAGATGCTTAATTCTTTTCCACCCCTTTGCTTTTCTGCCTAAAATCTTCCAAATTGCTTCTCCCCTCCTATCAATTTGAAAACACATCTTTACATGCAGCTGGGGAGAGGGAGTGATTTGGAGTCGGCTAAACAGACCCACTGCCACCTAAGGTTGCCAGCAATGCTCCCTCTAAACTGTGGAGTCTTGTGAGCAAAAATCCTACTTTGTGAGCGACTGGCATTAAAGTTGTGAGTGAGCAATTTGGCTCTAGTTTGCGCTGGAGTTATCCTTCCTGAGCTAAGACAAAAATGTGTGAGCCAGAGGCTAAAAAACTGTGAGCTAGCTCACACTAACTCAGCTTAGAGGGGACACTGGTTGCCAGCCTCCAGGTGGGGCCTGGAGATCTCCAGGGATTACAGCCAATCTCCAGGCTACAGATATCAGGTCCATTGTAGAAAAGGGCTGCTTTGGAGGGCGGATTCTAGGGCACTATACTTTGCTGAGGTCCCTCCCTTCCCCTCCCCTCCTCAAACCTCATCTTCCCCAAGCTCCAGCCCCAAATCTCCAGGAATTTCCCAACCCAGAGTTGGCAAATCTACTGGCACCACCATTTCCCCTCACCAAATTCTCCTTTCCTGAAGCTGCCAGAAGAACCAGAATGTTGTAGTGGTTAGACCAGGATCTGTGAGATCTAGGTTCAAATTCTCACTCAGCCATGGAGGCTCACTGCACCAGTCAGACTAACCTTCCTCATAGAGTAGTTTTTGTGAGGATAAAATGGAGGAGATGACTGTTGTGTTGGAAGCTACTTTGAGTCCTTATTGGGGAGAAAATTAAGGCACAAATATCTAAAAAATAAAACATTTTAAAGAAACCCTTTGAGGGGAGGCTATATGAAAAACACATTTGCATGTAAGATGTAATTATTCTTTTAACTAAGTAGAAATGAGCAAGAGTCCAGTAGCGCCTTAAAGACTAACAAAATGTGTGGCAGGGTTATGAGTTTTTGTGAGTCACTGCTCCCTTCTTCAGGTACAGCTAGAATTATATCTTGGAGGGTGATTTCATATATAAGGACAGATGGACTCACATTCTAGCTGTACCTGAAGACGTGAGCAGTGACTCACGAAAGCTCCTACCCTGTCACAAATTTTGTTAGTCTTTAAGGTGATACTGGACACTTACTCTTTTCTGCTGCTACAGACAGACTAACACAGCTACCCATTTTTTAACCAGGTGTTTACTTTGAATAGATATTCTCGATGGTCGCATTTAAATCTTTCTGACAAAGCTGATTACCAGGATACTCAGACTTTCTTTGAGCACCGATCAGTCCCCTGTTACAATTGGTATTGGAGACTCATCTAGAGTAGCCAACTATGGTGTGGGAAATCCCTAGAGATCTGGGGATGGACTCTGAGGGGGGGGGAGGTGAGGAGGGACTTCAGTAGGGTACAATGCCATAGAATCCGCCCTCCAAAGCAGTCATTTTCTAGGGGAACTGAACTCTCTAACTTGAAGATCAGTTGTAATTCCAGGAAACTGCAGGACCTACCCAGAGAATAGCAACTGTATTAATCACAGAATAAACAAAAAGTATTTTGGCACCTTGAAGACTAATATGTTTTTATAAGCTTTTATGAGTTAGAGATAGCTCTCTTCAGAAGCCGTTTATGGGTTTCTCAGTGTGCATTTTATGTAGGTGGTATAAAAAAAAAGATAAACAAGTAGCTGGGTCAAGGAGCCATGAAATGCAGGAAGTAGATTATGTGGTTATATAAAACTTATATCCGGTGCAGAAAAATGCAGCGACTGTTTGCAGTTATGTTAAACTACTGGACATTTACAGTGGGTGGGGAATATCAGGGTTTGCCAAGATAACCACTGCTGTGAGTCAGAAATCCCTAGTCTCTCTTCAGACCTGAGGGGAAGATGGCGTGAAAACTCTTAATGAACCCTAATTTAGTGGTTGCACGCTGGAGTCTCTCTTTGAAGTTATTTTGGTGAAGAAGTAATGTGTCCTAATGAGATGTCTTCCAACTGGTTTGTGAACAGCTGCAGATTTTAATGCCAGATCTGTGTCACTTTTTATTCCTTGACACAGGGGTTGTCCAGCTGTCCTGGATGTTATTGACTGATGATGATGTATGTTAAATTGGGGGATGAGCAAGTGGATGAGCTCAGGGTGGTATACTTCACGTCATGAGATTCTGTAAGAGGATTTCCTGAGAGTGTATGGGGACACAGTTGTAGGGCTATCAGCCTCCCAGTGCTGCCTGGAGATCTCCTGGAATTACAACCAATCTCAACGCCATGGAGACGAGTTCCACTGGAAGAAACAGTTGCTTCAAAGGAAACTTCCCAGGATGGAGTTGGTGACCCAACTTAGCATCTTGATACCTGGGTTTGTGCAACCTCATTTGGAACGCTGTGTACAATTCTGGTCACCACATGTCAGAAAGGATATTATAGCACTGGGAAAAGTGCAGAGGAGGGCAACTAGAATGACAAAAGGGTTGGAACACTTTCCCTATGAAGAAAGGTTAAAGCGCTTGGAGCTCTTTAGCTTGGAGAAATGACAACTGAGGGGTGACGTGCTAGAGGTTTATAAGATGCTTGGTGCTTGGGGGGGGGCAGCAGTGGGAGGGCTTCTAGTGTCCTGACCCCACTGCTGGACCTCCTGAGGGCACCTGGTGTTTTTGGCCACTGTGTGATAGAGTGTTGGACCGGATGGGCCACTGGCCTGATCCAACATTGGCTTCTCTTATGTTCTTGTGTTCTTAAGATTATGCATGGGATAGAGCAGGTCGAGAAAGAAGTACTTTCCTCCTTTTCTCACAATACAAGAACTCGTGGGCACTCAATGAAATTGCTGAGCAGTCAGGTTAGAACAGATAAAAGGAAGTACTTCTTCACCCAAGGAGTGATTAACACATGGAATTCACTGCCACAGGAGATGGCAGCGGCTACAAGCATGGACTGCTTCAAAAGGGAACTGGATAAACATATGGAGTAAAGATCCATCAGTGGCTATTAGCCACAAGGTACAGATAGGAACTCTCGGTCTGGGGCAAGTGATGCTCTGTATTCTTGGTGCTTGGGGGGGGCAACAGTAGGAGGGCTTCTAATGTCCTGGCCCCACTGCTGGACCTCCTGATGGCATCTGGTATTTTTGGCCATCGTGTGACAGAGTGTTGGACTGGGTGGGCCATTGGCCTGATCCAACATTGGCTTCTCTTATGTTCTTATACGTGGCCCATTATTGTTGATAAGAAACTGTTTTAGGGGACAGTCTACAAGCAACCAAAGGCCTACCACCCAAGGTCTGTATTGTGTTCCGACTGGAAATTGATCACGCGATCGAAACATATACATGGCTTCGCACAAGAGAACAATAGACCGAGAGGATCCTGGCAAGGACCAGTAGAGGGAGCCGGATCTTGAAAGGAACCTATGGGAAGGTTAACACTGTAAATAGACCTATTACGGGAGTGGGGTTTGGCAGGGGTGTGGTTTGGAACGGGAATATAAGCGGATCCTTGGGTCCGACTGCTTTAGTCTTGTTCTGACCTCTCTAATAAAATATGAGCTGTTATCACTTAACACGTCTCTTGACCCAGTACTTTTCAGTCTGTAACAGAGAACCATAATTATCCAGGATGGGCTGAAGATCAAGGATGATACCATGGACTGGTTTGAGCAATTGGTGTTCTGTTGTTATCTCGGGGGGACGGGGACTGTCTTGTAGTAGGAGACTTCCAGGTATCATTCTGGTTTTGTCAGTCTTGTTTCTTCACTTTATTAGATGGCTGTTGTAATTCCAAGAATGCCTGTGGTAAATCTTTCAGGTGTGAGTCTTTGCCCAAGGAAGTGGAGCGAACACTATTAATGTGGTGCTTGACTGTAGGCAATGGATCATGTGATATGCTTAGACAAGATAGGAATAGCAGCTGGTAGGTTTTTAGTATAAGGCAGAATTTATGTCATGTGGTCGTACTGGGGTGTTCAGAAAACTATGGTTGCCAAATTGGGAAATTTTCTGAGGCTGGAGCCTGGGGAGGGCAGGGTTTGGGGAGGGGACTCAGTGAGGTATAATGCCACACAGTCCAACCTCCAAAGTGGCCTTTTCCTGCCAAGAAACTGACCTCTACTGTCTGGAAATCAATTGTAATTCTGGGAGAAAGCCAAGCCCCACCTGGAAGTTGACAGCCCCACATAAAATGGGATCTGTGCCTGAGCCTGAGATGCTGAGGTCCCAGTGGAATCTCTTCAGAGTCTCCTCTTCATGTGTCCAGATGATGAAAAAGTCCATGATAAATCTCAGGTACAAGACACTTGCTAGTGAGTAAGAGTTGAGAATGTGCCAGCTCCTTTGCTTACTGGGAAGCCATGTAGGCACTTGTGACTGTCTCACTTATCGTTGGTCTCTAAACACGATTCCAATCAAACAAGTTTCATATTTTAAGTACCTGGGAGTTTTCTTCCAGGCAAATGGTTCAAGATCGGTGAATATAAATACTGTTGTTTCAAAGGCTAAAAGGGAGCTCTGAGCCGATTCAAAAAATTTACTGGAACAAAGGGGGCAAATGTCCTGTGGCTGCCCTTAGATTATTTAAGGTGAAATTTTTGTCTCAGCTCACATATGGAGCCCCCATTAACATTACAGCAAACCTTAAGAAAGCAGATACAGTTCATTCGAAATTTTTGAGAGCAATTCTACAAGCCCCTAATGGGGCTCCAAATGCCCTTATTCGTATCGAGACAGGCATGACTACGGTTGAGGCAAAGCTATGGATTGCAGTGATAACATTTTGGTTGAAGCTAGCTTTTCTACCCAAGGGATTGACAAGTTTAATGATGTCAGACGATTTTGAACCCCCTTGGTTTAAGGTGCTAGATAAGAAATTAGCCTTTTTACAGTTTGTCTAAACAATATTTGTGCTCTATGGGTTATGAAAAGGCCAAGTCTATGGCGAAACAGAGAATACTGGATATCTCAAGACAACATGATTAAAATATGATAGAGAAATGGCGAGTCCTCCTGGCTCCAGATAACAGATCCCTATGCGTTACCTTTCCCGTTTATTAAATCAGGACTACAGAAGAACGTTTACACAAATGGGCAGGGATGTACTCCCATCTGCAGTCCTAGAAGGAAAATTTAACAAGACTCTTTATGAAGAAAGGATATGTACCTGTTGTACGGATGGTATTGAGTCTGTAGAACATGTAATTTTTGACTGTAAAGTGTATAATAACATCCGTGAGTCTCTTCCTTTCCCTAAGACATTTCCTCTCTCTCTCAGGCAAAGAATCTGCATTTTAAGAAATCTGCTATTGGATAGCCGAGCAGACTTTACCTGTCGGGTGTATAGGTTCAGATGGCTTGCCCTAAGAATCAGAAAATCTATAGTAGCTCGAAAAAAGGAGAACTAAGATCAAGTTTTATTAATTTTAACCATTATGGTTTTTATGGTGTTTTTTCATAACCAGTCTTAAAATTCTGTTCCTATTTTAATGTGACATCTTTTACCCATATAACAAAATGTCATTGGTTTATGTTTTGGTCAATGACTGTGAATAAAACCTATCTATCTTAGGGCTGCCTCACTGGAAAAGATGATAGCCCAACATGAGGTAGACTGCGTCTATAAAGGAAGCCACGGCCCTCCGTTTACAAAACCTGAGCAAGGCTGTCAGTGACTGGATGTTTGGGAGGTCATTAATCCATTGGGTCACCATAAGTTGGAAGCAACTTGATGGCACAATGCTCACACACAAGCTGTGGCCAATGAAGAAATAACTGAGGGTGAGATAAGTGTGGTAATATTAGAGATAATATCAGCAATGCTGATTCTGTGATCTCAGGCAGATCATGAGAGGGAGGGCAGGAAGGGTTGCCTCAGTGCTTAGTTCTCGTGGCCCTTTCTGACACGCCCAGGGAAATTCCGATCGCCACTTTGGAGTCAGGAAGCAATTTTTCTCCAGGCCAGTTAGGCTGGAGATCCTGGAGGTTTTTTGTCATCTTCTGGGCATCTAACAGGGGTTCCTGGGGGTGTGGGGAGGAGGTATTTTTGATTTTCCTGCATTGTGCAGGGGGTTGGACTAGACGACCCTGGAGGTCCCTTCCAACTCTATGATTAGGGTTGCCAAGTCTGGGTTGGAAAATACCTGGGGACTTTGGGGGTGGAGCCAGGAGAGGACGGGGTTTGGGGAGGGGAGGGGCCTCAGCAGGATACAATGCCATAGAGTCCACCCTTCAAAGCAGCCACTTTCTCCAGGGGAGCTGATCTCTGTCAGCTGGAGATCAGTTGTAAAAGCAGGAGATCCCCAGGCCCCACCTGGAGGCTGGCAGCCCTATCTATGATTCTAAGATTCTAATTTTCCTGAGGCCTTGTAGTTGGGCTTCATCTGAGGTTGCCAGATCCTCACACAGAAATGGCATATCTATCTTTAAAGGTTCTCCGGGACTGAGAAAGGGAAGACAGGGACCTCCGTGGGGTACAACGCCATAGAGTCCACCTGCTGAAACATCCATTTCCCCCAGGGAAACTGATCTCTGTAGTCTGGAGATGAGCTGTAATTCCAGGGGATCCCTATATTTGACTCTGAACACCTTTAACACAGGCCAAAGGCAGTATACAGTGTAGTTCTGAGCAGAGCTGAGAGTGTAATGCTCCACCAAGTCACAGCCGGCTTTATGGCAGCCCCATTCAGTTTTCAAGGCAAGAGGTGAACAGAGGTGGTTTGCCATTACCTGTCTCTGCACAGCTGCCCTGGACTTCCTTGGTGGTCTCCCACCAAGGACTAAACTCTGCTTAGCTTCTGAGGTCTGATGAGCTCAGGCCAGCCTAGGCCATCTAGGTCAGTGTAAGCAGAACGACGCCTTCCTAAACCCATTGACTTCAAAGGATTTAGATGGGTGTAACCAATGCTCCCTCTAAGCGGTGGAGTCTTGTGAACAAAAATTCTACTTTGTGAGCTGCTGGCATTAAAGTTGTGAACCAGCGATTTGGCTACTGCATAAATTAGCGTGCTCTGGAGCCATCCTTCCTGAGCTAAGGCAAAAATGTGTGAGCTGGAGGGGGGGAAAAAGCAGTGAGCTAGCTCACGGTAACTCAGTTTAGAGGGAACACTGGGTGTAACTCTGTTTAGGATTATGCTGGTATTTAGTAGAGGCACAAGGCAACATGTTAATTATCAGATGCTTCCGATAACTGGCAGACTGCTCACATTGTTATGTAAGCTACCGAAAATAGGTCTAATAGGATCTAATCTGACGGCACGGAATTTTTCGTCTATCTGAGCCATCATTTAGGCTTCACAAGATGCATGCTGGTTGTTTCTATGCATATATTCCATCTAGTGTGGGGTTGGGAACCCTACCCTTGCACTCACTACCACCAATATGGGCTGCATGGGGACTGCCAAGATCCAAACCCCGGCCAGGAGTCGGGGGGGACAGGTCAGGAGAGGAACTGCATGGGCAATCATGGAAAGACCACCTATATATCTTTGCCTGCTTCTCAATCATTCTCAGGTGTACACCTGACCATCTGTCAGTATGACCATGAGCCATAGAGTTGGCTAAGCAGTCCAGAAATAAACACACAGCTCCAAGATACCCTCAGGGATATCATAGGTCTAGGAGCTTTCACACTGAGCTCATGACCATCTGCTGGAGGTAGGTCAGGGAGCACTCGATGTCCTCTGTAGAACAGAGGAGAATCGTATCTGATCGTTACTTTAAAGAAAGAGATGACAGCATAGGCGTCAACTACGGGGGGGCTCGAGGGCTCGAGCCACCCCCGAAATTTCCCGGGGGGGGCTCAGCCACCCCCGGGAAAATGGAGCGCCCAGGCCGGCCGGCTGGCTGCCGCCGCCACCGCCTCTCCCCCTGCTCCGTTCCTCCCTCCTCCAGGAACCAGCTGGGCAAAGGAATGGAGGCAGGAGCAGGCGGGGGGGGGATGCGGCGGGGCAGGCGGCAATAACCAGGAGCCTGACTTCAACTTTGCCGGCCCCCGCTGGGGGCGGGCGAGCAGGGTCGGCGCGGCGGGGTTCGAGAGCGCCTCGCGCCCCAGGAAGGGGGGGGTCGGGCTCGTCCCCGACCACCTCCACAGGTGCCCCGGCCGCCTTCGCTTTCCCGCCCCTCCCGCGGGGTTCCAGCCGCCAGGCTCCCTCCCCCCTCGCATGCGCGCGCCCTGGAAGTGGCGCGCCCGGGGCTCCTGGTTCTTGCCGCCGCCGCCAGCCAGCCAGCCCCAAGAGCGGACCAACCGCCCGCCGCGCCACGGACTAAGCGGCCGGCGGGACCCTCCAGCCAGCGGCCCCCGGAGCGGCGGCCGAGAGGCAGAGGAGGGACCGGCACTGTCGCTGCCGCCCCTCGGGACTGAGCCCTGCCGCCGCTGCCCGGGGGGGGGGAGGCGGTGGGGCAGGCGCAGGCTGCCGCCTCGTTTGCCCGACCACCGGCTGCTGCTGCCGCCTCCCCCCCCCCGGGCCTGACCTGGCACGGGCCTGACCTGGCCCCATGGAGGCAGGAGTGGCCAGGCTAGGCCAGTCCGGGGGGGGGGGACATGGTCCCAGTGCGCGCGCACTTTGCGCGTGCGCACAAGAGCCCCCGCCCCCCCCGGGGATTTTAAAAGTCGACGCCTCTGGATGACAGAATACTTGCAGCTGTCTTGAACTGAACCACACCACTGGGCTGTCAAGGTCAGTGACAGCCGAAAAGATCAAGAGTCTAGAGAGCCAGTTTGGTGTAGTGGTTAAGAGCGTGGACTCTGATCTGTGAGAACAGGGTCTGATTCCCCACGCCTCCACTTGACCCTGAAATGATGGTGATCAAACCACATCACCACTATTATAATGGTGCCCTGGTGTTAGACAATTCAAGGCAGAAAGCGCTCGATCCCATAAGGGATTCCAGATTCTAAGTACCCTACCTTGGGTAAACCAAGGCGGTTGTCATTCTGCGTCTTCAAAAATTGAAGGCAAAAAAAAAGGGGGGGGGGGACTCAACCCAACAAATAGCTGCGAACTGAGAGGGTCAAGCTAACAACAGAATAATTATAGTGGAAAATATAGACATTTATTAGGGTGTACACATAAATAAAACAAAATAAAATTAAAAGAGACAGTCCAAGTATCAGACATTTAAAACTAGGTTCATAAAGAACTAATTGCAGTGCATATCAAGCTGATGGATAAAACCTTTGGTCCTTTGACCTAAGGACCATACGCGTTTCGGCCCCTATGGGCCTTCCTCAGTGGTCAATATTCCTTATTATAAAGTGACACACATCCAAAAATGCATACAGAATTTTGTATATACATATGTGAATATATATAAAACCAGCTGTTGCTGTCTTGAATGCTATATATTTGCTACAACAAGTCAAATAAGCCTGTGGTAGTTGCGCAAATTCTCCAGATTAGTCTGGTATGAAATGTCCCATTCATCAGTGAAGTGTGTCACTTCCATCAAGTGATGGAAATGACACACATCACTGACGAATGGGACATTTTTGGATGTGTGTCTGATACTTGGACTGTCTCTTTTAATTTAATTTTGTTTTATTTATGTGTACACCCTAATAAATGTCTATATTTTCCATTATAATTATTCTGTTGTTAGCTTGACCCTCTCGGTTCTCAAAAATTGAAGACCATGGTATAGATGGTAACAGAGAGGTAACGGGATGGTAACAGGAGGGGCCAGATGGTATTTGACGTCCGCTGCCTCACCCAGAAGCCTGGCGGAAGAGCTCCGTCTTACAGGCCCTGTGGAACTGTAAACGGTCCTGCAGGGCCCTGATCTCTAGCGGGAGCTCCTTCCACCAGGTTGGGGCCAGGTAGCCAAGGTGGAGAGGAAAAGGTCACTACCAGAAATATCTTGGGATGTGAGCAGAGAAGTAATGAGAGCTTAGATGGTAAGAACGAGAAGTATGTGTCGAATCTGGAAGGCGATAGGAAGCCAGTGCATAGATATAAGGGGGGGCGCCACGTGGTCAGTACAATGAGAGAGGCAGAAAGTTTTGGTGGCAGGCTGCTTGGGCAGATGTGGAGGGCCTGTGATACAACACCAGATGGCCAGGGAGGAAGAGGAGGAGGAGGAGGAGGAAATAACACTAGTAAGTGAAAAAGGTGACCAGAATCGTAAGCCAGCTTTCACTCACGGGTGGGCAGCAAATGTTGCATTTTTGCTGAGCTGTGAAAGGAGATACAACATGGCATGGAGACAAAATGGGGAGCTAGCAGAGAGGCAGCATGAAAGGCGACCTGGGTGGTAGATACGGTGAGGAAAAGATGGCTTAGAATGAAAGATTAGAAGTTCGTGAATTCAAGTTCAGCTTTCCCAGAAGTCCAGCCTTTGAGTTTGAGATTGCCATGAGGCAGTTAAGTGGAAATATCAGACAGACAATGGGAGATGCAGGATTGGATGGAGAGGAAGAATTCAGGGTAGAGATGCCAGCCTCCAGGTGAGACCTCGGGATCCCCCAGAATTACTGCTAATCTCGAGACTATGGAGTTCCATTCCCCTGGAGAAAATGGATGCTTGGAGGGGGGACTCTGTGGCACTGTACTCCATTGAGGTCCCTGTCCTCCCCAGGCTCCATCCCCAAATCTCCAGGAGTTTCCAGGGGCAGAGAGAGAGGGTTTGGTGTCATTAGCACACAGGCATTACTGAAGCCATTTGGAGTCATCCAGGCCAGGGTGAAACCGTGATACCCACTGTGATGCTCAGAGGTTCCATGGTCTCCACCATTCTCTGCACCCACCTGCTCCTTGAGCCTTGGGGTCTTAGATGGAACAAAACAACAACAGCACCAAACCAAGGATCTCTGGGTGGCTCCCTCCCAACTGACAAACTAGCAAAGCAATGAGCTCACCCTGGCTGGGTGTGTCACATCCGTTCACCCTCGGCTTGGCCACTGACATCGATCTTCTCGTGTCTCTTGGACTGGCAACCTCTTCCTGTGGCTTCTCAAGTCCAAGGCCCTCTTCTTTATTTGCAAACTGAAGCCGAACAGTATCTCTTCCATGAACACAAGGAGCTGAACCAGTAAGAGATGTTCCACCAAGCTGAGGACAGCAACAGCTTTTAAGAGAGAGCCAGTTTGGTGTAGTGGTTAAGTGCGCGGAGTCTAATCTGGGAGAACCAAGTTTGATTCCCCACTACTCCACTTGCACCTGCCAGATGACCTTGGGCAAGCCATAGTTCTGTACCAGCTGTTCTCTCAAGGACAATTGTCTCAGAGCTCTCTCAGCCTCACCTACCTCACAGGGTGTCTGTTGTGGTGAGGGGAAGGGAAAGGAGTATGTAAGCCGCTCTGAGACTACAAGTGAAGGGTGGGGTATAAATCCAATCTCTTCTTCTTCTTCTTCTTCTTAAGAGCAATGGCTTGTCTGGCAAGGCAGAATACAAATATAACATCAGGGCCCTGCGGGACTTATTGCAGTTCCGCAGGGCCTGTAAAATGGAGCTCTTCCGCCAGGCTTTCAAATAGGAGCCGCCATCGGGCGGAGAACTGATTTTTACCTTCGCCCTGGTCCTGTTGGTGCACCCCTGCAGCCTTGTCTGCCGGGAAACTCTGAAGTCGCCATCTTTCGTAATTGTATTTGAATGTTTCAATGGTTTTATATTGTAAACCTTTATGGTAATTGTGTATGTTAGCTGCCTTGAGCCGGTTCACTGGCAAGGCGAGACAAATGAAATAAATAAATAAACAAATAAATAAAATTTAACACTGGGTTTTTTCAATATTAGTGGTCACTGGTAATGGTTTCCAACAACCTTTGGCCTACCAATTGTCTCTAACACCCCCCCCCCCCCCCCCCCAATATTAAATTAAAGCAAACTGAGGATTAGAACTGTTTTATGGTGCCTTGTGAGTTCTGGGTAAGTACTGAACTTTATTTTAGGTTATTTAATGGTTTTTATATGTATTTTATTACATATTTATATGTATTTATGAGATTGTTTGTATTTACGAAAACTTGTTCACTGACCTGAGCCCGTTTGCAAGGAGGGTGGTATATAAGCCTAATAAATAATAATAATAACTAGCTTTTCTCTAGGCCCTTAGTTCAGGAGTTTCTTTGGAAGAGCCATGTGTCTGCAGGGAGCACACATTCAGAAGCAGCTTCAGCTGCTGCAGGAGGCAGCGGTGCCGAGTTCCCGCTTGGGGCGGGGAGTCATCTGCCCCAGCTCCTGTTGCTTGCCACTGCTCTGGCAGCCAGTAGGGGGGAAATGAATAAATCACTGCCAGTGCAACAGCCTTACATCACTTCCAGGGAAAACCTGGAAATGACAACACTCCACTCTAGGAATCGCTGGAAACTCTGTGGTTTTACCAAAGAATTTCCAGTGATTTGTAGATCAGCGTGACATCACTTCTGGGCTGTCTCCAGAACTGACATAACACTGTCACATCAATGGTGCCCTCTCATGTCCCTGCCTCCTCAGATTCCCACCAGGAGACCACTTGACTTTGAACCTCCCTACATTTTGTGGAACTTCTCAACACTCTATGGTTGACCCCAGCCCTTATGGCAATAAGGTTATGCTTGGGCTCTCCTTGTGGCAACCATTTTTGTGTCCTCCTCATGGCAGCCATTTTGAGAGTAGCCGCACATGACGCACCCCATTTTGTGACAGTGTCTGCTACCCTTTCTCATAATTCCAAAAGTGCTGCAGGCTCAGCAAGGTTGGGGGTCTCTGGTGAAGAAATAGAAGAGAATAGATCCTTGGGCGGTGCAATGGACGTAGGAAATAAGCAGGATAGCTTTCTCCTGTTAAAGCACTAAATGAACTATTTAAAAGGAGGAAGAGAATAGTTCAGTATAGAGTCACCAACGGTTAGGGTGAAAAGGGAGTCAAGTAGAAAAAGTGATTAGCTCCATCAGAGACAGTGGGGAAGATTATAAGGCTTACTTGGCTAATGGATACAGTGAGTTTGAGCCCTTAGGGAAAAGATCACAATGCTGATATGCTACAAGTCATTTTGATGTTGTGAAGTGCTCTATTGTCACCAGCCTGAATATTATCAATGCCAGTATTATGAGTTCTAATCCTGGTTCATTGACACATGCAATAGCATGTAAAATATTAAGGCATCCTGACTTGATTCCTGCATGCAACAGTCCGTTTTGCATAGGCTGGGCTTTGAACACCAGTGCATGGATCAGATGGGTGCAGGTCCAGGCATCAGACTTTGGAAGCCCATGTGAGAGGCAGAAAAGGCTCGATCCAATTTGAAGTGGGCTCAGAATACATACCAGACCAACACTATTGGTGTTGAACATGACTGCTGGGCGAAAAATCGGTTTGGATTGTTTTGTGTGCTGACAAAGCATTCCGGTTGGTTTTGCAGAACGGCAAACATAAGGAAAGAAGAATGCACGACTGAACACGCCCTGAACAGGTTGCCTGGGAGGGTTGCTACTTGAGTGACTTTTGACAACCTTCCGAGTACATGGGACATGCTCTGTTCAGTCTTCTGTCCCGTGGCCTTTTTGGATGAGCAGATCAAAGGGAGTTTGAGGCTGTTCCTTCTCTGGCTACACCGTGGCCTTCCAGCATCTGACACACCTTCCTCCTTTATATGTCTCAGATTAAAGCCAACTGCAATTTTCAGAAAGTTGCCAGAGCTTGTCATAAATTTTAATCAAGTCTTATTAATTTTTGACGGTTGTTTAAAACATATTTTAATGCTGTCAGAGCAACTTGGTCCTGAAAGTTGGAAGAGGTATCATACCATCACCTTAAAAATGTATAACCATCCCTGATCAAAAGCTGGGGCAAGTAGTTCTGGATTTAAAAAGCAAAACATATTGCAATTAAAATTATTTTGCTCAAAGCACTGGAGGGAGGGGGAAGCAAAACCCACAGCCAGTTTAATCCCAGCCTCCAAAAACCAATGGAAACAGAATAATCTTAGGACACTTCCAAAAAGGAATCTGGGCGGTGGTTTCGAAAAGTTTCCTACCGGGGGGGGGGGGGGGGCGCAGCTGTGTGATAGACACTGCAATAACTCCAGGCAACTGTGTACACGGACATGTGTCTGGGGTGGGTGGAAGTCTCTGGTGCGCAGGGATGGTGAAACCTTGTTCTGAAAAGAGAGACCCTAGTGCCGCATGACCGAGTGAGTTCCCATCTCTGGCCCCAGCTCCTACCAGACTAGCAGTCTGAAAGCAAGAAATTGCTAGTACATAAATAGGTACCAGTTTGGTGGGAAGATGACAGCGTTCTGTGTGCCTCAGTGTTTAGTCACAACGGCCACATGACCAAGGAAAAGTCTTCGGACAGCACTGGCTCTTTTGCTTGGAAACAGAGATAAGCACTGCTCCCTAGAGTCAGATTCGACTGGCTTTTGAGCAAGGGAAACCTTTATCTTTACCTTTAATGGAATAATGCACGTGTGTGTGGAATGTTATGGTGTAGCCCAGTCTCGGCAGATCTCAGAAGCTAAGCAGGGTCAGTACTTGGATGGGGACCCACCAAGGAAGGCTCTGCAGAGGAAGGCCATGGCAAACCACCTCTGCTTCTCACTGGCCTTGAAAGCCCCTTGAAAGGGTCATTGCCATAAGTCTGTTACAGCTTGACAGCACATACGTACGTACATACGTAATGGAGCAGGGAGCCAGTTTGGTATAGAGGTTAGGAGCGCGGACTCTAATCTGGAGAACCGAGTTTGATTCCCCACTCCTCCAATGCATCTGCTGGTGTGACAGTGGGTCAGTCAAAAGTTCTCTCAGAGCTGTTCTCTCAAGAGCAGTCCTCAGAAGAGCTCTCTCAGCCCCACCTACCTCACAGGGTGTCTGTTGTGGAGAGAGGAAGGGAAGGAGATTGTAAGCCACTCTGAGACTCCGAAGAAAGGGCAGGGTATAAATCCTATCTTTTCTTCTTCTTCTCATAGCACTAGGATATAATTTGTGGCATAGTTCTATGCACATAAGGATATTCTGGATTCCCTTAACTTCCCCACTTTATTTATATATTTAGAACATTTCTATTCTGCTTCTTCAGAGTCCGGCTCAAAGTGACTCATGATTAAGAACCACAGTATTAAAAAAAAGAAGAAGCCATTAGACAAAAACAGTGTAAAAGCTCTCTGTGGAGAACCCCTCCCCCCCAGTTTTAAAAGTGTAGTTGTTGTTGTTGTTTTCCTTCGGGAGTAGCAGGAAAACAGTTTCAATTGCCTGTTAGTTCACAGCTGTATATACGCTAATAGCTGGGCAGGAAAACCAATTAAGGGATTTGGTGCTAGGAAGTCTCCAAGCAATTCCCAGAGATTTTACGGAATGCCTCCCAGGAGGGCTCCCAGGATGCATCTGTGTGTTCCAGGATGTATCTGGGACCTGGACAGACCGGGTCCAAGGGGTGGAGGAAGCAGGGCTTTTTTTGTAGAAAAAGCCCAGCAGGAACTCATTAGCATAATAGGCCATACCCAGCAGCAGAAACTCATTAGCATATCAGGTTACACTACTGACAGCACAGCTTATTAGCATATTAGGCCACACCCCCATGTTACCAGAAGAATGGCCATCCAGCCACACCCACCTTTTGCTTTTTATTCTGTTTACCTTGTTTGTTGTCAAAACCCAGGGCTTTATTTGCAGCAGGAATTAATTTGCATGTTAGGCCACATACCCCTAATGTAACCAGTCCTAATGAGTTTCTGCTGTTGGGTGTGGCCTATTATGCTAATGAGTTCCTGCTGGGTGTGGCCAACTCAGGAGCCAGCCGGAACTCTGTTCCGGTGCGTTCCTGCCCAAAAATAGCCCTGGGAGGAAGTGATATAAAGTGGGTGGAGACAGGGGATTAACAAAATTTCCCTGCAAGAGGAAGGGGCTTTCTCTTCCTTGGAATGCTGAGCTGGAGACTTCTCTGAGCGGTGGTCAGTCATGGTGGCCATCTTTTGCTGACCATGTGGCCTCCCAGATATTGGGATGTAGATAGGACTTATAACTTTTAAAGATCATTAGTGCCTGCCCTATTTTTACCATCAGTTAGGGCACATTTAGCAAAGGGAAAGGGGACTGAGTTTAAAACCAATTTTCTTTGAAATCCGTTTGCTGATCTAGTGCTGTGCTTAAGTATGCTTGTAAGTATTTTCTTAATAAATCCTTTTTAACGTTGGATGCTGGCCCTAAGTCTCTGTACCACATAGATCCTCCCCTGCTTGGCACACTATCACAGGAGGGATCCCTCGGGAGGAGGGAAGCGGTCAGTGTGCATGTGACCATCTCTCCAGGGGAGCCCCAAGGCAGTATTTGGTCCCAGTGGTAACCAGGCCCTGGGCAGTGGCCTTGAGGCCAGGCCTCAAAACTAGGAAGCGGAACTGAGAGTCCTACTCCTCCCAGTGGGAGACCCCTAAAATGAGCAGGTGGTGGCAGTGAGTACTCTAGTGGAAGGAAGTGGTAAACCCCTCCAGGAGCTGGCAACACCTAGGAGTGGGTGGGCAAAGCAGGGACTATGGGGAAAAGGAGGCCTGTTCCATCACACTATCCATAGAACAGAAGCAGACCATTGAAAAGCTTACAAGATAAAACTCCTAATTAAAAGCCTGGGTAAAAAAGACGTGTGTTAGTCTGGTGCCTAGAAGAAAGTACAGTAGGCGTCAGGTGTGGCTCAAGGGGGAGGGTGTTCCAAAGGTGAAGTGCCCTGTCTCTAGTTGCCACCCGTCTTACCTCTGAAGGCTGGAGAGGCCGATCTTAACTGGGGAGGAAGATCTTCACTGGTGGGCTGGATCGTATGGGAGGAGGTGGTCCTTCAGGTACTCTGGCTCCAAGCTGTTTAGGGCCGTAAAGGTAAGAATCAGCACCAAACATGCAAAAAAATCACCCAGTCACTCACAGTCTTGACTCTTGCCCTTCATGACTAGTAGGGGTGGGTTGGTTGACTAGGTCCAGGAGGTGATGAATGCCTCTCTGTGGGAGGCTGTAGTTCTGACTACTTGGAAATAGGCTGTTGTATAGGCTCTCCTGAAATATCTGATGAAGGGACTTTGAGTTCCACCACCAGGCTGAGAGTAGCAGCGGCCAGTTAAGCATAGCCCCTCTTTAGTGGAGAACATTACTACATATTGGCTCATTTAATGTTTCCAATTTCTCGCTCTGCTGTGCATTGTTCTGGCCTTGACCTCACTGAAGTCATAACCCTGGTTTCCGCTTATCCTGTCATGTGATCGTGAGGTCACATAATTAACACTTGAAAGTCCCTGTGCTGCCACCTAGGGTGGGGCCTGGAGAAGATCTCCTGGAATTACAACGGATCTCCCAACTACAGAGATCAGTTCCCATAGAGCAAATGGCCACTTTGGAGGGTGGACTCTACCATAGAGTTGAAAAGAGACTCTACCATAGAGTCCTAGGGTGGCGTTGTATCCTTGCTGAGCTCCCCTCCCCAAGCTCCGCCATCCTCAGGTTCCACCTCCAAATCACCAAAAAACTCCCAATCTGGAAATGGCAACTATAGTTTAGAAGTGAATCCTGGATATGGAAAGGTTGAAGGTCACAGCTTTAAGTGAACTGGCTGCTCAGTTTCCCATTCTCATTTTCAGTGACAGGTATAATAAAGCTGGTTGTTTTTACGAGGTTGTTGTCGGGATTATAACAAGGGAATGCTGATGGAGTGCTTTGAACATTGAAAATGCTGTATACGTGCTAATTATAAGGACTATTATGATCAAATACACGATCATAAAATGGGGGGAAATTAACTTGAGGTCGTATCTTAATTCACTTAATAGAGTTATAGGTTTTCTCAGCTGCCAGCTGCAGAACCATTCACCTCTGATCTATTGCCATTTTTGGTCTACATCAGCCCCCCCCCCCTTTTGGACTGTCTGCACGTTCCATCTAGTGTAAAACTTGAACAGGCAAGATCGTGGGCAGAGTCCAGAATTCACTGCTACCCACTGCCAAATTGTCGGCTGGATGGAACAAGAAATGGAGGAGGGAGGTGAAGAAATTCAACTTAGAAGAAACCACAAGGATGCAGGGGAGCACAGTGTTTTGCCAAGAGTGGAGCTAATAAAGTTTGTAAGAGTTTTCAGAATGAGGATGAGTCTTTCATTCGGACTGCTGGGATCCAGTCTGGCAGGCAGCCAGCAAGCATCTCCTCCAGCAACCTCTTGCAGATGTAGATCAGCACCTAACTCTGACTAGGTTCCTGAACCCACAACACTGTTCTGTAAATACCCAGCAGCCCCTAGGTAAAGTTCTGCAGGGCGGCTTCAAGATTAAAGAGACAAAGAAAAAACAATGGTGCAGTGAAAAGAAATTCTTCATTCCAAATATCAATACCTCTACATGTTTCGCACCAAGCTTCTTTGGGGGACTCTATACATATTTTAAAAAATGAAGAGGAAAGGCTAACGAACTTATCACTGTTTCTCTTCATTGTTATTTTTTTAAACCACTGATAAAAACATGTTTTAAAAATAGTACTTCTGAGCATGTACAGAGTACACTTAAATTATCAAGGGTCACCAAAAACACTATTAGGAACTCAGAATGATATTACATAAATTATTACAGGGATGTACAAACAAGAGAATTCCCAAGCTACTAATTCCAAAAATTATTTCACAGAATGAATAAACCCTTTTTAAATAATAATAAAAAATCTATGTTAGCAAATAGAAAACAAATGCAGCAGCACTCCCACTAAACCACAATTGGGAAAAAAAATATACCATTCTCATTTTACATTTATCTAAGTCAAAGGCTGCCAGGAAATGTTTTCATTTAACCCATGTGGTACCAAGGCTGTCACCTTCCGAATCCACTCTGCTTCCCTTCTAAGAAGAATCTTATTGTTCTGGCTCTATATAGCCCCAAATATCACATCAGTTGGACCATGATAATGTTCTATAAAATGTACTAATAGTACATCTATGTTTTTAAATGAAAGATATTGTGTTTATGTCCCCCAATGTGTACCTTAATTTCCCTTCTCATTTTATCCACATAAATTTGTCACATGGACATCGCATAAACCACCACAGTCAGAGTTGCATGTTGTGAAATGCTTTTAGGGTGTACTGTGGTTTGATAAAAATCCTTCATGGAGCTTGTGAATCTACAAAAGGTACAGTTCTTAATAGGGAAAATGACCACTTGGTAAAATAGGTACACCTTGGCATGGTGAGAGGGGTTATGTGAGTCAGCGATGCAGACAGCCGATACCGTAAGGAGTCTAAACTCCTCGCGGAGTCATTCAAGGCGGAATGGTCAGAGCTGAGACACTACACTAAGATGCTTCCGCCCCCTTTGGGGATCAATGGCCACATCAGCAGAAGAGAATGGACAGTTCCAATGGTGATGGGGGCAGAGGAATCCTTGAAGGGGAGTTACTGCTACTTCCAGCAGCAGTAGGGGAAGGTGACACTGGCCCTTTCTGCACTGGGCTTTTTCCTCAGTTTCTGAGCACATCTCAATATTTCGTTCTGCATTCCCTCTGCTTTCACTGCCACTTTGTGTCAAGGCTTCTTCTTGGTTCTGCATTTATTTTAGGGGGAATCAGCACTCAGACCACTTCCAGCACACTTTTGCCCCGCACTTCCCAAAAGTGCTTTCGCTGCGAACCTTTGTTCTGCTCCGTTTTGAAATCAATACTACTATTTAAAGTAGAATTGTTTCTGTGAATATTTAAGTGCCGCCCACTGCCCTCCTCCGTTTCAGCCTCTTTCTCTTTGGTCTATGTTATGCAGCCAATTTACATGATAACAGGTTTCCTCATGGGCAATTGCTGAACATTTGCATTTGTTTAGAGTCCGCCAGCGGTTTGGAGGATGAGAAACCTACTGGAAAAACCAGTTTTTCATTAAGCACTTCTAAGCCAAACAGACTTTGATCACAAAAATTTCTCTCAAAACAAAAACGGATGCATGGATTGATGGTTTGCATTTTGATTTGATACTAAGTGTTGATAATTGTATATTAGGTAAAGGTAAAGGTTTCCTTTGCTCGAAAGCTAGTTAAATCCGACTCTAGGAGACGGTGCTCACCTCCGTTTCCAAGCTGAAGAGCCAGCACTGTCCGGAGACTTCTCCATGGTCATGTGGCCAGCATGACTAAATGCCGAGGTTCACGAAATGCTGTTACCTTCCCACCGAAGTGGTAACTATTTATCTACTTACAATTTCTTGCTTTCGAACTGCTAGGTTGGCAGGAGCTGAGGCCAGAGATGGGAGCTCACTCCGTCATGTGGCACTCGGGTCTTGAACTGCTAAGCTACCGATCTTCCAGTCTGCAGCTCAGTGTCTTAACTGCTGAGCCACCACAGCCCTTAATTGTATACTATCCCTGAGTTATTCCCAGGGCTATTTTTGGGCAGGAACGCACAGGAACGGAGTTCTGGCTGGCTTCTGAGTTGGCCACGCCTACAGCCTCCACCCCCCCCCCGGGTTCCCCAGGCACCTTGCAAGCTGTGGGGCACCTGGGGAAGCCAAGCCGATCCAGGGAGGGTAGGCAGTTTAAACTGCCTCCCCTCCTCAGGTTCCCCAGGTGCCCTGCCGATCCAGAAACTGCCTTCTTTCCCTTGGGTTCCCCATGCACCCCGCACCTGGGGAAGCCGATTCTGGGAGGGAGCTGCACTGTCAGGGGTGTGGCCTAATATGCTAATGACTTTCTGCTGTTGGGTGTGGCCTATTATGCTAATAAGTTCCTGCTGGGCTTTTTCTACCAAAAAAAGCCCTGGTTATTCCCATTACATAATGTAAGTGAACACTGCCCTGTTAACACTGAAATGCCTCATCTACTCAATGTCATTCCGATTTACCTGGAAGAATTCCTCCCCCCAGGAAGAGAGAATACGGGGCATTGAAAGGAAGGGAGAAGTATCATGCTGGCGCCTTGGCTACTCCTTCTCTAAAGGATAATAACAATCAGGGCTCAAAACACACTTTCTTCCACATGAGTATGCAGAAAGCATAATCTGCAGACACTCGAGTTTCCAGCACAAAGTGCTGAAGAATAATTACATATGCAGAATGCAAGAAAATTATTCAAATCGAAGGCATGCCACCTCGTGTTCTGCGAAAAACCAAGAGTAAAGCCTGAATGCAGAAAGGCCCACTGTGAATGGCAGTAGTGCTGTGGCTAACCCTGGTTAGCACTGTGCAGTAGAAGGCAATGGTAAAGCAAATCTAGCCTGAATTCTCCTTAGAAGCTAATATGACTAAACTGAGGCAATCGTACTTTGGTCATGTTATGAGAAGACAAAGAATCACTGGGAAAGACAATAATGCCAGGAAAAGTTTGAAGGCAACAGGAAAAGAGGAAGACCCAACATGAGTTGGATTGACTCAATCAAGGATGCCTTGGCCCTCCGTTTGCAAGACCTGAGCAAGGCTGCTAATGACAAGATGTTTTGGAGGTCATTAATTCATACGGTCGTCATACGTTGGAAGCAACTTGACGGCACTTCACAAACACACACACACACACACACAATTTCCTGTGGGGTTAACAGGTCAAAATATATTGCTAGGAACTAATTAGAAGTTCTCTTAAAAGCAACAACCGTTTTTGGTCACACAAGGGTACAACGCCCAGGGAAATGCTGATTGCCACTTTGGGGTCAGGAAGCAATTTTTCTCCTGGCTAGTTTGGCTGGAGATCCCAGAGGTTTTTTGTCATCTTCTGGATGTGGAACAGTAGTCATTGGGGGGATGGGGGTGGGGGAAGGTGTTTGTGAATTTTCTGCACTGTGCAGGGGGTTGGACTAGATGACCCTAGAGGTCCCTTCCAACTCTATGATTCTATGTCATACAACATATTCCAGTCCTTATAGATGCTTTTTTCCAATCCAACACTGATGTGATTACGTGAGACTGCTTCCCAAGCTACAAATGTTCTCCTTCAGAGGAAGTGCAGCCTAGAGTTGCCAGCCTCCCGGTGGTGGGTGGAGATCTCCCACTATTACAAGAGACCTCCAGATGACAGAGATCAGTTCATCTGGAGAAAATGGCCACTTTGAAATGCGGACTATGGCGTTGTAACCCATTGAAGTCCCTCCCCTTCCCAGACCCCGACCTCCTCAGGCTGCATCCCGAAATCTCCAGAAATTTCCTAAGCCAGAGCTGGCAACTCTAGTTCCCATGGCGAGAATGTCAGCTTTGGAAGCAGGGGACAGCCCATTCCCAGAACAGGATATAACCCATTTCCTGGATCAGACCTTCCGTCCACTATTTGCACCTTCATTTTGTCAGGATTAAGTTTCGTTTTATTAGACCTCGTCCACTTCAAAACTGCCTCTGAACACACTAGCAAATGAACATCATCTGCTTTCCCAGCAACAGCCCTCTCTTGATTCAATATTTTTCTTATTCAAAAATCCCTTGTGGCAACCAACGGGGAATGCTAGCTGAATAGCTTGGTCTCCAGATTTCTACCATGTGTTTCTTACTGTCGTCTTTGGGTGCATAAGTGCCACGTCCTTAGGGCCACGGCCTTGTATTGCGTAATTGCATCCACCCACCCAAGTCCTGAGCCCACAAGATAAATGTTGCTAATTTAATAGGCTCTGTGCAAGATCTAACATGGACCAAGACGTTACTTTAGCTCCACTGGCTACAAGCAAGCGTCTGGCAATGAACCTCCACTTGTTTAAACAAACCTTTCTTTTTACTCTTGCCGGAGCAGGTGGCAAATCTTTCTCTCTTCAGCAGGAACAGACTTGTCAACTCGCCTATTTCGCCTACATTCACTTGTGGGAACTGATTCTGGAGAGATGCTGCTGAAAAGGCAGGGCTGGAAACCACACAGTCAGAGCAGGCCAGATCGCTTCCTCCCCCTTGGAAATACTTTTTGCACCTTCTGGCCAGGATTTGTATTAAGCAGATAAAGGAAGCCTTCAAAATGTCACCACCACCTTCCAGTTGACAACTTCAGTAGGTGCACTTGCATACTTCTGCTGGGTGGTGGCAGTAGTATGTTTTTAAGGAAGAGGCTAATTTAGATTACAAATTCCAGAAAGATAGCTGTTTAGCATTGCAGTTAGCATGCCAGATTATGATTTGCGGCATCCAGGTTCCAATGCCCACTCAGTCACGAACCACACTAAGAGAAGCAATACAACGCAGAATGCTTCCCTTCTAAATCCACTGAAATCAGCCATTACACCATGGATATGCAACCAATGCTCCCTCTAAGCTGTGAAGTCTTGTGAGGAAAACTTCTGCTTTGTGAGAGCTACTGGCATTAAAGTTGTGAGCCACCGATTTGGCTACTGCATAAATTAGTTCGCTCTGGAGCCATCCTTCCTGAGCTAAGTCAAAAATGTATGAGTCAGGGGCTAAAAAAACTGTGAGCTAGATCATATGAACTCAGCTTAGAGGGAACACTGTCCCCAACCTTTTTTGAGTCTGTGAGCATATTTGTCGGGCACAGCAACAAAATGGCTGCCGCAGGAGGTGATGCCAGCCACAAAATGGTCGCCACAGCTTAATTTCAGTCACACAGTGAAGATCCTTGTGCTGTGGTGGCAGCTGCTGTCAAGGCAACATTAAAAAAAAATCAGCACAGCCAATCAAATCTCCAATAGCCAATCAGAAGCCTTGCTGGGCAAAAGCCCTACCTGGTCCCACCCACTTCCTAAAAAACCTCGGCAGGAGCCAGAAAAGCTGTCGGAGGGCACCATAGCACCATGCTGGGGAGCCAAGATCTACACTGTCCGGAGCTCTTTAGAAGAAGGGTGGAATATATGCCTGTCAAGGCCCCCAACTCCCATCACCCACTCCAAGTGGCAGTGGAAGATGATCTTCTTTTTTTTTTTTAAAGGCAGCATTGTTGAACTACTATGTTGGAGGACAGCCTTGCAATATTGGGTTTAAATTACAGGTGAAAAGATACCGGCTGAATATTAGATTTTTTTTTTAACAGTAAGAGTAGTTCAGCAGTGGAATTGGCTGCCTGGGGAGGTGGTGAGCTCGCCCCCGCCACTGGCAGTCTTCAGGCAGCAGCTGGACAGCCACTTGCTGGGGGCTGATCCTGCATTGAGCAGGGAGTGGGACTAGATTGCCTACATGGTCCCTTCCAATTCTATGTTTCTATGATTCTACCCTATGTGGTGCTATGTTACTTCCAGTAAAAAAACCAAAACACGGAAGTGACAGGATAGTTCTTGGAATTGACAGAAACTCCATGGTTACCCTAGAATTTCCAGTGATTCCAAGAGCTACCCTCTGCTGCAGGTTTTCACCAGAAATGATGTAGTGCCTAGGGCTGCCAAGTCAGCCCGGGGGGCGGGGGATCCCCCGCTACAGGGGTTCCCGATCCGCCGGCCAGCATTCGGCCAGCGGGGGGAACCCCACCCCCCTTCCCCAACGTAATGACATCACCCAGAAGTGACATCATCACGTTGGGGGCATTGCCAGGGCGATGCTCTGGCGATCGCCCCAAAACTCTATGATATCGCCCTGGCAACGCCCCCAACGTTCTGACATCACTTCCGGGCGACGTCGCCAGGCGAAACTCCCGGACAATGGAGGACTCCCCCCCACCAGTAAGTAAGGAAGACTAGTAGTGCCATGGCTGGCATCATACCCCTCTCGCCTGATCCCCACCAACAACCCTCCTACCTGGCAACACTAGTGTAATCATTTTATTTATTTACTTCATTTATACCCCACCTTTCTCTCCAAGGGGGAGCAAAAGTGGCTAAAATCATTCTCCTCTCTCCCGTTCTATCCTCATAACAACCCTGTAAGGTAGGTTAGGCTGAGAGTGTGTGACTGGCCCAGGGTCACCCAGCAAGACAGAATGGGGATTCGAACCTGTGTTTCCCAGATTCTTGTCCAACACTTTAACTGCTATACCATACTGGCTCTTTTGTAGTCTGGAGCTCGTGACAGTAGGCACATTTGATGTATTCTGTAGCCACACCATTGGTTACCAGTTAATTTCTGGGTTCAACGCCATGTACTGGTGATTACTTACAAAGCCTTCACGGCCCACTTGTTGACAGGACTGCCTGTCCCAATGTGTCTGGCTGCAACAGCTGGTCTTGGCAAAACCAAGTCTCCTGAAGGTGCCACCCTACCTAGGAGTCAGAACAGGTGCTGCCCATCCCGAAGCGTCCTCTGTTCCGGCTCCCACTTGGTGGAATAGCCTGCCTGATAGTTTTGGGAGGGCTCCCACACTTCCGTTGCATTGCAGAATGTTCCAGAGGGCGTCTTCACAAACGGAACAGGGACCTGGCAAAACGGAAGTGTGCAGGAGGATGCTTTCTACAAAGGTAACAGTGCTGGAATTTTAATTGCCTATGGAAATTAAACAGTTCTCTGTTTCCTCTACCTTCATCCTGCATTGTTTAGTGGCTCTATTATAGGTTCTTGGATCCTATGGAAAAATTCCACACACGCTGCAGTGCGGCATCCTTCCTGTTGTGCTAGCACTTCTGCTTGCGCAAGAGCTCACTGAAATCCATTGATCTTGCGCAAACAGAAGCGCCAGCACAAGAGAAGATGTGCTCCGCAGGAGAGACTCTCTAGCACACATGTAACCATCAAAAAATCCAAGCCGCTGTGTTTACCACACTTTATTCATAATTCTGAACCAGGCCATGGAGTGTGGATTAACAGATCTGCAAAATGGAGCTAGGGATAGATGGGGAGGGGGGGGGGGGATTTCTTTACAAACCCAAAGGAAATCTCAGGTTTACTGAAAAATCTGAAATCTTAAAAACAAAAACAAGGGATTAAAACTGAGTGCTCGACGGCCACTTTGAGGGTTGCTAGGCAACCGCAACAATATTGCTGAGCCTTCTAAGCCGTTGTTTCTGTAAATCAAAGCCATGGGGGGAGCTTTTGTTTTCCAAAGCAGCATTGGAAAATGTCCTGTTTCCCCCTTCTGTTATGTCCCCATTATGTCCCTATCATGGAGGACTTGCTGGGGACAAGCTCAGTGGCAACCACTGGAGACTCCTTAATCATCCAACTTGGCCTGATAGTGACAACCACCAGACAACCCATCCCAATGGCAGTGGCTACTGCACCAGATTTAACCCAGAGAGACTGCCAGGATAGGGTTGCCAACCTCCAGGCGGTAGCTGAAGATCTCCTGGGATTACAACTGATCTCCAGGTGACAGAGATCAGTTCACCTGGAAAAATGGCCACTTTGGAAGGTGGACTCTCTGGCATTATACCCAGTTGAAGTCCTTCCTCTCCCCAAACCTCACCCTTCTCAGGCTCCATCCCAAAAATCTCCAGGTATTTCCCAACCCAGAGCTGGCAACCCTATGCCAAGAGGAGGAAAAGCTGAACACAGGTGGGCAGGTAAATGTATTTTGGCTGGTGGGTGGAAAGGAGAGAAGAAAGCAGAAAAAGTGGAGAGGCTATGGGGGCTGCCAGGGAAGGCCAATAGTAGGGAAGGGGGATACAAGGGAAAATGAGACCCCCCCCCAAATCCTTGAAAGTTTTTTTCCTCCAACTGTGACGGATCCAATGATTTATTAAATCCAGGCTACTGTTTGTTTGTGTATATGTATGTATTATGTAATATATACTGTTTTAATTCTTTTGCTCTTTAATTGAGTGACCAATTTCTACTGCCTTGTCCATTGTAGGTATTATACTATTTTTTATTGGTATTACAACTGTAATCTACCTTGAGTTTCAACGAGAAAGGTAGCTGAGAAATGCAGTAATTAAGTAATTTAAGAAAATAACTCCATCATATGCATGAAATAGACTAGAAAGCAGGAAAGTCCAGAAGGGGGGGGGATCCTGAGAAAAAGACAAGATATGACAACACACCCAAAGGTAAATGGATAGGAATGATTGCATTTTGAACCCCAACAGCCACTGTAGAACTGGGCCATTCAAGGAAAGCCAAAGTAAGTACCATGGGCCAATTCCACCCTGGGAAACCAGTTCATGTTTCCAGGGGTGAAATTAATTCATAGAAATAATAATTTGCTGTATTCCTTCCATAGGCTGGAAAGAAGAACACATTGAGTTGTGGCTGAGCCCGCTTGCGGGGAGGGCGGGATATAAATGCAAATAAATAAATAAATAAATAAATTTAAACTGCCTGCAGAGGCAGTTATTTGAAGCCTCCAACCACAACATAAGGAGAGCATTACTACTTCCACCTCCACTTTGTCGAGGGCAGGTCCATCAATGGCTGTTAGCCACAGTAGTGAAACAAAACTTTTACAACCTCTCATTGTAGGCTGGCCTAAGACACTGTCAGAAACAGGGTGATGGACTAGAAAGAACTGTGAATCTTCAAAAAACCCAATTGAGCATATTTATCTGTCTTGTGCAGCTGACTGTGTTAGCAGTCAGACTCCTCCTCTCACTGAGGGGCAAGTGATAGACAGAAAACCCATAAAAACCCTCCCTAATATGACACAAAATGGATGCAAGCCAGGGACAAGTCTGGACATATAGTTTGGAAGTGTGGGAAAGAGCAGCTGGCCTGCTAACAACCTCCTCCCCACTCTAAAGAGATGCATAATTTAGGACAATGGCCAATAAAACTCCCAACTCCCAATGGCCCAATAAAACTCTCTTCACCTTGGATTAACCCCATCCACACCCAGCCTCCCTTCCTCTTGTCCATTTACCCTAATTAAGCAACACTTAACACTATTCACAAAACCTGGTAGCTTTTCCCGTCTGGTACTTAAAGGGTCATCAAGCATCATTAGCACCTATAGTCCTCCGTCAAGTTTCTCCAAAATCATTGTTCATCTCCGAAAAACCCATCAAAGTCACTGCTTTTGGGACAAACACGTCCGACTGACCCAGGGAGCCTTTCCCCCTATAACACTGCTCCACAGCAGGGGAGGGTGTTCTCAGAGCCATACCTCACACCCCCAAATCCATTTGGGTCCTTTCTTCACTCTGTGAAACGCTGGTCATTCCACTGCTACCTCCATGGACCCTGGTCTTTGAGACTGGTAACTATAGTCCTCCCTGAAGTTGCTTTCACCCATCTCCTCCCTGATTTCCTCTCACCTAGCGTTTGTGTTTTACGTGTATTTGTATATGTGTGTTTTGCTCTTTTATTCCTATTCCAATAAAACCCATTCCAGTTGAACACCTGACAGATTTCAAGAGTTCTCTGAGGGAAAGATCCCCATATACATAGGTGGAGAATCTCAGTTACCCCCTCGTGCTTTGTCTCCTATAAAGCTAATTCCCCCCCCCCCCCCATTAAATAGGAAACTGCCTCTTTGGGTAACAGCTGGCCATGGCAATTATTACTATGCAGGGAATGGAGGTGGATAATAAGGGTGGAGATGTAGAAGCATCACTAATGCTATACTCTACCCACTGAGAACTTGTATGTGTTTTATACATAAAGAATGTCTAATAAAAAGAGTAAGGACTCTAACTTTGTTCTGTTGCTTCAGACCAACACAGCTGCCCACCTTGATCTAATAAAAAGAGTGTTCTTAATAGTCTTCTATAGCATTATGCATTCCAGACTGCGCCAACCATCCTCTAAGGTGAAAATAAATAAGCAAAATGTTTTTAATAAATTTTTTCACAGGCTTCATCCCAACCAAATATTTCATTCACAAATACAGTGAACATACTAATTTCTGTATTTTTTTGTGCCACAGGGCAAATGAATTTCTTAACCAGTGTGAGCTGAGCAGCTGTATTATAGACAAAGAAGTTTTAGATTAAGATCTGGTTGTCACGGTAGCTTTTGACATCGAGCTTTCCATGTTATTGACTCTGAACGACTTTTAGCTCAGACAGTACCATGTCATCCAAATGACATGCCAAATTTTCACTGCCTTTTAGCTGGCCAGCAAAATGGAAATATAACAAAATGTTGCGACAATCACAGACACAGCTGCAAAATGTTTATGTAGTGTCAGTTTCTATAGTGTTTCTGCCACAGGACTGCAGGTATACACTGAAGAAAGTTGGCACTGAAAAAAGATGTGTGATTTCAAAAAAACCAGTTAGGTCTAATCCTCCTTCCATGAGGCAGATACCTGTTAAGCAAGGAAGCAACATAATTTTTCAATTAATTGGAGAAATCAATTCAAAACATTTTGATTGATCAAAAGGTGATTAACCTGTAAGACTGAAGGAAAATGTCATTATTTTTATTTATTTATTTATTTATTATATTTCTATCCCGCCTTGCCAGCGAACCGGCTCAAGGTGGCTAACAAGCATAAAATACCAACAAAGGTTTACAATAAAAATAAACAGTTAAAATTGACACCACATCCAACACAGAACAGATGGCGACTTCAGAGTTCTCATGGCGAACAGAAGCAGCAAGGGGTGCAACCAACAGGACCAGGGCGATGTTAAGGACCAGGGCGATGTTTTTAATATGAGTATTTATAAAAGTAGAAAGCTGCAGGCCTCAGTACAGACAAGGTATTCCAGCTTTTCTCTCGTACACCAGAAAGATACCACTTAGGCAGTTCATGAGAGGGATGGATGGCTCTCATGGTCCTTTCTTACATGTCCAGGGTAATGCCAATTGCCACTTTTGGATCAGGAAAGAATTTTCCTCCAGGCCAGATTGGCCACAGATCCTGGAGGTTTTTTGCCTCCCTCTGGGCATAGAGCAGGGATCCCTGGGAGAACGAGGTATGTGGGAGGAGGATGTGAATTCCCTGCGTTGTGTGGGGAGGGGGTTGGACTAGCTGACCCTTGAGGTCCCTTCCAGCTCTACGTTTCTATGTTTCTTCTAAGATGGTGTCTACATTTACAGATGACCTTTCTTTATACTTTGTAGGTGTTGCCTATGTAAAGAATGCCTTCCATTCAGTTCCTACCTTGACAGAGAGTAGTTTACCACAGATAGCACACTACAGATCCTTAAACGCATCTAGTAAATGAACTTGAAAAAACATTCAGAGGCCCTCTTGTGGCTTATGTTTACCAACGGAAGAATGGGAAGCTGTGGTTAGCATTTTACCATGTGGAAAATTTTTGGCTTTTTGAACAGAAGGAAAGGACCACAACATCTTTCACTGAGGTGACTTTAAATAAAAGAGCTACCCTGGATTTGTAGACTCTTAGAAGATCAAACCCTCTTCCATACCAGGAGTTCCCAAATGGCAGTCAGTGGACAATCATAAAATGGCTGCCACAGGCACTCAGACAAATGATGAAATGCTGGGGGGCTCTAAGCCAAGGCCTTCCGACAGACAAGCCATTGATGTCACCTCACTTTTTTTTAAAGCACCTCCTGTGCCAATGAGGTGGAAGGGAATCAAGACCAGGTCTTTGCTTTAGGAATAAGACATTTTTTTGAAGAAGTAAACTAGTACCAGGGAAACCTGTCAGCAGACACCACAACACCCACCAGCACTATGCTCAAATCACTGATTGGGTCACCTTCTTGACGTTTCTTGTTCAGTGGGATAAATACAGAACACAACTATACTGTCAAAGTAATCCAAGTTCACATGTAGGTAAGACAAAAAGTAAACAATAAATCAGACATCTTTAAAAATCCTAAACGGAAAAGATGGAGATACCATGAAGGAAAAGGGGGGAAATGTTTTTTCTCAGCCTGGGCTGCTGTTTGGACTCCTTCAGGCTGTGGTCTCTTAAACAGTTTCTTTCTTTTCACACTGATACTTTTGTGGTGTTTGCTTCATGCATAAAAAGGCTCTTCTCAGCCACTACACTGGATGGATGTTTTTTAAGAATTTTTTTTTCATCGTTTGCTCCTCATAAGATTGTTGTAGGAATAAGACAGTATTGGAACCTGCCTTGAGCATCTGGGATATACCAAATGTGACAATACTTAGATTAAACTGACTGGTATTTAAATGCTGGAAGCAAGATTTCTGTGTTCTACACAACTCTTCTTCAGGAATAGGCAATGAAAAGGAAAATGTAAAAAAATAAAGGATATAGCTGCAGGCTACTTTTAATGTTGTTGAGTCAAGGGTTCTTTAGAATGTTTCAACACAGACTAAAAATGAGTGTGGTCAGGCACTGAAAAAAGGCAGGCGCATCTTAAGGAAGTTATTGTCTGTTAATGGAAGCTGTTTGCTAAAAATAAGCAAGAGCTTTGGGACCTAAAAATAACTTGTCCCTTTCTAATGCTAATTCTAATCCCCAAGTAACAGGATTACATTCTTGCAGCGTCTGAGGAAAACCGTTATCCATTCTGTTGCTTGACAACCTCACACTTGGAAATACTACAGCCTAATTTAGCTAACAAGACTGGATACCACCAGGGGTTAAAAGCCCCCAGCTCGATTTACCTGTTCAGTCTCCGTGGAAAGATTGCCAGCTTTAGGTCGGGAAATCCCTGCCATTTTCTCCAGGGGAAACGGATCTCTGTAACCTGGAGACCAGTTGTAATACCGGGAGATCTCCAGGCCTCACCTCAAGGTGTCGCAAAAGTCTTGGTAGATTTGTTGGAAGAGACTCATCATATTCCTTTAAAGCCAAGATCAAGGGCACTCCCAGGCAGACTACGGTTAATGAAGAAGGCAATGAAAGTACTCTGTACATGCTCAGAGGCTTTATTTTTATTGCAGCCGCCGGGCAAGCACTGATCCCGGCCAAACTCCTGGAACTCTGCTTCTGCTCCTCCAACTATCACGTGATTTTATAAGCACCCCCCCGGGCCCCTTTCTGCGACATACCTGTGCAGGAAAAAGGCTGTATAAACTATTTCCGCCTTGGTGACCAAAATGGCGGTCACGCATCGCCGCCTCTTTTTAAAAAACCTCAACGTCTCTTTGCGCATTCCTTTTTCCTACCCAATCCCGTTAACGTTCTAAATCACGTGACGCAGTTAACTCCGCCTCAGCTAGGGAAAAAAACGTCTTGAGTAGAAAAGGGCAAAGAGTTCTACAGTCCTCACACTACCGGTTGCCAATTGCCTGCAGTCTTTTGCGGGGCAACGATATAATGTGTAATGTGCAGAGATGCCTCTAGTTCTGTATTACGCCCCCGCCTGCATATTCTTCTAGCTTATTTCTACTGAACCTTAGTGAGACACAGATGCACACACAGTTTGAGTCCACTGGCACCTTTAAGACCAATAAGTGTAAATCTGAGTATTAAGCTTCCGTGTGCATGCACACGTCTGAATTTGAAAAACTCCACGCAAACGAAAGCTTGTGCCCAGAATAAAACTTTGTTGGTCTTAAAGGTGCCACGGGACTCCAACTTTGTTCTGCTGCTTCAGACCAACACGGTTACCCCACCTGAATCTATCGACACACACTGAGATTCCAATAAAAACTGAAACTCACTGTTCTCTATCGGAGCAAAAATGCTATCTGCCTGTGATGAAACCCTTTATCCCTGGCCTTGGAAGTTGAGACTTCGATTTTGGACCGGAAGTGTCAACGCGCCACAGACGCTTAAGGACTACTCTTGCTTCTATGGAGGGGGAAATGGCCGCTCTTGCTTACACTTTCTATGGCTGCCCAGAATTGATGCGCATCTATGGTTGGCAGCGCGGTGAATTCTGGGATCATGGAAGAGTAATGGCGCTGTTGGCCTAGCGGCGGTCGTGCCGGGCTCCGAGGTGGGTGATCCCGGGGGATCCTCAGTGAGCCTTTAGAAGGCAGCGTTGGGAAGGGTGATGTTGGTGCTATTCACGTATTAATCTGGATTTGGCTGGTTCCCTACAATGAAGAATTGTCTTTAGTGTATTAACCAGGCTTTAAACACAGACGAAGCCTTCCTTACCCGTTAACAGGTGTCGCGCTGGCTTAGCGTAGTTGAAGGGAAATGCATTATCATCAATTATGGCTGTTGGAGATGATCACTGTGCTTATTTTGTACATAAATATCACTGTAACATTGATGGGTATTCATCTGGCTGCCTCTTGATACGACAAGATAATATCTGTCTGTCTCTCTCTCTGCTGAGAATTATGTTCGTGCACCCGGTGATGTGACTTGTAGGTATACATTTTGCATCTTTCACTAAAGCAGCAGCATCTCCTAAGAGAAACACATAACTGGAAATCAGTGGGAAAACTATCTTATACTCTTAACATTTTAAAATACTACTGGGGGGGGGACGTTTTGGCAAAAGAGTGTTGAGGTATCATTTTACTTCCGATTCAATTCATGCTTCCTTGGAAACAAAAACTGAGAGAGATAAAACTAAAAAAAGCATTTCAAAATGTAAAACCAGCCATGCCCGGGGAAATGCTGATCGCCACTTGGGGTAAGGAAACAATTTTTTCCCGGGCCAGTTTGGCCAGGGATCCTGGAGGGTTTTTGCCATCTTCTGGGCATGGAACAGCGGTCACTGCTGGTGTGAGGGGGGAGGTATTTGAATTTCCTGCATTGTGCAGGGGGTTGGACTAGATGACCTGGGAGGTGCCTTCAACTTTATGATTCTGTGATCTAAGAAATGGCTCCTGTTGCCAAAGCTCATTCTCACATTTGTTCTGACCTCTATCAAGTGACCAGCTTAGCCCAAGATTGTCAGGACTTGGAAGCTAAGCAGGGTTGGGCCCTGGTTTGTATTTGGATGGGAGACCACCAAGGAAGACAGGGGTAGCTACACAGGGGCAGGCAATGACAAACTACCTCTGCTCATGTCCTGCCTGGAATGCCCTGTGGGTGTGGTTGCTGTGAGTCCTTTGTGACTCAAAGGCACTTTTTTCTTCTATCAAGTGAAATACTGGGACATCCAGGCATATGGCAATAGGGGGGTGGGTGGGAATCTCATTAAGAGTTTAAATGGTACCAGGAAGGCCAGAATTCCAGATCCACCTCTTCAACAGACCCGGGATGTGTAACCTTAAGAAAATCCTAATGCCTTAGCATCCCTTTTGCAAAATGAAAGTTAAAAAGAGAATCAGTCTTCAGGAATTCAGAACGATAACACTTTATTCTAGGTACGGGAGAATCAGCTGGCTTGGGTTTAATGGCCTCAGTTTCCACCCAAGCCAAACCTTGTGGTGCCTTAAAAATGGCTTCCAGGATGGTTGCGGTATTCGTTTTCTGCAGCCAAAATAACGAAGAGTCCTGTAGCATCTTAAAGACTAACAGGTTTATGGTGGCATATGCTGTCATGAGCCAGAGCTCACTTCATCAGATGCATGAAGACCAAGCAGCTTCTGTCCCACATCAATTTATGCCACAATGAATCCATTCGTCTTTAATGTGTCACAAGACTCTTTGTTATTTTGGCTTAGTTTTGATCATGAAGAGTGTTTCATTTCATGCATGAAGTAGGCTGTGAGCCTATTGGGCAGAGAGAGCTATGTACCCTGGTAGTACGTTACTACTAGCAACAACTCCTTTTCTGTAATTTGTCTTTTAGCGGTAAAATCTGCTAGATTCTAGAGACAATGCAGGATTTGCATGTCCCTGATATATTGGCTAATGGTCTTCGATCAAGATTACTTGTTACTATTTTTACTTTCTGGAGCTCCTGTGATCTTATTATGGAACTCAAGAAGACGATCATGAAAGAAGGATTTATATTAGAAATATTTTAGTTCCTTATTTATTTATTTTTCACATTTTTACCCCGCCCTCCCCGCAATTGGGCTCAGGGCGGCTTACATAGTTCCTTGCTTCTCTTTCGTCTTTTCTGTCTTCATATGTTATTTCTGTGAAACTTTACTATTTGCTATATCAGTGTAGAGCTGTGGGGAAGCAGAAAATCAAAAGAAACAATATATCTGTTAAACCCTAATCCTTATCGATAATTACTATCCTATCAATAGTAAATGCAGTTTAATTCAGTGTGGCATACTTCCAAGTGCATGTGAAAAGGATTGCATTGCAAAACCACACATACAGCAGAGCTTTGGGGTTTCCTTTAATAATGTGCTTAACGTCCAATGGGAAGGCCATAACTTCCATGTGCTGTGTGTTTTGGTCCCACAGAACTGAAGATGACTACTGCAGCCAGACCAACGTTTGAGCCTGCGAGAGGAGGGAGAGGAAAAGGAGAAGGCGACTTAAGTCAGCTGTCTAAACAATACTCCAGCAGAGATCTTCCTTCTCATACTAAGATCAAATACAGGTAAAAAGCAGTTTACGCATCTTGTGTCAAGCAATTTCTGCAGCGGTAGTCAGTTTAGCAGGGATTGGGCTTTCTCGGGTTTGTAGGGGAATTCTGCCCCACTCCTGGACCTCCGTTGGTACATAAGAATAGTTTATGGGCTACCAGCTGGAGCAGAGAGTACTTTCTGATTTTTTTTTCTGACCACTGATGTACCACAAGTGACTTCTGTAGTCATGCCTGGCCAAGCAGACCAGGAAAAAAAATGTGCAAGAGCATTTGTAGACTTATTCCCAAGCTTTGTTTTCCTGGCTCTTAACCACCTCCCTCTTGGAGACAGATCAAAATGGGTAGCCGTGTTCATCTGTCTGTAGCAGTAGAAAAGAGCAAGAGTCCAGAAGCACCTGAAAGACTTCCGTGTGTCACTGCTCGTTTCTGCAGATACAGCTGAAGAAGTGAGCAGTGACTCACAAAAGCCCCTGCCCTGACACAAATTTTGTGAGTCTTTCAGGTGCTACTGGACTCTTACTCTTTTCTGCTGCCTCTCTCTTGTCTTTCTTAAATATGCGTGAGCGGACAAACAAAAGTAAACTCAGCTGGCCACTGTCCTGTTCTTCAACACTGTGTCATAATGGCAAGGGAAAGGTCTTACGTTAGCATTTGCTGATGAGGTTCTTAGGCACATTGTGCTGTGGTATGTAGGACAATCCTGTAGAGAACTACACCAAGTCTCTAAGTCTCTTGACAGGAAGAAAATTGATTCATTTGAAATTTGTCGGAGGAAAGTTTTGTGGATACTATGGGTTTCCAAAAAAGACAAATTAGTGGGTTCTTGAGCCCTGATGCTGGGAAAGATTGAAGGTAAAAGAAGAAGGGGATGGCAAAGGATGAGATGGTTGGACAGTGTTATCGATGTGACGAGCATGGAGTTGGGCAAGCTCCGGGGGACGGCGGAGGACAGGAGGGCCTGGCGTGATGTGGTCCATGGGGTTGCAAAGAGTCAGTCTCGACTGTGTGACTGAACAACAACAAAAATGTCAAATCAAGCCTGAACTCTCCCTGGAATCTAAAATTGCTGAGGCTATTGTACCTTTTTCACATCAGGACAAGAGCAGACTCCCTAGACCCCCCTAGAAAAGACAATCATGCTAGGAAAAGTTGAAGGCAGCAGGAGAGGAGGAAGACCCAACGTGACTGGCTCGAAGGAAGCCACAGGGGCCCTCCGTTTGCAAGACCTGAGCAAGGCTGATAATGATGGCACATTTTGGAGGTCATTCATTCATAGGGTCGCCATAAGTCAGAAGCAACTTGATGGCACGTAATACACATGAGTCTGTTGATTTCATTTGGCTTAGTCCAGAGTAACTGCATGGGGCTGCACTGAAAGTCTGCTGCCAGATCAGAATCTGAGAGTAAACACTTGATGCGGACATGCTCTGGTTGCCCTGATGGTGTAATACTGTCCCCATACCTGACACACGGGGGCTGCAATTGAAAAAAGGGGCTTGCCTGAGGCCTAGTGAATTCACAGCTGAGGGGAGATTCCCAGCTCACATTCTGGGCCGCCGTACCACACAAACATGAAGATGTGGAGCTGCTTTCTGCTGAGTCAGACCATTGGTCCATCAAAGTCAGTGTTGCTTACTCTGACTGGCAGCGGCTCTTCAGGGTCTCCTGTGGTCTTTCCCACCTCCCACCTGATCCTTTTAACTGGAGGAACCAGGAACTGAACTTGGGGACCTTCTGCACACCCAGCATAGCCTCTCCCACTGATCCACAGCCCCGGCCCAAATGCTGCTAGCTCAAAACACTGGCACCCTTCAGCTTGCACCTTTGCTTCTCGTTCCAGGCAAACCACTCAGGATGCCCCCGAGGAGGTGCGCAACCGTGACTTCAGGAGGGAGCTGGAGGAGAGGGAGCGAGTCGCTGTTAGGGAGAAGAACCGAGACAGGCCAGCGCGAGGTTTGTGCCGCCCTTGCAGACCGGGATTACTCGTTGCGGGATTGTGGCCTGTCAGATACTGGGGCACTACCTATGGCTCGAATGCGGTCCCCAGGCACTCCAGAAAGTGAACTGGAGTAGTAGAGATCAGAGTGCGTTTATTGCTTGCTGACTTAATTTATGTGCCCCACTTTTCTCCCTGCTAGGGACCCAAAGCGGCCTAACCTCTATCTCCTTTCCTCCATTTTATCCTCACAACAGTACCGTGAAATTAGTTCGGGCGAGAACAGAGGCTTGGAGGTTACCCAGCAGTCATCAGTGGCAGAGCGGGGATTCAAACCTGGAGTCTCCCAGATCCTAGGCTGGCACTCTGACCGCTAGACCAGACTGGCATGTGCTTGCCTAGGACCCCACCTTACTGATTTAGCTGCTGGGATTGAGAGAATGCAATCCAGGAGATGAAAAGCGAGGCGATGAAGAGCGACGGGGTGCATAGCAGAGGTGCTTTGGGGAAGAAAGCGAAGAGGGGAGAGCACATAACAGTCTGCTCAGACTGGTGCAGGAAGCTGAAGTCACTGGGGAAGTATATTGGTAAAGAGATTACCAATTACATAATCCGTGTTTGCCCAACTATCAGCTCAGGTTAGCCCAATAGCTCTTGTTGGAAGTCTGTCCCAAACTTCTCCTCTTTGGGAGGAGTTGGACGGGACGCCTTCTCTGGCCAGATTTTCAAAACTGCACAAGGGTGTTTTGTAAGAGGATTAGATAGATCCATGGAGAATAAGTCTGTCAGTGGCTACTAGCCCTGGTGACTGAGGGGAACCTCCACATTCAGGGGGACTCATCCTCTGAATCCCTGAGCCAGGAGGCAGCATCAGGGGAAGGCCTCGGCCTCTCTGCCCTGTTGTTGGCCCTCCAGAGGAACTAGTTGGCCACTGTGTGAGACAGAATGCTGGGTTAGATGGACTATTGGTCTGATCCAGCAGGGCTCTTCTTATGTTCCTATTACCACAAGAGTTTGGATGCTAACCACATCGGTGCAACTGAGGTCTCACAGTTCTGGAGTTTGCAGAATCAATTTTTGTTAACCTCTGTGGTTTGTACTTTCCTCCCATTGTTGCTGGTCATGTGAGTGCTTTCAGTTGTGCCTGTATTTCTTCCACAGAACACACAACTTCCTCCTCGGTGTCTAAGAAACCCCGGCTAGATCAGATTCCTGCTGCTAACCTGGATGCAGATGATCCATTAACAGACGTACGCATTCTTACCCATTTACTTCATTTATTGTCGGCCTCTCCCAGTGAGACTTGAGACGGATTGCAATTCACAGCAGTGCAGTAAGAACAGTATAATTACATGCACCCAACAATCACTATGCAGCGATTGCAAATGAGTGCTAATTGTAAACAGTTCTAAATAATTACGATGCAGTCGTTGTAAAAAATACTAGAGAACCTTGTGTTCAAAATGTAGCCTTGGATCCAGCGATGAGCCAGTGGAAACGTGAGTTAGACTGAGTCCAGTTCCACTTGTGCAAGGACTTGTGAAACACCTAGCGCTTCCCTCTCTGCATATTGCAATACCCAGGAATCAGTTGCACAAGATCTGGCACAAGCGGGAGGCAAGTGGAGGTACAGTAAGGCTGGCTTTCCACTGGTGGCCACTGTGGTCTTTTCCATACATTTCCCCTTGTGCAGGAGCTCTAGCGCAAGCGGAAATTTTGCTCTGGGTCCAACCCACAGTATAATGCAGACTGGGAAGGCAAGAGCTCCAGGAATGCAGAACAATGCAGTGAGGCATTAACTTACGTACAACAGACAGTGTCATAAAGCTGGATTGCAAAATTAGGCAACAGTGCAATAAACAGAGTATGTAATGTGTGTAACGATTATGATTGTGTAATGATTATGTAATATATGTATGTGCATGTAATGACGTGTCATAAGTGCCAGGGGAAGTCATGGGTGGGCAAGGGTAGGAAGAGCCGGGTGTCCGGTGGGAGAGACTTGGCTGGCCCAATGAGATTGAATAAAAAGATGGTCTCTTTAAAAACCGGGGCCTGCTTCATCAGGCGCCGGCCCCTTTTTCAGCCTGAAAAGAAGCCATGATGGTAACATTAAAGCTTTAGCTAGGTTACAGATCTGGGTTAATAGGAATAACGGTTTTGTTACAGGGCATGACAGATGGGATTTCTGGAATACGGGAAGCCACTAGGCACGGAATGGGGGGCAGGGTCCATAAAGGAATGAGAAGCTGTGAAGTACTGGGAAAAGTCCCTCTCCGTGGACAGACCTCATGGAGCTCATCTGAGTATCTGTCATCGGCTGGTACACCCTGCAGCCTACAAAGCCGAATGCAGCTCATCCCCTCACATATTACAATCCATCAGGAATTCTGTAAACTTCCTGATTTTGCTGCCTGCTGAGGATGGTCCGTGGCTCAGTGGAGAAGCATCTGCTTGCCATGCAGAAGATCCCAGGTTCAGTTCCCAGCATCACCGGTTTAAAAAGTGTTGGTTGGTCAGGTGGCAGGGAAGACCCCTACGTGAGAGCCAACCAGAGCAGAGAATGCTGACTTTGGTAGACCGATGGCCTCTTTCAGTATAAGGCAGCTTCATACATTCTGGTGAATTGTCACCAGTTAGGCTACCATACAAGGCTGGCGCGTCATGTTTGGCTTGGTGGGTCACAAATTACCCAGGGCTTTGTTTTCAGGGAAATACTGCCATTGCTATTTTCCCTAAGCTTCTCTACAATCATGAGGACCAGGAGTTTGCTTTTTGTTGTTGCTTTAGAGGACTTGAGTGCATTCAAGTGAGCCCAAATTCTCTTGACCGCTTCCTTACTTACAACTGAGCCTTCGGGTTGGTCAGGAAGCTTTGGGAAGCTTAGAAACACAGAGCTGGAAGTGACCCCTAGTTCATCTAGTTCAGCCCCCTGCGCAGTGCAGGAAATTCACAGCCAGCTCCCCCTCCACTCCCCCAGTGACCCCTGCTCTATGCCCAGAGGAAGGCAAAAAACCCTCCAGGATCCCTGGGCCAATCTGGCTTGGAGGAAAATTCCTTTCTGACGCGGAAGTGGCCATCGGTATTAGCCTGGGCATATAAGAAAGGGCCTTGAGAGCTGAGCACTGGCTCATCCCTTGCAGCCCTCCCTCTCCTGGGTGGGACTTTTTGTTTTGGTGTTTAAATGTGGTGGAAAACATTAGTGTTCACAACAGCTTTCCAGCATGTCGCATGACCAGCCATGTTAGTGTTGAAAGCCGGTTTGGTGTAGTGGTTACTTTATCAAGACATGATTATATTTTTTCTCTTATTTATTTGTTAATTGTTGAAAATGAATAAAAAAAAAAAGGACTCTAATCTGGGAGAATCAGGTTTGATTTCCTACTCCTCCACAAGCAGCTAGGTGACCCTGGGTCAATCACAGTTCTCTCAGAGTTCTCTACCTCTCAGGGTGTCTGGTGTGGGGAGAGGAAGGAAAGGAGACTGTAAGCCACTCCAAGACTCCTTTGGGTAGCGAAAAGCGGAGTATAAAACCAACTCTTCTTCTTTACCGTGACATTTCTGAAAAGTGGCGTGCAGAGGCAATGAAGAGAATGTGGGCATTGAAACAGTTACAGATCCGCTTTGCTGTAGCATAATAACAGCAGAGTTGCATATAGTGGTGCATATGAAGGAAAAGTGCTTCCCGCCTTGGGATAGGAAATGGAGAGAACTGAGCACTAATGTGGATTCCTTTGTAGGAGGAAGACGAGGATGAGGACTATGAGGAGGAAAGTGACGACGACACGGCAGCTCTGTTAGCTGAGCTCGAGAAGATAAAAAAGGAGCGGGCTGAAGAACAGGCCCGAAAGGTAAAAATGTGATCTTGTGTATTTTTGCATTCAACAAGCCAACTTAGGCAGAGGTGGACCACTTGCAGAACAGCGCTTGGTGTTTAAATAGGGCTTTCAGTGTTCAAAGTTGTGCACATACGTTATCACAGTAATCCTTACAAAAGCCCTGTAAGGCCAGCCAGCTCAGAGAGGTGTCTTCTCCAAAAAGAGCCTGTTGAGTTTCTAGCAGAGGCAAGACTTGAACCAGGAACCTCCCAGTTTGCACTTATTTAATCAAAAGCTTTGAATCCTGTTTCCGTCCTTGTACAAGGCAGCTGCCACTAGTGGGTAACTAGTCACAGCTCAGCTACTCGCTTGCAGCCGTTCCTGCCTGTCTGTTTAACCTCATATGGTCCTTTCCGATTGGCAGCAACTCTCTGGAATTCTGGGCAGTGTCCTTTCTCAGTTCTGCGTCTAAAAATCCTTTTTTAAAAAACTAGAAAACCCTGGGAGTAACCATGACACCAGCATCTTCCTCTTGTGAGGCAATGCAGACTCCAGATGTTTAGCGGGGAGTCCAGTACTGCATTTCTGAGGCACCGGGACTTCTGTCCACAGATTGTGACTTTTGTGGTTTCCCCCATTCTTGCCACAGCCCAAACTGCTCCCTGAAATCCTGCTCCTGGGGCAGAAGAGGAGCTGGATTTCAGGGCGATCTGCCCCAGAGTATTTAGAATACCCTGCCCCAGTCAAGATGCAGCTAAGCTCTGAGGATCATGTTGCACCATTTGTTACCCACAACCGAGTCACGTGTGCACAAGTCCCCATGGAAATGTTGGTCTGACTTGCCCGTTCTGAGGGGCAGAAGCTCTCCAGGGCTCAAGGCCAACTGTGTTGCCTGAAAGATTCTTAAGTAGACAGGCTGGGGCCATAGCTCAGTGGTAGAGAATCCCATGATCACAGTGTCCTAAATCAAATGAGAATTATCAAGGGGCGGTATACTAAGCGGGTATAGAGAAATAAAGTCTAGAAATGGCCACTAGAGGCCAGTAGAAACTGCTAGAGAAACCCTAAGCTTCTCTTTTGTCCGACAGCTGATGTCTTAACCCAGGGGTGGGCAAATTGCGGCCCGCGGGCCACATGTGGCCCGCCACAGAGTTTTTTGCGGCCCGCCAAGACAGTTGGCCACGTGGTTTCAGTCAGTCCTCCGTTGGGCCCGGAGCGCAGAGAAGCCCGGAGCAGAGAGAAGCATTGTTATTATTATAGATGCTCTTTGACAGACATTAACTTGCAGGCTGTGATGAGAATCTCAACAAGCCATCTCACTCCTGATTTCAAAAAAATTGTACAAAAGTGTGATAGGGTACATTTCTCTCATTAAACTGATTCTAAAATTAAATGTGCTTGCAGCTATAGATGATATGAAATTAGCACAATAAATAAATTGAATAAAACGACCACTATTTTATTTTATTTATATTTACTGATTTTTATGATACAATTTATACCTTTTCTGAAATGCAAAGTTAACTAATGAATGCAATCATTTTAAAAGGGGCGGCCCTCCACTAACCTCTGCTCCCACAAAGTGGCCCCCGAGCCAAAACAATTGCCCACCCCTGTCTTAACCAGATGTGACCATTTCCACATGTTCCATTGCGAGTTACTTATATTGCATAGGTCTGGTTAGACCCTTTTTCTCTGCAGCAGTGAAAAAGAACAAGAGTCCAGTAGCACCTTAAAGATTAACAAAATTTGTGGAAGGGTAGGAGCTTTCATGAGATACGTGAATCTGAAGAAGTGAGCAGTGACTCACGAAAGCTCATGCCCTGCCACATATTTTGTTAGTCTTGAAGTCAAGGCTCATTTCATAGCAGGAGCTCCTTTGCATATTAGGCCACACTCCCTTAATGTAGTCAATCCTCCAAGAGCTTACAGAGTTCTTCTTACAGGGGCTACTGTAAGCTCTTGGAGGAATGGCTATATCAGGGGTGTGTGGCCTAATATGCAAAGGAGCTCCTGCTACGAAATGAGCCCTGAAGGTGCTACTGGACTCTTGCTCTTTTCTACTGCTGCAGGCAGACTAACATGGCTGCCCATCTTGATTTAGATTTGGAATTAGTACTAAGTTTATTTACAGCAGCAAGGATGGTTAGTGCAGTAAACTGGAAAAAGCCAGAATCACCAGCTATCAGTAAGTGGTTTAACAAGATTTGGCTTATTGCACTATTATCTGTATTAACATACTAGAAGTAAGTTTATGGAACTAAATATTGGAGATTCTCTTTTTTTAAAGAGAGCCAGTTTGGTGTAGTGGTTAAGTGCGCAGACTCTAATCTGGGAGAACCGGGTTTGATTCCCCACTCCTCCACTTGCACCTGGCTGGATGACCTTGGGCAAGCCATAGCTCTGTACCAGCTGTTCCCTCAAGGACAGTTGTCTCAGAGCTCTCTCAGCCCCACCTACCTCACAGGGTGTCTGTTGTGGGGAGGGGAAGGGAAAAGGAGTTTGTAAGCCGCTCTGAGACTCCCTTGGGGAGTGGAGGGCGGGGTATAAATCCAATCTCTTCTTCTTCTTCTAAATGAAAAAAATATAAAATATACACATTTGCTTATGGTTTCTTGTAAAAGTACTGGGTAATTTGTTTTGTGTATTTACATGTGTGTTTGTGGGTGGGTGGGTGAGTATATGTACTGGGTGTATGTATTGAGATAATAATAATTTTAAATAGCCATTTCTGTCTGAAGTTCAGTTTCAGTGTTGTGTTTATTCTAAGGAATGGTTGCAGCTGCTTTGAGTTAAACCTGGGTTACTAGTGCAGCAAAAATTCATTTAGACTCACTGGGAAAGGATGGTTTGCGGTTATCCTTGCAACTTTGTCCCTCGGTCAGGCTGCAAAGAAAATGGGAGGCTTTTGTCCTGGGTCCCGACCGCTCTCCCCTTGTCTTGGCAGGAGCAAGAGCAGAAAGCTGAAGAAGAGAGGATACGAATGGAAAACATCCTGAGTGGCAACCCGCTACTGAATCTGACTGGTCCGGTCCAGCCACAGGCAAACTTCAAAGTGAAGAGGAGGTACGGAATTCTGTTTGTTGTGCCGCAAGAGGTCCTCTGAATACATCTTCGCCTTTATGGGTGCATAGTCACAGACCAATTTAACTGGATGTCAGTCACCTTTGAAAAGGGATCTTTTTAAAAATCTAGTTGAACTTTAAACATCTGGTTTTTTGTGGTAGATTTATAATTATTGGATTTTAAAAATATGATAGCTAAGCTAAACCCAACCTGTTAGGGGGTCACGATCTCTCCATGTCCAGATTTTGGTGGATGTCTAAAAGGGTGAGGTTCCAGTGCTGGAGAGCAGGTGTCTGAAAACAGTGAAAGGGGTCCAGGTGACTCTCTTGGCAGCCATCTGAACGCATCAAAGGATGTTGTACAGGTTTTTGTGCCCGTGGTTGAGGGTGAAACCAAGGTCCTCTGGGAGGGGATCTGACGGGCAGAAGACCTGGATGGGGTTCTGGGGAATCCTCTGGGAGGGGCCATAGTTCAGTGGTAGAGCATCTGCTTGGCATGCAGAAGGTCCCAGGTTCAGTCCCTGGCATCTCCAGTTAAAAGATCTGGCAGTAGGTGATGGGAAAGACCTCTGCCCGCGACTGTGGAGAGCGGCTGCTGATCTGAGTAGACAATACTGACTTTGGTGGACCAAGGGCCTGGTTCAATATAAGGCAGCTCCGTATGTTCATGTGATCTTACGAGTTTGGGCTCTTGCTTGTGTGACCAAAGGGGCATAACAGAGCATCCCTTTCCTGGATTAGGCTCTGCCAGATTCCAGGATCCAGATCAAGCTGCTTTTGCTCCATATGCAGTCTTTATCCTTAAAGGGAGTTTCCAGCTCCTAGGCTTTCCTGCTCCGATTCCAGGCATCCATCCCTGGACCTAGAGCTTATCTTCTTGCAGTGCCACCAGGGATGGCTCCAGGGATTTCCACTGAGGAAGATCGTGTAGTAGTCCGGCTGTCGTTCAGCTCGACGTCTTACTCTTCCTCCTCCTGAATTGTCTGCATGTCAGGTTTTTGTACACTGGATCCTGTTCCTGTGATGGCTGCTGCCAGCCACTTGAGCGTGATATTGACAGCTTCCTCCTGGCCTCTTGTTTTCTGGGTTGTGATAAGACTGCACAAGACACAGCATTGGCCATTGTGCTATTGTTTCACTACAGTTGTTTGCAAATGGACAGGCGTGTCTGCATGAGATCATCCAGGTGTGAGTGATGGCTGCAGTATCCAGTGATGTGTGGGTGGGCTGTCCTTGTCCTGGGGCGTACTCGACCTTGCCTTGGCATTGTCTTGAATAGACTCCAAAGTAAGACATAAAAGGGTTACATTGAGCGCGGCACTAGCTGCCGGTTTTAAAGCACACAGATCTACACTTTATTAAGCAGAACAGCAGCAGAGACCCAGAGAGAAGATACAAGGCAAAGATAATTTTATCGGTTTTTCACTATAGATGTTCTTTTCAGTTTCCCTATAGGAGGGATGATGGCAGCCAGTGTCCCTTCTAAGCTGAGTTAGTGTGAGCTAGCTCACAGTTTTTTAGCCTCCAGCTCACACCTTTTTGTCTCAGCTCAGGAAAGATGGCTCCAGAGCAAACTAATTTATGCAGTAGCCAAATCGCTCACTCACAACTTTCAATGCCAGCAGCTCACAAAGTAGACTTTTCGCTCACAAGACTCCACAGCTTAGAGGGAGCATTGGCGGTGTTATACTTTGTGTGCTGTAGTGGGTAGAGTGTCAGTCTTGGATCTGGGAGAACCAGGCTCAGGTTCTCTGCCACGGAGGCTGGCTGGGTGGTGTTGGGCCAGTCACACACTCTCAGCCTAACCAGCCTCCCAGGGTTATTCTGGGGATAAAAGAAGAAGGGGGGGGGGAAAGGGAGGAGGAGATTGGATTTATACCTTGCCCTTCACTTGGAGTCTCAGAGCGGCTTACAATCTCCTTTCCCTTCCCCTCTCACAACAGACACCCTGTGAGGTAGGTGGGGCTGAGTGAGAGAACTGCTCTTGAGAGGACAGCTCTGAGAGAACTGTGACTGACCCAAGGTCACCCAGCTGGCTAATCTTGAATTTCCCTGCCTTCTTGTCCTGTCAATTTCACCTAATCAGTTAGCTGAAATAATTTCTCTCTCTCTCTCTCTCTCTCTCTCTCTTTCTTCAACCACCCCCTTCAGGTGGGACGATGATGTGGTTTTCAAGAATTGTGCAAAGGGTGTCGATGAGATGAAAAAAGACAAAAGATTTGTCAACGATACACTGCGGTCAGAATTTCACAAAAAGTTCATGGAAAAATACATCAAGTAGTCCACGTTCTGCTCTCGGTTTTAAGAGTCCTGTGTGTGTCGGTAGGCTGGATGGAGCGAGTCTCTTCCCCACCTGAAAAATCTCACCGTTTGCAAGTGAGGACCTGCAGCACAGGTTCACTGCCCCTGTTTTAACTCAGCTCAGCATCTGGAATATCCACTGGTTGTTCTTGTGTTCCAGGTAGGCTGTCTTCCTTCCCAGAAATGTTTTGTTCGTTTGGTATGGATTTACTTTTTAACAGCCTTTCTGTAAATGCTTTGAAAATGGTTTGCAATAAATCCTTTGTCCGAAGGCTTGTGTCTGATTCATGGAATTTCTGGTCTGCTTTTCAAAAGCAAATTTGAATTCTTCAGCTGAGCATTGTGGCTGTGCTACTTTCACACTCAGTCTGGTGCAGGCCAAAAACATGTAGACCGTACAAGTGAAATTTGTGTGAAGCTGCATGGGGGTGGGGGGGGGGAGCGGAGCTTGTTTGGTGTAGAGGTTAGGAGTTTGGTTGGGAGCATGGACTGTATTCTGGGAGAACCAGGTTTGAGTCCCCATTCCGCCACATGCAGCTGCTGGTGTGACCTTGGGCCATTTGCAAGTTCTCTCAGAGCTGTTCTCTCACGAGCAGTCCTCTCAGAGCTCTCCCAGCCCCACCTACCTCACAGAGTGTCTGTTGTGGGGAGAGGAAGGGAAAGGAGATCAGAAGCTGCTCTGAGGCTCCGAGTGGGGAAGGAATAAATCTAATCTCTTCTCCTCCTCTTCTTCATGGGAGAAAAAGAGCAAGTAACATTTCCACCTGTTCCTGCTGGATCAGGTAAGGTTGTTTCTAGCCACTTACTACAAAACAACCTATTAGTCAGCCAGCCGTGTTGACTGAGGGAGCTGCTTGGCACATGGTGGTTACAATGGAAGTGCTTCAGGCTGTTTAGAGACCTTTACCAGGGAGTCCAGCCAACATGGCTCAACCTCCTGTTGTTTTTTCATACTAGAGGAAGCACATGTGACTGAAGCCATCTTGGAAATAATCTCGGACAAAGTACTGTATCAAGGGCTGTCAACTCTGGATTGGGAAACTTACAATAAGGCCATGAATTCAAGTATATGCTTGAATAAATAAATTATCCTGTATATAATGCAAATTTACAATGAGATACACATAATTAATACATAATTCAAACAACTACAACAAACATCATCCTCAGATAAAACAGATGATACCACTCTAATGGCAGAAAGTGAAGAGGACCTAAAGAGTCTTGCTAAGGATGAAAGAGGAGAGCACAAAAGTTAACTTGAAACTCAACATCAAAAAGACTAAGGTCATGGCATCCGGCTCCATCACTCCTTGGCAAATGGAAGGGAAAGTCATGGAAGCAGTGACAGACTACACGTTCCTGGGATCCAAGACCACTGCAGATGGTGACTACAGCCATGAAATTAAAAGACGCCTGCTCCTTGGGAGGAAAGCATAATAAAAGGTAGAGACATCACCCTGCCAACAAAAGTCCATATAGGCAAAGTGATGGTATTCCCAGTAGTAACGTATGGCTGCAAGAGTTGGACCATAAGGAAGGCTGAACGCCAAAGAATAGATGCTTTTGAATTATGGTGCTGGAGAAGACTTTTGAGAGTCCCTTGGACTGCAAGGAGATCAAATCAGTCAATCCTAAAAGAAATCAACCCTGACTGTTCCCTGGAAGGCCAGATCCTGAAGCTCAAATACTTTGGCCACCAAATGAGAAGGGAGTACTCACTGGAGAAGACCCTGATGCTGGGAAAGACCGAAGGTAAAAGAAGAAGGATGAGATGGTTAGACAGTGTTATCAATGCAACGAACATGAAGTTGAACAAACTCTGGAGGACTGCGGAGGACAGGAGGGCCTGGCGTGATGTGGTCCATGGGGTTGCGAAGAGTCGGACTCGACTGTGTGACTGAACAACAACAAACACTGCAACTAATGAATGGAGTAAAAGTCTCACAGACATGGTTAGAAAACTTACAATATAGCCATAAATTCAAGCATATGCAATCTGGAAGACCATAAGAACATAAGAGAAGCCAATGTTGGATCAGGCTAATGGCCCATTCAGTCCAACACTCTTGTCACACAGTGGCCAAAAACACCAGGTGCCACCAGGAGGTCCAGCAGTGGGGCCAGGACTCTAGAAGCCCTCCCACTGTTGCCCCCCCCCAAGCACCAAGAATACAGAGCATCACTTGCCCCAGAATGAGAGTTCCTTATCTATACCTTGTGGCCAATAGCCACTGGTGGACCTCTGCTCCATATGTTTATCCAATCCCCTCTTGAAGCCGTCCATGCTGTAACCGCCACCACCTCCTGTGGCCGTGAATTCCATAGGCAGAGGTAAGAAAAATGTTGCCACAACCAAGTCTATGTACAAGTGAAGGAGCCCTTCCTTAAAGGGACCAGAACCACGTTAGATAATGAGCCATTAAAGAACGAATTCAAAATAGATCTTTAAGGTAAAAAGTTAAATAGAGTCTTAGTCTGGTTTTGATTCCTTCAAATCAGGATTCGTCACTTGTATATTTAATCTTCATTTAACTTGCCAACAAGCTTCCAAGCACAAGGTCACGGTCTGGAGAAGATTTCGAAACGGTATTAGCCGGCATTCCTGTTGTCCTTTGTACATCACTGCGCCTCTGCCTGCTCTTGATATTTGCTGCTGTTCGTGCATCACTGCTGATGTCCGGGTACTTTGGGCAGCATTACTATTTATGCCCTTTTGTAATTTCTGTTTTTATGTATATATGCTGCAATCACTGATGATTTCATAAACGCTCTTCACCTCTGGTGCATGGCACCCTTTTTGTGCTCCTGGCCACTGTGTGAGACAGGATGCTGGACTAGGTGGTCCACTGGTCTGATCCAGCAGGGCTCTTCTTCTGTTCTTATTCATTTATTTGTATGTTTATTTATATCCCGGCCATCCCGCAAGCGGGCTCAGGGAGGGTAACATTATTAGAATAAAAACAATTTCAGTTTAAAACATTGAGGAGGAATTGGTGTTGGTGTTTATACCCCGCCCTTCGCTACCCAGGGGAGTCTCAGAACGGCTTACAGACTCCTTTCCCTTCCCCTCCCCACAACAGACACCCTGTGAGGTAGGTGGGGCTGAGAGAGCTCTGACAGAAACTGCTCGTTTTCAAGAACAGGCGTGTCAGAACTATGGCTTGCCCAAGGTCATCCAGCAGGTGCAAATGGAGGAGTGGGGAATCAAACCCGGTACTCCCAGATTAGAGTCTGCGCATGTAACCACTACACCACATTAAAACATGATAAAACATGTTAACTATTAAAACAATGGGTACAGGTTGAAACAGCATCAGTTGGCTATAAAGTTCTGGCTGCAGAGTTAAAGGCCATTTGTCAGTGGTCAGTAGACAGGTGACAGATGGGTGACAGCAACCTCAGATCTTTCAGGCATAACACTCTTCGAGGCATATATGCGAAGAGGCAGTCCCTTAGATATGTGCCATTTCTGGGACTAGAAAATAGAAACCCTGCTTTTGAGCCTTTAGTAACCAATACGGTTAGGTGTGTGTTCCCATTTGGTTTCTTAAAGATTTTGGGCCCTTGAGTCAGCCAGAGAGTGAGAGGGCGCCTTCTGTGTGTGTAGGGGTCTGAGCTGGAGAGCACTTTGCACAGTCTCAGAGGCTGACACCTCCATCATTACCTATTGGGAAAAACGTCAGATCTGTCATGTATTTCTGTGTTCACATTACTCTGTTTCAAGGATGAAGCAACCACTGTTCTTTTCTGAGAGGGATACTTGCAGTTTCAGAATTTGCCTTTCTAGTAAAAAAAGAGATTGCAAAGGCCTTGGAATATGGCAGGGCCCTTTCCCCCCTTCTTAAGCTTTGTAGAAACCTTACTATTTTAGGAAAATATTTTACAGTAATCCTTAAAGGGGGAGCTACAGATGGCCTGGAAAAATCCAGATGCTCAATTTGTCATGGGAGTTGGTTAGCTTGCTTCAGACTGGAAGTCAAGAAAACTTGATCCTCAGGTGACACCCAGCATTTATTCAGTCAATTTTGCCTGGAGTTTTCTCTTAAGCACAGGAAAAATTCTCAGGGAACAACATCAGGTAGCAGATAGGGGCTTGCAAATGATCCCTGTTTATTTCTTTTTAAATATACTTTTCTAATTTTTCCCAGTAGTCTCAGTTTTCCGCTTTTCATTGTTGTCTGTACATTTGTATTGTATGTGCAAATTGTATGTTTGGAGCAAGTTTTAGTATACCATTTTTATATGGAGGAGAGGAGAATGTTATAAGATACTTTTGCTCCTTGTTGAGAAGAAAGGCAGGGTAAAATGAAGTAAATATATGCAGTATGTACATTGATACTTACAATACACACTCTATATATATGTGTGTGTGTGTATATATATATATATATATATATATATATATATATATATATACACACACACACACACACATATATATATATAGAGTGTGTATTATAAGTATATATTAAAGTATATATATAGAGTGTGTATTATAAGTATATATATATATATACACACACACATACATATATGAATCGTGGATGCACAAACAACATTAAGAATGCATTTTATGAGGAAAATACACTGTGTTTGTTTTTCCACACTATATCATTGGTTCAATGAGCACGAAGTGTTAGCAGTCAGACTCCTGCTCTTGCTGAGGGGCAGTTTATAGCTAGAAAACCATAAACACCATTCCTAATATATCATCTCAGATATCATAAGTGCAAGATACTGCCTGGCCCAAAAGGACACAAAATGGATACTAGCCAGAGACAAGCCTGTGCATGTAGTTTAGAAGTGTGAATAACAGCGGCTGGCTAGCTAGCAACTTCCTCCCCACCCTAGAGAGATGCATAATTTGAGAACAGTGTGTCTCCCGAGAACCTGTTGACTCACCTTGGACTAATCTCATCAACATCCAGCCTCACTTCCCTGCTCCCATTTACCCTAATTAAGCAACACTTAATTCTATTCACCAAACCTGGTAGCTTTTCCCATCCAGTACTTACAGGGACATCAAGGACCATTTAAACCTGTAGTCCACGTTTGAGAAGTTATTGTCATCAGCTTGCCCCAGGGAGCCTTCTGCCCTGTAACTGGAGTCTCTAGCCACCAGTGCTCTATGTGTGTGTGTGTGTGTGTGTGTGTGTGTGTGTGTGTGTGTGTGTGTGTGTGTGCTCGGATCCATTGGACCTTCTCTCCATCTCTTTGTGAAATGCTGGTCATTTTGCTGCCTCCATGGACCTCTTTCTTTGAGACTGGTAATTATAGACTTCCCTGAAATAGCTTTCCGCCTCTCCTCCCTGATTTCCTCTTAGCTAGCCTTGTACATGTTTTCAGTGTGTCTGTATGTGTGTTTCATCCTTTTACTCTCTTTTAATAAAAAACCTTCTGGTTGAACATCTGCCTGTTTAAAGAGTTTTCTTGTCTGCTGTAACTCACTCTGAGCCTGCTATGCCGAGGAGGGCAGGCTAGGAATAAAATAAATTTAATTAAGGGAAAAATCCCTGTAAACATTGGCGGAACATCCCAGTTACCCCCTCTGGCTTTGTCTCCTTTAAAGCTAATTTCCCTCCAGAAATAGGAGACTGCCTTATTTTGGGTAACAGAGGGAGAGGAAAAAACAGATGGCAGGGAAGGAAAAAATGATATAATTCATCCCCAATAGCAGCATGTTTCAAGACAGCAGGTCTGATATCTACAAGATGGCTCCAATATGTACATTAAAAATACTCCTCGGTCATAATGCCCCTTTCTCTCCCTCACACACACATTATATGCTTAGAAAACTACGATAGTACACTGGTTAACAGAGTGAGCTGCCATGAACTTACTAGGCAGTTGGCCTTAGACAAGTTATTCTCTGTCTACCTCAGCCTGCCTGCCTGCTCCCTCATTTGCAAAACAATAAAACTTGTCTACCTCATAGGGTTATTATAGATCTCCAACAAAATAATGTCTGTTAAATGCTTTGAACACTTGGAAACACAGAAGTATGCTAAATATGAATAGAAATATTGGCAACCATGTTTAAACTGTTGCAGAGGACTGCATTGGCCATACTATGTGTGATGTTTTGATAATTTAGTCAGGAGGGGAAGTTGGATATGTGGGTAGGAAAAGGCAATGAAGAGTATCTATAAACGTGGATGGTGCTTCTCTCTGCAGAGTTTGTGCTCCAGTGTGTTCTTGGAATACTTCAGCATCTTTTTTTCGTTAAGCCTGAATGGCTTCTTCAACAAGTACACCTCTAAGCTCCTTCTGTAGTCGATGTAGTGCTCTCTAATTCCCTGCTGTAGCTGATTTTTTTCCATCCCTAATCCACACACTCCTTTGTTGTGTTTCACTCGGCTGGAAACCAGCAGCTGTCTCGCCAAAGGCTGTAATCTTCATTTGGCTCCTATAAAAGCCCACGGCAGTTCCCATCTTGCTGCCTCATGTCCTGGGTAATTTTCTGCCATGGAGCAGAAAATGAAGATTCAGATGGATGACCAATCAGAATATTTTGAGCTGTGCTGCCCTCCAGATACAAGACAGAAACCAAGCGCTTGCTTGCAAATTTGTCAAGATCACTGCTCGGTAGCATAGCAGCTGAGCATGTGAGTCAGCTTCAAATTTTATCTTTGGTGATTTTATTTAAATGTTATGTTTTAATTTACAGTGTGGGGGGGTTATCCCTATCTTCCTCCCCAGAATTCAGGGAAGAGCGCCTGATTCTCCCCTCCCCACCCCCAGTTTTCATTTTAGCACCACAACATCATGAGGGAGGTTAGGACAAGAAAAAAGGGCAGGCCCAGGTTCTCCCACTAAGTGTCATGGACAGCTGGGATTCAAACCTGGGTCTTCCTAGTCCTAGTCAGTCGATCTTTATTACAGCCCACAAGCCATACAAAACCAGAACAAAACCATGTTAATTAATTAACCTAAAATCAATTGTACCACCTTAAAACCAAATCCAGATAAGGCGGTTGGACATTGTAGTGACCTCGGAGTCACCACTAAATGGCAATAAAATGATGCAGACAGCCGATGTTGAGATGAAACAATAGCAGAGTGGATGCAGCATGAAATGCAAACAGAAATTTGTGAGATGTGTGACTGTTGGCACAACGGTGGGAAAGACCAATGCAGATTGGACCGCTGCCTTCTCTCCACACACATACTTCTTAGCCCCACCCATACACTTTCAGTCACCAACCAATCACCTCACTCATTCATCTCCCTCTTTCATCCCCCCCCTTTGTTCTTCTGAAACTTACCAACCATTTAAAGAAACACACACTTATTAACTTGAAATCATCACAGGTTGTGTGAGGTCCTGTCATGATCTGTGCCGGGCGAGGAGACAGGCCTAGTGCGGCCTAGGCCCAGGAGAGACCTGAGCTGGGGGTAGAGGGCTGTCTGCCTACAATTCCCATGATGCTTGGTGTTGGTAGTAGCCAATGGGAATTCAGGGAATGTGTGAGGCGACGGAACTTTAGGTGTGTAACTGTCAAAACAGTTCTTCTTCTCTCTACGGCCGACTTTTCCTGAGACAGAGAGTCAAGCTGAGGGGAAAGTCTGGGCTGGGAGAGAAGTCCCTCAGTGGGATGGAGTGAGAACAGGCAGGAGGCCTGGTATATGAGGCTGTAGGCCTTAAGTAGTGCCAGTTAAGGAAAAACAGTATCATCAGATTCATTTTAATTTACCTTTAAAACACTGTTATTGATTACTGCACCTTGTCTTGTTTCCCCTGCCCCAGTACTGTTTCAATGTTCTGCCTGGTCATCACGCCTCATGTTTCTCAGTTAAAAGAGGGCATTGGGTTGGGTTTGGGAGGGTATCCTGGGCCTTCTCAAGAGACCCTAAGTCCAGGGTGGTGGCGGCAAAAGGTGGCAACCCCCCAGGAGTCATGACAGGTCCTTTGCGCCGCTTGAAGTGTTCTGTATAAATGCTGGATCATTACTGGAGTATATATGTCTGTGGGGCTTTCAGATGAAGCCTAAAATAAACGAGACTGCAGGGGAGAGGGGCTCCTGTCCACATGGAGAGCAGACTCGCATGATGTTCTGATGCTGCAGCTTTTGCTGTCCAGGATGGACGGAGCTGAACTGGGCTGTGTTTCAGTGGCAGAACAGAAGTTCCTAAATTCAATTCCAGAATCTCCGGTTGAAAGAATAAGGTAGTTGGCGTTGCATAGTACATATCTAAACACAGCAGAGTTACATCTGTGTGCTGATTAAATTCACATGGAACCCTTCTTTATCCTGGTAAACTAATAGGAATACTTTATTATAAGGAACTCCAGTCAGGATAGGCTAGAGATAGCATTCTAAGCTGAGATGGAGAGATGTGGGAGAATGCATCTTGAAGTCATGATGGAAAGACGAAGAAGAGAGTGAGAAGGTGTCAGCCAGAAGGAAGGAAGGAGGAGTCCCTGAGAGTACCAATCTATACGTCAAAGGGACAGCACCAGAGCAAGTGGCGAGGCAGTTGGTTCCCTGGCGAGGCAGTTGGTTCCCTGGCGAGGCAGTTGGCTGGCGAGGCAGTTGGTTCCCTACCTCGACCGTGATGACCTTGCCACAGTGATCCATGCGATGGTTACCTCAAGGCTGGACTACTGTAACGCTCTCTACATGGGGCTGCCTTTGGTGCAAATCCGGAAGCTGCAGCTGGTGCAGAATGCCGCGGCCAGGATGTTGATGGGTCTCGCAAGGCGGGACCATATCCAGCCTGTGCTGGCGGTGCTGCACTGGCTGCCTATAGCATACCGAGTTCGCTTCAAAGTGCTGGTTCTTACCTATAAAGCCCTATATGGCCAGGGTCCAGCATACCTTAGGGACCGCCTTTCTCCGTACATACCCCAGAGAGCACTGCGGTCGGGGTCAGAGCACAGGTTATGTGTTCCTGGCCCTAGAGATGCCAGGCTGGCCAGAACAAGGACCAGGGCCTTCTCGGTGGCGGCTCCTGTCTGGTGGAACGAGCTCCCAGAGGAGATCAGGGCCCTGCGGGACCTAATGCAGTTCCGCAGGGCCTGCAAGACGGAGCTCTTCCGCCAGGCCTTTGACTAGGAGCCGCCACCGACGACTTTATGGATACCATCTACCATCTATCATGTGGCCCTGGTCCAACACGGCCTCGGCTATGGCCGCGGGGGGGGGAGAGGGGCTCAGACCCACAACTTGGTCGCCATCAAACGCTGTATAAAGGAAGCTTTTATGGGTAATTTATATGTTTTAATAATATTTATTAGAATGTTTTAAATGATTTTACTGGTTATTGTATTGAACTGGCCTTGGGCCCATGTGAGCCGCCCTGAGCCCGCTTGCGGGGAGGGCGGGATATAAATGTGAAATAATAAATAAATAAATAAATAAATAAGTGGAAAGGAAGGGTACACTGGGTCCTGACCTATTTATGTGCTCTTCCACATAACCATTTTCATCGCTTGTGCGTCCCTTTTGCTTTTTCCACATGTGTTTTGCTGCCTCTAGTGGTTGATTTTATATTGCATCGATGTGTGTTCGGCATATCTCCCTGCTCTTTAAATCTGCAGGATAATATGCTAGACTTACAGCAGTGTAACATCCAATCGACCACTAGAGGCAGCAAAACATGTGCAGGAAACCCTCCTCCAAAGTAAAAGGGCCACAAAACTGAGAATGTGGAAGTGCCCTATCTCTCTGGCTCTATAGCCCCCTCTGAAGTCTGAGACTAAGAGACATCACACAGTCCTTCACTTCCAGCACCAAGAGATATGCAAGACCTCTACCTGAGACCCTGCTGGTCAAAAGAGCCAATACCATTGATAAACTGCCAGGCTGATCCACGTGTCCCATTTCGGATATTAGGCAATGGAGGCTTCCTGTCTGAATGTCTTCATACACTGCAGAAAAGAAACAACTTCTTGTACATTTCAAGCTAGACATCCACTTTGTTTCCAAATCTAGAAAGCAGTGTATATATGGGGAAGCATTTAAACCCACAAGCCTCCCTTGAATTTTGAAAGGGAACAGGCCAGCTAACTCTGCAGTGTTTTTGGTGACGAATAAATTCTCTGAGTGAGGAGGATCTTTTTTCCACATGCTCAGTTCTCTATGCGTGAGGAGAGATGGATTATGTTGAAATATTTACCATCTGTATTGAGAAGGGAGGGTGCTATAATAATGGAAACTATCATCAGACATCACAGATGAAGCTCTTTCTTATACTCTCGCATCCATTGCCAGAAGACTGGTTTTACTACTTAGTGGGCAATCTGACAATTTCCCTTATATTTGCCCAAGTGAAGGGGCTGGTTTTTTAAAAAGGAAACTAAACATTTAAAGGAAGGATACTGAGGGGGCCCAGCCCCCTTTGCTACAGCACTGGCATGGAGCAATTAATTTGATATATCTTCAGCAAAAATAGTCATAGAAGATGTTGCGGTGATCTTCATTACGAATGCTCCAGTCCTGCAAGGGAGATCTGCCCATGCAACTGATGCTGCATTGCGCAGTCAGTCGCTGTTGAACTTTTAATGGCTGCATCACTTAGTCTCACCAATCTCCAGGTGGGGCATGGAGAGAGACCTCCTAAAAATCACAGTTGATCTTCAGGCTACAGAGATCATTTCCCCTGGAGAAAATGTCTGCTTTGGAGGGTGGACTCTATGGCATTATATACCTCACTGAGGTTCCTTCCCAGGCTCTGCCCCACAGTCTCCAGGAGTTTCTAAACTTGGGAGCTGGCAAACTTAAGATCTGAAGGGAGGAATACATGTTTTGCAGCCAGAACCGCCAGTCAGATCAGGACCATTTCCTAAGAAGTAAGTCACCACACATTTCAGTGGATGTTGCTTCCACAAAAGGAGGCTTCAGGTCACAACCAAGACAAATTATGGTTTTGAATGTTCAGTGCATCGAAAAGCAGGGAAGTGAATAACAACCTTTCAAGGGACAAGGGAAACAGGCCTGCCCCCTTTTGGTTTTTCCATCTATGGTTGTGTGTCTTGGCAAGTCAAACCTCCCATTCATCTCTCCAGCCACTGGCTCAGGTCCTGCTTGGGAAATTCCAGAGGGAGGGGGAAAAAACGTTCTCAAGCCAGCTGTAAGAAGAGGCCACCCATTTCTAACTGGAATGCAGGCTGCAGCAGGGAGGCTTCTTTCTCATGGCCTTTTGGCTCAGAATAGCAAATCCCAAAGGTGGCTTCCACCTTGACCCCCCCCCACACACACACATTATTACGACAGGACTGGGCACAAACAAAAAACCATTCACAAAAGCAGAAAACGCAGGCTTCTGGGCAGTTTCTTGCACATTGCGTTAGGATGTGGTGGTGCTCCCTGCTGGCCTTAGCCAAATCTCAACCCAAACTTTGCATGGTTTAAGGTTCTAAATTCTGGGGCCAATATCAAGATTACGATGTAGATGAAACCTGGGAAAGCTAATGTGTACAAACATTCACCGGGAACTGCAAGCTTTGGGTCACACCCACTCTCTTCACTAGGGCTGCCAAGTCGCGCCGGGGGGGCGGGGAATCCCCTGCTACAGGGGTCCCCAATCCGCTGGCCCAGATTCGCCCGGCGGGGGGAGCCCCACCCCTGAAGTCGTCTGATCAGGACGACTGCACCAGCGTGATGACATTACCCAGAAGTGACGTCATCACGCTGGGCACGTTGCGGGGGCGACCCTCTAGCAGTCGCCCTGAAAAACTCTATAGTACCATAGAGTTTTGGGGCAATTGCCAGAGCGTTGCCCTGGCAACGTGCCCAGTGTGATGATGTCACTTCTGGGTGACATCGTCAAGGCATGCGTACATTTCACGTGTGCGCTGAAGTCCCAGACCAGGGACAGGAGTCCCCCACCGGTTGAGCCATTAGGACTTGGCAACCCTATTCATCACCACTGTATGTGAAGCAGAAAATCCACAAGTGAATAGGGTTGCCAGACCCCCCCCCCCCGCAAAGGCGAAGGACCCCCACTACCCTGCTGTTGATCAGCTGGTAGGGTAGGAGGAACATACTAGGAAAAAGAGGAGGCCCACTTGATGTTGCAGCGATGTGTCTATATCACTTCCTATGTGGCCCAGAAGTGACATCATCATGTTGGTGATGTTGAGGCAATTTTCTGGTATTTGGGCAAAAACTCTATGGTAGGGGCAAAATTTACCTTTATAGTTTTTGCCCAAATACCAGAACATCACCCCAATGGCGCTGCATAATGACATCACTTCCAGGTAACATTGGAAGTGACATAGATATGTCACTGCAGTATTGGCTAGGCCTCCCTCTTGCTCCTGGTAAGTACCCCCATATCCTGCTGGTTGCTAGGAGGGACCTGGCAACCCTACAAGGGAAGCATTCTTTTACTGGGAAGTTTCTATGGTGGGAAAACTCCCTCTGGCTGCTGGCACATAGGGATCTTGTACATTAATTGCTTTTCCAAATGCAGATGGGAAGTGCAGCAGATTTAGAGTTGCCAGCTTCCAGGTGGGGGTTGGCAGTCTCCTGGAATTACAGCTGATTTCCAGACTATAGAAATCAGTCCCGTGTGGGAAAAAATGAATGCCTTGGAGGGTGGGCTGTATGGCATTATTCCCCAAACACTATCCTGCCCAGGTTCCACTCCCCAAATCTCTAGGAACATCCCAACCCAAAGTTGGCAACCCTAATGCAAAATCCCTCAGGTAATGCTTTTGACTAACCATTATCACAATAAAATCAGGTTTAAGTGTGTGAGATGACAGGACATGGTTGAATGCAGAGTGAAAACGGTGTGTGTGCATGTGTAACCCATGTCATTTTTGCTTTTACATTTTATTTCTATTAAAAGGTTTAGAATTTAGGGCCTAGGGGAGCAAAAAGTCACAGAGCATGGGCAGGTAGTAAAATTGCTCACATACTACCGATTGCCAGAGTCCCACCTCAGTCAGTCTGGCCTGTAGTAGGAGAGAGAAGGCCAAGACTTTGACTTGAGGGATCTGCTGATTTCTTTGCAGGTATGTGATGAGAAATTGCATACTAGAATTTCTCCCTTTAGGAATTATAGAGATCAGTTCCTCTGGAGAAAATGGATGCTTTGGAGGGTGGACTCTAGGGAATTCTACCCCACTGAGGTCCCTGTCCTCCCCAGACTCCGCCCTCAAAATCTCCAGGAATTTTCCAGCCTAGATCTGGCAATCCTTCCCCACCATCCTCAGCCAGGGCCAGGGGGGAGCTGGCAACACTAGCTAGTATATGTTTAAGGCAGATGTCTCCAATGTGGTGCTTGGGGTTATTATGGAACTCACCAATACTCATTTCTGGGGCTCACCAAGTATTTGTAGAAATTTCTGATTGGCCAGTGGAGATTCGATTGGCTCTGCAGATTTTTAAAAACATTGCTTTGTCAGCAGCTGCCGCCACAATACAAGGATCTTCACTGTGTGGCTAAAGGGAAGCCATTTTGTGGGTGGCACCACTTCCTGTGGCAGCCATTTTGCAGCCATTTTGTGGATGCGCCCACCACACTGTCAGAATTCCAAAGGTGCTCACAGGCTCAGAAAGGACCCTTGCTTTAAGGTATGCCACGGAGGAGGAGATGTGAGTACAGAAAGATCAGTGGTGTGTGTTTAAAAGGTATGTTTTGTGAAAGGCCCCAAGAAGTACTATTTTAAAAAAATGTGCCGTTCCTCGGGATTTTGTGTCTGCCCATAAACAAGCAGCTGTGTTGATGGGGCCTACAACCCTCGAAGGTCAGCAAGACCTGGCTTCTCCCGCTCTTTCCCACTCTCTTCACGCCACACTCCCAGTTTTCTGGCATCAAGTCTTTAAAAATTAGTTTTTTGAAATGAAAGACAAACAATTCTCGGGTGAAGTTGATGTTTGTTTGGGCCCCCAACCAACAGCATCTGATGGCTTTCTAATAAGAACCATGTGTTTGAAGTAGGGTTTTATAAAGATCACTTCTATCCACTGGTCAACAGAGAAATTACCTCAGTTGGGGAGGCAGGCCAAATGTCACTCGCCTGACCGTTCATCTTTGAGAGGAACACACACGCTCCACCTTCTTAGCACTGTGAGAAAACTGGGAAGCTCAAATGATCTGAATCACAGCAGTACTGAATCTTGCTTCTCTAAAACCACCCAGTGCTTTTTCTGGAAAACTACAATACTGAGTGATCCCCAGGTCCTACCTGGGGGTTGGCAACTGTCCTTTGCATTTGGATAGTGTCATAGTAGACTGCTGTGCCACGTTTTAACCATGCGTCTTCTTCCAAGGAATTGAGAGGAGCAACAATACATGGTTCTGCTGTTCTCGTTTTATTCTCACAATGCTACAAAGTAGGTTATGATGACAGGGAGTGACTGGCTCAAGGTCACCCAGCAGGGCTGCCAAACTCCAGAATGGGGATTTGAACTGGAGTCTCTCCAATCTTAGTCCAACATTTCAATCAGATCACTGTACTTACACTGTTTCTGCACAATCCTGCATTTAGGGTGTGTCCGCCCATGAAATGTTACTGCCTGAGGAAGAAAACCAAAACAAATATTCCTTCGGTAAAAAAATAAGACTGAATAATTAGGATTGCCAGCTTCCAGGTGGTGCCTGGACATCTCCTGCTATTACGACTCATCTCCAGATGACCAAGATCAGCTGGAGGGTGGACTCCATGGTATTATACCCCATTGAAGCCCCTCCCCAAATCCCACCCTCTGGCCCCACCCCAAAATTTCCAGGTATTTCCCAAACTGGAACAGGTAACCCTAGTGGTAACTTCCCATCCATTTCTTTATAGTCAGTGTGGTGCAGTGGTTATTATTATTATTATTACTACTACTACTACTACTACTATCCCGGCCTCCCCACCAAGGCAGGCTCACGGCAGCTTACATGGATGAGTAAAACAATTAAAACAAAAAATTAAATAAAATCAGAACAATACAATTATAAACATAATATAAAGTGCTAGTTTGTAGCAGATGGTGGGCATTAGCAGCATCCTCAGGCAACAGCCGGCTGACATCATAGTCTGGGATAAACTGACTGTTAACAATGATGTTAATTTTGGGGCCAGGGCCTCAGTTTCTTGGGTGTGACTCCCTAGTCGAAGGCCTGGTGAAAGGCCTCCGTCTTGCAGGCCCTGTGGAACTGTAAAAAGGTCCCGCAGAGCCCTGATATCCTCTGGGAGCTCATTCCACCAGTATGGAACCACCACTGAAAAGGCCCTGGCCTTCTTCAGCCAGCCTGGCTTCTCTGGGGCCTAGAAGGGCCAAGCAGTTTTGGGACCCCGATCGCAGTGCTCTCTGGGGAACATGTGGGGAAAGGCGGTCCCTTAGGTATGTAGGCCCCTGACCATATACAGCTTGAAAGGTCAGAACCGGCAATACATGTCTTGCTCAGTGTTCCTCAACGCTGAGCTAGCTCACACGTTTTTTAGCTCAAGAAGGATGCTCCAGCTAGCAGCTGTATCTGAAGAAGTGAGCAGTGGATGCACAAAAGCTCCTACCCTGTCACGAATTCTGTTAGTCTTTAAGGTGCTACTGGACTCTTGCTCCTTTCTACTCATCGGGAGAGTTCAGGCTTGGGGCCCCCAGAATTGGGCAGAAAAGGCAGCTTAGAGATATTTTAAATACACAAAAAACAAGTAAATTTCGTTTGCTGATTTTGGCCTCGTTTCAAGACCTAGGGATCTTTCGGCACTGAGCTGATCTTGAGTGCTTTTGTGAAGCCAGCACCACCTTCTCCTTCTCCTTCGGTGAAGTCACATTAGAAGCAAAAGGTTTTCAGTAGTGGAAGAAGCAGCTCTGTTGTCCCCAAGGAGGAGAGGCTGCAGCAGGAGCAGACTTGATAGGACAGGGGTCCATACTGTGATGCTCATGGGCACCACAGCGACCCCCAATGGGTTCCTGCCACCCACTGCATTTGGATTAGCCCAGGAGGTGCTTCAGAAGAACCCAAGAGATGCCACCTCCTTGTCTGCAATTGTCATCAAGATCTCATTCTGCAGCTCAAGAGCTCTTATGGTTTTAATTTGTTTTTAAATGTTGTTCAAATTTTATTGCAAGCCACCCTGAGCCTGCCTCAGCAGGGAGGGTGGGGTATAAAGAAAATAAATAAAAAACAACCTGAGTATGCCGTTCCCAAAATTAGCAGAAACACAGGAATAGCAGATGACCAAACTTTTACAGGAAATATCTGAATTTTGAGTGTAGATACATTTCAACATGTAGGATGCTGCAAAATGTACATAAAAGTCCATTACTACAATGCAACCCACCCACCCCTTAATTGTTGATTTGGCATGGGGGGGGGGGGGGGGAGAAGGTGCTTGTAAATAGATTTGTTTTGTCAAGTAGGAGACTGAAGCCCCTGCCGGTGATTCAGCTTGCACAGAAGGGACAGAGCCTTTGCTTTTCACGGAGAAAAACCTGGTTTCAACCTCTAACTGTACCCATTAAGGAGATTTCAGGTCATGACAGAAGACCTTTGCCAGAGGGTCCAGTTAGACAAGATGCCAAGATATCTGTAGCTGGATTTCCTGGTGTGTGTTTTTTTTGTCTGGTTTGTTCTTTAAATCTTAAAGCAGCTGTAGGGGACTCTGAATTAAGTTGGGGTAGTAGAACTGGGGGAGAAAGATGATTAACCCTTTTGTTTTCATTGTTCTCCAGGCCTAAATTCCCTTCCTCTCTAAGATGATATTTACGTAGGTATCTTACCACATATCTCTGTGTTGAATTTTCTAAGACACTCCTCTCCTACTGTCGCTTCCCTAATCCGTTCTGAGGACTCTTGTACCTGCTTTGTAACCTTTAAAAAGCCATAGGGGATCCTCGGGGAGCCCCCAGCTCTCTCATGGAACCAGACAGACACACACTCATGAACACACATGAAGCTGACTTATACCGAACCAGACCCTCGGCCCATCAAATATTGTCTACTCAGATGGGCAGCCACTCTCCAAGGTCTCAGGCAGAGGTCTTTCCCATCACCTACCACCTGCTCCTTTAACTGGAGATGTCGGGGACTGAACCCAGGGCCTGCTGTATGCCAAGCAGATGCTCTACCACTGAGCCACAGCCCCTCCCCGGTTGTCCAACAGCACCGGTCAGCTTCATATGTACCTATCAGCCTTTTGGACCATTTTATGCTTCTGATGAAGAGAACCTACAGAAATTTGAGCCACAATGAACTGGCCTTAGAGTGATGCAGAACACTGTGGTTTTTAATGGTTTGGTTAAGCCAAAAAAAAAATACTGTTAATCTTCTGGAAGGAGGGCAGTAAGTCTTTACCTGTAACATGTATAGAAACAGGATGCAGGGCCAGTTCCAGGTTTTCCGGGGGGGGGGGGGGGGGCTGGCAAAGTACCTGGGGGCAGTGTTCCCTCGAAGCTGAGTTAGTGTGAGCTGCTCACAGTTTTTTAGCCTCCAGCTCACACCTTTTTGTCTCAGCTCAGGAAGGATGGCTCCAGAGCAAACTAATTTATGTAGCAGCCAAATCGCTGGCTCACAACTTTAATGCCAGTAGCTCACAAAGTACAATGTTTTGCTCACAGGACTCCACAGCTTAGGGGGGAGCATTGCCTGGGGGTCCCCTCTCCTCCTCTGACCCCCACTGGGACCCCCCACTCATGCCTTCCTTCCAGCCCACCCACATCTCACCTGCCTGTTTGGCCTTCTTACTGACTGCCCGTCCTCCTCTTGATGGTGCCGGAGAGCACGTAGAATATCACCACTGTAAACCACTGGCACGTCCCTCCTTGGCCGCATGTGGTTGGGAGGCTCTGCGGCCGTGGGACCTGCCAGAAACCCCAGCCCCTGGCAGCTGCCCCACCTCAGCAGATGCTGATGCCGGCCCTGCCAGGATATCCAGTTCTAAGCCCTCTTAGGAAAGGCTGGGCCTGTGTGTTCACAGGGGAACCTAGCAAACCCTTGTGGCTTCATAAATATTAAAGGCAAGATGAGAACTAGGGGAAAGGCTGCATCGTTGCTCACCTCCCCATTATTCTATGGATGTATTCAGATACAGAGGCTCACAATGGACTAAGGGAAGTGAAAAGAGAGAGAGAGAAACAGAAATCCATAGATAATATCTAAAACTTTAATAACTGGAAGTCCGGCTCCCTCATCCCAGATGTGTACGTGGTACAAGAAATTTCACATAGGGAATGTAGCAGCTCTCGTCAGCCAACAGCAGTGACAAAAACACCATCCCGGTAGTTGCGGAACAGTACCTCGCACGCCGACCGCACCTTTTAAAGATCTGCAAGAGAGAGAGAGAGAGAGAGAGAGAGAGATTTTCTTCGCAACAGAAGACTCAGCTTCCTATGGATTGCTGCCGTGTTACTGTCTTCATCTGCATCTCCATGGCCAACGCTCTTTTGATTGTCTGTAGCAGATAGTCCAAATGTCCACTCATCTTTCCGATCTCTCACACGCCTTCTCCTTTGCAAGAACAAAGTCAGGTTCACCCGGAGGTTTCCTTCCAGGTTCCATCTTTGTTGGTCTAGCTCATTTACTTCCCCAAAGTTCTCCAGGTTTGCGCAACACTGACGACGAGACTCTCCGGGGAGTTATGTGCACTTGGCGTAAGAAGCAGAGGAAGCTGCTGCAACGTTAGATGAGGACTTCCATCATGTCCGGATCTGGGAATTCCGGCTTGTGGAGCAGACTGCTCAGCCTTCCTTTGCTCTCAGGCAGCTTCCCATGGCTGGGAGAGTGCTCTGTGGGGGGAAGCACAGAGAAAAGACCCATGCACAGATCTTAGATGTCAGCTAAATCTCCCTGAAATACACGCAGAACAGCTCTTGGGCACCCTGACACTATAAAACAGCATAAGGTATAATACAGGGCCCCCCAGTAGAGTTGCCACGTCCCTTTGATTTGCCAGTGGGGGGATGGGGGGGGGATGCTCCAGGAGCCAGAAGCATTGCCCCGATGTGCTGATGTCACAGGAAGTAAGGTCAGCACATCAGAGGGTGACGCTCTGGTTTTTGGGCAAAACTCTATGGTAAAATCAACTTCAAACTATAGTTTTGCCCAAAAACCAGAGTTTCACCCCCCCCCCCCCCACATCACCAACATGACTATGTCACTTCCGATTGACATAGGAAAGTTACTTCACATGCTCTTCGGGGGGGATTTCCTCCTGCTATCTAGCTGGCCAGTGGAAAGGAGGAGCTTGCAAAAGCGGGGGATCCCCTGCGGCAACCCTAGTCTAGCCTTTTCAAGCCTATGGGTACTTTTAGAATTCTGGCACATGGTGGTGGGCGCAACAACAAAATGGCTGCCACCAGAGGTGGAGCCAGATACACAGAGGAAATCCAAAAGCAGAGGAGAAGAGGGGTAATTAAAAAATAAACAGGGAAATAGAGGTGAGAGAGAATAAAACAAACACTAAGGAGGCAGCTGCCATTGAAACAATGTTATTTTAATCTGCATAGCTGACCAGATCTTCAGTAGCCAATCAGAAGCCCTGCTGAGTAAGAGCCCCACCTGGCTTCACCCACTGTTTAAAAAGACTTAGCAGGTGCCAAAAAAAGAAGAAGAGGAGGAGAATGGATTTATACCCCGCCCTTCACTACCTGAAGAAGTCTCAGAGTGGCTGACAATCTCCTTTCCCTTCCCCTCCTCACAACAGACACCCTGTGAGGTAGGTGGGGCTGAGAGAGCTCTGACAGAAACTGCTCTTTTTCAAGAACAGCTGTGCCAGAACTATGGCTTGCCCAAGGTCACCCAGCAGCTGCATGTGGAGGAGTGGGGGAATCAAACCCAGTTCTCCCAGATTAGAGTCCACACACTTAACCACTACACCAAACTGGATGTCAGAAGGTGTCAGCAAGCACCACGGCGCTTGTGGGCCCCACACTGGGGACCCCTGTTATAACGGATCACTACCTACTGTATTTTTATCCTGCCTTCCTCCGAAAAGCTCAGAGAACATGGTTCTCCAGTTTACCTTCACAATAATCCTGTGATGTAGGTTAGTTAGAGTGAAAGAGATCAGTTCACGTGGGGATTTGAACCTGTGTCTTGCGGGTCTTAGTCTAATGCTCTTACCCACTACACTGCACTGACACCCAGTAACTTGACCCGCTAGCACCAGCCGATAAGCAGAGAGAGTAAGGGAGACCGAGTTCTTCTCCCCACTGAAGTCTCTCCAGCTCCCGAGTGCCAAAACTCTAGCTCAGCTGACCCCCACCCTCTCCCACAATTTGACTCTTGCAAGGACAGCACACACACAGACACTTCCAAGTCCATCTTCACTTTAAGACTTAAAACACGTGCCAGCCTTAGATGCTACAGAACTTCAAAATCCACACACTAATAAACACAAGACTAGCCCTGCTGGATCAGACAGTGGTCCATCTAGTCCAGCATCATGTCTCACACAGTGGCCAACCAGTTCCTCTGGACAGCCAACTGGAAGGCATAGAGGCTGAGGCCTTCCCCTGATGTTGCCTCCTGGCTCTGGGATTCAGAGGCTTAGTGCCTCTGGCTGTGGAGGTTCCCCTCAGTCACCATGGTTAGTAGCCAATGATAGACTTGCCTCCATCACTAGCATATTCTGCTTTTTAATTACGTGAGATGTCCAGTTTTTTAAACACTGTCCGAGGCCAGAAGTAGACATTACTGGACATGCAGGACTTCCCCCAAATGCAGCAAAACTGACAAACTCGAATTGGATCTATGACCACTGTCAGAAATAATATCAATGTTATTATTTCTGTGATGTTACATACTTTTTTCCTTCCCTGTATTTCCAGGATTCCTTCTTTGTTAACGAGGAAAAGCGGGGAAATGGGAGAAACATCCAATTTTTTTTAAAAAAAATAAAGATTAGAAAATTAAGTAGATTTTCAGTAAAATAGATAAAGATGGGTAGCCGTGTTAGCCTTCTGTAGCAGTAGAAAAGAGCAAGAGTCCAGTGGCACCTTAACAACTAACAAAATTTGTGGCAGAAGAAAACCGCAAGAGTCTTAAGGACTAAACAAATCTATGGAAGGGTATGAGCTTCTGAGAGCCTGAAGAAGTGAGCAGTGATTCACAAAACCTTGTATCCCGCCACAAATTTTGTTAGTCTTTTAAGGTACTACCGGACTCTTGTTCTTTCCTAGATTTACAGTGCAGCTCTCTTCATAGCACAGTCCTACACAGATCTACTCCAGTTCAACGGATAATCGGAGTTCGCCTTAAAAGTTACTCCATTCTAAACCCACTGAAATTTAAACTGTAAAACAAGCTTCTGAATTTCACGCAGTGTTACCCTGGCACCACTGCACAGAATATTTCATTAACCTCAAGTCTGTACATTTCCACTAATTTGCCATATTTATTCCAGTTGCAGAATATGGCTTTTCTTAAGGCATACTTGTTTTTTAAAAATATGGGATAAGAGAATTCTGGATTTTGCACACAACTGGCACCTGAAGGCCAGTCCGCGCCACATGGCTGGAATCACTCACCCAGTCTCTCGCCGACCCCCTTGGCTGCCGTGTGCCTCAGAGCTGGGCTGCCAGCAGGAGTGTTCCCAAACTTCCCCCGGCCTGGGAAAGAAGCGGAGGTCGGCCAGAAAAGCTCAGACCCCCCCTTGTCTGTCTGAGTGCTGCTGTCTTTGCTCCCCGTTTTAGCATGGCACACTGTCACTGGCCATGGAGATGTCGCTGATAACAAAGATGGTGGAGGAGGTGGCAGCGAAGGTGTGGACGAATGGTCCTGGGGTTCCTTTCCTAAGAGCAGTCCTGGAAGAAAAAAATCCCATGGGGGCACAGCCCTATTAGATTGGCATCGTTTCGCTACATCCACTCCGCATTCATTTAAAGGCCAATGAAGAGTTAAACTATATCTGAAAGGAAAGACGCTGATGAGGTTTTTTGTTTTTGAGGAGTGTTTGCCTTCCAAGCAATTCTTTTTTTTAAAAAAAACCCCAAAACACCAGGTATACAGTGGGGAGGAAAAGAAATCACTTTAGCCCTAACAGAACATACAAGGAATGATTAGGGAAAGGAGCAGGCCCACACATCTTTCCTGTATTGCACATCTGGCAGGGAAGCCTTTGATATATATTGGCCAAGTTTGTGATGCCATGGAATGTCCACAAGCATTCTAGCTGCTCAGGGAATCAAGCAGGTAGAAATGGCTGAGATCTGCTACTGTGAGGGAAGGGATAAGCAACAGTGGGGTAAACAGGAGATGAATTTCACATTGTCATTTGCACCCACTAGACATTTCCTTGGCTGCAGCCTCATCAACTGCTTCCTGCAGGGAAAATCAGTGATTTAAACATCTGAGTCCTGCTAGCAAATGATAGGGGTGCGGCCGTGGCTCAGTGACAGAGCATCTGCTTGGCATGCAGAACGTCTTGGGTTCAATCCCTGCCATGTCCACTTAGGGACCAGGTAGTAGGTGATGTGAAAGACCTGAGATCCTGGAAAGCCATGGCCAGTCTGAGTAGACAGTACCGACTTTGCTAGACCAAAGGTCTGATTCAGTATAAGGCAGCTTCATGTGCTCACCTGTTTTTTTAAAAAAACTACCCAAGCTAAAAAATATATGAATAAGTCCCATCTCTTTTTCTGTGTATCGTTTACAAGCCCAATTTCCTAGCTTGGGTACCATTTTCTTTGCTGGCGACTGGCTGACACCGAAGCTCACCTATGCTCCCTTTCCAAGTCCTGTCTTCTTTCTTCTCCTCAGCCATCTGGTTGCTCGTGAGGGAGGTCTGGCGGGAATGAGTTCCTGCCGCTGCAGCGATCGACGGGACAGACCGGGCAGGCCGCAAGCTGGCCGCATCGCTTTTGCCAGGATCCTTTCGGGACCGCTGCTGGAGGACCTTGATCATGGCATCTTTCTCTATGATCTTTGCATGCAGATTCTTTATTCTGTCAAAATACATACACGTAACAAATATAGCAGAAGTGAGACTTCGCAAGAGGCTATTTGGTCCTCGTTAGCATTCCCATAATGTTAGTGCCAAGGACTGGCTAACGAGGATTAGCAATGATGGCCAAGAAAGATATCCCCAAACTCCCTTCAAGCAACTTTCAGGTCAACTGATAAGACACAGGTGACAGTGTTCCCTCTAAGCTGAGTCAATGTGAGCTAGCTCAGTTTTTTAGCCTCTGGCTCACACATTTTTGTCTTTGCTCAGGAAGGATGGCTCCAGAGGGAACTGATTTATGCAGCAGCCAAATTGCTTACTCACACCTTTAATACCAGTAGCTCACAAAGTAGAATTTTTACTCACAAGACTCCACAGCTTAGAGGAAGCATTGGTGATGACCCTGATGGGATGGGTATCTGAGGCCTTCAGGTATCTGATGAGGCCTAGAAGTTTCACTAACATTTGCTGACCGCAAACTCAACAAACACCTTCCATGCCTACGCCCTGCCTAAACCACCTGCTTTTCCAGAGGAGGAATAATTAGATCTATCAAGAGGGCGTTGCAGATGCTAAATTAATTTTATTTACTTCATTTATACCTCGCCTCTATCCCCAGCGGGGACCCCAAAGCAGCTTATATCTTATTCTCCTCTCCTCCATTTTATCCTCACAGCAACCACCCTGTGAAGTAGGTTGGCCCGAGAGTGTGTGACTGGCCAAAGGTCACCCAGCAAGCTTCCATGGCAGGGTGGGGATTCCAATCTGGGTCTCCCAGACCCTAGTCTGACACTGTTAACTGATACACTGCACTGGTTCTGTATTCACCAAGAAGTACCTTCACTAGCCATTGTTTTGGAGGAAGCGAGACAGGAAGTGACCACTTTTAGTCCTCCCAAACTCACACAACAGCAAAGTGGCCCCCGAGCATGTATTGCAGCTGTGCTATTTAGGACAACAGCGAAGGTATACTATATCCAACCCTTGAATACAAAAGTCACAGGAAGATGGGAATGAATTCTAGAGTAAGTATTCAGAGGTAGCCCTACCATGACATAAGGAGAACGGACTGCTATTAAGGTCAAGCATTTATATATTTAAAGTGTTTTATGCTTCTTTTCCACCCAGCTTATGGTCCCTTTCCCTTCCCCTCCCCGCAACAGACACCCTGTGAGGTAGGTGGGGCTGAGAGACCTCTGAGAGTACCACCCTTGAGAGAACAGCTCTGAGAGAGCTGTGACTGACCCAAGGTCACCCAACTGGCTGCACATGGAGGAGAGGGGAATCAAGCCCAGTTCTCCCAGTCCACGGTTAAAGTCCACGCTCTTAACCACTACACCAAAATGGCTGACCTTCAGTCACACAGTGTGTGGTGCCAGCTGCTTCTAAAGCAACATTTTTTAAAAAAAAATCTGTGGACCCAAGGAGGTCTGCAGTGGACAATCAGAAGCCTTACTGAGCAAGAACCCCACTTGGCCGCTCCACTTTCTAAAAAGCACTTAGTGGGCACCAGAAATGGGGTTGGCAGACACCGAGGTGCATGTGAGCACCACACTGGGGAACCCTGCGCTAAGGCATACACAGGATGCTAACCTTTCAGGTACATATATCCTTGATTATCGGTATCTTAAAAGGCACTTTATTTCCCAGCCCATAAAGTAGGAAAATTGCCCTTTTCTCATTACCATATAGAGCTGAGAACAAAACGCCTGACCCTCAAAGTGCCCCTTCCCCCAAAATTCTGGAAAATGTGTGTTGCCAAGTAATCTCAACGGAGAGCACGCTGGCATGCCAAGGCTTCAGCACTATGAATCCACACACAGAAATTCCCACCAAAGGCATTCAGCAGCTGTCCCTTACGTGTATTCCATGTCCTGGCACCTCCGGTTGGCTTGCAAAATCTCCTCCTCCTCCTGCCACATGCGGACCTCCAGAGAGCTCTCGCTATAGCTGCCGTTCCGTGAGTGATTGGGGGCTGAAGGATCCCTAGTGACGGGAGGGAGGGAAAGAAAGGCGTTCCTCAAATAGCCTCGATTGAGGATAACCCAAAGAACTTCTGATCCTCTGCTCCTGAGGAACAGTCCTCAACTCGGAGGAAATTTGGAAGTAGCCTCTGACCCAGCATAAGGAACAGCTATTGGAAAAGACAATGAAGGAGCAAACCCACTCGGCACGAATTTTAAGATGGAACCATGCTTTTGTAAGAAACACGGAAGTCAACACAGTAGCCCTGTGTTAAGTCCCCTTCTCTGTTAACTTCCAATACAGTGTGCCTTGTGTCCTTAAAATCTTTATGCTACATTCCCTCCCACAAACACACACACTTGATGTAATCGGCTAATGTTGGCAAGGAAAGAGAAATTTATCTATTTTAAAACATTTGTTAGCTGCCTTTCTCCCTTGTGGAACTCGAGGCAGCTTACAATACAAACATTATGAAAAACACAATAAAAACCAACATTTATAAAACCTGTAAAAATCACAGATTAAAAACTCCAATTAGGACTGCCAATAGTAAAAGCTAAACCAACCAAAATGCAGTCCTAAATAAAACAGGCTTCAACTGCTTCCTGGAAATCAACAACGAGGTGGCCAGGCGCACCTCCTTGAGGAGGGTGTTCCATAACAGTGGGGCTGCCACAGAAAAGGCCCTCTCTCGCGTATGCACCAAATGCACATCTTTAATAGGTGGGACAGCCAGAAGGGTATCTCCCCGCAATCTGAATTCTTGGGCAGGAATGTATGGGGGATAGCGACTTCGAGACACAGAGTAAGTCTACACAGGCAATGGAAAGAGATGACAAAATGGGCAGTACCCCTTCAGGATGCTTGATGCTCCCCACACCCACATTTGAAGAAATCAGCAAAGCAAATACAACGGTCCTAGTTCTTACTTCTCTGTGGCTGTTGTGGCCACAGCATTCATGGCAAAGTGCCGGATGGTGCTCTCTTCCAAGTACTTCTGCTCCCACTTGGTCATGTCCGCCTCCAGAGCCAGGATCTTCTCCTCCTTCTCCCGCACCAGCTCCATTAAGGCAGGAACGTTGTACTCCGGCAGGGTGGATGCCTGGTAATTGCCTTGCTTCTGGAGAAATGCAAAGGGGAGACACAATTAACGGAAGGTCGGCCTGAACCAACTTGCTCACCTGGAGAGTTTGTGCATTTGTCAGAAACAGGTGCGATCCAAGGAGGCTGGGTGGGTAAGAGACGAATGTCGTTCTGAGCTTCACAGATTTGCACATGAGCATTGCCAAATCCATGAAGACCGTGGATGGCAGCTTTTGTCACACACGCTTTGTGGGAAAGGGGCCATGGCTCAGTGGTAGGGCATCTACTTCGAATACATAAAGCTCCATGTTCAGTCCTCAGCATCTCCAGTTGAAAGGACTGGGTCGTCGGTGATGTGAAAGACCTCTGCCTGAGACCCTGGAGAGCCACTGCCAGCCTGAGTAGACAATACTGGCCTTGATGGACCAACCGTCCGATATTCATGTGCATGCGATTAATAGTTTGGCTCTTAAAGGTGGACTTTTTTTCCTCTCGTGACGTGTGGCAGTTTATTCATCAGACTCAACTCCTGCAGCTTCTCAAAATGGTGCTCATACTCAGGGCTTTTTTGTTTTTGCTTTTTGAAAAAAGAGGTGCCGGAACTCTCAAGAGGGAAATTAAGTTTTCAATCTGTACACTGAAACCTCATGAACTTTTAAGCATTTGAAAAAGAATTTTGTTGAAGAGGTTCTGGAACTGCGTTCTGGTGCGTTCCCCCAGGAAAAAAAGTTCCGCTCATACTCAGTTCTGGGTAACATGATTTTAATCACAGATTACCTAAACATTCTTACATCCAGAGACAGCTTTATGAACCATTCGCTACAGGTCTCTCTCTCTGAGTGTATCTGATCTGGCCAGCTCAATGGGTCAGATCCAGCTAGCTTCTTCACTCAGTCTCACCTAATTCCCCTCCTTACTATAGCCTCCATCCCATGTGGCTCTTCTCCATGCTGCACCTACGATCCCCTGCCCAGACAAGGAGAGCCTCACTCCAGATCAATACTCTCCAGAAAACCCCTTCCCCATAAATACATGAGTCTAAGTTAAAAGACAGCTTGCAGACATTTAGAATAGCAAATGGCTATTTATAAAAACTGCTGTGAAGCTAAAGCTCTCCGTAGGGCAAACGTAGACAGATCAAGCTAACCATTTCCCAAAACTACGACGATATTCAGCAGCACTCGCCTGGGTACTTCTTTAATGCTAGCAGTAAGTATAGATCTCTCAGTGGCTGTGGCCACATGGTCATTTTGATCGGGTCTCACCGCTGTTCCCTCTTACATTTAAAATCGCTGATCAGACACCTGCATCCGCCTCCTACACCGAAGCGGGCTCACTCGCGAAATCCTCCCGATTTCCTAGTGAGGTTTCCTACACCTGGAAAATCAAGTACTTTCCGGGTATTTGCACCTTAAATCTGTGATTTTGCTGATCCGGACAGCCATCTTGCAATGATGTCCCTATGTCCTTCTTGCAGTAGTTCCCTCCCCGCAGCTTTCACCGTTGTGTGCATGACCATTCCCATGCTGGACATATTAAACGCATGAATGCTCAAGCACACATAAAACAGTGCTCGGTTACACGTCAGTAGTTCATTTTGTTCGACGCAGCAAAAAATGTTAAAGAATAATATTTAAACATTTGTCTGGACAGTGCCTGGAGCCTCGTCGCGCAATGCAAGAGGTTGGGAATGGGATGTGTGGTCATCTGAACCTGCTAAAAAATATCCCCGATCAAAACTACAGCGGGAACAAATCACGGTAAGCTTGCCATGTGTTAAACAATCCCCCAGGCATTGTCTCCATTTCAGTCTGGCAGCTGACAACAGGGTTGATAGAAAATAATTCCTAGAAGAGCCCCGTTAATTGGATCAAATGAGCAGTTTTCTGAAGCCAAGTGATTGATTCTGGCGTATTTGTGTCGATTCTGCTTGCATAAGGCCAGTCTAGGAAGCCTGTCTTCTGGCATATGGATAAATCTAAGCCAATAACTGAACAAGCACAGGTAGAATTGGAGCATTCAAGTTTCGGTTCTTAAAAAGAACTAACAAGTGTCCTTGGGGACTCCTAACATGGGCTATAAGATTTTATTCTGGAAAAAATGCCAGATCGGTTGCTCCTCAAAAGCCCAGCGATTTGGCACTACACAGGATCTATGAATGCCACTACCTCATTAAGGTTTTTAAGAACGGAGCAGTTGCTTACCCCTGTGAATCCAACAAATTTTTTTAGTATAGCAGAAACTGTCTGGTTTTAAAGACGGTCTTGGCCCAGATGGCTTTTGCAGCTGTTCTAGAAAGTAACAGCGCCAGACACGTTCCATGGTGCCTGACTTTGGAGTGGAAGTCCAGCTCACAGGCCTAGCTGGGGACCCCAAGCATACATCAATGCCTATCTTGCCATCTAAAGATGGGCCCCATCAGACATTCAGAGTCTTTTAAGATTTCCTAACGGCATTGCCACACTATTTCAATACATTCTACATGCTTCCTGGGTTGGTGGCCAAATGCAGAGCACTTCGGTCTTTTCATCATTTATATGCAAAAAGATTTTGTGTGTGCAGAAGCAGTCAACAATGTGACAGCACAGAGCTGCAACTTGAGCGACCCCGGACAAGGATCACAACAGTTTGAACCAGCAGCTTAAAAGATTCTCTGGAGGGGGGGAACCCCCAATGACAACATTGTCCCAGCAGGCCCAGGAGTCCTCTCACCTGCTGCATCCGCAGAGATTCCAGCTCCCTCTCCAGCCTCGTGCGCAAACGGCGCTCCAGTTGCTCTCGCTTCTCGTAGGTGGCCTGAAGCTGAGCCAGCGCCTGCTGAAGCTTCTCTACCTTCTCCACTTGCACTTGCTTCTTCCGCAACTGAACATAAGAACATAAGAGAAGCCAATGTTGGATTGGGTCAATGGCCCATCCAGTCCAACACTCTGTCACACAGTGGCCAAAAATACCAGATGCCATCAGGAGGCCCACCAGTTGGACGAGGACACTAGAAGCCCTCCCACTATTGCCTCCCAAGCACCAAGAATACAGAGCATCACTGCCCCAGACAGAGTGTTCCACCTATACCTTGTGGCTAATAGCCACTGATGGACCTCTGCTCCATACATTTATCCAATCCCCTCTTCAAGCTGTGACTAGAAAAGAACGTCTAAAGGCCAAACAATACTCATTAGGGCAAGTTGGGGACTTGCTTTCCCAGCGATCTCACAGCAGCTGGGGGAAACGTCATTTTCAAAATCGGCAGGTACTGATTTACAACACTGGAAAGATAAAAGCCCACTGCCGATAAATTAATGGACTGAGGTCCTTAGAACTCCATCCACATTTGAACGGATGGCATATAGACAGCAATTGTGTATCTATTTATTTTTAGGTATTTATAAACCATTTTTAGAACCTTACGTGTAGATCCACAAACACTGTTATATTTTTGTTTTGTCTGTAGGTTTCTTTCGTTTTAAAAAAATCTTATTTAGTTGCTGGACTTTTAAGTCCCCCCCCCCCCCCATTCTGTTTGTTTGTTTGAAATAAATCAATAAAATCAGGGGGGGGGGTTGCTGGTCCCCAATTCGGCTTGGAACTGCAGTGTCAGTTCCGAGCTATATCAGCCTCCCACCGATTTTTAAAATGACATTTCCCTCACAGCTGCTGTGTGGCTCTTAGGAAAGCAAGTCCCCAACTGGCCCCCAAAAGTGTATTACATAGTTAGTCTTTAAGATTAATAGAAAGTTTAAGATTAACAGACAAAGTTTTCAGCCCTCTGCTGAAGAGGCTATTTGTCAGAGTTTCAGGGCACAGGAGCTGAGCTCCTTAAACTTTCCATTCTCATTTTTTTGCGTATAAGGTAAACAACAGAAACTGGTGGGGGTTTTGGTGTTGGACTAAGATCTAGGAACCCAGGCTTAAATCCCCACTGTGCCATGGCAGCTCCCTAGTTGACCATGGACCAGTCACACACATTCTTAGCCTAACCTACCTCACAGAGTTGTTGTTGTTGTGAGTACAAGACTGAGGAAGGGAAACTGATGTAAGTAACTCTGGCTTTCCATTGGGGAGAAAAACAAGGTATAAATGTGTAGTGACATTCACTTCAGTTGTAGTTTCAAAGTTCCTTCCCGAACAGCTGCCAGGAGCCATTTACAGAGGGCAGGTGACTTAAATGCCCAATCATAATCTGGACCATACATACCATTGCACTGCAAAGGTGGTGGCTGGGGAGTCAATGGACTCCTCAAAAGAATGCCTGTTCCAAGAACCCTCACCAATCCTAATGGATCCCTGTAACCCAATTCCTGGGGCCCTCACTGCAAATCTGAATCCTCTACTCTGAGGCCCTTTTCACGTTACCATTCTGAAGTGGATGTTATTATTTGCTGGCCCAATTTTGAGCAAAGCAATACAGGGACGGGGATTTCATACAGCAAATTTCTTTCCGTTAATGAGCCATCTTTGAAGCGCTATGATCATTTCAAACAGTGCCACTTTCCCCCCTGCCCCTTTTCACCACGTGATCTTCCTCAAAGGGTTTTTTAACGTTCTACGTTGAGCATTATACTGCTAAACTGATATAGCACTTCAGTGCCATAGTGGCACCATTGAGATGCATTGACTCCATTGAGCGCTCAACTTAGAACATTTTAAAAAAAACTCAGAGGAGGAGTGTGCTGTGAAAAAGGACGGGGGGGGGGAAGAAGCATTGTAGGAAGTGCTGTGGACATTTTAAACAGCATATCACAGCGATTCAGAAACACAATGAAGGGGCAGAAAACGGAAGAAAGCAGTTTCCCTCAAATGTGGCTCAACCACGCTTTGCTAACCCAATGGAAGCAGGTTTGCATGAACAGGTAAATAAATTCTGCTAGCAGCCAGTTACTAAAATGGGTCTGTCTGAAATGTCAGAAAAAAATCCACTAGCATGGTTACTAAAACAGAATACAAATGCAGTTTGAAAAGGGCCTGAATTCTCACAGCCCTCGAGTCCAAGTCCTGCTTGAACCCAGGTACAGAATATGGCAGGGGAAGGATGCACAGATAGACCTCAAGCCCACAATCCAGGCATAAATCAGTTGTAAATTTTCTAAATAAATACATTCAGCAATCGTTTAAAAGTATGCATTTCCCTAGACATCCTCCCCACCCCCCACCCCCCCCACCCCCCCGCCACGAAGGCAGCAAGCCTTGACAATTGTCAACACTGCCACCAGTTTAGGAAATTTATGTTCCATTTCAAGCTTCAAAAGATTCAGGAGCTCCCCTGATCTGCGATCTTAAGTATATTTATTTGGAACGAAAATTCAGAGACACTTGTTTTCAAGAAAGCATGGCTAGGATCAGGATGTAGATGCTGATAAGACATGTGTGTGTCTATGAGAACAACATGTCTCCATTAAGTCCCCAGGAGAGCGTTGCACTCCTTGGACAGCAATCTGCAGGTGGTCCCTGGCCCCAGAGACATCCGGCTGTTCTCAGACCTGGCCCCAGCCTGGTGGAACTCTCTGCTGAATTCCATCAGGGCCCTGCGGGATCTCACGCAATTCTGCAGGGCCTGTAAGGTGGAGATGTTCCAGCGGGCTTTCGGTGGTTGAGGCCTGCTACGGTTAACATCTCCGCTGGCGCCCTCTTCTGTTCTCTGTACTCTCTCTGTCCTTCCTCCCCCACCCATGAGGTGGTTGGCATCCTGAAGACTGGAAATAATTGGAATTTGCCATCTGAACCTTTTAGATTGTTGTTTTTAATGTTATTTAAATATCTTATTTTATGCTTGATGTTTTATTGTGATTGCATATCGCCCAGAGCCCTACAAGAGCGATCCATTATTATTATTATTATTATTATTATTAACAACAACAACAACATTAACAACAACAACACGCATGAGGATGCAACAACAACAACAACACGCATGAGGATGCAACAACAACAACAACACGCATGAAGATGCTCTGATTTCCCACCTCCTCCTCAAGTTTTATGACTCTGGCCTGAGCATTGTTCAGGGCCTGGTCCAGGATTTCAATGTGCCTTCGCTGTTCCTCGTTGGTCAGGCGCACGGCCGTCAACTCCATCTCCAGCTTCTCTTTATCTGGAAAGGGGAAGTTCAGCATGAGAAGAACACAGGGGCTTTTAACACACATGACAAAGGTGAGATATATTTTAAGAACACAAGAGCCCGGGCTGGATCAGACCAGTGGTCCTTCTAGTCCAGCGTCCTCTCTCGCACAGTGGCCAACCAGTTCCTCTGGAGGTCCAACAACAAGGCACAGAGGCCAAGGCCTTCCCCTGATGTTGCCTCCTGGCACTGGGATTCAGAGGCAGACTGCCTTCGAATGTGGATGCTCCCTTTATGTTCATTATTGTACACACATAGACCAGCCTTAAACAAGAGTCACACCACAATTTACCCACTTCCTGATCCTTTTAACTGGAGATGCCGGAGACTGAACATGGGCCTTCTACATGCAAAGCAAATGCTCTGCACCACTGAGCCACAGACTCTCTCGTGTCTCAGTATGACAAGGAGGCTACTGATAAGTCTGCAGTTTTTAAACCCAGTTCTCATGCGCTGTTTTCCTTTCTGGAGGCCCATGTTCTTCACTATGCAGCCAGTCCTATGGGAGAGTGCTTGGAAATCTGAAAGCTCTGCTGTGGTATTTGACTTCAATCTTGACCAAACAAAGTCGTTTTCATGCATGGGAGAGAACCACATGCAGCCCACCAGGGATTTATCTGCCCTTTCCCCTTTCATTGCTGAAAAGGCAAGCCTCTTTTCAGCTCAGATTTTCCCAAGGCAAAGTGGCTTGCTTCTTCAGCATGTAGAAGAAAACTTCAAACATGGCTTTCCAGTGTTTTCATTTTCACTGTAGCTGGGCTGGGAGAAATTACCTGGAAATTCACCAGGGACTGCACTTTCATTTGTTAATCACCCTTTCTTCAAAGAGCTCCAGGAGGCTTATACACCTCCATGTACACAAGTGCTGTAAAGTCACAACCAACTTATCTGGATCCCAGCAAGGGGCTTTCAAGGCACGTGAGCAGCGATGATTTGCCATTGCCTTCCTCTGCGAAGCCTACCTTGGTGGTCTCCCACCCAAGTACCGACTCTGCTTAGCTTCCAATATCTGACGAGACTGGGCTATACCATGCTGTCTTCCCTCCCTACATGCCTCTACCCACTGCTTTATACTTACAATAGCCCAGCAAGGTAGGTTAGGTGGAGAGTGACTGGCCCACACAGCAGCCCTGTAGCCAGAAATTTTTGGCTGGTGGGGCAGGGGAACAGGGAACTTAATTAGATTAAGTGGGGTAGCAAAGGAAAGAGAGAGAGAGCCTTCTCTCTCTTTCATTCCCAGCCCCTCCCCTGCAGCAGCAGGGAGGCTGGGAAAGGAAAGGGAAACTGCCCTGTGGCCTCTGGTCAATTTCATTCCCATCAGCCCTTAGATTTAATAGCTGTTCCTGGGGGAGTGAAACTGACCAGAAGCTGCAGGGCAGCTTCCCTTTCCTTCTCCAGCCTCCCCACCACTGTGGGGCAAGGTGCACGGGGGGGGGGGGGACGGACGGACTCTGGCATCCACCCAGGGTGGGGCAGGGCTGGGTGAGCTTTATAGCTGAGCAGACCAGACATTTTTAAGCCTGAGCCTCCCCAATCCAATTTGGATCCGCTGTTGTGTACACCACAGCAGCACTTGTTTCTGAACCTCTGTTGCTCTTCATAGACCAGCTGTTGATTTGGAAGATGCCTTTTGAGTACCGACAATCCTGCTTCCGTGTTCTATATTTAGCCTCGCGCCATTCAAGCAAGCTTTGCGGGGAGTCATCAACAGGCACAGGAACAAACGTGGCTTTGGCAGCTGCCAAACATTCCAGAATAGCTTTCATTCCCTGGAATGGCCAGTGGGTTACACGATAGCCCTCGGCCTGCTCATTCAGCAAGAGATTATCTGGCTGCCTCGCAGGCCTCTTGACCTTGACAGAGTGCAGATGCCTCAACGGGTTCACAGGGGTGAGTCACAGGATTATAGAATTCAATGGGGATGCCAAGGATCATCTAGTCTGCACTATGAGAGGATGGACAGTCTGCCTAAGAGGGGATGTGGAATTCAGTGCTGCGGAAAGTGGTGGTGGCTACAAGCATAGACAGCTTCAAGAGGGGATTAGATAAACATATGGAGCTAATGGAGCAGAGGTCTATCAGTGGCTATAAGCCACAAGGTATAGATAGGGACTCTGGGTCTGGGGCAAGTGATGCTCTGCATTCTTGGTGCTTGGGGGGGCCACAGTGGGAGGGCTTCTGGAATTCTGGGCCTGCTGGTGGACCTCCTGATGACACCAGGGTTTTGGCCACTGTGTGACACAGAGTGTTGGACTGGATGGGCCATTGGCCTCATCCCACATGGCTTCTCTTATGTTCTTACTCTTCAACAGCCTGTCTTATGTGCCCTCCAAGGACCCCTCCCTCCTCCTTCAGATTTTCCACCAATGGAGGCCCAAACTCCAAAGCTAACTGGCCTGCTTCCTTATGAGGCAGTGTCAGAATCTGCGAATTCAGACAATATATTAGTCAGGCTTATTCTTAGTTTTCATGCATGCCTTTAACTGTCCTATGTATCTGTCATGTATTGGGATTCTATGTAACCGTAATGTAATAGTGCTTGTCCAGACCGGGAGGGTGACAACAATGATTTGCGAGAACAAGGAGGCCTCACATCCCTGCCTCCGCATTCCAGCTGCTCCGGCAGGAACTTCAAGGGAGGATGCCTCTCATCTCTTATCACATGCAAAAACCTTGAAGCCATTGATTGTTATGTGAACTGGTAACATCTGAGGGGTCTGGTTTGGGAGAGGAAATTTACTGCTTAACACCTCACTCTTTTCCTGTGAGAACCAAACGGTCAGGACACCTTTTTGCCCGCCAATTTTCCCTTAAGGGGATTGGCTACCTATGGGTAATTCAAACTCCTTGGAATGGTATAATAGACCCGCTTGTATAATCTGTCTCATCTCTGACAATAATCCGAGATGCTGCACTAATGTAGAGATTGGAAATAAAGAACTGTGGTTAACCAACCAAGATCTGATCCTTGACTACTCTGAGCAGAACTCTCACAGGCAGCTGAAAAAAAGGTAGGGAATAAGAAGAGAAAGGAGCGACTATATGGGACACTGAAACCCTACCTATAGCATGGAAATCTTGTTCAGCTGCCCTCTGGCCCTTGAGATTTCATCAGGCACTACCGATACAACACTCTCTGTACAGGCCTAGAAACTTACCGCAGCATTTCCCAACCATGTGACGCCATATTGTAGTTTGGTTTAACTATTAACTCCCCACGTGCCTAAATCTGAAATTATCTTTCACAGTAACATTCTGAATTCATGTAAGTATTGTACCTAAAGGTCATCCTGTCCTGACTGGCATGGCCCCGGCTAGCCTTATCTTGTTCGATCTTGAAAGCTAAGAAAGGTTGGCCTTGGTTAGTACTTGGATGGGAGACCACTACGGGAGACAAGGATTCCTATGCAAAAGAGGGCAATGGCAAACCACCACTGACCATCTTTTGCCTCGAAAACCCTGTGGGGTTGCCATAAGTCATCCGCGACTTGACGTCGCTTTATACACAATACTGCATCTGGAATTACAAATGCCAGCTTAGATTCAGGTGCCTGAAGCAACAGAACAAAGTCTGAATCCAGCAGCAACTTATACCCAGAATTAACTTTGTTGGTTTTAAAGGTGACACCAGACTCAAACTTTGTTCGAATGTCAGCTTAGTAAGTGTTCTGGTCACAGAACAGAACTTTACAACTCTCCCTTCTGGATGCAGCTTTCTGCACTCCCCGAAATTCTTCTCCTGGTGTGTTGGTGGTCATTTGTGCAATAGCCAGGGTCCTTAGAAATCACGCCAAGGCACTGATGGTTTTGAAAACTTCCCCACCGTGGTACTGTATAGCATTTTTTTTTTAAAAAAAAAATTAAGACTGATTTTGTTCTGAGCATTTTTTAAAAAAAATTCACAACATTCCCCCAAGATAGCTGGCGAGTGGCAAAACCAGGGTTGGGAATAACTAGAGTTGCCAACCTCCAGGTGGGGCCTGGAGATCCCCTGCTGTTAAAACTGTTCTCCAGACAACAGAGATCAGTTCTCCTGGTGAAAATGGCTGCTTTGGAGGGTGGACTGTAGGCACTGCACCCTGCTGAGGTCCCTCCCCTCCTCAAATCCTGCCCTCCCCAGGCTCCGCTCCCCAAATCTCCAGGTATTTCCCAACCCAGAGCTGGCAAGCCTAGAAATCACTGATCTAGTCCCTCATTCTCTCTTGAACACAAATACGGCTTATTTACAGTCCTGGCAAAGGTATCAATCAGACTATAAATAAACACGGCCTGCCTGAAGAGGTCCTGCACACAGCTCTTTCTATTCTTGGAAATATTTTATCTTCTATTCGTAGTGCTTAACTGTCTGGCTTGGCTGGGCAGAACATACCAAACAGACCTGTCATTTTTCTAGGATGCTGTCTGAAGGAATTATATTTGCTGTGTTAAGTTGTGAGCTGATAGCTGCCGTCGGGCTTCGTAAACTCCTGGCACGGTCAATATTTTTAGTGATATATAAACAGGGGCATACTTCTCAGCATAGCTGTTGTCAGCCGTGAAAGTAACAGACAGGCGATGCTGATTCTAGGAGGAGGAGAGACGCTCAAAGAGAGCTGGGGGTCTGGAACAGACCCCTTTAGGTTACTTCAAGCACACAATCTGGGGAGACCCTGTTAGCTTGCTTGCAACAGCTGACTACAGTCTGAGCTGACTTGATTTTTCCCTCTCCACACAATGGGGAGATGTCTACAACCTTAGTTGCCTTTTATTAAAGGATTAGACAAAAGTCATGCAAGGATCTGCCTGCCAAGGGTGAGGAGCTCAGACGGAAAAATGAAACCTCCGTGGTGAAGACCAGATGTTCAATCCGGCAAAAGTCTTCTCGGGGCCCGTTATGTTGATCTTGTGTTCTAAAATCTGCTTTAGAACTTTTCTTAAAGCTTCCCGCTTTACATTCTGCTCTCTGTTATACGATACTGTTTTAATCAGATGTTGTAAGCTGCCTCGAACATGTTTACATTTTTTAAAAAAGATATAAAGAGAAAAGACCTTTAAAAAAATTCTAAAAAAAAAAATCACGGGAGGGAAATGTTTGCTTTTCCACTGCTTGCAAACTTTCCAGGGATATCTGACTGACTGCTGCTGGAAAGCGTATTCTGTGGTCTCGTTCACCAAGGCAATTTTTAGGGTTCCTCCATTTAGACTTTACCACAGTGCCACAGGAAGAAGCTCCTTAGAAATAGCCCTTAAGAGTGCTGAGGTAACACATGAAGGCCTGCTCAGACTCAACACATGGAGGCATATTCTGCTTTTATTCACACCTGTATGAATTGAGAATCATTCATCTCCTTAGGCTTGTTTCTCTTAAGGCTTATTTCTCTTCAGAAGTTTTTTTCCTTACCTCAAATTCTTCATTCAGTGTTCTCCCTTTCCCTCTATCCTTGGGTTAGATCCAGGTTAAATTTCCCACAGACTCCCTACTTGTCCCAAACACCATTCCTGAAGGCCCCCTGCCCCCAAAGCAGCCTTTCAGGAAAATCAATGAGCTGAAGTGGGAAGGGGAAAGGCAGGAAAGTTCTGTACCACTGAGGTGCCTTCCGCTAGCCTTCTGCTGAAATCGGAAGAGTCTTCCTTTCATGAAAAACTCAGACTGGACCCAGCCCATTAACTCCAGCATAATGGTTCCAGCACACACCTCGTCTGCAGTAGTCAGCCTTCAAACACACAGACAAACCGCCAAATACCTCCTCCATTTTCATACCCCCCCGCCATGTCTGTACCTTCCGTGAACATTAGAATGGCACTCACTCTGAGAGGCATAGAGACCCTCTGCCACCTTATCTTCAAGCCCATCAAACTGCCTGCTGGCCAGTTGCCTGTTGGCCGTCTCCAAGCGCTCTGCACCAAAACAGGAAATTGTTTAAGCACAAATATATACGTAAGGGGTGAAGAAATTCAAAGGCCAGCCTCTGAAATAAAGATGTAGATTGCGATGGAAAAAGAATCTTGGAAGAGAGAGACTCTGCAAGCAGAAGGAGGCCAATTGACACAAACAACAAATAACAGGAGCTCGAGATCCTGAAACACAGAGATAGCCCAATCCAGGCAGTTTCCCAACAGTTTGGCTCATTTTGACAGTTACAGTTACAATGGGGGTGTGACAATTATTTGTATAAACCAATCAGTGCTGCTGTAGCTAGCAAAACCCAATGCATTCCACCCACCTTGTACATGAGAACCCAAAAAAACTCCAGCACCTGGCCAGGGAGGCTCTGCATGTGCGCATGTACTCCATTCCTTTTCTGGTTCCCCTCCCCAAATGAGTTTTCTGTTTCTTAAAGTCAGATTTTTCTGCAAACCTGTGGACTTCTCTGGATTTGGAGAAACCTAAACCATAGCTGCTGCAGCTATCCCCATTGTGTGGATTTGCATATCCGTGAACTCCCTTATTTCTTATGACGAACTCCCTTATTTCTGAGTATGTGGTGATTTAACTTTGTCAGATGCTTAGCTCTGTCATACACTAAGGCACACGTGACTTGGAACAATAAAACCAATTGACCATTTTATTTACAAGAACAGGCAGGAGGGAATATATGTACAAGGGAAAAAGTTGATGCTTGTGGATACGTAGTTCCAAATGTTATATTTCAGCTTTAGGTAAGTTCATTTATAATCATTCACTTCAGATGCCGCTGTGCAAAACTCGCTCTCTCTAAACTCAACCCCTGTGCTGTTCTAGATGGCCAGTTTCTGTGTGGATTTCTCAGGTAGTCTCCACCTCCATAGAGAAATACCTCAGCTGTGCCTTGGTTTTGTTTTTGGACACCCACTAGTCCAATAAATTCTCCTGGCACACACTAAATCCAGTCAACCAGACTCTCTCTCCAGCAGGGTATAAATTCTATGTGAGAGAAATGTGAATTGCTTGTTTAACCACCAGGAGCTTATTTTCCTTTCTAAGACTCCTTAGTTTTCACTGTGGTTTTCACATTTGGCTTTTCTCAGATTCCCTTAATATTGGAATCTGTAAAGAAATCTCATTTGCGTCAACATGACTTGTCAGTCCCCTGGCACAGCACCCACTGACCAAAAACAACTGACAGTCTCAGCGACTAAACTCCCAACGGTCAAGAGGTTTTTTTAAATTAGAAACCCCCCCCCCCCCGAGTTCTGCATCAGAATTACATTACCACTGCTAGTCACATGACTGCAGGTGTCTTTTCCTGCAGGCTGATCCCAAGCCTGGAGTCCGTCACAGGGCCAGCCCTTGGCTATTCATTGTATGGATGAACTGAGAGCTTAGGGGTGACTTCCATGGAGCAGAAGGTTGGATTAGATGTTACAGATGGGATTCTGAGGGAAATCCTCTAGGCCAGCAAAAGCTAACTTTCTGAAGCTGGGAGTTTGGATTCTGCCCAGGCAAGCAGCTCAGGGCTGGATCTAGTAGGCATGAAATCACAGCAGCCTTCTCCCAGCAAGACAGCAGGTACTTGCATCTTGAGAAATGAGAAGTCATTCCAGAAGCTTCTAGACAAAGTTACCCTGAAGGCCTTGGAACAGTGCAAAGGCTTTTGGGGATAATGCCTCACCACCCATAACGGGGTGGGGCCAGTGTACCTACCAGGTGAAATGAAACAGATTCTCTCATGTCCCCCCCCAATCCCTTTCTGTACCAAACTTCAAGCACAAGGTTCAATGCTATACCTTACCTGGCAGAACCCTTCTGATTCTTCATAGGAGGGGCACTGTCTGGTAAGTCGCAACACACCCTTCCAGGGAAGGGCGACAAGAACCGGGGGGGGGGGGGGGATAATCAGAATGGGGGCAGGATGAGGCCCTCAAACAACCTGGCCATACAGGCACTGCAAGGGCTCCCAAGAATGTGGACCTTTACTTGTTTTTTGTTTATGACAGAAGTAATTTTAGGACTTTGAGAAGTAGTGGCACATTCTTTTGACAAAACTTAGGTGGGTGGCAAAGACCTTTTATTTGGTGCCAGCAAGCACTTGGCTAGTTGGACAGAGATGGATGGGGGACTGCGTTTTTTTTTGTGGAGGGGGACAATGCTAACGGACTCCAGTTTGGATTTAACCTTCTGGTGACACCATTTTTTGTATTTACTGGTATTTGGGTTTCAGATGGCAGTTATAGTTTATATACATGGTCTTTTGCCTTTTTAAGCAGCTTTATGTGGGCACCTTGGTGTTGAAAAGAAGAAGAAGAAAAAGAGATTGGATTTATACCCCGCCCTTCACTACCTGAAGGAGTCTCAGAGTGGCTTACAATCTCCTTTCCCTTCCCCTCCCCACATCAGACACCCTGTGAGGTAGGTGGGGCTGAGACAGCTCTTGAGAGAACTGCTCTTGAGAGTACAGCTCTGAAAGAACTTATGATGACCCAAGGTCACACCAGCAGCTGCACGTGGAGGAGTGGAAATCAAACCTGGTTCTCCCAGATTAGAGTCCACACAACCACTACACCAAACTGGCTCTTGTAAAGCAGCATGTAAAGCAAAAGTAATTAATTATAAGTAGAGGAGGTATGGATTAATAAAGCTCAGGGCTAGATTGACAGCAGCTGTACAGGACCCGTATTCCCAAACCCTGGCTGTCTAGTTTTGCACCACAGACATTATCCTTTTTTATTCAAAGGCATATTGCGATCACAATACATTCAGCTTGGTTCTAAGAGCTAGTGTGGTGTAGTGGTTTAGAGTGGCAGACTCTAATCTGGAGAACCGGGTATGATTTTCCCGCTCCTCCACATGAGGTCTGCTGGGTGACCTTGGGCAAGTCACAGTTCTCTCAGAACTCTCTCAGCCCCAGCTGCCTCACAAGGTGCCTGTTGTGGGGAGAGGAAAGGAAGGAGACTGTAATCCGTTCTGAGATGTCTTAGGGCAAAGAAAAGAGGGGTATAAAAGCCTACTCTTCTTATTTAAGAATATACTGAGGGGCCCACTTCACTCAAAGTCTAGGGAAGAAAGTATAACTTTTGATCCAGACCAGAAAAAAAAAAGTCTGTTAACAAGCTTTCCTACAGCATATCTAAAAGCCATGGCATCAAAAAGCTTCTGTCTGATGGCCGATATGGCAATTTGGAATCTGGCTCTTTAGAAACGAGATATGCACACTCTGAAAAAAAACCAAACAGATCTCCACAAAAAGAACATACCCCGCAGGTCCCGGTTGAAGTCGTGGAGTCGCCGGATTTCACCCTCGAGTTTGTTTCGCATCGCCTTGTCGAGTGACTCTCTCTTGGTGGTGGTCTTCACTAAGTCTTCATAAGCTTCTGAAATCCTTTGAATTTCTATCTCAAACTGGGGGGTGGGTGGGGAAGCAAGCCAGACAGCGAAAGAGAGAGAGAGAGAGAGATTGTCCATTAAAACCTGGGCAGGGATGCCCGTCATTGGCCTGGAGCTTTCTGAAAGAGAGTTTTGTGTGGCAGCCAGAGATGCGTGCCAATTTTCACACTGACGCGATTATGCAGGACGAATTCTCCTACCGATGATGCCAAAATGGAACTCCTTCGCTGGCATCAATAATCCTGCTGTGGCTGAAAGCCATTACCCGTCTATCTCAGCAACTTGTGGCTAGCCAAAGCCCTTCTCTCTTGGCCAAATGCTCCTGAACAGCCACGGTGTGTGTGTGTTTGTGTCTTTGTGTGACACACTGATGGATTCACCATTCATGATCCTGACCTCAAACTAGCTTGATGGGCTTTCCCCATGAAGGCTTTCATGTGAAAAAACACAAAAAAACAGTGTATAAATTCAGGTAGTTATTGTGGGACTTTCCATTCAGATTAGCAATATTCTGTTTGGGGATCATTCTGCCAGGTGTGTCCCCAATTTTACACCCCACCCTAACATTTTTTCTCATGGATCCTTCCATGGTTTTTCGTGCTGGCAGTAAAAATGTTTGGTCAGAATCAGCCGCTTGTATATATTTTTCACTGAGCCAAAGACTGTGTTCCGCCCACAACTACTTAGCATGCAATCATGTTTACTGCTAGTCACACTATCGAGAATTCGATGGTACAGGGAGGACACTTCAGAAGTTTCTAGAACCAAGCCATAAAAGACTTTCAGCACTGTTTTCAAGAAGACAGTGTCCCGCCACAAGAGTGGCACTTTTGAAAAGGAGAAAAGAGCAAGAGTCCAGTAGTACTGCAAAGACTAACAAAATTTGTGGCAGGGTAGGAGCTTTTGTGAGTCACTGCTCACTTCTTCAGATACTTTTGGAAAGCTGTTTGCTGTGCCACCCACCCAGAGCGATGGAGGGATGTGAAAGGGGAGGGAGTGAATGAAGACAAAAATCTAGCCAACGACATCATGAAAATCTAAATAGATCAGTAATGATGATCTATAACGATGATCTCTTTTTTTTCAAGAATAAAAGGAGGCTTATCTCACAAGTGGGGCCCCGGTGGCTCAGAGGTTAAGATGCTGAGCTGCAGACTGGAAGGTATGTAGCTCAGCAGTTCGAAACCCGAGTACCGCGTGATGGAGTAAGCTCTCGTCTCGGGCCCCGGTTCCTGCCAACCTAGCCGTTTGAAAGCAAGAAACTGCAGGTATATAAACAGGTACTGTTTCAGTGGGAAGGTAATGGTGTTTAGTCATGTCGGCCACATAACCACGGAAAAGTCTTCAGACAGTGCTGGCTCTTTGGCTTGGAAACGGAGATGAGGACCGCCCCCTCGAGTCAGATTAGACTGGCTTTCGAGCAAGGGAAACCTTTACCTTTTCCCTTTATCTCACAAGTCCTCCAGAGAGTTCTTCCCGATGTGGCAGGAAGGTACTGGTCCACCTGCTTGGGATATGCACAGGGGAGCCTCTTTTCTCCCACAACTGGCAGGACAAGTACCAAATCCCTTTTGGCTTAACCCCAGAAGTTTCTGAAGGATCCTCTACACACAATCGAGTTCTCACTAGCGTGATGCATAGACATCACAATGAAGAACCAACCTGTGCACGCTATTACTTTGCGTGATTTTTTTCCTCTTTTGGTTCTTTGTAGGTCTGCCCAATGCGGTAGAAATATGCACAACTAACTGTTTTTAAGCATGGAAGGACGCAACAGGACTCTCTTTGGCAGCGAGAAGAAAGCCTGACGGCAACCAAGCCAACAAGCAAAATTCCTGCCAGCTAGCTCAAGAAAGAAAAACCTAGCCGACAAAGGCTGGGGGGGGGGACCCTTTTTGGACGTGAGGCAGCCCTTGGCTGTATAAACATATCCTTTGCTTATAATCTGGCAGAAGTTGAAAGAAAGAACACTGTCGGAGAGAAAGGGCAATGTCAACAAACCAGTGCCACACTAATTTACACTGAATTTTGCTACAGGCCAGACAACTGTACTTAGCAACATTTATACTGTGCTTCATAGTGTTCAAAGGAGAACATGTACATCACTGCAGCGATTCCCTACAACTACCTTGAAAAGTAGGCCTATATTAATTGCTCTCCATCCGGGGGTCCCCAACTATTTTGAGCCTGTGGGCATCTTTGGAATTCTGACACAGAGAGGTGAGTGCAACCACAAAATGGCTGCCACAGGAGATGGAACTAACGACAGAGGGGGAGGAGGGGGAGAGGGAAGGGGGAATGGAGGAGGAGGAAGAAGGAGGAGGAGGAGGAGAAGATGATGATGAGGGCTAGTTTTTAAAAACACACTGGAAAAGAGAAGTGAGCCTAAAACAAATACTATGGAGGCACGCACCACCATGTTATTTTAATCTGCATAGCCAATCAGATCTCTAGTGGCCAATCAGAAGCCCTGCTGGAAAGAGCCCCGCCCAACCTCACCCACTTTCTAAAATACTTGGCAGGTGCCAGGAAAGGCACCATGTTGGGGACATCTCTGTAGAGGGTGAACTGAAGAATGATGCTTATGACTCCCTACTGAGTTTGTGGCTGAAGCAAAGTTTGGAATGGGGTCCTCCCAGCTCCCTCTCTTCCCCAGACGACACTAGCTCCACTTCATACAAGCCACGGAAATTTCTCACATTCCAGACCAACAAAGGATCTAGGCTAGGGCTGCCAAGTCCAACTTGGGAAATATCTGGGGACCTTGGGGGTGGAGCCAAGAGACTTTGGGGGTGGAGCCAGGAGAAAGGAAGTGACATCATTTTGTGAAGTCACATCCTGTGATGTTGCTTCCACATGCTTCCACATGAACTCATGAAGTTTCCTAATACTGAATCAGGCCATTGGTCCATCAAGGTCAGTATTGACTACTCAGACTGGTAGTGGCTCTCCAGGGTCTCAGGCTGAGATCTTTAATGTCACCTATTACCTGATCCTTTTTTAGCTGAAGAGGCTGATACCTCCTGCATGTCAAGCAGATGCTCTATCACTGAGCAACGGCCCTACTGAATCCTTCCTCATCTCGGCAGAATATGAAGCACTAAGTGCTACACAAGTGCTAAATATGATTTTCATATCATAAGAACAGGAGAGAAGCCACAGTGGATCGGGCCAACAGCCCATCCAGTACAACACTCTGTGTCACACAGTGGCCAAAAATACCAGGTGCCCTCAGGAGGTCCAGCAGCAGGGCCAGAACTCCAGAAGCCCTCCCACTGTTGCCCCCCAAGCACCAAGAATTCAGAGCATCACTGCCCCAGACAAAGTCTTCCATTCAGACCTTGTGGCTAATAATAGCCACTGATAGACCTCTGCTGGATGGGGACAGAGAGAGAGACAGACAGACAGAAAAAAGAAAGAAAGGGGGAGGGGGAGAGAGAGAGAAGGAAAAGAGCTGGCAGATGGACTTACCCCAGGCCCAGCAGCAGCAACCTTTCAATCTTACACCAGCCGCATGCAAAAGCAGGCCCTTCAGTAAGAGCTTAGTCCCTCATTAATCTCTGGGCGGGGCTCTCTTGCTAACTCTTAAAGGGGAAATGTCTGGTGAGGCTTTTCACTGCAGGCTCTTCAGACATTTCCCTTTTAAGAGGTCTGGAAGGGAGAGGGCCCGGCAGGCTCCGACGTTCCCCTCCTGTTGGCAGCCATTGCCTCCCCCGGTGGCCAGTTTTGAAAAAGCGGGGGTAAGCATGAAAAATCGGTGTTTCCCCCGCCCTACCGGGGGACTTGGCAGCCCTAATCTAGGCTGATCTTAAGCAGGGGGTTGGGCTAGATGGCCTGCATGGCCCCTTCCAATTCTGTGATTCTATGATTCTAAAGCAACGCTGTGCGCTCCACCACCAACACAGGGGATTGGGAAACGAGGGCCTGTTCCATTCGACCACACTGCATACCTTCTGAAGTTTGTCTGCTTTCTCGTAGTAGCCCTCCAGCTCCTTCTGCAGGGCTTCGTTATCTTCCGACAGCATTTCTACCATCTGCTGAGCTCGCTGCACGATCGCAAACGCGTCTGGTGGGAGTTGCTGCTGGTTGGGTGGAGTGGCGGGCAAAGACTGGGACCCCGTGGCCATCGAGAGTGGCAGCAAAGACACAGAATGCAACGGGCCGGTCAGGGAGGATCCCTGGGAGGACATGGGGCTGTGCTGCTGTTGCATGGGGAGGGAGGGGAAAGATGCCTGGATCTGGCGGCTAGATGGAGGGGGGGAAAGGGGGAAAGAAAGAGTAGATGCATTAGGCTGGGTGATCTCTAGAGGCCAGGTTACAAAGAACGTCAGGATCACTGGCTAACTAGAAACTGAAGGCTGGTGCAGACAAACTGTCAAGTCCCTGCCCCAAAGATCTTGCGATATAAATTTCGACAATGGGGAGGGCAACGAAAGGGAGAAGGGACAGAACTCAAAGGACAAAAGTAAGCCAATGAAGATCCACACACTTAACTTTTATTTCAGTTGCAAAGCAGGGAGGCAACTTTTGAGCCAGACGGTAAGTCATAACCAGAATTATGGATACCATTCTGTTTAAAATGTATATATTCTAGCCCATAAATGCTGAAGAAAAAGAAGAGATTGGATTTTTACCCTGCCTTTCACTTGGAGTCTCAGAGCGGCTTACGATCTCCTTCCCTTCCCCTCCCCACAACAGACACCCTGTGGGGTAGGTAGGGCTGAGTGAGAACTGCTCTTGAGAGAACAGCTCTGAGAAAACTGTGACTTACCCAAGGTCACACCAGCAGCTGCATGTGGAGGAGTGGGGAATCAAACCTGGTTCTCCCAGATTAGAGTCTGCGCTCTTAACCACTACACCAAACTGGCTCTCAGCTGAATTCATTGAATCTTACCCAGCTACTCCTCTGCCTTGTGAGGTTCAAAAGACGAGCATTTTGAGCATATCTTACCAGCAATTAAGGACTAGGTTTGAGAACAAACCTACAATTACCAGGAACCAATACTCTGTAATGAATATTATATCATAAGATCACAAGAGATGCCATGTTGGATCAGGCCAATGGCCCATCCAGTCCATCACCCTGCGTCACACAGTGGCCAAAACCCAGGTGCTAGCAGAGCCAAAAATATCCTGGAACTACAGTGTCCACCCATGCCCTACCGCAACTTTAAAAAAAAAAGGCGAACATGGATTAAACCAAACTGGCCCAGAATACATCCAGGGCCTGCATTCAGTACATAATCAGGGTCTCTGTTTGGCATATAATGGAGGTGAACTAGACATGCTCTCAAGTGTTTTCTCCCTCAGAGTGTCCTCCTCGATTTGCGATGCTCTTTCTGATTTACAGCTGTTACGCACTCTGCTCTATGAGACAAACAGTCTTGCCTGTCCTACTTATAAACATTACTCGTCCCAGTTTCGCCTTTGAAACCTTCCTGCATACATAACTGCACTGAGTGCAGAGAGGGGGCTGAGCCGCACAAGGCACTCAATACATCTCACAGTAGCAAGCTGGCCAATTTTGGAACTAATGAGCTCTCCTGCATGCCTCCCACCGACATCCAGCCTCTTACAAAACAGTTTTATAATGACTAGGTCTGAACCAGAGGGAGGTAGCCGGTCCTACAGCAAGGGTTTCTTTAAGCCTGCTTAAAGTGTGTGTGCGGGGGGGGGGGGGGGGGGGACAGCTTTGCAACTTGTCATTGAACTAGAGCAAGCAGGGATTGCCCCCTCTGAGCTAGGGCAAGGACACAAGCATGCCTGCGTTGCCTATTGAGCAATACCCGCTTGTGCCGTTCCTGCCCTGGCCTCTGCCACTGAACAAGAGGATTTGGCTGCAATTCCTTCCCCTTCCTCTCTCATCTGCCAACAACTGTGTTCCTCCCAGTTATCAACACACTGGCTAATCTTTCTCCCTGGCCCTTTCTGCACTCTCCTTTTAATCCATGTTCACCACAGTACCCTCCAAGCCATTCTGCACTAAAATTGAATTCAACCTTCTTTTTAAGTTTCTAGTCCAGGGGTGTCGAACTCATTTGTTATGAGGGCCAGATCTGACATAAATGAGACCTTGTTGGGCCGGGCCACGTGTGTCATAAAATGTAATGCCAGGTAGCGGAGATATACACTTTATAAAGGACACAAACACAATTAAAGATTTTTTTAAAACTTTAAATAAAACATGCTTAAAAAACTAGCAATCTTGCAATATTTTGTCTATTTGACAGTCTCTGATAACGGACACCTCTGCTCTGAATTATTGCATCAAAATGTCTGTAGTGATCCTGAATATGCTGTTCAGGTATGTATCTGTAAGCTGCAAATCTACTTTTGATTTATTGACATTTATTACAGAAATCTCACGCTCAGCGTTCCTAGCATAGGACCCAGGGGAGAACATGAAATGGCTGGGCATTGCAACCTTTTGTACATAAGTTGCTTTGTGCTGGTCAAGAACATGAGAAGGTATCCTAACACAGACTGAAGGCCATGTGTTTGTCTACAAAACTATACTCTCCCCCAAAGAAATAACTACAACTTCCTACAAAGGGGGTGAATATGGTCTGGACACACACAACTGGATGATGAGGTCATGAATACAATGAAAAGGGGAGGGAACCAGTTGCACCCAGGAGAGCCCTGGCATAAAGTAGGAAACAGCCAGGGCCTTGCGGGCCTGATTGGGGCCCTCCGAGGGCCTGATCTGGCCTACGGGCCACATGTTTAACACCCCAATTCTAGTCCTTCTCTGGAGCTGTATTTGGAGGTGGCGCCTGGTATAATCTCAAAAGCCAGTAATGGCTGCATGATTTATAACGGAGATCCCAGTATCCTACATAGTTACTTCAAAAACAAACAAACAAACCCTGGTTACTTCTCTATCACTGATGGCTAGCCATTCCCTGATTCTACAAGTAGGGTTATCAACTCTGAGCTGGGGAATTCCTGGAGATTTAAATGTGGCGCCTGAGGAGGGTGGGGTTTGGGGAGGGGATGGACCCCAGTGGGGTATAATATCACAAAGTTTACATTCCAAAGCAGCCACTTCCTCCAGGGAAACTGATCTCTCTAGTCAGGAGGGGTCCTGAGAAGTTTCCAGGCCACACCTAGAGGTTGGCAGCAATATCTACAAGCCCATTCTTCCCAGTCTTCAGAAGGGGGAAGTGAAGAAGATCTTGCTGACAGCACCCTTAGAAGCAGCTGAGGTCCCTCTAGGCTGAATTTTCACCTTCTCTTCCTGCAGGTATTTAGCCTGGGCAGAGACAGAGGCAAAATCCAAAAAAACTCTTCGGTCAAAGCCAGGACTGCCTGGAGTAGTCCTCTTGACAGTCCCAGACTCCCCCAAATTTATTTCTGCCTTGTTTGTCTATTTGTTTTTGTAATTTGGAACTCCCCCACCCCTATCCTGTGAGCCACTGTTGATCTCTCAGAAGAGAAAGACGCTTGCTTAAATAAATAAGATCTGACCATTCCTTCCACTGACCCAGTAGCAGAAAAAAATTCTCTTCTATATCTTTTACTAATGTAGATTTAGGGAGCTGGGTGCAAAATGATAAAAACATGCATTTGCACTGATATCTTTTGATGGCAGAGTCCCCATACAGGGGAAAAACCTGACCCACAAATTACATCCAAGCTTTTCTGTCTAGTTCCTAGGCAGATCCCAGATGTTATCTAACAGGTCTTACCTCCTACAGACATTTAAATAGAACCTACATGGCCTGATTACTGAACCAGCATTCCTGTAAGTTATAAAAAAGCCACTTTGTTTGGTAGCTGAGGTGTGAATTTACCACCATACTGAAATATGTCAGTTTTCCCAGAACTGAGTTTAACCCTGCACTGAAGGAAAACCCTGTTTCAAACCTGAAGAAAAGAGTTCACTATCAATAAGTCCATACAACATTAAAACTTGCAGTACTCCAAGAACAATTAATATCCTGGGCCACTCTGTTGCTAGAATGGAAGTCACCACATTTCAACACAGTAACTTCAAAGAGAAACACCAGCTGGAAAATGCTAAATTCAGTATTCGTACCCTCCCCCAATGACTAAACAAAAACTTAGGTTTTCTGGTAGCCGAAAAGTGCTGATTTGTGGTGACCCCACAGGGCTTTCAAGGCAAGAGGCAAACAAAAGTGATCTGCCATTGCCTGCCTCTGCATAGCAAACCCTGGACTTCCTTGGTGATCTCCCAGTCCAAGTACTAATCAGGGTTGACCCTGCTTAGCTTCCAAGACCCAATGAGACTGGGCTAGCCTGGGCCATCTGCCTCAATTTAGGACTCCCCACCCATTACAGGTGTTAACTGCCTTAGCTCCAGGTATGTGGCTGTGTGGGTCTGAAGCAGTGGAACAAAGTCTGAGTCCAGTGGCACCTTTAAGACCAACAAAAGTTTTATTCAGTTGAATTATTCAAATCATTCAGTTGAATAAAACTTTGTTGGTCTGAAAGGTGCCGCTGGACTCAGACTTTGTTCAAGTACCTTAGCATAACTGTAAACAGGCAATGCATTTTTCTTGGTTGGATTTCAGTTTTGTAGTATTACATCTCACCTTAGAAAAGAGCAAGAGTCCAGTAGCACCTTAAAGGCCAACAATGTTTGTGGCGGGGTATGAGCTTTTGTGAGTCACTGCTCACATTTCACCTTGTACTTCCTACATTTCATGGCCCTTTGACCATGCCCTCTGGGCTCTTTCATACCCATGCACAAAAGAAGTCTGAATAGTGAGGACCCACTTCTTTGCATCGGAAGAAGCAGGCTCTAGTCCACAGAACTTTTGCTAGAATAAAATGTCATTAGCCTTTAAGGTGCCAGAAGACTCGTGTTCGCTTTCACTGCAACAGGGCTGCCCTCTAGAATAAGTGGTGGTGGGGTGGAGACAAGAGCCCCCAACAAAAGGGGCACTTAATGTTAACAGTTGTAGGTATCTCCACAATGGGACTTAATTGTTGGTATATGGCCCTTTCCAAGCAGCCATCAGGACTTGGAAAAGACCACCCTCCACAGCTGATGGGAGTGACCAGGTGAGTGTCTGCATGAAAAGAAAGATGCTGGAAGAGACAGAGAGAAAGGCAGACTGACACTGCTGTAAGCCCCATGCAGCATTCTGGCTGATGCATGAATTTTCTCTGGAGAGCCAGTGTTGGGCAGTAGATTTCCTGCAGGATCATCTCTTTTCCTTCACCTGTACTCAACCTAGGCACATAAATAAAGTCAATGCCACAAAATAGTGTAAGTCTCTAGTGCTCTCTCCAAAGTGTAAGTCTCTACTACTCTCAGATATGGTTGGTACCCATGGGGACTCATGGGCTGGAGGGCAGGGCAGGGTGGGGGTAGGTAAAACCAGAAGCAACAGCAGGCAAAGGCAACTTTTCTGCTTCCGTCCTTGCAAAAAAAAAAATTACTCACTGTAGTATTGCTCTTTAATGCTTCACTAATCCCTAGGATCCCTGGTCTGGATGGCCCACGCTTGCCCGACCTCATCAGATCTTGGCAGCTATGCAGGATCAGCCCTGGTTAGTATCATGGATGGGAGACCACCAAAGAAGTCCAGGGTTGCTATGCAGAGGCAGGCAATGGCAAACCACCTGTGAATGTTTCGTGCCTTGAAAACCCCAAGGCATTACCATCCGTCGGCACTTTCCACCACCACAATCCCTATACAGATGCTGACCTAATGCCGCCTCTTTTTCACTATTGTGTTCACAACAACAGTAGAAATTACTCACGCAGAAGAGAAACCCTCCCATATGCTACTACCCCCTTTCCTAAAACCCCTTACTAAACACCCAAGACAGAAGAGTAAGGCTTATGAGTAGAGCTGCCAACAGCCTGAAGTCTTCCCCCTTTAATAGTAGCTTGAGGGGATATTATTTACCAGGTGATTATGTTCACCTCCATGCCATAAAAAGCTCACCTGCCCATTTCCACAATCCTATTTCTGAGACAAAGGAAGATCCAAGCACCACAGTTTTCTTCTGTCAAAAGAGGGCTGCCTTCACATTCCTGGGAGCTTCTCAGTTTTTGTCAAGAGCCTTGGAAGCAAACTGGAGGCTCAACAGGCAGAGCCAGTCACAAAATGGCAGCTCATACAAAAATCACAGAGCTTCAGAACCTGGGGGGGGTGTTTGTGCACATCCTTCTCCTTCGCAAGAAAGAGAAGAGAAGCCACTGTGGGAAGCATAAGAAAGTGAGAGGGATAAGAGAAAGTGACTACAGCAGAACCGGAAGAAGGGTTTGAGAGCTGGTCACTCCCGAGCCACCATCTGCCCACCCGTCTCATCTAAACCCAGAACTCACAAATTCCCTAGCTCAGGAACCCTTTCTCCATTTTGTAAAGTAACTCAAGAGTAAGGTGTAGAAGGCGAAAGCAATTCCTTCACCACTGGGAAATAATCCACATACCACCTGCCCAAACAGGAGAAAGGCTTGCTATTTCGGGGGTGGGGGTGGGGGTGGGGGCGGGAGAGACTTTCAGGAGCCCAGCCCCTTTGCATTCAGGAGTTAACATCTCTGCAAGCTTCCTGCTAATGTGATTGAGAGAACATGTGCAGAGTGCTTTTTATTTGACCATTAGCAATGGAATCCTATGCACATTTAATCAGAAGTAATTCTTACTTGCATTCCGTGGGATTCACTCTCAAAAGCATGTGCGGAATGGCAACTTGAAGGTTTGGTTTTCTCTGGCGAGGGGGAGACGAGTTAACCTTCCCTGCCACCCTCCTTCCCCTTTGACTTCTCAGAGCCAGGGAAAAGGCAGAAGGATAGTTTTTTCTTTTGCTCCTTGCGCTGAGAGCAATGTTGCTATAGCAGCAAAGATTTCATTGCGAGACACATACCTGAGCGAATCTTCTTCTCTTGGCTTTCTCTTTTCCCTAATAAAAAAAAAGCTGGCTGCCTCCTCCTGGAAATCAATGGGCAGGGCTAAAAGTCCTCAATGAAATGGGCATGTGTTTTAAAACAACAGCAACCTCCCCCCCTCCCCATTCATTCTGTTATAGAGGCCTGATGCTGAAATGCTTTAAAGAGACATTATAGGGTTGCCTTAGGCATTGGAAGCCATCAGAATTCTCCATCAGAGATAACTGCAGATTAGTTTATTTTTTTCTTTCCCTTCCTCCTCCATGGGAAAAGGGGGAAAAATGATGGACCTAGTCAGTGCATTCCTGTTGTTAGGGTTGTCAGGTCTGGGTTGGGAAGTAAGTGGAGATTTAGGAGGTGCAGCCTGAGGAGGGTAAAGTTTGGGAAGGGGAGGGACTTCAATGGGGCATAATGCCATACAAGTCCATCTTCCAAAGCGGCCATTTTCTCCAGGCGAACTGATCTCTTGTCACATGGAGATCAGGTTTAATAGCGGGAGATCTCCAGCCACCATTAAAGGAACAAAAACAATGGGACCACGGTGTGTGGAAGACAATCAAACAAGTAGAACACGGAGCTGAACAAGCTGGACCAAATGTCTCCTGCAACTAATTTTCTAAACGCCTTAAATAAAGTTAATTGTAAACACAACCATATGGTGTAGCTGATAAATACTTGTGTGATGCGTATAAACGCCAACCCTACAACAAGAGAAACATAGAAAACCACATGAGTATTTGTAATAATGGAATATAAGACTGCAAAGAGTTCCAACTCAGACCGATTTCCCACAAGCAGCTGTGCCGCCCTCGCTCTTCCACTTGCCCCAGTTGCATTGGGCAATTTCACACTCTTTGCTGCGCAGCTGCATTTTGACCCCCGATTTCCTCCGCTTCTTCTCAATCCTTGTTTTTTTAGATCGAGAAAATACGGGGGAAATCGGAGGGAGATGCAGGTCAAAGTGCGGCCACACAGCAAAGAGTGTGAAACTGACGAATGCAACCAGGGGAAATGGAAGAGTGGGACAGCCCAGCTGCTTGTGGGAAATCGGTCACTGTATCACAAAATGATAAACTCAGAGCAAATACAACAATGCACAGATACAACCCGATACAAGCACCCAGATTCTTCCTCGTTTCCATCAAGAATTGTCAGTTCATGAACAGGATCATCTGAAGATCCAGACATGTAGTCCAAAAATGCATGTGTTAAGAACTGCCAGACATGCACAAGAATAATGGCAAGTCTTAGCCTGAAAATATCTCCAAAATGTATCATTGGAATCGCCACTCTCAGTAACGAAGAGCCAAAGCCTGTAAAGATTCTAGAAGGTGGCATCAGATTCTCTAGAGTTTCTAGAAGTTGGCATCGGATTCTCAGAGACTTGACGTTATTCTAGTGGACGTTTGGCAGTGCATGCTGCCTCTGGCCCTGTCAGTCCTGGTTCCAGGACAGCTTGCAACTCGGAGGCCCTTACACCCATGCAAGGGATCCCAAGTTCATGCACAGAGTCGGTGGCACCATGTACTTTCTTGAGCCTTGTGCACATCCCACAATGCCTTGCAGCATGAGAGAGGACTCTCTGCTATGCAACGTCCCCCACACAAGCTCTGAAAAACCCTAGAACTTGGCCCTGCTCAGAAGTAGTACCAATCAGTGCCAAGGATTTTGTGCATGGCCATTTTGGAGGGGGGTAGGGGAGTGATCACTAGCTCATCTACTCTAATCCTACTCGGCCTTCGTCTGCCACTTTAATTAGCAGGGAAAGGATCAAATTCCTTGCATGGCTTCTGTCTGTCAGGCACACTGAATCTATGCCCTGACTCCTGCGAAAGCCCTAGCATTCGGGATGGAATCCTCTTACACCTTCCTCTGGGTATAACCCAAGTTTGACCCCGTCAGTCATCTGGTGTTTCTCATCACCTTAGCGATGCCTCACTTACATAAACAGGGATTTTCGTTCCTTTTTAAAAACCATTTTGGCAGGAGGATCGCAGAAACCCTCTGGTATGTTGTTGATGGAGATGCAACTTTATTTCCTGCATTTCAGCAACGCGCCAATAGAACAAAACTAGCAGCCAGCAAAACATGCGCTTCAAGTCCATTTCCCAAATTACCATTACAGGAAACACATTTCTACGAAACCTGTCCTCCCACCCCCATTTAAACACTCAGGTTGTATAGTTTACAGGCCAAGCCTTTTGAGTCTCATCACTAACCTGCTTGAAAAGAGAGTCACCTAAAATATAGCCAACATTTTCTCAGGTCTAAAGATTCATGGAGAAGAGATCCATCCACAGCTACCAGCCACGACGACTAAATGAAGCAATGTCAGCGGGCGGCCTTGGCTTGTTTTGTTGCCCTCCCCAGGGCTATTTGGTTGGACACTATGTGAAACAGGATGCTGGACTAGATGGATCAGTGGTCTGATAAAGAAGGGCTCTGCTTATACTCTGACTATGGGGTGGGGGTATGTGACAGCAGAAACTGCAAGAAAGCCAGTTTCGTGTAGTGGTTAGGAGTGGTGGACTCTAATCTGGGAGAACCGGGTTTGATTCCCCAATCCTCCACTTGCAGCTGCTGGTATGACCTTGGGTCAGTTAAAAATTCTCTAGGAGCTATTCTCTCAAGAGCAGTCTTTGAAAGAGCTCTCTCAGCCCCACCTGCTTCACAGGGTGTCTGTTGTGGGGAAGGGAATGGGAAGGAGACTGTAAACCACTCTGAGACTCTAAGTAAAGGGTGGTTAAGCATTGCCTTGAAATCCCCTCTCTGGGCCATTTCCCAACCATATCAGGGTTGCCAACTCCTGCATGGGAAATTCTTGGGGATTTAGAGGCGGAGCCTGTGTACTATTTTACACAGAGAGTGATTAAAATGTGGAATTCGCTGCTGGAGGATGTTGGGATGGCCACGGGAACAAACAGCTTTAAAGGGGGATTAGATAGATTCATGAAGAATAAGTCTATCAGTGGCTACTAGCCACAGTGACTGAGGGGAACCTTCACATTCAGAGGCTCTAATCCTCTGAATCCCAGCGGCAGGAGGAAACATCAGTGGAAAGCCTCATCCTCTAGGCCCTGTTGTTGGCTGTCCAGAGGAACTGGTTGGCCACTGTGTGAGACAGGATGCTGGACTAGATCGACCACATGTTCTTATGGCAGCAGAGTCTGGGGAGGAGAAGGGGCTCAGCCAGTTTGTGATTCCATAGCGCCTACTCTCTGAAGCTGCTGTTTCTTCCAGGGGAACCGATCACTGTATTCTGGATCAGTTTTAATTCCAGGCCCTATCTGGAGGATGGCAATGCTAATCCAGGTGCGTGTTCGCCACGTCAAGTGGATGGAATCTGCTTGGAAAGTAGGGATACCAACCTTCAGGTGGGGCCTGGAGTCCTCTGGAATGGCAACCCATCTCTCGACTACAGAGATCGGTTCCCTGGGATGAACAGCAGCTTCAGAACATGGGCTCTATGGCATCACATCCCTCCTGATCTCCTTCCCCAAACCTGGCCCTTCCCAGGTTCTGCGCCCAAATATCCAGGAATTTCCCAGCCCTATGTTGGCCACCCTAAGTTAGCTAGCACAATCTTGTCACATCTCAGAAGCTAAGCAGGGTCAGCCCTGGTTAGTATTTGGATGGGAGACCACCAAGGAAGTATAGGGTTACTATGCAGAGGGCAGGCAATGGCAAGCCACCTCTGATTGTCTCCTGCCCTGAAAACTCAACAGGGTTGCTATAAGCTGGCTGCGACTTGATGGCCCTTTCACCACCACCAAATTGGCAGCCCTAATGGGGAGAGCCATGGAAGGGGGAATGAAGCAGGCAAGGGGAGAATTAAGCAGTTTTCCCATTACTAGGGAAGGGCACGAACCAAATTAAAAACGCAAGTTCGTCATGAACTTGTCCCGGTTTGTGGTTCCCGAACCTCAGTTCGTGCCATCTTGCCTTCACCAGCCCCACGAACATTCCAGGTGGATTCGTGTGGTTCGTGCTGGCCTGCAAAAACCATTAAAGGGATCCCTTCAAATGGTTTTCGCAAGCTGCGCCATGGCGGCAGCACGATTCAAGTGGACCGAGAAGGCATTTAAATGCCTTGTCAGTTGACTCACTGAGTTGTGCCTCCGCAGTGGAGTGACTCAGCGAGTGAACAGGGAAGGCATTTAAATGCCTTTCCCGTTGGAAGTGATTTCAGCGATCCCTTTCGCTGAAATGGCTTGCAAAAGCCATTTAAAGGGAACTCTCCCTTTAAATGGCTTTTGTAAGCAGGAGCTGCAGCCGAGTGAAGGCCAGGCAGCGAGTTCACTTGGAAGTTTGGTGCCAGTTTAGAGTGTAGTGGTTAAGGGCAGCAGACTCAAATCTGGAGAACCAGGTTTGATTCCCCTCTCTTCCACATGCAGTCAGCTGGATGACCCTGGGTCAGTCACAGTCCTCTCAGAGCTGTTCTCTCATGAGCAATTCTCTCAGAGCTCTCTCGGCCCCACCTACCTCACCGGGTGTCTGTTGCGGGGAGGGGAAGGGAAGGAGATTGTAAGCCACTCTGAGACACCAGGTGAAGGGCCAGGTATAAATCCAACTCTTCTTCTTCAGTAAGATTCCCACCCCCCATTCTGCTGGCCTTGGGGGCCTCCACCAGCAGAAAGGAGGGAAGAAAGATCCACGAACCTCATGAATGGAACCGGTTTGCAAACTGGGGGAAGTTCACGCCCATCTCTACCATTACCCCCATTTTTCTTCTGTAAAATAACCACCCAGCCCCTCTATGCCCCCCACCCTCCGTGCTTTGCAGCAGAAAAAGGGAGTTCTCAGCCTGTTGGAAGACCTGAATGCTAGCTTTGCCCTTAGGATCTTATTTCAACTTTGAAAACTCTCTAAAAGTTTGAAGGAAGGAACGGTTTCCTAGTTACCCGCTCGTGCCATATTCTGGGGGAGGCTGATATCGGACAGCAGCCACTTCGGTTCTTGCCGACTGCGTAGCTGCGTAGGAGGTCTTTGCCATCTCCTGCATCACTGCAGAATGCTGGTCGTTGAAAAACATCCCGTGCTCCTGAGTTTTGCTCACCGGGGACACCACCTGTTTGCTTTTGTACGGGTACTCTGGTGGTGGCCCCCTGAGATCCACACCTTTGCCTGCCGCCTGGGAAGAGGGCGGTCCACCGGCTTTGAAGCCTTTGCTTCTCCCCACGGCAGGAGGGTATTGCTTGGCGCCATTCCTCTCCAGCGACAGCTGCATGATCCTCTCGCTCAGAGACCGCACGTGACCCTGCTTGAGTTCCTTAAGAGCGTCGTCTTTGTGTGCTTGCCCGCTGTTGGCACGGGCCAGAGTGGGCCTCCCTTCTGTTCGAGACTTTGGACAGGAGGCCGTGGCCCCATAAAAGCCACCCTGTCCAATGGCGCTGGGCTGCTGGCCCCTGAAAAACTGGGACTGGGCTTTGGCTTCCTCATAGGTGGGCAGTTCCTCATTGTTCTGCTGAGGCTGGGAGCTTCCCCGCGGCTGCTTCTCCATCACAGTATTGTCCCCTTGATGCTCCTGGCCCTGTGGTTCCTGCCGCGCCGACTGCTGGACCATTTGTGGGTCTTCCGGCACGAGATTTTCCGCAGAAGAAGACGAGAGTGTGCTGGCAGCCGAATTGGATGGTCCCGAGCTCCCCGTGGCCTGGTGCTGAATGGCCAGCAGGTTCATGTTCTCGTTCGAGTTGCCATAGCGCAGCTCCTGGATCAGCCGCTGTAACACAGTGCGAGGGGCCGCATCCTCCGAACCTCTCATTTCCACCTCTGAGACCTGGAGGAAATGTGGAGGGTGGAAGTTGCTAAGTGGGTCTTCCGCTGTACCAAACAGAAAGACAGAGAGAGAAAGAAGTGAGGGTTGAATAACTGAAAGCATTGCTGCTTTAAAAAAGCTGATAAATCTTTCATGGTTGTTTTTTTTAAAAAAAAATACTAATTACCCTGAGCTCACTTGCAGGTTAATGACAAGTTACCTTTCAGCCTGAACTTCAGCCTGAACTTGGGAATATTTAGTCTGGAGAAGAGTAGGTTGAGGATGCTCTAGGACCTGACCCTGCATTGGGCAGGGGGTTGGACTAGATGGCCTATCTGGCCCCTTTCAACTCTGTGATTCTGTGATTCTAACTACCTCCTCAGGGATGTTCTACGGGTAAAAGAGGAAAGATTTGCACACATCCCCATGTAGCAAATGGCTCTTGGCCACTGATAAAACTTATGCTTTGCATGCATAAGGTCTCTGGTTCAATCTCCAACCGTCTCCACTCAAAGGTGGTTGGCACTAAGCAAAAACCGAAGTCTACCTGGGGCTCTAGTGAACTTCTGTCTGCAAGAGCAGACCTTGCTGACTTGGAGTCTGATGCATTCCCTCTGTCTGGGGCAGTGATACTCTGTATTCTTGGTGTTTGGGGGGCAACAGTGGAAGGGCTTCTGGAGTTCTGGCCCTGCTGGTAGACCTCCTGATGGCACGTGGGTTTTGGCCACTGTGTGACACGGAGTGTTGAACTGGATGGGCCATTGGCCTGATCCAACATGGTTTCTCTTACGTTCTTAAGCCAATCTTAAACAGAATTACACCATTCCGAGTCCACTGAAGTAAATGGGTGCAGAAGGATACTGCAAGAATTTTAATTCCAGAAAGGACTTGGATTTTGACATATTTTGTTTTACTTAATATTTATACATCACAATTCCCCGACAAAAGTGCCTTTTCTTGTTTTTTTCTTCCCCCTGTCAATTTGGTAATGCCTAGGGTTTTCAACACAAGAGCCATTCAGAGGCGGTTTGCCATTGCCTGCCCTGTGTAGCAGCCCTAGATTTCTTTGGTCGTCTTCCATGTGAGGAATAATTCTGAGAAAAAAAGAAGAATATCCAGCAATGGGACCAGCCCCGGACTCGCAAGGACAACTCACCTTAGCTGAGATAAACCCAACACAACTAGCAGCTGCCCCAACCAGGCCACAAGGCACCCAGAAGAGGTAGGGCGGAGCTGCAGAATCCAGATTCAGTTTGGCAGCCAGGTGGAGCCAGTTGCAAGCCATGCATGAGAAAGGAAGCAACCGGGAAAGCCAGCTGCAGTTGAGATAGAGCTTCAGGGCTCTTCTGGTTGGGTGAAGAGATAGAGGGGACGAACAAGCCAGGAGAGAGGATTGGGACAGTGGCCTATTTAAGGAGGGTCTGCAGCAGGTCAGGGAGGATGAAGCATACCTGGTAAGACAGAGTGGAGGGTATAGAAAGGCAGAAGAAGGGGGAAGGGTGTGGCTCAGGCATAAAACCTCTGCATGCAGAAGGTCCCAGGTTCAATCCCTGGCATCTCCAGTTAAAAGAACCAGGTAGGAGGTGATGTGAAAGATCTCTGCCTGAGACCCTGGAGAGCAGTCTAAGCAGACAGTACTGACTAGGGATGGGCACGAACTGAATTACGAACTGAAATTCATCATGAACTGGGCTCAGTTTGTGATTAGTGAATCTCAGTTCATGCCATCCCACCCCCACAAACCTCCCGGGTGGATTTGGGAGGTTTGTGTGTTCGTGTTGGCAGACATGCTGGGACTGGCAGCAGGGTATGGAGAAGACATTTAAAGAGACTGTGATCTCTTTAAATGCCTTCTCCAAGCCACGCCTGCAGGACCTGGCAAGTGAACCCAGAAGGCATTTAAATGGGAACCCATTAAATGGCTTCTGCAATTAACACCGCATCACGAACCAGAAACCTCGAACTGGTTTGTTAAACATAATGGGTCATGAAGGTTCGTGGTTCATGAGACACCATGAACCTTCACGAACCTCCATTTTCCTGGTTTGTGCCCATCCTTACTACTGACCCTGATGGACCAGTGGTCTGATTCCATATGAGGCAGGTCCATGTGTTCAACAAGGTAGTCCAATCCCCTCCCCTTTCCAATCTGAGGCCTTGCGGGTCCTCCATTGCTAGGGAGGTCACAGCAGAGCAAGGGTAACACAGCCTTTAACAGGGGAAGCGTCACAAAGAATACGAAAATTCTGTCAGTAGTAGGCAACGCCACTGGGGCTTGATTTCGACAAAGACAAGGACTTACCGTCAATACTACTGATCACCTCTACCATGAATGGGGAATCATCCTGCCTGCCGCTAAGCAGTCCGGGGTCTGCATACAGGTAGCTAATTTCTTCCAGTATCTGGGCAGGAGTACTGGAGCTGTAGCAAATTGATGTGGGGCCTACAAGGAAAGGAGGGGGGGGGAACCAGTTATTTAAACAGCGGACCCATTTGTGTGGAAATTTCTCTCTCGTGCATGATTCATGTTATATAGCTTACTAATACATTTTTGAGCATCCCTGGAAAAGTAAGCTATGTTTTCAATAAGACATCTGGAGTATGAATATTTTTCTGCATAGTGTTGTAGATGTGTGCCTGTCTCAATCAGGAATGGGCAATTTCTCAGCCGAAGGACCACATCTGAGTCTCCACATCCTATTGTGGGCTCTGAGGTGGATGCTGGCTCTTGGGTTTCCAGCACCCTCAGAAGCTCAAAAGTGGACTGCGAACCAGATGTGCCTCTTTTTCCCACTCTGCTGCTCCTAACAGGACACAGCCCCTCAAGCCGCTTAGCAGTCCTTCATAGGGTTGCCAACTCAGGGAGATTGCCAACCTTAGTCCTTCAGCCCATGTGCTGATGCTGTCATTTAACAGGCTGATGCTGACCTTGGAAGGCAGAATGAAAAGCTCCCGTGAGCTAAAAGTGGCCCTTGGTCTTATATACAAATCTGCATGCAGAAGCACATCTCAGGGCCCTAAACTGGGAAGGCCACAGTAAGCTTGCTACCAAACTGTAACAAGAAGGAAGTCCAACAGGCTACCCCACCACCAGCAAAAGACAGGCTGAGACTTTTCAGCACCCAAAGGAGAAGACTCAAAAGCACCAAAGGCTAGTAAAAATAATCAGAGCAAAACTGAAAGAGGTGGGCCCACAGCTCAGTGGTAGAGCCCCTGTTTGGAATTCCAAGGGTTCCAGGTTCAATCCCCAGCATCTCCACTTAAAGGGACCAGGTAGCAGGTGATGTGAAAGACTTTCACCGAAGGCCCAGGAGAGCCTTGATAGAAAGACTCAGTAGAAGGCAGCTTCATGGGTTGGGTTGCCAGCTCTGGGTTGGGAAACACCTAGAGATTTTGAGGGTGGAGCCTGAGGAGGGAGGGGTTTGGGGAGCGGAGGGAATTCAGTGGGGTATAATGCCATAAGAGTCCACCTCCCAAAACAGGCATTTTCTCCAGGTGAACTGATTTCTGTCACCTGGAGACAGTGGAAGATCTCCAGCCACCACCTGGAGGCTGGCAACCCAAGGTTCATGTGTGCTAACTATTGTCTCACTGCCCTAGGGGAAGGACTAGTTGTGGCACCAGGAAAAGTATAAAGAATCACCAGACGAACAACCAACCTCATGAAACATTCTAAGACAAACGGCTGAGTCAAAGAGTAGGAGCAAAAAATTCAAGATCAGGGGTCCTCAAACTTTTTAAACAGGGGGCCAGTTCACTGTCCCTCAGACCGTTGGAGGGCCGGACTATAGTTTAAAAAAAAAACCTATGAACAAATTCCTATGCCCACTGCACATATCTTATTTTGAAGTAAAAAAACAAAATGGGAACAAATACAATATTTAAAATGAAGAACAAGTAAAGTTAAATTAACAAACTTACCAGTATTTCAATGGGAACTATGGGCCTGCTTTTGGCTAATGAGATGGTCAATGTCCGGTTCCATATTTGTCACTGCTAGTCGTAACAAGTGATGCAAGTGTGCATCAGTTAGTCTAGATCTGGTTGGAGATTTCAGATGTTATTTTGCGGGTAGGGAAGGCACACCGGGGGGGGGGGGGGGGGAGGTGCGCAAAAAGGCACCCTTGACAGGGCTGTTTTCTTTCCCTCTCCGAAGAAACAAAGAACTCAGCATCCTCACAAACTTTTTAAGGCAGCAAGCCCCCAGCTGCTTCTCCCTGAAACTCCACTACTGCAGGCATCATGATGGGAAAGAGAAACCTCTCTCTCTCTCTCTCCTCCTCCAATTCCCAGCAGCACAAAAAGCCTCGAGAAAGACTCCCGCCCGGCTCTTGGGAGTGGTGCAGGTCTCCTAGCCGGCTGAGAGGCCTCTCAGCCGGCTAGGAGACTTGGGGCCAGCCGGAGCACCTGCCACCGCACACTTACCCTCTTCCAGTCTTCCTTTTGCCTCCTCCTGACTGACTGGAAGTTCCGCTGCTTTGTGTGCTGCTGGGAATTGGAGGACAGGCAGCGGCACACCCGGCGGGCCAGAAAAATGCCTTGGTGGGCCGCATGTGGCCCGCGGGCCGTAGTTTGAGGACCCCTGTTCTAGATGGTAAGTGAGACCAAGAAACCAAACACAACTATGGCTCAAAAATGTCAGTGCTTGGCAAACGGCTGCAACCCAGACTGCCTGCATATGATCAAAGTCGTGGGGTGGATCCGGCCACCTTCTAAATAGCCTTCCTCCAACCTAAACGGTTCTTCCTCCAGTAGAAGAAACACTAACTTGAGAAAGACTCCTTATACTGGAATAAGATTTCAAATTTGAGCCAAAATGCTCTGGAGGGATCCACCCCACTGGGTATCACATACAAAGCCCTTCATGATCTTGGACTGTCAAAGCTGTAGGACTACCTCTCCTGTTTTGCTCCAGCACAATAGCTCAGCAAAGCCTTCTGAATGGGCCACCATGCAACTGGGTAAAATCGACAGCTGCCCATACACGCGCATTCTCAATTGTGGCCCTTGCTTTCTAAAATGGTCTGCCTGAAGAGGTCAGGAAGGCCTCCCCCACACTTTTGTCATTTGGCACACTGCATAAAACAGAATTGTTTGATCATGTGCGGGATCTGTAGGGTTCTCAAGGCATGAGACATTCAGAAGTGGTTTGCCTCTGTGTAGCAACCCTGCACTTTCTTGCTGATTTTTCATCCAAATATTAACAAGGGCCAACCCTGCTTAGCTCCAAGATCTGATGAGATTGGGCTTAGCCTGGGCCATCCAGGTCAGGGCTAAACTCTTGGTATAATGTGGATACATGTTCCAAAGCTGTATAATCTAGACCAGGGGTGGCCAAACTTGCTTAACGTAAGAGCCACATAGAATAAACATCAGATGTTTGAGAGCCACAAGACATGAACACACACATTTTTATTGAAAAATATACATATTTGCATATTAAATTAAAGAGACAAATGTGTTCTCCAAACCAAGCCAGTCTGCCGGTGTGGCAGGGCTTGGAGAACACATTTAACTTTAGATGGGGAGGGAGGGGAGAAAGACAGGAAGAAAGAAAGTGTTCTCCAAACCAAATGTGTTCTCCAAATCAAGCCAGTCTCCTGGTGTGGCAGGGCTTGGAGAACACATTTAACTTTAGATGAGGAGGGAGGGGAGAAAGACAGGAAGAAAGAAAGCAAATAGAGGGAGGGAGGGAGGAAGAGGTAGAAAGAAAACAACTTTAACTTTAAATGCGTCCTCCAAGCCCCCCACGCCAGCTGGCTTGGCTTGTAGAAGGGATTTAAAGAGACAAATGCATCCTCCAAGCTGGCCAGCCTGGGGGGTGTGCGCTTTGAGAATGCATTTAAAATATTTGAAGTTAAAGTTGCTTTCTTTTTCTGCTTCACCCCACCTCAAGCCTACCCAGGGAAGGGAACACTGGCTGGGAAAGGGAAGACCGATCGGGGAGGCATGCCTCCCCTTCGCTTCCCCAGCCGCCCTGCTGGGAGCCGCATAATATCTATGAAAGAGCCGCATGTGGCTCCCGAGCCATAGTTTGGCCACACCTGATCGAGACCTTTTGCCCCTTGCTGGTTCTAGACAGCTTGGTCCATAACAGGCAGCAAAATGTAAAAATAATGGCATGAAGGCTACTCTCCTCTTCCCTCCCCCACCCCTGCATAATAATGACATATCCTACTTGTGTACTCAGGGAAATTGGAATGAGTGAAAAAGACGAAGGAATCACAAACGTTAAGTCCACAGAAAAACATAAAAGGAGTGACCTTTTTCTGGATCAAAACAAAGTCTAAACAGCCTGATGTTCTGTTTCTAAAATTTGTCTCCCTTTGCTGTTTGCCCCCAGCTCAACATCTGGCACCCAGCGGTAATCTGCTTTTAAACTTAGGAGATTCCATTTATTCGGCTTTGGTTTGTTTTTGCACCACATGTCTCCCCAGAACCTTCAGGGCAGGTTTCACAATATGTCATAATAAAAACACAGTAAAAACCTGACAGGAAACACGGCTCATTATTTTAAAGCAATATCGAACAGGGGGGAAAACATCATACTTAAGAAATTCGAAAGTGCCATTATTACCCCTAAAGTGCCTGTTGATTCTGTTTTTTTTTTTAAGGTTATTTTGTTATATTTCAGTTTTTTTTAAAAAAAAAAGCTGCCATGACAGAAAAAAAATTCTGTGGAACAAACTTCACAAGGAAGGTGCCCTCACTGACAGGCCCTTGCTTCTTGTTCTTACCAGACTTACCTCAGAAAAGAGATATTTGAAAAAGGGCCTCAGGAGGCCATTATTGCCTTGACTAGGGCCCATACATGAAGCAGGCATACTCTAAGGCAGGACGGTCTCCAAACTATGGCCAAATATGGATCAGTAAGGAACCATTTTCTTGAAAAAGAAATCTTTATGTTGAGATCTATTGAAGAGGTGGGTATCGGGATACTAAAATAACCAAATATAATATACTAAAATAACCAGTATGTAAACGGAACGGCAGGCAAAGATTTTTATGGAACTAAAAGGGCTTCTCAAAGATATTTTATAGAAAGGGAAATTATAGAGGTGAACAGTTGCCAGGAAACCAGGTGCAGATTTATGCCAGTGGACAAAAACAGTTACACCAGGTGTTCCTATATATATTTATTCCTTATTGTGAGACCCTGTTTGTGCCGATTCCTAATAAAGGATCTGCGACAACCAGTGTTTGGACTGCAGAAACTTAACGGGTTATTAATCCACTTGTCAATTTTCAGTAATGTTGAATTGTATTGTTTCAGCTGTGCAAGTCGCCTGTCTTATACTATCTCTTTGTTGATCTCTTGCTTAGAATTTGACAAAGCTTGGCTCTTTTATTAAATCTCTTTACACAGAATCTCCTTACATAGGAAAACCAGGCTCATCCCTATACAAAATGGACTTTAAACATTCAGAAACCACTGGCTCTCCCATTGACTCTCCCAGAACCATTGACTCTCCCAGGACCCATTGCTATTTATTCACCTATGGCAGGGAATTACTAGCCCCCATCCCAAATTTCCCAACCCCAAGGAACTGAAAGAGAAAAAATGGCCTTTCCTCTAGGAATATATCCTACTTTGTATGGTAAAGACCACAGAGACTAGGAGAGTTAGCTCACGGCATCACCTGGAAGTGACATCACATTGTCCCTGGGAACCACCTGGAAAAGCTCTGTGCATTGGCAGTGTTGGGAACCCTTACTCTTGCTTATTTAAAAGTCACCATTCTCCAGCAGAATATTAGAGATGCTTCAACGTAAGTGAAACTGCTGAATTAGAATTCATTAAGACATTTGACAGCATCTCCTCGGAGTTTAACAAGGCTTTGGGATCCATCAGTCATTAAAAATGTTCAACACCTCAGCAATATCTGGGATTCCTCAGCCTTTAATTAATTAATTAATTAATTAATTCAATTTTTATCCCGCCCTCCCCTGCAAACAGGGCTCAGGGTGGGTTACAAGTATAAAACAATTTAAAAGATAAAAATGTAATTCAGTAAAATTTAGCTCCATACAAACAATAACATAGGTTGTAAGATGGCATCAACGTGGTTAAGAGTGTTCCCAGAATTCCCACTGCATATGTGGTCAGATATTCCAATTTCTGGGAAGCAGCAGAGCTCCTGCCATTAACAGCATGAGTTATTACATGCAAATAAAGCAGAAAGGTGGAGCACGGAGAAGGGTGTTAATCAGAGTATTCAAACGAGGTAGATTGAATTCATCACCCAATTACTATTAATGTGAATGGTCTCTATACTTTCCTAGATTACATTTGAATTTTGCTTAATTAAGTCTCACCCTGTACTCCCTGACCCCTTGATTGCTATTTACAATTTTCCTTCTTCATAACCGTATACAATTATGTATTACCTGCCTCAGGAGGAGCTGCTATATGCATCTGATGAAATTTATACTGTAGCATAAACTTCTGTGGAGTGAAGCTTCCTTCATCCGATGCACGTAGAGGTCCTCAGCAGGCTGGTACACATACTTAAATAACAAATGGAGTTGTTCATATTCACCTGCACAAGTGGGAGAACAAGTGAACTGTGTATCTGGGCATCTCCAAAATTCATCTGGGATTGTCAGCTATCATGCCAAATGGTGGGTGTTTGCCATTCTATGCACTAGGAATTTGCTGCTTGCTTATGTAAAATCATATTCTCTGACAAATGTGGAGTATGCAAAATATTATTGTGGTGACGCATCCTCCAGAATTTGCGATCCTTTGATGTGCAAATGGATTCTCATATGCAGTGAGGACTCGCCCCTTTCAAAACTTTCTCTTCTTTCACCAGAAAAAGAATTAAAAACAGAGTGCTGCAATTAGCCAAGATGTGTATGAGTAAAATCTTGCAGTCACAATTATCTAAAAAAAGTTGGCACCACAAGTCTCAGTATATTTCAGCCAGGAAGCCCTTGGGAGAAAATCTAAACATAACATAATGTACACAGACATTTCCTTTCTGATGTGCTACCTAACTGGTATGCATGAGTGCTTTCTTATTTACATTGTGAACGCTGAGTATTATTTGTTTTGCTTCACTTACACCCCACTTTTCTCCCCAGTGTGGGCCCAAAGCTGATTACAGCATCCTTCCCCATTTTATCCTCACAACAACCCTGTGAGGTAGATTAGGTTGAGTGTGTGTGACTGGCTCAAGGTCACCCAGCAAGCCTTCATGGCAGAGTGGACCTGGGTCTCCCAAATCCTTGTTCAACACTAACCAGTACACCACGCTGGCATAAAACAGCTAATTTAAATTAAAGGAGCATAATAAAAATAACCTTGCTTGCCCAGAACAGTTACCTCCTCTCTTTCTAAGAGGGTTTAAATGTGCCCATTTCCTAACTGAGAGTAAAAGTGTAGGGTTGAGCTTGGGATGGTACTATGGCCCAGGTTCCGGCCCTTGGTGTACGTCACTTATAACCATATTTTGGCTGAAAAGGTGACAGCTGTGTATTGACATAGCAAGGCAACACTAGACCAGTGGTCCCCAACTTTTTTGAGCCTATGCGCACCTTTGGGAGCAGCAGGGAGGCCTATCTGACATGCAGCGACGTGTCTGTGGCACCATGTCTGGGCCATTGGGGTGACACTCTGGTATTTGGGCAAAAACTCTATGGTAAATTTGACTTCTACCATAGAGTTTTTGCCCAAATACCAGAGCGTCGCCCCGATGCAATGACGTCACTTCCGGGTCACGTGGGCAGAGATGTAGACACATCGCTGCATGTCAGATGGATCTCCCTCTTTTTGGGGGTAAATTCCCTCCAACGGCCAGCTGGAGGACCCCTGCCTCCACTCGGGGGGGCGGGCGGTCTGGCAACCCAGCTCATCCTCTGCATGTGCAGACTAGGACTGATTTCGCACTGGCCAGTTGCCTCTTGTTCTCTCAGGAATTTCCCCTCCCAGTTTCCTCCAGAGTATTTTCTTCATTTTCCCACTTGGAACCTCAGCCCTTTCAATATAGCGTGACGAAGGGTTTTCTCCAAAAAAATTTAGAAACTCCCACAATGGGGCGGCCCTGATGAAAAGTGGGCGAGTGGACGTGTTTTCATTTTGGGTTCTCCCTCGGAGCAAACAGGAAAATCCTCTAAAAACAGGATTTGTTTGCTCCAGGGAAACTCCGGTGCAGCAGGGCGATACTCCGGAGCAAAATCGACCAGAAGCTCCGGTGCAAGCATCAGGGCAAACCTGGGGCAAATGCTAGTGTAAAATCGGCCTAGGTCTAAGATGTGGTAAACTACAGTTTATCAGTTAGATACAGAGAAAGGAAGAGAAACCAATATGTATATTATTTTTAATTTAATTGTTTACTTCATTTATATCCTGCTTTACTCCCCACTGGGGACCCAAAGTGGATTCCATTGTTCTCTTCTCCTCCATTTTATCCTCACAACACCCCTGTGAGGTGGTTTAGGTTGAGTGTGTGTGGTGGATGTACCCGAGGTCACCCAGTGGGCTCCTGTGGCAGACCTGGGTCTCCCAGATCTAGTTTGACACTCTAACCACTACATTATGCTTTGTCTCTAATGTGTATGTACACATCTCCTTTCTATTTATAACACAGCTCAAAATACTTTCCTAGAAGAAGAACCTGACCCACTGCAAGGTCCAGATATTCTGAGCTGGTGAAGACATATTCAGCAACTGCCTCCTCCAATCTGAAATTTTCCTCCTGAGTCATTTACTGATGGCCTCATAAAATCTATGGGACCTTAATGGGCAGAATTGGTGGTGGTAAATGCGGTCAAGTCACAGCTGACTTATGGCAACCCCGTAGGGGTTTTAAGGCAAGAGACATTCAGGACGGCTTGCCATTGCCACTTGCCCCTGCCTAGCAACCCTGGAATTCCTTGGTGGTCTCCCATCCAAGAGATGTTCAGAGGTGGTTTGCCATTGCCTGGCTCTCTGTAGCAACCCTGAACAAGGACAGTGGTCTCCCATCCAAGTACTAACCGGGGCCGACCCTGCTTAGCTTCCAAGGTCTGACGAGATTGGGCTAGCCTGGGCCATCCAGGTCAGGGCAATGGACAGATTACACATAGAATTTTAAAGTGCTTTCCTGTTTCCTTCCTATATGTAAAATGAAAGCATTAAAAGCACAGATTAGAAGTATCTCAGTCCTCTTCAGCCTTCTAGCTGCTCTGCCAGGGAATCTACATTTGCACTTATAAAGCAGATCAAGAAGTAAGACTGGAACCTAGTTATAAAGTTGCTAAACTCCAGAAAGAATAGACATTGTGGAAGGGTTATAAAAGAAATGCTTTCTCCAAATGATCTGTTGACTAGCGCACAAAAAACGAAATTAACTTTGTGACAGGGAAGGAAGGCAAGAACAAATACATCTATTGAAGAATGGGATTAGTATTTGTGGACTTCTGAAACAGAAGGTAAATGTTTTGATATTTTAGCTGCATTGGACAATGGCCCTGGATCTGAAGAAAGTCATGCTCAGTAAGACAATTCACGGCACACCTACACTACAAACTCATACACATTTTCCATGAGAGCTGTAGTGTGAGTTTGGTCTGTTGGTTGGTTTTTCTGCAGAGAGTAAAAGACAAGACCCATGCATCCTAGACAGAGACTCAGCTATGTCTAGTAAACTGGTTTCTCAGTTCATCTGAAGTGCGTTTCCTCAATTAACACTTTCCATTTTCCGTAACTGACCAAGGCAAACAGCCCCAGGCCATAGGGAGAAACGCCTACTCCCCACTCAAAGGAAATGAGTCAACCTGAATTGTATAGAGTGGTCTCTTTCTCCCCAGATGCTAACCACAGCCTTCTTCTAAATAATCCCTGGCTTCAAAACAATGCAGCAGTAAAACTGGCTCTGCCTTTACTCAGTTGATGAAAAAGGCAAGAATGAAATGCTGGGCTGCTGCAAAGGAGGGTGGGGGGAGTTGTAAATCACAGGATCCATCTGCATGCATTTCCTGCTCCCCTCTTCTGCAACGGCACAGTTCCCAAATCTGGGGTGGGGGGTAATGCAACATGCCTCTTTTAAGAGCTTCAACTTCCAGACTCCTATTGTGAAAAGCCTGTTTTTTCCCCTGTGCTGGGTATCAGGTTTCTGTGCTTTGTAGTTGGTGCCGATATGACTGATGTCTTCAAGGACAGTTCCCCAGATGTGTGTAAAATGTTCCTTACCTCAAGAGCGCATTTTTAACTGCGCAACTTGGTTAGTCACTTCCTAGTGCTCAACAACTGCTAGTGAAATGCATGAACTGTCTCCATTCAGAAACATGGTTATCTGCCGTTGACTTTAGATGATAATGAAAGATCTTAGTGTGTGCGTTTGTACACTCAATTGATGTCAACAATGAACATGCACGGGTCCATGGCTCAGTGGCAGAGCATCTGTTTGGTACGTAGAAGGTCCCAGGTTCAATTCTATCTATCTATCTATCTATCTATCTATCTATCTATCTATCTATCTATCTATCTATCTATTTCTATTTGTACCCTGCCCTTCTTGCCAAAGCAGGCTCTTGAGAACATAAGAGAAGCCATGCTGGATAATGACAATGGCTCATCCAGTCCAACACTCTGTGTCACACAGTGGCCAAAACCCAGGTGGCATCAGGAGGTCCACCAATAGGGCCAGAACTCCAGAAGCCCTCCCACTGTTGTCCCCAAGCACCAAGAAGACAGAGCATCACTGCCCCAGACAGAGTGTTCCATCTATACCTTGTGGCTAACAACTACTGATGAACCTCTGCTCCATGTTTATCCAATCCCCTCCTGAAGCATCTCCAGTAAGGATTGGTTTGTAGGTGATGTGAGAGACCTCAGCCTGAGATCCTGGAGGGATGCTGCCAGTCTGAGTAGATGATAACTGACTCTGATGGACTGGTGGTCTGATTCAAAATAATGCAGCTTCATGTGCTCATGCACATGTGTGGCAACAAGGCCATAATTAGTTAATCTTCATATAATTACTGATGGGGAGAACCAATACAACCATTTATTTTTAAATATTAGTCACATTCCAATATTTAATTTACATATTTATGCCGTTTTTCTCACCAACAGAACCCAAAGCAATTTACATCATCCTCCCCTCTTCTGTTTTATCCCCACAATGGTTTATGACTCTGTGAATTACTGAAAAGCACACCCCTTCCTTTCTTAACCACCACATTATGGTGCAGTTCTAAGCTGGCCCCCAGACCTGTCAGCTGCCCGCAGAGGAGACTACTTGGAAATCATAAAGTTACATTACACTAAATCATACCTTTGGTCCATCAAGGTCAGTACTGTCAACTCAAACTGGCAGTGGCTCTCCAGGGTCTCAGTGGCTTTCCAAGGACTCAGGCAGAGGTCTATCACATCACCTGCCCCCTGATCCTCTTAGCTGGAGATGTTGGAGATGGAATCTGAGACCTTCTGCATGCTAAGTAGATGCTCTACCACTAAGCCACAGCTCCTCTCCATATATCATACATCAGTGACTCTGTGCTCTTTGGAGGAAGATGGGGGTACAAAGAAGTGTCTTGTATCCAAAGAACCCGCCATTGATGCCTCCCTCTCTCTCTCTCTCTCTCTCTCTCTCTTTCTCCCACTCCTCTTAGGTTCAGTAGCAGTGGCAGTGTGTGGGGTGGGGGTTAGAAGGGTTTAAAAGAAGGTTCAAAAGGAGAAGACTGAATCTGCATTGAAACCCTACACATCTGGCTTACGTTTGGAGGAACTAGAGTAAAAATGGCCTTTTGTTACATTTCATTTCATCCACCTACATGCCAGCTGGGATGGGCCATGAAGGGCAAATAAAATGCCCCAGAATGCACCATACCGTGAAGCTGCGTACCACCAAATCTTCTAATGCAAACAATGCTGCTTTAGGGGCACAATGAGGGCAGGAGTCCGGACGGTGAGACTCTCCAAGGCAAAGGATACACAAAGAGTGACCGTCCTGAGAGGCCAATTTGCTGCCACAAGCCGAACAGCGCTTGAAGCAGCCCCACTTCTGCGCCATAAAGTGGGTAAAAGGAGTGAAGAAAAAGAAGGGGGGGGGGAGAGGGCCCGAAGGCAGGAATGGAAAGAAAACCCCCACCACCTCAGAGAAAGTTTTTTTATATATATATTTGAAAGAAAGGAGAAGATAATGGAGGCAAGAGAGAAGAAAGAAGGTAAACAATCTGAAGAGAGAGAGCGTCCCTCAGCGGTCAGAAGAAAACTGGCGGGATGTCCGCGCCTGTGCCTCTGGGCATGCGCGGTAGGGGCTCCATGCATGCCCAGTGTCGCTGGGTGCGAAAATCCATTGAGAGCTTTCTATGATACCGAAGGATTCCTGTGCAGGCGCAGTAACCCATCAGTGTGAAGCACAGAGACCATGTTGAAGATACATTGGTTATTCTTTAGGGGTGCATAGGAAGAGAGCCAACCTTGAGCAGGTTGGTTGCAAACTCCATTTGCAGTGATCTAGATACCCCAGAAAGCCACCAGAGAGAGGGCATAAAGATAACCACTGGCAATCAATAGATATGTTGATCCTAAATGTGGAAGTTCTATTTCTAGTTTTCATAGCTAGTCTCAGCAACTGACAGCTCCAGCCTCCCATAAGTCTATGTTGGGGAGGAGTACAGTAGACATGTTAATATGTTCTTTAACATCTCTGAGTAAAATTGCTAAAGGGTCATGAAGTATATTTATGTATTGACTACAACCAAAAAAAGGGGAGAAAAACACAACCCTGCATGAGAAAGGTAACCAAAAAGGTTGGAACAAAAATAAAGCTCTCTTGTCTTACAGCTTCTGACCAGAAAGGTACAAAACGTGCAGGACTAAGACTTTCACCTAGAGACTTCCTTTGTCTCCATGGCAAGGGACAATGGGGAGAAGATCCCCATGAGAAGTAAAGTAATGCAGAACTTTTAACTACTGCAACTTCAAGTAACTCTTGCCTATATAAACATCGTTTAGGATAAGTACCAAGAAAAAGGAAGTGCACGTTTTCACCTTTTCTTTGTACCCTTGCTCAGCCTGAATGCTTGAACAGACCATGTGTATTATTTTTATTCAATTATTAAACTTTAAAATATTTTGAATGATCTAAGCCTGATCTCTGAAAACATACCACACCTGCTCTATCTTGCTGTCTGAAGCACAGTAATGGGGAGGGGCAACAGGTAAGCTCACCAACCCTGGAATGTGAAAGCCCAACATGCAAAATTGCATTAGCTTGTAAGAGTGAGATTGGAGGAGAGCAACTAAGTGGAGCCTCTATATGGCAATGCAGGTTCAGAGTTCTAGCTATGCGACACCGTTTAGCAAGAAATACTCCCTGAGTCACTAGTGGCAATAGTTGTTATCAAGTTTGGTTTTGATAACCCTGGGGAGTGAGGAGAAGGGGTAATGTTGCCAAGCAGGGACTTGGGACAGTTGCGGGATTTCCTGACTTCCCGGGAAGCAGTCTGGAGGAACAGGGAGGGCTTGCAAGTCCATTTCTTCACAGATGCAATCAGACATCATAAGACAAACAACGTACAATCAGGAGATATAGGCCCCAATCACATGCAGAATTAGCCGCGCAATAGGCATAAATGCCATGTGGATTTTAAGGGTGTGATCACACCAGAACATCTGGCAAGCGTCCCACACCCGTCGGCAACCCATTTCTCTCCACCAAAGAAATGGAGTTTAAAGATACTAGGGAAAGTCCAGTATCAAACAGGTTCTAGGATTACATGCATGTAAGATTCCAGCAAACAATGAACTGTCTAAGGCAGGGGTGGGCAAACTTGCTCAGCGTAAGAGCCACCTAGAACAGGGGTGGCCAAACTTGCTTAACGTAAGAGCCGCATAGAATAAACATCAGATGTTTGAGAGCCACAAGATATGAACAAATAGTACCTGCTTTTATTGGAAAATAAGCAAATTTGCTTTTTATTAACATGAAATGAGACTGCCAAAAATAATAACAAAAGGGGTAAAAGCAGATCTTGATAATGATATTAATTTCTCCAATGATATTTGTTTGCTAATGATATTTAGCTTCCCCAGCCGCCCTGCCAGGAGCCACGTAATATATGTGAAAGTGCAGCATGCGGCTCCCGAGCCACAGTTTGCCCACCCCTGGTCTAAGGCAAAGTATGCAACAGTATAAACAATGCAGAAAGTAGAATTGCAAAGGTGGACAACAGTGCAGTAAAAGCAAGGCAATACTTGCAACACAGGAATACAAACCCATTCCATTATAACGGTGCCTTCCTGGACTGCTCCACTTTACTAGCATTCCAATCGCTTTATGAGAATGCCCTCCCAAACAATTCAGTTTTGCACATTCTGTGGAGGAACGGCAGTGTGGGAGCCTTCCTGGCCTCCTCAGGCAGGCCATGCCACAAGGAGGGGGACGAAACAGAGGCAATGCAGAAACAAAAGGGTTGCTGACCCATTTGCCAGGTAGCACTATGAAAAGGCTTTGCTCAGATGTGTGAAGCTGTCGCAGTGGAGCATAGTGGGAGAGGCAGTCCTGCTGGTATGTGGGTCCAAGACCATGAAGGGCTTTGTAGGTGATAAGCCACAACCAGTGGAGTGACTGCAGAAGAAGTATGACATGCATGCTCAACCTAGCGCCGTTAATAACTGGCTGAGGCGTTCTGCACCAACTGTAGTTTTCAAATTGACCTTAGGGGCACACCCATGTAAAGTATATGACAATAATCTATTCCTGTGGTCAATACAGCATGGATCCATGCGGCTATATCTCCTTGGCCAACAGGGTCAAGGCAGGGGACTGTCTTCCAAGCTAAATGAAGCTGAATCAATGCATTTTTCACAGCTGCATGAACTTGCTTTGCTAATGCTGGATCCCCAAGGAGGCTCATAGCTGAGTCAGTGAATGTCAGCTGGACCCTATAGAACAGAGGCATCGAACTCATTTGTTACAAGGGCCAGATCTGACATAAATGTCACTTTGTCTGGCCGGGCCATGGGTGCCATATAACGTAATGCCACGTACCGGAGATATAAACTGTATAATAAAGGCCAGCAGCTTGTAAGCTCTTAGTTGGTGTATCCTCACTGCAAGGCTCTACAGGCTAGGAGGGGGTGCAGAGGAAAACCCACATGGGCAGACTGGAGAGCCAGTGGTGCAGCACTGGGCACGCTGCTTGACTGCTGCAGACGAGGTTGTCCTGCTATGATGAAGCCACAATCGGAGTGGCTCCACCCACTCCCCTCCCTGAGCAGTCTCCTATTACCTCCCTCACACCAGTTGCTGGCGGGCTGCATAAGAGCCCTGGACGGGCCTTATGTTTGACACACTTGCTACAGAAAGTGGGGAACACGATGTCCTTCCCTACCAGCATTATTGACCAATCACCATCAATTGAGCTGTGTGTAGATCCCCCCCCCCAAAAAATAGGACAAATGCACCACATATGCAAACTATTATTACCACCACCAATTATTATCACTTTAGTATAAGGGGATTACATTTTTTTTTTGGTATCACGTTCATCCACAGGCTGCCACAGTCCTCTGCGCCACGCAACAGCCTAAATCCTTTTAACCTCCTACTGCAGTTTCCAACATGAAAAGAACCCTGAAGGTAAATAATAGTAGATAATCCTTCTTGTATGTTCGGCATTTAGAACAGTCACCACACAATTTGCCTTTTCTTCCCCCCCCCCTCTCTTTTTTTCAGGCTGCTTGCCAAAGAAAGGACTTTTAAGATCATTAGCTCAGAAATTGTTCATACAATTAGGCAGCCCATTGTTGAGACCCGGTGTGTGGTGTGCTTTATGCAAACCACACCATTATTTGCTGAAGGTTTTTTTTTAAAAAAACATTTTATCCTCATCACCACCATTGGAGATGCGGTAAAGGGACAGAGATTGGCTTGCTAGAAAGCATCATGGCTCAGCAGTATTTCAATCCAGGTTTCTGATAACCAAACCCAACCGTGTAGTGCCAAAGATTTCAGAACTGTCTGATACCTGATGTAAACTGTTTTCCTGAGTTAGAACTGCAACCATGCTCTGTCCTTACAATCCAAGTGGTTTACTGTCATAGCATGCAAGAGTAAAAACTGCTTGCCCTCAGCTCACTGTTACATTCCTGCATGATCTAGATTTACTTCCTGATTGGGAAAAAAGGTACGACAGCAACTCTGGCAGAGATGCAACAAGCAGTCTCCTCTGAGGGTGGGTAATCTTGCTGGGTCTGTGCTCTTCACACCTGATGCACACACAAATGGCAGAATTTATTTATGCTGCCCAACAAAGGCTAAGTAGAGGGAAGCGCAACTGGAACAACGGATTATACAGAGATGTGACAGGCAGCCTCCTCTGGGGAAGAGTGCTGCTAGTGTGACCTTGGGTCAGTTACAAGTTCTTTCAGAGCTGTTCTCTCACAGTGGTTCTCAAAAGAGCTCTCTCAGTCCCACCTACCTTACAGGGTGCAAGCAGATCAATAATTTAACAGATTTCCCACAGCATGCTAACAGGTCTCTCACAGCACAAAGTTTGGGAAATTATTGTTCTAACCATTACAAGATGCTTGAGATCAGTAACAGCCTTATACAGACAATGAACTAAAAATTATGACAGTGTTTTAAAAACAGAAGACTGAAAAGTCTGATTTAAAGATCACCCTTACTTACCAAAATCTCTCTCACACATACTCAAATACTATACAGTTCCTGAAGAAGTAGTTCAGGATCTGACACATTTCAAGAAGCAGAGAATTCATTTTTTTAAAATTAATTTATACCCTGGCTTTCTCCCTGACAGGAACCATTCTCTTTTTTTCCACTTCATCCTCATAACAACACTGTAAGGTGTAGGGGGGAGCTGTGGCTCAACGGGTTTGCATCTGCTTGGCATGCGGAAGGTCCCAGGTTCAATCCCCGGCATCTCCAGTTAAAAGGACCAGGCAGTAGGTGATGTGAGAAACCTCTACCTAAGACCCTGGAGAGCTGCTGCTGGTCTGAGTAGACAACACTGACTTTGATGGACCAATGGTCTGATTCAGTATAAGACAGCTTCAGGTGTTCAAGGTGGGTTAAGGCTGAGAGTTGTGCGACTGGACCAAGGTCACGCAGCAAGTTTCCAGTACAGAGTGGGGATTCAAAGTTGGGACTCCCAAAACCTAGCCCGACACTTTATCTACTACACCACACTGGCTCTCCTCTACTTCCCATTCCTCATATAAACCTAGAACATTAAGAAGGAATTGAAGAGATCAGAACAAGAGAGAGAGAGTTCATCTTCATGGCTGTCAAAATCCAACTGTGAGATTCCTATGTACAATGCGACTTCTGTGGGCTACGATAAAGTGCTTTGGAGACTATAGGATCATAATGCCCAAGCCTTTTGTTTTGATCTCGTCTGATTAGTCCTTCTGGAAGTTAGCGGAGGAACAATAACAGATAACAGGAATACAAAAGCACTGTTATGATGCAGAGAAACAATTTGTATCAAATGACTCCTAATCAAAACATGCAAAGAAAATGTCTATTACAGTATTGCAATAGGATACAAAGCTCACAGAATAAGTATGTCTTTTACACTCAAAGCATAAAGCTCACAATATCTTCAAGAACATGCCTTCAAGGAAAATTTTATCCAGAGCATAGTATCCAGTGAAGGAAGACGAAAATGCCAGCTTTTTCTCTTCGTTTCACTAATGCTTCCTCAATAAACTCAATTCTTAATACATGAAGCACAAAAGTGCTAGACTCAACTTCCAACTGGATCAAATTCCCCAAAGAGTTCAGTGTCCAGAATTTATTACCATAACCTTTTGGTTCAAGACAAACGGGCTACCGCTCATTCCCCACTCCACAGTCGGTGCTGCCTTGAACTTCCACAGTTCTATTAAGAACTTCCACAGTTCTTAATAGAACAAAGCTTGAGTCCAGTGGCACCCTTTAAGATGAACAAAGTTTAATTCTGGGTATAAGCTTTTGTGTGCATGCCCACTTCTTCAGACATGAAAGCTCATACTCAGAATTAAACGTTGTTGGTCTTAAAGGTGCCACTGGACTCAAACTTTGTTCTGTTGCTTCAGACCAACACGACTACCCACCTGAATCTATTGTTTTTAATAGTGCAGGATTTGTGTAGGGAGGGTTCAGAGTCAATTGCTTTGGGCCTGATTCTCTTACCAGGTTGCAGTTTTGTGGCTTAATAATTTGTCTTGGGTGGAACATAAACAAGGTCAGACCATGACACTTCCATGCCCCCCAAAAGAAAAGCAAACTGGGATCACAGTGTAAAACCCCAAAAACAAACAATAGTAGATCTTTGGAGATCTTCCTCATAAGTTATCTCCCTCTTATCTACAACTCAGCATTTACAAAGGAAGCTAGCCAATCCATTAGGCTTTCCTTAATGAGGTACAAAGCTTTCAGCATTAGAGCAGAAGGCTTTGTACCTGATTAAGGAGAGGGTAATAGACTGGCTTGTTTCCTATGTAAATGCAGAGTTGTAAATAAGAGGAAGATAACTTATGAGGAAGATCTACTAAGAATAACTTCTAATAAGAATAACGTCTGAGGAAGACCAATTATGAAACGGGCTTACATCTAGATGCTCATCACTTACTACAACTTATTACAGAAGTTGTTCTACAATATCACAAGGATGGGACTTTTCTAAATTTGTGATACATGATCACATTACTAGTTCTGATATTTTTCTGTCATCTATGTAGTATGTAAGGACCATATGTATTTTTATGAACCATAAAATATAGTAGCCATAAATCATAGTGATTGTTTTTGGATTTCCATGCCCAAAGCAGGCTATCCAAAATTACTTCTCCCCATGGTAGCAAAACAATAAATACTAAATACTTGATAACTTGCTGTCTTCTAAAGGCACTTAAAATCTGTTTCATACTATGGCTGGTTCCAGACTCAAACTACTGAATTTGGATCTGAAGTCCTAGCCCCTGTTGTGATCACCAGAGCTGGGTTCCCTCTAGAATTGTGTGCAGTGATAATAATAAAGAGGCTACCACTGAACATAAACAGAGTGATACTGGCTTTTGATCTCATTGCTGTGGTTGGTGCTGATGTTTTATATCCTACTGATATGGTTGGGTATTTCCCACAGCAAATTTATTCTTGTCTGCTAAACACTAGATAGTTTTTGTTCTTGTTATTGGCTGTCTTGATTTGCACTTTTCGAACTTTCAGTGATACTATGACTGTTTGTTCTTACAGTAAACTGTTTTGGGTCTGATTGAAAAGTCGGGCAAAAAATAACTTGAATAAATCAATAATTCTCCGACATCTCTAAGTAACCACTCACTGTGAGGTAAAGTTTCTAGAACACACAGCCTAACATCCTTGTAGGCCCAAGGAGCCCCAATACCCCACAGTTTAGAAATTAAACATAGGTCAAAGCCATTATTTGTGTGTTGGAGCTCTTGAACTAGGATTTCTAACTCCTTTCTTTTTTTTATAGGTTCCCATGGCCTTTACAGCAGCACAACAGGCAACTGAATCTATTCCTGTCACTGAGATGCAAGGATGGGAAAAGCTGCAGCTTTCGATATTTTCCTGTCAGATCACCATTAAAGACACAGGAGCCTGCCATTTTTTTAAAAAAGCCTCAATTGAAGCCCAGTGCGACGTTGCCAGGTTCCGAAAGCCACCAGATCTAGCAGTTCTGAGAAATCTCACAACCAGGGAACAATCCCCTTTATCCTTTAATTCACCATAAAGGGAGAAAGAAATCCCCACTCTTTGACAGACTTATTTCTATAAAAACACAACATATGTTTGCTGCATCAGAGAAAAGAGTACTATGTGAACCTCCAAAAGTACAACATGTACAAGACAGTGCATAGGGTTGCCAGGTTCCCTTTGGCCACCAGCAGGGGAGGGGGGGGAGGGGGGGTAGAGTTGGCAGATCCAGGTTAGGAAACTCCTATAGATTTGGGGATGGAGCCTGGGGAGGACAGGGGCCTCAGAGGGGTACAATGCCAATGAGTCCACCTTCCAAAGCATCCATTTTCTCCAGGGGAACTGATCTCTGTAGTCTGGAGATCAGCTGTAATGTCAGGGGATCCCCAGACCCCACCTGGAGGCTGGCATCCCTGCGCTTGGAGCACTGGACTCTGACTAAGGAGACAATCCCACTCAAGCCCAAAGCTCACTTTCTCTTGGCCTAGCCAACCTCAGGAAGTTGTTGTGAGAGGACTGAAATATGCAGGCCCGAGACCCTTGCAGAGAGGGCAGGATAGAAACAATTTTAAGAAGTGCTGTTTTAAGAACACTCCCAAATAACAAGCATTATTCTATTCCTCCCCCCCCCCCCAACCTTTTGCAAGCATGCAACTTATAAAAATCAGTGCTGCTGTCTATGTGTGGGGAGTTGGGAGGGAGAAGTCCCCTTAAATTTAGGAGGTGCCTCTCTCGGCTGTACTTCTCCGGGCCAGCGGAACTATCAACAAGGCCCGCTGCAACGTTGCTTTGATGATCAGAAAGAAGGAATTTCCTCCCGCCCTTTGCATGCCAAAAATGCATATTCTGCCATATGTCACCAGCCGGGGTGCAATACCCGCTCTGGCTTTTTCGCTTGCAATGACCATCCACGCGCGGGGGGGGGGGGGGGGGGGGGGAGTCCACACATTTGCAGGCATCCCGGCATTTCCCCTCCCCATCTTTACGAAAGATGGTGCGGCTGCAAATTGGGCTCTCCCCCCCTTTATAAAGAGACTCGCGCGCGGAATGGCTTTGCATTACCTCTCTCGGACTCCTCGCTCTGAAGTTTCCCCTGCGAAAGTCTCCGCCAGCCTCAGGAGAACGAGCCGCTCTGCCCCAGCCCAGCCGAATAAAACAAAAAAATGAAAAAGAGGAGGGGGAAAAAAACCGAGGGAGGGGGGAGACGGCTTCCAGCGTGCAAGCGCGCAGCTCCCTTCTTCTGCTTTGACAGTCGGCCTTGCAAAGCAGGTACCCGGGACCCCCCAACAGCAGCGCCAGCCCCATTCTCATGCTGGAATGAAAAGAATGTCAGAGCTTTACCTACTGCCCAAATCATAGCAGCTTCGCTGGGTCCTAATGTGGGCCCATGTACTCGGATCCTTCTCGCTGGGGTGGGCGGCTGGGTGGAGAAGGGGCCGGGATTGCCAGTGTAATTCTACCCGCTCCGTCGCCGCCGGCCCGCATACAGAGAACAGCCCGTTAGGAGGATGCCAGGTCCTAGCGCTCTTCGCTCCCTGTCCGGGATTGAGAGCTGCTGGCGGCGGCGGCGGCGGCGGGGGCGGGGTGGCCTTTGGAGTCGGTCTGAGGTGGTAGAGTTCTGAAATTGTACCACATTAGGGGGCAGACATCACATTACAATAAAAATGCCGCAGGAGAGACAGGGCGGTGTAGTGGTTAAGGATATCCGACTAGTATCTGAGAGTCAGACCAGGTTAGAATGCTGTAGGCGACCTAGCTGTGGAGTCTTGTGAGCAAAAATTCTACTTTGTGACTTACTGGCATTGAAAGTTGTGAGCCAGCGATTTGGCTGCTGCATAAATTAGTTGGCTCTGGAGCCATCCTTCCTGAGCTGAGACAAAAATGTGTGAGCCGGAGGCTAAAAAACTGTGAGCAGCTCACACTAACTTAGCTTAGAGGGAACACTGCCTGGGACCAGTCATACACTCTAACCTACACAGGGTTGTTGTGAGGATAAAATGGAGGAGAATGATGTAAGCTGCTTTGCCCCCCCCCCCTTGGGGAGAAAGGCAGGGTATAGAAGAATTAAATAAAAAAGTAACTGCCCCTTGTTATAGCTAGAACCTAACTTCCTGCACACTCTGGCATAGGGGCGCCAACCTCCAGGTGGGGCCAGGCAATATCTCAGATTTACATCTGATCTCCAGCCTACAGAAATCAGTTTCCCTGATAACATGGCAGCTTTGGAGGGTGCACTCAATGGCATTATATCCTTCTGAGGTACCCCCCCCCTCCCAAAAATTGCCCTTCACCCCCAAATCTCCTCAAATTTCTCAAGCAGAGTTGGCAACCCTAGGCCTTCCTCTGTGCAAAGGAGTGGGTTAGAAAACCCATATTTGTGAACATGTCAAATATGAATATTCTTCGGTTAATTTGTAAATAGCCCCCAAAGGGGCTCAGAACACCATATATGCTGTAGGTTCCCTTTAGCCACTTAACAACAATCCAGTGAAACTGGCCCAGAATCACTGAGCAAGGTCTACGACTGAGGCAGTTCAAGCCTGTGCAAATGACTGCAGTACATTATGTGACTGCAAAGAAAGCAAGGTCCCCCCAGGCCTGATTCTTCACAAAAAAGTTATCTGTAGTTGAGCTGAGGCTTCTCTTTAGTTCCTGCCTGTGTGACACTCAGTTCAGTTCAGGATTGTGACACGTGTGGAGAAAGACTTCAGCCTTCCCCCTCCAATATCATTTTCCTGGCCTGAAGTGGGCCAGTGAGAGAAACTTCGGTCTGTTGGGGAGAAACCCAAAAGTATTTAAGTACGTTTCCCCAAGTAGCTCACTCCTAGGACTGTTGCAGGTCTGGAAAGGGTCAGAAGGGGAAGGTTGAAATCCTTTCTTTGCATTCACCACCGTCACAATCTGAATCTGGCATTGTGAACATGGGAACTGAGGAGAACCCACAACTCATGTGTGACAGTTACAAAGGATACACAGCAAGAACCCCAGACTCCAGCTGGAAGTGGCACAGTCCATTCTACTGCCTCAGGGCTATACCATCGAAGCCCAAGCATATACTGCTAGGTAAAAGTAAAGGTTTCCCTTGCACGAAAGCCAGTCAAATATGACTCTAGGGATGTGGTGCTCATCTCCGTTTCCAAGCTGAAGAGCCAGCGCTGTCCGAAGACTTTTTCCGTGGTCATGTGGCCGGCATGACTAGATGCTGAGGCACACGGAACACTGTTACCTTCTCGCCGAAGTGGTACCTATTTATCTACTTTCAATTTCTTGCTTTTGAACTGCTAGGTTGGCAGGAGCTGGGACCAGAGACAGGAGCTCACTCCGTCATGCAGCACTCGGGTCTCAAACTGCTGAACTACCAGTCTGCAGTTCAGTGTCTAAACCACTTGGTGCTAAAGCCAGAATATGCCATTAAAACTGACAGAGACCATGAGTCAAATGTAAGCTTCAGGAAAGACCACCTCAAGGGATATTTTGGTCAAGGAGGGAAGTTGGAACAGTCCTGCAGTCACAAGCACATTTTCATAGAGCAATGATTTACATGTGTTCATGAGCCTACGCAACAGCTATGGTCATCTTCCTAGGCACTGCTTAGGGTGCTCTCGCCTTCTGAGATTAGGTGGGTGGCAACCCAGTACAAGACCTTCTTGGTCATGGCACCTGAAACTTACTCCTCAGGGAGATTCGCTTATTATCATCTTTTGCCTGCAGGTATTATGTTATGTTATGTTATGTTATTTATTTATTATTGCGTACTTTTACCCCGCCCTCCCCACGAGCGGGCTCAGGTAAAGACTTTTGTTTCATTTTGACATTCCCTCAGTATTCCTTCCTTCCTGCCTGATGTTTTGTGGGTTTTTTGTATGTATTTTAGCTCTGGTTTTAATGATGTGTGAGTTTTTGTTGGATTTTAATGGCTTGAAGGTGCAATTTTTATGATGTATGTTCTGATTTGTTAGCTGTCTTGGTGGCCCTTATGAAGGCAGAACGATGAGGTATAAATGTTGTTAAATTTTAAAAAATGAAAATAAAGTGTGTAATCCCTTCAAGAATAAAGTTGTTCATGTCTTTTCCATTCCGCCAACCCAGTGGGGATAAATTATCCCGTCTCTCCCCTATGTTGGAAAGGACAAGTAGGACTGAAAAACCCTTCACAAAATGGTGGCTTGCCTCTGAACAGGAAGACAGGGAGGGGATGTTCTACCCCTTCATCCTCCCTTCTCCTGAAGGGAGAGAAATCATTTACCCTCATGTGGAACCGTTCAGGTTGGCAAGTGACTAGGAGGTATTTTAAACGGTACAGTACTTTAAAAACGATTCCTTAAAATAGGAGATGTGCAGACAAGCAGGTTGCTGACTAGCCAATATCTCATCCTGCTCCAAATGTCCATATTTAGCAGGGACAGTCCCTGTTTCCTGGAACTGGGTTCCAATAAATCACCCTCCCTATTTTTATCTTTTGAGGAATGTCTTATTAAAATACTCTTAATGTGTTATTGTGATCTCCCTTCAAGGTCTTCAAGCCCTCTCCCCTGGGCTCTAGAAATTAAATCTCTGAGGGCCCAAAGTAAAAGCTAGAGATGAGAAGTCAGTGATTAGATCTCCAACCACTTTTTTAAATACTAAAAAACAGCAAAAAAAAATGGCAAAGTGGTTAAGAGTGTTTGACTAGGATCTGGGAGAATCTGGTTCAGTTCCACACTCTGCCATGGATGTTTACTGGGTGACCTTGGGCCAGTCATACAGAGCCAGTTTGGTGAAGTGGTTAAGTGTGTGGACTCTAATCTGGGAGAACCGGGTTTGATTCCCCACTCATCCACTCACAGCTGCTGGATGACCTTGGGCAAGCCATAGTTCTTCTGTCAGAGCTGTTCTTGAAAGAGCGGTTCCCAAGAGAGCTCTCTCAGCCCCACCTACCCCATAGGGTGTCTGTTGTGGAGAGGGGAAGGGAAAGGCGTTTGTAAGCCACTCTGAGTGAAGGGCGGGGTATAAATCCGATCTCCTCCTCCTCCTCTTCTTCTTCTCTCAATAGGGTTCCAATTGTTGATAACATATTAGACAGTTATATATTTTTAGCATATATTTAACTCAAAGAAGAAAAACACCTCATGGCTTTTACATGTGTGGAGGATGGGCTTGCACAGAAGATAAAATGGAGGAGAGAACACTCTTAATCACTACACCACACTGGTTTTGAGTCTGTAAAAGAGAGAGGGGGAAACCGAAGAAAGCTGTGGACTGGCACAGGTTACAGGATCTCTCTCTCTCTCTCTCTCTCTCTCTCTCTCTCTCTGGGGTTCTAATGTAGGGCAACAGCTCTGTAGGGGTATCTGTTTGCCTCCACCTGTGACCCTGCATGACTGTTTGTCAATAAAGATAATACTACAAAAACTCTGTAAATCCTCAGGGTTCTTTCCTCCAAAAGGAACCATTGTGAGTAAGCACTACCTCTGGGATTTCTCCCTGCTAGCGTTACCAAGAACACGATGGAAAATTGCTGGGGTTTTGGGGGGAGAGCCAGCGGTGGGCAGGGTTTGGGAATGGGAGGGTCCCCAGCAGGGTACAATGTCATAGAGCTCACCCTCCAAAGCAGCCATATAGAGCTCACCCTCCAAAGCAGCCATTTTCTCCAGGCAGCTCAAAAAATAAAAGTAATTAAAACAAAACATTAAAAGTTATTACTTAAAATCCAAAATTAAAAAAAAAACACAGACAAGCAAAACAACAGATCATAAAAACAGCCCCAGGCCATTTAAAAAACTGTTGCCTCCCAGGCTGAAGTAGTGTTAAAAGATCAACCCCTTAATAAAAAGTGAGGGTGAACAGAAAAGTTTTGGCCTGGTGCCTAAAAGAAAGCAACACAGAAACCAGGCAAGCATCAAGGAGAAGGGCATTTCAGAAACAAGGTGCTGCTATTGAAAAAGCCCTGTCGCTGGTTACCACCTGCCTCACCTCTGAAAGGAGGGGAACAGACAGCAGGGCTTGTGAGTAGGAGGCCAGCAGGAGATTGGAGGGGCTAGGGTGGGAGCCATCAGCAACAGCAGGACATCACTTTCAAGAAAAACCCAGTTTTAGAATTTAAGGCCCAATTTACACCTCCCCTCTGAAGTAGTTTGACTGCTGTCTTTTCCCAAGCTCATTTCACGGGCTGGTTTCAAATTTCACTCCAGGGGGTCTGAAGAGTACTAAGCAACAGCATCTGTTTAAAGCAGTATAATGCTAGCTTGACCACAGGAGGGCAATTAACGAATGTAAACAATAATTTATAAACTAGAACAAGTATGGTTTGAAACTAGAAACAGGTATAGACAGGTTTTTTTGAAACTAGAATGATTCTAGTGGGGAAGTCAGATGTAAATTTGACCATAGAATCACAGAGTTGGAAGGGGCCATATAGGCCACCTAGTCCAGCCCCCGGCTCAATGCAGGATCAGCCGGGAGCATCCCGGACAAGGGTTTGTCCAGCTGCTGCTTAAAGACTGCCAGTGAGGGGAAGCTCACCACCAATGCTCCCTCTAAGCTGTGCAGTCTTGTGAGCAAGAATTCTACTTTGTGAGCTGCTGGCAATGGTATTAAAGTTGTGAGTGCGCGATTCGGCTACTGCATAAATTAGTTTGCTCTGGAGCCATCCTTCCTGAGCTAAGTCAAAAATTTGTGAGCCAGAGGCTAAAAACCTGTGTGCTAGCTCACCCTAACTCAGCTTAGAGGGAACACAGCTCACCACCTCCCGAGGCAGCTGACTCCACTGTTGTACAACTCTGTAAAAAAGTTTTCCCTAAGATCCAGCCTTCCCACCCTTAATTTAAACCCATGATTGCGAGTCTTCTGCTGCCAACAGGAACAGCTCCCTGCCCTCCTCTAAGTGACAGCCCTTCAAAGACTTCAAGAGAGCCATCATGTCCCCCCCTCAGCCTTCTCGTCTCCAGACTGAACATTCCCAAGTCCCTCAGCCTTTCCTCATAGGGCTTGGTCCCTGGAACTGATGGTTTGTCTCTCTAGGAATCATCAGAAACTCTATGGTAAAACCTAGAGAGGCGTGGCATCACTTCTAGATTTCTCCCCGAAGTGGCATCATGTCATCAGTTCAATGGCCATTTTCTCCCACTGCTGCTCCAAGTGGCGAGGGGAAATGAGAGGTGGGGACTGGGGAACCCCTCTTGCTGGGGTACTGGCAACCTTCCTTGTGAGGCAACTGGCGGGCTGGACAGTATGGGAGGAGGCCATCCTTCAGTCATATCACTGTTTTGAGTTCAGTGGGCCATAATCTCCATAAACCTGGAATAGAACTATTGCCTGTGTGTTAGAAGGCCATATTTCTTCATAGAGTAATTGATTTCTGGAATTCACACCGCTACAGGATGAAGTGATGGCCACTAGCTTAACTGGCTTCAAAAGGGAGGCTGGATGGATTAATGGAGTCCATCAATGGCTAGTAGCCACGACAATCAAACAGAGGGTGCAGCCCTCTGAATACCAGTGCTTAGGAGGCTTTGGGCTCTGTGTCCTGTTTGTAGGCTTTCCAGGGACATCTGGCTGACTACTGTGTGAAATAGGATTCTGAATTACCACTGGTCTGATCTAGTGCAACTGTTTAGATCTTCTCAAGTTCCAGAGTAGTACCAGCTAAAAGTTGAAAAGAGTTGCAATGATTGTAGTGTCAGATTAGGACCTGGCAATCCCTTGATGGGTCTAACAACAAATAAATGTGCACTGCAAGAAACTGCAAGAATGTGCACTGCAAGAAACTTAACTTGTAAATTAACTTGTTCTATTTTTAACTACCATTCTTTAAAGTGCATAGTGTGCTGTTATAACAACCATATCAGGTACATGTATTTAGTACATTCAGTTTTAACAACTACCAGTCAATTTTGCATCACTATTTTAAAAATCAAGCCCCAACGGGAGTTTCCAGAATTACAAGCCCGCTTCTACTTGCATGAGGTCTTCCAAAAGTGGGGGGAAGCTTTCATTTGTAGTTTTGTTGATGCTTGTTGTTGATCCTACAAAAGACACATAGATGGAGCCTTGAGAATAACAGGAGCACTCCGTCCATGAATCTTGGGTTGCTACAATCCCTTGATGGGGGTGGGGTTTTCCCCAATTTTGGGGGCCCCAATCTGCCATCGGCCAGTTGGCTGGTGGGGGGGGGGAGCCCCACAGCCAAACAGTCCTGGTGCGCCCGGCATGCTCGGCGCAGTGATGTCACCCAGAGGTGATGTCATTGTGCCGGGCATGTTGTTTGGGTGATGCTCTAGCTTTCGGGTAAAAACTCTATGGTGACCAAAAGAGTCCCAGAGCCAGCTTGGAGCCCCCCACCGGGATGAGGGTAAGACCTGGCAACCCTACCTGGGAGTCCAAGATTTGACTCCCCGCTCTGCCATGAAAGCTTGCTGGGTGACCATGGGGCCAGTCACACACTCTCAACCTAAACTCTTGAAAAAGAGCAGTTTCTGTCAGAGCTCTCTCAGCCTCACCTACCTCACAGGGTGTCTGTTGTGGGGAGGGGAAGGAAAAGGAGTTTGTAAGCCGCTCTGAGACTCCTTCGGGTAGTGAAGGGCGGGGTATAAATCCAATCTCCTCCTCTTCTTCTCTTCTAAATAATAAAGAGATATGACAGAGGCACGGTTGCTGGTGGCCTGCTTCTTCAGTCCTCTGTCATCTCTGTTCAGATCCCTTTAGCCCCTGAGTACCAGCCCCCTCTGCCCTGTATTGTTGATATTCTTTGACTACACTCATGTTGTATTGTCTTACTTCTCAACAGCCTGTGCCACACTGGCTTCTAAACTATGGTGACTTTCAAATTATTATATTACTGATTCATTATGTTTCAAAAGCTGCTGAACACGCAAGGGTGATTCAGAGAATGGTAATCTCACAACAGATCTGGTTGTACGTATTGATCCAACACATGCAGTAAACATTTACAGTTAGAGAGGCACTGGTGGTACAAGGGAAGCAGCGCACAGGCATTTTGCGTCCCTGGGTGTTTACACACATGTACACAAGAATATACCCACTTATTCAGGCATACTCTACACAAGGAGGTAACTGAGGAGGAAAAATTCTTAGGTGGCAGAGTAGGCCATATCACTTCAGACTACAGTTGAGGGGATGTTTTGTTTCCAGTGCCAGTGCCAAAAGAGCACACATACGCATATGAGCATCTAGGCAAAAATTACTTATGTCTTTGGACAGATCTTCAAGGCTGTGATTAGGTAACAGACTACGAGGAGGGTGATACACTTATCTTTACCAGACAACAGATATATTAGATTGTAATTATGAGAACACACAGTGAAGTGTGATGTTAACAGAGAAATAAAAATTTATCTTATTGAGGAATACAAATCACAACTAAACAAAAAATGAGTGATTCCATCTCTGGGTTTCCACATGGGCACATGTTTGATCAGGCTACCTGAAAATCTACTGAATAATTCACTAAGGGGTGGAGCATTGTGTCGAGCCAAGAAGAAAAGTCTTTGATAAACTGGAATTGTTAAACATTTCAGATAATCTGGAAGCACTGGAAAAGAAGGAGTCCTCAGTCCCCTAAAAGAGGTGCACATTTGCTTTCTGAATTGTTGCATAAGGTAGTCCCTTTGTTCTAGACTAGGAATTATCTTGTTCCTAACTGAAGGAAGATCTGAAGGAAAACTAGGGTAAGAAATACACAGCTATGAGAGTCTTTCATCTACTTGTCCAGGAGGACACAAAAAGATAAAGTTCAGTCTATTTTAGAAGGTCAGGAAGAAAATCCAGGTCTAGCAAATGAAATCTAAATTTTACCATAGCCTTCCATGCCATCAAAGAGATGGAAGTAAGGCCAGCTTCTAAATACAAGTTGGAGTTTGAAATGCAACTAGGCGCTTGAAAGATGGTACAGAAAAATGTTGACTGTAAAGATGTAATTTTGAAAGTAAGAGCTGGAAACCAGAGTGGAGCACCGTAGAGCAGAAAAAGATCTAATTTTTGCTTGGTAGGCTTTCAGGGCAAAAGGTACAAAATGATAAATGATAAAATTATTTTTTTAAATCTCATGATTGCTGCTAGATGTACTTTGGTAGACTCAAGGAGACAAGAATAATGAAATTTCCAGTTATTTAGAAGAGGCAAAATGAAGTCCTAAATAATTAAAATTAGACACTTGCTCAGTCAAATGCCCATCAAGAATCCAGGGGCCTGCTTTTTTTCCATGATGGGTATTTCTGGAAACACATTTTGGATTTAGTTACTTAATGGGAAGCAGATTATCGCAGCAATAAGAAACAACTGCTTGGAAAAGACGTCTTAATCCCACTCTCAAATGAGAAAGAAGAGCTGCATGAAAATTATTAGCTTGTAATTTGCTTGGAAGGTCATATAAATCTAGATTACATAAATCTGGTGCCAAAATACAATTTTATTGAATACCTTTTGTGACAGGGACTGGGTTTGTGAGGTGACTAGTTATTAGACATCTTAGTCTCGTGGAAGAGGAGGAGGAGGAGGAGGAGGAGATTGGATTTATACCCCACCCTTCACTTGGAGTCTCAGAGCAATTTACAACCCTGTTCCCTCCCTCTCCCCACAACAGACACCCTGTGAAGTAGGTGGGGCTGAGAGAGCTCTTTCGAGAACGGCCCATGAGAGAACAGCTCTGAGAGAACAAGGCTTGTACAAGGTCGCCCAGCAGCTTCATGTGGAGGAGTGGGGAATCAAACCCGGTTCTCCCAGATTAGAGTCCACGCTCCTAACCACTACACCAAACTATGAAAAAAGACAATCAGAACAAGAGGCCGTGCTGGTGGACCTCCTGATGGCACCTGGGTTTTGGCCACTGTGTGAGACAATGCTGGGACATTGGCCTGATCCAACATGGTTTCTCTTATGTTATGTTCTTATACTCTTAGCAATTGTTCAGGAATTCCCAACTGGTCTAATTTGATCCAAAGCCTTGTATGTGAGATGTTGTCGAAGGCTGCCCTGAGGTTCATTAAAGCAGTAAACAAATTATCCAGGATACGATGTATATTTATCAGCTAGAAAGGAGAGTACATATGCATGCTATAATGTCAATTATCTGTTTTTAACACCGATGTGTTCAGGGCCTGGAACTGAAAAATTGTAGGATCAACTCCAAAGTTTTAGATGTAGGTGGGCAGCATACAGCTTTCCTGGTATGGACAACAGGCTGATTGGTCTATGTCAGGGGTGGCCAAACTGTGGCTCAAGGGCCACATGTGGCTTTTTCACACATACTGTGTAGTTCCTGGTGGGGAGGCTGTGGAAATAAAGGGAAGGCATGCTTCCCCCATTGGTCTTCCCTTCCCCAGCCAGTGTTCCCCTCCCTGTGTAGGCTTGAGGTGGGGGGGGGGAGCAGAGAAAGAAAGCAACTTTAAATATGTTCTTAACTTTAAATATGTTCTCAAAGCCCCTATCACCACCGGCTGGCTTGGTGAAGGCATTTGTCTCTTTAAATCCCTTTGCCAAGCCAGCCAGCGTGGGGGGGGGGGGGCTTGGAGGACACATTTAAAGTTAAAGTTACTTTCTTCCCACCTCTCCCTCCCCCATCTATTTGCTTTCTTTGTTTCTCTCACTTTTTCTTTCTACCTCTTTCATTCTTTCTTTCCACCTCTCCCTCTCTTTCTCAGACAAATAAATATAATTAGCAAACAAATAAATATCACCGGACAAATAAGTATCATTATCAATATCTGCTTTTACCCCTTTTGTTTTTATTTTTGGCAGTCTCATTTAATGTTAATAAAAAGGAAATTTGCATATTTTCCAGTAAAAATGTGCGTGTGATATTTGTTCCTGTCTTGCGGCTCTCAAACATCGGACGTTTATTCTATGTGGTTCTTATGCTAAGAAAGTTTGGCTACCCCTGGTCTATGTTTTATTTTTTTTGCAAGTAAGCAGGGGGAGGGGCGCATGGCTCTGCAATACAGCATCTGCTTTAAATGCAGCAGGTTCCAGTTTCAATCCCCTGCATCTCCAGCCAAAAGGTTCAGGTAGGAGGTGATGTGAAAGACCTCTTCCTGAGACCTAGGAGAGCCACTGCCAATCTGAGTAGACAATATTAACCTTGATGGACCAAGGGTGTGATTCAATATAAAGCAGCTGCCTTATAGGGAGAAAGGTTCTGTCCCATTCACTCACAGCTGTGCTAGTTTTCCAATTGTAGGAAGGTTATGATTTGTAGCCAATCCCATCCCTCAACAGTTCCACATAGCAACACATTAAAGGGAACATAATAGCTTCTTTTGGAGACATTTCATTTCCAAAGGCAGGGTGAATTTATAACACGACACACTTCTTCTTGCTGACAGTTCTGCTAAGATCTGTTCTTTCTAATTGCGTCCCTCGTCAGACAGATAATGTTCTGCAAGGGAATCTGAATGTTTGTCTCACAGTTCTGTTTTTCCAGAAACCTGCGGTGACATTTGATGTGCAGCTCATAGACATACACAGAGAGAAATCTCCATGCTACAGATGACCTCCTGGGTGAAGGTGCATAAATATTTACATATCCCTTCCTCATAAAGAAGGTTAGAGCACATTCATTGTGAGGCAATGCTAAAGGTCTGGTGGGTTTTCAATTTACCAAAAAAAATACAACTAGGAAGCACACTAGGCCTTTATAAAGTTATTTGTAGTATGGAGAAAGTGGCTAGAGAGAACTTCTTCTCCCTCTCATATAATGCTAGAATTCAGGAGCAGAAGACTCAGGACAGACAAAATCAGGGCTCCGTTGGGGCCGGGGCGCGCCGGAGCGCCGCTCCGGGAGAGAGGAGGCGGGAGGGTGGGCACTTGACAAAGCCCCGCCCCCCCCGTCCTCCCCCCGTCAATGCTTCCCGGCCGGCGGCGCTCCGCCGGCCCGGGAAGGAGAAGCCCTTCCCTCCCCCCTCCCACTGCTCCCGGGCCGCGGCAGAGCGCCGCTGGCCCCGGGAAGCTTCTCCCCCCCCCTTCAATAGTCCCGGGGCCGGCGGCGCTCTGCCGGCCCCGGGAAAGACAAGCCTCCCCCCTCCCACTGCTCCCCCCCCCTTTCCCTCCAGGACGCTGCAGACCCCCCCTGTTCCCTCCTCCCCAGGAACCATCCTCCTTCCCACAGAAGTCTCGGCCCCGTCGATCACGTGTTGGGGAGTGCGGCGAATGAATGGCATCGCTGTGCCATACGCGTGTCCCCCGCCCCGCCCCGGAATCTCTGGCGGGGGCTCCGTTCCTCGACGCGCGTCCTCGCCTGCCCGCCCCCACGGCTGCCTTCTGTGCTCTGCCGACCGGCCTCCCACAAGTACGGGGGGAAGGAGAGGGGAAATCCAGCCTAGGTCGGGGTGGGGTGGGGTGGATTCCTGCTTGCCCCCTTCCTTTTGTTGGCGCTTCTTTCTGTGCATTTGGGGGACGCGCTCGGGGGTGGCGCTCCTTGCAGGGCCGCGGCTGGAGACCCGGGAGTGGCAGAGGGAAGCGCGGGGGGGATTACCAACCTCCAGGGAATCTGCTCTAATCGTGGATTTCCAGAACACACAGAGATGAGTCCCTCTGCAGAAAAGGGTGACTTCAGAGGGTGGGCTCTGCTGCGGCATCAGTATCTCTACTGACCCTGTCCCTTCGCCAAACCCCGCCTCTCCCAGCTTCTAACACGCCCTCTGCAGGAGTTTCCCAACCGATAAACAGGTTAGAACAGATAAAGGAAGTACTTCTTCACCCAAAGAGTGATGAACACGTGGAATTCACTGCCATAGGAGGTTGGTGGCGGCTACAAGCATGGATGGCTTCAAGAGGGAATTCAGTAAACATCTGGAGCTGAGGTCCCTCAGTGGCTACTAGCCACAAAAGGTATAGATAGGAACTCTCAGTCTGGGGCAAGGGATGCTCTGTATTCTTGGTGCTGGGGGGGGGGGGCAACAGTGGGAGGGCTTCCTGCCCCCACTGCTGGACCTTCTGAGGGCACCTGGTGTTTTTGGCCGCTGTGTGACAGAGTGTTGGACTGGACGGGCCACTGGCCTGATCCAAGATTGGCTTCTCTTATGTTCTTAACCTAGAGTTGGCAACCCAAACAGAGGGAGGAGGTCTTCAGGAGAGTCCTGAGCAATGCTCCCTCCAAGCTGTGGCGTCTTGTGAGCAAAAATTCCACTTTGTGAGCTACTGGCGTTAAAGTTGTGAGCAGGAGATTTGGCTACTGCATAAATCAGTTTGCTCAGAAGCCACCCTTCCTGAACAAAGACAAAAATCTGTGAGCTGGAGGCTCAAAAATCGTGAGCCTGCTAACACAAACTCAGCTTAGAGGAAACACTGGTCCTGAGAAAGCCTAGAGGGCGGAGGGTGGGGAGAGAGAAAAGGTTTGACAGCTGCTTGGAGGAAGGTCTGAGTTCCGACTTTATTCTCTTTGGGCCAAGCCTTCCCTCTCCAACTGGTCTACCTTGCAGGGGGGTTGGTTGGTTGATTGAGGAGAGGAGGAAGGGCCCCGTGTGGAGCTCAGGAAGAGGGGTGGGATAGAAATGGAGGGGAGGGTCCTTGACGAGGTATAGTGCCCTAGAGACTGCCCTCTAAAGCAGCCATTTTCTACAGAGGAAGTGATTTCTGTAGTCTGCGGATAAACTTTAATTTGGCGAGATCTCCAGGCTCCACCTGGGGGTTGGCCAGACTAGCAGAGATCCTGCGGGAGGAGAACCCCTGTTCATCCAGTCTGGTGTCCCTGGTCAGGGGTAATCCAAGGCAGTGCTTTTTTACTTTTAATCCTCTGCTGTCTACAAGCTACGAAATGTAGCCTTGAAAAACACCCGCCCCCTCCCACTGCTCCCTCCCCCCTCCCACTGCTTCTTCCTTTCCCGTCCTTCCCCTCTCCCTTCCTTCCTTCCTCCCTCTCTCCCCCCTTCCTTCCTTCTCTCTCCCCCCCACCTACCTACCTACCTTCCTGTTCCTTCCTTTCCCCCTTCCTTCCCCTCTCCCTTTCTTCCTTCTTTCCTTCCTTCTTTCCTTCCTTCCTTCTCTCTCTCTCTCTCCCCACCTACCTACCTACCTTCCTGTTCCTTCCCCTCTCCCTTCCTTCCTGCCTTCCTTTCTTCTTTCTCTCTCCCCACCTACCTACCTTACTGTTCCTTTCTTTCTTCCTTCCTTCCCCCTTCCTCCCTTCTTTCTTCCTTCCTTCTTCCTTCCTTCCTTTCTTCCTTCCTTTCTTTTTCTTTCTTCTCTCTCTCTCCCCACCTACCTACCTACCTACCTTCCTGTTCCTTCCCCTCTCCCTTCCTTCCTGCCTTCCTTTCTTCTTTCTCTCTCCCCCACCTACCTACCTACCTTCCTGTTCCTTCCTTTCCCCGTCCTTCCCCTCTCCCTTCCTTCCTGCCTTCCTTCCTTCTCTCTCTCTCCCCCACCTACCTACCTACCTACCTACCTTACTGTTCCTTTCTTTCTTCCTTCCCCCTTCCTCCCTTCTTTCTTCCTCCCTCCTTCCTTCCTTCCTTCCTTCCTTTCTTTTTCTTTCTTCTCTCTCTCTCCCCCACCTACCTACCTTCCTTCCTGTTCCTTTCCTTCCTTCCCCCTCCCTCCCTTCTTGCCTTCTGACACACCTGACATCAGGGATGTGTGGCCTTATAACACTTCCGGTGGCGTCAGGGGGTGTGGCATATGCAAATAAGTTATGCTAATGAGCTCCTGCACCTCTTTTTTTACGAAAGGACCCCTGGACAAAATGAACCATTTTTCACAATGCATAATCCAGGGGTCCCCAAATTTTGTTGAGCCTCTAGGCATACTTGCTATTGTGACAAAGGGCAGTGGGCACAATCACAAAATGGCTGCCATGGGTGGGGGGAATCACAAGCTGCTGGAATGTTCCAAGCTATTTTCCTATGACAGGCATAGCTATTTCTGAATGGATCCGCCCTGCAGATGCAAAAATGATACCTCTTGAGGTTTTATGAAACACCTTTTACTTCAGTGAGATGGAGGAGATACAAGACTGGCTCTTTGCTTTGGGGAAGAGATGCCTTGAGGGGGAAACAAGAGGACACCAGAAAACAACTCAGTGGGCACCATGGCATCCACATGTGGGTATCACTGGTATTATTTTATTTATTTATTTATTGAGATTTGTATCCCGCCCTCTCGCCATATGGCAGGCTCAGGGCGGCTAACAACAGAACCAAACAATAACATATACAATATCTTAAAAGCATTAAAACATATAAAACGACATAAACATCATACTGATGGCGTATCTTCAATTTGGTGTATCAGAGCAGCGCCCAGATGTTAACCATTGTATGCAGTCACACAGACTGGCAGATAAAGTCGGGCCAGGGCCAAAGATGTAAGTATTAGGCGGCCCCTACTTGAAAGCCTGGTGGAAGAGCTCCGTCTTGCAGGCCCTGCAGAACTGTAAGAGGTAGGGTTGCCAAGTCCGGGTTGGAAAATACCTAGGGACTTTGGGGGTGAGCCTGGAGAGGGCAGGGTTTGGGGAGGGGAGGGGCCTCAGCATGGTACAGTGCCATAGAGTCCACCCTTCAGAGCAGCCATTTTCTCCAGGAGAGCTGATCTCTGTCAGCTGGAGATCAGTTGTAAAAGCGGGAGATCCCCAGGCCCCACCTGGAGGCTGGCAACCCTAGTAAGAGGTCCCGCAGGGCCCTGATGTTATCTGGGAGCTCGTTCCACCAGTGCGGGGCCGCCACTGAAAAAGCCCTGGCCCTTGTAACTGCCAACTAAGCCTCCTTCGGCCCTGGGAGGACCAGACGCAGGGGTCATTTCGTAGAAAAAGAGGTGCAGGAGCTCATTAGCATAACTCATTTGCATAACTCATTTGCATATGCCACACCCCCTAACATACCGGAAGTGTGTCAGAAGGCAACACCCACCCCTCAGGCTCCACTCCACAGGGGAGTGAAACTGACCTGCTCTTTCTCCATTCCCTTCCCCATCCAATACTTTGTGCAATAAAAATAAGCGTAAAGAACACACCCTCATTCTCTTCCTGCTCCCTTGAAACCACCAGGTTTCAAGTAGACTTGAAATACCCAGGACATGTGCACCACCCATCCCTTTCCCTTCCCCTCCCCACAATAAGACACCTTGTGAGGTAGGTGGGGCTGAGAGAGGTCTTTTGAGAACTGATCATGAGAGAACAGCTCTGAGAGAACTTGTGACTGGCCCAAGGTCACACCAGCAGCTGCCTGTGGAGGAGTGAGGAATCAAACCCGGTTCTCCCAGATTAGAGTCCAACTCCTGACCACTACACCAAACTGATGGGGTGGAAGCTGCTGAAGGGTTGGTGAAATTTCTCCAGTACTTATGTGCCATGTGCCCAGATAAAAAAAGGTATACTTAGAAAATTTATATGCCACCTTGAGCAAGTCTCTGGAAAAGCAGCTCACAGTCATAAAAGGAACAATTATAAAATTATCAATATTAAAACAAAACATTAAAAACAATAAAGACCCTAGCAGGGCTTTCCCCAGGGCGCTGCGCCTCTGCACTGCTCGGGGAAGCCGAGGAGGGGGCAGGGCTTAGTCATGTGCCCACCCCCTGGGCTCCTCACTCTCGGAGCTGCGCTCCTGTGCGCTCCTGCTCCAACGGACCCCTGACCAGACGGTTTTGGGATCCAGACCGAAGTGCTTGCTGGGGAACATGTGGAGAGAGGCGGTCCTTCAAGTAAGTAGGTCCCAAGCCATATAGGGCTTTATAGGTAAGCACCAGCACCTTGAACCTTATCCGGTATGCTATAGGCAGTTAGTGCACTGCTTTTAAGGTGGGCTGGATGTGCTCCCGTACGGGGAGGCCCATCAACAGCCGCGCCGCCGCATTCTGCACCAGCTGCAGATTCCGGATTTGGCACAAGGGCAGCCCCATGTAGAGAGCATTACAGTAATCCAATCTTGAGGTGACCAGTGCATGGATCACTGTGGCCAGTTTGTTGCGTTCAAGGAAGGGAACCAACTGCTTGATCAACCGTAGATGATAAAAAGCTGACCTCGCAGCGGCTGCTACCTGGGCCTCCATCGTTAACGAGGGGTCCAGGAGCACTCCCAGACTCCTAACCTCTGATGCTGGTACCAACGGCCCCCCTGGAGAGGGATCCCTACCCTTGGTCCACTCCGACTCAGGCATCCATCTTCATCAGATTCAATTTCAGTCAACTCTGCCTGAGCCAACTAGCCACGGCTTGCAACGCCAGGTCCAGATCACCCAGATTGGAGTCTGACTGTCCGCCCAACAACAGATAGAGCTGGGTATCATCAGCGTACTGATGACACCCCAGCCCATGCCTCCGGGCAATCTGGGCGAGGGGGCACATATAGATGTTAAACAGCATAGGGGAAAGTACTGCTCCCTGTGGGACACCGCAGATCAGCGGGTGTCTTTGGGAGAGTTGTTCCCCTACCGCCACCCTCTGTCCCCGATCATGGAGAAATGAGGAAAGCCACTGTAAAGCTAACCCCTGGATCCCAACATCGGCGAGGCGGAGGACTAGTAGCTGATGGTCGACACGCCGCCGACAGGTCCAACAACATCAGCACCGCCGTACCTCCTTGATCCAGATGCCTTCAGAAGTCGTCTGTGAGGGCGACCAGCACCGTCTCTGTCCCATGGCCTGGTCGGAGACCGGACTGGAAGGGATCTAACACAGAGGTGTCATCCAAAAAGCTCTGCAGCTGGTCCACCACCACCTTCTCAATTAATTTACCCAAATAGGGTAAGTTAGATACCAGTCGATAGTTGGGCTATTCGGCTGGATCTAATGATGGTTTTTTTAGAAGGGGACGTATAATCAACTTATTGAATTCACTGCCATAAAACGTAGTGATGGCTAATAGCTTAGATGGTTTTAAGAGGAGATTAGACAAATTAATTAGACAAATGAGCTTAGATTAGACAAATGAGCTTCCTCATTCAGGCTAACGTTGGGGTCAGCCCTGTCCTTGAAATAGCTCCTCCTACCACACGCATACATCCTGTCAGGTGACAGGTGCTTTGCAAGTAAATAAATAATAATAATGAAAGGAAAATGGAGTCACTTACCATCATTTCCATCTCATTGTATAAACATAGTAGGAACTAGGGATGCCAGCCTCCAGGTGGAACCTGGAGATCACCTGGAATAACAACTCATGTCCAGACGACAGAGATCAGTTCCCTTGGAGGAGAAGGAAGCTTTGGAGGGTGGACTCTATGGCACTATACCTCACTAAGTTTCCTGACCTCCCCAGGCTCCATCCCCAAATCTCCAGGAGTGTCCCAACCTGGATCTGGCAGCCCTACACCCCCATCCCTGCCGGTGGTTGGGGAAAACCTGGCAACCCAAGTAGGAACACAGCATGTTCTAATTAGATGCAAACCTTGTTTTCTTCCCCCTCAGAGACACACCTTATTGAAGAATGCAAACTTCTATAGCCAGTTTGGTGTAGTGGTTAGGTATGTGGACTCTAATCTGGGAGGACTAGATTTGATTCTCCACTCCTCCACTTGCAGCTGCTGGATGACTCTAGGCAAGCCATAGTTCTGTCAGAGCTGTTCTCTCAAGGATAGATCTGGAAAGAGCTCACAGCCCCACCTACCTCACAGAGTATCTATTGTAGAGAGGGGAAGGGAAAGGAGTTTGTAAGCCACTCTGAGACTCCTTCGGATAGTGAAGGGCGGGGTATAAATCCAATCTTTTCTCTTCTATAACTGAATGAATAGCCTGCCGATTGAAACTATTTTGCATTAAGACTCTCACAGTCTCACAGTTTTTACATTAAGAGGCTCGAAGTTCCATCTGCAAGAACCATTTAAAGCCATCAATGCCTGCCCCCATGGCCAGTAGTTACCAGAATCCGGAAGGCACTGACCAAAATCTGTATTCTTCCCCCCTAAAAATAACAGGCATCATGAGATCTTTGCCATGGTGATGAATGTACATATTTATACTGTACATCCCCCCCCCCCCTTTGCCTTCTCTGATTGTACACTGTGCTACAACTAGAAACAGCGCAAAAAAATCAAGTTCACCGCCCATCTGTTTTCTCCATTTGGATGAAGAGTGCTCGTTTCTTTCTTTCCTTTAATGATTTGACCTCTTTTGTTTCTGACCGAGGATGCTGTGCACACAGCATCGGCTCCCTGGATTCATTTCAAGCTCCGATGAGGTCAGAATGAGGGCGGGGCGGGGGGAGAAGCCAGTTTCTCACAGCTGGGTGGCAACCTGAACAAACAGTTGGGGGATCTCCTCCCCCCTTAAAGAACATAAAATGGAATTTGCTTCCTAGTGGTAGTAGTTACACAACAGATTCTGGAATCACAAAGGCTTTGGACTCCTTCGCTATCAGGGTTGGCTGCTGTTTCGTCTCTTTTTAAATGCACGTCTATGCCAATGTCTGTCTGTTCTGCATCAGCTCCATCCACACCAAAACATAACTGATCCCCGGAGCAATCATGGCTGTGATTATTCTGTTGAACATGTCTGAGCTGGGTTAGGAGACAGATTGAGAATCTTATGCTTAGAAGCCTCCATATTTGGGGGGGGGGGGTAGCTATTGAGGTCACACAAAATGTGATGACCCCCTGTGTACCCCATGATCAGGAGACTGTTCGTACAACTGGAGCCTCCATATGTTCCTGCCTGGGTCACAAGCCCTTCTGTTTCCCCCATGCAAGAGACCAAATGGGACTATCAAAATTTGAACACAATGCTGGAGAGTAACTATTGCACCCAAGCTAGGTTTTTCCCCTCTGCCATGGATAGCTTCCAAAATGCAGGTTTGTTTTTTTGGGGGGGGGAGGAAGCACACAACATTGTCCTCCTCTATCTACTTTCCAAGTTTTCCCAGCCCCCCCCCCCCCCCCGATTCTCCCTGAAACCTGATTTAGTACAGTCTTTCTGGAAACACCACAGCCCATGTGCATTAGCAAACTGTCTAGACGGGAAGTTATGCAGTTCTGAAGATCCAGCCCGTATTGGTGTCATTTTCCTTCTGACAGTCCCTCACAACTGCTGTTTTCTCTAGCATACCATCAGTGAGCTTTTTCAAAGGTTTTTCAGTTTAAAAAAAAATCAGTAATTGTTATTGTGGTATAGCCCAATAATATATCAAGATCTGTGGCCACAATCGACTAGTTCCTGTGAATTCCTGGCTTTCAAAAAAAAATTTTTAATGTAAGCCTCTAGCCCTTTTTGGGCTCAAGCAGTGATACTCAGCTCAGTGGCTTGGGAGCCACATGTGGCTCTTTGACCTGCCACCTGAGGCTCTTCTGAGTACCATTCCCCAATATGGCTTTTGCTGCATGTTTCAGGAAACAGGGCAAGGCCCTTGTCCGGGGAGGCTTGTGTTTAACAGGTGGTTCCCACCTTGAAACAGCCAGTGCCAGAGGAACAGGTAAGCTTCAGGCTTCCCTGAGGTGCAGGTCTCAATGGAAATAAATTATGGCTCTTTACGTTGATGGTAATTGCAAATGTACCCTGATCTGGATGGCCCAGGCTAGCCTAATTTCATCAGACCTCAGTTCCTAAGCAGGATCAGCCCTGGTTAGTACTTGGATGGGAGATGTCTGAGGACGTCCAGGGTTGCTACGCAGAGGCAAGCAATGGCAAACCACTTCTGCACGTCTCTCGCCTTGAAAACCCTATGGGGTTGCCATGAGTCAGCTGCAGCTTGACAGAAAACAAACAGACACAAATGCCAAGTGAGTACCACTGGACTAAAAGATACTGTATTTCCACACAGAAAAGGCCTGAAGGCTTTAAAAAAATTAAAAGCTAGCAATGCAGGAGGGTAGCTGTGTTTGTCCACAGTGGAAGAGCTAGAATCAAGTTCAGTAGCACCTTAGAGACCAACAAGATTTTTTTTGGGGGGGGGGGTATAAGCTTGTAGGAGTTCCTTTGAGAGCTTTGACTCCTGAAAGCCTACATCTCAAAAATCTTGTTGGTTTCCAAGGTCTTACTAGACTCAGGGTTGCCAACCTCCTGGTAGGGCCTGGAGAGCTCCAGGAATTACAGCTGATCTCCAGACAGCAGAGATCAATTTCCCTGGAGAAAATGGCTCTTTCCTCCAGTGCGAGAAGATTTTCTCTGATGCACCTGAGCTGAAGGAAAGCACCACCATTAGTGGGACAGATACCCAGGATCCAGCCCAAGAAACAGGTTAAAATCATGTCTAAAAATCACAGAATTCAGAATGACATAAAACAGATAAAGCTCCCAAAGTAAAAAAAAACTGGTATGAAAAAAAAATTCCAACCAGCCTTCCTCCCCTACCAGCCAACATTAAAAGCCTTCCTGAGTAATTAAGTTTTTAGCCAGCCACCAAACGCCAAGACAGAAGGAACACAGAACACCTGATATCATGGAAAAGTTCTAGAGAACATTGTGCCACAGGGAAGAGAAGAGATTGGATTTATATTCCGCCCTTCACTCACTTAAGAGTCTCAGAGTGGCTTACAAACTCCTTTTCCCTTCCCCTCCCCACAACAGACACCCTGTGAGGTGGGTGGGGCTGAGAGAGCTCTTTCCCAAGCTGTCCTTGAGAGAACAGCTGGTACAGCTGGTACAGAGCTATGGCTTGCCCAAGGTCATCCAGCCAGGTGCAAGTGGAGGAGTGGGGAATCAAACCCGGTTCTCCCAGATTAGAGTCTGCACACTTAACCACTACACCAAACCAGGGGTCCATTGGAGCAGGAGCGCACAGGAGCGCTCCGGGAGTGAGGAGCCCAGGGGGCGGGCACATGACCAAGCCCCGCCCTCTCCTCGGCTTCCCCAAGCAGTGCAGAGGCACAGCGCCCCGGGGAAAGCCCTGCTAGGGTCTTTATTTTTTTTAATGTTTTAATACTGATAATTTTATCATTGTTCCTTTTATGACTGTGAGCTGCTTTTCCAGAGACTTGCTCAAGGTGGCATATAAATTTTCTAAGTATACCATTTTTTATCTGGGCACATGGCACATAAGTACTGGAGAAATTTCACCAACCCTTCAGCAGCTTCCACCCCATCATTTTGGTGTAATGGTCAGGAGTTGGACTCTAGTCTGGGAGAACCAGGTTTGATTTCCCACGCCTCCATATGCAGCTGATGGTGTGACCTTGGGCCAGTCACAAGTTCTCTCAGAGCTGTTCTCTCATGAGCAGTTCTCAAAAGACCTCTCTCAGCCCCACCTACCTCACAGGGTGTCTTGTAGTGGGGAGGGGAAGGGAAAGGGATGGGTGGTGCACATGTCCTGGGTATCTCAAGTCTACTTGAAACCTGGTGGTTTCAAGGGAGCAGGAAGAGAATGAGGGTGTGTTCTTTACGCTTATTTTTATTGCACAAAGTATTGGATGGGGAAGGGAATGGAGGAAGAGCAGGTCAGTTTCACTCCCCTGTGGAGTGGAGCCTGAGGGGTGGGTGTTGCCTTCTGACACACTTCCGGTATGTTAGGGGGTGTGGCATATGCAAATGAGTTATGCTAATGAGCTCCTGCACCTCTTTTTCTACGAAATGACCCCTACACCAAACTGTTAGAGCTTATCTTGGTGAAAGCTGAGATCTCAGGGAGTGGGGAAGAACATTTGAACAGAGATGCTCCTGAAGGAATATATGCTTCGGCCTTTAAACAGTTTTCAAGGTAACTGCCAGCACTTTGATCTGGGCCTGGAAGCATACAGGTTGTTGTTATTACCATTGTACAGCCTTGTGTGTAGTATAGACAGGTGATCCTAAGATTGTCTGGCGGCCAGAAGTTCTAGCTCTTTTAGTGTTATGCAACACTAGGTGGTGAACTAGACTTGTTTTTTAGGCAAGAGATGTTTCAGAGGTGGTTTGCCATTGTCTGCCTCTTGTCATGACCCTGGCATTATTTGGAGGTCCCCCTTCCAAATACTAGCCAAGGCCGACATAAGAACATAAAAGAAGCCAATGTCGGATCAGGCCAACAGCCCATCCAGTCCAACACTCTGTATCACACAGTGGCCAAAAGTACAAGGTGCCCTCAGGAAGTCCAGCAGTGGGGCCAGGACACTGCTTAGCTTCCAAGATCTGATGAGCTCAGCCTAGCCTGGGCTATCCAGGTCAGGGCAGCATATAGGTAATATAGCTGGAGTGAAATTAGGGTTGCCAGCTCTAGGTGGGGAAATACCTGTAAATTTTGGGGGTGGAGCCTGGGGAGGGGAGGGTTTGGAGAGGGGAGGGACCTCAACAGAATACAATGCCATACTGTCTACCCTTCAAAGCAGCTACTTTCTCCAGAGGAACCAATCTCTGTTGTCTGGAGAGTAACTGTAACAGCCGGAAATCTTCAGGCCCCACCTGGAGGTTGGCAACCCTAATTGAAACATATCATCCCACCGCCCATCCTTGGTCGCTTCCATAGGGTGGTGCAAAAACATGCTCTCCCTGTGGGCAAGAGAAGCAAGAAGTGCAAGAATGGCTGCCAACTGTGTCCGCCCATCTCAGAACCACCCACCCATTACGGCCTCTACTCTCTGCTCTTCCTCTTTCCCCTCTGTTTTGCAGGGACATCCCTCCCATGGGCCTGACATCCGCTTTCCCACATTTCCCATTTCCCACTGTGACGGTATAACATGGCTTAGCAGGGAAATGGGGGAAAGACCTTTAAAAGGTGAAGGGGTGTGTGTGGAAACACTGTGTGGTAACAATCCCCATGGTATTTTGAAAGCAATGCTTTCTTCCGCCCCCCCCTCCCCCTAGTGGCGAGAGTGTTCACAGACACTCCCTCCCAGGAGCTCCACAAATTCTCCTTTGAGCTTATTAAAATAGGGCCTTTCCCACAACAGGTTGAAGGAGAAACCCCCAGGAATGCTGTAATGAGCACAACGTGACCCCCCCCCCCTTAATGTGTGGGGTTCCTGCTTTCCATGAGGGGGGAAAGTCCCCACAAGGAAGCAACTCTTGTCAGGGAGTGAACTACAGCATTTTGTACTATTTAATTGAATTTATTTATTTAAAATGTTTTAACACTTCTGAGATATCCTTCTGAGATATCTTCAAAGGCAGCCCTATGTAGAGCACATTGCAGTAGTCAATACCTCAGGCTGATGAAATCCCAAGCTGACAACCTCATCTCTCCAGAATCACCCCAAGGTGAAAACTACAATTATAGAAGAGATGGAGGCCTCTCTAAATATAGGACTCATCTGCTGCTTATACTGATCCATCCCTTGTTGGACTCCATGTTTCCAGCAAGCACAATTTTGCAAAAAATGACCTCTTCAGCCTAACCTTCAGCATGGGTGACTGCAGAAATCGCCATTCAGAGGGGGAAAGATTCGCTAAGTGAATAATAGGAATAAGCCACTAGTAAACCCATATATGCACATAGTACATCACAGCAGGGAGCTACCCTGTTATTCTCAGTCATTAGAGTACCTAAAGCCTGATCACATCAAAAGAAGCCGAAAATATGAACCATAAAGCAATATACTTTGTGTATCCTTACCTGACTCACTGGCACCCAAAATCGCTGGAACAGCTTTGGCATCCTCCGTTTCTGAGGGAAGAAGAGCAAAAATCCTCTTTAAAGATCAGCTAGATTGAGAAGCACAAACTGAGTGTCAAAATTAATTCATGCCGGCTCCCTCCTTAGTTTCTGTCACCCTTTGGAGTGCCGATATTCTGCCTGGAAAAAGAACAATCATCAACCAAACTGTGAGTCAACAGTACATGGGGAGGGGAGGGGGAATTAAAAACACCATCGGTCCATGCGAAATGATGCTGCTGGGTCTGATCTGCCCACAAACTTTGAACCGGCAAAATCTCTAAGGTCTACTTCCTGATGACCAGGCTGTGCAGGCATGAGGGTTTGCTCTCACCTCTCTATTGGGGTGGTATTTCCCTGATCCCATCTTCTTTCTTCACCGGATCCCAAAGTTTGCCCCCCTGAACAGCCACTCATGGCTTCGGAGTCAGACAGCACCTGAGCGGAGCACTCCAATCCGGCACCCACCTGAACTGACATGGCCAAGTCTCCTCCCGTCAACACAATCCTCCTCTTCGCCATCCACCCTGCCTCCCACTAGTTGCTAGGCAACTGAAGCAGGCCTAGTTCTGCAAACGCGATAGGCACTAATTCTCCATCCTTTCCCTTTAGCTTGTATTTTTCAAAATGCTGTTTTCTTCTGCATTCCTATTGAAAAGGCCAAACACATAAATCCATTGAAAGGTTGTGTCTCTTGGGATTTAGCCCTGTGGTAACAAAAGCAGCCTGTGGGGAATCTGTGTAGTGCCAAAGCATCAAGCCAGGAATACGGCTATCTTACCCCTACTAGCCTTTGAACTTGGTTTAAAGTGGCAGGCCTGGAGAAAATCAGAATCTGTGACCAAAAAAAAGAAAGAAAAAGGCATGGTAACATTGCTTCGTGACTGTAGATATCTCCTCAGTGGGCCTTAGTTATTAGGAAATAGCTCTGTCCAAACACCCATTAGGGTTTGGGATAGGTGACCCCACACAACAGAAAGAAGCGGGCAAATGTGTGCCTGTATGAAAAGAAAGTGCAGTGTGTACTGTTCTGGTCACTGTATCTCCAAAAGAACATTGCAGAACTGGAAAAAATATAGAGGAGGATAACCAAGATGATTAGGGGTTGGAGCACCTTCCCTATAAGGAAAGGCTGACGAATCGGAGACTTTTCAGTTTAGAAAAGAGACAACTAAAGGGGGTACATGATAGAGATTGATAAAATTATGCATGGAGTGGAGAGAGTTGACAAGGAGAAATTTTTCTCTCTCTCCCAAAATACTAGAACTCAAGGTCACCCAAAAATGATGGGTAGTAGGTTCAGGACAGTCAAAAGGAAATACAACTTTACACAGAGAGTGATTAAAATGTAGAATTCACTGCCAGAGGATGATGGTGATGGCCAGATGAATAAGATTTAAAAGGGGATTAGATAGATTTGTGGAGGATAAATCTATCAGTGGCTACTAGCCATGGTTGCTGACAGGAGCCTCCACATTCAGAGGGACTAAAACTCTGAATCCCAGAGACAGGAGGCAACATCAGGAGAGGGCGTCGGCCTCTGTGCTCTGTTGTTGACTGTCCAGAGGAACTGGTTGGCCCCTGTGTGAGACAGGATGCTGAACTAGATGGACCACTGGTCTGATCCTCTATTCTTATGTCTTCAGTGCTCTTGCTCTCTCTTCTCCAAAGGGAAGTGACTCAGGTTAACTGCTACCCCAAGAACTCCTCATTGTATGGGGAAGCGGGGAGCTTATAACAAGGCTTTCTGTCTCACATGATACAAAGAGGCAGGATGGGAACCCAATGGTCATTTATTTCCCCATCATCTGAAGAGGCCTTGGGCCTGCCAGCTCTACTCTACCTCTTCAGTCAGGGTTACAAAATCCTTAAGAACATAAGAGAAGCCAATGTTGGATTAGGCCAGTGGCCCATCCAGTCCAACACTCTTGTCACACTGTGGCCAAAAACACCAGGTGCCCTCAGAAGGTCCAGCAGTGGGGGCAGGAAGCCCTCCCACTGTTGCCCACCCCCCAAAACACCAAGAATACAGAGCATCACTTGCCCCAGACCGAGAATTCCTATCTATACTTTGTGGCTAATAGCCACAGATGAACTTCTGCTCCATATGTCTATCTAATTCCCTCTTGAAGCCATCCATGCTAGCCGCCACCACCTCCTGTGGCAGTGAATTCCACGTGTTACTCACTCTTTGGGTGAAGAAGTACTTCCTTTTATCTGTTCTAACCCAACTGCTCAGCAATTTCATGGAGTGCCCACGAGTTCTTGTATTGTGAGAAAGGGAGAAAAGGACTTCTTTCTCTACCTGCTCTATCCCATGCATACTCTTATAAACCTCGATCATGTCACCACTCAGCTGTCGTTTCTCCAAGCTAAAGAGCCCCAAGCGCCTCAATCTTTCTTCATAGGGAAAGTGTTCCAACCCTTTTATCATTCTAGTTGCCCTTTTCTGCACTTTTTCCAATGCTATAATATAACATTTTTTGAGGTTGTTGTGGTTGTTGAGGTTGGCTGTGGTGTCATGGAGATGTAGGACCGAACATGCCCTCAAGTCACAACTGACTAATGGGGGACCCAGACAGGGGCTTTCAAGGCAAGTGAGAAGCAGAAGTGGGTTGCCATTGCTTTCCTCTGCAGAGTCTTCCTTGGTGCTCCCTCTAAGCTGTGGAGTCTTGAGAGCAAAAATTCTACTTTGTGAGCTACTGGCATTAAAGTTGTGAGCAAGCGATTTGGCTACTGTATAAATTAGTTTGCTCTGGAGCCGTCCTCCCTGAGCTAAGATAAAAATGTGTGAGCTAGAGGCTAAAAAACTGTGAGCTAGCTCACACTAACTCAGCTTAGAGGGAACACCTGGTCTCCCTTTTGAGTACTGACAAGACTGGGCTTAGACCATGCTGCCTTCCCTCCCATCATGGAAAAGTAGCCCAACCAATTTATCCTCCAAGGAGATGAGGGCTACATGTATGAGTGCAACTTTTTTTGTTTGTTTCTCTTAATAACTTTGTGTGGTGACTTAGGGTCATTGTGAGTGACACGCTGACCATGATCTTGTGAGTATTGTAGCTGAGTGGCAATTTTAACTTTACTTTTCCTAGTCCATCTGTTTACCAGGTCCCGTTATCACTCTGGCGGGGGGTTTAGGGGGCATCGTGGGCAGGGACATCACGTGACATCCCAATGTGAGGATTTCACTCGGAAGTGACATCATCACATTGGGGACATTGCGTGGGGGATGCTCTGGTATTTGGGTGAAAGTCTATGGGTTTTTTTCGCCGTCAGACCATAGAGTTTGCCCAAATACCAGAGCGTTCCTGCAAAACATCCCCGAAGCAATGCCGTCAGTTCTGGGTGATATCATTACATTGGGGATGTCGCACAGTGACATCCCTTTTTAGGGGCAGGGTTTCCCCTGCCAGCCAGCTAGTCCATAGCAGGGAGAAGCCCCTGAAATCGGGGGATCCCCCGCCCAGACCTGGGGGCTGCCAAGCCTAAGTCCATCTCCAACACTACTATACCACAATGGCCCTCACACAGGCTTACATCAAAATCACTCTACAATCATGTATATGAGGAAACCTAACAACTGGGTGTAGACACTCCTCATATGCAGTTGCCATGTTTGAATAGGAGCAACAGGTGTATTTTCCATGTACAACTAAAGTATGCACAAACTGACCACTGGATTTTTCACACATACTAAACTTTGCTGTATTCACATGGCAAATATGTGTGGCTCCCCTGTTCCCATCATTTACATGCTTCCCAAGATTCATAAACCTGAACAACCCTCTCCAGGTAGACCTCTCATGTCAGGATCAAATTCTATACTGGAACCTGTGGCCAAATATTTGGATCATTTCTGAGGCCCTTTCTTCCTGCGATGAAATTATATATCAGAGATAACTGCAGACGTTATTCTCAAGATTGAAGATTTTTCCTTTGATAAAGTTGATCCTTCGATCACAATGGATGTTAGTGCATTGTACACCAATACAGCACACAAAGAGGCCCTTTCAGTTGCTGATTTTTTTCCTTCAGAAGAGGAAAGATTTGTCTCCTCCCGCCTCCTTTTTGATGCAACTCCTTGAAATTGTCCTAGACAAAACTTATTTTCATTTTCAAGATCCACTTTCGTTCCAAATTCAGGGAGTTACTATGGGCAGTCCAGTGGCCCCTGCTGTAGCTATTCTATTTATGTGTAATGTTGAAGAACCATTTATTTTTCAGGCTTCTTCCGCTTCATTGAACCATTTGAAAGTTTATTACAGACAGAAATTGTCATACTTTATTTGTTATTAGAACATTCAGAAATTGTTACACTTTACTGGGATTGTTTGCATTATATAAACAATTTGGGTGTTTTTTTACACAGTTAAGGACAATTGCTTCCCGCCATTTTGTGGCCTCCGATACTCAGTACCTTTTGTGGTTCACACAACATGGTGACTGCATATATCAGGAGAATCATGGGTAGCATGCATTCCCAACATTGGGAAGGGATGTGGCTCAGTGGTACAGCATCTGCTTTGCATGCAGAAGGGCCTTAGGTTCAACCCCCAGCATTGCCAGTTCAAAGGACCTCTGCCTCAGACCCTGGAGAGATGCTGCCAGTCTGAATAGACAGTACTTGATGGACCACGGTTGGATTCCGTATGAGGCAGCTTCATGTATGTGTTCATGTAATATGCATGTCTGCTAGGCTCCCAATATTCAACCATAACATCTGAAAGGATCAATGGTGATAGTCACTATGTGAAGTGATCCAAACCAACCGCCTGGATGACATGATTGTAACACAGAAATCAACCTGAGTTACTTTTAATTGCAAGTTTGGTCTCTATCCATTCAGTTAATCAGAAGTGTCTATTGTGGTCTGTGGGCATAATTAAATATACATTATATACTAATTAAACTGAGAAGTACTGGAGTCGGGAGGCCGGTAAAGGTGAAAATAGCATTGTAGTTTATTGCGGGATCAGATGGTACATGAAAACTCCGGGCTTCGCGCCCACTTTTATGCCAGTTGGAGATAATCCCCCGACCTCGCCCAAATGTCCGGATAGGACCTTAAGTTCACGGTTGCAGTTCATAGTCCCCCCAGGGGGAACCTAGGCACAGGATTGGTGGACGTTCAGGATCCGATCCACTATTGTCCTACCTGGCCAAAGCTCAGGTAGGTTCAGACCATGTGCGAAGGTCCACGTGGCAGTCGCCATTGCGGGAGCACATGGCGACCGCAGCATCAATATACAACACCCCTCCCCCCATAGTCCAGACAACCTCGGCACACATAGTCTTTTAAGTCTGTCACGAGGGTGTCGGGCAGCCAGTGGGTGGTGAAGATACGCCATAGCACTCAGATGGCTGCATTGGTTGAGGTAGCCCACACCGGGACTACCTCCAGCCACTTGCTGTAGCTGACGACGAGAAAAAAACAACTGGCCCTGGACTGGCCCTGCAAAGTCCAGGTGGAGTCGTGACCAGGGCTTGTTGGTCGACTCCCAGGGCCGAACCGGGGCGTGAGGAGGGTCTGGGCGCAACTCTTGACATTTGCCGCATCGATGGACCAGGTCCTCGATCTCTTTGTCCATGCCTGGCCACCACACGTAGCTGCATGCCAGGGCCTTCATCTGGACAATTCCGGGATGGGACTCGTGTAGGGTCGCCAGTACTTTGGCGCAGAGCAGCCCCGGGATAACTACCCTGGTCCCCCATAGTAGGCACCCCTTGTGGGCGGACACCTCATTCCACTTTGCGGTGTAGGTGGCAAAATTGGGGCCCATGTGATCGGGCCAACCCCTCCCCACCCAGTCCAAGACCCGGGAGAGGACTCGATCCCGGGCCGTGCGACAGGCCACATCCTGTACCTGGACGAGCCGGTCCAGGAGATCCTCGATGAGAGCCACGTGGAATGCTGGAGCTGGGTCCAGGTCGCAGGATGGCAGTGGGAGGCGGCTGAGGGCGTCGGCGTGGCCCATCGCTTTCCCAGGGCAGTGCACCAAAGAGTACTGGTACCCTGAAAGAAAAATAGACCACCACAGCACACGCGGGGACAGCATTTGTGGGGTTTGGCGGTGCGGAGCAAGGAGGCCCAGGAGTGGCTTGTGGTCCGTGGCCACAGTGAACAACCTACCATACAGGTAGTTGTGGGATTTTTTAACCCCCGCGACTATGGCCAGCGCCTCCTTGTCAATTTGGGCATAATTTCATTTCGCCACCGACAGGGTCCTGGAATAATATGCCACCAGCACCTCCCGCCCGTCAGGAAGTTGATGGCCGACGACTGCTCCTACACCGTAGGGAGATGCATCACACGCCAGGACTACTGGAAGTGCCTCATTGAAGTGGGCCAGGACCGCGTTGGACACCAGCAAGTCCTTGACGGCCTGGAATGCCACTGTGTGTGGCAGTCCCCACTCCCATTTTGCCCCCTTGTCCAGTAGCCGATGCAGTGGCTTCGCAAGTGCTGCCTTGTGAGGGAGGAAGGCGTGATAAAAATTGAGGAGGCCCAAGAAAGCTTGCAGCTCTGCCTTCGAGGTGGGTGGCGGCCCCTCCGTGATGGCTGATACCTTTTCTTTGGTTGGGTGGATGCCCTGGGCATCTATGGTGAATCGTAGGAAGGTCACTGATGGCACGCTTAAGATGCATTTATCCTTGCGCACCTTTAGGCCAGCGTCCTGGAAACGCTGTAGCATGGCTTGTAGTTGGGTCTTGAAGGTGGTGACATTCGGAGCCGCAATCGGGACATCGTCGAAAAATGGCTTTACTCCTGGAAGGCCTTTTAGAACAGAGTCCATTAACTGCTGGAACAACCCGGGGGCGACACTCACTCCAAACTGGAGCCGCTTCACTTTAAATGCCCCCTTGTGGATGACTATTGCCTGTGCCTCTGCCGTGGCATTGTCCATGGGGAGTTGTTGGTAGGCCTGAGCCAGATCCAGCTTTCCAAAAACCTTGGCTCCCACAAGGGAGGCCAAGACATGGCTGACCACGGGCACAGGGTATGCGTGGTCTTGGAGAGCCAAATTCAAGGTGCACTTATAGTCTGCACAGATGAGGATTTCCCCATTCGCCTTCATGGGAGTAACGATCGGGGTTTCCCATCTCACATGGGAGATTGGCTCCAGCACCCCTTGTGCCATGAGCTTATCTAACTCCGCTTCTATCTTGGGCTGTATTGCAAGTGGGGGCCGTTGTGCAGCTATGCGGATGGGGCGGACATTAGGGTCTAAGTCTAGGGAGACGAGTCGTGCAGCTATGCGGATGGGGCGGACGTTAGGGTCTAAGTCTAGGGAGACGAGTGGCTCCTGATAGAGCCCAAGGTGCCATCGAAAATGGCGGGGAACTCGGCGCAGACTGATTCAAAGTCTGCCGATCCAATTCGATCAACCCCCCGTTTTTCTAGTCCTAGGGGTTTAAACCATGAGAGTCCCTGTAGGCTGACCAGGTCTCTTTCCACCACCAAAAGGTCCAGGAGTCTGTTAAAATCCCGGTAATGCACCCTGAACTTCCCCAGCCCCTTAATTGCGACCGGGTTCCTTTGAAAATCCCGGAGAATTAGTCCTGTGGGCTTACGCAGCTGGGGCCCCCCCTTGGGACAGAGACGCTTGAAGGTTGCAGCTGAAATTATCGAATAGGTGGACCCAGTGTCTAGCTCAAAGGAACAGGGGGCCCCTTTGATTCGGACACGGACCGTAATTTTCCCGGGGAGGGGCTGGGGCAAGCTCAGTACCTGCTGATGGACAGTCGCGATGCTGTCCACTGCCTTGTAGTGGGCAGTTTGAGAGCGATAGCTGTCTCGGGAGCGGCAGGCCTTCGCTATGTACCCCATGTGTCCACAGGTTCGGCAGGTTGCATCCAGGAACCTGCAGGAACGTCTCTCGTGGGGGTCTCTGCAGCTTGTGCATGATGGGGGCAGTCTGTGCTGGGGAACAGGAGAGGAAGCCGCAGCCGGAGCCGCACAGCAAGAATGGGAACTTGAAGCATGGGATGCACCTTTGGGGGAGCAAGGCTGCAGCTGAACATCTTCTTCCTCCGAACCGTCTGATTCGGAGACTGTGGTGCTGTGGGAGCGGGTGGCTGTTTTGTCTTTGTGGGTCGTTTCGAATGCAACTGCTGTCTGCAGCACCTTCTCGAGGGTAGCTCTGTGAGCGTGATCAGCCGCTGCCGGAGCTTAGCCTCTCGCACCCCCGCCACAAAACTGCCCAGTAAATGGTCCTCCACATGCCGGTACTCACATCCAACTGCCATCTGGCGGAGGTTGGTGAGGAATGCAGCGGCACTCTCACCCGGTTGTTGGGTCCTCTCGAGGAACTGGACACGGAGCGCCAGCATGGACGGCTTTGGTGCAAAATAGTCCCCGAGCTGCTTGATCCGGTTGTTGTAGGTGACGTCCAGCAGGTCTCGGGGTGAGATGAGGTTCTGGGCTAGGCGCATTGTTTCGACACCACAGAGGCCCAGGAGCCAAGCCCACTTGATCTCGGCCTCAGTAACCCCATGCACAGTCAGATGAAACCCGAGTTGCCTGGACCAGGCGTCCCAGGTCTCGGGTTTGGAAGGGTCAAAGGGAGGGATTTGTTCCACGGCGGCAGCCATAATTACTGGAGCAGAAGCGGCGTGGCGAGCAAGGTCCTTGGGGGCAAGTGGTGGTCCTTCGGGGCACTGGGGCTTGAGGAAGCCTGGTGCCACCAGATCAGTGCTCGGTGCTCCACTGCTCGGTTCGGCTGATGAGTGGCTCATCAGGATCCCATCCTTGTCGCCACTGAGAAGTACTGGAGTTGGGAGGCCGGTAAAAGTGAAAACAGCATTGTAGTTTATTGCGGGATCGGATGGTACATGAAAACCCCGGGCTTCATGCCTGCTTTTATGTCGTTGGAGATAATCCCCCAACCTCGCCCAAATGTCCGGAAAGGACCTTAAGTTCATGGTTGCAGTTCATAGGTCCCCCGGGGGGAACCTAGGCACAGGATTGGTGGACGTTCAGGATCCGATCCTCTATTGTCCTACCTGGCCGAAGCTCAGGTAGGTTTGGACCATGTGCGAAGGTCCACGTGGCGGGAGCACATGGCGACCGCAGCATCAATACACAACACCAACTATCAGGATTATCCTAAATAAACAACAACAAAAATTTAGCTATTGTAATTTGGTGAAAAGAACTATGTTGTAGACCCAGAGAAGAAGAAGTATGTAAAAAGACAATCAGATCAGGAGGAGGAGATTGGATTGGATTTATACCCCACCCTTCACTCAGAGTCTCAGAGTGGTTTACAAACTCCTTTCCCTTCCCCTCCTCACAACAGGCACCCTGTGAGGTAGGTGGGGGCTGAGAGAACTCTGAGAGAACTGTCCTTGAGAGAACAGCTCTGACAGAACTATGGCTTGCCCAAGGTCATCCAGCAGCTGCAAGTGGAGGAGTGGGGAATCAAACCCAGTTCTCCCAGATTAGAGTTTGCATACTTAACCACTACACCAAACTGGCTCTCACGGTTTTAAAAGCCATTCCAGTCGCACCCAACCCCCCTCATATCGTCCCATTTGAATCAAATCCATCTGTCACAACGTTTTGCTACCACTCTCTCCCCTCCTTTGATATGTGACGTATTTTATAGACATTCCTCTAGCCCTCTGTCAGAACTACATTTTTCAGAGTTAGTGGGGAGAGGGGGGTCACTATACAGCCATTTTTATTAGATTATCAAGGTCTCAGTCACATGACGACAGGTCAACATGATTTGTCTAAGGGTCTAGGTTTAACACCAGCCAGTCATGTTACAGTATAAAGACAACCTGTTGACCCACCTTCTATTAGTTCAGCCTAAACTACAGCTGACTGCTGTTGTTGTTGTTCAGTCGCACAGTCGCGTCCGACTCTTTGTAACCCCATGGACCACATCACACCGGGCCCTCCTGTCTTCCATCGTGCTCCGGAGTTTGCTCAATTTCATGTTCGCTGCACTGCTAACACTGTCTAACCTTCTCATCCTTTGCCGTAGATCAGTGAAAAACCTGACAAGAATCTTGGAAGCCTGATTTCAGGAATCTGGAGTTGGATCCCATCGTGTTGCAAAATTGCCCCAGGTAAAGAAATTTTTATGACCCATGGATCAAAAGACAACGGCTATGCATTTTATGGCTCATAAAACAACCTACTGTTACTTGAAAACTGGGCTGGTTTGATTTTTGAGAGGGGTATGAGAAACTGCCCCAGATTAAGCAAAATAAACAGATGCTTAGAGCGCCAACAAGGGAAGGGAGGCACCACAGAGGGGTTTCCCCCCCCCCTTATATTGCTTACTGCTATATAGTATTAAATAAATATATATATTTTAAAGTGTATATTCAATATAGTTGTGGGCTTTGGCCTGAGGGATAGCCTGGAAGAAGACAGAATATGTAATCTCTTATTTCACCCTCAGCACTTGTTGCATCTTTAATGTCTTGTCAGTTAAGCAATGGAAGGGCGGAGGGGCACCTTTGTTGGGCTGTGCTTAGGCCTTAATCTGGCCCTGGACTTCGTTTCCATTTTCTGAACAGAATCCCCTGAATAGAGCTGACCGAGCTTTATTTATAACACCAAAGCTCCCTGTTTCTAGGTCTATTTGCGTGTTTGCTCTTCTGTTAAGGAGTTAATCCGGTGCTGAGTTGCCGGACCCCTGTTGTAAGTCCTCCCCCCCCCCACCAAAAATCACCTCATTCTGCAGTATGTTCCAGACCCAGCAGTGAATGTGAAGCAGAGTGCTCTTGGTGCTTGCTGAGCTCAGCACGTACCGGCCTTCAACACAGTGCTGCAGAGGCCCGATTACATCCAGGGGTGCGACGGGATGAAAGCAAAGCCCTATCGAACAGACAGAGCTGTCCTACAGCCTCCTCAGTTGTGCATTACCAGACTGGAATGCTGCATGAATTAATGTAGTTTGGTGGCGACCCGTGTGGGGCAGGAGGGAGGGGCTTGGCTCAAACATAAAGGCCGGCTATTTCTTTTTCAAACTATGGTTTGTTACATCAGGATCAAGTTTGTGGATAATCATAAGAGATTCTAGTTTGTCTTGGCAGACGCTGGTTTCTGTCTTTACTCATTCTCCTGACTGGACTGCAGAGACCTAGGTGGTATTCTAGGGTTGCCAGGTCTGGGTTGGAAAATACCTGGAGACTTGGGGGGTGGAACCAGGAGAGGGTGGGGTTTGGGGAGGGGAGGGGAGGGGCCTCAGCACGGTACAATGCCATAGAGTCCACGCTCCAAAGCAGCCATTTTCTCCAGGGGAGCTCATCTCTGTCAGCTGGAGATCAGTTGTAAAAGCGGGAGATCCCCAGGCCCTACCTGGAGGCTGGCAACCCTGTATTCTGACCTAACTTGTGGCAAGGATGGTATTCTAAAACAACTCAGGATTTAGGGGTGCCAGATTCCAGGTGGCATCTGGGCAACTCTCCCTCTAAGCTGTGGAGTCTTGTGAGCAGAAATTCTACTTTGCAAGCTATTAGCATTAAAGTAGTGAGCAGCCGATTTGGCTGCTGCATAAATTCATTTGCTCTGGAGCCATCCTTCCTGGGCTAAGACAAAAATGTGTGAGCTGGAAGCTAAAAAAACTATGCACTAGCTCACGCTAACTCAGCTTAGAGGGAACACTGCATCTGGGGATCCCCCAGAATTACAGGTCAACCAGGGATCCCTGGAATCACAGCTTATCTCCAGACTACAGAGATCAGTTCCCCTGGAGATAATGGATACTTGGAGGGTGGACTCTATGGCATTGTACCCTACTGAGGTCCCTGTCCTCCCCAGGCTCCACCCCCAAATCTCCAGGAATTTTCCAGTCTAGAGCTGGTAACTCTACCCTATCCCCCATTGGTGGTCACAGGGGACCTGACAACCCTACCAGAATTTAGCCAATATTTTGCATTCATATATAACACAGAATCACAGTTGGAACTAACTGTGGTTAAGAAACCAATTTCAAGTTATGGTTTCATGCTTCCTAACTAACCCTAGTTAATGGTGGAGTGGCCCATGTTCAGACAATCACTAGTTAGATTAAATCGTACCTTTATGTAACATCTGACCCAATCATGGGTGTGTTTGAATACCGTTAAATTAATTCCACCACATTTCAGCAGTCTACAGTTTGAAGAATAGCATTTGGTTGAAACAGAATTAGAGGCCGGGGTGGGGGAAGGGAATATACACAGGTCCCTAACAATCTTATACAGGTTGTGTATTTTGTATAGTGGTTTGAATATTAGTCTAGTTTAGGGAAAGTGTAATGTCATCTGCTGTAGACTATCAAACTGGTAAGCAAAAAATCTACTTATAACTCTTACATAATAAAATACAGCTTGCAAATTTCCCTTCTCCTTTCCAAGTGTTCCTTCAGAATATTTCCTTCCATGAGATACAAGCTGAATATTTTAGGCTGCATTCACACATCATTGGATATCATGCTCCATAGCATAATGATAGAGCTCTATAGCTTTATAATAATCATTTGTTCCTTGATTGTCTGGTCTAAACTAGGAAAACCCAGTCGCAAATTATAGCTATATAGGGCAACTGATAGCATCGTATGCACCAATGCGCAGATGGACTTTTAGTTCACTCACGCTATGAACAGCCTCTTACACAAGTGGTGTTTCGTCCAACTGTTGACCTTTTATGCTTATTGGTTACGCAGTCAATCTGATTTAACAGAGTTGGTTCTGTTTCAGCAGCCAATTGCTACTCACCCTGAAAATGAAAATTATCCTTTCCAAAAATATTGCAAAGACCTTTTGGAAGAGCATTGTGGAGGAGAGATGTAGAATTGGCAAGAGGGTAAAAACTAAAAGCCACCCACCCACACACACCCAAAAACCCATCATACCTCTTAACGTATTGACAAAATGAAGAAGTCCACTGTGTGTCAGCCAGCGGATGTCATCCAGGGTCCAGTGCTCGGTGAAGTCCATCTTTCTGCGCAAGGCCACGTACCAGCTTGTGAGCAGATAACAGCTTCCCCAGATGGCTAGGGACGGAGAGCCCCCACCTTCTGAAAATAAAAAGCCCACATTAGAACATTATAGTGACATTATATTCACCATCAATGTTAGGATATAAAAGAAAGGCACTTTGAAACTTTCCTACTTCTTTTCCAGTTTTCCTTATCCCCATCTTTTGCTTGTAGTGAAATAGTTGTGCTAACACGCTTAAGGTGGGGCCTAGTGTTCTCCTGAAATTGCAGCTGATCTCCAGACTTCAGAAATCAGTTCCCCTGCAGGAAATGGCAGGTTTGGCAGCTTTGGAGGGAAGGCTCTATGGCATCACATCCCCTACTGAACTCTTCCCTCCCCTCCCCAGGCCCTCCCCACAATGCTTCCGGAAAGTCCCAAACCACGGTTGGAAACCTGAGAGGCCTGCCCTACCTGTGGTGCAGACTGAGATGGTAAAAGTTGCTGAATACTGGGGATGATAGACTAGACGTTATCACTTCAGTCGGCAGGTGAGGAACTATGTTTTTCAACATTTCCTTATAGGCTATAGTGAACTGGCCAACTGTGCCAGGTGAGCAGGCCAACTCTATGTCGGGAAATTCCTGGAGATTTGGGGGGGGGGGGCAGAGCCTGGGGAGTACAGATACCAGCCTCCAGGTGGGACATGGGCATCCCCCAGAATTACAGCTCATCTCCAGACTATATCAGTTCTCCTGGAGAAAATGGTTGTTTTGGAGGGTGGATTTGGTGGCATTGTACCCCACTGAGGTCCCTGCCCTCTACAGATTCCACCCCCAAATCTCTAGGAGTTTCCCTATGTGGAGCTGGCAACTAGAGTTGCCAGGTCCTCCCTGGCCACCAGTGGGGACAGAGGGTTAGGGTTGCCAGATCCAGGTTGGAAAACTCCTATAGATTTGGGGATGGATCCTGGGGAGGTCAGGGACCCAGTGGGGTACAACGCCATATAGTCCACCTTCCAAAGCATCCATTTTCTCCAGGGGAACTGATCACTGTAGTCCTCCTGAGATGACCTGTAATTCCAGGGGATCCTCAGGTCCCACCTGGAAGCTGACATCCCGCCTGGCAAACCTACCCCCCCCCCCAACCCTCGCTGGTGGCCAGGAAGGGCCTGACAACCCTACCTGACAACAATACCTCGGGGAAGTATAATACCACTGTGAAGCTTGCTCAGCTATCTGTAACTTTGTGTGAATACTCTGTGTATGATGCCAGTATGAAAAATTGATATTGATGGATTAGTCTGATCTTAAAGGATTGTTCTCTTGGATGTTGTTCTACTAAGTCATACATGAAGTCATATGATGGTCCTCACCTGATGAAGACTGCCAGAAACTAATATACTTACCGGATGCTTCGTTGATTTACTCTTGGACCTTTGTTTACTGTCTATTATATTAAATTGATATTTTTGCATTGCTTTTTCATGTGGTTTATTGGTTTAGTGTACATTTCAGCTATAAGTTCCCTGTTTGCCTCCTGGCTGACCGATAGGTCTAAAACACAATCTGGCCAGTCTATTGTGTTCTGGAGCGAAGCTCTGCCTGTGCCTGGCCATGTGCTTGCCTTGGACTGCATGGCCAGACCACATGGCGGTTGCCATTAGAACACAACAGGGATTTCATTACTTTAGGCAGGGAAGGGGAAGGGTACTTGCATTTCATTTATGTCTGGGGCGGCTGTTGTGAGGGGTGTTTGTGCAGCATTTAGTTTATTTAGTATTACTGTCTTTATTATTACTTTAAAGTACAGTTATTTAGAGACAGACAGAAAAATAATGGCAGTCCCACCAGAAGTTTTTTTGCCCCACAAGCCACGAAATCATGGCTACGGGCCTGCTACCTGCCTCCAAAGCAGCCATTTTCTCCTACAGCGATGATCTCTGTAATCGATTGTAATTTGAGGAGATGGCATTGGCAGCCCTATGAATGGGGGTGCCTTTTCCCAGCCTGACAAGTAGATTTTAGTCAGCATCATCGATCCCTGAAAATGGCAGGAGTCAACCCTGGCTAGAATTGCAGTAGGACTCCTCTTCCTACACAGACTTAAACAAGAAAGGTTGTTTCTCATCCCTGGAGCTCAAACCTCCTCTTTCATGTAGTCTGCTTGTACAGCACAAATGTTTTAAGAGCCACGTGCCAGCCATTTGCCACCTGTCCCACACTGATTAAAATCCCGCAGACATAAAAACTATCAGCTGCTCTCGGGCAAAATACTTCAGCAGCAGCCTGAAATGTTCTGTCTTCATTCCTGCAAGCGAACAGCCTTTTACCGCTGATCCAGAAACCAAAGCCCTCAAATAGGAGAAAAGCCAAAATCACAGCATGCAATAAGAAACAACACTAAACGGCTTGGATCAAAAGAAGGGATGCGTGCCCTGCTCTTTATTTTTAACCACAGCAGACAAAAGATAAAACGTATATAACTTTTTGGGGAGGGTGAGACATATTTAAGAGGCAAAATGAACTGAAGCTCCTGGGTCCAAACATCAATCCATGCATTTTCAAAATATGAAACTGATCCCTCCTTTCTGATGGCTTCCAGAAGGGTAGTGCTAATAAAATAATCCAGTTTCATGCCCAGTGCCTTTTCCCAAGTACTTTATAAAACGGGAGCCTGGGGGCACTTTAAATACTCAGCTAATTTATCCCAGCATAAGCTTTCTTGGGTCATCTCATTCCACCAGTTGCATCAGAGTGTAAATCCATCAGGTCCAATTTATGTATATAATGGAAAGGTGAGTTACTTTCTAGAGCCCAAACACTTTCCATCCTCTTCCACATCAAGGGTTGCCAGGTCCTCCATGGCCACCAGCGGGGGCGGGGGAGGTAGGGTTGCTAGCTCCAGGTTGGGAAAGTCCTGGGAATTTGGGGATGGAGCCTGGGGAGGACAGGGACTTCAGTGAGGTATGCTGCTACAGAGTCCACCCTCTGAAGCATCCATTTTCTCCAGGGTATCTGACTCTGTAGTCTGGAGATGAGCTGTAATCCTGGCAGATCCCCAAGTTCCACCTGGAGGCTGGCATCCCTATCACAAACGCCTTGTCCTTACCTATAAAGCTATCCACATATCCTCCAGCCATCTCTCTGCCTTCACAGACCCTCATTTTCCCTGCATGTGACCACCTTGCAGATCTACCACCACCCTCAGCTTCAAACTCACCCTCTATGAGAGATCAGATTCATGATCAGATCTCTCAACTGTTTTTTTTTTTAATTTAAAGAACAGCTGCAGTAGGGATTACACCTGACAATTTTTTTTCCAGAAAGGGCTGTCGTGCTAAAAGCAAAGGGGGGCGGGTGCATACATTTGTTTCTCTTGCAGTCTCTTCTCCAGCCATATTTCCTCAACTGGGATTCCTAGACAGGGCCTGTTTTTTGCCCAAGACACTGCTTTGGGGAACACAAAGGGGAGGGTACCAACACATCTCAGGGGTACAACTCGTTGCTGGCCGTCAGCAGTGCCGGAGGTGATGCTACACCAGTTTGGTGTAGTGGTTTGAAATGCAGAATCTAATCTGGGAGAACCAGGTTTGATTCCCCACTCTTCCATATGCAGCTGCTGGTATGACCTTGGGTCAGTCATAAGTTTTTCAGAGCTGTTCTCTCAGGAGCAGTCCTCGAAAGAGCTCTCTCAGCCCTACCTATCTCACAGGGTGTCTGTTGTGGGGAGGGGAAGGGAAAGGAGATTGTAAACTGCTCTGGGACTCCTTCGGGTAGTGAAGGGCGGGGTATACATCCAATCTCTTCCTCTTGTTGTTCTTTGCCTCTTGGTCCCATGCCACTGTTGGACAGGTCCAAACTGAGTCCATGAGGCAAGGGCCTGTCAGTGACGTGGGTGGCAATTGGGCATATCTTGCTTGAAGCCACAAAATACCTCAAACTGGCCTTGTTCCCAGATGGGTGTTTGCCACAGCTAAGCTGTCTGGGTGAAGGAGACCTCTGCAGGACAGCAGAGAGAAGCCATACTCAAGGAAAGAATTAATCAGCCTTCCAACATTTCTCCCCTCAGAACTGTACCCTCCCCCTTGCCTCTCTGTTGCGATGTTCAGCTGTGATTTAGGTTCCTAAACAGTGGTCTCCCACCAAATGTGTAATGTGGCTCTTGGAACAGAAATATAAAGAAAATATTGTAAGTGTGGTAGCAAAAAAGCTCTGAAGCAAACTCGAGTGGACAAACAACAGCCAGAAAACTGTACGTGAAGTCCTCAGTGTAACTCTCTTATACTTCGTACATACGTCGCGTACTAAACCCACTCTACAGTGACTTCTTTCATATTCTTGTCTGATAAAGAAGCCAGCGCCTCGTTCTCTTTTTCTTTCCACCAAAATGTATGAATCGGTCCAGCTGCATTTTTCTAAAAACCTCTAATCTGTACAAACTAGATGCCAAGGAACAACAATCAACTCTAAGCTTTCAGCCTCAAATATCTCAATTTTAAACAATCTGCTGCTAGTTGTGTTTCTTGGACAGGAAGGGCTGTGTCTGAATCTCATTACTCTTTATGATCTCCACTAGATTTACACATTGTCAGGGAAAAGAAATTGAAATGACCTCAGACCAGCCATCGCAAGTAAGGAGATTAGGCCGCAACCTGGGAAAGCACTTATTTTAGTCAGAGTTGTGGGTATTCAGTTGCTGATTAGTGACAGTGCTGGCTGGTTGTTGATGCTTCTGGAACATTCTGACAGTGGATTCTCATAACTGTTTGCCCATTTTGGCGGGAAGGGAGATTAACTTTCCCCAGTTTTTTGCTTATAGAAATTTCCACCACAGAACTGGCCTGGCCTGAATATGCAAGCAGGCTGAGGTGGTAATGAGGCAGCAGAGTGCCAGATAGAGACCAATTTCACTCCAGGCGCTGCTTCGCCGTCACTCTTCCCTTTGCCCCGATTGCATGCTTCAGTTTCTCACTATTTGCCGTGGGGCGCATTTTGACCTGCAGCTTTGCCTGATTTCCTCCGCGGCTTCAGTGATCCTCAAAAAACAGAATCACTGAAGCCGTGTGTCAAAATGCGCCCCATGGCAAATAGTGAGAAATTGAAGCACACAATTGGGGCAAAGGAAAGAGCAATGGCGAAGCAGCACCTGATGAGAAATCGGTCAAAGTAGGCCTCCCATTTACCTATATTTGTACACAGAGGTCATCCTATATTCCTACACAGACCATTAACAGCTCATTGTTTCCCCCCCCCCACACACACACACATACAAACATGGTTTCCTTTAAACCTGTGAAAAAACAGAGATTTCCTGGACAGGATGCTATTGGCAGGTCAGGAGCAGTGTTCCCTCTAAGCTGAGTTAGTGTGAGCTAGCTCACAGTTTTTTAGCCTCCGGCTCACTCATTTTTGTCTCAGCTCAGGAAGGATGGCTCCAGAGCAAACTGATTTATGCAGCAGCCAAATTGTTTGCTCACAACTTTAATGCCAGTAGTTCACAAAGTAGAATTTTTGCTCACAAGACTCCACAGCTTAGAAGGAGCATTGGTCAGGAACACTTTCTTGCATCTGAAGGGAAACAGAGCAATTGCAGGACTTCTGTTGAGGAACTAGTCCATTTGCTCCCCTTTTCATTTGTTGATGATCACAAGGGATGAGACTCTGGCAACAAGTAGGATAACAGAAGAGAACTGCCAACCTTTTAGACAGAGGGGAGGGCATCGTTGGAAGCTCTGCGATTACACTTGCTTATAAAGGTCCTTAAAGATATTCTGTTATTCCTGTCCAGCGTTACTTGTGCTTGCTTGTTCAAAACAGAAATGTTTTTCACCCTGCCTTTTAGGGAGGGGAAAGGGACCATTGGAGTTGTCTGTAAACATGTGGAGTTTTAAGTGTTTTTAAAAGGTACTACATTGTTTCTGTGCAGTGCTGCACCACCCATGCTCCTCAGAATAAAATAAATAAATAAAACTGAGTGGATGGAGAATCCTGAGGGTCATGTAAGAACACAGCTGGGGATTCAATGCACATTAGTTATGGAAGAGAAACCACTGCTGAAAAAAGAGAGAAAATGGATACCCTTTGGCTATTCGGAATTTCCATTTCAAGGGTGATTTCTCACAGACCGATTTCCCACAAGTGCTGCCCCGGCGTCGTTCCTCCATTTGCCCTGATTGCCTGCTTGAATTTCCCACTATTTGCCGTTGGGTGCAATTTCCCCTGCGGCTTCAGTGGCCCTGTTTTTTGAGGATCACTGAAGCCACGGAGGAAATTGCGCAAAGCCCCGGGTCAAAATGCGCCCCGCAGCAAATAGTGGGAAATTCAAGCAGGCAATCGGGGCAAATGGAGGAATGACACCGGGGCAGCAGTTGTGGGAAATTGGTCACAGAATCTGCAAGCAAACTACCATGGAAAATCACCCTGGGATGGACCTGCTGCCAGTCAGAAGAGACAGCACTGACCTTGATAAACCAATGGTCTGACTTCATTTAAGTCACCTGCATCTAGGGAGAGGGGCTGTGGAGATGGGGGTGGGGTGAGGGACATATTGGGAGCATCAGGGAGGCCCATCTGATGTACAGCGCTGTGTCCACATCACTGCCCACGTGACCTGGAAGTGACATCATCACGTCCAGGATGTTGGGGAGATGCTCTGGTTTTGGGGCAAAAACTCGATGGTAAATTTGGCTTCTACCATAGAGGTTTTGCCCAAATACCAGAGTGTCACCCTGACGTGATGATGTCACTTCCAGGTCACATGAGCAGTAATATAGAAACATCTCTGCATGTCAGATGAACCTCCCTCTTTTGAGGGGTAAGTCTCCCCCCGCTGGCCAGCTGATCAACAGCAGGGAGGTGGGGCCTAGTAGCAGGGGACCCCTGCCTCCCCTGGGGGGGGGGGTCTGGCAACCCTAGCTATGGCTCAGTGGATGAGCGTTCACCTTTGCCAAATGTCCCAACTCCCAAGGTTAATCTACAGTCTCTGCTGGAAAGGATTAGGTAATATATTATAAAAGACCTCTAGTTGATTCCACAGAAAGCACACAATACTGCCTTGAAGAGACTGTGCGTAAGGCAGCTTCGTATAGGGATTAACACCTATACTATAGCTGTTAAGTAATAACTATTGAAGCAAAATCTGCATCACACTGTGATTCACTGAAATTCATGCTTGTTGCGTTGAAATAATTCACTGCTAAATCTGACTATGCAGCAGCACAAGTTTGGTTCTTGAACACGTTTCAGGCGAGCCAGAACTGGTTTCTGAGACTGCTATACGTGTTCAGAGACAGTCACAAGTTTGCACAAGACACATGAAGGCCAATTACAGCAACAATCTGTTTTTCTCAATCCAACATGCATGTTGTGTCTTTATTCACCAGAGATTAATCCCAAAAAAGAAACGTGCTAGCAGAAGTACCTCAGTCCAAAATATACAAGTCTTGGTCCTGGTTATTTGAAAGTCAAAAGGGCATTCTGCACATGTTTAGTAAGGCCTTATACATAGGGCAGGGTTTGTTTTGTTTTTTGAGTGAATATCCATTGAGTTCTCAGTCTGCCCAGCTCCTAAAGCTGAAGAAACCCTACCAGAAAAGAAAGGTAGCTACCCTAGCTACCCTAGTCCTCAGTGACGCCATACATGAAGGACATAAGCAGTCACAGGCATTTGGGACTGGTTCAGAGTACGCTAAACGGCAGGAAATTTACTTATTTATTTATTAAATTTATACCCTGCCTACCCCCAAGAATGGACTCAGGGCAGCTCACCACATAAAACCAACAAGCAATAAAAACAGTAAAACAATAAATAGCAATAGCAGATTAAAACAAACTCATGCCTTATGAACTAACTGCCCTAGGAAACTCCAGTGTCCGAATAGTATCCAAAACAGCAGGGCACTGGGAAAAGGTCATAAACAGCGCTGTGGACAGGACGGGGGGCCAGAATGGATTGAACGCCTGCCGCCTCAACCAAAGGGCTGGCAGAACTGCTTCGTTTTACAGACCCTGTGAAATTGTGCTAGATTCCGCAGGGCGCTGGATGAAATGGATGTTCGGGGGCTAGCTGAAGTATTATCAGCCAAGGCGTAGTAGAATTGCTCACTGTTTCAAAAGAAATCCCAGCCGTATAAGCTACCTTTGCTTTAAGGGACTTTTTGACCTAGAGGATGTATTTGGGACGACACAATGGAAACATCTACATTCAAGACTCAGCCTTACAGCATCCCGGTCACACACATTCACACTATTTCAACAAGTGTTTGCCACTTGCTCAGCAAGCGTGGGGCTATTGGGTTGCTTCCCAGGCCGTAGCTACAGTGGGGCATTTTGGGGGCCTGCCCTCTTAATCAAAAGCCACGCCCCACAAATAGCCATGCCCGAAACCTTATTTTTGAGGAGAGACCCCTGCTTCCTGCGGCTGGCAGCGGCCAGAGTGAGAGCACTGCGGCTTGCCTTCAGGTGTCCCTCTCCCGCCCACTGTGGAATTTGGAGGGGGGCATCTTGGGACCCAGGAAAAGACAGCTCAGAGGGCATTTAATTGTATGTTTCCCAAAGGCTTATGGGAATGCTTTTGAAAGACTCACCATGACCTAGGTGGTATACAGCAGGACTGGGCTAGCAGAAAGGGGGCTTGTTGGAGATGTACTGAAGGTACCACTCTTGAGTGCCCTTCTAAGCTTTCTTGCCCTGTGGAAGGGAACTCAGAAGGCATGTAAAAGCCTTCTGAAGGCAATTAAATGTCCTCTGAGCTGTTTTTTCCCAGGAACTGATGCACTCGCTGCCTTGTCCCTTGGAAGGAAGAGCTAGAGACAGGTGCAGAGCCTCTCTTTAAAGACAGGCATTCAGATTAATTTAATTAACTATAATTTAATTAACTTCAAAATTTAAATGACCCCTGAACAAAAAAACTCTTGGCTACGGGCCTGTTGCTTCCACACAGACGTTTTGATCCGCTCTGGCATCTGAAGTAGCATCCACACAATGCCACCACCTAATCATCCACTTTGGTTGCCAGCCCAGCGCTGGCAACTAATAGGTGTTTTAGGAAGGAGGGGGGCATGCGAATAGTCTTTGTTCTGATGCCATGACATCATTTCCATCACGACCCTGGAAGTGATATAATTGCATCAGTTCAGTGCTCTAGGATTTCTCCCAAACTCTATGGTTTTTACCATAGAATTGTGGGAGGGGTCCTAGAGCGTCACTGTGTTACAAGGACATGACTTTGCTCTCTTATCCTTTTCATTGTGAGGATATTATGGGAACGGTGATAGAATTTCGTCTTATATCTCTGCCGTGAAAAGGGTCAGGGATTTCTTTAAATTTTTAAATGGAAGTTAGGAATTCAGGGGGGATAGAAGACCATAGCAGGAGATCATTATAATGTTATAGTGCTAGGGATCTGGAAATTGCCAATTAAAAAAAAAATTCTGAAAAGCCCTGTGGTGGTGGGGATACTATGGGTGCTGGGGGCTGCAGGAAGGATAGTCTGGGGGAAACTGCCATGTGGCCAGTAGCAATTAAGAGTTCCACAGAGAATCATCCCCATATGGAGGCAGCTTTAGAGCTGTATTTCAGATCAAGCCACATTCCATTTTGCCTGGGCAATAACTGAGGGTATTTTCTTCACAGGACTAGATCCCCCATTTTCTTTGTTCCCGTTACAAAGGGCCAATTTACAAGGTAGTTTTTCAGATAATTTTTGACAGGATGCAGTGAGCTGAAGTTGACTTCATCAGTGGAGAACCGGTTGTGCAATTCATAGTGACAGCTGAGCTCTCCCCTTGTTCACCTCACATTGAGCTTGTTTTCCCAAGCTTTTTCAGAGAATTCTCGGAACCACAAATTGCACTGGAGTTGCTGAGTTCTGCATCACTCCCTCCAGTCCCAGATGCCCTGGAAGGAAAGGACACTCCTGAGAAGTGTTCCCTCTAAACTAAGTTAATGTGAGCTAGCTCCCAATTTTTTAGCGTCCAGCTAACACATTTTTGTCTTCGCTCAGGGAGGATGGCTCCAGAGCAAACTGATTTATGCAGTAGCCAAATCGCTCACTCACAGCTTTCATACCAGCAGCTCACAAAGTAGAATTTTTGCTCCCAAGACTCCTCAGCTTAGAGGGAGCATTGTTCCTGAGCATATTCTGAAGCGTTCAAGGCCTCTCCTATTTCCAGTGAGCCCCCCCCCCCCCCCGGCTGCTTTTGGACGAGACTTGTCTAGTGCCTACTTTGTTTTGTTTTTGGCACCAGGCTTTTAATTAAGGGTTTAATCTTAACACCTTTTCAATGACCAGCTACTGCTGTAAGGATAGTTTTATGCTGCTTGTGTTTTAATATTGTGGTTTTAATTGTAAAATGCCTCAAGCAGGACTCTGAGGAGGCAGCATAGAAATATTCTCAATACATAAACGAACCAGCTTCTAAGAGGTGTTAGAATCATGAATCTATTTTGGAAGCAGGGTGCACTAGGGTTACAGGTGACAGCAGTGTCTGGGTACTGTGTGTGCTAGCGAAGCTACAAAGTTACTTGGGGCCACTTGTAAGTTGCAAACTAATAAGAGTTCTTTCTTAGGGAACTCCATTCTAGATAGTATAGGTGAGAGATACGGATAGAATCTAATCTAACTAGCTAGGATGGGTGTGGATGCAGATGCAGAATGCATGTATAGCATCCATGCTGCCAAAGTTGGAGAGCGTGCTCCTTCTTTGTGTGTGTGTGAGAGAGAAAGGTGTGTTAAGCCGGAAAGAAATCTTGTCTTGTCCCTGAGAATAGCATTCTGCTTCAAAGGGATGGTATCGGAAAGCAGGAAGGATGCTCTCTCTGTCTAAATCTCTCTCTGTCTAAATCTATGGTGCCATCTCTGGAGACTGAGGCAGGAGACAGCATACAATCCTCCACTTCCAACAAGAACTGAACTGAATGAGGCAGGGAAGTTACCAGTTTCTAATACCACCACAAAGACCAAATGGAATAAAAAACAAAACAAAAACAAAAAACATTGAGTGAATCAGCTAGGGTTGCCAACTGAACTCCAGATGACAGAGATCTGTTCCCCTGGAGAAAATGGTTACTTTGGAGAGTAGACTCTGCGGTATTATATCTGGCTGAGGCCTCTTCCCTTCCTCCCCAAACCCTGCCCCCCCTCAAAGTCTACCACAAAAAGTCCAGGAATTTCCCAACCTGGAACTGGTAACCCAAGCTGTCGGCCTTTAGTGTCCTATAGCAAGAGAAATGACTATCTGATACCTGAATGACCATGTCCTTCTGTACTGTCCAGTCCAACAGTTCGGATCTTCCTCAGAAGCCCTCCTTTATGAGTCCATGGCCTTCAGAGGTGTGTGTGTGTGTGGGGGGGTAAGTAGAGCCTGAGCTTTTTTGGTGATGGCACCTCAGTTGTCTTCGAGGCTTCCCTGGAACCACTTTTAGGTACCAGGCCAAAGCAGTTATTGCTACCCAGGCTTTTAACCAGGGGGTTTAGACTTTGTAGCTGTTTTATGGTCTGATTCTCATCTTAAAGTCTTTTGAATGGATATTTCTTTAGAGTGCTCAGTGATGGTTTTATGCTGTTTTTATATCCCTGGCTTGGTTTTAATGGCTTGTTTTTATAATAATAATCTGCACTTTTAATTATTTTAGGTTACTGTTTATATTTGTAAAGCCACCTTAAGCAAGAGTCTGGAGAGGCAACATGTAAATTCCCTAAATAAATAAATAAATCCTAGGATTCATGTCCCTTTTTTTGTATATATTTATATGTGCACGTGTGTGCACGTGTGTGAGTGTGTGAGCACCTGAAAGTCATGGCAACCACTGGTGACTCATCCCTAGGCACTTGAAGAATATTTAGAGAGGTGACTGAATAAAGCCCTGTCCTCCCAACTGCTGGTATTCCAAGGCGGTCTCCCATCCAAGTACCTGCCAGGGTTGACCCTGCTTAGCTTTTGAGATCTGACGAGATCGGGCTTGCCTGGGCTATCCAAGTCAGGGCTAATTCATGTCCTTTTTACTACTAGCAATGCCTGCAAAAGTTTTCCCCAGTACTGTTTTTTTTAAAAGGGAATCAAGTCAACCCACATACATAGAAGAAATGCAATACAGCAAAGAAAAGATAGCTTTGCATTATCGCACATCCCTAGCTCTAAGCAACAGTACTTAAGCTAAAATATTATACACAGAGGCCCTTTTTACCATTCTAAACCAGATGTTATCCATTGTTGGCTCGATTCTGAGTAAAGTGATATAGGGACAGGAGTTTCACACAGGAAATTTTGTTCTGTTAATGAGCCATTTCTGAAGAGCTCTGACCACTTCAAACAGTACCACTTTCCCCCCTCCCCGCTCTTTTTCGCCACAGTCTTTTTTGCAGATTTTTTTTTTAAATTGTGGTAAGTGCTGTTTTGGTCTAGCACTACAGTGTTCTACTTAGAACGATTTTTTAAAAGATCGAGGAAGTTCGCATGGCAAAAAAGGGCAGGGGGAAAGTGCGGCACTATTGGAAGCGCTGCAGACATTTTAAACAGCACTCTACAGCGATTCAGAAGCACAAAGAAGAGGTAAAAAGAGAAGAAAGCAGATTACCTCAAGAATGGCTCAACCACACTTTGCTAACTGGACACAAGCGGCTTTGTGTGAAAAGGTAAATAAAATCCATTAGGAAATGGCTACCAAAATGGATTACAAAGACTGTCTGTAAGAGGGCCAAAGACACAAATCACCCAGAAGCATATCACACTGTCCCTATTCATCATCATAAGAAGGGCTCATCAATGGAGACTCTAAAGAAATGCATTTTTTTCCTGAGAGGTTTGAAATGAGCAAAACCTCCACTGTGTGTTTTAATAGTCCTTTTTCCTCTGGTCAGAGAGTTCCTCCCCCCCCCCCCCCGGACAGAGAGCGGGCAGGAGAGGAGGAAGTCAGTTAAATTGCTTTCCAGAGGTACCTCAATTCACCTTCATACAAATGCTAATAGATCTGGCAGGAGAGAAAATGGGTGGGTCAAGTTCTCCCCCTTCCCTAAGCAGGGAACAAAGATTTGTAGGTGTTTACTGCTAGGGAGTCTTCAGGAAGGAGATTCCTGGAGATCTCCAGAAAAAGCCTCTTTGACCTGGCCTGACCTGGTCAGGGGGTGAGGAAGAGAGGTGATAAAACTCCTTGCAGCAGTAAGGAGCTCTCTTCTCTTTGGGTGCTGAGTCCATGAGGACACACAGACCGCTCCACTGGGAAGTCAGCCATTGACCATGTGCTCGCTTAAAGAGCTGGAGAAAGCTTCAAAGTAATGGAGCTCTGTAGAGATCTGTTAACTTCCTAAGTTAAAGGAGCCCGTCCTATATTTTAACATCTAATAGGGCATGTATAGAGAGAGGGACAGAGGATTGCATTTTCACCTATTTCTTTTGTATCTCTTGCTCAATTTGGTGCTGTGCTAGAATTATGCTTGTAAACATTTTCATTTCAATAAATACTTTATAACTTTTGATGCTGTTAGTGGTTCTCTGTACCACACAGACCTCCACCATCTCGGATACACTATTTTGAAAAGGAGCGCCAGGGGGAAGGCAGGCAGTTGGCAAGTGACTATTCCTCCAGGGGAGCAAAAAACAGTAAAATGTTCCCATGGTGACCAGACACTGGGTAATGGGAGACACAGAGGCCAGGCCTCAGAACTTGGAAGGGAAGCTGGGAGTCCTGACCCTCTCAGTGGGCAATTCTATACAAAGGTCAGGTGGTGGCGGGCTACCCGAGTGTGGATGAAAAGCCCCTCCAGGTGTTGAGAAACACCAAGGAGGGCAGGGTGGAATAGGGCCTGCAGGCCAGAATAGGCACATTCACCAAAGAGACTTTCTCAGACTTGTCTCCAGATGCACTCCCTAACTGATTCAATCACAGGTGATCCTTGAGGATTTCTAAAGCAAAGGCCAGCAAGAGATCAACACGAGCCAGCAATAAGAAAGCCCATCTGCTAACGCTGAAAATATACAACAGTCCTACTGATGATGTCCACCCTCCAAAGCATCCATCTTTCTCCAGGGGAACTGATCTCTGTAGTCTAGGGAGAAGCTGTGATTCCGGGGATCCCCAGGTCCCACCTGGAGGATGGCATCCCTTGCTCCATCACCAGAGGCTATGCTTCAATTGCCAAAACACTGCCAAGGATGCTGCTTTCTGTTTAAAACAAACATTTTTAATAAAGAGCACAAAGTTATAGCGACGGGTGTTTCCTCTTATGCCAGACAGGAGTCATACCCATGTTAAACAGGAAGACCCCCTTAGCCAGATCTTCAAAACACTGTGTGGGCTCAACCAGACATGATGCTTGGGCTTCCATGAATGTGGTGCAGAGGAGGTATTTGTGAATTTCCTGTATTGTGAGGGGGGACTAGATGACCCTGGAGGTCCCTTCCAGTTTTATGATTCTATGAGATGCCATTTCCTCCAGGGGAACTCTAGGCTGGAGATCAGCTGTAATTCCAGGAACACTCCAGGCTCCACCTGGTGTTCGGCAACCCTAGCACAGACGTCCTCATCTCTTCTTTAAAAAAAAATTGTTTTCATTGACATTTTGGATTGTAAGCTGAATCACTGTTCCCCCTCCTGCCCCCGCCAAGAACTGTCACATTGAAATGTTTTAAATAAATTCTTTTTCAACAAAGCTAGAAGGAAGTCTTCACAGTGAACAAGGCCTACTACAGTTTCTTCTTTTTGCTGTGAGCTGCTCCCCTCTGAGGAGTTGCCGGCTGTGCTTTGGGCAAACATTGAGTCATCGGTGGGATTTTGATCAGGTTTCCACTTGGCAAGCTTTTTTCTGGTTGCTGCTATGAGGAGGAGAGGCCCAGCCGACCCTTCTAGCTCATCCACCCAGCTGAAAGCCACCGTCAGATCCAAGCAAATCAAAGACACAGTCAATGCCAGTGTAACCCTCCAGAACTAGCTGGTTTGGGTGGAGTCAATGAATGGGGGTTAGCAGAGCGGAAGAGTCAGCTTATTTTCACGAAGACGCCAGATAAAGATTTTTCGGGACTGTTAACAACTTGCCGTGGGTAATTGGAAAATTATGCATGTGCAAAGTTAATTAGTCCAGAGGGGGGGAACTAAATTTAGTATAACTGGTATTATTGCTAGTAATTATGTTCTTATTGCAGGGCTATGTCTTTAAAGCTGAAAGTCGCTTTCTGGGGACTGTGTTGTCCAGTTTGGGGGAACTGAATTCCTTTGAGCAAGGAGTGAATTGGAAGAATCCAGCACCTTGGTGGATTGGAGCAGTTGGGACTGGGCTCGCCATGAAGTTTTGGCAAGCAAGAGTGCTGTTTAATTTAACTGAGACAGAGCCTTCCAAGTCTGTCCATTCCTTGTTCTACCTATGCAGGAGCTACATCAATCTTTGCCATATAGCTCCACATGGTTTTGAGTTACAGAAAATTGTTTGCAATTAATTTGTCTCTTAAGTTGTGGTCCTCATTCAGCCCTGCAGCGCCCCCTCCAACCTCGGCGGCACACTTGCCCAGCCGTCACTGATACCAGCCTGTTTTCCTTCAAGGCATTTGCTAACCCACTGACCTATTCCAGGTTCCCCTTCCAAAGCCTTTTCCAGAAAAGCAAAGCTGAAGATTCTCTGTTCCCATGCAGCCACAGCAAACATGGAGGCCTCAGTCTGAGCCAGAAAACCATTTAACAAATGGCAAAATGCAGAAGAAAAAGCTTACCTGTCTGCCGTAGGCTCCCCTCTCCCCTCCACGCTCTAAGAGACAAAGGTTTGTGCCACCCCCCCCCCCCTCCCACCAGCAACTAGCTCCTCATCCGGTGATTCCTCAAAGGTATGCAGCAGTTGTCTGGGCTTGCTGAAGGTTTGCACAGGGGGGAAGGACTGGAATCCCGACGGCTCTTGCGTTTTCAAAGAGCTTCAAAAGACTCCTCCAAGCCTCCTACCAGCCCCGTAAATAATGGGAGTATCCGCAATGCATATTCATTGTCAGGAGTCATGTAATTAACTTTGGGAAATTAAACCATCGAAATGCAGCTGGGAGGAGGAAGACAAAAGTGCCGATTGTTTCATTTCCTAGGAGGTGGGAAAGGCTGTTGGATGGGTTCAGTCATGTCTCCTAAAACGCAGTGGGTTGGGTTGGGTGCTACCAGCTTTTCTGCTGGCCCAAGGAAGAAAGGGATGATCTTACCCAGTTCCTTTCCTCACTGTAGCTCAGTCCCATGTGGCTTTTTGTCACTGCTGATCCCATAATTGCCAGCATGGCATCACCAGCCCCTGTAGACTTTGGGGCTACTGTGAAACATGGCAAGATCCAACACAGCAGCCATACTGTGTATTACACCATTAACACAAAATAAAATGGAGGCCCTGTGAGACTTTCAGGTAATCCCAATCTCTCTTCCCCCTCTGCTCACTCACTGGGCCACCCACTTGCTGGCCCACCTGCAGCGCTGGCACTTCTGGCAGCTGATGTGGCAGAGGATGGCCGCAACTCCAGTTCCCCCCTTTCTTCCTTTCCCCTCCCCAACCTGCCTGCACCTCTACAAGAGCAACTGGCTCGTAGGCCAGAACAAAGTTTGAGTTCAGTGGCCCCTTTTAAGACCAACAAAGTTTTATTCAAAGTGTAAGCTTTTGTGTGCAAGCCAGTTTGGTGTAGCGGTTAGGAGCGCGGACTGTAATCTGGGAGAACCGGGTTTGATTCCCCACTCCTCCACTTGCAGCTGCTGGATGACCTTGGGCAAGCCATAGCTCTGTCAGAGCTGTTCTTGAAATAGCAGTTCTCCAGAGAGCTCTCTCAGCCCCACCTACCTCACAGGGTGTCTGTCGTGGGGAGGGGAAGGGAAAGGAGTCTGTAAGCTGCTCTGAGACTCCTTCAGGTAGTGAAGGGTGGGATATAATCCAATATCCTCCTCCTTCTCCAAACAACTGGTGGTGGTGGTGGGGAATGGCTCATAGGCAGACAGCCCAATATTGGTAACTCCACAGTCAGTAGGATGGAACTATGTTGGCAGATTCTGAATGTTACAAATGTTATTTCTGCACATATATATTTTCTAGAAACACAGGTCTCAGAACTGAGAAGTCCTGTCATCATCTGAGGCAATGGGACAGAGTGCCCATTGATGGAAGAGGTTATTTTCCTCCATCCATGTGTATTCAGTGGATACGGCTGAATGGACACTGTTCTGAAAACATGAGATGTTCCTATTACACCTGGAGACAGACCAAAATGGTAGGTGTTTGTCTGTAAGCAGTAGAAAAGAGCAAGACTCTAGTACAGGGGTGGCCAACCTGTGGCTCGGGAGCCACATGCGGCTCTTTCACACATATTGTGCAGCTCCTGGCAGGGCGGCTGGGGAAGCAAAGGGGAGGCATGCTTTTTCTCTCTTTCTCCCTTCCTTCCTTCCCTCCTCCCTCCCATCTATTTGCTTTCCTAGTTTCTCTCTCTCTCTTTCTTATAACTGGTTTTCCTCGTTTGTTTTTATTTTTGGCAGTCCCATTTAACGTTAATAAAAAGCAAATTTGCATATTTTAACAAATAAAAACGTGTGTGTGATATTTGTTCCTGTCTTGTGGCTCTCAGACATCTCTATGTGGCTCTTACGTTTATTCTATGTGGCTCTTACGTTAAGCAAGGTTGGCCACCCCTGGTCTAGTAGCACCTCAAAGATTAAAAAAAAAACGTGGCAGGGGATGAGCTTTGGTGAGCCAGAAGAAGTGAGCACTGATTCATGGAAAGTTCATACCCTGCCACAGATTTTGCTATCCTTTAGGGTGCTACTGGACTCTTACTCTTTTCTACTGCTATTACACCTAGTTACTCTCTTAGACTGGCAGGCTGTTATTCAGGAGGACCAAGTTTGAGAATAGTCTCTCTCTCTCTCTCTCTCTCTCACACACACACACACACACACCCCGATTTTAAGCACTGAGAAACTGTTTTCAGCTTGGTTGGGAAACCTTCAGCTGATAATTTGGGACTCAGTGATAGTGTCATTTAAGGAGACAGAAAAGTCACAACACCTAACAAAGAACTTATCTGTCAACTGTGAGCAAGGGATTTTCCCTGAGCATGAAATAGTTTGTTTTGCTAATTTATGTGGAGTCTAATGTTCAGCCACCTGCATGTGAAATATAGGAGTGGACCCAGCACAAAGATCCTGCAAGGGTCACCGATCTCTCCCCCGCCCGGCAGACCTTCCATCACTTGGATTCATGGGGCCGACAAGCACGAATTTGTTGTTGTTGCGTGGTTGTTTTACTGACTTGTTTCATTGCTCAAGAGCTGTCTCGAGCAGGTCTTGAGAGGCAGCGTACAGATTTCCTACCTAAAAAGCCACACAGGTCAAGGGGCTGCAATGAGGGGGGGGGAAGGAGGTGAAATCGTTCTCCTGTCCCAGCAGAGAAGCAGGAGAGGGTGGGGGGTCTGTCTTATATTACAACCTCCTGCCCCACACAACAATTTATTTATTATTTACTAGATCTGCTCGACTGCCCTTCCTTACAGGTAGGGCTCAGGGTGGCTTACAAGAGAGTGGTGGTTTAAAACAACATTAAAACCATTAAAAACAGATCAATAAATAGATACAGAATACATATACCAGCTGGCAGAAAAATCAGCTCCCCCAGCCCCAGGGTTTTTATTTTTTTTTTTGTGTTTTTTTTTTTGCAAGGAATGGGGAGGTATATGAGAGGGCCAGATGTCAAACTATCCACCCCGTCACTGTCCTCAGCCAAATGCCTGGCGGAACATCTCTGCCTTTACATGCCCTGTGGAAAGGTAATAATTCCCCCAGGGCATGGATGTCTTCCAGCAGTCTCACTAGGTGGGGGCCAGGGCTGAAAAGGCCCTGGCCCTGGTTGAGGACAGCCGGATCTCTCTCGGGTCGGGGACCACCAGGAAGTTCTTATTCCCTGAGCGCAACGCTCTTCCAGGGGCATACTGAGAGAGGCGGTCCCGAAGGTATGTAGGTCCCTGACCGTTAAGGCCCTTAAAAGGTCAAAACCAAGACCTTGAACCTGATCCAGTGCTCTGCTGGAAGCCAGTGTAGCTCACACAGCACTGGTTGGATGTGTGCTGTCCAGGGGGCCCAGTAAGGACCCACGTGGCTGCATCCTGGATCAGTTGGCGCTTCTGAGTCAGGCACAAGGGTAGACCTGTGTAGAGTAAATTATAGTAGTCTATCCTGGAGGTGACCGTTGCATGGATCACTGTGGCTAGGTTGGGGCGAGACAGATAGGGAGCCAGTTGCCTAACCTGGCGCAGTTGAAAGAAATGCCACCCTGGCAACCTTTGTAACCTGGGCCTCCATAGACAAGGAGGAGTCCAGAGTCATGCCCAGACTCTTGACGGTCTGTGCTGGTGACAGAGGCACACCCTCAAGAATCAGGAATTGACAATCCAACCAAGGCTCCCCCCCCACCCCCCCCAGCCACAGGACCTCCATCTTACCTGGATTCAGTTTCAGCCGACTCAGCTTTAACCATCTCACCACAACATCCAACCCCCCGGCCAAATTCCCAGGAACAGTAGTCGGCCAGCCACCCATCAACAGAAATAGCTGGGTGTCATCAGCATATTGATGACACCCCAGCCCAAAACTCCGCACTAGCTGGGCGAGGGGGCGCATTTAGATCTTCAATAACAAAAGAAGGAGGAGGAGGAGATTGGATTTTTACCCTGCCCTTCACTTGGAGTCTTAGAGTGGCTTAGAAACTCCTTTCCCTTTCCCTCCCCACAACAGACACCCTGTGAGGTAGGTAGGTAGGGCAGAGAGAGCTCTGAGAGGAACAGCTCTTTTTCAAGGACAGCTGTGCCAGAGCTATGGCTTGCCCAAGGTCATCCAGCCAGGTGCAAGTGGAGGAGTGGGGAATCAAAACTGGCTCTCCCAGATTAGAGTCTGTGCACTTAACCACTACACCAAATTAGTCCAAGTGAATCCCACAACCCTGGAAATAAATGTTCCCAGATTCAGGACGATCTGCTAGGAGGAGTGGAAAGCAGGGAAGCTCCATAACTGTTGGCTCCTTCCATGAACGTATCGCTTCGCCCAACCTATAATCTCTTTGGAAGAAGAATCTAGTTTGTGACAAGCTGCTGGATGGTCTCTTTGGGCTGTGGAAATTTCACACGCTAGAAGACTGAACTGTTTCCTTATTACATGAATGATGTACTAGAAAATTAATTAACTACAAAAATTAATTAAGAGGTGGCAGAGGGAAGGGCCAGATGGTAGATCGCGTATTTTGCACACAGAGGTTCAGTGCTTGGCTGCTTAGAGGACAGCTACTGTGGGAAATGTTCTTTCCCTGCCTGAGACTCCAAAATGCCTTCAAAGTGCACAATAATAAACTAGTTGGAGCAGGGCCCTGATGGAGGCAGCAGCAGGCAAGGGTTTTCATAATCCTGAGTCATAACCATGACTCAGCAGTAGACCACATGTTTTGCAAGGTCCCAGGTCCAATTCTTTTACCTCTGCTTTAGAGTAGCAGGCTTTGAAGAAAGACTGTTCTCAGCCTGGAGAACTAGTGGCAGACACGTGTCTAAACTGACATCAACTAGAACAAAGTTTCAATTATATAAATGGGCCTGAAAGAGTTCCTTCAATCAACTTTCTGTTATGACATATCATCACCTCCTTCTTGGGTTTCCTATAGTAACTGGACACCAGGAATAAGGGCTACCATTCTGTTTTTTGCTTTGTATTTTTTTTGGTATCAATATTAAGGAATATAACGATCCATAATCGATATGGAGATCTGATTGCATAAGATGTTGTGTATTCATGTATCTGTTTTATCACTGTTGCTCCTACTGTTACACTTTTTGTGCTTTTATGTTCATCTGTTACTGTTATATTCTCAAAATAAGTTTGTGCATTCCTGTTTCTAATAAGCTATAATTTAACAAAAAAAACTAGAACAAAGTTTGAGTCCAGTGGGACCTTCAAGACCAACGAAAGTTTAATTCTGGGTCTAAGCTTTCGTGTGAATGCACACTTCTTTATATACACGAATGCTGAGACCCAGAATTCAACTCTGTTTGTCTTAAAGGTGCAACTGGACTCAAACTTTGTTCTATTGCTTCAGACCAACACGGCTACCCCACCTGAATCTATCTTGACATTAACTAGTTATTATTGATGTTTTGGGAGGGAAAGAGGCATAGTATCAGCAGATCTCACCAAATCAAAAAAACTAAGAAGAGTTCGTACTTGGATGGGAGACCACCAAGGAAGACTCCAGTCCATTTTAAGGGTTTGCCCTTCTGTTTTTATTAGTAGTGGTGACTGTCCTTCCATTTGTACCGTTTCCATAGACAAACTTACCCTTGATTAGTTTCTCAGCCCCAACGCTGGCCGAATAGAGGCATGTATCCCCAAGCTTCTCTTTCTAAAAAGACCCAGAGCATAATGCCAAAATCACATTTGAAGAGCTCAAGTGCTAGTAATAATCCCACAAGGCCTACTGATATCTTTGCTTGGATGGCTCATGGAGCCATAATTAATTGTGGGATACGGTCAGGAAAGGGCTGGGAAACCATAATCACGAAGAGCTAGATCGCAGAGATTGTTTCTCCTAATGCTTTCCTCTAGCGAGGAAAGCCACAAAGGTGACAGCCCATCTCGTCTCCATCACGCAGGTAGCCCAATCTATGCTAACTATCTCTATACATGGAGGTTCCATTTATCACAACTAAAGAACAGGTTTATTGACTGAAGGCTGTTAAGAATATCTACCAAGTCACAATGAACGAAATACGTCTACAATCACAACTAAAGAACAGGTTTATTGACTGAAGCTGTAAGAATATCCACTGAGTCACAATGAACGAAATACATCTACAGTCTAATGCCACGATTCATGTTGCTGTTGACAGACAACTCCACACGTGTCTAATCCCCTTTAAAGCCATCTAAACTAGGTGCTGGCACGACATCGGATGGTAGAAAATTCTCTATCTATTGAGAAGAATTTCCCTTTATTCGCCCCAAATCTACAACCCATCAGTTTTGCCGGCTCATCCTGATTCTAGTATCGTTAACAGTAGGATAACAATTTCCCTCTTTCCCTTGTCCCTGAGAGTAAGGGGATGCTCAAGTACCCTTAGGCTCGGTTTGCCTTTCGCTTGCCGTTAGCAGTCATGGGAGTCAAACATTCAGTGAACCGTACGTCCATATCCAAACAGCTCGAAAGTGTCTTGACTGCAGAAAAAAGATGACTGCACCAAAAATAAATGAATAAATAAGTCAAGAACAAAATCCATGTAATGCCTTTTTACTGGGATCAGCCAAACTGCACAAAATACTGCGCAAGCTTTTGGGGTCCCCAGATCTCTTCATCGGGCTGGATGTTACAGAGTTTAAAAAGACAGAAAATTAAAGGCAGAATTCTTGCCCTGGCGACCTCAAAGGCTCACAACACAGTTTTGTGCTACTGTGACTGGCCCCAACAAAAGGTATTGTGCAGATTTCGTTCCTTTTTGTTTTGGATTCTGTATCGCGCAAATATGGCTATACAACTTTTTCCCGCAGCAAAACAACAACAACAATGCAGGGCATTTAAATGATACCTCCTAGGCTAGAAGCAATGCTCCCTCTAAGCTGTGGAGTCTTGCGAGCAAAAATTCTACTTTGTGAGCTACTGGCATTAAAGTTGTGAGCGAGCCATCCTTCCTGAGCTAGGACAAAAATGTGCGAGCCAGAGGCTAAAACACCATGAGCTAGCTTACACTAACTCAGTTTAGAGGGAACACTGGCTAGAAGAGGGAGCAAACGGGGGGTTGGATTTAGTGGAAGATTTCTGTAGATGGAAGAAAGGAGTAACGCTCACCCCACCACATACACTGCAGGCCTCCAATTCCCCCAGGAACAGCATTTTAGGGGGAATTTGGGGCTACAATGGGAGTGAGGAGGAGAGAATGTCAACCTTCCCTGCCGGAAATCCTTTTCATCAGCAGAAATTGCCATGGAATCCAAGCCTTTAAGCAGCGTGTACCTGAACACAATAGGTTGGTTTAGTGACCCGACAATGGGCTTAGGGGATACATATTGTCCTTTTTGGTAATCAGAACTTCTGCAGCACACGTACAACAACAGTCGCCATGAAACGTTATCGCCGAAGGTACAACCAAGCCATGATCGTGTAGCAAAAACAGCTGCTGTGCTTTTGCAATGAACATGATCAGGAGAAAGGCGAGCTTGCAACTGTTTCAAATCAATAAATGAACCTTGAGCAACAGCAACACGTTCCAGCAAAAGCAGCACTTGAATAGCACAGAAGCAAGGCGTTTGCCCAAGGTCAGTTTGTGCACCAACAAATCAGACCTATCGATATCAATAATCAAATGCTGTCAAGTTGCAACTAACCTATGGCGACCCCTCACAGATCTTTCAAGGCAAGAGATGAGCAGAGGTGGTTTGTCGTTGTGTAGCAAGTCTGGTCTTCCATCCAAGTACTAACCATAGGTAATCCCCTGCTTAGCTTCCAAGCTCTGATGAGTTTGGGCCTAGTCCAGCCAGTTTGGTGCAGCGGTTAGGAGCGTGGACTCTAATCTGGAAGAACCGGGTTTGATTCCCCACTCCTCCACATGCAGCTGCTGGTGTGACCTTGGGTCACTCACAAGTTCTTTCAGAGAGCTGTTCTCTCAAGGGCAGTCCTCAAAAGAGCTCTCTCCGCCCCACCCACCTCACAGGGTATCAGTTGGGGGGAGGGGGAAGGAAAAGAGATTGTAAGCCACTCTAAGACTCCTTCAGGTAGTGAAGGGTGGGGTATAAATCCTCTTCTTCTTCTGCCATCAAGTCACAGGTGGCTTACAGCGACCCTGTGGGGTTTTCAAGGCAAAAGACATTCAGAGACGGTTAGCCATTGCCTGCACACGTGTCACTACCCGGATATTCCTTGGTGGTCTCCCTTCCAAATACTGACCAGGGCGAGTCCTGCTCAGCTTCCAAGATCTTATAAAAGTGGGCTAGCCTGGGCTATCCAGGTGAGGGCAGTCTGGCTACAAGATGTACAATTTTCATAAGAGCAACCCATTTCTAACAGCAATACTGGTGGCAATACTATCTTTTCCAGCCTTGCTTATTTTAACACCTGTTAAGTGGGAAGAAATGCACACTCCCTAGAGAGTGGGCAGTGAACCTGGGAAAGTCCTGCTCCAAATCTCACCTCTGCCTTGAAACAAGGCGGCCTTAGGCAACTCCCTCTCCCCCTCTCTCTCACACACACACTTCTTTCTATGCCACAGTTATAATAATATTAATGTGAACGATCACTAAGATAAAAAATAAAGCTCTCTGAAGACTCAAGTATTATGTGAACGTTCAGCGCTATTGCTGAGAAGCAGATGTCGTGCATCAACGAATGGGAGCAGTGAGCCAACAGGGCATGTCTAATAGGAAATGAAGCCTGACCTTTCCAGGAACTTTTCAAAGCTTCTGAAGAGTAAATTATACACATATTAGACAGACACAAGAGTCCCCTTCCCTCACCCCTTGAGCAATATCTAATCACATCCAGAAACAAGAAGTTGGTCGGCTGTTCAAATACTCATCATTATGTATGTGACGTATGGGGAAGGAGGTCCATGAGTGGCTATTAGCCACAAGGTAAAGATGGAACCCTAAATCTGAGGCAGTGATGCTCTGTATTCTTTGTGCTTGGGCAGGGCAACAGCCGGAGGGCTTCTGGAGTTCCGGCCCTGCTGGTGGACCTCCTCATGGCGCCTGAGTTTTGGCCACTGTGTGACACAGAGTGTTGGACTAGTGATGGACCACTGGCCTGATCCAACGTGGCTTCTCTTAAGTTCTTAAGAGGAGGGAAGAGAAGACCTTAAGCACTCTGTGGGCCAGGGTCCCAACAAAACCCGGAACCAGCCCTGGTGTGATTTATGCCAAGTAATATGCCTTGTGGAAGCAAAGGCCCATGACACAAGAATGCCAATATTTCTCAATGCCCACCAGTAGTTAGGAGATGGTCCCTGATAGAGAAGAAGAAGAGATTGGATTTATACCCTGCCCTTCACTCACTTGGAGTCTCAGAGCGGCTTACAAACTCCTTTCCCTTCCCCTCCCCACAACAGACACCCTGTGAGGTAGGTGGGGCTGAGAGAGCTCTTTCCCAAGCTGTCCTTGAGAGAACAGCTGGTACAGAGCTATGGCTTGCCCAAGGTCATCCAGCCAGGTGCAAGTGGAGAAGTGGGGAATCAAACCCGGTTCTCCCAGATTAGAGTCCGCGCAATTAACCACTACACCAAACTGGCTCTCTTGATCAAGTACCCCTCAGCGCGCAGAAGAGGTGCCACTCCTAGCTGAGGGGAGACATGCACATGAGGGAAGCAACGGGTGTCTGAGTTCGGAAAAGACAGAAGCAAACAACGACTGCTGTTACATTGGCTTAAGCGTTTGGAGGGGCATGGGGGGTACAGGGTTGCTTTCTCTCAGGGAATCTGATATGGGGATGCAGAACTGCAGTCCCGTAGGACTGCCTCTTTGCCTCCATATGTGCAGAGAACGGTCGTCTTCATGCTCTACTTATTGGCTTCCTGGGAGGATCTGGCAACTGTGGGAAACTGGATGTTGCAAACCATCCACGAATGTCGTCTTCAGCTCCAGTTTGGTGTCGTGGTTAAGAGCGAAGACTCTAATCTGGGAGAACTGGGTTTGATTCCCCACTCCTCCACATGTAGCTGCTGGTGTGTCCTTGGGTCAGTCACAAGTTCTCTCTGAGCTGTTCCCTCAAGAGCAGTACTTGAAAGAGCTCTCTCAGCCCCACCTACCTCGCAGGGTGTCTGTTGTGGGGAGGGGAAGAAGGGAAAGGAGACTGTAAACCGCTCTGAGTGAAGGGCAGGGTATAAATCCAATCTCTTTTCCTCTTTTCTCCTTACAGAAATTGATATAAATGTGAAAATGAATGGATTAACAAATGCATGGTCTAGGCAGACCTTTGGCCTGATCCTGCAGGGCTTTTTATTTTACCTTGTTTTATGTTTGGTACCTTGCTTGATACAGCTGCAGATATCTCACAGACCACTTGCGATGCAGAAGCACACAGAATGCAACTTTTATTTTAAAAAGAACAATCCTCTCTTATAAATACAGCATTAAGAACCCTCTGCATAAGCTGCTCTCTTCATTCAGATAAACAGACCGTAATTTTAGGTATTCTAAAATTCTAAAAACAGTAACCTTTTCCCTTTCTAAAACCAAAACCGCACTGGGTGCTCCTCCCTCTTCAGAATCCCCATTTTCATGCTCTTCACAAGTAGAAAAGTTTGTCGGCGAGTTCCAGGCTTGGCTCTTGGTGGATGCTCTGACCTACCAGGAAAGTCAGCTTGTTGGCGTACTGACAAGGAGCCGGCACTCTGATGAGGCCCTAGAAACAAAACGGGAGGAGGAGATCAGACAGCCTGAGCCACGAATGTCGGGTGTGAGCAGCAAACTGCTTCCAATGTTCCCAAAATATATGAAATGATAGAACGGTTTATTTTTTAGCTGCTGATAATCCAGGACAAATCACCAGTTTTTACATTAATAAAATATAAACAAGAAATAGCTTTCAATGTGATGAAAGTGTGGTCCCCCTCTGTGTACTTTTATTTAGTTTTTTTAAAAAAAAACCTATTTATTTATTTATTTCACGTTTACCCTGCCCTCCTCAGGCTCAGGGCAGCTCACATTCCTTAAAACATATTACACAATACACAAATAACAGTTAAATAACAATTAAAATCCAATAAAATCATCCTAAAAATTCAATTACTGTACTAATAATAAGTGCTGTTGATGTTTCTCTAATTTCAGAGACAGCTTAAGATTTTACAAACTTCTGGGTTTCCGGTCGGAGGAATGGAGGTCTGACACGCTTTGCAAATGCGCAAGGCGGACAGCGGCTCTTCTTGACAGCTTGGGTGGACAAATCCACCCGACGCAACCTCACACAGGTAGTGTGAGGACCAGCAAGCAATATAATCCAGGTTTGAGCAAGCTCGGTGAAGGAAAAGTCTCGGAGGAGACTTTTACAACACCTTGAGCACTGCAGCCGAAGAAGATTTCTGCAAGTATCTCTAAGGAGCAGAGCTGAGCTGATTAAATCAGCATAAAATCTCCAATTCCCCTGATTCCTTAACAAAGAAGACAAAGTTTAAACGTCGGGACCACATCTGAAGAGAAGTAACAACATAAGGTAACGGGAAAAAACTTTTTGCCTTACCATTACCGTGTTTTGAAAGACGAAAAGCAGATCTGGTGAAGCAATAGACTGTTGCAGATTGGATGAGTGCAGTTTTGAAACGTTAAAAAGCTGAATTTGAACTTAAAAAGCAAAAAAACCAAGTTGTTTAACATTCCTGCGGTTAAGAAGAGTCGGAAGGGGGAGCCAAGCATCGCGAGACAAAGAGGGGAGGAGGGAACCAAGCATCGCGAGACCAAGCTGTGAGGATTGAGACAGGAAGTGACGGCTGGAGGAGCAGACAAGAAGGGAAGCGGAGAAGAACCGGAAAAGAGCAAAGGGGACTGTAAAAACTGCCGGACCAAAAGGACCACAACAGGAAGTGACGTGTGGAGAGCAGACAAGTAAGCAAGAGGAAGGGGCAAAAGGAAACTACGGCAAGCCAGAAGCAAGGTAAAAAGACTATAACCTTTGACACAAACCACAGAGAAGTTGCGCCCGCCATTTTGGATTTATAAAATTTTTAAATAGTAATATCTCATAAACTATATAACTTAGAAGGCTGAAACCAATGAAATTTGACTTGGCAAGACTAGCTTGTGTGATCACATTAAACGGTGTTTGATTTGGAAAATAAAATAAAATCGATCTTTTTTAAAGAGACAAGACGGACCGCGGGCTAAGATCGAGAGCAGCTACATGGTCCTCTCCTACAATGGCAGCAAAAAAAGAAAAAGAACTACTAGCTGTTATGGAAGCAATGGAAAAAAAAAGTTAGATGCTATAGGAGAGGTAAATATTAAAATGAATGGCATAGCTGCACAAGCAGACAAAAATTTTATAGATTTAAAAGCTGAATTACAAAAGTTAACCACTAGAACACAAGACATAGAAATTAAAGTAAAAGAACTGGAAGAAAATACTCAAAAAACAATGAAGGAAAATGACAGAATGGAAAAGATGATGCACTATAGAGACATGCAAAACCATCTGAGATTTAGAGGTATAGAGGAAAAATCAGGGGAAGATATTTTTACAAGAATGCAAGAAGCATTAGCAGACTTTTTACAAGAAGAAGAGGAAGCTGTTAAAGAACATATGGATCTTGTTTACAGAGTCAATTCTACATACGCAAGAGACAAAAACATACCAAGGGACGTGGTAGTTCAATTTACAATGAAGAGAACAAAAGAACAAATCTACAAGAAATGTTTTACAGAACCTTTTGAAATAGGTGGAAAAAAAGTTATCGTAATGAAAGAACTGCCCAGAGCAATTTTGCAAGACAGGAAAAAATTCAAGCGTCTGACAGACAAACTGAAAGAGAAAAAAATAAGATTTCGTTGGGAAATACCACAAGGACTGAGTTTTTATTATGGTAATAACAGAATGGTGATTAAAAATTCAGTAGAAATGTACGCCTTTGTTGGTGAGAACAAGGAAGAATTTGGTGATATTTAAGACTACAACAAGATGGATTACAAAGTACTCTCATGGAATGTAAATGGACTTAATTGACCCCAAAAATGTAGAATGGTAGGTCACTGGCTGGAGAAACAAAAATGCAGTATAATTTGTATACAAGAGGCCCATCTTAAGAAACAAGACTACAAATATTTAATAAGAAAAAAGTTGGGAGAAGAATTTTTTTCATTGGCAAGTAATAAAAAGAATGGAGTTGTAACATATGCCAAAAAAGACTTGGAACCTAAACTAATATTTAAAGATAAAGAAGGAAGATACTTAGCTATTGAAATTTTGTTACACGGACAGAAGACTTTGATTGTAAATATTTACGCCCCCAACGGAGCTAAAGAGATTTTTTTTAAAGAACTACAAATGGAACTGGACAGTGTAAACTATGAACAAATCATAATGATGGGAGACTTTAATGGGACTGTGAATAATAAAATAGATAGGCGCTCAAAGAGAAAAGACGACACACTAGGGAAACTTCCAAAAAAATTTTTTGAACTGATAAAACAGGAAAAGCTGGAGGATATTTGGAGGAAGGTTAACCCACAAGGGAAAGACTATACTTTTTATTCTAACAGACATGATTCACATTCAAGAATTGATATGATCTGGATGTCTACTAATCTAACATTTAAGACAAAAAAAGTTGAAATTCTACCTAGAATAATCTCAGACCACAATCCTTGTCTATGGATTTCTGGGCAAACAAAAAGGCAAAGGAGATGGAGAATAAATGAAGACTTACTAGACAACCAAGAAATAGTTAAAAAATTACATGAAGAGACAGATTTGTATTTTCAAGCGAACATACAAAAAGAAGTAAAAATTCAAACTGTGTGGGATGCGTACAAAGCAGTGATGAGAGGATTATTGATATCACTGAACGCTAAAGACAATAAAAAGAAAAGAGAACAATATGAAAACATTGTACAAGCCATTAAAACAAAAGAAAAGGAACTGAAGAACAGACCAGGAAACAAGAAACTACAAAAGGAAATTTGGATGTTACAAGACCAAGCAAAAGCTATTTTGAATCAAGAGACTTACTGGAACCTGAAAAAATTGCAACAAAAAACATTTGAAGGTGCAAATAAACCTGGAAAGTACTTAGCATGGCAATTAAAGAAAAAACGTGAAAATAAATTTATTACTAAAGTGATATGGGACAATATTGAGATAATAGACAATAAGGGAATAAAAAGAGAATTTTTTTAATATTATGCAAAACTTTTTAAGAAGGAAAACAAAGACAGAAGAAGGATTAAAGAATACCTACAGTCATTAAAATTACCAAAACCAACAGAGAAAATCAAAGAACTACTTAACTGCCCAATATCACTACAAGAGATTAAAAATGCAATAAATGACTCAAAATTAGGGAAAGCACCTGGATCAGATGGATTTACAGCTAAGTTTTATAAATCACTACAGGAATCGATCTCACCAGTGTTATTGCTATTAATGAATGACATAGGAGTGACAGGTGAGGTCCCGGAGACTTGGAAAGAAGCAACCATCTCACTCATTCCGAAAGAAGGTCAAGATTTAACCAATGTTAAAAATTATAGACCAATTTCTTTGTTAAACAATGACTATAAGATTTTTGCCAAGATTATACCTGATAGGCTTAAGGAACATTTTAAAGAGACTATACAGACAGAACAAGCAGGATTTTTACCTAATCGCCAAATAAGAGACAATATAAGAGTAGTAGTGGATGCAATAGAGTACTATGATAAACATCCGGAGAAGGAAGTGGACTTTCTTTTTTTAGACGCGGAGAAAGCGTTTGACAATTTAAATTGGGATTTTATGTTTGAAGTGCTGGAACATCTTGAAATTGGAGACTATATGCTTAATCTTATTAAGTCAATATATAGAGAACAGAAATCCTCTTTAATAATTAATACTGAAAAAACAGATTACTTTAAAGTGGAAAAAGGAACACGACAAGGATGCCCACTTTCGCCGTTGTTATTTATTTGGATTTTGGAAGTCTTGTTACTAAATTTGAAAGAAGATAAAGAAATTAAAGGCTTAACAATAAAAGGTTTCTCTTTTAAATATAGAGCCTTTGCAGACGATGTGATGTTTATAGCTGAAGACCCTATGACTACACTACCATATTTGTTGCAGAGAGTAAGAGAGTTTGGTGATTTGGCTGGGTTTTATGTAAATAAGAATAAATCGAAAGTGATGTGTAAAAATATGCCAAATAATAAGCAAATTGAATTACAAAATCTTATAGAATGTGAAGTGGTGAAAAAGACAAAATATCTAGGTGTAAACCTAACAATGAAAAACATTGATTTGTATAAGAATAATTATGAGAAATTATGGCAGCAAGTTATGCAAGATATTAAAAGGTGGAATGTATTAAATTTGTTGGGTAGAATTGCAGTGGTTAAAATGAATGTGCTACCAAGAATAATGTTTCTGTTTCAAACTATTCCAATTGTGAAAGATGTAAAAACATTCAAATGCTGGCAGAAGGAATTGACTAAATTTGTGTGGGGAGGGAAAAAACCAAGAATTAAGATGAAAATAATGTGTGATGCTAAAGAGAGAGGTGGGTTCCAGTTACCAAACTTAAGGCTATATCATGATGCAGTATGTTTGACTTGGGTAGGGACATGGACTATGTTACAAGATAGAAAGTTATTGTCCCTGGAAGGTCATGACTGTAGGTTTGGGTGGCACGCATATCTGTATTATGGTAAAACGAAAATGGACAATATGTTTAAGCATCATTATTTGAGAAGAACATTAATCGATACGTGGACAAGATATAAAAACTTTTTCCCAGAAGAAATACCTATGTGGATTGTACCTGCAGAAGTTTTAAATCCATCATCTCACTACAAAGGACAAGACTGGTTGAAATATAGAGACCTGTTAACAAGACATGGTAAAGACTTTAAATTGAAGGAGCAGCAGCAGATGAACTTTGATTATGGCTGGTTAAGGTACAGACAAATATATGATATGTACAGAAGTGATAAAAAATCTGGTTTTAGAGAAAAAAACAATGAAATAGAACAAATTTGGGAGGAAGATGGGAAAAAATGATTTCTAAAATGTATAAAGTACTGTTAAAATGGTTTAACGCTGATGAAATGGTAAAGGAACAAATGATAAAATGGGCGATAAACTTAAACAAAGACATTGAAATGGAATCTTGGGAATTTTTATGGAAACATGCTGTGAGTATTTCTACATGTTATAATTTAAAAGAGAATTGTTTTAAAATGATGTACAGATGGTATATGACACCAAAAAAAATTGCAAATATTAATCAAAATATGTCTAACAAATGTTGGAAATGTAAAAAGAAAGAAGGTTCTTTTTATCATATGTGATGGACTTGTGATAAAGCGAAGACTTATTGGTCTACAATACATGCAGAAATGGAAAAAAATTTGAAATGTACATTTAAGAAGTTGCCTGAAATGTTACTGCTTGGACTTAAACTAGAAGAGATAAATGTAAAGAAAAGGACAATAATATGGTATATGATTACAACAGCAAGAATGGTGTATGCACAAAATTGGAAAAATGAAAAAATACCAGAAGTGTGGGAATGGTTGAAAAAATTGTTATATATGGCTGAAATGGATAAATGGACTAGAAAGTTGAATAACTTGTACTCAGAGACTTTTTTAGAAGATTGGAAGGATTTGAAAGAATATGTTGAAAAATATTGGGACATGAAAAACTACATTTATACATGGTTATAATAGCAAAAAGGAATAGAAATTGACTATATGAATGTACTAAGGATAATTAGATAATGAAGTTGTTTTTTAGAATTATATAAGAATATAGAAAATAAGAATTGGTATATAAGTATTTTAAAGATATATAACCGTTACCAGAAATGTAAACATAGATATAAGTATTACCATTTTGGATAAAGTGGAAAATGTGTTAAGCTTCAGATGTGGTGGGAAACCACCAATACAAGATAAAAGCAAGACGATACAAATAGAACAAAATGTTATATAATATGGAAAAAAGGATTTGTATAAAACAAATGTATTAATTTTAATGTTTTGAAAAATAAAAATTTTCTTACAAAAAAAAAAAGATTTTACAAACTTCTGTGTTCCTCACTCGTGCTGACTATCTGAGCCGAGGTTCAGTGGTGGTAATAGTGGGGGGTGGCTCCTAGTTGAAAGCCTGGTGGAAGAGCTCCGTCTTGCAGGCCCTGCGGAACTGCGGTAGGTCCCGCACAGCCCTGATCTCTTCCGGGAGCTCATTCCACCAGTAAGGAGCCGCCACTGAAAAGGCCCTGGCCCTGGTGACAATGAGCCTGGCATCCTTAGGGCCAGGGAGGGTCAACCGATTTTGAGACCCTGACCGTAGTGCTCTCTGGGGTACGTATGGGGAAAGGCGGTCCCCCAGGTATGAGGTTGAGAGAGAAAGAAGATGCTTGGGCTGGCTATATTGTTAGAACGCTTCTACAGCAGATCAAAGCCCAGAAAGCAGCATAAATTAAGACCAAGTGATTAGCAGACAAGTCTGAAAAGAGGACATTATATAAGTTACGTCTGCACTGCCAATGAGCACAGCATGTGAAGGATTCAAAAAACACAATCAAAACAATAAAACAGATACAACATAAGAATAAGCGAATTGCCAACAAAATCCACAAATCAGAGTTCAGCAGCAGCAATCCGTGCCATCTTCCTTCGCCTTTTCCAAAGCACCACACTGGAAAGGTGCTTTCACAGTCCCCTAATCAGTGTCACAAAGTCACTGCCTGTACCACATGAGATGACCATGTATCATCCATACGGTTTTTGTGTATTTTTGATAAAGGAACAAGTTGTATTTTGAAATTTTTGTATATTTAACTACTAACGAAGACAGCATTGTTGAAACATAAAATATAATAGGATACAGGTTAACAATATAAATTGCACAGCTCAGCATAGATCAGAATGACGACGTTTTTAGGTGACAAAAAAGCATTTGATAATGTTGAATGGCACCTTAAGGTCTGTCTAGAAGACGACGACGAAGGAGAAGAGATTGGATTTATATCCCACCCTTCACTCACTTGGAGTCTCAGAGCGGCTTACAAACTCCTTTCCCTTCCCCTCCCCACAACAGACACCCTGTGAGGTAGGTGGGGCTGAGAGAGCTCTGAGACAACTGTCCTTGAGTGAACAGCTGGGACAGAGCTATGGCTTGCCCAAGGTCATCCAGTAAGTGCAAGTGAAGGAGTGGGGAATCCAACCCGGTTCTCCCAGATTAGAGTCCATGCACCCACTCCCCCAAACTGGTCTACCCTTGTCGAAACCTACCTGACCACCAATGTTCCCTCTGAGCTGTGGAGTCTTGTGAGCAGAAATTCTCCTTTGTGAGCTACTGGCATTAATGTTGTGAGCAAGTGATTTGGCTACGGCATACATTAGTTTGCTCTGGAGCCATCTTTCCAGAGCTAAGACAAAAATGTGTGAGCTGGAGGCTAAAAAACTGTGAGCTAGCTCACACTAACTCAACTTAGAAGGAGCACTGCTGACCACTGCAGTTGTCTTTTGAATTTGGTTGTTCCTGCTTTCTGAGGCTAGAGGGATGGCAACCCAAGAGAGGACCTTCTTTGTCAAGACCCCAACACTATGGTACTCCCTCCTCAGGGATATTTGTCTGTCCTTTTCTATCACTGTCTTCCACCAGTGGGTAAATACCTATTTGTTGTATCTCATCCCTCCTTCTTGCCTTGTGTTCTAATTTGCTGTTTGGGGCCTTCTTGGTCATGGCAGCAAAACTTTGGAACTCCCTTCTTAGGGAGAGCTGTCTGTCTCTCTCTATCATTGGCCTCCATCAAAGATGAAGAAGACTTTTTAAAATTTCATTTGGCACAAACCCCAAAACAATAATTGGCCCTCTTCCTGGATTCTGATGTTGTTGGTTTATGTGTTTCTATTGTATTATTTTACAATTTTAAATATTATTTTTAATTGTTCAAGTGTTTTAATGTTTTTATGTTCGCCGCCTTGGAGACACTGATTGGGTGGAAAGGTGGAATAAAGATGTTTTAAATAAATAAATACATATGTTTGCTCCTTATTTTATTTATATATTTCAACTATAATTACGATATATTTTTACCATGCTTGTTCTCATTGTTAGCTCGTTACATGGCTCTGACCGGGTAGAAAAGCAAAATATAAGTATTGTAACTAAAAATAAATTAGATTTCATACTGGAAGCCTCCTATTTTAGCTCAAGATTTGGAAAATGGGACCTGTATCTGATTTGTATACTGTGTCTGGCTTGCAATGCCACAAGCTGTACAGGCTCTGTCTAGCAGACAAGAACTCGGTTATAATAGAGACAAGGGCGGTTCCTTTCATAACTTCATACAAGGCAAAGACGTTCATTAACTTAATGGTGACTGCGTGCAACTCTTTCACTTACCGTCCAGTTGTAGTACAGGTGGCAAGTCTTGTAGGTAAGACGTTGCATATGCTCCGGCTTTAATCCGTTGTCATCATACACCACATTATAGTGTGTGGGGTTGACGGTACCCTGGCGAGCGAGCTGGCTAATCAAGAAGAAATCGTACCTGAAATGGAAGGTTATAATTAGTAGTGGGTAAAGGTATATTCATGTTAGCAACAGAGATAAAGTCTATTAATAAATACAGGTATTATAATAAGCATCAGTTCAGATAATAGGCTTGTTTTTACTTGACACTGTAGTCTACAAAAAAGGAATCGTGTTGGTTTTGTGCTTGCTCCAATGTATACTTGCCATTCGGGTCGAGTGGCTTCAGTGTCAATAACAGTCCCAATTGGAGGATTCTGCAGGCTGTTGTTGGCTTCGGTGAAAAATCGAATAAGGCATTTCTTCCTGACAACGATCACGGATAATTTGGGCCTTTTGATATGAGAAAAGGGACATTTTTTTAAAAAAATGGGCAAGCAATTGTGAGTTTCATCACGTGATCAGCACTGACACCACCACTGAAGATTGCTTCTGATCGAGAACAATTCTTCGCCCCAACAAGCATGACCGTTTTGTATCGTTTTGTGCACAGACTGGTGGCTCCAGTAGGGAGACATCACCACAGGGTGGAGTTCTGCAGATGTAGCCCTGCATGATCTTCTTCTCATGGTTAGGGGATAGGCACTGCTCCTACTTGCACAAATGTACTTTTTCTTTTCGGGAAGCCAACTATGTTTAGCATTATCTATCTACTACATACTATATTCATCCTTCAATGAATACATAGTACCACAGCACACAGCACAGTGCATAGTTAGAATCACAGAGTTGGAAGGGGCCATACAGGCCACCTAGTCCAACCCCCTGCTCAATGCAGGATCAGCCTACAGCATCCCGGGCAAGTGTTGGTCCAGCCGCTGCTTACAGACTGCCAGTGAGGGGGAGCTCACCACCTCCCCAGGTAGCTGATTCCACCGATGCACAACTCTTGTCAAAAAGTTTTTCCTAAGATTCAGCCGGCACCTTCCCGCCTTTAATTTAAACCCATTCTGCTGAGTCCTCTCCTCTGCTGCCAACAGGAACAGCTCCCTGCCCTCAGCCCTTCAAATACTTAAAGAGAGCAATTATGTCCCCCCTCCACCTCCTCTTCTCCAGACTGAACATTCCGGAGTCCCTCAGGCCTTTCCTCCTAGGGCTTGGTCTCCAGGCCCCCGATCATCCTTGTCGCTCTCCTCTGCATGTGCTCCATCCTGTCCACATCCTTTTTGAAGTGAGACCTCCAGAACTGCACACAAGACTCCAGGGTGCATCCTGATCAACACAGTGTACAGCGGGCCTATGACATCTTGCGATTTTTTTAATCTCCTCTGTGTTACAGCCCTGCTGTAATGTAACTTACCCAACTTATTCTCCTAATAAAATTTAAGACTAATTGGGGATTTGACATTAGCTTGAGCCCCGCCCCGCCATCCTAATTATTACACCACACTGGCTCTCGGCATCTGCACCAATGTTTTCACTAACCGTGGCTCGCCCCAAACCACAGCTTACCGTCATGGTCAGAAGAACCCTGTTTACAAACTGTACTTTGAGCTATGCGTGGTTAATGAAAACACCAGAGCCAACAAAATGCTAAACACGTTTAGCTCTGAGCATAAAAGGGTATTTATTAATTAAGTTCGGTTTCTATACCACCCTCCCCCGGCGGGACAGGGCTCAGGGTGGTATACATCAACAAAACAACATTCGTACATTACATTTATAGTTAAAACAATAAAATGATCTAATTAGATGGCACTAAAACTTCCAGTTCTGCCACTGCCTCACAGGGTGGGAGGAAGGCAAAAGACAGCAGTGCCAGCCAGATGGAAACCGTTGCCGTCCTCAACCAAACTCCTGGCGGAAAATCTCTGTCTTACAGGCCCTGCAGAACTGCATGAAGTCCCGCAGGGCATGGATGCTACTTGGCAGAGAGTTCCACCAAGTCCTGGCTCTGGTTGATGACAGCCGGATGTCTCTCGGGCCGGGGACCATCAGTAAGTTCCTATCTGATGAGTGCAACACTCTTCTGGGGGTATGCCAGGAAGGGTAATTAACCAACCACAGAAAGGGAAGGAGAATCATGTCTGCCTACAGGTGTTCCCCCAGCAGTGTTTCCTCTATGCTGAGTTAGTGTGAGCGGGCTCACAGTTTTTTAGCCTCCGGCTCACACATTTTTGTCTTAGCTCAGGAAGGATGGCTCCAGAGCAAACTAACTTATGCAGCAGCCAAATCGCTCGCTCACAACTTTAATGCCAGTAGCTTACAAAGTGGAATTTTTGCTCACAAGACTCCACAGCTTAGAGGGAGCATTGGATGCCAGTATTTTAACCATGGTTGTGATGCTGGGCGGCATTGCTTCTACAGTGGGAGCAGATCACCGCTACCCCACTCATCCCCTTCTGATCCACCTGCCTGGGAAAACAGGCAACAGACCAGAGAACCTATTACCTGTCAGCCGGACTGCACTCACTGATCACACTCAGGAGCTGTGGGACTTCATAGTCGATGACCAACTTCAGCTGGCCATCTCCAACCCCATCACGGTACACAATTATGCGCGCAGGGAAGTGCCCGTTGCATTTCTGCCAGTGGCTCAGGGCACCTACCGAAATACAAAAAGGAAATGCGGAGCTGGGGTCATGTAAGCGGTTCTACATGTCATGTAAGTGGTTGATAGCTGCAAGAACAAGTTTATCACATGGGACCGTCCCTCCCTGTTGGTTTTTCATGCACATGAATGAAAGCAACAAACTGGATAGAAGAGGAGGAAGAGGAAGAGGAAGAAGAGGAGGAGGGGGAGATTGGGTTCATACCCCACCCTTCACTCAGAGCGGCTTACAAACTCCTTTCCCTTCCTCACAACAAACATCCTGTGAGGTAGGTGCTGGCAATGACATGTGAGAGAGCTGCTTAAGAGCTTTTAATTGCGCTTGAAACAAAACAATTACTTCTTGGAAAATTTCCCCCCACTATCCTGAGTAAGACTGGAGACCAACAGCACCATCTCTTCAGAATGAAAGGTTCTTCTTTTCTTTCCTTGTCTAATGAATTTTATTGCTTTTCTAAAAACTACAACAGCAAACAGGTAGGGGGATTTCTACAAACTATGGGAGAATGGAAAGATAAACCACCAAAATCCCAAGTTGCAGTGGTCCTTTTCAATATTTCAAAGCTTAATAATAATTTCACTTACAATGCATTTTAGTAAGATGAGGCATAAGAATTATAGTTAAATACTTAAAAGTAATACAGAATAGTTTTTTAAAAAAACTGGAATAGGTGCGTCAAAGTTTTTCACGTTTTAAGACAAATAACTGGTTTCAGTCTTCTTATCTTTTCGCTTTCTTCCCTTTAGGTTTGTTTTTTATCATAGCCCCATCTGACTTGGAGCGATTGAGGAGCGAGAATGAAAGGTTCTTAAATCAACCATGGTGTACACTTCTGTCATATTATGCCCTCTGGACAACAGGCTCTGCCATTTGCTGTAGCATTCTGAAAGGGGATCCGGAGGGAAAACTTCCACCAGCAGAGGGGTAGGGGGTGGGGCCTAAGAAGAGGAAATAAAAGGCCTTGCCCCCAAAGTGGGAGGGGGGTTCTCGCTCTCAGGGAGCAGAGCTGGTGAGGCTGCTGCAGGAGGGACCCCTCTCAGTCTGAGTCCAGGTACCTAGAGAAGGCTAGGACAGTAGAGTCAGACGCATTAGGATTTCTTACTTTGCTGATCTACCTGCCTTTACTGTGCTCATTTTTCCTTCATGTCATTGGATTACAGTTGCTGTAAAAATAGTTTGTTACTCTGCCTGGGTCCTCACGTCTCATTTGGTCCCTTAGAAGGGGAAACCTGCTGGAAAAGGAGTGTATAAGGGGGTAGGGTGGGTGCTCTGGGCCCTCCCAAGGAGATCCATACCAGAGTGGTGGCGGCCATCAAAGAACCTTTCTAGCCACTGCTTACGGCACCGTCACTCAGGGCAGAATCCCTACTTTGCACGCAGAAGGTCCCAGGTTCAATCACCACCTTGTTCAGTGGATGGATGTCAAGTAGGTGGCAGGAAAGACCTTCCTTGGCCTGAGGCTCTAGCAAGCAGCTGCCAGTCAAGCACAGACAACACGGAGTGGGATGCACGGAGTGTGATGACTCAATACGAGTCACCTTCTTTTGTTCAGATTAGATGGCCAGATGCAACGACGGGACAAAAGAAATATGCACCAGGACTCCAGGACTCGACTCGTGACCCATCTCAAATATATCCCAGCCAGTGTTCCCTCCAAGCTGAGTTAGTGTGAGCCCGCTCAGTTTTTAAGCCGCCAGTTCACACATTTTTGCCTTAGCGCAGGAAAGATGGCTCCAGAGCAAACTCATTTACGCACCCTCCAAATCTGCTCGCTTGCAACTTTAATGCCAGGGGCTCACAAAGTAGACGTTTTGCTCACAAGACTCCACAGCTTAGAGGGAGCATTGATCCCAGTGGCCACGCATAGTAATCCAAGCTTTTCTTTTCTTTTTAGCTGCTGCCACTGCCGCCGCCACCTAATACTACAAGACGAGATTGCAGAAAAGAGGTGCAGAAAGCACCTTGATGTTGCGGGGAGCGGGGGGACACCCCCGCCCCTTCCAGCAGCATGCAAACCGGGGGAAACTGTGTTAAGTGATCTCAGCCTCCAGCTTTATGTGGATGTTTTGGTCTAGGTTATCTCAAATCTGAACATCCATGGTTGAAGTGATGCTTTGCTTGTGAAAAAACAATGTCAGCTCCCTCCTCAGAGAAGATTGCAATGCAAGGCCCTAGCAGAGAAGTCCTGAGAAGCCATGAAAGAAGAAGAGGAGGAAGAAGATGAAGAAGAAGAAGAAGAAGAGATTGGATTTATATCCCGCCCTTCACTACCCAAGGGAGTCTCAGAGCGGCTTACAAACTCCTTTCCCTCCCCCTCCCCACAACAGACACCCTGTGAGGTAGGTGGGGCTGAGAGAGCTCTGAGAGGAACTGCTCTTTTTCAAGAACAGCTGTGCCAGAACTATGGCTTGCCCAAGGTCACCCAGCAGGTGCAAGTGGAGGAGTGGGGGATCAAACTCGGTTCTCCCAGATTAGAGTCCACGCACTTAACCACTACACCAAATTGGCTCTCAGGAAAGAAGTTCTAAAGGCATTAGGGGAAAATTATCAGTATTGGAGGCATCAAGCAGTTACAGTGCAGCATTCATAATGAAGACCACAGAGCGCAAGGGCCCATCCTGTGGCTCTGGTGTGGCACAGACAGCAAAGAATCGGTGGCATGCCTGGAAACATGCAGAAAGGTCTGGCTCTGTCATGGTGAGATCTACGCTCTAGTTTCCCTTGCCTGCTCCACAGGGCAGGACAGACTGCATATATATCATTGCAGACGCTAGCGACACTACCTCATAGGGAACTTAACACATTATACTGCCAAATATATGTTGCCCGAACACGTATCAACCAGTTTTTCATAAACGCAGAGGCCAGCACGATCCTGTGATCCAGGACATGTGCAGGCCAAGAGAGGGGCAAGCAGGACTCCCCGCTGTTTCCCCTGGCAAAAGTGGTGCGGGAGGGAAGCCTGAAGCCTCTCTTCTTCCCCTCATAGAATCACAGAGTTGGAAGGGACCTTCAGGGTCATCTAGTCCAACCCCCTTGCACATTGCAGGAAATTCACAGATAGCTCCCTACACACCCCCAGTGACCACTGTTCCATGCCCAGAAGATGGCAAAAACCCTCCAGGATTTCCAGCCAAGCTGGCCTGGAGGAAAATTGCTTCCTGGCAATCAGCATTTCCCTGGGCATGTAAGAAAGGGCCACAAGATCTAAGCACTGAGGCAACCCTTCCTCTCATTATCTGCCTAAGTTCACAGAATCAGCATTGCTGTCAGATGGCCCTCTAGCCTCTGTTTGAAAACCTCCAAAGAAGGAGAGCCCACCACTTCCCGAGGAAGCCTGTTCCACTGAGGAACCGCTCTAACTGTCAGGAAGTTTTTCCTAATGTTTAGCCAAAAACTCTTCTGATTTAATTTCAACCCGTTGGTTCTGGTCTGACCTTCTGGGGCAACAGAAAACAACTCTGCCCTATGCTCTATATGACAGCCCTTCAAGTACTTGAAGATGGTCATCATGTCACCCCTCATCATGCTCCCAAGTGGTACAGAACAGCAGAGCCCTTTCTAAGGCAAGTCTCCCTGTGCATCAGTGACTGTGAATCGGGCTGGGTAATTCTCAACCAGTGTCCCCTCTAAGCTGAGTTAGTGTGAGCTAGTTCACAGGGTTTTTACCCTATGGCTCACACATTCTTGTCTCAGCTCAGGAAGGATAGCTCCAGAGCAAACTGATTTATGTAGTAGCCAAATCACTCACTCACAACTTCAATGCCAGTTGCTCACAAAGTAGGATTTTTTGCTTAGAGGGAGCATTGTTTCCAACCCAACTTGTGTCACTTGTATCATTTAGCTAGGCCCTAAGCAAGAATCAGAAGACGGGAGAGATTGCATTTGGGGGGAGAGGGGGTGCCTGAAGTGCCAAGCCGGGAGAAACCACTGCACCCCCACAGGGGAACTCACTGGTGGGATGGGAGCCTGCGTTAACAAAAGGACCTAAAGGTTTATAATGCAGAAGAACCTACAGGGTTAACCCAGGCTCTGGAGCAGGGGAAAGCTAAGAAGCAGTCAGCCAATCAGGAGGGAGACCAAGGCTAGGGCAAGGAGTCTCAGGTGGGAAGAGGAGCTCCACCCTCTGGGAGGATTAGGCAAGGCTATCCCAGGAGACGGCAATCTCAACCCGTGGGTGTTGCACGAGGGAGGCCAGAGAGGAAGTCAAGCAGGCTGTTACATGTTTGAGCTGAAAGAGTCTCTCTGTAACTGGAGTGGTCTGTGAATTAAAGACTGCTGCTGCTGCTGTACCTGGGGGCCTCTGTCTGGTTACTGCAGCCAAGGACCAAAAGTGAGAACATGGGACAAATGTCCACCCCCTGCCCTGTGTTGGAAGATAAGGACTGTATGTGGTCTCTTAGCCTTAGCGCTCAGAGGGGGGCTACAATAGAGGCAGAGAAACAGATGGGCTCAGGACACTGACCAGCCTTTCTCTCTCTCTCTCTCTCTCCCTTTGAAGCAGGTAGCTATTCTTAGGGGAAAAGACTTCCTTCTATTCTGACACCTTCTCTCACATGCACACACTTTGCCACTTTAAAGGGATCCTTTAAATGCTTTTGAGAAGAAGCAAGGGGTGATGGCAGCTCTTTCCTCCCCCCCCCCCAGCAAGATTTAAAGGGCCCTTCAGCTGATCGACGGGGACCACGTGGCCCGCCAATCAGCTGGAGGGCCCTTTAAATCTTGCAGGAGGAAGGGAAAGGGATGTGTGTCACCCCTCCCCTTCATTATGGCAAATAATGGCAGCCCTACCAGAAAAATTTTTGCCCCACAAGCCACAAAATTCTGGCTACGGGTCTGTCTGCATCCATCCTAGTTAGTTAGGTTAGACTGCTATCCTGTCTCTACCCTATCCTGTCTAGAATGGAGTTCTACAAATAAAGGAACTGATATTAGTTAGCAAATATAAAAGAGGCTCCATGCAACTTTGTTTCTTATCAGCACACACACACTGGAGACCCTTTGCTGTGTGGTAAGCCTTGTGCACTCTGCTAACTTGCTAATGGAGCTTGGCTATACCAAACCAGAGAATCTGACACTGTGCAAAGTCCCCCTTACACTCCTCTTTGCAGCCACACCTCTTCCGCTTTTAGAATTTGACCAGGATGCTGGGAAAAGGCCGGGGTAGGGGGGCTGCAGGCAGAATCAGCAGGCATGAGAAGAGTTAAGCATTCCCCTCCCCTACAAATCTCCCCTCCACTAGGATTACAAACTTTTGTCCTGCCTCCCCCCCCCCCCCCCCCCCAAAAAAAAAAGTGAGATAGAACCCGGAATGAAATCCTCAAGAGCAAAGCATCTTGTACTAGCTTATATGTCATCACTACCTTCCAGGCAAATTTTCAGACAATCTGCCACATTCGTTCCTGACTTCTGCAGCACACACCGGGAGAACCACCTAGGCAGTAAGTAAAGGAAATTAGTTACCAGGTTATCTACACAGTGTTAAGGTCTGGATCCTAACCTCTCTTTCATAGGTACTTCTGATTGCAGAAGGTGTGGGGGAGGACAACTTTTGCTGTTTCCACCCTCTCACCTTAGCCCCCCTTGTTCTGATTTCCATGGTGTTCCCAGAGGTCCACGGACCAACAGGGACACAATTTTGGGAGTCACAGAAAACTGCAGTGAGGGTGCGCAGTGGAAAAGTCACCCATTATGCAGCACAGCTTTGCTTGCACACCGCAGCATTCAAATGCAAGGATCAGAGTTGCCAACCTCCAGGTAACACCTGGAGATGTCCCACTATTTCAACTGAAATACTACAGCAGCGGCAAGCTATCCCACTCTACACGAATGGGGAGCCAAAAAACGGGGAGCCGAAAAATAACATCTTTATGTTACAACAGAGGGTAAGATGCAAATGCCTACTTTATGAATGAAGGCTCTTACCTACTCAGCTTGACATTCGTGCTAGCCACAAATCCAACAACGGAGCTTTTGTTGACGGCATCTTTGTTTATGTCAATCCCTACCACCATGAGGGACTTTAGCTGTGGAGCAAAGTAACAAACTGAAGCAGAGGGTGGAATACAGACACGGATCTCTCTGGAGCTGAGACCACATGCTTGATCTAGCATGCACAACAGCAAGGGATTCTGGGAAGCACCTCCGGGGTCATGTGAGGTAAACACTTAGAGGTAGCAAAATGTCTGAAAGGCAGCTTTGTACACAGTTGCACATGTATGGCATAAGGCAGTCTTCGAACACACGGCACCCACTGCTGTGTTTCCGGGTCCCCTTTTACTTCTCCCCCAAAACAAAGAGCCAATCTTGGCATCACCTTTGGGTCTGCAGGGAGCACCCATTCAGAAACTGCTGCCTCCATCACAGGAAGCAACTCAGCATGGAATTTTCCAATGTTTTATGGCTGACCCCAGCGTCTGGGACAGCCATTTTGTAGTTAGCCGCCCCCTCTCCTTGGAAGCCATTTTACGCTGACACCAGCCAGTGTTCCCTCGAAGCTGAGTTAGTGTGAGCTAGCTCAGTTTTTAAGCCTCTGGCTCACACATTTTTGTCTTAGCTCAGGAAGAATGGCTGCAGAGCAAACTGCAGTAGCCAAATCGCTCGCGCACAACTTTAATGTCAGTAGCTCGCAAAGTAGAATTTTTGCTCACAAGACTCCACATCTTCGAGGGAGCATTGATACCAGCTGTTCTCAAAATCTGATAGTGCCACCCATCATAAGGAACAGCTAACTGGTTCCCCCCATTCTATCATCCCCCGGTAGCTCTGCTTTCTAAATTCAATTATTTTCCCTACTTTCTCCCCAGATACCCATTACGCCATCACCACCTTGAATCTTTCTTATAGGAAAGCAGATGACAGAATTCTGCTTCTGCAGTTCAACAAGAGTTGGCTTTGCCGAATTCATAACTGCTATACCTCTACTCTACAAACCAGGAGATTCGGAGCCTTCCTGACTTCCATAGGCAGTCCATTCTGCAAGGCGGGAGCCACAATGGGAAAGGCACTTGAATGGGCAGATGTGACTGCCCACAATGCTCTGTAAGGGAAAGTTATAAACCTTACTTACTGGTATATCCACAGCCCAGAGCTCCCCACCAAGTTTACAGATGATCTGCATTGCGATTTTTGTGGCCACGCTCATCATCATGCCCTGCTTGCTCAGGGTACGAGCAAGAACGCACTGGCTGGGAACAGGCTGCTCAAGGGTCAGGTACTTCTTTATAGCGTCATAGCTGTCCTTCTGACTCTGAGGCAGCACGCACAGCACCTAAGGAAACAGCAAACAGAGCACGGATATCCAGTCGCTGGGGTTCATCTGCTGGGCTGCGAGGCTGCGACCCACCATGAGGGACCCCTAGAGCTCACCTGCAGTGCTCAGGGACTCACCGGGGGGGGGGGGGGGGGGGTGTTCAATATATTTCCCATTTCCGCTACCTGCCCAGAATTGCAAAACCAGGGAGGATTGGCTTTCCAGCATCTGGTGACCTCAGTATATAAGACTGGTGGACTGTGCTGTATTGGGTAGTTCATTAATAGCACAGGCCAACCACAGAACATACCTGTGAGTAGGGCCAGCGTTAGCATCCCCTGAGGTGGGGCAGCTGCCAGGACCCAGGACTTCTGGCGGGGCCCACGGCCACTGACCATGCACCCACCCATGTGCTAGCAGCACTGGCGGTGTAATCCTCTGTACAGCTACTGTGGTCTAAGTCCACTGAAATCAGTGAGCTTATACCAGACTAATTCTGCATTTGTTGTTGTCGTTCAGTCGCACGGTCGAGTCTGACTCTTCACAACCCGCCTGTCTTCCGTCGTGCTCCAGAGTTTGCTTAATTTCATGTCCGTTGCATTGATAACGCTGTCTAACCATCTCATCCTTTGCCGTCCCCTTCTTCTTTGACCTTTAATCTTTCCCAGCATCAGGGTCTTCTCCAGTGAGTGCTCCCTTCTCATTTGGTGGCCAAAGTATCTGAGCTTCTGCTTCAGTATCTGGCCTTTCAGGGAACAGTCAGGGTTGATTTCCTTTAGGATTGACTGATTTGATTTCCTTGCAGTCCAAGGGACTCTCAAGAGTCTTCTCCAGCACCATGATTCAAAAGCATCTATTCTTCGGCACTTGGCTTTACTTATAGTACAACATTCACAGCCATACGTTACCACTGGGAATGCCATTGCTTTGACCATACGGACTTTTGTTGGCAGGGTGATGTCTCTACTTTTTATTATGCTGTCCAGGTTTACCATCGCTTTCCTCTCAAGGAGCAGGCGTCTTTTAATTTCATGGCTGCAGTAACCGCCCGCAGTGATCTTGGATCCCAGGAAGGTGAAGTCTGTGTCACTGCTTCCATGACTTCCCCTTCTATTTGCCAAGGAGTGATGGGGCCAGATGCCATGGTCTTAGTTTTTTTGATGTTGAGTTTCAAGCCAACTTTTGCGCTCTCCTCTTTCACTCTGAGCAAGAGGCTCTTTAGGTCCTCTTCACCTTCTGCCATTAGACTGCATATTAAAATTCTGCATAGGACTGCATATTAAAAGGACTGAAATTATGGCAGTATGGATCATCCAGGATTCACCAAACCCACAGAACTGATGAGGTAGGCTCCCTTCCCGTTAGGAAGCAGGCCATTTCACAGACCAATGCAAAATGTTGTATTTCATGCAGGGCACGGCAAGCAGAAAAATGTTTTTTATTTTTAAAAGTTTCTAGCCCTTTATGGACACAGGGATTACCGTGCGCTGAGTGGCTCCTCAGGGATACCTGTTGATCCGATACTGGTCCTCTGGGCTTGTTGAAAAGGCACAGAACCGGCCATTCCGGCAAAAATGCTGACACGGCCACTCCAGTCCTGGAAACCAGGACCAGCTGAACACCTCTGAAGGATACAAAGACTTGCAGGCCTTCAGTCTGGGAATCTGAGGGAGGCCACCAGATGCTCTATCTCTACCACCAGTCTGCCTGACTAACCCACATCCCCACTCCCTGCAAGGTTATCCAAGACTTATTTAATCTAATCCACTTGCACCTGCTGGATGACCTTGGGCAAGCCATAGTTCCGGCACAGCTGTTCTTGAAAAAGAGCAGTTTTTGTCAGAGGTCTCTCAGCCCCACCTACCTCACAGGGTGTCTGTTGTGGGGAGGGAAAGGGGATTGTAAGCCGCTCTGAGACTCCTTTGAGTAGTGAAGGGTGGGGTATAAATCCAATCTCTTCTTCTTAGCACGGTTGCCAACTGGCTTGGGAAATTCCTGGAGGAGCTTCAGCCTTCCTTCCCACATCTCTTTCCAGAGACAAAAAAGACATTGGGTGGGGGACCCTGTTTAGCCCACTGTGGGACTTCATGTTTGGCAGTCGGTACCTGTGGAGCACCAAAGCAGGGCAAACACACACCCTCAGCTGTTTCTGCTCAGGAAAATGGCACAAAAGGGAAGGCTGAAGTCATTTGTGTGATGCATTCAGTTTCTGCCCAGGAAAATGGTACAGGAGGGAAAGCTGAAGTCCCTCCACTCCCTGTGCCAGGCTCATAAGCCAAATCCAGTCCTGTAGTGCTTGGGAATGCTCGTTCCCTGATCTTATGCGTGACATGACTCAGGTCAGGCGTCTCACACCTGTCACCTATTTCAGCCATGACTGTTAGGAGGTGAAGTTTCAGGGCTCTGTATAATTGCCTGATTCCCCAGGCTGAACAGAAACTGAATGCATCACACTAATGATTCATATTCCTTTAATTTTCAGTTTTCATTTGAGTCTCAAGCTTGAAAAAAGGGTTCTCTGTATCAAGACTATTCCATTTATTCAAGAATATACACAACCATTGGACAAACTGACATAATGTACTACAATACAGAATACATACAAAGGCTGTTCCATTATCAGGTTTCCCGGACAACAGAAGATGAAAGTGAAAATCCAGGAGACAGTTCCACTCAAAAATTCTTCTTATGAATAGGTAGCCAATTGAAAGACGGAGTTTCAAGCCTACCTCCCAGCAGCCTTGAACACTTTTGGGGAACATGCCTCCCAACCACGTACATCTGAAGGACAATGCGCTTACGAAATCTGTGTACGTACCAGCTGCAGCTCCGGATTCACATGCTGTCGCAGGGCTCGTACAAATGCCAGAGGGCCTTCTTGTACTTGCAAGCTAAGGACAAAATAAATAAATAAATCTGTCACACATTAGAGAACGTTAAACACCAGTTGCAGCTGGTGGCACGTCTTTGGGAAAGCGGCACACCATTTGACCCTGGGAGACTACAAGGATGACGTCAAAAGTAAGCATTCTGGACACACACAATGTTCCTTTAGCGATTCATATACAGAATTATGTTATGGTGTCCACACTCTTAAGACTGAGATAATAATTAGTAATACTTATTAAATGGCATTATGAGTAGTATAGGCCAAGAGATCATAAGATTGTCTGGCAGCCTGAAGCTCTAGCTCTTTTAACGTTATGCAGGGGTCATTTCATAAAAAAAGAGGTGCAAGAGCTCATTAGCAGAACTTATTTGCATATGCCACACCCCCTGACACCACCGGAAGTGTGTCAAAAGGCAACACCCACTGCTCAGGCTCCACCCCAAAAATCTCCAGGTATTTCCCAACTCAGAGCTGGCGAGCCAGCTTTACACTTTGATTAAAGACACTTTAGGTTCCTTTGCTCTTGCAGGGAAACTACCCTACAACAAGCACGAAAATATAGATCAAGTTAGTATGTTTTTGCTTTTTTCCACAGCACATCACCATATGTGCCCGCTCCTGGGCTCGTTACTCCTGAAATAGCGTGCCTGCGTGTTCCTGCGCAAGATGGCCCCTGGCATTATGCACCACTAGATGGCGAGCTAGACTTATCTTTTGGGCTGAGAGAGCTGTGACTGACCCAAGGTCACCCAACTGGCTTCATGTAGAGGAGCGCAGAATCGAACCCAGTTCTCCAGATTAGAGTCCATCTCTATTAACCACTACACCACGCTGGCTCTCATTAAGATTTGAGGGGCAAAGGGTAGGAAAACTGCCCAGGATTAATGAACGTGTTCCTTGAGGTACAAAACTATGTTGCAATCCTGGCTTGTTCCCTGGTGACGCCCTCCCAGAGAGAAGGAGACGAAAGCAGCATTCATGGAGGCAAACCAGTGTGGTGTAGCGGTTAGAGTTTGGGACCCAGATTTGAATCCTCACTCTGCCATGGGAATTCGCTGGGGGATCTTGGACCAGTGACACGTGCTCAGTCAAAGTGACCTCAGAGAGTTGATGTCATGACAAAAAGGAGGAGAGGGAGAATGACATCAGCTACTTTGGGTGCCTACTGGGCAGAAAGGCAGGGGCATAAATGAAGTATAAAATAAAATAAATGAACCAGAATTTGTGATGGAGATTTTACCAGACTATTACTTCATCCCGTGGCACATTTTGCTTGCAAAACTCTCCTAGGGTTCCCAGACCACCAATCTGGGTGGGGGTTCCTCTGATTTTTGGGGCTTCTGCCAGACACTGGGAAACCCCACCCCCAAACAGTGACATCGACACGATGATGTCACTTCCGCGTGACATCATCCTGTTGGGATTCCCAGACTGCCCCCCCCCCCCCAAGTCCCACTGCCGGTGCCATGATCACACCCGAAAACCCTAAAGTTTCCCAATCTTCAGAGAGGAGTTTCGGGACAAAATTGCAGGCTGAGTGGGGAAGGGGAAGATGGGAAAAGATCAGGTCCGCCAGCTCTTCCTCAGATCTAGCCCGAATGCACAAAACTCAATCTAAAACCTGCTTCTAGATGGCCTGTGAAGAATTTCCCTCAGCAGCTGGAGGTCACAGCTGAACCAACGCTGCTCAGTGTCAACTTTCCTAGTCCTGGCAGAAGTCCAACCGGCCAAGAGCGAAAACAAACAAACAAAACCCTAACTAGGGATCTTTCCGGAGCATGAGTGCAGGCTGGCCCCTCTCAGCTCATGGAGCTAGGGCACTATTGCCAAATAATGTCAGGTGGCTAAATTACCCTACCATGATTCTGACCAATTCTAAGACTACTGCTGCTGCTCAAAGAGGAATAAAGCACATATTAAGTTCTGAAACTGCAAAGATCAATGCAGGCTTTGTCTGAGCAGCCATCTTTGCGCCAACCACACAAAGTCTGTTCACTCACAGTTGGCTGGACCTCATCCAGAGAATATGTCCGCCCCAGCAACCAGGGAGCTGGAATCTGATGAGATGAATACGGCGACTCCTTTTTAAATTTAAACAAGTGGAAAGCCAACACTGACATTTGTATGGGGCTTTCACACCTTCCAAAGCGTTTTGTGCATGTTACCATTTTAATCTTGCAATGGCTCGGGAAGGTAGGTCAATTTACTATCCCCACATTACAGAAAGGGAGGACTGATGCTGAGAGAGACCTCCGTTTGCCTAAAGCCTCCTACTGAATTCATATTGCAGTTGAGAATCAAATCAGGCATTTCCTGATTTGGAGAAGTTTATTAGTCACTATGCATCTGTAATGTATGTAATGGCGATTACCATGTGCTCCCTGTAATGGCGACCGCCACATGGCCAAACGCACATGGCCAGGCCAGCTACCTGAGCTTGGGTCAAGGCAAACAATAGCTGGCCGGATTGTAACTTGCCACCAATCCTGTGCCTAGGATCCTCTAGGGCAGGGGTCCTCAAACTTTTTAAACAGGGGGCCAGTTCACTGTCCCTCAGACCGTTGGAGGGCCGGACTATAGTTAAAAAAAAAAAACTATGAAGATGGGCTTTTTCTTTGGTTATTTTGCGGGTAGGGAAGGCGCGCGCAGGGGGGGGGAGGTGCGCAAAAAGGCACCGTTGACGGGGCTGTTGTCTTTCCCTCTCCGAAGAAACAAAGAACTTGGCATTCTCACAAACTTTTTAAGGCAGCAAGCCCCCAGCTGCTTCTCCCTGAAACTCCACTACTGCAGGCATCATGATGGGAAAGAGAAACCTCTCTCTCTCCCCCCCTGATTCCCAGCAGCACAAAAAGTCTCAAAAAAGACCCCCGCCCGGCTCTTGGGACTGGCGCAGGTCTCCTTGCCGGCTGAGAGGCCTCTCATCCGGCGAGGAGACTTGGGGCCAGCCGGAGCGCCTGCCACCCCACACTTACCCTCTTCCAGTCTTCCTTTTGCCTCCTCCTGGCTGACTGGAAGCAGGGGGGCGGGGCTTTGTCATGTGGCCCGGGACAAGTCGGCTGCAATTTTTCCGCTGCTTTGTGTGCTGCTGGGAATTGGAGGACAGACAGCGGCACACCCAGCGGGCCAGAAAAATGCCCTCGGCGGGCCGCATGGGGCCCGCGGGCCGTAGTTTGAGGACCCCTGCTCTAGGGACCCTGTCAACTGTAGCCGCAATCTTAAGGTCCTCTCGGGACATTTGGGTGAGGCCGGAGGAGTAGCTAGGTTGGCAGGAGCTGGGGCCAGAGACGGGAGCTCACTCCATCATGCGGCACTAGGGTCTCAAAGTGCCGAGCTACCGACCTTCAGGTCGGCAGCTCGGCGTCTTAACCTCTGACCCACCAAAGCCCAACTTCTTTATACGTACACACAAGAATGTCAGCAACAACCAGCAGTATGTACACATACAAATACAGTTGTTAAGTTCAACTCATACTCGTGTGTATTTATATATCTAAGTACAAAACACTCTACAATGAAAAACAACACCAAACGATAGAACAAGGGAGAGGGAAAACGTCTAGTGAAACTTTCCAGCTCTGTGTAAATTGATGACGAGGTTCCGGATGTATTATGTCCCTCACTGCATCCCAAAAGACACCTCTCTCCACAAGTAAAAAAACTGTTAAGCTTCTCCACATCCCTTAATTCTACTGGGAAGCCACTACAAGTTTTTACAGAACGGGCGTGCAGCTTAAATGTTTTTAGTAGGAGGAAAACCTGCTGTCAAAGTGAGAACTGCGAACAAACGCCTCCATTCTATTGTTTGTGCTATTCCGACAGAGGTTGTTGTTGTTTTTCATTGCAGAGTGTCTTGTACTTCGATACATAAACATACACAAGTGTGAGTCGAACATAACAACTGTATTTGTATGTATTTATCAGGCCATTCATCTAGACAAGGCCAGCAGAGTCTACTCTGACTGGCAGCAGCTCTCCAGGGTTTCAGATGGAGGTCTTCCACATCACCTACAACCTGATTTCTTTTTTAACTGAAGATGCCAGGATTGAATCTGGGACCTTCTGTTTCAGTTGGGAGTCAGTGAGGGGAAATCTAACAGTTTCCGATCCTTTTGGTTTGCAGAGAAGCCTGTGAGAATCTGTCTGTTAAAACTGGCTTCTGGAGAATTTTAAAATATACTGTGGAGGAGATACTCTTTATGGTGCCCTGCAGGCGTAAGAAGTTATTGAAAGCCAGTTTGGTGTAGTGGTTAGGAGTGTGGACTCTAATCTGGGACAACTAGGTTTGATTCCCCACTCCTCCAACATGCAGCTGCTGGCGTGACCTTGGGTCAGTCATAAGTTCTTTCAGAGCTGTCCTCTCAAGGACACTTCTCGGGAGAGCTCTCTCAGCCCTTCACTACACAAAGGAGTCTCAGAGCGGCTTACAATCTCCTTTCCCTTCCCCTCCCCCCAACAGTCACTCTGTGAGGTATGTAGGGCTGAGAGAGCTCTCTCAAGGATTGCTCTAGAGCAGGGGTCCTCAAACTACGGCCCGCGGGCCACATGTGGCCCACCGAGGGCATTTTTCTGGCCCGCCGGGTGTGCCGCCAGGGGTCCGTTGGAGGGGGAGCTCACCGGAGTGCCGCTCCGGGAGTGATGAGTCTGGGAGGAGGACACATGATCAAGCCCCACCCTCTCCCCCCAGACGGCCAGGAGGAGGCAGAAGGAAGAGGGTAAGTGTGCAAGGGCAGGCGCTCCAGCCAGCCCCAAGTCCCCAAGCCAGCTCAGAGGCCTCTGAGCCGGCTAGGAGACCCGGGCGCCCAGGAGCCGGGTGGGGATGTTTTCCAGAATGAAACATCTGAAATCTCCATCCAGATCTAGACTAACTGATGCACACTTGCATCACTTGTTACGACTAGCAGTGACAAATATGGAACTGGACATTGACCATCTCATTAGCCAAAAGCAGGCCCATAGTTCCCACTGAAATACTGGTAAGTTTGTTGATTTAACTTTACTTGTTCTTCATTTTAAATATTGTATTTGTTCCCATTTTGGTTTTTTTACTTCAAAATAAGATATGTGCAGTGGGCATAGGAATTTGTTCATAGTTTTTTTTAAAAAACTACAGTCCGGCCCTCCAACGGTCTGAGGGACAGTGAACTGGCCCCCTGTTTAAAAAGTTTTGAGGACCCCTGCTCTAGAGAGAACAGCTCTGAAAGAACCTGTGACTGACCCAAGGTCACACCAGCACCAAACTGGCTTTAAGTTCAAAGTTACCATGTGAATTGCCCATTGCTCACAATTCCTGTCTTCACTGCTAAAATTATCACAGATGGAAAAAATACTGTAAGTCATATGGGGAACAACGTGCAAATTTTGACCTGGTGGCGGCGGAAAATGAGGTCAAGTCACAGCCAGCTTATGGCGACCCTGCAGGATTTTCAAGGCAAGAGACAATCAGAGGTAGAATGCCACTGCCTGTCTCCGTGTAGCGACCCTCGACATCTCTGGTGGTCTCTCATCCAAGTACTAACCGGGGCTGACCCTGCTTAGCTTCCGAGATCTGATGAGACTGGGCTATGTAAGAACTTAAGAGGTACCCCACTGGATCCGGCAAGTGGCGCATGTGGTCCTGCATCCTGTCCTACATGGCGGCCAACCAGTTTCCCCGGAGGGTCTACAAAAAGCACAGGGGCCAAACCCTTTCCCAGTGTTGCCACCCAGCACTGGTATTGAGAGGCTTATTGCCTCTGGATATGGCGGTTCCCTTCAGCAATTGTGCCTAGTAGCAAATGACAGACCACAAACTAATCTTTCTAAAGCCGTCCATTTGGACCCCAGAGCAGAAGACAAAGCTAGACATGTTGGCAGTCAACACCGATCATATCGACTTGCCGAAAGACTTCACCATAAACATGAAGGAAGGATGTAAGGTACTCCTGTGAACGGCAGAGTTTTCTAGTGTGATCAAGAAACTGAATCCAAGGCACCCCCTGTTCAGCATCAACCCGATACTCTCCTCACAAGCTCTCTCCTAAGGTTCCCCTTGCTCGAAAGCTAGTCAAATCCAACTCTAGGGGGCGGTACTCATCTCCATTTCCAAGTCGAAGAGCCAGCAATGTCCGAAGACTTATCTGTGGTCACGTGGCCGGCGTGATTAAATGCCGAGGCGCACGGAACACTGTTACCTTCCCACCAAAGCGGCACCTATTTATCTACTTGCAGTTTCTTGCTTTCGAACTGCTAGGATGGCAGGAGCTGGGGCCAGAGACAGGAGCTCACTTTGTCACGCGACACTTGGGTCTTGAACTGCCGAACTACTGATCCTCCAGTTTGCAACTCAGTGTTTTAACCTCTGAGCCACCGCGGCCCCTACACTGATATAAACTTGGATATCCCACTAAACATACCCTAGGCAGGGAGTGATCCTGGCGACAGTGCATGTTCCTGTGTGCCGGATGTGTCTGTTACGTTCACATTTCCCCCACCCAGGTACCTACTAAAAACCACTCCGGCACACACCCAGAAAATATTTAACATGTGAACTGCCACAAGGTTTAAAAAAGAGCAACGGTTTTGCAGTCTCTCACACTTTGGGATATTCTATATTAAAGCCCATGGGGCCTCCCACTCTTCTCAGACACTGCATGAGATTATGGGCTAGCTCCGCGTTCCTGTTGCTGAACACCACTAGCCAGTTCTCCAGCGGCACCACTCCCATGACCTTGACGTTCCGCATGTCTCGAAACCAGTCCCCGGCGCTCATGGGCATAATCTGTCAAAAGAAAGAGAGGGGAGGCATAAATCAGGCTGCAATTCAAGGGCGGGAGGCTTACAAGTCAATGGGGTAACTGGAATGTCACATGCCATTTCTGCTGACTGTCTTCAGAATTCGGCATGAGACCTCACAGACAACCCAACGACGCAGTGGGTAAGAACTGTCCAATTGCCTTTCGTTCCTAGCAAATTGTGGGGGGAAAAAGCTCTCAAAGCCGTTAATTCTTCCTCCAGGGATGGAATTAATCAGAAATTAATAATAAATATAACTGAGGAAGTTCTAAAACAGATGGATTATCTTTTGGGGACACGTACTATGACTGAGTCAAAAAGTTACCTACCTCATTTCATTCTCAGCCATGTCACAAGCAGCCACTGTTTTCAGACACGGTGATATAACCATATCTGCGTTGTTTCACTGCTGTTCTCCATGGTGCCATTTTCCTTCTTCCTCTTTGCCCTCCCTCTTTAAAACCTCACTGGCTGACACTGCTATTTAATCTGATTAGTTCGGGAGACCCATGTGACTTCTACCAACACTGTCATGAGGCTACCTCTGACGTGACAGTGCCAGAGACACATGCAGACCAAAACCACAAGGGCTCCTGTTACTGGCAAACCAGATGAAATGGCTGTGGGAACAAATGAAAGCAAGGGGAGCAAAAACAGGAGGAAAGCAGCACAGGGAAGCAGACAGTAACCGTGAGATCAAGAGGATATAGGAGAGTACCAAAACAATGCCAATACTTGGGGAGGTATAAACTTGGTGATTTACTGGTTTGTGTTCCATGTGCTGATTCCAAGGCAAATGCCAAAACTGAAGACTATTTGGAGCAGCGAACAACAAAAATTGCTGGCTCAGTTGTACATAAAACTTGTTTTGCATGCTCTCAGAAAATGATAATCCACAGGGACTATATCCTGTTTACCTAAAAGAAATATGAACAGACTGTGGTCTATGCTGCTGTGGATAGTTTATTGTAAGTAGGATCCTATTTAAGAAGAAGAGGAGATTGTCTTTATACCCTGCCCTTCACTACCTAAAGGAGTCTCAGAGCGGCTTACAATCTCCTTTCCCTTCCCCTCCCCACAACAGACACCCTGTGAGGTAGGTGGGGCTGAAAGAGCTCTGAGAGAACTGCCCTCGAGAGAAAAGCTCTGAAAGAACTTGTGGCTGACCCAAGGTCATACCAGCAGCTCCATGTGGAGAAACAGGGAATCACACCCAGTTCTCCCAGATTAGAGTCCATGCTCCTAACCACTATACCAAACTGGCTCTCAATAATTATATAATTTCTGTACCACTTAATGTGTCATGTGAATACATCTTTATCCTTCCATTCTTTCTGGTGGTTCCAGACTTCTAAAATCCTAATACCCTGATTGCCGAATGTCCAACTCTGTTGGTTTGTGCTGACACACTATTTGTAATCTGCCTTGAGTCCTTGTGAGAAAGGCGGACTACAAATAACGTGAATAAAATAAATAAATTCTAAGACAGTGCCCACAATACAACAGGAATATGCTTTATTTCAAAATTTAAAAAAGGTTTTTCCCTTGACGGAAAATTTATACAAACCTGCCTGAGCCAGACAACAGCACCAAAAAGAAACTAACAACCACATCTATATCTAGGGATGCCAGCCTCCAGGTGGGACCTGAGGATCCCCAGAATTACAGCTCATTCCCAGACTACAGAAATCAGTTCCCCTGGAGAAAATGGCGGCTTTGGAGGGTGAACTCTATGGCATTGTACCCCACTGAGGTCCCTGTTCTCCCCAGGCTCCACCCCCAAATCCCCAGGAGTTTCCCAAACTGTATCTGGCAACCCTAACCCCCCATCCCCTGCTGATGGCCAGGGGGGACCTGGCCACCCTTTCTGTATCTGATGGGGAGTAGCCCATTATGGCCCCACTGGTGGACCTCCTGAAGGCACCAGGTATTTTTGGCCACTGTGTGACAAGAGTGTTGGACTGGATGGGCCACTGGCCTGATCCAACATTGGCTTCTCTTATGTTCTTAACCCAACCAAGGCACTCTTCTGTCATTCTGTGAGGCCTTCACCCCCCACCCCCCAAATTTCTTCTTTGGTGGAAGGAAAACAAACCTGCAGCTGACAGTGATGCTTGGAACAATGTAGGAGCCACCACTAACTGAGAGAAGGTTCAGATGCGTACCCTCAAATGGGAACCGAGCATCTAATACTTACCACATCCCGCATTAGGATTTTTTCTGTCGTCACTACACGGCCAGTGAGAGAAGCCTGGCATCCAAGCTGCAGTCCCCAGGTCTCCAACTCTAAGCGGGAATCTTTGTTCCTGCAAGAAGGCATTTGACCCCAATGTTAGGTATTTACTTCACTTACCAGTGTGAACCCAAAGTGGCTGACATTGTTCTCCCCTCCAATTTATGTATTTTCCCCAGCAGAAATTAAGTCAAAAACCCAATTATAGACAATGTTTCCCCCTAATTTCCACAGTCAGAAATTTTAAAAAGAGACAGCTGGGTCTAGACCATGACTTGGAAGAGTCAGGTTCGAATCCACACACTGCCATGGAAGTTCCCTAGGTGCTCCTGAGCCAAGCGCTCTGTCTCAGCTTGATCAACCCCACAGGATGGCAGCTGTGAGGATAAAAAGGGAGAGACTAGACTATTGTAATGCTTTCTACATGGGGCTGCCCTTGTCGCAAATCCGGAAGCTGCAGCCATAGGTGTCAACTGCAGGGGGGCTCGGGGGCTCAGGCCACCCTGAGATTTCCCAGGGGGACTCAGCGGCCCCTGGCAAAACGGGGTACCTGCCTGCCTGCCGCCACGCTTCCCTACCTAGGCCCGCTCCCCCCCCCGGCTCCCCTGAACCCACCTACTCGCTTGCTCGCTCCCTCCTTCCTTCCTTCCCAGGGCCATCTGGGCAACGCTCTAACAATCGCCCCAAAACTCTATGGCACCATAGAGTTTCGGGGCGATTGCCACAGTGTTGCCCTGGCAACTTGCCCAGCGTCACTTCCGGGTGACGTCATCACACTGGGTAGTCGCCCCAAATGGCCCAGGGAGTGAGTGAGCGAGCAAATTCTCGGGAGCTGGGAGCCAGCCGGGCGGGCGGACAGGCGGCAGCGGGGACATAGAGCCCCCCCCCCCAAAAATCACAAACTCTACGCCCCTGGCTGCAGCTGGTGCAGAATACCACAGCTAGGCTACTGATATGTCTCCCTAGATGGGAGCACATCCGGCCGGTGCTAAAGGCCCTGCACTAGCTACCAACAGCATACCAAATTCACTTCAAGGTGCTGGTACTCACCTTTAAAGCCCTAAATGGCCAGGGTCCAACATACCTGAGGGACCACCTGTCCCTGTATATACCCCAGAGAGCACAACGGTCAGGGGCGCAACATCGCCTGGTAATTCCAGGACCCAGGAAGGCCATGCTCGCTGCCGCCAGAGCTAGGGCCTTTTCAGTGGCGGCTCCTTACTAGTGGAATGAGTTCCCGGAGGAGATCAGGGCCCTGCAGGGCCTTGTGCAGTTCTGCAGAGTCTGTAAGATGGAACTCTTCCATCAGGCCTTCAACTAGGAGCCACCCCCCACCTCCCACTACCATCAATGGCCACTATTAATTTGTGGCGGAGGCTGGCTGGAGCTGTGGGCGAGTCATACCATCTGAAGAACAGGAGGCTGCTGGGTACTATATTGCACACCGTTTTGGTTTTTTTGCCAACCACTGCCAGCACTTTAATGTTTATTGTTATTGTTGATTACTGATGTTTTAACTGATTTTAAATGTTTTATACGAACCTTGGCGTATTCACCAAGCTTTAATAGCCGCTCTGAGCCTGCTTGCGGGGAGAGCGGCCTATACATATTAATAAATAAATCAATAAATTTGGTAAGTCGCTCTGGGGTCCCCGACTGGGGAGAAAAGCAGGAAATAAATCTCATCAGGTATCAGAAACTAAGCAGGGTTGGCCCTGGTTAATACCTGGATGGAAGTCCATGGCCACAACACAGAGGCAAACCAGTTCTGAACGTCTCTTGCCTTGAAAACATCATGGGGTTGCCATAAGTTGGCTGAGATTTGACGGCACTTTCCACCACTATGGATGTTCCACTCACGGTTCCCCCTTTGAACCAGACCAATCTAGGTTTATTGTTCATCTTGTTTAAAGGGGAAAGGGTCCTGGCTGCCCCACAAGTTGTGCTCAGAATGTGGATGCTCCTCTTTAATTTGGGGCCTCCTCTACATGGGACACAGGGGTGGGGGGTAGAACCATGTGAAAGCAGCCTTCAGCACTGAATGAAGACTGTAACAAAGGGATGATGGTACCTCCTCCAGGGCATGCAGAAGTTCATCTCCTGCTGGAGCCATACTGTATTACACAGTAGCCTATGCTGAGCAAATGGGCGAATCAGAAGAAATGGCTATGTTGCACAAAACTTTCCAGCGGAATCATGGAAAGTGAAAAACTGACCAAGAAGGGAAGTGCATTTGCTTCTGCTCATTGATGGAGAGGACCCACAGTTACATTTCCAAGATATTGGCACAAGTTAAGGCTCTGCTTGTGAATGTAATGGGTATACTGGGTTATCGCCACTACCCCAGTGGTCGACAGCGGAAGTAGGTTTGCCAACTCTGGGTTGGGAAATTCCTGGAAATCTGGAGATGAAGCCTGGGGAAGGCAGGGTTTGTGGTGGGAAGGGATTTCAACAGGATATAAATGCCACTGAGTCCACCCTCCAAAGCAGCCACTTTCTTGAGGGGAACTGGTCTCTGCCATCTGGAGATCAGATGTAATTCTGGGAGATTTCTAGGCCCCACTTGGAAGCTGGCAGCCCTAGGCTGAAGGCTTGAGGCCAATGTTCCCTCTAAGCTGAGTTAGTGTGAGCTACCTCACAGTTTTTTAGCCTCCAGCTCACACAGTTTTGTCTTAGCTCAGGAAGGATGGCTCCAGAGCAAACTAATTTATTGCAGTAGCCAAATCACTCACTCACAACTTTAATGCCAGTAGCTCACAAAGGAGAATTTTTGCTCACAAGAGTCCACAGCTTAGAGGGAGCATTGCTTGAGAGCTGTATCTGCCCTTTCTCCTGGAGTGACTTGCCCAGAGGGAAGTTACTAGCTGCTCCATGCGACTCTGTAGACCAGGGGTGGCCAAACTTGTTCAATTTAAGAGCCACACAGAATAAACATCAGATGTTTGAGAGCTGCAAGAACATGAACAAATATCACATACACATTTTTATTTTAAGATATGCCAATTTCTTTTTTATTAACATTAAATGAGACTGCCAAAAATAAAAAGGGTAATGACAGATATTGATAATGATATTTATCTGTCCAACTACCTTTCTTTGCTAATGATATTTATTTGTCTAAGAGAGAGAGAGAAAAAGAGAGGTGGAAAGAAAGAATGAAAGAGGTGGGGAGAGAGAGAGAAACAAAGAAAGCAAATAGATGGGAGGGAGGGGGGAGGGAGAAAAAGTATGCCTCCCCTATGCGTCCACAGCTGACCTGCGGGGAGCTGCACAATATGTGTGAAAGAGCCGCATCTGGCTCCCGAGCCGCAGTTTGGTCACCCCTGGTGTAGACCAAGCAAAGGCCCAGGCAAACTGAGTGCCCCCCATATCCTTTCAAGCTTGTCTCGGCCCTCCAGGGTAACTGGCTGGGCACTACATGAAACAGGACGCTGGACTAGAAGGGCCACTGCTCTAATCCAGCAGGGCTCTTGGTACATAGCTAATCCCGCACTACCAATGCCCTCCTAAACAGAGTTTCACCCTTCTAAGCTCACTGACTTCTACAGAATAAGAAGGGTGCAACTTTGCTTAGGATGGCACTGAAAACCTCAAAACACGCTGCAAAGAATAGGAACAATGAACTCATTCACAAATGCTTGCGTCTCCCCAGCCCACGCTCTGCTGTGGTCACTGATTTAACACAACACTGCGCGTGAGCTGAGAATCTAACGCTGCTTATCTGAGTCAACACTGTCATTTGAGGATACAAACACTGATACGAAGAAAGAAAAGTCGCAAACATTAATTAAGCTAGCACTAATTAAGAGATCAATTAATCTCCACAGACTTATTTTCAGAACGCGGGTTTTCAAAACTGGAACGGAATAAATTCTATTGACTGAGAAGGTTGTTCCCTTCTGACAGCAGTTCTGTGAAACCATTTACATGCATCTCAGGCTCTTTAAGGGGGGAAATGTTCTTTGTATATTTATAAATAACTCTGCATCGTAACTGGTTACTGTACTTTAACTCCATCTAGGGGCTGCAGATATAGAATAAACCTCCCAAGTATCTCACGCAGTCCTTAGGCCACGGACTGCCAGCATGTGTTCACTGTAATAGCCTCTTTCACTCTACACAAAGATCAAGGCTACTTTAAAATTGTAAAAGAATTTCATTTAAACTTCCATAATTTGGGGGGCGGGGGGGGAATGAAGGACATCAGTGCAGGAAATAGAAAGGAGGAGAAAACTTGAAAAAGATGTGCAGAATAAATGTGTCTTGATATAATTTATGTCCCAAACTTCATTTATGTGACATATATTATGGAAGATGGTGCTAACTAATGTACGATATATATGTGCAGTCAAATCACAACCGACTTACGGCAACCCCAACAAGGGGCTTTCAAGGTAAATGAAAAGCAGAGGTGGATTGCCAATGCCTTCCTCTGCAGTCTTCGGGCGATTCTGCATCTGGCTTTCGCTCCACATTTTCTTAACACTGAGGAAAAAGTGCAGCTCAAAACCACATTTAAATACCCCGGGGCAACGCCATATTGGCTGTGAAGTCACCCCTGAACGGGCCATAAATCTCTGCTGAAGGTACCATAAAATCCGATGATCAAAGGAAGCGAAAGCAGCAGAGTGTGGAGGCTACCATAAAATCCGATGATCAAAGGAAGCGAAAGCAGCACTGAGTGTGGAGGCTACCATAAAATCCGATGATCAAAGGAAGCGAAAGCAGCACTGAGTGTGGAGGCTACCATAAAAATCCGATGATCAAAGGAAGCGAAAGCAGCACTGAGTGTGGAGGCTACCATAAAATCCAATGATCAAAGGAAGTGAAAGCAGCATGGAGTGTGGAGGCTACCATAAAATCCGATGATCAAAGGAAGTGAAAGCAGCATCCAATGCAGAGGGGAATTTCTGTTCCAAGGTGAGTTTCATAAAACAACGGAGGGAAAAGCCAATGCAGAATCGCCCTTCCTTGGTGGCCACCCATCCAAGTACCGACCCTGCTTAGTTTCTGAGATCTGATGAGATTGGGCTACACCATATCATTCCACGTCACAGTGCAAGGGCTTCTGAGGAAGACCCTCAGAGGGCGTTAAGAAGGTGTGTGTTGTAATGTATCAACAACTCAGCAAGTCCTGAGTTCAAGTTATACCTCTGTCATTCATCTTGTTTTCCCTTGTGCGCTGGCAACACACTGGTCTCTTGAACACTGGGCCGTCTGACCTCATCCTGAAATAACATCTCCCTCACCCCCGATCTGTACCCATGTGAGCCAAACTACGGTCATTTTACACCTCCCCTCTAAAGTAGTTTGACTGCTGTCTTTTCCTGTGCTGAATTCACAGTGGTGTGAAATTTCACTCCAGGGGGTCTAAGTGCACTAATTAACAGCAATTGTTTAAAGCAGAATCAAGCTGGTTGAATACTAGCTTGACCACAGGAGGGCAATTAGTAGATGTGGACATTTCAGTAGCAGCCTGGTTTCACATCGCACAGAAGTGTGGGCAGGTTTTTTTGGAACTAGAATGATTCCAGCGGGAAAGTCAGATGTAAAAACAGCCTTAATCACACATTTCTTTACAAGTTTGCCCACGGGCCCTGCAGTCACACAGTAGCTGCGGGGAACATCTTATAAAAGAAAATGAGAGAGAGCCCAAATGGACTCAGAGTGGTGCTGCAGGGCGAAGGAAAGGCTGTGCCCTTCCCCACAGCATTTTTCTCATGTGAAAGCCATGTTGGGGGCCACTTATTTTGCCGATTTTGCTGCTCCACATCCATATGAAACACCAAAATTGGCAAAATACCCCCCCATTTGGTTTTCACACAAGGAAACTGCTTGGGGGGGGAGGTAGGAGCCCCCCAACAGCACCTTTCCAAGCCCATTTGTGCTTTCCTTTTTTCTTTTAGAAGCAGTTCCCTGCAGCTGCTGTGTGACTGCAAGGAACATGGACAAACTAGTGTAAAGAAGTGAAGAAATGTATAGTGTAGTTTGCTTCTAGATATATGCCAAATAGGGGTTAACACCTGATGCATTTAACAGAGCAGACTTTGGTCCAAACTTGTGTGCATCTTGAAGGTGTCAGAAGACCCTTTTTCGCTTTGGCTGCAACAGACAAGCACTGCTTACCCCTCTAGAAGAAGAGGAGGAGGAGAAGACTGGATTTATACCCCGCCCTTCACTCAGAGTCTCAGAGCAGCTTACAAGCTCTTTTCCCTTCCCCTCCCCACAACAGACACCCTGTGAGGCAGGTGGGGCTAAGAGAGCTCTGAGAGGACTGCCCTTGAAAAATGGCTCTAACAGAACTGTGGCTTGCCCAAGGTCATCTGGCAGCTGCAAGTGGAGGAGTGGGGAATCAAACCCGGTTCTCCCAGATTAGAGTCCGCGCACTTAACTACTACACCAAACTGGCTCTAGAACTTAACATTCTGGAAAGTTTTGCCTGAAGACACGCAAACACAGCAAAAACACACCAGTCAGGTCAAAAGGTCTCAAAGCAGCAAGTTTTATGCAAAATTACCTCTGAATGTCGTCAGCAAGTCTACACAGCCTCTGCTGTCTGCTCTGGGGGGTCAGGTGAGTTTCCTGAGCCAAATCCTTCATCAAACGGAAATCAGAAGTTGCACGGCTGCTCAGTCCTAATGAAGGGTTTGGAAGGTTATTTAATGAGTTGGGAAATTAAATTTTGTGGCATGCTGGTGGGGGGGGGGGGGGGAGAACGTGCACTGACAGGCACGTGGAAGACATGGAAAAAACATCTCCCCTTCTCCAGCAGTGATTACAGCCAAGAGATACCACCTGCAGAACTATCCAGTAATAATGTGAAATGGGAATTACGTAGATTCAGTCTACACATTCAGAATAATTGCAAGCTATCACTTCAGAGGGCAATGGGGGAGAGATGAACTGCATACTTATATATGCCTTGTTCTCGAATTCTGTAACCATAGCTGTATTGCATTGTTTACTGGTTGTCTTGTGCTGCCTGTCTGCAGTATTTTATACCCTGCCTTCTGCCTTGGATCTCAGCTAAGAAAGGCAGACTATGTTTAACCTACCTTTACATAGTTTCAGGTGGGCAGCCGCATTGATCTGCAGTAGAAGAGTCAGATTTGAGTTCAGCAATACCTTTAAGACCCTGGAAATCTTGTTGGTATTTAAGGTGCTACTGGACTCAAATCTTGCTCTTCCACCAGGATACAAACTCTCTTTTGCACTTACTTTCAACCCAAAAGTGCTATGAATTTGGGAACATTAAGAGAGGGGCCGTGCAGTGGTAGAGCATCTGCTTGGCATGCAGAAGGTCTCAGGTTCAATACCCGGCATCTCCAGTTAAAAGGACCAGGTAGAAGGTGATGTGAAAGACTTCTTCCTGAGACCCTGGAGAGCCACTGCTAGTCACAATACTGACTTTGATGGACCGAAAGGTCTGATTCTGTATGGCAGGTTCACATGTTCATGTGTGTGTGAACTGATTATTAGGGACTGGAGCAAGGCGCAAGTTTGAAAAAACAAACAAACACCCCATCCTCAAGTGTACCAGCTTTACTTTCTCTTTCCTAAGTTGATTTTTATTCAGCCTTATTCCCAAGGAAGAAGAAGAGAAGAGACTGGATTTATACCCCGCCCTTCACTTGCGAGTCTCAGAGCGGCTTATAGTCTCCCTTCCCTTCCTCTCCCTACAACAGATACCCTGTGAGGTAGGTGGGGCTGAGAGAGCTGAGAGACCCACCCTTGAGAGAACAGCTTTGAAAGAACTTATGACTGATCCAAGGTCACACCAGCAGCTGCATGTGGAGGAGCGGGGAATCAAACCCTGTTCTCCCAGGTTAGAGTCCGCGCTCCTAACCACTACACCAAACTGGCTACACTACACCAAACTGAAGTGCGAGGAACATATTTAGAGTTTGGAGTGGGTGGGGTGTCTCTCACCCAGGCATTCAACAGATCCAGACCTGCAAAGGTGCTGCTCTCTCATAAACCCCCTGCCCTCTGTAAAGGGATACCATTCACTTCTTGGGAGGAAATAGCATCCATAGTTTTCTGGGATCCAGTTGAGTGGCTGGGCATTTGTTGCCCTCAAAGAAGTCCCCAAATGCAGTGGCTTATTTCCTCCCAAGTAGTGAATTCTGTGGTGTGCAAAGGGAGATTCTTGTAATCCCCAAGAGAGCCTTCTAATTCCAGAGATCCTTGTAATTCCCAAGAGCTAGATTTTGAGTCCAGTAGTATTTTAGAGACTTACATGATTTCCGAGGTGTAAGCTTTCGAGAGTCAAAGCTCCCTTTCATCAGAACTGACTCCACATGCAGCCTGCTGGGTGACCTTCGGTCAGTCATGAGTTCTCTCAGAGCTGTTCTCTCAAGAGCAGTTCTCTCAGAGCTCTCTCAGCCCACCTACCTCACAGGGGAGGTAGGTCTGTCGTGGGGAGAAGAAGGGAAAGAGATTGTAAGCCTCTCAGAGACTCTGAGTGAAGGGAGGGGTATAAATCCAACTCTCCTTCTTCTTGAAAGCTTACATTCCACAGATCTTGTCTGTCTCTGAGGTGCTATTGGACTCAAATCTAGCCTTCTATTGCAGACCAGCATGGATACTCTCCTGAAACTGTAATTCCCAAGATTTCCCTTCATACACATGCTACCAGGCACAAGGCTATAAAAGCTGGCTAACTGGCAGTGGAGAGGAAGGACCAAGGGTCAAAAAACACAATACATGTGACACAGCTCAAGTCAGACATATGACTGGGGAATCTCACCTTCAAAGCGTTAGGTTGTTCTGTTCAGCTTGGGAGCTCTGTGAGAGGGGAGGAAGAGCTTCAGCCTTCCCTCCCGTGCTGTTTTCGCCAGTGGAAACAGCAGTGGAAAGGGACCAGCTTTCTCCTTTCTTGGGGTTTGGAGCAACTTGAACACTTTGGCAGTGAGCTTCCCCGACCATAAGTGGTACTACAAGTCCGGTTGGGCACCAGTGACCCAACTTGCATCACATGTATTGTATATTTGGCCCTAAGAGCAGATGAATGTTACAGCAGCTGCAGGAAAGCTGTCAAAAAACACAGTCTATTTGTAGGAAGTGATCAAATTTCTGTGCTTTAAACATTCACAACTCCAGCACAGTGCAGCAGTTTTCAAATGGTCAGATCTTTGCAGATAACAGCTGTTTTACCTGTGAGGAAGCAGAACTCAGGCACCAGGAGGGCCACACGGGGCTCAACAGCGCCACTCCCACGCTTAGTCTTCAACTGGCTCACAAGCATTGGTTGGTTTAGGTCACTCACAGCTATATCATACTGCTGCTCAGGGAAAGACAAATAAAAAATAAGCAAGCCACACTCATGAAACGTTCCAAATATTTCTGCACACGTGTGGTTGGGAGTGATGCACGCAAAGCCCATAGAAGCCAATGCAATGTAGCACTTCCACTGACTTTGCATGCATTAACCCACAACGATCCTTAAAAAACAGCCCTGTAAGGCAGCCCAGTGTTGTTACCCCTATATTACAAAGAGGGAGTGGGGCAGCACACCGTGGATTGCCTAGACCAGGGGTGGGCAAACTGTGGCTCGGGAGCCGCATGCAGCTCTTTCACATATATTATGTGGCTCCCGGCAGGGCGGCTGGGGAAGCTAAATATCATTAACAAACAAATATCACTAGACAAATCAATATCATTATCAATATCTGCTTTTACCCATTTTGTTATTTTTTTTGGCAGTCTCATTTCATGTTAATAAAAAGCAAATTTGCTTATTTTCCAATAAAAGCAGGTAATATTTGTTCATGTCTTGTGGCTCTCAAACATCTGATGTTTATTCTATGCGGCTCTTACGCTTAACAAGTTTGCCCACCCCTGGCCTAGACCACCTTGTGGGTTTTCAGAAGAGGCAAGATTCAACTGGAGCTTCAATCCATAAGACTTCACTTCCTTGGCTGCTACATTACAGCATCTCTCAGGTGTTCAGTTGCACTGTACTGTAAATTCACAGCCAGTGTACAGCCTGCGCTGGTGCACAAATTCCAAGCCCCCAGTGCACAGATCCCCGACTGAGTGCAGGGCAAGGAAACTGTTCCCTGCCTCTCTCCCCTGGGGCTGCCATCATGCCACAGCCCACCCCACCCCCACCAGGCTCACTCCATCACCGGGGGAGGGGGGGGAGGCACAAAGGCAAACATCCTTTCCCCCCACTGGCTGAGCCCCCCTCCCCTGGGAAGGTAAGGAGACGGAGTTGCCAGCCATTTAAAGTGAACAGCTGACCAGCGGGTCAGCACAATTGCCACTGCTTTCTTTCTTCCACTCCTCTCTCCCCATCTCTCTCCCAATTTATTTGCTTTCTTTCTAGCTCTCCCCTCCTTCCCTCCCCACCTTCTTTCTTTCTTTTTCTTTCTCTCTCTCTCCTCTTTCTTCATCTGTTTGCTTTCTTTTCACCTGTCCTTCCCTTCTTTCTTTCTTTCTTTTTAATGTAGGCTCGCTCACAACTTTAATTCTATTAGGTCTTTTGGCTCACAGAGTAAAATTTTCGCTCACAAGACTCCACAGCTTAGAGGGAACATTGTTTACAGCTGCTTCCATATAGGGATTTACCCTGCATGGAAATCAGGAAGGTCCTGGAGATGGAGAAAGAGGAGGGTCAGGTTTATTGGCTATAAGGGCCACAGCACAAATGCCACTGCATCTACACTGCTGCCGAGGAGTGATGGGGGGGAAAGAGAGAAGCAGGAGAGAAGCAGCAGGCAGTTCCAGAACAGGTGCATGTACGAGTTGTCAACTTCATCTTGGGAAATTCCTGGAGGGGGGAGCAGCAGTGTACTGCTTGGGAAGGGAACTCGTTGGGGACATTATGTCACTCTAGGACTTTTCGTTTCTCTTAGACGTTATGAAACACCGCCCTCTGAAGCTGCCACTTCCTTGAGAGGAATCAATCCCTGTAGTCTGGAGATCAGCTGGAATTCTGGGAGAACGCCAACTTGAGGTTGGTAACCCTCGGCATGTGGACATTGTCCCTACTCATCCCCCATGCCACTCCATGCTTCTGCCATGGCTGAAGAGGGTTTTTGCATCCCCTGTGTGGAAGCAGCTCGAGTCAAGCTTTGGCTAGGCCTGTTGAGCCTCAACAGCATTAAATGGGAGCTTAGGGTCCCCTCAAAAACCCTCCCTGAACTCTGCTGGGGGTTGTCCATATTATGAGAAGATCAGCAGTGGTGAGAGCACCGACTTTTATCTTCACACCGAGGAATCCCTGGAGAGCGTATCATATGCTTACGCCCATATCCATTCCGTATCTATATTACTTCTGACATTTACCAATTGTGACTGCTTCCCCACTGAACAATTTCAAGCTCAACAATAAAGAGCAGAATGTTTTCCCAGGAACCTGGGTCTTCTTTACCTGCTTGTAATAATCTTCATAAGAGATCTGAGTGCCATCACGTTTCTGGAATGTATCTGTAGGCTTCACAGACCACTCAATATCATCAATCCGGTAGGTTTTGTTGTTGTATCTACAGAGGGAGGGAGGGAGAGAAACCGTGTGCAATTCAGGTCGCCACACCTCAGAAAGGATATTATAGCACTGGAAAAAGTGCAGAGAAGGGCAACTAGAATGATAAAAGGGTTGGAACACTTTCCCTATAAAGAAAGGTTGAAGCGCTTGGGGCTCTTTCGCTTGGAGAAACGATGGCTAAGGGGTGACATGATCAAGGTTTATAAGATTATGCATGGGATAGAGCAGGTAGAGAAAGAAGTCCTTTTCTCCCTTTCCCACAATACAAGAACTCATGGGCACTCCATGAAATTGCTGAGCAGTCAGGTTAGAACAGATAAAAGGAAGTCCTTCTTCACCCAAAGAGTGATTAACATGTGGAATTCACTGCCACAGGAGGTGGTGGCGGCTACAAGCATGGACGGCTTCAAGAGGGAATTGGATAAACATCTGGAGCCAAGGTCCATCAGTGGCTATTAGCCACAAGGTATAGATAGGAACTCTCGGTCTGGAGCAAGAGATGCTCTGTGTTCTTGGTGCTTGTGCGGGGGGGAGGCAACAGTGGGAGGGCTTTTAGTGTCCTGGCACCACTGCTAGACCTCCTGAGGGCACCTGGTGTTTTTGGCCACTGTGTGACAGTGTTGGACTGGATGAGCCATCGGCCTGATCTAACATTGGCTTCTCTTATGCTCTTAACTTTAAAAAAGCTAAATACACTCTTGGAGCTATGACAGGCCCAGGTGGATATAGTGGACATGTCTCTCTCCCTCTTCCAATGATCTGTTAGACCAGGAAGAGTTAAAAACCTGCACATGGGACTGATGAACTCCCATTCGTGGTGTGATGCAGGTGCCACACAAATCCGTGTGAGATAGATGATCCTGTTGCAGGATACAAATATTTTCAATTAAAAAATTAAATAAAACCACACAACAGCATAAACAGGGTTGCAATTCTTGCCTCATCGGCCAGACGCATACACAATAGTTTTTCGTTTTAATGGTTTTTAAACCATCATTGCATGTATAACTTGTCTTAATTGTTGGGTGGGTTCTGTTGTTGTTACCCGCCCTGAACCGGCTTGCAGGAAGGGTGGGATATACCGTATTTTTCACTCCATAAGACTCACCTGACCATAAGATGCACCTAGCTCTGCTCGGTGCCGTGGCTTGGGAAAGGTGAGGGGGGTTTAAGACGCACACACTTTCCCCCCCACTTTTTTTGGGAGAAAAAGTGAGTCTTATGGGGCAAAAAATATGGTAAGTTGAACAAATAAAATAAAATAAATGCCACCACGATCCCCCTCTTTCTCTCCTTACCTGGTAAGAACGATGAGCCCCAATAGCTCCTTTTCGCATGTCTCTGCAACACGTGCCATATCTACGCTGTTATAAATGCTGGTCATAAATTCTAGAACATTCTCATTACGAAGGACTTTATGGCTGACGTCTGCGCAGAGCATAACTCTGCTTTCAAAATGGCCAACGGACACAGCAAAGCCTGGCCAAAGAGTCAGTCTGAAAGCAGGAGTGGAAAGAGCAAGTTAGGTGCTCAAGAGATTGAGTAGCAAGAACATAAAAAATAGTATAAATATTTATTGCACAGTGCACCAGGTCAAAGTTAATAACAACACACGTGGATAAATAATAAAGCTGTCCTATACAGCAACCAATTGGAGTTGCACATACAGTGATAACAGGATGTTCACAATGGTTTCTCATAACGATATAGAACCACTAAGCCAGACGCGTTTCAGCCCTGAGGGCCTTCTTCAGTGATCAAAACCTTGTTGCACACACACAGAAAGTAAAATACCTTTTCTTTTCGGGGGGCCAGGCAGGTTTTAAATAATTCACTGCAGCCTGAGGCTCAAAGAATGGAAGACAGGCCCGTATATCATAAGGAAACCAGCACTCTGATATCTCTGAACCAATATTCCGTCCTTGGCCATAGTTCTTCTTCCTCAGTGTGTGCGAACGTGTACCAGAATTAAAAGTCAAAACAAATCAAAACAAAAGTCTGGGTTTAACAAAAGAATTTCATTATTAGACTATGTACAGAATATCAAAGTGTGGGAGAAAACCCTCTTTTCTGATCCAGACTATGAATGCTGGACAGGCCCCAGATTAGGAAGAGTCATTTTCTTTATCCTTTCTTCCCCTCTAGATCGACAAATCCTAAATGGTAAGGGTGGGTCCATGGGGTGATCTTCTTTGATAAACAACAGACATTCATCATGGGTACATTCAGAGAAAGAGCTGCAATCTTAAGAGCAGGGCACATGCATTGCTACCAGAAGATGCCATCTTCAACCCTGGCATCTCCAAACTGGAGCTGACTGGGAAGTGAAAATAACCCTGGAACAAGCCAAGTGGAGTGGCCCCACAAGGGGTATTAGCTCACCCAGGGTTTCCTCCTGAAATGCATGGGATAGAGCAGGTAGAAAAAGAAGTACTTTTCTCCCTTTCTCACAATACAAGAACTCGTGGGCACTCCATGAAATTGCTGAGCAGTCGGGTTAGAACAGATAAAAGGAAGTACTTCTTCACCCAAAGAGTGATTAATATGTGGAATTCACTGCCACAGGAGGTGGTGGTGGCTACAAGCATGGACAGCTTCAAGAGGGAATTAGATAAACATATGGAGCAGAGGTACATCAGTGGCTATTAGCCACAAAGTATAGATAGGAACTCTCGGTCTGGGGCAAATGATGCTCTGTGTTCTTGGTGCTTGGGGGGGGGGCAACAGTGGGAGGGCTTCTAGTGTCCTGGCCCCACTGCTGGACCTTCTGAGGGCACCTGGTGTTTTTGGCCACTGTGTGACAGAGTGTTGGACTGGATGGGCCACTGGCCTGATGCAACATTGGCTTCTCTAATGTTCTAACCTGACAACAGAGCAGGAAAAAACAGCTGGTAAACTGACATCATTTCCTACTGCCAATGAAGGGCATGATCCAAGTGGCCCCTGAGGTTCTGGCAGAGTTGATCGAGTTTGGTTATGCTTGTTCCTGGATGCCAGTGGTCCTCTAGGGCAGAGGTGCACGGGGAAGTTCCACGTTAAGTTAAATGGCCAGTCCACCCCTGTCTCCAAGTTACAGGATCTTGGCAAAAACCTTTCGCCCCAGGAGACCCTGAAGAGCTGCTGCCAGGCCACTGAAGACCACATAATGACACATGATGGACTTTGCAGAATTCAGCTTCCTATGCTCACTGAGAGGGTTGTCCATACCGGAGGTTGAAATGAGTGTATGATCAACACGAGGACGTTATCTGCATAGTTCAAGAGCACTCATGTATCTCTGCCAGTGCTCCCACAGTTGCCAGTTCAATGGAGGGAGTGGGGCTCAATACTTTAGTAGAAAATAATATAGTAGGGCTGGAGAACCTTGCAACGGTAAAGCTCTCTTCTGGACAAATCACAGCGGCACATTCCCACCAGAGAGCCCGGTTGGTAACAGGAGTTGTCAGGGCTTAATGGATCAAATTGTAATCCAGTTTGCTGGGGTATGGTTCACACATTACAAAGTCCTTGAATCCTGCAAACTTACTTCTCAGGCACATGGGGGGAGGGGGGGCTCATTCCAATCAGGGCCAGGAGGTGTTGGGAGAGGGAGTTTAAGCCTTTCCCTTCGTGCTGTTTTCCCCATGTGAAATGGCCCTGGGAAGCCACTATCTGACAATGGGGCAACAGGTACTTATAGGCTACAAGCTGTTTCCCCAACGCAGCAAACTTATGCGTAGCCATTACTATATGTAATATTCAGAGTGAGCAGTGACTCACAAAACCTCATACCCTGCTACAAATTTTGTTATTCTTTACGATGCTACTGGACTCTTGCTCTTTTCTACTGCAACAGGCAGACTAACACGGCTACCCACCTTGACTTACAGCATTACAATATTATAACAATCAGACATTCAGGTTCTCTGAATCCCCTGCTTAGATTTTTTTAAAAACGTCTATAGCCCTTTTGTTGCAGAGATATGCCTACTGCCTATATCTCTGCAACTAATTCTTGTATGTGCTGCAAAAAAATTCCAAATAAATGTTATCACACTACTATCAGTTAATAAGATACACAACTGTAAAACTGCAATGAAGAGGGAACCAACTTACTTATGCTGTGGTATCTCTATTGGATCCGAAGGATTGTAGAAGTTTCGTCCGATTTGGTACATAGACAACTTTTTCAAAATCCTAAAATATTAGCGTATATTTTTAAATACACCAAGCAGCAAGGGTGGGAGTGGGAATGGCAATGAATGTCATTTTCAAAAGTAATTCAATTTACACAAAACACATTTCCCAAAGCCAACTAGCCAGTTGAACTAAAAACTGAACTTAAGTGGAAACTGTTCAGGCTATAGGTCTGTCAAAAGAATGCAGTTATACCAGCAACTCTCAACTCATCTAGGAAGTGTTTGTGAGTGTGTGTGTGTGTGGGGGGGGTCATACTGCAGCACAAATGCCACAAACGCAATCTGAAGAAGTGGGTCCTAGTCCATTAAACCTTTTTCTGGAATAAAATCTGGTTAGCATTTAAGATGTTTCTAGACTCTTTTTAATGTTTTCTATTGACAAATGCAAGTTGAATTAAGTCAACAGAACTCTGACCAGAATGAATGTTTTAATGAAGACTGGCGTGGTGGAAAGTTGCAGCCAACTTAGGGTTTTCAAAGCAAGAGGCGAACAGAGGTGGGTTTGCCATTGCCTGCCTCTGCACAGTGATCCTCACTTTCCTTGGTGGTCTCCCATCCAATTACTCACCAGGGCTGACTTGGCTTCGCTCCTAAGATCAGACTAGACTGGACTCGCCTGGGCCATCCAGAGCAGAGCCATTGAAGGTTATAATTTTTAAAAATATAGCACTAAAGATACCTCATTTACCGTGCAATGATGAAATTGCAACCAAAATTTGGGGAACAGGACAGTAGTTCATAGAATCAGAGAGTTGGGAGGGACCTCCAGGGTCATCTGCAGGATGCAGGAAATTCACAAATACTCCACACACACACACACACACACACACACACACACGCCCAGTGACCACTGTCCCATGCCCAGAAGGTAATAAAAAACTTCCAGGATCCCCAGCCAAACCGGCCTGGAGAAAAACTGCTTCCTGATCCCAAAGTGGCGATTAGCACTTCCCTAGTTGTTTAAGAAAGGGCCATGAGAACTAAGCACCGATGCAACCCTTCCTGCCCTCCCTCTCATGATCTGCGCAAGTTGAAGGCATTTTCGTCCCCACCACCACATGTTTTGTTGTTTGAGCAACAGAAATATATTCGGAGCCTGTTCAGTTTTTGCTGTGACCTGCTGATTTTGAGGAGGTATTTTATGTGGTTGATAGACATAAAGAGTCAATTTGAAACAGGGTCCCTGTAAAAAGGCTTACTTCTTAAAGATGATGTTTAGAACCTGGATGCAAGCAGGAGAGCTCGGGGGCAGCTGATGGATCAGCGTAACGGTGATCTTGACAGTCTCTCCTCTTCGGGTTTCACAAGACAATTCTGTGACCTTAAAAACAACAACAAGAAGTAGTTTACAATTTTATTTATTCGCTTATATGCCACCCCCTCAGTCATCAGTCTCTTGAACCAGTAGCACAACAAGTATGTAATAATAAAAATTCCAACAATAAACTACCATTCTACTCCCCCTATCAAACCCCAAACTATAAAACCAATAAGAACTATGTTCAGACCAATATACTCGAATGCCCTGCTAATGACAATGTCTGAATCTGCAGAGAAGGAGGGAACACCAGAGAAAGACCCAATCTGAGGTGGCTACTCATCTGAAAGCAGGAGAACACAAGGGCTCAACAGATTACCTCAGCTGACAGACAGGCTCATACAGGAAAAGGCAATTTTTTAAATACACTGGCCTCCTCATTTGGGTCAGTGGTCCCAAACTCTGTTGACCCCACAGGCATTTTCTGAAAAATGGTAGTGGGCACCACCTCAAATTGGCTGCCCTGGGCAGAACTAATCGCCTCCATTAGGAGGTTCCACAGAACATTTGGAAGTTCAGAGGTTAACAATCAAATAGCGTTCTTAGGTAGGCCGAAGGCTACAGAAGATGGTCATGTTTATGCTAATAGGCGGTAGCCAAGAAGCGGACAGGGCTCTTCTGAAATACAAGGAAAAGGTCAAGTCCTCAATGAAAGCCTACTGAAAGTATTAGCTTGATCTAGAATCTTCTACTAGGTAGAAGGGGAAGAATCAGATGGTCTTTAAAAGCGGGAGGATTCTTTTGTATCAGGCTAGTTTGGTAAGGAAAGTAGTTGAGGAAAATGGCCCTAAGAGCTTCTGAGGACAGATTTTGACCGTTCTCTGACAAAGGCCACAATTTGAACTAGCCAACAAACATGACTTGGGTGGTAGCCCTGGCCCATAGGTCCCTGTGACTACTGCCGGCCTAGTCCCCCCTTTTTCCCTCGCAACTGAAGCGGACCAAAGATATAGTGTGAATACTGAGCTGCTAGCACTTTAATATTGTTGTCATAACATTGTTTTAAATGTGATGTATGTTTTTATGTATTGAAAGCTGATGTATGCTTTTATGTATTGAAAGTTTTATCTTGTTGTAAGCCGCCCAGAGCCAGCCTAGGCTGGAATGGGCAGGGTAAAAATCAATAAAATCAAGCAATCAAATTCAATCAATCAACGGAAGGTTTTGAATTTGAGAATGGGTACTGCATTTATCACTCATTTTATTTTCCCCCCCTTTACTCTGAAGTTGTCACTTTTTTTTTTCTGGCAGCCAATTACATTAATTACAATTTGGTGCCACTGTGATTTTTCTGCACACAGCTAAGAAAATAATTCCTACACTTGACTTGTGCTAACAGGAATAGGGAGAAAGAGAGAGAAAGACAAAGGTTTCATTTATGGAGAAGACTACACTGTCATATATCCACAAGACTCTGGCAGCAGCAACAGGCTGGGGGGCGGGGGGGGGGGGGGAGGTGAAACAAGGCACAAGAGGCAAACCCTTCATTGAAGTCTAGTGACTTGGGAACTGGAATTCACCCGAGAAACCAGCAGACGACCAGAGGTGCCTGAGGTCAGGAGGGGTGGGGTACAAATGCTACCTTCTGTCTGCTGCACTTCAGGTTCCAGACTCTCCACTCCAACTGCTCATTTGGGAAAGAACAAACATCCCCTGACATGGATTTGAATGTGGCTGACCATAGCCACAGGCTGTGGTAGAGAGAGGGAGAGAGCATGTGACTTGCCCAGGTCATCCCAATGAGCATGGATACAAACCTAGATTTCACTGCTCTGTTAAAAGAACCCAGTTAAAAAACCCCTACCCCTGGAATTTCCTACTAGGAAGCAAAATGGACAGCCCATCCCTAGCTAAGGCAACCTGCAAGATACCACTCTTTCAAGAAAGGCCATCTTCAGTCTCCTGACAGAATAACCAGAGTACAACTTGAAAAATCTCTGCTATTCCTTGTCTGGTTTTGTTTAGTTTTTTGGCAAAGCGAATCCTGACTCTCAAAAGCTGAAATAAATTTTGTTAAAGATGCCACTGGACTCCTGTTCAATTTTTCCTCACAGAGACTTCTGGATTCCAGAAAGCACTCCTATTGTTTCTAAAAATAAAAATTGTTTCTAAAAATCCACATACAAAGGGAAGAACTTGAACTGGCAGGCCTGAAAATGAACTAATCCAGAGACTCGTACCTCTTGGCACAACCTCGGTCTTCTCAAACATACATGGCCTCCGGCTTGCTTTTAACAAGCCTGTGCCAGTGGCAAATGTGACAATGAGTTCTTAAAAGGCAACAAGGGAAAGTTTGTTTCACAATAGCAGGTATGAGCAAATCAAACCAGCCCTGTCCATCACTTTAAAATCCCCCTTTTGTTATGTTTCCACCTGCAAATGCCTCGAAGCAAGACTTGAAGAAGCTAAACAAAGATATAGCACTGAAGGTACCTCATTTACCAGGCAATGATGAAATAGCAACCAAAATTTGGGGAATAGGACAGTAGTTCATAGAATCAGAGAGTTGGAAGGGACCTCCAGGGTCATCTGCAGGATGCAGGAAATTCACAAATACCCCACACACACCCACACACCCACAGTGACCACTGTTCCGTGCCCAGAAGATGACAAAAAACTTCCAGGATCCCCAGCCAAACCGGCCTGGAGAAAAACTGCTTCCTGATCCCAAACTGTGAACACGGCATTTAGTTTTGCAAAACATGCCTCCTGCTAGACTGATACACATCCTGGCACTTGATGACAGACACTGCGTGAATGTAACCATCCAGGGCAAGGACCAGGTGTAGGCAAGGGGAAGAGGTAATGAAAGTCACTGGCCTCTTAGCCCAGGGACTGGCCAAGCCACCAGCTGGAGTGGAACGTGGCCTGGGATTGGGTGGCATTGGGGAGGGGTGGAGACAGCAGAGGTTAGAAGGGAGGCTCTCAAGGAGAGACTGGGCAGGAGGAGCACCACACAAATGGGATTTCTAACAGCAAGCTATCATGCAAATGTGGCCTATTAATGGCAATAGCCACTGTTTTGTAATGGTTAGAGCACTAGACAAGAACCCTGTCCTGGACAGCCCAGGCTGGCCCTATCCTGTCAGATCTCAGAAGCTAAGCAGGATCGGCCTGGCTAGTATTTGGAAGAGTGACCTCCAAGGAACACCAGGGTCGTGATGCAGAGACAGGCAATGGCAAACCACCTTTGAAACTTCTCTTGCCTTAAAAACAAGTCTAGCTTGCCCCCTAGTGGTGCGTAACTCTAAAAGAGCTAGAACTTTTGACTGCCAGACAATCTTAGGATCTCCTGGCTATATCACACACACTGCGATACGATAATTAATTAACTGCAGGGACGGGAAAGCACAGCCCTAATCCCACTCTCTCAGGGAGCTCAAAAGGCTGATTCTTATGTTATAAAGTCCCTGTGGCCCCCAAGAGGACTTTCTGTCATGTATTCCCCAGGCAAAAACAGGCCCAATTCAGCTTGGGATTAGGCCATGTGAGGGCTTAAACCTTCTCCTCCATGGTATTTTCCCAACCTGAAAAGGCCCTGGAAAAGGTAGTATCTACCCTGCTGGGAATACTTAAAACATATACGGATGGCTACACAAAACATTCCCCAACAGAGCACATACTGGCTCTCCAGGCCTGCATCAGGTAAGGAAAATGGCACCAGGATTGGGTGGGCTTTAGCTGGTTCTCAGCACAGGCCCAATCTGAATCAGGCCTGCGTGCCTGAGGGAACCAAGGCCCCAGTGGGGAACTTCCAGCACACATCTGACAGAAACACTTCTGACAGCTTTAAGGACATGACCTTGACAACTGGCCCTCACTTTGTGACCCTGGGCCAAGTAACTCCCTCTCCTTCTCGGCCTGACCTATTTGCACAGGGTTACTGTGAGGATAAACCAGAGGAGGGAAGAGCCAGGAATGCTGTCCTGGAGGAAGGCTGAGATAAAAATATAGCAAACAGAAAGACATTCGTGTATTATATTGCCACACCCGGTGCCATTTGGGCTGTGGAACACGAAATCCCTCAAATCTTAATCACAAAATATAGTACGGCTTGATGAAATGATGAATTTAAAGGTTTAGACGATGGACCCAAATAGTTAAGGCTTCCCAAGTTGTGGACAGTCAAGTCCACGTATTTTAAGAATCACATAAATCACCAGGATCCTTGTATATTCGCTGTTACGATACGTAGGTGGCTCCGCCATCAATAGAACTCCAAAACAAGGCCTCTAATTGTGAGTAATATTCAAAACCTCAGTAGTGGGATCTCTATAAAATGACTGTGTTATGGAGCTGTCTTCAGACTTCTTCCATCATCATCTCTATCTCATATGCCAACAGCTCTCGGATTTTATTTATTTATTTATTTTATTCATAGCCCACCTGTTTCTCAGTACTGTCATTAAAGGGTACTTCTCCCTTCTGGACCTCCTGTGCCAATACCAGTGATTACCTTGTTCTAATTTATTTAGCACTCACCTTCCAAAAGTTATTAAAAGACTGCTGACAGGGGACATTAAAGATATATTGGGTCTGAAAACCAGACCCTCCTGACTTGCAGAACATCTGAGGGGGGAACAAACTTGAATCTCATATCCAGGGCTCATTTCGTAGCAGGAGCTCCTTTGCATATTAGGCCACACACCCCTAACGCAGCCAATCCTCCAAGAGCTTACATAGCTCTTCTTACAGGGGCTACTGTAAGCTATTGGAGGATTGGCTACATCAGGGGTGTGCAGCCTAATATGCAAAGGAGCTCCTGCTACGAAATGAGCCCTGCTCATATCTAAAATGACGTTGACAAATACTACCAAAAAAATCCCAAAAGTTAACTACTGTAGATGGGATCTATTGAAAGCCAATCCAATTCTAGTTCACACAGCTTCAATTTTCCTGGGGGCTATGCAGGAAAGGGACAGTGTTTAACCCTTCAACTTCCACTGGGCTCCTTGCTTTGTTAACAACATTTTAAGGGGGGGGGATATGTGTTTTTAAGAGGACATATACAGCCTCAGTTTGCATTTTTCAGACAGAATGTGACACATGATCTTCGTCTTGTCTGCTTGATCCCTTACACCAGCTGGCTGGTGGGTCTAACGCAGATCAGAGTGCGGATCTAGGCATGGCACTTGGAGTAGGGCACTTGGAGTAAGGGCTTTGCACAGGAGTGGAAGAGAAAGGAGGTAAGAGCCCGAGGAACGGAGGTGGGAAGGAGCCCTTCCTTTTCCTCTGCCCCCAATGTTCCCCCTACCTCTCAAAGAAATTCCAAGAGCAAAAAAAAATGTACTTGTTAAAATTCTGAGTACCAAAGACTTACGTGGCTTTCTAATTTTTCTGTAAGGAACAATGTCGCTCCATCAAACGCTTTGGCTTTTAGTTGAAATTTGGTGTGGCTGTACAACAGCGCAAGCCGCAAACGTCTGGATTCCAGCTCTGGGCTAAATTCGACGCGATATTGGTACAGTTGCCAGTCCTTGGGCAACCATAAACCAAACAGGTTTGTTATGATTTTGATGGGAATGCCACTGGATCCTGTAATAGATAGTATTGTTTTTAAATGAAGTCAGTTGCCATCTAAGTACATGCCGTTTTGCAACTTGCCGTTCATCTAAGGTGAACAGCTGCGCTTCCCAAGTGAGTAGTTCAGAGGTACACTGCTCCTGTTGTGGCAATATAGTTGTTCATGCAGCTGCCACAGTGCTGTGCTCAGCGCAGAACTGCCCTACAGAGGCTGAACAACTGCTTTTTCCATCCTCTAGTGTTACAAAGGCATTAGCTCACTAACTCTGCAGTCTAGACAAGAGACAGACAGACAGACAGACAAATAGAGCACACAAACACGAACTGGGACCTTCTGCATACAAAACATCTATTCTGCCACTGTGCCTGTCCTAAAAGCCTGTAACGTCTGTACTGTAGCTCTGTATTTAACACAGCAACAAAGGTTGAATGTGACTGGCTGCAGACCTCTCTCCACAGAATCGAAATCCCACCCAGTGGTGTGGCAGGGAGGAATGACCACTGCAAGAGACTGTGGCAGACGAAAAGCAGGGAAATCCCCGCTACATGAAAGCCCCATTGCTACTGCCCTGAATCTGTAGCCTCATCAGCACTAGGGAAGCGAGGTGGAACACCCCAAGGTATGTGAAGAGAAATACTTCTGAAATATTACTGCATATTATTTCTTGAAATAAATTCATTTACATATTCAATACATTCACTGGTTATCTCCAGCATCGTGACATTTTGTTTCAGGTTTGCCTGGGTAGCATTTCAAGGTGAAGAAAGATGTAACACCCCAGCGCACTCTCTCTCTCTCTCTCTCCCCCCAGTGCAAACAGCTGAACAAGGTTGCCAGTAAAAAACCATCTCTTTCTGCATTAAGCAGCCCCCTACTGGCAAGTGCCCGTGTCAGCACTGCAAGGCATTCACAACTCCTTTCTCTGTGCCTTTCTGAATGATTTGACTTTCCAAACAAAATTTCACTCATCGTTTCTTTGGCGGTAGCTTGCTTGCTCCCGCATACACATGCAGTTTCAGTAGTTAAAAAAATAACAACATCATGACCTGGATAGCCCAGGCAAGCCTGATCTCAGAAGCTAAGCAGGGCCAACCCTGGCAAGTACTTGGATGAGAGACCTCCAAGGAACACCAGGGCCGTGATGCAGAGGCAGGCAATGGAAAGCCACCTCTCCGAACATCCCTTGCATCCCAGCTCAACTAAGGGTCTCCAGAAGTCAGCCATAATTTTCAGGCACACACAAACACAAATACCAAATAACAACCACCACCACCACCATTATTTCACTCTGCGGCATGGTTACCCTGCCCCCTTGTAGAACATGGGGTTGAACACTGCAGCAGTTAGCGAACACTGGCATACCAGTGGGAAGTAGTTGCACCATCAGGGCAAAAAAAGGTTTGTAATATGGAAGCCCCCAGGGTTGTTCTACCTGTTTTTGCATTCTTTACATGTGCCATAGTCTGTCGTGTATTCACTCCCATGTCCTGGAAACTGCAGCGGATTCTACCCCCTCGGTCCATCACTTTATAACCAGAATCAGCAACAGAAAAGCCGTCTTAAAAAAAGAAAAAAGAGAGAAACGGCCTTAATATGAGTTCACAGGAGTGGTTTCTCCGCCTAGGCTGGCGGCAGCTCTCCAAGGTCTCGCCCCGAGGAAGACCTTCCCCAATACCTGCTGCTCTTCAGTTGGAGATGTCAGGGACTGAAACTGGGATCTTCTGCTCACAACGCAGCTGCTCTATCACTGAGCTGCAACCTCTCCTAAAAGAGTCTTCTCTGTGGTGGCCCTTCCCTTTTGCAATACAGGGGCCACCACAGAGAAAGATCTGCTCTACAGTAAAACATATTTTACTTCTGAAAACAGGACTTGGAACGATGCCATCCAGGAGGACCTGATGTCACAAAATGTTTCACATGGCAGACGGTGCTGCCCCAGGTCAGTGGGGACCAGACTGCAAGGCTTGGGTCGCCCATGTCCTGATCATTCCATCACGTCCTGGAGACCAGAGTACTTTAACAGTAGTTATTGCCCCATTTAGTCACATTCTTACATCTAGGAGAGCTTCTCCCATCTCCTGTGTGGCTCTGAGTGGCATCTTCTTCAGCAACGGAACCGCCATTGCCTGAGAAACCCTACAAGACAAAGATTTCAAGACTGAGAAGATGGTCAGCTCAAAAAGAAAAACTGGGCTGCTTCTGTGCTTTTTTTTAAAAAAAAAGTATATATGCACCAAGATCACACCCATGGCAGCAGAGCAAACGTGAACATCACACTGCTTGCTGAAAAGCCAACGATCCCAACAGCAGAGATAGCCTGTCATATGGGATACTCTGCATTTTCTTTTCTTTTTTGTCTGCTATTGCAGGAGCTCTCCCTTTTGCACACTTTCATTAGAGGAACGACAGTGCCCTTGTGAACCAAAAAGAAAGAGGTCTGGAGAAATTAAGAGAGAATCAGCACAGACAAGGCCGGCATGACCGAGCAGCTGCCAAAGCCTCAGAAAGGGCCTGGGGCTTTGAAGTGGCAGTAAGCACTGCCTGCCCGCTTCCGTCTTGGTAACTACTGCTGGTCCTCCCTGGAATTCTGGAACTAAAATATGTATGGCTAGCCACGGCGCTCAGTTCCTTTCTGTCTGTATATTCCCCCCCCCCCCATCCCACCATATGACTTGACACGCTCATCTCCATAGAAAACTAGAGACAGGGCATTTTCTGTGGTGGCACCTTGCGTTTGATCATAAGAGAAGCCATGCTGGATCAGGATGCCAATGGCCCATTCAGTTCAGCACTCTGCATCACACAGTGGCCCAGACCCAGGTGCCATCAGGAGGTCCATCAGCAGGATCAGAACTCCAGAAGCCCTCCCACTATTGCCCCTGTTGGAAGAGAAGGACTAAACTCTGTCTCTTAGTCTCAGCTTCCAGAGCGGGGGGTTACAAGAGAGTCAGATAGATAGACAGGCAAACTGTGAGCATTCTTCCTGTTTACTCTTCTGCCTCTGTCCCTTTGATGTGCCGGACTGATACTCTCAGGGAATTGAAAAAGAAGAGAAGAGATTGGATTTATACCCCGCCCTTCACTACCCAAGGGAGTCTCAGAGCAGCTTACAAACCCCTTTCCCTCCCCACAACAGACACCCTGTGAGGTAGGTGGGGCTGAGAGAGCTCTTGACAGAAACTGCTCTTTTTCAAGGACCGCTCTTATCAGAACTATGGCTTGCCCAAGGTCATCCAGCAGGTGGAAGTGGACGAGTGGGGAATATCCCGCCCTTCACTCAAGAGTCTCAGAGCGGCTTACAAACTCCTTTCCCTTCCCCTCCCCACAACAGACACCCTGTGAGGTAGGTGGGGCTGAGAGAACTCTTTCCCAAGCTGTCCTTGAGAGAACAGCTGGTACAGAGCTATGGCTTGCCCAAGGTCATCCAGCCAGGTGCAAGTGGAGGAGTGGGGAATCAAACCCGGTTCTCCCAGATTAGAGTCCGCGCACTTAACCACTACACCAAACTGGCTCTCCATCTTTGGCACACTGCTCTCCATCTTTGGCAGCTAATTAGATTAGATCCTATCCCTATCTCTCAGCCTGCACTATCTAGAATGTAGTTCCTCGAATACAGGATTCTTATTAGTTTGAAACTGACAAGTGGCTCAAAGCATCGCTGCCCCAGACAGTGCTCCATTATACACTGCAGCTACTAGCCACTGATGGGCCTCTGCTCCATATGTTTATCAAATGCCCTCCATATGTTTGGAATGGTCGCCTGGGGCCTACTTCCCTTTTGTTTAGGCGGCCAAGCTAAAACACGTCTTTTTAATTTAGGGTTTAATAAACTGCTCTGTTTTATGGACAGTTTTTATGCTGCTGATGTCTACTGGCTTTGTATTTTTAGCAGTTTGCGTTTCATTCTGTAATCTTTTAACTGCAAGCTGCCTTTAAAGAAGCAGCACAGAAATACCCCAGAGAAATAAAACAATAAAACACTGCTTTTAAAAAACCCTCTCAGTCTTCATGCAGTCATACGTATGATCGTATCAGGAGTCTTTTTATGTAGTGTTTCACAGATGCTGTCGTGCATTCCTGTGAGTGGGTAAAGCAAATAACAGAAATAACCTTAGCATAACAACACACACAGTCCCATCAAGACCGCCTTCACACTGTTTTTTATCAATGTATTACACTGGTGAAGTAGAAAGGGGAGGTGCAATGCAGGAAAAGTTAAAAATTGAGGCCAATAGTATGTGCATGTCCAAAATCTGGAAATAAACACAACAATGGACGCTTCCCAGAGAAGCAGTTCCATTTTGGGGGTGAGGGGTGGGACAGCGACTGAGAACTCACTGACTGAGAGAGAAACCTGGACGAGACACAAGAAGCATTTCGGTTCCTGCCTTGACCAACTAACACAGACTGTAGTCTAAAAGCCAGAGTGGTCAGAGAGTGTTAGACTACAGTTCGAGTAACCCGTTCCACCACAAATGTCACTAGTTAACCTTAGACCAGCCACTGACTCTCCATCTATTCTAAGTCAAGAGGGCTGTAAAATGGAGGCAGAAAAGACCTCATACACCACCCTGAACTCCTTAAAAGAGCAGAAGGATAATACATATAAAAATCTGGTTTGGTTTCTGCAAATGGCATAGAACCAAGTGCACTGTTGCAGCCCAAAAATATTTAATAACCAAAAAAAAAAAAAAGAGTTCAGTTCTTCTGGAGACAACCCAACACTTTTTGGTGGCTGAGGCAGAAAAAATCCAAACTTTTAAATTTATTCTCATTTATTTCTCGCCAGAATTTAAGGTGGATTATAGGTATGGCAGACTATTCAGTCAATCAGGGATCTGGCGAGGGAACCTTGACTCTCAAACGCTTATAACCGTGGAAATCTTGTTGGTCTTTAAGGTGCTTCTGGACACCAAATCTTGCCAAATCAATCGGTAAGCTACTTACAAATTAGGAAATGTGCCCCTTTTCCAAATATAATACAAAGATCAACGAAATAGTTGCCACCTTTTAGTGCAGGGGTGGCCAAGCTGTGGCTCTGGAGCCGCATGCGGCTCTTTCACACAAACTGTGTGGCTCCCGGCAGGGCGGCTGGGGAAGCTAAATATCATTAGCAAACAAATATCATTGGACAAAGAAATATAATTACCAATATCTGCTTTTACCACTTTTGTTGTTATTTTTGGCAGTCTCATTTAATGTTAATAAAAAGCAAGTTTGCATATTTCCCAGTAAAAATGTGTAATATTTGTTCATGGCTTCCGGCTCTCAAACATCTGACATTTATTCTGCGTGGCTCCTACGTTAAGCAAGTTTGGCCACCCCTGTTTTAGTGGAACCCCAAAACCTGACCCCTGAGGTAGGCTTCCACCCACTGTTTTGGGGGACCAGCACTGAGAACTTGAGCAAGAAGAATGAAAAAAAATCACAAACACACCGGTTCAGAAGAGCCAGGCTGTCCAAGAGATCCTTCCTCTGCACCGAAGGCCTTCCCTCTCGCTTTCACACGAGCTCGTCCAGTCATTGCCCTGTTTTAATTCACTGAAAGAAAAAAAAACCCAAAGAACACAATGAAATCCAGTCAGCAGAGTCGGTTATAGAAGTTAACGCTACTGCATTTACACCAAAGGAAGGTGACCCCTGAATGTAAGGTGACACACACACCCCTGAAAAATTATACACAAAAAGAGATGTGTTATGTATTGACCATGCGGTCGCCATGTGCTCCAGTAATGGCGACCGTCATGTGGCCAGAGCACATGGCCAAGAAACTACCTGAGCTTCAGCCAGGTAGAACAAAGGCCAGGTGGATTCAAACCGGCCACCAATCATGTACCTAGGTTTCTCCCAGGGAACCTATGAAATGTAAATAGACTTCTAATAGCCTATCAGGCCAGTTGGGTGAGGTCAGGGGATTGTCCCTGACCAGCATAAAAGGAGGGCTTCGAGCCCTGGGTTGCATGCTTCATCCGGACCAGCAATAAAGATCTATGTAGCTGTTTCACTATTCCATGGACTCCCGACTCCAATACATTTCAAGATGTATTACTGAACATATCGAGCTCTGGAGACCAAGCCCTATGAGGAAAAGCTGAGGAACTTGGGGATGTTCAGTCTGGAGAAGAGGAGGTTGAGGGGGGACATGATGGCCCTCTTGAAGTATATGAAGGGCTGTCAGAGGAGGGCAGGGAGCTGTTCCTGTTGGCAGCAGAGGAGAGGACTCACAAGAATATGCTTAAATTAAGGGTGGGAAGGTTCCGGCTGGATCTTAGGGAAAACTCTTTTACAGGAAGAGTTGTGCAAGAGTGGAATCAGCTGCCTAGGGAGCTAGTGAGCTCCCCCTCACTGGCAGTCTTTAAGCAGCGGCTGGACAAACCCTTGTCAGAGATACTCAGTCTCAGCTGATCCTGCATTGGGGAGGGGGTGGGACTAGATGGCCTGTATGGCCCCTTCCAACTCTTGTGATTCTATGATTCTATAATTGTAACTTATGCATGCAAATATAAGACGACCTCTTTTTTGATGGCAAGACTATGAAAAGAAAAAATGTAGAAAAACAGGTGCGAGGTGGAAAAAAAATTATTTAGTTCTTGCGGATCCCTACGCATTTTGCAATTTGCTTTGTCAGGGGATTGCTTCCAGAGTTATTCACTTTCTACCTTAAGCAGTAAGACGGGATCCACAAGAACTAAATAAATATTTTTTCACCTTGCCCCTGTTTTTCTACATTCTTCTGCCTTCTGGTGTGGCCGTTCTTGATTTCTTCCACAACTAAGAAAAAGCACAGTCTTGCATTTGAGTAAATACTGCATCCCCAGTTGAAAGCCACTTAGAACTGGACTACACAAGATATCAACTGGGTCTTCTGGCACATCATTTGACTACAGCTGCGGGGGGGGGGGGGGGATGAATCTGATCTGGATTGGGCCCATCGAGTTGGGGAAGAGGGGGTTACTTCTACCCCCCATTGTTTCCCCTTATCTTCCACCCCCAGCTGCAGTAAGGGGAACTGAAAGAGACAAGACAGGTACCTGACTATAAATTTAACATATTGGGCGGGGGGGGGGGGGGAGGCCTGAATTTAAGGAAGTACTCCATACATTAGGTTTCTTTTTAGGTGTACCCCTTAACGAATACAAACATAGCAGAACACGTGCATCGCAATCACCAGGGGTTGAATTTATGTGACAAAGTACACAGGAACACAAATTTAAGTATACAAATGTGAGTACACACGAACATGGCCTTATGCTGGCCCACTGGTGTCAGTAATGTCTGTAGTAGAAAAGAGCAAGAGTCCAGGAGCACCTTAAAGACTAACAAAATCTGTGGCAGGGTGTGAGCTTTCATGGGTCACTGCTCACTTCTTCAGGTATCTGAAGAATGTATCTTGCTATCTGAAGAAGCGAGCAGTGACTCACGGAAACTCAAACCCTGCCACATATTTTGTTAGTCTTTAAGGCGCTACTGGACTCTTGTTGTTTTCTACTGCTACAGACAGACTAACACAGCTACCCATCTTGATCTATCTCCCAGTAATGTCTGTGTCATGGTAAGAATGGGGGGGGAAAGGGAAACATTACCGTGATTTTTTGAGGGGGGGGGGGATCCAACTCTGAAAATGGGCAGAGCAGTGAAGAGTTTTTGGCACTCACAAGAGCCTTTTTCAGCAAAGAGAAAGAAAGATCCCTAAAGCAACTTCTTACTTTTCCACATGATTCCTTACATGCTTGTAGTCTGCATGCTAAACTCTATTCCAAGGCACACCTATCAGGCTTGCAAGCCACCTACCTCATGCTGGCACCTGGCCACCAAAACCATACCTGCTCAGAAGTAGAACAAAGTTTCAGTCCAGTGGCACCTTTAAGACCGACAAAGTTTCATTCAAATTTGTTGGTTTTAAAGATGCTGCTGGACTCAAACTTTGCTCTGCTGCTTCAGACCAACATGGCTACCGACCTGAATTTTTCCACTCAGACCTGCTTCAGACCAACATGGCTACCCACTCAGAAGTAGTTAGTTACACTCTCCCTTGCTCTACTTTCAGTGGTCTATATAATACTGACTTGCAGAATGTATGGTTAATATTGGTCTGCCCAGCTGGGTGCAGTTTATCCATTGAGCCAGCAGGGGGAGCCAGTCATTGAAGAACTGGTAGTAACTCTCTGGTTTATTCTACTGGGTTACGCTGCAATCCCAAGAAGAATTACTCCAGGATACTAAAGGCTGCCAGCTTTTAAAATTCCTTACATTTGAACAACTCTCTTTAGGACTGCGGCAGAAAAGATAAAACAGGAGGTTTAGGGAAACTGTTTAAAGACTAGCATTATAAACGACAGCCCAGATGGAGAAAGAAACAGGGTGCAAGTGAACAGGAGAAGAGATGCAAAGGGGGTGCATTATTAGAATTGAGGTTATCAGCTCTTCCTCTGCTCCTCTCAGAGTTTCTACCCCTTTAATGGCAGCAAGTCATGCAGAAATTAAACAAGCGCAGCACCTCCCACTTGGAAATGTTTGATTTTACCTCTTTATAAAGGCTAGCCTGATCTCTGAAACTAAGCAGGATCAAACCTGATTAGTACTTGAATGGGAGACAACCAAGAAAGCCCAGGGTTGCTAGGCAGAGGCAGGCAATGGCAAACCACCTCCAAACATCTCTTGCCTGGACAACTCTACGGGGTCAGCTACGCCATAGTCGGCACTTCACACACACACACAGAGATTATTTCCATCCTACTGTTGTCCACTAAGACGCTATCATAAAATCACCCAGGATTCACAGCAAGGTATAACAAGCTATTGAGATGGCTTTGGATGCAGCAGGTTTGTCTCGTCTGACTGTACAAAACAGAGTGTCCTCCACACTTAACGCTTATACCACCCGTCTCACAAATCATACAACAAAACAGCTTGGGGGCAGTGTTCCATCTAAGCTGAGTTAGCGTGAGCTAGCTCACAGTTCTTTAGCCTCTGGCTCACATGTTTTTGTCTCAGCTCAGGAAGGATGGCTCCAAAGCAAACTGGTTTATGCAGTAGCCAAATTGCTTTCTCAAACCTTTAATGCCAGTAGCTCACAAAGTAAAATTTTTGCTCACAAGACTCCACAGCTTAGAGGGAGCATTGCTTGGGATGACCAAAAATCTCAGCTGAGCCCTTTCCGGATGCAGGAGGCTGAAGTCACAATTCCTGCAAATCCTGCCCCTCTTAGCAATAAAACTCACACAGATGGGAGGTTGCCATTAGATTCCTGCCCTGGAGGAAAAAACTCTGCTCCTCCCTCAGGCCGGCTGTAAAGAGAGTTGCACCTGGCTAATAAAATCCTTTTGATTGTTAAAAAAGATGCAAGCTAACAGTGGAGTAACTGGAAATCAGCCAGGGAAAGGATTTGGTCTACCAGTTGTCCGCATTCTGTCTCTGAATCAGGAAACTTTTAAGCAAAGCACAGAGCACAGAATTAGCTGCAAGGCATAAATCAGACTCTTTCAAGCGATTTCCCTTTGGGTAAATTTCCCTAAAGCATGCAGCTAGGGATAGGATTATGTTATCTTAACTGTTACCGAAGCCCCTGATCTTTCTTTCAGTACAAAATCTATAGGGAGGTGATGAAATCTACAAGCCTGAACATGACTTGCCTCCACAAACAATCCATCTGGGGGCTGTTTTCTGTTCAAGCCATGTAATTTTGCTTTCCTATAGCCGTGAGCTCCCCAGGGTCATAGGAAAGATCCATATTCAGTAAGGGCAAATCCACAAAGTCTGTTTGCTGGCAAAGGATATACATTTGTTTTCTCATTCACATTCTTAGCCGATACTGATAATATGCAAAAGCACTTTTTAGGGACGCTTCGTACATTCATGTGGTATCTATAGCATGTGTTTGCCATGGGTGTACATGCAGCAAAGAACACGTGAGGATGACTTACACTGAGTCACACCACAGAGGTCTTTCACATCACTCACAACTTTCTCCTTTGAACTGGAGATGCTGGGGGTTGAACCTGGGACCTTCAGCATTCAAACCAGATGCTCTACCATTGAGCCACACTCCTCCAGTCAATCTTGGCTTCCTAGCCTGTGTCCCTACATGCAACATACCACTAGAAATGTGCATCTGTCATGTTCCTACATGTGCAGTATGGTTCAAAGAAGACGTTTCAGTCGCACTTTAAAAGACTAACAAGTTCCAACATGGTGCCACTGGACTTGTTTTGTTGCCACACACTAACACAACTACCCCTCTGGAGTAAAGTGTCAGCCTTGCATTAGGAAGTCCTCCGCGAGGAGGGGAGAATGGCATTACTTAAAGTCCCTACTATGGACAAAACCGGGTTTGATTTCCCACTCCTCCACATGCAGCCAGTTGGGTGACCTTGAATCTGTCACAAGTTCTCTCAGAACTTTTCCCTCAAGGACAGTTCTGGAAAGAGCTCTCTCAGCCCCACCTACATCACAGGGTGTCTATTGTGGGGAAGGGAAGGGAAAGGAGACTGTAAGCCGCTCTGAGACTTCGAGTGAAGGGCGGAGTATAAATCCAATCTCGTCTTCTTCTCTCTTCTTCAAGGCGGGAGACCACCAAGGACATCCAGGGTCTCAACACAGAGGCAGGCAATGGCAAACCACCTCTGCTTGTCTCACCATGAGTCAGCTACAATGTGATGCCCCCCCCTATTTCTTTTTGCTATACTTTGTGGCTGATGGACCTCTGCTCCATATGTTTATCCAATTCCCCCTTGAAGCCGTCCATGCTTGTAGCCGCCACCACGTCCTGTGGCAGAGAATTCCACGAGTTAATCATTCTTTGGGTGAAGAAGTACTTCCTTTTATCTGTTTGACACCCCTGCTCTAAAGCATCCAAATTCTCCAGAGGAACTGATCTCTATAGTCTAGAGATAAACTGTAATTCCATGGGATTCCCCAGGTCCCACCTGGAGGCTGGCATCCCTATGTGACTCAGGTCAGGATAAAGGCACATTACACACACATAAACACCCTAAAAAAAAAATCCTTGCTCTGTCATGAAGTGGATTGGATTCCTTGAGTCAGTCATCTGGGGTTAGGGGCACACAAATACAATCAGGGCACAATGAAAAGCAGCTTGGGGAAAAGCCATGTCTGGGGACCGAACAGCAGGTGAGAGAGCTGCTTAACCCTTTCCTCATCAGCCATTTCCTCATTCCGAATCGCTTCCCCCCCCCCCCCACTTCTCCCACACCTGGGATGCCAAATGCTAATCACGTGTTCATGAGGATGAAGTGTGTCTGGGACCAAAAGCAGCTTACATCATACACCTCTCCTCCATTTTTCCCTCACAACTACAACTGGCCCAAGACCACCAAGCCAAGCCTCCATGACAGATCAGGGATTTGAACCTGGGGCTCCTTGATCCTAGTCCGACATTCTAACCATAACACTACACTGGCTATAATAGTTCAGGAAAACTCTTCACCCTCGCTTTGTTTTGTACAGGAGGGGACATCACCCACCCTCCCTGTCTCTGCTGCCTTCTTCCCAAATGTGCACCTGAAGTGGTTCACACTATTCTCCTCTCATCCTGAGAGCTTGTGACTGGCCCAAGGCCACCCAGGAAGAGATAATCTGGCCCAACAATTCCCTTCATTCGGGGCACCACAGCTCCAATGCTCACCCTGGAGTTGGTGGCCGATTCTCAATCACCTAGTTTTATTTCCCAGTGAGTTGTGCCTGCCACAAAGGGAGAAATTATCTAGAGCCATTGTGCAATAAATATGTTTGACCACTGAGGAACGCCAAATTGGCCAAAACATATTTGGTCTTGGTCACACATGGTTCATGCTTGATACTACTGTATGATTTTATCCAGTATTGAGGCTACTATTGGGGCCTATATCTATTTTTATTTGATTTGTAATAAATACATGTATTTTTGTATATTTGAAAATATTTATGTTGTATATTCGACAATATTTATGTTGTATATTCATAACTGGTACCATTTGGCTCTTGGATTTGCTGTAGCTGAGAGCCAGTTTGGTGTCATGGTTAAGTGCACGGACTCTAACCTGGGAGAACCGAGTTTGATTCCCCACGCCTCCACTTGCAGCTGCTGGGTGACCCTGGCCAAGCCATAGTTCTGGCACAGCTGTTCTTGAAAAAGAGCAGTTTCTGTCAGACCTCTCTCAGGCTCACCTACCTCACAGGGTGTCTGTTGGGGGGAGGGGAAGGGAAAGGAGATTGTAAACCGCTCTGAGACTCCTTCAGGTAATGAAGGGCCGGGGTATAAATCCAATCTCTTCTTCTCTTCTAGTTAACCTTTCCATTCCTAATCCCCCCCACTTTAAGACTGAAGTCCCTATCTCTTTAGAAAATTGCCTTCCTGACACCCCATTTCACACATTCTGTGGAATTAATATGTGGGAGACTTCCCGAGCTTATCAAACCGGCCATTCCACAAGGTGGGCCCAGTGTTCCCTCTAAGCTCAGTTAGTGTGAACTAGCTCAGTTTTTTAGCCTCCTGCTCACACATTTTTGTCTTAGCTCAGGAAGGATGGCTCCAGAGCAAACTAATTTATGCTGTAGCCAAACTGCTGGCTCACAACTTTAACGCCAGTAGCTCACCAAGTAGAATTTTTGGTCACAAGACTCCACAGCTTAGAGGGAACCTTACCACAGAAGACGCTTCGTGAAGCCAACGGTGCCAGAGCCTCTCGCCTCACTCTCCAATCACTGCAAAGCCTCCCTTACAAAAATTAACACCCTGCCCCAAAACACTCCCTTCCCATTAGAAATTATTTTAAATTGACGAATTCTATTTACGGATCCTCACCTCTCTCTAGTTTTTAGCCCTGCGGAAATCTGGATGGAATAACTCACGACAGCGCTGGAAAAGGAGCGCAAAAGAATTTGGAGGAATCAAAGGAGAAGCACCAAAGCGGAAGGGAGAAGTTGGAAGGCAAAGAAAGAGCAACTACAGTCCGTGGTGAGCATGCACACGCACGCTTGCAACAAATAAAAATAAAATAAAATGCAACCGTCGCTGCATCCAGTACCTCCAAAAAGCACTGAAAGCGAAGCCTAAACCCGTACGTTGCGCTAAACTCGTATGCTCAGCTCCCTTCCTCAGCACACCGAGACAAAACCCCACCCTGCCCCCGCACAGCCACCTTCTCGCCACGTGCCGGCAATTGGAAACCACACAACACAGGCATGCGCACTAATCACCACGGCAGCACTGCCCTCTAGTGTTTTACTGCAGAAGTACGCTAACGTGAGACATCCGGAGGAAACGTCGTCAAAGCGCCCCCTCCATGTCCTTTCTCTTCTCCACCCCCCCCCCCCTTCCCTTTCTTCCTTTTAAACATCCAGCCCGATTTAAGAGTTCTGGCAAACAGGGAAGCTTAGACCCTGGTATTATTTTGGTTGGTCTGAACTTTATAGGACAAAACCGGAGAACACTTCACTGGGAGTAAGACTTTTCTGAACAGTCCTTAATGGGATTCTGAACCTATTAGCTTAGAATTGCCGTATTAGTTTCAAAAACAACGGCAGGATCTAGCTTGCAGATTTTTTTGCTGAACTTTGTAGGGAGATCTGAATATTTTGTTTTCTCAACTTCCCATTTTTTTAGACCTAAAATCTGATATCAGATAGTTTCGGAAAAGACTATTCAAATGTCTTTGTGTCGTGCCCCCCGCCCCCCCCCCGGGCTCTGCTCCCTCTAAGCTATGAAGTCTTGTGAGTGAAAATTCTACTTTGTGAGCTACTAGCATTACAAGTTTTGAGCGAGCGATTGAGCTATTGCATAAATTAGTTTGCTCTGCAGCCCTCCTTCCTGAGCTAAGACAAAAAGGTGTGAGCCGGAGGCTAAAAAACTATGAGCTAGCTCACACTAACTCGACTTAGAGGGAACACTGAAAGGGAGTGGTATTTGCACAGGACTTGGATGGGCCAGTTAGGGATGCCAGCCTCCAGGTGGGACCTGGAGATCCCCTGAAATTACAGCTCATCTCCAGACTGGAGAAAATGGATGCTTTGGAGGGTGGATTCTATGGCTTTGTACCCCACTGAGGTTCCTCTCCTCCCCATTCTCCACCCCCAAATCCCCAGGAGTTTCCCAACCTGGATCTGGCAAACCTAACCCCCCCCATCCCCCTCCAGAGGCTGAGGGAGTCCTGGCAACCCTAGGATCTCAGAAACTAAGTAGGGTTGGCCCTGGTTAGTATTTGGATGGGAGACCACCAAGGTAGTCCAAGGTCGTTACACAGAGGCAGGCAATGGCAAACCACCTCTGTTCATCTCTTGCCTTGAAAACACTACAGGGGTTGCCATAAGTGGGCTGCAACATCAGGGCACATCCCACCACCACACCAAAGGGGAAGAGGGGGAAGAGCATAGAAAAGAACATTAAATCCCTGGACTTCTCAGAGTGTTAGAAAGAATCTGTGCAAGTCTGTGGCCCAAGCATGTAAAACAGGTAAACAGTAGCATCTATCCAAAATTAGGCTGGCGAAAAAAAGTCTTTTTCCAATCTGAAGAGCTCTTCTACTGGAGTAAAATGGAAGTACTTCTTTACCCAAAGTGTGATGAACACGTGGAATTCACTGCCACAGGAGGTGGTGGCGGCTACAGGCATGGACGGCTTCAAGAGAGAATTGGATAAACATGGAACAGAGATCCATCAGTGCCTATTAGCCACAAAGTATAGATAGGATCTCTCAATCTGGGGCAAGTGATGCTCTGTATTCTTGGTGCTGGGGGGGGGGGCAACAGTGGGAGGGCTTCTGAAGTCCTGGCTCCACTGATGGACCTCTTGATGGCACCTGTTATTTTTGACCACTGTATGACAGAGTATTGGACTGGATGGGCCATTGGCCTGATCCAACATTGGCTTTTCTTATGTTCTTAAGAAGTCTCTTCTTTGAAGGCTTCAAACTTTGCTCAGTGGACTAGTAGGTGAGAGGTCAAAGTATCAAAGCAATGCCAGCCTCCAGGTGTGACCTGGGGATCCCCTGGAATTACAGTTTGTCTCCAGACTTCAGAGATCAGGTCTCCTAGAGAGAGTGGCAGCTTTGAAAGGGGGACTCTCTGGCACTGTACCCCACTGAGGTCCCTGTCCTCCCCAAGCTCCATCCCCAAATCTCTAGGAGTTTCCCAACTTGGATATGGCAACTCTGTGCCCCCCAATCCCCTGCCAGTGGCCAAGGGAGAACTGGCAGCCCTGCACCTTGCTTCACTGTTCTCTTTTGGATGACACTATGGCATCAGCTCTTCCACTGTTTTTTCTGCCACAGCAAATTTCTACTATGGTGAATTTACCGGATCGTTCTCGATCACCCCAGCAGACAGCAGACGGATTAACCAAATTATGAGGATAAATGTGGTCTGAAATGCAATCACACTTCATTCTGGAATGATGGCTGCAAAGAGTCCCCCTTTCAAAGTGGCACACAACACAAAAGAGTGTATTCTCCTGGAGGCTAAGAATACCTTGTCTGCTACGAACGATCAAGGTATCATTTGCAAACTGATTCACACAGCTAGTTTCATGTATCAGGGTAGCGCTAGGGGACGCATGTTCATGGAGAATAATGGTGGTGGTTGTTAGAATTCATAACCCATTCTCCCCAGAAACCAGGCTCAGAGTGGGTAGCATCATTTGTAAAAACATTCAGTTCATAAAACTGGTACATAGTTGCAATAAATACAATAAAACACAATTTTAAAAAATCAAATATTTCCCACTATACAGCTAAAAGGTGGTATGAATCTTAGGGAGGAGCAAGGTATAGTTGTCTGTTGAGAAGGGAAGGGGAAGGGGAGAGAGGGAGAAAGGGGGGGGAGGCCAGACCAAGATGGAAGCCATCAAGATGGCGCCTGACACAGTGAGTTAGTGTAGTGGTTAGGAGTGTGGACTCTAAACTGTGAGAACCGAGTTTGATTCCCCACTCCTCCACATGCTGCTGCTGGTGTGGCCTTGGGTGAGTCATAAGTTCTCTCAGAGCTGTTCACTTTCAAGGGCAGAGCTCTCTCAGCCCCACCTACCTCACAGGGTGTTGGTTGTGGGGAGGGGAAGGGAAGGGGAAGGAGACTGTAAGCCACTCTGAGACTTAGGGTTGCCAGCCTCCAGGTGGGGCCTGGGGATCCCCTGCTTTTACAACTGATCTCCAGCTGACAGAGATCAGTTCCCCTGGAGAAAATGGCTGCTTTGAAGGGTTGCCTCTATGGCATTGTACCATGCTCAGGCCCCTCCCCTCCCCAAACCCCGCCCTCTCCCAGCTCCACCCCCAAAGTCCCCAGGTATTTTCCATCTTGGACTTGGCAACCCTACTGAGACTCCCAAGTGAAGGGCAGGGAATACATTCAGTCTCTTCAACAATACGCCCGGTGGTGGAACAAATCTGTTTTGCAGGTCTTGCAGGACTCTTAACAAGTCCTGCTGGGCCCTGACACCTCCCAGAAGCATGTTCCACCAGGCTGGAGTCAGGGCTGAAAAGGCCCTGGCTGAGGACAGCCTCTTCTCCACATTAATTCAACCTCTTTTCCACATTAATCCAAATTCAAAGCATTTAAACCACCCCAACCCTGTGCATGTTTACTTAGGAGTAAATTCTTCACTGTTCAATAGCCTTACTTCTAAGTAAATATGCCTGGAATTAGTAAATAGTAAAACTCACCCAACTGGCACAGGGTTGGGTGCGAGGTCATAAATCACAAGTTGGCTGAACCAAATTCTATCAAGAATGGAAAATGCATCCAGGGAAACCCAAGGGTGGAACTGGTGATGTGTTGCCTCACTGAAGATTCTTTTAAAATAAAGTTTTAATTTATCACACAACAGCATCCATGTAATAAAGACAGCTTTGTATAGAAAGAGGAATATTTCTGGGTTGACATCTGTTTACACTGTAGAACTTTCTGTGACTTGTTGTTTGCCCCTCTCTACCCGTCCTCCCTTTCCTCTCCGTCCTTTTTCCTGTATTTCTTTTCCCCCTTACTGAGGAATTGCTGATTTATTGCTGCTTAGAATTTGTATATGGATATTTAAACTTTAAAATAAATATTTTTAATAGAACTTGATGCAAGCACATCTACCTGACCTCAACTCTACCCACTTAAGGTTCTCCCAGGTTCAAGGCAGGTTTCTCAGTAGCACATTACCCAAAACTTTCCTGCCCATGGGTTTCATTCATCCATTTGTATCACTGTCAGCCACCTTAAGATCTCAAATCCCTCAGCCCTTTCTCCCATGCTTCCCTTTATTCGTGGAACAGCCTTCCCAGAACACCTGTGTAATATGATATGCCTTCTTAACTCCACTGAACAAGAATTCAGGATTCCGGTGACATTCTGCAACATTATCATGGTCCCCCACTTTAGATAATAACAACCTCTTCATATGCGTAAATGATCCTGAGATAATCCCCCTTTAGCTACTGCTAACATTGAATATTGCACCGAGCACACTTAAAGGGGTAGCACTGATGATGGATCATTGCTTTCTAACAATGAAGAATTATACCCTTCTAAGTCTGCAGTGGATATAAGGAATAGAAGGACATAATTCTTTTTAGGATTGCACTGTATGGCAAGAACAGCTAAACTCTTCAGCCTGTAACTGGCCTTGCTTTATTAAGCATGATTGGAAGAAAGTCACTGGCCTGGCCTATGAAGCCAAACCCTAGCTAGGGGTGAGGAGGAGGAGGAGAGTTGGATTTATACCCCGCCCTTCACTCAGAGTCTCAGAGTGTCTTATAATCTCCTTCCTTTCCTCTCCCCACAACAGACACCCTGTGAAGTAGGTGGGGCTGAGAGAGCTCTTTCGAGGACTGCTTTTGAGAGAACAGCTCTGAGAGAACTGTGACTGACCCAAAGTCTCCCAGCTGTGGATCAGCTGTGGATCAGCCTAGAGGGCATTATACTTTTCCTAAAGAATAAGGTTCATTTTCTGGGAGGTTCTCCTCCTACAAACTACTGTGAAGCTGAGCAGAGCCTTTAACCAGTGGAAGCTATAGACCAGCAGAAGCTCACTCTGCCTGATGGCTCTCAGAGATTTGGTCTCATTCAGCCAAGTTTAGTAATTCCACAACTAATGATCAGAACATACTCTAATGGGACTGAGTCTTAAAGGTGCCAGTGGACTCAAACTTTGTTGGTTTTAAAGGTGCCACCGGACTCAAACTTTGTTCTGCGGCTTCAGACCAACATGGCTAACCCGCCTAGTTGTACCTTCTATCTGTATGGGACTGTCTTTAAAGGAGGTTTGGAAGCTGTAGCTGGCAAAGACTACTCCCTATTTTCCTATATTTATTATCCCACCCTTCCTACAAGTAAACATAGCTCTGTTGTCCATTTTGTCCTAACAACAACCATGTAAGAAAAGGGAAACTGGCCAAAGGTCATCCAACATCCAGTGAACTTCATGGCTGAGTGAAGATTGGCACCCAAATATCCCAGGGTCCAACTTTTATGTGTTGGCCCTCCTCCACGTTGGTCTTTTGAAGAGCCCACAAAACCTGATTATTTCAAAGGGCTTTTGTGTAAAGAACTGATGGTGGAACAGTCAATATTTGATATCCTAATGTTGGCTTTCAAATTCATCAGCTATTTACAAAGACCATTGTATAGCTGAGGTGATTTTTTTTCCTTTAGTAGTTGGTATGTGTTAGTACTTTTAAGGTATTTGTTTTGTATCTGCGTTAACTTATCTGAGCTTTGAGAAGAATGAGATGAAAGCATTTTGAATAAATTCAGGGCCTCCTTCCGTATACCAGTTCCAGCTTTCATAGATATGTGGCAAACACGCTGCTTCATGTCTCAGCTCGGGTGAGGTCTATGAGGGCAAAGAGTTATGCATTCTTATGTGCATTACCCAGGCTCTGTGATATGCTTCCATTTGATAGCCATCTGGTCTGTCTTGGTGTTTCGGTGGTTGGTCAAAATCTGGCACTTGCAGCTACATTGTTTTGGCATCAGAGAACCAGTATAGCACTAAAAAAGTTAAGAACATAAGAGAAGCCATGTTTGATCAGGTCAATGGCCCATCCAATCCAATTATCTGTATCACACAGTGACTAAAACCCAAGTGCCACCAGTGGGGCCAGAACTCCAGAAGCCCTCCCACTGTTGCTCCACACAAGCACCAAGAATACAGAGCATCATTGCCCCAGACAGTGTTCCCTCTACACCTTGTGGCTAATAGTCACTTATGGATCTGTGCTCCATATGTTTATCCAGTCCCCTCTTGAAGCTGTGTATGCTTGTAGCTACTACCACTTCCTGCAGCACTGAATTCCATGCGTTAATCACTCTTTGGGTGAAGAAACACTTTTCTCATAAACCTACTGCTCATTAATTTCATCGTATTCCTGTTTCAGTAATTTAATTAAGTTCCTGTTGTAAAGGAAATCACTCAATTAATTTCTTTAAAGTCCCATCCTGCAAACCGGGCAGCTCCACCTCACAAGGCACTGGCTTCGATTCTGAGGTAACCCTGAGGGGGAAATTCTTTCTCAGTTCCATGGATGGCTATCAGAGCTTGAGGAATGAGAGTCAAACCAGTTTGCAACACAGTTTCACCTTCTCTGATGCTGTCAGACCCTTGAGGCGAAATACTTCTGTGAAGCACTTATCACAATAAGTATATGATTTCTAACCCCACGGCTAGTTATTGTTAAGGTATGAAGGCGAAAATACTTGTGTCAGTGTAACCAGCAGAGCCGAGAAACAGGCCAACCGATTGATTCATCTTCTGTTCAGGAATTTGGCCTCGGCACAGCCTGAGGGGAAGTGAAAATGGGCTATTAGCCTTTGGCTCTCGGCCTGAGGACCTGAACGAGATGGTCCAGGACCAGCCCAGGGGTTGCATTTGTGCCATATACGCTCCCCAGGAGAAACTTACATGTGCCCCTTCAGTACATGTGAAGTCTCCGACAGGGAAAATAGCACTCCTGGGGCCATTTCAGGCTGGGAAAGCGGCACAGGGGGTAAGGCCTAAGCTAACTTTCTACATGCACCTGACTGAAAGTTCTCATGATGACCGACCCAGACAAGACCCAACAATGTCATAACATGTAGCTAGGCCCTCAAGAGTGTCTCCCATCCAACCCTGCTGCATGTAATAATGGCCAAATTGCTTTCAATGAGCGGGGCAGAAGATCAGTTGTCCTGGCTTCTCAAAATAGGGTCTTTTTCATGCTATCTGGCAGTATCAGCTTTGACATGTGACTACAACAGTTAACCTCTCATACCTATTACCAACTTACTAGCGAATTGGGCAGAAAATTATTGGTCCCTAAACTGTTGTTGTTCAGTCGCACAGTCGAGTCCGACTCTTCGCGACCTAGGGTTGGCAAGTCTAACTTAAAACTTATAGCGGGGGGAGTCTGGTCCTCTTTGGGAGTCTTCTGGTGCATGTGTGCTTTGCGTGCACTGCATTGACATCACCTGGAAGTGACATCATCGCATTGGGCACGTTGGGGGTAGGACCTCTATAATTCAAGGGGAAACCATAGAGAAGAAGAAGAAGAAGAAGAGATTAGATTTATACCCCGCCCTTCACTCACTTGGAGTCTCAGAGCGGCTTAAAACTCCTTTCCCTTCCCCTCCCCACAACAGACACCCTGTGAGGTAGATGAGGGAGAGAGAGCTCTTTCCCAAGCTGTCCCTGAGAGAACAGCTGGTACCGAGCTATGGCTTGCCCAAGGTCATCCAGCCTGGTGCAAGTGGAGGAGTGGGGAATCAAACCCGGTTCTCTCAGATTAGAGTCCGCGCACTTAACCACTACACCAAACTGGCTCCGAAGAGTTTTCCCTTGAATTATAGAGCGTCCCCCCCGAAACATGCCCGACGCGATGATGTCACCTCTGGGTGATGTCATCATGCCAGGCACATCTCTGCAGCCCCGGCAATTTGGGGGCCCCCAGTGGCCCAATCCGATCAAGCAGGTGTTTCCCTGCCCCCTGGGGGGACTTGGCAATGGAGGGACAAGCCCGCTTCTACTTGCACGCAGTCTTCCAAAAAGGTGGTGGTGGTGGGGAGCTTTCATGTATAGTGGTGTTGATGCTTATTGCCGGTCCTACAAAAGACACATTGTGCCACTAAGATTCATGGACGGAGCGTTCCTGCCATTCTCAAGGCTTGTAGGACCGGCAATAAGGATCAAGTAGAAGCAGGCTTGTAATTCTGGAAACTCCCATTGGGGCTTGACTTTTAAAATACTGATGCAAAACTGACTGGTAGTTGTTAAATTGAATGAACTGAATGTTATTGTTATGCTGAATGTACTGAATACATGTACCTGACAAGGATGTTATAAACAGCACGTAATGCACTTTATAGAATGATAAGTTACAAATAGAACACGTTAATTTACAAAAGTTTCTTGCAGTGTATATTTTTCGTTGCTTGACCCACCTGGAGACTGGCAACCCTAGCTGGAGATCTCCTGAAGTGACTACTGATCCCCAGATGACCAAGATCAGTTCCCCTGGAGAAAACGACTGCTTTGGAGGGTGGACTCTGTGAGATTATGTCCCTCTGAGGTCCCTCCCCTTCCCTCCCCAAACCCTGCCTTTCCTAGGCTCCACCCCTCAATCTCCTGCAATTTCCCAATCCAGAATTGGCAACCCTATGTTACGCGGGGCCTCTGTAGTGCTGGGCCCTCAACGGTCCCTCTGGCTCTCCTCAGGCACTGACCTTGGTTCCTCGGATTCTTCCCCAAGGACTCTAAGTAATTGAACTGGTCTGAGGGGTTCATGACACAAGTGAACTCAGGCTGACATGCTTGCAATTCAGGTTTATAAAGAGCTAGTCACTTGTGATAAAAATTGCCTTTGGGAGATCCAGCAGAAAAGTTTTACAAGAGCCGGTTCTTCTTTTAAGCCACCTGTGACTAACAGAAGTATGTTTGCACAGGCAGGCTAGTTAAATATTGGAGGAGAAGAGGCTAGACATTTATTTTTTCAGCTTCATCTGCAATATCGTCATGACGGTTCCTCAGCTGCTGGGAAGGCATTTGGTTACCAAATTTTGGTATCTAAGATGGGAAGGCTCTGAAACCCACAGGCTGTCTGATCTTGTACCACAAACATGCAAGTGATGATGTGAATCTGATTAGCTGGCATTCCAGTTTCATAAACAGAATGCATAGACTGCCTTTGTACAAACATATTGAAAGCAATCCACACCAGTGCTCCCTCTAAGCTGTGGAGTCTTGTGAGCAAAAATTCTACTTTGGGAGCTACGGCATTAAAGTTGTGAGCAAGTGATTTGGCTCCTGCATAAATTAGTCTGCTCTGGAGCCATCCTTCCTGAGCTAAGATGAAAATCTGTGAGCCGGAGGCTAAAAAACTGTGAGCTAGCTCACACTAACTCAGCTTAGAGAGAACACTGGTCCACACTAAACTGAAAACAAACATTGCAATTTAAAAGCTGAAGGCAATTAAAGACCAACATGAAAAGCCAGTTAGAAGGGGGAAAGGGGTTACCCAACCAAGGGGTTAGAAAGAAAATAGGGGGTTACCCAGCCAACTGGGGGAATGACGTTCAACCACATAATTGGGGCAACTGCAGAAAAAGCCCTGCTCTTCATAGAATTATCCCTTTTGCTGTATCAAGCCTTATCACCCATGCTGGGTGACCTTGGGCCAGCTACACACCCTCATCTTAACTTACCTCATGTTGGGTTGCCAACCTCCAGGTAGAACCTGGAGGTCTCTCCACAGTTACAACAGATCTCCAGAAAACAGTTCCTGCAGAGAAATGGCTACTTTGGAGGATGGACTCTATGGCACTGTACCCCACTGAGTTCCCTCCCCAAAACCCACTCTCCCCAGGCTCTACCCTCCCCCCCCAAATCTCCAGGTATTTCCCATCCCAGAGCCGGCAACCCTACTAGGGTTATTGTGAGGATAAAATGGAGGCAAGGAGAACTATGCCAGTCTGGTGTAGTGATTAGGAGCATGGACTGTAATCTGGGAGAACTGGGTTTGATTCCCCACTTCTCCACATGCAGCTGCTGGTGTGACCTTGGGTCAGTCAAAAGTTCTCTCAGAGCTGTTCTCTCCAAGAGCAGTTCTCTCAGAGCTCTCTCAGCCCCACCTACCTCATAGGGTGTATTTTGAGGGAAGGGTAAGGGATTGTAAACCATTCTGAGACTCCTTTGGGTGGTGAAGGGCAGGGCATAAATCCAATCTCTTTTTCTGTGTAAATTACTTTGAGTCCCTACTGGGCAGAAAGCCAGGGTCTAAGTAAATGGGTAAATCGAAAGCAGATGTTGAGAGACAGATATACAAGGGAGGTGTTCCGTAACTCACTCATTGTGGGGAAGGAGCTCTGAAAATGCTGTCATACCAGCCTAGTGGGTTTTTTTCCTGTTCTGTTTAAAATTTCCATTCTTTGCAAGTAAGTCAGGGTGTAAAAAACATAAAGATCTTCCAGACCCTCAGCAAGACTGAATCCTGACCTCACATGTAGGGCTGAAAGCTTCTTCAGACGTACTGGGATCTATTCCATGAAGTGCCTGCTTTGAAAAAGGCACACCACTACCAGCTGTAGTTCCTGCTATACAGACTGCAAGCTGCAAGATCACAGTGTGTTCAAAAACCCAGCTGTGTATATACCCAGCATGCAACCAGGGAGTGTAATTTATCAGCCATGTTCTGACCCCACATAAAACAAACAAACAGGCAGTGTTGCAATGAAACCTTGTCATGCCCAAAAGCCTTGCCAGGAAACCTCCATTCTTTCCTGATTTTTCTGTACGTGTTGGTGGGGTAAATCTATGTCTGTTTTATAGGAGAAATTGGCATCAGCCGCTAACGGTACTTAGAGGACATGACAAAAGTTTGAAGGACAATGAGAGACTTAATGATGGATGAATTATAAGGGAGGTGATAATTAATTCTTCAGTTGCTTTTTAAATATAGTGTACCTGGGGGACCTGTCGTAAAATTTCTTCAAAAGTTATTCCTAAATGTGTCAGAAGGCTGAACATTATAACTCGATCCACTCACTGGATGCGATCACACGGACGTTTATTGCGGGCCTCGCGGCTGTTCCCCATCGCAATTAAAGGGGCTGACCAGACGGCCGCATCTGTCTCCCGTCTTGAAGCCGCCCCCCCCCCCCCCCGCACTCGAGCCCGCTTTTCCAACCACCAGGAAAAACAAGTACCTTCCGTTTGAGCCATCGCACTTGAAAGAGCAGCGCGGGAGAACCCGGGTTTAAATGCCCGTGTGATCGCACCCTCTGATTTGACAGCCCCCACAATGTGATCACTCTCAGCAGGTGACCCTTGGGAAAACATAGCAAGAGAAGAAAATTGGCAGCTACATCAGCAATGGAAGACTTACCTGGCTGGTAGATCCTGGGCTTTCTATAGAGTTCTTCAAAGACATTTCATCACTGAAATTTTGGTTATTCATTGGGGCAGGTTTTGGGGCCCTGGTTAGTATTTGGATGGGAGACCTCCAAGCAAGGGCAAACCACCTCTGACTATCTTTTGCCTTGGAAACCTTGTGGGGTCGCCATAAATCGGCTGCAACTTGACGGCATTTTCCACAATCACCAATCAGTTTGCATTCCATTAGTTGTCTTCTTTCTCTTTCTGGCCCCACTTTCAAAGAAGAAGAAGAGACTGGGTTTATAACCTACCCTTCGCTACCCGAAGGAGTCCCAGAATGGCTTACAATCTCCTTTCCCACCGCAGACACCCCACCGCAGACACCCTGTGAGGTAGGTGGGGCTGAGAGAGCTCTTCCGAGAACTGCTCCTGAGAGAACAGCTCTGACAGAACTGTGACTGACCCAAGGTCACACCAGCAGGTGCATGTGGAGGACTGGGGAATCAAACCTGGTTCTCCCAGATTAGAGTCCACACTCCTAACCACTACGCCAAACTGGATAGGTAGGTGGGCATCAGAAACAGGACTTTCCCCCCTGGGTTTCTGGAAATCCCTTCCCACAAAATTCACCTGGTGCCAAATCCATCATCTTTAGGCATGGGACAAAACTTTTTTTTATTTTATGAAGCCTCTTATTGATTTGGTTCTCTCTACCTTGAAGTATTGCTTTCTCTCTGCTGGCTCTTCTTTTGAGGATTTTAAACTTGAATGTTATGTTATTCTCTGCTGCTTGATTGCTGCATTTCATTATATTTATTATTGCTTTCATTTATTTTTACACTGCTCCCCCTGCCCCATTTTACTGAGTGTGACAAGCCACCTCAGAAACATTTTATTGGGAGAGTGGAATACAATAATTTAAAATAAATAAGTAAATAAACAATTCGTTCTGTGAAATGTATAGGTGTCTATCCTTTTTCACTGAGTCATTTTCGTCCTTGGGTTACTCGTTTGAGGCCTGCTGGTTTCTAGTCAGTGACGAAAAGTCAAAGGGCTCTGTCCTAACCACCATCTAATCATGACTTATCTATATGCTGTCTCATCATGTGTCTCTTGGCGGTTCTAGGCTTCAGCCAAGCTAAAGTCCTTCCTACTCCTGTGGATTTGCACACGCCAGATTTCTAGCAAGATATGAGCTGTGCCTACATTGCTGTGGAAATTAGGTTCCATTTTCAGCTGTACAACTGAGGAAGATTACTTTGAAATGTCTGGCATGCCTGGGAAGGATGTTTTCAGCTGTTACAAGTTTGATGGTGCTTTGGAACATCCTCTGCCTTTCTTGTGGACTTTGAGGTCTTTTGGACACTATTATATTCAAAGCATTTAGAGCAGGGGTGGGCAAATTGCGGTCCGTGGGCCACATGCGGCCCGCCACAGAGTTTTTTATGGCCCGACAAGACAATCGGCCACGTGGTTTCAGTCAGGCCCCCGTTGGGCCCGGAGCGCAGAGAAGTGGCGCTCTGGGAATGAAGTGTCCAGGGGGCGGGCACATTGCCAAGCCCCACCCCCTTCTCCCAGCAGTCCTGTTGGGCGACGAGGAGGCAGAAGAAGGAAGGTAAGTTACCTTCCCTCCCCCATCCTCCTCTTCCTGGGACCGCAGCGCTCTGGGGAAGCCCTGCCCGCCCCCACCCTCACCTTCCCCGGGCCGCACCAAAGCGCAGCGCTCCGGGGAAGCCCTGCACACTCCCACCCTCACCTTCTCCGGGTTGCACGGAGGCACAGCAGGCAGGCAGCTGCTTTCGGCGATCTCTCTCTGTCCCTGTCTCTCTCTCTCTCTGTGTCCCTCTGCATATGTGTGTGTCTCTGTGTCCCCCCCCCTCTGTCCCTATGTTCCTCTGTGTGTCTCTCTCTGTCCCTCTGAGTCTGTCTCTATTTGTCTGTCTGTCTGTCTGTCCCTCTGTGTGTGTGTCTTCCCCCTCTCTCTCTCCCTATGTTCCCCGTGTGTCTCTCTCTGTCTCTGTCTGTCTGTCTCTCTCTGTCCATCTGTGTGTGTGTGTTCTAAAATTAATTGTGCTTGCAGCTATAGATGATATGAAATTAGCACAATAAATAAATTGAATAAAACTACCACTTTTATTTAATTTATATTAATTGATTTTTATGATACAATTTATACCTTTTCTGAAATGCAAAGCTAACTAATGAATGCAATCATTTTAAAAGCTGTGGCCCTCCGCTAACCTCCGCTCCCACAAAATGGCCCCCGAGCCAAAACAATTGCCCACCCCTGATTTAGAGCAATCTCTTGTTGGATATTTTCCACTATCATCTAAGTGTATTTTGAATTTACAAATAGCTTTTGAATTGTGATCACTGATTCTATTGTATTTTCAATTTATCATTATTGCATTTCAATAGATTGCTGTCTACTGCTTACTTGTGCAAGCTGTGAATCTTTTGATAGTCTATCCTTGCGGTTTTCATATTTGCCTTTGCGTGGCAGCTTTTATTTTCCTCAGTGGTCTCCTGTACGACTGCTAACCCCCAGGATGACCCTGCTTAGCTTATAAGATCTGACAAGATTAGGCTGGTCTGGGCCATACCAAGGTATTACCTTGTCAATGTTTTTATTTACATTAAAGCATTATTTTTCAGGCGCGTTTCATTACAAAAACACAAAGTCAATTTCTCTTGTAAGCTCATGCTTGCTAGACAAGGTGCATTAACTCTTCTTAACCCTATTGTAGAACTTTTAAAAAGTTCTAGCTTGCTAAAACCTTTTACCTTACAGTACCTGGCAGTGTGCAAACATCCATAGTACTATTCATATTCGACTGAAAATTGGTGTAATTTTTTTTGAGGGAGGGGGGAGGGACCATTTAAATAAGATAAATTGGGGGGAGGTTAGTTCATATTATTTTCCAGAAATCCTGGTTTAACTGCCCAAGCATGCTCCCTTTTATTCCAGAGAAGGGCTGGGCTGGGCCAGAAATCAACCATTCAGAACCTCGCTTGTTCTTCTTGAATACTGTTTCTCATTGGCTGCAGCCAAGCTCACAAGATCTAGACACCCTGGACTTGTCCAAGGGCGATTCTGCATTGGCTTTTCCTTCCATTGTTTTAGCAAACTCATGTTGGAACAGAAATTCCCCTCTTCATTGCACACTGTTTTCACTTTCTTTGATCACTGGATTTTATGGTACCTTCTGTATAGATCTATGGCCGTTCAGGGGTGGCTTTGTAGTCAGTACAGCATTGGCCAGGGTATTTGAATGTGGTTTTGAGCTGCACCTTTCCCTCAGTGTTGAGAAAATGTGGAGTGAATGCCAGATGCAGAACCAGCCAAAGATGCCCAGAAATAAGTAAATATCCTCAGGGCTATTTTTGGGCAGGAACGCACAGGAACGGAGTTCCGGCTGGTTTCCAAGTTGGCCACGCCTACAGCCTCCCCCCCCCCCCCAATCCAGAAACCGCCTTCCTTCCCTCTGGTTCCCCATGCACCCCGCAAGCCGCGGGGCACCTGGGGAAGCCGATCCTGGGAGGGAGGTGCATGGTCAGGGTGTGGCCTATTATGCTAATGAGTTCCTGCTGGGCTTTTTCTACAAAAAAACCCCTGAATATCCTCATACATGAGCCCCCGCCAGGGTAATGGGCTTGCAGTCTGGATTGGTCAGGATCCCTTGGCAAAGGTACCCTTCCCCTGCCCCACATACTTTGCCACTGAATTCTGCACAGTGTCATTCACCAATACGGCTGGAGGAAAATCTTCCAGTGTTTAAAAACGACAGAAAGAGATTGTCTGTATTTGCTTCATTTCTCTTTATTTTATTGTCATCTTGCCAGAAACAGGACTACAAATATAAATGCTGGGGGTGTTTTTTTCTTCCGCGGGGATCAAAATACTTGCGAGTATAAAAAATTCCCTGAGTTAACATGCATTGCAAATGCATTCGTGGGACTTGTTACACATTTCTGTTTCGGCTGACCCAGATCGGCATTTGCAGGATTTGATTTGTTTTCGATGCCCTCTGATAGTTTAAAACACAAAGAGAGGCGAAGAACAACACATTCCCATGCACTTTGTTACTGGATAAGCAGTTTGAAAGAGCAAGCACTTGGGGAGGGGGGGAGGGCTTGCTTCCCCCTCTCAGTGGAGCCCGAAATGCTGCTCTAGGGGACAGGAGACCCCCGCCCCGGAACATGATACGGGGAGAGCCATAGATTTGAAAGAGGAGAGGCAAAGTGGTGAAAACCGTGCCCTCAGTTAATGGATATGTTGCGCCAGATCCAAGCCAGGGTTGTACATGTTATGCACATACAGCAGAATTTTACCTTCCCAAAAAAAAGTATAAAAATCGTCCTGCTTTCCCTTTGCTTGTCCGATCAAAAATGGCAGGCACAAATCTCATGCGCGTCATACCTCAGTATTACATTCATTCCAAAAGAATGCACATTTGAACACCTGCCACCACACACCTGAGTCAAAGTTGCCTTTTAACAAAATGAGTCATACTGGATTAGGGTGATAGGATTGAGACACTCGCACCTGTTGTTAGGACGGCCCCCTGAATTCTCTCATCCTTTTGTTTGATTACTTCCAGTTGTTGGACCTGCTGGTATAAATGTGATTGCTGAAGCAGCTAAGAAGGTAGAATAAATCTTTGCTAAAAGGAATGGTCGGGGCTAAACTACTATGGCAAGGAAAGATTGAAAGGAAATGTCCAAGAATAAAATTTCACAAACAAAAGGGTTAGATCCAAGCCGAGTAGCTCCTTGGAGATCAACAAGAGTTTAAGGGTATAAGCTTTCAAGAGTCAAAGCTCCTTTCATCAGACATATGTCTACGGTAGACTGAAGGTGGAAGGGATGTTGTAAAGAATTCTTGTAAAGGATGCAAAACGGCATGCATGTTGACCATGCATACTGATGAGAGCAGAGGGAAAATGCTTGGTTTCTAAGGTGCGACTGGACGCAAATCTGTTTTACTGCCAGCCAACACGGCTACACTCTGAAACCAACAGAAGGCTTTTCCCCATCGTGTCTTGGCAACTAGGCCATTTACCATCATTACACGATACTGAGACCTTGGTGACATCATTTCCATCATGTTTCTGTGGCATCATTCCATAGTCTGATTGAGAGCTGTTTCGTTGTTTCTTGATTGACATTTGGTACTCGGATATGGATGCATGCCCTTTGCAACTGCTGTGAGTACGGTTGCAAAGTCCCCCGCTGGCCACCAGAAGAGGATTGGGGGGGGGGGGGGAGTAGGGTTGCCAGATCCAGGTTGGGAAACTCCTGAAGATTTGGGGATGGAACCTGGAAAGGGCAGGGACCTCAGTGAGGTACACTGCCATAGAGTCCACCCTCCAAAGCATCCATTTTCTCCAGGGGAACTGATCTCTGTAGTCTGGAGATGAGCTGTAATTCCCAGGGACCCCCAGGTCCCACCTGGAAGCTGGCATCCCTTAGCTGCGAGTGGTGCATGCATATTAAAAACGGCTGTTTTTTGCAGAGGGATGCCCGGACGAAGTGCTCCGCAGGTTTTTTGTTTAATCTGGCTGTGTCTGTGTATTTTGCCAAAAAATACAATTTTGGTGTGCATGCCTCATTCACAAGCATTGCAAGGTGAAGGTTCTCTGTACCAAGATTTCAATACCAAAAGTTAAAAGGAAAGCAACCCTGAAATTGAATGCTTTCTCCCATTCTGTACCAGGTAACAACTGCCCTCAGTCCGAGTGATTCTTTTGACAAACCTGAGAGACGGCTTTGTCTCACTGATCTGTCTAGTTCAGAACTGCCTGTTTGGATTGGCAGTTGTTCTCCAGTACGAAGCCTTTCCCAAAACCTGGCACCGGAGATTTCAGGGAGGGAACTGTATGCTTTGCCACACAGCGAAAGCCTCTCCCCAAATTCTTAGTGGTACCAGGAAGTTGTGAAGAAAACACTCTTGGGTGGGAGGAACTAGTTGTGCAGTTTTTTAGATCCAGGGCAGAGATTTAGGCTGTGGGAAGTGATAACCTATTCTGTGCCTTTTCATTGTTTTCTAAAAGCACTCCAAATAGGGCAGCTGACAAATGAGCCAGGAATCGGCTGAGCCATATTTTAAGCACAAAACTAACTGGGAAGGGAGAGTATAAATCTAGAAATAGAAAGGTAGAAATTACAGGATGTTGGACCAGGAGACCCACTCTCTTTTCAGCCACTTAGCTCAGTGGGTGACCTTGGGTAAGTTATTCACTCATACTCTCTCTCACCTAACCTACCTTGCAAGGCTGTTGGTAAGAAAATAAGACCCATGTATGCCCCCCTGACTGTTTTGGAAGAGGGGTGAACCAAGGTGAAGTTAATGCATACCATACTGTTCCCCATTACTGTGTATGGCTGTGAAAGTTGGACAGTGAAGAAAGCTGAAAGGAAGAAAGTGGATTCACTTGAAGTGGGGTGTCGGAGGAGCATTTAATGGATACCGTGGACCGCCAAAAAGACAAATCAGCGGGTTCTAGATCAAGTCAAGCCTGAATGCTCCCTAGAAGCTAAAATGACTAAACGGAGAAGACAAGAATCACTGGAAAAGACAAACACTCTAGGCAAAGGATGCGGGAAAAGAGGAAGGCCCAACATGAGATGGATAGACTCCATCAAGGAAGCCAATGGCCTTCAGTTTGAAAGACCCGAGCAAGGCTGTTAACAATAGGATAATTTGGAGGACCTTAGTTCATAGGGTCACCATCATTCGCAAGCAACTTGATGGCACTTAACACGGACGCGTCTTGTTCACCAGAATTATTTCAAATTTCTGAGGGCCTGCATGAATTGTTTAGGTGACGGCATTTTGCCAGCCTTCTTAACCATTTCAAAAATGTGTCGGTAGGTGGTAAAATTCCTCCACGGATGCTGAATGAGCTTATTGTTTTCGGAATGGTACACTCTTGTTCCCGCTCCTCCTCAGCCTCGTACTTCTGAGAAGAGTATAGTAGAGGCTTTCTCTGGGCTCCTTCTAGCGTAACATTTGCGTCCTCCATGCATTGGAAATTGTTACCTAAATAACCTGCCCGTGTCAAAGATATCCAGGCAGAACACCCAGAGGACACCATCCACTAATTAAAACCGTCAGCTAACAAAGCACAGTCCGTTTAGAAAGTTCACCTACACAGACCTAGGGTGGTGGGTGAAGCCTTCTATTGAATTAAACTATTGGTTCAAACAGGTCAGTATTGTCTACTCAGACTGTCAGAGGCCCTCCAGGGCCTCCAGCAGAGACCACAATAAGATCAGGCTAAGAACCAGATCAGGGCATGCGTGACTGCCTCCCATTTAAAAAGGAAAAGAAAGCAACCTAGTCCACCAGGTAGCTGGAATGTTAAATCCCAATGTGAATAGTCTCTAGAGTTTGGAACAGACTTACAGAAGTCAACAGCCCTGAGAACTAAAATGTAGCCAGGGAAATGCACAGTGAAGAAGAAGAGATTGGATTTATACCCTACCCCTTCACTCGGAGTCTCAGAGCAGCTTACAAACTCCTTTCCCTTCCTGTCCCCACAACAGACACCCTGTGAGGCAGGTGGGGCTGAGAGAGCTCTTTCGAGGACTGCCCTTGAGAGAACAGCTCTGACAGAACTATGGCTTGCCCAAGGTCACACCAGCAGCTGCAAGTGGAGGAGTGGGGAATCAAACCTGGTTCTCCCAGTTTAGAGTCCACGCACTTAACCACTACACCAAATAGGGTGTCAAACATGATCCATGGGGGTCCATTGTCCATATATCACCTCCACCATGAACACACTAGGATGCTTTAGGTGAGCCACTTGCTCTCAGCCTCATCCTCTCCTCCACATAAGGAGGTAACAACACTGTCCTACTCTGCAAGGTGGTAATAAGTATTACTGTGCTTTGAACATGGATTTATTTTTTTTTGCCATCAAGTTGCAACTGACTTATGGCAACCATTTAGGGCAGGGAAGAAAAGAAGAAGAGAATGGATTTACACCCTGCCCTTCACTCGGCGTCTCAGAGCGGCTTACAAACTCCTTTCCCTTCCCCTCCCCACAACAGACAACCTGTGAGGTAGGTGGGGCTGAGAGAGCTCTTTCGAGGACTGCCCTTGAGAGAACAGCTCTGAGAGAACATGTGACTGACCCAAGGTCACACCAGCAGTTGCATGTGAAGAAGTGGGGAGTCAAACCCGGTTCCTCCAGATTAGAGTCTGCGTTCCTAACCACTACACCAAACAGGGGTGTCAAACATACTGTCCGTAGGAAGGAAATATCCCATCCGGGGCTCTTATCCAGTCCTCGAGCAACTGGTCGTTACTTTTATTGCCAGATGATAGAAGCTATGCATTATGTCCCCGTATACTGTCCCACTGCTAATGCGTAATGGGCAGTGGGAGTGGGAGGGTGGGCATTAGGGAGATACGCATGGCCCAGCCCGACAAAGTGACATTTATGTCAGATCTGGCCCTTGTAACAAATGAGTTCAACCCCTCCACTTTAGGGTTTTCAAGGTCAAAGATGTTCAGAGGTAGTTTGCCATTGCCTGCATCTGTGTAGTGACCCTGGACTTCCTTGGTGGTCTCCCAAGCAAATACAGACCAGGGCTGACTCTGCTTAGCTTCTGAGATCTGATGAGACCAGGCTGGGCTGGGCTGGGGTAGGCTATCCGGATCAGGGCTTAAACATGGATAGCGCTATATAAATCCCAAGTATCACATCAAGACGATTTTGTTGTCTGAAATGGTCAAGGGCCATTTAAAAAAAAACAACACACTATTTATTGTTGCTTTCAGCTACTAAATATTTTTCTTGACAGAACAATCCCCCAAACTGCACAATTACACTATTAGAAAAGGCCAGATTCAGGCAAAAGTTAAATAATATTTAAGTTTGACCAGTTTCAATGGAAGGGATTCAATCAGTGTTCCCTCTATGCTGAGCTAGTGTGAGCTAGTTCACAGTTTTTTAACCACTGGCTCACACCTTTTTGTCTTAGCTCAGGGAGGATGGCTCCAGAGCAAACTAATTTATGCAGCAGCCAAATCGCTCACTCACAACTCTAATGCCAGTAGCTCACAAAGCAGAATTCTTGTTCACAAGACTCCACAGCTTAGAGGGAGCATTGGATTCAACCAGATAATTTACATGGTGACTGCCCTTTGCGTACGTCAGTATGCCCAAGGAACACAAGAGTTTGTTTTTAATTGATTTGTATACCCTAAAGGCAACCCAAAGTGGGTTACTTCATTCTCCTCTCCTCCACTATCTTCACAACAACCCTGCAAGGTGGGCTAGGCTGAGTGAGTGACTGACCCAAGGTCAACCAGCAAGTTTTCATGGCAGAGTGGGGATTCAAACCGGGGTCTCCCTGATCCTAGACACTAAGCACCACATCATGCTGGCTCTCCAAAAGAGTTATATCCGTCTAAGCTCATTTATGCATACTGTCTCAGAAGGATCTAACTTTTCTTAGGATTGCACCCTCAAGCACATAATAAATTCTTCTACTAACACCAAAAGGATTCAAGGAGTTTGATTATGGCTGGATTGCACTCCAAGTGATGAAGTAATGTACAGCATTGACTTCTGCCTACAAGGTTCTTTCGTTTGATCAAATGTGACTCAAATGCAGCCCAAGTGTCGTGTTTCTATTTCTTAATGGACACAATGCAAAACAGGCCACCTTTTGATAATGATACCCCAAAACGCACAATACAAACCACCATCCAGGGCATCTGGATTGCTTCAGTTGTACCACAGCATGTGGATTATAGCATGAAATACAGAATCCCGTATCTTAATTTGCTTGGTTGTTCCTTACATCAAGCTACTAGCCTGCATGTTACAGAGAGTGGGGAAAGAGAGGGAAATGCTTTATCCATTTGTGCTAGAGTATATAAAACAGAAATCAGTTTGTATAGGGAGTGAAGGGATCCATCGAGGACACTTCTCTGGCCTCTAGTCCACCCCGCTCTTACAGACCCATCCAGAAATACGCTTCTCTCGTCCCTCCCAAGCCACAACACTTGCACAATGCTACAATAACCTCCCTTACAAGTTCTTCCCCCTATTTGCTAGGTCTAAAGAAATTTTCAACACGAATGCGAATGGACAGATGGCAGATTTGCCTAATGCCGTCTAATCGCGGCATTGTAGAACCTCTGATTCCTCATCGCATGATAACGACCACCTAAGACTACAACGAAGTACAAAAATAAATTATCTTAGGCAAAAGGGCTTTATGAAGTCATATGCCTGTAAACGTACTCAAGCTCCTAGCTGAAGTTCTGAAGGCGTTTTGCTTCCTTCCCTGGCTCTCTTTACTTTTCTCCCTGGGCGAAAAGTACAGTTATTTTTAGTGAAAGAAATCCTTTATACCCTGAAGGGCTTGTTTGTTTTCATGGCATCTACCTGTACTCTTTTTTTCTTTTTTTCAAATGCAGCTCTCCTCTCCTGGGATCTGTTTGAAGATTTGATAGATAAGGGCTTCTTTCATGCTACTGCCGTTTAATTTACTTCTATAAGCATATGTATACTATCCAGGGGTTCCCCCAAATAAATCAAAGGCCCAGGATTTTTTTTTTTAAGTCAACAAAGAATCTTCTGTTATAACCACTGCTGCTTATATGTCAGCCCATAGGAAAACAGGAAAACACATCCCGTGGCAGTATTCCTGGCTAAGATTAGTTCTCTCTACACTTTCTACCCTCTCGACACCTTTTGCACATGCAGTTGTCTGCAGAAGAACCCCCAGGCATTGGCGACAGGTCTGAGCTCTAAAAGAAGGTGTTTTACAGCTTTTTTTAAAAAAATGTGGTTTTAAAAATTAAGGATGAACAGATATGTGGATTTCATTTTGTCAAGGGAAGGCAGCTAAACTGAGGAGTGGTGGGGAGAAAGATGGGTGAACCAGTATTCGATTCACTAGAATGTAGATTCATCATGCAACTTTCAAAGCTAGGAGGAAGTCAGGCAGGTGGGAGAGGGGGGAAAAAACCTTCAATTATGTATGTCTTCACCCTAAATGTGTACCTGGAACATTCCCTGAGGCTGCACATTACAGGTGAGATCAGTATTATTAGATGCGCTGTTTAGGGGACCTAGTTTCTTATTGTTCATCCTACTCATTGTTGCTTCAAAGGAAGAATTCAACAGGAAATGGCTGAGTTAGCATTCATCAAGAAGTCCAACTCTATCTAACAGGGATCTGGCATTTCTCACTCACAGTACATGGTAAATTCTTAGCACATCTTATCCTTTTACAGGTGACAATTAGTTCAGATATGCCTCTACATTTTTTTTAATTGGATCTGCTTATTATGGTTCACCATGCATATGACGCATTTTATGTCAATCCTTTGCATATCTATCAACAACTGGAAGTGCTCTTTGTCCACTCTGGACGTTGTTTTAAACAGGTCTCTCTCCCACCCATTCTGCTGTCTGCTGCTTTGATTAAGAATATATCTGCCTAAAGGAGGAACACACAACCGATGAAGTCAGTTCTGATTTATGAAAGCTTATGCTGGAATATGCTTAGATTTTTAAGGTGCCATTGGACCCCTGTTTCATCAAGAAATGTTTACTGAACTTCTGAAGAATATCACAGTTGCTGGGGAAACCATTTTGAAAAAAACCTGCTGTACCTTAAAGTTGTACCTAGAACAGCACTGACATCATTGGTTTGAGCTGCAAGATCAGTAATTCCTTGGGCACAGTGTGACCAGTTTGTGCCATCTCTACAAATTCAAGTTATGGAAGACCACTCTGTTGCCAGCAGGACATTGGTTTTGAATCAGCACTTGGCTGACCACTGGCCCAATAACAGGACTGCACTTTAGCTTCACTTATGATACCCCTCTTTTACACGCCACCTCAAAGTGAGTCCACACATTCTCAGTATCCTTGTAACCGCAATTACCCCTTAATAAGCTGTAAAATTATAGCCCCGGGCTAGGTTTAGGCCAGTATTTACATACGGTAGTGTTCACATGATAAAGAGGTTGCATGTTGATCTTTTCAAGTTATTTTGCCATGGTGGCTGGCCTTGCGAAGCCCCTCCCATGCGTCAGTATGCCCAATGAACCCTTCAAAATGCTAGCAGGGCCAAGAGATGCTAAGTGATGTTCAGGCATTCTCAAGATCAGTCACCACACCATACCAAGTCAACCAGCAAGTCACCAAAGGTCATCACCTCAAAAGTTCAGCAAAAAACCCCACCATGCTTCTGGGCCTATCATATTTGTACCACTCTCTCCATGTTAACAATGCCGTACTTGTAACATCTAGCCCCTCAAGGTTTTAGATTAGCCTCCTCTCAGAAGTGCTAGTTTTCTGCATTCAGGGAGTTTTTTTTCCGCTCTCCAATGTGTGGAAGCAAACACAAATGCCACCCTGCCTTCTGAACAGTCTCAGAAGGAGTCTAGCCTGTTAATTAACTTGCACAAGAGCCAAGAAGGGAGGCGACAATCCGTAGTGACTCACTGTGCTGCGACTGAAGCAGACAGCCTGAGCAGACCTCAGACCAAAACCCTGAGAGTTTCCTTCCTCCTTGGTGCACTGTGTCTGAGAAAACCCATCAACCTCAGCCCTAGCTCTCTCACTCCCTTTTCCTTAACTAAAGACTTCCTCAAGAGAAAGCTTGTCAGCCCAACCCGGTCAGCTCTCGAACCAGTTGGCCAGATTCTGCACGGTCTTGCGTTGGTGCCCGGCCGCCCGGATCGCCTTGCAAACCCTGCAGCAGTGTTCGTCCCAGAACGAAGTCACCTGGACGTCATATCTTTTCCGCCAGGCAAAATATCTCCTGTACCTGTTCTTGTTTTTATCAAGGAATTTCAAGTAAATGGCCAGGTGGGCAGGGCTGGCAAAGTCCTCCACGTGGATGAAGGAGTTTGCAGGAATGAACAGCTCATAGTTGGACCTGGGGGGGCCCAGCACGATGGGCACGGCCCTGGATTTGAAGGCGTTCCGCCAGAGCTTCTCCGTGATGTAGTCAGGGTGCTGGGAGTTTTCGAAGGCCAGGTAGAACTTGTACTCCGAGATGGTCTTGACCACGCTGTCCTCTTTCAGCTCCAGGCCCTGGGCCCCGTAAACATCGATGGGGAGGTATTTCTTCAGCTGGTGGAAGTAGCGGACCCGGGCATGTTCCTCGTTCCAGTTGCTGATGACCCAGGCCACCAGCTTGTTCTTGGCAGGCAGGCTCAGGTGGGCCGGGGTCCGCCGGGCCCGCAGGTACCCATAGGGCACAAAGATGTCGGAGTCCACCCGGTAGGACATGGTCCAGTTGAAGATGCCCGCCAGGCCCTGGAGGCCGGGGGAGTGGGAGGGCGACTCGAAGTTCATCCACACCCAGCGCTGGGCGGGGGGCCTGACCCAGGGCAGCTGCTCGGGGCCGTGCAGGACGAGGTCCCGGTGGTGGAAGAGGACGGCGTGCGCCTCCTGCTGGCGGCTCCGGTTGGCGGTAAGGCTGCAGCCGCTGATGTTGTAGCGCGCCCCGCAGTCGCCCAGCGGCCGGCTGCGTCCGAAGGGCTCCCACCAGAGGAGCACACTCAGCGGCTCGTCCTCCTCGTCCCGGTGGCGCCACAGCAGGGGCAGGTCCTGAAGGCTGCTGGCGGCGTACAAAGCCAGCACGGTGCAGCACGTCAGCCCGGCCGCCAGCACTCGCCACTGCCGCCGGGGCAGGCTCCCGCTGCAGGGGGGGCGCAGCCAGCGTGCGCGCCTCCGGCCCCGCAGACGCCACAGCCAGCCCTCCGCCGCCGGCCCCGGCGCTGCTGCGGCTACCGGGGGCTCCATCGCGGGCCTCCGCCGTTGCCACCCCTCCGGGAGCCGCTGGGCTTCGGCCTCCCAGCCCGGCCGCTGCTGGCGAGGATCCGCGGAGGGAGTAGCAGCCCAGGCCGCCGCCGGCGCCGCCACCGCATGCTGCTGGGGAGGCTCTCGAGGCGGCTGCTGCTGCCACCGCCTCCGCCCCGCGCCCTGCCCCTCCGGCGGCTCCCACGGGCCGACCTGCCCGCAGGCGCGGCTGCCCCGCCCGGCCATGCTGCCCCCTCCGGCCGGCCGGCCTCCCTCCTGCCTGCCATCCCCGCCTCGGCCCCGCCTCGGCCCCTCCCCGCTCCAGCCACAGCCTCCTTGGAGAGGCTGGCCAAAGGCTTGCGCGCAGGCGGCGGCTGGGACAGGCAGGCGGGGGCGGCCGTGGGGGAAACAGACTGAGAATGGGGAGGGAAGGGACCGATGTACCTGTTGAATTGCTGCCGGTCGTGCAGCAGCTTGGATGCACGCAATGCTCCCTCTGAGCTGTGGAGTCTTGCGAGCAAAAATCCTGCTTTGTGAGCTACTGGCATTGAAAGCTGTGAGCGAGCGATTGGGCTACTGCGTAGATTAGCTGGCTCTGGAGCCGTCCTTTCTGAGCGAAGACAAAAATGTGTGAGCCGGAAGCTTAAAAAACTAGCGCACACTCACTCCGCTGAGAGGAAACACTTGGGCAGAGTTAATTGCCTCCCTCCCAGGGATTTAACTCAGAAAGGAGAGAAGGTTAAGGCTTCCGGGTCGACAAGGAAGGGACCGGCCTGGGTCAAAGTCCAGGAGCACCTTAGAGACTAACAAAATCTGTGGCAGGGGAGGAGCTTCCCTGAGTCACTGCTGAATTCTTCAAATACAGGACTCCGGCGAAGAAGTCAGCAGAAGATCCCAGGTGTCTGAAGAAGTGAGCAGTGACTGAGGAAAGCCCATACCCTGCCACAAATTGTCAGTCGTTAAGGCACAACTGGACTCTTGCTCTTTTCTGCTGCTGCCCATCCTGACATACCCTTGGTCCATCAAAGCTAGAATTGTTGGACTGGGAGTGGCTCTCTCTGGCAGAGGTCTTGCCTGTTGCCTACCACCTCATCCTCTTAATTGGAGAGGCTGGGGATTGAACCTGGGGCCTTCTGCATGCAAGGCATATTGCCCCACCACCACCCGCTCCTCCATATTATTCAAGCCATGCTTACCCCAACATGGAAATAAATACATGCACAGAGGCACTTCTGTAGTTATTTGTGTACTTTGTTTATAGGCTGCCTTTCTCCCAAAGCAGCTTACATTGTTCTCCTTTACTCCATTTTATCCTTACAGCCTTGTGAGGTAGGTTAGGCTGAAAGCGTGTGACTGATCCAAGGCTTTCATGGCAGAACCTGTGACTCCCAGATTCTACTCTGACATTCTACAGTACACCATACTGGCTTTCAGGGGTTCCAGATGGGTTTTAGCACAGCACTTCTTATTTAAATTAAGCTTTTGACATACACAGTCCCCCAAGGAACACACCCATTCCCACACTCCGCACGGTGTTACGTAGTGCCTGTGCCATCTCCTTTCTCATGTCAGCTCCCTCCCCCAACTGTAGAGATTATGATGGAATGGAGTTCAAATCCCCTCTCAGTCAGAACGCTCAGAAAGAGCCAGTTTGGTGTAGTGGTTAAGAGCATAAGTCACCACTGGTCCAAGGAACCCTATCCTTTCAAAACCCGGTGGTATTTTATGCTGCCCTCAAAGCCACGCAATATGGAAACTCCATATTATTCTGTCAACAATCCTGTGAGGGAGATATGGTTGAGAGAAGAGAAAAAGACGAGATTGGATTTATACCCGACTCACGAGAATCAGAGCAGCGTACAATACCTTCCCTTCCCCTCCCCACAACAGACACCCTGTGAGGTAGGTGGGGCTGAGAGAGCACTGAGAGAACTGCTCTTGAGAGAACAGCTCTGAAAGAACTGACTGACCCAAGGTCACACCAGCAGCTGCATGTGGAGGAGGGGGGAATCAAACCCAGTTCTCCCAGATTAGAGTCAGTGCTCTTAACCACTACACCAAACTGGCTCTCTCTGAGCGTTCTGGCTGAGAGGGGATTTGGACTCTATTCCATCATAATACAAGTTGTCCCCTGTTCCCACGCCCCAACATGACCAAGCCCTTAATAGAATATAAAACATTGTGCATGGATATGGAAGGGGCTGTGACTCAGGGGCGGTGCATCTGCTTGGCATGCGGAAAATCCCAGGATCAATCCCCGGCATCTCCACTTGAAAGTATCTGGCGGTAAGTGATGTGAAAGTCCTCTGCCTGAGACCCTGGAAAGCCACTGCCAGTCTGAGTAGACTGTACAGATTTTGATGAACCGATGGTCTGATTCAGTATAAGGCAGCTTCCTGTGCTCAACCCCTATGTAGTTCTGAGTCCCCTCTCATGAGTACCAGAAGAAAAATAAAATAAAATAAAACACATTATCTTCCCACTGCAGTGATCACAAACTGCGTTCTGTTTCAGCTGGAATATAGAAAGGATTTACTACATTGCCAATGAAAACAGAAGGTATGATTCTACAAGATATTTAGCTGAAAAAATGTTAAATGTTTTTTTTTAAAGTTCAGCAGAAATTCAGGAGGCTTCATAAATAAAAAGATAATGGGAAATCTGTAGAGCCAGATTTGTTTGGGGGTGGGTGGGTTGTGCATCAAAACTAACATAACAATACTAAAATATTAAACTGCACTCCACCAACCAGTGTTCAGTTATAATCCATTTAAATATAAAATTCAGCAGAACAAGAAGAACCCATTAAAAGCATTAGAGCTCCTAATGTCCCATTAAAATAATATTTCCCAATATGAACAGGTGTGTGGGTAGAAGATCAACAGCCAGCTGGAACAGGAATGATTTGGCCAGTCTCCTAAAGGGTAATAAAGACAAGCGCTAAGCTGTCAACCAGGCAGTTTTTGTTTCAAGTATCTCTTTTAAAGGCTCGGAGGCCTTCGCAAGCTGCCTTCTCTCAAACTGGGGCCTGTATCTGTCATGAAGATGATCGTGCTGCCATACCTTACAGGGTTGTTGTTAGGATTATCAAAAGTGCTTTGAACATGCTTAATTTATATGTTGAAGAGTTTTCAAAAGCTGGATTGCGGCCCTTTCTTACACACCCAGGGAAATGCTGATTGCCTCTTTGGGGTCAGGAAGCAAATTTTCTCCAGGCCACTTTGGCTGGAGATCCTAAAAGGTTGTGGGGTTTTGGGTTTTTTTGCCATCTTCTGGGCATGGAACAAGGGTCACTGGGGGGGGTGGGGGGAGGTATTTGTGAATTTCCTGCATTGTGCAGCGGGCTGGACTAGATGACCCTCGGGGTCCCTTCCAACTGTATGATTCTATGATTTTATGATACATAGTATTAAAAGGACGCAGCTCCTTTACTTCTCTGGTGCCACTTCTGAAGCAGAAAGGGGGAGGCCAGACCTGATTCTTTGGATCCAGCCGATTCAGAGCTATAAAAACAAAACCTATTACATTGGCAAACCCCCAATAATGGTTATTGGCCCTCTTTCTTGGTTTCTTTATTTGATGAGGTATAAATATAGAAATAAATATACACGGAAGGAAGATAATGGCATAATATAAACTGTTTTGAATCTGATCTTTTCCCCTGTGAGGTCCCAGTGAGATAACTACTTGGGCCGGCCTTCTTCCTCTTCCTTTGAGTTTCTTCGTTTTGCTCAGCAAACTGGGATTCTTAAAAGGGCCAGTTTGAGCATGCAGTCAAAGTCCCAGCTGCCACATCCCAAAGTGGTCTGCAAAGCAGCTTTGGTCAGGGCTTTCAGTTGTCAACTGAGGGAGAGGCAAACTGTTTCCTCCAGGCTGCCAAGCTGGGCCCAACGGATTCCCAGTTGCTGACCCTGAAGAGTAGAGGTCCCAACTAGGGTTGCCAGGTCCCTGCTGGCCACCGGCAGGGGATGGGGGGGATAGGGTTGCCATATCCAGGTTGGGAGACTCCTGGAGATTTGGGGGTGATGCCTGAGGAGGACAGGGACCTTTGTCGGGTACAATGCTATAGAATTCACTTTCCAAAGCATCTTTTTTTCAGGGAAACTGATCTCTGTAGTCTTGAGATGAGCTGTAATTTCAGGGGATCCCCAGGTTCCATCTGGAGGGTGGCATCTCTAGCCTTGTTGGGCTTCTGACTCATTTTGGGAATTTTGAGAACAGTAAGTAAGGCCCACGACAAAATGGCTGCCATGGGAGAGCACCAAGGCCAATCACACAGTGTCGGCCATTGGGGTGGGGCCATCACAAAATGGCTGCCATGGAGGGTGAGATCAGTTCTTTGTTTTGCTGTTTGGTTTGAGTTTCCAAAGAAAGGAATGCTGCCCTAGAGATGTCTACTCCATCACAAATCTATTTCTTGCTTCTATCAGTGCTCCTAATCATCCCTGAGGTAACTGGTTTCCCCACCTCTCTATGTACCCACTGTTGGAAGGAAAGCCTCAGACTTTAGAGGGGGCTATAGAGAGTGAGAGAGATAGGCAGGACCCTGATCATCCTTCCCTTCTGTGGATGATACTATCCCTTTGATGTGTAGACTGCTACTCTCAGGGAATCTTCTTCCTTCCGACCTGACACATTTTCTCTCCACACTATGCTATACTTCTCCATCTTGGCACCATGAGGGCAGGAGGACATGCTTCCTGCGTCTCTGTCCATCCTAGCTAGTTAGACTAGATTAGAATCCTATCCCTATCATGTCTAGAATGGCGTTCCTTACAATAAGGGACTCCTATTAGTTCTGCAAAGGCTTCATGTGTAACTTTTGTCTTGTCAGCACACACAAACCGCATAGCCTCTGCTGCGTTATGCACCTTGAGCACTCTGCTAAACCCAAATAATCCTCCCCCCACAATCTCTGAAGTAGTGTTTTTTGCCATGAATGAATCATTCCCCTAAACACCTCCCCCTCTTGATTCCAGGACTTAATGGGTTGACATGTGGGCCAGAGACAAATGACAATGTTGTTCCATTCATCACAGAGTCTTGGCTGTTTTATTCCACAACTGTGGGGTGGCTTCTTAGCTGAACAAACAGGTATTGTGACTTTTTTCCTTTTCAAATGTGTGGGGGGTGGGGCGGGGGATAGACAGTACTCTGTCAGTTGAATCCCTCTGGCACAGTTACCTATTGATTTACTGAATTTCTATACCACCTTTCCACAGTGCTCAAAGCAGTTTACAATAAAAGAAATTCATTAGAGGCATTCATTGTCTTCCACCCTCCCACCCACAATATTCAGCTAAGTGCTGGCAGCTGGTTTTCTGACACCAGGAGCCAGACTGCAAATGGAGGCAGGCTGACAGCTTTTTAAAATGCCTTTGAGCAAATAAGTGCTCTGCCGGATCAGACCAAGGTTTATCTAGGCCAGCATCCTGTTTCTAACAGCAGCTGGTCAGATTACTCAAGAAGTCACCCAAGCAGGACCTGACACCAATGCTTTCCCCCTGGTACTTCTCTCTAGTATCTGGTGGTATTCAGGGATTGACTCCCCCTGTATCTGGAAGTTCCATTGAAGGATTTGTGTTCTAACTCTTAATAGATGCACGCTCCATAAATAAGCTACATCTTTTTTTTTTTAAACCATCCGAGTTTTACCTATACCACACACACACACATTTTTATCATGCAGAGTTACCACATCCAAAAGGGAGAGAGCCTCCCCTTATCTACACATGCCCAGGTTTCTGTGATACATAACAGGTCAGCCTCCTTATCCAGTTTCAAATCCTGGGTATGAGGGAGGTTTTATTTTGAACTGATCTGGCATTCAACTCTGAATAGCACTCAGATTCAGCATCTGATCAGCAAGATTACCAGGGGGTCGTCCACCCCCCTCCCCGGCCACAACTGGGTGAAGGACCGAATAATTAAAAAAAATACGGTGCTACAAAATTCTTTGTTGTCTTTTATGCAGTATTTATAATAAGAACAGTCTTGGTGTTTTCTTAAATTGTATCAGTTTTTTTAATTGGTATTTTTAAAAATTGTATCACTTTTGCCAGTTTGGTGTAGTGGTTAGGAGCACGGACTCTAATCCGGGAGAACCAGGTTTGATTCCCCACTCCTCCACATGCAGCTGCTGGGTGACCCTGGGCAAGCCACAGTTCTCTCAGAGTTGTTCTCTCAAGAGCAGTCCTCAAAAGGGCTCTCTCAGCCCCACCTACCTCACAGGGTGTCTGTTGTGGAGAGAGGACGGGAAGGAGATTGTAAACCGCTCTGAGTGAAGGGCAAGGTATAAATCCAATCTCCTCCTTATCTTTTAATATGTTGTAGTTTAAACTGTAGATTATGAACACATCGTTTGTATGGGTGTACTTTGTACACGGATGTATTATCGAAATTGCTGTTGCTAAAAATCGATCAACTGTGGTCAAGAATCAAGACCTTTGTACTTACTTTAGGTAAGTCTCCGCTGATGTGTAAAGACTGAGTAAAGGCTGAGGAGTGGGAGTAACACAGAAAAGAGAGGCTGGAAGCTCCCGGCACAAAATCCCCACTGTAAAGATGCAAAACATGTTTGCTTACCCTGGATATTCCAAATGTTTTTGCTCAGGCTAGGAATAGTGACACTTTTTCCGAAGAGGCGGGAGGCAGACTTCTTTTTAGTTTTGACTTGCTGTGTTTGTCTTGCCAGAAGTAGTAAAAACAACAACAACAAAACATGCTGGAGGGAGGCAGCTTAAGATGTTTTGGTCCCTAGGGGAAAAAATGCAACTGGCAATTACCCCCCCCCCCCCAAGGTTGTTAAAAATATATATAGTCATAAACTCAACTGACAACCTGCTTTCTTGGAACCCCTAAATCCCTAGTTGAGGGTTCAATTAGACCTCACAGGAGAAGCCTCATGTTTTTATTTGTCTCTGCTAATTCTTCTGTAAAGTGGGGTGTTCAGCTTTTTAAAAATAAAAACAGTGGGCGAAGGGAGCTGTTCTCTGCCGTCTTCCCTGCATTACCTTAGATGAACCTGGCTTATACTGAATCAGACCATCGGTCCATCAAGGCCAGTACTATCTACTCAGACCAACAGCAGCTCTCCAAGATCTCAGGCAGAGGTCTTCCCCATCACCTATTATTTATTTATTTGTTTGTTTGTTCCATTTATATCCCGCCTTGCCAGTTTCAAACCGGCTCAAGGCGGCTAACAGCATAAAATACCCACAGGGTTTACAATATAAAACAGTTAAAATTAGCAGCACATGCTACATACATGCTTACAAATCCACATGCTTACAAATCCACAGATGGCGACCTACTGCCTGGTCCTTTTAACTGGAGCTGTCGGGGTGAGGACTGAACCCAGGAGAGCCAGTTTGGTGCAGTGGTTAGGAGCGCGGACTCTAATCTAGGAGAACTGGGTTTGATTCCCCACTCCTCCACTTGCAGCTGCTGGTGTGACCTTTGGTCAGTTACAAGTTCTTTCAGAGCTGTTCTCTCACGAGCAGTTCTCGAGAGAGCTCTCTCAGCCCCACCTACCTCAGCCAGTGTTCCCTCTAAGCTGAGTTAGTGTGAGTTAGCTCACAGTTTTTTAGGCTCCAGCTCACAGATTTTGGTCTTAGCTCAGGAAGGCTGGCTCAGGAGCAAACTAAATTATGCAGTAGCCAAGTCACTCGCTCACAGCTTTAATGCCAGTAGCTCACAAAGGAGAAATTTTGCTCACAAGATCCCTCAGCTTAGAGGGAGCATTAGAGTGTCTGTTGTGGGGAGGGGAAGGGAAAGGAGATTGTAAATCGCTCTGAGACTCCTTCTGGTGGTGAAGGGTGGGATATAAATCCAATCTCTTCTTCTGTATGCCAAGCAGATGCTCTTCCACCAAGCCATAGCCCTTCTCATAGGAACACACACAAACACATGAAGATACCTTATACTGAATCAGGCCCTTTGTCCATCAAGAACAATATTGTCTGCCCAGACTGGCAGCAGCACAAGCAGAGGTCTTTTGCATCCCCTATTACCTGATTTTTTTTAAAACTGGGGATGCCAGGTATTGAACCTGGGGCTGTCTGCATGCCAAGCAGAACCTCTATCACTGTGCCGCCTCCCTCACTACTTTCAGCATTGTTCTTTCAGCCCAACTTTCAGTACCAGAGCCAGGTTTGGCAGAAAACTCCTGAAAGCTGTGAGGTGCAATAGAATGAGGGAAGAAGACTCCCATCACCTGCACGCTGCATTTTCTGTTAAAAATAGACAAGCTCACCCAAGAAGTTTTGAAGCCATGGGGAAAACAACCTTACCCACATTCCCCCCCCCCCCCGGGAAAAGGAGATTCTGAAGGAGAATTAAAATCTGTGCAGTGCTTAATTCCCCACCCAACCTCAACTTATTTTACCATTTCAGCAACAAAAAAAATGCCTAATTTATAACAGCACAGAAAAATGTAGTGTTTGGCATATTCATGGGATTTAAAAATTTATGAAATTTTAGACGGGGAGGGCAAGATTGGGAGAAACATCTTTGCCAGCTGCAGTGTCACGCCCAAACTTTGCCTTTCCCCTTCCTACTGAGGTACACGATATCAACAATGTACTTGGATTTGTAGGATGTTTGGCTTTAAACTGTACATGCCTTAGGAAAACCTTCTCTCAGGCAGGTTTGTAACATATCAACACAGTAAAAGGTAAAGATTTCCTTTGCTCGAAAGCCAGTCATATACAACTGTATGGGGCGGTGCTCATCTCTGTTTCCAAGCCAAAGGACCAGCACTGTCCGAAGACTTTTTTCAGGGTCATGTGGTCAGCATGACTAAACACTGAGGCAAACAGAACGCTGTTACCTTCCCCCCCAAAGCGGTACCTATTTATCTGCTTGCAATTTCTTGCTTTCAAACTGCTGGGTTGGCAGGAGCTGGGACCAGAGATGGGAGCTCACTCCGTCATGTGGCACTCAGGTCTCAAACTGTCAAACTACCGATCTCCCGGTTTGCAGTTCAGCGTCTTAACCACTGAGCCACCATAGTGCTCCACTGCAACTCAAGTTACACGCTAGATCCAGTGAACCCTGCATGTCACTCCCCACTCTGCAGACCCTCCAGTGGTTACCCATCGGTTATCAGGTTCAATTCAAGATGGTAGCTGTCACCTGCAAAGCACTTGACAGGGCTACGCATTTCCTGCTACCCATCTCCTGCTATGTTCCACTGAGACAGTTTCGCTCGACTGAGCAAAGCCGTCTAAAGGTGCACCCTGCAAACAGGTAAAATCGTCAGTTGCCCGTTCACACGCATTCTCCGGTGGCTCCGACACTGAGGAATGGTGTCCCGGAGGCTGTTAGGGAGGGCCCCCCACCTCTGTCATTTTGCAAAATATGCCAAACAATTGTTCACAAGGGCATTCGGGTAGAAGGAACAAAGCTGCGGTGTAATAGGTTCGGCTCAGGAGGTGACTTTTACTAGAGAGAAAGTCTTTAATACACGGATTGTCTCGTGGCCTTAAACTGACGTTCGCATTTATCGTTCTGGTTTTTTCCCTCCAGCCCAACTGCGTTATTACGTCTTACTAGTTTTTATCATAATTGCCATCTGTTTTAAGTCCCACTGAGAAAAGCAGACTGTAAATGAAAATAATACACAAAAATAAATGAATAGATCCTGATTCCCCCGCCTCCACACCCACCGATTGCAGAAAGTTGCTGCAGTAAAGGGGAGCATCCGGATAACATCATGCACATTATGGGCAAAATGCTTTGTCTAGCTCTGGTTTTCCCTGCTTTACTCCAGAGACCATGCACACTTCATTTTCTTAGTGGCTACAGGGCAAGACCTGCCTGGATGCTTCCCAATATAGCTGTCATGGGGATACGCATGGAGCTAATCTCCATATTCCTCCCTTTTCAGCCCTTTAAAGCGGGAGTTGTGGGCTTTGGCAGGCACAGCAGGGAGGAGTGAGGAGGGTAGCCACAGCACAAGCAGCGTAGAAATGGGCTTCTTTTAAAGAGCACTTTGAATTTTAAAATCTTGATGATTGTCTGCCTGCCCCCATGCCGCTTGCTACTGCTGCTGTGGCAGAGGTGCATTTTTGACCCCCCCTCTGAAGGCAGCCACAGGAGACTAGCAGCATGTTTGGATACTATGCAAAACTGAATGATTCAAGGGGGCTCTTCTACACAGGCAACAGGGTGGCACCGTACAAAAGGCTTCACAAGGTTACTTGGATAAATTACTGGAAACCATGATCTGTGCTACTGTGTATAGATCCTATTATGCGTGTGCTGTGCACTGGATCCTATTGAGCAATTTTGCATAATTTAATGTGTCGTGTTAACAGTTATGCTTTGCTTCAGTTCTATATTTTAGACTCCTGACTGGTTCCACAGCCCAAATCCTAATTCACTGCTTACTGAATGTCCCATCTTGTTGACTGTCTTGACTCGCTCTCTGCAATCTGCCTTGAGTCCCAGTGAGAAAGGTGGACTGTGAATAACAAAACATACATACATATTTGGAGAAACCCACGTTTCCCCTGGGAAACACATGGGTTTCTTCAGCAGATCCAGTAACCTGCAATGTGGGAGGAGACCAAAAAGGAAAGGGGGAGGGGGAAAGACAGGGAGGTATGATAGAGAAGCTGTGGCTGCATGGTACAACATCTGCTTGGCCTGCAGAAGGTCCCGGGTTCAATCCCCGGGATCTCCAGTTTAAAAGAAATAGTAGGAGTTGATGTGAGAGACCTCTGCCTGAGACCCCAGAGAGCTGCTGCCAGTCTGAGTAAACAATACTGACCTTGATGGACCAAGGGTGGTCTGATTCCGCATTAGGCAGCTTCCCAAGGTGGGGTAGAAGGCTTCTGGTGCCTTCTCCATTCTTCAGGTTGGTACTGCACCACTGGAAATGAGTAAGAACTTTTCAAGATCTTATCTGAAGGAGTGTGTGTGTGCACACGCAAGCTTACACCCCGGAATAAAACTTGGTTGGTCTTAGAGGTGCCACTGGACTCTACCCACCTGGCTCAAGATCTTACAGATATGCTGCAGCTGTAAAATTGCACACCAAAGACATTTTTCATTATTTTGGCCCGGCTGGGAACCCTCCTGCAGCGAGTGTCAAATAGATGCTACCGAGACAACAACTCAAGACACACTGACTGATGCAAAGCTCCACAGTTTATTTTACAAGCTATTATACAAGTTCTAAAATACAGTGCTTTTCATTGAGACAAAATAACAATGGTGATGTTGATTTGTTCTTGTGACTTCTGTTGGTGGGGGAGGGCAGGATGCTGCTTTTCAGATGGGCTGTCCTAAATGGGGGGAGAAAAAGTAGGAGAGGCTGATAAACATTTTATTGGAGTGGCCTTCCCAACTAGGGGCCAGTTTGGTGTAGTGGTTAAGTGCGCGGACTGTAATTTGGGAGAACCGGGTTTGATTCCCCACTCCTCCACTTGCACCTGGCTGGATGACCTTGGGCAAACCATAGTTCTGGACCAGCTGTTCCCTCAAGGACAGCTTGGGAAAAAGCTCTCTCAGCCCCACCTACCTCACAGGGTGCCTGTTGTGGGGAGGGGAAGGGAATGGAGTTTGTAAGCCGCTCTGAGACTCCACAAGTGAGTGAAGGGCGGGGTATAAATCTAATCTCTTCTTCTTCTTCTAGGCAGTTCTGTTTTTGTTGCACGACCGCACTGGTTACAATGAATCAGACAATGACCTGCATATGGACGGTGGAAACCAACTTAACACACGTCTCTCAGTCCCAGAACCTGAAATACTTTATAATTTTAATAATAAGGGACAAAATGCCTTATATTGGGATGTCAGACTTTTGGCAAACGCAGGAATAAAGCTTGCAGGCACACACAAAGTCTTTCTATAGGAGAAATGGTTCTTTGAGAGAATCAGAAAACTTCTGTGGCTCATCACTATGAAGCCAGCTTGTACCACCAGTTCACACAAAGAGCCAGTTTGGTGTAGTAGTTAGGAGTGTGGACTCTAATCTGGGAGAATCGGGTTTGATTCCCCACTCCTCCACATGCAGCCAGCTGGGTGACCTTGGGTCAGTCATAAGTTTTTTCAGAGTTGTTCTCTCAGGAGCAGTCCTTGAAAGAGCTCTCTCAGCCCCACCTACCTCACAGGGTATCCGTTGTGGGGAGGGGAAGGGAAAGGAGATTTTAAGCCACTCTGAGACTCCTTCAGGTAGTGAAGGGCGGGTTTAAAATACTGAGTTCTAGGCATAGTGATTCAGCTCAAATCTTTATTAGTAGAACATCAGGAACGAAGATACAAATCGGGCCGAAAGGGGCCAACTATATACAACTCCTGAACACCTCCTGGTCCCATTGGCGGGTTTAAACTTCCTGCCAAAGTTCCGATTGGTGCCCTGTCGTAAGTTCAGGATCTTTGGCCTCTATTGTTCTCTGGAGCCAAGGCTGGGTTGAGTCTTGCTGAAGCCCGTGGTGGTCAGCAGACGTAACAGTGGGGTATAAATCCAATCTCCTCTTCTTCATCTAACTCTGTGTGGTCTGCTGGGGTTGGTATCAGTTCTCCCAGATCTTTCCCAGCACCTTCCACCTGAGATTTTTAAAACAAAGATTCTAGGGACTAAATGTGGCACCTTCTATGTGTAAGCACAGACTCTGAGTTTAAATAGGGTTTCCAGCTCCATCTTAAGGGAATTCCTTGAGATTTGGGGGGGGGGATGCCTGGGGAGGGTGTAGTTTGGGGATGGGAGGGAGCTCAGTGGGGCTGTGAAGCCATGTAGTCCATCCTCCAAAGCTGCCGTTTGTCCCACAGGAACTGATCTCTAAAGTCTAGAGACCAGTTGTAATTCCAGGAGAACTCTACCTTGAGGTTGGTAACCTTGTTGAGCTATGGGCTATCCTTTTAGAAATGCCTGCAGCATCTATTTCCTGGCAAAATAGCTGAACAAAGCCCTGTTCACTGCTAGTCTTGCAGCCCTGGCAATGACCACTAAGCAGTGCATGGAGACTAATGCTGTCACAGAGTACAGGAAAATCCCCCTAAAGTTCAAGCTTAGAAAATAGGGCTTCTGCACAGGTTTCCCCCTTTTAGTAATTCTTCATTCTTTGCTTTTGACCAGTCCCAAGCCTCTTAGTGTTACTGAAGTTGAGGGGAGGCTGGCTTGTGTCCAGTTCCTGTCTTCAGGGGAACACTCCACGGGCATAAACAGTCTTCAGTCGCTAGGAATGAGGTTACTGCAGTGTGGAAACTTCCAGAGGCACAAGAACTGAGACGATCTAAACAGAAGAGTTGCCATCCACAAGTCTCAAACTCTGGGGTAATCTCCTTGACCACTCACGCTACTGTGAAATAAACTATTTGAGACCGCGGCTGCAAGTGTCTAGGGCATGGACCACAAATGACTACTGTGATGACAGCACACATACACTGAACTTAAGGGCTCGGAGTTGCACTGCATTGCACTAAAACCAGCACAGACCACATCCTTCCTTGCACTAACATCCTAGTTTCTGTTCTGTAAAATCTGTAAATCCTAGTTTCTGTTGGAGACGGAATCTGGGCTTTCTGGGTGCTACACAGGCCTCCCTTGAGGAATGCAGGGATGACCTGACCCCTCAAGCAACTGAATGCTGAAGCCCACGCTCACCCTCTGGGCTGTGCCAAATGTGAAGAAGGAGGAGGGATGTGGAAAGGCGGCCACTGGGGCTGTCGGGGGGGGGGGGGAGGTGTTTGTGAATTTCCTGCATTGTGCAGAGGGTTGGACTGGATAGCCCTGGAGGTCCCTTCCAACTCTTATGACTCTCAGGCTGTGGTCACACAGTCATTTTGATCGGGTTTCACTGCTTTTCCCTCTCGCATATAAAATCGCTGATCAGACGCCCCCATCCGCCTCCCACACCGAAGCGAGCTCACTCGCGCAATCCTCCTGGTTCCCTAGCGAGTTTTCTTACACCTGGAAAATCAAGTACTTTCCTGGTAGTTGCGCTTTGAATCTGCGATTTTGCTGATCCGGATAGCCATCTCTCACAATGATCGCGATTAGGTTGTCTGCACGTCCTTCTTGCGGTAGTTCCCCCCCCCCCCAGCTTTCACTGCTGGGTGCATGACCATTCCTGCGCTGAATATATTAAATGCATGAATGCTCAGGTGCACATAAAACAGTGCTTGCTTACAAGTTGGTAGTTCATTTTGTTCAGGGTGGCAAAAAAAATAATTTTAAAAATGTTCTTTGCACATGCACATATGTGTGCATGCGCAAATAATTTTTTTTAAAAAATTGTGCCGTGCCACCACTTGGGCAGCATGGCTGCCTGGACAGTGCCTGGAGCCTCGTTGCACAATGCAAGCGGTTGGGCAAGGAATGTGTGGTCATCCCAACCTGCAAAAAAATATCCCCGATTAAATCTACTGTGGGAACAAATTGCAGTAAGCTTGCCGTGTGACCACAGTCGAAGAAGAGGAGGGAGAAGAAGAATTGGTGTCTATACCCCGCCCTTCACTACCCAAAGGAGTCTCAGAGCAGCTTACAATCTCCTTCCCTTCTTCTCCCCACAACAGACACCCTCTGTGAGGTAGGTGGGAGTGAGAGAGCTCTGAGAGAGCGGTGAATGGCCCAGGGTCACCCAGCTGGCCGCATGTGGAGGAGCAGATTGAAACGGAACAGAATACCCTGCAGCTGAAGACTGGCCACAGATCTGAGGATGGTGAGGGGGAGAGCCAGGACAGCATGCTGGACAGACCGTAACCGGCAGAGGCTGGGAAATAAAGGCCACACACCTTAGGTGAACCAGTCGCTCTTTTCTTCTCAGCCTTATCTACCTGACAGGCTCATTGTGAGGTGAACACGGAAAAACAAACACCCTAGGTTTATGGAAAGACGGAATACAAATATTGTTTTGGAAAAAGCCGCACCCATAAAACGTTTCACTTGAATGCCTGAAATGGAATGAATGTCGAGATCCGTAAGTGAAGGCTGCCACCCTCCAGCGCATCACCATTTACTGGCATATGTCCCAGCTTGTCGGATACACACTGTCAAATACCAGCAATCCCATCTGAGCGAGTGGCTCTCAGGGTTCACTGCTGTATCTCTTTGAGCTTACTGGACATCCACAAAATTTGCCAGGGATTGTCAGTGTTCACCAGACTTCAGACACTCGGACATGACCGTGCAATCCCAAGCTGAATTTCACCCTTCCTAAACCAATGGGCTTAGAAAGACTTAACTCTGCTTCGGTCTGCACTGTAACGCACGTGGAATGGAATGCGGCAAACACTTTCACAGATGGTGTGGTGCACCCTCTGAGGAATTAGACTGGCCGCAGTATCGCAAGGGTGGGTTTCGCCGTCCAGTAACACGCGAGGCAGCCTGCAGACATCTCGCTCAAAGGGCTGCAAAGGGGTGAGGATCTGTGGGAGAAAGAACGGGGAGCGAGCGCATTCTTACTTCTTATTACTGCATGCCTGGAGTAGTACTTAGGCTGGGGGAGCACGCTGCTTGGAGTCTGTGATGCCGGCTTGAAGCCTCCCACGGGGACATTCCTTTTCAAGCTCCAAATTCCTTCCAGGGCCACTAGGCATAATGTTAAAAACAACGCGCTCGTTTTTATGGGACAACACTGCCTATTTTTTCCGTAAGATGTGACATAACTACAGCTGCACGACTCGGATCCAGTGGAACCGTCAGTCCCAGGTGTGTGGATTTCCCCCCCTGCTCCCCTTCCACAAGCAGTCCCTTACATCTCCTAGAATTTAGGGAGGGGCTGCAGCTCAGTGGCAGAGCATCCGCTTTGCTTGCAGAAGGTCCCAGGTTCAATCCCTGGCATCTCCAGCTACAAGGATCAGGCAGCAGGTGATGTGAAAGACCACAGCCTGAGACCCTGGAGAGCCGCTGCCAGTCAGAGTAGACAATACTGGCTTCGATGGACTGATGATCTGATTCAGTATAAGGTAGGGTCTTGTGTCCAATTGCAGCATGAAAGAACAGGGTGGGGGCAATGTTCCCTCTATGCTGTGGAGTCTTGTGAGCAAAACTTCTACAGTGTGAGCTACTGGTATTAAAGCTGTGTGCGAGTGATTAGGCTACTGCATAAATGACTTTGCTCTGGAGCCATCCTTCCTGAGCCAAGACAACAATGTGTGAACCGGAGGCTAAAAAACTGTGAGCTAACTCACACTAACTCAGCTTAGAGGGAACACTGGTCCGGGGGGGGCTGTAGGGAGGAGTGTGAAGGGGTGAAATGACCTCTTGGCTACAGCCCCCCCCCCCCGCATCCACTGTGAGCTTTTCTCAGACGGGCCTCTCTGCTCCAGGAATCAAAAGGGACTGCTGGGGGACGAGAAACATGGGGGAAATCTACACCCACCAACGCCTTCTACTGATGGTTGGATCTGTGCCTAATCTTGCAAGTCACCTGGATGCTGTTTGAAGGCCCGTGACCAGCACAAACGTAAATACTCAACTTCATCTGTATCATTTCAGTAGTGCTGCTTGAAAACTGAGGAGGAGGAGTAAACGTGCAGAGCTTAGAATAATGGTTTCCGATGCCCTGGGGAACTCTGGAATGTCTCGGGTCCTTTCCGCATTTGCCTGCCACTCCAGACCTTCTCAGGGCCACGGCAAAACAGCATCCAAATAACCCGGGGCAACAGCAGGCTGAAACCAGGCTGACTGCTGAAGGGAGGGAATGTAATCCAGAACGGGAGGAGGGAGGATGGAATAAAAATAAAGGTTGAATTCGATTTTAGTGCAGAATGGGGGGGGGGGACTGAATTAAAAAGAAGGCTAAATTCTATTTTAGTGCACAATTGCTTGGAGGACACCGTGGTGAATATGGATTAAAAGGAGAGTGCAGAAAGGGCCCTAGAAGCTTATCAGTAGGGCTGCCAAGTCCCCCGATAGAGCGGGGGAAACACCGATTTTGAAAGCTTTCCCCCGCTTTTCCAAGATTGGCCACCGGGGGGACAAAATGGCTGCCAGCAGGGGAACCTCGGAGCCTGCCCTGGCCAGCCTCTTGAACTTCTTAAAAGGGAAATTTCCCCTTTAAGAGCTGAGCCAGCTAGAGAGCCCCGCCCAGAGATTAAGGAGGGACTAAGCTCTTTCTACTGCGTGCAAGGTTGCTGCTAAGTAAACTGCTCCAGGTTGCTGCTAAGTAAACTGCTCCGGTAAGCTGGGGTCTGCGAGCTCTTTTCCTTCTCTGTCTCTCCCCCTCTTTCTTTTTGCTGTCTGTCTGTCCACTGTGGTTTTGTCAAAGGAATAAACTGTCACTTCCAAAGAGGTAAACATCACAAGGAGAGGTTGCCTGTAGAAGGTCTGGGAGTGGGATTGTTTAAAATGTCTTGTCGTGGCTGCTTGGGTCCCACCAATCCTCATTTCCCTTCTGCAAATAAAAGTTGGGATTCCTCAATTTTATGCCAATTTTCTGTTTCTTTCAACCGTGTCCCCCCCTCCAGCAGTAAAAATCTGCATTTTTAAAAGCATTTGTACATCAAGTAACCGGTATTTTAAATTAGGGATGGATCTAACTAGCTTTTCTGCTGGCGAAAAGCGGAGGACAAAGGTCCTCTTTAGCCACCAAAAAGCCTATGCTGGGGGGGGGGGGGGGGAGAAGTTATGGGACTTACATGGACAACAGCTGGGTGAAACAAGGGCCAGAAATAAAACCTGGGAATTGGGCAAGAGTAAGTGAAAAAGCTGTCTGTCTGTCTGTCTCTCTCTCTCTGTCCCCATCCAGCAGAGGTCTATCAGTGGCTATTATGAGCCACAAGGTCTAAATGGAACCCTTTGTCTGGGGCAGTGATGCTCTGAATTCTTGGTGCTTGGGGGGCAACAGTGGGAGGGCTTCTGGAGTTCTGGCCCCGCTGCTGGACCTCCTGAGGGCACCTGGTATTTTTGGCCACTGTTGTGATACAGAGTGTTGTACTGGATGGGCTGTACTGGATGGGCCGATCCACTGTGGCTTCTCTCCTGTTCTTATGATATGAAAATCATATTTAGCACTTGTGTAGCACTTAGGGCTTCATATTCTGCCGAGATGAGGAAGGATTCAGTAGGGCTGTTGCTCAGTGATAGAGCATCTGCTTGACATGCAGGAGGTATCAGCCTCTTCAGCTAAAAAAGGATCAGGTAATAGGTGACATTAAAGATCTCAGCCTGAGACCCTGGAGAGCCACTACCAGTCTGAGTAGTCAATACTGACCTTGATGGACCAATGGCCTGATTCAGTATTAGGAAACTTCATGAGTTCATGTGGAAGCATGTGGAAGCAACATCACAGGATGTGACTTCACAAAATGATGTCACTTCCTTTCTCCTGGCTCCACCCCCAAAGTCTCCTGGCTCCACCCCCAAAGTCCCCAGATATTTCCCAAGTTGGACTTGGCAGCCCCACTTATCAGAGACTCTCCGATGAGCTCAACCATGGCAGACAATCTTTTCTGAAAGACTACTGATCTTCTCCAGGAGTGTAAAACAGCAGGAGTGTGGTTTTCAGGGCATGCTCAATTCATGCAGGGGATCCCAAAGCTCTGCCCACCGCCCCAGATGAATGCAGCATTCTTTAGGCTGGTCCTGCACTGGGCAGGGGGTTGGACTAGCTGCTGTATGGCCCCTTCCAGCTCTATGATTCGATGAATCTATGCGCTCCAGAACAGGCCTCCTCTGCAGGCTTCCTATGGGAGGTGATGAAAGGTTCCTCAATGAACTCTGAAAAGGGTTCCTTGCAAACAGGCAGTCTGAAAATCGCTAGTTTATATGAATGCATATGAATGTCCATCAAGATGGATGACAGATGTATGGAGGTGGGCGGACGCTCTCTGTTTATAGGAGGAGATAGAACCAGAACATGAATCACCACTGGATTCAGCAGGCGAGCCTTCTTCACCTGCTCACATTTCCCCCAGTGGCACCGGGCACTGCATGCAGGTGGGACTGCCACCACCACGGTCGCCTGAATCGCTGCTACTGTGCTTCACTCACATGCCCTTCTCCAGCAGTGCTGGGTAGCACATGCAGCTCAGAGCATGGGTGCTCACAGGCAGGCGGAGAAAAGGTGGGTGGGTGGGGGTCAGCAGCTGTGGACCCTGCTAGACACCTCGGGCCCCGGCTGCTGACCCACCTCAGGACCTGCTGATGGCCGCCCTGCCTGCCAAGCACCCGACAGACCTTCTGTTTTTGAGGTCCAAGGAAGGTTTTCCAAGATCCTGATGGGCCATCGTATGTGTCCTGTCACATGAGTCCAATGACCCCACCTCACTATCACTGGAGTCAGGGGGCGGAGCGCATTCAGCCACCTTGACTCCTGTCCCCGTGGGCAGCCAGGGCCTCAGTTGCTCGAGCAGGGGAGGGGGTTACATCACCATGCCCTCTCCCTGTCTCCTCCTGACAGGGATGCTCTGTCTCTCTCTGGGGTGCCTCCAACTTCCTCCTCAGGTCATCCCCCTCGGCCCCTGCTGGCTGCCCTTCCTTTATACCTTCCCCATCCCAGAATCCCCTCCCTCCGTCCGCCTTCCCCCTTGCCCCGCTCCCCCTTCTTCAGTTCAGACACCAAGCCTCTGGAGGGGCCTCAGCACCTGGCCCTTCCTCCCTCCTGGGTCCCGCTCCCCAGTGACGCTCCGGCCGTGGAGCTTGGGAGTGTGTGTGGGCCCTCGTGCTGGGCCTGTGGCCCGGTGCGGCAGCCTCCCTCATTGGTGCTGCGATTCCAGCCGCTTCGGGGGCCGCACTGCCACGGACGGTTGGAGGCGACGGGACGAGGGCAGCGGCTGCCTGTCTGGCTGTGGGCCTCCAGAACGTCGTCCGGGGGGGGGGGGGGGAGCTTCGGTGGCAGCGGCTCTCCAGCTCCCTCCACGACCTTCCCAGTAGGTCTTGAGGCCTGGTCAGGGGGCTCTTTCGGTGGCGGTGGGGTGTGTGTGTTGGGCTCCCAGGGGGCTGGGGATGGCCTGCTTGCGGGACAGTCTGCAGGGTGTGCTCAGCTTAGAGGGTCACTAATTGTGCTGGCCTTCATACTGGTTATGTTGGCTGCTCTTAAGGTTCTCAGAAACACCTTTACACTACATGTGTGGAGGAGAAAATCATGAGTTAACTGAAGTTATCATTTATGTTCTGTACAGGCCCAGATGCCTCCCCACTTCTTCCCCCTTGTAAACCTATTTCCTGTAAGTTTCCTAGAAGTGGGCTTTCTGTGCCTTCTGTGGCTAGCAAGAACAGAAGACATTATGCAAAGTGCATAAATTATACAAATTTGAACGATGAGTGTCTTTGTTCTTGCTGCACAATTCAGCTTCCCTGGATTTTTGTAAAAGGCACTCTGTACATGGCATGGAACTATGATGTCCTGATCAGAGAAACTGTAGAGCCAGTGTGGTGTAGGGGTTAGAGCATCAGACTAGGATCTGGGAGAACCAGCTTCAAACGCCCACCCTGCCATGGAAACTTGCCCTGGATGACCTTGGGCCAGTCACACACGCTCAGCCAGACCTACCTCACAGGGTTATTGTGAGGATAAAAAGTGACTTTGGATCTCCGCTGTGGAGAAAATGGGGGCACAAATGAAGTGAATAAATCAATATTGTTGTTCCATTTAACTTCACTTTAGTTCAGTCTCTCACCAACCTGCCACTGATCTTTTATGTTTTCCCCCCATGCAAGTGTGTGATTTTGTCCTGGAATATACAGTCCAGGGATTCCCCCCCCCCCCCGCCCCCCCCCGGAACCTTCCCCATGGAAAGAAATCCTGGAAACTGGCTTCAGACAACAAATTTTAAAAGTTAGCAAAATCAAGTTTATGAGATGGACTGAATTCTGAATCTTAATGCTTCAGTAGGAGTCACCAGATTCCACCTTTGACACATCTCTACCATCCTCGAAGGCTACATAGGACAGGAAAGGACAGGAAAGTGCGGCAGACTCTTAAACAGCACACTGCAGAAACAGCACCTGTTGAACTCTGCCCTGCTAACCCCTTCTTAAAGGCAGAGGAATCTTGTCCAAGATGTAATCCGGCATCCATACAATTCACTAGTGGGTTCTGGGATCAGGAAAGAATTCCACTAACTCTGGTCAAGACATGGGACAGTCTTTGTCACACAGTCATGAAAGCCAGCGTGGTGAGCTGGTAGGAATGTCAGACTAGGATCTAGGTGGCCTAGGTTCAAATCCCACTCAGCTGTGGAAGCTCGCTGGATGACCTTGAGCCAGTCACTCTCTCTGGGCCTAAACTACCACACAGGGTGACTGTTGAGGATAAAATGGAGAAGTGGAGAAGGATGTGGACTGCTTTGCATCCCCCTCTGGGGAGAAAACTGGGATATAAATATCTTAAATAAATAAATACCATATTATGGTGCATACTGCGTGATCTGAAGACATAAACTTGGAATAAGAATGGTTACGTTCCCTTTGGAAGAGAAACAAGAAAGAAGAGATTGGATTTATACCCCGCCCTTCACTACCCAAAAGAGTCTCAGAGCGGCTTGCAATCCCCTTTCCCTTCCCCTCCCCATAACAGACACCCTGTGAGGTAGGCGGGGGTGAGGGAGCGCTTTCGAGAACTGCTCGTGAGATAACAGCCCTGAGAGAACTTGTGACTGACCCAAGGCCACACCAGCAGCTGCCTATGGAATCAATGGGGAATCAAACTCAGTTCTCCCAGATTACAGTCTACGCTCCTAACCGCTACACCAAACTGGCAGTGTGAGGATTTGGATAGGAGAGTACATGTACTGCCCAACCGGTTTTTCTTTGTTTTGTTCCTCCTCCTTTGTTCCCCACATTCTCTTCTGAGGCCTTTTTAGGTGGTGAACCTGAGACCTGCCGGCTGGCTGGCTGGCTGATGAATGCAAACTAATAATAAAAGAGTAGGGATGATTACTGGTCTGGGAGATTGATTTAATGATTACAAACGCAAAGGGAAGAGCTCATGTTGACCTTGTGTGAAAGACAAGGGAAGTTTGCTCTTCAAAGAGAGAATATAAATATCTTGACAGGTGGCCATAGGTCCTAGTGGCTGAAACCCAAGTTCAGATTTCACTGGAAGCTGCTGGCCTTGATCCAAGAGAAAAACATGCAGGGCTGGGGAATGCCGTGTGTATCTTTCCTCAGGCTGAAATGCCCCATTCCGAGATCTGGGCCTGGGCAGCCACACTTACAACTGCACTAACTGTATATTTGAGGAAGCAAAGTGGGGGTGGGTAGGTCAGCGCTCCCCACCTTTGCATCCCTCCAAAAGACAATTGGTACAGTTGCCAGTGATGCAACTGCGGCCATTTACATGCAGACTGGACTCCTCAGTGGTGCTTTCAGCCCATAGAGATGCATTTGCCTGTAGGTGTTCCTTATCCAGCTCAGGATGTGCACAGGGAAGCTGGCTTCTACATGTGTACAGCCACAGCTGAATCAGGGTGATCATCTCTTAGACTAACATACCTTACGGGGGGGGGGGGGGGGCTTAGACAGAATCAACTGTGAAAGCGTCAAAGATGGCTCCCTGAGCTCTAAGAGGGGGACACAAGAGATACGAACATAACAAGCAAATAAAAGTTTTCTACAGCATTATGAATCCCCCCCAGCAATGTTGCAGAATTCAAATCCATCTGATTCTCACACAACACATTCTCCCCTTAAACCCACTACATTTATAGTGCAATCCTAAGCAGAGTTGCACCCTTCTCAGCACACTGACTACAAAAGGCTCCGTTTATGATTGCAGTGTTAAATTTCCCAAACGCTTTTGTTTCGGTCTTATTTAATAAATGCCTATGCTGGACTTCACCATTAGAAGAACAACAACACCCCCCCCCCCCAGGGTGGTTTGTTTGACCGGCCGCAGCGCTTACCTTCTGAAGGGTGCTTGATCCTGCACTCATCTCTCCGGAGATAAAGCTCTTCTTCAAGCACTTCCTTAACTCTCCGAGGTGGTTCCACATAGACGAATTTCTTCCCTGTTTTACAAGAGACAGTGAAATTCATGCCAGTGCGCACTGATGCAATCTGGAGAATAGATCTGGTAGAGAAGAAGACTCCCGAGAGAGGATTACTAGCACATTCCATTGCCATGGGTTCTGCTTCCCCCACATCTTTCTTGCTTCTAGGTTAGCAACTGGGAGGCCAGTTGGTAATGTAATTTTTAAAAACCAGCCTCACGGCATCATATCATCATGACTCCAAGGCCAGCATCTATTTCAGGCTGGGACAGATCCAGGCGTGTTAAGAAAATGTGTAAGATCACAAGGCGCTAATCAAGTAATTCATTATGCCGTAATTGACTCCTAGCCTATGATTACGATTGCAATTTCTAGAGATACCCTAAAGATACAGGACTAATGACTGCTTGACACTTGGGAGGTGGAAAGTGTCATCAAGATACAGCCAACTTGTGGTGACTTTGTAGGGTTTTTAAAGGCAAGCGGTGTTCAGAGGTGATTTGCCGTCGCCTGCCTCCATGGCAGGGACCAGCATGGCGTAGTGCTTAAGAGTGACAGCCTCTCGCCTGGAGAAGTGGGTTTGATTCCCCAGTCCTCCACATGCAGCCTGTTGGGTGACCTCAGGCCAGTCACAGTTCTCTCAGAACTCTCTCAGCCCCACCAACTTCACAAGGCGGCTGTTATGGGGAGACAAAGGGAAGGTGATCGTAGCTGCTTTCTTCTTCTGCCTCTGTGTAGCAACCTTGGACTTCCTTGGTGGTCTCCCATCCAAGTTCTAACCAGGGCTGACTCTGCTTAGCTCTTGAGATCTGACAAGATTCGGCTAGCCTGGGCCATCCAGGTCAGGCAACCCATCAGCTGACATCAACTGAAATCCCCTTCATTAAGATTTTGTCTTCTTCGTCTTCTTTTAAAGGCCCTTAGAAACCCCCAGGCCTGTGTGTACGCTGCTTTAAAAAAATGCTCTGTAGTCAGGTAATTCCAACTTTTCACCAAGATTGAATTGCTTCTCTGGAATTGTCCTCTGCAGTCCAACAATAAAATGTGTTAAGAGTGAAGCAGGCTTCTGATTTTAGTTCAGAACCAAAAATTGTGTGCCTTAGCCTCACGCAACTCATATACAATTCTGCAGATTAAACAGAGTTGCCCAGTTTCTCATATTTGTTTGTTCTTCACTGTTCACCATTTTGCAGAACAGTTTCTGCTCATCATGGGTAGGGGCAAAAAGTCATCACCTAATAAATAACATCGAATGTAGGCTCTACTAACAGGATCTGCCCTTGTTCTCTCCAAGCAGCTGGCAAACCTGAATTATACAGAATAATCAAATAACCCAACATCCCATCAGATCTCAACGCAACTTGTAGCAAATACGCCTGGATGCAAAAAGACTTGCTTTTAAAAGGAGAGAAGTAATTCTCAAGAATCTGAATATTGTGACCATGACCTCATTCTGCACTTTTTCTCCACTCCCAGGGAATCCTTCCATGCGCACAGCCCAGATGGCAGCCTATAACCTCAAAACGTATTTTGTTTGTTTCAGAACGTATAACTTCATCTAGTGCCCTCTGGTGATAAAAACAGAGAAATTCCATGTTTGCCTTTCCCCTCTCCTATCTACCTAACATGAGAAGGCCACGTTGGCTGCTCTGAACTCCTTGGAGGAAGCGCAGGACAAAATGCATTAACCATCACGTGTTCAGCTTTCCACGATTTCATACCTGCATTTTCAAAACTGTAATGTCCCAACTGAATGGAGTTTCACTTATATCAGTGTTTCTAAAACTTTTGAGGCTAAGGCACACGGTTTTTGGTTCTGAACTAAAATCAGAAGCCTGCTTCACTCTTACACATAACACATTTTATTGCTGGATTGCAGAGGCCAATTCCAGAGAAGCAGCTGAGTGAGGGAGCAGTCGTAACAGTTTCTACTGTGCAATCCTAAGCAGTTACACTCTTCTAAACTCAATTGACCTCAGTGGATTTAGAAGGGTGGGAAATCCAGGGTGGCTACGCAGGGGCAGGCGATGGCAAGCTACCTCCATTTGTCTCTTGCCTTGAAAACCCTGGGGGGGGGGGCGACCATAAGTTGGCTGTAACTTGAGAACACCTTCCTCCACCACCACCATAAACCTTCTAGATGGCCCAGGCTAGCCTGATCTGACACACCCAGGGAAATGCTGATTGCCACTTTGGGATCAAGAAGCAATTTTTCTCCAGGCCAGATTTTTTTGTCATCTTCTGGGCATGGAACAGGGGTCACTGGTGGTGTGTGTGTGCGGGGGGGGGGAGGTATTTGTGAATTTCCTGCATTGTGCAGGGGGTTGGACTAGATGACCCTGGAGGTCCCTTCCAACTCTATGATTCTATGATCTCAGAACCTAAGCGGGGTTGGCCTCGGTCAGTACTTGGACGGGAGACCACCAAGGAAGTCCAGGGCTGGTATGCAGAGGCAGGCAATGGCACGCCACCTCTGCACGTCTCTTGCCTTGAAAACTCTCCATTGTAGCTTATGGCAGTGCTTCCGGTATGTATCCCCTTGCTTTTACAGCATTCCCTTCCGCCTTTGTAACTCATTTTTTTTACTTTGTGGTATGTCCTGCCTTGACAGGTTTATTTCTTTTTTTTGTTTGCCTTGTTTCCCCCCACTTCCATAATCCTAGTCCTGCAGATTAGTTTATAGGACATTTAATGCCTTCTGATTGAATGTTTAAAATACATGATTTTGTAACCTGCTTTGAGTCTCAGGGAGAAGTACGCAATAAATGGCTTAAATAAATCCTCTCTTAAGACATCATGGTCAAAAGGGAAGTTTCTCTTTTGACTGACTTCAGCATGCTGGTGCCTGAGAATACTTTTTTAAAAGACCAAAGGCTTTTTATGAAGGGAATAAAACGAAACCTGCCTACAGATCATTAGGTGCAATGGTGTCATTAACACACACTGCCGGGTCTACACACAGAAAATATGGGCTGGGAGGCTAATTGCTACTTCCAGGGATGCATACGTTATGTCTGCATATGTCTGATGGCCAAAAGTGAAAATCTGCATATCTGGTTTTCTTACAGAAAATCCAGAATGGGTTAGTTGGTTAAACTGTCCACGAGTGCTAAACTACCAGGGAGTCAACTCCCCTAGGGAGCTGAGGCAGCAGACGTCCCCCTTTCCTCATCTTTCGGCCAATCTCCCACCAGTGGCTGGGATTCGAACAGACATCGGGGCACCCACCAGTGTATTTTAATCAATTTGGTCTGACATCTGATTTCTCTGTTTTTACACAGCATTCTATGATTTCATCCTGTGTAAACTGTCATTTTAACATTGTTTCAATTGTATTATACTAATTGATGTAAACCGCCCTGAGCCCATTTATGGGGAGGGTGGTATATAAATCAAATAAATAAATAAATAAATAAAGTTTCCATATAGAAGAAGAAGAAGAAGAAGAGATTGGATTTATACCCCGCCCTCCACTCCCCAAGGGAGTCTCAGAGCGGCTTACAAACTCCTTTTCCCTTCCCCTCCCCACAACAGATGCCCTGTGGGGTAGATGGGGCTGAGAAAGCTCTTTCCAAAGCTGTCCTTGAGGGAACAGCTGGTACAGAGCTATGGCTTGCCCAAGGTCATCCAGCCAGGTGCAAGTGGAGGAGTGGGGAATCAAACCCGGTTCTCCCAGATTAGAGTCCGCGCACTTAACCTCTACACCAAACTGGCTCTCCATAGTTCATGGATTAAGGTCCTGACCTGAATAGCCCAGGCTAGCCTGATCTTATTTGGACTAAGAGAGCCAGTTTGGTGTAGTGGTTAAGTATGCGGACTCTAATCTGGGAGAACCAGGTTTGATTCTTGACCGGGGGGGGGGGGGGGGCATCTGGCATCGCCCCAGCACAGAGTTCGCAAGATTGGACAGCAAAAATCACATTAATTGTTCAAAAGCATGCCAAATGCAAACTTTTACCTTTCAATAAAAAGTTGTTTTTATCATTGAAAGCTCTGTTATTGTGTTTTTCTTTTAAGACAAAAGATGTTAATGTATGAGTTGTTTTTTCTAAAACAAAAACCTCAGTATTCAGGTTAGATTGCCGTGTTGGCACTTTGCAATAAATAAGTGGGTTTTGGGTTGCAGTTTGGGCACTTGGTCTCCAAAAGGTTCACCATCACTGCCCTACGGGGTCGCCATAACTCAGCTGTGACTTGACAGCACACACACAATAGAGTGGGACTGTATGCTTATTTATGGGCTGGGCAGTTTCATAGAAGAAATGGTGACTGGTGATGATAGGACTATAACCGTGAGGGTGGGCTGTATCACTGTCAATGGGACAGCTGAAGCTCCACTTCTGTTGTTAAGGTCCCTCTGAAAGGGGTTAAAAGATGGTGGGATGGGATGTCTCTTCTAGAAAAAGGTCATAATTCACTGGGGAGGGGGTGAACATAGGCTGCAAGGATGGGAGCAATCTTCGGGAATGAAGATAACCTCTACAGCGGGAGGAAATAGACACCCAAACAACCACATGGGAGAAAATACTACCACTTCTTAAGAAGACTGTATGTATGGGCTTCCTTCCTTCCTCCCGGTTAATGCCAACCCACTGGGAATTTATTCCATTTGACAACCACTGTAATAAGTTTCTTGTGGAAGGAAGAAACACAGCTCATAAGTACAACCATCTCACCACATTTTCCACCGTGCAGTTCCTTAGCTTCCTGTGTAATTTCACAAGAGGTGTTTTTCCCATGGGTAGTGATGCTTGATGCTTGTACCAAGTGATACAGCTTCTTCACCCACATTTCTATGTAATACGCTGATCACCTGTACTGACCCAATGCAATACCCACCATGGGGTGGTATCACACAGCATGAGGTGGGTCACTATTCCCTGCAGTCGTTAAAGACATAAACAGCTTTGTGGGATCAGACCAGCAGACTGTCTTGTCCACCATTCTGTTTCCCATCATGGCTGACCAGCAGGGCACAGAGCGCAATGCCTTTCCAAGCTGATACCCTACACTCAGCAACTGCTATACTGCCTCTGAATATTCAAGTCCCACTCAGCTATCACAGTTACTGGTTGACCTCTCCATGAATCTGTCTGATCTAATCCATTTTTCTACATTTTGTTATCTGGGTATTTTGTCTTGGATCCTGAAGCAGAAGGGTTGCCAACCTTCAGATGGGGCCTGGAGGTCTCTCAGAATTACAAATGATCCCCCAGTGACCAAGCTCAGTTACCCTGCAGAAAATGGTCACTATGGAGGGTGGACGCTATGACATTATACCAAGCTGAGGTCCCTCTCCTCACCAAACATCACCTTCCCCAGGTTCAACTCTCCCATATCTCCTGGAGTTTCCCAACCTGGAGTTGGTAACCCTAATAATTAGTCCAAATAAACATATGTATCACTGTATCATGTGGCAGTGAGTTCCACAAGACAATTAGGTGAGTGAGACAACACTTCGTCTTGTAGAAAAGTTTCAAGACAAGGGGCGGTCAGTAGTAATCCCCCCAATAACACGTTGGGAAAAGGGGGGGGGGGCAGCTTCAGGGTCTGGGATCTGACTTTTACCTTTTTCCGCAGCCTCACACCAAGGGCAAAGCCAGCCTATGCAGAGATCCAGTGATCTATTAGGCAGCACAAATACCCTGCATGAAACCTGGAGCCCATAAGGGTGGCGCCACCACAAGGGAGGAAGAAAGTAGGACCTGATTCGGATCAATGCTCCTTCTAAGCTGCGGAGTCTTGAGCAAAAATTCTGCTTTGTGAGCTACTGGCATTAAAGTTGTGAGCGAGCGATTTGGCTGCAGCATAAACGAGTCTGCTCTGGAACCATCCTTCCTGAGCGAAGGCAAAAAAATATGTGAGCCAGAGGCTAACATCCTGTGAGCTAGCTCACACTAACTCAGCTTGGAGGGAACACTGATTCGGATGCCTCCCGCCCGGGCCCCCATCTCTCCGTGGCGGGTGGACAGCCGCCGCCGCCCTCCTCCCCACCCCGGTTTCACTCACAGGGCTGCCCCCCTTCCTTGTACTCCGCATAGATCCGGCTCCCCGTGTCCCCAGCCCTCGGCTCCGCTGGCTCCCCGGCTGACTCCCTCATGCCTCGGCCCGCTGCTGCTTCTGCCGCCGCTCCCGCCAATGCCAAGCAAACGGGACGCGCAGGCCGGTTGCCATAGGAGCCCAGCCTGAAGCGGCGGCGAAGGGGAAGGGGAAGGGCAGAGCGCGACGGGGAATAAGGAGCTTGTGACTTGAGCCCCGGAGGAATTCGGGTTGAGCCAGGCAGGCGAGCCCCAGGAGCAAAGGAAACGGCGAGGAGGCGCGCCAAGCCTCGAGGGAGGAAAAGCGCCAAGGCCCGGGGCCTGCAGGGGTTGGCATGGCAACCGGGCTAGGCTGAAATTCCCCAGGCGCCACGCGGCTGAGCTTGGAAGTTTCGCGGGTTTTAACATATTTCCAGGCGGGTCTCCGTGGGTTAGCCTGTCTGTAGCAGCAGAGATAAGTCCAGGAGCACCTTAAAGACTAACAATATTTGTAGGCAGATATCTTCAGCTTTCACCTGAAGATCTGTATTTTAGGGTTGTCAGGCCGGCAGGGGATATGGGGGTACAGCCAGTTAGTGGTTAGGAGCGTGGACTCTAAACCAGGAGAACTGGGTTTGATTCCCCATATCTCCACAAGCAGCTGCTGGTGGGACCTTGGGTCAGTTACAAGTTCTTTCAGAGCTGTTCTCGAACGTGCTCTCTCAGCACCACCTACCTCATAGGGTGTCTTAGGGTTGCCAAGTCCAGGTTGGAAAATACCTGGGGACTTGGGGGGTGGAGCCAGGAGAAGGTGGGGTTTGGGGTGGGGAGGGGCCTCAGCATGGTACAATGCCATAGAGTCCACCCTTCAAAGCAGCCATTTTCTCCAGGGGAGCTGATCTCTGTCAGCTGGAGATCAGTTGTAAAAGTGGGAGATTCCCAGGCCCCACCTGGAGGATGGCAACCCTAGGGTGTCTTGTGGGGAGGGGAAGGGAAAGGAGAATGTAAGCCGTTCTGAGACTCCTCCGGGTGGTGGTGGTGGGGTATAAATCCAATCTCTTCTATCTGAAGAAGTGAGCAGTGACTCAGAAAGCTCATACCCTCCCACAAATGTTGTTTGTCTTTCAGGTGCTACTTGGACTCTTATTCTTTTATATATTTGTTACTCAGTACTTGTTTACCTCTCCCATGCGTTCTCCATTCTTACCCTTGGCACCCATACTTCAGTCTCTCCTCTTCAATTTCTGTCCCCACAATAACCCTGTGAGGAAGGTTGGTTTGGGAGAAAGAATAAAATCTGGCTTCACAGGGACTTGAAGCTGGGACTTCTGGATCCTAGTCCAGCACTCTGATCCTTACACCAGGGGGCCTCTTGTATTATGTAAACATAGACACACATGCTCTTTCTATAGGAAATCCAAAATGTGTAAAGTAAGCTGTCCAGAATACCTAGGAGTCAATAATATTACCATCCCACCTGTAGCTCATATGGGTCACACCCCAGTTTCCCACTAGAAATCATGGTGGGTGACAGGGGAACTCCCCAAAGTGGACTGTATTAGTCCTACACATGCAAAATTAAATAGGAGTCTTGTAGCACCTTAAAACTAACAAATTTTAGTCTGGCATAATTTATTGTGGATTAGACTAGATTCCTCTTCTCCAAATGCAAGTTCCATTGACTTTAATGAAAGACTAAGTGCGTGTGAGTCTTGTCTTCTCATGATGTGACAGGGCTGTTTCGCTCCGGATTTTTGCTCCAGCTTGGCTTCTTAACTGCCTTGGGCTGCAACAAAAACCGGATGTGGAAAAGGCTCCTGCCAGAGGGTGTGACTCAATATAAGGGTACCAGATGTGACACTGGGAATTCCATGAATGGAACACACAGAGATCTCTCCCCACTCCCTTTAAATAGCAAATACTTGGGACCCCAATCAAGACCAGGAGTGCAGTCCAATGGGAGATTAAGCCTCCCCACTCAGACAATTTTCCTGACATGAAACAGCCCCCTGGCTACTATTTGTCCTTGTAGGGAAACATACAGCACTTTCATATAGTTCCAGGTGATCAGCCATGTTGGTCTGAAGCAGTAGAACAAATTTAGGGTCCAGTGGCACCTTGAAGACCAACAAAGGTTTATTCAAGGTATGAGCTTTCATGTGCATGAAAGCTCATACCATGAATAAACCTTTGTTGGTCTTCAAGGTGCCACTGGACTCTAAATTTGTTCTAGGACTTTCATATGTTTCTGTACATGTTTGATCACATCACTGGCCAGAAAAACACCTGAGGTTCTTTCTTTCATAGCCTCAGATAAATAAACACAAACAGATTTTAAGGAACCACGAAGCACCAATTTTTACAAAACAAAACAAAACCCATCCCTAAACTCGAGGGAGGCCTTTATTTGGAAGTATGCACATCTGTGAATTTCCCCTAAATACTGAGAACTCCACTAGCCCTCCCAAGTACCACTCTCATCCAATCACAAATCACTTCAATAAATACTTTTGTCAAGATGGTAACAAAAGCCCTGCTCAAGTTTAAGTGTTAAACATTTTATTTTTAAATAAGACTCACAGAAGAATTACAGTATACTGTATTTCAAGTGTTACCTGTATACGTTTGGTTACATTCAGTTCTCATGCAGTTTGGAAAAGTTAACAAGTATCTCACAGAAGTGTTGTGTTTTTTAAAAAATGTTGAAGTGAAGTTTGACAGAATCTGTATGTCATTTCATACAATAAATACTCCAGTTCTCTACTTGGTTACAATGCACGAGGGCGTCACAGCTTTCCCTGTACAGTAGTTTGCACGACCTGAAGACATGCTATTAATTAACATATCTACATTATGCATAACCCGCTTATTGGTCGGGGATCCCGGCCAAAGAATTCTGAGACCTGCGGTTCTGTGAAGCTGCCGGCTATCCTTTTCTGAAGGCAGTCCCGCATTCTCACAAAGCCGCAATCCTCAGTGTCCTTTGGAGAAAGTGGCAACAGTGGCACTGGTTCCAAAAGAGGTTTAAAAACGTGTAGTGTAACTTTAAGGTGGTGATCTGTAAACCGCTTAAAATCGGAGCACTGGCTTCAGTATCAAACCCTGAAAAACAAGAGAGCTTAGAATGGCAGATTTTTACTAAGCAGTTCATTTGGCAGTGCATTCCATAAATCTCAGTGAGGCTTAGTTTGTAGTTAAAATGGTTAGCAGATGACTATTTAAAAAGATGTTTCAGTGAGGCTGGCATTGCAAGCACATTTGAGACACAGGGAGTTTGTAAGTACACAACCAGAGTTATGTAATCCTGAGTACTTCAGCTCAAATAATCACACTGTAATGCCTGAAACCTAGCCACATCTGCATGCAAAGACACTCCATTTACTTCAGTGGGATTTGCTTCTGTGCAAGAGGTAATTAGAATTTGTGGCTTTTAAAGATTTAGGCTTCCGGAGGCAAGCCACTTGGCTTCAGAGTTCCCTCACTTGACCTCGCACTGAAGATAAATGAGTCTCCTTCAGAGCGCAGTGGATTTTGGCATACGAGTTTGGGTCACAGCCTTAAACGAAGAGTTCAACAGCAAGCGGAATGACAACATACCACAAGCAATCCCAAGCTGAGATTTTTTTTTTTTAACTTAGGGTACATTCATACAAGACATTCAAAAAGGTGAATGAAGCATAAACAACACACTCAAGAAGCAGCAGAGGACACGAAGTCCTGGCCTCGCAGGTTCATCATCCCCACAGAAGTTAAACCTTATCTTCTGCGATTCTGAGCTCCCATTGGGCACATTCTCACAGTCCGCTGCATGGAAAACAAGCGCGCGCACACACAGTTAATGATGCTTCACACATTTATACACAGCAAGCAGAAGAATGAGTTTGTGTCTACTTTTTGCCTGGTACAAGTCCATATGAGTCACGGGAGAACTGGCATATGTTGGGGGGGGGGGAGGGTTAGACAACATGTATTGTGTACATGAATGTCTTCAGATTTGCACATACAAAATTATGTGAGATGTCCTTCAGTGTTTTCAAGACTAGTAACCAAATGAGTCTGACTACAGGCTACTTTTATCTTATGAATGACACTCGAGGGCTTCCACAGGTTATGTTTGAAGCAGACGAAAGGCAAGTGATCTATAAACCAGACTGGAGAAGGATAAGGATAGTACCAAGCAAGTCCTGGAACTTCACAGGACCTGCATCAGTGGCCACGTCAGATGTGCTCTCTCATACACCAGGACTAGCTTTACTACCATAAACACCTGCTTGTGTTACCATCACGAGAGAACTGCTCATCTGTTTCTCTGATTTAACGCATGAGTGGGAAAGAGTAAGGCTCTAGGATCCTATTTGCAGATCCATCTAGCAAACACTACAGACTCTGCTTCGCTTTGACACGTTTAGGTGTTCGTATGACCACTTATAAAAGCCTCAGTTTGTATTTATTTAAAGATAGGCAAATAATTCATGGCAGGCATACCATATTACAGCAGGGACTGGATTAACTCCTTTCACACTTGGCCATAACATTCACTGCACAATTGATTTCAAGATCAGTCAGTCCAACAGCTGAAAAAATAGACTAGAGGGGCATCTGGTAACTTCAGTACTGTTTGGAGGCTGCTTTGGCTGTTTGTCTCCAATTTTCCTTTCCAGTTAAGTGTTTCCCCCCAAAGCTTTTCAAGTAAAAGTGAAAAATGCTTCACAAATATAAGGGTAGTGTAGTTTATATTATTATAAAAATAATGACATCTCCACAAAATGAGACCTCATTTCAGTATTTCATAGAGTAAAGCTATACTGAGAGGCTGGGTTGAAAGCACCAACTCTGAGTGCAATTACGAAGTGTACTTATTACAAAAAAGGCGGCAGGAAAAGATCGGGACATTCAAATGTTGACAATGACTAAGAATCCGACACAGAATTTGTGCAACTTTCAACAATTTCAAACAGGTAGTGATAGATGTCAGTCCTGCGAGCAATATCATAGGCCGTTTCATCCAGGTTGTTTTTGAGATTTGGCTTCAAATAGCGATTCATCAGCAGGAGTTCGAGGGTTTCCTTACTCTCCCTGTTTCCTGAAGCAAGGTGCAGTGGTGTCAGCAAGCCGTTGGTCTGAGCGTTGATATCCGCGCCGTGTTGAAGCAAGAACGAGGCTATCTTTGTGTTGTTCCATTTGCACGCACTGTGGAGCGGTGTCCAACTGTCCACCGTTAAAGCATGAACATCTGCGCTGTGGGCAATCAATTCGCGCACAACTTCTAAGTGGCCGTTGTAGGCAGCACGGTGGAGAGGGGTGTATCGGTCTTCATCCTGGACATTTACTGGAGCAAGGTTTTCAGACAGGAGCCTTTGCACTGTGCAAAGCTGTGGAAAAGAGGCGGATTAGATTGAGCCTGTGGGCTAGATGCACCAGTTTTCAGGCCCAGTGCTGCCTTTGACTGCTGAAGACTCCAGCCCCTTGATCATCTCGGTTGTCTATTTACTCTTCCTAGCTGTGCATCTTTTTTGAGATAAGGCAATCAGACCTGTATACCACATTTGTCCAACTGATCAAAGTCAGATTGTTGCAAGGATAAAAAGAGATAACGCTGACAGCAGCGTTACATAATGCTACATAAATTAGTGATTTTGTCACGATGCACAGAAGACACCGAGACAAGCGTCTAGAAAATACAAACTCGTCTACGAAACCTCCAGTTATTGTGGCAACTAATTCAAAGGCTGACTGTGCCTCTGGAACTTGGAAAGCAGGGTTCAAACGCCACTTCAATCTTGTGTCTTCTTTTAGGGACCCCAGGCAAGACACTACCCATCACAACTTCATGCCACCCTTCCTCCCAAGAGCTCAGGGAAGCGTACACGGTTCTTCCCTCCTCCATTTTATCTTCACAACACCTCCGCAAGGTAGGGTAAGGCGAAAGAAAGTGGGGTGACTGGCCCAAGGTCACTCACAGGGCAACCCCAAGCAGAAATACACCCAAGTCCACTGGCATTAACGGCCTTAGAAGTGTGTAACTCTGTTTTAGGATCGCACTGTCAGTGAAGCCTGAATGACACATTGCACTTTACACAGGGTCCCAACAGGGACTTGCAGCAGGAGGCCCCATGGCTACTCCGTTTAGCATCGCCGCGGGGCCCCAGTTCTGGTTGTGACCACGGCACAGGGTCCTGCACCATAATCCCAACCAGAACTGGGCCAACGCAGCACTTTGAGGGTGCGATCACACGGACGTTTATTGCGGACCCCGCGGCTGTTCCCCATCGCAATTAAAGGGTCTGACTAGACGGGCCGCGTCTGTCTCCCGTCTCGAAGCCGCCCCCCCCCCCCCCCGCACTCGAGCCCGCTTTCCCAACCACCAGGGAAAACAAGTACCTATCGCGCTTGAAAGAGCAGCGCGGGAGAACCCGGGTTTAAATGCCCGTGTGATCGCACCCCTAGATTGGTCTGCCATGGGAACTCACCACTGGCATCCTGCTGCAAGTCCCCACTGGGACCACATGCAGTGTTCCCTCTAAACTGAGCTAGTGTGAGCTAGATCACAGTTTTTTTAGCCTCCAGCTCACACATTTTTGCCTTCGCTCAGGAAGAATGGCTCCAGAGCAAGCTAATCTATGCAACAGCCAAATCGCTCACTCACAACTTTAACGCCAAGTAGCTCACAAAGGAGAATTTTTGCTCACAAGACTCCACCACTTAGGGGGAGCATTTGTAAAATGTAACTTGCAGTTTGGGCCTGAGTTTCTTGGCTGCAGAGGGATTTGAACTCTGGTCTCTCTAGTCCTACTGGCACTCAGGCTGCTAGAGCTCATTGGCTTTCATGAGACGAGAGTCCAGAATCCTTAACTATCTGAGCCTCGCCCACACGGGCCTTACTTAAGAACATTCCAAACATTTACCAGTACTTACTCGGTTTTTTTCAGCTGCCCACAGCAACATCTTCTCTGGATTGTCCTCCAGCTTTTTCTCCTGGGCTTGGTACCACTCCTCATTTTTCTCATCCGGATCGTCCTCATCAGAATCTCCAGACCAAAGGCTCTGCGTTCCGGTGGGGATCAGATGCCTGTGTGTCTCCAGCAATTCTAGTTGGTTAAAGCTCTCGGGAAAGTCTCTGTCGTCTTTTGCCTCCTCCTCAATATTCTTCTCAGCCAATTCCTCACCTTCGTCCATCTTTGTAGATCGCAAAACTTCAGCCTTAAATAATCATAGTGAACAAAACCCACTTCCTTTTCTGACTTGTCTCATTTCCAGGCGGTCCATCATCAGAGTATGCGAACGTGTAAGAACAATTATGAAGAGCGAATGGAGAACGGCCTATAGGGCAGCAACACCATGACACCTTTTAGGGGGAGGAAAATTAAAACTGGGTTAATGCAGTGACCAGAGGCAAAGGGGAACAGTTTTGGTGCCTTTTAATTATACAGAAGGAGGACTCAGGGCAGGCTAGCTCATCACACAAGGGTGAACTAACCCACCTGTCTACGTTTAATTATTACTCCATCTACGCAAGGTCCAATAAATTATGAGGTATTAAACGTAACCACATTTATGTCATGTAAATCCTATTAATTTCAACAGGTCTCTTGCAAGAGAAATGCGCTTAAGGATCATGGCCAACAAATCCAAACAGGTATCATCAGAATCCCCATTTTTCAGTACAGGGTTCTTCTTACAGACCACCATGAAGAGGCCCTCTAGGAGATCTCAATACTAAACTCCCATGCTTTACTGAGGATTTCTGATCAGCAGGTAGATGGGAGAATCTCAGTCAGAGGTCCAACAGTTTCGGCCTGGCCAGGTTAGTGACCACCAGAACCAGGGCCTTCTCAGTGGCGGCTCCTCACTGGTGGAACAAGCTCCTGGAGGACATCAGGGCCCTGCAGGACCTGCAAAGCAGAGCTCTTCCGCCAGGCCTTTAATTAGGAGCTGCCACTGGGGGAAATGGCCACTGGAAAAGCAGCTGGTTAAATTTTCTGGCCCGGGAAATCAGCTGGTGGAAGCCTCCTGGCCTGGGATATTTAGGCTGCTGCTTTCTGTGTCGGATGTTCTGTATTGCCGCTATCTTCTGTGGTTTTATTCTGCCAATTTTATGTAGATGGATTCTATTTTAACTTATGTACGGTTTGTTAATTTTAACTGTTGTTAGCCGCCTTGAGCCAGCTTTGCTGGTTAGGTGGGATATAAATTTAAATAATAAACAAACAAACAAACAAAACAGCTTGTTTCCAGGCTCAGCTTTCTCACTTCCAATTCCCCTGAAGCAGGTATCTGCATTTCTTGAGTAATCTGTTGCTTCGGTGAGAGTACTTATTTATTCTGCAAAAAAAAAAAAAAAAGGAATCTGGAACAGTCCCTGAAGGGGAAGACTACATAGCACCACTTGAAAAAGTCCCATCTCTGGTTGCCACCTGCCCCAGTTCTGTGGACTGGGGCATGCAGAACAGAGCTTTGGAAGGGGATCTTCTCTGGAAAAAATGACGGAGGGCTTGTGTGTAAATTTCTATTAATCCCTTCCCTCTAGGGACCAAATCCGCACCATACACCATTTGTAACAAGTCAAGTTTGGGTTTTGACTTGGCTTTCCAGGCAGCCACAAGTCAACGGCATTTCAAAAGTCTGTGGGTGCCCAATTCAGCTCAAGACTGTGGCATGGGAAGAGTAGAAGAAAAAGAGAAGAGATCAGATTTATATCCCACCCTTCACTTGTAGTCTCAGAGCGGCTTACAAACTCCTTTCCCTTCCCACAGCAGACACCCTGTGAGGTGGGTGGGGCTGAGAGAGCTCTGAGATAATTGTCCTTGAGAGAACAGCTGGTACAAAGCTATGTCTTGCCCAAGGTCATCCAGCCAGGTGCAAGTGGAGAAGTGGGGAATCAAACCCGGTTCTCCCAGATTAGAGTCCGCACACTTAACCACTACACCAAACTGGAGGTGCTGCCTCCCTCCAAAGCCATTTTCCTGAGCTGAATCACCTTTGGTGGGGAGCTAGAAGTTTGGTGTAGTGGTTAGGAGCACAGACTCTAATCTGGGACAACTGGGTTTGATTCCCCAGTCCTCCACATGCACCTGCTGGGTGACCTCAGTTATGCCACAGTTCTCTCAGAAGCAGTCCTTGAAAGAGCTCTCTCAGCCCCACCTACCTCACAGGGTATCTGTTGTGGGGAGAGGAAGAGAAGGAGAATGTAGGCCCCTCTGAGAGAAGGGCAGGGTATAAATCCAATCTCTTCTTCTTTGATGCAGTGATATCCACCAATTATGGAGTTATAAAACTATTGCAATAGCCATCAACTTAGATGGCTTTATAAAAAGACTAGACACGTTTGTGAAGGAGAGCTATTTGCTATGGTGTCTTAATGGAACCTCTGTGTTCAGAAGCAATGTACCTCTAAACACGAGGGGAACAACAACAGAAGAGCTACTGGTTTCATGCCTTGCTCGTGGGCTTTCCAGAAGCCATCTAGTCTAGTCAATCACCAAGGGAAGCAGGTGCCTTCTTTTGGTCTTGCATCCTAATAATCTAGGAGCTCAAATTTCCATTCCAGACCCTACAATTTCAATCTCCTCTACAAGGACAGCAACCTCAGGGCCAGTGTCCAGAAGAAACATGTCACATATGTATAAAGCGATCCTGACCATCCACCCCGTGCGGAGTCCTGATATTATATGAGCTTGGTGTGACTCCAGCAGCCATCAGTCTGACTTATGGGGGGTTTGAACTGCTATGTTTATTCCACCACCTTTTAATTGTTTAATGGTTTTAACTGTTTTTAGAGTTCATTGTATTAATTTGGTTTTGATTGTTCATACACCCTGATGTTACCCGCCCTGAGTTCATTTGGAAAGGGCGGGATATAAATTTAACTAATAAATAAATAAATGAATGCATATATGCTTTCCAAACTTATAGATACAATACACACTAGATACACCATTATCCGAAGAAGTGAGCAGTGACTCACGGAAGCTCCTACCCTGCCACATTTTTTGCTCGTCTTTAAGGTGCTACCGTGGACTCATGCTTTTTTCTGTGTACATCAAGGTACCCATACAGGCCAACTATATATACACCACGTGCATGTATCAGTGTTCCTTCCTGATACACGTGCAGTGTATCAGTGTTCCTTCTAAGCTGAATTAGTGTGAGCTAGCTCACAGTTTTTTAGCCTCCGGCTCACACATTTTTGTCTTCGCTCAGGAAGGATGGCTCCAGAGCACACTGATTTATGCAGCAGCCAAATCGCTTGCTCACAGTCACAACTTTCAATGCCAGTAGCTCACAAAGTGGAATTTTTGCTCACAAGACTCCACAGCTTAGAGAAAGCATTAGTATGTATGCATAATACACATACAAGACAGACATATCAATACATGATATGGATACACAAACACAGACAAATGTGACCATTTGGCACATACACACATCATGGACAATATATACTCATATTCATGACAAGCAGCACTTGAACCAGCCAATTCATCCCCCCAAAACCCGGACAATCCCAGATTCACTCGAGAACGGAACGTTACAAGGCTCAAACCGCCCCACTCACGTCCACCACGCAGCTCCCTTCTGGGCGGGGCCAAGGAATGACCGGCAGCGCCCCCAGAAGGCCGGCCGCCCGCCCGTCCGAGCCTGCCTGCTTCCCGCTCTCCGAGGACACTTCCGGCCTTCCTCTGGCCTGACCTCCCGCGCGTCGGATTACTACCGCGCCTGCGCACTGGGAACGGGCTGCGGTCTCGACCAGTGGCGGACTACCCGGGACAGTGCGAAGGCGGCGGATTGGGTGGGCGGGATCGGCGGAGTTATCGCGAGAACTGCCCGCGCTCTCTGAAGAGAGGGGCCCCGGCTGTGCCTCTGTTCCCACGCGCGCGGTGCCATGGAAACTGGAGGCCTGGCGTAGCCGGGATTTTTCCGCGGTAGGCCTGAGCCGCGGGGGGTGAGATGGGGGGGAAGAGAGGGGGGGGGGCCGCTGCAGGCGGACCCCCACTCGAGGCAGAAAAGGGCCCCCAAAGGGAAAGGTTTCTAGTCCCGCATGGCTGCATTTGCTTTGCTCAGCTCCGCTCTGTTTAGCAGAGCCCACCGAGAACAAGAAACTGTGATATGGAAAACGAGCAACATTTAGATCCTGCTATCTCGTCCACTTTGGACTCCTCGGATAGAAATCTCTTTGGATTCTACGCAGAATTTTTTTTCTTTTGTCCTGAGCTTATATGGTTTTCCATTTGGACTGGACTTAATACGGTTTTTCCATTTTGCAACTAAAATCTATAATTGTGACATGCAATCTTCTGATAAGTGAATGTGTTAAACAGTAGGAATATTATACGGGAAACAAGGAAACGTAACTTGTTTGATAACCTTATTTTTTTGCGCATCATATCACCATTTCTTGTTCTCAGTGTGTTGTGTTTCATTGGCTGTGACAGCTCGGTCTGGCAGCATTTTGATCCATCATAGCTGCTCTGCTCACCCATCTGCTTCGCCTGCAACTGTATCTGCAGCTATAATAGCAATGGGAACTTCATTCAATGCAACAAATCAATCTTGCTGGCGCCCCTTGAGATTTTTGTATAGCCATACTGTTTTGTATCTGTTTTATGACTGTATTTTATTTTTAAAGCTTTGTATCTTTTTACGAATGTTAGAACCTGCCCTGAGCCTGCTGTACAGGGGAGGGAGAGCTAGAAGCCCAACAAAATAAATAATATAATAGATACAATATTGAGGACCCAGCAGCCCTGTCGGTTTCTCTGTAGCCTGTATCAGCCTGGTTGAGTCCTCCTTGGCCCACAATACTGCATGAGAGGAATCTAAGCAGTGAAAATATGCCCCCCTCGCCTTCTACCCCCAACTTCAACTTGTTTAAATCAGCCACTTTGCAGCCTCAGAAGGGACGGTGGCAAAAGCTACAATGCAGAAAACCCTCCTAATAATGAGAGTTAAGTAGGCTTAGGGTTGACAGGTCTGGGTTGGAAAATACCTGGAGACTTTGGGGGTGGAGCCAGGAGAGAGCATGGTTTGGGGAGGGGAGGGGCCTCAGCATGGCACAATGCCATAGAGTCCATCTTTCAAAGCTGCCATTTTCTCCAAGGGAGCTGATCTCTGTCAGCTGGAGATCAGTTGTAAAAGTGGAAGATCCCCAGGCCCCATCTGGAGGTTGACAACCCTAAGTTGGATGTGTGGGGGAGTGGTACTGAATGGCTTCACAGGTTGAATGAGATAGCACAAGAATCTGTTCCTGAAAAAGTAGCTGTGTGAGTTGTCAATAACAACGACTTTGGTTTATTCTCAGATTAGAAATGGACAAATTATTTCCAAATCAGACTGCTGTCTCATGCTATAGAAAAGAGCAAGGGTCCAGTAGCACCTTCAAGACTAACAAAAAAGCTCATACCCTGCCACAAATTTTGTTAGATCACGATGGGTAGCCACATTCCACAGGGCCTGCAAGATGGAGCTCTTCCACCAGGCAGCGGGTGCTCACCTGCTGTTGGCCTCCCCTCCAGTGACTCCAGATCCGAATGGCCACCTGGGAACAAACTGCTTCTTGTTGAAATTGGTTGAGGCACTGGTCTTTTACTGAATATTGTTTTTAGATACATTTTAACTGTCGATTTGTTGTATTGTGAATTTTGTGATGGAACCTGCCCTGAGCCCACTTGCAGGGAGGGCGGGATACAAATTGAATTAAATAAATAAGTCTCTCTGTAACAGTACAAAAGAGCAAGAGTCCAGTAGCACCTTCAAGACTAACAAAACATGTGACTAACAAAATATGTGGCAAGGCAAGAGCTTTTCTGTTGGTCTTGAAGGTGCTACTGGACCCTTGCTCTTTTCTATGGGATGAGATAGCAGTATGATTTGGAATTAATTTGCCCATTTAGTCCCTGAGAATAAAGCAAAGCAGTGACGTGGTTGTTGTTATTGACAGAGTCCATAAGAAGAGCCCTGCTGGATCAGACCCGTGGTCTATTTATTCTAGTCCAGCATCCTGTCTCACACAGTGGCCAGCCAATTCCTCTGGACAGCCATAGAGGCTGAGGCCTTCCCCTGACATTGCCTCTTGGCTCTGGGATTCAGAGATTTAATGTCTTCCGTGGCTGGTAGCCATTGATAGACTTATCTTTTATATAAATTTGCATACAAGTTTTCAGCAGTCTTTTCAAGCAAATTGAACAAAGCAGTGCAATGAATTACTGTGTTTAAGAAGGTATAAAGTAACTGGCTTAGTTAATGACAAAAATACTGGCATGCGCGCGTGTGTGTGTGAGAGAGAGAGTAAGGATTGCCAGCTTCCAGGTGGCATCTGGAGATCCGCTATTACAGTTGATTTCCAGACAACCAAGATCTGTCCCCCTGGAGAAAATGGCTGCTTTGGAGGATCGGCTCTATGACATTGTACTCTGCTGAGGTCCGTCCCCAAACTCTGCCCTCCTCAGGCTCCACCCCCGAAAATCTCCAGGTGTTTCCCAACCCAGAGCTGGCAGCCCTAGTGTGTGTATATATTGTGAATGGGATTGGGCTGCTTGCTGGATTTCCAGTGTTTTTATGCACGTTTGTGTAGAAGTGAATCCTAATGAGTTTAGCGGAGGCTTACGTGCAGGCAAGAGCGTATAATATTTGATTTGCGGCGTCGGGCTAAGTTTTGCATTTCTGATTGAATAAGAGCTTGAGATTAAAAATAAGTTTTGTGATATCTATTAAAGTATACACGAGAAGCTGTCTTACAATGAACTGTTGGTGAGTTTAGCTCGACGTTGTCTTCTCTGGCAGTGGCTCTCTGGCAGAGAAAGGGCTTTCCTAACACCTGCCACATGAGATCCTCTAACTGGAGGTACCAGGGACTGAACGTGGGGCTTTCCTCATGCAAAGCATATTGTCTGTCATAGAGCCGTGGTTGCTCCCTAGGTGGTATTCTACAGGTGTCGCTGTGTGAAAGTGCAGTCCTAAACAACCGCAGTCCCCCACCTTTTTCAGCCTGCAGGCACCTTTGACATTTTGACACAGGGTGGTGGAGCCAGTGATAACTTGGCTGTTAAAGGTGACGGAGTCGACCCCAAAATGTCAGGAAGTTAGGTTATGCATAACTCTAATAGGAACTCTTCAGTGGTTTGGTGTAGTACTTAAGAGCAATAGACTCTATTCTGGAGAACCGGGTTTGATTCCCCATTTCTCCACATGCAGCTGCTTGGTGACCTTGGGTCAGTCACAGTTCTCGGAGAGCTGTTCTCTCAAGAGCCGTTCTCTCAAAGGTCTCTCAGTCCCACCTAACTCACAGGGTTTCTATTATGGGGAGAGGAAGGGAAGGAGATTGTAAGCTGTTTTGAGATACATGAGGCTTGCTGGGTGACCTCGGGCCAGTCACCGCTCTCTCAGAGTTCTCAGCCCCACCTACCTCACAGGGTGTCTGTTATGGGGAGGGGAGGGGAAGGGAAAGGAGATTGTAAGGCACTCTGGGATTCCGAGTGAAGGGCGGGGTATAAATCCAATCTCTTCTCTCTTTCTCTTCAGGCAGAAGCTCTGTATAACAGCCTGCCTTTTAAAATGAACATACTGTTCAAACATTTTCTTGCATACACATAGTTTACCTTCAGTCACACAGTGAAGATACCCTTGTGTTGTAGTGGCAGCTGTTGCCGAAGCAATTGAAAAACAAAACTGCACAGTCAATCAGATTGCTAGTCCCTGAGGAGAAGTCCTGCTGGGCAAAACCCCCCACCTGGAATAAAGTTTTGTTGATCTCTTAGGTACCCTGAGACTCCTGGTTTTCTTCCCCAGTTTTTACAGTAATTCTCAAACTCAGCCTATCTGTGAGCTGCAGTAGCTGTCTGTTATTTTCTGGGTGCAGTTCAAAGCGATGGCAATTGCCTTCAACCCTTGGCCCGGACCCAATATCTTTGTGAATGTTTCCTGCCAAACAACCAAGCTTAAAATGTTTCAGAAGAGCCAGATTTCTGCTCAAACAAGTATTTAGGATTTAATCTCTTCTGTCTTTTGTACTTCCAGTTTTGTGTATCTGTCGTGGATTTCCTCTTTTCAAAAATAAATCGGGTCTCTCGTGCTCAAATGGGAAGTGCATTCTGAAACTAAAGAAATATTTCTGGCCACAGAATGGTGACGCTCATATTCTTTTCTGTTCCTTTTAGGTCTTGACTCTGAAACTGCCTTTCCGAGTCTGTTAGCACCACAGGAAAGAAACCTGGTGAATTTGGGCCTGTTGTGACGGCAGAAAGATGAGTCCTGCCACGTCCACGTAAGTTTTTCTTAAACCAAAGTATTCTGTCGTATGGCAGAGCCATATTCCAGTGATAGAGTTACATTAAAACCGAGCAATCATGGTTTCTTCAAAGGTACTTGATGTCTCCCTTCCATTTCCTGTACTTCCCTCCCCTTACTGGAGTATTAGTTGGTGCAAAGAAAGCCTGCATTAACAGCAAGGAAAGCTGTATGTAAGTGACACAAATAGAGAAGAACCTCTTTTTGTGGTTATATCCTATGAAACAGTAGTGATGTGGGAAGGCAGTTCAGTAAGTAAAGGTTCCTGTAAGTCCAAAATCCCCAGCAACTGCCAGTGTCGTTCATTTGGTGTGGCCTTATCTCCAAACAGCCTTTGCTGGGGATGGGTAATTCTGTCGCATCGTTCATCATATGTGATTGGATTATTCAGTCACTCCCGATGTACCAGAATTGCTTGCCCTAAGTGGAACCAATCCTTGCTCTGTGTTTTTATCTTTCAGATGAGTTGAGTTGATACAGTAGAATACAGTGTCCTTTTTTGTTTTTCCTACATTCACTTTAGGGATGAAGAAGAAAAAGACACATTTAAAATTTTAGTTGCTACCGACATTCATCTGGGCTACTTGGAGAAGGATGCTGTGCGTGGAAATGATACGTTTGTAACTTTTGATGAAATCTTGAAACTTGCTCAAGACAATGGGGTATGTAAGCCTTGTAACAAAGTTAGTGTTGAAAGAGGATCTGTAGCTGTCTCCTGATTTCATATGGATTGTGTGTTGACGTCATGGCATCATATGAGCAGGGTTATAACACAGACTACTGTTTGTGGTCTTGTTTCCCATCCTGTTTGGTTTCAACCATTTTTTTGGGGGGGGGGGATTGTTAGTATTTGTGTATGTGAGTCTGTGCCTGGAAGTCACTTTGACCTCTGGTGATTGACCCCTACTGGGGGCTAGAGGATATTCAGAGAGGTGGCTGAATAAAGCCTGCCTCTGTTTCTCCTGACTTGGTATTTCAAGGAAGTCTTCCATCCAAGTACTAACCACAGTCGACTCTGCTTAACTTCCAAGATCTGACAAGATAGGGCTTGCCTGAGCTATTCAGGTCAGGGTTGGTTTCAACCATTTGTGATAGTTTGGGATAGTAATGAAGGACCAGATACTGCAAATAGCTTTTAATTGGTTTTAGAGATGGGGTAACAAGACCGAATATTTTCATAAGTTGTTGAATGCTAGTAGCGTTTTGCAGCCCACCTTAGAATACTGTCCTTTTCCATATTCTGTTTGTTGACATTTCAGTGTAGTGTGTTTGTTCTATTACCATAGTTAATCCTTATTTTACAGACATGAGAACTTAAAGATGTAAAACTGGTTTAAAACAGCTGCCTGTAAATTCCTTTTTTAAAAGGCTTGATTTATGTTCAACATAACTTCATTTTTAGAGGCTGTTAAACATCAAGCTTGTAATGTAAATTTGTATAGAATGTTTAGATTTTGTGCTTTAGATGTCGTAAATAGCTTACATGAGAAATCTGAACATTCAGAGGTTTTTTTTCCCTTTTTCTGTAGGTTGACTTTATATTATTAGGTGGAGATTTGTTTCATGAAAATAAACCTTCCAGGAAAACTTTGCACACTTGCATAGAATTATTAAGGAAATATTGCATGGGTGACCATCCTGTGCAGTTTGAAATTCTGAGTGACCAGTCAGTTAACTTTGGTTTTAGCAAGTAAGTATGTATTACTGTGAAACTGAATATTGATAAGTTGTGTAGTTTTCTAAGTAGTATTTAAAATGAAAGTTATAATATTTTAAAATCAGTTTTACATATGAGGGCTTCAGTCGTGTGAATCTAGTGGACATGAAAAATAATTTATGAGTTAGTTTCAGAACTAATGGTTTGGCACTGGATCTTACTTTGGTTGCAGTCAGTGGTAAAAATCATACTGGTTTTAAGGAAGCAAAATTGCAGACTGTTTCTGTTTAGTTCTAAAGGAAGGATCAGTGATTCTTTAGCAAGAGTGGGTTATCAGATTTGTTGTTGTGCTTTTCTGGTTGTTCCAAATAAGGTACTAAATACATAAAAAAGCAAAATAATATTAAAAGAGTAGCGATATGCTGAATTATTTTTTTTTCTATTGAGCTACATAACTTTGTTTTGTTTAGATTTCCGTGGGTGAACTATCAAGATGAAAATCTCAACGTTTCTATTCCAGTTTTTAGTATTCACGGCAACCATGATGATCCAACAGGGGCAAGTCTTTTGTTCCCTTTCATATTTGGCTTTTTCCTTGGGGGGGAGGGTTGTGCTATTTGATGATATTGGGAGAGGCTGTGACTGAGTGATAGAGTATCTGCTTGGCATGCAGAAGGTCCCAAGTTCAATCCCCAACATCTCTAGTTATAAGGATCAGGTTATAGGTGATGTGAAAGAACTTTGCCTAAGCTCTTGGAGAGCCACTGCTAGTCTAAGTACACAATACTGATTTTGGCCCATTGCTCAGCTTCTGTATAAGGCAACTTCATGTGTTCACTGTATTCAAATTAATTTCAAACTGGTAACTTTTGGAATGTTACTAAGTATGAATAATTACTGGGTATGCTGATCTTCAGAAGGATGCACTGGAAATCAGAATCCAGCAAACATTTATGCTGAAGGTCCCTTAGAGAGCCAGTCTGGTGTAGTGGTTAAGTGCACGGACTCTAATCTGGGAGAACCGGGTTTGATTCCCCACTCCTCCACTTGCACCTGGCTGGATGACCTTGGGCAAGCCATAGTTCTGTACCAGCTGTTCCCTCAAGGACAGCTTGGGAAAGAGTTCTCTCAGCCCCACCTACCTCACAGGGTGTCTGTTGTGGGGAGGGGAGGGGAAAGGAGTTTGTAAGCCGCTCTGAGACTCTTAAGTGAGTGAAGGGCGGGATATAAATCCAATCTCCTCTTCTTCTTCTTAATGAGATAAGGCAAATGTTTGGCACATTGATGGCTACACAAAGCCTATTCTCATTGCATCTGTGGGAACATTATAGATGTCAGTTTGTTGTTGAGCAGCTAAATGACTTTTTGCCCTTTCACAGCAATTATGTATGAATCAATAAATATTAGAAAGTATTACTTGAGGAACACTTTCTAGTGTGGAATAGATGCAAGCAGGATTTTAATGATTATTAGCCTCATGCTCATTATGTAAGGCATTTAAAATGCATTTGATATTGTGCCTCTAATACAGTTCTTTCATTAGTGCAATCAGAGGACAGGACCAAACGTATTTTCGTAATGGCATAAAGACGTAAGCAACTTTTCAGTGCGATCCTATGCAGAGTTACTCCACTGATTTCAGTTGGCTCAGCCTGGAGGAACTCTACCGAGGATCACACTAGACAGCTGTTCACTTTTTTTAGACCATTAAGAACAAACATTATATTCTAGCCTCTGATTGTACTAATATAGGAACTGTATTACAGAGACACTAAAAAATGCATTTGAAATGTTTAATGCAAATATGCTCATGTAGCTCTGCCCAGGATTTCACTGCTTATCATTTGGGTTTAGCTTGGATTCTCCTAAGTCCACAAAAGCTACTAGCCCACAAAAAGTTTTATTAGTCTGGATACTCCTGGGTATCTTTGATAAGTGTTTGTGGTAAGTAAAGAATTCATCGCTTTGCAAACACTTAGTTGGCAACATCTGCTTACCACAGATGGTCAGGATAGTGGCCATTTACAAGCCAGGTTTAGCCAGTTTGGAAATTCAGAGACTGTGATGCTTTTGTTTGTACTGCTTTTTTCTTCCAGGCAGATGCCCTTTGTGCTTTGGACATTTTAAGTTGTGCAGGGCTTCTGAATCATTTTGGGCGATCGCCATCTGTAGAGAAGATAAACGTCAGCCCTGTTTTGCTTCAGAAGGGCAACTCAAAAATTGCTCTCTATGGACTAGGTAAGCCACAGTTACACTGAGTCAGAATATTGATCCAGTTAACCAAATGACATGTATTCCAAGGGTCGTCAACCTTGCTGACTGTCCGGGCACTTCTGGAATGCTGAGAAGGGCAGTGAGCATCATCACTGATTGGCGGCTGGGGAGGGGGCATCTGTGTGTGAGGTGAATCACAATTTTGGGAGGTTCCACGAGATGTTTGGGAAGTTCCAAGTGTGGTTCCGTGATGAGAGCAACTGCTTTTGAACAGGCACGTCCTGCAGTTTCAGAGGCAGTGCTTCATGGGCGCTTCTAAAGCACCTCCTGTCTCATGCTGAAGAGGCAGAGGAAAGCTGGGGTCAGCAGTTCACTTTGGGAGGTGATGCTGCTTTCTTCCAGTTTCCCAAGCAGAGGGGTTTGCTTTCTGTGCAGCCTCAGAGAGAGGTTTCCAAGCCCAGAGCCTATGGGCCTGAGGGCGCATGGCTCTAACGTACCTGCTCAGGATGAGCTCAGTGTTTTGATAATCGGTCAGCTCGTAGGGAGAAATCCTGTTTTTTTTCTGTACAAGGCCCCCTAGATTTTATCCTGCAGACTGAAACAAATGGGCTCCAGGAAGCACATTGGTGGGTGCTGTGGAATTTGTGGCTTTATGTTGGCTTCACTGTTCTACCTTAGCTGGGAACTGCTTTCCGACAGTTGTAGGTCTTTTCCAGCTTGAGCTCTTCATATGCCGCGGCTGAATCTGTTGGGGTTTTTTGTGTGCTTGTTCGTTGTCATACTTAAGTAATCTCTTCAACCAACTGAGCTTGCTCCCTTTGAATAAGCCTTTAGTCCAACGATAACTTCTTGGAGGTCTGAGTGGATTGTCCTTGTAAATAGGGTGGGTTTTTTTTCTTAGAACCAGACATAACATCAAGGAGGCATATACCTGGCTTCATTTACAGTTTTCACCAAATAAAGAGTACCAATATCCAACTCTTGTTCGACAATGAAAGGTTGAGATTGTAGTCCTCTCTGTAAAATGGAAGTAGTAACTTTGCACCATGATTTTGAGGATGAAGGTGGCCGGTGCTTAACACATTAATAGTATAGTCCTAAGCAGAGTTGAACCCTTCCAAGCCATTGACTTCAGTGGACTTAGAAGGATGGTAACTCTGCTTAAGCAGCCTGGTAGCCCTGCCCTAGCCCATTCTCATCAGATCTCAGAAACTAAGCAGGGTCAGCCTCAGCCCTGGCTCATACTTGGGTGGGAGATCACCGAGGAAGACCATAAGAACATAAGAGAAGCCAATGTTGGATCAGGCCAGTAGCCCATCCAGTCCAACATTCTGTCACACAGTGGCCAAAAACACCAGGTGCCCTCAGAAGGTCCAGCAGTGGGGCCAGGACACTAGAAGCCCTCCCACTGTTGCCCCCCTGTCAAGCACCAAGAATACAGAGCATCACTTGCCCCAGACTTAGAGTTCCTATCTATACCTTGTGGCTAATAGCCACTGATGGACCTCTGCTCCATATGTTTATCTAATTCCTTCTTGAAGCCGTCCATGCTTGTAGCTGCCACCACCTCCTGTGGCAGTGAATTCCACGTGTTAATCACTCTTTGGGTGAAGAAGTACTTCCTTTTATCTGTTCTAACCCGACTGCTCAGCAATTTCATGGAGTGCCCATGAGTTCTTGTATTGTGAGAAAGGGAGAAAAGGACTTCTTTCTCTACCTGCTCTATCCCATGCATAATCTTATAAACCTCAATCATGTCACCCCTCAACCATCATTTCTCCATGCTAAAGAGCCCCAAGTGCTTCAACCTTTCTTCACAGGGAAAGGGCTGCTATGCTGAGGAAGGCAGTAGCAAACCATCTTGGCTCATCTCTTGCCAAGAAGAAGAGGAGGAGGAGGAGGAGGAGGAGGAGGAGAAGAAGATTGGATTGATACCCCACCCTTCACTTGAAGTCTCAGAGCGGCATACAAACTCCTTTCCCTTCCCCTCCCCCCGACAGACACCCTGTGAGGTAGGTGGGGCTGAGAGAGCTCTCTGGAGAACTGCCCTTGAGAGAACAGCTCTGACAGAACTATGGCTTCCCAAGATCACCCAGCAGCTGCAAGTGGAGGAGTGGGGAATCAAACCCGGTTCTCCCAGATTAGAGTCTGCGCACTTAACCACTACACCAAACTGGCTCATGGTCCCCTGGGGTCTTGATGAGTGTAACCTGACAGCACACTATCCTCTTCCTCCTCCTCCTCTTCTACAGAAGTGCAGTGGGGGGTATAATTTAATGGCACATTAACTTACAAAAGCTTTGCTTGCTTGCCCTCTGTCCTCAGCTGAAGGTGGGCCGTCAGCTTAGCTCCCTGCCTCACTTTGCATTTCACGTCCTCCTTCCATCAATTCCTCATTTTCATAGTGCATGGGGATCTTGGCCACCACTTCTGACACTATGGAAGCAAGGGTTCAGTCAAAGAATGGGGGTGTCTGGATCTTTTTTAACAGCCTGTTATACTGGTTCATGTGTAATTGTGGGACTATTTTCAGATGTCATGTTCAGCCAGCACAAAGCTGGGACATGTGTGAACTCCCCACACGTCTTGTTTATTTTTATTTCTATTTCTATCCTGCCCTCCTCTGCGAGTGGGCTCAGGGCAGGTGACAGCATGTCAGTTGAATACATAGCGTCATTAAAGCATTAAAAACAACAATCCAGTTAACAACTAACAATAAAATTTCAGATCAGATCGAAAGATGGCAACTACTCCGGGAGTTCAGGTGCCTCCTGAAGGAAGCTCGTTAGGATGGTCATAAATAGCTTCCCGTTGCCAGATAGTGCTTTGTTGTTCTCTTAAGCAGGGCAAGTCGGAATGGGCATTACAGCACCGCAGCAGTACAAACCGTGCGAGCAGGGGAGGCAGAGATGGATTAGATGTCCACCGCCTCAGCCAAAGGCCTGGTGGAACAGTTTTGTTTCCCTTCCCCTTCTCTTCACACACAGAGTGGGATGATGGAATCCCGAGGGCCAGTGTGGTGTAGTGGTTAGAGTGTCGGACTGGGCTCCGGGAGCCCCAGGTTTGAATCCCCACTCTGCCACTGGGTCACCTTAGGCCGGTTACACACTCTCCGCCCAGCCTGCCTCAGAGGGTTGTTGTGAAGATGAAATGGAGGAGAGGAGAACGATGTAAGCAGCTTCAGGGTGTCCATTAAGGAGAAAGGCCGGGGGATGTAAACAACGTAGATAAATAAAACAAACTCCAGTCACTCACAGTGTTTGAATTCAAGGCACAAGACAGAATTAGTCTGTCTCCACCCCAGTAAGAATTCTAAGCCACAGTTTAATCCAGTTTTAGAATCTTGGGGAGGGGGGCATACTGTGCATGCCTGCATTTGTCATGTCCAATCAGAGTTCGTTGTAAACCAGGATTCCTCATGCCCTGTGCAAGGCAGAAGGTGGGAAGAGTGAGGTGCATGCGTGGGCACCGTAGAACCAGGCTGGGTTCATGAGTCTCCTGGCTTAATGCCATCTTAGGGTCTTGTCCAGTGTGCAGGGAAACAGTCTAAACTTGGTGGGCTGCCCAGAGCAGAATGGCTCAGCGCCAGAATCTCCTTCCCGGCTTGCTGCTGCCCAGCCCTGCTCTGCTTGTGTCCAGTGTTGGTATTTCTGTAGCAGATCTTTTTTTTTAATGTAAAGTTTATTGTTTTTAGTACATCATATAAAAGACTTGCTGTCGGGGAGAGGGGAAAAAAGGAGAGGGAAGGGGGGGAAGGAAGAAAAAAATGAAACAAGACACAGTGTAAACCTTATCCAGACAGATAAAATGAGATTTATATCAAGTTTCATATGTCTCTAAAAATTCATCCTGAATACCGTTACATTTCATGCCTGCATCCTTGTCTGTTAGATACTGTGGGGGTTTTTTACTGCAAGATCCAGTGGGCTTAGAAGGGTGTAACTCTGTTTAGGATTACACTGGAAGAGTCACTTTACATATTCTCTTTGTGTTGTGGCTATTGCCCTGTCTGTTTACATTCCTTGTAGGTCTCTTTGACTTGGAGGCCTGAAGATTTTTGCTTTCTCTGTTCCTTCCTCTCTTTCTGTAAACTAGGTTCTGGTCCCACTTTTTCTGTCATCACTTTTCTTAAGTTGGAATGTGTTCCTCACAGTTGACATGCTCTTCTTTCTATCCTTTCTGGGTTTTAAGGAGGTCTTTCCTTCCTTAAGGTCAGAGAACAGAGGGAAGCAGTCTTCCCACAAGTACAAGAAACCCAGGTAGCTAAATAATATACAAAGTAAGACCCATGAGTATTCAGGTCTTCTTATACATCCTGGTCCGGGAAAGGCTATTGTATGAGGGAAGCACAGTCTCTGGATATTTCATCCACAATTATAAAAAATCTTTGTTTTGTAAAAAATATTTTTAATTTTTTTAATAGGGTACAGGAAAAAAGGGTATGAGGGGAGAAAAAGAATAAGAGTGAGGCACTTTTTTTAATAAATATTGAAGACAGTATCTAAAAATGGATTAATGAATCTAAGTAAACCATTATATTATAACATTACCAATGATACTATTTCTGTATAACATGCTTTCACAATTCCCAGTTTGGTGTAGTGGTTAAGTGCGTGGACTCTAATCTGGGAGAACTGGGTTTGATTCCCCACTCCTTCACTCGCATCTGCTGGATGACCTTGGGCAAGCCATAGTTCTGTCAGAGCTGTTCTCCCAAGGAGAGTTCTGAAAAGAGCTCTCTCAGCCCCACCTACCTCACAGGGTGTCTGTTGTGGGGAGAGGAAGGGAAAGGAGTCTGTAAGCCGCTCTGAGACTCTTGAGTGAAGGGTGGGGTATCAACCCAATCTCTTCTTCTTCTTAAAAACAGAAATTATAAGGAAGGATGTACAAACAGAATCTCTCAGTATTTTATGTAAGTTTGAAATAATCACATAGGCATTTAAAATAATCTGTAGTAACGGGGAAATAACAAAATTCCATATCACAGTTAAAAAATCTTTTAAGTAGGAGCGTATTTGCAGACACTCCCTTGCCATGTGAAAATGAGCAGATCCACAAAAAGAGGCTGAATTTTTAAACTGGCTCTCAACACTGCCTTGTGGCGGTTAGCAGTGATCCAGCGAGCGGGGGCGGTTTGCCATCCATCTGCTCCCCTGAGGCCATCTGTCACTTCAGGGCACTCTGCCGTGTTTGCCATGTATGGACACTAAAATCTCATTACCCGTCATTTGTAAACTGTGTCTGTTCCAGGATCCATTCCAGACGAGAGACTGTACCGAATGTTTGTGAACAAACAAGTGACCATGCTGCGGCCGAAGGAAGATGAGGATAGTTGGTTTAATCTGTTTGTAATTCATCAGAACAGGTACTTCTGTTGTGCATCGAGCCAGCACGCCAGTGGATCTGCACGCTTTTCATCCTCCCTCTCCTTGTTAATGTAAAATGCATTGTAGTGTCTAAAGAAATAATAGTGAGGCGGGGATGAAAAACTGATAACAAATGCAAAGTAGTTTTGAATGAACATAACCTTGGGCAGTGTTTTTAGCTTTCGATATGGGATTTTAAAATCCTCTCTGTGGCTTTGAAAGATTTGTGTGCCTGGTGGGCCATTTATTTATTTGTGCTCTGTACAGTAGAAACATGCTTTTCTACATGGCTCAGCTTCAGAAATGGTTTGCCATGTTCTTTAATGGGGCAGCATTTGAACAACAGAGACCCAGATCTCTGGGCATAAAAAAACTAGCTGCACTGATCTTCAGAATATAAATATCCCATAAGGATACACCTTTTTTCTGGCCTGTAATTCATAAATGAGGATGAGGCATATTTTTTCTGCATCACTCCAATAATTTCTGCCGCATCATTGAGACCACAATTAATCACAGAAACACAGCCATAAATCTAAGCGTTAATACCTGAGTGTGCTTGCTTTCCTCTTCCCTTTCTTTTCATTTTGTGTGCATTACATTTTAAGCCCGCAAAACTATTTCCCATCTGTCACAAGAATATGAGCATTATGCTTTCCTGGAAGATGTGACAGAGCTCTTTGAATTCTCCCCACCTGCAGCTGAGTGATTGAAAATGTTACACATATAAATTTCCAAGCCAAAATAAAAACGAAGTCATAGTGAGGAGAAAGGTTCATTTAGCATTCAATGCAGGAAATATTAGGAAAACAGTTAGGCCAAATTAGCCTTTCCAAAATTGACTGCTTTCTGAGCAATGTCAGGAAGTACATGAAGTTTTATACCCAGAATGACATACTCAGAGAGAGAAGGTGCAGAGATCATAATTGGTTACTAATGGCAGAGCATCACTTGACCAACCATACACTGATTGGTCAGTTACAGAAAAAGGTGTGACTTCATGATATCTTAAATGTTTACTTAACCTAACCTCAGTAATAATAATCAGGGATTCTTCTTACCCAAACAAAAGCTGTTGTTTTCTGATATGAGACTAAAAGCCCTTCTTGACCCAGACACTGCAGAGTTTCACCCCTAACAACTAAACCCATGAACTCTGTACTTTAAGCGAATACTTCTATGCTGTACCATCATCACTACACTGAAAACTTGTTAAAAAGAAAACAAAGAAAAGAAACACCAAACAGCTAGACGCCCTTCTGGCATCAGCCAGAAAGGCACTTTTACCCTACTGAGGAGAGGCCTTACTATTTAATAGGCCTTTGCTAAGCCCTAATAAAATCTGAATATAAAAACGCATACGAAAACCAGAAAACTATAAGAATATGAGAAACCTGAATTGCAAAAATCATTGTGTATTCTCATCCATGCTACAAAAATTTCGATATTAGTACTCAGGGGGAGTACCCAGTCAGTTGGCATACTTGTTGTATCAACTTGGTAATGTATTTTATATGATTATATGCTTCCTATGTGTAACTCTGCCATACGAATAAATAAATAAATAAACATTTAAGAAGAAGAAGAAGAGATTGGATTTATATCCCCCCCTTCACTCACTTAAGAGTCTCAGAGCGGCTTACAAACTCCTTTCCCCTCCCCTCCCCCTCCCCCTCCCCCTCCCCCTCCCCTCCCCTCCCCACAACAGACACCCTGTGAGGTAGGTGGGGCTGAGAGAACTCTTTCCCAAGCTGTCCTTGAGGGAACAGCTGGTACAGAGCTATGGCTTGCCCAAGGTCATCCAGCCAGGTGCAAGTGGAGGAGTGGGGAATCAAACCCGGTTCTCCCAGATTAGAGTCCGTGCACTTAACCACTACACCAAACTGGCTCTGGCGTTCGTTTGAGTTGCAAACCACCTTGGCGTTCGTTTGAGTTGCAAACCACCTTGGTTGCACTGGCAGATGTTTATTTTTTGCCATCAAGTCACAGCTGATTTTTAGCGTCCCTGTAGTTTTTAAGACAACAGACTAACAGAGGTGGTTTGCCACTGCCGTCCTCTGCGTAGCACCCCTGGACTTCCTTGGTGGTCTCCCATCCAAGTACTAATCAGGGGTGACCCTGCTTAGCTTCTGAGACCTGATGAGATCAGGCTAGCCTGGGCTATCCAGGACAGAGCACTGGCAGAACAAAGGCACATAACTATGTCACATAAGTAATATCCCTGTGCAGTTGTGCTTGTATTTCTGTTTACTTGGGTGGTAAGCTTTTGGTATGGAGGCCCAAAGGGTTGGGTTCTGTTACTGGTGGTACTTTTCTCTTGGGTCAGGCGAAGGCTTCCTGGGCTGGAGAAAAGCACCACTGCTAATGGAATAGATTTGTGGGTTCCAGACCAATGTTTTGGGGTTTTTTAAAAAAAAATTTAAATCTAAAATTTTACTCAAAACTTACTAAAATTATATTGTAAAAAAAAGTGGAGTACAAAAGGGAAGAAGGGGTAGGGGAAGATATAGATTCATCATCAAATATTATGAGTTGCTACATACAACAAGTAAAATCAGATGTTTTATCAAATGTATCACATATTTCAAATCTAGAAGCAGACAGTAAAACATCAATATTACAGAATTTTGGGATAGTTTCTCTTTTTAAAATAATAATCTGTTAACAATAAATCTGTTAAGAGTCTTTAACAGTTGAACAGACTTCTGTGCTAAAATTAAATCATCGTAAAAACCTGAATATTGTCTTAAATTGTTTGTCTAGATCTAAATTTTATTCCTACGAAACATTTAAATACTGGGCTATCCGGGACAGAGCACTGGCTACAAAAATTTAGATATTAGTATTTAGGGGGAGTACCCAGTCGGTCGGCATACTTGTTGTACCAACTTGGTTATGTAATACTAGTGGAATACAAATCAAAATATTAAAACTATAATCAATATCTTCATCCCCTTTAGTATGATATTCAGGTAATTCCAAAACTGAACCAAAAAAAGTTAGCTATTCCCATAATATGAGTAATAAGTTTCCCATTTCTGCTGAAATTCTTTCAGTGGGCTTTTCCAGCCCAACGTTTTGATTTGCCTTTCCTTCCTTCCGGGAAACCGCACATGCAGAAGTGCCACCTAGTTCTCAACCGTAATATCTTGTGTTGATCTCACCATGCACGTACATTTTCGCAACTTGTTATTTGTTCCTTTTCCTTGGAACAGGAGTAAACACGGCGCCACGAACTATATTCCGGAACAGTTTTTAGATGATTTTATTGATCTTGTAATTTGGGGTCATGAGCATGAATGTAAAATATCGCCAACTCGAAACGAGCAGCAGCTTTTCTACGTTTCTCAGCCAGGAAGTTCAGTGGTCACATCTCTGTCGCCAGGAGAAGCTGTGAAAAAGTATGTTCTTGGTCATTATTTACATATTATTTTGTGTACGCACATTTGCACATGCACACTGAATATGAATGGGGGAGGTTGTTTCTTGCTGGCACTCTACCATTAATTTCATAAAGAGAAGTTAAAGCAAGGCTCTGTGATCTTTTCGGGAGGATCTAGTAATTGGGAAGGAACATCTCTTCTTCAGTGAAACTCTGCCCTGTGTCTTTAGCTCAGGAGTGGCCAAACTTGCTTAATGTAAGAGCCGCATAGAATAAACGCCAGATGTTTGAGAGCCACAAGACACGAACAAATATTACACACACGTTTTAACTGAAAAATATGCAAATTTGCCTTTTATTAACATTAAATGAGACTGCCAGAAATAATAACAAAAATGGTAAAAGCAAATATTGATAATGATAGTTATTTGTCCAATGATACTTGTTTGCTAATGATATTTAGCTTCCCCAGCTGCCCTGCCGGGAATGTGTGAAAGAGCCGCATGCAGCTGCCGAGCCACAGTTTGGCCACCCCTGCTTTAGCTTGTCACCTGCCCCAGGCCTGAGGATTTGCTTGGCTTCAGAAGGGATGATCAGGACTGTAGTGCAGTGACAGATGGCAATACCTGTTGTCCCAGTGATAGGACCATCATCTTGCTGCCACTCAGTATTTAAGTATTTCTATGCCCCGACGGTCCCAATGGTATTGACTCCCAAAATGTACTCAGTGGTGATGGCACAAGTACACCAACATACAAACTTTGCTGAGAAGTATACAGAAAGAAAGAAGGTGTAGTTTCCCCGTCAGGCCTGGCATCAGCAGTGTTGCAGGTGAAAGAGCGTGGGGTCCGTGCATGTGGCTATGAGTGCAGGTGATGGGCTCACAAGCAGGTGAGGGAAGGGCACATAGGCAGAACTGCAGCAGGTTGACAGAGCTGGGGAAAGTGTTGGAACTGGAGCCTGCCCCCTCTGTCCATGTGTCTTTTAGGCAGGCTCCAAGCCAGTAGTGGGAAGGGTCTTTGGTGAAGTTTGGAGTAAGAGAGAGGGATTCTTGCATCTCTTCTCTATTCCCTAGGGATTTGTTTAAGGGCCAGTTACGTTCTTATCCTTGAAAACGTCAGTTCCTCCATAGGCCTAGCTCATACTGTCCGTCTGTTAAACCTCAAAACATGGGTTTCTGTTAGGGTGCCTGCTATGTCAGTATGTTTGTGGCAAAGGTGGCGGTTGCCGTTCTTTTACCCTATTCCACACCGGGCGCCCATCTGTTCTGCTCATTTATTCCAGGCATGTTGGCTTGCTGCTCATCAAGGGCAAGAAGATGAACCTGCAGAAGATCCCTCTCCAGACGGTGCGGCCTTTCTATATCGATGACGTTGTCCTAGCTGACCATCCAGACACCTTTAACCCCGACAATCCTAAAGTAATGCAAGCCATACAAGCTTTCTGCATGGAGAAGGTGACTTTTTTTATCCTTCTGACATGGTTACTGTTGCAGCATATGCCGCATACAGTCCTTGACTGTAACATCCAAGGCTATAGGGATGGTTGTTTGTTCTCATCTTCTACATAGAACAGGAGGTAGGAATTCTCAGTCTGCAACAGAATAGCTGAGTGGAGTGTAATGAACAGTTGAAGCTCAAGTCATCTTGCCCACTGCACCCTGTGAGGTAGGTGGGGCTGAGAGAGCTCTTTCCCAAGCTGTCCTTGAGGGAACAGCTGGTCCAGAGCTATGGCTTGCCCAAGGTCATCCAGCCAGGTGCAAGTGGAGGAGTGGGGAATCAAACCCGGTTCTCCCAGATTAGAGTCCGCGCACTTAACCTCTACACCAGACTTCATGTAGTTTTCCCCCAGTTATTGTGCCATGTATTTCAGTACAAAACTAGAATCCAGTGGTACTTTTTTGGGGAAGTTTTTTTTGTGTGTGTGTGTGTGTATGTGTGCGTGCGCCTGGAAGTCATGGCTGACTTCTGGCAACCCCTAGTGAGACTTGGACATTTCAGAGAGGTGGCTTGCTATTGCCTGCCTCTGTGTCCTGGCCCTGGTATTCCTTGGAGGTCTCCCATCCAAGTACTTGGCAGGGTTGACCCTGCTTAGCTTCTGACATCTGATGAGACCAGGCTTGCCTGGGCTATCCAGGTCAGGGCTAGAACCCAGTGCTACTTGATACAAAGAGGGCAGACTAATTTCTAATAGTGTTTAATATTTTTGCAGCAACAATTCCTTAAAGTGTGATTGGAAATAATTGGCAGGCCTCTCCAGCTCTGTTTCTGATGATCAGTGCTCTGTGCCAAAAGAGAAACATTTGGTGTGAATGTTTTCAAATGGTACATTTTTCTTTTTATACACAATAATTTTAAATATTCTTCATGGTAAGCAAGAACATTTGGGAAGGATAGCGCTTTTTGCATCTAATCTTTCGTTTTTTCGGTAAAGGTAGAAGCTATGCTGGACAATGCAGAAAGAGCTCGTCTTGGAAATCCCCGGCAGCCCGAGAAACCTCTTATAAGATTGCGAGTAAGATGAGGCTCCTTATTTAAAATCTTATCCTGAGTTATACTGTTTCTGCAAAACTGAGTGTGCTGTTTCTGCAAAATCTAGTTGGCATGGCGCTAAATGAACTTCTTGGTATTGTGTGCCTTGACTTGAAGATGTGGGATTGCTGGGACTGATCATTTAAAGGCTGCTGAGCTTTCAAGAAGGAAAAGATACACACGGTCATCAGAGGTGAGACACTCTCCTCTGATGCCATAGAGCAGGGGTGGCCAAACTTGCTTAACATAAGAGCCACATAGAATAAACGCCAGATGTTTGAGAGCCGCACAACATGAACAAATATTACACACACGTTTTAACTGGAAAATATGCAGATTTGCTTTTTATTAACATTAAATGAGACTGCCAAAAATAAAAACAAAAGAAGCAAACCAGATAATGATATTTATTTGTCCAATGATATTTATTTATTTGCTAGTGATAGTCATTTGTCTAAGAGAGAGAAAGAGAGAGAGAGGTGGAAAGAAAGAACGAAAGAGAAAGAAAAAAGAAAGCAAACAGAGGGGGAGGGAGGGGGGAGAGAGAGAGAGAAAATAAATGGGGGAGGGAGGGAGAGATGGAAAGAAAGCAACTTTAAATGTATCCTCCAAGCCCCCCCCCCACCAGCTGGCTTGGCTTGAAGAAGGAATTTAAAGAGACAAATGCCTTTTCCAAGCCAACCAGTGGTGGTGGGGTTTTGAGAATGCATTTCAAGTTAAAAGTTGTTTTCTTTCTCTACTCCCTCCCGCCTCAAGCCTACCCAGGGAGGGAGACACTGGCTGGGGAAGGGAAGACCGATCGGGGAGGCGTGCCTCCTCTTCGCTTCCTCAGCTGCCTTGCCGTGAGCTGCACAATATGTGTGAAAGAGGCACATGTGGCTCCCGAACCGCAGTTTGGCCAACCCCTGTCATAGAGATACATCTGATATTGAGATGAATGGTTAGAAATGGTTTTGTGTATTAAGATATCTATAACTTGCTTTTGCTCCCCAAAATGGGATCCAGAATTGTGATCAGTGGACCTTTTTATGTGTTGTCCTGCGACTGTGTCAATGTGTTAAGCTAAATGGATGACTATTGTATTCTAAACGTGAGCTGCCAATTCCTATGCCTCAGATTTTCATGTCATCTTCCTTTGAAGGTGGATTACAGCGGAGGCTTTGAACCATTCAGCGCTGTCCGTTTCAGCCAGAAATACATGGATAGGATAGCCAATCCAAAAGATGTCATACATTTTTTCAGACATCGGGAGCAAAAAGAGAAAAATGGTAAAAAAGAAAAAAAGAGAGGAAAATCCCTTTAAAAATGTGCAGAAAAGTTTGCATGTCTTGAAGTTCTTGGGGGGGGGGATTAAAAAGAAAATCAGTATTGCTAGCAGAGAATTAATTATATTAACTGTTTGTGTTGAATGCCATCAAGTTGCTTCTGACTTATAGTGACCCGATGAATTAACGCCCTCCAAAACATCCTATCATGAACAGCCTTGCTCTGGTCTTGCAAACTGAAGGCCATGATGGTTTCCTTTATTGAGTCTACCCATCTCACATTGGCTCTTCCTCATTTCCTGCTGCCTTCTGCTTCTAGCATTCTTGTCCTTCGCAGTACTTCAGTATTAGGGAATGTCTTTTAGAGCACTGGATGTTCTTCAGTCCTTGTCTCTCTGGATGCCATTAGGAATTATTCTGTAAGGTAAATGACTAGATTCCCTTGGCTTTGTAGGCAGTACATCTAAAATAGTAAGTTCTTACAGTCAGTTAAATGGATTTGCAGCAGACACGTGTTTATGGTGGCAGGTCCGCAGAGAATGCTGGGTGCCACTTCTTTTGCAGAATATCCCTTTGAAGCGCACACTTGCTCTCTGACTCTCGTCACAGAATCTGTGCATGTTCTGTGGATCTAAATACAAAGGCTGAGAAAATGTGCTTGCCGGAGGTGGACAAGAATTTTTGTGCCATGGAAAATATGTATGTTTTAACCTGAAAGAGATTCTCCATGTGTTTCCCCCCAGGATTTCCCCCACTTCTTGAATTTTTCTACCCTGCAGATGTGTGTTACTGTTTTGTCATTTGGGGTGATGTGGGTTTTTAAGTAACAAGCGGCCTTTTAAAATGGGCACAACTTTTTCTTCTCATTCTTTAGAAGAGGAGATTAACTTCGGCAAGCTTGTTCACAAGCCTGCATCAGAAGGAGTAACTTTGAGGGTGGAGGATCTTGTGAAGCAGTACTTCCAGACAGCAGAGAAGGTAAACCTATTTTTTAGGATTTTGGGTACAACTCAAATTGTGCTGTTGGTGGTAGCACTTAAAGGTCGATGCTAACTCCCCTGGAATTCCCTTCTGTTTCTTAAAGTCTTCTAGTCTTTGGTTCTTTATTACTGAAGGACTGAAAGTGAACTGAGAGAAGTTCTGTCTAGGAGACATCACACCAAGCCACAGTTAAACTGCAGTTGAGCACGAACACAGCTTGTTGCTGTGCTTGTGTACTTTTCTCCTTCCTTGCTCCTCCTCTTGTTTGGAGCATGATTGAAAGCTTCCTGGTTTGATCAAACTCACAGTTCGCCACGGTATATAAATGCATGCACCTTGGCAAATTAGAATTTGTCTCCGCAGCCACCCACTCCAGCTGGGATTCTGCAAACCTAAGCAAAGTTACACCCTTCTGAGTTCATTTAAGGCACTGTGCCGGGAGTGTGTGAGCTCTAATTTGCTGATGTGTCTGCAGTTTTGGACGTCATAGCAAACTGGCACTGTATGAAAGCAGGACGTTTGTTTCCAGTCAAGCCTCACTCACAAGAGGAAGGAAGGAGGTGAGCGGGCCACAGTGGCAAGCTGTCTTTGCGCTGATTGGTGCACAAATTCTGTTTATTGTGCCATCTGGATGTTTACAGCATTCATTTTCCGGCTCAGAAACAGCAGAGATTTTACAACACCTAAGGCAGATTCATTTACTGTGGAACTCGTTTTTGAAAACAGCCACCATGGAAGAATCAAACGGTTAGCAAAAAAAGAAATTGTTGCTCTAAGTTTTTTTTGTGTTTGCGCTCATCTGAAGATAATGGGAACATTAGATAATGTGCGTCGATCAGATTGGTTTTTAAATAAGTGTATGAGTGTACTGAAACCCTTTGTCTGCACAACTTCCAGAAAATGCAGCTCTCCCTCCTGACTGAAAGGGGCATGGGAGAAGCGGTGCAGGAGTTTGTGGACAAGGAGGAAAAAGACGCAATAGAAGAACTAGTGAAATTCCAGCTAGAAAAGACCCAGTGGTTTCTGAAGGAACGGCATATAGATGCAGAGGAAACAAAAATCGATGAAGAGGTTTGTAGGGTCAACCTTTCTCTCAGTTACAGTGAGTACCATCACTGAAGGTCATTGCTCTCGCCAGTTTGGAGTAGTGGCTAAGTGCGCGGACTCTAATTTGGGAGAACCGGGTTTGATTCCCCACTCCTCCACTTGTACCTGCTGGATGACCTTGGGCAAGCCGTAGCTCTGTTACAGCTGTTCTTGAAAAAGAGCAGTTTTGAAAAGAGCTCTCTCAGCCCTGCCTACCTCACAGGGTGTTTGTTGTGGGAAGGGGAAGGTAAGGAGTTTGTAAGCCGCTCTGAGACTCCTTTGGGTAGTGAAGGGTGGGGTATAACTCTAATCTCTTCTTCTTCTTCTTCTTCTTCTTTGCACTTCATGGAAGACTTTTAAAAAAAGATGTTTATTCAGTACAATAAAAAGATGTCTGCAGTAAAAGGAGTATATGTAACAGGTTCAAGTCCAACTGTCCCTATTATGTCCCTTTGCTGTAAGAGCCACATGAAATTAAGAACTCTGTTTCTCCTCCTTTGTTGCATGATCCATATAGAAAGCTAGTGGAATGTTTGCACCTAGTCTTTTCTCTAGAGGATGTAGGGATGGCCACAAGAATAAACAGCTTTAAAAGGTGATTAGATAGATTCATGGAGGGGTAGGTCTCCCAGTGGCTACTAGCCATGCTGACTGAGGAGAACCTCCACTTTCAGAGACACTAAGCCTCTGAATTTCAGAGCCAGGAGGCAACATCGGGGGAAGGTCTCTGCCTCTCTGCCCTGTTGTTTCCGTTCCAGAGGAACTGGTTAGCCACTGTGTGAGACAGGATGCTGGACTAGATGGCCTACTGGTCAGATCCAGCAGGGCTGTTATATGCTCTAAGCCCTTTCTGTTCACGGGCCAAAATAACTAACCACGTCTGCTAGATGTACATTGTCCCTCTGGATTATGTATCTCACACTATAACATTATAAACGTACTACTACAGATTTGTTCCACGTATTATAAATATATAAAGCTTCCTAACCCTGAGTCAAAATGTAGGTCTGTCTAGCTCAGTGCTAACTGTTCTTGCAGTGGCTTTCCAGTGTCTCAGGCTGAGACAATCTAGGGGAGAAATTGTGGCTAAAGGGAAGAGTGCAGTCCTTGCTGGCTGGAGGTCCCAGTTTCCATTCAGGACAGCTCTGGTTAAACTTAAAGGATGTCAGGTAACAGGGTCCATCCCAAGACTGTGCTCTTTTCTTGAGCCACAGTTTCTCCCCTAGATATTTACTTCCTTAGCTACATCCCTTATAGCCAGTGGGTTCTGTGCTTTCATAGTTCTGTTGATTTGTGTATGCTGTTTTTTTTTTAAGTGGGTCACCATAACAATTAAACTTGGACTTGCGGATCGCTATACCAAAAAAAGGGTAGGCACCACTGATCATAGTCTGGCTTTCTCGCTGAACTCAAGACCGCTGCAGGATTAGGAAAAAAAGTGCAGTAAAACTGGATAATAAAACGAGAGAGCACTAATGAAAAGGATAATCCAGTAAGCAATGTGATATTTAAAAACCTGCCTAAAGATCCTTTTTCCCAGGGTAAAAAATGCCCTCGTGAACAACTCCTTTTTTTGTACCATAACCCTTTTTTCATATTCTTTGGAATGACAGAAGTACAGGAGCTTTCCTGGCCTTTATCCAGGACGCTGTTTTATCAGGTGGGAGCCACAACAGAGCATGCCTGGGTACAGACAGTGATTGATCTTACCCAGGGGTCATTTCGTAGAAAAAGAGGTGCAGGAGCACATTAGCATAATTTATTAGCATAACTTATTTGCATATGCTACACCACCTGACATCATCGGAAGTGTGTCAGAAGGCAAGGAAGAAAGAAGAGCGAGAGAGAGAGAAGGAAAGGAAGGAAGGAAGAAACTCCCGGAGCTGAGCTCCCCCGAGCTCCTGCTCAGAATGACCCCCGATCTCACCCATTTTGCAGAACAGCCCCTTGCAAAGGCTGTCCTCAGATAAATGAAACTGTCTCAAGTATACCTGCAGTGGTGGTCCTGCAGATACGTGGGGCGTAGGCTGTGCATAGTTTTTGTAGGTAGTGACCAGAACCTGGAAACTAATTGGCAACCAGTAGAGTGGCTGCAGAGTACATGCCATATGGCTGACTCCCAATGGTCAGCGAGCTGCAGAGTTTTATACTAGCTGGCATTTCTGAGCAGTCTTCAAGGGCAGACCTGTGCAGTGGGCATTACAGTGGTCTGGCTTCAAGATTACTGTGGCATGGATCTGTGTGGCCAGATCAGCCGTGTCAAGGTGGGAAGCCATCCTTCTGGCTAAGTGACGATGGAAGAAACCACTTCTAGCGGCTGAATTAGCTTGCTTCTCCAGCAGTCATGCTGGGTCAGGTATAACCCCAAGACTCTTGAGAGCAGAAGTGTCAAACTCATTTGTTACAAGGGCCAGATCTGACATAAATGTCACTTTGTCGGGCCAGGCCGGGCCATGTGTGCCATATAATGTCATGCCAGGTACCAGAGATAGAAACTGTATAAAGGACACAGTCAAACCCAATTAACAATATTATTTTTTACTCAAAATACAAATAAAAGCAATTGATTCCTATCAGTAAAACAACTGATTTATTGGGGAACCCACAAAAGCCCCAATAAATGTATTTAATCATATGCAAGACTAGTTTTTTTCCAAGGGATACCGTAAAAGGGGGAGGGGTACCTTATGTTTCCATTCATACTAGTTGCTTGCGGGCCAGGTTAGAGCCTTGGATGGACCGGTTCTGGCCCTCAGGCGTTAACGTTTGACACCCCTTCTTGAGAGGGTCAGCCAAACCCATCAAATGTGGGGAGTGCAGTAGATATTTTTTAAGCTGCAACCCTTAAACTCACTTCCTCCAGAGCACTTCCACTGATTTTAGAAGGACCGCTTGTCATTTATTGGGTAGTGGATGGCAGCATAAGATGCAGTTCTTGCCTAGGTACTTAAATGACACTTCTTCCAAATCAGATTATTTAATGCCATTTTTCATGTGTGGGTTGAAAAGACATGGTAATGACCTAAGGAAGTAAACTTGTAACAAGAAATTTCCTTTCTAGTCCGTATCTCTGTCACCAGTTTAGTATATTTATTTACTTAAAACATTTATTAGCCATCTTTCTTCCTAATGGAGCTCCTGACAGCTTACAATATAAATAAAGTACATTAAATACATAAAACCAAAATTTAAAATCACAGTTTAGTACTGCTTTAATAAAGTTCAGTCCTAAACTGAGAGCCTTTTTGTTATAGTGGTTAGGAGTGTGGACTCTGATCTGGGAGAACTGGGTTTGATTCCCCACTCCTCCACATGCAGCTGCTGGTTTGACCTTGGGTCAGTTACAAGTTCTCTCAGAGATGTTCTATCAACGGCAGTCCTCAAGAGAGCTCCCTCAGCCCCACTTAGCTCACAGAGTGTCTGTTGTGGAGAGGGGGAAAGGAGATTGCAAGCTGCTCTTAGACTCCTTCGGGTAGTGAAGGGCGGGGTATAAATCTAATCTCCTCTTCTCTAAATACGCAGTGCTTCTCTTGCATAGCCTCAACTTTTCTTCACTTCTTTCTTTTGAACGACAGCGGGGGCTTTACTTAGCACTGATTTTTATCAATCGCTTACAAAAGGAAATGATTTTCCTTTTTTTGATTTTGTTGTTAATGCTGTTATTGCATGCGGGATTTATGTCTATAGCAAATCAGAGACAAAAAGATGACAGTTGGCGGAAACAGAGAGAGAAACTGTGCAGGCGGGGCCTAGGCCAGAGCATTCACCTTTTAAAACTCCGCCGTGCTAATTGTGGTTATCTTTCAATACTGGTTTATTGTAGGTGCGGCTGTTCAGAGACTCAAGAAAAAAGAATTCTGAGGAGGAAGACGAGGAAGTTCGTGAGGTAGTTTCTTTAGGCTGAAAACTTGGAAGGAAAACATCAGCTGGGCAAGTGTGGGCATTTATCTGCAAGGGAATGGAGGAATTCGGATTTGGTTGCTTCATGTGGTAATAAGTAACTTAATGGGTCAGAGACGTTACAGTTAAGACGGCAGATGCCAGCTTAAGTCACCATTGTGGTGTGAGTTAACAATGCAGGACAAATCAGTCTTCCCCACCGTATTTTGAATGCACAGTGTGCCTCTTTTGTGGTTTATATTTGGGTCTTTCTCAGTGTGGTTATTATGTGGTTTTACACTATTATATATACGAATTGTTTTTTTGAAATGTTTTTGTAATGGCTGTAAATTGCCCAGAGCCTGCTTGCAGAGTGGGCGATCCGTAAATTTAATTGAAACCTCGTCCACACTGATACTGTGGAACGTGACTCTTTTCACGCTCACAGCGCATACAGATTGACTGACTTCAGTTTCTTTCAGAAAATCTTGAACATTCTGTTGTTTCCAAACTGACTATTCAGACTTCCATTTCTTCTTTGTTTATATTTCCGTCTCTCATCGTCTTTCTTTTAGTAGTAAATGCATTTAATTTTCTTTCCATACTGATGTCTGGATGGGGCAGGGGGACCTGATTTCTGATCCAACAGAACCACTCCTGTGTGCTTGAAACAGGTCATTTCCTTTCTCTCAGGCTATCAACAGGGCCAAATCCCACAGATCTCAGGGAGCTGAGCAGGATGTCGTCATGAGTGACGACGACCTCATGGCCGCAGCCAATGATGATTCAGATGGGGATTTTCCTTTGGCACCCAGCAGGGGACGAGGCAGAGGCAGAGGTCAGGCTAGAGGCAGAAGAGGGCAGAACCCACCAGTGAGGGGAGTGCCTCAACGAGGAAGAGGTCAGTACCTTTGCACTCATACTGCATTTGTTAAAGACGCAGCGTCTTATGAATCAGAAACATCAGTGTGTATTCTCAAGTTGCCTCAAAGCTCGGGAGAACTTTTCCTCAAGGGATGAGTGTACTTGTGATGCATGTAGAGCAAAGACGGAATTTGGATCACATCTTTATTGATGCGGAGACAATTCTTAGGGGCACCTTTTTATAATAATCTTCCTAACTGCCACACTGTCTATGTCCCGTGGCTGTTTTCAGAGTTGCTTAAGACTTAATTGACTGCGTGCTGGAAGAGTTGGTCACAGAGCCAGACAGAGGGGTAGTGATCTTGGACTTGGTTCTGAGCAGGTCTCAAGACCTGGTGAGAGATGTAGAGGTTGTTACACCAGCTGGGAGCAGTGACCACAGTGCTGTTAAGTTCAGCATTCAGGTCAGTGGCAAATTACCTCTCAAGTCCAAAACTGTCACGTTTGATTTCAAAAGTGGGAACTTGACAAAAAATGAGCGGAATAGATAAAAGGAGGCTGGAAAGAAATCACAAAGGAGTCAGATCCCAGAGGATGCTTGGAAACTGTTTAGAACCACACTAATCGAAGCCCAGTTCCACAGGTTAGGAAAGGCACCGCCAAGTCTAAAAGGCCTGCATGGTTAACAATGCAAGTCAAAGAAGCTATAAAAAGTAAAGAGGCTTCTTTTTAAAAGTAGAAGGACTGCCCCAATGAATTGAACAGGAGGGACCATTGGCTCAGGTGAAAGAAATGTAAGTCAGTAATTAGACATGCGAAAAGAGATTTTGAGGAGTGGGTTGTTAAAAGCATCAAGACAAACAGCAGGCATTTAAAAAAATATATTGAGAGCAGGAAACCAGCCAGAGAAGCAATGGGGCCTTTGGATGACCGAGGAATAAAGGGATTGCTAAAGGAAGATGGCAGAGAAGCTCAATGACTTTTGCTTCTGTATTCATGGTGGAAAGGGTGGGGCACATACTCATGCCACAGTCCCGATTTTCAGGAAGGGAGTCTGAAGAACTGAGCCAAATTGAGGTGATCAGAGATGAAGTTCTAGACTTATTGGGGAAATTTAGAAACAGATAAGTCTCCAGGTCCTGATGGCATACACCCACAAGTTCTTAGGGAACTCAAATGAGAGATAGTTGATCTACTAACCCGTATGTGTAACCTATCTCTAAATTCAGCCACTGTACCAGAAGACTGGAGAGTAGCAAATGTTACACCAGTTTTTAAAAAAGGATCCAGAGGGGAACCAGGAAATTACAGGCCAGTCTGCCTAACATATGTTCCAGGAAAATTAGTAGAAACTGTAATCAAAGCTACAGTTGTTAGGCACATAGAGGGACAAAGCCTGCTGAGGGAGAATCAGTGTGGCTTCTGGAAAGGGAAGTCCTGCTTCAACAACCGTTTAAAGTTCTTGGAGGAAGCAAACAAGCTTGTAGACAGTGATGACCCAGTAGACATTATATATTTGGACTTTCAAAAGGCTTTTGAAAGATGTCTCACCAAAGACTCCTGAGTAAACTTGGCAGTCATGGAATAAGAGGATTATGGATTAAAAACTTTTAAATGACAGGAAGTAAAGAGAAGGAATCAATGGACAGTTCTCTCAGTAGAGGTAAGTAAGCAGTGGTTGTCCCACAAGTCCCCCATAAAGTGCCGTGTATACTTTAGCCAGATGCCTTGGCCTCTATGCCCTGTTGTTGGCTGTCCAGAGGAACTGGTTGGCCACTGCATGAGACAGGATGCTGGACTAAATGGACCACTGGTCTGATCCAGCAGGGCTCTTCTTATGCTCTTATCTTAGTGTTTTTCTTCAGTGCTGGCTCTTCTGTCTCAGCCCCAGCATCAGAATGGTTGACCGTCAGTCTGGTGACCAATACTGTAGCTTTTTTGATTGTCAGGATGGTCTTTGAGCTGCCACTCTAATGCTGATTGGAGCTTTCAAGAACACTCTGATTTCCATTCTTCAAGGAAGCCGCTTCCCCATATGGTACCTTTCCTTTGCAGGGCTCTGAAAAAAAACCCAGTGCAGATATCTGTAATATTCTGTTGCTTCAGTGTGTAATGAATTGGTGTTCACAGCCTCAGGTACCCCATTACCTAGGTGATATCCTCAGCTGTACTTTTCCAAGATGACATTTGCATCCTCTGAGAAAAAGACTGCAGAGGCTTGCAGAGGATTTCCCCATTTGTCTGATGTTTGCACATATGTTCTGTTCGGGGTGTGTGGCAATTGCAAATGCTGTCTTGAGCCTTGGATTTGTGGGACTTGCCCAGAGTAGGTATTGGGACACCAGCCATTGAAACCGTTGCGGTATAGAAACTTCAGGTTTGCCATTATGCTTCAGTGTCTCTGACAGGGATCTGACTTAAGGGCTTTGTTTCTTGCCTGTCCACTTATTTAGTTGCAATCCACAGCCTTTACACAATGAGGCAGCCGGAATTCATACTTGACTGGTTTGCATAGCCACCATTACTATTTATTACACTTCTATCCCACCCTTCCTCAAGGAGTGGAGAGTGCTGTACTTAGGGTCTTTCCTCCAGCTTTCTGCACACACCCCAGTCACCCCAGGAGCCTCAGGTTCAGGGTGAGTTGCTGTGGCTTGGAGTCATGCTCTGAGCTTCGTGAGGAGTTGAGGCTGGGCCCACTCCACCCACCATATAGCAGAACAGGCTCTCTAGTTGATAGAGGAGGGACTGAGATGTCTGCTTTTCTTTTCCAACAGGGGTTACAGGTCAGCAGCAGACAAGCAGCAGTAGAACCTCTTCTACGAAGAGCACATCTATCTTGGATGGTATGTTTAAAACATGAGTGAATCAACATGTTGCGTGTCTGTGCATGTTTAAAATGGTTGAGCCTTTGCATGGTTCCTCTGTGGTGACAGGCTGGGCGTCCCTTTTCCTCTGACCAAGATGAGCCATTTTGTCTGTGTTACTAAAACCTTGGGTGGTTGCCAGCGGGCAGACAGGCTCAAAGAGTCAGTGGGTAAGGCATTCCAGAACGATGGAAGCAGGCATCCCAAACTCAGTACCAATCACCCAGCCAAACAGCAGAATGACCTGTGTATTGTCTCCCTCACAGCTTTAGGTGGGTTTCTGAACCACCCCCACCCCCACGTGACCAGGTGAGGGGAAGGTTCTGCCCCTGTTTACCACTGGAGTTAAAGCAACGGGTGGACTGAGTCCCATTATTTAAGTAATCTAGAAAAGGAGACCCCACGTGATTGTCCTTTATTCTGTCCTTGACCATCAACTGGAGGAGGAAGGCTCAATCCCTCTTCTTATTACACTGACAACCAGGTATTTGAGATTGCTGGGGAGTGTCTCTAAATAGCTGATACGTTTATGTATTTCCCTTTTACCTTTGAGGCTTTTGCATAAGCGTGGCTGCCCTTGAAATGTGCTCATTGGTGCAGAATGCTGCAGCCAGGACATTGACTGGAGTGGGTTGTAGGGACCATATCACTCCAGACTTGGCCCATCTATACTGGCTCCCAGTTTGTTTCCGGGACCAATTCAAGGTGCAGGTGTTGACCTTTAAAACCCTGTATGGTTTGGGACCATTGTACCTGAAGGCCACCTACACCCATCTGAACCAACCTGACCTCTACAGTAATCTTTCAAGACCCTGCTTCAGGTGCTCTCGCCTTCTGAGATTAGGTGGGCGGCAACCCAGGAAGAGGGCCTTCTCAGTCACGGTGCCAGAATTATGGAACTCTTTCCCCCATATTAAAGGAATATCCGTCTGCCCTCTTCTGCTGCTATCTTCTGCCAGTGACTGAAGGCTTTTTTTGTGTGTGTTTCATCTGGCGATTCGCTCAGTGATCCTTCCTTCCCCCACCCTATGGTTTAAATACAATTTCATGTGCTCTTTTCCTGTTTTATGTTTTAATTACTTTTGACTGGTCGCTTGACCGTACTGATAAACTTGACTTGACTTGACTTGTTTTAATTACTTTTTAAGTGTTTTAGTTTTGGTTTTGATTGTTCTTATGAACTGTTACAGTATTATTTTTTTCACTGTTAAAGAGACCTTGGTGCTCTTGACTAGGCAGAAAGGTGGCATACACGTTTTATAAATGATATAAGTCTTTTGAACAATTAGATCACTACTTATTCCAACCCCCTTTTTAATATCCAAATAAACTCCTTTGCTTTTGTTTGGGGTATGTTGTTGCTACATTTTTACATTTCATGTGGGGAAGCAAGTATTAGCTTTCCTTCCCACGGCGCAGTCATTTTCCACTGGCCATTCTTTGCTTTTCCTGCCTGAGCTCCTACAGGGAGCTGTCCAGGGTGCTGAATGAGCCAACAGGCAAAGCCCCTTTTTTTTGTCCAGAAGCATCCCATAGTTGCTAGCAACAGAACCCCTTCCTTCCCCTGATTTTTGTTGGTTCCCAGTTTGTTTGTTTGTTTATTATTTTGACTTGTATCCCGCCCTTCCCGCAAGCGGACTGAGGGTGGCTCACAACAATAAGTTTAATACAATCTTAAAACAAGTTGATTAAACAATAAATAACAATATTCAATCAATACAATGACACCGATTTAAAACATTTAAAGGGGGCAGTGCAATATATTCAATTTCAGTTCTTCCAGCCAGGAAATGAGTGGGTCAGCACTGAGCCATGGCAGTCTCATACAGTAGCAATAATAATTGTAATCGGGAGGCCAGCTGGTAGACGCCTGCAGCCCCAATCAAAGGCCTAGTGGGACAGCTCCGTTCTGCAGGCCCTGTGAAACTGTAACAGGTCTCGCAGGGCCCTGATCTCGACCGGAAGCCTGTTCCATCAGGCCGGGGCCAGGGCCGAGAAAGCCCTGGCCCTGGTTGAGGTTAGGCGGGTGGGCATCTTCCGGGCCGGGGACAGCCAGCAGGTGGCTACCTGCAGAACGCAGGCTCTCCAGGGCACCGTATCCTTTTTCCCTGTCATGCTGACTAGAAGCAAAGGCCTCCCTTAGATTACCACAGTCTCAAAGGCCATTGCCTGCTTGGTTTCAGAGGGCAGCTGCGCTGATCTGCGGTAGAACAGCTAGATCCAAGCCCCAGCCGCACCTTAAGAGACCAATAAAATTTCCAGGGAATGATCATTCCAGAGTCAGCGTTACCTTGGTCAGCTACAGGGGAGCTTTGGCTCTTTAAAGCTCACGTCCTGGAAGTCTCATTGGTCTCTCAGGTGCTACCGGGCTCAAATCTGCTGTCTGTCTGATTTGTTTCTTCGGCCATGTCAGTGGCCCGCGCATCACAGGATTTTCGTCGTCAGTTTTTGTTTTGCTTTTTTTAAAGGGGTTGTTAACTCGTCTAATGCCGTGGCTAAAAACAATCCCCCCTAGCTTTCCCTTTTTTGGAATCCTTGAAATTCGTTCCGCGCAGCCGGTTTTAATTATTCCATGTTGTTAAAAACCTGTCGTCCTGCAAACAAAGCGCTATTGCCACTGCTGCTACTTTGCGGGGTGCTTAGGCGTTCGGCTGCCGTTGCAGGGGCACGTACGTGTTCACGCGGAGTTGCTCTGTATAACATTAAAGAAAAATGGTTTGCTGCAAGTTCCTCAGCAGGTCAAATGGTTCTTCCTTTGTCGGGAGTAATGATGATTGTAAATTAGGCTACACAACTGCAGGGGCAGACGGGAGGAGCACAGTGGGAAGCTGATACTGCACAGTGTGGCGTTCGGTAATCATGTTGTCAGAGTGCAAAGAGTGCGTTTATCAGCTGCTGTCTGTAACTTAATCATGGTTTCTTATTTTCAGTGCCTTTCAATCTGAACTGAGTATTTTGTGTTTTTTCGATATATTTGTTCCGTGGAGGAAGAAGGGCTTGTTTTGTAACTAAGGACCTGAAGAACATGCAGCTCTGTATCGACTTGGGTGTTGAAAGGGAATAGGGAAATATCAGAACACTGGATTCCTCTGCATCCATGTTGGAATAAGAGGAGCGTGGTCATTAAGCCACCTTGGGTATAAACTGGAGAGCGGAGCAAATTTTTGTGAAGTTAAAGGTGGTCGACGTCTTTGTATCGATTCCCAAGTTATTTTTTTTCCTGTCACGAGTGCTGCTTTATCGAATTTACAATAAGGTGGATCCAAAGGTGCTCTTTGGTGTAGTGGTTAGGAGCGCAGACTCTAATCTGGGAGAACCAGGTTTGATTCCCCACTCCTCCACATGCAGCTGCCGGTGCGACCTTGGGTCAGTCACAAGTTCTTTCAGAGCTGTTCTCACAAGGGCAGTTCTCGAGAGAGCTCTCTCAGCCCCACCTACCTCACAGGGTGTCCTTTGTGGGGAGGGGAGGGGAAGGGAGAGTATAAGTTGCTCTGAGACTCCAAGGGAAAGGCGGGGTATAAATCTACTCTTTTCTGCTGCTGCTGGTGTAACGGAGCTCTCAGGGGAGATGCTGCTGATCTACACTCTCTGCAGACCCCAGTGCTGTTTGTGAGGGTTCCCCCGTGCCCCAGGAGTAGAATTTTAGGGGCTTGGAGGATTGCAGTGGGGCAGGGGAAGGTCCATTCCGTGAGACTTGCTCTGCCCTGCTAAGAGTGGGTGTTATAGTCCAGCTTGCAAAAATCAGTGAACAGGAGTTTACTTACTTGGATGCATATCAAAGGATTTGGAGTGGGTGGCCCTCCTTGCAAGTAAACGCATCGATGTCAGATCTCAAGTCAAACAGGGAATGGACTAATCAAAGGGAAGAGAATTTATAACCCGAACTTTGTTCGTGTTTGCTCAGAGGTAAGTGCCATTGATTTCAGCCCATCTCACCTCCAAGCAGGTGTTCATAGGGCAGCCGCCATACCTGACCTATTTGTGTTTATTCTGAAGGAATTCTAACGGATTCCAGTGGGAGTCACTCTCTAGTAGTAGTTCTTAGGATCGTAGCCTTAGCTTGGCAGATCCTTATAGAAATCTCCTTTTTTTTGCTTATTTTGTACCCTCGTGGCAGCTCTTCTCCTCCAAATGATAAATGTGCCGTGTTCCTTCCTGCTGGCTTGTTGGAACAGCCTCTAGTCAAGTCTCGGGCTTTTAGTAGCCTCTGTGTTGTGGAAAGGCTTTTTGGTGAGGGTGTCAGAAAGGCAGCCATTCCTTTGGTCTTTTTGTGAGCTTTGCAAAGTTGAACCCAATAGAGGGGCAGTGTGGTGTAGTGGCTGGAGTGTCAGGTTTAAAGAAGAGAAGAAGAAAAAGAGATTGGATTTATACTCCGCCCTTCACTTGGCGTCTCAGAGTGGCCTACAAACTCCTTTCCCTTCCCCTCCCCACAACAGACACCCTGTGAGGTAGGTGGGGCTGAGAGAGCTCTGAGAGAACTGCTCTTGAGAGGACAGCTCTGACAACTATGTCTTGCCCAAGGTCATCCAGCAGCTGCGAGTGGAGGAGTGAGGAATCAAACCCGGTTCTCCCAGAGTAGAGTCTGCACACTTAACCACTACACCAAACTGTTACTCTACTGCACACTTAACCACTACACCAAACCACTGCCCCAAACCCTTCACTACCCAAAGGAGTCTCAGAGCAGCTTATGATCTCCTTTCCCTTCCCCTCCCCTGTGAGGCAGGTGGGGCCGAGAGAGCTCTCTCGAGAACTGTTCATGAGAGAACAGCTCTGAAAGAACTTGTGACTGACCCAAGGCCACACCAGCAGCTGCATGTGGAGGAGTGGGGGATCAAACCCGGTCCTCCCAGATATGAGTCCACAAGAGAGGCAGCGCGGTATAGCGGTTGGAGTGTCCGGTTTAAACCCAAGTTCAAACCCCCACTCTTGCCACAGGAGTCTGCTGGGTTGCCTTGGAGCAGCCCCACACCCTCTCAGCCTAGAGAACAAAATGGGAAAGAGACGGACATCCATCCTGGGGATCCCATTAGGGAGAAAGGCAAGGTATAAAATCAAGTAAGTAAATAAACCATTCACTTTTGATTAGAATCCAGCAGTACCTTAGAAACTAACCAGACTTCTGGGGTGTAAGCTTTCGAGAGTCACAGCTCCCTGCGTCTGAGAGCTTATCTCTCCCCCCCCCCTCCCCCCCCCCCCCCCCCGCAAAATCTCCTTGGTCTCTAAGGCACTGCTGGCCTCGGATCTAGGTGTTCTGCCGCAGACCAAAAATTATTTATGTATTTATTTATTCTATTTGTATCCCGCCTTGCCAGTTTTTCGAACCGGCTCAAGGCGGCTAACAACATAAAAACACCATCAAGGTTTACAATATAAAACAGTTAAAAACAGCACTATATTACAAGTACAACAGATGGCGACTTCAGAGTACTCAGGTAGACAGGGGCAGCAGGGGTGCGACCAACAGGACCAGGGCGATGTTATAATCGGCTCTCTCCCCGACGGCGGCTCCTATTTGAAAGCCTGGCGGAAGAGCTCCGTCTTACAGGCCCTGCGGAACTGCAATAGATCCCGCAGGGCCCTGATGTCATCCGGGAGCTCGTTCCACCAGTAAGGAGCCGCCACCGAGAAAGCCGTGGCCCTGGTACAAGTCAACCGAGCCTCTTTCGGACTGGGGCAAGTCAGGCGATTTTGAGTGCCTGACCCCAGTAACCTCTGGGGCTTCTATGGGGAAAGGCGGTCCCTCAAGTAGGCGGGCCCCTGACCATAAAGGGCTTTAAAGGTTACTGGTGTGTTTCTGAAATGGTGAGCTTCTGAAAAAGAGGGTGTATGGTACTGAACTGCGTTTAGGAGGTTTGGTCATTAAGACTCTTGTAGGGTAGTAGCTGGTTATGTTGGCAAATGTTGATGTTTTTAAAACTGTTGAAAGCTGTTTGGTTTTCCGGTATGGCCTTAAGCTTCCCTGAGTCTGCCACTGGAGAAATGCCAGTGAAAAGTGCCATAAATTAAGAATCAGATGAACGCTAGCTTTTCTTCCCTCCCCTTCCACAGAGACTGCATTGTCCTTTCTTCCAAGCTTTTAGAAGCCAGAAGTATTGCGCTGGGCAGAATAAGCAGCAGAGGCGTGGGTGGCACATGAAAAGTGACGCACTGTTTAATTGTTGGGTGAAAAGGACAGGAACGCTGGGAGTAGGGGCAGCACCAGCCAGCTAGTTGGTGGCTATGTCAGGTGAAAGGCTCTGCCTCCAGCACACTAGACTTTGTGTCCTATTTGGCACCTCCCGACTTGCACAGATTCTTTGCCAAAATAATTTCAATGGTGAGTTGGGATCGGAGGATAGAAAAAGAAGAAGAGATTGGATTTATACCCCGCCCTTCACTACCTGAAGGAGTCTCAGAGCTGCCTACAATCCCTTTCCCTTCCCCTCCCCACAACAGACACCCTGTGAGGTAGGTGGGGCTGAGAGAGCGCTCTTGAGAACTGCCCTTGAGGGAACAGCTCTGAAAGAACTTGTGACTGACCCAAGGTCACACCAGCAGCTGCATGTGGAGGAGTGGGGAAGCAAACCCTGTTCTCCCAGATTAGAATCCATGCTCCTAACCACTATACCAAACTAACCATTATACCAAACTTGAGGTCTTGCCAAAGTGAAGCACGCAAATGAGAGGTGCACTTTATACATTTTTAAGTGTAGCAAAGATTTTGGCTTCAGATCGATTTGAAAATGCGTCTCTCCCTCTGAGTTTTGGCTTTAAGAGGGTGAGGAATGGACAGTTTGTTCAGAACAAAGAGTCGCTCTCATAGTGGGGCTGAATCATCTTTCAGCCTGGCCGCTGCATCGTTGTGGCCCCTCCCCTGCTCTGTGAAAAGTTGTGCAGCTAAGTGAAGTTCGTTGAGAGCCAAATGGATTGACTGTATAAAAAAGATGGTTTGGTTAAAGATTAAAAAGCTTCACTGAAGCTGATTGAAATATCTAAGGGCTGCTTCCTGTACTAGGACTTAATGGAACAGGAGTAGTTCCATAAGTCCTCCTAGCATCTAGAAATGTTCCATGGAAATGGATGTCCACTGGTAATTCCAAGCCGTAAAATGAAATGTGGAGGGCGGGGGAGGGAAGGAATATAGAAGACAGCAAGTGGGAGACCTACAGGGGACTTGCGGTCGTGGGGGGATCTCATGTTCTCCTCCCCCCCCATCTCTCTTCCTCTCCACCTCCCCCTGGCAGTATCTGCATTCCTCTGTCCTTCCATAACACCCACCAAGCTACCATTTTCTGTCTCTCCCCGGCAGCCTGTGCCTCTCCTCTTATCGTTTTCTGTTCTTCTCCCCCATCTTCAGCTTTTCCTTCTGCCCTCTTCGGTCCCTCCCCCTTTCAGCCTCACCTTCTCTCCCCGCTATCCGTTACCTTTTTAAAAGTCCATTTCTCCCCGCTCCCCTTCCCTGACACTACCGAAGGCATGGAATGCTCAGCCGTGTTGGTGGAGGGCTCTCTAACAACCTCCGAAACGTCTGCCAAGATCTTGCGACGTAGTCTCATGGTATCTCAGTAGCACACACGTCTTGAAGTAGCAGACATTCCTCCAAATGTATTGTTATATTTCATATTCTTCTACAATCCTGGGGCTTCCCCCAGGCTTACAGAAGCATCCCCCTTTCTGTCCCTTGCCTCTTCTGTGGATTTTTCGATCGATGCTCTGGGACCCTGTTCAGAATTAGATTCATTGGCGCAGGTACTTCTAGGTTTCTCCTAAGTTGTCCCATTACTTGTATTTCTCTAACCCATGGCTGGTCTATAGATACCATTCCTGCGGCTAAGGCATTAAGAGCAGACAACGGAGCTGTTGTGCTTCCTTTTGTGAGTTCTTCCCCTCTCCAGCATGAATTCCCTTGAACGACTAGTCTTATCCAGGATCCAAACTTATGCTAACACAACCATAAAGAAGTTCACTAGAGTTTGGCTTCAGTTTTCAGACCAGGTTAGCGTTAACCATGGTGGTTCTTCATGTTAGAAGAAGAAGAAGAGATTGGATTTATACCCCGCCCTTCACTACCCAAGGGAGTCTCAGAGCGGCTTACAAACTCCTTTCCCTTCCCCTCCCCACAACAGACACCCTGTGAGGTAGGTGGGGCTGAGAGAGCTCTATTCCCAAGCTGTCCTTGAGGGAACAGCTGGTACAGAGCTATGGCTTGCCCAAGGTCATCCAGCCAGGTGCAAGTGGAGGAGTGGGGAATCAAACCCGGTTCTCCCAGATTAGAGTCCGCGCACTTAACCACTACACCAAACTGGCTCTCGGGTTAGGGTTAGGCATTAATCATGGAAATCACTGGTAGAGGAACTTATGCCAAGACGGTTGGGGAAGGGTGAGAGGTGGAATGGGCAATCCCACTCCTAGCCCCACAACCCACAGTTATCAGGAGTGTTTCAAGTGAACACAGTTAACACCTGAAACAACTTTATACTGAATCAGACCACTTGGTCCATCATGGTGACTGTTGTCTATTCAGACTGGTAGCAGCTCTCCAGGGTTTTAGACTGAGGACTTTGTCATGACCTACTATCTGATCCTTTCAACTGGAGATGTTAGGGATTGAACCTGGGACCTTCTGCTTACAAAGCAGATGCTCCAGCACTGAGCCGCCGCTCTGTGTATCCCTGTGTATCAGCCACGAGTAATGAAAATCAGACTTTTCCTGCTTTGCATTTTCGGAGATGGGTGTTCTATAGTTCTTTGTGCTGAGATGCAACAGTTCTTGGATTTCAGGAACTGCATAAGATGACACCATGGAAACTGTTTTGTATACTATACTAGAAGATGGCAAGGAGATATCCAGTAGGTAGCCACTTTTCAGGGCCACTCCAAGTACAAATTAATTTCTCTTCACTCATATGGATTTCTTTACGTTAGGATAGGCCCCCTAGATGTACTGGAATGTTGGCCTATAACTCTGAATAATAGTGGTGACATTTGGTGTACAAATCTCTCAGGCATTTGTGAATTTCCTGCATTGGGCAGGGGGTTGGACTAAAATGACCCTGGAGGTCCCGTCCAACTCTATGATTCTAGAGCTATTACAAGTACCCTGGAGGTCCCGTCTATGATTCTAGGGCTATTACAAGTAAAGATTGCCCTGGGCCATAGGCGTCAACTTCAGGGGGGCTGGGGAGCTGGAGCCCCCCCCCCCCCCCCCGAACTTTTCCAGGACGTGCTGAGCCTCCCCCGGAGACAATGGCCTGTAATGTCTCTGGCCCAGCCCCAGCTCCCCACCCCGCCCGAGGAAATTGGAAAGTCTACACCCTTGCCCTGACCTGGATGTCCCAGGCTAGCCCAGTCTCTTCAGATCTTGAAAGCTAAACAGGGTCAGTCCCGGTCAGTATTTGGAAGGGAGCCCACCAAGGAATACCAGGGTCACGACACAGAAGCGGGCAGTGGCAAACCTCCTCTGAATGGCTTTTGCCTTGAAAACCCTACAGGATCATTGTAAGTTGGCTGAGACTTGGTGGCAAAAAAACAAAACTAAACACACAAGTAAAGATGACTTAGAACTATATAAAAATAATGCTAATGAAGTTTAACGAGCAGATATTTCAAGGCTCTCTCTTCCCAGTTTCTTGTTCTGTGTTCCAGTAGTATTGTAAATGCATCCATTCTTCCTGTTAATTACTATAGTCAGTTGACTGTTTGGTGGGTATTATTGAATCTTGTTTCTTAGTGTCCCAGGAAATGGTTCTTTTATATTTCTGATGTCAGCACATCAAGTGTGTTCTGTTATCTAGTGACAACAATTCTCCGGTGAAAGCTCCTAAAGATCCACAGTGACTCATTTAGGCGTCATGGTTTTTATTTTTTTAATTACAGCCCTCCCTCCACAAAGTCTTGAGGCCTACAGTAGCAGTTGTACATAAAACAGGAGCCTTTACATCCTGTTCACAATACTGTCTGCATCAATCAAGTGTCCTTAATTTCACCATGGAGCTTTTCCTCTGACAATATTTGATGCTTCTTATCACGCTTTTTTCAAATTGTGGGTGTTACTCAATGCCATATTTAACCATTGAGTGACATTTCATCTCTGCCCCTTTAATATTCACATAGGTACTAATATAATATGCATTTTATGGGGCTTTGCCTGGTCTGATTTGCAGTTGTTGAAGAATCAAAGAGTTGCCTTTTGTCTTTTGACTTTGAAAACCCAGGTGGGATCAGACTTTGTTCTTAAACACTGTTGAGTTAAAATGTTCACAAATCTGGCTCATTACTGACTGTGTGCCTCTTTCCTTCCTCGTTCCCTTCTTTCATGCAAGAGGGGAGTTAGACATATGAGAAGTTGAGTTTATACTCATTTTAACTTAACTGCAGCTTAAGCTTGCTGTCCAAATGCAGCTGTAGTCTTTCCTTTTTGCAATAACAATATATACTTTTTGTTCTTAACTGTTTACTTACAGTCTTGCTGGACATTGCAAACGGTTCCATGTGTTATTTTTTTTAAAAAACCTGTATTGATATTGTAAATTTTTCAGCAGAGCTTAATGCATAGAAGATGACAGTCTACATTAATTTTCTTCTTGCTCTACTTGGTCCTAGCTTTTAAATCACCAAGGCAGCAGCCCTCCGGGAACATTCCTGCCAAGAGTTATTCAGAGGTAGGTGGCGGGTTATAGTCTCAAGCACAGCAGATAGTTTATTGCAGTGGTCTTCAGCATTTCCAGACCTGGGTCTTCCTGAGCTGCAAACGTGTGATAGGAAGTCATGTGACATCAGAGTCACGTGACAGGAAGAAGGTGGGCGGAGTTGTGGTTTCACCAGCATCAAAAGTCGGAGCATAAGTAGCAGAACAAGAGACTTTAGAGGCAGGAATCACAAGGTGAGCAATGGCAGTTTAATATAGAGGAAATGTCAACCACATTTTGGTATTTGTCTCTGCGTGACCATTGAGGTCAGCAATTTTTGGCTGGGGACCATATCCCTGGGGGGTCAGTCTGCTACACTTTGGGGGACATTAAGAACTTTGCGGGGAAATGGGCACTTGGGATTTTAGGGTCAGACCCTTCTTCCCACCTGCAGTGTCTTCTGACAGCTGGTATAGGAGAGATTGTTTTTGTTTTAAGTAATGCGTACCTTGTCCTGAGGGTGAAATCTCAGGTCTTAAGATTTCTTCCCCAGGTGCTTAAAAAACAGACAGTAAAGGGATCAGCTAGAAATGCCTCCTCCTTGCTTGCAGGAAACAAACACAAGCTCCATCCAACCACGAGAGTAAGTATATGTGGTGAGCAGTGTTCCCTCTAAGCTGAGTTAGAGTGAGCTAGCACCCAGTTTTTTAGCCTCCAGCTCACACATTTTTGTCTCAGCTCAGGAAGGAGGGCTCCAGAGCAAACTAATTTATGCAGTAGCCAAATCCCTTGCTCACAGCTTTAATGCCAGGAGCTCACAAAGTGGACTCCAGAACTTAGAGGGAGCATTGGTGGTGACCATCCAAAAAGAAGACAACAGATGCTAAGGGGAAAGTGAGGTTCTCTGGAAACTGCCAGTGAGGCAGAAATAAAAACTGGCAGTCTTTTAAGAGCCTCTTTCAGTCTCTTAAACCTGTTCCAGTAAAGTTGCTTTGTGTTGAGTGTGCCATTTCGACATCCTAATATTTTACTTAATGACTCGGGGCTGTATTTGATGATACATACTTGGTCGGCGGTAGTGCATTAAAGGTTAAGAACCACTAGAAATCAGGATCTGATTAAAAATAATACTGCTGTTCCTTTCTGCCCTTTCCAGGTAATTGAAGACGACGACTCCGATCTGGAAGAAGTGTCCTTTACTCCTTCTTCCCTAGCAAATCAAAGGTTAATACCCTCACTTCCAGGGGCTTTTGGGTTGTTTTAATGTGTAACGGGGGGCGGGGGGGGGGGGTGCTTCCTGAGACAAACTGGGAGGAATTGTGAAGCTTCAGCCCTGCTTAAACCCATCCTTTGATTTTAAGAACAGACATCAGCGGCTTGGTCTTGGTCGGGTGGGGGAGGCAGTGGCACGGACGAGAAGTGATGTTCTCTCTGCAAACCGGTGTTCCATGGATTCTCACTTGCAAATGCCTCCTCCTCCAGGGTTGTTTTCTCTACTTTGGGGACAAAATTGGGGGGGAAATTAAAAATTGCCCTAAGGGAGGGGATTTGCAGTGGAGATACACTGGGTGGGGAAAAGATGAGGCACCCTCTCCCAATGCCTGCGTTAGAATTACGAGATCATAAAGATTGGCAGCCCAGTGATTTTCCTGGCAAGGTATCCTTTGGGAGGGAGACGGGCCAATCCAGCAGCCTTCGACTTTAGCTTTTTGACTTTGGTAGTTTGCACCTCGTGAAGAGCACAGTCACTTTCGAGAGGTTTTCCTTTTCATTCCTCGGTGTCGCCAAGAGGCCTGCGTTGTTTCGACTGCAAATTCTGCATTTGATAGCCAAGGCTACAAATGTCTGGTGGATTTCAGGAATGCAGAATTAGTATGAGAAAACTAAATATATTGAGCCTATTTGAAAAATCTGTTGTCTAGTGGTTTGCCGAACTCCTTGTAGCCCCTTCCTAAACGGCTATCTAAGTCAGCGGTGTAAAGGGCCTTCTTTGGCTAAGTGGCCGCATGGGGACATTGGTGATGCTGGTGGTGGTGATCTTGACAGGATATACCCTGGGAATCTTGTTGATCTTTAAGGTGCTACTGGACTGGAATCCTGCTCTTCTGCTGCAGATCGACCCAGCTACCTCCCTGAAACTGACTTCTGTTTCTTATGCTTAGATTGTCCAGCTCGGCAGCAACTAGCAAAAGGAGTTCTCAGAGCCAAGCAGCAAGAAGAGTGGAGGCTCTGTCCGATGAGGTACAAAAAGACCCTCCTTCATTCTGCTTCCTTGAATATGTATGCAGGGGGAAAAGGTCGACTCCTTTGTTTTTTACATTTCTCAGACCCCTTTCCCTGGGCTTTTGTTAGCCCTCTCTTTAAAAGAATCAACAGCAGGTAAAAGGAGGAGATCAGAGAGAGCTGGGCAGTATTTAAAAAGCATGATTCAGTCTGCTTTGTTCTTTCGGCTTCTAATCTCTTTTCTGAACCCTTCTGGACAAGCTTCCTATTCAAGTCCAGGTTGAAGTGTCGATTCAAAGGAGCCTCACAATAGCTGATTAAAAGGGGACTGATGTACCGCCTCTGAGTGCAGAGGGAGGCAGTCTTTTGTCTCCTCTGTCAGGTGACTGCCGCTGTGCTTCTCCAGATTTCATAGGGCCAAACCAGGGGATTGTCAGGGTTTTTTTGTTAAAACCCAGGACAACCAGCCTACCATCCAAACTACCAGTGATACACAGGACACAAGTTGGGTTGGAGGTGCCTGACCCAGTTTGCCATCACATGTGATGCCAGGGGGAGGGGCCAGTAATGTTTCCAAGTGCCCCTGGGGCCCAGACTGGCTCCAGAGAGCAAGGAGGAAGAGGGGATTTCCTCCAATGCCATTTTCTTTAATAGAAACAGCAATTGGGGTTGCCGTTTGCCCTGATGTGGGGCTCCTCCACATGCTGCAGTCAGTGCATCTGGAGTCCCACGTTGCAGCAAACGGCTCCCGCCCGCTCTGCCATTTCGGCTTGGGAAAATGGTGCAGGAGGGAAGGCTGAATCCCGTCCTTTCCCCCACGCCTCACTCCCGAGCCAGTTTGGGCTCCAGAGTGGTCTGATATAAGGCAGCTCCATGTGTTCAAGGGGGCTGTATTCTGGGTTGATGATGGTGCCCAAGAATTTAGGGATAATATTTGGAGTAAATTAACTGTTGTGGGACACAGTACTGTAGTTGATTTCCCCTTCCCGTCACTGAAGTCTTGCAGTGAGTCCTTTCTGCACGCTCCACTTTCATCAGAGGCCAGGGTCATCTCAAAGGCCAGTTCAGTTGTTTTGGTGTTCACTTCAAGTCTTAGGAATCTCCTGCTGTTTGGGCATGTCATAAAGACCTTTTTCTTGAGCAAGTATTTGGTCTTTGAGTTTACTAGAGGGCTATTTTGGCTGTATGTTGTGGCTCCAGTTGGATGAAATTGTTGTTGTTTTGAATATATTGGGGGGGTTAAATTGTGTTTTTAATTATTTTATTCTTCTCTGATTTGAGGATTTGTTTAAAATGGAGAGTGTTTAAAAAATTTCCATGTAATGGCCTAGATCGAGAGCAGCATTTCAGGTCCAAGTTTTTGTGTCCTTGGAGCACAATTTTCCGGTTTTCTCCTAACAGCAATGTAAAACACACACACACACCCATTAGGGTTGCCAGCTCCAGCTTGGGAAGTTCCTGGAGATTTGGGGCTGGAGCCTGTAGAGCGTGGGATTCGACCTCTGGTGACTGACCCCTACTGGGGGCCTGGAGGATATTCAGAGAGGTGGCTGAATGCTGCCTCTGTCCTGCTGCCTTGGTATTCCAAGATTTAAGATGGAAGGCCTACGGTAACTAGGATTTTACATGTTAAGTTTGTATCGTCCTGGGTTCCTAGCTCCAGGGCATGAGGATACTGGAATCCAGGGTGTCAGGGTGGTAGATTCCTTTTTTGTTTGTTTGTTTGGTATTTGTGGGTGCGCACGCGTGTGTGTGTCTGCACCTGGAAGTCACTTCGACCTCTGGTGACTGTCCCCTACTGGGGGCCTGGAGGATATTCAGAGAGGTGGCTGAATGCCTGCCTCTGTCCTCCTGCCTTGGTATTCCAAGGAAGTCTCCCATCCACGTACTAACCACAGTCAACCCTGCCGAGCTTCCAAGTTCTGACGAGAGCAGGCTTGCCTGGGCTATCCAGGTCAAGTCAGGATGGTGGCTTCTTGAGAGCGCTCCCTTGTGGCCCCCAGTGGCTATAAGTGCACTACGGAGCCTTAAGCTTTGCAAGCAGTTTCCAGCAGAGAACTGCTTCTGGCTATTGAAAAGTTGACGGCAAAACTATTGGGTTTGCTGGTGATCTCTTTATACTCCTGCTGCTGCTGGAATGCGTGTGGAGGTTCTCGACCGGCACGGTCTCCATCTGGTGACGGCTGGTTCATTACACGCACCAGCGGCTCAGAGCACCGAGTGCCACAGGGGGGGACTGGCACCTTGAGAAATCATCTGTCAAAAAGAAATACCAAACATAGCTGCAGATCTCCAGTTACGGTAACAGTTTTCTGAGCGACAGATGTTGAATAACGGATTGTAATTTTATACTTGTCTAATATTTTCTATCTGACAGAAATCTTAGCATGTAAAGCTGTACTCCCTACGTGAATTATTTAATGATCATTTGTTTATATAATATACCAATAAAGAAAACGTTTAATTAAAAAAAAAGCATCCGTCAAGCAGGAAACCTGTAGCTTCTGGCATCCAGATAAATTATAAATTCCTTAGCCGTGTCTTGTTAATGCAAGTAATGATATATAAAAGAATCCTTTTTTTGCTCAGCATATGGATTTGTCTAGTGGGAGTTCTTTACAAGTTAATGGTTAGGTAGTTCCTTTTAGTAGTATCCTCTTGGAGCTGTATCAGACATCCCAGCGGGTAGCCGTGCTTGTCTGCAGTAGAACAGTGAGATTCAAGTCCTGTTAGCACCTTGGAGTCCAACTAGATTTGGGGTGTATAGCTTTCAAGAGTCAAAGCTCCCTTCATCAGTTATCTGACAAAGGGAGCTTTGACTCTTGAGAGCTGAAACCCCAAAAATCTTGGTGGTCTCTAAAGTGCTGCTGAAGAAGAGAAGAAGAAGAAGAGATTGGATTTATACCCTGTCCTTCACTTGGAGTCTCAGAGCTCCTTACAATCTCCTTTTCCCTCCCCCTCCCCGCAACAGACAGACACCCTGTGAGGTAGGTGGGGCTAAGAAAGCTCTGAGAGAACTGCTCTTGAGAGAACAGCTCTAACAGAACTATGGCTTGCCCAAGGTCACACCGGCAGCTGCAAGTGGAGGAGTGGGGAATCAAACCTGGTTCTCCCAGATTAGAGTCCACACACTAAACCACTACACCAAACTGGCTCTCACTGGACTCAGATCTAGCTGTATAATATGTTTATTAGCCAAGTATAATAGATAAGTACAAGTAGATAAGCACACAGGGCCAAGGTAGGCACGGTAAGAGCCAGTTCGGTATAGTGATTAGGAGCGTGGACTCTAATCTGGGGGAGTCGAGTTTGATTCCCCACTCCTCCACTTGCACCTGGCTGGATGACCTTGGGCAAGCCATAATTCTGTCAGAGCTGTTCTCTCAAGGACAGTTCTGGAAAGAGCTCTCTCAGCCCCACCTACCTCACAGGGTGTCTGTTGTGGGGAGAGGGAGGGAAGGGGATTGTAAACTGCTCTGAGACTCTGAGTGAAGGGTGAGGTATAAATCCAATCTCCTCCTCCTTTCTTCTCCTTCTCCTCCTTCCTTCTCCTCCTCTTCCTCCTCCTTCCTTCTCCTTCTTCTTCCTTCTCCTCCTCCAAGAATAAGAGAAAGTATTTATACCCTGCCATTCACTCAGAGCCTCAGAGCAATTTACAGTCTCCTTCCCCTCCCCACAACAGACACCCTGAGAGGTAGGCAGGGCTCAGAGAGCTCTTTTGAGAACTGTTCTTGAGAGAACAGCTCTGGGAGAACTGTAACTAACCCAAGGTCACACCAGCAGCTGCATGTAGAGGAGTGGGGGATCAAACCTGGCTCTCCCAGATTAGAGTCTGCGCTCCTAACCCCTACACCAAACTGGCTCTCTATAAGCTGTGGAGAAGCCCCTGATTTGCAGAAAAAAACCCGAAAAGCTTTTCTGAAAATAGGGCAGTAGGGTCCGCCCACAAGTCACAAACACATTGGGTAGCATTGTAGTAGCAACCCTAAATAGCAATTGATGACGGAAGAAGGCGGGGAGAGTAGAGGGGGTGAAAGGGGGAAAATGACAAAGGCAGTGAGGAGGGGGGAGAAGAGCTGGGGCCAGCAGTGATGGAAGGAGGGAATCAGAAAGGCTGGTGAGCTGGAGACAAGTGACTGGGGAAGGATGGAAAGGGCGGCCACGACAGGAAGTTCAGGGAAGTGCAAGGAGCTGGAACAGAGGGAAGGGACTGTGGCCCAGAGGTAGAGCTTCTGCTTGGCATGCAGAAGGGCCCAGCTTTGACCCTCAGAATCGATAGATAAAGGATCAGAAAGTAGGTGATGTGAAAGACCTTGACCTGAGGCTCTGGAGAGCCGCTGCCTGTCTGAGTAGACAGTACGGATCTTGATGGACCAATGGTCTGATTTAGGGTATGGCTGCCCTGTATGTTCATGTGTGTGTTCAAGCACCGTGAGGGAGGAAATTCCCCTCGCAATCAGTCTTCATGGGCCCCTTTGCAGTTGAGCATAACGGGGTCTGAAAAGTCTAGTGGACGTGCAGAGGGATTCCTCAGTTTTGCAGAGAAATCCATCAGGGTTTTTTTTTTTTAAATGGCAAGGGGGTGGTGAAATGTCCCGCACAAATGGATAGTCCTGAAACCCTGTGAGATCGTGGGTGGCCTTCATGGGTGCCAAGTAACCTCATCATGGGACAAGGAATGAAAGAGCTGTAATAGAAGAGCCAGTTTGGTGTAGTGGTTAAGTGCGCGGACTCTAATCTGGGAGAACCGGGTTTGATTCCCCACTCCTCCACTTGCACCTGGCTGGATGACCTTGGGCAAGCCATAGCTCTGTACCAGCTGTTCCCTCAAGGACAGCTTGGGAAAGAGCTTTCTCAGCCCCACCTACCTCACAGGGTGTCTGTTGTGGGGAGGGGAGGGGAAAGGAGTTTGTAAGCTGCTCTGAGACTCCCTTGGGGAGTGGAGGGCGGGGTATAAATCCAATCTCTTCTCTCTTCTTCTTCTTCTAATAGAGCTGTAATATAAAAAGAGCTTGGAGAGAGGAAATGAAGTGGTGGCAGCAAAAGGGAGAGAGCGCAGTTGGGATGGGGAGAGGGGGCCGGTGGGGGAGCAGGAAATGGCAAGGAAAGTGACAGGCGTGGAGAGAAACGAGAGGAGAGGCTCATGGGGGAACGGGAGAAAGGAGAGGAAGGGGGTGGGGGGTAGTGGGAAAAGGGAGAGGGCAAAAAGATTGGGAGACAGTGGGGAGCAGATGCTGTTTCCCTCCGCAGGTAGTCTTATGCATCCCTGCTTGCATTGTATACTATTTGCTTGTTGATTCCTGTATCAGTGCCCATCAGGGGAGATTGTATCATACGTTCCGAACTGCATTCTGTCAGCTGTACCTGCGGGGGTGGGGTTCAGCTTCTACTTCAATTTGTTGTACGATTTATGCCGATTTGTTCAACGCCGATAGGTTGTGCTCCTTGATGCCGTTGATGGTTTAACAAAAAAAATCTCTCTTCATTTCCAGGACGAGTTTGACCCGTTCATGGGAAGTTCTGCTTCAAGAAGAAACAGGCGATAATTTCACAGTCCATTGTGCAGAAGGATAATAAGGGGGGGGGGAAAGGAACACAGATCTTCCCCGTATTCTCTAAAGGGATCATAAGAGACATTCAGCGCTTCCCAAACCATTTCACTGTTAAGTTGCATGTTGCTTTGAAATGTCTGGCTTCCTTCGCGGAAGATTGGCTGTTACGGAACCTGCCTATGCAGTTATATCACTTGAAGGGCTTGAGAATACTCTCTGGAAATGACTGTCTCCAGGAGCAGAACCTTTTTTTTTTTTTTAAGAGAAGAACATCTGTCAAGAAGACAACTAGATATCTTTTTTTCCTGTCGCACAGAAACATTAAAGTGTTTTTTTCCCCTTCTTAGTATTATGGGAGAGTTAATCAGAACTGTATAGGTGACATCGTTCAAGGATAGTGGCAGCCCATAGGGTTAAATCCTGCAGAGGGTTTCCCCAAACCGAAGGGAGGAGGGTATGATCTTTTTTCTCCCTTCCCACGGCAGACCTCTGATTCCTCCTCCATGCTTCCCCTTGGGGGGGGGGGTGCCCCGGGGACACCATTTCAGGAGGTTGTTTTGGGCCACAGCAGGAGGGGAGAGGCGAGGGACGTCCATTTTGCTGATGGGCGTGACGTGTGGGATCCAAGCCAGTATGCGGAAGAGCAGCAGGGGATCTTTGGGCTCACCTGCTGCCCCTCCCCATTTTTGTCACAAATCGTGGTTTGCTAACACCTCCAAGCCAGCAGACAACAGTTTATGCTGTCCCTATAAACTATTGTTTGCAGTCTTTGTCGTTTTGGAGGTGATTGGCCAGCTGTTGTTTGTTGCAGAAGCCAACTCCTTATTGGCTGCCCCACGGGAAGGGAGGGGGCATAAGCTTGAGTATTCGCAGGTTCATCCGCACAGCAGCAAACTTTTACATTTGAACCATGCCTGGGTGTGTGAACGGGCAACGTTCTTGCTGTCCACATGTCAGTCAGGGAAAGGAATTCTGTATCACTTTAAAATGATTCCAAAGACAATACCGATAGAACTCCCATCTGGCTCTGCTTTGAAATGTTTTTTGTTGCCTCCTGTAAGAAGAGCCGGCAGCATGTTTTGATAGCACGTTTGATTCTTCTTGTGAAGCCATTTATGACCTTATGAAGCACTTTTTGGCATGAAGGGCTACACATAACGCAGAGCATATATATAGATCGATAGATGTAGTAATATGGATGCACAGAAGAGTTTCCCTAGGAATCCCAAAGGTAGGCAGTCTTTGTTGAGCTAGTACTGGGTTGGATGTCTGCGGTTAAAAGTTAAGTTGGCATGAGTTTTAGGGGTGCGGATCAAAAGCAGGTAATTGAGAAGACGGTATATACATGCCAGTACTCAGCGACCGTTTCTTATTTCAGGTACATGTGCTTTGTTCCCCATCCCAAATAACCTCCGTTGTTTCAATAACTTGGGGAAGAAGCAGTGTAAAGGGACTCTCTGAAGATCAATCCAGCATTTCCCAGCCTGGTGTAGTGGATCAGCTTGAAGTGATATGATATATTTTCATAGGAAAGTCCATGTATTTTTATAGGTATTTGAACCATCTTTTTTTTGGGGGGGGGGGAGAAGGGTTGGGAAACAAGGAATGTTACACGCGTGCATAAAAGGCTGGTGGTTTTCTTAAATTTTTATATTTCTCTCTCCTGTGTTGTTTGATCACGAATTCTGTGGGTTTTAGAATATTCAGGAATGTCAGTTTGTTTTGATTCAACAAGGAAGCCTATTAGAGGCCCCTGATGTTGCAATAAGAAGAAAAGTGGAGTAGCTAAAATAAGGTGCCTTGTCTTTGGATTCTTCTGGGTCGTTTTTGTTTTCTGAATCCTGATAACTCGCTCTAGTCTTCATGTTTTGGTCTTCCCTTGCCGATTAGAAGTTAGCAGCTGGAATACAGATGACGGTCAGGTCATCTGTGTGCAGCCATTTTGCGAGCATTCAAAGGAAAAGCCGGGATGCCCCTAAGATTTCCACTGCCAGACACCCAGAAGGGAGACGAAACTGCCCCACACCGCCTGAGAGGGTAGTGCTGCTTTCCGATCCTGCCATCCCCTTGCTTTCTGGAGTGGATCAGGGGTCCCTATGGAAACTGATTAATATTGGATTGCCTGCTGGAGAGATGGGGGATACTGCATTCCTACCTATATAGCACAAAAACAGCAGATTGAAAATGGGAGTCGGTTTCCATGTGTATCAAAATGAATCATAAGTATTTGTTTTCTGCCAGATATGTGAGTTGGGCCCCTATTGACAGATAGGAGGTCACGGATGCAGAAATACCTTCTGCTGACTGTGCTTTATTTACTCTTCAACCTGAATAATGTTAAGAAAAGGGGTCTACAAGGATCACAATCTATTACGGTTTACTAGGTGTGATTTTAATGTTTTCCCTTCTAAAGGCTGCTTTACCTGCCGTCGTTATATGCAGTCCTTCGACCACGGACACTGCATGCAAGTTGTGTGTATCTTTTTCATATATCAAGGAGTTTGGCTTATTAAAACCCAACGCTTACGACTGGTTGTGTAAATGAATAAAAACTATTACAAATGTATTATCCTGTTCATCTTTTAAAATGCCTGCTTTGTTAAGGGAACGTACCTGTTGATCTTAGGTACGAAGGTTTTAACAAGGAGACCGCCGTGCCTGTAGGAATGTGGGGGTGCTGATGGGCATTGTGGGTAATGGAGGGGCATTTGCTGGAGTCACTGGTGAGCCCCACCACCGCCTTCCTTGCCAACACACACATGTGAGCAATGGTCCCCTATTCACACCAGCCACAGGGATCTTTCATGTGATCTTACAAGCACTGATTTCATAAGCATGAAACAAGAGCAAATGGCTCGGACCCTGTGAACCGCCAGCAGAAAGAGCAGACGGTCCAGGGCTCTTTCGGACCCCAGGAAAGTTTCTGGGTTGGACGGCTGCAGTGGGGAGGGGGACGCGAACAAGCCTGCCCTTTCTGGTTCTTGCGTGAGCAGAGTGCCACTTGCGAGGAGAAAGAAAGGAGCAGCCACCTGACCGGCACAGCTCTCCATGCATGCAAGTCCCTCAGCCCCAGCAACCAACTTTTCCAGGGTCAGAAGGGGCTCCAGAGGGGAGGGGAAAGTGGGGAAGAACCACGGTCCTTGGACATACACGTAAGTCGATGCCATTGCAAGCAGTAATACACATTAAATGCTCAGAATGGCAGCCCAGCTGACTTTGTTCAACAGGGTCAGGTATCACCCTTCAGTCCATAATCCACAAAACATGAAATCTTCGGTGCTGGGACCACCTTGAGAAAGCATGAATATTGACTCGCAGGCCAAGTGCTTTAGGTCGAGATGGAAGCAGCTGGAGTTGTGTGGTTCCCCCCACCCCATATGAACCTCTTTTCAAGGAGACGGCCACCTCAAAGGCTTGAGTGCTCCCGCACAAAGCAGAAAACTGGCCTGCAGCTCTCTCGAATGCATGCTTCTTAATTAGATTGCCAAGTTGAATATCCAGCATCACAAACTGACCAGCTAATTAGCTGCAGCCTTTCGGCAGTGGAGAAAGGAACAAAACATAAGAGTAATGGATGGATTCTCTTTTTCCTTGGTGTATGCTTGCATGGTGGGGGAGGCGAGTACGGGAGCAGACAATAGACGAGAGAGAGGGGAGCGAGTTCAAACTACACGTCAGAGCAGAAATCTGTGTAAACCAATCAGCAGTTTCTAGTTATCCAGCTTCTCAAGAGACAATTTGCTGACATGCTGTGCGAAATGTGCCTTGATTGTGTGAGGGACGTATGAAGAAGCAGCAGTCTGCTGTGGCATCCAGTGATATTTTAGCAGGAGTTTTCTAGATCTCATTCACAATCCTAAACATTGCCTCTCCTAAACAGACACCTGGCATTATGTATAGCTTGTCAACTTGGTGAACGATGCCTGGTGTTAGAGAAACTTCTGACTTTGAAAAAGGGGCGTGATCCTTTCCTGCCGCCCCCCCCCCCCCCCCCCCGGCCAGCAATGGTTGCTTATTATATGTGGTTCTTCTCTCCTTACTTGGCGAATGCCCTTGAGAGGTCAGTGGTGTTAAACGGAAGTTTTGGAAGATCTGTTGAAATACCGAACGTCTCTAATTTCTTTTCCTGGACGAATTACACCCTTGCCGATTGGCAGAGTTTTCTGGACGGGAGAAAATACGGGGCAGGAAACCAAAATGTTGTGGTGAAGATCTTTCTCATTGTGGCATACTCCTTTATCATCGTATTCTCCCTCTTTGGCAACGTCTTGGTTTGTCATGTCGTGATCAAAAACAAACGGATGCACTTCGCAACCAGCCTGTTCATTGCGAACCTCGCCATCGCAGACCTCATGATCACCTTTCTCAATACTCCGTTTACTTTGGTAAGGACATCGGGGAACTATATACCTCTGATTTCTGAGATGACTTATGAAATGCATGCTCACTTCTGGCTCTTTGGTTTAATTCTAGAGATGGGTAACACTCTTGTGTCTGTTGACATTCTCTTTTTGTAGGGCTCTTTTTAACAAACTTATGGGACGAAGCAGTGATTAAAAAATTAATGTACAGTTCCATTAGGTGCTGTAAAACTAACGGAGTGGTAGCTGAAAGGAAGCTAATTCAGATCTTCAAGAAAAGCGGTGTTAACACTTAACTGTTTATGCCATTATAAGACAGTTTTATTCTTTGTGGCTGAACTTTTTTGTTTGTTTTCATAGTAGGAGGGCTGAAGAGAACAGGGGTTTACAGAACTGTGGGGAAAGTGCCATAATTGTGTATGTGAAGCATGCTTAGGCATCCATCAGGTTTTTGTCAGTTACTCAGAGGCTGAGGGAGATGGTTGTAAAGGTCTCTGTGCAGGGAATCAAAGTGGTTTGGGTTCACAATCACAGAAAGGGCAGTGTGGTGTAGGGGTTAGTATGTCACATGAGGACACACGATGCTGGGGTTCCAGTGTTTGTCCAGCTGCAGACCAGTCACACTCTCTGAGACTGGTCAACCTCACAGGATTGTTGTGAGGGTAAAATTGATGCGGGGAAGAAGAAGAAATTGAATTTATACCCCACCCTTCGCTACCCGAAGGAGTCTTACAATCTCCTTCCCTTCCCCTCCCCACAACAGACACCCTGTGCGGTAGGTGGGGCCGAGAGATCTCTTTCGAGGACTGCTCCTGAGAGAATGTCTCTGACAGAACTTGTAACTGACCCAAGGTCACCCAGCTGGCTGCATGTGGAGGAGTGGGGAATCTAACCCAGTTCTCCCAGATTAGAGTCCGCACTCTTAACCACTACACCAGACTGGGAGGCACATGTGTGTTTTGCTCAGCTCCTTGGAATAAACACGGGATAAGAATGTATAGGCCAAATGAGGAAGGCCCTTAGAAAGTCACATTCAGCAGGAGTTTCTCATGTTTGAGTCAATTTCCACCTGCTTGATCAACACCCAGTGCAAAGAGGCCATGCAAGGCTTCAGCACTACCATTAACGTATTTTTCTAGCATTTGATTTGGACTACTGTAAAACACTCTACATGGGGCTGCCCTTAAAGACAAGTTGCATTGCATTTGTTTTCAAACATTTGCACTGTTTTTTATTTGTTTCTGGGTTCGATGCTTCAGAATCAGGGGCCCGCCTACCTAAAGGACCCATTTCCTTTTGGACCCCTGAACCAATGATGCTTTCCCAGCCAGGCCTTAGTCATGGGGTTCTAATCCACATACTTCTTCTCCATTGGATCTCAGGCCTTTTCCATCTTTGGGGCAATTGTATGAGGTAGTCTGCCACAACAGGTTAGGAGGGGCCCATCACTATCAACTTTTAGGAATATCTGGAAGACTCTTGAAAGAGTGGGTGTCATTTATTTATTTGCTTCGTTTATATTGTCTTTATCCTCCATGGGGACAAAAAAGCAGCTTCCAGTCATTCTCCTTTCCTCCATTTTATCCTCACCACAACCCTGTGAGGTAAGTTAGGCTGAGAGTGTGCGACCAGCCTGAGGTCACCCACCAAGCTTCCGTGGCAGAACAGGGATTTGAACCTTTGTCTCCCAGATCCTCATCCAACATTTTATCCACTGCTACACTTTGCTGGCTGTCTTGTATGGGGGAGCAGTTGAGAATTTTCAGTTTGGTCATGCGTGTGAGACAGGCGGTGTAATTGGTAGTTTCACCTCTCAGCATGTGGCGGTGACCAATGCTCCCTCCAATCTGTGGAGTCTTGTGGGCAAAAATTCTACTTTGTGAGCTCCTGGCATTAAAGTTTTGAGGAAGCCGATTTGGCAGCCGCATAGATTAGTTTGCTTTGGAGCCGTCCTTCCTGAGCGAAGACAAAAATGTGTGAGCCGGAGGCTAAAGAACTGTGAGCTAGCTCACACTGACACAGTTTAGAGGGAACTCTGTCGAGTCCTCAGAGAAAAGTAGGATGATTTTTTAAAATGAATTAGGATGTCACATTGTTAAGATGAGAGAGTTTGGTTCAGGCTCACTATCTACTTCTGCTATTTGTGAAATGAGAAAGTCAGACACAACTCAAACCATCTAGTCATTGTTATTAACCAGAAATACAACCTGTATGTGAAAGTGAACCCAAATCAGTTCGATTCCTGTTTTCACAACGGACTCCTTCCCCTTTCTATTAATTGAGAAAAAACTTCAGAGAATTTATGGGTGATACAGAGCAGGGGATAATTTCACGGTGGGCTCTGTCACATGCAGATTTTAAGGACAAAAATCCATTTGGTCTGGAAGTGGATGAGAGACCCCAAGAGCTCGGCAAGGAGCGAATGAGAACTGTACAGTGACTGTAGAGAGCTAAATCAGATCTGGGCTGAATTGTTGTCCTCAGGCTCGCTTCGTGAACAGTACGTGGATATTTGGGAAGGGGATGTGCCACGTCAGCCGCTTCGCGCAGTACTGCTCCCTCCACGTCTCAGCCTTCACCCTGACAGCCATTGCAGTCGACAGGCACCAGGTGAGGTCTTCCTTCACGGTGGACAGCAGTGGGTAGGTTTTGGTTTTCTTCCAAAAGCATTTTTCCTAGATGGGTTTTTCTCTTACGTTTCAAAGGGACTCATCACAAAAGGGCTCAATATTGCACACATACAAGTCATTCTCATTCAGCCCCCCACCCCACCCCTGTGAAAATCCTAGTTTGGTGTAGTGGTTAAGTGCACAGACTCTAATGTGGGAAAACTGGGTTTGATTTCCCCACTCCTCCACTTGCAGCTGCTGGATGACCTTGGGCAAGCCATAGTTTTGTTGTCAGAGCTGTCCTTGAAAGAGCAGTTTCTGTCAGAGCTCTTTCAGCCCCACCTACCTCACAGGGTGTCTGTTTTGTGGGGCGGGGAAGGGAAAGGAGACTGTAAGCCGCTCTGAGGCTTCTTCAGGTAGTGAAGGGGGGGTATAAATCCAATATCATCATCTTCTATCTGCAGCTTGGGTTGTATGATCTGGGTATGTTGTGCTGCAGACCCCATGTGGACACATGCGTTGATGGTTGAAGCATAAATGATGTTGCCATCTTCCAGCTGGTCTGGGTCTGGATTGGAGACTTAGGATTCCTATGGAAGCCATCTTTGTGTTTCCATGAAGGAGGAAAGACACAGGATGTAAAAGTCATAAATGCCTTACTCTCATTTCCGAGGGCTAGAGTAGTGGGAGGCCATGGGAGAAAGGCAGAACACACTCAACTGACACACCAGAAGACCTGCTAGCTCGGCCTCTTCCTGTCTTGAGTTGGAGAGACAGTATGGAAAGCGGGAGTCCTCAAGCTTTTTTCGAGCCTGTGGGTATGTTCGGAATTCTGACATACTGGTGGGTGCGGCTACAACATGGCTGCCACAGAAGACAGGGCTACACACATCCAGAGGGAGTCCAAGAGCAGGGGAGAAGAAGGGAAAGAGGAGTGAGAGACAGAATTATATCGACACTGTGGGAGCAGCTGCCACCAAAACAGTCTTATTTTAAAATTGGAAAACCAGTAAGAAGCTGTGCTGGGCAAAAGCCCCAGTTTGAGAGCCAGTTTGCTGGGTGAAAGCCGCACCTTGAGTTTGGTGTAGTGGTTAAGAGTGTGGACTCTTAATCTGGGAGAAGCAGGTTTGATTCCCTGCTCCTCCACATGCAGCCAGCTGGTGTGACTTTGGGTCAGTCACAAGTTCTTTCAGAGCTGTTCTCTCAAGAGCAGTCCCCAAAAGAGCTCTCTCAGCCCTATCTGCCTCACAGGGTGTCTGTTGTGGGGAGGGGAGGGGAAGGGAAAGGAGATTCTAAGCTGTTCTGAGACTCCTTAGGGTAGTGAAGGGTGGGGAATAAATCCACTCTCTTCCTCTTCCTCCTGGACACATCTTTCTAAAAACACTTGGTGGGCACCAGAAAAGATGTCAGTGGGTGTCCAAAAGCACCATATGGAGGCACCTCTGGGTTAGTATATGGGTAGGCCACGGTGGCTCAGAGATGAAGACACTGAGCTGCAAAATGGAAGGTTGGTAGCTTGGCAGTTCAAGACCTGAGTGCTGCGTGACAGAGTGAGCTCCTGTCTCTGGCCCCAGCTCCTGCCAGCCTAGCAGTTCGAAAGCAAGTAACTGCAAGTAGATAAATAGGTGTTGCTTTGGTGGGAAGGTAACAACGTTCTGTGCGCCTCGGCGTCTATTCATGCCGGCCACATGTCTATGGACAGCGCTGGCTCTTCGGCTCTTCGGAAATGGAGATGAGCACTGCCCCCTAGAGTCGGATTTGATTGACTTTTGAGTAAGGGAAACCTTTACCTTTAGGAATTTGGTAGACCTGGGTTCAAATCCAACTCAGGCATTAAGTTTCCTGGGCAGCTTTGAGCCATCACATGCTCCGCCTAACTTACCCCATGAGGGTTATTATGAAGATAAAATAAAGGAGAAGAGGACCATATTGCACCATCCAGCACTCCTTGGAAGGAAAGGGGGGGATAGAAAGGTGCTGGACAGAAAATGGTAAGCACTAGGACCATGGGGGAGACATTGGGCAAATGCCAGAAATGTCTTCTCAGACTCATGGCAGTCCTTGCTTCAGCAAGGGAGGTAGTTGACAGCTAGGGTTGCCAGCTCTAAGTTGGGAAATACCTGGATATTTTAGGGGTGGAGCCAGGAGTGGATGGGATTTGGGATGGGGAGGGACCTCAGCAGGGTACAATGCCATAGAGTCCACCCTACAAAGCAGCCATTTTCTCCAGGGCAACTGATCTTGATTGTCTGGAGATCAGGTATAATAGCGGGAGATCCCCAGGTGCCACCTGGAGGTTGGCAACCTTATTGACAACGCTTTTTTTTTTCCATATTAAAAGGAAATTCTGCCTTTTCTTGTGTGTGAAGTTAAAAACAAATGGTTACTTTTTGAGTAATGGTGGTAAACGTCTTGCCTATAGGTGATCATTCATCCCCTTAAACCTCGGATCTCCACCACCAAAGGCCTCATTTCTGTTGGCATCATATGGATCACGGCTGCCTGCTTCTCCCTCCCACATGCCATCTATCAGAAGTTATTCACCTTTGAATACAGGTGAGGGCGCTGACTTCCTTTCGGCAAAGATGTCTGGCTCTTTTCACCAGCAATTGGTAGAAACATGGGGGGGGGGGGGGGACTAAGCAGAGTTGAGAATCTCCTTCCTTTCCCCCACATCTGTCTTTCATTTCAGACTGAAGTGTGGTTTTACCCTGAATGTTCTCTTATCAGCCTTCCCCTTTGCTGCCTTCCCCTCGTAAGAACATAAGAAGAGCCCTGCTGGATCAGACCAGTGGTCCATTTAGTCCAGCACCTTGTCTCACACAGGGACCAAACAGCTCGTCTGGAGGTCCAGCAACAGGGCATAGAAACTGAGGCCTTCATAAGAACATAAGAAGAGCCCTCCTGGATCAGACCAGTGGCCCATCTAGTCCAGCATCCTGTTTCACACAGTGGCCAACCAGTTCCTCTGGATGGCCAGAAACAGGGCAGAGAGGCCGAGGCCTTCATAAGAACATAAGAGCCCTGCTGGATCAGACCAATGGTCCATCTAGTGCAGCGTCCTGTCTCACACGGGCCAACCAGTTCCTCTAGAGGACCAACAACAGGGCATAGAGGCCGAGGCCTTCATAAGAATATAAGAGGAGCCATTTAGATCAGCATCCAGTCCATTTAGATCAGCGATTTAGATCAGCATCCAGTCTAAGGCTGCCAAGTAGCGCCGGGGGCGGGGAATCCCCCGCTACAGGGGTCCCCAATCTGCTGGCCCGGATTCGGCCGGTGGGGGAACCCCGCCCACGAAGTCGTCCGATCAGGATGACTGCTCCAGTGTGATGACATCACCCGGAAGTGATGTCATCACGCTGGGCACGTTGCCGGGGCAACGCTCCAGCAATCACTCCAAAAACTCTATAGTACCATAGAGTTTTTGGGCGATTGCCAGAGCATCGCCCTGGCAACATGCCCAGCGTGATGACGTCACTTCCAGGTGACATGATCACGGTGCGCGCTTTGCACACGTGCTGAAGTCCCGGACCGGGGACAGGAGTCCCCTGCCGATTGCCAGGTAGGACTTGGCAACCCTAATCCTGTCTCACACAGGGGCCAACCAGTTCCTCTAGAGGACCAACAACAGGGCATAGAGGCTGAGGCCTTCATAAGAATATAAGAAGAGCCCTACTGGATCAGGCTAGTGGTCCATCTAGTCCAGCATCCTGTCTCACACAGTGGCCAACCAGTTCCTCTACAGGGCCAATAACAGGGCACAAAGGCTGAGGTCTTCCCCCAATGCTGCCTCCTGGCTCTGGGATTCAGAGGATTAGTGCCTCTGTGGAGGTTCCCCTCAGTCACCGTGGCTTTGACCGACATCCTCCATGACATTATCTAATCCCCTTTTAAAACTGTTTATTCCTGTGGCCATCACAACATCCTGTGGCCATCACAACAATGGGACCTCCTAAACCCTTGTCCCAGAAGTAAGGTGGAGGAGACCTGGCTTGCCCTAGCTCCCCACCCGTGCATACCACTGGTTGCCTTTTTATTGCAACCAGCTAACAATATGCATGCTGTGCACGTAGTGAGCCTTGGTCAGCAGTAGGGTAATCAGACCCACGGGAGTGTCAGAGAGGCTTACAAACTCCTGTCCCTTCCCCTCCCCACGACAGACACCCTGTGTGGTAGGTGGGGCTGAGAGAGCTCTGACAGAGACTGCTCTTTTTCAAGAACAGCTGTGCCAAAACTATGGCTTGCCCAAGGTCATCCAGCAGGTGTAAGTCAGGGGTGGAGGGAACCATACCTGTTACCATGAGGCTGTCCTCCCATACTACCCACTTGGGGCAGCAAAAGGACTTGAGACAGCCCTGCCTTATAACTAATCAGAATGAAATAAACATGGCTTGCCTCCCTCTATTTTCCCCTTCCCTCTGCCGCCCCCCCAGCCACAGCCGGGACACTCACCTGGAGCTTCCTTCTAGAGCCCATTGTATTTCTTCCCACAACGGGCCTTACTCCTAGTATATAATAAATCACAACATGTAAAGAGGTATGCGCAATACTACAAAATCAGTGTGAGAAAACAACGTTAAACGTAAAGCAATTCCAATCACAAGTAAGTATTAAACCGACATAAATAGTCTTGGCAAACAAAAGATACTTATCAAATGTCCATAAATACTCTAAAGAAGGCACAATAAGGTGACAAGGAAGACACTATTTTCTTTAATCAACGGTAGTTCGATAGATGATTCAGACCTTCGGAAAACAACCTTTATCAAGAGCTATTTTCATCTTTCCTCCACAAGAACAAGAACAGTGAGGCGCAGTACCCAGTATTAATAATACATTGTAAATAGAGCACAATTTCCTCAAAGCAATTCCACAACGCCATGGTACAGCATGTAACAGGCTTGGTGCTTGTATGGAAGGCCTGTGTGTAAGCACTGGCATAATCCTTTATAGACTATTTCATGGTTTAGCTACATTCAGTTTCTTTCTTTGGAGATTTATGCCTGACTCCCCCACTGTGATCAAGGCGCATGCTCATTTATGAATAATTGTCAGACACAACACTTCATATTTTGGGTATAGATTTTATAAAATAATTTGTCATTTTAAAGTTTAAAGTTTAAAATTAAATAAGCCGTGGTTTCGACAGTAGATAGTAATGTCTGCATGCCGCCCCTGCCTTTGCGACCCCCTTATTAGGGTAACCGAATCCCCGAATTCACCGTGTTCGGTCCTGTCCCCGACTGCAGTGAGGAAGTCACCCGATCCTTGTGCCTCCCGGATTTCCCTGAACCGGCCAACCTCTTCTGGAAGTACCTGGACTTGGCGACGTTCATTCTGCTGTACATCCTGCCCCTCGTCATTATCTTGGTCACCTACTTGAGCGTGGCCAAGAGACTCTGGCTCCGCAATGCCGTTGGGGATGTGACCGTCGAGCAGTACTTCGCCCTGCAGCGGAAGAAGAAGACAACCATTAAGATGCTGATGCTGGTGGTCGTCGTTTTTGCGGTCTGCTGGTTCCCCTTGAACTGCTACGTTGTCCTCCTCTCCAGCCAAGTCATCGGCAGCAACAACGCGCTCTATTTTGCTTTTCACTGGCTTGCCACGAGCAGCACCTGCTACAATCCTTTCATTTACTGCTGGCTCAATGAGAATTTCAGGACAGAGCTGAAGAATTGCCTCAGTCTCTGCCGGAAGTTCCGGGGCCCGGGACCACCTCCTTCGACTGCCCTGTCCTACAGAACAGCCTGGCAAGACAATAGGAACTCCAAGGGGTCACAGGACGCCCACGGCCTATCAGCTTCCCAGTTCCAGTCGGGAAAAACTGACTTGACATCTGTTGAGCCTATAGTTGCTATGAGTTGAATGTTGTGGCCAAGTAAGCAATTGTGTGACCCTTAGCGGGTCAGATTGTGTGTGACCCTAGTACGGAAGTAAGAGACAGAGTTACCTCCCAGTTTAGTTGTCCTCCCAGGGAATCATAGGATCGTAGAGTTGGAAGGGGCCTCCAGGGTCATCTAGTCCAACCCCCTGCACAATGCAGGAAATTCACAAATACTTCCTCCCCCCCACAGTGACCGCTGTGCCATGCCCAGAAGATGACAAACAAACACCTCCAGGATCTCCAGCCAACCTGGCCTGGAGAAAAATTGCTTTCTGACCCCAAAGTGGTGATCGGCATTTCCCTGGGCGTGTAAGAAAGGGCCACAAGAACTGAGCACTGGTGCAACCCTTCCTGCCCTCCCTTCTGAAGATCAGCCTAAGTTCACACGTCTGTTTGTTCGGTTGTGTATTAAGCTTTGCTTGCCTTTGTTTCCAAGAGCTGCTTCTTGTTGTATACAACCGAGTGCAAATACTAACGAACTAGTCCTGCAGTTTGTTGTGTACCACTTTAGGCTGTTGTCATGCAGTGTATTTACATGCAATAAATATATTTTTTCCCTTCATATTTCTATACGTGCCATCCAATCTGTTGAAGGTAGGCTGGTAATTTCCCCCCCTGCTCAGTTGCTACTCCGTCCATTTCAAGACATTGTTGTGTGAACTGAAGAGAAGAAAAAGAGGGAACTGGATTTGTATCCTGCCCTTCACTATCCAAAGGAGTCTCAGAGCAGTGTACAGCCTCCTTTCCCTTCCCCTCCCCACAACCGACACCCTGCGAGGTAGGTGGGGCTGAGAGAGCTCTTTCGAGGACTGCTCCTGAGAGAATAGCTCTGAAAGAACTTGTAACTGACCCAAGGTCATCCAGCAGCTGCATGTAGAGGAGTGGGGAATCAAACCCGGTTCTTCCAGATTACAGTCCGCACTCCTCACCACTACACCAAACTGGCCCTTGGTGGTGGAAAGTGGTCTCAAGTCATGACCGACTCATGACAACCCTGTAGGGTTTTCAAGGCAAGAGATGTTCAGAGGTGGTTTCCCTTTCCTTCTTCTGTGTCATCATTTATTTATATTTATTTATTTATTTTCATATTTATATCCCGCCCTCCCCGCGAACGGGCTCAGGGCGGCTTACACGGGCACAAGTCCAATTCAGTACATTAAAACAGATAAAATCACCTAAAAACAGTACCAATAAATAACATAATTTACCATAAAAATGCTTCCAGATATCTTATGTTCAGATGGCTACCTGATGGTAGGTCCGAGCCCCCCTGCCACCAGGACTGGGTTACACTAGAGCCAGCTACATCACAGATATCATTCGTGATGGGTGGTATCACTGGTGGCGGCTCCTATTCGAAGGCCTGGCGGAAGAGCTCCATCTTGCGGGCCCTGCGGAACTGCATTAAGTCCCGCAGGGCCCTAACCTCCTCCGGGAGCTCATTCCACCAGACAGGAGCCGCCACCGAAAAGGCCCTAGCCCTAGTTCTGGCAAGCCTGACGTCCCTAGGACCCGGGACACAGAGTCAATGGCATGACCTCGACCGAAGTGCCCACTGGGGTATATACAGAGAAAGGTGGTCCCTTAGGTATGTTGGACACTGGCCATACAGGGCTTTATGGGTAAGAACCAGCACCTTGAAGCGGACTCGGTATGCTATAGGCAGCCAGGAATGACCCTGGGCCAACCCTGCTTAGCTTTCAAGATGTGATGAGATCAGACCAGCCACATTCATTTAGGTCAGGATAATTTTTTTTTGTCATCAAGTCACAGCCTAGCTTACTTATGGTGACCCCGTCGGGTTTTCAATGCAAGAGACCTTCAGAGGTGATCTGCTGTTGCCTGCCTCCACGTAGCAACCCTGGACTTTGTTGGTGGTCTCCCAACCTGCTTAGCTTCTGAGATCTGATGAGATCGGGCTAGCCTGGACCATCTGGCCCGTATCCACTTCTTATTACAGTAACAATCACTGCACTTCACTTAACTAGCCTGCAGAGTCTGGACAACGCCTGTTCTGGGTGGGGCCTGCAGAAAAAGCATAGAAGGGAAGGAGAAGAGTTGAAGATGATATTTCTACCTCTTACTGATGTGGCTGGTCTTACGGAAACAAACCTGTCCTGAGAAACAAGGGTCTGGCTACAGTGGAAGTCAATGGGACGGAAAGGGTCGCTCCCCCACATCCTCGCCGAAGGATGCCTTGCAGCTGAATGGGCGGATGACCTGGAAAGCACAGCTGATAGGGTGATGTGACCTGCCTCAAGGAGGTACCTGGAGAGGTGTGAGCAAAGGGAGTAAGCAGGGCTATTTGGGACAGGAACGCACAGGAACATGGCTTCCGAGTTGGCCACACCTACAGCCTCCCCCCCCCCTCAGGTTCCCCAGGTGCCTCACAAGCCGTGGGGCGCCTGGGGAAACCAAGCCAATTCAGGGAGGTGCCTCCCCTCCTTGGGTTTCCCAGGCGCCCCGCAGCTTGTGATCCAGAAACTGCCTTCCTTCCCTCAGGTTCCCCTTGCACCCCACAAGCCATGGGGCACCTGGGGAAGCTGATCCTGGGAGGGAGTTGCGCTGTCAGGGGTGTGGCCTAATATGCTAATGTGTTTCTGCTGTTGGGTGCGGCCTGTTATGCTAATGAGTTCTTGCTGGGCTTTTTCTATGAAATAAACACTGGGTGTAAGTAAATAAATAGCTTCATGCATGCAACAATCCTCAAGTGATGTGGGTTTAAAGTAACAGCCAAGGGAAACAATGCCATGAGTAGATTGTTCTTCTAGGCCCCAGTGATTTCAGTGCAAAACATTTTAAATACCTGTTTCACTTCTGCCTCCCTCTGGACAGGTACTTGAAGTTTTTGGGGGCTTCGTTTGTTGGAGGAAGGGTGTCTGTCTCTGTGGTGCCTGTGTTAGAGTCACTGGTTTGGCACAGCCAGGAGTCTCTATATACCTAGCAGAGCACGCTAGGCGACACGCAGCAGTAGCTTCTGAGTACTGTGTGTGCTAGCAAAGTTACAGAGCCAGTTGCCAGTTTCAAACTAAGAAGAATCCTTCATTCAAGGAACTTCATTCTAGATAGTGTAGGTTGAGAGACAGTGATAGAACCTAATCTAAAAACCAAGATGGGTGCGGATGGAGAATGCCTGTCCTGCATTCATGGTGACAAAGATAGAGAGCGTGTCCTCCTCTGCCTTTGCGGGTGTGTGGGAGAGAAAGGCTCAAGACGAAAGGAAAAAAGTCTCATCTCGAAGAATAGCACTCTACTTCAAAGGGACAGAAGGTCCTGTCCCTGAAGGCCGGGGCAGGGGACAGTGTATACTCCTCCACTCCCAACAGTTCCATCTAAGGCCCTATCCTGGGCAAACCTAGATAGATTAAGATCCATGTCAGCAGCTTGGTATCCTTTGGACCTAAGTGCCTGACACAAAGCAGTGTCCTGGTTGTTTCTTTAAAAGTCTTCCAGATCACCTGCATTCGAGTCCAGTAACACCTTAGAGAGCAACAAGATTTTAGAGGTATATGTTTTCAAGGGTCAACGCTCCCTCGGTCAGATACGAGTTGGAATGGAGATCCCTGCATCCTGATATCCCAGTCATATCTAGTGAAGGGAGTTTTGACTCTTGAAAGCTCAGACCCCCCCAAATATTGCTGGTCTCTAAGGTGCTCCTGGACTCAAAACTAGCTCTTCTACTGCAGACCAACACGGCTACCCAGTGTGGTGTAGTGGTTAAATGCATGGACTCTAATCTGGGAGAACTGGGTTTGATTCCCCACTCCTCCACTTGCAGCTGCTGAGTGACCTTGGCAGGGTGGTTTTTTGTAGAAAACACCCAGCAGGAACTCATTAGCATAATAGGCCACACCCAACAGCATAAACACATTAGGATATTAGGCCACACCCCTAACAGCACCGCTCCCTCCCTGGATTGGCTTCCCCAGGTGCCCCGTGGCTTGCGGGGCGCTTGGGGAACCCGAAGGAAGGAAGGCAGTTTCTGGATCGGCTTCCCCAGGCACCCTGCAGCTTGCGAGGCACTTGGGGAACCTGAGAGGAGGGGAGGCTATAGGCATGGCCAACTCAGAAGCCAGCCGGAACTCTGTTCCTGTGCATTCCTGCCCCAAAATAGCCCTGACCTTGGGCAAGCCAAGCCAAGCCAGTTACCTTTATAGGCATGTAACACTTACAGACTCATATAGAACAAGAACAACAGCAACAGAAAATAGTACTTGCAAAAGGAACAAATGTAAAAGGAGTTGCCATGTAAATATACTAACAAAGAAGACTAATCAATTAAATAAAGGGCGAATAGAAATGGCACCAGAAAGCAATCTGGCAATAATTTCCATTACCTCAGGATTTGGATTATCAAGAAGAATAAGAATCTTTGCAGGATATTCAGAATATTCCTCTAATTGAGTTAAAATAGAGTTTAAATTTTTTAGATGTAGCACATGGTAGAAGGGGCACTGAAACAAAACATGGGGGATCGTTTCAGTGTGATCATTTGTGCATGGACACATCTATCAGTGAAGGGCACACCCTGGAAGTGGCCAGATAATAAGGCCAAGGGTAATATGTTGAATGTGGCCAGAGAGAGGGCTCTACGAAGTTTGGGGATATAAAGCTGATAAAGATAAGAGGCAGCATGGCCGGCTTTAGGAGATATTCCAAAATACAAAACCTTGGGCAAGCCATAGTTCCGTTAGAGCAGTTCTCTCAAGAGCAGTTCTTGAAAGAGCTCTTTCAGCCCACCTACCACATAGAGTGTCTGTTGTGGGGAGGGGAAGGGAAATGAGTTTGTAAGCCACTCTGAGACTCCGAGTGAAGGGCGGGGTATAAATCCAATCTCCTCCTCCTCCTCCTCTTTCTTCTCCCCCCCCTTTGAATCTGCTTTCCAGCTCAACATTTGTCTTTTATTGCAATATTTTGTGCTGTGGAAAATAGTGTTGCTTGGAAAGTTTAAGAGTAAAAGGTTGGGGGTAGATAGGTCTCCTTGGGTACACATTTTCACAGAACTGAGACTACCAACTGGAAAAGGCCCAACTGTCCCCCCATTTTACCTCTAAGCAAAGTCTCCTTTGCTGCTCTGAAGAGCTCATTCAAGGTGATATGCTCATGCCAGACTGGGTCTATGAGTCATAAAAGAACACAAGAAGAGCTCTGCTGGATCAGCCTAGTGGTCCGTCTAGTCCAGCATCCTGTCTCACACAGGGGCCACGCAGCTCCTCTGGAGGGCCAACAACAGGGCATAGAGGCCTTCATAAGAACGTAAGAAGGACCCTGCTGGATCAGCCCAGTGGTCTATCTAGTCCAGTGTCCTGTTTCACACAGGGGCCAACCAGTTCCTCTGGAGGGCCAACAAAGGCATAGAGGCTGTCATAAGAACATAAAAAGAGCCCCGCTGGATCAGACCAGTGGTCTATCTAGTCCAGCATCCTGTCTCACACAGTGGCCAACCAGTGCCTCTGGAGGGCCAACAACAGCATAGAGGCCGAGGCCGTCATAAGAACATAAGAAGAGCCCTGCTGGAGCAGACCAGTGGTCTATCTAGTCCAGCATCCTGTCTCACACAGTGGCCAACCAGTGCCTCTGGAGGGCCAACAACGGCATAGAGGCTGAGGCCTTCCCCTGATGTTACTTCCTGGCTCTGGGGTTCAGAGATTGACTGCCTCTGAATATGGAGGTTCCCCTCAGACACTGTGGCTAGTAGCCACTGAGAGACTTATACTCCATGAATCTATCTAATCCTCTTTTAAAGCTGTTTGTGGTATTCAGGAGTTTATGAAGATTCTCCTATAAAATGGGTGGCAGCAACTGAATGAGACTTTTGTTGATAGGGCGCAATGGTTCAGCCAGTCCTGTCCATATGCTCCAGATTAGTATTCCAAGTGGGAATTTGCTCTGAAGAACTGACATTTACATCATCCTTCAAGATTAATTTTCCTGCTGTTCTGTTAAGATGGAACTGTCAGTCCTTAATACAACTTATGAGGCAGTTTACACAAACAGTTCTTTTTGCTTCTGGCAGATTTAATTAAAAAAAAAAACTTGCATTAATCTATCACATCTTTCACTGGAAAGCGATCGCCAAACTACTCAATGCACTGATTTTTCCTCTCAGGAGAATGTTAATTTCCCAGCAATCTAGCTTGCTTTTGCTGCCTTAGTAATTAATGCACAGTTCTTCTTAAAGGTCTTTCTGAAAAAAAATGCCTCTGGTGTGTGAGGAAGGTGAAGAAACATCCCCAGAATAACTTTACCAATGTGGAGAAAGAAAAGTAATCTAAATGCCAGAAGATTCTGGGAATAAATGGAAGGGGAGAGTTGATAATAGAATCATAGAATCATGAATCACAGAGTTAGAAGGGACCTCCAGGGTCATCTAGTCCAACCTCCTGCACAATGCAGGAAATTCACAAATACCTCCCTCTCCATACTCACAGTGACCACTGTTCCATGCCCAGAAGATGACAAAAAACCTTCAGGATCCCTGGCCAAACTGGCCTGGAGAAAATGGCCTCCTGACCCCAAAGTATTCATCAGCATTTCCCTGGGTGTATAAGAAAGGGCCACAAGAACTAAGCACTGACACAACCCTTCCTGCCCTCCCTCTCATCATCTGCCTCAGCACACACAATCAGGATTGCTGTGAGATGGCTCTCTAGCCTCGGTTTGAAAACCTCCAAAGAAAGAGAGCCCACCACCTCCCAAGGAAGCCTGTTCCACTGAGGAACTGCTCTGTCAGGAAGTTCTTCCTAATGTTTATCTGAAAACTCTTCTGATTTAATTTCAAACCGTTGGTTCTGGTCTGACCTTCTGGTCTTAGTGATGGACTAAGAAGATCCTTACTGGATCAAACCAGTAGTCCAGCTGGTACAGCAGCCAACCAGATGTCCTGGAAGGCCAGTTAAGAGAGAGTTCCAGACCTTCCCCTGATGTTGCCTCCTCGCACTGGTATTCAGGCGTTTACTACCTCTGGTTGTGGAGGTTCCCTTTGAGTCATAATGGCTTGTAGCCGCTGGTGGACCTTTCCTCCATGAATCTGTCTAATCCCCATTTAAAGCCATCTGTGCTCATAGCCATCTCTACGTCCATCACTACACAATAACTATAAATGCAGACCACCCATAAACAAGTCTAGGGTCCTTAACCATGTTGTACCTGTGGGCATTTCTTGATTTTTGAGAACAAGAAAATGGCTGCTGTGCGGGTTCAAACCATTGGAATGTTTCACAGATTATTTGGAGGTTCCAGGCCAAACACCCTCCCATGATGGAGGCGGATGTTTCCAAGTGTTCTGAAGCACCTCCTATTTCAGTGGAATGGGCGGAAGCTGGGATTGTCCAGTGTTAGCGGAGGTCCATAGCTTAGTGATAGAGCATGTGATTTGTGGGCACAAGGTCTGAGGTTGAGTCTCCAACACCTCCAAGTATCAAATCTCCTGTTACAGGTCTGGGAAAGGAGCTTGGAGTACTGCTGCCAGTCAGAAATGGGACAGGTGGGATGGTGGGGTGACTGTATAAGGCAGCCTGATGCGTTAATCCTTCCTGCATACATATGTGGCAATGAGGGCATTGTATTGGCAGGGGAAGCGAGACAGAGGACAAGATCATTAACCTCCGAACTTTCACAGAGTCATCATTTTTTAATTTTTTTTTATTTATTGGGTTTTTTGTTTTTTTTAAATAGATAAACACAACAGAAACATATACAATCAAAATAAAATCGTATTCCAAAGACCTGTGTACACTATATACTATCTATCATTTAAAACAATGCTATAACATCTAAGTATCTCTTTGGAACAGTATCCTGTATAGTAGGAAGGTTGACAGTAGCTTCTATGAAGGGGAACCATTTAGTATAAAAAAATTTATAGTACTTAGGTGTATTATATGGAGGAGTTGTTGTAGTGAGTTTTTCCATGATGCAGAAATCCCAAATTTTTATGTACCACTTCACAGAGTCATCATGATGGCGATGGGTCATTGAATTACACTTTGTGAAATTGCCACCTTTTAATGTCTTTTAGTTCAAAAGCGTCACTCAAACTTTTAAGGATTTGTAGCTTTTATAATTTGGCTGGTCTCCATTATTAATGATTGCTTGGGATTGCTTTTCGGCTCGGTGGCTCTGACCAGATATGCTGTCTAGTCTGTCACGGTGTGGGGTAGATTGTCCAAATGGTTCAGCAAAAGCACTTTTGCCATTTTGCTATAGTTGGAGAAGGTGGGTGGGCTTAATAATTCTACCTAGCGAAAAGATCTCCTGTCTGAAAGTTACCTTGTTGTTGTTTTTCTCCCTTGAGTGCCCTACTCCATCAGGGATAAGACAGTCCTCTTTACAGGTTATTATTTTTTAGAAACAGTATATGCTCAGTATATGCTCAATATATGCTGTATTCTCAGTACATGCTCAAGGCAGCTCGCAGCTACAACAATACTCCAAAATCAAACTGACCATTAAAAACAAGCCAGTTATTAGTTTAAAAAGTGTAAAATGAATATGGAGTGATCTAAAAGGATATTTGTAAAACAGTTCCCTGGCTCGAACCGGGCCATAGAGCAGCTAAATAAGATGGATCCACTCAGTTAAAAGCCTGGGTAAAAAGAAACATTTGGGCCTGGTCGGTGCCTTTGAGTAACCAAAAGGCTGAGACAAATTAACAAAAACCCCCAAAAAACTGATTAAGGGGGGGAGAGAGAGCAAGAGAGAGAGAGACTGCCAGTGTGGTATTGTTACCGAAATAGGCGGTCTCTTAATTAATTGGGGAAATAAACTGAAGGAGACAGAGTGAGAACGGGTAACTAGGATCTCCACCAATGTTTACAGGGATTTTTCCCTTAGAGAACTCTCAAAATAAGCCAGTCAGATGTTCAAGCGGAAAGGATTTTTTTGAAACAGAAATAAAAGGGGCAAAACACACATACAAACACATGGCAAAATACACACAAACTAGCTAAGGGAAAAATAGGGAGGCGTGGGGAGAAAGTAATTTCTAGAAACATAATCTTTACCAGTCTAGACGAAGAGGTCTGCAGAGGCAGCAGTGAAACAACCAGCATTTCATGGAGAAGAGGAGATGGCCCGCGTGCAAGTGGGGATATGAGGTATGGCACTGAGAACACACACACACACTGTCTGCAACGGCACAGGATGCCACATTTTATAGGGGAAAATGCTCTCTGGGGCTATGCGGACATGTTCACCCCCAAAACAATAACTTGATGGCTGTTTCTGAGACAGACAATGATTTAGGAGACACTTGACGGTTTTACCTTGTACCTGAGGTACAAATATAGGTGCTAATGGCTCCTCCACATGCAGTTGCTGGTGTGACCCTGGGTCAGTCATAAGTCCTTTCAGAGCTGTTCTCTCAAGGGCAGTTCTTCAGAGAGCTCTCTCAGCCCCACCTACCTCACAGGGTATCTGTTGTGGGGAGGGGAAGGGAAAGGAGTTGTAAGCCGCTCTGAGACTCCTTCGGGTAGTGGTATAAGTCCAATCTCTCCTCCTCCTCCTCTTCTTCTTCTTCCTCTACTACTATTTCTTCTACTACTTCTTCCTCTTCTTCTCCCTGCAAATACTGGACAGGAAAAGCTACCTGGTTTGGTGAAAAGTGTTAATAGTTGCATAATTAAGGGAAATGGTGAGGCTAGGCATGTGACAAGATTAGATGAGGTGAGGTAATAGATTCTAGGGAGGTCATTAGCAGGTCAACTGCTCTTTCTCACACTTTCTAAATAATATGTCCAGACTTCTCTTTGGTTGGTTGGCATCCTCTGGCTGGCACCCATTTTGTGTCCTTTTAGGCCAGGCTGTGCCTTGCAGTCCGATCCCCAAGCTTGAAATCATTTTCATATCATTTTGGGCCAGGCAGGGTATTGCACTTTGATATCTGAGATGACATTGTATGTGGTGGGAAGGGTGTTTATAGATTTTCTGTCTATAGACTGCCCCTCAGTGAGAGGAGGGGTCTGCCTGCTAACAGTATAGTGGTTAAGAATGGCAAGCCTTCTGTTGGGGGTATTTTGGTTTGGCTTGGCTTTGCTTGGCTGCTGTAGAAAAAAAGTTCTCCAGGTGGCTACTGTAACTTTCAAGAACTGGTGAGGAGTAGTTAAACATGTGGTTTTGAAGGCGCTGGAAAGATCCGGGTTCATTGAAGCTGATCCAGTCCAGCTGGCTAGAAATCTTAGGAAAATTCCGGAGTCATAAGAGCTTGCTTACAGATGAGATGTCTGAATCACAGAGTTTCCGTTGATATGGGAAGGTTACTGATGGATGGATGTGCTATCTCAGATTCACAGCTGACATTTTCTCTTTGTGACTGTTAATTACCTGTTGGCAGAGTTCACACCACTTCAATGTAAATTGATATGAGTGTTCATTTAGAATGAACGTGCCAGACTACATGTGATGTTTGAGTCTACTAACTGCTGTTGTACATTCTAAAAATTGGTGAGTTGTTGGATTTATGCCTGCCGTGCCTTGTATTCTGTGAGAATGTGTTTGGCTTCACCTATTAGGAAGGAGGGAGAGAAAGCTTGACTGAAGGCCCAGGCTGCACCAAATATTGAAGATCTGTGACCCCTTTGTAGTCATTTTGTGTTCAGATTGGGGGCATTCCATTAAGCTGGGTATAGAGAACCTAAGGCAGCTATTCCTTCTGCACAGGGGTCAAAGGCAGCAGAAGGAAGTTGTTGGGGTTTTTTAAAGCTACGGTAATATGAATTTAGGCTGGGTCAGTTCACATGGACAGGCATCTAGAATTCTTAGGTCTTCCTGGCCAAAGAAGCAACACACCAACCTACTCTTTTGAGGGAGAAGGGTTCTAATCTCATGTTCTTCCAAGTACATCCTCTGTATATTCTACGTGCAGAGAGTTTCTTTATGTGTGAAAGAACTCACAGATGCAGTCTCCTGTCCCGTCGTCTGAAGCTCAGCCCCACCTCCCCGGCTGTAAAGTTTGAAAATAAACTGTCACCTTATGCTGTATATCGGGAGCTCCAGTGTGGTATGCCATGGGTGCCCTTTTCTGGCTGCCCACCAAGTGTTTTTAGGCAGTGGGTGGGGCCAAGTAAGGCCTTGGCACTGTGTTATTGAAGTTAAGCTGCGGCAATCGTTTTTTGGCTGGCTCCTCCTCCTCCGGCAGCCATTTTGTTGCTGTGCTTTGTCTAAGACAGGGGTGGGCAATTGTTTTGGCTCAGGGGCCGCTTTGTGGGAGCGGAGGTTAGCGGAGGGCCGCGCCTTTAAAAATGATTGCATTCATTAGTTAACTTTGCATTTCAGAAAAGGTATAAATTGTATCATAGAAATCAATCCACATAAATTAAATAAAATAGTGGTAGTTTTTTTCAATTTATTTATTGTGCTAATTTCATATCATCTATAGCTGCAAGCACATTTAATTTTAGAATCCGTTTAATGAGACAAATGTACCCTATCACACTTTTCTACAATTTTTTGGAAATCAGGAGTGAGATGGCTTGTTGAGATTCTCATCATAGCCTGCAAGTTAATGTCTGTCAAATGTCTGTTAATGTTTATATTTACTCTTGTTGATCTTCATGCAAGAAAAACTTTGCTCACAAATATATGTAGACCCAAATACAGAGAACATTTTCCCAGCAAATTTCTTCATACATGGAAACTTTTCAGCAGACAGAGATTTGTAAAAGTCAACTAATGTCACAGCATTAAACATTTCTTTCACAGTGTGATCTGACTGCATGTCAATAAGTCAATAAGCTGCAGCTCCTCAGGTGCTGACAGTGGCCAAGTGTCTTGGCGGGCCGCAAAAAACTCGTGGCGGGCCGCATGTGGCCCCCGGGCCGCCATTTGCCCATCCCTGGTCTAAGATGAAGAGAAAGGCATCACCCTCAATGTTGCTGGCATGTCGACATCACTTCTGAGTGATGCAGACGTGTCACGTGCAACTTTACAATTTCGGTGGGGAATGGTGAGTGTCATCACTTTCCACGCTTGGAACGTAACCCCCATCCCCCCATCGGTGGGCGAAAGGTACCTGGCAACCCTATGAAAAAGAGAAGAGGTCTGAGCAACTCCCTTTCAGCATAACCTATTGTTAATCAACCAAAGGCTGACTCACTTGTCCTCCTTTACTGGTTAGCTCCCAACCAGTGTAATTGGCTCCAGTGTGTGTGTATGGGGGGAGTTTTGACCCAAGCTATTTATTTAGGGTTCCTATGAGCAGGCTCCAGCTCTGCAAGGTAGCAGGCCCACTCCAGTGACACAGTGTCTCAGCTCCAGTGACAAAGTGTCTGGAACAAGGGAATAGACAGGTGAGTTTAGTGGATGTGTGAGTTAAGCAGCAGGGTGAGGAAGCCAGGGCAGTAGTCTCTCCACGTCCCTAATAGGGTAAGCAGACTTTCCACAAACAAATGCACGTAATTAGGAAATTTATAAAAATGGGGATTAAAAAACAAAAAAACAATTATGAAGGTAGAATGCCAGCAGGGGGTTGGGGGCTATCCAGTGTATTGCACTGAGCGTAAATGTATGATGACTGTCTGCTAGCTGGACAGAAATCATGGGTGTGTGCTTGGTGCAAGGAGCTCAAATGTGAACTTGTCGATCTCCTGACAAAAATATGCAGTCTATCATTACAATCTGCCTCCATTCCTGAGGACTGGAAGGTAGCTAATGTAACCCCCATCTTTCAAAAAGGTTCCAGAGGAGATCTGGGAAACTGAAGGCCAATCAGTCTAACGCTGATACTGGGCAAGCTGGTGGAATCCATTATAAAAGATAGAATTAGTAGGCACATTGATGAACAAAAGCTATTAAAGAAGAATCAGCATGGATTCTGTAAAGGAAGAGCTTGTCTCACTAACCTTTTAGAGTTCTTAGAGGGGGTGAACAAATATGTGGACAAGGGGGACCCAATAGATGTTCTTTACATTGACTTCCAGAAAGCTTAAGGTTCCTTCATCAAAGGTTCCTAAGTAAAATCAGGAATCATAGGATAAGAAGACAAGTCCTCTTGTGAATTAAAAACAGGTTAATTAACAGGAAACAGAGAATGAGTATAAATGGGCAGTTTTCACAGTGGAAAGTGGTAAGCAGTGAGGTACCACAGGGCTTGATGATGATGATGAAGAGGAGGAGGAGGAGGAGATTGGATTTATACCCCACCCTTCGCTTGGAGTCTCAGAGCGGCTTACAAACTGCTTTCTCTTCTCCTCCGTACAACAGACACCCTGTGAGGTAGATGAGGGAGAGAGAGCTCTTTCGAAGACTGCCCTTTTCAAGGACAGCTCTGACAACAAAACTATGGCTTGCCCAAGGTCATCCAGCAGCTGCAAGTGGAGAAGTGGGGAATCAAACCCAGTTCTCCCAGATGAGAGTACTTAACCACTACATCAGACTACACCGGATATTGGGTCCGGTGCTTTTAAACTTGTTTATTAATGATTTGGAGTTGGGAGTAAGCAGTGAAGTGGCTAAGTCTGCAGATGAGGATAAGTTGTCCAGGATGGTGAGAACCAGGGAGGACTGTGAGGCACTCCAGAGAGATCTGTCGAGGCTGGGCAAGGGGGCATCAATGTGGCAAATGAGGTTCAATGTGGGTAAGTGCAAAGTGATGCACACTGGAGCCAAAAATCCTAACAATAAACCCATGATGATGGGGTCCAAACTGGCAGAGACTGATCAGAAAAGATATTGGAGTCAAGATAGAGAACTCACTGAAAATGTCAACTCAGTGTGTGACAACAATAAAAAAGGCAAATGTTGTGCTGGGGATTATTAGGAAAGGGACTGAAAACAAATCAACCAGTATCATAATGTCCCTGCATAAATCTATGGTGTGGCCTCATCTGGAATACTGTGTACAGTTCTGGGCAAAGGTAAAAGTTTCCCTTGCTTGAAAGCCAGTCCAATCCGACCCTGGGGTCGGCTCATCATTTCCAAGCCAAAGAGCCAGCGCTGTCCAAAGACTTTATCCATGGTCATGTGGCCAGCATGACTAAACGCCGAGGTGCACGGAATGCTGTTACCTTCCCACTGAAGTGGTACCTATTTACCTACTTGCAATTTCTTGCTTTCAAACTGTTAGTTTGTCAGGAGCGGGGGCCAGAGATGAGAGCTCACTCCATCACACAGCACTCAGGTCTCGAACTGCTGAGCTACCAACCTTCCAGTCTGCAGCTCAGCGTTTTAACCTCTGAGCCACCATGGCCTCAACGGTTCTGGGCACTGCACTTCAGAAAAGATATCCTAGCACCGGAAAAGGTAAAAGAAAAGGGCAACTAAAATAATTAAGGGGATGGAACATTTTCCATATGAAGAAAGGTTAAAGAAGTTAAGGCTCTTGACTTGGGAGAAAAGATGACTGAGAGGTGACATGATAGAGGTTTACAAAATTATGCATGAGATAGAGCAGGTAGAGAAAGAAGTATTTTCCTCCCTTTTCACAATACAAGAACTTGTGGGCACTCCATGAAATTGCTGAGCAATAGGTATAGAACAGATAAAAGGAAGTACTTCTTCACCCAAAGAGTAATTAACATGTGGAATTCCCTGCCAAGGGAAGTGGTGGCAGCTACAAGCATGGACAGCTTCAAGAGGGGATTGGATAAACACATGGAGCAGAGGTCCATCAGTGGCTATTAGCCACAAGGTATAGATGGAACAGAGGGTAGTCTGGGGCAGTGATGCCCTGTACTCTTGGTGCTTGGGGGGCAACAGTGGGAGGGTTTCTGGAGTTCTGGCCCTACTGGTGGACCTCCTGATGGCACCTGGGTTTAGGCTACTGTGTGACACAGAGTATTGGATTGGATGGGCCACTGGCTGATCCAACATGACTTCTCTTATGTTATGTTCACTTATCAGCTTTGAGTCTTGCTTGGCCTTGAAGTTATCTGGCTTCATGGGAGGCTACAGACATCCATTTGCTCCTCAATGATCTCTGATAGTGTTTTCTTAGAGCCTGAACTTGTCATATATTTCTGAATTCACAAGCCTGTGATCAGGTGCATCTTCTGTATTTATTCCTGCACTCAGGTGTTCTGGATAATGCTATTTAGGAGTCTTTCAAATGTGCATCGAGAGGTTCCTGATGTATCCTCCTCCAGCATAATAGGAAGGTTTAAAAGGACAGTTTGACTAATCATGCAGAATAAACGTGATGGAAGGAGGAATCATAGCCATTGTCAAGAAGATCCTGGGGAGTGGGAAAAGCTCAGAAAGAAGACAGGTGTGCCACTGAAAAGCATGGGGCAATATGTTCTGCTCACAAATGCAAGGCAATCAGAATCTGCCTTCTACCAAAGAGCTCGATTTTAGCCCAGTGGCAGCTTAGAGGCCAACACGGTTTTCAGGAAATGAACTTTTGAGAGTCAAATCTCTCTTGGTCAGATAACGAAGGTAGCGCTTGACTCTTGAAAGCTCATACCTGCAAAATCTTGTTGGAGGAGGAGGAGGAGAAAAAGAAGAAGAAATTGGATTTATACCCTGCCCTTCACTACCCAAAGGAATCTCAGAGCGGCTTACAAACTCCTTTCCCTGTCCCTCCCCACAACAGACACCCTGTAAGGTAGGGGGGGCTGAGAGAGCTCTCACAGAAACTGCTCTTTTTCAAGACCAGCTGTGCCAGAACTATGGCTTGCCCAAGGTCATCCAGCAGCTGCAAGTGGATGAGTGGGGAATCAAACCCGGCTCTCCCAGATTAGAGTCCGCACACTTAACCACGACACCAAACTGCTGCTGGACTAAAATCTATCTCTTCAGCTGCAGACCAACATGGCCGCCGTACTGATACTTCCTTATACCAAATAAAGGTATTGGTCTACCACACTCAGTATTGGTTCTACTGATGGTGGTTCTCCAGGGTGTCAGAGTGGTGCTCCTTCCGTTGCATCACTGGAATTCCCTATAACTGGGATAGATCCTCGAACCTTCTGTATCCACACATGGCAAATGCTCTCCCTCTGCGCTGCAATTCTCCCCACCCCTCTCCTGCAGGGGAAAGATGTCTACGTGTAGAAGGCTTAATACTGGAGTACCTACCTATCATGCCTCTTTCCTGTGGGTCAAATGGTTCTGGAGCAAGGTATTTCCCCCCTTTTCCCTCACACTTTTCCAGGTCTAAATCACCCTCTCCACAAGGGTGTCTGTTTCCCCTTTGGGGGAGCATGTACAAGACCCTTCCGGGCCTGAAGGAGGCTAGGTTGACAACCACCAGGAACAGGGCCTTCTCGGTGGCGGCTCCCCACTGGTGGAACGAGCTCCCAGAGAACATCAGGGCCCTGTGGGACCTTTTGCAGTTCTGCAGGGCCTGCAAAGCGGAGCTCTTCCGCCAGGCATGATGAACCATCTCCAGAACATCTACGGTGGAAGCCTCCTGGCTGGGCATAAGTAAGTGGCTGGTATTTGGTGCTGGTTTGTTTGCTGCCATCTGTGATCTGATTGTTTAGCTGTATTTTAATATGAGTTAATTTTATATGCTGTGTTTTAACTTTGTACGTGAATGATTTTATGTTGTTAGCCGCCTAGAGCCGGTTCGCTGGCTAGGCGGGATATAAATCGAAATAAATAAATAAATAAATAAATAAATAAATAAATAAATAAATAAGTAAGTCTCTTCATGGATCCAAGTCACCCCTATCTCTGTGGTTGCCTTGTATGTCGGTGGTGACGGTGGGCAGACTCCAGTCATAAATTTCCTGTGCCATGTCCAGTTTGACCCTTGACCCATATGATTGCCAACAAAGTTATGAGTTTTACAGTGCAAACCTATACAGAGTTTCTCCAAAATAATAACGACGACGATGATGATGATGTACCATCAAGTTGCAGCTGACTTAGGGCCATCCTGTAGGGTTTTCAAGACAAGAGGTAAGCAGAGGTGGTTTGCCATTGCCTGCCTCTGCATAGCACCCCCTCACTTCCTTGGTGGTCTCCCATCCAATGCTCCCTCTAAGCTATGGAGTCTTGTGAGCAAAATTTCTACTTTGTGAGCTGCTGGCATTAAAGTTGTGAGTGAGCAATTTGGCTGCTGCATAAATTAGTTTGCTCTGGAGCCATCCTTCCTGAGCTAAGACAAAAATGTGTGAGCCAGAGGCTAAAAAATGGTGAGCAAGCTCACAATAACTCAGCTTAGAGGGAAGAGGAGGCGAGAAGATTGGATTTATACCCCGACCTTCACTCACTTAGAGTCTCAGAGCGGCTTACAAACTCCTTTCCCTTCCCCTCCCCACAACAGACAACCCTGTGAGGGAGGTGGGGCTGAGAGAGCTCTGAGACAACTGTCCTTGAGAGTACAGCTGGTACAGAGCTATGGAACACTGCAATACTGACTCTGGCTAGTCTGGGCTATTCAGGCTGCTACACTCCAAGCCGAGTCCATGGAAATCAATAGGCTTAGTCTGGAATAATTCTCCGTAGGGTTGCCCTGAACAACCTAGGGAGCCTGGATCTAGCTAATGGACCTTCCAAACACTTTTGGAATCCTTTCCTGGAGCATAAAGTTCCCCTCAGTGGCGTTCACACATTGCTTTTATACATAATTCTATAAGCACCCTGATCCAAGAAAATCAACATGGACAACCAGTTTCGATCCAGCGTTTGCTATTTGTGTGCTTTCACAGAAATAGTTCCATGTGCCCTCCATGGAGCAAAATATCTCAGCCTCAAGGGACAGTTGCCAGGGAACTAAGCTCCTGTGAACACTGAAAGCTTGCAAAAGCATAACATTTCCATCTTCCCTTCACCCCAGAATAGGGTTGCCAAGTCTTCCTGGCCACTGGCAGGTGATGAAGGGTGATGAAGGTTACCCAGGGCTATTTTTGGGCAGGAGCGCACAGGAACGGTGTTCCGGCTGGCTTCTGAGTTGGCCACGCCTACAGCCTCCCCCCCTCTCAGGCTCCCCAAGTGCCTCGCAAGCTGCAGGGCGCCTGGGGAAGCCGATCCAGAAACTGCCTTCCTTCCCTCGGGTTCCCCAAGCGCCCCGCATGCAGCAGGGCACCTGGGGAAGCCGATCCTGGGAGGGAGCGGTGCTATTAGGAGTGTGGCCTAATATTCTAATGTGTTTATGCTGTTGGGTGTGGCCTATTATGCTAATGAGTTCCTGCTGGGCTTTTTCTACAAAAAAAAGCCCTGGGGTTACCAGATCCAGGTTGGAAAATTCCTGGTTGGAAAATTCCTGGAGATTTAGGGATGGAGCCTGGGGAGGACAGGGACCTCAGTGGGGTACAATGCCATAGAGTCCATGATCCAAAGTATCCATTTTCTCCAGGGGAACTGATCTTTGTAGTCTGGAGATGAGCTATAATTCAAGTGGATCCCCAGGTACCACCTGGAGGCTGGCACCTCAATGAGTTTCTTCTCCCTTAAAAAACTACTGCTGAGGATGGGGGGGGGGGGGGACCTTCAAAACAAGATGCCACAGTGTGCTTCACCTAGGGGGAATGGTCTTGAATTGCACCCTCCCCACCAACATAAGCAGAGTTTGAGTTCCCAAAATGGGGGGATGGGGGGGGAGTTATTTAGTTCAACTCTTCATTTGTACTTCAGGTCCCCCAGACTGCAGGGATATATTTTTCTGGAGGGCCCCAAACCTCAGCAGCAGCTTTTCAACAGTGAGCTGTTGAGGGAGAGGAGGGAAAACTCACTTCCGCACACTCTCTCCCCAAAGAAGTCACATGAACACATGAAGTTGCCTTTTACTGACTCAGATCCTTGGTCCCTCAAAGTCAGTATTGTCTACTCAGACTGGCAGCAGCTCTCCAGGATCTCAGGCTGAGATCTTTCACATCACCTTCTGCCTGGTTCTTTTAACTGGAGGGGATGGCAAATGAACCAGAGACCTTCTGCAAGGCAAGCAGATGCTCTCCCTATGAGTAACCCCCTCCCGGGCCATTCTTTAAAGATTTAAAATCAGCAAAGATGCCAGGTAATTCAAATCAGGCCTTAGCTATGCATAAAGAATCAATGCATAGTGACTTTGAATCTGTGTCATAGGAGCAATCCTAAGCAAGTCTACTCAGAATGGCCCTTTCTGTACCGACAGCTTGCTCCGGAGAATCTGAGGAGTCAAGCCTTAAAGGTTGACTTGGCAGTCCCATGCATTCCCTCTGCATTGTTTGTCCCCCCCCCCTAGCTTATTTATTTGTCTGTTCTGTATGCATTCTGCATCTACAAGCAAAACCCACCTTTTTTGAGCTAACTGGCTGCTTTGTCTAAGATGAAAAGAAAGGCAAACATCTTCCAAACTTGTCACTCCAGAGTCAACCCCTCCCTCCCTCAGTGATTCTGCAATAAGAAAAGAAATGAAAGGGAAAATCCAGACCCACACAGGCAAGACTGACACATTTGGGAGCAGGGAATCCCCCAGGCCTTTATATTTACTGATTCCTTCTTACGCTCTCTCTGGCTTTTTCAAATTCAGGTGGGTAGCCATGCTGGTCAGAAGCAGCAGAACAAAGTTTGAATCAAGTAGCACCTTTGAGACCGACAAAGTTTTATTCAAAATGTGAACTTTCGTGTGCAAAAGAAATGTGTTTTGCACATGAAAGCTTAAACTTTGAAAATTTTTTGTTGGTCTCAAAGGTGCTACTTGATTCAAACTTTGTTTTGGCTTTTTAATAGTTTGCCTAAATGGGAGGACACGTCCTCTTTTGTCTTTGGAGGAGGGAAAGAAAACAGAATGGGGAGGGAGCGTCAACCTAAAGAGAGAGAGGCAGAAACAGGGGAGGGCAGTGGGCAGCACTTAAAAACCTACAGAGACAATTCTACTTTAGAAAGGATTAGTGATTTGAAAGTGGATGAGAACAAAGGATCTCAGCAAAAGGAGCTTTGGTAGTTGCAGGGCAACAGTGTGCTGGAAGCAATCTGAGTGCAGATTCCTGAAAAACCAATGCAGAAACAAGAGAAAGCCCTGACACACACTGGAAGTGAAAGCAGAAGGGAATGCAGAATGGAAGAATAGGATGTGCTCAGAAACCGAAGCAAAATACAGGTGCAGAAAGGGCCATAGTCTTATGTTATTCAGTGGGGTATACTCTCAGGAAAGTGCCCTTAGGATTGCAGCCAGAGTCAACCTAGGTATCTTTCTTACTCCATTTTCAAAAAAGATTTATTCAAACAACTGAAGCCAATTGAATATTTTGTTTTAGAAATTATTATAGAAGGAAGGATGCAGTCACTGAAATTTATTTGACTTGTAATATAAAACCTAATTTCAATGAAAGACTCTCGTGGGGGAATAGCTTGTGTCCCCTCTTGCAAATAGACTAAAATATAGAAAATACCTGAACATAATTGCTTCTGTTGGAAGGTTTTTTTCCCACCCCCTCAATCATTTGCAGGTCAGTTAAGATCAGAATATAGAAAGTCTGTAGATGTGTTGCCATGGAGAGGCAATATTTATTTATACAGATTTGCACACTGGCTTTGAATACCATCTAACAAACAGCATATGCAATAAATTAATAAATATCAAGTGTTTGGCATGCAATAACGGCTCTCAATTTCAGCCTGTAAAGGTAGTTCTGCAAAGCAGTGGTTTTCAGCCTATGTTCCAGGGAACCCTAGAGAATCCTTGAAAGCTTGTCTTTGAGTTCCTAAATAAATAGACTGATAATGGCGTATAAGATTTGTTGCATTTCTACCATCTCCTCTTGCACTTCACCGCCACAAGGAAGTTATGAGTTGCCTCCAGTGGAAAATGGGACTTCCTCACCTTACCCCCTCCCAGGACAGCCCATAAATCTCCCGGAATTACAACTGATTTCCAGATCAGTTCCCCGGGAGAAAATGGCTGCTTTGGACTGTATGGTGTTATACACAGCTAAGGTGTCTCCCCTCCCCAAACCCTGCCTTCCCCAGGCTCCACCCCCAAAGTCTCCAGAAATTTCTAAACCTGGAATTGGAAACCCTACTCCTGGAGAACAGGGGGCTCCCCAGAAATGGCAGGAGGAGCCAGACGTTTGCAAGATAAGAGAGGAATTGGCAAGGGGGGAATAGTGCCCATTCTATGAGGCCTAGCCACTGTTTTGTAGGCCCAGGGATTTGCTGCAGGATTTTCTACAGCACAGAGAAGTTCTGCGGCAGACATGCAAATGTACCCTGGCAGACCAGCAGAAAGGACTCCCTCAAGGTTGGCAGCGTGGTGTAGTGGTTAGAGTGTTGGACTATAATATTAAGTTGGACTATGAAATTTACTGAAAAAAAATTAAAGCACCTGAGTAGAAAATAAACCCCAGATAATCTAAGCATTTTTGCTTAGCATACCCACTTGCCATGACACTTACTGGGTGACCTTGGGAGAGGGGGTCATTCTCTCTCAGACTAACCTACCCTACCTCATAGGGTTGTTGTGAGAATAAAATGGAGATGAGAAAACATGCCTCAGTGATCTCTACACTACAGAGAAGCTCTGAGGAAGGGATTTTCTTGGACAAAGGGTAGAATAAAAATGTGACAAGACTGATGGTAGAGAGTTTGAAAATGGCTGTTGCCAGGAAACCAGTCTGATAGCCATGAATACACTTCTATTTACTTTAGAATACACTTCTAAAAATCAATATAACCACGTTTAGATACCAGTGCTTGGCTATTGCTACTACATACAGTTATATCCTCCGAAACAATTTACATATACTGCATTTGGGGTATATTTCCATTCCAAACCAAATTCCCCAGGTAACTTGAGGTAAAAATGCCCCGCAGTGTTTTGTTTGTTGTTGTCAAGAAGGGCTGTATCACTCCACAGTACCTAAAAATGGTTTCCCGAATCACTGTTTTCTTAATAAACACACAGGGTAGAAAAATACCCCCAAGGGGTATTTTACTACCTCATGAGGTAAAAAAACAGATACCCCAATGCTTAGAGTATGCTAAGCAAAAATGCTCAGATTATGTGGGATTTATTTTCTATTCAGGTGCTTTAAAAAAAATTAAGTAAACTCTTAAATGTTGGTGGCTGTACTTTGGGGACATGGTTTTACTTCTGTACTGGTGACAGAGTCCTAAGAAGAAAGGGTGCTACAGCCACTTTTCTCTGAAGTCTACCAAAAATGTACAAATAGGGTAATTAATTCATGCCAATAGTGTTTTCAGGGTTACAGGGAAATTCCTACCATTGTATTTAACATGACACAATAATACTTTGAGCACCTCCCAGCCGTCAGCGTCTTAACCTGCTTCCTAACTGTCCACTCAGCAATTACTCCATGCAATTCAAATACACCAAATGAACAGGATCCCACCAGGTCACATGTGAAGGATGAAATGTTTCAGCTACACAGTTAAAATTCGCTTTACACCACCCCCCAACCTTAAACATTTCCTGTGACTGACAAAGGCAGCAACTGGATTTAAGGTGGGGGTTCTAACACCCCCCCCCCCCCATTGCACTGATTTCTTTCAATCCTAATACTTCCAACGTTATTAGTTTGTTCCCGCATAGCAAAGGAAATCTTTCCAAACCAACACACTGGTCATGAATCAGTTTTCAGGGCTGTCTCCAAAATATCCTTGGAGGAATGAGGGGATGAAACACTATCACTGGAAGCAGCTCCCACTGCCATTGTTTTGTGAGGATCAACAAATAATTTTGTCAGCTTTTATTTTTAATAAATGGTATCAGCTGATTGGGCTATGTGAGTCCTGAATGTTATCCCTCAGAAAAGGCTACGGGTAATTTGTTTGATGGCTCACACATAGATGTCTAGTTTATATGTATCTCAAACCATGTTTCACAACCAAACTAAAGCCTGTTTTTAGAACACAGTTTATCGGAGATGATAATATGAATTCTCTGTGCTCCTTCTGCTAACACCACCCCAGCGCCTCCCTCTCACCAGAGAAGTAACAGGTTTCTGTTTTGACAGACAACTCAAAGAGGCTGTAAATTTGTTCTGGCCTGCTTTGTACAGACTGCGCCATGTATAGTGGGAGAGAGCCTTCAGAAATGGGATCCAGGCCCAGGTGCTGAGTGATTCAGTAACAAGAGATCAAATGAGTACAAGCTGTTGCCTCCTACTGTTGTCCAACCCCGGCTCCATCTAGCTTAGTACTGGCTGTCTACTTTGATCAGCAGAGGCTAAGGTTTTGGGCAGGACAAAGTTTTTTGCAGAACCTACACAACCGAAGGCATGTATGAACTGATCCCAAATTTCATATGTTGTGAACACTTACTCTTTTTCAACCCTTTCCTTCAGGTTCCTCTGTTTCTCTCAGCTACCCACTTTGGAATCTTACTCACATAACGGGACTTCAGCTTTTTCCCCACTGTTCTTTTACAACAGAGTTTGTGTATATGAATTCAACAGCATGCCCTTAGACACAGAAGGCTGCTTAGGTATGTAAACATAGGTACAGTGTTATGTCTGTAAACTCTTTTGCCCTTAGTCCCAGTTCTTTCATTCTCAACAAGACGGCAACAATCCATTGTTCAATAGGGCATACGCTGGAGTATGTGGGAAGATCTCTCATAATCAGCCCGGCAGCAATTCGAGCGCCATCAGCAAGAAGAATCCAGAAGCCTCTGACGAACCTTGCCATCTTCTTTACTTGTTCTTCCTCCCTCACCCGTTGATGTCGCTGGAGCCAAGTCTGAGAACAGACAAGAAATTACAAAAGGGAACTCCAATAGCATTCTCGAACTCCAGTAAATAAAAGAAGCTCTGCATAATGGAAGAGTGCACTACCCTACATATGTAGTCCTCTTTTTATGCAACTAGGGCAACACATAGTTTCCAGCTTTGGTACATGCAGATGTGTACCCTCAAAAATCTGGGTTTATGATCAAGCACACTGGAAAACATGCCTTATTCTCACAAAATGGCAACTGCACATACTAAAAAGATCATACGTAGCGTGACCCCGCCCCCACATGGCTAGATCACTAAAATTGTACTGACTGAACAAACTGATCATTGCATAAACACAATGACTATATACAACATTTTTAAAAAAATCACACTGCTGTTTCTGTAAATCTATATATTATGTAGAAGAAGAAAAGAAGGTTTTTTATACTCTGCTTTCCTCTACCCTAAGGAGTCTCAAAGCAGCTTAAAATCGCCTTTCCCTTCCTCTCCCCACAACAGGCACCTTGTGAGGTAGGTGGGGCTGAGAGAGTTCTGAGAGGACTGTGACTGGCCCAAGGTCATCCAGCAGGCCTCATGGGGAGGAATGGGGAATCAAACCCAGTTCTCCAGATTAGAGTCTGCTGCTCTTAACCACTACTACCCTATGCTGTGTGTGTCTGGCTCTTATTTCAGCAAGCTCAAGGCAACGTATGTTGATTCCCTGTCCTTCATTTTATCCTTACAATAACCTCATGAGGTAAGATGAAGATACAGTAATTGGCCCAAGGCTACCCATTGAGGTTCATGGCCAAATGGATTTTTGAATTCAGGGCTCTTCAGTCCTAGTCCAGCCCAGTAAACACACTGGTTCTAAACGCCATGTGAACATGAGCACAGAACCCATGGTAGTTGTAGGAATACTCGCAATGGATACAATCCCTTGCACACCTACATGGAGTAATTTCCACTGAATTTAATCAGGCCTACGTCCATGGACCAGGCATGGGATCAGGCAAATGTAGTTCATATGCTTGCCTGATCCAGGGCAGAAACACATGCGTCAGGCCACTGGTCCACCAAGGTCAGTTCTGACCAGCAGTAGCTCTCCAGATTCTCACACAGAGGTCTTTCTCATTTCAACTGGAGGTGCTAGGGATTGAACTCAGGACCTTCTGCATGCAAAACAGCTGCTCTACCATTGAGTCACAGCCCCCTCCCTTGATAATGAACCCATGAAGCTGCCTGATACTGAGTAAGAGCATTGGTCAGTATTGTCTACTCTCACTGGCAGCAGCTCCCCAGGGTCTCAGGTAGAGGTTTTTCCAATCACCTACTACTTCATTGCTTTAACTGGAGATGACAGGGATTGAACCTGGGATCTTCTGTGTGCCAAGCATAAGAGCATAAGAGAAGACATGTTGGATCAGGCGAATGACCCATCCGGTCCAACACCCTGTGTCACACCCAGGTGCCATCAGGAGGTCCACCAGAGGGCTAGAACTCCAGAAGCCCTCCCACTGTTGCCCCAGACATAGTGTTTCCTCTATACCTTGCAGCTAATAGCCACTGATGGACCTCTGCTCCATCTGTTTATCCAATCCCCTCTTGAAGCGGTCTATGCTTGTTGCCGCCACCACTTCTTACAGAAGTGAATTCCATGCCTTAATGACTCTTTGGGTAAAGAAGTACTTCCTTTGATCTGTTCTAAAGCTTCTGCTCATCAATTTCATTGAGTGCCCATGAGTTCTTGTACTGCGAGAAAGGGAGAAAAGCACATCTTTCTCTACCTTTCCCATCCTATACATAATCTATTGTGTCACCCCTCAGTCATCATTTCTCCAAGCTAAAGAAGCCCTGACCTTTATTTAACCTGTCCACCACTGAGCTGCAGCCCTTCCCCTAGCAAAAGGAACTTCATATATAGGTTTAACACGTATGTACAAAAGCAAAAACAGCTTTACCCTTTAATTCTGCTGCGTTCTTTGTGGGTTCTCCATCAACCTTCTTCACAGAGTCGTCTTTGACGACAGTCGACTTCCCATCTACCAAGTCTGTTTTAATCATGCCGAGGTTCACCAGGAGTTGCATCGCGTCGAACTTCTCTCCGTTGCCTTTCAGACTCTCCAAAACTTTGAGGCACTTGTAAGATTTAAGTTCACTCACATTTTCCTCGAGGAAGAGGAGATAAAGGCTCAGGTCGTTGTAGTGCTTTGTTTTGACCTTGAGGACATCAAAGGTGGGCAGGATTTCATACAATTGCAGGATGTCTGAACTCTGCCTGAATGGGACCAACAAGGCATAAAGCACCACAGGTACCAACAGCACATACACAACTAAGTTGATGTAACTGAGCAGCTGAAAGACGCCGACTGCGATCAGTTTGCACTGGACCCGCTCCGGAACAGTCGTGTCGTTCTTCAGGATCCCAGTTTTGAGGTTGCAGATGAACTCATCAGTCATAGAGGAGAGGCTGATATAATAGCTCAGATAGAGACAGGCCAGCAGAATAATCGTCAGCGTTAGGAGACGGCAAACAATGTACTTGATTATCAGGTGCTTGGACCTCTTCTTTGTCTTCAGGTACTGTTCCACCATGGGGTACTTAAAGTAGCTTTCGGATATCTCCCACAAACTGGGGGAAAAAGACAGAATTTCCAGAGGAATTACAGAAGGACTGTATTTGCTCACAAGCCATACAAAACACACAGAAAGCTGAAAAAGGTTCAGATTCCTACATCCTGAGATTAGAGTTTTAAATGAATAATAAAACAGTAGCTATGTTAGTCTGCTGTAGCAACATGGCTATATAATGAGGGTGTATGTCATGAGTACTGCTGAGGATACACCCCCAGTTCAAACAGAACCCACACCTGACTCCGTTGGAACCTTGAAGCCCGCAGCAGTAGCCCTGCTGGACGTCCCAGCAGCAACGGGGGAGGAGCAACGCCCGGCAATCAGCTCCCCTGACTCCCCTACGCAGGTGGTACACCTACGGAACCAGCTCCGTCAAGACTTAGCGTCCCGGCGAAAGGAAGCACGCCTGTGCAGCAGACGGTCCCTCAGCCCTGAGTTTTAACAGAAGCCAGGATGCACATGTGGAGCACTAATTGACAATGATACCGGCGGATATTTTAGCTTTCTCCCCGACACTAGTTCCATCTGCCAGCAACTAGTCAGCTTGACGACGCTCTGCACCTCCCATCGCCAGTACTCCTGACCCGTGTTCTGAACTCTCAGCTCCTCAATCCCAGTTTCGAACCACTACGCTCTCAGTTTGCACCTTGGACTCTGTTGCCTCGGCTCCCGCTTGCTACCCCTTGATTCTGAGCTTGGACTGGATGTTGGCTTCCACTCCTTCTCGCTCTGTTTGGACCCTCCCCAGCCCATTACAGTGTACAACGTATGGCACAAATGCCACATGGGACGCATGGGATCATGTTGTGTGGCCCAGGAAGGCAGCGGCACTGTGGAAATTTTGGAAAATCTGAATGTCTACCGCCCCCCCCCCCCCCACTTTTCACTGACCTTCTCAACCTCTTGGTGAGTCTCCGCTCTGGGATGAAGCAAGATATTTCCACCGGAATGCCAACTCTCAGTCCAGAGAGCAGCTCAGAAATGGCTCCAAGCCATTTCTCACTGCCTCCAAGCCATTTCTCTGCTGCACCTCAGGGTCTTACATATACAACGGAGACATTTCCTGTAGGAGTAGAGGTCCTAATGCTGTCACCTCTTACTCCATTGAAGATCTGAGGGACTATCTTTGCCCAAAACTGGTGGGTCATTACAGAACCCACTGAAGTCATGGGGTAGCCAACTTAGCTCTAGGCAAGATCCGTTACAGCCCAGGTAACTGGCTGAGTTGTGCATGGCTCCTTTAAACATACCAAACTTTTACTTTTTAATTACCATTCCTTCCTCCCAGGGAATCCTAGGAATTATAGTGTGTGTATGTGGGGGGAAGAAGAGGGAAAGTTGGGTTCTAACAGAAAATTCTCTTGATTTTAGAGGTAGCTAGTCTGAGGAAGGGCCATAGCTCAGTGGTAGAGCATCTGCTTGGCATGCAGAAGGTCTCAGGTTCAACTCCTGGCATCTCCAGTTAAAAGGATCAGGTAGTGGGTCATGAGAAGTACTTCTTCACCCAAAGAGTGATTGATATGTGGAATTCACTGCCACAGGAGGTGGTGGCAGCTACAAGCATGGACGGCTTCAAGAGGGAATTGGATAAACATATGGAGCAGAGGTCCATCAGTGGCTATTAGCCACAAGGTATAGATAGGAACTCTCAGTCTGGGGCAAGTGATGCTCTGTAATCTTGGTGTTTGGGTGGAGGCAACAGTGGGAGGGCTTCTAGTGTCCCGGCCCCACTGCTGGACCTCCTGAGAGCACCTGGTGTTTTTGGCCACTGTGTGACAGAGTGTTGGATTGGATGGGCCACTGGCCTGATCCAATATTGGCTTCTCTTATGTTCTTATGAGAAAGACCTCTGCCTGAGACCCTGGAGAGCTGCTGCCTGTTTGATCAGGCAGTTCCAACCTCGATGGACCAATGGTCTGATTTAGTATGAGGCAGCTTTGTGTCAGTGGAAAACCACCAGAACTTACTCTTACCTGTCTTGTGGTAAATTAGGAAATTGGGGGTGGAGGGCTTTGTGTGCCTCTCAGTGGCTCTCTGTCCATCATTTTTAAAACTTATTTTGTAGTCTGGAACTGAGCAGTATTTTTTCCACCTGAAGTCTGTTAAAGTAAAAAACGACAACACAAACACAGAGATGTAGCAAGAGGGGTCCTGTTACCTCTGACCGGTGTTCTCAAGAATAACGGGCGATGAGCTGGAGTGATCCTTCGGCTCCCCATTATGGCAGCTGTTAGCGGCTTTGATCGCTCTGTTGTAGGCTCTGTCGAGTTCTTCCATAATAAACTTCAGGTCGGAGAAAAGGTGAGGCGCTGCGGTAAAGCGCCAGAAGAGATAGGGCAGGTAGAGTAAGACAGCAAGGAGCAGGAGGATGTATGGGAAAAACTGGGGGAAGAAAAAAAAAATCAGGGTAGAAAATGAGCTCCAATTTAGAACCCATCTGCAGTCACAGCCAAGCAGAGAGAGGAAAAAACCCACAGCTGATACAGCAACTTACAAATTCAACAAATGGTCCAGCTACGATTGCCAAGTCCCCCCCTGGTCACCAGCAGGGGACCGGGGGGGGGGGGTAGGGTTGCCATATTTAGGTTGGGAAACTCCTGGAGATTTGGGGGTGGAAACCTCCAAAGGAAGTTTAGAACTCTAGTAAAGGGCCAAAAGTTATAAAAACATCAATGGTATAGACAAAAGTACACTTGTTTATTTCAAAAAATATAAAAACCTTGATAACAGTATATAAAAACCTTGATATAAACATGTGCATTTTTGTCTATACCTATTGATGTTTTTAACTTTTGGCCTTTTATTGGTTTTTTAAACTTTCTTTGGAGGGTTTTGCTTGGTTGGTTTAGTTTGGCTGCGGTCACACACACTAATCCACTTTCAATGCACTTTCTAACTGGATTTTACTGTGTGAACGGGCAAAATCCAGTGGGAAAGTGCACTGAAAGTGAATTGAAAGTGGGTTATTTAGTGTGTGTGTCCGCAGCCTTTTTCTTCCCCTCTCTTTGTGGGTGGATTTGGGGGTGAAGCCTGGTAGGACAGGGACCTCTCTGGGGTACAATGCCATAGGGTCCACCCTCCAAAGCATCCATTTGCTCCAGGAAACTGATCTCTCTAATCTGGAGATGACCTATAATTCCAGGGGATCCAAAGGTCCCACCTGGAGGCTGGCATCACTAGTTCCAGCTCATGTAGGTTTAATGCTCACATTATCAACTGGAAAATGCAAAAACAAATGCTTTTAGTAGCATGTCAAAAAATTACCTTGGGCTTTTTGGTTTGCCTTTTGAAAGTCATTTAAAGCAGTAAGTTGGAGACGTTAGCGTACAATGTAAAATAGCGTGCCTATAGCGTACCGGGTCCGGTTCAAGGTGCTGGTTTTAACCTTTAAAGCCCTATATGGCCTGGGGCCTGCCTACCTAAGGGACCACCTTTCCCCATATATACTCCAAAGAGCACTGCGGTCAGGCAGCCAACATCGCCTGACCCTTCCGGGCCTGAAGGAGGCGAGGCTAGCAGCCACCAGAAACAGGGCCTTCTCGGTGGCGGCTCCCCACTGGTGGAACGAGCTCCCAGAGAACATCAGGGCCCTGCGGGACCTTTTGCAGTTCCGCAGGGCCTGCAAAGTGGAGCTCTTCCGCCAGGCTTTTGGGGCCGCCACCAGGGGGAATGGCCCTTAGTAGATGGCACAATGAGCCATCTCTAAAACATCTATGGTGGTAGCCTCCTGGTTGGTGCAAGCTAGTGGCGGGTATTTGGTGCTGGTATGATGCTGCCATTTTGTGCTGAATGTTGTTGTAATTTTAAAGTGATTCTATTTTATGATATGTTTTAACTTTGTAATTCAGTGATTTTATATTGTTAGCCACCTAGAGCCGGTCCGCTGGCTAGGCGGGGTATAAATTGAAATAAATAAATAAAAATAATAATAAATAAATAAACTGAAATCCAGTGGCACCTTAAATCCTAACAACATTTACTTCAATATGAGCTATTGTGAGTCATCTCCCACTTCAGCTGAGAGACATATGAGCTCACAAAAGCTCTTACCAAAATAAAAGTTAGGCTTTAAGGTGCCAGTGCCAGTAGAGTTTCACTATATTTTGCTATGACAGACTAAGATGGCTAGTCTACCCCTTAGCAAGCATCTGATACACCTTTTAACCATTCAACTGGATGTAAATGGAATTCTGAAAAGACTTCTTAATTACGACCCACTGCCAAGATTCTGGGAAATATCCAGCCAATGTTGCACCAGCATTAAAAAGACACAATTCTAGAACAGCATCTTCTATGTGGTATTTCTCCCATGAGAATCATTTAAACACTGCCATATTGTGTGTGCTGGAGTGGCTGCAATCCCAAAGGTGCTTTCCTGGGAGTCAGACCCAATGAATAACATGGCACATTACAACATGGTGGGACACTCATACGGGTTGTAAGAACAGTTAATGTGTGGGACTAAATACATGATATTCTCTTCACTAGTCCTAACGATATGTTCTGGGAGTCCCCCCCCCCCCCCCACCGCCCTGCCCGGTACTGTTTTTCTAACATGAAATGGCTCCAGTGTCCCATTATTTGTCCCATTATGGAAGCTTACATGTAGTCCCCAGTATGTCTAATTTACTTCAGATAGAAAACAGCAAGAGTCCAGTAGCACCTCAAAGACTAACAAAATTTGTGGCAGGGTATGAGCTTTCGTGAGTGACTCACAAAAGGTCGTTCCCTGCCACAAATGTTGTGAGTCTTTAAGGCGCTACTGGACTCTTGCTGTTTTCTACTGCTACAAACAGACTTACACGGCTACCCATCTTGGTTTACCTCAGATAGTAAATAGTGGCTCTCCTGAGCCATTTCAGGTCAGGAAAATGGCACTGGGGAAAAGTTGAGGTCTCCTTTGCCTGCAGTCCTGATCTGAATTGGCCCTGCACAGGCCTGAGAATTATGTTCCAAGTCCAAAACTTCCAAAACATGTCCGTCAATAGACCCAGGAACAGTGAATTGTGCTGTTAAGTTCTGAGGCAGATAAATGGCCTCTCCACAGGTCACATCTGTGACATGAATATTTGGATCTCACTGCCAAATGGGTTAAGATTTGATGAGTCATGTTGCAGCTGTGTGTCTGTGAAGCCACTGCTGATGGGAAGGCACCACGGAAGAGCAAAGGCCGTCTGGAACCACTTTCACTGACTCAAATGTTCTCTCTCTTTGAGTAAGGAAGCCAGGGACAGAACCTGTATCTGGGAAACATCTTCAAAGCAGCCAGGAAATCAAAATGCTTCTCAAGAGCTTGTGCTCCGGTAAAAACCAAGAGGAGCTGTGTGTTTTTGGTTTCTATTGGTCAGAGATTACTCTCTTTTGGTATCTGAAGCAGAAATGCATGCTGGGGGAAAGCTCAGGCATCTTCAATCCCAGAATGCTTTTCCTTGCCCATCTGTTTAATTTTTACTTGATGTAATCTGCTGAAAGCATTGGTGTGGGTTTTTTTGCTTTCATTGTTGTCCTGCAGTACACTGGTTACGTCATGTCCCATCCATCCTTGCGGGAATGAATGGCACTGTTTGGTACAGCTGTACGTGAATCAAAACTGACTGTGAGGCAGGCCCTGGGAAGACTGCTGAAGGACCATGGGGCTCAGGTGGTATTGTTACTAGTAATTCCTGTGGAGAGCTTTCGCTAGAGTCAAGAATACTTTGAATCACTGGCTACCCAGATGGTGGTGTTAAGAGAGGTTTCTGGGACCACAGCCTGGCTTTCCTTAATGAAGTACCAGTGAAGGTACAGGCCACACTTCACATGTATGAGGGGAAATGTGTTTGGCATTCGTGAAGATGACCAAGAGGGGTTTAAGCGAAACCCTGTGTGGGAGAGATATGTAGGCAAGATAGGGTGTGGGTGCTACAGAAGGAACTGAGTGAGTTCAGGCAGTGCCTCAAAATCATGGAGTAAAACAGCAGGAGAGTTATTGGAGCATAATATTCACAGCTTTCAATACCAATGCTCAGCGTATGGGACATATACAAAGCAATTCTGAGCTCCTAGCGTAAGAAGGCAGATATGATTTAATAGATATGAGGGAGATTAGGTGGGCGACTTCCATAACTGGAAGGGGGCAGCTGCAGGATATAACTAGGAATGGTTGTACCGAAGAACCAAACTGCACTTCGTGGCTTGGGAAAATGGCATCGGGGCAGGGGAGGCTGAAGCTGTTCCTCTCCCAAAGCTGCAGGCCCCACCCGTGTTGTGCAGTTTGGCCTGCAGTGATCTACTGCTTGTGTGGCTCTCAAGTACACGGGAAATGAGAAGAGAGCCGAGTAATGTGCTAGGGATGGTTTTTTAAAAAGCAAACACTTCTTTCAATAGTGGAGTATTGGACAGATTCAAACAAGCTCATGCTTGAAGAAGAAAAAGAAGCAGAAATTGGATTTACACCCCGCCCTTCACTCGGAGTCTCAGAGCGGCTTACAAACTCCTTTCCCTTCCCCTCCCCACAACAGACACCTTGTGAGGTAGGTGGGGCCGAGAGAGCTCTAAGAGAACTGCTCTTGAGAGAACAGCTCTGAGAGAACTATGACTGATGCAAGGTCACCCAGCTGGCTCCATGTGGAGGAGGAGTGGGGAATCAAACCCAGTTCTCCAGATTAGAGTCCGCTGCTCTTAACCACTACACCAAACTAGCTGATGTATTAGCACCAAAGAAATAGCTGTATTAGCACCAAACAAGGGCTGCTTTCACACACATTGGATAATGTGCTTTCAATGCATTTTAGTGATTGTTTGCAGGTGGATTTTCCTGTTTCACTTGCACATGATTGCAAAAGTGCATTATTCACATGCATTATGCATGTGAGGGCAGCCAAGCAAACAACAAGGATGGAACTTGGACGAGAGTTGTCATCTCAGACTTCTGAGCTAATTTTTCATTTCCAAGAAAAAGAATACATTTCAAAAATCTGTCTTTACAAACTTTATGAAGCCAGAGTGGAAGGTGTCCAGAATCACCCCACGAGAGTTGCCTCTGCTGCACAGCCGCCCAACAGTAAGAGTCTACGTAAGCTCCTTGGCGCCAGGAAAACGAACTTGGTGAAAAGCAGCTCATTTGGGTCCCTAGGAAAGAAAACAGGATACACCCCCTGTGAATGGTCAGAGTAAAACGCACAGGAAAACAGCCCAGAGATGGAAGACCTGGAACCCATTCACACATGCTACGAAATGATAGAGAAAACCTTTCCCCAGAGTGTGGTTTATGTGTGCATGCATGCTCAGGTGTTTAAAAAATTATAACCCCCGCAATATAGAGAGCCAGCATACAAAGATGAGCTCAGCCTAGCTCTGTTCAGTGACATACTAATTTTCTGCAAGCAAGGAGTTCAGCACTGTTAGCCAGGGCTCAGGTTAACTGCAGTTCTTCTTAAAATCTAAGATCTCAAAGTCTACTTCATTTTTAGTATTTGTTGTGAGCATTTTGTGTGTGTGCGTGAGAGCCTAGAAGTCATGGTTGACTTCTGGTGACCCCTAGTGGGGCTTGGACATTTCAAAGAGGTGGCTTGCTATTGCCTGCCTCTGTGTCCCAGCCTTAGTATTTCTTGGAGGTCTCCCATCCAAGTACTTGGCAGGGTCAACCCTGCTTAGCTTCTGACATCTGATGAGACCGGGCTTGCCTGGGCTATCCAGGTCAGGGCTGAAAGCCCACTTGAAGGCACAGTTTGGTTGTGCAGAAACTCTAGTGAATCTTAACTGTGGTTCAGTGCAGTACACCCAAACTGGTTTCAAAAGGGAATTGCCCTGCAGGGGGTACATAAGGTATTCTCTGAGTCTAGTTCCCTGATTTGTTAACTGGGATTAGCAAAGAGCCAAAAGTGCATTTGCTCTGAAATCAATTCTTTCCCTCCTAACCTGCACCTGTGCCAGGAGCTTTTGGATCCAGATTCTGGCTCCTAAATTGATCCTAAGTGGAGCAAATTCCATACATGACAAAAGTCATACTTATGGTCTTCGAGCAGTGCCGATTTCTTGTGCCTGCCCTAGTTATTCTCCTTGCTAATTTGGCTGTGTTTGGTACCACCTATGTCCGCTCTCACATGAAAATGGGTGCACTATTTTCCCTTTTTATTTACATTACAGGCATACTGGGGGCTGCAACTGACCTCCCTATACCTGTCTCCATCCCTTTGCTGTGTGCTGTTTTCAGAACCAAGAACCACGGTGGGCTGCACCAACATAAATCCAGATCTGTTCATGCATGAGAAATAATCACATTTTGCCATGAAGCCTGACAGCACTAAATTGTAGATCGTTGTGTAAATTGCATTAAATGTCCGAAATCTGGTGAAGAGTGACATTTTGCAATGATCCTTCAGTGTGAAATCAAGAAACTTTAGGGGCTCTGTTCACAGTGAGAATAAAAGGATATTGCATGAATCATGGTTGCTGTGTAATTTAAAAGGCTGTTGTCATAACATGGAGATGAGCTCTTATAAGACACAGGACTTCTTCATGAAAACAGTGACTTGTTTATCTGAGTGGTGGGGCGGGGCAAGGGATAAAATAGACCCAGCTTGGTTGGCAGACACCCCAGCAACTCTTTTCTTCTGTCAGATGGGTGGGGGATGGGGACTTGCAGAAAAGCTCTGCTATTGTTTTGGCCACTGAAATAGAGGGATGCGCTGAGGAGCCAAACACCCAGAAGGCTTCTTGCTATTTTAACAGTGTCTGTATTTTTGCCCTGACCTGGATAGCCCAGGCAAGCCTGAACTTGTCAGATCTCGAAAGAGGAGGAGGAGGAGATTGGATTTATACCCTGCCTTTCACTCTGAGTGGCTTACAAACTCCTTTCCCTTCCCCTCCCCACAACAGACACCCTGTGAGGTAGGTGGGGCTGAGAGAGCTCTGACAGAAACTGCTCGTTTTCAAGAACAGCTGTGCCAGAACTATGGCTTACCCAAGGTCATCCAGCAGTTGCAGGTGGAGGAGTGGGGAATCAAACCCAGTTCTCCCAGATTAGAGTCCGCGCACTTAACCACTACACCAAACTGGGGTCGCCTCTGGCAAGTACTTGGATGGGAGACATCCTTGGAATACCAGACGCGGGGCAGGCTTTATTCAGCCCCCTCTCTGAATATCCTCCAGGCCCCCAATAGGGGTCAGTCAACAGAGGTTGCCATGACTTCCAGGTGTGCGCACACACTCCCACCCCCACACATGCACATATAAAAAACAAACCAAAAAAACCCCTGTCTGTATTTTCAAGACAATGAGGCCTGGTGGTAAGAGACTCGTCACCATTTTAGATTTATACAAATCAACCATTCAGTTCAGTTTTAAAATGCTCTAGGTCTTTTGAAAACAAACATGTGATTTATTTTAACTAGGGTTGGCTCAGACAACTTGGATTCAGCTTGGGTTCAAATCCTGGGTTGGCTTGACAAAATGCTGGCTTCACTACCTTTGTCCTTTCCCTTCCTCTCTCTGGCAGACACGGAGCTGGAACCCCCAGCCTGCTTCGTGAGCAGGGTGGCACCGAGGAGGATGTCCGCATTCATATGTTCATATATACCATCAAGTCACAATTGATTTACGGTGACCCTTTCTTTGCCTTTCTCTGCAGAGTCTTCCTTGGTGGCCCCACTTAGCTTACAGGACCTGACATGATTGGGTGATACCACACCATTCCACATCCTGTCTGCATTCATACATCCCACAAAGTTAAGACATAATTCAGACTGCCCTCAAGTCATTTCTAACTTATGACGATCCTATGAATGAGTGACTTCCAAAATGCCTTATTGTTAACTCATGCCTTGCAACCTGAGGGCTTTGGCTTCCTTGATTCCTCAGTTTAGTCATTTTAGCTTCTAGAGAGAGTTCAGACTAAGGAGGTGGGGACATGATAGAGATTTATAAAATTATGTATGTATAAAATTTTTCTCCTTCTCCCAAAATACTAGAACTTGAGGGCATCCAATGAAATGGATGGGCAGTAAGTTCAGGAGAAACAAAATCACTTTACATAGAGGGATTAAAATGGGGGATTCGCTGCCAGAGGATGTGGTGATGGATACAGTAATAAACAGCTTTAAAAGGGGATTAGATAGATTCATGAAGGATAAATCTATCAGTGGCTACTAGCCATGGTGGCTGAGGGGAACCTCCTAGGATTGCCAGGTCTGCGTTGGAGAATACCTGGAGATTTTGGGGGTGGATCCAGGAGAGGGAGGGATTTGGGGAGGGGAGGGGCCTCAGCATGGTACACTGTCACAGAGTCCACCCTTCAAAGCAGCCATTTTCTCCAGGGGAGCTGACCTCTGTCAGCTGGGGATCAGTTGTGAAACCGGGAGATCCCCAGGCCCAGCTGGGGGCTGGCAGGCCTAAAACCTCCACATTCAGAGGCACTAATCCTCTGAATCACAGAGCCAGGAGGCAACAGCAGGAAAAGGCCTCCACCTTAGTCAGGGGTCCGTTGGAGCGGGAGCGCACAGGAGCGCAGCTCTGGGAGTGAGGAGCCCAGGTGGCAGGCACATGACCAAGCCCCGCCCCCTCCTTGGCTTCCCCGAGCAGTGCAGAGGCGCAGTGCCCCAGGAAAGCCCTGCTAGGGTCTTTATTGTTTTTAATCTTTTGTTTTAATATTGATAATTTTATCATTGTTCCTTTTATGACTGTGTGCTGCTTTTCCAGAGACTTGCTCAAGGTGGCATATAAATTTTCTAAGTATACCGTTTTTTATCTGGGCACATGGCACATAGGTACTGGAGAAATTTCACCAACCCTTCAGCAGCTTCCACCCCATCAGTTTGGTATAGTGGTCAGGAGTTGGACTCTAATCTGGGAGAACCGGGTTTAATTCCCCACTCCTCCACATGCAGCTGCTGGATGACCTTGGGCCAGTCACAAGTTCTCTTAGAGCTGTTCTCTCATGAGCAGTTCTCAAAAGACCTTTCTCAGCCCCACCTACCTCACAGGGTGTCTTGTTGTGGGGAAGGGAAAGGAAAGGGATGGGTGGTGCACATGTCTTGGGTATCTCAAGCCTACTTGAAACCTGGTGGTTTCAAGGGAGCAGGAAGAGAATGAGGGTGTGTTCTTTACACTTATTTTTATTGGACAAAGTATTGGATGGGGAAGGGAATAGAGGAAGAGCAGGTGAGTTTCACTCACCTGTGGAGTGGAGCCTGAAGGGTGGGTGTTGCCTTCTGACACACTTCCGGTATGTTAGGGGGCGTGGCATATGCAAATGAGTTATGCTAATGAGTTATGCTAATGAGCTCCTGCACCTCTTTTTCTACGAAATAACCCCTGACCTTAGTCTTCAGGGTGCTACTGGACTCTTGCTCCTTCCTGTGGCTACAGACAGACTAACAAAGCAAGTTTGAGAGACATGCTCAGGATGGTGGGAAACTAGGAAGTGGATGATTAGAGTATGTCATGTGGATGTTCCGAAAAACAGAGCTTCAGTTTAGGAACAAACACAGAGGAAAAACAGCAATATGGAATTACCCCCCAGTTGACCAAGCGAACTGCTACATACAAGCTGGCTATGAAGTCCCTAGGCCTGTGTAAGAGCTGGAGGAAAAATTCAAAAGACAGCTGCAGCAACGTTATTAACTGCTCCCCGTGAATATTTTGCAGCTAAATATAAATTAGAAAGTGAAACTCCAAAGAGACAGAAGTTAGGAGGAGGCTGAAAGGGAAAGAGAATGAGCGTGGTGCTTTGAGTAGATCTGGTGGGGCAGAGCAGTAAAGAAAAAGTTAGCAGAGGGGTAGAGAAGCTGCAGCCATGACGTAAAGCAAAGATTCTTGCTTGGTGTCTCATGGAATCTGGAATATTGGCCGCACCCACGCTCAGTATAAACTCTGGCAGCAGTGAGGCTTCATCATTCCTGATTCTTGGAAAGTCCCGCTACCAATTCTCAGTGGAGTGAAAAAAGATCTGCAAAAAGTATGGCATGTTAACAAGATGGGAACGTCCAAAAGAAAAGAGTATGGAACTGGAGAAAAGAAAAGTCCTCTGGTATTTTGCCTGTACGGTTCTGCAGGGGTCTGTAGGAGCCTGAGCCCTGGGTGTTGCCTTCTGACACACTTCCAGTGATGTGAGGGGGTGTGGCATATGCAAATAAGTTATGCTAATGAGTTATGCTAATGAGCTCCTGCACCACTTTTTCTACGAAATAACCCCAGTTCTTGTTCTTCTTTCAAACTGTAATTTCAGAGCTGGTTAGAAAACAGGAACACGGCAATGGCAACTACCTTTTTGCCGTGGAGGTACTTGGCTATTGCTAATGTAGATATAGACTCATCTTGAAATAAAAGGGTTCTACACTACTGTACAGAGGGTTGTCTGCCCTGGGTTGGGAAATACGCAGAGATTTTGTGGGCGGAGCCTGAGGAGGGCAGGGTTTGAGGAAGAGAGACTTTATATGGTATAATTAGGGTGTTCTGGGGGAGGGCGTGATGTTGCACACAATGTTCTGGTTATGGGGGAGAAACTCTATGTTTGCCCAAAAAAACAGTGGTGTGCAACATTGCCAGCATGATGACATCACTTCCAGGTGACGTCATCACACTGGGGATGTCACCCGACAATATCCCTATTTGGGTTTGGGATTTCCCCCACCAGCCAGTTGGCCGGTGACAGATCGCAGCCCCCCCAAAGTGGGGGAACACCCAGTGAGACCTGGCAACAGAGTCCACCTTCCCAAGCAGCCATTTTCTCCAGGTAAACTGATCTCTGTCGCCTGGAGATGAATTGTAATAGCAGGAAAACTCCAGCCACCTAACTATAACGAAACATGCCTGGCCATAAATTTTACTGGAGTTATAAAATCTAGTTTTTGTTGTTGTTTTTTTAAAGCAACATTGTGAACTAGAAAGAGGTGGTAGTAGACAGGAGTACTGAACATAGACTGGGGAAGAGAGCTGGGTTTGAATTCCACTCAGCAATAACACTCAGCAAGTGACCAGGAGCCCTTTTCTCTTTCTCAGTCTGTATTCTCTGACTTTTCCAGAATCAGAACCCCACATCTAGCCAAAACACAAGACCAACTTTTAATATAAACATGTGGCGACAGGGCAGTCGATAGGACTGGAGGGGGGGGAAATCTGTTCCTTTAACAGAGGCTTAAGAGATTAGATCCAGCCAAGTTTTCCACTCAGCCTTGCTCAATTCCTTTTCTTGCTAAAATCCCTATCCCACATGACTTTTGTACATACATGTCCCAGCGCTGCCCTTTCTGGGAATCAAAGGGATCCTCCCCTCATCTTTTTTCAGCAGCAGAAAAGTTGGTTGGATCCAATCCAATGTATGGAAATAGGCAACTGAAGCTTTTAATGGCATGGAGCTAAATAACATCACTTAAGGAGGCCTTTTAAAAATCTCTCCAGGCCTTTCACGAGCCTATACATTTACTGTGCATATCACTTGTCTCTCGCTTCTTGAAAACAAAGCAGAAAACGGTGGTGACTATGACTTTGGTGACTGTTTTACATGAGGATGGAACCCCACCGTGCATTATACCTAACTACTTGGAGCACTATCACCTAACCTACCTTACAGGGTTGTTATGAGGATAGACCTCCCTTTCCCATGCATTCTGCCATGAACTTATTGGAAGAAAAAGGGGATTTCTAAAAGTGATAAATAAAAGCAAAAACTAGGCTAACAATTGCCAAAATATTTGTGACTCACTTTAGGGTGGTATTCTAAATATCTGGTACTTCCCTGGGATTTCACTCCAGAGATGACATGGAGAAATAACAAGAACTAAGACTGGGGAGGGGAAAGAAACAGAGGCTGCAATCCGAAGAAGAATTAAAAGGAGGAGGAGGAGGAGGAGGAGATTGGATTTATACCCTGCCCTTCACTTGGAGTCTCAAAGTGGTTTACAGTCTCCTTTCGCTTCCTCTTGCCCCAACAGACACCTTGTGAGATAGATGGGGCTGAGAGAGCTTTGAGAGAACTGCTCTTGAGAGAACAGCTCTGAGAGAACTGTGACTGACCCAAGGCCACACCAGCAGCTGCATGTGGTAACGTGGGGAATCAAACCCAGTTCTCCCAGATTAGAGCCCACCACTCTTAACCACTACACCAAACTAGGTGGCAGTCAGCCCCTCGAATAAAATGGGTGTTACTTTTGCATAAATATCCATAGCATAGATTTACATGGTTCCAGTACAAGCTTAAAGAGAGTCATATGCTTCTAAGCCTTCTTCTAACACTATTAATCCCTTTCCATCTTTCATTTGCCTCCCAAGTGTACTTCTACCACAAAATAAACTTTTATGCTATTCTCCATACAGAATGTCTTTTCTTGTGTAGATTATCTTTGTGTAGGAAATAAATGTTACAAATGAACAAGGTGGCCTTTTATCAGCCTCGCCCTCGAGAATGTTTCTGTTGCAAGCAGATCATAAAAGCAGGGTGATTCAAAGACAAGGGCGAGAGCATGCTACATGCTAACTGTTTTCTTCTTGGACTTTGAAACTAAGTACTTTACACTTTGTCTTGCCTCTCCACCCCTAAAAGGGCAGCCAGCATACAAGGCACACCTCCATAAGAAGTGTAAATAGTTGAGAGAAAATCAAAGGTGAGGGGAGAATCTCCACAAAGGGAAAAAATGCAGAAAATAGGAGATAATTTAACTAGTTAAGTAACCAAACACAGGCTATTGTGAGCAGCTGACGAAACGGGCCAATCGCTAAGACAAAGATAGTAGCTCCAAAAGACTACTTTACCGTCAAATTATGGGTTACAGCCTCATATAAAAATAAAACAAACCGTCCTTTGATTTTAACCTGATTTTCAGAGCAATCCGGTCTCTCACAGGACTAGCGGTTGGGGATAAGATTACCTTTAAATCTGCTTGTTAAATGAACTGCTAATTGTTATAGTGATGCATTTTAAGTAACCCTAACCTTGGGCAACACCAAGGCTCCTGTTTTGCATGCAGAAGGTTCCCAAGTCCAGTCCCTGGCATCTCCAGTTAAGAGGATCTTCTAGTAGGTGATGATGATGTGAAAGACCACAGCCTGAGACCCTGGAGTGCTGCTGCCAGTCAGAGTCAACAATAAAGACCCACTGGGCTGACTCAGCAGAATCATGTGTATTCTGATTTCCTTATGAGAAGACAGGAGTCACTGGGAAAGACAAGAAGGCCAGGAAAAGTTGAAGGCAGCAGGAAAAGAGGAAGACCCAATAGGAGATGGATCGAATCAGTCAAGGAATCCACGGCCCTCAGTTTGCAAGGCCTGAGGCAAGGTTGTTAATGACAGGATGTTTTGGAGGACGTTAATCCATTGGGCCACATTATGTTGGAAGTAGGGTTGCCACCCTCCAGGTGGGGCCTGGGGATCTCCCGCTTTTACAGCTGATCCCCAGCTGACAGAGATCAGCGCCCCTGGAGAAAATGGCTGCTTTGGAGGGTGGACTCTGTGGCATTGCACCATGCTGAGCCCCACCCCCCAAACCCCACCCTCTTCTGGCTCCATCCCCAAAGTCTCCGGGTATTTTCCAACCCTGACCTGGCAACCCTAGTTGGAAGTGACGACAGCATTTAGCACACATTCTGATTTCCTGCCAAACAGTAATGACAGCCAGTCTTTCAGCATGCAGGACTGTAGCTGTAAGAGGGACATCAAGTGCAACATTTCAAATACCTGAAGCACTGTTAACATCTGGTGTAATTCTGTCTTCTTTTACATGGTTCTTAAAAGTTCAGGAGCACCAAAAACGCAAGGTAGCCCTGCCTCTTTTACAGACATCTCTTCTCTGCACCAGTGTGGTGTAGTGGTTAAGAGCAGCGGACTCTAATCTGGAGAACTGGGTTTGATTCCCCACACCTACACATGCAGCCAGCTGGGTGGCCTTGGGTCAGTCACAGTTCTCTCAGAGCAGTTCTCTCAGAGCTCTCTCAGCCCCACCTACCTCACAGGGTGTCTGTTGTGGGGAGAGGAAGGGAAGGAGATTGTAAGCTGTTCTGAGACTCTGAGTGAAGGGCAGGGAATAAACCCTTCTTCTTCTGCTCCCTGTACACTAATTTGAATGTGAAGATACCTATGATCTGTAGTTACTTTACTAAAGCACTGCTAATTTTGCACCACTGGTTGAGGTGAGACACCTTGGCGGGGACAAGGCCTTCTCATCCACGGGGGCCCAGATTGCGGAACTCCCTGCTACTGGAGGCTCACTTTGCCCTCCCACTCCATTGTCTTGAAACATCTTTTGTTTCATTGCAGCAGACAACTGAGAGACTTTGATATCTCTGGTTGTTGTTTTGTTTATTCTAGCTATTTTTGTAGTTGTCTTTAGTTATTGGATTTTGACCTTTCTAATGTTGTTTGTTTTGCTTTGATGTTTTCAGATATTCCCAGGTTACCTGAAGTATTATCTAAAATTGCAAAAATAAAATAAAAATAACTAAATAAGTAAAAATGGAGGATCTAGGGTGAACTGTATTTAAATATTGTAAAATTGAGTTTAGACTTGGTTTGCAGTTCCCTAATGATGGGTCAAAAGTGGAACACAGGAGTCTAGACAGCGGATTACTGGGGAAATGTGCCAATAATGAGAATAATACCTAATATAATGTATCTAAAAGGAGGAAGAAAAATTTCTAGGTTAAGGGAGGAACTAAAACCAGGGGTCCTGAACAAAGAAACTTTTTGTTTCCCCTTTGAGCTCTAGCTAAAACCCAGACTTTTAAAAACACACAAACGTGTATATATATGAATGCCCCTCACAAAAAAACCCTTCTCCCTGCATATAGAAAACTAGCTTGTGAGGCAAAGTGCCTCAGCCTCTCCCTTTCCTTGACATGCTCTTTTTCTATGTAAAAGCAGGGTATTTTTTTTTTTAAATAGGGAAACATTTTCCCTCTGGGGGAGGGCTGGGGCACACGATCATAGGTTCAGTCCCCTGCATCTCCAATTAGAATGACCAGATTGTAGGTGATGTGAACGACCTCCACCTGAGACCCTGGAGAAGACCCAAAGAAATGGTACATCAGGGGTCTACAGTAGGAAGGGGGAACTGGCAGAAATTACACACCCACCCACCCGCCTGCTAGCAGAAAATTTAGTGAGGACCCAAGCCTTAGTGAAGAAGAAGAGCTGGCGTTTACACCCTGATTTTCACTACCTTAAGTGGCTTACAATCTCAGAGTGGCTTACAATGGCCTTCTCTTTCTCTCCCCACAACAGGCACCTTGTGAGGTAGGCGGGGCTGAGAGAGTTCTGAGAGAACTGTGACTGGCCCAAGGTCATCCAGCAGGCTTCATGTGGAGGAGGAGTAGGGAATCAAACCTGGTTCTCCAGATTAGAGTCCACCACTCTTAACCACTGCATCACGTTGTCAGATTTCTTACTACAATTGTGTGTGTGGGGGGGGAGATCCAAGTGGAAAAAGTAACAATATTCACCTGATCAATCACCAGAAATAGACTTTACATTATTTAAAGGCAATTTCGTTAAGAGGAGGAGGCTATATTGGACATTCCACAATCATGGCTGTTTCACAGGTCCGTGACAATATCTTAAGGTTTCTCTCCAGATACCCCTTCTGTTGTCTGCATGAAATTATTGGTGTGCAAACAGGTTCACTGCTACAACTGCACAGAGGAGATGGCATGAGGTATCTGGAACTCTCAGGAGGATATGAGCACAGGGTCAAAAAGAAACAAGCTTCACATCAGGGGCTGAAATTAGGAATAACGAAGCACATTGGTACAAACCCCTGAAAGATCAGATATACACAGGGGTCATTTCATAGAAAAAGAGGTGCAGGAACTCATTAGCATAATTCATTCGCATAACTTGTTTGCATATGCCACACCCCCTGACATCACGGGAAGTGTGTCAGAAGGCAACACCCACCGCTCAGGCTCCATCCCCAAAATCTCCAGGTATTTCCCAACTCAGAGCTGGCAAGCCAGCTTGACACTTAGACTAAGGACACTTTAGGTTTCCTTTGCTCATGCAGGGAAGCTACCCTACAGCAAGCATGAAAATACAGATCAAGTTAGTATGCTTTTGCTTTTTTCCACAGCGCATGATCATATGTGCCCGCTCCTGGGCTTGTTACTCCCGGAACAGCGTTCCTGCGTGTTCCTGCTTAAAATGACCCCTGGATATACAGAAGCAGTTAATTTGCCTTATACTGTTTGGAGCATATCCAGATTTTCCCCATTTCAGAATATTGTTATACTTCATCTTTTGTGCTGAGAGTCAAGGCAGATTATATATATTTTTAAAAAACAAAACCCTCAGGCAGACAGCAAAGATAAAATAGTTATGGCGTAAACCCCATACATTTATCAGCTGTGGTCTGAAAAGTACAAGGATGGGGGGGGGGGGGGAGTCAGCAAATGATGTTGACCACAAGCAACTATGGGCCAAACAGGATGTTACTGTAAGAGTGTGGGAGCTACCAAAGAAGTCCTATTTCCTTTCTGTATAACACCTAATAAACTTTCTTTGCCACCTCAAGCAAGGTTATATGGCAGAAACAGAATTATAAGTGTCATAATGTTGCAACAATTTAGAAACACACCATCATGAAACAAAATACATTCTACTAGACACAGTGGTGGTGATGGTAGGGATAGATATGCAACTGACACAGTGTCTAACTTGGCCCCAACCATGACAAAAACTATTTAGGTACTCCATAGTCCACCATTCTAGCTGATACTTAAAGTGGATTGTAATTTTTTTTAAATGCAACACAACTAGTATAATAATGCAGAAACGATGTGATACATTTAATTATGGATTCCGCTTTTAAAAGTTTGAGAATTACCAACTTAATGCATAAGTTCCAGGCAGATAATTGTGTTGGCAGCAAAATTTAAAAGAAATCTTCTGGCACTTTAAGATGCATTGAGGCAAAGGCAATTGTGATGAAGAAGTGGAATACATAAAGCCTTATGGCACAATAAATCTTTTGACCTGTAGGGTGCCATAAGACAGCTTTGTGTTTTGAAAGCATCAGTAATACTTAGGGAAAAGGCAGCCTGGAACAATGTGCAGTCAGTAGTCTCCCCCCCCCCCCGCCCCGGTCATACTTAGTGAAAAAATACGGCTTCTGAGAATTTAAAATGCAAAGGAGAACAGTAGTTCTCTATTGAGTCATAGCTCATTGAGAGTGACAGTCCATTTTCAGATGCGGTTAAGAAAGCTTCAAGCAGATAATTAAAAGGTAACTGGAAGGGAGAGACAGAAAGGAAAACAACCCCAAATTTAGGTCAAGATGCATATCCATGCACACACTGCATTAAAATCATGGAAGCAAAGCCAGAGGTAAAACCTTGGGTCAGTCACAGTTCTCAAGAGCAGTTCTCTCAGCGCTCTTTCAACTCCACCTACCGCACAGGGTGTCTGTTGTGGGGAGAGGAAGGAGACTGTAAGCTCTTCTGGGACTCTGAGTGAAGAGCGGGGTATAAATCCAACACTTATTCTTCTTCTATTTTTTTTTTTGGGGGGGGGGAGAATTGGAGACTGGATTTATACCCCACCCTTCACTACCCGAAGGAGTCTCAGAGCACCTTACAATCTCCTTTCCCTTCCCCTACCCACAACAGACACCTGTGAGGTAGGTGGAGCTGAGAGAGCTCTTTCAAGAACTGCTCTTGAGGGAACAGCTCTGAGAGAGCTTGTGACTGACACAAGGTCATGCCAGCGGCTGCATGTGGAGGAGGAGTGGGGAATCAAACCTGGTTCTCCCAGATTAGAGCCCGTGCTTTATCTTCTACTAGTTCAACAGGCTTTTAGTTCTATGTGTATATAGCCAAAGTAATTGGTTCTAGTGAATGACTTGAGAGCATTTGATGCAGTAAAATCACTAAAGTAGGTTCAGGGCGAAGAGCAGCAAAATTAGTCATACCCTGCAAGTTACATTTAAATTCCCTGGCAGCTAATTTTTGCCTGCCTTTCCCAGTGCTCAGATCCCAAACTGCTTTTCAACAGCATGTCAATTTGCTTTTCTTCAAGCTTCTGTGCATCATTTCTTTGGACTGTACTGATGTAAACAAAGTCAACATTTGAATGGCGCTGGTTCACCCTGATCATGCATAATGCGTCTCTTCCCAGCACTTAAAAGACTTTCCGTTCCGCCAAACAGATAGATTTGTCCAGTAGCCCCTTACAGACCAAGGCTTTCAGTGCTGTTTACTATTTAAGAGTCTCTGATGAAAAAGTTAACTTCCCCAAAGGCAAAACCATGAAACAGGTGAATTCCTTCAGGGCCTTTGTCAGTCATCTGTTCAAGAAATGAACCCCTCTTGGTTAAATTTCCTATATGAATTGACAATAAAGAATACCGAGGAACATACACAGAGTGCTGCTCTCCTGGGCCTCCTGAGAAATCCCAGCCAAACATTTGGGATCATCATGGGGCCAGGCTGGTAAAGAAGGGAGGGGGGCTTCAATCTCGGCACCTTTTTTAAAAAAAGGACCCCTCCCCACCCACCACACCTTTCTTCAGAACAAAGTGTAAATCCAATCTCAATGCTCCCTCTAAGCTGTGGAGTCTTGTGAACAAAAATTCAACTTTTTGAGCTTCTGGCATCAAAGCTGTGACTACTACATAAATTGGTTTGCTCTGGAGCCCTCCTTGAGCAAAGATAAAAATGTGTGAGCTGGAGGCTAAAAACTGAGCTAGCTCACACTAACTCAGCTTAGAGGGAACACTGGAGTTCACTGGCACCTTTAAGACCAACACAGCTTTATTCAAGGTATAAACTTCCGTGTGCACGCACACTTCCTCAGTCACTTCTTCAGCTCGCACGGGCGTGTTCCCCAGTCCATCATGCAACACGTGTCGAAATACACGCATGAACCGGCCAAGAGGTAGAGAGCTCTGCCCAGAACCTCCAACACGACGGAGCCAGTTTACACATTCCGCTTCCACATGAGCGCAGAGGAAGCCAAGGCAGCGGATGCAACAGGTGGATCGCCGCTGTGTCACTCAGCCAATGGGCGCGCCCAGGCCGGGCCTGGCTCTACACGCGCCGCAGGATGAGGCGATAGAATCCTGAACTAGTAGAATGGTCTATACCACCCCAGACTGAACGTGCGGGGGGGGGGGGGGGAGGGGGAAGAGACATCATTTTTGAAGCTGCCTGGCATACTGTTTTAAAGACATCTGCCCACAGGCAGACAACTAATACAGCATCAGGAGGACAGGGTTAGAGCCATTTCATTTACTTCTTTTAATCTCACAGAGGGTACGCGCATGCGCTGTTTAAAAAAAGACACCTCCCCCCACTTGCAGTGGTACAGTCCCCACCCCCCACCCCGGGTTTAGCACCGCCGGGGCCGGGTCTGTTTCCACCCCCACAAAGCAGGCCGTGGTCGGCGGGGAGGCGCCTCTTGCCCGCCCGCTGTTACCTATCGAGATCTCCTGGGCGAAGGCCAGCGAGATAAGCAGGAGCGGCAGCCCGACGGCGATGCAGGTGACCAGCTTGTCGACGGCCAGCTCCAGCCGCAGCCCCTTGTACTTGCCCTCCGACGGCTCCTTCAGCAAGAAGTCCGAGAAGACGTACTCGGTGGCGATGTGCGCGATGGCCATTTTGGCGCGCGGCGGCGACGGCTAAGACGAGAACCCCCCTCACGCCTGGAGCCCCGCGCCGGCTCCGGGACCTGCTGCCCATCCAGGCTCCTCCGCCTACTGCTGCAGCCGCCGCCTCCTCCTGGGCTGCCTTCCTTGCTCCGCGAGTGCCACGGGGTGGGCGCCGCCGCTGCGCCCGGCAGTTGGCACGGGGCGCGCACAGCCTATCCCCTTTGTTTGGCGCCCTCGCCCCTTCGCGGCGGAGGAGGAGAGGGAACCGCTCGCCCCCTCTTGCCGCCTCCTCCCCCCGCCTTCGCTGGGAGGCGGGAACTGTCTGAAAGAGGCTTGGGCGAGACTCGCTCGCTGTGAGAAGAAGCCCGGGCCGCGCGCGAGAGAAGCCGGCGCCACATGGCAACACAAAGTCGTGCGCTCTGGGGTGGCTTCTTCGCGGAGCGAGCCTGTTTTCCAAAAGCTCCGCTTATTGCGGGCCTTACTTCGTCTTGACACGCTGGAGCCACACTGGAAAGAGTCAGGCTGGGATCCACACCGAGCCCCGGCGACTTCTTGCGCGCCCCCCCCCCCCCCCCCCCCCAATTCTTCCCCGTAAGAATTCGTGGCACGATTTCCCCTCACATCTCTCTCTGGGAAAAGTGAGTTGTGACTGGCGAAATCGCCTCTTGAAAAAGTGTGCCTTGCACACGGAAACTCGTACCTTGAATAAACCTGTGTTGGTCTTAATGGTGCCACTGGATTCTCAATTTGAACGAACTACTGTTCGTTTTTCAGGTGCCTCAAGACTTCAGTTGTATAGTGGTCATCGGTCAAGACGGGACTCCGTGTTAGTCTGTCCCTAGCAGGAGAAAAGAGCAAGAGACTAGGAGCACTTTAAAGACTAACAGAATATGTGGCAGGGCAGGAGCTTTCCTGAGTCACTGCTCACTACTGCAGATAGTGGTAATAAAACCCTTTCCCATCTATTTCCTCCCTTTCCCCGCAAAATAATTCTGTGTAAGACCCTGTTCAGTTGCACAGTTGAGTCTTTGCGACCCCATGGACCGCATCACGCCAGGCCCTCCTGTCTTCTGTCATGCTCCAGAGTTTGCTTAATTTCATGTTTGTTGCAACGATGACACTGTCTAACCATCTCATCCTTTTCTGTCCCCTTCTTCTTTGACCTTCAGTCTTTCCCAGCATCAGGGTCTTCTCCAGTGAGTGCTCCCTTCTCATTTGGTGGCCAAAGTATTTGAGCTTCAGCTTCAGGATCTGGCCTTCCAGGGAACAGTCAGGTTTGATTTCTTTTTAGGATTGACTGATTTGATCTCCTTGCGGTCCACGGGACTCTCAAGAGTCTTCTCCAGGACCATAATTCAAAAGCATCTATTCTTCGGCGCTTGGCCTTCCTTATAGTCCAGCTCTCACAGCCATACACCACTACTGGGAATACCATGGCTTTGACCATACGGACTTTTGTTGACAGGGTGATGTCTCTACTTTTTATTATGCTGCCTAGGTTTACCATCACTTTCCTCCCAAGGAGCAGACCCTAGCAACAGGATAAAAGAGGGGTCTGGTGTCCTTTAGGAATACATTTTTTCCTTAGTCTTGAACATACCCTCGATCTCCTGTTTTACTGTTTTTCCCCGAGGGACAAGAGACACCCATTTCTGCCTTGTAAACAAACTGGGGGAAGGCTCTGTAGATTAATCTCTGCAGGAAAAAGAGGATGGGAAGGACCAGCCGGACACCTTGGAGAGCTGCTGGTGGTCAGCCTATGTGCCTGGCATATCCACTTGGTTTTAAAAACGACTTCCTCCTGCTCTTCTAAATACACATTTTTAAAAAATATTTGCTCTACAAAGAAAATTATAACTTGGAACATTAAGAAGAGAAGAAGAGATTGATTATATACCCCACCCTTCACTACCCAAAGGAGTCTCAGAGTGCTTTACAATTTCCTTTCCCTTCCCCACAACAGACACCCTGTGAGGGAGGGGGGGCTGAGAGAGCTCTTTCGAGAACTGCCCTGAGAGAACTTGTGACTGACCCAGGGTCACTCCAGCAGCTGCATGTGGAGGAGTGGGGAATCAAACCCAGTTTTCCCAGATTAGAGTCCTTGCTCCTAGCCACTATACCAAACTGGTGCAATAATATATATATAAAAAAGGTTTCTGTTAACAAAAAGGGTGGGAGGAGGGAGAAAACACCATATTCAAATTTAGCCATTCTCTCCCTTAAGCTTCACAATAATATCACAATAATGGTACTAGCAATCTACAAAATTTCAAACCTATTCAAAGCACCTTCTATAAAAGACTAACACTGTTAGTCCAATCGTACCTCCTGATTCCAGCAGCCATAACAGGGTTCCCATCCATGAGCAAAATTGTCAAGGTAGATAACAAAAGAGCCAACAAGTTGCAAATGCATAAAAACAGTCAAACACAAAATAGAAATGGCACAGCCAAATCTGCCCAAACTAGTTTATCATCCACTGAACACCTTTTGAAATAAAAAGTTATCATCATTTAGGAGGTTTAAAAGCCCATAAGCCAGGGGTGTCAAACATGCAGCCTGGGGGCCGGATCAGGCCCCCGGAGGGCTTCTATCAGGCCTGCACTGGAACTGGCCATCTCCTGCTTCCAGTTCTGTTGCTGCTGCTGCATCATAGCTTGCTTTCCCAGGCTCTCTCAGTCGCTCAGCCATTTCATGTTTTCACCTGGGACCTAGACTCAGAACTCTGAGCATGAGATTTCTGTGGTGAATGTCAATAAATCAAAAGTAGGTTTGCCACTTACAGATACACACCTGAACAGCATACTCAAGATTGCCACAGCACAAACATTTTGATGCAATAATTCAGAACAAGAGGTGTCAGTTATCCAATACCGTTAAATAAACAAAATATTGCAAGTGTGCTAAAGTTTTAAGCATGTTTTTATTTTAAGTTTTAAAAAAAACCTTTGTTTTTGCATCCTTTATAAAGTTTATATCTCCACAACCTGGCATTACATTTTATGACACACGTGGCCCGGCCCAACAAGGTCTCATTTATGTCAGATCCGGCCCTCATAACAAATGAGTTCAACACCCCTGCCATAAGCCATACACCTTAAAAGATTACAGATTTTAAATCACAGCAAGACAAAATTTTGCCACATCTGTTATGCAGTTGAAACAGAAACTATTCAACAGGAGTCTCAAGTCTTGTAGGTTCCGGGAAGAGTGAGCATTTCAGTAGCCATTTCCTCAAAAATTTTCCTCTCCCAGCTGTATGTTTAGGGCAACGAAAAAAGATGTGGGAGAGGGAGTCTATATCTTCCGGTGAACAGTCACAGAAATGCTGATTAACAGGAGTACCCAGGAAGCAGTCCTTCCATCTGCCCAGAAGGAAACACATTACAACGGGCCACCATATATGCTCTGCTTAATTTTGGGATGGTCACCACCAATGTTCCCTCTAAGATGAGTTAGTGTGAGCTAGCTCACAGATTTTTAGCCTCTGGCTCATGCATTTTTGTCTCTGCTCAGGAAGGATAACTCCAGAGCAAACTGATTTATGCAACAGCCAAACCACTCACTCACAGCTTTAATGCCAGTAGCTCACACAGTGTAATTTTTGCTCACAAGACTTCACAGCTTAGAGGGAGCATCGGTCAGCACCTACAAATAGAGCAGTAGTTCAAATTTCATTGAGTATTTAATCCCTAAATGTGATGATGAATGTTTCTGCTCAGTATCTATTAAAAGTGATTTCCAATCTTGATCTGTAAGCTTCTTGATGAGCATCACTCTATTTTTTGGTGTTAATTTTCCGGTTTCATGTAAACCCAGTTGCTTTAGTTTAATATCCACTGCATCTTTCCACTTCTGCCAGTAACATTCCTATGCTGATAAAATAGTAAAGTTCGGAAGACTGTCAACTGTTAACAGTCTATATTTATAATTGATTATAGTTTTCCAGGTAAATGTTGAGATCTTTGGTAAGCCTAACTCTAGACGAATTACAGTGGAGGCTATAGATGGTGGCAAAGATACTAAAATTGGAATGACACAGAGGAGGTTAGCATGACCCCTGCACAAGGATGACATGAAAATAAAAAGTTGTACATTCCTTCTTGAATGCAGAAAGTGAAGGCACCCTTCACATGCACTTCGGTAAGAACTGGTTGTCTCACCCCAAACGCCAGTGGCCTTGTTGCTGGATTGACAGTGTCCTGAGAGAGGGCACCATCAGGACAAGAGACTCTGAAGAGTGCAGTCAGCACATGGGCATAAATGTGTCTAAAGGTACTGGAAGGCCTGGGGCCAACATCTGAAGTTGCAGTGGCTTCTGTGATTGGAAAGCTCTGTAATGATTTTCTTCCCACAGCAGTTAAAAGTAGATTCGCAAAAGATGTTCAGTGACTGACATTGTTAGCAGTCAAACCCCCTCCTCCCACAGAGGGGCAGTTTACCTGTTAGAAAGAGAGACATAAGAGAGACATATAAAAACCCTTCTTTAACTTTACCCCAAAATCCTGTGCAGTGCATTGCCTGGCCTAAAATGGAACAAAATGGATGCCAGCCAGGTAAGAGCCTAGGAAAGTATTTTGGAAGGGGAGTCAGAGCGGCTGACTAGCTAATGGCCCCTCCATGCCCTGGAGAGATGCATAACTATAGGACGGGACTTCCAGGACCTATTGACTCACACCTGGACTAACCCCATCAATGTCCCACCTTGCTTCCTCTGTTTACACTTACCTTAATTAAGCAACACTTAATTCTATTCACCAAACCTAGTAGCTTTTCCCCTCCAGTACTTACATGGTCATCAAGCCCCATTCACACCTGTAAACCACATCAGAAAAACCCATCAAGCTTCTCCAAAATCATTGTCCACCTCAGAAAAACCCATCAAGTTATTGTTTTGGAGGCGAATACATCAGCTTGCCCTGGGTAGCATTTGGCCTATATCTAGAATCCCTAGCCACCAGTGCAGTGTGTGTGGTCCTGGTACCAACTGCATGCACCCCCATTTTGTGGGTTTCTTCTTGTGAAATGCTGGCCGTTTTGCTGCTTCTGTGGACCTCTACAAGATATGACAATTATAGCCCCTTTCCCCTCAACTATTACCGCTCCTCACTGTTCTTTCTTAGCTAGCTGGCATGTTTTAAGTGTGTTTGTGTGTGTTTTGCCCTTTTATTTCTCTTTTAATAAAAAAAACCTTTCTGGTTGAACATCTGCCTGGTTTATTTGAGAGTTCTCTTAAAGGGGAAAATCCTGGTATACAATGGTGATCCCAGTTACCCACCTCTCACTCTGTCTCCTTAAGCTAATTCCCCCAATTAAATAGGAGACTGCCTCTTTGGGTAACAACACACATCCCCCTCCCCCGGTGATTTTATTCATTTGCAAGGATTGTTTTGAAGAAACATAATATTTTTAAAAAACAACAGTGGGAAAGATCAATTTTATTTCTGCATTTTAGGCATTTGATTCTGATGATGGAGCCATTTAACACCAAGAAGTGTTTAAATAATTCAGCTTTGTTTAGTGGCTACAAGCTGTATTTACAATGTACAAGCATTCTGTATACACGCATACATAATTTGATATAGACCTAGTGGTTAATATAGGGAAAGAAACCTGTGCTTGGAATGCCTGTGGTTTCCCCACAGGTGTGAATTTTATGGTTAAATAATCTGTTTTTGAATACAAGACTCATTCCAGCTGTGCAGCCATATTGGTGTTTTGATAGCGTGCACCGAACCATCTTGTCAGTAGAAAAAGTATGCCTTTTTTCTGTTACACAGATCACTTAATCAGGTAGAATGGAAAGGTAAGCGTGACTGGCTGGAATCTAAACATGTTCAGCAATGTACAGAGCTAGTCTATGTACCAGTTCAAATTATTATACTCACCTAAGGTAAATAAAGGGGGCTGCAATGGCTCAAGTGGTTAAGATGCTGAACTGCGGACTGAAAGGTCAGTAGTTCAGCAGTTCAAGACCCGAGTGCTGCATGACAGAGTGAGCTCCCGTCTCTGACCCCAGCTCCTGCCAACCTAGCAGTTCAAAAGCAAGAAATTGGAAGTAGATAAATAGATACCACTTTGGCAGGAAGGTAACAGCATTCTGTGCACCTCGGCGTCTAGTCATGCTGGCCACATGACCACGGAAACGTCTTTGAGCAGCACTGGCTCTTTGGGTTGGAAACGGAGATAAGCACTGCATCCCTAGAGTCGTATTTGACTGGCTTTCGAGCAAGGGAAACCTTTACCTTAAGGCAGGGGTGGGCAAATTGCGGCCCGGGGGCCACATGCGGCCCGCCAGAGTTTTTTGCGGCCCGCCAACACAGTCGGCCACGTGGTGTGATAGGGTACATTTGTCTCATTAAACTGATTCTAAAATTAAATGTGCTCGCAGCTATAGATGATATGAAATTAGCACAATAAATAAATTGAATAAAACTACCACTATTTTATTTAATTTATATTTATTGATTTTTATGATACAATTTATACCTTTTCTGAAATGCAAAGTTAACTAATTAATGCAATCATTTTAAAAGTTGTGGGCCTTCGCTAACCTCCACTCCCACAAAGTGACCCTGAGCCAAAACAATTGCCCACACCTGCCTTAAGGTAAATCATGGTCTAAAGAGGAAGACCACAATTCAGTCAAGCACATGTAAGTATCTTGATTTCAACGGACGGAAACACAAGGCTGGGATCCAGGCTTTTCCAAATGCCCTTCCTGCCCCTGAAAAACTGCTCCTAAACGTTGGGGGCCCTTGGGGGGGGGCACTGGATGCAGAATGAAGAGCTGCACCAACAATGCAAAAGAGAGAAGTGATTTCTATATTTGCATGGAGCTGTTTGTAGCCTGGCCAAATACATCATTCTGCAATCTCTGGCGACTGAATGCTGTGCTTTATTTGACTAATATGCAAACCGTTTTGTCGTTAGGTGGTGTGGAGAAGGAAAGTATTTGACAGTAATCCTGCTCTGCTTATACCTGTGAATTGAACGTCTCTCCATTCTGTCTGATAATTCTGTGCTAACTAGAAAGCTTGCATCTTGCTTACCAACTGAAGGTTATCCTTTTGGGTTGGATACGGCACTGCAGTTGGTGAGGGAAAGTTATGGGTGGGAATGCAGCCAGAACTAAGCCTCTTGCTGCACAATTTTCAGCATGGGTGGTGGAAAGTGCTGGCAAGTCACAGCTGACTTATGGCGACCCCGTGGGGTTTTCAAGGCAAGAGATGTTCAGAGGTGGTTTGCCACTACCTGCCTCTTTATCATGACTTGGTGGTCTCCCATCCAAATATTGACCAGGGCAGACCCTGCTTAGCTTCCAAGACTGGGCCAGCCTGGGTGAGGGTATTGTGAGGACAAAAATTGGCAGTCATACCGCACCCCCCCCCCCCCCATATGAGATAAGGAGAGCAGAGCAGCCTGTTCAAATGAACATTTCCTGCAATGAAGCATCCTTTGCAATGAACTTAGAAAGCAAGCATAAATCATCCCATTATGAACATACCATTTCTTTTACCATTTCTTTTCCAGTTGTGTTGTTGTTAAGATAAGCAAGAAGGTTTGCAAGAGCTGGCTTGCGCCTGCAAGAGGTCAGTTGCAAGCTCTTGGCTTCATCTTTGTCACTGAAGTTCTTTTCTCCTTTGCCTTTTTTTTTTTTTTGCTCTTCCTATGAAGCAATTTGGAAGCAATGCAAATATCCAGAGGCCTGACCTAATTTGTTTGCTTTTTGAGCATGGGTACTGAACGTAAAATCCCACTGAGTTCTGTGAGACTTACTCCCAAGTAAACGTGTTTGAGATTGGAGCCTTGAAATCCCAGTGTGTTTCATTTTTTCATTCTGACTAGTGGGAGTTTAAAAGGTGCTTGAATTTAGATGGAATATCTGCATAGTAACAAAAGGCCCCCAAACCTTCTACACCCCTTCAGTCTTAAGATAACATGTTGCCCATTTTGGGTCGGCTACACATTAATAATTCTTCTGTGAGGGGAACTGAAATCATAGCTCTCTACACTGCTCATATTTAACTGTATAGTATTTTCGCCATTTACAAGCTTGTGAAAATTGGACTAATGTACAAAATTGGATAAAGTACTTGATAGAAATTTTTTTAAAAGGCTCTTCTGATTGGAAATGGATCCTCTGAAAGGTTTTTCCCAGCATGAACCGAGACAGAACAGTTTTTCTGCTGCTAAGGCACACGGAAGCCCTGCTGCTAAAAGAGCCCCTTGAGATTTTGAACATACCAGAGAGAAAATCAAAAAGTGGTATGATAGAGGCATTCTAACCCTTGGCAAAATGCACGCATGTCTTTAATCCTCTCGATTCTCTTTTCAGACAGCGTTGAAAGGCCACTACCAAAAGGGTACTGCGGAGTTAGAAAAGGTGTAGAAAACAGCAACCAGACAATTGGGCAAGGAAAAGGCTAAATAGTTTAGGTAAAGGTTTCCCTTGCCTGAAAGCCAGTTGAATACGACTCTAGGGATGCGGTGCTCATCTCAGTTTCCAAGCTGAAGAACCAGTGCTGTCCAAAGATGTTTCTGTAGTCTTGTGGGCGGCATGACTAAATGCCGAGGCGCACAGAATGCTTTTACCATCCCACTGAAGCAGTACCTATTTATCTACTTGCAATTTCTTGCTTTCGAACTGCTAGCTTGGCAGGAGCTGGGGCCAGAGATGGGAGCTCACTCCATCATGCAGCACTTGGGTCTCGAACTGCTGAACTACTGACCTTCTGGACTGCAGTTCAGCTTCTTAACCACTTGAGCCACTGAGTTTGGGGGATCTCAGTTCAGGAAGATAGTTAAGAGAGGCCAAGATCCGTCTTATGTTCTGTCAAGCTGCTTCCATCTTATGGTGACCCTATGAACTAATGACCCCCCAAAGTGTCCTACTGCTGAAAGGTCTTGCAAACTGAAGGCCCTGGCTTCTTTCATTGAGTCAATCTGTCTCATATTAGGTTTTCCTCTTTTCCCACTGCCTTTGACTTTTTCCAGCATTATTGTCTTTTCCGGGGAGGTAAGGCAGCATGGCATAGCCTGATCTTGTCAGCTTTCAGAGGCTGAGCAGGGTCAGTACTTGGAAGGGAAACCACCAAGGAACCCTCGGCAGAGGAAGGCCATGGCAAACCACCTCTGCTTCTCACTTGCCTTGAAAGCCCCCTTGCTGGGGTCACCATTAGTCAGCTGTGACTTGACGGCAGTTTACACACAAACAGGCCGTGGTCACTTTTAATGCACTTTCCAACTGGATTTTGCCAGTTCACACAGTAGAAAGTGCACCAAAAGTGAATTATTTAGTGTGTGTGACTGCACCAATGTACGAGAGCCTCAGTTTAGTCCAGGGGTTCCCTGTTGCCCACGGATACTTTTGGTGCCCTCCTGATGTTTTTTTAGAAGGTGGGCAGGGTCAGGTGGGGGCTCTCGCCCAGCAGGATTTCTGATTGGACAGTGAAGATTCAATTGGCTACACACATTAAAATAGCATTGTTTTGGCAGCAGCTTCCACCAGGGTACTCGCTTTGTTCTCTCTCTCTCCTCTTTCCCACTGTATTTATTAAATGACCCCTCTTCTCTGCTGCAGATGGGCTTCTTCGGTGTGTGTACCTCCACCTCCAGCAGCAGCCATGTGTCAGAATTCCAAAAGTGCTCACAGGCTCAAAATGGTTGGGGGGGGAGGCGGCCCTGGTTTTGTCATTTTTAGTTTCTAGGGAGAATTCAGGCTTCGTTTAGTATAGAACCCATTGATTTGTCTTTTTGGCGGTCCATGTTACCTGTAAAACTCTCCTCCGACATCACCTTTCAGTTGAATCAGTTTTCTTCCTGTCAGCTTTCAAAGCAATGGTATTCCCAGGAGTAATTTATGGCTGCGAGAGGTGGACTATAAGGAAGGCCAAGCACCGAAGAATAGATACTTTTGAATTATGGTGCTGGAGAAAACTCTTGAGAGTCCCGTGGACTGCAAGGCGATCAAATCAGTCAGTCCTAAAAGAAATCAACCCTGACTATTCCCTGGAAGGCCAGATCCTGAAGCTGAAGCTCAAATACTTTGGCCACCAAATGAGAAGGGAGCACTCACTGGAGAAGACCCCGGTGCTGGGAAAGATTGAGGTAAAAGAAGGGGCCGGCAAAGGATGAGATGGCTGGACAGTGTCATCAATGCAGCAAAAATGAAATTGAGCAAACTCCGGAGCATGATGGAAGACAGGAGGGCCTGGCGTGATGTGGTCCATGGGGTTGTGAAGAACATAACAAGAAAAGCCAATGCTGGATCAGGCCAGTGGCCCATCCAATCCAACACTCTGTCACACAGTGGCCAAAAATACCAGGTGCCCTCAGGAGGTCCACCAGTGGGGCCAGGACACTAGAAGCCCTCCCATTGTTGCTCCCCTGAAGCACCAAGAATACAGAGCATCACTTACTTGCCCCAGACTGAGAGTTCCTATCTATACCTTGTGGCTTATAGCCACTGATGGACCTCTGCTCCATATGTTTATCCAATTCCCTCTTGAAGCTGTCCATGCCTGTAACTGCCACCACCTTCTGTGACAGTGAACTCCATGTGTTAATCACTCTTTGGGTAAAGAAGTACTTCCTTTTATCCATTCTAACCCAAAGCATTGGGCTCAACTGTGTGACTGAACAACAACAGCTTTCTTCATTCTCCAGCTTCCACACCTGTACATAGTAATAGGGAATATCATAGTATGAATTATCTTGATCTTGGTCTGCAGCTACACATCCTCACACTTAAGGATCTTTTCTAGTTCCTTTATGACTGTCTTCCCAAGTGTCAGTCTCCTGATTTCTTGTTTGCAGTCTCCGTTTTGGTTGATGGAGCCGAGGAATGGAAAATCTTTAACAATTTTGATTTCTTCCTTGTCAACCTTAAAAGTTGTATAATTCCTCAGCAGTTATTACTTTTGTCCTCTTGATGTTCAGCTGTAATCCTGGTTTGGTACTTTCTGCTTTAACCTTCATTAGAGCTTGAGGTTCATAAAATTATGTATGGTATGGAGAAATTTTCCCTCTGTCAAAGGACTAGAACCCTGCGTGAGTTAATGAAGCCGATGAACTGTAGATTCAGGACAGACACAAGGAAATACTTGCCAAAATGCATAATTAATTTATGCAATTCCATCCCACAGCATTTAGGGATGGTCACTAACTCGAGTGGCTTTAAAAGGGGGATTAATCAACAGCATTTAGCCATGATTATGGCTAACTGGAAACCCCCCCCCCCCCCCCCAATGTTCAGGGCAGGGAAAACAACTTCTAGGAAAATACGGCTGGTCATTGTGTTCACAGGATGCTGGACTAATTGTTTATCCAGCAGGATTCTTAAGTTCTTCACTCGTCAGAGCAGATTCTGGAATGGGTGTATTCACCACAGATGACAACTCTCTGGTAGTACCTTAAGAATTATGAGAAAATTGTCTCTCGCCCGATTATTACTGTGGATGGTCTGATTCTACCACTCCTACACCTTCACCTATGGAAATCAAGAATACATAGGAGTCCAGTGGCATCTTACAGGCAAATAAGATGTTATTCCGGCATAAGATCTGGTGGACTAGAGCTCACTTTGTCAGTGATGCATGTCATGTCTGAACATAAGAACATAAGAGAAGCCAGTGTTGGATCAGGCCAGTGGCCCATCCAGTCCAACACTCTGTCACACAGTGGCCAAAAACACCAGGTGCCCTCAGGAGGTCCAGCAGTGGGGCCAGGACACCAGAAGCCCTCCCACTGTTGCCCCCCCCCCCCGTCAAGCACCAAGAATACAGAGCATCACTTGCCCCAGACTGAGAGTTCCTATCTGCGAAGTGAGGACTGTCCTTATGCGTGTAATGAAGTAGGCAACAGTCTACAAAAAACCCACCCATGTTTTAATAAACTCTTATTATTCTTTAAGGTACCACTAGGGTCCCATTTATCAGGGGCTATTTATAGGGTCCTGTTAATAGGGGCCATGGTGGCTCAGAGGTTAAGATGTTGAATTGCAGACTGGAAGGTCTGTAGTTCAGCGGTTCAAGATCTGAGTGCCGGGTGATGGAGTGAGCTTCATCTTACCTGCCAACCTAGCAGTTGGTTTACCTGCCAACCTAGCAGTTTGAAAGCAAGAAATTGCAGGTTGATAAATAGGTGCCGCTTCGGTGGGAAGGTAACAGCATTCCATGTGCCCCAGCATTTAGTCATGCCAGCTAAATGACCATGGAGACATCTTCAGACAGTGCTGGCTCTTCGGCTTGGAAATGGGAGACGAGCACCGCCCCCTAGAGTCGGATTCGACTGGCTTTCGAGCAAGGGAAACCTTTGTATTTAGGGTCCTGTTTTACTTTTGCTGTAACAGATTACAATGGCTGCCCCCCCAACAGAGAAATCAAAAATACACTGTAATTATCAAATTCTATGAAGAGAAAAAGAAAAATGGAAGGAGGAGGTGCCATCGAGTCACAGTCACGGTGACCCCTGTCTATGAGGTGTTCCAGGCAAAAGACAAGCAGAGATGGTTTGAAGGCTTGCCTCTGCATAACGACCCCAGACTTCCACAGTGGCCTTCCATCCCAGGTACTGACCACGGCTGACTCCGCTGAGTTCCTAAACTCCGGCATTTGTATCTTCTCCCTTGCATTGAGAAACTCAGGGTACCCATGATGAAGTCCTATTTTATCTTCACAATGGGTCTGTATACTACGAGGCTGCGACCTTAACACACTTACCAGGGAATAAGCACTGAGTTCTATGGGACTTCTCAGGACCGCATTACAAGAGGATGACTTTCCCAAGGCTGCTCAGTGAGTGATTCATTTAAAGCATTTCTGTTCTGCCTTCTCATACTCAAGGCACAGTTATAAGTCAACAAGGATATCTCCCTGGTCCAACTCTGGTATTCCACCCAAGCCACCACCTCTTCCCACCACATTTTCACTTAAACAAATATGACTTGGTTCACGCTTGAGGAGAAAGAGGTGGTGGAATTCTGAGGTAGTAAAATGGAACAGTACCATTTCTTCAGAGTGCGAGAGATTCCAGCTTTAAATGTTCTTTCGGGGGGGGGGGGGGGGGGACACCTCTTTGCAAGTAGACAAGTAGAACGGTAGAGAGAAAGGTTCTACCACTTCCTATACTACAAGAAGTTTTAAGCACATTAGGGCATTCCAAAATGCGATCCTCCCACCCGCACTCTGACGTTGGTACAGGCCATTCAGCCCAGCTGTAAGATTTTGCCCCCTCATTGGAGTTTTCTCCCTTTTCTTTGCTTGTGTGTTCCTTTTGCTTGGGGTTCCCCCCATTTCCACACATGCTTTGCTCCCTCTAGTGGTCGATTTGTATTACATTGATTCATGTCGGACATACCTCCCTGCAGATTTAAACTGCAGGTTTTTATGCCGGACATAAAACACTGTAATATCGAATCGGCCACTAGAGGGATTAAAACACATGTGGAAAAGAAAAACGAACAAACCCAAGGCAACAGGAACACACAAGCAAGGAAGATGAGAATGCAGAAAAGCTCATTCTCTTCCATGCGTGAACCAAGCCTGCGAGGCAAAACGAGCGTTCTTACAATATCTGATTTAGATATGGCTGTACTGAACAGCATATTTATAACCTGAGCAAAGGTCATGATTGCACATAAGGATTAGCTAGGACCCAGCTTCTGGCACTTGGCCATGCTAGGCTTCTGGATACAGTTCCACCTCTACTCCAGAAGGAAAACCTAGACACTGTTCCTTTCTTCCACAAAAAACTACAACAACCATTCAGCTCTCTGGGTGTAAATGAGGCTCAGACTATAAGTGATAAAAAATCTTTTGTATTTTTTTTTAAATAAGCGAATTCATAGCAGGTACCTTGGAGAATGGGGAAGAGTCTGTGCCTGTCTTTTTCTTTCTGTGGACGGAGGGGCTGTTTAAAGCATGGGACAGGCAGGGGAGGAGAGGGTTAAACACCACCTCTTCCCCCCCCAGCAACTTGGCCCTGATCATTGAGGCAGCCCTGTAGGACTGCTCATTTAAAACATCATCATCATCATCAACAACAACAAAAACCCTGAGTGATTCTAATCGCACAATTCTTGGGTGATGTCTGTAGTTCGGGCCTAAAGCAACTGCGATTAACTGCATTGTGTAGGATGGGGAAAGTGTTTTCTCTCTATACTCAGTTGCTGTCTCTGACTTTAATCCCATAACATTTTGATTTGTAAGATGGGACTGTAGCAGCTCCCACTGGCTGGCCATTTGAACTGGAGTCAAAACGAACTTGCGCTTGGCATTTGTTTAGGCCCCTTCCCAGGTGATGCTATTCCATTTTATTTTATGTACTTCACGTGTGCCATACTTTTCTCCCTAATGGGGATCCAAAGTGGCTTATGACATTCTTCCCTCCTCCATTTATCCTCACAACAACCCTGCGAGGTAAGTTAGGCTGACAGTATGCGACTGGGCCAAGATCACCCAGTAAGCTTCCATGGCAGAGTGGGGATTCGAACCTGGGTCTCCAAGACACTAGTCCAACACTAGCCACCATACTACACTGGTTCAGGGGCGTAGACTTTATAAATCCCCGGGGGGGGCAGGGGCTCTCTCATGCGCGCGCGCTTTGCGCGCGCGCAAGGGACCATGTCCCCACAGCTCCCCCCCGGCCCCAGGGAGGCAGACCCGCACTCGCCTCGCGCTCGCCTTTGCTCGGGGCGCAGTCGCGAACCGTGGGAGCATGTCGCCGAGCCCGGCCGTCGTCCTCTGCCATGGGGCGATCTTCTCCCCGTTCCTGCTGGCGTCGGAGCGCCCCGACTGGTCACAGCGCGCAGCCCTGCTTGCCGGCAGCCCTGCTTGCCGGCAGCTTCTTGCCAGACCTTCGCATTCGTGTTCTCCGGCCCGGCGGCGGCGACATTGCTGGACTCCGCTGGCCCGACGAAGCCTCGCAGCGGCAGGGCAGCTTCCCAGCCGTGAGGTTCAACCCGCTCTCCGGTGGCCCGGAGGAGGCCCCCGGCGGCCTGGAGTGCCATGACGCGGAACTCCTGGTGCTGGTCCCCTGCCGCCCCTTCCAGCGCGCCTTCGCCAAGGTCTTCGGGGCCTTGGGTCAGTGGCGCTTCGGGGGGGAGGAGGAGGAGGCGGCCCGGGAGGAAAAGGCCAGGTCCCCGCTCGGCGACGAGCTGTGTTTCCTGCTCTGGTTCGCTTTGCTGAGGCTCCTGGACGGCGGCCTTGGCGGGGTGGGTGCTGTGAGCTGCGCGCCGGCCACGCTCCCTTTTGCCGGGGGTGGCTGAGCCCCCCCCGGGAAATTTCGGGGGAGGCTCGAGCCCTCGAGCCCCCCCGTAGTTGACGCCCATGCACTGGTTTTATTAGGATTTGGCAATAGCTGAGCTATTACAGTTTTCCCCCTACTTCACTGGGCTGGTGACACTGTGTACTGCAAGTGCCTAAACAGACATTTTATGTAGCACTTGCAAACAGGGAAACCCCCCCCTCCCCCAAGTCCCCAAATCAAGCTTTTGGGCCATTTACTGATAGATTTTCTTGCATAGATGTCTGATTTGGGATTATTTATTCATTCATTTGTTTGTTTGATTTATACCCTGCCCTTCTCGCCGAGGCGGCCTTAGCAACAAAATTAAAGGCCCTTTGACAACTAATTTCCAGTTGTTGTGAAGTTGCCTGGAGACTATGTTCTCTGGATTAAATGTGGAGCCACACAAGGCCCAATTCAGATCCATTTTGCACCAGTTACCCTGCCTCTTAGTCCTAAATGGGATCCCCAGGGTCAGGTCTTTCTAAATCTGGCTCAGTGAAGCTGGCATCTCTAATCTGATCTCAGCAATACTTCTCGAAACGATCTCATTACCGCAGCAGCTTAGGTCTTTCTATCTGTAAACGTATCATTTTTGGCTCGTCAGTGTAGTAGACACACTGAACAAAGTCCTCTATATAGTCAAAGGCCTGGTTAGAACGTTTCCATTGGGAGATCACATTTCTGTCCAATTGCTGTATAAGGGGTCCTCCTTTTCTTGCAAGCAATAAGGACCAGAAGGATTAGGAGGGTGGCCAGAAGAACGAGTCCAGTGGCAAAAAGACCGCTGAGGACCAAGCTTGCTTCTTGTAGGTTCAGAGGTTTCCCCAAAAAATCTATTCTTTCTCTGTCATTACCTGTTGAATGAGAGAGGCCTGTGAGAGAATTCATTCCAGAGAAACAGAAACACTGAAAGCTGTTTTGCCCATTACATGTTTTTAGACACTTAAAAATGTATTGAACAAAGGTGAAGAATCTTGCATTTGCAAACATATGCTTTGTACCGATATTTTCACTAGGGAACCATTACTGGCAACAGTGTTCCCTCTAAGCTGAGTCAGTGTCAGCTAGCTCATAGTTTTTTAGCCTCCAGCTCATACATTTTGTCTTAACTCAGGCAGGGATGGCTCCAGAGCAAACTAATGTATGCAGTAACCAAATCGCTCGCTCACAACTTTAATGCCAGCAGCTCATGAAGTAGAATTTTTGCTCTCAAGACTCCACGGCTTAGAGGGAGCATTGATTGGCAGTGACCCTGTTTAACCAGGTTTGCCCCCACATTAGGGTTGCCAGCTCTGGATCGGGAAATACCTGGAGATTTGGGGGATAGAGCAGGCCCATAGCCAGGAATTTTTTTGTTGGGGGGGGGCCTTTAAATTTTTAAGGGGGCAGTTAAATTACACTTAATTAAATTAATCTGAATACCTGTCTTTAAAGGGGGAGGCTCTGAGCCTGTTTCTTGCCCAGGCAGCGAGCACGTCAGTTCCTAGGGTGGAAAACAGCTCAGAGGGCATTTAATTGCCTTCAGAAAGCATTTAAATACATCTCCAACATCTTTCTTGCCCTGTGAAAGGGAACTCAAAGAGCATTTAAATGCATGCTGAGCTGTCTTTTCCCATCACCCCCCCCCCCCCCCAAAAAATCCCACAGTGGGAGGGAGAGGGAAACACAAGAGCAAGCCGCAGTGCTCTCACCCTGCCCACTGCCTGCAGCAGGAAGCAGCGGTCTCTCCTCAAAAATAAGGTTTCCGGCATGGCTATTTGTGGGGTGGGGCTTTTAATTAAGGGGGCAGGGCCCCGAAATGCCCCACTGTAGCTATGGGCCTGGAATGGAGCCTGAAGATGGCTGGGTTAGGGGAGGGGTGTCAAGGAGGTATAATGCCATAGAATCCACCCTCCAAAGCATCCATTTTCTCCAGGTGAACTGATCTCTGTCACCTGGAGATCAGCTGTCATCCCAGGAGATCTCCTGCCACCATCCAGAGGTCTGCAACCCTGCCCCACATAAAAGCCATATGCCATACCATTAGCAGTAGTTCCACCAATGACAGTGACTATATCATATGATTTGGTTGTGTTCACACGATCTGAGGAAAAGAGGGAAGGAAATTAGTGTGTTAATAATACACAGAATCTTAACACTCTGCTCTGGACAAATTTAAGCAAAAAACTTCATTAAGCTGATATAGATCCGTGACAAACATTCCTCAAGAGCAGCTCTAAATCCAAACTCTCTACATTTAAAACAATTTAGTTTGATTACGCTCTGCATAATTTCCCAGGGAAGAGCGGAAGCCCCACCCTGCACTGAAGAAATTCCAAACTGTGGACCCCTGCTTTCTGCATATATTTGCATGTATTATCACATGCTAGAGTGAGCTGTCTTGAAGTAGTGGGCTTAGACCCATCCAGATCCCCTTGACATTTGGTCCATATAGCCATGAGGCTTAGAAATGAGAACTTTTCCTTTAAGGATAGTGCAGATTACTGGGAGAAAAGACCTGTCAAATGCTCCAAGTTCCTACTCTGTGCCTTCTCAAAAAAGGACTCCGCTCTCTAATTTTGCGCTACACCTTACTTTTCATCACTGTAGCCTTCACTATTGGTGTAAAGAAGAGTTATCCTAAGAAAAGGATCACCGCCACGAATAACCTCGCAGATCACAGTATTTATCTTGGGAGCTCAAAGCACTGTAAGAGCACTCAAAGAATTCCCAAAAGAAGCTAGGATGTGTTGCCAACCAGGGTCAAGATATAACAGGCTTCCCCTTTATGGAAGAGAAAACCATCTTGATTCTGCGGAAACTCTTCATAAGTTCTGCCTTGTTTCGAAGTCACAAGCAGCTTGACTAAGCCAAGCACTAATTGACTTTAATGAGGCAACTTGTGATCCTTTTATGCTACAGTGCTTTTTTGGACAATGGCCAAAGAGAGACATCGACATTCTCCCTCGTGCTCAAACGACCTAATCACCAGCCCCTTTTTCTCCTGTGTAATTTGTGCATCTGTAACATCATTTTTAAAAGGCTTTCAAGCTGGAAGTTCAAGTGCAACGAACACTGAAAATTGTGGGCCCCGTCCTTGGCGGCTGTGATTTACATGCATTATGGTATAAAAATTAATGCTTTATGGTCGACCAAGCGACATGTAAAAGGGCTTCCATAATTGTTTACCAAAGCTTTTGATACCAACCCGAAGCACACATTTTCTGAATTATAATTGGAGGCACTCTTCCTCGCTTGTTTATCTTAAAGCCTTTATTTGTAGAGTGAGGGCCTAATTAGCTGAGATGGTTAAGAGTTCTGTGATTGCGTCTCCCCATCTTTTCGATTTGGTATTTCAAGGAAGTGGGAGGGGATGGGGAATTTGGACCAGAACAGTATTTCTATGGAAGTTGGTTCATCATTTCCATCCCTGATATACAACCCTTTCCCCTCACATAAATCATGAACACATGAAGCTGACTTATACTGAATCAGACCAATGGTCCATCAAGGTCAGTATTGTCTACTCAGACTGGCAGCGGCTCTCCAGGGTCACAGGCAGAGGTCTTTCACATCACCTCCTGCCCTGCCCTTTTTAACTGGAGATGCTGAGGATTGAACCGGGCAACTTCTGCATGCAAAGATGATGCTCTACCACTGACCCACTGCCTCTTTTCTCTCCCAGACCCAGTTGCTATTTATCCAGGCAGGGTTAAAAAAACAAAACAAAAACCAGGTAGAGACTGACCAAGAGAGAGATATTGGGAGTCGTAGTAGATAACTTAATGAAAATGTCGAGACAGTGTGCGACTGCAATGAAAAAGGCCAACGCTATGCTGGGGGTTATAAGGAAGGGCATTGAAAACAGATCAGCCAGCATCATAACGCCCCTGTATAAATCGATGGTGTGACCTCATTTGGAGTACTGTGTACAGTTCTGGTCGCCACACCTCGAAAAGGATATTATAGCATTGGAAAAAGTGCAGAAAAGGGCAGCTAGAATGATAAAAGGGTTGGAACACTTTCCCTGTGAAGAAAGGTTGAAGCACTTGGGGCTCTTTAGCTTGGAGAAACAATGGCTGAGGGGCAACATGATCGAGGTTTGTAAGATTATGCATGGGATAGAGCAGGTAGAGAAAGAAGTCCTTTTCTCCCTTTCTCACAATACAAGAACTCGTGGGCACTCCATGAAATTGCTGAGCAGTCAGGTTAGAACAAATAAACGGAAGTACTTCTTCACCCAAAGAGTGATGAACACATGGAATTCACTGTCACAAGAGGTGGTGGCGGCCACAAGCATGGATGGCTTCAAGAGGGAAATGGATAAACATATGGAGCAGAGATCCATCAGTGGCTATTAGCCACAAGGTATAGGTAGGAACTCTCGGTCTGGGGCAAGTGATGCTCTGTATTCTTGGTGCTTGGGGGGTGGGGGCAACAATGGGAGGGCTTCTAGCGTCCTGGCCCCACTGGACCTCCTGAAGGCACCTGGTATTTTTGGCCTCTGTGTGACAGAGTGTTGGACTGGATGGGCCACTGGCCTGATCCAACATTGGCTTCTCTTATGTTTTTATGTTCCCAAAAGAGACATATGGCAAAAGGGCCATACATCCTTTGACAGAAAATTTAAAAAGAAAATAAACAAAAGCCTCTTTTGTAATCTGCCCTGAGTCTCAGTGAGAAAGGCAGAGTATATTTTAAAAATGTATTTATGTTATTTATAGTCCGCCTTCTTCACCAACACTGACGGCAGGATTTACAGAGATTAAGTCAATACAATCAACAGGGCGGAACATCCAGCAAACAGTGCAATCGAGTCTGAACTACAGGAATCTGAAAACAAGCAGGAAATTTAGAACAGAGCTGAAACAAAGCATAAGCATTTAAACACGACACATTAAATGGTTTCGAAAGTACATATATGCCCCAGATATGTACTTTCGAAACCATTTAAGTGATAAGCACTAGCATGCCGTAGTATAGGCCACACTGCCTGTCCCTTTCCCAATGCAACTTTTTGAACTGTTACATCACAGTACTGTCCCATTACCTGTGCAGAAGAGCCTTCTTGACTAATTCCATTTTGCATCATTTGCCAAAAGCCCGGACAGTGGGAACTTTCCTCACCTCCTCAGGCAGGCCATTGGATAAGATTGGGGCCACAACAAAGAAAGCATGTATACAGGCGGTTACTGATTTTGCCCATTTGCAGAAAGTAAGTTACAGAATGGTTTGGTGCCACGACACATAATGGGATAATCTTGCTTGTGTTCTCCAAAGCGTGTGGCATTTTTATGGTACAGCTCTGTAGCCCCATGGACACCACCTTAAAGTCACTCCACAGGATGGCTGTTACTACACCAGTTTGGCGTAGTGGTTAGCAGCGCGGACTCTAATCTGGGAGAACTGGGTTTGATTCCCCACTCTTCCACATGCAGCCAGTTGGGTAACCTCGCGCAAGCCACAGTTCTCTCAGAGCTGTTCTCTCAAGAGCAGTTCTCAAAGAGCTCTCACAGCCCCACCTACCTCACAAGGTGTCTGTTGTGGGGAGGGGAAGGGAAGGAGATTGTAAATTGTTCTGAGACTCTGAGCGAAAGGCGGGGTATAAACCCAATCTCTTCTTCCGTGTGAGCAGTGGCTAACTAGGCCAACGGGGCAATTTTCAACATACTGTTTCAGACATCCCAAATGCTTTGTGGAGAGAGCAGCTGGACACTCCTTCAATCTTATCATTAAAAAAAAGAAAACCTTTTCAGACTGTTCGTCTTTTTGTGCAAAAATTTACATCTCCATCTGCCTCCTACGCTGATTCTGGCCCTATGCTTTCTCTGTGAGCCTACCATCTGTTACTCCAGAACAGCCTTTTCTAATATAGTTACCAGAGCCGATGATAGTGTAGGTTGCCTCCATCCCAGCGTGGATATGATCATGCACATGGCAATGCAAAAGCCATGTCCCGGGATTAAAGGCGACAAGTTCAACCGTCTGAAGGGTCCCTGGGAAAAGGTCATAGACGTCCCCTCTGTGTTCGTGCTCGGTCTGTGGCGAGAGAGAAAGAGTAACCGTCAAGGGAGGTTCTACTGCAAGTCAAAGGCATCAAAAGATGGCGGAAAGTGGACACTGTTTTAGAAGGCTCAGCAATTTCGTCCAGGTTAAAAAAGGACATATTTCTGTAACCGCTCTGCTCTAAGGAGATTACAGCACTGACCATTCATTCCGAAGGCATCCAGAACCACACTGCAAGGTGGAAATGGCCTGAATGCAAGGCAGGCTGGATGACCCCTATGTACGTGACACTCTTTGGACACCGAAACCACTATATAAATGTTCATTATTGATAAAAACAGCATCCCTCTGAAAACTTGCACTTCCTACAGAAACTGTTCATCTTTGGGTGAACTGGATCTATTTATGATACTCTCTTTATTTTTTGCTGTCAAGTTGCAGCTGATTTATGACCAGCCCACAGGGTTTTCAAGGCAAAGGAGGTTTGCCATTGCCTGCCTCTGTATACTGAGCCTGGTAGTCCTTTGTTTTCTCCCATCAAAATACCGACCAGGGCAGATCCGGCTTAGCTTCTGAGATCTGATGAGATCGGGCTAGCCTGGGCTAGCCAGGTCAGGGTGCAAAACTTATAGATTGCCTTATAGACAACAGCTCCCAAGGAGAATTGGGATAAAGTCAAAAGAATTCAAAATTAAAATTATTTTAGAGAAAGGAGGTGGCGCTAGAGTAGGGGTCCCTCACCTTTTAGAGCCTGCAGATCCCTCTGGAATTCTGACAGCTTACCTTCAGTCACACAATGACAATCCTTATGCTGTGGTGGTAGCTGCTGGCAAAACAATGTTTAAAAATCTGTACAGTCAAACAAATCTCCAGTGGCCCATCTGAAGCCTGGCTACAAGAAAGTCCCACCTGGCCCCTCCCACTTAAAAAAAAACCCACTTAGGTGCCAGGAAGGGTGTCAGCAGGTGCTGTGATGCCTACATGCACTAAGTTGGGTACCCTTACACAACAGTGTTGGTTTCTGTTGTCACAAGAACAGTGACAAGGCCTGGGAGGATGCTGGGGTGCAGAGCCCTGCAGCACCAGGTATCGAGTTTGTCCAAGAGGCATCGCTTCTTCTTGCCAGGTCGACATTGAGAATATGGCCCAGTTGCAAGAGGCACTCGAGCACAGATATGACATTCAGTCTTTCCTAACTCAAAGATTTTGAGTGCTCTTGTTTCTCTCCAAGTAAAGGTAAAGGTTTCCCTTGCTCGAAAGCCAGTCGAATCCAACTCTAGGGGGCGGTGCTCATCTCCGTTTCCAAGCCAAAGAGCCAGCGCTGTCCGAAGACTTCTCTGTGGTCATGTGGCCGGCATGACTAGACGCTGAGGCGCATGGAACGCTGTTACCTTCCCACTGAAGTGGTAACTATTTATCTACTTGCAATTTCTTGCTTTTGAACTGCTAGGTTGGCAGGAGCTGGGACCAGAGAGGGGAGCTCACTCCATCACATGGCACTCGGGTCTCGAACTGCTGAACTACTGACCTTCCGGTCTGCAACTCAGTGTCTTAACCTCTGAGCCACCACGGCCCTTTCTTTCTTCATATTCTTTCTACATATGACCAATAGCAAGGCCAAGGGAAATGGCAAACCCTATTTTAGTGTTCTTGCAAAGTTTACTTATAATGACATTATTTTAGTGATACCAACCTTGAAGAGGAAGGACTCTCCATGGAAATGGGCAGTGTGAAGGTCAATTTCATTTCCCATCCCAATTAAATACCAATTTGTATTTTCCCCTTCCTTCATGGTTAACCCAAGGAGGTTGTAAAAGATCTTTCCGTTGATTGCTGAAAATAATTACAGGGAAAGATTTGCGATACCAAATTAACAGGTTCATCACAGTGTCTTTACAAGAAAAAAAATACACTAATTGAAATGCCTTCTCTTACTAAAATGTTTATTTTCAAGACTCATTGCCAGGATCAACGTCTTATTACTGATACACTTATGAAGCGCTTGTTTGGGCACACATATTTTGGCAGGGGAAGTAGGGTATAAGTAACAGAAACAAAGGGGGTGTAAAATGGATCTGGCAAAGATATTCCCCTGTGCATGAGTATTCTTTCACAAGGAAAAAAACCTCTAGCACATAGAAAACTACTGTATTAGGGTATGGATTAAACTAGGGCTGCATGCACACGGTGGCATCAGCAAACAAGTGGGAAGGGGGGTTATGAGAATGGCATCCACAGGGCTCATTTCGTAGCAGGAGCTCCTTTGCATATTAGGCCACACACCCCTAATGTAGCCAATCCTCCAAGAGCTTACAGAGCTCTTCTTACAAGGTCTACTGTAAGCTTTTGGAGGATTGGCTACATCAGGGGTGTGTGGCCTAATATGCAAAGGAGCTCCTGCTACGAAATGAGCCCTGGGCATCCACATACAACACTGGTTTCTGCACTGCTTGTTGCTGAATTCAGAACCAAAAGGTTGAGGAACTCAGAATATAAGGGCCCAGTAGTTCGGTGTCTAAAACTGAAGAATAAATATTATCAAATATATGAAAATATACATGTCTTTAGTACAAATTCAATAAAAACAAATATAGGCTCAAGTAATAGCCTCAGTTCAGAATAAAATCAAACATTAATCCCAAAGATAGACCATTATTGACCCTGACCAAACGCTTTTCAGGCCACTGGTCTTCCTCAGTGGTCAAACAATGTTGTTAAAGTATGGCTCCAGACATTAGAGAAGAAGAAGAAGAAGAAGAGAAGAAGAGATTGGATTTATATCCCGCCCTCCACTCCCCAAGGGAGTCTCAGAGCGGCTTACAAACTCCTTTTCCCTTCCCCTCCCCACAACAGACACCCTGTGAGGTAGGTGGGGCTGAGAGAGCGCTTTCCCAAGCTGTCCTTGAGGGAACAGCTGGTACAGAGCTATGGCTTGCCCAAGGTCATCCAGCCAGGTGCAAGTGGAGGAGTGGGGGATCAAACCCGGTTCTCCCAGATTAGAGTCCGCGCACTTAACCACTACACCAAACTGGCTCTCTTTACAATAATACATTACAATAATACAGTCGTTTCTTAAACTGAGACCAAGGTGAAATTGTTTTATAGTCAATTATCTGTGACCGAAGGCAGAAATATAAATCAGAGGCCTCATTTCAGATAACTCGCTGTCATGGTCAGGGACACTTCCCTTGAATAATGGTTCAATGGTGTACCTTTCTCTCCTGGTCAATTTTTTTTTTAAGATGCAGTCTGAGCCAAAAGTAAAACAATAGTGCCACCTTTCTATTCCTTCCTCTTTTTTTCTCTGATGTACCTAGGGTTGCCAAGTCTCTTCACCTTACCGGCGGGGGGGAGTCCTCTGCTGGCCGGGAGCTTCCCCGGTGCGCGCACGTCACTGGAAGTGACGTCAGCACATCGGGGGCGTTGCCAGGGTGACGCTCTGGCAACGCCCCCGACGAGATGGCGTCACTTCTGGTGACGGCGCCCAGCGCGGGGGGTCGTCCACGCTGGACGACTTCGGGGGTGGGGTTTCCCCCGCCGGCCGAATGCTGGCCGGAGGATTGGGAACCCCTGTAGCGGGGGATCCCCCGCCCCCCGGGCTGACTTGGCAGCCCTAGATGTGCCTCTGCACAAAAACACAGATGAACGGCCATTGTGCCAGAACCCCCTTGGCCCTGATGTCCCTACCCTGTGATGCTACAGCGTTTCTTGGCAGGCAAAGATGGAAAAGCCCTTTTGAACAGCTAAAGAGGGGAGGGAATGCAGAGCTTACCTCTGCCATTTTGAAGGTGGAGCTTAGCCCCACCCCCTCCTCTGAGGTGGTTATAGGGGAGTGTCCAGCTGGGCTGCTCCGCCCACAGCTGACTTGCAGTGTCTGCTTCTGAGAAATGAGAAGATGAGAAAGCCAGTTTGGTGTGGTGGCTAAGACCGGTGGACTCTAATCTGGAGAACCAGGTCTGATTCCCCACTCCTTCAACATGAGGCCTGCTGAGTGACCTTGAGCCAGTCATGGTTTTCTCAGAACTCTCCCAGCCCCACCTACCTCACAGGGTGCCTGTTGTGGGGAGAGGAAAGGAAAGGTAACTGTAAACCACTTTGAGACCCCTTAGGGTAGAGAAAAGTGGGGTATAAAAACCAACTCTTTTTCTTCTTATATTTTCTCCACAGTAAAGGAGAAAAAAATTAGGAGCCAGATAGGCCACGATGTCATTTGGACACTTCTCTTTTCTGGGTGGGTTTCCTGATATTCATGTGGAGGGAAACCCCCATGTGGAAGTGGTCCAGGACATTTCTATTTGAGGAGTAACTAAGTGTGCAGATCTTGATTTTTTTTAGTGCTGGGTAGTGTTCAAGATGTACACTCTCCCCATGCACAGCAGACTGAAGCAGTACAGTCCCAAGGGGGCTGTAATGTGATCATTCTGAATGCAATGGCGACCTCTGGTGACTGACCCCTACTGGGGGCCTGGAGGATATTCAGAGAGGTGGCTGAAGAAAGCCTGCCCCCACCTCCCAACTGCTGGTATTCCGAGGACGTCTCCTGTCCAAGTACTTACCAGAGTTGACCCTGCTTAGCTTCCGTGATCTGATGAGATTGGGCTTGCCTGGGCTATCCAGGTCAGGGGCACATATTCCTTTTTGATTTGTGGAAACCGCCCCATAATTGTGAATCTGTTGTGATGGGAGGCGAAACACAACACTTCACCAAATGGTCGTTTAAAAAATAATCCTTCTGCACCCTCTAGTGAACAACATACCGTGCATCTGGTTCCCTTCCACAAAATCTTCGGTGTGATTGAATTCCTTTGGATTCTTGCGTAGATATTTTCCAATATTTTCGTCTAAGTACCAGGACTCATTTTCATCAAAGACCATGAACAGAAGAGCAAACTCACGATCTATGTCTGTCCTTAAACCCTCTGCATTTAACACTCCCTTTTTGCAAACGATAAGTGGCCCAATTAAACCACTGCTCACGTCCTGGAATGAAAAAGAAAAATGGGAAACAGGAGCGAGTATTGTACATATTCTTCGGTTGCATTGAATCGTTACATGACCACGGTATCTCTTTTAGCACTAACAAGAAGGCTTATTTATCACACAGCGACCTCAACCGAAAGGTCAAACTGAAAAATTAAGAAGGAACAGTAAATCCTAACTCATGATCTCTGGTTCAGACAACCACACAAGTTCAGATTTCTCCTTTGTGTGTGGAAGGGACTCCATTTCACTGAAAGATCAGCACTTCCTCTTTAACGTGTGGTTTGTCTGTTTAAATAAATAAACAGTCGAGTGACTCTCCGCAACCCCAGGGACCACATCATACCCGGCCCTTCTGTCTTCCGCCATCCTCCGGAGCCCGCTGAACTTCATGTCCGTTGCATCGATAACACTAACTATCTCATCCTTTGCCGCCCCCTTCTTCTTTTACCTTCAGTCTTTCCCAGTACATACTGGTAATTTCCGTTCTAACAAACTGGGGATACTAACAGAGCTCCTGCACACAGAATGCGGATTACATACAGGCGTGTTGTCAAGTCACAACCGACTTGTGGCAACCGCGGCAAGGGGCTCTCAAGCCAACTGAGAAGCAGAGGCAATTTGCCATTGCCTTCCTTTGCAGGGTCCTCCCTGGTGGTAATAAACCTCCCCCCCCCCCGCCCCCGTTTTCTCATTTACCTTTACAAAATGTGCTGTTGAGTAGTAAACCCAGGTGATACAGTTAGGGTCGGTGACACCAGGACCTGATCTTTCTGGAACGTTCCATCGGTAAACGCTTATTTCTCCTGAGGTGTGTACATGTTTAAGACAAAGTGGGAAAAAAACTTTGGTTCAAAGTCCTGTTTAGTAAATCTGTGATTTGTATGTGCAGACTTACAGGGGAAAAAATCTCAGAAGTGCCATCTTTCGTTCAAAAGGACGTGACCGTTTCCAGCCCGTATGGGATGGGGAAAAAATGCTAAAGGAATAGGAACCGGCACGCAGGCTAAAGAAAGCAAATGCAGTTCTTTTCAATATGCTTCAGATCTATGTCAGACAATGATGACGATTAATATTTGAGAAAACAATGTCAGGTTAAGAATTCTACAAGATCAAGGCTCTCAAACTCTGCAAGTGGGAAAACAAGGGCAAAGGCAAACCTACAAGTGTCTTTGATCTGAAAAAGATCATACTCATTGAGCTAACACTAAGATCTGCAAGAAGAAGAAGAAGAGGAGGAGGAGGAGGAGGAGGAGATAGGATTTACACCCCGCCCTTCAGTACCCAAAGAAGTCTCAGAACGGCTTACAATCTCCTTTCCCTTCCCCTCCCCACAACAGACACCCTGTGAGGTAGGTGGGGCTGAGAGAGCTCTTTCGAGGACTGCTCTTGAGAGAACAGCTCTGAAAGCACTTGTGACTGACCCAAGGTCACCCAGCTGGTTTCATGTGGAGGAGTGAGGAATCAAACCTGGTTTTCCCAGATTACAGTCTGCACTTCTAACCACCACACCAAAGAGACAGATCCATTTAAAAGGGGAAAAAACAAGGTGCAAACAGGCGATTCCACACTGGTCTTAGCAATGCTGACAAGGCAGTTCAGTGGCTGGTTGAGAGGGACTGGATTCTGTTCCACTTTCTAGATCAAGCAAAGTGTCACCCCCACAAAACCAATCTCCGCTGGAAAGAAGTCAGAGCTTACATTTCTTTAGAAAAGACTGCCTGCCTCCTTCTGCAATAAGTGGTCTAATTATGAAACTGATATACAAATTACCTAAATTGCATGCAATTAAATTACAATTGCCAGTCTATTAAACCCATTGTAGTTGATTAGCACTGCCTGGCCTTTGACTAAATTGAAGCATATTTCTGTTATTGTTTTAGCCTATTTTCATAAGTGCGACCAAAGAAGAGGGAGAAAAACACAGCCCTACATGAGAAGGGTAACCAAAAAGGTTGAGACAAAAAAAGAAAAGAAACTAAAATATAGCTACGCACGTAGTGCTAAAGTACAAAATATCATCTATAATTTAATTATCCATTCAAAAGTGCTAAAATATCATTTAAAACCCACAACACTATGGTTCTTCATATAAGTATTCCTAATATAAAGAGAAATGTCCAGTCATATGCTCTGTAATCTTGGTGTTTGGGGGGGGGCAACAGTGGGAGGGCTTCCTGCCCCCACTGCTGGACCTCCTGAGGGCACCTGGTGTTTTTGGCCACTGTGTGACGGAGTGTTGGACTGGATTGGCCATTGGACTGATCCAACACTGGCTTCTCTTATGTTCTTATATAAATACAGGTTAAAAGGTACAAATTATTTCCATGTACAAGAACCAATACCAAACACGTTTTGGCTAAAGGCCTTCCGCAGTAGTAAAACTGAAACCGAGCACTCCATACATTTAAGAAAAATATCTACAAAACTCATCATATACAGAACGGACCTTATGCACACTGAAATGTTCACCCGTGGGGTAACTGGTGAGAAATATTCTTGATATGCAACATGGGTAGCTCATGCAGCTGTACAATATCTCATATGTCCACGGATCGGTTCGGTCCCAGTCTGCAGTACTCAAAGCTCCAATGGAGTGCTCAAATACAGCTAGAAAAGAATCTGGATTGTGGTTTTTAAATGACATTTTAGCACTTTTGAATGTATAATTAAATTATGCACGCTATTTTGCACGTTAACGCTTCATCCCAGTTTGGTGTAGTGGTTAGGAGCGCAGACTCTCATCTGGGAGAACTAGGTTTGATTCCCCCATTCCTCCACATGCGGCTGGTGGCGTGACCTTGGGTAAGTCACAGTTCTGACCAGCTTGGTGTAGGGAGCCAGTTTGGTGTAGTGGTTAAGTGCGTGGACTCTAATCTGGGAGAACTGGGTTTGATTCCCCACTCCTCCACTTGCACCTGGCTGGATGACCTTGGGCAAGCCATAGCTCTGTACCAGCTGTTCCCTCAAGGACAGCTTGGGAAAGAGCTCTCTCAGCCCCACCCACCTCACAGGGTGTCTGTTGTGGGGAGGGGAAGGGAAAAGGAGTTTGTAAGCCGCTCTGAGACTCCCTTGGGGAGTGGAGGGCGGGGTATAAATCCAATCTCTTCTTCTTCTTCTTCTTCTCTCAGAGCTGTTCTGGAAAGAGCAGTTCTGGAAAGAGCCTCACTTCCTCCCAGGGTGTCTGTTGTGGGGAGGGGAAGGAAAAGGAGTTTTTGTAAGCCGCTCCGAGGCTCCTTTTGGTAGTGAGGGGTGGGGTTTAAATCCAATCTCTTCCTCTTCTTCTTCTGCACAGCTATATTTTACTTTTCAGCATATTTGCATACCACCAGAGGACTGCTGTTGACCACATTTTTATTCCCTGCTTCTTCCAGGGAGCTCAAAGCAATTCCCTCTCTCCCTATTTCATCCTCACAACAACCCTGTGAGGTCTGATGGGCTGAGAAGGACTTGACTAAGGTCACCAACAGTGCAGATGTCAGGAGACTTACATCCTCCTCTGCCTCTTGACTTTGGTGGACTTAGAAAGGGAGAGCTCTGCCTACGATCACACTGCTAATGAACATTGTGGCTGAATGGGGAATTGAACCCATGTCTTCTCTGACCTGGTGCAACATTTTGAGCATTGCACCACCCTGGTTCTGACAAATAAGACATGGGACTGTCTGCTGGTCTACCCATCTCTCCTAACAGCTGGAGGCTTTTCCGTATTGAGTTTTAGCTCCAGCTCAGCTTCTTAAGTGCATCAGTTTCCACCCCCCTCCCTTAGACACATTATCATTGGCTCTCCTGGTCTCTCTTTCAAGTTTTCCCTGGGGTGGTCTGAAAAAACACAGGAAAAAGTCAGGGTGGGGGGAGATATTGTATACCGTGCAATTGTACTACAGTGCAGGACTACTGAGGACACAAAGAATTCATAGATTTCTTGCACAAAGTCAGCTGTATGGGCACACACAGAGCCGTGTTTCAGATTAGGATGGTGCAAAACAGGGGCTCGGAGGCTGAAGACTTCTACGGTTTTGCTGCTGCTGGTGGTGGACAGTGCCGTCAAGTGGGAGCTGACTTATGGTGACCCCGCAGTATTTTCAAGGCAAGAGACGTTCAGAGGTGGTTTGCCATTGCCTGCCTCTGCATCACGACTCTGGAATTCCTCAGTGGTCTTTCATCTAAGTACCAAACAGGGCCGACCCTGCTTAGCTTTTGAGAGCTAATGAGATCAGGCTAAGTGGGTCGTCCATGTCAGGACACAATTTTCTTAACTGATGTAATTAACACATTAAAGGGGTGGGGGGAGACACAGCCATAAAAAACTTGTCATTTTACTTTTAAAATGGGTCATAATGGAGCAAAAAGCCGAGGTTCAGGGCTAGGCAAGTAGAAAAATGCTCTGCTAGGTCCAAAGCTCAGACATTTTTCATTATTTCACCATAACGGGTGAAATATCCTACTACATTATATTCTATTACAAGGGGCTATAATTGGAGTTATTACCATACTGTTCATCCCCTCTTCCCTGCCTTGATTCCCTGCAATCCTCCAGCTTGCAGTTCAAAACTACTGGTAATTTAATGCATGAAGCTGCCTTCTACTGAGTTAGACCACAGGTCTATCCAGTTCAGTACTGTTCATTCTGTCCAGCGTGATTGTCCAGGGTCTCAGGTGGAGGCCTTTCCCATTGCCTGATACTTTTCACAGGAGATGCCGGGGACTGAACTTGGGACCTTCTGCATGCAAAGCAGGTACTCTGCCTCCTAGCCACCCCCTACCCTAGTTCTGTGATGGTTTTTGTGGTTTTTGCATTGGACACAGAAACAAGAGTTTTATTATTCACTTGGCAAGCTGCTATCAACCCAGGTCTGTCACACTGCATATCCCTCAGGACTCCAGGAAACTTTAATGAAAGGCCAACAGCTGTCTTTTCTTACCTGACAATATAGAGCCACCCCCCCCCGGACTTACCTGGCATAGTGATGCGGGCTTCTTTACCACCTGTTTCTTCTTCTACCCCATGTGCTGCTACTGAGTAAGGCCTGCTTGCTTTGTTCTTAAACACAATCAGTATCGAGTCGCCAACTTCAGCATGGATCAAGGGCCCTAAGTTAAAAACAACAGCAACACATTGAGTTGCGCAAGGCGATGAGGTTGAAAAGACCGGAAATGAATGGAAACCATTCCATCCCAAAGCCCCATAAGAAACAATTATTGCACATGATGTTGCTGTATAGTGGGCAAGATCAATGGTCTACAGACAGAGTTGCCAGCTCTGGGTAGCGAAGTTCCTGGAGATTTGGGGGTGTGGAGCCTGGGGGTGGGTGGGGAAGGGGGAGAGCTCAATGGATATAATGCCATAGAGTCCGCCCTCCTAAGCAGCCATTTTTTCCAGGGGAACTGATCTTGGTCGTCTGGGGGATCGGCTGTAATAGCGGGAGATCTCCAGGTGCCACCTGGAGGTTGGCCACCCTATTTGCAGAAGAGAAGCTGCTGCCTCGCGGTTTGAGTACAGAAGGAAGAAGAGACGTCAATAAACAGCCAGGAAGCACAGCTCCAAGAATAGCCCCCCCCCCCATCTTCGCTGGAATCTCTACGAATTAGAAGGCAGGTTATGAGCAACTTTTTCCAAACAGGCCGAACAAATTGTTTTTCCTAAGGAATGACACATGGTTCGAGGGAACACCTTTTTCTGTCCCAATGGAACACCAGTGGGACGTGATTCAAGTCCCGTAACACCTTAGAGACCAGCAAGAGCTTTGACTCTCGCCAGCTTATAGCCTCAAATTCTTTTTGGTCTCTAAATGCCGCTGGACTCAAATCTCGTTTTTCTGTTGCAGATCAACATGACTGCCTCCATTAAACTATCAACAGTGGAACACGATAACACCCCTTTGCCCCGATTAAATGGGGGATGAAAACTATGAATGTGCTGAGCGAGTAAATCTCTGCCACCTTGGAAGACACCATAAGATGCCAGCAATGTCTTGTTCCCTCTAAGTTGAGTTAGTGTGAGCTAGCTAACAGTTTCTCAGCCCCCAACTCACTGATTTTTGTCTTGACTCAAGAAGGATGGCTCCAGAGCAAACTAATTTAATGCAGTAGCCAAATTGCTCGCTCACAACTTTAATGCCAGTAGCTCACAAAGCAGAATTTGTGCTCACAAGAAGGAGTGCTTTACAGGGCTCTTTTTGCCCAGATGATACAGAAAATCTCTGGAAGACTCACCAATGATACTTGCGTGAGCCGTGGGCAAGCTGTCTCGGCAAATTAGTTTCGTTAGCGGGGCTTTTTTTGAAGAAAAAGCCCAGCAGGAACTCATTAGCATATTAGGCCACACCCCTGACAGCACAGTTCCCTCCCAGGATTGGCTTCCCCAGGTGCCCTGCAGTGCCTGGGGAGCCCGAAGAGTGGAGGCTGTAGGCGTGGCCTACTCAAAAGCCAGGTGGAACTCCGTTCCTGTGCGTTCCTGCCCAAAAACAGCCCTGTTCGTTAGTCCATCAGAACCAACTGAATGGCCGGGGATTAACTCGAGCACATGAAGCTGCCTTCTACTGAATCGGACCCTTGGTCCATCGAAGTCAGTATTGTCTATTCCGGCCAACAGTGGCTCTCCAGGTCTTTCACATCACCTACTGCCACGTAGGTGCCAGCGATTGAACTTGAGCTCTTCTGCATGCAAAGATGCTCTGCCACTGAACCACAGCCCCTCCCTAATTACACCTCTACTTCATTCTGCTCTGTTAACAACAGAACAACATGAGGAGCATGGATAGTACAGGAGAGGCCCTGCGATTCCATCCCTCCACTGTAGCTGAAGCTCTCCTCCACTACCCACTGCTGTGAACAGATCCCTTTACACTTGTTCATCAAATCATCCAGAATTCTTTGCATGTAACCTCAACTGGGCACTTCAATTTTTTAATATATATTTTTTGGAAACGTACATCATTTATACACGCTCCTCTTTGAGATCAGAAGATCTCACATATTAAAATGAAGTTGTTTCCTTAGTCCAGCAGAACAGAAAATGCTGAAGCCACAAAAGAGAAAGGAGCAAGAGTCCAGTTGCACCTTAAAGATGAACAAAATTTGTGGCAGGGTATGGAGCTTGGACCCTTGGGAGTCCCTTGGACTGCAAGGAGATCAAATCAGTCAATCCTAAAAGAAATCGACCCTGACAGTTCCCTGGAAGGCCAGATCCTGAAGCTGAAGCTCAAATACTCTGGCCACCAAATGAGAAGGGAGCACTCACTGGAGAAGACCCTGATGCTGGGAAAGACTGAAGGTCAAAGAAGAAGGGGACGGCGAAGGATGAGACGGTTAGACAGTGTTGCCGATGCAACGAACATGAAGTTGAGCAAACTCAGGAACATGACAGAAGACAGGAGGGCCTGGTGTGAAATGGTTCATGGGGTCACAAAGAGTCAGACTCAACTATGCGACTGAACAACAGCAACAATGGAGCTTTCATGAGTCACTGCTCACTGTATCTGAAGAAGTGAGCAGTGACTCACAAAAGCTCATCCCCTGCCACAAATTTTGTCAGTCTTTAAGGTGCCACTGGACTCTTTTCTACTCCTACAGACAGACTAACACAGCTACCCATCTTGATCTATCATCAATAAAGAGAAGTATTTTGAGATTTCCACAGTCCTAGACTAGGGCTCTCACAGCCACCTCTTGATGGCTACGGGGGCTAACGCAAATTACCAGGGAAGTAAATCTCTGCAACCGCCGTTCACTTGCAATGAGGCATGCGTTAGGAGAACAGGTTGCTCGTATCTCCTCCCGAAACGTTCTAATGCCCTCTGTAGAGCAGCCGTACAAAATGTCTCCCCCAACGGGAAGGTGCTTGACATGTTTGATGCGATGGTTTAAACCAATCGTCAGTTAATGCGCACATTTCTCCACTCTTCCGAAACCCTTTCAACAGTACCGCAGCCCAGGGTAATTGAGATTCTGCAGTGATCTTGCGCCATCTCCTGGTAGGAAGCCTGATTTGCAGTCCTGGGCCTCGCTCTTTGGAAAGAGGGTCATCTAGATCAGAGCTCAGCATACACAAACACCCCAGTACACTGAACCACTTTGTTTGGTACTCGTGGCCAGCTCTCTGCCCAAGCAAACAAAGTACCAGCAGCACTGCTGGGGCCATCGTGCAGGAGAAGGCACAACTTATGTCCACCATTGTCTCCCAGACAAGCGTAGGCATCAGCTGAGCCCAAGGCAAATCCCTGAATTACTGGCAGCACAGCTGACATTTAGCTTGCACTGAGTGTGACTGGCCAAGTACAGAGCCAGTTTGGTGTAGTGGTTAGGAGCACAGACTCTAATCTGGGAGAACCGGGTTTGATTCCCCACTCCTCCACCTGCAGCTGCTGGTGTGACAACAAGTCTTTGTCTGGTGATCCTAAGAATATTGAGCTCATCAGACAAAACAAAGTCATTGAGGTCAATCCCCATTTGTTCAAATTTGTTTATAATTGTAGAGTTCCAGATTGTGTCATTCAGATAGCTTTTTAGATGGTTCAGTAAGGATCCCGTGTCAGCTCTAAAAAGAATTTTGAGCCAGCAACGGATCACATGGATCCAAACCTTTGTTTCAATTGGATTTTGACTAGTTTCTAAGCAGATGGTAGAGTAGGGTACGCATTTAGGGATACCTATAATTTGTCTAAGAAACACTCCCTGTAACTTTTTCAAAAATTTGCCGATTGGTGGGCTCAACCTTCGGCCAATCTATTCACACTCATTAATCATTATGGAGTATTTCCCAATTTGTGGCTTAACTCAATAATAATTACAATTTATAATAAAGGAGGATTTGACCAGCCAGAAAATTTTCACCCAGTCTCTTATCTTACAATTGGCAAGTTATATGTAAACTTTTGGAACACAAACTCTTGGATTGGATCCATATCAATAAAGTAGCTGGTCCTGAACAAGTAGGATTTACCAAAAAGAAATCAACTTTAGACCACTGTCTTACCTTGGCTGTTCTAGCGGACAAATATATGAATATAGGAAGTAAGAAACTTTCCATAGCGTTCATTGATCTTAAAAGCGCTTTTGATACAATCTCTAGAGAGAGATTGTGGATCAAACTGTCAAAATTAGGAATTGATCCATTTTATTATTCCTATTAAAAAAAGTCATACAACTACTACGTGCCAAGTGAAATACACAACAAGTAGTCTATTAACAAAAAAAATCCCAATATACAAAGGTATCAAACAAGGTTGTGTTCTGCCCCCCCCCCTTAATCTTTTTCTCTCTGATTTATCTAAAGGCAGTTAATGATCATCCACCTAGATTAGAGGATTTCCCATCTCCTCTTCTCCTCTATGCGGATGACACATGCTTGCTTTCCCAAACCAAAGTTGGTCTTCCAAGATATCTAGACTCTTTTAACACCTACTGCCAAGTAAACTCTCTCTCTATTAATTCTACCAAAACTAAGGTGACTGTATTTTCCAAAAAATGTCACTATTATAAATGGCATACAGGAAATTCTGAAGTTGAGCAGGTTACATCTATTAAGTATTTGGGTTTAATTTATAATTACAATCTTAAATGGGTGGTACATCGAAATAATGTTATAAACCGGGCTAGAGTTTCAATAGCTCAAATTAAGTGCTTTTATTTTTCCAGGGGAAACTAGGTATGTTCCAGCTGCTGTTAGAATATTTAATTCTAAATTGCTTACTCAGGTTTTATATGGCATCCCCATCTGGTTTAATTTTGTCCTACTACTACAGACTAACACAGCTCCCCCTGTGAAACTCTCATCATGGAAGGCACCACATTCAACCTACCAAAAAATCTGCATAGGTACAAGCTGATATTTAGTACCCCTCCTATCTTCTGCCCTGAATATAAAGGTTGATGGTGTTGGGAGTGAGCAACTCGTCATGCCTGGACATGGGGGGGGGCATCACTCTAAGGGTGTATAGGTGTTATTTCCTTGAATGGGATCTTTGTCTTAACCTGGGAGCTGCCCTCTGAACCCCTCTTCTCTCTCCCTCTCCCCACATGCCCTTCCATGAAGACACCTGTCTCTGCAGGTCTCTCCTGAAGAACAAGAAGAGGAGGAGGAGATTGGATTTATATCTTGCCCTTCACTCACTTGGGAGTCTCAGAGCGGCTTACAAACTCCTTTCCCTTCCCCTCCCCACAACAGACACCCTGTGAGGTAAGTGGGGCTGAGAGAGCTCTTTCCCAAGCTGTCCTTGAGAGAACAGCTGGTACAGAGCTATGGCTTGCCCAAGGTCATCCAGCCAGGTGCAAGTGGAGGAGTGGGGAATCAAACCCGGTTCTCCCAGATTAGAGTCCGCACACTTAACCACTACACCAAACTGGCTCTCTGTAGAGACAATCCCCTTATACTCCCACACACACGTGATGCCAGACAAGCTGGCCATTTGTGGTAGGGAAAGTACTCTTTAGATGAGGCTTCTCTCTCTCGCCTTTCGACGGCAACCTGAATGTGAACCGAATCCACGTGAATAAATGGAAGTTCACCTTTTTTGCAATATACTTCTAGGGAGATTTGTTTACTGCACTCAGGATCATGCTTCTAAGACTGGGCAAACTCTGCTTTATGAACCAAATATCCCAACAGATGGTCCTTAAATATATTTGTATCTGATGGAAGTGAGATGTGACTCATGACAGCTCACGCTCTGGAAAAATTTGTTGGTTTTTAGGATGCTACCGGACTCAGATTTTGTCCTCTAATCTAGATGGGAGTTTTGATAGAGGCAGTTGTGCATTTACTGTGCCCCGATCCTTATGCTCTGCTCAAACTGGGGCAAACAACTGCTGTTCCCCAGACTGCCTTGCTTGTCTATATCACAAATGGAAGTACCTCACGGATTCACACCGAATTTGTTGAGATGACTGCATCCCTAATGCTCCATCCTGCTTTGGCTTAAGGATAGCTTCCAGTGTGCGATTTTAGGAAGAGTATCTGAGGCATCTGATTGTTACAATGCTGATTTACAGATACAGTAATCACCTAAATAGGGCTGCCAAGTCCCCCGGTAGAGCGGGGGAAACACCGATTTTTAAAGCTTTCCCCCGCTTTTCCAAAATTGGCCACCGGGGGGACAAAATGGCTGCCAGCAGGGGAACCTCGGAGCCTGCCCTGGCCAGCCTCTTGAACTTCTTAAAAGGGAAATTTCCCCTTTAAGAGCTGAGCCAGCAAGAGAGCCCCGCCCAGAGATTAAGGAGGGACTAAGCTCTTTCTACTGAAGGGCTTGCGTGCAAGGTTGCTGCTGAGTAAACTGCTGGGGTAAGCTGGGGTCTGCGAGCTCTTTTCCTTCTCTGTCTCTCCCCCTCCCCCTCCCCCTCTTTCTTTTTTCTGTCTGTCTGTCCACTGTGGTTTTGTCAAAGGAATAAACTGTCACTTCCAAAGAGGTAAACATCACAAGGAGAGGTTGCCTGTAGAAGGTCTGGGAGTGGGATTGTTTAAAATGTCTTGTCGTGGCTGTTTGGGTCCCCCCAATCCTCATTTCCCTTCTGCAAATAAAAGTTGGGATTCCTCATTTTTATGCCAATTTTCTGTTTCTTTCAACCGTGTCCCCCCCTCCGGCAGTAAAAATCTGCATTTTTAAAAGCATTTGTACATCAAGTAACCGGTATTTTAAGTTAGGGATGGATCCAACTAGCTTTTCTGCTGGCGAAAAGGGGAGGACAAAGGTCCTCTTTAGCCACCAAAAAGCCTATGCTGGGGGGGGGGGGAGAAGTTATGGGACTTACATGGACAACAGCTGGGTGAAACAAGGGCCATAAATAAAGCCTGGGAATTGGGCAAGAGTAAGTGAAAAAGCTGTCTGTCTGTCTCTCTCTCTCTCTCTCTCTGTCCCCATCCAGCAGAGGTCTATCAGTGGCTATTATTAGCCACAAGGTCTAAATGGAACCCTTTGTCTGGGGCAGTGATGCTCTGAATTCTTGGTGCTTGGGGGGCAACAGTGGGAGGGCTTCTGGAGTTCTGGCCCCGCTGCTGGACCTCCTGAGGGCACCTGGTATTTTTGGCCACTGTTGTGACACAGAGTGTTGTACTGGATGGGCTGTACTGGATGGGCCGATCCACTGTGGCTTCTCTCCTGTTCTTATGATATGAAAATCATATTTAGCACTTGTGTAGCACTTAGGGCTTCATATTCTGCCGAGATGAGGAAGGATTCAGTAGGGCCATTGCTCAGTGATAGAGCATCTGCTTGACATGCAGGAGGTATCAGCCTCTTCAGCTAAAAAAGGATCAGGTAATAGGTGACATTAAAGATCTCAGCCTGAGACCCTGGAGAGCCACTACCAGTCTGAGTAGTCAGTACTGACCTTGATGGACCAATGGCCTGATTCAGTATTAAGAAACTTCATGAGTTCATGTGGAAGCATGTGGAAGCAACATCACAGGATGTGACATCACAAAATGATGTCACTTCCTTTCTCCTGGCTCCACCCCCAAAGTCTCCTGGCTCCACCCCCAAAGTCCCCAGATATTTCCCAAGTTGGACTTGGCAGCCCTACACCTAAAGGATCCCAAGTAGTATATGTTAGGACGGGCTTTCATGAAACCCTAGAGCAGTGGTTCCCAACCTTTTTGAGCCTTCAAGCACCTTGGGACTTTGAGAGGGGGTGGTGAGCACTACCTCAAAATGGCTGCAACAGGAGGTGGAGCCAAACCCAAAATGGCTGCCTCAGGAGGCGGAGCAAAACATAACACCTCCCTCTTTGTGCCTCCTGGGAAGAAGGAAATCCTGAAGGGAGAATGAAACCACACACTGACTAAGTATAAGGCCCAAGTGCTTACCAGTCCTTCTCATCCTCCAGTGAAATGGAACCCTGGACTTACTGTGATTGTTCTTTCTTCTCAAGGGTGGGGAGGACACTCTTGATACGCTCTTGAATTTGAATTAAGGCAGCCAATAACGAACCCTGCCTTACTTACAGTGGCCCAGACCACTTTCTAAAAAGCTTGGCAGGTGCTGAGGGAGTACTGGTGGGTACCATGGTGTCCACAAGCACCATGTTGGGGAACGCTGCCCTAGAGAGTTGCTGGTGGTCAGAATACGTAACTATGCATAAGTATCTCTGCATACTATCATGTGGAACAGATTATTGGTATTCAAAGCCCATTGATTTCAGATTCCGCTGTGAAGAGTGTTCATCTGGAGAACCTAAGGAGACTATCTCTTCCATCTCTCTTCCCCTCTCCTCACACCCCCCCCCCCCCGTTTTATGTTTTCAGACAACAGATCTCCTACAATGTTTGGTGCCTCATCTGAGTTTCTTACCAAGAATTTGTAGATGTAGCTCCCTTGGGGTCCTTTTTTTGTGCTCCACAAAATCTCCATTTTTGTAGGCTCTGTAAACTGCCTTCTTATACTTTGAACCGATGCGATCTTCACCTTGGCTCACAAACACATGTCCATAACTTGAAAGAAAAAGAAAAAGAAGGGAAGGGAAGGGGAGGGGAGGGAAGGAGAAAGGGACAGAGCGAAAGAAAAAGAGAGAGAGAGTGAGTGAGTGAGAGAAAGCTTAAGAGTCCAAATCTTAAGTGGAAAAAAATGGGATCATTGAAAGGAACAAACATGGGATAGCTCGGTGGATAAATATTGGCCTGTACCCCACCATGCCAGTCTGGAGCCTTTTTGCAAGTTAAGCAGCTCTTCCTGCAGTGGAAGGCTTGCTAACCAGCTTGGAGGAAAACGCCTTTTCTCTTTATTTACATCCATGCCACAAAAAGCTTCAGCTACCAACTTCTACATATTAAGCCTCTTCTAAAGGGACACTTTTCTGTAGACCAGCTGGCAACCCCATCCAATGCCACACCGCAACGTTCACGCAACAGAAGTGGTTTGCCATTGCCATCCTCTAACATCCTCTGATGTCCGCAGCCCTCTATAAATAAAGAAGAATCCTCCCTCTCAGAACCATCAAATTAGATGCCAAGAACACTCTACGGAGAACCAGTGTAGTGTAGTGGTGAAGTGCACGGACTTTAATCTGGGAGAACCAGGTTTGATTCCCCACTCCTCCACATGCAGTTGGTGGAGGACCTTGGGCAAGCCATAGCTCTCTCAGAGCTGTTCTCTCAAAAGCAGTCCTCGAAAGAGCTCTCTCAGTCCCACCTACCTCACAGGGTGCCTGTTGTGGGGAAGGAAGGGGAAAGGAGATTGTAAGCTGCTTTGAGACTTCGAGTGAAGGGTGGGATATAAATCCAGTCTCCTCTTCATCTACTGGTGTATTGTGAAATTAATAAACTTTCTAAAGCAAGAGCTAGCTAGCCTTAACAGTCTTCCAGAAAGTTGCATTGTTTCAACCTGGGTGTCAAATGCCATTCATCTCATATATATATATATAGGAATGTTCATGCTTATTCAGGTGATGAGGGCTGACACACTTTACACATTCTGGGGTTTAGTCTTGGCACTTAAAAGAGGTTCTGGGACAGAGCTTCAGGAAGGCCTGTTTCAAACTGAGCCAGTCGCCCCATCTCACTGCCCCCGCCCCCCCCCCCCCCCCAGCGCTGCAGTGCATTTAATTTAATTTAATAGGATTTTGCAGCCTTCAGCAGAAGGGTTCAAGGATTACTGTGGGCTTCCATAGGTAGCCAAAGAAGCTCCACTGCTTGTGGTTTATAGGATCCAAAACTGTGTGAGGTATAAAAGACATAGGTGGTTCCTGGTGGGAGGGAAGGCAGCATGGCATTAGCCTGATCATGTAAGGTCCCAGAAGCTAAGCAGGGTCAGTACTTGGAGGAGAAGGCTCTGCAGAGGAAGGCCATGGTAAACCACCTCTGCTTCAGACTTGCCCTGAAAGCCTCTGGCTCCGATCGCCAGAAGTCGGTTGGAACTAGAAAGCACATACGTACATACTTACAGCTCCTGATCCCTCTTCCCTTGAGGCTTTCTTGTGGCACAGATAACTTCTTCAAACAACTTCTTATTTCACCAGGTTCTCAGAAGTGAAATGCTTACTGCCTGCATGTGCAGCCATCTCAGCATCAGGACTACGGAGAAGGGAGCTATTTGGAATCTCAAAGCAAGCCCACGAATCAAACCGTTGGTACCTTTCCTCTTTGCTTGCGGGATGCTCCTCCTTCTCTGCCCAGGACTTGTCAGGAGCATAATCCCATTCCACTTCTTCTGCAGCGATGTAATGCGTTCTGATGATTCCGTACCGTTTCCTGTCTTCAGACCCCTTGTGGCAGGCGTCAACTTTATATAGATGCTTCATCCCACCGATAAAGTGGTCAAACGTTTCGCAAGCCACTTGGAAAGTCCCTGAAAGGATATGGTGACTTTTAGAGGGGGGGGGGGAGGAGAGAGAGCATGTTCTCCCAGAAACTGTACCTGCTTAATCAATGCAAGCGTGATCTTCAGAACATTGTTATGTTGACCAGGGGTCCTTTCGTAGAAAAAGAGGTGCAGGAGCTCATTAGCATAACTCATTAGCATAACTAATTAGCATATGCCACGTCCCCTGACATCACCAGAAGTGTGTCAGAAAGGGAATGTCAGTTTCAGCCCCATTATACCTTATGGGCCATTGAAATCAATGGCAAAAACTCATAGGGTATATGAGGGGCTGGAGGGGAGGGGGGTTGAGTGAGAGGCTCCAAACTTGCAGGGTAGCTGCTGGGGCCTCTCCTTGAAATACCCACCAAGTTTCAAGAAGACTGGACTACGGGGTCCAATTCTACGGGCCCCCAAACAGGTTGTCCCATCCCCTCCATTGTTATCTATGCTGGGAAAAAGTGTTACTTTTTTCCTGCCATAGAGAACAATGGAGGGAATGGGGGCAACCTGTTTGGGGGCCCGTAAAATTGGACCCCCTGGTCCAATCTTCTTGAAACTTGGTGGGTATTTCGAGGAGAGGCCCCAGCAGCTACCCTGCAAGTTTGGAGCCTCTCACTCAACCCCCCTCCACTCAACCCCCTCCCCTTTCGGCGGCAATTCGGCAGTGGGCTGAATCAGATCAGAGAATCTGATTCCGCCGGTGGCTGCCCTAGTGGCCACTCCTGACCTAGCGGAGCTTTGCTCCGCCTTGCTCCGGCCCCAACGGACCCCTGATGTTGACAGAAAGTGAAGAGAGACGGGCTTGCATGCTGCACAAGCATTTATTGATCTACATATTCATACACTGCTTTTCTCACCAACAAAGACACAAAGTGGCTTACAACATCATTTTCCTTTCCTCCATTTTAGCCTCACAATGACAAATCTGTGAAGTAGATTAGGCTGAGAGAGAGAGTGACCGGCCCAAGATAACCCAGTGAGCTTCCATAGTACGGTGGGACTTGAACCCGGGTCTCCCAGATTGCGGTCCAACTTGCTAACCACTACGCCATCACTGAAAAATGTGGAGCCTCAGGAAGCATTCTACAAATTGTGCAGGTGGGAAAAGTGTACAGAAGTTTGTTTTAAGAACACAGCGAAAACTTTTCCTCGGCAGGAAGCAGAGGTCCTGTTTCTTCTCAGCAGTCTCTTTAAGCACGGCAAGTAGGGTAGACCTTCAACTTCTGTACTCTAGAAATGTTTTCCATAGCATTTCATAAGTTTTATCTACTTCCTCTAAGCAGAAGTGCCCCGGAGACAAACACCTTCTCTCCAGCTCCTGCTGCAAGTCTTATCAAGTTAGACGGGAATGAGAACAATGTAGCCCCCCCCCCCCCCCAATGTAACCAGTCAGTGCCTTCCTACAGAGGGTCAGCTGGCTTTCCACAAAGAAATAATACCATATACCTTTCATATAAAAATCACTCCAGATAGAAATTAAACTTATCTCACTGTCTGGACTGGGAATGACCCCACAAGGAATGGCAGTATCTGGAAGTTCGTCAAAGGAGGCTGGCTTGCTAATAGTTCTCCTCTACCCTAAAGCAACACACATTTTACAATACTGGGGTTTCTCTCAGGAAAACAGCATCACACCCTATGGTAACCTCTTTTATCCCCATCCTGCTACCCCCATTTGCTCACTTAGGTTCCAGTCACACGAGCCAGAAAAAACGGGGGGGGGGGGGAGGCTATTTTTTCCGGAAGAAATAGACCTGCAGTTGCACGATCACACCTCCCTTTGAAGCTGGGGGGAGCAGTCTGTCAGTGTGTGATCACATGCAACTGTGGGTGTCGGGTTTTTTTTGTCCTGTTCCCCCCCCCATGTGCTTAAACAAGGGATCAATGAATCGCACCTCCACACTGAGGGCTCCCTATGGAGTTTGTGATGATGTGCATACTGCGAAGGGGGAAAAAACAGCATGGAGTCAGGATGGCCTGATCAGACTATCCCGACATCATGAGAGTGAGCCAGAGCGATCAGACACAGGAAAGTCCGTCCGCGACCCATAGCAACCTGTTTACTACTGGATTTTCCCTGGTGTCTTTTAACTATGGTTGGGCAGCGGAGTAAAACAGGTTGCCGGCAGCTGTGGGGCGCTTCCCAGATGTTGTTGTCTGATCACTCCCTTTAAATCCGCCCAGCATTCGTGCCTATGTCAGGTCTAATTGTGCGTATGATGGCAGCCTTAGCCTATCTGCAGCACCTGGAAGTTCCTCTCCATCCTGCACATCAAGGGGCATCCACAGATATTATCAGCTCTGGAAAAGCAATTAAGGTCTGCCAGATACTTTGATCTCCCTCTGGGGAGAGCTATTAACCATTTGCCCTTGTTCTTGGGAACCCTTCCTGTAAACATAGCAACACTATTGTTCCTTTGATGCAACCACATCAGCATACTCTCAGGTTATCATTTTGGGGTATTACAGGCACACTGCCAATTGCAGCATGTGTGCGCCAACCTCACATCAAGCGCTGGTCGCTGTTCTACAGGAGATCTGAAGCTTCAACATTGGTAAATATCACCCATCTTTATTTTTTTTATTTATTTTTTGGATTTATATTCTGCCCTCCCCGCCAAACGGCAGGCTCAGGGCGGGATATAATTAGAAATACCCTATTTCTGTTCATCCCTTTAATCCCCCTCTTAAGTAGTGTGCATGATTTTCAGTCTCTTCATATGTATGCCTGACATTTTGTTACTTTGGCTTACTTTATCTTCAATAAAATCCTTACCAGTTTAACATTTGCCTGCTTTATTTGAGCTTTCTCACAGGGAAGGATCTCAGTATACAAAGGTGCTGCTCCTAAGCTACCCCCTCTTGCTTATCTAAATTTCCTTAATTAATTAAATATTAGACTATTCTGGGTAACACCGACTAAGGGCGACAGGAGGGAAGCCGTACAGAAGATTCCAGAAGCAACATCTCCCAGCCTGACCCTCTGCATGTTTACTCCTATTCAATTCAAAAAGGCCTACTCCCAAGCCAGTGTGCACACAGCTGCTGCAGCTGCAACTGTCTGCATGCAGACATCCAGCATTAGGGTGTCAGACTCAGATGGAGAGAGATCTGGGTTCAAACCCTGCTCATCTGACAAGCTTGTGTGGTGATTCTGAGCCAGTCATTCTCCCTCTCAGCCCAGCCAATCCCACAGAGTTGGTGGCAAGAAAAACAGGGGACAGAAGAACTCTGTATGCTAGCCCTGAACTCCTTGGAGAGAAGCTGGGATGAAAATGTCAGGGCTGGTGGGAGGGAGGGAGGGAGGGATGGACAGACGGAAGGATTCCTGAATGGCTAGGGAAGCCTCAGTGTGTGAACCGGGCAAAAAACATCTACTGGCCTCCCCTGAAGAGCTGCTGTGACTGAAATAACATCTGTGAAGCCTTTGGATGTTTGAAACACACTATCTAAATGGTGTTATTAAAAGTTAAGATACAGAAGAAGAGATTGGATTTATACCATGCCCTTCCCTACGCGAAGGAGTCTCAGAGCGGCTTACAATCTCCTTCCCCTCTCCACAACAGACACCCTGTGAGGTAGGTGGGGCTGAGAGAGCTCTTTCCAGAACTGCTTTTAAGAGAACGGCTCAGAGAACTTGTGACTGACCCAAAGTCACACCAGCAGCTGCATGTGGAGGAGTGGGGAATCAAACCCGGTTCTCCCAGATTAGCGTCCGCACTCTTAACCACTACACCGAACTGGCTCTCGAGGTGTTAGAAGCACCGTACAATGTACTTTGCCAGAGGGTTCTGTGTAGAGACTCTTTCTGAAGAATGGATGCTCTGAAGGCATACACAAAAACGATGAGGATAATTAGTCTAGTGGTGTTCATTAGGTTTATCCAAGCCGGGGGGGGGGGGGCGGGACACACCAAAATACTTTACCAGAACAATATATTAATAAGAAGGTATTGGTGACTTGTGATTTATGGTATGTTTTAATTGCCTATTTTATTGCAAGCCCCTTCAGGAAGCTTGGGAGGTCCTGAGGCCAAACATACAGATAAAATAAGGAAATTTCGCTTCTCAAACCTACCTACTCGGTCTGGCTGCATCAGTGCCGTCATCGACGTATGTGGGAACAAGGCGAGGGTATCCCTGTTCCTGCCGCCCAGGTGAATGGTGTTTCCTTGGAAATGAATGCCATGCATGTTTGCCACGGCACCCAGTCCTATCATATGCCAAGAGACACGGTCATCCTTGCACATAGTGAGGCCAGGAAGGTTACCAAAGAGGTACCCATTGACAGCTGAAAGGGAAAAAAGGAATTTGGATGTGAAGGGCCCTGTACCTCGTCTGCACTTGCAAATGTGGATGGCCCTTGAGCTTCTCTCTCCTATTGTATTACTTTCTCTCCTGGTCAGTTTCGTCCTGGCTCAACTGCTTGCTCCACATGATTCCACCTCAGAAAAACCTGACAGGATATATTTGCTTCAAAGAACTGTTGGGAGGGGTCAATTTAGAAAAGTGAAGCATTAAAGGAAGTGAGTGCTTATCTCTTCCAGTGCCCAGCCCTTTCCCCCTAAGACTCCACCAGAGGTTCCAGATAACACAATTATATGGTAACACACATTCGTGGAACCTCTTGCAGGTCAATTGGTGTGGGGGGGATGGCATGGGGGAAAGCAGCAGGGGAGAATGGGCAGAGTGCATACACAGGCAACCTGCTTCCCTGCTCCAAAGTTTTCCCTTCCTGATATTCCTTTGCAGAGAATAAGCAAGCTGTTAGAGTTTTATGTATGTAACTTGTATAGAAGGTTGTAGATTAGGGGCCTACATACCTAAGGGACTGCCTTTCCCCACATGTTCCCCAGAGAGCCAGTTTTGGGGACCCAAAACTGCCTGTCCCTCCTGGGTCCTAGAGAAGCCAGGCTGGCTGTGACGAGGGCCAAGGCCTTTTTAGTGGTGGCTCCACACTGGTGGAATGAGCTCCACAGGACCTGCAAGACGGAGCTCTTCCACCAGGCCTTTGATTAGGGAGCCGCCATCAATAAATTGAGGGCCTGGCCCCAATACCAACATCAGTATTAACATCACTATTTACAGCCTTTCCAGACTATGATGTTAGCTGATTATGGGTTAATGTTGGACACTGCTAATGCCCACCATCGGTTACGAATCTGCACTAGCACTTTATGCTACGTTTTATAATAATTTTGGTGTGGTTTTATTGAATTTTATGTTTTAGATGTTTGATATATTTAATGTAAGCCGCCCTGAGCCTGCCTTGGCAGGGAGGGCCGGATACAAATCAAATCAAGAAATCAATCAATCAGTATATAGGTTCCTCCTTCCCCCTCCATCTCCCCCCCACCCCATTCTGTAAAGAATTTTGTTTTCTCTGTAACCCTGGATGGCTCTCTTACAACTTGGTTTAACATAATGACAAAAATAATGGGTTGGATCCAGGGCTTTTCTACATTCTCAATTTCCCTGCCCCCACACCCCCCAAATGGCATTCTTGGGACAGTTTCTTCCTAGCTAGAATCATTTCTGGTTTCATAGCCCAGATAGGAAAAATAAATTTAAAAACTTTTCATGTGGGGAGGGCATTTGCAGGTAAGGGGAAAGGATTAAGTACCTTCTTCTAACCTGCTGATTCTCCCTGCAAATGCCTGCCCCCTACCACCACTACAAAAGAAACCCTACATTGAAAACATTCGACTCTGCTCTAATTCCTCTTCCAGGATAAATACTGTAAATACTCTCTGGATTCCATCCTCCCCCCTCCCCACACACACATACAGTGCATTCTGTTGGATTCCTGGAAATCCTCATCTTCCTTATCGACCTTAGATGGATCGCCAGTAAATGCACCAATGTTTGTGTCAATGTAGTGGCTCATATTCTCATCGAAGACCATAAAGAGCAGATAGAATTCTTTGTCCACTCCTTTCTGTAGACAAAAAAATAAATATCCTCTTCAGTTCAGGTCTAGATTTGCATAGTAAAAAGAACAAAAAAAGGGGGAGAAAACTTTATCCAAAAGAATGAATAAAGAACCTAGAAACGGAGATGAGCACCGCCCCCAGAGTCAGATTTGACTGGCTTTCAAGCAAGGGAATCCTTTATTTAATCTCAAACAGAGACCTTATGCGACCCTGCGTTAAGGTTGCATGAGGTCTGTGTATGAGATTACTGTATGTAGCTTTTAAACTATTTTGTAATACATACATGTATTTTTGTATAATTGATATATTTATGTCCTATGTTCAGCTATTTAAATACTGGGCCCTCTAATTTGGATTCATTTAACCTTCTAGGTTCTTGATTCTAGATTAGAAGCACACAACTTCATTCACCTTGCCCGGCAAGGCGGGACAGAAATCTAAGTAATAAATAAATAAATGAATTACACGTTCTCAATCACAATGCATAGACCAATCAGTGTTTCTAATATGCACATGACATCTTGAATACATGGACTTATCACTACCTGTTTTCCATCAGGTTCCAGAGTACCCTTCTTACAGATGAGTAGAGGCCCCACAAGACCAGACTGGGTGTCCCTCACCGGATTAGTCGCTGAATAATATAGGTAAGTGAGACATGGCGGATCGCTGTCCGTTGGGCCAACGCTTTCGGGAACGCTCCACTTGTACTCAAAGGTCTCTCCGGCTTTGACATGGGCTCCTGGCTTCTGATGCCCTTAAAGCAAACAAAAGATGAAAAAGCACTTTCTAAGGTTGCTATTATTAACGCGCTGATAAGTTCAGGAACAACAATTAGAAAACGTCTGCCACCATTACATTCGATCAGACATAAATGTGTCAATTTGGCTACATCAGGTTAATTTCTTCCCCACCTGATGGTTACTTGGTCTTGTGAAAGCTATTTTTACTGTGTTGTTTTAGTCTGTTTTTCAAGATTCTTTTTAAAGAACATGGATTATAAACTGCTGTAGGCATGACTGACTTGAGCTCTGTCTAGGTCAGAGGTGACAGTAGTGGGGAACTTCACCATGTGACTATATATAAAGAACCCGCCCTGAGCCTACAATGTAGGGAGGGCGGGATAAAAGTCTTATAAAATAAATAAAACAAAACTGTAGACTGGTCCTCTGGCGGTGGAAAGTGTCGTCAAGCTGTTGCTGACTTATTGTGACCCCCCCATGGAGTTTTCAAGGCAACATACGAATACAGGCGGTTTGCTATTGCCTACCTCTATATAGCAATTGATATTCCTTGGTGGTCTTCCATCCAGAAGAAGAAGAAGAAGAAGAAGAAGAAGAAGAAGAAGAAGAAGAGATTGGATTTATACCCCGCCCTTCACTCACTTGGAGTCTCAGAGTGGCTTACAAACTCCTTTCCCTTCCCCTCCCCACAACAGGCACCCTGTGAGGTAGGTGGGGCTGAGAGAGTTCTTTCCCAAGCTGTCCTTGAGAGAACAGCTGGTACAGAGCTATGGCTTGCCCAAGGTCATCCAGCCAGGTGCAAGTGGAGGAGTGGGGAATCAAACCCGGTTCTCCCAGATTAGAGTCCGCGCACTTAACCACTACACCAAACTGGCTCTCTTACTAGGGTACTTACCATGGCTGACCCTGCTTAGCTTCCGAGATCTGACAAGATCAAGCTATCCAGGTCAGGGCTCAAGCCCCATACTTCCTCTTAAATGTTTAAAACTAGCTATGAACTGAGGCAGGGACTGACAAGGTATTTTCAAGGCAAGAGATTTTCAGAGGCAGTTTGCCATCGCCTGCCTTTATGTAACCACCCTGAACTTCCTTGTTGGTTGCTTAGCTTGCTTAGCTTCTAGGATTTGACAAGATCAGCCCAGCCTGGGCCATCCAGGTCAGGCGACTGGTCCTCTACAGGACCAAAAAAGAAAAGTTCTAAAAAAGAATGTTTAGGAGGAAAAAGTACAGTTCCACAAATGGAAACCTGATGATGGCTACATCATCAAATAGTGTTGCAACTTGCCATCCAAATAAGGGGCTCCTTCTGAGGACTTGTCGAAGGCTACACCGTGTGGCATCATGCTAAAGTTCCTGTCTGCCTTGTTGGCAAAAGTAATCAAAATGGAATCTCCAACTTCAGCTTTGATAACTGGGCCTGGAAAACAGGAGACAAGAAATGCCCAATTCAGAATTTCCTACTACTCCAGTGGAGAATTAGTGGAGAATTATTATTACTTATAGTTTACAGTACACCCCTACTGAAAGCACCAGCTGAACACATCTGCTGGAATATCTCAGGAGAAAATGTCATAAAAGAGAAACTGCTTGCCACAGATGATGATTTATTTATTTAGAAAATGTATACCCTGCCTTTTCTGCCCCAACAAGGTGGCTAACAATTTAAAAGATACATGATAAAATTACATTATAAAACCATTATAATTAACACACATTATAAAACCATTATAATTAACACATTATAAAACCATTATAATAAAAACATGTATCATTAAAACAACTATAAAAACAGTTAAAAAGAGTTAAAATGTGTACAAAACAGTTAAATACATTTTAAAAACTGGTTAGGAAGGAAGGATCACTGAGGGAATGCCAAACGAAGCAAAAAAGGTCTTCACCTGCTGACAGAAAACCCACAACAGAAGAGGATAAGGTTCCATTTCTGTTATCTACCACTTCTAATGGTAGATAAGGCATTATCTCTATCTATATACTAATTCCCAGAGTTTTTTTTGTCTGTGTGGATACTTATATCTGCCAAAAGAGGGCTCACTCTCCCCTAACAGCTTTTCCTACATAGTCAGGGGCCATCTTTGGGCTGCAGAAAAATCCAAAAAGCGAAGAAAAAATTTCAGGGACTATTGAATTCCCCTCAATACCTTTTGAAATGGCCTTTGCAGGGATCTAACTCCAGACTGTCCCAAGGCTCCACCCCCAAATCTCAAGGAATTTCCCAACCTGGTGCTGGCAGCCCTAAGGTGAATTGATCTCTGCAGCTGGGAGATCCATTGTGATTCCCAGAGCACTGCCACTGCTGCTGTGGGGGGAGAGGAAGCAGGCAGGAGGCTGGGAGAGTGACGGAGTGGGGGGGCAGAAAGAGAGAGAAAGAGTGATGAGGTGGGGAGGCAGAAAAACAGAGAGAATGATGACGGGCCAGAAAGAGAGAGGAAGTAACATATATGGAGGGGAGAGAGAGAGTAAGGAAGGGGGCGGCAGAAGGGAGAAAGAGTGTGAGAGAGGTAGGGGGAGAAGGGAGGAAGCAAAGGTGTGAGGAATGGGATACCCATCCCGCAAGTTTCTTGCAGGTCTCCACTTGTTATTTCTAATGGCAACAAAGCCACAGTCTGCATCATGACTACATCCATTTTCCTTTGCTTCTCCCCTATGGAACCCCCTTCCAGAACACCTACATGGAATCATATCTAGCTCTCTTTGATCAAAACCCATCCCTTCCACAGAGCCATATCTATGTGGTTTTTTCTGCTTCTCACCTCAACTTTAATCACTTAAAAGCAGAAGAGAATGGGGGTCGCTAGGCAATAGCCAAGTGCTTTCTCTTGTCTCCTTCTTTCCCAGAAGGCAGCCCAGGGAGTTGCTGATGGGAAACTTGGTCGGTCTCAAAAAATGAATATACTTGAAGGGACTGTTTGGCTCAGGGAAAAGATGAGCTGGAGTTATTTCACCTAGCCCGTTCCCCCACCCTGCCACTGCTATGAGAGGAATTCATTCTTTCCCTTAAAACTACAGGAATAGCTGTACAACAGTCTCAGAACTAGTTCTCACAGAGACAGCAAGCCTGTGATAGGGCTAAAACATAACAGTGGAGAGGCAGGATTTCTGTCAGTCTCTAAATGCTAAATTGCCTGTTAGTACAGCAGAAATTCAGGTTAGGGCCCTGAGGGAAAAGGAGATTTAACCCTTCCTTACTTGCTGAGTTTTGCTAATTGAAGTCAAGCTTCAGGCACTATTATTAACATTTTTAAGGAAAGTGGTTTGAAAAGGACACCCCCCTCCCTTAAAACTGCTAACAGCGCAGGAACCTCAATTTTGAGGAGTGAAACTGAACTCCGTCTTCCATTCCGGCTTTGTGAATGCCCACTTTACTGTTTATGGGCTGATGGAGACCTGAAATCTCTGTTTTGTCTCTTTGGGCCCTTGAGCTGCAGGTTAGTACACAAATGACTGAATGTTCTTCCATAAAATAACAATGTCTTTCATACAAGAAAACCAGGAAAAGGTTCAGACACTCCTCAAACTGGTACAATTCCAGCCACAAGTTTGAGGACTAGGCCAGAGTCTTATCATTGCTGGGTATTAGTTTGGTGGGGAAATATTCTCAGCATGCATGTCTCTGTGGGAATGGCGGGTCAGAAACCTTTAGCATAGGAAACTTGAAATTACAAACCATACCAAGTATGCCAAGATGGGTGGCAGATTCCAGTTGCTCCTTTCTTCTGGCAAACTTTCTATCAGCGTACAGGACATAGTGAACTTTCCAATAGCGACCTCCTATTCGGTCATCTCCTTGTCTAAAGAAAGGTGCTGAATCGCTGTGAGAACATAAAGCATTCAAGATGGTTAAAGAGTTGGCCACTGACGTTTTCAAGGAGACTCAAACTGTTTAGAATTTGTATAAAACAGGGGGTGGGCAAATTGTGGCCCGGGGGCCACATGCAGCCCGCCACAGAGTTTTTTGCGGCCCGCCAAGATTTCAGGACTTCAAGAAAATTGAGCCTAAATTCAATTTGCTCTCTTATCCCATCACTGCTGATATTGATACAGCACCTGAGGAGCTGCAGCTTGAACTTATTGACACGCAGTCAGATCACACTGTGAAAGAAATGTTTAATGCTGTGACATTAGTTGACTTTTACAAATCTTTGTCTGCTGAAAAAATTTCCATGTATGAAGAAATTTGCTGGGAAAACGTTCTCTATATTTGGGTCTACATATATTTGTGAGCAAAGTTTTTCTTGCATGAAGATCAACAAGAGTAAATATAGATGCTCTTTGACAGACATTACCTTGCAGGCTGTGATGAGAATCTCAACAAGCAATCTCACTCCTGATTTCAAAAAAATTGTAGAAAAGTGTGATAGGGTATATTTGTCTCATTAGACTGATTCTAAAATTAAATGTGCTTGTAGCTATAGACGATATGAAATTAGCACAATAAATAAATTGAATAAAACTACCACTATTTTATTTAATTTATATTTATTGATTTTTATTATACAATTTATACCTTTTCTGAAATGCAAAGTTAACTAATGAATGCAATCATTTTAAAAGGTGCGGCCCTCCACTAACCTCCGCTCCCACAAAGTGGCCCCCGAGCCAAAACAATTGCCCACGCCTGGTATAAAGTGAAATAAGGCTGTCGTTGATGTAGTGTGGTGTAGTGGTTAAGGGTGTTAGACTAGTATCTGGTATGCCCCAGTTCAGCTCCCCACTTGTGCCACGGAAGCTCGCTGGGTGCCCTTGGGCCAGTCACCCTCTCAGTCAAACCTACTGTGGAACAAGAAGTTGACCAGTTCAGAGTTTGTATTGTTTTGTATTGGTCTGATAGGGATTGGTTGGTGGAGTAACTGTTGCTACGCAGATGGAATGAAATGATGGAATGCAGACAGTCTGGGCATGAGCATGGGGAATACTCTGGAAGGAAGGAAGGTATATAAGTGGCCATAAAGCGTGCCAGAACTTTGAACTTCAGCTTTGGATGCTGGGGTTCCTTTCATTCGAATACAGTTTGCTCCTGTTATGTTTGAAACCTCGCTTGGTGTGGTTTATTGGGCCTTGCACACCAGAGTATACAGGTCTGGATTTGGATAACACTACTTCAGAAGATTATTGTGAGGACAAAATGGAGGAGAGGAGAATTGCTTTGGGTCTCCGTTGGGGAGAAACAGGGGGTATAAATGAACTAAGTACATACATAAAATACAGTCTGAGGCATTTAAGGTTGTGACTCTTATGAGAGTTTCTGTCCAAATAATACACTTTCTTTTGTTCCCTACAAAACTCAGTTTGGACCTTCAACTTTTACTTTCTCTTACCGTTCCGATGGCAAAAATTAAAGATACATGTACTCTTTTAGCACATGGTGCAGCAGTTTATAGCCCGTTCTCAAATATTAGATATAATTGCAGTTTTTCTTAAACAAACTGAAGATATTTATACTTTTCAATTTTGTAAATTTGCCAAATAGTACAACTTTGATATGCTCAGTTATAAATGATGCATTTTGTTTTTCAAAGGAAAAGAAATTTAGGTTTGACAGGAAAGTAAGTATTGCATATACTTCAATTTCCCCCCGCCAAATTTCTGTTCAACCTCTTCCCTTTTGTCTTTAAATCCCAACCCACTTTTGAGTTGCACCCCACAGTTTGAGAACCACTGACTGAATTACCACAAGCCACATATTTAGGAGATGTTTGATATGATACAGAACACCATGAAGAGAAGAGAACAGGAGAAATTGCATTTACTGCCTGTCACTACCCAAAGAAGTCTCAGAGTGGCTTAATTCCCTTCCCCTTCCCACAACAAGACACCCTTTGAGGTAGGTGGGGCTGAGAGAGCTCTCTCAAGAACTGTCCTTGAGAGAACAGCTCTGAAAGAACTTATGACTGACCCAAGGTCACACCAGCAGCTGCATGTGGAGGAGTGGGAACCTCAGCTTTTACTTTAAAATACCTCTGAGAAATAAAACAGACACTCACCTGTCTGTAGCATTTAAAGGTTGCCCTGTGAACTGATGAATCCCACCCGGTCCATAATCCCACAGAATCATTTCAGCGGCGATAAAGTATCTTCTCTCCTGACCTTTCTGTAAAGGCTTGGTTTCATTTCGGTCACATGTCCTGACATCGTATAATCCCATCATACCAGCTGCGGAGCACAAAATGAAGGGGTTTTAAAGTTGGTGTTTTGTTACGATTTCTTTATAAGATTTTTATCCCACCTTTTCCCCCACGCCATTCAGGGCAGTATGTAATGATCATTTCCCCCCAATCACTTTATCCTTGGCAAGAACCCCGTGAAGCAGGTTAAGCAGAAAAGGCCGTGAGTGACCGGCTTGACATCGCCGAAGAGTTTCACGTTGGATTGGGGATTCGAACCCATAGGGTCGGAGCCCGTGATCTGTCATCAAAAATGACTGGTGGTCATCAATCTTCACAGCTTTCCCCTCTCCCAGCAGCAATCTCAGACCCTGGGAAAATTTATTCCCAGGATCACAGGACCAACATGAAACCATAGCATTTTTGCTCTCAGCTCCCTTTCCCCCTGCCCAGAAAAGGGGCCGGTAGTCTGGAACTGGGACAAATAATACTGGAAAATCACCATCTTAGATTTTTATTCCGTACTGTAATTTTTATTAACTTACATACTGAATTTTAATGCTTTGTATATTTTATGGCATCATGCCTTGTACATCGCCCAGAGCCTGGCGCAAGCTGGGATAGGGTGATTAATAAATCTAAAGTATCATCATCATCAACAACAACAACAGCAACAACAACAACAATAATCATAAAAATAAGGGTCAAGAAGAGAGGGAACAGGGCAAAATTTCTTTGTCCTGCCTCCTGCATTACTGGAACTCCTGTGATGGAAAGGAACTATTTCACCCCTTTCACCCACTCCCCACTGCAGCCTCCCAAACAACATGGCTGTTCCTCCACAGTGGTCCCACGATCCCAGGAATGAACTTTCCTGGGGCTGAAAATGGCTGCTGGGGGGAGTGGAAACCCAGGAAAATTTGGGATTATTTATTTATTTATCATACTTACAGGCCGCTCTCTCCGCACACAGGCTCAGAGCGGCTTACATAGCTTGGCCAGATGAGCCAAGGTACACATATACATTAAAAACAGTTAAAACACAATTTAAAAGCAGAACAGTCATAACAATAACAATAAAGTGCTCAATGATGTAACCGTACGGCGTAGTGTGTATACCCGACATTCTCCAGCTCTAGGTGTCAGGCTTGGAGATAACCGCAGCCAGACACAGCCCGTGTGGGCTGTGGCCGTTGGTGGTCATGGGATGGGGGGGAGGGTGGCGGCTCCTATTTGTAATCCTTGCATGGACATGGAAGGTTACTGGGTGACCCTGGGCCGGTCACACTCTCAGCTTAACCTACCTCACAGGGTTGTTGTGAGGATAAAATGGAGAGGAGAATGATGTAAGCTGCTTTGGGTCCCCACTGGGGAGAAAGGCAGGCTGTAAATGAAATAAGTACATGAATATAAAATAAATATCATAGAAATGGCATAGAATATAAATGGCATGCCCACTGGAGACAGTTTCCACATAGACAGTGGGGTAAATGGTGTGAAAAAAGAAGAAGAGGAGATTGGATTTATACCCTGCCCTTCACTCAAGAGTCTCACAGTGGTTTACAGTCTCCTTCTCCTTCCTCTCCCCACAACAGACACCCTGTGAGGTAGGTGGGGCTGAGAGAGCTCTGAGACAACTGCTCTTGAGAGAACAGCTCTGAAATAACTGATAACTGACTCAAAGTCACACCACCAGCTGCACGTGGAGGAGTGGGGAATTAAAGCCGATTCTTGAAGAACAGAGTCCCCGCTCTTACCCACGATACCAGACTGGCTCTCATAGTGCCGGTAAGAGCACTCAGTGGGGAAAATACCACCAATGTGAGTGGGACATTTGCAGGGCAGGAAAATATGCCCCACTCCTTCCAGATGGTGCAATAACATGCTTGGGCAGTATTATTTCTGAAAGGTTCATAGAAAAGCAGGTTTGGGAAACAGCATTTTATTTATGGCAAAGTACTCTGGGTCAGAGAAAGTGGACCCAGTGTATCACATGAGTGGCAAATGCTTGGTGTTACAGAATTGGAAAGATGAGAGTATAGACACTCACTATAAATCAATGAACAGAGAATCTAACTTCCCTTTCCACATATTAACTGGTTTACCAGCGACAGCACTTGATGGACTCATGGCATGCAATAGAGACAACTGAAAGGGAGACACTGATTTCAGATAACTGATGACTGAAATTATCACAATCAAAACGGACGGATTGGAATTATTACAATCGGTTTCATTTTTAAATTAGTGATGTGTGCTGTCTGAATTATTTGTATCAGTTTAAAGAAAGAACATTTTAAAAAGAGATTGGATTTATACCCTGCTCTTCACCACCTGAAGGAGTCTCAGAGTGGCTTACAATCTCCTTTCCCTTCCCCCCCCTCGCCAACAACAGACACCCTGAGAGGTAGGTGAGGCTGAGAGAGCTCTCTCGAGAACTGCTCCTGAGAGAACAGCTCTGAAAGAACCTGAGACTGACCCAAGGTCACGCCAACAGCTGCATGAGGAGGAGCGGGGAATCAAACCTGGTTCTCCCAGATTAGTGTCCGCGCTCCTAACCACTACACCAGACAAGGGAATTATCACAATCGTCACTTAATTGCAATACAGACCCTTCAGCTTACTGATCTATTGCCGTACATTGTATGTGTTCAGCAACTTGGCAGGCTAAGACCCACTTCCCAACATTCTCCACCATCATTTCCGCTGTAACAAAGGTGGCTGGAAACAGGCTGACGACGTCTGCCCGGTGTCCTTGATTAACGAAGGTGTGGCCAAAGAACTGAGCGGAGTGAATGTCAATCTCGGACCCCATCCCGATCATATGCCAGGATATCCGTTCACCAGCACACATCTCCAGGCCAGGGATGTTTCCAAAAAAATAGCCATTAATTGCTTTAAATACAAAACGGAAGAGAATAAGTTAGAAGACAGGTACATTCGCTTTCAAACAGCAAACATCTTCTATTCCAAACAAACAATCCACCCCCCCCCCCCCGAAATGGCACGCTGTGAACTATCTCACTTTGAGTGTTTGTTAAAATATGATCCTCCAGCGGTTTCTTCAAATTGTGGCAGAAAATGCAGCTTTGCTCCGGATTGTTGGAGAAAATGGCGAATCAGCATCCTTTGACTCTATTTCTCTTTGAGTAGAACCAGATTGTGTCCAGCGTTCCCTCTAAACTGAGTTAGTGTGAGGTAGTTCAGTTTTTTTAGCCTCCAGCTCACACATTTTTGTCTTAGCTCAGGAAGGATGGCTCCAGAGCACACTAGTTTATGCAGTAGCCAAATCGCTCACTCACAACTTTAATTCCAGTAGCTCACAATATAGAATTTTTGCTCACAAGACTCCACACCTTAGAGCAGGGGTGGCCAAAACTGTGCTGCCTTACGCTTCTTTAGGTCTTAAGTTAATAAAGAAAGGTAGCCATGCCTCTTGGGCAAACCAGAAGTCACACCTCAATGTAGTTAGCATTGTAAAACAAGGACTCTGCCCACTGACTCACCGTGCATCTCATTGCTGGTCCGGAAATCTTCATCCTCTTTGTCAACAGTGCTGGGCTCTAAGCAGAAGGTGTTTATGTTTTCATCCAAGTACCAGCTAAGATTTTCATCTGTAATGCTGAACATCACAGCAAAACCTTTGGGCATACTGGCCACTGGCATGGAAGCACTGTCTAATGAACCTTTAAAAAGTAAACAAACATGGAATTTAGAAATTTAATTTACCGTCTTGGACCTACTTTGTGAAAAACTTCCTACAAAGGAAACAGGCTCCCTGTAGAAAAGTGTGTAGTCTGATAGTCATAAGAATATAAGAAGACCCCTGCTGGGTCAGACCAGTGGTCCACCTAGTCCAGCATCCTGGCTCACACAGTAGCCCACCAGTTCCTCTGGAGGGCCAACAACAAGGCATAGAGGCCGAGGCCTTCATAAGAACACAAGAACCCTGCTGGATCAGACCAGTGGTCCTTCTAGTCCAGCATCCTGTCTCACACAGTGGCCAAACAGTTCCTCTAGATGGCCAACAACATGGTAAAGAGGCCAAGGCCTGCATAAGAACATAAGAAGAGCCCTGCTGGATCAGTCCAGTGGTCCATCTAGTCTCTCATCCTGTCTTACACAGTGGCCCGCCAGTTCCTCTGGAGGGCCAGCAACTGGGAAAACTGAGGCACTCCCCTGATGCTGCCTCCTGGTCTGTGAATATGGAGGTTCCCTTTTGTCACCTGATTTAAAGAAACAGCAGCTCTTTGAACAGCAGGGATGGCATATGCCAAGATCACACCAAGAGACAAAGCTTTTTGCGCTTTCAGTTCCGTACCTTTCTTGCAAACCAGCAGTGGTCCGATTAACCCAGAGCTGATATCTTTCGGTGTATTGATGTGCGAATGGTAAATCCAAGTCAGACACCTGGGGTCTGCCGCTGTAGGGGCAAAGTCATCGGTCACAGGCCATGTATACGTATAACTGCCACCAGGTGGCACAAAATCATCTTCTTTACTTTTGCCCCCTGTGCCATCAGGGTAGAAGGCTCCTGTTAGAAACAGGGAAGAAACTCCGTTAAGAAAATAAGATGTGTTAAAAAGCGCATCGTACATTTATTGAATTTTTTTTTAAAAAAAATCAAAGTGAAAAAGTAAAGGAATACTTTATAGCAAATGAATGCTATCAGAAGTCAATTTGGAAATCCAAAGAATGTATTCAGTCCTGAGAAAATGTACAGAAATTTCATGTGCAAGGGGAAATATCCTTGCTTGGGAGGAGACACTCAGACACCAGCACTGTAAAAAACAAACAAACCCTAAAACATTATTGCATTGCTGGATCAGACAAAGGCTCATCTAGTCCAGGACTTTTAAAATTGTATTCTGAAGAATCTTGAGGGTTCCTTGGGAGCTGATCAGGAGTTCCTTATGAGGGCCTAACTATATGATACATTGGTCCCAGATCCCTCTCAGGTCCTGTCAAACAGATGTGCACCTGTTGGTATACAGTAATGTAACATGCAAGATGACAGCTGTGTGGAAAGTGTATAGATGAGAAAGATCTGACTGACAGGTGCTGGGTCACATGATTGGGATCATGTGGGGCAAAGTTGCATCAGCCAGCAATGACTCAGCAGTATGGTCTGATTGGCTGATCCATGTATATATTGAATGATTGTACAGCATTGTTACCTTCTCTTTTGAACCAACTGCCAAACGGAGCACTTTGCCAATCTGAGCTATTTCTTTGTGGACTATTTATTTGTAAAATAAACACTGTATATATTTTTGCACCAACCAAGCTGTTGTTCTCTTTGTTACCTTACGCTGCTGCGTATTACACTCACCCCTTCGCACACCGTCAGGGTTATGGGCCCAGTGCGTAGCGTGAGTCCAGCAAGCGTTGAAAATTGGTGGTGCTAAGCTGTGGAGGTTTTGCCTGGAAGGTTGGAGAACTCCGGTGGCAGCAGATACAGTGAGTGTCCACAGACAGACGGAATAAAGGCAGAGGCAGAGGCAAGCGGCAGCTTATCTTTCTCTGGCGTGGAGGAGGTAGAGGATATCGCCCAGTTGTTCAAACAGAGCGACTCGGAGGAGTCGGGGGACGACGTCCAGCCATTTTGCCGGGAGAAGTGTGAGTACAACATGGCTTTGGCTCCAGCAGCCGTGTTCGTGGAGAAGTTGACCTATAGTAACTACTCAGTATGGTCACTTCGAATGAAGCATTTTCTAGTGAGGGAAGGGCTATGGACATACGTTTCAGCCCCCCCGAACGCTCCTACAGCTGAGGAGGCATTGAAGATAGAAAAGGCACTTGCGTTGATTGTGCTCAGCGTGTCTGATGAACAATTAGTTTACGTCTCTGATAAGGGCACAGCGAAGGCAGCTTGGGATAGCCTTGCAGCTGTTTATGTCCAGAGGACTTCTGGCAGCATTGTTTCCTTAATGAGGCAGATGTACAAGACGGTCATGATCGACAGCCAGCCGGTCCGGGAGCATTTGAATTCGCTCACAACGTGTTTTCATCAGTTGGCTGAGAGAGGTAAAGAAATCCTCGAGGAAGACAAAGTATACATTATTTTGTGCTCTTTGTCACCGCGTTTTGACCCATTGGTGTCGGCTTTGGAGAATCTAGATTCTGCGGCTTTAACGTTGGACTACTTGTGCGGGAGGTTGCTACAAGAGGATGAGAAGCTGCTTTGCAGACGGGAGAAAGGGGCCAGCTCTTCTGGGAGTCGTGCCAGCAACTCCGGGAGTGCAGCCAACTTTTCCGGGAGTCGTGCCAGCTCCAGCAGGTATCCAGCAGCAGAGTCGGAAGGTGTTTTTCCAGCCCAGCAGTTTGCAGTGAAACAGCGTAAATGTTTCAAATGTGGATCTACTCGGCACATCCAAAGGTTTTGTGACCAGGTAAAGCGTCCGGCCACCAGCGTACTCAAGGAAGGAGGCGGGACTGTGTCTGGGGAAGTGGCTAAGCAACAAGCAACCTTGGTGACGACTACTGAGAACTGTGTTCCTAATGTGTGGGTCCTTGACTCCGGAGCTTCTCAGCATTTCGTTCGAGATAAAGCCTTGTTGTCTAATATTAAGCCAGCCAGCCTGGACCATGTGAGTTTAGCAGATGGGGCACCAGCAGCTGTGGATGGGCAAGGAAAGGTGTACTTTTCTAGCCTAAAATATTCCTGTGATGATGTGCTGTGTGTACCAAGCTTGGAGCGTAATCTGCTCAGTGTCAATGTCTTAACAAAGGCAGGATTTTCTGTGGCATTTAACAAGGTGCAATGTACTATCAGTAAAGGGGAAAGTGTTCTTGCACAAGGTAAAGTGCAGAACGGTGTGTATGTGATTGAGAACAGTTCTGGGCAAGCTCAATCAGTCCTGAGTAACACTCCTTTACACGACTCTTGCATACACGTTTACCACAGGCGTCTAGGCCACGTTTCATTTGATACATTAAGTAAAACGTTTGCATGTTTAGGAGACCATAAATTGAAAAAGTGTCAGACTTATCTTGACTGTGATATATGCAAGCAGAGTAAATCACAGGCTTACCCAGTAGCAAAAGTCAGTGGCAGAGTTTCTCAAAGACCCCTTGAATTAATACATGCTGACGTAATAGGTCCGTATCCTAGCAGTGTGTCGGGGAAAAAGTATGGGTTGTTGATTGTTGACGATTACTCACGTTTCAGTTGGGCTTATCCACTGGATAAAAAATCTCAAGTGTGTGAGACAATAAAAAGGTGGGCCAGAAGCGTGCAAAAACAATTGAATCAAGAAATTGCCATGTTTCAAACTGATCTTGGGGGAGAGTTTATGTCACAAGAGCTGAAGAATTGGTTTGCTTTCCAAGGGATTAAGCACAGGACTGCAAACACAGCAACTCCCCAGGAGAATGGAGTAGCAGAAAGGAGGGCAGGTATAATCCAGACAGTGATGCATTCAATGTTGAATGATTCTGGTTTGCCGAAGTATTTATGGGCAGAATGTCTAAGGTGTGCCACATACACTGTGAATAGGGTGTTTTGCAGAACCATAAATGATATTCCTTTCAAAGCCCTGTATGGAAAAGAACCTTCTCTAGAGCATATGAGAGTGTTTGGCTCTAAAGCGTGGGTAAATATTCCACTGAAGCAGAGAAGAAAGGGTGGTCCCAGAGCTAGAAAGCTTACTTTTGTAGGGTACCAGACCGGGATGAAGGCATACAGGTTCATAGACAACAATAACATGTTGGTGTTTAGCAGATCAGCTAAGTTCTGTGAGCATTCTAATTGGTTAAGAATCCATGCTAATGATATTCCACAGCAAGTGTCGTTGCCAGTTTCTGTAAACGGTGAGAGTGTGCAGGGGAACAGTCAGGAGGACAGTTCAGAGGCACAGGCATCTAGCTCGGATCAAGATTCTAGGCAGGTGCCAAGGGTTTCCAGTAGAGCTACATAAGGCCTAACCAGCCCGTCTAGTCCGCTGTAAATTAGTGTGTGCCCTACAGCATGACCCAGAATCCTTTGCAACCTGCAGAGCTTCTGTGGCAGGTTTACCAGACTTCCTCAGCAGACTAGAGGATGTGAAAACCATTCCCTGAAGTCAGGAAATTAGAAAGTCACTGATTTAGGCTGATGGAGACAGACTTTCTCTGTGCTCAAGATCACCTAAGGAGCCTCACAATGAACACACACTTGAACACAGGCCTCCTCAGGCTATGTCTATACACTATCCAGTGGCCCTGAAGAGTAAGGAACAATACAGATATTTTTGTTTTACCTTCAGAATCTTTCTTATAAAAGACTCCATGTGGATGCACCGAATAAGGCCGGGAAGCAAAGTTCTTCATATAAATGATGAATGTATCTCTTTCCTCAGCTCTCAGCACTGGTCCAAGAAAACCTAGCCATGACGGTTTGGCGATTTCCTGAGAGAAGGTCTCGTCTGTGAATTGTTTGAAAATGGCCTTTTTGTAAACATGGCCTATCCTGTCAGCTCCTTTTTTCACAAACATAATGGCTTCTCTGGAAAGAAGAGGGAGGGTTAGGTTAAGGCAATATTTTAATCAATGGAAACTTCTAGGCATGATGATTCAAATTCAAATTCTGTTTCAGCTTTGGTGGATGGAGCCATTTGGGCCCTCCCAACTTGAATGGAAACCAACTAAAAAATCAATTTTATTCATTCATTTTGGGCAGGTCTCCACATGACGATGTCTATATGAGCACTAAACTTGATGCGATCAACTGTGTGAGGCTGCCACAGTTTCGCACCAAACCACAAGGGAACACCCCTGCATCAGTGACCAGTTGAAGCACACGCATGACATGATCTCATGTACAGTTTCCTCACTTCTGCACGTGGCAGGAAAAACTGTGACTGTATTGATTTTATATTGTGTACCAGCTTCAGCTACATGTCTTTGGAAAACACAGGGAAGAGATGTGGATTGACTGCGGCCACAGGTTTAATGTAACTTTTATTGGTCCCAATGCTGAATTCACCTGATGTCCTTTTCTCACTTTTTTCATACTCCCTTGTCATAAGATCAGTGTTGTTGCAAAGCATCCTACTCTAATTGATCACTTCAGTGATAGAGCCTTTAGGTCCCAGGTTCAGTCTTCAGCATCTCCAGTGAAAAGGATCAGAGGTGAAAGATCTCTACCCGAGATCCTGGAGAGCCGCTGCCAGTCCGAGGAGACAATATTGACCTTGAAAGATGAATGGACTGACTCATTATATGGCAGCTCCCTGTGTTAATATGGGTTCCCATACTGAGCTAGCCGGAAACATCTTATTTGTTCTTTGCACTGTGGCTGGGAAACCAGACACTTGATGTTCTGTTGCATCTCTCTTTCAAGTATATTTTTAATCTATCTTTACTCTGAGGAGATCAGGATGGCACACATGTTTCTCTCTTCCCCATTTTAACTTCACAACAACCCTGTGAAGTAGACTGCTAAATGGCAGTGCTGGAAACTGAACCCATGTCTCCAAGACCCTACCCTGACATTCTAACCACTACACTACAATGGGTCTCTAGGTCCAGTTTATTTGTTGACTTCATTTACAGCTGCCCTTTCACACTGAAACTGAAGATGCATTACACAAGGTAAGTTAATGCAATCAACAGATCGTAGAGATCTTACCATCGGGTTGCCAGCTCTGGGTTGGGAAATACCTGGAGATCTGGGGGGGTGGAGCCGGGGCAGAGCAGGGTTTGGGGAGGGGAAGGGAGAGACTTCAGTTTGAGAGCCAGTTTGGTGTAGTGGTTAAGTGCACGGACTCTAATCTGGGAGAACCGGGTTTGATTCCCCACTCCTCCACTTGCACCTGGCTGGATGACCTTGGGCAAGCCATGGCTCTGTACCAGCTGTTCCCTCAAGGACAGCTTGGGAAAAAGCTCTCTCAGCCCCACCTACCTCACAGGGTGTCTGTTGTGGGGAGGGGAAGGGAAAAGGAGTTTGTAAGCCGCTCTGAGACTCCCTTGGGGAGTGGAGGGCGGGATATAAATCCAATCTCTTCTTCTTCTTCTTCTTCAGCAGGGTATAATGGGAGTCCACCCTCTAAAGCAGCCATTTTCTCCAAGGGAACTGATATTGGTTGCCTGAAGAGCGAGTGTAACAGGAGATCTCCGGGTGCCACCTGGTGGTTGGCAACCCTACTGTAGTGGGATAGAAATACATGTTGCCTACTAAGGGGAAGAAATAAACATCGCCTACCAGAGGGAAGAACAAAGCCACTGCATAAATACATTGTGAAAGCAGAGTAAACATGTCAGCTTGTTACGGTTTTCCCATTCCGGCTGCTTACCTTGCTTAACTCCAGTGACCACAGAAGTGGCAGACAAACATCTGGCCAAGAGCTGCCTACAGAGGTCTGATTTTGCACACTGGTGCTTTGGAATCCTAAGAATTTGCTCTGCTCAACCCTGCCTCATCCCCTCTCAACCACTGAAAACCAGCAGCAAGTAATTTAAATGCTAATAAACAAACAATATTTTAAGACCTGAAGAAGATTACGAAGGTAACGGAGAGATTCAGCTTTCCAGACTGTTCAGTTCAAGGCCAGAGAAGTCACTGAATCTGAACTTCATAGGCGATATTATTGCAGAACGCCTTTTTAAAATCTGCAAGCACTCAAGAACATGGAGAGCCGTGGCTCAGTGGCAGAGCATGTTGGTCTTAAAGGTGCCACTGGACTCAAAACTTCATCCTCCCATCTGTTTGTTGATCATGAGAGGGAGGGCAGGCATGGTTGCATCAGTGCTTGGTTCTCCTGGCCCTTTCTTACACACCCAGGGAAATGCTGATTGCCACTTTGGGCTCAGGAAGCAATTTTTCTATGGGCCTGTTTGGCCAGGGATCCTAGAGGGGTTTTTTGCCATCTTCTGGGCATGGAACAGGGGTCACTGGGTATGTATGTGGGGGGAGGTATTTGTGAATTTCCTGCATTGTGCAGGGGGTTGGGACTAGATGACTCTGGAGGTCCCTTCCAACTCTATGATTCTGATTCTTGTATGTTGTGTACTAATTTACTGCCATTCACAGCACTTAACAACCAGCTTAATCCAAATTCAGCAGCAATCTCCCAGTTACTTATGCATCTTGATTCTAACTAGCCCTTTCTGGCAAACCCTCCACCCACCCACCTTCCGTCTCTCTCCCTATAGGTAATGGTTGAGGAAATTCTGTTTCACTGTATCTGAAGAAGTGTGTTTGCACACAAAAACTTATACCTTGAATAAAACTTTGTTGGTCTTAAAGGTGCCACTGGACTCGAACTTTGTTCTTCTGGTAGGTGTGTGTTTAGGACTGCAGCTATATAACTTCCACGTTGCTAAAACAACTATGACCAAAGAAACGAAGTTGCAGAGCTACGTATGGGGCCAATCACAACTGATCCCCACTATGGGCCACTGTGGGCTGGATGCCCTCCAATTGCTGGGGATATTATCCCATTTGGCTTCTATTAACTCCACCCAGGACATCGCCTAAAATTAATCCCCAGTTTTGTTAATATGACTACCCCATCTTTTTCTCCTCTCTCCACCTACCAAGAGACCACTGTGTACTGATTAAGCACTGTGGAGAAATCAGATGAAATGTTACCAATAGAAAGTGCTTTGTTTTTGTTTGCTGCTGTACCTTTTGGGGTATCCCGAAATCTGTTTTGCACCCAACACCATGTAATCCAATTATGTCTGGGACACATCCTGTACTCCTCCTTATGACTCACCCAGGCCTGGGGTTAATTGGTCATCTCTCTCTCCCTCTCTCTCAGAGAAAAAGGAGCTACAAATGACTTAAATAAATAAATATCCTAAACTTTAGCATCCAAAGTATCATTTTCTATCCTCTTCCTCCCCGTTCACATTAAATACACACACACATCCCTGATAAAGAGTTCACATGAAACACACACACACACACACCCCTGATGAATGGGTGACCCAAAAGTTTGCTTGCTGTTGCAACTGGTGGCAGCATGGAAGAATATGGCTTGAATACATGCAAATACAAAGCTGTGTGCATGCACACGAAAGCTTATGCCCAGAATTCAACTTTGTTGGTCTCAAAGGTGCCACTGGACTCACTCAATGACAAGCATTTGAAGTAACCAGGGGTCATTTCGAGCAGGAGCTGGGGGGGGGGGGGAGCTCAGCTCCGGGAATTGGTGCCAGGGCCCCGCCCCAGCGGGGGAATGCCTGCTTGTGTCATGGCTGCAGCAAAACGACCCTGTCCCCTGGAAAGGTCCTTGTTCCTCCAACCAGCCTTCTGAAGGCTTCAGCCACCACTGAAGCTATCCTCCTAGAATAGTGGTATTTCTGAGGCTTGGATTAGTAGCTCTCCCCTCTCTGCCAGCTTTCTTTCTTTCTTTCTCGCCTTCTGACATACTTCCAGTGATGTCAGGTGGTGTAGCATATGCAAATAAATTATGCTAATGAGTTATGCTAATAAGCTCCTGCACCTCTTTTTCTACCAAATGACCCCTAAAAATAACCAAAACTCCACATTACTTTTCATCGACATGCAATCTCATGCATTTTAAGCGTTTCTGTTTCATGGCTGAGGCGGCTTCCTGGGGGTTAGGAAGCGAAAACGCACCCAGCCAATCTAATCTGGGAGCCACAGAGTCAAACATGCATCTCTGTCGCCAAACTGATGTTTACAGGCAAACGTCAAAGCAACCTAAGAGGAGGCGCCAGCAGAGTTCAGTTTCGACTTACTCATCCTCGGTCAGGTTTTTCCCTGTGATCAGATTCCTCCCGGTCGGCGCATAATCCCAGTACTCCTCCACAATCCCGAGGTAGTAAATCCTCTCGGCTGCTTGCCCTAAAACTAGAAGCCACATGGTACAAGTGAGAACTTGCTTCACCGACGGCATTTGCAGACATAACGCAGCGCCAGCCAGGCAGCCAGCCAGGAAGCGTGGAGCTCACCTCTCCTGGTCGACTGGTTTTCCCCAAATCGGAGGAGGAGGAGGACGAGACACACGGGCAAGCTCCGCCTCCACCATGCATCAGTTTGGGGAAGCACAAGCCCCAAACTTTGAGCAAACAAAGAAAGGCCCGTGGGGAGGTGGGGGGGGGGGGGGGGATTGCTATGCCAACGAGGCCGCCTGCCAGGCTTGGAGGGACAAACTGGTATGTTTGTCCCCCGGTTAACGACGGTGAAGAAAGCATGGTTTTGTTTTATAAATTAGGAGGCTTTCTCGGCCTTCAGGAGAGCCTGGAAGCAGCTGTGGTTTTAAAAGATGCTCACATGATTTGTGCAGCTACGTTTTTCTGACTAGCTCAATATCTTAATCACATCATTCATTCATTCATACACTGATGAAAATAGTAGCTATAAAATACCCTTCCTTGCATCTGTAGAATGAAATTTTAATGATAAAACACAGGTGTTCTTTTTTAAATGCACACCTCGAAACAAAGCAAGAATATCAGAATGCTGTAATCTATAGGGTTGCCAAGTCCGGGTTGGAAAATACCTGGGGACTTTGGGGGTGGAGCCAGGAGAAGGTGGGGTTTGGGGAGGGGAGGGGCCTCAGCATGGTACAATGCCATAGAGTCCACCCTTCAAAGCAGCCATTTTCTCCAGGGGAGCTGAACTCTGTCAGCTGGAGATCAGTTGTAAAAGCGGGAGATCCCCAGGCCCCACCTGGAGGTTGGCAACCCTAGTAATCTAGTCAGGGCCTGCAGATACTGAAGCTGAAGCTCAAACACTTTGGCCACCAAATGAGAAGGGAGCACTCAAGGGATGCTGGGAAAGACTGAAGGCCACAGAAGTAGGGGGCGGCAAAAAAACAGTGTTATTGATGCAACAAACATGAAGTTGAGCAGACTCCATAGGATGGGGGCCAGGTGTGATGTGGTCTATGGGGTCACGAAGAGTTGGACTCAGCTGTGCAACTGAACAGCAACAACAAAGGCCCATTCTGCATCTAGCATTCACTCCATTGTTTTACTAAACCAGGGCTATTTTTGGGCAGGAATGCACAGGTACAGAGTTCTGGCTGGCTTCAGAGCTGGCCACACCTACAGCCTCCCCTCCCCCTCAGGTTCCCCAGGCACCTTGCAAGCCGCGGGGCGCCTGGCTGATCCAGGGAGGGAAGGCAGTTTAAACTGCCTCCCCTCCTCAGGTTCCCCAGGCGACCCACAGCTGCGGGGCACCTGGGGAAGCCGATCCAGAAACTGCCTTCCTTCCCTCGGGTTCCCCATGTGCCCTGCAAGCCGTGGGGGACCTGGGGAAGCTGATCCTGGACGGAACCTGTGTGGTCAGGGGTGCGGCCTAATATGCTAATGAGTTTCTGCTGTTGGGTGTGGCCTGTTATGCTAATGAGTTCGTGCTGGGCTTTTTCTATGAAAAAACCCTGACGAAACCCACACTGGAACAGAAAAAGATGCGGCTCAAAACCACATTCGAATACCTGGGCCAATGCCGTACTGACTGCAGAGTCACTCCTGAGTGGCCATAAAATGGCCATAAATCTATGCAGACGGTACCATAAAACTGAGGGATCAAAGGAAGTGGACCTGGCATGCAGTGTGGAGGCTTCCATAAAACCTGACAATCCAAGGAAGTGAAAGTGGCATGCAATGTAGAGGGGAATTTCTGTTCCAGTGTGGGTTTGGTAAAACAGCGGAGCGAATGCTAGATGCAGAATGGGCTGAAGTCAGGGCCTGACTCTCATACCACTGTCGTGACCAAGCGTTAGGGTTGCCAGTCTCCAGGTGGGGGAAGCTGGAGATCTTCCAGAGTTCCCACTGATCTCCAGGTTACAGAGATCAGTTCCCCTGGACAAAAGGGCTGCACTGGAGGGTTGATCCTATGGCACCGTTCCCTACTTAGATCTCTCCCCAAGTGTCTCATTCCCAAGTGCCTTCCTCAAAATATCCAGGTATTTCCCAACCCAGGGCTGGCAACCTTACATGATCAGGACCTTTCTGGTGATGGTGCCATGACAGCGTATCTGGCATGAGTCAGAAGGATCAAGTATCAGTCTAAAACCAATCACTATGTCTCCCCCAATTCATTGTTGGTTAACCAACTCAAAAGCCTGCCAATAAAAACATTAACTTAGAATCATAGAAACATAGAACTTTTTTTGTACACACACACCCACACCCATTTATCTGACTCAAAAATTAAAGCCTATGCAAGCACAGATAGGGCTTGGAAATCTCCTAGAATCACAACAGATCTCCAGGCAACATGGAACAGAGTTCACCTGGAGAAAATGGCTGCTTTGGAATGTGGACTCTATGATATTATACTCCACAGAAGTCCCTCCCTCTCCTCCCCCAACCCCATCCTCTCAAAGCACCACCCCCAAACCTTAAAAGGAATTTCCAACCCAGAGTTGGTAAACCTACACCCTCCTCCCCAATGGGGGCGAGGGTTACCATGTGCCTGCTGGGGTGGGAAATCCCCCACCTCCAATGAGCCTTCCCACTGGCACTCCAACAGCCAGCAGAAGAAGAAAAATTAAAAAGCTGTTGGCAATGGCATGACGTCACTTCCAGCAAAAACCAGAAATGACATTACATCCCCCTAGGAATAAAAAAATCTATGGTGTCCCCCCCCCATTTCCTGCTTGTTTGGTGTAGTGGTTAGGAGCACGGACTCTAATCTGGGAGAACCAGATTTAATTCCCCACTCCTCCACATGCAGGTGCTGGTGTGACCTTGGGTCAGTCACAAGTTCTCTCGGAGCTGTTCTCTCAAGGGCAGTTCTCAAAAGAGCTCTCTCAGCCCCACTTACCTCACAGGATGTCTGTTGTGGGGAGGGGAAGGGAAAGGAGATTGTAAACCATTCTGAGACTCCTTTGGGTAGTGAAGGGCGGGGTATAAATCCAATCTCCTCCTCCTCCTCTTCCTCCTCCTTCTTCTTCTTGCCAGGCCTGGGAAAGCAGCTTGCAACATATTTCTCCTCTCCTTCATGTTATCTTCACAACTACCATGCTGTGAGGTACGTTACACTGAAAGAGATTGAGAGGCCCAGGGTCACCCATAGGGATGCCAGCCTCCAAGTTGGACCTGGGGATCCCCAGGAACTACAGCTGATCTACAGAGATCAGTCCCCCTGGAGGAAATGTATGCTTTGGAGGGGGGAGTCTATGGCATTGTACACCAGCTGTCCTCCCCAGGTTCCATCCCAAATCTCCAGGAGTTTCTATACATGGATCTGGCATCCCTAACCCCTATCACCCGCCGGCAGCCAGGGGGGACCTGGCAACTCTAGGAAAAATACAACTTTCTACGCAGAGTGGGGATTCAAACCAGGGTTTCCCAGATCTGGGTGTGATACTCTAACCACTACACCACACTGGTCCCCTTGTGTAATGTCTGTTATTTTACTTCCATCTCTGTATTAGCATATGCTACTGTCATTTCCCTGTAAGGATTTTCATTTTTATTCTTTCCTTCATACATGGAGCTCAAGGGGAACATACATTAATTCAGAAGAAGAGGTAAAGATACAAATTATGCACAAGACTGTAGTCATCATTGGGCTCCAGAGAACGGCTCACATCAATCTTTTTGTGTGTGTGTGCGGGGGCAATAAACCCCAATGTTAACGTAATCTCTTATCTCAGACCATAATCTTTGTGGGTGGGTTTAGTGCTGTATCAGCAGTAATCATCTTGCACTTCATTTAAATGCCTGAGCTTTCATTTTGCTTTTGCTTTCCCCTAAGTTAATTGGTACTTATTGCCTCATAAAATGTGCACGTATCTTCATTACGTGGTAATTACCCTGACAATGCAAATTGCACAAATGATGCTCGCTGCACATCTCTTTATGACGACTGGAAGAATTCTGAAAATAACACAACGAAAAGTGCTGCCCTTTCTTCCAAGTTAAGACAGAATTTGATTATGTATCATGAAGAGGAGGCCGCAAAGTAACTTTACATTGCAGTGGTCACTTCCAGACTGGACTATTGTAAGTGCCTTTGACCCTGCTTCGGAAGTTGCAGCTAGTGCAGAACGTGGCAGCACAGATGTTGACGGCATGCCCAGGGCTCTTGTTGTAGAAAAAGCCCAGCAGGAACTTATTAGCATAATAGGCCACACCCAACAGCAGAATCTCATTAGCATGTTAGGCCACACCCCTGACAGCGCAGAAAGAGAGAAAGAAAGAGAGAAGGAAAGAAGGAGGGAAAGAGGGAAAGGAAAGAAGGAAGAAAAGAGGAAAAGGAAGAGAGAAGGAAAGAGGGAAAAAGAAAATGAAAGAAGGAAGGCAAAGAGATCGAGACTGAGGGAGGCTGTCCCACCCCTGTTCAAGCCACCCCCACCCCCACCAGCAAGGCCAGCTCCCTATACTTAAAGGGAGCCCCTTTAAGTGCAGGAAGCCGGAAAGCATGTGGGGCCCTTTCCCTCCGGCTCCCTGCACTTAAAGGGACCAAAGGAAGAGGAAGGCAGAGGAAGCCACAGGGAGGCATTTAAATGCCTCCCTGTAACCCCCCCCAGCTTGGGGCGGAGGGGGTTCTGTGGGGCTTCTCCTCACCCGCCTCAGCGGGCGGGCAGAGGAAGCCCCAGGGGGGCATTTAAATGCCTCTCTGCATCCCCTCCCAGCTCATGCGCCAAGGCCAGCACTTACCGGGAGCTGAAAGGCACCAGACGCCTGATCTCCACATGGTAGGACTGCCAAGTCAGCCCGGGGGGCGGGGGATTCCCTGCTACAGGGGTTACCGATCCGCTGGCCAGCATTTGGCTGGCGGGGGGAACCCCACCCCCGAAGTCATCCAGTCAGGATGACTTCCCTAGCATAATGACATCACCCGGAAGTGACGTCATCACGTTGGGGACGTTGCCGGGACGACGCTCTAGCAATCACCCTGAAACTCTATGGTACCATAGAGTTTTGGGGCGATTGCCAGAGCGTTGCCCTGGCAACGCCCCCAATGTGATAATGTCACTTCCGGATGACATTATTGTGGCACGCGCGTAAGCGCGCACGCCGGGGAAGCTCCTGGACTGAGCAGGACTCCCCCCCCCGCCGGTAAGTCTCAACAACTTGGCAACCCCTACCACATGGAGACTGTGTGCAGGGCCCTTTCCCACTGATGGGGAGGGGCGGGGTGTGCCAGAGGCTAGTCAGAACACTGTTCTGGTGCGTTCTGCCCCAAAAATAGCCCTGGCAATGCCTGGGCGGCCTTTGTGGACATCCTCCCAGTGCTGCATGAACTGCACTGGCTGCCTATTGAATTCCGGATCTGTTTCAAGGTGCTGGTACTTACCTTTAAAGCCCTATATGGCCAGGGGCCAGCATACCTTTGAGACCGCCTTTCCCTGTATGAGCCCTGGAGGACACTGAGGTCTATGAATCACCATCTTCTGGCAGTCCCTGGCCCCAGGGACGCCCAACTAGGCTCGACCAGGGCCAGGGATTTTTCGGCCCTGGCCCCCACCTGGTGGGATGAGCTCCCATATGAGATCAGGGCCCTGCGGGATCTATTACAGTTCCACAGGGCCTGCAAGACGGAGCTCTTCCACCGGGCCTTTGGTTGAGGCAGCGGACATCCCTTTTCCCTCCTGGCCATCTCCCCTACAGTGGCCTGGATCTTAACATCAGTACTGCTGAACTGACATCGGTGGCCTGGATCTTAATATCAGTATTGCTGATCAGAACTAGCTTGTTTGCACAGTGTTTTATGGTTTTACTGTTTTAACTGTTATTTTAATTGTTCTTTTTTTAAAAAAAATTATAAATAATTTTTATTAATTTTTCAGTTTTTTTTAACAACCATAAACATAAACAACTGTAATAAACATGTGTAGATAAAATGATTGTAACGACTTCAACTACAACAACAACAACAAAAACGCAGTGGAGTTTACACGGTATTAATTACTTCATAGTATAACTGTGGTGGTACAGGAAAGTTAGTAATAAAATCATTGTTAAAAGCCGACTCCAAGAAGGGGAACCATTTTGTACAAAAATCAGAGTGTTTAAAAGGACCTTTTCTATATGAAATTTTATCGGAAATTTTATCTAATGCATTTTAATTGTTCTTTTAATGGTATTGTATTGAGATTGTTGTGAACTGCCCTGAGCCCGTCCGCAGGGAGAGTGGTATATAAATCAAATCAATAAATAAAATAAACATTACATAGGATAGCCAGGCTGTTTGTGGCAACTGGCAGGAAGACCGAGGACTGGGAAATGGGAGGGGCCATGACGTCACATGTGCTCTTACGCCTTTTCCGGTGAAAACCCAGAAGTGACATAAGGTAGAACCATAGAGTTTTTCTGGTGATTCCTAGAGCTATCCTCTGTCACTTCCAGGTTTTTACCAGCAGTGACATAAAGGCTCACATGGTGCCAACAGTTTTCTTTATTATGTTTTTCTCTTGCCACTGCTCGGAGCAGTGAGAGGCAACCGAACCTGGGGCCAGGAGATCTCCCAACCAATCTTGGAGCTGGCCAGCCTGCAAGGATATTTCAGGAGGTATCTTTGAGCAGAACTGGCTCAACTACTTGCACTGGGAAGCGAATCTACCCTTGCTGAACTTCCAATTATGGCAAGCTGCTGAGGGTTGACATACAACAACCTTCTGTTTATCTGAGTTAACGCTACCGTTATCAGCATCTGGAAGTAGAAAGGCCGTTCATCTAGAATTACAATTGGTTCCACACACCCGGGGGGAAGGTGAAGTGACCAAGCTTTTCAGATAACAACTTAGTTAGCTTGGTAAATATTTTAAAGTATTTTTTTTCCCAGTTGAGTATTTTATGAGAGAGACTGGAGTCTCACTTCACTCAGTGCGACGTGTCATTACGAGGTAATTTGTGTCTCATCTGTATTTAATTGAATAGTGCCCTTTATAGGGTTGCCAGCCTCCAGCTGAGTTCTGGGGATCTCCCGCTTTTACGACTGGTCTCCAGATGACAGAGATCAATTTCCCTTGGAGAAAATGGCTGCTTTAACGGGTGGACTCTATGGCACTGTACTATGCTGAGGCCCCTCCCCTCCCCTCCCCAAACCCCACCCTTTTCTGGCACCACCCTCAAAGTCTCCAGGTATTTTTCAACCCAGACCTGGCAACCCTAGTCCTTTAGCATTCTGGCTAGGTCCCTTGGCTGGGGAGTCTTTCTGATTCTGCTTCCTCATTTTTTATTTTCTGGCACCCTATCTGACTGCAGTCTGCATGGTGTAAATAATAAGTTAAGTAAAATCTATACTTTAACAACCCTGTCCCCTTTGTGTTGCTGTTTCTTACCTAATGAACAATTATTATTCTATTAATGGCATCAGGAAGCCAAGTGATTTGTTTTGTTCTGATATATGGTTTGAATCAGGGTTGGGGGGGGGGCAGTTGGAGTGTTTGTCCGGGGCTCTGAGAAGAACCTGCAAGCCACATCAGAAAAATGCAAGGGTGTGGTGCCACCTTAAAGACTAACAATATTTGTGGCAGAGTGTGAGCTTTTGTGAGTCACTGTTCACTTCTTCAGTGAGCAGTGACTCACAAAAGCTCATTCCCTGCCATAAATTTTGTTAGTCTTTACAGTGCTACTGGACTCTTGTTCTTTTCTACTGCTACAGACAGACTAACACAGCTACTCATCTCAATCTGTCTGCAAGCCATACGTGACTGATACACAGAATGGGGAGTGTGGACCTTCATCTGTGTACTGTATGAAGAGACCCTCAAGTTTGTGAAATTTCATTTCACTACAGAGCCAGTTTAGTGTAATGGTTAAGAGCATGGACTCTAATCTGGGAGAACCAGGTTTGATTTCCCCACTCCTCCACTTGCAGCTGCTGGTGTGACCTTGGCTCAGTCATAAATTCTCTCAGAGCTGTTCTCTCAAGGGCAGTTCTCGAAAGAGCTCTCTCAACCCCATCTACCTGGGGAGGGGAAGGGGAAGGGAAAGGGATTGTAAATAGCTCTGAGACTCTTTCAGATATTGAAGGGTGGGGTATAAATCTAATCTCCTCTCCTCCTCCCCCACTTTTTGGTTTCTTCCCCACTACTGAACCACTGCAGGGCAGGGACTTATAGTTTTTGCGTGTGTTAACATGTAAAGCACCCTGTGTGGAATGGTAAAATAACTAACACTATTTTAACGATAGTAAACTGATAGTAAACTGACAGATCTCTTTGTGGATGACAAAAGCCACATAATGTGGCCACAAGGAAGGGATTGCTAGTTCCTTGGGGACTCTTTAAGCGTGGAGAAAACAATGACTGTAAATTAACCAAGAGGGGAAAAAAACAAAAACCTATCCTGAGGTAGACCAAAAATAATCCAAAAGGGACAGACGGTTAAGAGGAGCTGCATGTCAGCTAGAAAATGAGTCACAGGGGGAGAAATCTGTCTACTGAATACCCCAAGAATGTGGAGAATCCTGGAGTGGGGGATTTTGAGGGGGTGGAGCAGAATTTCCAAATTCTCTCCCCCATGCGCACACACGCGCGTGCACGCACGCACACACACGCACACACACACAAACACACTATGATTCCTCACAGCCTCCAGCCTCCAGCCTCTTCTTGTTATTATTTTAAAAGGACTTTCAAAATTAGGTTTTCAAAATACTGAAGTCAGTTCCTTTCACAGCTCTTGTTTATTCCCAGGCGACTCCCAGATTTTGTATTTTTCCAGTATTCCCCCCCCCCCTGAAAAACCACATAGAACTTTTGATTCCCTGAAGTCCTCTTCACATGTTCCAATATTTGTTTTCCTTGCCCTGTGTGATTATAACTTTCCCCTTCCCGAGTTGTTCGTGCAGAGCTTTAAAAACAAGTATCCAATGCAGAGTGGCCTTTACCTTTGAGAAGTCAGATCTTTTGCGAAAGTCCCCCCTGCCTTGAAGTAGCGAATGCATTGGTAGCCCCCCCTAATTAAAATAGGCAAATTAATTCATAAAAAAGCCGTCTCTCCACTCACAATTCAAGCTGGCATGTAGAAAGTGTTAGAAAAGGCAATGTCTGGTGTACAAAGAAGAAGAGAAGAAGACCCTGCAGGGGACAACAAGAAGACAATTAAATAGGAAAGTGAGGTCAGCATCTTCTCTCTCCTGTTAAGTGTCATTCCTTGTCTGTCTCCAGACTGCTACTCTTAGGGGAATTTAGTTTTTCCTCTCAGAAGTGCCACACTCAATCTTACCCTCTCTCTCCAGTAGAGATGTACTTAGGAAACTATCTCTGTCTTTCCTCTTTCCTATCAAGTATATTAGTTCCTAAATAAACCTTTATCTACTCTTTAATCAGGTTGTGCACCGTTGCTGTGTTAATTACTCTGCCAAAAGAAAGGAGGTGACTTGGTGTCAAAGAAGATTCAAAGGTGCTTTGCTATTCCCTTCCTCTACAGAGCCATCCTTGGGGGAGGGGGGTGTCTTCCTTCCAAATACTGACCCTGCTCATCTTCCGAGAGCTGACAAAACCAGGCTATATCACGTCGCTTTCCCTTCTGCTAAAATACATACAAAGACATAAAAAACAACAATTGAAAACACTCTGAATGTCTGTAGAGTAACCTGGCCATGTTTTGGACTGTTGTTCTGGGGAACCCTGCAGTTTCTTGGAAGCTTAAAGCTAAAGATACCCCCACGTAAACCTGACATGAAACTCGTTTGAAAGGAGTATTGATAATTATACTAAAGGTAATTAAAGGTTTCATTGGCTCAAAAGCCAGTCGAATATGACTCTGGGGATGCGGTGTTCATCTCCATTTCCAAGCCGAAGAGCCAGCACTGTCCAAAGACATTTCCGTGGTCATGTGGCCGGCATGACTAGATGCTGAGGTGCATGGAATGCTGTTACCTTCCCACTGAAGTCGTACCTATTTATCTACTTGCAATTTGTTGCTTTTGAACTGCTAGGTTGGCAGGAGCTGGTACCACTTCGGCCCACTCCGTCATGCAGCACTTGTGTCTCGAACTACTGAACTACTGACCTTCCGGATTGCAGTTCAGCATCTTAACCACTTGAGCCACTACATGATTTCAAAAACCTGCAAAAATCTTTTGAACCAAAGATAACAGTGGGACTGCAAAAATATCTGTATACACAATGGAAAGCAAAGTATCTGTAAAGCCATTCTTAACTCTCTTAAAAACTGTTTCCAGTCTACAGGGGGGGATTTGACAGGGATTTGATAGTGTATGCTTTCCCGAGCTTCTTTGAGAAAGGGCAAGACAAATATCCACAGACAAATGGATATGTACTGGGCCTCCTTTCAGATTCTCAGGACTTTCTCAGCAGACAGATCAATATAAAAATTGTTACCTGAAGGCGTGGTGTCTGAACACTCCTTGGCGAAAGAAATGTTAGTCTTCAGTGCACAACTGCAATGACTAAACTATTACCTCATGTCAAGAGAGTAACCACTGGAAGGGTATTTGCCTGTCCCCAATAAAATATTTTATTTTCTGAGTAAATAAGGCACAAGACTGCTGCACTGAAAAAGAAGGACGAGTGAGCCTGCACGTATAAACCAGTTTGTAATATGACTAGAAAAAATTATGGGCTTTTTTTGTCTGTTTGTTTTAGCCATGTAGTTCAGGCATCCTCTCATGGTGCTGTTATGCCATTGGTTTTTCAAACTGTGTTCCTAGGAATTCTGGAATCTTCCAGAGGTTTTCCCCAAGAGTTCCACATTGATTTATTTAATATAGTGTTATGCACTATATATATTTAATATAGCGTTATGCACTCTGCAGTTCCCTGGATAGCGAGACATTCCAGGGCTACATTAGAAATAAGGATGCCAACTGCCTCGGAAAAAAAAAGTCCTGTCCCTTTAATAGAGGCTTAATGGGATGTTATTTACCTCCATGCTTATTTCCACACATTAAGCCTCTGTTAAAGGGATAGGACATTTTTCTCCAAGCCTGTTGGCATCCTTAGTTAGAAGACAACACTGGAGACGCGGCCTTTTTGTAACATTTCCTTTGTTTACAGACGTACCACAGATAAAGGAAAAGAGACAGTCTTACAGGTCAGTAGATACACTACCCCACATCAGATTCCCAAAGAGAAAGAGGGGGACTAACACACTATAAAGTCCTTGTGTCTCTAATGTGGCTGGTCAACAGATGTGATCTGGGAATTCAGTCCTCGAAACTCAGTTGCCAGGCAATTCAGAACTGGACTGCAGTGCATGGGGATAGGGGCCGTATGGTTTCCCCACTACCATTTTTGTGACCTGAAATGGCTCCAGGCCAGGAGCCATTTATTTAGACCACTGGAAAACTTATGTGTAGGGGCAAACAGGGCAAACAAGGGTTGCCAACTCCAGCCTGGCAAATCCTGGAGATTTTGGGGGGGGGGTGCATGGAGAGAGCTGGATTTGGGGAGTGGAGGGTGCTCCTCAGAGATATTCACCCTCCAAAGTTGCCATTTCCTTGAGGAGAAACGATCTCTGTATTCTGGGGGGTCGCCTGTTATTCTGGTAGAACTCTAGGCTCCACCTGGAAGGTGGTAACCCTAACGGCATCCATCTTTCAGATACCAAGTGAGGAATGTCAGCATTCTTGTGTGCTGGCTCCCACTAGGGTATGCTACCACAGGTCAAAACCATAGTGACAAACCCATACACAGTATGGCCCCACTGGTGGACCTCCTGAAGGCACCTGGTGTTTTTGGCCACTGTGTGACACAGAGTGTTGGACTGGATGGGCCATTGGCCTGATCCAACATTGGCTTCTCTTATGTTCTTATGTTTTTACAGTAATCAGACAGCAAACTCACAGCAGTATTTATAGTCTGCTCCCTGAAAAAATGCTAAGGAGGTTTCCCAGTAAAATCACAATGTGATCAAACAATAAAAAGCAGCACAAACAACAGACAGAAAATGATCAAAGAAGCAGCATCAAAAAGTAGCGCTAAGACAGCTCGTGTAGTGTAGTGTAGAGTTTCTCTTCTCTGTCCTGCTTCCCATTCTCAGAAACATTTCAAAGGCAATAAAAGTAATATTCTAATCGGCGTCTAATCAAGAAACATCCTAGGTCTGTAAAGAGACGGCCTTTTCAGTGGCAGCCCCATGATTATTGAACAACCTTGTAAGTATGCCGACCCCCTGTTTATCAGGAGGGGTCGTTTCAACCATCAATGGACCCCACAGGGGAACCGCAGGCATCCATATCCCTGGCAACTTGACATAAGTGAACACAAAGTTGGAAGCCAGGACTGGCAGGCCATAATGTTATGCCTAGGATATGACCCTGGAAAAAGCAGTATCTGAAGAAGTGAGCAGTGACTCACGAAAGCTCATATCCAACCCTGCCACAAATTTTGTTAGCCGTTAAGGTGCTACTGGACTCTTGCTCTTTTCTCCTGCTGCAGACAGACTAATAACGGCTACCCATCTTGATCTACCACCAAAGAGTGTGTGTTTAAAAGGGGAGAGAGAAATAAAGAAGCGAGAGAAATGGGACAACCCTGTTGTGTTTCTTAATGCTAGGCTGCAGAATTCAGAAGGCAGCATAATCTTACATAGGAGCAGAATTTAATGTCAGATTCTTTCCCTGTGTGGAGCTACAGTGACAACAACTCCCTTTTTTGTCTGTTCTTGCCCACTCTACGTTCCACAGTGGACTAGGGTGGATTAAAAAACTGGCCGGATTAAAGGAACAAGAGTTGTCACAAACACCGCAAGCTCTAAGGCAGAGTCAATCAATATAACTAGAAGCCATTGATCCCTGAAACACAGCGATGTTTCTGTTGTTTTAAAAATCAATCGTGCATTTTGAACACATGCAAACACAGAGCTGGTTCTTTTCAATTACACTGCAAAGCAGAGTGGCAGGGGATATCTTGGTTTTTTTAAATCTTTGCTCGTATGCTTCTACAGCACAGGAAATACCTTATTCCCGAAAGTGTGAAGAGATTCAATCAAAGCCTAGGATTTGTTTTGTGGCCTGGTGCAGACTTCACACCCTCTGACTTGACTGGTTTTTGATTGTCGAAGGATTATTTGGGTTAGCAGAGTGCTCACGGCAGAGTTGTGACAAAGTTACACATGGAGCCTCTTTATCTTTGCAAAAGCTAATATGGGCTGTGGTCACACATACCAGTTGGAGCGGAGGGGAAGCCAGGCTATTTCTGCCTGAGTTGCGAGATCACACATCCCTTTGAAGCTGATCACTGTGTGATCAGATGCAACTGCAGGTGAGTCAGGGTTTTTTTTTGCCGTTTGTTTCCCTTGTGCATAAACGAGGAATTGCACCTCTGCACTGAGGGCCCCCTATGGAGTATGCGATGATGCACATACTGCGAAGTGGGGGAAACAATGGCACGGAGTTGGGATGGAATGATCAGACCATCCTGGAGGCATGAGAACATGCTTGAGCGATCAGACAGGGGAAAGTCCATCCATGGCCCGGTGTATCCAGTTAACACTGGACTTTCCCTAGTGTCTTTTAATTCCGCTTCCATGGCAGAGCAGCACCGGGTGCCAACGACTGTGGGACACTTCCCAGATGTTGCTGTCTGATCGTGCCCTTTAGATATGTCAGGTATTCACAGCTATGTCAGATCTAAAGGTGTGTGTGATCGCAGCCGTGAGTATTTTTATTGTTAAAAAACTCTATTCTAGACAGGATAGAGTAGAGATAGGATTCTAATCCAGTTTAACTAGCTAGGATGGATAGAGATGCAGGAAGCAAGTCCTGCCCTCATGGTGCCAAGATGGAGAAAAGTTGCATAGTGTGGAGAGAAGGTGTTGGGCTAGAAGGAAGGAAGATTCCCTGAGAGTAACAACCTACACATCAAAGGGATAGTATCAGAGCAGTAGAAGGGAAAGATGAACAGGGTCCTAGCCTCTCTCTCTCTCTCTCTCTCTCTCTCTCTCTCGTCCCTCTCTAAAGTCTGAGGCTAAAAGACAGCGCAAAGTCCTTCACTTCCAACAGTTGTCCCATCGGGGTAAGAGAGTCTCTTTTGTACTTATAACAGACAGTGTTAAACAGATGGAGGGCCATGGCTCAGTGGCAGCATCAGCTTTGCATGCTGAACGTCCTTGGTTCAACCCCTGGCATCCCCAGTGAAAATAACTGGGTAGTAGGTGATGTGAAGGATCTCTGCCTTGGACACCTGGAGAGCCACTTCCAACCTGAGGAGGCTCTACAGATCTTGATGGACCAATGGTTTGATTCAGTAATAAGGCAGATCAATGTGTTCAAGTCCAGTGGCACCTTAAATATGTATTTAAGTCCTGTCAAGTCACAACTGACTTATGGTGACCCCAGCAAGGAGCTTTCAAGGCAAGTGGGAAACAGAGGTGGTATGCCATTGCCTTGTCTCCAGTCCAAGTACTGACCCTTGGTACTTGGTTCAGTGGGGAGAGGCTATAGCTCAGTGGAAGAGCCTCTGCTTGGCATACAGAAGGTCCCAGGTTCAATCCTCGGCATCTCCAGTTGAAAGGACCAGGCAGTAGGTGATGTGAAAGACCTCTTCCTAAGACCCTGGAGAGTTGCTGCTGGTCCGAGTAGACGATATTGACCTTGATGGACCAATGGCCTGATCAGTGTAAGGCAGCTTCACGTGTTATCAAGTGTGAGCCTGGTTAGCTTCCAAGATCTGACGAGCATGGGCTGTCTCTAGCCACCCACCCTGTGCCTTACAGACTAACAAAATTCATTCAAGCATAAAGCTTTTATGAGTTAGATCATACTTAACTGAATGCATAAAATGCACATCTGTATGAGATATACCTGCATTATATTTAAAGTTACAAGCAACAGAATAGAGGGGGATATTAAAAGAAAGGGTGGTCAGAAAAAATAACCGATCAAAGATACTTTAATCCATTTGAGTGGGTGGGGTCCACTCCTGACTGTTGAAGATGAACAGCAGATGACACATAAAATGAGATCTCATTAAGGAAGTTGCATTGAGAAACATGAGAAGCAAAAGTAATTAACGTTTGTAAAGACTGGGTAGGTCATGCCATGCTATTAGCTGCTACAGTGAGTCAGGAAAACCAAGTCCTTATGCAGACCTGGTGGAAAGACAGTGTTAAAGCCTAAATGACTAAACTGTGGCTCTCGCCCTTTGACCACATTATGAGAAAACCAGACTCACTGGAAAAGACAATAACACTAGGAAAAGTTGAAGGCTCTAGAAAAAGAGGAAGATCCAATGTGAGATGGATTGACCCGAAGGAAGCCACGGCCTCCAACTTTGCAAGACCTGAGCAATGCTCCCTCTAAGCTGTAGAGTCTTGTGAGCAAAAATTCTGCTTTGTGAGCTAGCAGCATTAAAGTTGTGAGCGAGCAATTTGGCTGCTGCATAAATCAGTTTGCTCTGGAGCTACCCTTCCTGAGCTAAGACAAAGATGTGTGAGCCGGAGGCTAAAAAACTGAGCTAGCTCACACTAACTCAGCTTAGAGGGAACACTGGACCTGAGCAAGGCTGTTAATGATGGAGGTTTTTGGAGGTCGTTAATTCATGGGGAAGTCGGAAGCAACTTGATCGCAGTTAATACACATACTGAAGTAGTTCCCAACGATTCTTTTTGTGTCAGCTCTAGCTTCTCTCCCTCCACCCCCAATTCTTTTGCAGGTATCTTCCTTGCTTTCTTTAGCTGTGATATTGCAAAAGTATTTACAATACAGCGGCAGGAGAACAAGGGTCCAAACTGAATGACAGAAAATCGATGCACCCTCTAGGGGCCCATTGACCAGTGGAACATTTTTTGAAAAATCGATAACACAGAACAGCACATAGCCTTGGCACTTGACAAATGGCAGTCACTTAGGCGGTAGTTCCTCTAAATTAGTTCTCTAATTTAATGGAATTCCCACCTTCAGAGGGCTTCGGTGCCATTCTAAGGCTGGCACGGAGGAGAGCAAGCAGGTGAAGTCATCCGAGTGGTCGGTCTTTTCCAGTTGGAGGTCTTACCATCTGGAATAAGCTTGTTGTCCTGCTCAGGAACTCAGGTAATCTCTATTAGCCTCATATATAAGGCTCTCAGACGATCATTTTGCTATATGGATGGCTAAGGATTTGAGCTAGCTGTCACCCAAACAAGCTGCTAGAATGGATTTCTGTCTTAGTTAGTGTTTAACTAATTCTTTCTTTTGAAAAAAGATGGGGCTGGAAAGTTCTGTTAAGTCACGCGCAATTTATGGCAACCCCATCAGTTTTTCCAAGGCAAGAGGTGAACAGAGGCAGAGTTTGCCATGGCCTGCCTCTGCGTAGCAACCCTGGACTTCCTTGGTGATCTTCCATCCAAGTAATATCCAGGCTGACTCTGCTTAGCTTCTGAGATCTGACGAGACTGGGCTATCTGTCTGTCTGTCTGTTTATGGACGGTGGTTGGCATCCTTTGGGAGGGGGGGCTGAAGGTTGCGTGTCAATAGCTGTTATTTATTTTGACATGAACATGTGTGTGATTATTAGATTATATACACTATGGGATTAGCTAGCCCGTTTGGGGCCAAGCAGGATTTTTTGGGACTCGCTCTAATTGGCTGCGAGAGGCTGCGATCACACACTCACACACACACTAAATAATCCACTTTCAATGCACTTTCCAACTGCATCTCCACATCACAGGGATCGCATCAGAGCCCTAGAAGGGAAGGATGATCAGGGTCCTGGCCTATCTCTCTGCCTCTCTATAGACCCCCTCTGAAGTGCACTGAAAGTGGATTATTTAGTGTGTGTGACTGCAGCCAGGGAGTCCTTCTTGTATCAGGAAGCCTTCCCCTCCCCCTCTAGTCACAGCTGTCTTATGGAGACCCCGTAGGGTTTTCAAGGCCAGAGACGTTCCAGAGGTGGTTTACCATTGCCTGCCTCTGCATCACAACCCTGGTATTCCTTGGTGGTCTCCCATTCAAGTACTGACCAGGGGCCACCCTGCTTAGCTTCTGAGGTTTTAGAAGGTCAGGCTAGCCTGGGCTGCCCAGGTCAGGGAGCTTTGAGCTGGTTTGTGTAGCCAATAAGAACCAAACTGAGGGGGGAAATATGAAGCCAGCAGTGGGGCTGGCCAAGTTTGGAGCTGGGCAGTGATCTCACCCAAATTTTGATCTGGCACTCTCTGGAGGCAACTCACACTAGAGTTAGGCTTGGTCTCTAAAAAGAAATAAGGAAAAAGTTGTGAGTTTGTCTGATTGCTTTTAAAATGTAAAAATAAATGGAATTTTCGGGGGGGGGGAATGAAATGGGCAGGAAATCTTGGTGAATGCCTTGAGGCCTCTATTGATGATGATGATGAAGAAGAGATTGAATTTATACCCCGTCCTTCACTCAGCGTCTCAGAGCAGTTTACAGTCTCCTTTCCCTTCCCCTCCCCACAACAGAAACCCTGTGAGGTAGGTGGGGCTGAGAGAGCTCTTTGAGAATTGATCTTGAAAGAACAGCTCTGTGAGAACTGTGGCTTGCCCAAGGTCATCCAGCAGCTGCAAGTAGAGGAGTGGGGAATCAAACCTGGTTCTCCCAGATTAGAGTCCACACACTTAACCACTACACCAAACTGGAGAGTTTGGTTAAGCTAGCTGCATCCCTGTGTCATGGATCAGCCAGATACAGTCAGCCCTGAAGTGGCAGAGGCCTCTGAGGAAGAACAGGCGGGTGAAGGGGGTCCCAGCTCACAGGGGGTGGAGGATGCTCTGCTGCAGAAAGCTACCACAGCCCTGCCAAGTAGCTACTCTCCAGCTGACAGGAGTTCCCCAACTGTTCAAGCCCATGGCCCAGAACCTAAGAGCGCCTCACCCACCACCCACCTCACCTGACCTCCCTCATCTCCAGAGCCTCTAGAACCAGGGCTTTTTTTTTCTGGGGGAACACATTGGAACAGAGTTCCGGAACCTCTTGGACAAAATTCTTTTAAAAATGTCTAAAAGTTAATGAGTTTTCAGTATACAGATTGAAAACTTCATTTCCGGCACCTCTTTTTAAAACAAAACAAAACAACCAAACCTCTGGCTAGGAGGGAGGAGGAGATTGGATTTATACCCTGCCCTTCACTACCTGAAGGAGTCTCATTGTGGCTTACAATCTCCTTTCCCATCCCTTCCCCACAACAGACACCCCATGAGGTAGGTGGAGCTGAGACAGCTCTTTCGAGGGCTGCTCTTGAGAGAACAGCTCTGAGAGAACTCGTGACTGACCCAAGGTCATCCAGCTGGTTGCATGCGGAGGAGTGGGGAATCAAACCTGATTCTCCCAGATTAGAGTCCACACTTCTAACCACTACACCAAACTGGCTCCCAGTCACTACAACAAACATAGATGAAGGAGGGTCTGGCATGAGATGCAGGAAAGGAGACGGCACGCGCCATTAGCAGCCCAGAGATACCTAGCTCTAGACAGCAAGGAGGAGAGCGCTCACACCTGCATAATGCAAGCCAGCTGCGAGACAGGCGTCTCTCCTATAAATGGTGGAGAGAAGGTGAGACAGGCTGTGGAAGCAACGTGTCTAATTTCTCCTGACCTTGCTGCCACTGACTCTGCCTCTGGACCGTGAGTCTGCCTCTTGGACTGTATCTGGACCATGACTTTCGGATTTGCCCTGAACCTGCTTCTGTTGCTGACCCGGGACTGGACTCCAACCACGCTGCACCAGATCGTGTCTGCACCTTGGCTGACTTGCACCTTGACTGTGTGACATCATACTGTGCCCCGCCTGATCCAGGACACCCTGAAGGAGCCAGAAAAAATTCTTAAACATAAGGATGAATCACATGGTGACCAAGATCTAGATCATTCCTACCACAGTATTCCCCATTACTATGTATAGATGTGAAAGTTGGACAATGAAGAAAGCTGACAGGAAGAAAGTTGATTAATTTGAAATGTTGTGTTGGAGGAGAGTTTTACGGATACTGTGGACTGCCAGCTGTGGTACAGTGGTTAAGGGCAGCCGACCCTAATCTGGAGAACCGGGTTTGATTCTCCACTCCTCCATATGCAGCCAGCTGGGTGACCTTGGGCCAGTAACAAGTTATTTCAGAGCTGTTCTCTCAGGAGCAGTTCTCAAAAGAACTCTCTCAGCCCCACCTTCCTCACAGGGTGTCTGTTGTGGGGAGAGGAAGGAAAAGGAGACTGTAAGCCGCTCTGAGACTCCGAGTGAAGGGTGGGGTATAAATCCAATCTCTTCTCTTCCTCCTCCTCCTCTCCTCCTCCTCCTTCTTGACAAATCAGTGGTTTTTAGATCAAATCAAGCCTAAATTCTCCCTAGAAGCTCAACCATAAGCAAACTGAGGCCATCGTACTTTGGTCATGAGAAGAGAAGAGTCGAGTCCCTGGAAAAAACAACAATGCTAGGAAAAGTTGAAGGCAACAGGAAAAGAGATGGAGTGGCCCCATCAAGGAAGCCACAAAGGCCCTCGTTTTGCAAGGCTTGAACAAGGCTGTTAACAACAGGATGTTTTGGAGAACATTAATTCAGAGGGTCACCATAAGTCAGAAGCGACTTAAGGGTACTTCTCTCTCTCTCTCTCTCTCTCTCTCTCTCACGCACACACACCCTTCTTATCAGCTGTGCAGCCGGGGGGGGGGGGCGTGTGTGTGTGGGAAGGGTGCTCTCTGGGTGCTGGGCAGCATTCATCTGAACCCTAGCTTCTATACGGCACAGGAGGTGGATGGAGGCTTATCACCTCACAACACATTTCTGTGCAAGAACTCACTTTTAATTTGTCTGATTCTAAGGAGCCAAAAAAAATGTTACTCTTGGCACTCTCATTTGAGGAGGAGGGCTGGTGTGTGGGTCACCAACCTCCAGGTGGCACCTGGAGGTCTCCTACTATTACAATTGATCTCCTGATGACCAAGATCAGTTTCTCCTGGAGAAAAGGGCTGCTTTGCAGGGTGGACTCTATGGCATTATACCCTGATGAGGTCCCTCCCATCCACAAACCCCACCCTCCCCTGGCTCCACCCCCAACATCTCCAGATATTTCCCAGCCCAGATCTGGCAACCCTAGCTGTGGAGTATTAGTTAAAGTGTAGCACTAAGACCAGGGCTGCCAAGAGCTACCATGGGGTCCCAGACAAAGATTCCACGAATCTCTCACTCAGTCATGGAAGCCTGCCGGGTGATCTCGGGCCCATCGCAACCTCTCGGACTAACCTACATTCACGAGAACAAAGTTTGAGTCCAGTGGCACCTTTAAGAATGCAGTGCGTGCATGGAAAAGTCCCTATCTGGCGGAATGAGCTCCCATGTGAGATCAAGGCCCTATGGGATTTACTACAGTTCCACAGGGCCTGCAAGACGGAGCTCCTCCGCCAGGCTTTTGGTTGAGGTGGTGGACTAGGGTTGCCAAGTTGAACTTACTGTTTAGCGGGGGGAGTCCCGTCCCCATCTGGGAGTCTTCTGGCGTGTGCGCAAAGTGCGCACGCCGCGATGACGTTACGTGGAAGTGATGTCATCACGTCGGGCATGTTGGGGGTGGGACCTGTATAACTCGAGGGAAAACCATAGAGTTTTCCCTTGAATGAGAGAGTGTCCCCCCCCAAATGTGCCCGATGCAAGGACGTCACCTCTGGGTGACGTCATCACACCGGGCACGTCTCCGCAGCCTGGCAATTTAGGGGTGGGGTTCCCCCCGATGGCCCAATCCGGGCCAGCAGGGAGCAAGCCAATCAAGTGGGGGGTTCCCCGCCACCCCCGGGGGACTTGGCAACTCTATGGCGGATGTCCCTCCTTATCCCAGGCCAACCCCCATGGCCTGTATCTAATTTGACATCCGGGTACCACTGCTATACTCAAATAAATCTGATTGACATCTGAACAAATTGCTTTCCACGGTATTTTACACTTAGTGATTTTATGCTGTTTTAATTTGTTATTCAATGATTGTTTGACAGTTTTGATGTAAGCCACGCTGAGCCCGCTCGTGGGGAGGGCGGTATATAAATCAAATAAATAAATAAATAACTACCAGGAATAATAAAAACTTTGTTGGTCTTAAAGATGCCATTGAACTCATTCTGCTCCTTCAGTCCAACATGGCTCCCCTCCTGGCTCTACCCTCACAGGCACAAGGCTATTGGTGTGAGGATTTAAGTGGAGTAGGGGGAACAGTGTCCAGGGCCACTTTGGGAGAAAAGCCGATATAAAATAATAGCAATGCCAATATCTTTTTAAAAAATTAAAATCTCCCTAACAAAGGAAGGTGAGAACACCTGAGCTGTTCCTGAAACTACACTTCTTGTCAAGGTTTGCTCTCTGGATAAGGGCTAAAAAACCCCAAAACAGGCCAAGGAGACTTTCAGAGGAGAGGCCATAATTTCTTGCCAAAGAAGTCGCAACCTTCCATGCTCTGCCAACGGCTTGCGCTGTTTTCTCCTTGGTGAACTGGATGTCTTGTGCTTGAAGCATACGAGGCCATTCCTCCGACCACTTCAGCCGCTGCCAGGAGTCAGCTGCCCACATAATCATAAGTAGGGTGTCTAATGAGGATCTGTGGAAATTACCAGACTGGCCATTAAAGATGAGAAATGTTCTTCAGAGGGAGTTTGTGAACGTAAACAAACAAACAAACAAAAGTTGTGTGAATACTTGCAATTCCTACTGAAGTGGTTTGTGTTGAGCGCTTGAAGCCACCTTATACTAAGTCAGACGGCTGGTCCATCAAGGTCAGTATTGTCTGCTCCGGTGGGCAGTGGCTCTCCAGGGTCTCAGGCAGAAACAGAGGAACATAGAGCTGGAAGGGATCTCAAGTGTCATCTAATACAACCTCCTGCACAATGCATGAAACTCAAAGCTATCCGCCCCCCATTCCTCCAGTGACCCCCTGCTTTAGTCCCAGAGGAACACAAAAAACCTTCCGGGTGGCCCTGACCTGGATAAGCCCGGGCAAGCCTGCTCTCGTCAGATCCCGGCAGCTAAGCTGGGCCGACTCTGGCAAGTACTTGGATGGGAGACCTCCTTGAAACACTCGCAGTTGGGAAGTGGGGGCAGGCAGCCACCTTCCTGAAGAACATCCAGGCCACCAGTAGGGGTCTCCAGAAGTCACCATGACTTCTAGGCAAGCGCATAAAACACACACACACACATACACACACACACACATATTAAAACAAAACAAACCAAACCCCCTCCAGGATCACTTCGTCTTTCATATCTCTTCCGACCTGCTAATGTAACTGGACATAGCAGGTATTGAACCTGGGACCTTCTGCGTGCCAATCAGATGCTCTACCACTGAGTCACGGCCCCTCCATATTGGTCCATCAGTACTGGCTGCAGGAACTGGCAGCAGTTCTCTGGAGTTACCTACTACCAGCGTTCCCTCTTCGCTGAGTTAGTGTGAGCTAGCTCACAGTTCTTTAGCCTCCGGCTCACACATTTTTGCCTTAGCTTAGGAAGGTGTTAAATACTGGTTTCGTTGCATGGAGAGTCAGTGATCCAGCATAGTTAACAGTTCAGTTTATTCAGCGCTAACAATACAACAGTCTGGCCCAAACGGCCAACCTGTATACAGAGAGATAATACCTAGCACACACCCACTGTCCTACTGGAGGGTTTGAATTTCCTGCCAGTGATCTCATTGGTGCCCTCTAGGTCAGTGATGGCGAACCTTTTAGAGACCAAACTGCAACCCAAACTGCAACCCAAAACCCACTTATTTTATCGCAAAGTGCCAGCATGACAATTCAACCTGAATACTGAGGTTTTAGTTTAGAAAAAGAACTCATACACTAACATCTTTTGTCTTAAAAGAAAAACACAATAACAGAGCTTTCAGTTATACAAACAACTTTTTATTGAAAGGTAAAAGTTTGCATTTGGCACACTTTTGAACAATTAATGTGATTTTTGCTGTTGTATGCATGCTGATAATTTGTCTAACCTTGGCTCATACTTTGTAAGTTTGAGAGCAGCCCAGCCTCAAGTCTGTGTTGTCTTTTTCCTTTAAGAGACTGAGTACCCAAACTGCGTGCGTGCCCACAGAGAGGGCTCTGAGAGCCGCCTCTGGCACGCGTGCCATATAGGGCTGCCAAGTCAGCCCGGGGGGCGGGGGATCTCCCGGGGGGCAGGGGATCTCCCGTGGACAACTTCCCCAGCGTAGTGACGTCACCTGGAAGTGACGTCACCATGTTGGAGACGTTGCCAGAGCGTTGCCCTGGCAACGCCCAAACGTGGTGGCATCACTTCTGGGTGACGTCAGTGGGCGCGCGCGCTTTGCGCGCGCACCAGGGAGGCTCCCGGGCGGCTCCCAGGCAAAGAAGGACAGTAGGTGAGTTCGACTTGGCAGCCCTAGTGCCATAGGTTTTCCACCACTGCTCTAGGTCTTTTAGGATCCTAGTCCTTATTGTGGTCTTGGACCAAGCTCAGGACTACTAGTGCTAGCCCCCTAGTGGTGGCCAGTGGACACAACAGAAGGATAGCTCCAGAGCAAACTTATTTATGCAGGAGCCAGATCGCTCGCTCACAACTTTAACTCCAGTAGCTCACAAAGTAGAATTTTTGCTCACAAGACTCCACAGCTTAGAGGAAGCACTGTCTACTACCTGGTCCTTTTAACTGGAGATGCCAGGATCTGAACCCGGAAGTTTCAGTGTGCAAATCAGATGCTCTACCACTGAGCTGCAGCCCCTCTACTTAGATGAAACTGCCTTAAACAACAAAGGTCTGTTCAAGGTATGAGCCTTTGTGTGCACGCATGAGACAATGAAGTGTGCCTTACACACGAAAGCTCGCATCTTGAATAAACCTTTGTTGGTCTTAAAGGTGCCACTGGACTCAAAATTTGTTTAGTTGCCTCAGACCAACACGGCTGCCCACCTGGATCTGCCTTAAACCAAGTCAGAGCGCTAATCTGTCAAGGTCAGTGCTGTCTCCTCTGACTGGCTGTGGCTCTCTAAGGTTCCAGCCAAAGTCTTTCACATCACCTACTACTACTTGATCCTTTTAACTGGAGATGCTGGGAACTGAGCCTTGGACCTTCTGCATGCGAAGCAGGTGTTTCACCGCTGATCCATGTCCACTTCACTATTGAATGGAACTGGTAATATCCAGCATCCATAAGTGACATGTAGTAAGCTGGGAGGTGAGGTGGAAGCTTGCTTTCGCTAAGTCATGAGGTTGGCCAAGATGAGAACGTCAGCTGGACCAACCCGGTTCAAGGTTGGTTTGATCACAAGGTGGGCTGAAGATGGGTGGGTTGTGTGGAGAAAGGCTGTCCTGTGCAGATGTGTTTGTATCACGGCAACCTCTGCTTTGGGTGCAAGATCAGGGTTACCCTACTGTCAGCAACGTCAGGGCAAGGAGCCCTATGTGCTGGTGGGATTTATTTATCCATGGCAAAGTGGGATTTGAACCTGGGTATCTAGATCCTAGTCCATCACTCTCACCTTGAGCCAGTTTGGTGTAGTGGTTAGGAGTGTGGACTCTAATCTGGGAGAACTGGGTTTGGTTCCCCCACTTCTCCGCATGCAGCTGCTGGTGTGACCTTGGGTCAGTCACAAGTTCTTTCAGAGCTGCTCTCTCAAGGGCAGTTCTCGAAAGAGCTCTCTCAGCCCCACCTACCTCACAGGGTGTCTGTTGTGGGGAGGGGAAGGGAAAGGAAAGGAGATTGTAAACTTCTCTGAGACTCTGAGTGAAGGGCAGGATATAAATCCAACTCCTCCTCCTCCTCCTCCTCCTCCTCCACATCTTACTGGCTCTTCTCTGCTGTAACTAGAAAGAGGCAGTGCTATTAGCAGCACAGTGAAGTGCCAGACATTTTTATTTTCTAGACCCTACAGGGAAGAGAAGTGAAGGGAGTCTTGGGGGATATTCTTTTTGGTGGTAGCCCCTGAATCTTTGCAGTTCGAATTACATGTGTCATGGGAGGGTCTCCTGGTGGTTTTTTAAAAAAAACATTAAAAAGACACTGGGCTGGATGATCCAGACTAAATTTTCTGCTAACAGAAGGGGCGGGGAGAATGTTGTAAGCCAATTGGAGTCCCCATTGGGGAGAAAAGTGGGGTACAAATGAAGTAAATGCATAAACCAATAACCCCCATGGTAGAAAGGTACTGTCAGTCATTATGCAAAGAGCCTTTCTGCCAACAGATGGTGCTCTAGGATTTTCTCAGAGTTAACTTACTTTCAAACGTTTTATTTTCCAAGACTTTTTCCATGTGCACAAAGCACCAATCCCCGCCATGGACTGGTGAAATGGGTTAGGTTTTAACATAATGTTTGTCATTTTAAAAAAGCAAGCATCTAGGAAACCCAAGATGATACAGGCTATCTGCGCAGGGCCAGATGTTGAAAAGGCCTGGGGTGTGGTATTCACATAGGTTTGCCAGCCTCCAGTAGGTGTCTGGAGATCTCCTGCTATTATAACTGATCTCCAGGTGACAGCGAGAAAAGAACCCTACCTCACAGGGTTGTTGTGCAGATCAAAAGGGGGAGAGGAGAATGATGTAAGACTGTACTTTTTCTCTTGGGGAACCATTCAAGCCATTTTAGTGGCTTGAAAAATGGGACCAAAGTTAGCCCTGACCTGGATAGCCCAGGCAAGCTTGATCTCATCAGATCTCAGAAGCTTAAGCAGGGCCGATCCTGGCAAGTACTTGGATGGGAGACCTCCAAGGAATACCAGGGCTGGGATGCAGAGGTAGGCAATAGCCAGCCACTTCTCTGAAACATCCAGCCCCACTAGGGGTTGTCAGAAGTCATCCATGAATTCCAGGCATGCGCGCGCACACACACACACACAGAAAGAAAAGAAAAATGGGACCGAAGTTTAAGAGAAATCAATTCTGAATACAGCACCTGCTTTTAGTTCATTGGTTATTCTGTTCACAGTGGACTCAGGGAAATTATTTTCTAGTCCCAGAATATATTTTTTTATTTGAAAACATTTTTTCCTGCTTCCCCTGCACACACACATTATGGCCCTCAAAGCAGTTAACAATGAAAAAGACATTAAAAACTACCTTAAAAAATGATAGATGAGGATGATGACGATGACGACAGACAGACAGACAGACAGATAGATATAAAACAACAATTAAAAAAATCATGAACAGGAAGGGTGGTCACTGAGGGAACGCCAGACAAAACTAAAAAGCCTTCTCCCTCTGGCAGAAAATAATGATAGATGGGGGGGGGGGGGATCATGTTTAATGTTTTTATTGGGGTGTTTTTGTTTTCGTTTTACTGTAGTTTGGATAGAGCTGTATCTGCTTTTGGTACAATCTGTAGAAACATGAGGTACAGATTTTTAAAACGAAAGAATGAATAAGCAGATGCTGATATATCCCAGGCAACGTGGTATAACCTTGATTGTTTCACACCTGGCTCCCCCCCCTCCAACTGCTTCATGATGTCCCTTAGCAGCACAGAGACTGTGTGTGAAGAAGGAGGAACTGGAGCAGAGACCAATGACTTCAGAAGGTGCTAAAGAACAGTTCGCTGTCATCAAGTACTGAACCTCCTCAATGCCATGTGGAGTCGTGCTTTCACACACACGAAATGATGCCCTTTCGATCCACTTTCAATGCACTTTAGCAATCATTTGCAAGTGGATTTTGCTGTTTCACATGGTGATATCTAATGGCAAAGCAGACTGAAAGTGCGTTATTTAGCGTGTGTAAAACTGAGACTCTCTTTATTCCATCCTTTTTAAAAGTAATACTGCTACTGACGTCCAGCAGACAGCGAGAACTGATCTATGCGCTCTGGAGATCCACTGTAATTCCACGAAGCCTCCAGGCCCCATCTGGAGACTGGTAACCCTATTTGTGCACCACTCTCCGTGGAAAGCCTTGGGACGGCCTTTGGGGTTAGAGACTTTTCAACAGTGTTGCCAAGAGAGTGGAACACCTTGGAAAACCATTTTATGCTTTCTCTGAGGGCATTTCAGCATTAGACCCCAAACCGTGCTCTAAAAGAGGTTCTTGTTCCTTGGCAAAAGACATCTGCTGTTGTTATGCGCTTTCTTCTTGTCTGACTGTAATTTGGTGTGTGTGTGGGGGGGAGGTTGGTGTGTTTTGCTGTGGTTTTAAGTTTGCTGGATTTCTGGGGTACATTTTTTGGCTTTCATCCGGTGGTTTGCTATAAAGCTTTCTGTTAGCTGCCTAGTTTAAAGCTAAAAGGGATAAAAATATTGTAACTGCAATAAGATAAATACTGTTCACATTTTTTAGAAAAGCTTTTTGTTCTTTCCCTTTTTTTAAAAAAGTTATTCACCAGTTTCTGAAGCCGTATGTTAGTTTCTAGGCTACACACTCACGTTTTCTCTTGTTTTTATTCCCCATTTACTTCCCAGGGGGTGATACGTCATGTCTACCGGCAATTGCTCCAGATGTATTGGGGTTTCCTTGTTCTCACTCTCTATCTGTGCGATTGTCTCTAATCTTCTCCTCTACTTCCCTAATGGACAAGTGCTAGAAGCTGACAGGATCACTGACTTGGTCTGGTTTTTCCATGGCATTCTGGGAGCTGGAATACTGGTAAGCTGATTGCTGTATGTTAATGGCCCCCAACAGGACATCTGTGAGCACTAAGGCACCCACTAGTATAGTCCCTGGTGCCCTCTTGCTTTCCCCCCAAAGAGTCCCTTTCCTAAAGTAAAGGGCCAATCCTGTCTTTCCTCTATCCCATTGGAGCAGGAGATACTTCAGAACACCCAAGAGGCATCACCTTTGGGTCTACAGGAAGCACCTCCATCATAAGAGGGCACTTGGCTTAGAATCTCCAGAAGTTTGTGATTGTCCCCCATAGCATTCGCTTTGTCATTGATCCAGGTTTGAGTGGCAGCCATTTTGTGGTGGTGGCAGCTACCCAATGGGCCAATGGTCTGACTCTCAGTATACGGAAGTTTCACGGGCCCATGTTTGTATTCATTTGTTCATTTTGTTTGTTTGACTTTTTAATAAACAACTCATAAATATTTTACAGGGTGTTTTTAGGGGGCAAAACCCAACAGTCCTGGAAGGCTGCAGCGAAAACATGTTGTTATTATAAATGTCACTCTGGGAAAAAAATCAGCTGCGATGTAGACGGTCACAAAGCAAAAGATGTAAACAAAAGAAGCGTGCCTTTATGGTCTCGTTCGGAACAGGACGTTTTGTGAAACGATCTAAGTGAAAACAGCCTAAGGTCAGGGCGACATGCGTCATGCTTGTGCACAAAGAACGGTGAGGGAGGAGGAGCACCCCATTGATCTTCTAAATCGGTGACTTGTGTGGTACTCGCTCTGACTAGTTATTGACCTACAAAGTTAGTGCTGTGATGAAAGTGGTCCCCTGAAATGATGAGCATTTACAACAGCCATTTGCTGCAGGATTTCTCTTCGCTGCCTACCAGGGCTTTTTTGGTAGAAAAAGACCAGCAGGAACTCATTAGTGTAATAGGCCACACCCAACAGCAGGAACACATTAGCATATTAGGCCACACCCCCTGATAGTGCAGCTCCCTCCCAGGATCGGCTTCCCCAGGTGCCCCGCGGCTTGCAGGGCACATGGGGAACCCGAGGGAAGAAAGGCAGTTTCTGGATTGGCTTCACCAGGCGCCCCCCAGTTGCGGGGTGCCTGGGGAACCTGAGGAGGGGAGGCAGTTTAAACTGCCTTCCCTCCCTGGACCGGCTTGGCTTCCCCAGGTGCCCTGCAGCTTGCTAGGCACCTGGGGAACCCAAGGGGAGGAGGCTGTAGGCGTAGCCAACTCGGAAGCCAGCCAGAACTCCATTCCTGTGCATTCCTGCCCAAAAATAGCCCTGCTGCCTACCTCACAATTTGTACTTGAATTCTGCTAAGGTTGGCTGTAGATATATGTGAGCCCGTAGTCCATAGGCTCTTCTATCACAGCCTCCCGCATTCTGTAGTCCCTTCCTTTTCCCACCTGCCTTATTCATCTCTCTGTCCCCATTGTGGCTCTACCAGAGGGAGCAGAGTATGTCTCCTTTCGAACCTTTTCTAGCTCTGTCAGGACCTAAAAGGAGTGTTCCACTCCTCACAGAAACCTTCCTGTGGCACCATGCGAGATACCAGGGGCTTCTGAGGCAATCTCCCATTTCCAGATGGAATATAATGGAGGAAGCAGACAGCAAGGCCAATTCTGCACCAGTGGTTGCCCCGGCGGCGTCCCCTGATAAAATCCGTAGCAGAGCAACAGTTCCCCACTTGTTGCCCCGGGTCAGCAGTTGGCCTGAATCTAATCCTGGTTTCCCTCGGATCTTCCGTTTCAGGGATTTTCAGGTTTCTTTTTTTGCCACGGGGTTGAAGTTGGAGCATTCTAGTGGGGAACTCGCAAATCGGGGTTTCTTGCTCCGCCCCTTTAATGCCCCTCTGCTTCTTTCCCTTACTTTTCCCACCTCTCCTCTCCCTTTCCCCTCCCTTTCCCGCCCTGGGGCGAGTGGGGTTTTTTTTTGTTCCCCCATCGTTGCGTTATGACACCATGACACAACAACGATGGAGCAGTGTTCTGTCATGATGTCGTAATGCAACGATGGGGGGGGGGGGGAACAAAAAAACGTTGCTTGCACCAGGGTGGGAAAGGGAGGGGAAATAATGCTTGGGGAAGAGAGGGAACCTGTGTGGCTGAAAATCAAGGGTGCATTTTTTCCAAAAAACCCTTTCAGGTTCAGGGTGATCCTGCAAAAAGGAATGTATAAGAAAATATTAAAGTGGTCTTTTGTTCTAATGATAGGTACTATTTTTTAAAAAACTAAATAAATAAATTTGAGGTAATTGTGTTCCTTTTGGTAATACGTGGACTTTTTGAAAAATGTTCATTGATCGGCTCAAGATTTAGAACAGATAATTTAGAGCAAAACCTTCCTCAGATGTGAATGGTGAGTATGCTCAGTGGAAGCATATAAAATGCCGTTAGGAACAGAGAGAGACGGGTTTTTTTTAAAAAAAACAACAACATTCAGTATTGCAGTACTGTGTTTAAAAAAATCTGAAGGGAAAAATGGCTCAGTTCATCAGTCTTGATTAGCGCTTCTAATTCCTGGCTCAGTCAGGAAGTTGAATTGCAGGTCCCCATCCAGAGTGCACTCATGAACCGCAAGAACATCTCCTCTCCTCTGCCTCGGCTTTCTGGCAAAGTTCCATTTTACCTGCAACGGGCAGAGTATCACCAGTGCTTCAAAACAAGAAATAAATAAAAACCAAGGCATGTTCTTTCCAGCTGGCAAATGCCCTTCGAACAAGGATAGACAAGAGAGCAAATGGATATTGTGTAGGAAGGATTCCAGGAATGCTTTCATACGTGACAGGTGCCAGTTTAGTTGGAACTGGGTTGACTTTGGGTGGTCTCGCCTCAGGCTGGGCTGAAGGCAGTATTCTGGTGGACTACTGAGTCTTCAGTTTCCGGTGGGTCACAGAGCAGCTGGTTTGGATTCGTGTGAAAGATCCTGGATTAGGAGGAACCTGGGCCTGATCCAGCAAGGCCTGTAGCTACGGTGGGAGTATTCGGGCCTCAGCCCCCTTACTTAAATACACAGCCCCACAAGAATTTCTACCTAAAATGGTTTTTAAAATCTGTTTTTCTTTAAAGATGTGCACTCCTGCACCCCAGCAAGTAGCACACCAAAAACAGCCTGAAGTTGCCCACCCTTCCTTGTGCTGGTGGGGGGTGGGGAGGGAGCCTTCCTCCTCCCCTCCTCCTCCCCAGAGCCCCAGCACCACCCGGTGCCCCAGAGCCCCCCCCCCCCAAAAAAAAACTGGCTATGGCCCTGGATCCAGCTAACATGACAGTTTGTTCCCTCTACGCTGAGTTAGTGTGAGCTTGCCCACAGTTTTTTAGCCTCCAGCTCGCACATTTTTGTCTGAGCTCAGGAAGGATGGCTCCAGAGCAAACTAATTTATGCTGTAGTCCAATCGCTCGCTCACAACTTTAGTGCTAGTAGCTCACAGAGTAGAATTTTTGCTCACAAGACTCGACAGCTTAGAGGGAGCATTCCATTTTCTTAAGTAAGAGTGCATTACACAGAAAAATTTACTGCTTTATGTTGCAGTTATGGAGTGATCTTGAGTATGCCCCCTCACGTTGTAAATTTGATACACAATGGCGGACTACCGCAATTCAGTATATATATTTCAAAGTAGGATACATGAGGCTGAATCCAGCCCTCCCCTGTTCTAAAGCACAGAGAAGTGGAAGCGCAGGTGGGTTGTTGTTTCTTCTGCCAGGCTGCTCTGGAGCACCTCCTCTGTCCCTTCCAAGAAGATGCAGTGCCTGCAGAGGGGAGATATACAAGTACAGTTGCAGATATTGTAAACAATATGGAACAGAAGAAGGCAAAATGCATAATCCAGGTCAGATTGTGGGAGGGAGAACGGCCCTGGAAAAGGGGCCCCCTGGACTCAGCCTATTTTGGCTCTCCCCACCCAAAGAAGGGTGGGAGATCCTGCCTGGCCAGCCGCAAGCATTAGGTGCCTGGTGAAGGAGGAGGAGGAGGAGGAGAGAAGGAGGAGGAGATTGGATTTATACCCCGCCCTTCACTCACTTGAAGTCTCAGAGCAGTTTACAATCTCCTTTCCCTCCTCCTCCCCACAACAGACACCCTGTGAGGTAGGTGGGGCTGAGAAAGCTCTCTCTCAAACTGCTCTTTCAAGAACAGCTCTAACAAAACTATGGCTTGTCCAAGGTCATCCAGCAGCTGCAAGTGGAAGAGTGGGGAATCAAACCCAGTTCTCCCAGATTAGAGTCCACGTACTTGATGACTACACCTAACTGTCTCACTACCTGGAGGCTAGCAACCCTACCTGGACTCCATCCTGGCTCAGACAGAACCTGACAATATACCAGCAAGCGGAACTTCCAGTCTCCATTTTCCCCTTATGAATAGCGTTGCCAGCCTTCAGGTGGTGGCTGGAGATCTCCTGGGATAGAGATTTGTTCACCTGGAGAAAATGGCTGCTTTGGAAGGTGGACTGTAAGGCATTATACCCCACTGAAGTCCCTGCCCTACCCAAACTCCGCCTTCTCAGGCTCCTCCCACTAAATCTCCAGGTATTTTCCAATCTGGAGTTGTTATGAATCAGGCAGGCTGTCTGGTTCTTATTTTTTATTTTATTTTTTAAAAAAACAGTAGATATACCGATGTACCTTATTCATTTAGGCATTCATCCTTTCCGCAGAAAGTATTTAAAAGCAGTTACAAAACTGTCCTGGGGACTAGGTTAAGTAGGAGTGTTGACAATATTACAGGCGCTAGACAATACGTGCCTGTCCTAATTTATTTTTCCTCATTCAGTCTGGACTGCTATGAAATCCTGCAGAACTAGTTGTTCTAGAACTCACTCCCTGGAGAGAACTGGAGCACCAATCCTACCCTCATTTCCTTTGTTTGACTATTACAACTGTGCTCATTCTGATGTCACTTCCTTTGTTGTGTTCCAACATCCTGTTTCTGGTTTGGAGAAACCCCACCCCCCGAGCAATGTTCCCTCTAAGCTGTGGAGTCTTGTGAGCAAAACTTCTACTTCATGAGCTACTGGCATTAAAACTGTGAGCAAGCAATTTGGCTGCTGCATAAATTAGTTTGCTCTGGAGCCATCCTTCCTGAGCTAAGACAAAAACGTGTGAGCCGGAGGCGAAAAAACTGTGAGCTAGCTCACACTAACTCAGCTTAGAGGGAACATTGTGGACCCTGGGGTAACTGTTGCCTCAATAAAGATGAAGCATGCCAGCAGCTGAGCAAATAGGAGAACTGGGTTCACTTCTAACTTCATCATGTGCCTTTGAGAGAAAAACCAGCTTCGGACGAGATTGCTAAAAAGTGGGAAATAAATGTACACACAAACTTTTCTTCTCTTGTCTTTTTCAGATACTGCTGCCAGCATTTTTGATGCTGGGTGCTGGCGGAGAAGGATGTTGTGGTAACAGATGTGGAGTAAGCAGCTTCACTCGTAAACTGGGGGAATCAGTTCTTAAATGGGTGATGGGGATAAGATACAGAAGTAAAATATGGCACACTGGAAGAAGCCCACCCTGCCATTAGTGAACTGTCAAAGAATCATCGAATCATAGAGTTGGAAGTAGAGGTGTGCATTCAGCTATAGCTGAACCGAAAAGGTACCCGAAAAATACCTTGTCGGTATTTTTCAGGTATCACATAAGCGGAATACAGATTAGAGATCTGTATTCAGCTACCGGTATAGCTGAACCCGAAAAAGATGATATTATCTGGCTTTTTAGGGGTTCTTTTTGCTATACTGAAAAAAAGGACTCAATTAAACCTAACAGTCTGAGGTGCTAGTCAGCTGTTGGGTTTAAATGCCTTTCTTTCCCTCCCTGAGATTGGGCTGCAGGGCACCTGGAGAAGATCAGGAGGGGAACCCAGGCATGTCTGCATGCCTGCCCTCTTTCCCCAGCCTGCCTGCCATGGCAGGCAGGCTGGGGAAGGGAAGGCAGGCATGCACACGTGCCCCTTTCTTCCCTGATCCTCTCCGCTTTTGCAGAGAGACTCGGGGAAGTGGGGGGGCATGTTTAAATGCCTTTCTTTGATTCCCTGAGATCAGGGAAGGAAAGAAAGGCATTTTAAACATGCCTGCCCTCTTTCCCCAGCCTGCCTGCCATGGTGGACAGGCCAGGGAAGGGAAGGCAGGCAGGCACACATGCCCCCTTTCTTCCCTGAACCTCTCCGGTTTTGTGGAATGACTTGGGGAAGTGGGGGGGGGCATGTTTAAAAGCCTTTCTTTCCCTCCTTGAGATGGGGGAGGGAAAGAAAGGCATTTTAAATGTGTCTGGGTTCCCTGCCTGCCCTTCTCCAGCTAGGACTTATTAGCTAGAGAAGGGAAGGCAGAGAGAGGCTTTCCCTTGTCAATTTCACTCTCAGCTGATTAGCAAGGAGTGAAATTGACAGGGAAATCTGTAGGGGCTACCATTTTAACATGCCTCCTTTCCCTCTGGTGGTGTAGATGAGCCCCAAATATATTTAGCAATACTGAATATTTCCCCAGTCCAAATACCTTACCGGTGTTGGGCTGGGGAAATTCGGCATTTACTGATATTTTTCAGGTCTGATGTACCCGAAGCCGAAAAATACAGCATTTTTTTTTCACATCTCTAGTTGGAAGGGACCTTCAGGGTCATCTAGTCCAACCCCCTGAACAACGCAGGAAATTCATAATGACTTCCCCAACCGCCCCCCCCCCCCAGTGACCCCTGCTCATCCAGACCCAGAAGATGGCAAAAAACCTTCCAGGATCCCTGGCCAAACTGGCCTGGAGAAAATTTCTTCCTGACCCCAAAGTGGTGATCAGCGTTTCCCTGGGCATGTAACAAAGGGCCACGAGAATTAAGACTTCTGCTCCCTCCCTCCCTCCCTCCCTCACTAATCTTTGCCTTAGAAATGGGGGGTGGGGAATTCTGGCATAGCCCCAGTTATCTCCAATTAGCCCTTGCGTCCAAGCACACTGGGAGCCTGGCAACCCACACATATTGAGAGCAATGTTCCCTCTAAGCTGAGTTAGTGTGAGCTAGCTCACAGTTTTTTTAGCCTCCAGCTCACAGATTTTTGTCTTAGCTCAGAAAGGATGGCTCAATGGCAAACTGATTTATGCAGTAGCCAAGTCATTTGCTCACAACTTTAATGCCAGTAGCCCACAAAGCAGAATCTTTGCTCACAAGACTCCATAGCTTAGTGGGAACATTGATTGAGAGTGCATCCTTCCTGTGATTGATTCACATATACCAAAGTTGTACGTGCATGCAAAGTATTAATGTTGCCTTGTTCAGTCAACACAGCAATTGTACGCATTGGGAGGATCTATGTATGGTTGCTAGCCTCCTGGTATGCCAGGACGTAATGTCTGAAAAGGGCATTTGACTCTTGTCTAAAGCCACCACTCTGAACAATAAACCAGGCTGGGGGCTAAGCTTGGGTTCCTCTCCAGAGATTAGGGTTGCCAACCTCCAGGTAATGGCTGGAGATCTCCCACAATTACAACTGTTCTCCAGGCAACAGAGATAAGTTCACCAGGAGAAAATGGCCACTTTGGAAGGTGGACTCTATAGCATCTATAGAGTCCACTTCGCTTTGGAAGGTGGACTCTGTACCAGCCAGCTCTGGGTTGGGAAATACCTGGAGCTTTTGGGGGTGGAGCCTGGGGAGGGTGGGGTTTGGAGAGAGGAGGGGCCTCAGTGAGGTAGAATGCCATAGAGTCCACCCTCCAAAGCAGCCCTTTTCTCCAGGGGAACTGATCTTGGTTGTCTGGAGATCAACTGTAATAGCCAGAGATCTCCAGGTACCACCTGTAGGTTGGCAACCCTGTCTATCAGAGATGTTTTTCAAGACTCCAACAAGTTCTTATTAGTTCTGCTTCCTGATCTCTGAGTATGTCCAAAGCAACCTGTTTGGTAGTTCTTTTGCCTTCAAGCCTGAGAAACAGAACCCCAGCTTCCATTTTGTAAATGAAATGCAGTTTCAGGAAACGATTGTTTGGAACAGAGAAGGATAATGAAACCCTTTCCCACCATGTCTGTGCTCCAAATCCCCCCATCACTTTTCTCCCTCCAGATTCCTAGTAAGACTAAGAGACTGGCTTTTCCTCCCCTTCCAGATGCTGCTTTCTGTCCTCTTTGCTCTGTTGGGAGCCTCAGGCGGCCTGTACTGCGTGGTCATCTCATTCTTGGGGTTGATTAATGGCCCTCTTTGTGATATTGGCGACGAGGTGTATATTTACCCTTTCAGGAACAGCACCTTCATGTGAGTAGACCTGAGGCCTGCTATGAAGCCTGTGTTCAGAAGAGGTAGAGACCACAGGCAGAAAGGATATAATTGCCAGGTTGCCCAACCCTAGGGAGGGCCCATGGCTCAGTGGCAGAGCATGTACTTGGCATGCAGAAGGTCCCAGGTTCAATTCCTGGCATCTCCAGTCTAATGGCAAGTGAAAGACTTCTACCTAAGACCTTGGAGAGCTGCTGCCAGTCTATCTAGACCAGGGGTGTCAAATAGGCAGCCTGGGGGCTGGATCAGGCCCCCGGAGGGCTTCTATCAGGCCCGCACCGACCATTTCCTGCCTCCAGTTCTGCTGCTGCTGCTGCTGCATCATAGCTTGCTTCACCAGACTCTCTCAATTGCACAGCCATTTCATGTTTTCCCCTGGGTCCTAGACTCAGAACTCTGAGCATGAGATTTCTGTGGTGAGTGTCAATAAATCAAAAGTAGGTTTGCAGCTTACAGATACATACCTGAACAGCATACTCAAGATTGCCACAGCCCAGACATTTTGATGCAATAATTCGGAGCAAGAGGTGTCAGTTATCAGATACTGTTAAATCAACAAAATATTGCAAGCGTGTGAATGTTTTAAGCATGTTTTTATTTTGAGTAAAAATTTCATATGTGCATGGGTTCCCCCCTTCCTCAGTTTTTTTGGCTGTTCCTTCTCCACCTGCCAGAGCGAGCAGGCGTCCAGGTGTGCAGGGAGTGAATGGGCAAAGTGGTGGGATGTCACGGTGGAGAGGGAACAAAGCGGAAGCAATCCCAACAGGGTCACATGCTAAATCTCTGCACTGGTCAGCATGAAGCAACTTGTGTAAATCTTCAGCAGTTCTGGGAGAAATGGGCATAATCTGCAAGACTCAAATTGTGCAAAGTTCTCTTTAGAATTAGGGCATTAACTGTCGGCCCTGCAGATTCTTCCAAAGGGGGCAGAAATCTTTCCCTGCCTACAGAGGCTTGCAGACTTAAATGTTTCCCCGAATGCATCGTTGTTGACATTTTTTTGCAGTATCTAAAACCTTGACTTGTGTCTCCCTCCAAGTTCATGGTGTCCTGAGTGAGCTTTTTTTAAAGAAAATCTTTTTGCATGTGTAAGTTTGGAAGATATAACCATCGTTCTCTTTTTGTGATGGATATGAACGCTTCCTTCAATGGATGATGTGGAATGATTTCTGAACCATATAATTATTAAACAGGGTTGGGAATATTGAGTATGTATGATTACCTTTAACACTGATGAATTACAATAGAGGAGAGAATCAATTAAACAGCCCCACCTACCTCACGGTGTCTGTTCTGGGGAGAGGAAGGGAAAGGAGATTGTAAGCCACTCTGAGATTCTGAGTGAAGGGCAGGGTATAGATCTAGGCTGATTTCCCACAAGCAGCTGTGCCACCATTACTCTTCCATTTGCCCTGGTTGCATTGGTCAATTTCACTCTATTCACCCCATGGCCGCATTTTGACCTGCATCTCCCCCGATTCCCCCTGCATCTTCTCGATCCCACCTTTTTTTAAAATCGAGAAAACGTGGGGGAAATCAGGGAGAGCTGCAGGTCAAAATGCAGCTGCGCGGCGAATAGTGTGAAATTGACCAAAGCAACCTGGGGCAAATGGAAGAGCGACTGTGGCACAACTGCTTGTGGGAAAGTCCTCATCTCTTCTCTTCTATTTAACTTTCTCCCTTTTGCAGGGATAATTATTTGTTTAACCAGACCGCATGGAGCATTTGCAAAAATCCGGAAAACATCATCCTTTGGAACGTGGTCCTGTTTTCTCTCCTGTTGGCAATCGGCATGCTCGAAGCTGTCCTTTGCTTCATCCAAGTCGTCAATGGGCTGCTTGGGTTCATGTGCGGCACCTGCGTCAGGAAAAGAAAGGTCAGTGCATGTTAGAGCATGATGGATGGATCTGATCACTCCGCCTCAAAGAAGAGCCAGATCAAACAAGATGTGAAACAGCCCTGATGAAGTTCAGGGACAGGGTTGCTAGATCCCGCTTGCTCACTGGTAGGGGATGGGGGATAGAGTTGCCAGATCCAGGTTGGGAAACGCCTGGAGATTTGGGGATGTGTTATGGACGCTGACCTGGAGTGCCATAGGTTCTCAGAAATCCCAAATAAACGATACAAGAGAATCTGGGTTTACCTACAAGATCTTTAATAAAGCATCGATCTATGAATGATTAAACTAATAAACAAATGGGGTTCTCCTGTTGTAGTCTCACAATAACTTCCATCTCAGATTATTCAATGCCTTCACAGTTCTGGAAATGTTGACAGCCTAGATATCAACAGTTTCAGAAGTTAGCAGTGTTGGTCTGTTGTAGGACAGCTAGATTCGAGTCCAGGAGCACCTTAAGGTAAAGGTAAAGGTTCCCCTTGCTCGAAAGCCAGTCGAATCCGACTCTAGGGGGCGGTGCTCATCTCAGTTTCCAAGGCACGCATTCAGGGGCACTAATCCCAGAGCCAAGGCGCAGGGAACACTGTTACCATCCCACCAAAGGGGTACTTATTTATCTACTTGCAATTTCTTGCTTTCGAACTGCTAGGTTGGCAGGAGCTGAGGCCAGAGATGGGAGCTCACTCTGTCATGCGGCACTCAGGTCCCCATCTTGTTGGTCTTTGGGGGGGGGTATTTTTGCATTGTGTGTGTATGTGCGTGTGTGTGTTCCCGTACTTGGAAATCATGGCGACCTCTGGCAACTCCTACTGGGGCCCAGAGGATGTTCAGCGAGGTGGCTTGGTAGCCCAGCTTAGCTTCTGAGATCTGATGAGATCAGGGTTGCCTGGGCTATCCAGGACAGGGCCCGTCTTGTTGGTGAAGAAGAAAAAGAAGAAGGAGGAGGAGGAGATTGGATTGATACCCTGTCCTTCACTCGGAGTCTCAGAGCGGTTTACAATCTCCTTTCCCTTCCCCTCCCCACAACAGACACCTTGTGAGATAGGTGGGGCTGAGGGAGCTCTCTCAAGAACTGCTCTTTTAAGAACAGCTCTGACAGAAGAACTATGGCTTGCCCAAGGTCATCCAGCAGCTGCGAGTGGAGGAGTGGGGAATCAAAGCCAGTTCTCCCAGATTAGAGTCCACACACTTAACCACTACAACAAATTGGCTCTACTGTGCTACTGGACTCAAATCTAGATATCAACAGTTGGCTTTTGAGAGGGATCAGGCTGATTTCAGTTATTTAAGCCTCCCTGGCTGAGGACAGACTGGAAATCTGGAGTGGGATGAATCCGGAGGCAAAAGCTGCGGGGGGAAAATCCCCCGGGGCTGGCTGTCCACATTGGCCAGGGTATTGCGCAAGGATGCCGTTACAGAGCGTTCAGACTGCCACAGAGTGGCCCCAGGTGGGCCAGCCTCCGCAGCTCGTGATAGGGCTGTTTCGGCAATTTGCGCATGTGCGCATGCGCAAACTGGCAAAACGCCACGTTCACACTGCCGCCTCCGCTTGCCTCCCGCCTTCTTCCGGTTCACACTGCTTGGAAGCGGGAGGCAAGCGCAAGATGGCCTCCGGACACCGGTTTCTCCCGGTGTCCTTCTAAAGCGCAAGAAAACCGCCTTCAAAACGGGTAAGTGCGGAAGGAAGCCGAGGGACAGCTGCGCATGTCTGAACAGGCTCCCTTCCCCCGCTTCCCATGCGGACCTATCCCGGGGCAGATTGACAGTCTGTCCTCAGCCCCTGTTTGTCACAATTTTTCTGCCGCAAAAAGGTTTTCTAAGAAAATATAAACAAGTGGATATTCATTACGTTATTTATATTGTTAAGGTAACTTGTCCTTCCATCTTGTTTGTTTTCAGACTGATGTTGCAGGAATGTGACCAGCCCACACAGGAGAAAAGCAATATCCTGCAAAGCGTGTCCAGTCAAGGTTGTGTGTGTTACCTGTACATGGATAAGAACAAAGAGACAGTGGGTGCTCAGAACTACAAAATAATCCAGAACTTTTTTATATATATAAAGAGAATCAAAATATAGTTGGGGTGTGTGTGTGATTTATCTAGGGGTTTTTTCCGGAACGTTATAGTATATATTGGTTAGCATTTTCTTTGCAATCAAGCAAAGAAAAGATGGGGGGGGGGGATTATTTGCACTCAAGGGGGGGGGGGGGAGAATTACACAGAAGCAGCTTTAATCTCAGGATTGCCCAATGAAACTGACCAGCAGTTGGTTCATAATGAGCAGAAGAAATGCCCCTGGTCAACATGTTAATTCATTGCTGCAAGATGTGGTGATGGGCTGTTAGTTTTAAAGTTTCTTTTTAAAAAAGGGTTAGACAAAGTTATAGAGGAATGTAATGACAGAGCATCTTCTTTTGTGGGCTAAAGGTCTCTTGTTCAGTCTCTGGCATCTCCAGTGGAAAGGATCAGGTGATAGGAAAAAACGTTGGCCTTGAGAGACAACTGGTCTGATTTAATATGAAGCTACTCATCCACTCTGGTCATCTCTGAGGCCCTCCTACAGTTGCCTCTGCCATATGAGGCTAGATGGGTGACAACCCAAGCAAAGGCCTTCTCAGTTGTGGTGTCAAAACGTTGGAACTCCTTCCCATATAAGAACTGAAGAAGAGCCCTGCTGGATCAGACCAGTGATCCATCTAGTCCAGCATCTGGTCTCACACACTGGCCAACCAGTTCCTCTGAACAGCCGACAACCAGGCATAGAGGCTGAGGTCTTCCCTCAATGTTGACTCCTGGCTCCGGGATTCAGAGGTTTAGTGCCCCTGAATGTGGAGGTTCTCCTCAGTCACCATGGCTAGTAGCCACTGATAGACCTATCCTCCATGAATCTGTCTAATCCACTTTTAAAGCTGTCCGTTCCTATGGCCATCACTACATCCTCTGGCCGTGAATTCCACATTTTAATCACTCTCTGTGTAAAGAAGGATTTCTTTTTGTCCTTTCTGAATCTACTGCCCATCAGCTTCCTCTTCTCAGGAAGATTCGTCTATCTCCTTTTATTCTGCTGTCAGGCAAAGAATTTTCTCATCTGGCATACCTCCAGTAACAATTATTCCCCCCCCCCCTTCCTGGTTTTGGTGTTCTGGGTTTATGTGTTTATATGCTTTCATTTGAATTATTTTAAATAGTATTTTAAATGCTGTTTTAATGTTCAGATATTTCAATGTTTTCATGTTTACTATCTTGAGGACCCTATTTGGGTGGGAACGTGGCATAAAAATGTTTTAAATAAAAAATAAAAGGAATAAATAGTCTAAGTATTGCGTGTTCGTGTGAGTGGTCTAATCGACGCGCATCAGCCATGAACATTAAAAGGAACATTAATCTTCAGAGGCAGTCTCCTCCTCCTCCTCATTTTCTTCTTCTTCTTCTTCTTCCTCCTCCTTCTCCTCCTCAGTATAAGGCAGCTACAATCGTGTTAGATCTCTTCCCCAAACATTACCTTATTCACATGCTCATTGTCTTGTAGTGTGGGACTGCATCAAAGGAAAGACGGTCCAACATAGAGAATGCATGTACAAAGGGAGGCCAAACCTCAGGAGTACATACAGCGATTTCCAGGCATTTTAAATGACTACTGATGTGACATCAACTAGGCCTGAATCTTGCCACACTTACGTGTGTTCCTGAAATCTCTCCTTCATCTCTCTCCCTTGGAGTCTAAAAAATAGTACCCTTGATCTGAGGGGAAATCTTGGTTTAGAGAGAGGTTCAAATTTCTGACAACTTGAATAAAGAAGCGTCATTCAGTCACTGTATCTTCAACTTACTCTGCGGACTGTCATAGAGATGTGCCTATGTAAATTAATGTTTTGACTTGCCCTCCTTTCTGCATTGCTTCTAACCTATAAATATTACATATTATTCCTTACATACTTCTTCCTCCATTTTAATTTGTATTATTCCAAGGAATGACTGGCCACTTTGGTGTAGTGGTTAAGTGTGCGGACTCTAATCTGGGAGAACCGGGTTTGATTCCCCACTCCTCCACTTGCAGCTGCTGGATGACCTTAGGTCAGTTACAAGTTCTCTCAGAGCTGTTCTTTCAAGGGCAGTTCTCAAGAGAGCTCTCTGAGCCCCACCTACCTCCCAGGGTGTCTGTTGTGGGGAGGGGAAGGAGTTTGTAAGCCGCTCTGAGACTCTGAGTGAAGGACAGGGTATAAATCCAATCTCTTCTTCTCTTCTTCTTCTTTTGGCTAAAATGGGAGATGAGGAACTGAGATACTGAGGAAGAATCATAGGAACTACATTTTGCTTCATGCTTATTAAATTTATTCCTGTTGGTGCTGGGGGGGCAACAGTGGGAGGGCTTCTAGTGTCCTGGCCCCACTGCTGGACCTCCTGATGGCACCTGGTATTTTTGGCCACTGTGTGACAGAGTGTTGGACTGGATGGGCCATTGGCCTGATCCAACATTGGCTTCTCTTATGTTCTTGTCTTCCCATTGAGCTCAGAGCTGCATTTTAATCTTGCAGCAACCTGGATGCCAAGAGATGCTCTCAAAGTCCCCTCATGAACTTCATCATTCAGAAGGGAATCAAACCTGAGTTCCTCGCATCAAAACAGGCCTGTAACTGGGAATTTTTCAGTGCTGGGCGGACACAAGAGGTCACCTAGAGCCTGAATAGGCCTTCAAAGACTGAGATGTACTTGTATTAAATAATATTTTATTTATAACATTTTTGAAAGGAGATTGTCAGTTATTCCGGTGTCATTCAGTGGTCACAATGCTGGAAGGCAGGAAAAGTCTTTGTTAGTGAAAAACTGGGTAGAATGTTGCCTTTATGCTTTCTGTTATTGCTGACATAAAAATAAATAAAAGTAAGCTTAAATTTCACATGGGGTGATCCCTCAGAAGGGTAGCCCACCCCCCATATGGCCATGGTCATAAATGTGGTGCTGGAAAGCATTGTTAAGTCACAGCTGACTTATGGAAGCCTCATTAGGTTTTCAAGGCAAGAGACAGATAGAGGTGGTATCTCACTGCCTGCCTTGGCGTAGCCACCCTCGATTTGCTTGGTGGTCTCCTGTACCACACAGGTCTTTCTCCTGTTGCCAAGGACACAGGAGAGAAACAAGGACATCGAAAAAGCCCTGCTGGGTTAGACCAGTGGTCCATCAGGTCCAGCAGCCTGTTTTATCCAGTAGCCAACCAGTTGCCCTTGAAGACCAACAGACACACGAGGCTCACACTGACTTCTCACTTCCTAGAAGTACAGTTGAGGAAAGGTAAAGGTTTCCCTTGCTCGAAAGCCAGTCGAATCTGACTCTAGGGGGTGGTGCTTATCTCCATTTCCAAGCTGAAGAGCTAGCGCTGTCCGGAGACATTTCTGTGGTCATGTGGCCGGCATGACTAGATGCCGAGGCACACAAAATGGTGTTACCTTCCCACCGAAGCGGTGCCTATTTATCTACCTGCGATTTCTTGCTTCCGAACTTCTAGGTTGGCAGGAGCTGGGGCCAGAGACGAGCTGACTCCGTCATGTGGCACTCAGATCTCGAACTGCCAAACTACAGACCTTCTGGTCTGCAGCTCAACCAAAACATGAATGGGTTTTTTTCATGCTTCTGTGTGCTTTTTGTTTTTGTTTTTGGGCCCCTTCACTGTTTAAGAAAAGCAGAGACTCTAGGAAAGAGTGTTTTGACTGGCTCGTGAGGAACAAAGCCTCCTGTGCCTCCTCTTCAAGGGCTTCGTCAATTTGCTTCTGGGTTTCAGCACGCCCGTCCCATTTCAGTGCTGAGGTAAAGCAGGCACTTCCTTGCGTCGATTTCTTCTGCACAAACACGGACCTCCGCTTGTCGACTGGTGATCCGTAACCGCTGGTGCTACCAGGAATTGGCGCTCCTCTCTGAGATCTGAAGAAAATGGCTTTGAATATAGGTGGTTTAGCTGGCCTGATTGTGTTTTATCTAATAATATTGGCGACTGGCATTTGGGCCTCCCGGAAAAGCCAAAAGGAGTCGAGAGAGAAGCCCAGTGAAGTGGCCATCGTGGGAGGCAGAAACATGAACTTTTGGGTTGGATTGTTCACTGCAACTGGTAAGTATAAGTCTTTCCTATAAAGTACAGGTGTACAGGGAAGTCCTCCTGCAATAGAGATGCCAGGGTCCCATAGGGGCCTACAGATCTTACAGAATTACAGCTTGATCTCCAGATGACCCCTGAAGAAAATGGCTGTTTTGGAGGGGGTGGGGTTATACCCCACTGAGGTCCCTACCCTTCCCAAACTCCACCCTCCCTAGCTCTCCAGGAATTTCTTAAGCTGGGTCTGGCAACCCTCAGTGATCAAAAGGTTTGGAGCCCCTTCCCTATGAGGAATGACTGGACTGTGAATAGCATTTGGACATGGAGAGCCAGCATGGTATAGTGGTTAAGGACGGTGGACTCTAAGATGGAGAGCCTGGTTTGATTCCCCTCTTCTCCACGTAAAGCCTGCTGGGTGACCTTGGGCCAGTTACAGACCTCTCAGGACTCTCTCAGTCCCACCTACCCCACAAGGTGCCTATGCTGGGAAGAGGAAGGGAAAGGTGATTGAAGGCCACTTGGGGACTCCTTATGGTAGAGAAAAGTGGGGTGTAAAAAACCCTACTCTTCTTCATGGTAGCAGTGCTGGGGGCAGGGGGTGGAACATCTGAAAAAGAGTGACCAGTCCAAGGTCTCCCGGGAAGCTTCCGTGGCAGAGTGAGAATCCAAACCCTTTACACCATTTGAAATCCATTGAAGGTAACGGGCTTAGAACAGCCTAACTCTGCTTAGAATCGCATCCAAATAGGGCTGCCAAGTCAGCCCGGGGGGCGGGGGATCCCCCGCTAAAGGGGTTCCCGATTCGCCAGCCAGCATTTGGCTGGCGGGGGGAACCCCACCCCCGAAGTCATCCAGCGAGGACGACGTAATGACGTCACCGGAAGTGACGTCAGCACGTTGGGGGTGTTGCCAGGGCGACGCTCTGGCAATCACCCCAAAACTCTATGATACCATAGAGTTTTGGGGCAATTGCCAGAGCGTTGCCCTGGCAACGCCCCCAACGTGCTGACGTCACTTCCGGTGACGTCGCTGGGCGTGCGCGCTTTGCACACGCACCAGGAGAAACTCCCGGCCGGAGGAGGACTCCCCCCCACCGGTGAGTCCCTAAGACTTGGCAACCCTACATCCAAATGATGCAAAGAAATCACACAACGAGAACAAACAATCATACTGTTTTTACAGAATAAAAGACAATAATATGAAATGATCAAAACGTGCAAGCACATAGTAAATAGCACTATAACTAGGCTTGCCAGCCTCCAGGTGGGGCCTGGAGATGTCCCGCTTTTACAACTGATCTCCAGTTGACAGAGATCAGTTCCCCCTGGAGAAAATGGCTGCTCTGGAGAGCGGACTCTATGGCATTGCACCATGCTGAGGCCCCTCCCCTCCCCAAACCCCGCCCTCTCCTGGATCCACCCCCAAAGTCTCCAGGTATTTTCCAACCCAGACCTGGCAACCCTAACTACAAAAAATGTCAGGTCTATAATCAGGGGTCATTTTGTAGAAAAAGAGGTGCAGGAGCTCATTAGCATAACTCATTAGCATAACTCATTTGCGTATGCTACACCACCTGACATCACTGGAAGTATGTCAGAAGTCAAGAAAGAAAGAAGAGAAAGAGAAAGAGAGAAAAAAAGAGCTGGCAGAGAGGGGACAGCTACTAATCCAAGCCTCAGAAATACCACTGTTCTGGGAGGATAGCTTCAGTGGTGGCTGAAGCCTTCAGAAGGCTGGTCGGAGGAAAAAGGACCTTTCCAGGGGACGGGGTCATTTTGCTGCGGCCATGACACAAGCAGGCACCAACTTCCCCTGTGAGGCACCAACTCCCAGAACTCCCCCAAGCTCCTGCTCAAAATGACCCCTGTCTATAATACTCTGGGTTGTTATGGCTCTAGAAACTGCAACAGATGTATCAGACTCTGGACACAATCCAGGCAAAGCAAAGCACAGGGGGAAAGGTGAACATTAATTTAAAGAACAACTGGATTGTGCTCTGTTTCTGCTGCTGTTTAGTGATATTCTAGTGCACAATCGCACCGAAGTTAAACACATTACTTCTTATTGCTTTCCATGTGAAAAGAAAACACACACAAAAAGCCGACGCTGTGATATGATGGCAGAAACATTTAGTAAATCTTTGCATGTTGAAATATTGTATAGCATTGTGACTGAAGAATTCTTTATAATACTGCAAGGAAAAGTCCATTCATCTCTCTAAGCAAGTCCATTCATCTCTCAGTGTGTGCACTCAGAGATTTAGGCTCTTTTCATCCCAGCACTTCCTCATAGGGCTGCCAAGTCCAACTTGGGAAATATCTGGGGACTTTGGGGGTGGAGCCAGGAGAAAAGAAGTGACATCATTTTGTGATGTCACATCCTGTGATGTTGCTTCCACATGCTGACACATGAACTCATGAAGTTTCCTAATACTGAATCAGGCCATTGGTCCATCAAGGTCAGTATTGACTACTCAGACTGGTAGTGGCTCTCCAGGGTCTCAGGCTGAGATCTTTAATGTCACCTATGACCTGATCCTTTTTTAGCTGAAGAAGCTGATACCTCCTGCATGTCAAGCAGATGCTCTATCACTGAGCAACGGCCCTACTGAATCCTTCCTCATCTCGGCAGAATATGAAGCACTAAGTGCTACACAAGTGCTAAATATGATTTTCATATCATAAGAACAGGAGAGAAGCCACAGTGGATCGGCCCATCCAGTACAGCCCATCCAGTACAACACTCTGTGTCACAACAGTGGCCAAAAATACCAGGTGCCCTCAGGAGGTCCAGCAGCGGGGCCAGAACTCCAGAAGCCCTCCCACTGTTGCCCCCCAAGCACCAAGAATGCACAGCATCACTGCCCCAGACAAAGGGTTCCATTTAGACCTTGTGGCGAATAATAGCCACTGATAGACCTCTGCTGGATGGGGACAGAGAGAGAGAGAGACAGACAGACAGACAGATAGCTTTTTCACTTACTCTTGCCCAATTCCCAGGCTTTATTTCTGGCCCTTGTTTCACCCAGCTGTTGTCCATGTAAGTCCCATAACTTCTCCCCCCCCCCCCCCCCAGCATAGGCTTTTTGGTGGCTAAAGAGGACCTTTGTCCTCCCCTTTTCGCCAGCAGAAAAGCTAGTTGGATCCATCCCTAACTTAAAATACCGGTTACTTGATGTACAAATGCTTTTAAAAATGCAGATTTTTACTGCCGGAGGGGGAGGGGGGGGACATGGTTGAAAGAAACAGAAAATTGGCATAAAAATGAGGAATCCCAACTTTTATTTGCAGAAGGGAAATGAGGATTGGGGGGACCCAAACAGCCACGACAAGACATTTTAAACAATCCCACTCCCAGACCTTCTACAGGCAACCTCTCCTTGTGATGTTTACCTCTTTGGAAGTGACAGTTTATTCCTTCGACAAAACCACAGTGGACAGACGGACAGAAAAAAGAAAGAGGGGGAGGGGGAGAGACAGAGAAGGAAAAGAGCTCGCAGACCCCAGCTTACCTGAGCAGTTTACTCAGCAGCAACCTTGCACGCAAGCCCTTCAGTAGAAAGAGCTTAGTCCCTCCTTAATCTCTGGGCGGGGCTGTCTTGCTCGATCAGCTCTTAAAGGGGAAATTTCCCTTTTAAGAAGTTCAAGAGGCCAGCAGGGCAGGCTCCGAGGTTCCCCTGCTGGCAGCCATTTTGTCCCCCCGGTGGCCAATTTTGGAAAAGCGGGGGAAAGCTTTAAAAATCGGTGTTTCCCCCGCTCTACGGGGGGACTTGGCAGCCCTACTTCCTCAGCAGTAATTCTCTTCAAAGATATCAGGCTCTTGATGTAGCTCAGTAATATGTTTTTTTTAATTGGATTTATACCCCGCCCTCCACTCCTTGAGGGAGTCTCAGAGTGGCTTACAAACTCCTTTTCCCTTCCCCTCCCCACAACAGACACCCTGTGAGGTAGGTGGGGCTGAGAGAGCTTTTTCCCAAACTGTCCTTGAGGGAACAGCTGGTACAGAGCTATGGCTTGCCCAAGGTCATCCAGCCAGGTGCAAGTGGAGGAGTGGGGAATCAAACCCGGTTCTCCCAGATTAGAGTCCGCGCACTTAACCACTACACCAAACTGGCTCTGTTGGGAGTAAGCCAGACCTGCGAAGATTTACTAAATGTTTCTGCCATCACATCACAGTGTCTGTTTTGTTGTTGTTGTTGTATTTTCTGTAAGGATAACTGTGATCTCTCATGTTTTGTCTCATCTGCTTCCATGTGAAAAGAACAGTCAGCTCTCACGCATTAATATCTCACTCCTATTTCTACCACTTTCTTTTAGCGACGTGGGTAGGAGGAGCTTATATCAATGGAACGGCCGAAATTGTCTACCTTCCCTCCAGAGGACTAGTGTGGGTTCAAGCACCGGCAGGGTTTGCTTTGGCCCTTCTTATTGGTAAAGGTCATTTTTTAAAAAGCTTTAATGTTTAATAACCCCCCCAAAATAGCCCCCAATCGCCCCACTGTAGCTATGGGCCAGCTCCCAAGTCAGAGCCATTGAGCTGATCAGAGGAGATCATGACACATTTGTTTATCGTCACCATCAGTGGGTTGGATCCACCAGACCATTTGCACAGATGGAGGAATTCTGTCCATAAAGCATGGCAATCCCATTTCCTCCCTCCTGCTGGAACCCCAGATGCTCCCCGTATGCTGTTTTCGGGGTAGGGGAACAGAAATTTGAAAGGCATTTTGGGCTAAAGCAGGAGGGAGGAAACTAGAAAATTATGCTCAGTGAGCAGAAATCCATGGAAATGCTCTGGTGGAGCCAAGCCAGTACACTCAACATAGGCTTGTTCACGCGGGTCATCATCCAGTCATGTTTGCATCTACTGGGAATGCCATTTTGCTAGCCATGTGAAATATGCCATGAGAAACAGTCTGCTTTTAGAGTATATATGCGTATACTATTAAGCAATATTTCTGATGCCTTGCCAAAGCTGAAATCAGCAAGTGTTGGATGCAAAAGACGGGTTGGAAACCACCACCCTATGCAATATTTTCATGCCCTGGGGCACCCAGTCACTCCTGAACTAGCTATCAGCATGGTGGCCTATAGGAACATTGATGGCACATTAATGGTTGCAAAATAGCTCATTTTACAAAAGGTAATTTTGGCTGAGGACAGTGACAGCTTATGTCATAGGCCATGGCTGGCACCCTTCATGGACCTCTGTCCCTTGAAAGAGGAATTTCACACAGCCAATATGTTCCGTTTCAGGAACTCTATAGTAACGGTTTCTGTCTGGCATTTCACACAGAACCGTACTAGTACCGGTTCTCTAACGGAACATATTGGCCCTTTCAGACAGAAACATGCCTCTCCCGTTGGGGAAGCGTTTCTCCGCCAGTTTACCTTGAAACCTCCTCCCAAGCGTTCTTCTATTCTTCTCCCGGTCCTGAAGCGCTACGGGGGTACTGTGTGAAATGCCCCCTGAAGCACTTCCTCCTCCAACTAGTGTTTTCATGCCTCTTTTCGCCCACGCGGGAGAGTTCCGTGATTTTTTTTTAAAGAGCCGGTTTAGAGCACTATAGCGCTATAGCAACCCCATTAGAATGCCTGGGCTCCACTGAGCCAACTGAGCCCAGGCATTCCAATGGGGTTGCTAAAGCGCTACAGCGCTCTAAACCAGCTCTTTAAAAAAAATCACGGAGATTGCCCTTGTGGGCGAAAAAAGGCGCGAAAAGAAAGCGGCCGTCTGAAATGACGAACTGCTTCGAAGATGGCTCCAAAAAGGTAGGGGAAAGGCTGTGTGAAACGGCCGTCACTGTACCAGTTTATTCCAAGCTGGTTCAGTACCGTTTTTAAAGGTGTAGTGTGAAATTCCCCTTAATCCCTCCCTCATACCCATGAGGCAACCACAGGCTGGAAACAGGAGGGAACCACAAAATCATGCCACTTGATTTCAATTAATGTATTATATGTTTTTGATAATGGCTTTTATGGTTTCTGTTGTTTTTAAATCTGTACATTGCCTAGAGCTCCAGAATCGTGGGGATTAGGCAATTTTTAAAAAAACGTAATAAATAAATAAATAAAAACAATGCACGTGAAAAAATGACGTGATTACCTTTAAACAGGTGGGCTCTTCTTTGTCAATCCAATGAGATCCAAGAATTATTTGACAATGATGGACCCGATCCAAGAAGCTTATGGGAACGTGATGGGAAGTCTCTTGTTTATTCCATCCTTAATAGCGGACGTGTTCTGGTTTGCAGCTGTTCTTGCATCCTTAGGTAGCTATAGATCTCTTGTCTTATGGGATGAGCTGGTAAGAACCAAGCCATGGTTAATGTAGGTGGTTTGTGATCAGGCTTCCAAATATGATGGAAATTTGTTTAACCCCCCCCCCCCCCCACAGGTGTTTGTAGCAGCTAGGGGGTATTTAGATCAGGGAAATGACATAAGGGAAAGGGGTTAAAGCTCTATTCTCTCCTCCCAGAGCTACTGTTGTGATCACTGTCAGAACCGTCAGTTCCTCTCAGGAGACCTCATCATGGATCTCTTATGTCTTGTCTGGTCTGGACCTAAGCATAGCCAAAACTACAATAATCTCTTTAGGCGCTGCTTCATGTGCCCGCCACCTTCTGAGGTTAGGTAGGTGGCAACCGAGGAGAGGGCCTTCTTGGTCATGGGTCCAAAGCTCTGGAACTCTTGTTCTTATATTGTGCTGCCAGAGGATATCACTTCACTGATTGCTTCTAACATGAAAAAGTCTTACTTGTCTGACCAGGACCAGTCTTGCTAGTGCTCCAGGAAAGAGTGGAGATGAACAGCCAATGATAAAAGCCTTTCAGTCCTTAACTTGCCCCTCTTTTGAACCTGCTCCATAGAATCTTGGCTGGACAGTCCCCCCCCCCCCACTGTCTCTGGGCCTTGCCAGTTTGGTGTAGTGGTTAAGAGCAGCGGACTCTAATCTGGAGAATTGTGTTTGATTCCCCACTCCTCCTCCACATGAAGCCAGCTGGGTGATCTTGGGTCAGTCACTGTTCTCTCACAGCTGTTGTCTCAAGAGCAGTTCTCGAAAGAGCTCTCTCAGCCCCACCTACCTCACAGGGTATCTGTTGTGGGGAGAGGAACGGAACGGAAAGGAGATTGTAAACCGCTCTGAGACTCCGAGTGAAGGGCGGGGAATAAATCCAACCTCTTCTTCTTGACCCTGCAGGACAGCTCTTCTGACTCATTAGAGAGCAGAATCCCAAACTTCACAGCACTTAGGATCATGACAAAACCTCATCGCTGGTCTAGCTGATTCCCCGTTCCGCAACCTGCAATACAATCTGAGAAGTGAAATGGTCTGTTTCAAAAGAGTAAGGAAACACTGGCCCTAGATCATGCTGAAAACCAATGTGTTAGTTGGTTTAGTTAGAAAATGTGTCAGAAAACCTGCATAGCATGAAATTTCCTCAACATTGTCTTTTCCCATAGGAGCGACCATGCAAGTCATTTTGGATATCCAAGGGTATTTAGCCATCATTATCTCGGCATGCACGGTCGTTCTCTACACTTTGCTGGGAGGTCTGTACTCTGTTGCGTATACTGATGTAATACAGCTGGTCTTTATAATGGCTAGCCTGGTAAGCCCTGATATTTTCATGTTTGTCCTTACCTGAAGGGAGGGAAGGCAGCATGGTGTAGCCCAATCTCATCAGATCTTTTAAGCTAAGCAGGGTGGCTTCTTGGATGAGAAACCACCAAAGAAGGCTGGGGTTGCCATAAGTTGGCTGCAACTTGATGGTGCTTTACACATGCCCACTTACTTGAAACCTGAGTAAAAATGAATAGGAGTCTTCTGGCACCTTAAAGTCAAACACAATTTTACTTCAGCCTAAGTTCTGTTGGATCCTCTTCTTCATAAGTGGATCTTCACTATGGAGACATTTGATGCAAGAGGGTCAAAAGGCCATGAAATGGAGGACATAAAGGATGAGACGCAGTTATGTCAAATTCAGATTTAATCAAGAACAATACAGAGATCATTCAATAGTTATGCTATGATAGTTAACACCTACAATGAGTGAGAAATCCCAAATACTGTTAAAGTAGTTAAAGTAGTTAATGGTTATACAGGGCAATCGTAAACAGAGTTACACCCTTCTAAGCCCATTCATTTCAATGGATTTAGAATGGTATGGTTCTATTTAGGAATGCATTGATAAGGAGTAAGAAAACCTAAGTCCCTGTTCAGTCCTGGGTGGGAGACATTTGGGTACTGTTCAGATCAATGCAGAAGGGTGGAGATGGTGGCCAGAAAATGGAGCTGAGAATTGTGAAGGGGAAAAACCAATGAAATAATTCTGATGTTTCTGTTTTCCTGCAAGTGGATTTGTATCCCGTTTGCCATGACGAATTTTGCAACAGAAAGCATTTCATATACCGTTGCCCATAATGTATTTCAAGCCCCTTGGGTTGGAAAAATAAAAACAGAGGATATTGGAAGGTGGCTGGATGACTTCTTATATTTGGTAAGGAATATTTAGTCCAATGAATAGTTAGCAAATTGATGCTCATTACCTAGGCTTGCTAACTTCAATTCCTGGAGATTTGGGGTACAGACTGGGGAGGGGAGGGACTTCAGCGGGTATATTGCCATAGAGTCCATCCTCCAAAGCAGCCATTTTCTTCAGGAGTACTGATCTCTGTAGCCTGGAGAGGGGACGACTGAGAGGTGATATGAGAACCATCTTCAAGTACTAGAAGGGCTGTCATCTAGAGGATGGTATGGAGTTGTTTTCTGTTGCCCCAGAAGGTGCACCAGAACCAATGGGTCGACATTAAATCAGAAGAGTTTTTGGCTAAACATTAGGAAGTACTCCCTGACAGTTAGAGCGGTTCCTCAGTGGGACAGGCTTCCTTGGGAGGTGGCGGGCTCTCCTTCTTTGGAGGATTTCAAACAGAGGCTAGATGGCCATCTGACAGCAATGGTGATTGTGCGAACTCAGGCAGATCATGAGAGGGAGGGCAGGAAGGGTTGCCTCAGTGCTTAGTTCTTGTGGCCCTTTCTTACACGCCCTGGGAAATTCTGATCACTACTTTGTAATCAGGCAGCAATTTTTCTCCAGGTCAGTTTGGCTGGAGATCCTGGAGGTTTTCTGTCATCTTCTGAGCATGAAACAGTGGTCACTTGGGGGGGGGGGGTGTGAGGGGGGGTATTTGTGAATTTCCTGCATTGTGCAGGGCGTTGGACTAGATGACCCTGGAAGCCTCTTCCAGCTCTCTGTAGCCTGGAGATCAGTTGTAGTTCCTGGAGATCTCCAACCCCCACCTGGAGTTTGGCAGCCCTATCATTTCCTCACTTTCTTGTAGCTGACCCATAGAAACTGTTGCACCAGATACAGGGCTGGCTCTTCAAGGAGGTGGCCTGAGGCAGCAAGTTCGGGAGGTTAGTAATCTCCTGCCCTACCTATTCCCCTCTGAAGAGGCCACCTGACTGCCAGCTCCTTGCCCATGATCCAGAAGAGAAAATCCTCCATACCCACCCCGTCCCCAACTCTTCAGCAACATACTCTTGACAATTCCCAAAATTGCATGAGACTCCTTCTTCTTGTGAGTTCAGCCACCATTTGTGGTCTTCTTGTTCCAGGGTAAGCTCTCGCAAGAGAAGGTAATCTTGTGAGAGTTCTAGAATATTCCTCTGCAAAATAGGTGCCCCTCTTTTTTCCTGGAAGGCCCCCCCCCAAAGGGTACCCCTCTTCCTTCCTTCCAAGGCTGATAGAAGCATGGGGTGATTGGCAGATTCGGCCTTCGTATGAAACCTCCTCATATCTGCTATTTCTATTTTTCAAATGCTTGGAAGAATTGATTCTGTATTTCCCAAGACTTCATCCATCTCAGCCCCACACTGCTTCTCTTTCAGGTTCTGGGGGCCATTCCATGGCAAACCTACTTTCAGCGAATCCTCTCAGCTTCTTCTACAAAACAAGCCAGGCTCATTTCCTACTTTTCTGGGATGGGATGCTTTATGCTGGCCATCCCCTCTGTGCTCATTGGAGCAGTGGCTGCATCCACAGGTAAATGTAAGAGTGTTGGAAAGTAGGGGGGCTGAGGGTACATCCACTCTCCAACCTGAGTGCAAAACTTGAAGTGTTGGAAGTGCAAGTGCTCCTGAATATTTATTCTCCCGACAGAGCATTACACTACGATTGCCAGGTCCCATCCTCCTCCTCGGGATCTTCTGGCACCGCGGTGATATCACCTGGAAGTGACATAATCACATTAGGCACATTGCTGGGGGGGACACTCTAGCATTCGGCCAGAAACTCTACGGTACCATACAGTTTTTTTGGCAGAGTGCTGAAGTGTCCCCCCAGTGACATGCCCGGTGCGATGACATCATCTCCAGGTCACGTCATCATGTCAGGCATGTTGGTGCGATCCCAGGACTTTGGGGGTGGGGTTCCCCCACTGGCCAGATCTGGGCTGGTGGCAACCCCCCCCCCCCCGGGGGGGGGGAAGGCAAGCCTACGTTACACTCGGGTACTAAAAATCTCCTGGTGGTCCCCGACCTGAGAGAGATCCGGCTGTCCTTGACCAGAGTGAGGGCTTTTTCAGTCCTGGCCCCCACCTGGTGGAACTCTTTGCTGGAGAACATCTGTGCCCTGCAGGATTTATGACCTTTCCCCAGGGCTTGTAAAGCAGAGATGTTACGCCAGGCTCTTGATTGAGGACAGTGACTGGACATTTAGTAGTCTGGTGCTCTCAGGTTTCCTGCCCCCCCCTTACCTGCCCCATTGGATGCTTTAAATGGTGTTGGGAAGAGGAGAGGGCCACGCACCTGCACTCCAAGCCACGTGGGGCTCCCCCATCTCTTGCCAAAAGCATTTAATGGGACCCTAGATGCAAATGTTGTCTCCACAGAGGCCACCTCTACTCTGTCCATGGTGATAAGAGTGACAGGAGAGACTGTGTTCAATAACTTCTACAATGAAATCCATGCAGACCTTTTAACATATTGTTTCTGCTTTCTGTTTTATGAGACTGGAATCAGACTGGCTATGGCCTTCCCACGCCCAACGACAGAGGCGAGTCAGCTCTCATACTTCCTTTAGTTCTTCAATATCTCTGCCCGACGTATGTCTCCATTGGCGGTTTGGGGGCCATTGCAGCTGCCGTGATGTCTTCTGGGGATTCTGCCTTGCTCTCCGCAAGCTCCATGTTTGCTCACAACATTTATAGGAAAATCCTGAGGAAAAAAGTAAGTTGGTGAAATGCAGACACCAAGGGTGCGTTCAGATGGGTCGATAATCCCGCCATTGGCCCGGCTGTAATTTGAGCTAGATCTTTTTGATCCAGAGTTGCACGACCAGACAGCTCGTCCATGAAGCGGTTTACCATGCGTGACTCCCACGGTGGATTGTCTAGATGGCATCCACCGTAAGGAGCTGTGCGGTCGGCTTTTAAAAAAAAATCCTGTCTGCGCATGCGCATATGCACCTCACCATATACTTGTTTTTCCGCGCATGCGCAAACTAAAATGGTAAAAGCACCTCCAGCGGTACCTTCCTCTAGGTACCGTTTCAATTTATAAAGTTGATAAAGTTCAGGGGACCATCAAAAACATGAAATTGTTTTAATCACTTGAGCGGAGCTCTGGGGACATTGCATGTTTAAGCAGTTACGCGTGCATCGCTAAGACTTTTTAAAAATGGCAGCCGTTCAGGATAGTCTGGAGACCATGCCTATGGGCTGATTGTGTGGAAAGTCCTGATGGTGGAAAGTCCAGCATTGCCCCGTCGGGCACCTTTAGACCAGACTTTCACCACTATCTTTTAAGTACAGATCCCCAATGGGGATCGACAGGCTACTCACAGAAGCGGCACGATTCCCAGATGTTGTGATCTGGACGTGTACTTTAAATCCACCAGGCACTCGTGCCTGGCATGGCTCAAAAGAGCCGTATGAACGCACCCCAAGCCATGTAGACATTACATGGATGTGATATGACTCCAGGCTAATTCAGGAGGGGTTTATGTCTGTTCCCTCCAGGCCACAAAAAAGGCAGGAGTAGATTAATCAATATTAATTCATATGGGGGAAAGCCATAGATGAAAATGTTCTTCATCTGTGGCAGAAATTCCCAAACCGAGGGCATGAAAAAAGCGTGCTCTAAGAAATTAATAAACTAGAATATTTTCTGTGGATGAATAATTCTACTGTGTCTGTGCATCAAAGGTAAATGAATAATTTGATTACTACAAATGGAGAACATCCCACTGACTCTCTGTATGAGTCACTGATCTGGCTGAGTCCCTCTGCTTCAGTGAGACAGGCCTCAAAGCAGTAATTTGCCAAAATGCTGGAAACACAAGAGTGACTGGTGGACAGTTTGTATACATTCTAAAAGTAAACCCTTTCAAATGCAAAAGTGACATTGCTTCCAGTTTTATTCAGAAGAAATGCCTGCCTCAGCGATGGAAAACATTGTTCTAATTTTATTTATTTAGGATATTTTTGTACCATCTCTTTAGCATCCTGCTCAAGGTGGCTTATATTTACAAATCACAGCGTAAAACACAAGCCATTAGACATAAGCAACATAAAAACGACCCATAAAACAGCAGACCATTTAAAAGCTGGAAAACCCCAATTACAAGGCATATCCTACTATCACAATATGTGCCTCGGTTCTAATTTAAACTCATGGCCTGCAGCCCAGTGTTGTAGAATTGATATTTTAGGATCTAACTAGTGGAGATGTTGGATCTTCCTGTCAGGTTATAAAATCAAATAGTCACTCTATGGGGCTCTAATTTGGATCAAAACCACGATGTGTAGAAAGGGAACATCTCTTCCCCCTGCACAGTTTCAGCAGCTGAAACTGACCCCATATTATTTTGTCTTGAAGGAAAAAGACAGGCATCCCTATTTTGCCCATCTTTTTTCTCTTCCAAGGCTAGAAGAAAAAGATACCCCACTTTTCTCTACCTTAAGGATTCTCAAAGTGGCTTACAATCACCTTCCCTTCCTCTCCCCACAACAGGCACCTGGTGAGGCAGGTGGAGCTGAGAGAGTCCTGGGAGAAACTTGACTGGCCCAAGGTCACCCAGCGCCAGCAGGCTTCATGTGGAGGAGTGGGGGAATCAAACCCAGTTCCCCAGATTAGAGTCCGCTGTTCTTAACCACCACACCACGTTGGCTGTTATCATGGCTACTAATAACAACCATGATAGCGATGGTGTCAGTTGGTAAAACCATGTGACATGGGTGAGTTTACCCCCTTCTCCCCCTGGTGACCGCAGGCCACAGTCCTGATAAGAATCAGAGGTCTGCATACAACTAACTTTCAAAAACACCAGGAAGATCGCCTCAAAGATCTCCCAGCTTCTTTTTCACTTAGGCCTCTGCTCCTGCACGGCTGCTTGGTAACCCCCACTCAGTCCCACCTTTCAGACATATGCAGAGCCTCCACGATGCTAACATTTAGCTTTGTACACCTTCTTCCTGTGATAAAACATGCACACATTTCAATGGTTTATTTATTTATTTTATTATTTGTATTTATATCCTGCCGATCCCATGAATGGGCTCAGGCAGGTAACATTTCATTCGTCCTATCTAGCAACAAAGGAAACACTGAAAAAATTGTGGAAAGAGTTAGGTTGCCACTGAAATTATCTCCAAAGCAACCAGGTTACGTCTAAAGTTGTATCTTTTTTTTAATTTCAGGCAACCGAGAAAGATGTATTGTGGGTAATGAGAGCTTCCATGGTTGTCTTTGGGGCACTGGCTGCAGGTCTGGCATTTTATTCCCATTCGATTTATGACCTCTGGTTCCTTGGAGGTGAGCTTGTGTACACCCTCCTTTTCCCTCAGCTGTGCTGCACGCTCTTTATTCCTAACACCAACACGTATGGCTCAGCTGCCGGATTCTTCTTTGGATTTCTGCTGCGGCTGTTGGCAGGGGAGCCGTCCCTGAAGATCCCCCCACTTATCTGTTACCCAGGATGTTCTCTTGTGGATGGGGTCTACGTTCAGCGGTTCCCCTTTAAAACGGTCACCATGCTCGTCACTCTCTTGACCATCGTTTCCGTCTCCTATCTGGCAGCCTTTGCGTTTAAGAGAAACCTCCTTCCTCATGAATGGGATGTCTGTCAGTTGATAAAGGAAGATGGTGTGTTTATTTCTTTACCTCAGAGAGAAAAAGAGATGGACATGCAAAAAGATGAAAATGACGAGCTAAAGGAGGACAATGGCACAAGTACTTTATAATTTTGCCTCACCGTGGTCATGGCAGAGAGAGCCTCCTCAGTTCCTCAGATCTTTGGGGAAGGCCCTGATCTTTGTGTTGTCCCTTTCTGGAAATCAGCTTGGTGAACATGAGCATGAGTGGGCGGGCGGGGGCTTTCTGTAGTGGCACCAGTGTTTGGGAGCTCCCTCCTTCAGGGGGCCTCCATGTTTGGGCTTTTTAAGAGAAACATGGATAGGTTGTGTTTGTGTGTACATGTGTGTGTGTGTGTTTTAAATAAAACATTTGGAACAGTTTGAAGATGGTTTTAAGCTGTGATGCAGGATCAAACTGCATATCGTATTCTCTTCTGTGTGCCTTCTAAAAGATCCACACATATCCCAGACAGCTTTTTTCAAGACTGATAACAGTGTGGGGCAGACCTCTTTCATCCTTTTCTTCCTTGCCTTTTTCCCTGGAAAAAAGGTACCCCTGGCCCTAACCTAAAATGGCCCCTGGGGTGTAGGGTTGCCAAACTCCATAGGGTTGCCCTCTCTGGGTTGGGAAATCTCTGGAGAATTTGGGAGTGGAGCCTGGGGATGGAGGGGTTTGGGTAGGGGAGGGACCTCAGCAGGGTACATTGTCATAGAGTCTACCCTCCAAAGCAGCCATCTTCTCCCGGAGAACTGATCTCTATAGCCTGGAGGTTAGTTGTAATTCCGGGAGATCTGCAGCTGCCACCTGGAGAATGGCAACCCAAGAGGCCTGGAGATCTCCCAGAATTCCAATCGATCTCCAGACAACAGAGATCAGTTCCCCTGGAGAAAACAGCTGTTTTGGAGGGACAGATGCTTTTTCGTTTTGCAGAGCCAGTCTGCCCTTGCTTGTAATACCCATATTCTACAGCAGGATCTCTGCTGCATGAGACCTTCCTCTCCCATCCCCCATCCCTTTCACATCGTTCTTCTCTGCTTGTGGTACATTAAACTGGCCATATCAATTTCCTTTTTCTAAAAAAGGGGTTTAATCTGAGACAATGGATCTGGCTGTACTTAACATGGAATAGCTGTAGCATCTGATAGTTCAATACAGAGGAGTACAAAATAGAAGCTATTGTGTGTCCATGTATTTACACACATGTCCATTAGAACTTAAGACACCCCCACCCAGAACTAAGACACCCCCACTACTTCTAGAGCATTGAACGTGACACCCAAAACCAAAACAGAGGCAAAATGATTTAGCAGGGACAGGTTCCAAAATATAGAGATTATAAATACGGGCAGTTAGAGTTAGGTTATCAGCTACAGGTTGGGAAATTCCTGGAGATTGTGTGGGTGGAGCCTGGGGAGGGCAGGTTTGGTGAGGGGAGGGACCTCAGCTGGGTATAATGCCAAGGAGTCCACTTTCCAAAGCAGCCATTTGCTTCAGGGGAACTGAGCTCTATCATCTGGAAATCAGGTAATTCCAGGCCCTACCTGGATCATGGCAACTCTATGAGTGAGCCAAAGATTAGTGACAGTGGAGATGCAAGAAGAAGAAGAGGAGGAGGAGGAGGAGGAGGAGGAGGAGATTGGATTTACACCCCACCCTTCACTACCCGAAGGAGTCTCAGAGCGGCTTACAATCTCCTTTCCCTTCCCCTCCCCACAACAGACACCCTGTGAGATAGGTGGGGCTGAGAGAGCTCTTTCGAGAACTTCCCTTGAGAGAACAGCTCTGAAATAATTTATGACTGACCCAAGGTCACACCAGCAGCTGCATATGGAACAGTGGGGAATCAAACCAGGTTCTCCCAGATCAGAGTCTGCGCTCTTAACCACTACACCAAACTTTCCTGAAAGCCAGTTTACCTATTATCATTGGGGCTTCACGAGGGTGCAATGCTGGGTGGCTCAAGGGAACTCAGTTCACCTGAACATAGGAAAAGAAGTGGTCCATCTAGTCCAGCATCCTGTCTCACACAGTGGCCAACCAGTTCCTCTGGACAGCCAAGACCAGGGCATAGTGGCCAAGGCCCTTCCCCTGATGTTGGCTTCTGGCTCTGGGATTTAGAGGTTGAATGCCTCTGAACGTGGAGGTTCACCTGGAGCTCCACTTAGGTCTGCCTAAGTCCACCACATGAACCAAACATTCACCCAAGAATGTTCTTCAGAGAGTCCACTGCAACATACAAGGTTCCCAAAGTTCAACTCAGCAGAAAAGCAGATGTGGAAAAGGGTTCCCTGCAGAAAGATTGGGAACGAGCAGCCAAGTCATAATAAAATTGCTTTTGCCAAAGAGTTTGTGTCAAAAAAGGAAGGAAGGAAGGAAGGAAGGAAGGAAGGAAGGAAGGAAGGAAGGAAGGAAGGAAGGAAGAAAACAAGAAAGAAAGAAAGAAAGAAAGAAAGAAAGAAAGAAAGAAAGAAAGAAAGAAAGAGAAAGAAAGAAAGAAAGAAAGAAACTGGGCATCACTTTTCAAACCCTTAACACAGTTTATGGCAAAGAAGGGGCTTTTAGATGGATGCACTGCTTTCAAAAGTGTTTTTGTTCTATTATTCATGACTTCAGATCTTGCCTGCCAGAGACTTGAAATACCACATAACAGAGAAGGCAAGAACACTGCAGCCCCAATGGCCTGACAGCTGCTTCCACATGTGAATTTCCCCCCAACATGGAAGACATAGGAACCCTATAGGAACATCCCTATGATGTCATGCTCATTCTGAACAGCACCGCTAGTCTTCTGGAGGCTTTCCCCTATAATGGGGTAACCCCCCCCCCCCCCACTTCGATCCCATTCAAAGGACAAACTGCGGAGTCGCTGTAGTTGGGTCATCTGTTTGGACACTCTACCCATCACTACCATGGGGAAGGGAAGAGCTATGTGAAAAATGTGTGGCATTCCCCCATTCTTTTGGCCCTTTTTCTCTTTCTCTGCTGAACCAGAGTAGCTTTACAGGGAAAATAAAGAGAAGAAGAGAGAAGAGATTGGATTTATACCCCACTCTTGACTACCCGAAGGAGTCTCAGAGCGGCTTACAATCTCCTTCCCCTTCCCCTACCCACAACAGACACCCTGAGAGGTAGGTGGGGCTGAGAGAGCTCTTTCCAGGACTGCTCCTGAGAGAACAGCTCTGAGAGAACTTGTGACTGGCCCACGGTCATGCCAGCAGCTGCATGTGGAGAAGTGGGGAATCAAACCCAGTTCTCCCAGGTTAGAGTCTGTGCTCCTAACCACCACACCAAACTGGAATGGGGGTTTCTAGCGGGGAGGGGGGGGAGCTGGCACGATCACCACTGCTCTTGGACTTTTGCACAGGCATGGTGAAAGAAAGTGGGAGGAGTGGGGGGGGGCAGCAGCAAGCAGGGTGGGCACAGAGCATGTGGCCATTCCCGCCTACTTCCAAGTGGCTTGCTGCTACTGCTAGGGCTGCCAACCTCCAGGTGGGGCCTGGAGGTCTAGAGTTGCAACTGATCTCCTGATAACAGAGATCAGTTCCCTAGGAGCAAATGGCTGCTTTGGAGGGTGGACTCTATGCCATTATATCCCTCTGAGGTCCCTCCCTTCCCTAAACTCTGCATTTCCCAGGTTCCAACCACAACTCTCCAGCAACTTCCCAACCTGGAGCTGGCAACCCTAGCTACAGTCATGGTGGGGAATGTGCTTTGCACCCCCATGCAGATGCAGATATGGAGACCTTTGGAAACTATGGGCCATATTCAGCAGTTGACTTTGTATTTAAGTTTTAGAGGCTTCACAAAAACAGATCTTCACGAGGCTTTTGGTAGTTATGCACGAGACTACAACTGCTGGGTGACGTTTTCCTCTCATATGAAAATAATACGAAGCTCAGATCATTTGGTCTGCCTCACTTGGCACCGTCTGGTCTGGCTGGATGTGGCTCTCCAGGATCTATGACAGAGGTGGGCTCTCCTTCTTTGGAGGTTTTCGAACAGAGGCTAGATGGCCATCTGACAGCAATGCTGATTCTGTGAACTCAGGCAGGTCAGGAGAGGGAGGGCAGGAAGGGTTGCATCAGTGCTTAGTGCTCTTGTGGCCCTTTCTTACAAGCCCGTTCACGGAGAAGGCGGGGTATAAATTTAATAAATAAATATAAAAAAAATAAAACAATGCTGATTGCCAGGGTCAGGAAGCTATTTTTCTCCAGGCCAGTTTTAACTAGGGATCCTGGAGGGGTTTTTTGCCATCTTCTGGGCATGGAACAGGGGTCACTGGAGGTGTGTGGGGGGGAGGTATTTGTGAATTTCCTGCATTGGGCAGAGAGTTGGACTAAATGACCCTGGAGGTCCCTTCCAACTCTATGATTCTATGAATGGTCTTTCCCAACATCTGTTTGTTCTGAAGATGCCTGAGGTTCAGTACGTGAGATATCCCTATTCTTGTATATGTGTGATACCTGAGATCTTCTGCATACAAAGAATGTGCTCTGTCCCTGAACCCTGGCCTAAAGACATTCCATCCAGCTCCTGATGAGGAGACAGCAGGTAGCTCCTCTGGGAGATGGTAAAGCCGAAAGGGAGGTTCTCCCACCACCTACCAGAAGAGCCAGAAAGGTAGAACCACTCTAGATGCCTAACCTGTGAGGCATCTCTATGTATGAATGTCTGCAAAACAACAAGAAGGGTGATTGGTGTGGGGGGACCTTGTAAAGATGTTCCCAAATGAGAACATCAGAGCTTTTCCTAGTCGTGGGAATTAGTTACATCTGTGGGTGCCCAGTTCATGCACTAGTCTACAGCCCAGGACTTCAGTGGTACTAAAGAAAAGCAGTCCCAGATTCCCATATCTACCTCTGTAGGACATGAATATGACGCCTTCCGTGATCACCCTTGGCACAGTGGATATGCAGAGTTGTATATCAGGTTGCCAGACTAGATGGACCTTTGATCTGAGTCCAGCAGGAACTTATGTTTTAAATTTAATGCCTTCACCAGCAGGTGGCACAGAAGATCCACAGTCACAATTCATAATAGAATTACAAGAATAAAAAAGGTAACAGTGATTATTTCTATGCAGTGTGAGCAATCCATTGAATTTCAGTTTTCTGTGTGTGGACTCTAACCTGGGAGAACTGGGTTTGATTCCCCACCCCTCCACTTGCAGCTGCTGGATGACCTTGGGCAAGCCATAGCTCTGTACCAGCTGTTCCCTCAAGGACAACTTGGGAAAGAGCTCTCTCAGCCCCACCTACCTCAGAGGGTGTCTGTTGTGGGGAGGGGAAGGGAAAGGAGTCTGTAAGATGCTCTGAGACTCCCAGTGAAGGGCGGGGTATAAATCCAATCTCCTCTCCTCTTCTCTTTTATAGACCTGATTTGTGATTCTTGAAAAAACAACATACACACAGTTGCAGTTTCAGCCTGTCATGTATAAAATTATTGAAGTGTCTGAGGGCAACCATCCCTTTAATTTTATTTCATGCTTTCCTTCTCTTTCCAGCATAAGAAACAACTTCCTGTTTCTTGTGCGGTCGGCTTGTTCTTTCTCTGCATCCATAAATTAATTGTAAATTATCAGTGTGTGCGTGTGTTTGAAAGAGAGAAAGCCAAAACCACTGCCTGCTTTTCCAAATTATCTTTATTTCATAATTGTCCTAGGATAATCATAAACAATAGCATACAAAACTAGGAAGAATGACTGCCGCTGGCAACAAGATGAAAAGCGGTCGATAAACCATCCACCTCCCAAAGGGAACAAGAATGGCTAATGAGCCACAGAATTCAGCCAGTGCAATACCTTTATTGGCACAGATTAGAAGCATAACAAGAACCACTGAATGCCCTGAAAGAATGGCAAGAGATCATGGAGTAATTAATTAGTCCGAAAGGAAAGGAACAAAAGGAAAATGCAGGGATTAGTCGAACCCTTTCTAAAGGAAACTTCCAGGTATAGAGGGAATTTTATGGGGAATATTGTGCTATGCTATGAGTCATGTAGAACTGCCATTTCATTTTCTGAATATGAAAAACAGATGCCTCGGGGTGTGTGTGGGGGAATCCTAGTGTGGAATTATCCACGGAATGCCTTGGGATTTACTGAGAGCCAGTGTGGTGTAGTGGTTAAGTGTGCAGACTCAAATCTGGGAGAACCGGGTTTGATTCCCCACTCCTCCACATGCAGCTGCTGGTGTGACTTTGGGTCAGACATAAGTTCTCTCAGAGCTGTTCTCTCAAGAGCAGTCCTCAAGAGAACTCTCTCAGCCCCACCTACCTCACAGGGTGTCTGTTGTGGGGAGGAGAAGAAAGGAGATTGTAAACTGCTCTGACACTCCTTCGGGTAGTGAGGGGTGGGGTATAAATCCAGTCTCTTCTTCTCTGTCTAGGATTGTAGCTATAACAATATATACATTATTTTCAGGGCGCAGCTTAGCAGCAGGATAAATTGCCCTCGAAGGGTTAATTTTCAGAGAAGTATCTCCTCTGGAATAAATATCAATCAGAAATCTGCTACATTTTTCATTCCACTTTTCTCTGAGGAACTCAGGCCACCATATAGGGGTTCAGCTTTCCCCCCTCCTCCATTTTACCTCCACAACAGCCCCGAGAAATAAGTTAGGCTAAGAAAGAGCAAGGCGCACCTGAGGTCACTACATAAGCTTCATGGCTGAGAGGGGATTTGAACCCCCATTCCTATCTTACCACTCTGACCACTATACCACACTGCTTGTCTGTGTGAAATCAATAATAGCCACCACAGCTAAAAGCACACAGCCAGAATGGAAACCTTTTAAATCAGCTCCTCCGTCCCTCCCATATGCCCTGGGCGTCTCACTGCCTCTCACTCTGTTCTCTGTAGCAGTGTCTCCTTTCCCTTCCCTCAGCCAATGACATCTTCAGTCAATATCAGTGAATCTGAGGGAGTGACCTGACGCTCAAGCCCGGCCTTCTTCTCACAGTCCGGTGGATTCTCAGGCAAAAGCAAAAGGAAAGGAACATGCTTGAGGGGACCTGGCTATGCTGATCCTCCACAGCTACACAGTATGACCCTCTGGAATCCATTCAGTTGCGGCTGCCGCCCTAGGATGGAGGGAGGAAAAGGAGAAGACCTGCTTCCCTCCCTATCTCCCTCCCAAAAAGCATCTAACAATGCGCTACTTGGTTGAATGAACACCACCAACAAGTTTGGCTGTCTTTCTAATGAGGACTCTTGCCGGTCTGCTGTGGATTGGGGCCCTCTTCCTTACCGTGGGGTGGACTCTCCAGAGTAAGTGTCTTTCTCTCTTCAACCCAGGTCACTGTGTGTCCCCTTCTAAATTAACTTTGGGTTCTGGTGGGACCACCTCTCAGGCAGGATTTCTGACTGTAGCGGTCCTTTAGTAGGGAGAGACAGCAATGGGCAATGTACACTTGTTGATTCTTTTTTTCTGGCATAATAGTAGCTTTGCTGGATCAGGCTGTGGGTCTGCAGGTCCCGGAGCCCCCTTTCTAGAAATGTCTAGACAAATCCTACATCTTCTCCATCCAGTGGCATTGAGAGCCAGTTTGGTGTAGTGATTAAGTGCACGAACTCTAATCTGGGAGAACCGGGTTTGATTCCCCACTCCTCCACTTGCACCTGCTGGATGACCTTGGGCAAGCGGTAGTTCTGGCACAGCTGTTCTCTCAAGGACAGTTCTGAAAAGAGCTCTCTCAGCCCCACCTATCTCACAGGGTGTCTGCTGTGGGGAGGGGAAGGGAAAGGAGTTTGTAAGCCGCTCTGAGACGCCGAGTGAAGGACAGGGTATAAATCCAATCTCTTCTTCTTCTTCAGTGTCCCCAACTGGTGTCCAGAGATTCCTTCCAAATGTGGGGTTTTAGTTATATTACAGTGGTTATTAGCCACTTTAGCTATATGAGGCAGTAGTTCATTGCTACAGCTTGTGGTGGTGAGTTCCATCTGTAAATTGTGCCTTGTGTGATGAGATGTATGTTGTCTGCCCTGAAGCCACTGCCTGCAGACTGAGCTATCTGTCCCAAATTCTTGTGAGAACGGGAGAAGAGATCTTTCTATGCACTTTCTCCTCACTAATTGTAATTTGTAAGGACTTCTGTCATGCATCCTCTCCTTCTTTTAAAACTAAATAGCCCCAAACCATTTCCTTGGAAGAAAAATGCGCCAACCCTTTTTGATAATTTTTATGGGGGGTTTTCCCCTGCACTTCATTTAGCTTTGTTTTTGAGATGGTCTGACCAGACTACTGAATTCTCAGTGTGGCTTCAGCATAGTTTTATACGAAAGGTATTATTATCATAATGGTTTTAATCCCCCCCCCCCCTTTCCCCTAATGAGCATGCCCTTCCTAAAGGCTGGCAAAGGTGATGCTGGGGGAAAATGGTGGCAGCTTAAATTTTCCATGTTTTTCTCCTCTGCCTTTTGCCTTCCACGCCCTTTTCATTGTGTTGTGAAGTATAGGCATTTGCCAGACTGTGAGCCAAATTGGAGGAACCATGCACAGTCAGTTGGTGGTTTTATTGACCAGAGTAATTGGGTTTGGCATTAAAAGCAAAAACACCCCCCAAATAGAAGAAGAGATTGGATTTATACCCCACCCTTCACTCAGAGTAGCTACAGACTCCTTTCCCTTCCCCTCCCCTCCCCACCCCACAACAGATACCCTGTGAAGTAGGTGGGGCTGAGAGAGCTCTTTCCAGAACTGTCCTTGAAAGAACAGTTCTGACAGTACTATGGTTTGCCCAAGGTCACCCAGCAGCTGCAAGTGGAGGAGTGGGGAATCAAAACCGGTTCTCCCAGATTAGAATCCACGCACTTAACCACTACAAACTCACAGTTAACTACTACACCAAATACTCCGGCAATTATTCTCACCGTTTACCAGGACAAGATTTTGAGCATCTGGGATAAAATATAACATGTTCACACAACCAGGGCTGGAATCAGGATGGAGTTATCACCCCCCTCCCCGAACACTGTCCTGTTAGTGTAGTGTAGCTAGACTGTCTGGCTAGGGTTTTGGAGGCTCAGGTTTAAATCACCGCTCTGTCATGGAAGGTCTCTGGGTGACCTTGACTCTGTCATGCTTTCTGTCTCTCAGCCTAATTTACCTCACAGGCTTGTTGTTGTGAGGGTAAAATGGAGGACAGGAGGATGATTTTGTAAGTAGCATTGGTTCCCCCTTGGGGAAAAAAGCAGGGCATAAACATCTAAATAAATTAAATAGCTAAGTCCCCCCACCACCACCGCAATAGTCTTTGTAATTGATAACAATTCATATCCATTAAAATGCATGTGGACCTTGGGACCTTTCAACTGGATTTAACAGTAAATTTGTTAAATTCAGAGGCCTCTCATAATCTGACACCCTAAACTGAATAGGACTGGTGGCTCAGTGGAAGAGCATTTGCTTTGCACACAAAATGTCCCAGGTTCAATCCATGGCATCTCCAGTTAAAAGGATCAGGTGGTGGGTGATGGGAAAGACCTCAGCTTGAGACCCTGGAAAGACCCTCAGCCTGGGACCCTTGTTATAATAGACAATACTCACCTTGATGGACCCAGGGTCTCTTCAGTATAAGGCAGCTTCATGTGTTCAACTGTAGTTTACTTAGCTTGTGCTTAAGTGTGGTATAGTGGTTAAAAGCGGCAGACTCTAATTTGGAGAGCCAGGTTTGATTCCCCACTCCTCCACATGAAGCCAGTTGGGTGACCTTGGGCCAGGCACAGTTCTCTCAGAACTCTTTCAGTACCACCTACCTCACAAGGTGCCTGTTGTTCGGAGAAGAAGGGAATGTGATTGCAAACTGCTTTGAGACTGTTTAAAGTAGAGAGAAGTGGAGTGTAAAAACTTACTTGTCTTCTTCTCTGTAAATCCAGCTGGAGGGGTATCCCCATTCCCTTGCCCCGCTTCTGCCTTTACTTTCCTCCAGCCAGTCATGGGTTGCCAGCACTACCTTGGCAAATGCTGGGGAATTTCTGAGCACAGTGCCTGGGGAGGGTGGAGTTTGGGAAGGATGTGAGGTCACTTCCTGGTAATACTCTAGGAATTTCCCCTAATGTCTGTGGTGAAGACCACAGAGATATGGGGAAATTTCTAGAGTGTCACTATGGAGGCCATTTTTCTCCTGCTCCTTAATTTTTTAATTGTGAGGGATTACCTGCCATGCACAGGCAAAAGGCAAGCCCTGTGCAGTCTCCTTCTCCGTCCAGACAGGAGGGAAGGAACTGAAATAAGCCCAGAGGTGGTGAAATGAAGTAGGTTTCTTCCTCCCTAGAATCCACCTTCCTGACAGCTTGGCGTTTTCAGGCCCAGCCAACTGTGAAGAGAAAGATGTAGTGATAGTTTGGGCTGTTTCTTCTTCCTTATCTTTAAAAAAATGCTGAAAAGTAGAGGTGGATAAGGGGGCTCACAATGCTCACCAAGATTGCTCAGAGTTCATGCCAGGATTAAAATTCAGATTGGAAACTTCCTAATACAGAACTCCATTGCTTAGCTGCTATGCTATACCACTTCTCAAAATCATTGTTAAATGGTAGCGTACCTATGGAAATCAGATCCTCTGGAGTTTCTGGAGTGGTTTGCTGAGGGACTTCTAGCTGGGCTGGATCATGGTAGCTGCTTTTGTCTGAATCTATCAGTCATATTTTGATCCCCCTTTTCCTCCTAGGGGCTTAGGGCAGCATACACTGTTCTCTCTTCCCCATTTTACCCTCCTAACTGCCCTGTGAGTTAGGTTTGACTGAATGGGCCAAGTTTAATCAAGTAGGGTTGCCAACATCCAGGTGGTGGCTGGACATCTCCTGCTATGACGATTGTTCTCCAGGCAACAGAGATCAGTTCTCCTGGAGAAAATGGCCACTTTGGAAGGTGGACTCTATGACATTATACCCCACTGAAGTCCTTTCCCTCCCCAAACCCGACCCTCTTCAGGCTCCACCCCACTCTCCAGGGTCCACTGTCCAAGTAATTCTCAACCCTGGAGCTGGCAGTCCCATCAATCACTGCGTTTCATTGCAAAGCAATGATTTGAACCCAAGTCTTAGTTTGCTGCAGTGGCAGCTGAAGCTATGGCTCCTCTCCAAGAGATGTCGACAACATCTGTAGATCTTTGAACAGCTGCCCATGACCGGTATCTCCATACTTTTTCATGGTTTGGGGAGATACTTTGCCAACATTTCAGTCACCTTCAGATACATTAACTGTAAGTGACTTGCAAGGTGAAACCTTTATTTGTCTAGTACGTTTTTATCACATCCTTATTCTATGGAGCTTGGGGCAGCATATAATGTTCCTCCCTTCCCTTATCCTTGCAACAACCCTGTAAAGTAGGTTAGGCTGAGAGTGACCAGCATAAGGGCAGTGAATGAGCCTCATGTTAGAATGGGGCTTTTAACCTGAGTCTCCTAGATCCTAGTTCATCTCTCTCTCTTATTTTTGAAAGATAGAGAAATAATACAGAGAAAATACAGAAACAAAAAAATGGGTTATCTAATATAATTAAATAAATCATAGATGATCATATATAACCAAATATAAAAGACAGAATAATATTTCTCCCCAATGTCCCCTTCGTTACATTGAAACGTTTTTTGGACTTTGTCTGTAATATACAATGATATTTCCACATTCTGACCACTAGTTTGACTGTTAATAGGGATGCCAGCATCCAGGTGGGACCTGGGGATCCCCTGGAATTACAGCTCATCTCCAGAGTACAGAGATCAGTTCCCCTGGAGAAAATGGCAGCTTTGGAGGGTGGACTCTGTGGCATTGTGCCCCACTGAGGTCCCTGTCCTCCCCAGGCTCCATCCCCAAATCTCCAGGAGTTTCCCAACCTGCATTTGGCGACCTTACCCCTGCCCACCCCCCCCAAATTCCCTACCAGTGGCCAGGGAGGACCTGGCAACCCTGCAGCTGGATTCCCTATCTATGTCCAGCAAACATCAATTCCCATGAAAGGTTGCAGCACGTTTTTTCATTCCTTTGCAGTGCAGCATGCTCAGTATGTGGGAGATCAAGATTCCACTGGTCCTCTCTCAGGTGGACAACGGCACTCTCTTGCGATTTCATGTGCTGGGAGGCATTCCTGGCTGTGCCTTGCTTGCCCCATGACTCCCCACTGCTGCCACCGTGAGCGCACAGAAAGGCGTGGACTGTTTGCTTTCAAGGCGGGAGTGAGTCTGTTTGGATTGGGCAGGCATGGGAAACCTGAGATTAATGAACAAGTTTAAACCTGCAAAAGATGAAAAGGAGAAATTGCAGTGTGTCTGCATGGGGAGGGGGGTGGCATCAGTGCTAGTTGTTGAAAGGTACTCGAGATGGGAGGTCGGTAGCAGTGAAATCAGCATAGTGGTTTATTGCGGGTCAAGATGGAACATGGAAACCCCAGGCTCAGAGCCCTCTTTTATTCCGGTCGGAGGCACACCTCCGACCTCGCCCAGATGTCCTGCTAGGACCTTAAGATAGTGGTTACAGTTCATAGGTTCCCGCGGGAAACCTAGGTACATAACTGGTGGTCGTTTAGGATCCGACCGGCTATTGTTCTACCTGGCCGAAGCTCAGGTAGATTCAGTCCATGAATCTTCAGGGAGAAAAAGTTTTTTCTAGCCACTTTCTCCGTCCTGTGAATTATTTTATAAATGTATTGTGTCCCTGCATAGCCATCTTTACCTGGAACTGTGAAGCCCCAGACTCCTTAGCCTTTCCTGGAAGGAAAATGATTTAGGGGTTGGCATAATTTTGGTTGCCCTTTTCTGCACCTTTTCCCGCTCTACAATAATTTTTTTTAATGTCTCACTGGCCTTTAGGGTTAATTGATTGCTAAAGTAACTGTTGGACAGTTTGGTGTAGTGGTTAAATGTGCAGCCTCTAATCTGGGAGAACCGGGTTTGAGTCCCCACTCCTCCACTTGCAGCTGCTGGGTGACCTTGGGCAAGCCATAGTTCTGGCACAGCTGTTCTTGAAAAAAGGCAGTTTCTGTCAGAGCTCTCTCAGCAAATATATAACCGATAAACAGCAGTAATAAAGACTATTGGAGAACAAGCACTGCACTCAAACGCGTTTCCCCCCGCTATAGGGGGTCCCGATCCGCCGGCCGGCATTCGGCCGGCGGGGGGAACCCCACCCCCAAAGTCGTCCAGCCTGGATGACTTCCCCAGCGTAGTGACGTCACTTCTGGGTGATGTCACTGGGCGTGCGCGCTTTGCGCGTGCGCCAGGGAGGCTCCTGGGCGGCTCCCAGGCAGCGAGGGACTCCCCCCCACCAATCAGTAAGTAAGACTTGGCAGCCCTACTCAGGGTGTCTGTTGTGGGGAGGGGCAGGGGAAGGAGATTGTAAGCCGCTCTGAGACTCTGAGTGAAGGGTGGGGTATAAATCCACTCTCTTCTTTTCTTCTTCTTCTTATATTCTCAAAGGGAGAGCAGGCATATTTCTCTGTGCTTCATCCTGAAGGGTTTTTTTGCACCAAGTACGGCCTACTAATTGAATGTGATTCTCTCTTTCTCTCTCTCTCTCTCTCTCTCTTTCTCTCTTTTGTAGGGTTGCCAGGTCTGGGTTAGAAAATACCTGGAGGCTTTGCGGGTGGATCCAGGAGAGGGCGGGGTTTGGGGAGGCGAGGGGTGCAATGCCTTAGAGTCCACCCTCCAAAGCAACCTTTTTTCTCCAGGGGAGCCGATCTCTGTCAGCTGGAGATCAGTTGTAAAAGTGGGAGATCTCCAGGCCCCACCTGGAGGCTGGCAACCCTACTCTTTTGGTACATCGTTTGACTCTTTGTCTGCAGCCAGGGAACATGTCTGGGCATGTTTACCTGTAATGGGATGTGATAACAACAGAGCTTCCTTCCCCAGAGAACAATGGACCTAGGGATCCTGCTGGTCCCCCTATCAGAGGCTGAGGATATTTGAATGGACCTATGACAGCCTCTGGCGGGAGACTAACCCATGTTGGACCAATCCCCTTAAGGGGGGACACGGTCAAGGTGTGGTTTACCTGTAAATATAAGTGGCTTTCCCATCCCTTTGTCCCCATGCTCCATCTTGACCCACAATAAACCACAGTGCTGATTTCACCATTACCGGCCTCCCGACTCCAATACTTTTCATCGGTTGTTGCCAATGAAAGAGATTCTGCTATGCCTCTGGTTTGGGTTTTGTTCCCTCCTCCAGCAAACCAACACAGATGCCTGCATTTTTGAAAATGGGTGTCTGTTTTTTCTCTTCCTGCTGCCTGCAGTTATTGATTTCCATTTTGCAGCAGCAGTGATTTGCAGCCCCATTGCAGGCATGGCCGTGTCATAAACAGCCTTTTGCTGTTCTCTTCCCATGTATAATGCAGATCCTCTGGCAGCAAATTAGCAGCTCAGAGGAAAACACTCCAAAACTTCAGGTATTTCTCATTTCTCTGACTATAGTAAATAAGGTTTTTATTATGACATTGCCTTATTTATAAGGACTTTTAAAATTATATTTATACCCTCTAGAAGCACGTGTGTTGGGACTGCCAAGTCTTGCCGTTCTGGGGGTGGGCAGGACATTGTCAGGTAATGTCCCAGCGCAAGGACATCACCCGGAAGTGACGTCATTGCATTGGCATCGTTGTGTTGGGGACGCTGCACACAATGCTCTGCGTTTTGGGCAAAAACTCTATGGGATTTTTTTGCTTCAAAACCATAGAGTTTGCCCCCAAACCAGAGCATCATGTGCAATGTAATTGACATGGTGATGTCATACCTGGGTGACATCATCACGTCAAGGACATCGCCTGACAACGTCCTTATTTGGGAGTGGGGTTTCCTCCACTGGCCAGCTGGCCAGTGGTGGATCACAGCCCCCAAAGGCAGGGGAACCCCCACTGGGACCTGGGGGCTGTCAGTACATGTGTATGTGTGTTGAGGGTCATCAAGTTGCAGGATCTGGCCTTCCAGGGAACAGTCAGGGTTGATTTCTTTTAGGATTGACTGATCTGATCTCCTTGCAGTCCAAGGGACTCTCAAGAGTCTTCTCCAGCCCCATAATTCAAAAGAATCTATTCAGTGTTCGGCCTTCCTTATAGTCCAACTCTTGCAGCCATACATTACTACTGGGAATACCATCGCTTTGACCATACAGACTTTTGTTGGCAGGGTGATGTCTCTGCTTTTTGTTATGCTGTCAAGGTTTGCCATCGCTTTCCTCCCAAGGAGCAGGCGTCTTTTAATTTCATGGCTGCAGTCACCGTCTGCAGTGATCTTGGATCCCAGGAAGGTGAAGTCTGTCACTGCTTCCATGATTTCCCCTTCTTCCATGATTTCCCCTTCTGTTTGCCAAGGAGCGATGGAGCCAGATGCCATGATCTTAGTTTTTTTGATGCTGAGTTTCAAGCCAACTTTTGCGCTCTCCTCTTTCACCCTCATCAAGAGGCTCTTGAGAGCCTCTTCACTTTCTGCCATTAGAGTGGCATCATCTGCATATCTGAGGTTATTGATATTTTTCCCAGCAATCTTAATTCCAGCTTGTAAATCATCCAGGCCACCATTTCGCATGATGTACTCTGTGTATAAATTAAATAAGCAGGGTGACAATATACATCCTTGTTGTACTCCTTTTCCAATGCTAAACCAATCAGTTGTTCCATATCCGGTTTTAACTGTCGCTTCTTGACCCTTATACAGGTTTCTCAAGAGAAATGTGAGGTGGTCTGGTACTCCCATCTCTTTAAAGACTTGCCATAGTTTGTTGTGATCCACACAGTCAAAGGCTTTAGCATAGTCCATGAAGCAGAAGTAGATGTTTTTCTGATGCCCCTGTACATGGGCGTCAACTACGGGGGGGCTCGAGGGCTCGAGCCCCCCCCTGAAATTTCCCGGGGGGGGGCTCAGCCCCCCCCCCCCCGGGAAAATGGAGTGCCCGGTGGCCAGTCAGCTGGCCGTTGCCGCCTCTCCTTCCCCCCCACCCCCGGCCTGCCCTCCTGCCTCCCTGGGGCGGGGGGGGAGAGAGGCGGCGCTCATCTGCGCCAGCCCCGCACGCCCCTATCCCACTGCCGGCGCCCAAGGTGAGCAGGGAGAGGGAGGGAGGGGGGCGGGGAGCGCGGCGGGCGGGCGGGCACGGCCCGGGGGAGGGAAGCGGCGGCGGCTCCCTGGGGCGGGGGGTAGAGCGGCGGGGACATGGTCCCGAGTGCGCGCGCGCGCACGAGAGAGCCCCCGCCCCCCCCCGGGATTTAAAAAGTCTACGCCCCTGCCCCTGTATAAATCTATGGTGCAACCTCATTTGGAATACTATGTATTCTGGTCACCACACCTCAGAAAAGATATTATAGCACTGGAAAACATGCAGAAAAGGGCATCTAAAATGATTATGGGGATGGAACACTTTCCCTGTGAAGAAAAGTTAAAGAGATGAGGGCTCTTCAGCTTGGAGAAACGATGACTGAGGGGTGACCTAATAGAAGTTTACAGAATTATGCATGGGATAAAGAAGGTAGAGAAAGAAGTACTTTCCTCTTTCCTCTGAGAACTCATGTGGGCACTCAATGAAACTGATGAGCAGTAGATTTAGAACAGATGGAAGGAAGTACTTCTTCACCCTAAGAATGATTAACACATGGAACTCACTGCTGCAGGAAGTGCTGGCAGCTACAAGTATAGACAGCTTCAAAAGGGGATTGGATAAAAATGAAGCAGAGGTCCATCAGTGGCTGTTATCCACAAGGTATACGTGGAACACTATGTCTGGGGCAAGTGATGCTCTGTATTCTTGGTGCTTGGGGGGGGGCAACAGTGGGAGGGCTTCTGGAGTTCTGCCCCCACTGGTGGACCTCCTGATGGCTCCTGGATTTTGACCACTGTGTGATAGAGTGCTGGACTGGACGGGCCGTTGGCCTGACCTAACATGGCTTCTCTGATGTTCTTATACTCTAAAGCTAAGCTTTTCAAAATTGGCCACCACCTTCATGATAATAATGGGAGTTGCAGTGCCGAAAATGAAGAGCCCCACACCCCAGATCTATTTACAATGGAATCTAATATTCTTTGTTTGCGGAAGATGTTAACTCACAAGGAAATAAAGCTGGGAATTTCAGTCTTGACGAATGGCTTCAGGATGGTGATGGGATAGGGTTGTCAGGTCCACCCTGGCCACCGGCAGGGGATGCAGTGGTAGGGTTGCCAGATCCATCTTGAGAAACATCTGGAGATTTGGGGGTGAAGCCTGGGGAGAGGAGGGACCTCAGTGGGGTACAATGCCATAGAGTCCACCCTCCAAAGCCTCCATTTTCTGCAGGGGAACCGATCTCTGTTGTCTGGAGATCAGCTGTAATTCTGGGGATCCCAGATGCGACTGAAAGGAAATGGAACATCCTGGCCCAGGTTATTGGACCCCCCCCCCCCTTTGCAGTAGAAGCAAATGTTTACTCAGTAGAAGCCAGGTATATGCAGACAGCAAAGAAAGGGAGGGAATACCCCTCCTTTACAGAAGAAAGGGTGTTTGACAACTTCCGTTTGGTTTAGTGCAGGGGTGGGCAATTGTTTTGGCTCGGGGGCCACTTTGTGGGAGCGGAGGTTAGCGGAGGGCCGCACCTTTTAAAATGATTGCATTCATTAGTTAACTTTGCATTTCAGAAAAGGTATAAATTGTATCATAAAATCAATAAATATAAATTAAATAAAATAGTGGTAGTTTTATTCAATTTATTTATTGTGCTAATTTCATATCGTCTATAGCTGCCAGCACATTTAATTTTAGAATAAGTTTAATGAGGCAAATGTACCCTATCACACTTTTCTACAATTTTTTTGAAATCAGGAGTGAGATTGCTTGTTGAGATTCTCATCACAGCCTGCAAGCTAACGTCTGTCAAAGAGCATCTATATTTACTCTTGTTGATCTTCATGCAAGAAAAACTTTGCTCACAAATATATGTAGACCCAAATATAGAGAACATTTTCCCAGCAAATTTCTTCATACATGGAAATTTTTTCAGCAGAGAAAGATTTGTAAAAGTCAACTAATGTCACAGCATTAAACATTTCTTTCACAGTGTGATCTGACTGCGTGTCAATAAGTTCAAGCTGCAGCTCCTCAGGTGCTGTATCAATATCAGCAGTGATGGGATAAGAGAGCAAATTGAATTTAGGCTCAATTTTCTTGAAGTCCTGAAATCTTCTTGGCGGGCCGCAAAAAACTCTGTGGCGGGCCGCATGTGGCCCCCGGGCTGCAATTTGCCCACCCCTGGTTTAGTGGTCAGAACGTCAGACAAGGATCAAGGAGATCCTGGTTGGAATCCCTGCTCGTGCCACTGAAGCTTGTCAGCTGACTTTGGGCCAAACATACTTTCTCAGCGTAGCCTGCCTTGCAGGGTTCTTGGGAGGACAGAGTGGAGGAGAGAACAAGGTTCACCACTTTGGGGACTCACTGGGGAGAAAGGGCAGGGTATGGTGTTTGTCATACATCTTATTTTGCCCACAGTTCGCTAGAAAAGCTTACCTTTGCTTCATCAGGTATTGCTACAGCTCTTCTGGCAGGAGGCAGCCACAGAACTCCTCCATATTCCAACAACTGTAAAATAGTGTGAGCATAGTGAGTTACACAGGGTTGGTGAACGGAGTAAGGAGGGTAGCCCTCTAGTCTAAAAAAAAAATGAAAACTTGTAAAAATACAGAAACGCCTGTCAAGGCTGACTCTGCCTTGGTGTTAAGGTTTTCAGATCCAGGTTGGGAAACACCTGGAGATTTTGGGGGTGGGGCTCAGGCCTGTAGCCAGGATTTTGTGGCTTGTGGGGCAGAAGAATTTCTGGTGGGGCTGCCATTATTTTTATGTCAGCTCCAATCTGCCCCCTAGCCCGACCACCGGTGGCCACCCTCTCCCTCCCCTCCTGCAAGATCTAAATGGCCCTTCAGCTGGGGAGCAGGTGGCCTGCTGATCAGCCAGAGGGCCCTTTAAATCGTGCAGGTGGGAGGGAGAGGGGCACATGCCATCCCCCACTTCTTCTCAAAATCATTTAAAGGGGTCCTTTTGAGAAGAAGTGGGGTCCCATGCCCAACCCCCTCATTCTTCTAAAAAAAATCTTATGGGGCTGGCCCTTTAAGGAAAGATGCAGAGCCCCCAATAGCCCCACTGTGTCTACTAGCCAGGTGGTGCTTGAGGAGGGTGGGGTTTGGGGAGGGGAGGAGCTTCAGTGGGGTATAATGCCATAGAGTCCACCTTCCAAAGAGGCCATTTTCTCCAGGTAAACTGACCTCTGTCTCTTGATCAGTTGTAATAGTGGGAGGTCTCCAGCCACCACCTGGAGGTTGGCAACCCTACTTGGTGTAGTAATATACCCAAACTCTGAGTAACACACACCATGAGGAAAAAGAAGGCTTTATTGAAGGAATTCAAGAAAAGAGGTTAAAAACAAGGGGTATAGTTCAGTGGTAGTGTAAATGCATAGAATAACAAAGCTGATGACCTGTCTCACTTACTCAGGTCCTACCAGAGGCGCCGACTTTTAAAATCCCCGGGGGGGCAGGGGTTTTTGTGCGCACGCACACGCGCTGAGACCATGTCCCCCCCCGGGCCCCCCCCCCGGACTGGCCTAGCCTGGCCACTCCTGCCTCTGTGGGGCCAGGTCAGTCCTGGGGGGGGAGGCGGCGGCCCAGGTCAGTCCGGGGGGGGGCGGGAGGCGGCGGCCCAGGTCAGTCCCGGCGGCCCAGTCCCGGCGGCCCGGTCCCGGGGGGGGAGGCAGTGGCGGCAGCAGGTCAGTCCTGGGGGGGAGGCGGCGGCCCAGGCCAGTCCTGGCGGCCCAGGCGGTGGCCCGGTCCCAGGGGGGGGAGGCGGCGGGGCAGCCGGCCAGCCAGCCGGCCTGGGCGCTCCATTTTCCCGGGGGTGGCTGAGCCCCTGAGCCCCCCCGTAGTTTATGCTTATGGGTCCTACAAAGGCCTAGTTCATCATTAGAGCGTAGAGTTCCAGAGCATAATACAAATGCCTTCTTGGCAGCAAGGAGGAGTAGGGAGAAAAAGGGTAAGGGGGCAAGGATTCTTCTCTCTAACTCAGACTGTACTTACAGAGAGATGCCGGCCATCACCTCCTGCCCATCTGCTGCCCCTCAAGATCACGGTAGATAAAAAATAGGACCAGGGCCAAAGGTACAAAATCAAGTAAAATATATTTTATTACTCCGAACATTCCCTAAACGTTTTGCCAATAGGCTTTGTCAGGGGAATCTGTACATCTTGCAGTAGTTCTTCAAAAAGAGTACAAGATCAGTATCAAAATCATGGGCCGTCCTCACCATAGAGCTGCAGGCTCACTTCTGCTTTGCCGTTACATAGAGTTGCCAACTCTAGGATGGGAAATTTCTGGAGTTCTGGGGGCAGAGCCTGAGGAGGGCAGGGTTTGGGGAGAGGTGAGACCTCAGAAGGGTACAATTCCGTAGAGTCCACCCTCCAGAGTAGCCATTTTCTCTAGGAGAACGGTTCTCTCCTGTCTGGAAAAGAATAGTAATTCCAGGAGATCTCCAGACCTCACTTGGAAGTTGGCAACCCTAGCCTTATAATATAATGTTATAATTTGGTTTTTTTGGCTCCAGGAGAAGTTTCGTTGCATGTCTCGCAACCCAGTCTAAACGCCACGGTGGCAAAGAATGTTTTGCTCTCGGTCGCCTATACCTGCAGGGGGGTCCCCGTCATCGAGTGGAAGCACACAGCCACATGGGGCACGACCAAAATCGCCGCTTGGAAACCGGGGACTTACACCAACATCTCCAGCAGTTACAGAGAAAGAGTGAACGTTTATAGCAACGGTTCTCTACAGATTCTGAACGTGGCGATGAGGGATTCGGGCTATTACTTGGTCACAGTAATGGAAGAGCTTGGAACGACTGTCTATGGCACCATTTTACTGAATGTTTCTGGTACGGACGGCTACTTGGGTTGCCAACTCGTAGTTGGGAGATTCCTGGTGATTTGGGGGGGGTGGAGCCTGGGGAGGGGAGGGTTTAGGGAGGGAAAGGACCTCAGCTGGGCACAATGTAATCGAGTCCACCCCCAAGGCAGGCATTTTCTTCAAGGGAACTGACCTCTTAAGTCTAGAGGTCAACTGTATTTCTGAGAGATCCCAGGCCCCACTGGAGAATAGCAAGCCTAACACGCATAGACACAACCTCCCTGCAGCAAAAACTTAGTGGAGCAAAAATGGAGAGGTTCCACCTCCCACCCCTTTCTCTGCTGTGCCAGCTTTCTGTTTGTGGGGGATTGCTTTTATGTGGTGAAGTTTTCAAAATGACTCCCCAGCCCCTCATGTTTTGAAGTGGTATAGTCCATTCTGTACCTCTGGATTCTACTGCCTGTATACAGAAGGCCTGAGAGAGAGGAAAGTAACGGGGGAACTTCAGTTGTCAAAAGACCAGTTTGGTGTAGTGGTTAGGAGCGCAGACTCTAATTTGGGAGAACCGGGTTTGATTCCCCACTCCTCCACATGCTGCTGCTGATGTGACATTGGGCCAATATCTATGAGAACAACAGCTATGGAACAAGTTAAGAGCAGAGAATCATACAGCTGTGACAACACACTCTCCTATTAAAGCATATGCATCAAAAATTTCAAAAACATACAACAATATTGCAAAATATGATTAATTTAATATAATAGGTGATGGGGGTCCAAAGTCATCAACAACGAAACATCCGGTAGATACATTCGTTTCCAAAAGTCTTCATCAGGTGTGGACCAACAATTCGCTATTAAAAGACAATATATAAAATGCAAGATTACAAGACCAATACAGGTTACAGTTTACAAAAATATATAATATTCATAAAGCTTAAAGAGGACTTACAATATCTTCAACTATAATAAAGGTACTTCTACCATATCTGGCTGATTCAACAATGGCAACTTTCTGTAGACAAACAATTTTTAAAAATTCAAAAACATGGATCAAACAACGTTGATAGTATATTAATACTAGACAAACAGTACAATTCACCAACTCATAACATATCTGGAATACTCCTAAGTTGATGCATGTCACTCAAAGACTTTACAGTGTAATGCATCCTGCATCTAACAACCATTTAGTAAGCACTCTTAAGGTATCCACCCTTCAACTTAAAGAAGTAGCAACTAATTACATGGAAAGGGACTTGTACAAAACTAGAGAGTTCCAGAAACATATTTACCCTAAAGATGATGTGTTTTTAATCTATGTATACACTTCTCTCAGTGCAAGAGACCAGGAAGAAATTTGCAATGGTTGTTAGATGCAGGATGCATTACACTGTAAAGCCTCTGAGTGACATGCATTAACATAGGAGTATTCCAGACATGCTGTGAGTTGGTGAGTTCTACTACTAACAGTAATATACTATTGGAGTTGTTTGTTGGATGTTTTTGAATCTTGAGGCTTCCCTGGCCTCACATCTTGCAAAAATATCATAAGCCTGAAGTCTTTAAGCTTCTGGTTTTGGCAACTTTACATGTGCCCAGATTTAACAGACCAGGAAGAAACTTGTATTGAGAGAAATGTATACATAGTTTAAAAATACAACATTAATTTGGGTCAAATATACTTTTGGAACTTTCTAGTTTTATTTAAGTCCCTTTTCATGTAATTAGATGCTATATCTTTGAGTTGATGGGTGTATACCCTGAGATTGCCTTTTAAAATGGTTGTTAGATGCAGGATGCATTACACCGTAAATTCTTTGAGTGACATGCATCAACTTAGGAGTATTCCAGATATGTTATGAGTTGGTGAATTGTACTGTTTGTCTAGTATTAATATACTATCAACGTTGTTTGATCCATGTTTTTGAATTTTTAAAAATTGTTTGTCTACAGAAAGTTGCCATTGTTGAATCAGCCAGATATGGTAGAAGTACCTTTATTGTATTTGAAGATATTGTAAGTCCTCTTTAAGCTTTATGAATATTATATATTTTTGTAAACTGTAACCTGTATTGGTCTTGTAATCTTGCATTTTGTATATTGTCTTTTAATAGCGAATTGTTGGTCCACACCTGATGAAGACTTTTGGAAACGAATGTATCTACCGGATGTTTCGTTGTTGATGACTTTGGACCCCCATCACCTATTATATTAAATTAATCATATTTTGCAATATTGTTGTATGTTTTTGAAATTTTTGTGACATTGGGCCAGTCTCAAATTTTTTCAGAGCTGTCCTCTCAGGAGCAATCCTTGAAAGAGCTCTCTCAGCCCCACCCACCTCACAGGGTGTCTGTTGTGGTGAGGGGAAGGGAGAGGAAACTAATCCGCTCTGAGACTCCTTTGGGTGGTAAAAGGTGGGGTATAAATCCAATCTTTCCTTTTTCTTTTTCATTTCACAAGATTACCCAGCTGAACTGGGTTTGCTTTCTTTGGAAACTTCAAAATGCAAACGCCTCTCAGAAGTGCCCTGTTTCTCCCCCCTCTGTAGAGATCCGCTATGAAGACTTGCACTTTGTGGCCGTCTTCTTTGCATTCCTCACCGCTGTGTCCGCCATCCTCATCTGCCTCATGTGGCTGTGCAATAAATCCCTGCACCTGCTTCAGAAGGAGAGGCACCCGCTGAAAGGTAAGGTTTGCAGCGACACAAACGGCCCAGCACAGAATGCCCACCTCCGAGTTCCTTAGTTGAAACATTTCCCTGTACCCTTCCTCCGAATTGCTTGGGGTTCTCTCCATTCCTTCATTTTATCCTCATGATTATTCAATCTCGGGGCCGCAGCTGGAGACCTAGCAACCCCAGGAGGCTGTCTATGCAATAATATCCCAGATGCTGCACAGTCTGCTTTCAATCATCCATCCTTACAAGAACTCTGTGAGGCAGAGTGTTAACATGCCTCTTACAGAGCTGAGAACTCGGGCGGAGAGATGGCCAGAGTGCCAGCCTGACAGTTAAGACCTGCCTCTCAAGCCCTGCTTTCTTTGCCCCAGCCTTCAGAGGTGAGGTGGGTGGTGACTAAAGACAGGGCATTTTCTGTGGTGGCACCTTTGAAATGCCCTCCCTGCTGAGGCTCCCCTGGCACCTACTTTACTTTCTTTTAGGAACTATGTTAAAACATACTTTTTCACTAGGGTTGCCTGGTCCCCCCGGTCACTGGCAGGGGATGGGGCATAGGGTCGCCTGCCAGCTCCAGGTTGGGAAACTCCTGGAGACTTTGGAGGTAGATCCTGGGGAGGACACGGTTTGGGGAGCGGAGAGAACCCAGTGGGGTACAATGCCAATGAGTCCACCCTCCAAAGCATCCATTTTCTCCAGGAAAAACGTTCTCTGTAGTCTGCAGATGAGCTGTAATTCCAGGGGATCCCCAGGCCCCACCTGGAGGAGGCTGGCATCCCTACATTTTACCCAGACTTTTAATTGGGGGGTTATGTTATTAGCCCTTTAATGGTCAGTCAGTCTTTATTAACGGCCCACAGCCAGTATATAGATAAATGCTATCACACATAAGAAAAACAATAAAACAATAACATGCTTTAAAATATTCTAAAATTAAATGCAGATTAAAAAAACTCTGAAAAGACAATTATGCAGATCAAGTTTTCACCTTTCCTTTAGAAACATGAATGGAATGTAATTTTATCACTTGAGCAAAAAAATTAGCTATTTTCTCAGTAGTTTCCTGTCAAGTTCTGCCTCCTCCCCAGCGGGGGCACCCTCCGTGGCCATGGTGTCAACTCTGTTGCTGGCTCTGGGGAAGGGAGTCTTGGGTTTAAGGGGAGCGGCGGGGCCTCAGAATGACAGGGGGCAGGATTAATGTCACCCCAGACCACCCCACTGCCTCCCGTTGGTGTCCGACTGCTCCTCTCTCTCTCGCTCCTTCAACCTTCAGACACCTCCAGCTCTTCCTCCCCGGCCCCGCTTGGGCTGCCTCCTTTTATTTCCTCATCCCTCTCCCAGAGCCACCCAGGGCAGTATGGCCCCTCCTCCCAGCCTGGCCCCGCCCCCTTGATAACTTTGGACGCTCTCCCAGTGTCCTGGATGTGGTTGCGCCTTCTGGCCGGCTGCGCTGCCCAGCCTGCTGCTCCTGGCCCAGTCCTCCGGGCCTCGTCTGGGAGGGTCGCCGACTTCCTTGCAGCTCCCAAGGGTACGCCGGCTGTGGTCCTGCGTCGGGGCAAGCGCTTGGATGGCACACTTCCTGCTCCTGGCCAGTGTTCCCTCTAAGCTGTGTTAGTGTGAGCTAGCTCAGTTTTTTAGCCTCTAGCTCACACATTTTTGTCTTAGCTCAGGAAGAATGGCTCCAGAGTAGCCAAATTGCTTGCTTACAACTTTAATGCCAGTAGATCACAAAGTAGAATTGCTCCCAGCTGTGGCAGCGATGCACGGCACCCAGGTACAGCCCCGGGCCGACGGTGGATAGCCTCCTGTCGCGTTGGGGATTGCGGCAGCTTCCTGGCACTGCTTCCCCAAGGATTCTTCTTTCGGGGGGTGGGAAGCCCCCATGGGGGGTGGCTGTCCTCCTGCTGCCGCTGCGTCCTCTTGGGGTGAGTGGGGCAACATCCTGGCCAGGTATGTGGGGGGGGGGGAGTCCCAGACAACCCGAGACAGGACACTCCGTGTTCTCATCAGAAAGGAGTTTATCAACAATCTCTTCCTCATAGATTTTGGGACCTTTTGGTAGTATCAGTGAAACAAAAATTAAGCGAATTTCATTGTATATCGAGCAATGAAGTAATATGTGCGTTCTTGTCTCTATCACATCAACATTACAAGGACATACTCTCTCTTCTTGAGAGGCTTTTAATGGTCTGCTCTGTTTTATGGATCATTTTATGCTGCTTGAGTTTTATACCTCCGTTTCTAAGGGTAGGCTGCCTTGAGCAAGACTCTGAAGAGGCATCATAGAAACCTTCTACATTTAAAATAGCATAAAATAAATAAGGGCCAGGGTACATGATAAAAATATCATGTGGTCCAACCTTTCCTGCATTGTGACTCTTCAGACTCCAGTTCGGACCTCACGGCTGCTTCCACATGTGAATTGGCCCTTAAGACAACTCCTATATATTCAAAACTAGGAAGAGATCCTGGCCTAGAATTCTTTCATGGGTCAGGATGAGAAGCAGTTGAAGTAAGAGAGCTGGTTGGCCCAGAGATGTTACAAGTTCCTCTGGGAACCAGTATCGCATCTTGACGTCCTTTCTCATGGCTCCAGGCCACAGAGGATGAACTTCAGAGTTCCTTGCGACTGTGGAAAGGATTCCAAGGTGCACGTTGAATGTGCCTTTCTCTTGTTCATCCATTCCTGGCAGTTCTGCTGCTTCCTGCCTGCCACTAAACCATTAAAGCATCCTCTTCAGAAATGTTACCTGCGGTCACCCCCAGGAAGCTGGCTTTGTTTGTACATGCAAGAATCTTTACTGGCAGCTGCAGCCGTGTAAAAATGGGTGTGCTATCCGTTGCACTGTGTTCATACAGGGCTAAGGTGAGGTAAGTTGCCCGAGCATTCTTAGCAGGTAAATTAATAGAGGAAGGATTCCTTCTTGCAAAACAACAGCCTGAATTTCAAAGTATTCAGTCAATTGGAAGCAACTGAAGAAGTCTCCCCCCCTCCCTCAACTTCGCTTCCTCAATCACCTAATCTGCAAACTGAGAAGCTATTGGCTGGAAAGATTCTCCATGTGTTTTGAAACAGACAAAGAGTGTCACTGTTTACTTTACAGTGCTAGCTGCTGTAAGGTAAGGAAAAATTTTATTTCAAAAATACATATTAACTCCTTCCCATAAAAGTGAAACATGATAAAAACAGCATCAAACGAAACAAGCTATTGAAAACCCAGAGTACAAAGTTGAGTCCAGTGGCACCTGTAAGACCAACAAATTTTTATTCAAGGTGAGAGCTTTTGTGTGCGTGCACACTTAAGCTCACATCCTGAATAACACTGTTGGGTCTTAAAGGTGCCACTGGACTCAAATTTCGTTCAACTGCTTCAGACCAACACGGCTATCCCACATAAATCTATTGAAAGCCCAGTTATTGCCAATGCTCCCTCTAAGCTGTGGAGTCCTGTGAGCAAAAATCCTACTTTGCGAGCAACTGGCATTGCAGTTGTGAGCGAGCGATTTGGCTACCGCATAAATGAGTTTGCGCTGCAGCCATCCTTCCTGCGCTAAGGCAAAAATGTGTGAGCCGGAGGCTAAAAAACTGTAAGCTAGCTCGCACTAACTCAGCTTAGAGGGAACACTGGAACTGCACACATTAGCAGATTTCAGAGCAAAGAACAAGGATGGTAGCCAAGAGTATGCAGCTCTGAGCCTGCATTCAGTGATTCTAGGTAGCTTTCTATAATTTCAGTAGGTTAGGAAGGTCTCCCCTAGCAACCCTGATCACGTTAATTTTAAAATGTCTCCTTTACAATTGATGCCCCCCCCCCCAATTAATAATATTCTCCTTTAATTTACAGAGAGTGCGACAGAGGAGACTGAACTGCAAATGATAGGATGTTAGCAAAGAACTTTTTGAATGTATGAAAGTTAAGTTTTCTACCTCGAAGAAAATGATGGGGTTTTCTTGGGGGGGGGGGGGGGGGAATCCAGAACATAAAAGAGAAACTTTTTTGTACGCTTTGGGTGGAGTAGAAGGTACCTTAGCTGGAAGACTGGTCCACACAACGCTTGAGGGGTGCTGTGGTTCCAAAGCCATTATTTATAAGGGATGTGTCTGGAGATGGAATACCTGTGTTGTTTTTGGAGGGCGTTCGTGCACAAGGAAGAATGCAGCCTCTGTGTTCTTAAGACACAGTTTTGATACTGTCAAGAGGAGATGCGACTCGGCCGGCACGCTGCGGTGGGGGCACACAGTTAGCTTTTGTGACTGCACGTGGGTGGCAGAAGAGGTCACAGCCTTTTAAATGCTGGAACTGTTTACTGAAATTGTAAAAAATTTACAAAGGCAGGGTGCTGTTAATGGTCACAGTTACGCCTCTCGTCAAAGAGGTACTAAAGACGAGGTGGCTTGTTTGTAGAACTGGTTTTAATTTTATTACTTCCTGGAAAAACAGTCTCCCTCACTGGGGTGCAGACAAAACATCCTGTTTATTTCCTACAGGTGTAAAAACACGAGTACAAACTCAATACCCTTCATACAAAATGAGCATATTTTATTATAGACAGGGCTCATTTCGTAGCAGGAGCTCCTTTGCATATCAGGCCACACCCCCTTGATGTAGCCAATCCGCCAAGAGCTTACAGTAGCCCCTGAAAGAAGAGCTCTGTAAGCTCTTGGAGGACTGGCTACATTAGGGGTGTGTGGCCTAATATGCAAAGGAGCTCCTGCTATGAAATGAGCCCTAATTATAGAGAAGCAGGAAAGCACAGTACAGCAAAGAGTGATTTCTTCACCGTGTGCTTTGGAGGACAATAAAGCTCTGCTTTGCCCAAGGCAACTGAAAAGGCCAAAATTGCTCCAATGTCATGGATTTGGGCACCCAACTGTATCATGTCTTTTAAATAGATCAGATAGAATCAGAGGGAGAGAGACCACTGAACAAGACCCTCGGACCTCTTGAAGGTCAGGGAGAGAATACACCAGTTGAGCTGTGTACCTGACATGTCAGAGGAAGAGGAAGAAGACAGCTCCCCAGGGAGATCCCGAGAGCAGGTTTCCGTCTGCTATGCTAATTCAAGTTAATGGATACACGAAGGTTGAATAAACCGACCCAGAGTAGAAATGCTGCCCTGGCCCATTCAGAATTCCAAAAAGAGCGCCGGCAGAGCAAGAGCGAGCACCGGTGAGGACAGCTGTGTGATAAACCACCTTTTAAAAAGGAAAGACAGGCTGCAGGAATGGAGGAGAGCTAGGAATACAGGGCAGTGAATGAGAAAAACAATCAGGTATTTTATCTAGACTGACCCTCGGAAAGCCTGGCTTCTTGAATAAGGTACTGAGTTATGCCCTCGCGGTATCTAGTTATGCCCTCACTCACCCCTCCTCCACACCTGGATTATAGCGCTACAGGCAAAAATTACACAACAGCTTGCAAGATGAGAGGTGTTATGCCAGCTGGTGTCGTGTCACATGACGTGGAGCCCGGGGTGGTATCTTCCTGTAGCCGGCGGGCCAACTCCTGCAGTCTACAAGCCATTAACGTGAAATCACCATCGGGGGTGGTGGTAGATCTCAAAAGAAAGCAAACCATCCCACTTTATACAAATCTGAGTGCCTTTGGAGCAGGCCTGTAGCCAGGATTTTTTAATTCAGGGGCCTTTAAATAAGTCAGGGGGCCCCCGCACACACCCCTGCACCCCCCCCCCCCAGGGAGCGCCTGGGTTGGAAAGTCGGGAGACCTTGGCGGTAAGTCAGGGTGTCAGGCCTCAAGATGCCCCTCTGGAGCTATGGGCCTGCTGTGGAGGCAGGATACACTTCATCCAAAAAGCATCCTGAGCGAGGATCTAATTGACACCATTGTCAGCCATTATGCAATCTCCTGCTGGCCCCGACTGTTACTTACACAGTTCACGCACAGGGGTAAAATAAAAGAAACTCCTAAAAAAAAGTGTCCAAAATCATTTCGACTGGAGGTTTCCCCAAAGCAATGTGCGAAACGCCCCTTAGGAAAAAAAAACGAGGATTCAGCTGCCAGTTCCGTGTGAAACATTTAAGGCTAGAAAACTGTACAATGTTTTTACAAGCTGCAGCTGAAATGTTCTGTCAAGAGCTCAGATCCATACGGTGTGACGGGTTATCGTAGGAACGTTCTTGTAACTGTAACCAGGCAGGAAAAGTCAAACTACACAAGGAAGCTTTTGATATCAAAAGAAAGGGTCCTATGTACACGTGGACTGTTGCCTATTTAAAGTCCACATGAGTAGGAGGAGCAAGAAAATGCAAAACTGTAACGTCCACGCTGCCTCTCAATGGTTTCTTTTTGCCAATTTTGTACCAAAACAAATGTCCTGCTTGGCGTATCATTCATCCTACGAGCAGGGCGTCAGAGCGGCCATGAGGAGTTCCATTTTGCACACAAAGTTGCGCCCTTCCATTTTGTTCCACTGAACCTCTTTGAAGGGCCCCCGGAGATAGTTCCATTTATTGTCCTGTAGCACGTCACTCTTGGGGAGCTCTTTGCATTGGCATCGGGGGAACTGCACCATAATCTTGCTGCCGCTTTCTGGACCGTTGCGTACTAGGGGAAGCAAGCACAGGCAAAACTAAACAGGAGTTCTGGACACCACACCTCAGAAAGGATATTATAGCATTGGAAAAAGTGCAGAACAGGGCAACTAGAATGATAAAAGGGCTGGAACACTTTCCCTATGAAGAAATGTTAAAGCGCTTGGGGCTCTTTAGCTTGGAGAAATGACGGCTAAGGGGTGACATGATTGAGGTTTATAAGATTATGCATGGGATAGAGCAGGTAGAGAAAGACGTCCTTTTCTCCCTTTCTCACAATACAAGAACTTGGGGGCACTCCATAAAATTGCTGAGCAGTTGGGTTAGAACAGATAAAAGGAAGTCCTTCACCCAAAGAGTGATTAACACATGGAATTCACTGCCACAGAAGGTGGTGGCGGCTACAAGCATGGACGGCTTCAAGAGGGAAATGGATAAACATATGGAGCAGAGGTCCATGAGTGGCTATTAGCCACAAGGTATAGATAGGAACTCTCAGTCTGGGGCAAGTGATGCTCTGTATTCTTGGTGCTGGGGGGGGGGGGCAACAGTGGGAGGTCTTCTAGTGTCCTGGCCCCACTGGAGGACCTCCTGATGGCACCTGGTATTTTTGGCCACTGTGTGACAGAGTGTTGGACTGGATGGGCCATTGGCCTGATCCAACATTGGCTTCTCTTATGTTCTTATGAGTCCAGCTGCACCTCAGACTAACAAACACCAATCTAGCATAAGCTTTCCATGAGTCAGAGCTCACTTCTTCATATGCATGGAGAGCCCATCCTAAGTAATCCAATCTGACAGCAATGTTGATTCTGTGATCTCAGGCAGATCATGAGAGGAAGGGCAGGAAGGGTTGCCTCAGTGCTTAGTTCTCGTAGCCCCTTCTTACACATCCAGGGAAATGCCAATTGACAATCTGGGGTCAGGAAACAATGTTCTCTAAGCCAGCTTGTCCAAGGAACCTGGGTTTTTTTTTGCCTTCTTCTGGGCACAGAGCAGGGGTCACTGGAGTTAGGGGTGTAGTTGTGAATTTCCTGCATTGTGTGGCGGGTTGGACTAGATGACCCTGGAGGTCCCTTCCAACTCTATGATTCTCTTCCAACTCTATGATTCTAAGTAGCTAAATTAATACTCAATGTATCCCCTGACCTGGATATCCCAACCTCGTTTGATTTCAGAAGCTAAGCAGGGTCAGCCCTGGCCAGTGTTTAGAAGGGAAGCCAACAAGGAATGCCCGGGCTGCCGTTGTAGAGGAAGGCGATTGCAAACTGCCTCTGGACATCTCTTGCCTTGAAAATCACACACGGTCACTGTAAGCAGCTGCGACTTGATGGCAAAAGTGTGTGTGTGGGGGGAGAAGAAGTTACAAGAAGAGGCCGGTGTAAAATGTGAACTCATGAAAGAGTAATCGGCCCATTCAGAAAGGGGGAGAACCACTCTAGCTGTTGACTGACAGGATAGGGTTAGCCAATCTAATCATGGAAAACACAGAGAGAGAATTGTTAAAACACATTCAGTAGGGAGACTGCATCAAGGTACAGCTGAACTAACTCAAAATCGGCAAGAGGGAAGTCAGTGTAAAACATGAACGGGTGCATGAAAGAGGAATCAGTTTCCACAACCCACCTGAAACAGCATAGTCTCCGTTGGGTGACGCCACGGTGATGGCTGACGCGTTGCCGATGCTCTCGACGGGGCCCAGTCCCATGTGGTTGCTGAAGCTGAGCATGTGCCACCCCATCACTTTGGCCAGCTGCTGAACGGCGTGCACCTGATGCTGCGACATCTGCGAGTGTTCGTTTTTGATAGAGGGGTTAGCATGCATACTGCCTGGATTTTTTTCCGCTTCCTCTAAATGTCAACGTTTATTCTCGCCCTTCCAAAAGGGAAAGCTACTAATTTATTAAATACTGTAATGTATCCATTACTCTTTTCTAGCTCATAGCGGTCCTCGTATTGGGATTCAGGAATACTGGGAAATCCTGATATTTACCGGGGTTGATATACCCAAATGTGAAAAATACCGGATTCTTTTTTTGAGCCAGTTTGCCGGCAAGGCGGGAGAAAAATGAAATAAATAAATAAATACATTTTTGCACACCCCTATTCACATCTCTAATAAGAATTGTCATCGTTTACTGCTGTAGTTTGTCATACACAAACGTTTTCATATTTATCAGTAAAACTTTGCCTTAAAAATGATTTAATTCATTCCACAGGAGAAAATATTCCATAGGACTCTCTCTCTGTTTCTAAAACTTTTCTCCCTCATTTTTTCCTGGTTTTTTCCCCCTGGGCCTTCATACCTATAACTACTTCAGGTTGGAAGTGTCAGATATTAGTTTTTAAAGTCTACATACAAATGTAAAAAAGCAAGGAGAAACATCCCAGTCTAATCTCTTCTTTCCTACACTCGTTTCTGGCAATATACAAACCATAAAGAGATGATCTCAGTTTTTACCTGGGACAGAAGGAAATCTTGCAGCTCCTGTTCTTGATGGGACAGTGTAATAACTCTTCCATCTCTATGTACTACTCTGATCTGCTCAATGCCGATATTCAGTTGCAGCTGAATGGACCTTTAAAAACAGTAAGATACTATTAGCATTAGTGACATTTGAGCAGCAGAGGGAGGTGGAGAAGAAATCATGAACACTCTTGCTTGGCACAGCATGAGGGTGGAAAGTTCCTGAAAGTCACAACGGACTTATGGCGATTGGAGAGCTCATGGGGTTTTCAACACAAGAGACGTTTAGAGGTGGTGTGCCATTACCTGCCTCTGCATAATGACCCTGGTATTCCTTGGTGGTCTCCCATCCAAATACTAACCAGGACTGACCCTGCTTAGCTTCCAAGATCTGACAAGACAGCACTAGCCCGGAGGATCCAGGCCAGGGTACTTGGCGAAGAAGTGTCTGTCCTGCCCTTCACTCACTCGGAGTCTCAGAGTGGCTTACAAACTCCTTCTTTCCCCTTCCCCTCCCCACAACAGACACCCTGTGAGGTAGGTGGGGCTGAGAGAGCTCTGAGACAACTGACCTTGAGAGAACAGCTGGTACAGAGCTATGGCTTGCCCAAGGTCATCCAGCCAGGTGCAAGTGGAGGAGTGGGGAATCAAACCCGGTTCTCCCAGATCAGAGTCCGCGCACTTAACCTCTACACCAAACTAGCTCTCAGCACAGGCAGTTAAAAAAAAACATGTCTTAGTATGTTTTTTCCACCAGGGTGATCCCCCACCCCATTCATAACAGTTTGTATTTATTTATTTCAAAAACTATGTCTCCAATGTACACTGATTAAATTACAAGGAGAAAAAAAAGCTATTTCTTAGAAGAGCTCCTAAGACCCGTGGTGTGAGTCTGTCTCTTTAGCTTCGCCATTCCAAACCATTACTGACATAGCCGATTGCTCCAAAAACTTTACAGCTAATTGTTTGTTCAGTCATGAGTACTATATCCCATACACAGTGAAGCCATTCATTTAATGATGAAGGCTCCATCTTTTCTCATTTGGCTGCTGTTAAAAGGCTAAAAACAAACCATGTATTCTTTTATGCAGCCCAGCACAATAAGCTTCAGATCAAATGGTATATTGGTGAACAAATTTAGAGTCCAGTGGCACCTTTAAGACCCACAAAGGTTTATTCAAGGTATGAACTTTCATGTGCAGGCACACTTTTCCTAATACACTGGAATGGGTTTACTTCCCACCATTAGAAAAGATGCCTTGACACATTAATCCCCTATGAGATGGCAGTCAAAGGCGCTAAGAAGCCATTCTTTGCGGCCACAATTGCGTCCGCAAGCTCGCACCCAGCTCAATTATTTAGAACGATTCGGGCTATAACAGTTCTGCCACAGGGCAGGCCAAATGTTAGGGAATTGGATATCGGCTGTGAGGCATTTGTGAGCCATTTTGCGGATAAAGTCTTGGCGCTTCGCCACGACCTCCCTGCCACATTTGATACAATGAGTGAATTTGAGGCCCCTTGCATGTCCTCGAGTCTGGCTTTGGATTCCTTCGGCCCGCTTGGCCTGGAGGAAGTTGATAGGCTGCTCAGGACTGTACGTCCAACCACATGCAATCTTGATCCGTGCCCTTCCTGGCTGATTAAAGCCAGCCACGAGGGGTTTCGAGGTGCCTTAAAGGAGATTATTAACAAGTCCCTTGTGGAGGGATGGTTCCCGGAGGCACTCAAGGAAGTGATGGTCCGCCCTCTCTTGAAAAAGCCATCTCTGGATCCGGCCGAATTGGCCAACTATCGACTGGTTTCCAACTTGCCCTATTTGGGCAAATTAATTGAGAGAGCAGTGGTGATACAGTTGCAGAGCTTTCTGGATGATGCTTCCATATTAGATCCCTTTCAGTCTGGCTTTCGCCCGGGCCACGGGACGGAGACAGCGCTGGTCACCCTTACTGACGACCTCCGGAAGCATCTGGATCGGGGCGGTGTGGCGGTGCTGTTGCTGTTAGATCTGTTGGCCGCATTTGACACGGTCGACCACCAGCTACTGGCCCACCGCCTCGCCGACGTGGGGATAAAGGGGCATGCCTTGCAGTGGCTTGTTTCCTTTCTCCAAAGTTGGGGACAAAGGGCGGTGCTAGGGGAACAGCAGTTCCGGAGGCACCTGCTGGAGTGCGAAGTGCCTCAGGGGGTGGTGCTTTCCCCCTTTAATATCTATATGCGCCCCCTTGCCCAGATTGCTTGGAGGTTTGGGCTGGGATATCACCAGTATGCTGATGACACCCAGCTCTATCTGATGTTGGGTGGCCAGTCGGGCTCCATTCCAGAGGATCTCGACCAGGCATTGCACGCTGTGGCTGGTTGGCTCAGGCTGAGTCGGCTGAAGCTAAATCCGGCAAAGATGGAGATCCTGGGCCTGAGTTGGGGCAGTCTGGGGTAGGGGCTCCCACTCCTGACCTTTGACGGGGCGCCATTGGTGCCTGAGCCAGTGGTTAAGAGTTTGAGAGTACTCCTGGAACCCTCCTTAGCTATGGAGGCCCAGGTAGCAGCCACGACTAAATCAGCCTTTTACCATCTTCGGCTGGTTCGGTAGCTGGCTCCCTTCCTCGATCGCGATGACCTGGCTACAGTGATCCATGCGATGGTGACCTCGAGACTAGACTATTGTAACGCTCTCTACATGGGGCTGGCCTTGTCGCAAATCCAGAAGCTGCAGCTGGTGCAGAATGCCGCAGCTAGGCTACTGATGTGTCTCCCTAGATGGGAGCACATCTGGCCGGTGCTGAAGGCACTGCACTGGCTGCCAAAAGCATACCGAATTCGCTTCAAGGTGCTGGTACTCACCTTTAAAGCCCTAAATGGCCAGGATCCAACATACCTGAGGGACCACCTTTCCCTGTATATACCCCAGAGAGCACTATGGTCAGGGGTGCAACATCGCCTGGTAATTCCAGGCCCCAGGGAGGCCAGGCTCACTGCCACCAGAGCCAGAGCCTTTTTGGTGATGGCTCCTTACTAGTGGAATAAACTCCTGGAGGAGATCAGGGCCCTGTGGGACCTTGTGCAGTTCCACAGGGCCTGTTAAGATGGAGCTCTTCCACCAGGCCTTCAACTAGGAGCTGCCCCACCCCCACTACCATCAATGGCCACTATTAATTTGTGGCTGAGGCTGGTTGGAGCTGTGGGCGAGTCATACCATCTGCAGAACGGGAGGCTGCTGGGTACTATATTGTACACCATCTTGTTTTTTTGCCAACCACTGTGAGTACTTTAATGTTTATTGTTCTTGTTGATTACTGATGTTTTACCTGATTTTAAATGTTTTATATGAACCTTGACGTACTCGCCAAGCTTTGTTAGCCGCCCTGAGCCTGCTTGCTGGGAGAGCGGCCTACAAATACAATAAATAAATATATATTTTGACATTTATTGCTTTGCTGTCCTTCCTCCTCCTCATTAAATCAAAACAACTGCTGACCTTATAAACTTAGCTTGTTATTTAGTTTTTTCCTTGCATCTCTTAAGACATCTTCATCATGTTACATGTTGATTCGCCATTCAGCCTCTGTCTATAAGTCTGAACTCTACCTCCCATTCTAGTGTATTTGAGAAATTGTGCCTGCACACAAAAGCTCATACCTTGAATAAACCTTTGTTGGTCTTAAAGGTGCCACTGGACTCTAAATTTGTTCTCCTACTTCAGACCAACACAACTGACCACCTGGTATATTGATGGTTCAGCATCGAGTCACGTGCCGTTAATCTGTTAGCTGAACTTACTTGTTATGACAAATTACTTATTTGCTGAAATTACTTTCCTACATTGACAATGTTAATATGTTGAGTAACTTTGTTTTTTCTTCTGGTAGATGTTTTCTTCAATAAAAAATTATTTCCAAAAAAAATTGATGGTTCAGCATCTCCTTTATGAACTGAATCACTGATTGACAAAAAAACATGCTGAAAATCTGTTCCCGGCAGTGCACACTTCCAGTACTTAACTTGTACATTCCCATGAACGATTGCTAACTTATATGCGGTGGAATAGTACAGCACAGTGACCCTTGAAGCAGAGTGAAAGTAAAGTGAGAGCCAGTTCGGCGTAGTGGTTAGGAGCGTGGACTCTAATCTGGGAGAACCGGGTTTGATTCCCCCACTCCTCCACATGCAGCTGCTGGAGTGACCTTGCGTCAGTCATAAGTTATTTCAGGGCTGTTCTCTCAGGGACAGTTCTCGGGAGAGCTTTCTCAGCCCCACCTACCCCACGGGGTGTCTGCTGTGGGGAGGGGAAGAGAAAGGAGACTGTGAGCCGCCCTGAGCCTGCTTGCGGGGAGGGCGGGGCACAAAAATGAAATATAAATAAATAAATAAAACAAGCCGCTCTGAGACTCCTTTGGGTAGTGAAGGGCGGGGTATGAATCCAATCTCTTCTCTTCTTCTTCTAAAGTATAGTATGACTTAAAATATCTGATCAGGAAACAAGCCTCACAATAGATACGATTTAGCAAACGAGCACACTAACCCTTACTGGAGAACCCGCGCTCTTTCTCTGCATTCTTTTTTTTTTTTGTAAAGGCATCTGAGTCCCTATATTTCAGGAAGTGCCGTGGCAGGAAAACATCAACTAGCTAACCCAGAAACGCCCACTCCGCTAAAGGGACACGGCAAGCGAACGGATTTCCCCTTCTCCACACTCACTTGCATATCTGCTCGTAACCCTGGGAGGTAATCAGGACTTTGACGCTCGACTCGTAGACGTCGTTGATGTTGGACCAGTGGGCCTGGATCTGAGGATCCTCAATGCGGCTGGCGAGACTGTCAATGGTTCGAGCCGTCCTACGACGAGGAAATCCCCAAACCTTATGATCAGTTTCCCACACCCCCGCCAACACAGAAATTAATAGGTTATGCCTGATCTAATTATTTACATTCAATACAAACGCCTACAACGCAAGCAGGTATTGATACCATTTAAGACATGATATCGACGTGGATGACTTCTACGCATAATTATACATGAAGGTTATACTGGAAACTGATACTCTGATACGCATTCCCAAAGAGAGTATTAAGCATCTATTATTCACCACATTGATTTGCTGCTTCTGTATAGCACAGGGCGAAACAAGAAATGCAGGAAAGATTTATGAAGCATCTCCAGGGGACGAGAGCAGAGCCATTAGTAAACATACAACAAAGTGGCTACTTCAGTTTCAAAGAAACAGCACTTTAGTTTTTCTCACTGTAACTATTATGCCATAAATGTTTGTGCCAAAGGAACAGACAAATATCTATACATCTAATAGCCGAGGGTCCTGCTGCGTGCGGATACTTATTTCCGCACATCGGCAGCACGTGGAGGGTAAACAGAATCATAGAGTTGGAAGGGACCTCTAGGGTCATCTAGTACAACCCCTGCACGATGCAGGAAATTCACAAATACCTCCCCTGCCCAGTAACCCTTCCAGGATCCCTGGCCAAACTGGCCTGGAGAACAATTGCTTCCAGACCCCAGTGTGGTGATCAGCATTTCCCTGGGCATGTAAGAAAGGGCTACAAGAACTAAGCACTGAGGCAACCCTTCCTGCCCTCCCTTCTCGTGATCTGCCCAAGTTCACAGAGCAATGCTGATTCAGATGGCCATCCAGCCTGTTTGGAAACCTCCAAAGAAGGAGAGCCCACCACCTCCCGAGGAAGCCTGTTCCACTGAGGAACCGCTCTCACTGTCAGGAAGTTCTTCCTCATGTTTAGCTGAAAACTCTTCTGGTTTAATTTCAACCCGATTGTTCTGATTGTTCAACCTGACCTTCTGGGGCAACAGAAAACAACTCCGCACCACCCTCTATATGACAGCCCTTCAAGTACTTGAAGAGGTTTCTCATATCACCCCTCAGTCGTCTCCTCTCCAGGCTAAACACACCCAGCTCCTTCAGCCTTTCCTCACAGGACTTGGTCTCCAGACCCCTCACCATCTTTGTTGCCCTCCTCTGGACACATTCCAGATTGTCTTTATCCTTCTTAAATTGTGGTGCCCAAAACTGAACACAATACCCTTTATAACAACCACACTGGCAGAAACCAGTGTTGCCGAGTCTAAGAGGAAGACCATGCATTAATGACCATTACGGCTCCTATTTTCATAGGAACGAGCAGCTTTCTACACTGCTAAAATGCCAAAGAAGTGAAACCCCCCCCCCCATTTTTATTTTACAAAGGAGAAACGTCTCCAAGGAATACCTGCGTCTCAGAAAGATGTGCTTTGCCTGTTTTATGATCTTCTCCAGTAGCCCTTCACTGGGCTGCAAGGAGCTGATCTCGTTCTTGTCAAAGGCCTGAGGCCCGGCCAGTCTCATCCTCTTCAGGCCAAAGGGGGCGCTGGCTGGGTGAGGCATCATGCTGGAGCTCAGGGTCTGCTTGTGAAACTGCAAGAGAAGAAGAAGAAGAAGAAGAGAGAAGAAGAGATTGGATTTATACCCCGCCCTTCACTCACTTAAGAGTCTCAGAGTGGCTTACAAACTCCTTTCCCTTCCCCTCCCCACAACAGACACCCTGTGAGGTAGGTGGGGCTGAGAGAGCTCTTTCCCAAGCTGTCCTTGAGGGAACAGCTGGTCCAGAGCTATGGCTTGCCCAAGGTCATCCAGCCAGGTGCAAGTGGAGGAGTGGGGAATCAAACCCGGTTCTCCCAGATTAGAGTCCGCGCACTTAACCATGACACCAAACTGGCTCTACACAAGAGAAGACAAGAGATTCCTAAGCAACCCCCAACAGGTTAGCAGGATGGTGGCAGGAGAGGCCAACGTCTGACGGGACAAACATTTCTGCTGGTCTAAAACAGAATATACAAGATCAGGGCAAATACTCCAAGTAAGGACACTGCCACGAAAGCATTCTCCTTTTTCACACTTTTCCCCCAGGAAGGTCTGGTGGGAACCTAACAGAAAAGAACAAAGGCTGAGTAACTTCTGATGGCGTGTACTTAACGTTTTGTCTAAGTGGTCAGTGTCTATCAGTATTATTACGATAAGCAACACAGCCTTAAAATCTGTTTATCTAAATAATAAATCCGGGAGTCAACCAGTGAGATAAACCCACCCTGATTAAAAATACTCTCTCTCTTTTTTGGGGGGGGGGGGAATATTTTTATTTCATGAGAAAGCCACGGCGACCTCTGGTGACTGACCCCTACTGCGGGGCCTGGAGGATATTCAGAGAGGTGGCTGAGCAAAGCCTGCCCCCGTCCTCCCCACCAATGCTCCCTCTTAGCTGTGGAGTCTTGTGAGCAAGAATTCTACTTTGTGAGCTACTGGCATTAAAGTTGTGACCAGGTGATTTGGTTACTGCATGAGTTAGTTTGCTCTGGAGCCATGACATCCTGAGCTCGGGCAAAAAGGTGCGAGCAGGAGGCTAAGAAAACTGTGAGCTAGCTCACGTTAACTCAGCTTAGAGGGAACACTGCTCCCCACTGCTGGTATTCCAGGGAGGTCTCCCATCCAAGTACTCACCCGAGTCCACCCTGCTTAGCTTCTGAGATCTGATGAGATCGGGCTTGCCTGGGCTATCCAGGTCACAGCTGATTACAAACACTCATTAGAAGTTATCAGAGAGAAAAAAACATCTACGGAAAATGGTGTGGTTTTCCTCACAGGAGCTTGCTCTCCCTCTCCCCCTCTATTTGGGCGGGTGGTTGCCCCGCCCCCACGTGGCCTGCCGTGGACAGGTGGCCCGGCTGGCCACTGGCTCAGAGCACCTCTAAGTGGATTCAAGGAGAATGGGTGTATTTTAGAGGTGCCTGAAGATATGCCTCGCTAAGAAGAAGAAGAGAGAAGAAGAGATTGGATTTATACCCAGCCCTCCACTCCCCAAGGGAGTCTCAGAGCGGCTTACAAACTCCTTTTCCCTTCCCCTCCCCACAACAGACACCCTGTGAGGTAGGTGGGGCTGAGAGAACTTTTTCTCAAGCTGTCCTTGAGGGAACAGCTGGTACAGAGCTATGGCTTGCCCAAGGTCATCCAGCCAGGTGCAAGTGGAGGAGTGGGGAATCAAACCCGGTTCTTCCAGATTAGAGTCCGCGCAGTTAACCACTACACCAAACTGGCTAAGAGGGTTTGCAATTCCACCCCGGCTGAGCAATTTCAGCTGCCCTCGATACAGCTCCTGGAAGACAAACTAATCAGTAACTCCCACACTGATCAAGTCCTCTCTCTTGCATCTCCCTGCAATGTTTCAGGAGGACTGTTCACGCTTTTAAAGCCTCGCTTCCAAGAACACTTGATGAATAATTTCCTTTCAGCCCCTTGTTATTGCTGTGAGGCAAAACCGCACTCTTATTTATTTTTTTTAAAGAACTGCTAATGTGCTTCCAGGAATGTGTGATGTCAACCCCCCTCCCACAAATCAACGCAGCACAGAGATTAATTCTTCTCCAGATTTTCAACCTCCTCTGAGAACAGGAGGTTCTGAAGGCCGTCTCAGGTAAACGTTGGGCTGGGGGAAAGTGCATTACCTCCCGGATCAGCTGGTGCAAATTATGCTCAAGGACGTACAGGTGATCCTCTGCACTTTGCTTCTCGGAAGCAGATTTTTGGGATTTTTTGTCACTTGAAGAGTGGCACAGGGAAACAGACAGCTGCAAGCCTGCACAAAGGAACGGGGAAGGAAACCAGCATTGCTTAGGCGTATTTGTTTGTTTATCAAATTTCTATCCTGCTGCTCCCTTTCCCCCAAACAAGACTCGGGATGGCTAGAAGCTTATAAAAATACCCCAATAAAAACAGTACAAGAGATACAACAAATACACTTGGAAATATAAGACAATTAAAAACCTATCCACTATTAAGCAGGGTAGGACGGGTAGATGGTGAAGACACAGCTGAAGCATAACAGCTGCCTGGTGGCTAACTATCACCCGAAGGCCACCTGAAAAAGAACAGCCTTGCATGCCCTGTGGAATTCAGGGAGGTCCTGCAAGGCACGCAACTCTTCGGGCAGCTGGTTCCACAGTGTGGGGGCCACCACTGAGAAGGCCCTCCCTCGCCCTTCTTGACACAAGGCGGACAAGTTCGTGGACCCAGGATCAGGATGCCAGTGTTGACCATGTAGAAAACATACATTTGTTTTACTATGTTGCTCTGTGTATCCTAAATGTGTCTCACTCCTGTTCCAGTTCCTGGAAAATCCTATGAGTCCACCCTATCATGAATGTATGTCAAGCTGGACTATGGAATTATAACACAACAGGAGTGAGACACATTGAATACTTTTGGGAATTTCTTTCTTGCAAGAAGAGAAGAAGAGGAGATTGGATTTATACCCCGCCTTTCACTACCCAAGGGAGTGTCAGACAGGCTTACAAACTCCTTTCCCCTCCCCACACCCTGTGAGGCAGGTGGGGCTGAGAGAGCTCTAACACAACTTTACTTGAGAGAACAGCTGGTACAGAGCTGTCGCTTGCCCAAGGTCATCCAGCAGGTGCAAGTGGAGGAGTGGGGAATCAAACCCGGTTCTCCCAGATTAGAGTCCACGCACTTAACCACTACACCAAACTGGCTTTCAGAACACTTTGGCTTTATCTAGCTATATGGTTATTGTGTTATCGAACTCTATATTAAAATATTTTATGCATCTTTCATTCCCCTCTAGTTATTTCAGCCAGCGTTTTTTTTGTGTTTTGTACCAATTCACGTACGCTGGTTCCCCTTCTTCTTTTGTTATCCTTCTGCGTATCCTACAGGCATTTACTGAATTCTTTGAAATAAAAAGATTCCCCAACCCACCAAAAAAAACATGCAATGACCAGCAGCTTGGTTTCAGCCAGTCCATGCAAATAGCTTGCCAGATCCTTTGTTATAATTCCCCTTGGAATTCTTACCTGGGAATGGTTGGGAAATGATCTGGTTCTTCACTACAATGTGAGGAATCTGAGATTTAATCTGTACAGCTTCTCGAGAGAGCTGGGCAAAGATTTCTTTACACAACAGGACATTCTGTGCCGCTTCAAGTTTGGTTTGCCAATGTGGAGCTCCTGAAGGGGACAAAAAATGTATGAGAAGTAAGGGGAAATCTGGAAGTACCTGCTGTGGTCAAGAATTCACAGAACATCCAAAGCATTATGAAGCCAAATAACCAGGGTTAATCCTGCTTTACAGGAAATAAATAAAGGTGCTCAAATTTGGACTTCACAACAAACTGTGGGGAGACTGAACGCTTCCTAAATCAGGGAGATTCCAATGTCAGCTTAATACATGGGGGAGCTGGCAAGCCCATGGAGGTTTATAAGATTATGCATGGGATAGAGCAGGTAGAGAAAGAGGTATTTTTCTCCCTTTCTCACAATACAAGAACTTGTGGGCAATCAATGAAATTGCTGAGCAGTCGGGTTAGAACAGACAAAAGGAAGTACTTCTTCACCCAAAGTGTGATTAACACGTGGAATTCACTGCCACAGGAGGTGGTGGCATGGACGGCTTCAAGAGGGGATTGGATAAACATCTGGAGCAGAGGTCCATCGGTGGCTATTAGCCACAAGGTATAGATAGGAGGTCTCAGTCTGGGGCAAGTGATGCTCTGTATTCTTGGTGCTTGGGGGGGGGGGGAGGGAAGCAACCGTGAGAGGCCTTCTAGCGTCCAGGCCCCACTGGGAGACCCTCCTGATGGCACCTGGTATTTTTGGCCACTGTGTGACACAGTGCTAGACTGGATCCAAGATTGGCTTCTCTTATATTCTTATGAAACCAGGCTTGTTTGCAGCTTGAAGCCAGAATTTGTTCATGATGTCTGAATACCACCCACTCAGCAGAAACCAGTGTGAAAGTCATTTGCGAGGAGTTATTCCATAGAATCTCCATTACACAAGGGCTGTTTGACACACCAGAACAGCACATACATACAGGCAAACATATTGTATTTGAAGAACTCCACGGTGTGCCTTGTGTTTTAATATTGATTTTTTACTGTAAACTGCCTTGAGCAAGTCTCTGAAGAGGTGGTACACACACACTCTAATTTTTATTTATTATAATTCTATTTTATTTTAATTATTATTTTATTGGCTTTATAACCTGCTGTCCCCAAAACTGGATCAGAGTGGGTAACATCAATTTCTAAAACATACAGGATTCTAAAATCATTAAAAATACAATATACTAAAAATTACAACAACAACAAGAAGAGGAGGAGGAGGAAGAGATTGGATTTATACCCCGCCCTTCACTCACCTGGAGTCTCAGAGCAGCTTACAAACTCCATTCCCTTCACCTCCTCACAACAGACACCCTGTGACTCGGTAGGTGGGGCGGAAAGAGCTCTTTCCAGAACTGTCCTCGAGAGAACAGCTCTGACAGAAATACGGCTTGCCCAAGGTCATCCAGCCAGGTGCAAGTGGAGGAGTGGGGAATCAAACCTGGTTCTCCCAGATTAGAGTCTGCGCACTTAACCACTACACCAAACTGGCTCTCAAATATTGGCTCTCAATAAATATAGTAAGATCCATAAAATACATTCACTATACAGATAAAGATGGCGTAAAATCTTATGAGAAGGGAAAGGGAGAGAGGAGGAGAGGGAGGTCAATCCTAGATTAAACCTGTCAGAAGGAGCCTGTTAAATAAATGAATATTACATCAAAGACTAAAGGATCTACTTTTGTTCTCTTTCGTACAGAAGCTGCTTCATAAGGCAGTATCCAGTTCTCACAACATTTAAAGACAAAATATAACTGTACCTGGCTTTGACTTTGGAAGAGGTCTTTTAAACAAGTTTACTGTTCCAAGATCCCCTATATCTGGAGATTGTTTTTGAATAGATACCTGTATTGAGAGAAAGAACTCTGAATTATTTCGTATTCAGTGAAAACGACAAAGAGAAGTGCAAGAGCATAATGTGCACAAACCTTGATGTAGGCCGATCCCTCTAAATCACTGGGGATCTGGACGTCCAAAGGGCAGTAATCATCAGGAATTTTTTTATCCAGATCAATGTCTGTGTTTTTTATGACTTCAAACGTGCCATGATGTGGAAAGAGAGATCCTAGAGGGAAATGGTGATAGCAAACAAGTTCTTGAAGACAGACAAACTACGTCCACCTGAAAGATTAAAGCACTTTAAAAAAAATATTTGCAACGATGAAGGTTTGTTCCACAAAAGCCAGATTAGGACCAAATGTTACACAGTAAACCTTAATTTCTAGCTGAAAGGTTTCACATGATAAAATTTTAATACATGCAATGAGGGTTAGCTATTACACCTGCAGATTCCTGTATTTTATGTGCTAGTATTCTCATTGAAGGAGTCGCTCGAATCGCTCGCTACACATGTACAACATACAGCACTCTTCTTACAACATGGTTTAGTAACACTTAGGACTGACACGATGTTTGAGTGTTCAAAGTATGCACTGTTAATACTTCTTATACCCACTCAGTAAAGTAATATCTGCAGATGGGAAGATGACAAACTGTAGTTGAGTCACAAACCGAGGATTTCTTGACTTCACACCTTGCCTCCTAGCTAATCAGCTATATGCAAAATTTAGGCTAGTATAAAGGAGTGGACGGTGTCAGTGGCAGGTTGGCGACTGGTGCCTGCTACCTAGGCTGCTGCTGCCAGCATCCTCTTTTCTTTTCCCTCTCTGTGTTTCTCAACAGCTGAGAAGCAGGAGACACAAAGAGCTAAGCATGCCTGAGGGTGGACAGAGGGCAGTTCAAATGCAGACCAAGGCTCATACCTGAACTTTTGTAGCTCAAGTCTCCGAGGATTTTATCGCCCACCTTCCTCAGCTTCCAGTGCTGCCTCAGCCTTAGCAGTTCAGAATTGAAGTCTCTCTGCCGCTTATTTTCCTGGCTCTCTGCGACCGATTTAGACAGCCTCTCAGCACCTTTCAGAAGGATCTGGGCTGCTCCAGCTAATGATTTCTTCTTGGAAATCAACTGCAGAACTTGAGGGTTCTAGAAACGAAGAGACACCTCAGAATGGAAATCCGTCTAAGATGTGATTTTGCTTTGGTTACACCACACCGAGCCCTCAGGCAGAACAGAAATGGGATCTGTGTCTGCATTAGATATCGCTGGAATAGCCATTCCTAAGTTGAAAGGGGTCAGCAATTTGTGCTTCGACCAGAGCAAGCATAGTTAAGTTCCCAGGGACATGAATCTGAACTAATTCAGCGATCATCCAATTGACTTCTCAACATGTACAATGGTAGAGTGAATAAAGTTTGAGTCCAGTGGCACTTTTAAGACCAACAAAGTTTAATTCTGAGTATAAGCTTTCGTGTGCATGCAGATGAAAGCTTATACCTTGAATAAAACTTTGTTGGTCTTAAAGGTGGTCACTGGACTCAAACCTTGTTCTATTGCTTCAGCCCGACAGGGCTACTCACCTGAATCTATCTTAACGACAGAGAGACTCTCTCTCTAGAATCTAGAAAAAGATGCAGTTTCCAGAAGAGCATAATACTAATCGGATGTAGAGGATCATGGCAGAAAGTTTAAAAAGCTGCACAGTGTCACATCTGTAGCTTTTCAGAGGCTGTCAGAGGCATTAACACTGCACAGCCACAGACTGTCCTCAGAATCAGGCTGCATTAGAAGACATGTCCTTGGACAAAACAACAAGCTACATGCTGTTAGCCAGAAGAAATCAGTGCAGTCCTCTATCAACAGAGTAATCCCACTGATACTAAAAAGACTAGCCTGGCGTAAAGGAGCAAAGGGTTGTACAAGTGCTGGACTGCTTTAGCAAATCAACTGAAGAGTAGAAAAGAGCAAGAGTCCAGAAGCACCTTACAAGACTAACAAAATATGTGGCAGGGCATGAGCTTTCACTGCTCACTTCTTCAGATACAGCCAGAATGGGAGTCCATCTGTCCTACTGACTGGAAAGTGGAGAGATTTCAGATGCCGAATGACATTAGCAGGTGAACAACAATAGCAGAGGTGATTGGATTTAGGACTCTTGCTCTTCTCTACTGCTGCAGACAGACTAACACGGCTACCCATTTTGAACCAACTGAAGAGTGAATTCTAACAGTTGCTCCTTGATTTCCATGTAATCGTATAAACTTTCTATGCACCAATGACAGCAACAACAACAATAACAGATTGGCCACTGTACCCAGGTGGTTGGTTCCTACCAGCTTTGTTATCAGAAAAAGAACACATACTTGACTGAATTCCCGATCAGCTTTTTATTGGGGGGGGGGGAGAGGCTTTAATTACTCCATTTGTCTTGGCTGCAAAGTCTGCTTGTTATTCTTTATAATCACGAGTATGAAAAGCTTTTTTTAAAAAATCAACTTTCACATTTGTTGCAAGGGAAAAAAGAACAGATAAAGCTTCCTTCCTTTCCTCAGTAAAGGACCCATTAAGGAACCCTGGGGCACTCCTAGTGAACAGGAAGTAATTAACAGATCCCAAGCAGCAAAAGTGACTGGGGAATTAAGTTTAAAGGGACAACTGAAATGAAAAGCAGGAAGTAGCTGAACTGAGCCAATTTCAAATAAACATATTAGCAGAATCTTGGTGTTTGGGGCAGACATTTTCAGACATTTAAAGGGAAGTCTAGTACTGTGTTAAGTGCTACATGGACCCCCATTTCAATTCCATTTGTTGGGTCATAAACAGTTCAAAAAGGCCATTGTGTGGAACCTGCATAATATCACTTCACACTTGAACTTGAATGGACAGAACAATTTCGTGGTTCCCATATTTTCAACACTTATTTGAACAGAGAAAGCCAAGAGAGTGCACTGTACCTGCTTCTGGGGTATTGGCTCTTGCACAACTGGATCCAGAGTCATGAACTTTTTATCTTTAACTATGCTAAGGACGTCATAGAGGACACACATCTCAGTCAAGGCACCTCTCAAGTTATTCCTCACTGAATCCCAGGGCCAGAGAGAGGGCTGAAACTTGACCAAACCTAAGGAAGGCAAACAAAGGAGAAACACAGTGAAGACTGCAAAGAGCAAATTACTGCTGGTGTTTATGGAGCAGAGTTATCCTTTTCCACCAGGAATAGCAGAAGTAATGTCGGATGGTGCGGCATTTCACCCCTTGCTCCATTTCCTTTTCTGTGACTAAGTGGATGGGGCGCCTACTGCTTGATCACTGTTACCTGAATGTGTGTATCACATTACATAAGCTCATACATGTTACAGTGAATATGTATACATCCCACGTGTGCATGATTTTTCTTTGTATGTGTGCTGAGTTACATTCAACTCACATGATTTAAACCCCCAAATTAGGCACTAGATCCTGATTTTATTTTTAAAGTGAATTTTTTTGAGTGGCTCTTATAAGCAGATGTATGCACATACATGGCAGGATGCATTCACACTCACTCTAATGTGTATGCAGGGCTCCTAGAATTCAGTGTACCAAAGCGAACTTGAGCATTTTACCTGGTACTTTTTGCCTCCAGCTTGGTTCTGGGCATCTTGCTCTGAATCATGATGCCTTTTGAATGGGAAGGCTGGGAAAACAGGTTAATCCCCCCCAACTGAACACATACACAAAGCTGCCCTATACATGGGCTAAAGCATTGGTCCTTCATCATTACTGTCCTCTCTGACCAGCAGCAGCTCTCCAAGGTTTTATGCAGAAATGTTTCACATAATTTTCTAACTAACCTTTTTTACTGGGTATGCTGGGGATTGAAGCTGGGGCCTTCTGCATTCAAAGCAGAAGGTGTTCCAGAGAGGCAAGGCCCTTTCCCTAGGCCAGGGGTGGACAATTGTTTCGGCTCGGGGGCCACTTTGTGGGAGCGGAGGTTAGCAGAGGGCTGCACCTTTTAAAATGATTGCATTCATTAGTCAACTTTGCATTTCAGAAAAGGTATAAATTGGATCATAAAAATCAAGAAATATAAATTAAATAAAATAGTGGTAGTTTTATTCAATTTATTTATTGTGCTAATTTCTTATCATCTATAGCTGCAAGCACATTTAATTTTAGAATCAGTTTAATGAGACAAATGTACCCTATCACACTTTTCTACAATTTTTTTGAAATCAGGAGTGAGATTGCTTGTTGAGATTCTCATTACAGCCTGCAAGTTAATGTCTGTCAAAGAGCATCTATAATAATAACAATGCTTCTCTGTGCTCCGGGCTTCTCTGTGCTCCGGGCCCAACGGAGGCCTGACTGAAATCACGTGGCCGACTGTCTTGGCGGGCCGCAAAAAACTCTGTGGCGGGCCACATGTGGCCCGCGGGCCGCAATTTGCCCACCCCTGCCCTACACAATGAACATGTGAAGCTGCCTTCTACTCAGTCAAACTATCTACCAAGATAAACATTATTATTATTATTGTTATATTTCTATAACACCTGTAGCCGAAGCTCTCTGAGCAGTTTACAACAAATACAAAACAATAAAATACAATAAAAACATTAAACGCTGACAATTAATTTAAGATAACATAAAAAGGTTAAAGAACAATAGACCTGACCCAAAGTGAAACAAAAATACTTGTTTAATCATATCTGACCCCTGCATAACCAGGGAGGTCTATAAAGGCCTCTGCAAAGTGGACTGTCTTAACCCGGCGCAGAAAAGAGGGCAAATTTGGCTCCAAGCAGGGAGGTTGTTCCAAAGTTGGGGGACCACCACTGTAAAGGCCCTTCCCCTTGTTGCCACCCTCTGAGCATCTTGAGGGACTGGCACCTGGAGGAAATCCCCAAAGAACTTAAGCATAGTGTCTGGGTAGTCTGAGTCCAGTGGCACCTTTAAGACCAACAAAGTTTTATTCCTAGTACAAACTTTCGTGCGCATGCATGAAAGAAGTGTGAATACACTGGAGAAGTGTGCATGCACAGGTAAGCTGATACCCGGAATTAAACTTTGTTGGTCTTAAAGGTGCCACTAGACTTACACCTGCTGCTTCAGACCCACACGGTCACCCACCTGAATCTATCTACCAAGGCCAGCATCGCCTGCTCTGACCGGCAGCAGCTTCCCAGGCTCCCAGGAGGAGGAGGAGATCTTCCACACATCATTCCCCACTCCCTGCTTCGACCAGATCCGGGGCTTCCCGCCTGCCACGCAGAAGCTCCCCTACCGAGCCTCACCTTCCTCCTCCTCGTCGTTCTCGCCCCCGGCGCCGGGCCACTCCCGTCCCCCGCCGCCGCCGCCGCCCGGGCTGGGCTCGTCTTCCTCGGAGCCGGAGCTGCCCTGGCTGAAGTCGATGCGCTGCGCCAGGCGGGCCAGGTTCTGCGACATGGAGAGCGGCTGCAGGTAGGTCTCGCTCCCGTCCAGCCCCACCTCCTGCACATGCTTCTCGCAGGCCGACTCGATGCTGATCCGCACCGACGGCACCCCCGACATCTTCGCCGCCTCAAGGGGACGCGCGCCGCCGCCCACCTCCTTCACGAAAACTGGCTGGCCCTCGCCGAGCATGCGCGCCGGGACTACGGTGTCCCCATAGGGGAGAGGCGCATCTCTTTCCTCTCCGGGCCGGTGCGCGCTCGGGTCTGTCCAGGAGGAGGAGTTCCGGACGCAAGGCTGGGTGAGGAGAGACCGGAAGTCCGGGAAGAGCCGCGCTGTGCGACCCCTGGCGGCACTCGAGAATGGGAGTTTACCCATTCGGGTCTTTTCGGAAGAGCTCGGGATACAAAGGGGGCGGGGATAGAACTCCTGGAGGGAACTTTCTCTCCCCCCCCCCCAGCACGTTGCAGGTACTGTTGCCAACCTCCAGGTTAGGGTTGCCAGACCCCAGGTGGGGCCTAGGGATCTCCTGCTTTTACAACTGATCTCCAGCTGACAGAGATCAGCTCCCCTGGAGAAAATGGCTGCTTTGAAGGGTGGACTCTATGGCATTATACTATGCTGAGGCCCTTCCCCTCCCCAACCCCACCCTCTCCTGGCTCCACCCCCAAAGTCTCCAGGTATTTTCCAACCCAGACTTGGCAACCCTACTCCAGGTGGTGGCTGGAGATCTGCTGTTGTAATCTCCAGGCAACAAATATCAGACGCCTGGAGAAAACGGCCGCTTTGGAAGTTGGACTCTATGGCATTATGCCCCCAAACTCTGCCCTCCTGAGGCTCCATTCCCCCAAATTCCCAGGTATTTCCCAACCTGGACCTGGCAACCAATACTCCCTCTAAGCTGTGGGGTCTTGTGAGCAAAGATTCTACTTCGTGAGCTCCTGGCATTAAAGCTGTGTGTGAGCCATTTAGCTACTGCATTGATTAGTTTGGTCTGGAGCCATCCTTTCTGAACTAGGACAAAAATGTGTGAGCTGGAGGCTTAAAAAGCTGAGCTAGCTCACACTAACTCAGCTTAGAGGGAACACTGCTGCCAACCCTAGTTACAGCAAGTTACCTCCCTCCACTGAGAAAATTGTTCCAAAAGAACTCGTGTGAATTTGTGGATCTCCTGACAAAAATATGTAATATTTCATTAAAATCTGCCTACATTCCTGAGGACTGGAAGGTAGCGAATCCAGGTGGGGCCTGGGGATCTCCCGCTTTTACAACTAATCTCCAGCTGACAGAGATCAGCTTCCCTGGAAAAAATGGCTGCTTTGAAGGGTGGACTCTATGGCATTGTACCCTGCTGAGGCCCCTCCCCTCCCCAAACCCCACCCTCTCCTGGCTCCACCCCCAAAGTCCCCAGGTATTTTCCAACCCAGACCTGGCAATCCTATAGCGCAGGGGTGGCCAACCTGTGGCTCGGGAGCCACATGCGGCTCTTTCACACATATTGTGCGGCTCCTGGCAGGGTGGCTGGGGAAGCAAAGGGGAGGCATGCTTTTTCTCTCTTTCTCCCTTCCTTCCCTCCTCCCTCCCATCTATTTGCTTTCCTAGTTTCTCTCTCTCTCTTTCTTTCCACTTCTTTAATTCTTTCTTTCCATCTCTCTCTTTTTCTCTCTCTCTCTCAATATCATTAGCAAACAAGTAATATCATTATCAATAACCGGTTTTCCTTGTTTGTTTTTATTTTTGGCAGTCCCATTTAACATTAATAAAAAGCAAATTTGCATATTTTTAAAAATAAAAACGTGTGTGTGATATTTGTTCCTGTCTTGCGGCTCTCAGACATCTCTATGTGGCTCTTACATTTATTCTATGTGGCTCTTACGTTAAGCAAGGTTGGCCACCCCTGCTATAGCGAATGTCACTCCCATTTTTAAAAAGGGTTCCAGAGGAGATCTGGGAAATTACAGGCCAGTCAGTCAGACGTCGATACCAGGTTAAGTTGGTGGAAACTGTTACTAAGGAAAAAATTAGTAGGCACATTGATGAACAAAATCTCTTGAGGAAGACTCAGCATGGGTTCTGTAAGGGAAGATCTTGTCTCACTAACCTGTTAAGTGTTCTTTGAGGGAGTAAACAAACTTGTGGGCAAGGGGGACCCAATAGATGTTGTTTACCTTGACTTCCAGAAAGCTTTTGATAAAGTTCCTCATCAAAGGCTCCTAAGTAAGCTCAATAGGCAAATGTTCCCTCTAAGCTGTGGAGTCCTGTGAGCAAAAAATCTACTTTGTGAGCTACTGGCATTAAAGTTGTGAGCGAACGACTTGGCTACTGCATAAATTAGTTTGCTCTGGAGCCTTCCTTCCTGAGCTAAGACAAAAATGTGTGAGCCAGAGGCTAAAAGACTGTGAGCTAGCTCACACTAACTCAGCTTAGAGGGAACTCTGGATGGGATAAAAGGACAAGTCCGTTCGTGGATCAAAAACAGGTTAATTAAAAGGAAACAGAAAGTAAGTATAAATGGCCAATTTTCTCAGTGGAGGGAGGTAAGCAGTGGAGTACTGCAGGGATCAGTACTTGGTCCAATGCTTTTCAACTTGTTTATGAATGATTTGGAGTTGGGAGTAAGCAGTGAAGTGGCTAAATTTGCAGATGACATGAAGTTGTTCAGGGTGGTGAGAACCAGGGAGGATTGTGAGGCACTCCAAAGGGATCTGTCGAGGGTGGGCAAGTGGGCATCAGCGTGGCAAAGGGGGTTCAGTGTGGCCAAATGCAAAGTGATGCACATTGGAGCCAAAAATCCTAACTATAAATATATGTTGATGGGGTCCAAACTGGCGGAGACTGACCAAGAGAGAGATCTTGGAGTCGTAGTAGATAACTCAAATGAAAATGTTGAGACAGTGTGCGACTGCAATGAAAAAGGCCAATGCTATGCTGGGGGTTATTAAGAAGGGAATTGAAAACAAATCAGTCTGTATCATAATGACCCTGTATAAATCGATGGTGCGACCTCATTTGGAGTACTGTGTACAGTTCTGGTCGCCACACCTCAAAAAGGATATTATAGCATTGAAAAAAGGGCAGAAAAGGGCAACTCGAATGAATGGTTGGAACACTTTCCCTGTGAAGAAAGGTTGAAGCACTTGGGGCTCTTTAGCTTGGAGAAACGACAGCTGAGGGGTGACATGATCAAGGTTTATAAGATTATGCATGGGATAGAGCAGGTCGAGAAAGAAGTCCTTTTCTCCCTTTCTCACAATATAAGAACTTGTGGGCACTCCCTGAAATTGATGAGCAGTCAGGTTAGAACAGATAAAAGGAAGTACTTCTTCACCCAAAGAGTGATTAACATGTGGAATTCACTGCCACAGGAGGTGGTGGCAGCTACAAGCATGGACAGCTTTGAGGGAATTAAATAAACATATGGAGCAGAGGTCCATCAGTGGCTATTAGCCACAAAGTATAGATAGGAACTCTCAGTCTGGGGCAAGTGATGCTCTGTATTCTTGGTGCTTGAGCGGGGGCAACAGTGGGAGGGCTTCTAGTGTCCTGGTCCCACTGCTGGACCGCCTGAGGACACCTGGTGTTTTTGGCCACTGTGTGACAGAGTGTTGGACTGGATGGGCCACTGGCCTGATCCAACATTGGCTTCTCTTATGTTTTTATGTTCTCTGTCTCCCAGAATGGTGCCTAAAGGTCTCTCAACCCATAAAGAATGAGCACAGAATCTTCTATCACACCTCTTTGTTTACAGTGTTTCATTGGTATTGATTCTTGTTTTATAATGGGGTGTGTGCAGTGCTTCCTCTAAGCCAGGGATGGTCAAACTATGGCTCGGGAGCCACATGCGGCTCTTTCACGCATGTTGTGTGGCTCCCAGGAGGATGGCTGGGGAAGTGAAGGGAACGTATGCTTTTTCTCTCTTTTTCCCTTCCCCCATCCCTCCCATCTATTTGCTTTCTTTGCTTCTTTCTCTTTCCACCTCTTTCATTCTTTCTTTCCATCTCTTAGCAAACAAATATCATTGGACAAATAAATATCATTATCAATATGCTTTTACCCCTTTTGTTTTTATTTTTGGCATTCTCATTTAATGGTAATACAAGGCAAATTTGCACATTTTTCAATAAAAGTGTGTAATATTTGTTCACGTCTAGAACCGAGGAGCATCTAATGAAGTTAACGGATAACAGACTGATGACAGGTGAAAGGCAGTGTTTCAGTCAATGAGTTATTAAATCCTGGATGTTGTGAGGATGGGTGTAATGACGACTAGTGACGTAAGAAGACTTTACAAGGTGATTGGTCAGATGTGTGGAGGACAGGTCCGTCAGTGGCTACTGGTCTTGAGAATCGAAGGGAACATCACTTGTTCAACAACACATTAGCATTACACATTATGCAAACATAATACATACAAATGATGGAACACTTATGTATAAAACACTGTATAAGTCATGGTGATGAAAGAAAACCTCCATGTTTAGAGGAAATAAACCTCTCAAACCCAGTGCTAGGAGGCAGTACCAGGGAAAGGCCTTGGACTTTATGCCCTCTCTGTTGGCCCTCCAGAGTGCCAGTGCGGTGGGGTGGTTAGTGTTGGATTAGGATCTGGGAGACCCAAGTTCAAATCCCCACTCTGCCATGGAAGCTTGTGACTTTTGGCCAGCCACGCACTCTCAGCCTAACCTACTTCTCAGGAACAATGTTTGAGTCCAGTGGCACCTTTAAGACCAACAGAGTTTTATTCCAGGTGTAAGCTTTTGTGTGCATGCACACTTCAAGATGCCCCTGGACTCCCAACTTTATTCTGCTCCTTCAGAGCAAAACGGCTACCCATCTGAATCCACCTCACAGGGTTGTTGTGAGGATAAAATGGAGGCGAGAATGACAAACTATTCAACAAAGTAATAATTTTAAAATACGTTGGCCGCTGTGAAACGGGATACTACTGGTCTGATCCAACAGGGCTCTTCTTTGGGATATTACTGGTGTGGATGAGGAGATGATGTCAGCCGGGCTTGCTGTCTGGACACGGAAGAGGGGCAGGTAGAGTTGTCAGCTCTGGGTTTGGAAGCACCTGGAGGTTTTGGAGTGGCGCCTCGGGAAGGTGGGGGTTTGGGGAGCAGAGGGACCTCAGCAGTAAAAAATGCCAGAGTCTATCCTTCGAAGAAGCCATTTTCTCCTGGGAACTGACCTCAGTCATCTGGAGATCAACTGTAATAGCAGGAGATCTCCAGGTACCACCTAGAGGTTGGCAACCTGGAGGCAGGCCTGCTCCTAAAGGAGTTACTAGAATGGTAAGGAAAGGGACGGAAAGCTTCGCTAATGGCTCATTTAATGATAGGGCTTCTGATTTCTCTGGTCAGATTCATTTCAGCTGCGGTTCTGGTCAAAACAATCCATATCGAATACCCTTTAAAAAAATGAATAAGAATAAGTGCTCTGTTGCCATGGTGCTTAGATTAGAGTTTTATGACCGAGGTTTCACTTAAAAGGCAAATAGGCAGCAACACGCTTGGTTTCTCGCTTGCCGGTTGGGACGCCTTCCCGCTCCAAGCGAAGCCGGTGCCGATTTAATCCCGCCCCACCATATGCGTTTCCTTGGGTCTGTCGATTCGAAAGAGATACTCGGCGGGCACAAAATAGCCCAGATACTCGACGGTCTCCGGCGTGGTATCTGTATGGTAGTGCCCCCCATCGCCATGGTGGCTGAAGCAGTGGGTGTGCTCCAAACGCAGGTCGAAGCCCTGGGAAATAAATTAAGAGCTACATTGAAAGGCAAGCTCAGAGCCAGGACTTTGGAAGCTCGGCAGGACAGACGTTATGCCCGCTCCAGTTTTCTTCCCAATGGTTTCTTTGCCTCCCAGACTCTCCATCGTACTAAAGCACTACCAGCAGGAACAGCACATGTTGTATCTATTGTGGTGTTACGTGTGTGTGTGTGTGAAGAGCTGTCAAGTCGCTTCCAACATATGGGGACCCTATGGATTAACGTTCTCTGAAACGCCCTATCGTTAGCAGCCATTCTCAGGTGGTCTTGCAAACGGAGGACTATATATAGCAGTTCAGAATTGCAGGAAGGGGATCCAGTGTGGGAATGACCTCTCCCACAAAGCTGACCAGGCAGGGAGAAGGTCCTCAGCTTAGTTTACGAACCAGGCTGCACCTCTAGGTTCTATCGTCCCCACTTTTCAATGCTCCCTAAAATTGGGGGGGGGGGGGGGATTGCTACAGTTAGAAAATGAGACCTCAGGGTAAAGTCCTATTCCAACTTTTTGCTTTCTCTGCTTTTCTGCGAGGGTTTTAGGCAGATTTATTTTGTATTTATTTATTGATGTTATTTACGGTCCGCCTCTCTCATTGGGACCTAAAGTGGGTTATGCAGAGTGAGTCAATACGAATGACGTTCAGTGAACAATGCAATAGAAACTAGGGTTGTAGAACCAACCAGAAGATTAAGAAGAGAGAATTGGAGCAAAGCATAAGTATTAACATGACAGTTAAACAATGCAAAGTTTCCATTGTAGCATTCTAGTTTCAGCAAGCTACACGCAGTAGTATAGACCACACTCCCAATGATTTATCCAAATAACTTTATGAATCATTTAGTACAGTACAAGTCTATCACCTGTATAGAAAAGCCCTCTTTGAATAAATCAGTCTTGCACACACGAAAAATGATGAGCCGCCTGTAGTTTTAAGTGGTACAGTCCTTTCTACCACCTCATTCAGCCATGTGCAACCCGGACTTTGAGTCCAGTGGTACCTTTAAGACCTTATTTAGGGATGATGAGAAAAGGGACAGAACAGTGACACCTAACCGTCTTAATATGTTAGCAAAATAGGCTGTGGTCTACAGACAGTGGGCAATTCTGCATCTAGCACTTGCTCCACATTTTCTCGAGAGCCAGTCTGGTGTAGTGGTTAAGTACGCGGACTCTAATCTGGGAGAACCGGGTTTGATTCCCCACTCCTCCACTTGCACCTGGCTGGATGACCTTGGGCAAGCCATAGCTGTGTACCAGCTGTTCCCTCAAGGACAGCTTGGGAAAGAGTTCTCTAAGCCCCACCTACCTCACAGGGTGTCTGTTGTGGGGAGGGGAAGGGAAAAGGAGTTTGTAAGCCGCTCTGAGACTCCCTTGGGGAATGGAGGGCGGGGTATAAATCCAATCTCCTCCTCTTCTTCTCAACTAGGGCTGATCCTGTACTGGCTTTTCCCTCTGTTGTTTTACAAAACCCACAGTTGGAACAGAAATTCCCCTCTGCATTGCATGCTGGTTTCACTTCCTTTGATTATCAGGTTTTTACGGTAGCCTCCACACTCCTTGCTGCTTTTGAGTTCTTTGATCGTTGGATTTTATTGTACCCTCTGCATAGATTTATGGCTGTTTTTTGCAGTCAGCGTTGCCCCGAGGTATTTGAATGTGGTTTGGAGCTACACTTGAGCTACACTTTTTCCTCTCAGTTGAGAAAATGGGGAGCGAATGCTAGATGCAGAATCACCCTGGAAGGAATGCAGAGGGGAATTTCTGTTCCAATGTGGGTTTCGTAAAACAATGGAGGGAAAAGCCAATGCAGAATCAGCCAGTGCTGAGGGGGGGAAATCTGTCTTGTCAAATGTTATCCTGCTTTTTCTCCAAGGACCTCCAGGTACTGTATATAGTACTCCTCTTCTCCCCATTTTATTCTAACAACAGATGAACCTATATTTATTCACAAATATAGATCTATAATGTGGCCTCATTTGGAATACTGTGCACAGTTCTGGTCACATCTCAAAAAAGGGCACTGCAGAGTTGGGAAAAGTACAGAGGATAGAAGAAGAAGAAGAGATTGGATTTATACCCCGCCCTTCACTTGGAGTCTCAGAGTGGCTTACAAACTCCTTTCCCCTCCCCTCCCCACAACAGACACCCTGGGAGGGTAGGTGGGGCTGAGAGAGCTCTCTCGAGAACTGCCCTTTAGAGAACAGCTCTGAAAGAACTATGGCTTGCCGAAGGTCATCCAGCAGCTGTGAGTGGAGGAGTGGGGAATCAAACCTGGTTCCCCCAGATGACAGTCCATGCACTTAACCTCTACACCAGGGGTGGGCAATTGTTTTGGCTCGGGGGCCACTTTGTGGGAGCGGAGGTTAGTGGAGGGCCGCACCTTTTAAAATGATTGCCTTCATTAGTTAACTTTGCATTTCAGAAAAGGTATAAATTGTATCATAAAAATCAAGAAATATAAATTAAATAAAATAGTGGTAGTTTTATTCAATTTATTTTTTGTGCTAATTTCATATCATCTATAGCTGCAAGCAGATTTAATTTTAGAATCAGTTTAATGAGACAAATGTACCCTATCACACTTTTCTACAATTTTTTTGAAATCAGGAGTGAGATTGCTTGTTGAGATTCTCATCACAGCCTGAAAGTTAACGTCTGTCAAATGTCTCTTAGTGTCTATATTTACTCTTGTTGATCTTCATGCAAGAAAAACTTTGCTCTCAAATATAGGTAGACCCAAATATTGAGACCATTTTCCCAGCAAATTTCTTCATACATGGAAACTTTTCAGCAGACAAAGATTTGTAAAAGTCAACTAACGTCACAGCATTAAACATTTCTTTCACAGTGTGATCTGACTGCGTGTCAGTAAGTTCAAGCTGCAGCTCCTCAGGTGCTGACAGTGGCCGGCTGTCTTGGCGGGCCGCAAAAAACTCTGTGGCGGGCCGCATGTGGCCCGCGGGCCGCCATTTGCCCACCCCTGCTCTACACCAAACAGGCTCCAAGATGATTAGGGGGTTGCAGCACCTTTCCTGTGAGGAAAGGCTGAAGAGTCCGGGACTTTTCAGTTTAGAAAAGAGACTACCAAGGGGTAGCATGAGATAAGGTTATAAAATTATGCTTAGGTGGAGAGAGTTGACAAAGGACTTTTTCTCCCAAAATACTAGAACTTGAGGGTATCCAATAATGCTGATGGGCAGTAGACTCAGGACAGACCAAAGGAAATACTTCTTTACATGATGAGTGATTCAAATGTGGAATTTGCTGCCAGGGGATATAGTGATGGCCACAGGTATATATGGCTCTAAAAGGCAATTAGATACATCATGGAGAATAGGTCTATCAGTGGCTACTAGCCATGGCTAGTCTCTCCTGTCAGGTGTGAAGATTCCCAGACACTTCCCACAATTAAAAAAGACACCTTTAGACATTTATCTGCTAGTTTGATATATTTATTGCTTTACAACTGTTGACCTTATGACCTTGTTATTTAGTGTCACTTTGCATGTCTCGATCATCATCATGTTACATGTTAATTTGCTGTTCATTCTCTGGCTGTAGGAGTGAACTTTGCCTGCCATTCCAATGTATCTGAAAAAGTGTGCCTTGCACACAAAAGCTCATACCTTGAATAAACCTTTGTGGGTCTTAAAGGTGCCACTGGACTCTTTGGTGTAGTGGTTAAGTGCGCGGACTCTAATCTGGGAGAACCGGGTTTGATTCCCCACTCCTCCACTTGTACCTGCTGGATGACCTTGGGCAAGCCATAGTTCTGGCACAGCTGTTCTTGAAAAAGAGCAGTTTCTGTCAGAGCTCTCTCAGCCCCACCTACCTCACAAGAGTCTCTGCTGTGGGGAGGGAAGGGAAAGGAGTTTGTAAGCCGCTCTGAGACTCCAAGTGAGTGAAGGGCGGGATATAAATCCAATCTCCTCCTACTCTTCTTCTTCTTCTTTGTTGTGTTGCTTCAGACCAACTGGATCTATCTTAATATAAGTTATTGTCTTTGATCCTATACTTCATTCCTCTACTTGTGCAGTACTGTCTTCAGTTGTGGAGGTGATCCTTCATGATAAGACATATTCCTTCTGGCGCTAGATGTTTCCTATTCTTATTCACTCAAGACCAGCATCTGATATCATAACTGCTATGCCAGCTTTTGAAATCTCAATACCCTCCTCCAAATTCTTATTTGTCAGTGGCAGAGCACCATGTGGGAGGTCCCAGGTTCAGTCCTGGGCACCTCCAGTTAAAGGTCTGGAGTAGCAGGTGTTGGAAAAGGCCCTGAAAACCTAAAAAGGCTGGCAGATGGACCAGTGGGCCAGCCTGGGGAAAGGCAGCTTCGTAAGTTCAAACAGCACCAAACCAACATACCAGGGAAACCCCTGCCCCCCCACCAACCAGTTGACTTACCGGATCTCTGGAAACCAACACCGGTTGACAGATAAGTGGAGCCCTCATTTCAAAAAATTTCAGCCAGTTGTTCACCTCCTCGTCAGTGTTTAAAGGACAGGTAGAAAATTCCGGCTGTAATGAAATATTGAATTTGAGAAGAACTGGATCCAAAGTCACTCGGGATGTTTCCCCCTGCTGTGCCAAATTCAGTCATGCTGAAGTTCCTCTTGAACTAAAAAAAAACCCTTTTCACTCATTGGTATAGCCTCGCCTTAAATATAACAGCCTCTCCCATGTTAAGAGCCAGTTTGGTGTAGTGGTTAAAAGTGTGGACTCTAATCTGGGAGAACCGGGTTTGATTCCCCACTCCGTCACATGCAGCTGCTGGTGTGACCTTGGGTCAGTCACAGTTCTCTCAGAGCTGTTCTCTCACAGGCAGTTCTCTCAGGGCTCTCTCAGCTCCACCTACCTCACAGGGTGCCTGTTATGGGGAGGGGAAGGAAATGGTAAGCCGCTCTGAAATGCCGATTGAAGGGCAGGGTATAAATCTAATCTCCTCTTCTTAATAGATCAGGCTTGATGTTCAGGATTCCCACAACAACTCTGTGCTAAAGAACAGGTCTCACCGTTGAATATAATGGTACCCTAAGCACTCACTGGTCCCAACAGGACAGAATAGAGTTGCCAACCTCCCCCCCCCCTCCCCCCACAGATCTCCCGGAATTACAACTTATCTCCAGACTACATAAATCACTTATTTATTAATTACTTAAAACATTTATTCCTCCTGGAGAAAATGGCTGCTTTGGAAGGTGGACTGCAGAGCATTATAACCTTACCAAAGTCCCTCCCTTCCTTAAACCCCATTCTCCCAGGCTCCATCTCAAATCTCCAGGTATTTCCAATCGGGCGCTGGCAACCCCAAGACAGAAGTTGACCACAACTACTTTACACTCAGCCTGTCCCTCCAAGAATTCAAATTGCACAATAAGCAAAACTCTAGCTGTTCTATGTTGCTTTTCCCTGTGCAGAAATATAGACCTTGTCAAATCTATCACATAATTCCCCTGTGCTCCCAAGGGATCCACATTCTTGATCAAGACTTGGCACACAGCAAGAACACAATGCGACTTACCATAACGTGAATTCTCGCCTTCCCCTTCTGCATCACGAAAGTGCCCCCCATCCCCACTGGCTTGTCTCCGTAATGTTTTTCTAAGGCCTTCCTGATGCAGGATATGAAGTTCTGCTCTCCAGTTCTTCTGTTTGCTTTCACTTCGATGACCTTATTAAAAATAAACGCAGATTTAGCTTATGGCAGGAACTCGGCATCCAAAATCGGAATCTATTATTCATGTTAAAAAAAAAAATAAAGCACTGTTTCTGTTATACAGTAAAACAGTACAGTTATTGCCCTGAGTTACATATGCTTTGTCCTATACGGTAAGCAGACTTCTTGTAAATGACCCCCATGATCTGTACAACCACCTTGCTAATGAATAAAGTACCGTCCAGTTGCAACTGAATCATGGCGACTCCAGCCGCAGGGTGTTCCAGGCAAGAGGCAAGTAGAGGTGGTCTGCCATTGCCTTCTTCTGCATATCAACTTTGGTCTTCTGTGGTTGTCTCCCATCCAAATACTGAGCTATCTAGGCTGCTAACAACCCTGTCAGGGCACCATTATAACCCCCCTGCCAGTTACAAATAAGGGACTTAGACTGAGAGGTAACATCCAGTTTAGAAGACAACAAGAAGGGGGACCCGCAATATTCACAGTGGGGGGGGGGAGTATTCCCCACAGCTCCTGGCCTGCAGAAGCAGGAGGAGCTCCGCAGGAGGAGGAAGCGGTAGCAGGCGAGCCTTCTCCCTCCTCCCCCCAGCAGCACTGGTAGCGGCGAAGCTGAGAGCCGCTCACAGCCGCCAGCCCGCCAATCCTTCTCCCACCCCCCCTCCCCAGCAGCGGCGGCAAGGCCTGAGGCCTGCCAATCCTCCCGCCCTCTCTCCCCAGCAGCAGCAGCAAGGCCTGAGGCCCACCAAGCCTGCTGTTGCCCTGATGTTATTTGGATGCTGTTTCGCCCTGGACTTAAATTGCCTCAACTTGAACACTAAGAAAACCCGGAGTGGCAGGCAAATGCGGGAAGGACCTTTCTAGAGCCCAGACTGGGTTCAAAGGTTCTCACCTACATGCCTGGCTGCTTCTTCCACACAAAGACTAGAGACTCCTTGGCTGGGCTAGGTTGGACAGAGGGCAGGAGAAAGTGCGGAGGAAGCTAGAAACGCACACATCCCCCCCCCCCCCCGAGCCTCTCCTGGTCCCCAAGCCACAGGCAAATAGATAAAAGGGCAGAGTTTGAGTGGAGGCAGGTAGAGGGTTGCCAGCCTCCAGGTGGGTCCTGGAGACCTCCCAGAATTACAACTGATCTCCAGGCAACAAAGACCAGTTCCCCTGGGGAAACTGGGTGCTTTGGAGAGTGGAATGTATGGCATTATACCCTCCCCATCCTATCCTTCATAGGCTCCACCCTTGAATTTCCAAAACCTGGAGTTGGCAACCTTAGCAGATGAAAGGGCAGTACAGCACGTCCTTTCTCATGCACCCACGTTCCTGCCCCGCCCCATGACGGGCCTGCTATAGATGCACCTAAGACGGAGAACTGTTATTTAACCCTAAACCCACTCAAGCAGATTGCATCAACGCAGCACTTTGGCAAGAATCACTTTGCTCGGGAGCGGTCCAGTCGGCACAGAATCCCTTTGCAGGCTATGCCGTGACCGCCAAGCAGTGCTGCCTGGATCTAGCTGGCTTCACGGTGACATTGTGCATCAGTTCCACACTCCCATGCCCAACCCGTCCCCAGCCAGCTGGCTGGCCCTGCCCCCAAGACCCTCCCCCAGAGCAACCCCCCACCCAGCCACCTGTCTCCCTCCCCTCCTGCCAGATTTAAAGGGCTTCAGCTGATTGGTGGGGACCAGGTGGTCCCTGCGGATCAGCTGAAGCCCTTTAAATTTGGTAGGAGGGGAAGGAGAGGGGTGGCCAGGCCGGTGGTCACTCTTGGGGGTGGGGCTCGTAGGCATCCCTGCCCCCCTGAACGCACCCCCCCCCCCGCTGGAGTGACGAGGGGACCTGGCAACCCTAAGAGAAAGACTCAGCCACCATCCAACCAAGAGCTACAGAGAAACAACGACTGGACCTCAGAGCGCAGATATGGCCGCGGAAGAGTCCATCTCCTCAGTGTCAACTCTAAAGGTTCTCTCCTTGCTCCCAGGACACAACGTCCACAGGCTGCTGAAGTCACAACGGAGGAGTCCACGTACCTTGCCCGGAAGGCCTTCACTGGCATACAGGTTGGCCAACAGGCTAAATTCACAGTCGTGATATTTGGCGTTGTACTTCTCCAGCAGGTACCCACCGTCCTTGGGATTTATCCTGGCTATGTAACTTCCGTTTGTAGCTGGTTTGTTCTCCTTCTCTGTTTGAACAACAGGCATAAGCTGGAGACCCGAGAAAAGGAACGCGTGTGAATAAACCTTCAAGCAGCTTCACTGAGCAGTAAAACAAAACAGATGACCGCCTCACATCCCAACAACCAGAATCTCAGTTTCCAGTTCAGTGGAGATGGATTTTATTTTTCATCTAAAACAGTCTTATGCCACCTTTCCACAAGGCAGCAACCATAAAAACATTAAAATTAAAATACCATTAAAATTACTAAATTAAGTTTTTAAAAATGCATATTTGAAAGGAAAGTTAACCCTGGGAACCGCTCAAGGTCTCTCATTGGGATTTTTACCCTGTCAGAAATTCACGTCAACATTGGATCTAATAGGCCGCAGTCACACAGCCCCTTAATGCGGGAGGAAGGGCTGCTTCCTCCCGCATTTAAAGGGGCCGTCTACATAGGCCCGCAGTGAGTCCCGCAGCGAAGCGGGCTCCAATGCGGGTTGCTCCCGCTTTTACCGACCCCGGGAAAAACTAGTGTTTTCCCGGGAGTCGCGGGAGGAACCCGCATTGGAGGTTATCTGGACAGCCCTCTCTCGCAAGCATTGCGAGAGTAGGGCTGTCCAGATGGCCTCCCCCCGCCATTCCCCCCCCCTTTTTTACACTTGGGCACATGGCCACTCATGCGCCCAAGTGTAAAAGGGGGGGGAAAAAAACCCAACTCATCCAGGCGGCTGGCGGTCCTTGGCCGCCACCTCTCCCGCTGCTGGGGCTGCCTCCGCTGCGGCCGCCACCATCGTTTCCGCCGCGGCCACGGCTGACACTTCCGCCGCTGCTGCAGCCGTCGTTCCCAACGCGGCTGCCTCTTAAGCGGCCGCGACTGCCACTTTCGCCACCGGCGCGGCTGCCAACGCTGCTGCAGGGGTTGGGATGTATAGACATCCCAACCCATGGCAGAAAAATGCGGCCCCTTTAAATCCGGGAGCCCTCCCGGATTTAAAGGGGCCGTGTGACCGCGGCCATAGGGGAGAAAAATCCAGAATACTGAGGTACCTGCAAGGCTGGCCAATCACATGACAGGGTTTCCTTAGAGGTAGGCATTGTTGGGCCTAGTAACCTTGGGAGAGCCTGCCACTGTACATTAGCAGTGACGGCAACCTGCTCTTTCTCTCAGAATACATGAACGCATAAAACTACCTCACACCTTTGGCCCCTCAAAGTCAGTACTGCCTACTCAGACTGGCAGCAGCTCTCCAGGGTCTCAGGCAGAGGTCTTTCACATCACCCACTGCTAGATCTTTTAACTGGAGATATCAAGGATTGAACCTGGGACCTTCTGCATGCCAAGCAGAGGCTCTACCACTGAGCCACAGCTTTGGGCCTCTTTTCTATGGCCTGGGTCCCTCCACACCTCCTCTTTTGCTTGGCAGGCATATCGCCACCAGGGGAATAAGCCATGGCACTTTCACTGGCAGATAATCCAGATGCTAGCAAATTTTGTTCAACCTGAAGCCCACATCTGGGCTTTCATCTCCTTTTGGGGGCTCTAAGTCAGACACCAGGTCTTCCTGCTTCTGGCGCCAACTTGGGAGTCCTCAGAAGAGGTGGCCCATTTTCCCCCTCTGTTGCTGTGAATGGCATTCGAACTTTGAACTTTTAAACAATGTTTCAGGAACACGGGCTCCCCAGCTCAATGACATACCGATATTATGAAGACTAAGAGTTGCCTACCTCAGCATTGCCTCCGACAATCCTAGATGAAGCAGCTCCGGCTCCCAGAAAAAAAGCTCCAGGGAGCTGAATTTCTTTTGCTACAACGTTCAGGTCATAAACCTAAACAGGGAAGATCTGTTCAGTTATCACTGGCATAGTGTTTCTTTAAGAATTCCCATTTCGGGGTATAGTCTCAGGGCATACAACATGTGAAAAAGAAGCAGGTCTGGAGCTGGACAAGAGACAGACCTGGATGGGGGACTGCCGTCCTGACTCCCCATTTTATTCAGCCCATCATTTGTCACCTGCTTTCCCCTGAAACAAGGAGGGCCCAAGGCACCTCACAAAATGAAATCACCAATAAAAACAAATAACACTGAGTCAAATCAGCACAGTTTATGCTTCTGAGTAAAACACTAGCTGCCAATGACCCAAAGCCTTTCCTAAGGACCGTGGCCTGAAAGGCCTTCCTAAAATCTGGCAAAATTCCCTCAGGGTGGGTCCCTGAGAGACCCGACAGCAGCAGACACCATTCTGAACACTTTGAGGCAGAGTGGCATGTAGCTGCTGATCAGAAGAAGAGATTGGATTTACACCCTGCCCTTCACTACTTGAATAAGTCTCAGAGCGGCTTACAATCTCCTTTCCCTTCCCCTCCCCACAACACATGCCCTGTGAGGTAGGTGGGGCTGAGAGAGCTCTGACAGAAACTGTTCTTTTTCAAGAACAGCAGTGCCAGAACTATGGCTTGCCCAAGGTTATCCAGCAGCTGCATGTGGAGGAGTGGGGAATCAAACCTGGTTCCCCCAGATGAGAGTCCACGCACTTAACCTCTTTCACCAAACAGGCTCCAAGATGATTACGGGGTTGCAGCATCTTTCCTGTGAGGAAAGGCTGAAGAGTCTGGGACTTTTCAGTTTAGAAAAGAGACTACCAAGGGGTAGCATGAGATAAGGTTATAAAATTATGCTTCGGTGGAGAGAGTTGACAAAGGACTTTTTCTCCCAAAATACTAGAACTTGAGGGCATCCAATAAAGCTGATGGGCAGTAGACTCAGGACAGACCAAAGGAAATACTTCTTTACATGATGAGTGATTCAAATGTGGAATTCGCTGCCAGGGGATATAGTGATGGCCACAGGTATATATGGCTCTAAAAGGCAATTAGACACATTCATGAAGAATAGGTCTATCAGGGCTACTAGCCATGGCTAGTCTCTCCTGTCAGGTGTGGATGAAGAGTCCACGCTCCTAACCACTGCACCAAACTAGCTCAGAGGAGCATTGTTGGTACAAAGGTTTAACTGATGGAAGACAGAGGAAGATGCCACCACCATAAACCAATACTGGCTGTATCCTAAGATAAGGCATGCTGTCAAGCCATAGCCAACGCATGGCAACCCCATGATGGCTCACCTCATGAGGTTTCCATGGCAAGTGATGAGCAGCGGTGGTTTGCCCTTGCCTTCCTCTGCATAGCAGCCCCACTCTTCCTTGGTAGTCTCCCAATCCAAGCACTGATCCTGCTTAGCTTCCGAGCTCTGACAAGATCAAGGCAGTCTGGGCTGCCATGACCGTGTCCTACCATTCCAGTAAGTAAAGTCTAACTTCCAGTCTAAGGAGCCAACCCCCCAGCATAAGTGGCCCTTTCTCCAACAGAAGAACCACTTAAGTTGTAGAGAACCTCTTCAGGTTGGAGGAAATTCCTCCAGCTCATGGTTGGACAGCGCCCGCCACACCTGCCTGCCATGTTTAATAGGTATGCTATTAATCAGCAGGTACACTGCAAAAGGCTACATAAACTTAATATATCATAAAGAAAAAAGGCATCAGAAAAATACTTCCTAGCTGTTTTCAAAGGAGGACGAATTGGATTTATACCCCACCCTTCACTTGGATTCCCTGAGCGGCTTACAATCTCCTTTCTCTTCCTCTCCCCACAACAGACACCCTGTGATAGGTGCGGCTGAGACAGCTCTGCAAGAACTGCTCTTGAGAAAACAGCTCTGAGAGAACTGTGACTGACCCAAGGACACCCAGCTGGCTGCATGTGGAGGAGGAGCGGGGAATCAAACCTGATTCTCCAGACTAGAGTCTGCCACTCTTAACCACTACACCAAACTGCTACTGCAGCTTCTGCTTTGCTATCCACTAAATGTACGTACAGAACATATTTTTATCACGAGCCTGGAAACTGAGTCCCCAGACAGAAGATGGCTGGATAACGGTATGTAGGAGGAGAGACTCTTCAGAGGGCTAAATGATAAACCTAGTCACCATTCACCTTATCTTTTTGTACAAGAGGCAGAAGGTACGGAACGCCTCCGACGTCGGCAATTCTTGGCTGACCACAAATGCCTGTGGGAACAAAATGTACATATATATACATTTTACAAATATAAAATTATTATGCTTCAAAATTTGTATACCTAACAACAAACGAACTGGATATGGAGGCTCAAGCAAACACGCGAAGCTGCCTTGGTCTGAGCCAAACCATCAGTGTCTCAAAGTCAGCGTTGTCTCTTCTGATTGGCAGCAGCTCTCCAGCATCTGAGGCAGAAGTTTTTCACATCACCTACTACCCAGTCCTTTTAACTGGAGGCTGAGCTTTCTGTGTGCCAAGCTGATGCTCTGCCATTGAGCCATAGCCCTTCCAGAAGGCTCCCCTCTGCCAAAAAAGAACCTCAGTGGGGCTTTCAAGTTTTCTACCCTCAGGGAATTCTTTCCACATCAACCCTTCTGCCGAGGAATTCCTGCATATCTGTCCTGGAAGCCCAGAGAGTCGCAAAGGATTCTGGGGCACAAGGTGCATCGATGGCTTATGTAGCACACTGGCCCGAATGATTTTGTGAACTCAGGCAGATCACGAGAAGGGAGGGCAGGAAGGGTTGCATCAGTGCTTAGTTCTCATGGCCCTTTCTTACACGCCCAGGGAAATGTCGATCACCAGTGTTCCCTCTAAGATGAGTCAGTGTGAGGTGGCTCACAGTTTTTTTAGCCTCCGGCTCATACATTTTTGTCCTAGCTCAGAAAGGATGGCTCCAGAACAAACTAATTTATCCAGTAGCCAGATCACTCGCTCACAACTTTAATGCCAGTAGCTCACAAAGGAGAATTTTTTTGTTCACAAGATTCCATAGCTTAGAGGGAGCATTGCCGATTACCACTTTGGAGCCAGGAAGCAATTTCTCTCCAGGCCAGTTTGGCCAGGGATCCTGGACGTTTGTTGCCATCTTCTGGGCATGGAACAGTCACTGGGGGTGGGACTGGGGAGGTATTTGAATTTCCTGCCTTGTGCAGGGGGTTGGACTACACAACCCTGGAGATCCCTTCCACCTCTATGATTCTAACTGTGCATCTAACACATTCCTGTATTTGCATGCTACACATTTTATAGTATGGAATGAGGAATTTGGGGGGGAATTTTTTCTCCCCTACCCTTCTTATGGAGGAAACCCAGGGTTCTTAATCCTTTGAAAACTCCTGGATGTCCTCAAAGCTGTATTTTTATTTTTAGAAGTATGCAAGCTCCTGTGAGGTTAAAGCCAGATCTTGGGGGAATTATACTCAAGCCTTCCTTCACAGCCTGGAGGACCAGAAGCTTGCGTGGAAAAGGAGAGAAGATGGAATTCAGTATCCAACAACCATGTTTGGAGCGCTCCCTGGGTTTTTGCAGAATGCCTCCATGAAAACCCCAATTTTATCTATTTTTGTGGTTTTGGGGCCTCTAGTGTTTATATATCCTGCATTCCTCCACAGTAGTGACCTAAAGTGACTCACAGCATCATTCTCCTGGCCTCTGTAGCAGGAGCTCTGATGCCACGTATCTTTTCTTCTCAGTTTGCAAGCTAACTAAGAGTTCAAGCACTTTTCAATGAACTCTGTCAATGAACTGTTTACTTCAAGTTACTTTCGTGTGTGTGGATGGACAGATGGATATGAGGCAGCACTGTACAAAATGTGTTTACAGAGGAATTTCAAAGGGAGATAAGAAAGACTGCTGAATTGCAATTGATAGTGAAGCTCAAGACAATGCATCCATCTGGACTGAATCGAGACCTAGGTTTCCTGTCTCATTATTTACTAAATTTTATGGAATGTTTGCAACACAGAATATGCCCATGGTACAGTACCTTTCACAGGAAAGCCAAAGGGTTTTTGAGTCAGATCAGGACAGTCTACCACGGACACCTGAACATCTGCATAGTTTTCCTTCAGTCCATCCTGCAAAACTAAAACAGAGAATTTAAGAGTTTTTTTTAAAAAATATTTGAACGCCTTATTTGGAAATCAGACCACTGAGAATCAGACCACACAGGATACTCCAGTTTGACTTCTTCCTTCCTAGTTGCGCCACAGGCTTAAGAACTACCAGACAGAGAATAGCGGCTGCATGGGTGGAGCCAATTTGATAATGGCAGCTTGGTATAAAAATTATAGCGTTTCTGGGCACATCTGCAGCACTCGAGTGGGGAAACCTCTCCTCTGTTGTTTTCCAAATGAACTGCCCCACCCACCTATTCTAGTGTACCTTGCAGGGGGGAAACAGACAGTAACCTCCAATGCTCCCTCTAAGCTGTGGAATCTTTTGAGCAAAAATTTTACTTTGTGAGCTGCTGGCATTAAAGTTGTGAGCGAGCAATTTGGCTACTGCATAAATTAGTTTGCTCCGGAGCCATCCTTCCAGAGCTAAGACAAAAATGTGAGAGCTGGAGGCTAAAAAACTGTGAGCTAGCTCACACCAACTCAGCTTAGAGGAAACACTGGTTACCTGTGTTTTCCCTGGAAGAAGCAGCTTTGATGTTCAGAGAAGTAGTCAACAACCCACTCCTTTCCAATCTAGAGTAAAGGTGTGTGTGCAAAGGAGGAGGAGACACGTATAGGAAAGAGTGTCGATGCAGTCACTGTTGAATCCAGGGCAAAGGTGCATGTATGGGCCTCCTTTGCACAGAAGAGGACAGAAGCTGTTGCGGTAATTTTAAAGGGAAGGATACAAAAGTGGTCCCAAGCAGCCCAGGAAAAGGGACAGAGAGCTGCCCATAATTTCTCTGAGAGTGACTGGTTACTTAGAATCATCGATCTGGAAGGGACCTCCAGGGTCAACTAGTTCCAACCCCCTGCACAATGCAGGAAATTCACAAATACCTCCCCACACACACACCCAGTGACCCCTGCTCCATGCCCAGAAAATGGCAAAAAAAACCCTCCAGGATCCCTGGGGAAACTGGTCTGCAGGAAATTGCTTCCTGACCACAAAGAGGTGATCAATATTTCCCTGAGCATGAAAGTCAAGTGACCTTCTGCCGACCCTTGCTCTCAGGGTCTTTTGGATAGCAGCATGGCCTCAGGACTCACAAGGCCAGAAAACAGACCCCCCCCCCCCCCAGTCAGGGGTGACTACTTTATTTTAAATCTGCTCGACATCCTAGTCTTTTCAATAAGAAGCTGGCATCACCTGTACCCAGACCTAGGGTTGAAATAATCTCAGTTGACTTACTCCTGCCCTTATTGTACTTCTTCACACTAAGAGTATAATGTGGAATTTGCTGCCAGAGGATGCAGTGATGGCCACAAGAACAGACAGTTTTAAAAGGGGATAGATTCATGGAGGAGAGGTCTCCTAGTGGCTACTAGCCATAGTGACTGAGGGGAACCTCCACATTCGGAGGCACTAAACCTCTGAATCTTAGAGCCAGGAGCCTTGGCCTCTATGCCCTGTTGTTGGCCCTCCAGAGGAACTGTTTGACCCCCATGGCCCTGATTTGATCCAGCAGGGCTCTTCTTATGTTCATGGCCAAGGCCCATCTGAAGGGAGATTCCACGAGGGCTATCCGAGGCTACGACACGGTCAGGAACCGATTCCCTAAAACTTGCAGTGACCATCCACTTTGTTGAGTTTTGGGGAAATTTTAAGACATGGTTGAGGGCACAAAAATACCACAAAATAGCTAGGAGGTGGAAGCGGTCATAAAATTGGTTGCCATGGGCAGGGGCTAAGGACACAGTGTTTGGAAGTTCCAAGCCAAAACCTCGCCCTGTGATAGTGGATATTTCCAAACAGGAAAGACCCAGACAGTCAAAATAAAGGTGTCTTCTGAAGTACTTCCTCCTCCAGTATGGTGGAAGAGACTGGTTCTTTGCTTTGGGGGAGAAGCAAACAGGCCCACTGGAGGGTACTAGAACACACAGAGGCTGGGGATCTCAGAGGCAGAATAAGAAAACTCTAATAAAAGACTGCCTTACCTCTCAATATTAAAGAATCATTATTACTCACCCCCGACAATTTCTTCTAGGCTTGGTATGTGCAAAGCAAACTTCTCAACGCTAGCCATATTTATTTGATTCTGCAAACGGAACAGTGGAGCTGCAAAGAGATCAGAGTACACCAAGGAACAGGATATGGGTCTGTTAATGAACACACCGCAGTTTAGCGATTAAACAGAAGGTCACGCTGCTTTTTACTACGGACTGGTTCAGACTCAGAGTCCCCCTTAGTTACCAGAGGACTCTAAGGATGCGTGCCCATCTTTTCCTCTGTCCCCTTTGAATCCTTCGTACAGAGCCAATATTGTGTCACGGTCAGATTAAATCCCAACTCTGAATGAAACTCGCCGGGTGAGTTTGGCCCAGTTGTGCTGTCAGCCTCCCCTTCTTCACAGAATTGTTGTGAGAATAAAAAGTGGGAGACTTGTAGCCATCACCTTTGCCTTTTCCCTTGGATCCCAATAATGTTCTGAACCCCAAACCTGCTGAAACACAGACTCTCTCCCATCTCTGAAAGCTTATGGGAGAATAAAAACAAACTTTGAGGGGAATCAAAAGATGCCCACTTAGTTTTGCTGCAGCAAACATGCCTCTGGCCAGATTGTTCAGCAGCTACATAATGCACCTCTCAACTACTTGTGGTGACCATATCAAAAACTCATGTCAGGGCTTCAGGCTGCGCTCCTATAGACAATGATTCAGGAGAAAGTCCTGTTCAATACAGGAAAATCCAGTTGGAAATGATCACTAAGGTGCATTGGAAGTACATAGTTCAAATATGAGAAAACAGCTGAGTAAACAGAGATCCCCACTACTTATGCACAGTTTCTTGGGAGGCTGGTTGCCAGTTTCTGAATCCTCCATGCAGCTGGGCCTTTAAAGGCAGCTTGCCCTGAATAGCTTTATTCCTCAATGGGAGGAAACACTTTCCCACATTTTTTCATTCTTTCAGGGCTACATCTTATGTTTGGTGTACTGGTTAGGAGCGTGGACTCTAATCTGGAAGAACCATGTTTGATTCCTCACTCTTCCACACGCAGCTGCTAGTATGACCTTGGGTCAGTCAAAAGTTCTTTCAGAGCTGTTCTCTCAAATGCAGTTCTCAAAAGGGCTCTCTCAGCCCCATCTACCTCATGGGGTGTCTGTTTTGGGGAGGGGAAGGGATGGGGGTTGTAAGCCACTCTGAGACTCCTTCAGGTGGTGAAGGGCAGGGTATAAATCCAATCTCTTTTTCTCCTCTTCTGTTAGTCTCTCTAGTGAGTCATTCCCGTTTCTCTTTTCTATTTAAAAGTTTGCATGATTAGCAGGAAAATGGTTACGGTTACAGGATGGACAGGACACCAAAAAAGAGGGTGTCTGGTAATCATCAGCAAAATAGTCGCAGCCACTAGTTCTGCAAACAGCAAGAGTCGAATCCAGTAGCAGCAACAAGATTTTTTGGGGGGGGGGGGGGGAAGCTTTTGAGGGTCAAAGCTCCCTTCTTCAGACACCCCTGAAACTAGTTCCCAATTTATTACCAACACAGTTTCCCCACAGACTGTTATAACCGAGCTGCTTTAAAACTCTGCTCTGGAGGGGAAACTCCCCCTCTGTAAAACTAATTATGAAACGCAACAGTTTTATATTTCCTATTTTTCCAAGCGTCTCACCCACAAATGGACGCTAGGGCACTTCCCCCCGGCACACACACCTTACTCTGTAATAATTAACTACCATCGATTCTCCTGACCTAGAGATTTTCACTGCTCCTCTGGAATCTGATCCCGAAACCCAGCGCTCCTTGAACCGTGCAGCCAAGAGGCTTAATCGTGAAATCCTAAGGATAGTTCTAACTCCACTGAGGTCAGTGGCACATTTAGAACACGTAACGCTATTCATGATTCCACTCTAAGGTTGCAACCCAGAGTATGCTTACGTGGGAGTAAGTCCCATTGAGACCCATGGTACAGGACCGCACTGCAGGGCTACAGTCCTACACAAGTTTGCCTTTTAACTTTAACAGAACTTACTTCTGACTGAGGAACCGTGCATTGGATTGATCTTAAATCACATTAAGCAAGAGCTACAAATGGTTAATTAATGATATTAATGAGAACGAAATAGGCATATTTGGTAAAGTAATACAAACGTACTAACCTCTACGGTAATTGCTCCTTCTGCGAGAATGATTCCTCCGCTACGCTCAAAACCCAGCCCGTCCCCTTAAAAGTTCCCTCCCCTCGTATTAAGCAATCATGTGATGCCTGGAGAGCGGCCACCAATCACCGCAATCCCCACTTGCCTCTTTCAAGATGGCGTCCCAAACGCTCCATATCTATTCCCTTCCTCCCAACAGACCGAAAGAAATCTCAAAGTCTCGCGAGAGCAGCAGATGTATTTAAGGGCCCTACTGGGAATCATGCGGCCTTGTTTAAGCGCGCGGGAAACTGGGTAAGACGCTCTGAGGGCGGGGGGGGGGGGATCAAGGATCCGCTGGCATCCGCCTGGTTGCCGCTGTGGGCAGGGTGGGGGTTACTGGGTAAAGAATCAGGGGGTGTTAATGTAACGTATGGCCAGGGTATTAAGGCGACGAAAAGCCGATGCCGCAATTGATCCGTTTTAAGGGGATCGTCTGTCTCAGCCTTAAATGGAACAGCTGATGCAGATAAAGAGTTGGAGGGGGCAGTGCTGTAAGCAAACTCTATTTAATGGTCCCCCCACTTCATTGATGACTGGGGTAAGGTCTAGTCTAGGGGTTGTGGTACCCCTTTCCTCCATCTCCCTTAAATTACTGGGTAAACTCTGACTGAAGCGCTAAGCTTAGGCCCCGATCGCGTTGCTGCTGGGAGAGGTCCACTTTATGAAACGCAAGGCAAAAATGGGTTTTTATGGAGGAAGCTAAAGAGGGTCTTTTTTTTTGTATGGGGTGATGTAAAGTAGCCATGACATGTTTCCAGTGTGTGATTAACCGTGCGATTTATGCAGCGTTGTTCAAGTCTAAAACATTTAAATCGTTTTTGTTTAAATTGGATTAACCTGGATGAGGTTTCTCCAGAGTGCAACTGGAGTGTCCCGTCGGCTCATCAAAACTCGTAAGCTAAGCAGGGTTCTCTGTGCGTAGTATTTGGATGCGATCCCGGTGGGGTGGCTGTGTTGGTCTGAAGCGATGGAAGAACGTTTTGAGTCCAGTGGCACATTGAAGACCAACAAAGTTTGATTCTGGGTATAAGTTTTTGTGTGCATTCTGATGAAGTGGGCGTGCACACGAAAGCTTAGGCCTGCAATAAGACTTGGTTGGGCTTAAAAGGTGCCACTGGACTCAAAACTTTGTTCTTAAAAATGCCTGGCTAGGGAATGAAGCTGGTGGCAGGTTGGGGGATGGAGTCGGGTCGGCACTGATAGGTCAAAGAGAGTGACCCTTGTTTGAGGATACATCTGGGAGGCGGAACCTCATTTTTTGGCATGTCGAAGAGGCACTGCCTGATTAAACAGAGGGACGATATAAAAATATTCGCCCCTAGCTTAAAATACTTGGTTTTATCTAAAAAAAATTTTTGGGCTATCTAGTCACAGCTGATTTATGGGGACCCCGTGGAGTTTTCCAGGCAAGAGACATTCAGAGGTAGTTTTGCCATTGCCTGCCTCTGCATAGTGACCCTGGTATTCCTTAGTGGTCTCCCATCCAAATACCAACCAGGACCAATCCTGCTTAGCTTCTGAGATCTGACCAGCTGGCCCATCTAGGTCAGGCCGTCTACAGTATACCTGAAGCTAAAAGAACAAATGGCCGGATAAGGGAACTTGCAGAGTTGGCAGCCCCATGTAGGCTGAGTGTTCAGGGGTGGGTATCATCCCGATTCCGTCTCATAGAGTCAGGGTAGGCCTAGCGGGATGTTTGCATATCACGCAACACTGGAAACAAACTCTGTGCTTTCTTATGCACTACAGCGTAATAAATGTGACGGGATTTGTTCATTATTGAATGTCAAATGCATCCATGATAATACTTTATATATGCCTCCAGCAGTGTTCCCTCTAAGCTGAGTTAGTGTGAGCTTGCTCAAAGTTTTTCAGCCTCCGGCTCACACATTTTTGTCTCCGCTCAGGGAGGATGTCTCCAGAGCAAACTAATTTATGCAGTAGCCAAATGGCTCGCTCAGAACTTTCATGCCTGTTGTTCACAAAGTAGAATTTTGGCACACAAGGCTCCACAGCTTAGAGGGAATATTGGTCTCCAGTACACATAGGAATTATTGAATACCGTAGACCAGGATTCCTCAACATTTTTGGAGCCAGCGGGCACCTTTGTAGGTCTGGCACATGGGGGTGGTGCAAGCATAAAGTGGCTGTTATAGTTGGCAGAGCAAAACATGAAAAAAACAGTACACCAGCTTGCTGTAGTGGTTAGGAGCATGGACTCTCATCTGGGAGAACTGGGTTTGATTCCCCACTCCTCCACATGCAGCTGGCTGGTGTGACCTTGGGTCATTCACAAGTTCTTTCAGGGAGCTCTTCTCTCCAGGGCAGTTTCTGTCAGAGCTCTCTCAGCCCCACCTACCTCACAGGGTGTCTGTTGTGGGGAGGGGACGGAGTTTGTAATATTTCTGATTTTTCCCCGGGGGGGGGACCACACACATTCCCCATAACTTCATAATTTCTAGAAATTCTACACCCCTGTATAGAGCATGTTTTGAGTGAATAACACTTTGTCCAAAAACTTTTACTGGAGTTCTTTGGTGTTCAAAGCTCCCCAATTTTTCCATTCTCCCCATCATCCTGTTCATTTCTCTTTTTTTTTCCTGGGCCTTCATTTCATTCATTTGAAATGTGATGTTGGAGGGAAGTTTTAGATACCACAGACTGCCAAAAAAGACAAATCAGTGGGTTCCAGATCACATTAAGCCTGAACTCCCAAGAAGCTAAGATGACTAAACTGAGCCTGTCGTCTTTTGGTCACATTATGAGAAGATGAGTCAGTGGAAAAGACCATAGCGGCAGGAAAGGTTGTAGGTAACAGGAGAAGAGGAAGACGCAACTTGAGGTGGACTGACTTAAATCAAGGAAGCCACGGCCCTTGATTTGCAAGACCTGAGCAAGGCTATCAATGATAGGATGTTTTGGAGGTTATCAATTCATAGGGTCACCAGAACTTGGAAGTGATTTGACAGCCCTTAACACATTCTCTCTCTCTCTTTCTCTCTCTTGCTGTGGTGATGGTTGACTGATGGTTGTGTGTTCCTTCTTCTAGCACAACCTACAAACTGATCATGTCTGATACAGAGGAAAGCTCCTTGTTTGACTCTGAAGTATCGAGCATCAGCAGTTCCTTGGAGGACTTGCCACAGGCATGCTCAGATGAAGCGACACCTGGTAACCAAGATCGAGAGCTGTGAGTCTATTGTTTATCCCATTTATATATTCCATAAAACTGTACTAAAGTTCCCATGGCACTCGTCTTAAAGATTTTCCCAGAACTCAGAAACTTGCAAGTAGACAACCTGGTCTTTTAGTCGTTAGCTCGCCTTCGTCATCCAATCTGTACAATGGGTTTTCTGCTTACCAGAGTCTCGTTTTAATATCCCACTGTTCAGTATACCTCCTTCCTTTCTCAATTTGATCACTGTAGTGATACCCATGTGGCAGTCCTCATTATGTGTCCAGGGACCAAAGTTCCATGCTGCTGTTTCTAGGAAAGACTGAGGACTTTTTGTGTCCCTGTGTTGATTACGTTAAATTTCTACCCGATAGAAATGGGTAGAATTTTGGCGGTCCATGGTGTCCGCGAAACACTCCTCCAATACCACATTTCAAATGAATCCGCTTTCTTTATGGTCCAGGTTTCACACCCCATACATAGTAATGGGGAATACTTTGGTATGAATTATCTTGGTCTTGGTCACCGGCAACACTTCCCTACGCTTAAGAATCTTTTCTAGGTGTGAATATTGGGGAGCGAATCAAGCTGACAGGAAGAAAGTTGATTCATTTGAACTGTGGTGTGGGAGGAGAGTTTTATGGATACTGTGAACTGCCCCAAAGGCCAAGAAGTGGGTTCTAGATGATCAGATCAAGCCTGAATTCTCCCCCAGAAGCTAAAACTTCGGTCAAGCTATGAGAAAAGAGTTACTGGGAAAGACAGAATGGTAGGCAAAGGTGGGGCTCTTTAGCTTGGAGAAACGACGGCTGAGGGGTGACATGATCGAGGTTTATAAGATTATGCATGGGATAGAGCAGGTAGAGAGAAAGAAGTCTTTTTCTCCCTTTCTCACAATTCAAGAACTCGTGGGCACTCCATGAAATTGCTGAGCAGTCGGGTTAGAACAGACAAAAGGAAGTACTTCTTCACCCAAAGAGTGATTAACACGTGGAATTCACTGCCACAGGAGGTGGTGGCGGCTACAAGCATGGATGGCTTCAAGAGGGAATTGAATAAACATATGGAGCAGAGGTCCATCAGTGGCTATTAGCCACAAGGTATAGATAGGAACTCTCAGTCTGGGGCAAGTGATGCTCTGTATTCTTGGTGTTTGACCGGGGGGGGGGGAGTGGGAGGGCTTCTAGTGTCCTGACTTGGTCTCTTTTCAGTCTCTTTTCCTGCCTATTTTAGTCTCTCTCCTCTCTTTTTGGGAAGTGGTTTACCAGTCCTGGCTCTGTTATCCTCACAAAAGCCCTCTTGAGGTAGGCCAGGCTGAGTGTGGCTGGCCTCACATTTGTAGGGAATGGTCACACCGGGCATTCTTAAAGGCTCTCTGTCATTGGGAATCATGGTTTGCCTTGGGTTGGCCCTGGAAGATCTAGCCTGCCAGTGAAGGTCTGCTTCATCTTCATGCCCCCATCTTCAGAGTGGAGATGGTTAGCAGCCAGAGACAGGGCCTTTCCAGTAGTGGCACACCTTGCCTGTGGAAAACACTTCCCACTGAGCCTCACGTGGCACCTGTCTTTCTCTTAGCCCCCAGGCCGAAACATTTCTTTTTACTCAGGCAGTTAGTAAAGATGTTAATGTTTTGCCACTTTTTTAATAGTTCTAGTCTGAAAGCTGGTATTCCTTTTAAGTTGCCTAGTTGATGGGTTTTTTCTGTTCTGGTTGGGTTTTAGTTTGGAATATTTGATGGTTTGTGTTTTTGTGATGTTTAACCTGACTCAAGACCCCTGGAGGGGGTTGCATGAAAGTTCTCTAAACAAATAAAATGCTGCTTGATGGCTTCATGCCTCTTCCTTTACCAAAGAAACTGGTGGTTCAGCTTCTGAATGTAGCTGTTCTGAAGAACATAAGAGAGCCCTGCTGGATCAGACCAGTTGTCCATCTAGTCCAGCGTCCTGTCTCACACAGTGGCCATCCAAGTTGCTCTGGAGAGCCCACAACAGGGTCTAGAGGCCGAGGCCTTCCACTGATGTTGCTTCCTGGCTCTGGGATTCAGAGGCTTAGTGCCTCTAAATGTGGAGGTTCCCCATAGTCACCATGGCTGGTAGCCACTGATAAACTAATCCTCCACAAATCTGCCTAATCCTCTTTTAAGCTGTTCATTCCTGAGGGCATCACTGCATCCTCTGGCAGCGAATTCCACATCTGAAGCACTCGCTGTGTAAAGTACGATTTCCTTTTGTCCATCCTGAACCTACTGCCCTTGAGTTCTAGTATTTTGGGAGCGGGAAGAGAATTTCTCTCTTCCCACCCCGTGCATCTTTTTGTGGCTGTTTCTCAAAATGAAGCGATTTCAAAGATGAACGGTTTGGCTTTTGCGTTGTTGCAGCCCAGCTTCAAGTGTGCAGGCAGCCTCCAGCAGAGAAGTGAGAACCCGGAATTCAGCAAGACTCACTGGGCGACCTGAGAATCCATCTGGTGCCGAAGCACGTGGCGGCCCTTCCGCCGAATCTTCAGCGAAGTCTGGAGGTCCACCGAAGTTGCCCAAGCCGAAACTTGACCTGAGAGCCCTCTTTGACTACCACTCCAGAAGGAGACAGCGCTGGCGCAAGCGCCGCAGAAGCCCTCGGGCAGAAGCAGCCACCAAACCCAAGAGCCCAGAACCATGTAGGAAGAGACCACGGCTCAGGACCTCAAAAGAAAACAGAAAGTACAGGGAGAAGTACCTTCAGTTTCCCTTTGTGCGGAAGCTCTATGGGAGGGAACGCATGCCCTTGAGAATGAAGGGTTTGTTTGAGGTAAGCTGCGCTTTTGTGCTTATTCAGGGTCTGGACTAGGAATCCTCAGTGTGGCCCCCCTCCCCCCAAAGTGCTGTTAGAAAGTGGGAGGGGCTAGGTGGGGCATTTCCCCAGCTTCTGATTGGCTATGCTGATTAAAAGGAATCCTGTTAAACAAGGCTTCTGCCTGAAGTTTTGGATTGTTACTATCAGAGTTGTGTATAGCCTCACTCCCTGACATTTTGTGGTTGTCCCGCAGCAGCTGTTTTGTGATTCTCCCACCTCCTGTGGCAGCAGCCACTGTGGTTCTGCTCACCGTCCTGAGTTAGAATCCTAAAGGTGCCCACTAGTGCGAAAAGGTTGGGGACCCCCTGGTCTAGTCTTTATGATGTCTGTTTCACTGTATAATCAAACTAGAATAAATACAGCTGATTTCCTGACTGTTGGAAGCTTTGATGACTTCAGGCCAGAATTGGTTTGTCTTCAAATAGCTTCTGCTTGGAGAGCCCATTAGCAAAGGTAGCAATCGGGGAAGGCTTCGGGCGTGTGGGAATTTCATGGAGTTAGACTCACAAAGTTGGAAGGGACCTCCAGGGTCATCTAGTCCAGGGGTGGCCAAACTTGCTCAGCGTAAGAGCTGGATAATATAAACATCAGATGTTTGAGAGCCACAAGACATGAACAAATATTACCTGCTTTTATTGGAAAATAAGCAAATTTGCTTTTTATTGACATCAAATGGGACTGCCAAAAATAATAACAAAAGGGGTAAAAGCAGATATTGATAATATTAATTTGTCCAATGATATTTGTTTGCTAATGATACTTAGCTTTCCCAGCCGCCCTGCCGGGAGCCACATAATATATGTGAAAGAGCCGCATGCGGCTCCCGAGCCACAGTTTGCCCACCCCTGATCTAGTCCAACCCCCTGCCCAGTGCAGGAAATTCACAACTACCTCCCCCCACCAACCCCCCAGTGACCCCTATTCCACACCCAGAATATGACAAAAGGCCTCCGGGATCTCCAGCCAAACTGGCTTGGAGAAAAATTGCTTCCTGACCTCAAAGTAGCAATCAGCATTTCCCTGGGTGTGTAAGAAAGGGCCCCAAGAACTAAGCACTGATGCAAACCTTCCTGCTCCCTCTCATGATCTGCCTGAGTTCACAGAATATGCACTGCTGTCAGATGGCCCTCTAGCCTCTGTTTGAAAGCCTCCAAAGAAAGAGAGCCCACCACTTCCCGAGGAGGCCTTTTGCAAGGGTTCCACTAATAACACGGTTAAGGCAAGACTTACGTCAGAATAAGATGGTATGGACATTAACTCAGGCCTTGAAGATTATGTTTCGTTGTGGATGGAGACGTCTGAAACGCGCTATTCCAGAGGCATGTCCAACAACTTCAAAATTTGACTCTTTTTTGAATAAGTGCTTGTCCCATTGAATAATTTGGGACTACTGGCATGCATGTTCTTTATAATCGCTTATGTATGACAATCAAGTCAGTAGCTGCTCTGCTTTGTAGAATACGAGAAAGGTCATTTTTAGCCTTTAGTAAGATTTCAAGGAACTTAGGTAAAAGAGTAAAACATAATATAAAGAAAAGAAAGACACAAGATATACGAATGGATACATTTCATTAAAGTTTATTGGGATATTTGTGGTGGCATTGTTTTCCTCGGTGACTGTTTCGCAACACTGTGTTGGCTTTTCACCTGGCGTGACAGATCTCTGCTTTGTCTAGTACACAACGCTACAAGGATTCTTCAAATACATTGAAAAGCTGAAATTCGAGCACCACCTCAAGAAATCACTGGCGCAGCTGGATGCCACCGAGGATCTAGAAAAGGAAAGTCTGGAGTCACGGAGGCACAAGTATTTGGATGACGATGGCCCTCTTTCGCCCATCGAAGAAGGAAAGTATGTAATTCCTTGCTCAGAGCACTCCTTATTTGCGGTGGGGTTGTCATACATTTATATACAAGTTACAGTTATGTGTGTGAAGGCCTCGGTGGCCCAGAGGTTAAGACGCTGAGCTGCAGACTGGAAGGTCGGTAGCTCAGCAGTTCGAGACCCGAGTGCCACGTGACAGAGTGAGCTCCCGTCTCTGGCCCCAGCTCCTGCCAACCTAGCAGTTCGAAAGCAAGAAACTGCAAGTAGATAAACAGGTGCCGCTTCGGTGGGAAGGTATCAGCGTTCCATGCACCTCGGCATTTAGTCATGCCGGCCACGTGACCCCAGAGAAGTCTTCGGACACTGCTGGCTCTTTGGCTTGGAAACGGAGGTGGGTACCGTACCCTAGAGTCGGGTTTGAGTGGCTTGCAACAAGAAATGTTTTTTTGGCATACAGTGTTTTGTGTGTGAGGGTGTCATCTTAAATTCAGGGTTGCTTTCCTTTTTAGTAAATACAGTGGTTAATCCATTTTGGGCTGCTGTTGTGTTTCAGTGGAGAAGACGTCAATGAAGATCGTGACACAGAAGACATGGGTGCCAGGATTGTGGTAAGCAGCCACTGAAATGGGGTCTGGATGCCAAAAGCCAGTTTGGGCTATGTTCTTCAACACCCTTGCCCAACCCTACTTCCCTTGCTCTAAAAAGCAGCCTTAGATGGACCACATGGAATAACCACTTGAGTCAGTCCTGGTTTCTGCGCCTTCTGCTCAGCCATTAGCAGAAAATGCTGGCAGAGAGGGATTTTCCTCAGGTTCCCCCCTCCTTGCCACGGCCTTTTTGACCCTCAGAGGTAGTTCATGGAGGCGCAGGTAAGACAGGGGCCTTCAGCGAGGAGTAGAAACTGAATTGGTCAACACCTTCCATTGATTCTGAACCTTTGCATTGCCATGGCAGGGTAGAAGAGTAGGTTTTTATACCTCACTTTTGTCTACATTAAGGAGTCTCAAAGTGGCTTAAAATCACCTTCCCTTCCTCTCCCCTCAACAGGCCCCTTGTGAGGCAGGTGGGGCTGAGAGTTCTAAGAGAACTGGGACTGGCCCAGGGTCCCCCAGCAGGCCTCATGTGTCTCAAAGCAGCTTACAATCGCCTTCCCTCCCTCTCCCCACAACAGGCACCTTGGGAGGCAGGTGGGGCTGAAAGAGTTCTGAGAGAACTGGGACTGGCCCAGGGTCCCCCAGCAGGCCTCATGACGAGGAGTGGGGAATCAGACCCGCTTCTCCAGGTTAACATGCACTGCCCTTAACCACCACACCACCCCAGTGTACCTACCTGTCTGAATTGTGCCATTGCTCTTCTAGTTAACTGATTTTTCAATGACCCAGTCATGTTGGCAGTGTGTCCAAGCTGCATCCTGGGTTGACAGTCCTGCTTTGTGCTTCAGCAGTCAGAGCAATGTGAACTTCTTCAAAGAATATAGAAACCAGTCCCTCTAGTACTGTCCTCCTATCTGTTGGCACTCTAAGAGTACTCCTGTTTGTCTTTCCCATTACTGTGTAGGAGAACAGCTGTTTCATATTAAGTAGCAAAATCCCAGAGAAGAAATCAAGAAAGACCAAGTGAGTGGAATCTATTTGGACAATTCAGTAAAGGACGTGAAGAGGGATAAGACCGGATTTTTGATTGTAGGCGCTGCTCTGGCAAGGTGGAGAGGAGGTGTCGGGGAGGGGCCATGGCTCGGTGGTAGAGCATCTGCTTGGCATTCAGAAGTTACCAGGTTCAGTCCCCGGTATCCATTCAAAAGGGATCAGGTGCTTTGTGGTGTGAAAGTCCTTCGCCTGAAACTCTGGAGAGCTCCTGCCAGTCCGTGTGCTAATTAAAAATTAATTATTGTATGGTATTGTGCGTGGAATAACCAGGAGATCCCGGAAGGGATTGTTCGGCTGCCGAAGCTGTAGCTCTGTTTTGGCACCACTAGGTGGCAAGGTTGGGGGCTGCCGTGGCTCAGCGGTTAAGACGCTGATCTGCAGACCAGGAGGTCGTTCGTGCCGCATGATGGAGTGAGCTCCTGTCTCTGGCCCCAGCTCCTGCCAACCTAGCAGTTCAAAAGCAAGAAATTGCAAGTAGATGAATAGGTACCAGTTCGGTGGGAAGGTAACAGCATTCTGTGTGCATCGGCGTCTAGTCGTGCCGGCCACATGACCACGGAAATGTCTTTGAACAGCATTGGCTCTTCGGCTTGGAAACAGAGATGAGCACCGCCCCCTAGAGTCGGATTCGACTGGCTTTCGAGCAAAGGAAACCTTTACCTTTATTTTAGCAGTGAGGTATGCTCATTTTTAGGCCGAGAGTGCTGTGACTTGCCTAAGGTCACTCAGAGCTAGCATCAAGTGGGGAAGTGGGGAATTGAACCCGTTCTCCAGATTAGAGTCGACTGCTCTTAACCACTACACCAAACTGGCTCTCTGGGTACTGACCTTAATGGACCCAGGGCCCGATTTGGGATAAGGCAGCTCCGTCAGTGTTGATGGACTATCCCAGTAAATGCTTGCAGGAACAGAAGCGGGGTGGGATAGATGGCGGGGAACGGGTACCCGCTGCTCTAGCCCAGCGATGTCAGCCGGTCTAGTGATTGGGGAGAGAAGGGTAAACTCCCAGTAGATGGCTAGTCCAGTGGCTCAGCACTGCTGCTTATCCACAGTATCTTGAGGCAATGCGGCCAGGAGGCATCAGCTTTACACTTCTGCCTGTTCGGCCAAGGCACCCGGGTCCAGTCAGAGTTAGGATTTGAAATGGCAGGCCTGCATGATGACTGATCGGGATTGCGCTCATGAAAACAGGCCTGCTTGCAGAGACACCATGCCAGTCTCTGCCTTGGCCCCACAGCCCACCTTTTCTGCTTTAAGATACTTAGGAGCAGTGTTCCCTCTACGCTGAGTTAGTGTGAGCCGGCTCACTGTTTTCTAGTCCCCGGCTCACGCATTTTTGCCTTAGCTCAGGAAGGATGGCTCCAGAGCAAACAGATTTATTCCATAGCCCAATCTCTCGCTCACATATTCAATGCCAGGATCTCTCAAAGTAGAATTTCTGCTCACAAGGCTCCACAGCTTAGAGGGGGCATTGCGTTAGGAGGTGCCCTTAGTACTCCCTGACCCAGCGTCCTTCTTTTCAGTCACACTGGTGCAGGATGGTAGAGCGTGGGTGTCCAGTAGATTGCCTGTGGGCCATATGCAGATCGCCTGACCTCCTGGGGCAAGACAGCCTGCCTGAACCTTTTCGCAAAAAGAATTTGAGCTGTTCAGACTTCATTCTGCTACAGTTATAATCTTGGAATGGGGACATAATGAAGAATTACTGATAAAAGGGAAATCGTAATTGCCCTTAAATAATACAGTATACACACTTAGACTTTTAAAACTTTATTAACCCGACACGTTTCCCACATTTTCAGGGCTTGATGGATATTTTGAAGGGTTGAACTTTCAACTAATGAGCTAACGGAAGTTTGAATCTTGAGGAGAGAATAAAGAATCAACTCGGTGTTTGATAGGACACCTCTTTGACGTTGGAGAAATAGCTCAAACAGCTGAGAGCCACCATCTGTGGTGTAATCCTGGCATTAGATTTGAGACATTCTAATTGAGTACATGCCACAGTTCTTGAGCCTAGTCCAGCCTGTTAAATAACAGTATTCTCATTGCCTTGATCAGAATTAACTGGTGACCAGGTCTTGCTCTTTTGTACGTTGGATTAAACTGTTCTTTGGACTGTTTTTGTATTCCTTAAAAATCTGAATTTTGTGATAGTTTACACTACAGACTGTAAACAGTGTAAAGATGATGGTGGCTACAGTGTTTTAAATAAAGTTTTGCTTGTTACAAAAATTGTGCTACAAATACTAGTATCAGAGTTTTATTAGAATTGGCTTACGTATGTAGTCCATCCTTGTTTTGCGAGTTTCATACTTTTAATTGATGGTTTTGTTCCAGATCCTGATTTCACATGTTATGGGCAGGTGCTGCATGTCATAATCTGCTCTGGGGAGAAAAGCAGGGTCTAATTAAAAATAGTAGCGAGAAAACTGGAACATTATGGTCACATTACGCAAGTTCTCGATTGTTCCGCCAAGTCTTTTTCAGGTAAATGTTTTGCCCCTTTCACTGTGTACTAAAAGATTCTCCCGTCTTATTGCAAGACCTCTGCTCTCAGCTGTGTTTTAAGATTTCATTCCTTCTGTTTGGCACTAGCCTGCTTTGTGTGTGTGTGGGTGTGTGTTAAAAGCTCTGTTGAGCCAAGTAACTGTTAAGCGGTCTCTGTAAAATTTTTTTTATTCTTCACTTCCTAGAATAGCCTCTCTTGCCTAGACGGCAGCGTGGCTAAATCGCTCCCGATTCTGCACAGCAGTTCGTGTGATGATTGTACTGTTCAACTGCTGAGTGATTCAGAAATGAACTAAAGCTAACATTCTGACCTGAACTGAGTGCATCGGTAACAGTATCGTTTCCGGCACTGTCGAAACATCAGTTTAGGGCAGAGGTGTTGAACAGAAGGCCCGGAGGCCGGAACTGGCCTGGAGAGGGCTCTTACGTGGCCCACAAGCAACTAGTGCACAGGCTGTTCGGGGGCGGGGGGGAGAGCCATTCTGATTGCGGCATCGGCATGGCGGAACAACTTCGTCTGCAGCAGTCAGGCAGCATGGGAGCATCTGCCCAGTGCTGCACCCCTGGCTCTCCAGTCCGCCCATGTGGGTTTTCTTTCGCACCCTCCTCCAAGCCCATGGCGCCTTACAGTGAAGATATACCAACTCGGCTGTCCTCCATACAGTTTATATCTCCTATGGCGTGTCCAGCCCTCGTAACAAATGAGTTTGACACCCCTGATATAGGGTGTATAGAAGCTACCCTGAGGATAATGGCTCCCCAACCTTGTTGAGCCTCTTTGAATGTTTAGAAGAGTTAGTGGGTGCCACCCTGAAATGGCTTCTATGGAGGGGGGGCCCTCAGTGAGCCACAGAGACGAGGGCCAGTTGCCAAATGCTTGGCGGTTGCGAGCCAAGTAGCCTTGAACGGAGGCGGCTGTTTTTGAGGAGATGTTCCCTGCAGACACGAAGATGAGTCCTCCAGGGCTGTTCTAAAGCATGTCCTGTCCTAGGAAGGTAAAGGAAAGACAGGATTGGCTCTTGTGCTTTGGGGGACAAGGCGAAAGGCTCCGGGGAATGTGTTGGCAGGCAGCACAGAAAGGCAGGGTGCCGTATTGGGGATTGTCCCCTTCAGTCTGTAGGAGCTGACTGTTCAAACGCAGTGTCTGCTCTAAGCACCTGTGTGCTCAAAAGGGCCTTCACAGACATTCCAGCTAATGCAGAAATTGATATCTAGTTGATTTCTTCTGTTGCCTTTCAGTTCCTCAGCTACTGCTACACAACTTTTACGAATAGCACAGAGTATGTAAACCACTTTGGAGCAGCATCCCTCCGCGAAAGAATTCAGCTGTACTCACTGCTCCTGTGTTCCATTGAAGCGTGTGAAGAAATCAGGGGTACAGTCTGGTTCCAGATCCTCTCCTTGCTTTGGATCAGCTCAAATTCCGTTCGCAGCCACTGGATTTTTGGGTCCTCTTCTGTTTTTACACAATGGGAGACACTTGGAGAGAGGATGTTTGAGCTCTCGGCATCGTGAAATCAAAAGCCGCAAGCTGCCTGCGAGGATGGCAGCCCAGCTTCGCCGTGAGCACACCGGGGTCTGGTCTGGGGGTATTTTCATCTTCAAGTCTCCACTGTGGCATGGGAAAGCCAGAAGAAACTTCTTTCGAACTCAGACCAAACTTTGGGAGTTGGGCATCCCTGGAGAGGCACAGGGTCATCCCTGTTCTCCTCTACTTGCCAGAGGATTCTTTCCAAACTTTGCTACCCAACTTGCAACGTTCCTTTTGGACGAAGACAGCGATCATGCAATTCCTCCAAGAACGGGACCTGTCTGCTTACAAAAGCGAGCTGTGTGCATTGAATGGCAATAAAGAAGGCTTCTTGAAATTACCATACCTGCAGTGGGATGTGGCTGCTGTCTCTGTACCGACCTTCCTTTTCACGGTGCCTCTGCTCTTTCTGGTGGAAGGCAGGTCGGGTTGGCTGATGAGCACGACGTAAGTTGGTTACACTCTTAAGGAATAAGTTGCTAGCTTGGTCTAGCAGAGCAGGTACTTGTTGAGATATTTGAAGTGGTTTAGGTTGAGAGAGGGTGGCTGGCCCATGGGGTCACCCAGCAAGGTGCCGTGGCTGAGTGGGGAATCGAACCGAAGTCTCCCAGATCAGACACTGCTGGCTGTCACCTTCAGCATTGCCTCAGATAGTAATGCACCTTCAGTTACTCCTACAAAGGTGTGTGTTGGGGGGGGGTTGTGAGTGGTGGTTTTTTTTTACCAAGAACTACAGAAAATCAGGAGGTTTTATTAAATAACTCTGGTTTGTTAAATACCTCTGTAGCCTTTCTGTAGGACACATCTAGGGTTCCTACTAGCTGGCTACCTGGTGTGGCTGATAAAACCATGAGAAGATAGTTACCCAGGAGTTTGAACAGCTTGGCTTGCTGTATGAAACAGTACCCTTGCCCCCTAGAGGAGATCAGCACAAAGCCAAGATGGATCCCTGCGGAGGCAAAAGCACTCTTCAAAGCGCCAGTCACCCAACCTTTGGAGTGTCCAGGGCAAGGTCTGGCACTGGGTACTTTCTGCCTGTGTGTGTGCTGTCTGAAGAGGCTTTGTAGCTCCACGATTATGAGTTCCCATATGGAAGGCTTCCAAGGGTTTGTAAGCACAGCTTCAGGATTTGGCCTGTCCCGTAGGCGAAAACCCATGGAGCTAAGTGCTGAGACCGAAACCTTCCTTTGCAACCCACAGCCGATTTCGTATTGGTTGTGTTACTTACAGGAAGGGACATCTCACCCACTTGGACAGAGCCACAGTGGCTCGTGAAAGCCAATGGCTTGGGTAGGGATCTTGTGAAACTGCATGAGGCTTGTGGCAGAACACGGTAAGTCAGGTGATGTTCTTTGGCTGCCCTCTGTTCCACCACTGCCCCACCCAGAACGGGTGGCATATCTCGGGCACTCAGGAGAGAGCTTTTCCCGGTGGCTTAGGTGGGTAGCCGCGTTGGTCAGCAGCAGAAGAACAAGATTGGGAGCAAGTAGCACAGCACTGTGGATATGTCCAAAATTTCCAGGGTGTACATTTTTGAGAGTCGGATCCAACAGAGAGAGCTTTGACTCTCGGACGCATATGCCCTGGAAATCTTGCAGGTCTCTAAAGTCCTTCTTGACTTGAATCTGGCAATCAGGTGGTAGAGGTTTTTAGCCTATGGACATCAGTATGTACACTGCGGTGCCAGGTCTGATCACCGCGCCTGCGAGGGGATGGGGGGTGTGCCGGGAGTGGGAAGGGACGTTGCATGACGTGCATATGTCACCTGGAAGGCGATGTTGGAGGCGATGCTCTGGTTTTTGGGCAAAACCATTGAATAAAGCCTCCTTTCTATCTCTGAGACGAAGGGTTTTCATTTCCAAACATTTGTTCTTGCTTTCAGGATTCCTGCTGAAAGGCGGCCTTCTGGACTTGTTCCAGGGAAGGGGTAAGTTGCGTTTTGTCCCAAAGATGATTTTCAGTGTGGGAAGGAAACATGTCGCGAATCTGGCACTGTGTGGTATCTGCAGCCAGCAGTGTGCTCCTGGTGGCGTGTTCAAAAAGCAGTGCGAGAGCAACTCAGCATGTGGCATCGTTGGTTTCAAGCTGCTGTGCTTGTTCAACCTGGTATTTTTGCTGAGACAAGCAAGGTCTGCCGCTCAGAAGGGGGGTAAAAAGTGTTGTGGTTTGATTCCCGTGGAAGGCCTTTGAATTGTTCAAAAGCCCCAAAGTGCATTCGCGCAGGAAACAGGACCTTGGGAATGGATTATCCCAATATTTTATAGCTACTTCTATGACCAGGATTTTTTGGTGTCGGTTGGATCTTTTTTCATTGTGCTTGAAAATAATTTGCTTTTATTCATTTAGGACATTTCCAGGCTACCTTTCCTGACAAATAGGGTCCCCTCTTCTGTGCATTAATATTCCCGCGAGTGTCATTTATTTTAAGAAGTCTAACCCTAGTAGGCACTGTGGGTAGGTACTCTGGCGCAGTCGTGCCCACCAGTGTATCTCCTGATGCCCAAAATAAAGAGCTAGTCTGGAGTTTCATCCTCCTCACTGCTGGAGGAGGCCTTCTGAAAAGCCCAGGAGGGCATCCGCCTTCATCAGAGGACCCGTGACTTGTCTCCCAACATGTGGGGGGGAGAGAGTGGCCCCAAGCCAACCATTTTGAGGCAGTGCTCACTACCCTTAATTCTGTTTGCCCACAGGCTCTACCCCGGGGGGGGGGGAGCATGGTCTGGTCTACAGTGACCATGACAACTCACAATAGCGCACTTATCCTTTTTCAGGAGTTCTGGATGAGGCGGTTCCCATACACCACAACGATCCTTGGAAGCAACCGGTGAGAGCGAGCTCCCTGAATTCCCTTCAGAATGTGTAAGAAGCACCAGGGAGATAACTGTCCAGTTCTAAAGTATCTGCCTCGTTTTGGTCTCACAAGGGCAGGCACCGCTCCCTTTGGTGCCTGAACTTAGCAGCGAGGCTACAGGAAACACAGGTTCAGCTTCCATCATTGTGAGACAAGTTACATTGGTGACAATGAGGCCTGTGATATCTGCTGAAGGGAGCCGTGTGCAAGCAGTGATGGGTTGGTCTGCCAGGATGAACTTTCGTGGGCTGGAGCCGTCTGTGAAAAGTTTACACTGAAATAAAACCCTGGCAGTTATACGTTGTTGTCTAGCAGTGTTGTCAGTACGAGGCAATCTTGGCAGTTTTAAAAGTTGAAATCATCCACAGTTCTTTGGGTATGCTAAAATTGGTGCATCAAGAGCTTTCTGTGCCTTTTTTTAAGCATAAAGGAAAAAAGCGTATAAGGGTGGGAATAGATGTTATGTTTTCTTTACAATTTTATAATTCCAGTAAAACCCCTTCACAGCAGGACTGTTCAACACACTGGCTACCCACAGATGGTCCTCTGCCCTGGGATGGAGAGAAGATTGTATAGTCAGAAGCTGAACCGTGGCAGTGCCTGACCTGAAGTTGAGATGTTGCTCTTCCTGGCAACGGACCGTGAAGGGACTCTGCTGAAATCTGTTTCTGCTTTTCTTTTCTTGGTTTTTAAAGGAATCCAGGTTGTACATCTGCCTCCCACACTGGTAAGCAACAGGTTGCCGCTGCTTAAAGTGTGAAAAAGAAACTTTGGGGATTAGTAAGGCCCTGGTTAGATAAAACAGCAGTCTGTCGTAAAAGCCCTATTCATTGCAGTAGGAGTACATATTTTGCTCACACTGTCTGAAGGGCTCTTGCACACTATTTGTATATAAGAAGAGGAAGAAACAGCCACTCTGACCTGCGCTAGGGTGAAGAATTGTTGTGATGATTGGCCAAAGAATGTTCAACTGCTCTGAACACAGTGAATGAGAAGCAGCCATTCTGAACAATCTGCCAGCGAGCAAAGGGCAGATGTCCTCCTGGCGTTGACTAACGGGCAAGTTGCAGGTCAATTGTTTTGTCCCTTGTCCCTCCTCCAGCTGTGCAAATGGGTGGCGTCTCTTTGGGACCGCTCTGGTAACCTAGCTCAGAGTGGAGGTCTCTTGACCAAACCAGGTGCTTTAAAAGCAAGGTCCCAGCTGCTGGTTCTTCAAGCCAGGAGTTGGGTACGCTTCGTAGGTCACAGGTATTGCAGAAGCACCTTTGGTGATCCTCTTTGGGGGAGCAGGGGGCTGCGTGAGCTCATTCAGGGAGGAGCTGTGGCTCAGTGGCCGAGCATCTGCTTTGCATGCAGAAGGTGGCCGCTTCAGTTTCTGGCACCTCAAGGGTCAGATAGGAGATGATGGACCTCTCCCCAGCGCTCCCTCCTGTGAGCAAAAATTCTACTTTGTGAGCTACTGGCATTGAAAGTTGTGAGCGAGCGATTGGGCTGCTGCATAAATTAGTTGGCTCTAGAGCCATCCTTCCTGAGCGAAGGCAAAAATGGGTGAGCTGGAGGCTAAAAAATTGGGAGCTAGCTCACACTAACTCAGCGTAGAGGGAACACTGCGAGAGCCACTGGCAGTCAGAGTGGCCACGCCTGACCTTGGTCTGAAGCAGTGTTAAGCAGCTCCACAGAGCATGTGTTCATGCAGCTGTAAACGAATGACTGTGTTGGTGCAGTGGTTAAGAGTGGTGGACTCTAGTCTGGAGGAACCGGGTTTGAGTCCCAACTCCTCCACACAAAGCCAGCTGGGCGACTTTGGGTCAGTCACAAGTTCTCAGCTGTTCTCTCAGGAGCAGTTCTCAACAGAGATCTCTCTCCGCCCCACATGCCTCACAGGGTGTCTGTTGTGGGAAGGGATTGCTAGCCGCTCTGAGACTCCTTTGGGTGTAAAGCCAGTTCTCCTCATGTTTCAGGAAGGCTGTGTGGCTCAAATGGTCTGAAATGAAATCTGGATGAGCAAAAAGGTATGAAAACGTTCCTTCTCAGATGAGTCCTTCCCTTTCTGCAGACCGTAGCGGTTCTTAAGAACAGTTGTATCCAGTCAAAACTCTTGGGTGCAATCATCTGACCGTAAACGAACTGTTCCTCTAACAGAAAGGAAGGATCCCTTTTAATTATCGAGGCCTATCCCGATAGGGCCTTGCCGTAGGTTCTGATCGTTGGAAATGCCTCGCAGAACAAACCTTGTGGTGTCGCTTTACCCACTGAACTATGTGTTAGCTCTTGTGGGATAAAACTACAAGACAAGTCGACGCCTGCCTTCTGGGAATGGGTATTAAAAGCATGTTTTCCTGTAGGCCTGGACGCTGCTGTGACTCCCAGCTGTGTAGCTGAAAACAGTCATCTCCAAAAGGTGAATCTTGGCTTCACTACCTTGAAGAAACTTGTTGGGTATGATGCTCCAGTCTTGACACTTCTTAAAATTTTTGTTTTTGATTTTCAAAGATTTCTGTTAAAAACAAGTTTCAAACCGAATAACAAACAGGTAACAATAGAGTATAAACCAATAAAAACACTCTTAATGACAGAAGAGGGAGAGATGAGTTATAATAAGGTCCGTAAGAAATAAACAACCTGTCTCAAATCCTAGAGCAACATGCTATATAGAAAATCGAAAATGGAGCATAATATTGTTAAACTATAGCAAGATGGAATAGCACGTTCTGGATCATTATTGTTTGACACAAATTCTAAAAAGGGCAGCCAAGATTCATAAAAACGTGAGAAAAGCCAATGTTGGATCAGGCCAGTGGCCCATCCAGTCCAACACTCTGTCACACAGTGGCCGAAAATACCAGGTGCCCTCAGGAGGTCCACCAGTGGGGCCAGGACACTAGAAGCCCTCCCACAGTTGGCTCCCCTCCCCAACAAGCACACAGAGCATCAGTTGCCCCAGATCGAGAGTTCCCACCTATACCTTACGGCTAGTAGCCACTAATGGACCTCTGTTCCTTAAGTTTATCCAGTTCCGGCTTGTAGCCGCCACCATCTCCTGTGGCAGTGAAATCCTTAAAATCCAGAAATGAAGAATGAAATAAGGGCTTCTCAGAGCACAATAAAATGATCAGATATTTTTTCAGAGATTTAAGAAATCCCCCGTTTTCTATACCACCGATGGGCTGAAGCAAGATCCTTGTTCCATTTAGTTGCTGTTAAGGATTTCATGACTGCTTAGGTCTTTCCGTATGTCAGGAACATTTGTCGTCCCAAAAATTAAACAAAATAACTTTGGGGCGATAAAGCACTGTATAGCCTGTTACATGTTCTATCTTCCTACAGTCCCACCAACAATGGAAAAAGGCGCCTGTTTCCCTGCATTGTTACCAACCAAAGGGTTGAATCGAACCATTGATGTGGTTTAGTTTAGGAGTCCAGTACCATCTTGACTTTAGTTTAAGGATTCTGTTACCAAAGTTTTAGATTTCCGTATAGCCTCAGATTGGATGCTTTTGCCATTTCCGTTTGTATGAGTGTGGCAATTCCTCATAGGAGTTTGTAATTTTATAGAATTTGGAGATAAGGCCTTTGTGATTACAAAATTTGATTGATAGAAAGGAGTAAGTTCTCTGGTTAGACACTTTAATATTCGGGTTTTCCACTGAATGTTAGATTTGAAATTATCGGTACCGTAGGACTGACACTTGTTATTTAAGAACATTTGAAACACCGAAGAATGTGAAAAAGGAGTGTTCCTGAATCATACAGTAAGGATAATCCCCCCCCCCCCCCCCACTTGTATTTATTAATTCCCCAGGCTGGGGTTCCTTTTGTATGGTAATCAGCAGACAAATTTGGCTTGGCAGAGTGAACTTGGGATATATGTGAAATACCACAGTCACTTTGTCAACACTCTAAAATTCGATACTTGGCTTACTATTGTGCCTCTAATACTCCCGTATTCAGTAGACCTGTTTGCCACAGCCGGGCCTTGGTCACAGCTTTTATCGTGTTCACTCCTGATCTTTTCATATCAGAAGCTGGTGACCACCAGCCATAGCAATCTGTTGATGCTGCTACAAAACCGTTTCCTTAAGCCAGGGCTCCCACAGCACGACCCCGGCCACTTACCAAGGCTGCTATGAAGCTCCGTTTGTGGTATGCTGTGGACGTGGCCGCAGAGCAACTCCTCCGGGTTTCTCAGCCGCTGCTGTGGCAGCGTCAAACCTGCTGGAAACAACCCAGCCTAGCAACTGACAATGGCAAGATCTTGCCTACGGTTGCTGGCAAGGCTTGCGAGATTTTTTGCATACTACACGCTGGCAGCGGCGTTTGGGTTGGCTTCAGAACCTGCTTCTGGCACAGCGCTGGGCCCTGTTCCTGTGGTATGTGTGTCTAAACACTGACTTTCTAGCACTGCCCCATACTCAGCAGGCACCAATGCTATCTTTCAGAATTGGTGGATGTCATCACTGCTAGAATATCCACCACATTGCTTATGGAGGCGCTTGTGGAACAAGCAATAAATGCTGGCTGCGGCTCAAGACTCAAGGTAAGGACTCTTATGCTTAAGACCAGTTGGTGAAGGTCACTTCAAAGAGGGCTGCGTGGTGCTGAACAAACGGCTCTTAACGCGATGACCTGAAATAGAAATCCTCTGCAGGATATCAGGGGCACTTGATGTGCTCTCTCGATCTATGCCAGAGGAGACATAATGCAAATCTGAAATACTTGGATGGCTACTTTGTTGGGAGACATTGGGCCTGTAAGCGCTAAACGAAAGGCAGGTATCTCTTCTTGGGGAAGAGTTTAGAAAAACTCCCTGGGCCACTTGTGAAACAGAGGGAAATATATAATACCTGCTAATAAGTGTTTGGATTTTGAATTATTTCAAAATCTCAAGTCTTGTGTGGGAAGGGGGAGGATGGCTTTCAGTAGGTAAATCAAGAACACAGTCCATAGAGCTAGTTTGGTGCCGTGGTTAAGTGCACGGACTCTAGTCTGGGAGAACCTGGTTTGATTCCCCACTCCCCACATGCAGCTGTTGGATGACCTTGGGCAAGCCATAGTTCTGTCTGTTGTGGGGAGGGGAAGGGAAAGGAGTTTGTGAGCCACTCTGAGACTCCCAAGTGAAGGGCGGGGTGTAAATCCAATCTCTTCTTCTACCTTTAATAACCAACCAAGTGGATAACATGCGCCCTGAAGGAGAGAACTGGAGAATTCAAAACCTTGCACACAAGTCTTTTGGTTAGTCCTATCGAAAGTGACGTGGATTGTGTTCTTGATTTCTAGATTTTACTGTTGGGCAGACATTTAATATATTACTAGGGTAGAAGTCTTCAATTATTCTAGCTACAGGAGCCATTTTGCTGCCACTAGTTAAAGGCTTAATTGTAGGGGGCTTGTTAAAGTCTGGGAGTCACGAAAAGGAGGAACCGGAGTTGTGACCTCCCTGGCAGGAGAGGACGTCCTCTGAACTGCCTGTGGCAGAGAGAGATCACCCCTACAGAATGACCTGACTTGGCATTCTGTGACTCCTCTTAAAGAGGCAGAGGTACTTTTGCTTGTCTGGCGCATAAGGCACAAGCAGCCAGCTCTGTACAGTGAGGGCTTCCCATGAAGACAACGATTGCGCCAGGAAAACAGAATTGCTTAATTCATTTACGTATCTTCTGTGCTTAGGTTTCCAACTTTCCATGAAAAAACTGGAAGAACTTGGAACGGACTCTGATTTCTTCTTACTGTGCTATTCCAGTTGCATGCTGGACACCTGCAGAGCGAACATATTCTGAGAACTCAACGTTTAACAGATTGACTGGTTTTTTTTTAATAACATGTCTCTCACAAGACAAAGAGGTTCTCTGGGTTAGCAGAAAGACACAACATGGAAGGGACTCCACATCTCTCCTGCCTTAGATGAGATCATGCTCTTGAAAAGGCAAGTTCACAGCTTGGGAGTGGTACTTGTGGCACTGCAGCCACCTTAGAAAACCAGGTGGCTGCAGTGGCCCAGAGTGCTTTCGCCCATCTTCCACGTGGTGTGTCAGCTGCATCAGTCAGATCTAGCCAGTGACCCATGCCTTAGTTACATCTAGACTAGACTGCCGCAGTGTGCTCTAGTTGGGGCTGCCCTTGAAGAGTGTTTGGAAGTTGCAGCTCTATTGCAGAATGCTGGTTGGGGCCAGCAATCAACTGTCTATTGACCTGTTCCTGAGCCCAATTCAAGGTGTTAGATTTGTCTCTTAAAGCCCTGCATGGCCCGGGACTGGATTATAATCTGAAGGACCATCTTCTCCCATATGTTCCTGCCTGGAAAATAAGATCATAGGGAGGGGTCCCTCCTGAATGTCTCACCAATCAAAGAAGCTCCTGTGGGTACACCAGAGGGCCTTTCCAGTGGCAGCCCCGTGATTATGGAGCAACCTCCCCACGGGAGGTGGGCCTGGCCCCCTTTTACTGATGATCTTTATAAGGCAGCTGAGAATGTTTTTATTTAGCATGGCATTGGATTTAACCAGTCCTAAACTATGATTTTCAATTTTGGTTTTATATGTTTCTGTGATTTTCAATTTTGGTTTTATGTTTCTGTGTACTATTTTATATGTTCCATCTACATTGAAAGCTGCCGTGAGCTCTGTAAGGCAGAAAGGCTGCTAATAAATGTTTCAAATAAATAAATGTGGTGTGGCCCTAGTTGCTTGCAGAATGAAAGTTTCATGTGCTCATAACTCCTTAGGCAGCCAAAGCTTACACGAGCTTCTCACCTGCTGCCCCCCCCTTCCAACCATCCTGCCATAGCGTGTTCCTTAGCCAAGCTCATGGGGGAGGGGGGCTTAAATCCTGGAACAAAGCTGTGCCAATTTTTACTGTGTGAGAAATCGTTGACCTTGTCCCCCTTTGAAAAATCCATTTCAAACAGAGGGACTCATTTTAAAAAGCTGTATCTTTATAGTTTAATGGGACCATTTAATCACAATTGGAGCATGGTGCAATGCTCCCTTTACACTGTGGAGTCTTGTGAGCAAAAATTCTACTTTGTGAGCTACTGGCATTAAAAGTTGTGAGCCAGCGATTTGGCTGCTGCATAAATTAGTCTGCTCTGGAACCATCTTCCCTAAGCTGAGACAAAAATGTGCGGGCCAGAGGCTAAAAAATTTGAGCTAGTTCACACTAACTCAGCTTACAGGGAACACAGCATAGTAGTAAAGATACAGGAACTACTTGACTATATACCCTGCCATTCTTTGTTTTATCCTCACAACAGTTTGGTAATGTAGGTTAGCCTAACTGACTGACCCACAGCTGCCCAGGGGCTTTTTAAATTTTTATTTATTAAATTTGTGAATTGCCCAATCCTGAGATATTCAACAATAAAATATGACAGTCTTGGAAACAATCCCCCAGATGGTGTCCATGAATCGAATTTTAAGTCCATTCTGGAGTGTCACCACCTTGCAGGCAGGATTTGAATCTGAGTCCACGAGAACCTGGCCTGACACTCTTAACCTATTATGTCACAGTGACTTGGAGCAGCTGTACACGGAAGAGTTGCATTCTCAGCCAAAAAATGTCCACAAAAGTGTAAATACTGTTCACTTACCAACTTGGGTTAACGTGGGAAAACAGGTATGAAGCAGTGTCTCTTCTATACACTCAGAACGGAGTTCTCAAACATAGGATGTATTTGCCCCTGAAGGAATACATCCCTCATTTCCTCCAGGAGATACAAACCTGAACAAATTTGTGACGGTTTTGTCGAGTCCTCAGTTTAGGATCTCGCATTCATCTACTTTTTAGAAACTCTTAACACTGAAAAGTTATCATAGTTGGAGCCAAAGAATAGACCTTCCCTATGTGTTGTTTGTAGGGTTTGGGGGGCGCCCTCTGGTGGGAGATCAGTAAAAGTCATTCCCTCAGGCCCTATTGGCGAAAGTGGCTTCTAGACCAGAACTTCAGTTCCTACATCTGCCCTTCAGACTGGCTACCAGTACTTCCCTTGGCACCCGCTGAGTTCTTCTGAAAGTGGGGCCATTGTAAGGTCGGCCTGGCTATTGGGCTGCCTTTATCCAGATGGAAGATTAGGAGAGCTGGTAGGCACATGGGCTTTTTTTAGGCCATGCGGTTCCATTTCTCCAGGAGGTATGTCATTTAGCACTGCCTCTTGTGGAGGCCGTGATCTCTTCCCCCCTCAACCTTCCAAATGTGCCCACAGGCTCACAAGATTGGGAGGCCCTGACTTGTGAACTGGGGGGACATTTTAGCATTCAGCCCTGTTCATGTTGAAAAACTGCACTACCAAGCTCTAAACTTGACATTCAAATACAGTCTTCTGGGTGAGGCTCAGAGCAAAAGGATACACTGACCTCTTGTTTTTGGCTTGGGTTGCGTTTGTGATACTTTCTGCTCATGGAAGAAGCCTTCGCACCCATCGGCTTTTTTCCAATCGTGTTCACAACACACAGGAAATTCAGAGCGCGCTAGGATTTATCATAGTTAGCAGGCAGTGTTCCTCTAAGCAATGTGAGCGGCCACTCACTTAACACAGGAAGCCCCGCAAGGTCTTCCACTGCCCATTTTAAGATTACAGCACTTCTATTCTGCTCAGGATGTGAACTGCTCCACTCAATTTTGGGGGGGGGGGGGGAGAATTAGAGACAGGCAACAAGTGTTAGTATGTTTACCCTGATATGGATGGCCTACGAGAAGCTAAGCAGGGTCAGCCGTGGTTAGCTTTTGGATGTAAAGGTTTCCCTTGCTCGAAAGCCAGTCAAATCCGACTCTAGGGGGCAGTACTTATCTCAGTTTCCAAGCTGAAGAGCCAGCACTGTCTGAAAGCTTTTTCCATGGTCACGTGGCTGGTGTGACAGAACGCTGTTACCTTCCCACCAAAGCGGTACCTATTTATCTGCTTTCAAACTGCTAGGTTGGCAGGAGCTGGGGCCAGAGACGGGAGCTCACTCTGTCAGGCAGCACTGAGGTCTCGATTCGAACTGCTGAGCTACTGACATTCCGGTCTGCAGCTCAGCATCTTAACCTTAACCACCGCAGCCCCTAGCTTTTGGATGAGAGACCACCAAAGAAGGCCAGGGTTCACTATGCAGAGGCAGGCACCGCCCCCACCCCCCGCGTCTCTTGCCTTGAAAACCCCACGGGGTTGCCAGAAGTTGGCTGCAACTTAGCACTTTCCACTACCAGTATGCCTCCATATTGTTAATCAGAAGTAAAACTAGTTTGGAAACAGTTAATTGAAATTCTAGTGTATTTAATCCAGATGACTCAAACCAAACAAATTCCAAACACTAATTTTTATTAAAACAAGGTGAAAATCATGTGCTACATTAAACTATATACAGTTTGGTTAAAAAGCCATAATTGAAGCAAACTAAAGACATATTGGCCTGTATTGATCTAGTTACACTGCCTCATTAGGCAAACTTAATTTAAATAATAAGTATTAAAAGCTGGTGATTGATCTGTACATAATTAAATTACTGCAAAGTTGACCTCTTCAGTTTCCAAGATGTCTACTACAGAGTGCTTTGACGTGTTTTTTTGGCACGTAGCATTTCCAGTGTTTTCTGCAGAGAGAGAGGGGTGGGACAAAATCAAGTCATACCCAGATGCTGGTAGGAAGATTTAAGTTATGTTGCATCAAGGACGCCAAAAGCCAAAACGTGGCACACTTGCGTTTATTGTGCATAGGCCCCCCAAAACAAAAAGGGTTAGTAGCAAACACACTCCAAATTTAAGGATTAGACAGAAGCCCCCAAATTAAGATATTCTAAGTTAACAGGGAGACTTCTGGAAAACAAATATGACAAAGGGAGCTTTGACTCTCAAAAGCATCTACCCCCAACATCTCATTGGTCTCTCGGGTGCAGCTGGACTTGAATCGGGCTGTTCTACTGACAAACAGAGCTGCCCTCTGGAACAGTTCATCCAGTCACCCAGAAAGTGAAAGAGTTCTCCATGCCATGGGTCACGGAGCAATCACAGTGAAAGAACAGAGATCGTTTCATGGGAGCACGGCACCCAGGTGGCTCGCTCTTCTGACAGCCAGAGGGCAAGCCTTGGGATACTGAGGCATCATCCCCTGAGTGCTGTGTCCGGCACTGGGAATATTGGAGACTGCAGCAGGATTCTTTGAACTGTTCCGGATATTAGCCACCCCATGATCCATCGGGCAGTTTCTGTACCCGGCTATAAAGCCAAAGTGAACAAGTCGTTCGAGCTCACAGCTAGGGATGGGCACAAACTGGCTGACGTGCCGAAGTCGGTCACAAATTCTGGCCGGTTCAGAGTTTGGGAACCGAGGTTTGTGAACGGATGAGCCACGGTGAACTTCTCCGAAATGGGGTGGGCCAGTCAGTGGTGGCTCGTGTGACCCTTTGTGAAGAGCAGAACTCTGCCCTTCACAAGGAATGGTTGAGGGGCTTGGAGCCATTTTAAACCCTGTGCTGCCGAGGGAGAACCGAGGCTGCTGTCACAGCTGTGGGCTCCTTTGTGCAGCCTGGCAGAGAGAGTTCTTCCTATGGGTCCAGCTGCGGGGTCCCTGATACAGAGTATCCTCCCTGTCAGCTCAACAGTCTTGGGCTCTCCCCCGCAGCCTCTTTAAACTGGGCTGCACAAGGGACCCTGCAGCTGGGGTGGTGGAGAGAGCTCTCCCCACTGTCTCAGCTGCAGGGTCCCTTGTGCAGCCCGTTTAAAGGGGCAACACTGGAGAGTGAGAGACTGCTGAGCCAGTGCCAAGAGTCTTCTCCCTACTGGCCCAGCTGCCTCTGGTTCCCTGGCATAGCCCTTTAATTGTGCTGTGCCAGCCATGAGAACCGGAGACAGGATCACCAGGGAAGAGGCCTCCCATCTCCCTCTCTCCCCGTGGCCAGGAGAAGGGGAGGGGGCTCCCTTCCACCTTATTCCTGACTGCTGCTGCTGCTCCCTCTTGCAGCCCGGAGGGAGCCCAAGAGAGCTGAGCTGGCAGGGAGAGCCTGACTTTCCAGGGCTTGCCGTGGCTGGGGAACCTCACTTCTCAGACTGGCTCAGTTTGGGTGGGACCCATTTGGCTCAGTTCGAGGGCCACCCTGAACCCAGAAACAAACTGAACTGCTTTTTAGGTTAGCTACTGATGCGCTGCAATTGAAATGTGAGAGGCTGGTCTTGAAGAAGAAAACTTCGAAACAGGAGTAGAGCCGGCACCCCGTCATCAACATCTCTCTCCGTCAACAGCTCTTTGCTGATTACTACGAAGATTTAACTGTGTTTCTCAGTAAATTACTGCCAAGTTGGGATTTTTAAACTGCCAATTTATTGTGTACTTATTCAAACTGGTACTTTGTGATACGTGGGTAGATTCCTCCAACTGATTTTTCTCACTTATCTTTTAATGTTTGGTGTCAGCATTGTAAAATAAATATCATGTACATAATTTTTTACATGCTATTCTGGAGCCATGTACTTAACACTTTGTGCTAAATTATAGTGTGGCTCGGCTACTATTATACCCACAAGCTGCACTCACGCACCTGATGCTTTTAAGGCAATGCCCTGGCCATGAACCATTACCTTGATATCTTTTGGGGAGACAAATTACATTCAAGACCACACTACTGGGGTGGGGGCTGCAAAGCTGTCTTTTGCCAGCAACTTACCTTCTGAAATTCCTTTGCCTTCTCCCGGTTTTTGGCATAAATTTCTCGTCTCTCTCTCTCTTCCTTGCGGATTTTCACTTCAGTTAGATTATTATACAGTCTGCCAAGAGGTGAAGAAGTGTTTATGTTAACCGGTGAACGGGGCAAAAGAGCCTCTTTGTGCTGGGTGACAAGGCAACAGAACAGCGGATGTAATTGGATATCGAAAGTGATAAACCTGGATGAGACCGAAACTGTTTTTACCCACTGCAGCCTATCCCCCCCCCCCCCCCCCTTGGGGAAACAAAGTGTCGGCTCAGGAAAAATCAAAGCAATCGACTTCGGAAAAGAAAGCCACGTCAGTTCACTTTCTGCCAAGTATGGGGTCGCACACTACCTTGAAGTACGCTGGTGCATTTCCATTTCTGCCGTCTTCCTGTCCTCTGCAGAGCACACTTTGACTTCCACCGCTTTCTTCAAATGACACACAGCTGCTCCTTGAATTCAATCACAATACAACAAGCAAAACCAGGCGGTGAGACTAGATTCTGTGGGCACTGGGATGGACACCTACACAGCACAATCTTCCCAGGGCAAAAAAGCACATGCATTTCCCCCCGTCCAGCTGTAAATGCAAGGGAGGGCTTTGGATCCTGTAGCCTGGGGTTCGGATGGTGAAAACACAGCTCTCTTGGCAAGAGGGGCCCATTCCTCCCCCACTGCAAACCCCCCCACCCCACCCCCAGTGTCCCGTGCCATCAATCAGTCGCCTCTGAATGCAGGATCAAGAGAGGGCTCCCTGTTCCTCAGCGGAAGGCGGCAAAAAGAGGTCCTGCTCTACGGACCTGGCACTGCTGGCAGAGATATGAGCGCTCAAGCCACTGTCTACAGACATAAGAATCCACTTACTCTATTACCATTATTATATTTCTAAACCGCCCTCCCTTGGAGGGCTCAGGGCGGTGCACATATTTTAGATGCAATTCAGTTAAAACATTACAGTAGATAAATTAATTTAAAACCAGATAAATCAATTGTAATTCCACTAAAACCAGTGGAAGTATTAACCTTCTGTCTCGGGTGGCGTGCTGCATGTGGTCACTTCCTCTAAGGGTGAGATGGGAAAATCGCTGCTGTCCTCAAACACAGGCCTGGTGGAATCTGTTTTACGTGCCCTACGGAACTGCACAAGGTCCCACAGGGCGCATATGTCTCATGGTAGAGAGTTCCACCAGGCAGTAACTAGGGCCAGAAAGGCGCTACTGTTTGCATGCGAGGCGTTCTGTGAAGCAGCAACTGGATTTTGCTCTGCCAAATGCTTGCATTACATGGCAACCAGCTGCATTCTATCAACCACATTCCCCCCCTCCCATCCTTCCTCCAGGTAGCTTTGGGTGGTGACGTAGGCTACACGAGTGAGTGTGTGTGCGTGGTGTGTGAGCGAGTGAGAGAGAGAGAGAGAGAGAGAGAGAGAGAGAGAGAGAGAGAGAGAGAGAGAGAGAGAGTCGAGATCACCTAGTGAGCTTCAGGAGCTGAGTGGAGATCTAAACCCAGCTCCTGCTCTAACTATTAAACTACATGAGTGCACTGTTCCTATTTGGACTGTTCCCTTAACGACCCTCGGGGCAAGCCGTATCCTTTTCTAAAGCAGCTCTGAGCATTTCAGCTCCTTAGCGGCCACTGTCGGAAGCAGAAAAGCCACACCTGCTGATTTTGTCCTTCATTAGGAAGTCCCGGCCTACTCAATGAGTGGATATTGTTTGCTAATGGAAATTACCAGGGGGAGGCGAGTTCTCTTTCGGTTTGTGAAGCTTTGTCGTTTTCTGCGGGGGGGCCTTCAGCGGTGGCTCTGCAGAACGCTGCAGTCTGCTTTTCATTCTCTCCAGTCTTCTAGAGGATCCCTCAATGAATTTTCTCTTCCGTTTCAAAAACGATTCTTGTAAGCTGCCAGGGGCAGATGGGAACTCTAAAAGCATTACTGGGGGGGGGGGGGGGGGGGGGGTGGAGAAAGCAGACAGATTTACAGATTTCTTTTTTTTTTTAAACTTGAGACAACTTTTAGTAAGGACACAAAAACAGCTTGGCATGATCACCAGTCCTCAATAAAACCAACACACAGTAATTAGAACAAACTAATTAAACTGTAATCTGACTTGAAGGTTCCCTTGGTAACAATAACCCATGCACAGTACATAACCCTTTGCACACATAAAACAACAGAGTGAAAATGACAAGTGTTCCCACCACCCATTCTGAAATGGCAATAGAGCAAATGGGTTTAAACTCAAGGGTTGTATTTGCATGCAAATACTGAAGCCGGGCAAGGCTGATGGGAGGGAAGCAAAGAAAACGAGCCCCTGTTCTGCTACTTCGTCCTGCAGACACAAGATGTAAAGAGAGGCAGAGTCACAGATCAGGGGCTACAACTAGTTTGGTAGGTTCTGAACAAATAGGAGAAGAAGAGACTGGATTTATACACCCTGCCCTTCACTCGGTGTCTCAGAGCAGTTTACGGTCTTCTCTCCCCACAACAGACACCCTGTGAGGTAGGTGGGGCTGGGAGAGCTCTTTCGAGGACTGCTCTTGAGATAACAGCTCTGAGAGAACTGTGGCTTGCCCAAGGTCACCCAGCAGCTGCAGGTGGAGGCGTGGGGAATCAAACCTGGTTCTCCCAGATTAGAGTCCGCGCACTTAACCACTACACCAAACTGGCTCTCAAAAGCCAGTTTCACAAGATGTGTAATAATGCAATTTATAAAGAAAACCATGAGACAGTGAGTGGCAACAGCTCTTTAAGATGACTGTGCTGGAGTGATTCTTAATGGAGACTAGATGCAAATCTTGGGGGGGGGGGGGAATTCAGAACTTTGGGAATTTTAGGCAGCCCCTTACCCCTAGCTTATCAGCAGGGTGGCCATGGTTAGTACTTGGATGGGGGACCACCCAGGAAGTGGGGGTGCTGTGCAGAGGAAGGTAATGGCAAGCCCCCTCAGCTCCTCTTTTGCCTGGACTGCCTTGTGGATGTGGTCGCCATGGGCTGGTTTTGACTCAACAGCACGTTTTTCTATTCCCCACTTGCTTGCAACGACTTCTGACTGTCAGCAGAGGAGAGCTTTGCAATGCTCATCTCACTTGGAAGATAAAAATCCCAGATTCTAGATTTCTCTCTCCCCCATTTCTTTAAAAAGCTGTGCACAGCAAGACGAGAACCAAAGAGGACCCCACCCCCCACCCCACTTGAAGTAAACAAGGACACCGACAAAATACTTCCACAGCTATGAGACTATTTCTACATGATGAGCTTCCAGAAAGACAGTAAAAGACGGGTCACTTTTAAGAGCACGACAGACAAGGGAGAAACAGGTTCTACAGAGAGGGTCATTCGAGCTCAAATTAAAATAGGCACTTTCTTTGCAAACCGTCAGCATGGATCCTAAATAAACCTATACAGAGAGTTGCCTTGTTTGCAACGTATGTTTTCATGTCCAAGTTTTTTTTACTAGTGGCTTGGAAGGTGTTTGATAACATTATGTTCTTGGCAGGCATTTTGTGGATTAAAGGTTAGCAACCAGTGCTGTAATATAATCTAGTTTTGAAGAGTGCTGTTATGTCTAGTTTAATACAATTCAACTGACAGGAGAAAGCTGAATGCTTTCACAAATCCATCGATCCATTCTGAATTACAGTTCTGCACACCTCTCGTCTAGGATTTTGTCCTTGCAGTACCAGTCTGTGGGCCATCCAATTGGCTGGCTTGTCGTGAAGATGGAGGCCAATCTTCCTCCCTTTCAGAACACAGCAGCATTCCATTTAGATTCCTATCACTAACCACTGGGTGTTTCAAGCTAATAGGTCAAAGGGAAGTTGTTCAAAATGGAGATTCACACGAAAACCCAGTGATGTGAATTTGCATGTTTACTAACTTCATAACAATGCATGGAATAATGACTATTTTTGATCACTGATGATATGACTACATTTTCAGTTGTGATAGATTCAGGTGGATAGCTGTGTTCGTCTGAAGTAGCAGAACAAAGTTGGAGTTCTGTGTCACCTTTACGATGCGACGAAGTTTAATTCTGGGCATAAGCTTCCATGTGCATGCACACTTCTTCAGATGTCTGAAGAACTGTGCGTGCACACGAAAGCTTGTACCCAGAATTAAACTTGTTGGTCTTAAAGGTGGCGCTGGACTCAAACTTCTTTCTATTTTTAGTTGTGAGCTAGCTATACTTTATAAGCATTTCCCCCTCTGTCTGGCATTCTGGTGTGTTTGGGTTCTGAAAAAAAGAAAATCTTATTGACGGGCACGCATACATAAGTGCAAGAGGTCTGGAAACAGATAAAAATAGCTTTTTTTAGAAGACACCAAACAACATTACAAACAAATGTGGCTTTGTGGTCTGTACAAGACCTAGCAAGTAATCGCAAAGACCTGGATAGATCAATAGCTAGATCCCTGTTATTCTGTCTCAGGCAAATGGATTTGGAACTTGTTATGAAGCTTTAGTATGGTTGGGTTGGAGTCTACAACTTCATTCCACTGACAGCAGTTGTGTTCCTCCATCAAGGCAAGAACCTCCGATGGTGGACGGAAGCACGGCCTTTAGTAGGACAGAGTCTTGGGATCCAGAGTTGTTGGTGTTTACTCTGAATTTACAGCATACTTACTTTTTGGCTTGTGGTTCTGACAACAACCCTCCTTGGGATTTTGAGCAGGACATTCGCTGTGCTGAGTGGAAATGGAGTCATTTGCTTCTGCACTTAAAGGTAAAAACCCTCTGCTCTGTCAAAAGAAAAATTGGCTAGAATAAGCAGTGTGATGTCTGTATAATCTGCAGTTGATGCAGCAGGAAGAGTTTAGGGGCCACTTTAAAAAAAAAACCCTACTCTGCCGTTAATACAGATGCAAAAGAAATGATATGGCGAAAGTGAAAAGTGCTTCAGTGGAATGCACTGGAACCTGAGATTAGAAAAGAGTGTGCGGCCAGAAGCCATTTAATACATGTCTTCCAACATGAAAAGAACCAGTTTGGTGTAGTGGAGAGAGCCAGTTTGGTGTAGTGGTTAAGTGTGCAGACTCTAATCTGGGAGGACCAGGTTTGATTCCTCACTCCTCCACTTGCAGCTGCTGGATGACATTGGGCAAGCCATAGCTCTGTACCAGCTGTTCTCTCAAGGACAGGTGTCTCAGAGCTCTCTCAGCCCCACCTACCTCACCGGGTGTCTGTTGTGGGGAGGGGAAGGGAAAAGGGTTTGTAAGCTACTCTGAGACTCCAAGTGAGTGAAGGGTGGGATATTAATCCAATCTCCTCCTCTTCTTCTTCTTCTTCTTCATGAATGTCACAGTAAGAAAAGTGGAGAGGCCCAAACAGCAGCAGCTGACATTGTTTCCCAGCAGCCCAACTGCACGGTGCACAGCACTCAATGATCCCCACACCAAAGATCCCCAGAAACTGCGGCATATATTGCAGCATCGCTGGGATACACATCGCACAGCAGTGCTTCTCAAGCAGGAGGAGGCGAGTACAGAGAATTCAAAAGGGAGGATGGAACGTGTCAAGGAGAGAGAGGCCCCTGAGCAGCCTAGAAGGGCTGAACACAGAGGGCCTCCTGGATCTAACGTTAGATTTGTGGGGATGAGTGCCCCCCCCCCCCTTGTGCACGAGCACTCTCGTCTGGGAAGTATGGCTGCTCTGCTTTTAAGAACGTCTCTCTGTAGGTGGCTTTGGGAGAAGTCGGAAATACCCTCTTCTGTCCTTTTCCTACTGTGTTGGGATATCTACCTACCTACCTACCTCTCTCTACCTACCTATTTCCCAGCCCAGTCATCTTTTCACCGTCCTTGTTTTCTTAATAATCTATCATCAAGATACTCCATTCCTGATGACCTTCGCAGTCCCTCATCAAACAGTTCAGATCTTAACAGACTGGGTATTTAAGTGTGATGCTTTGTTAGACAAGACAGTTAATCCTAAAATCACAATCTGCTCCTTGGTTCAAATCGTTTTAAGAATGACCATTTTAGACCCTCCTACCTAGTTAGTAAAGATAACCATCACCTCAGAGCAGCCTTCACATCCTTGCGTTTCGAATCAATGCCAACGGCCGTATTAGCCGGCTGCTATAGTAGCACACCTAAGGAACAGCGCTTGTGTACTTGTAGCTCATCTGTTTTCGAGGATCTTCCCCATGATATTCTTGAATGCTCGATGCATGCCCAACCTAGGTTAAAATTCCTCTCCGGGACTTTATCGGACTTGCGTTTCTACTCAGACTCTGAAAAGACTCTGTTCTTGTTAGCTGATTCTGATGCCAGCATGTCCTACAGAATGGCAATAGATGCCTTGCCTGCAAAGAAAATACGGGCCAACACTGTTCTTATGGAAACTAATTAATACTGATCCTAGCGGACACCTATTGATTCAATTTATTGCCTATATTTTCGGTTTATTTTATTCTGATTTTATGGTTTTTTTATATCTTAAATTTTACTCTTATTTTATACCAATATTCATATTTATAGCATCCCTCTCCGTTGTTATCCCTGGTTTGTAATGGCCTAGGGCTAAATACAAATATATTTCATTTCATTTCTCTTTTCACTTTTTAAGCAGGCTGCAGTACAGGGGTCTGTGGAAGGATCTCTACCTGGCTCACCTACAGACAGCTGGTGCGCCCAGTAGGGAAGAACAGTTGGGGTCGGAGATGCGGGTTTCCTACGAAAGTTTTCTGATTCAAATAATTTAAATGTTTAAATGCTGTTCTCAAAAGAAGACATGTACAAGCCTGGACCACAGGACGAGCGCTGGGATTCGACCACGCTTCCTACTCCACATTTAGCCAAACGGAATTGATCTGTAGCACAAACAGCCCTGACAACTATAAACAGACTATATTTACATATGTGGGGTGGAAATTTTTTGCCCCGTATCGCTGCTGGCGGGAGGGAGATGAGCAAAAAAAAAAAAAATTAGAAGCACCAGTGAACAGGACAAGAGGACAGACCCCTACAGAGAGCCCACCAGAATCTGCTAGAGTGGCCAGGCCCCTCTTTTATCGCTCTCTCTCTTGCTCAGAGATGAAAACCAAGTTCTGGCTTCATAAGCTACATCACTTCATCACCTCAAAAATAACAGCAAGAGAGTTACTACACGTTGAAATCCAGTTGGCCAGTTATCAAACAGTAAAAAAAAAAAAAGGTTTTGCCACTGATGGCTTTGATTTCGCAAAGCATTCTAAGCTGGCAAGAGGATTCTTGTATCTGAAAAAAGCCCCCTTTTTAAAAAAATGTACCTCTGGACAGCTTGTAGCTTCGGAATGGCTCCTACGCTCTGCTTCTTCTGTTCTGCTGTCTGCCGGGTTCAGAGGTTCCCAGTCTGAGCCGGCCACGCTGATGTCATTTGAGCTGATTAGAGTCAGGTCGGGTTCCTCCATGATGCCTCTCCCCATCTGCCGCTCCTGGAAGACAAAAATGTATTTGAAATGTCTGCTGCGTGACACCCCGCTGACTAAGTGGGAACCTTCACCCTCCGCCTTACCCGGGCCGCAGCAGGGGAGAGCAAGTGAGGGCCTGCAAATGCCCTGGGAAGGCTTGGTGCAGGCAGCTGGGTGGCCGGGATGGAGGCCTGGCTGCTAACTCTGGCGGAGGGGAGGCGAACGCTGCCCTGGGCTTGGTTTGAGTGGGCCGTTCTCAGGTGGCAGGGGGCATGGCCACCCCAACCCTGAGGACCAACCTGAAATGCTGCTGGGCCAGAAGAGAGAAGGCAGCTTGGGAGGAGCAAGGGGGGTGACGGACAGCCCAGATGGAGGGAGGAGTGGGCAAAAGGAGACATCCCCGGGGGGGGGGGCAGACCTGGGCAAGAAAACAGGAGGCTAGGGAAGGCAAAAGTCCTAGCAGGGAGGCAGGGAGGGAGGGAGGGAGGGAGGAAGGACAGGGAAAGGACAGGACAGGACAGGGAAAGGACAGGGAAAGGACAGGACAGGGACAGGACAGGGACAGGACAGGGACAGGACAGGACAGGAAAGGAAGGCAGCTTCAGGGAGCCGGATGAGAAGGATGCCAAGGCAGTCCTCTTGTGAGAGGCAGTGATAACCTTGATAGGGAGGTGCCCGCTAACAGTAGCGCTTCCCTCAGGTGTCAGAAGCCCTCTGCTGATACAAGTGGCAATTCAGACAGATGGCGGAAGAACCTCGTGCCCCAACAGAAATACCTTTGTGCTAGAAGAGAGTGTCGCCATGAGCAGAACGTACCACAGGAAGCTGCCTCATTCTGAATCAGACCAATTGGTCCATCAAGGTCAGTACTGTCTACTCACACTGACAGTGGCTCTCCAGAGTCTCAGGATGAGGCCTTTTTAATTGGGCCTTTCAAACTGGAGATGCCAGGGACTGAACCTGGGACCTTCTGCATGCCAAACAGATCCCCCCCTGCCACTGAACCACAGCCCCTTCCTTAGGATCCAACCCAACGCTTTGCGGCAGTTACGGATATCCTGTACTTCTTGATGCAATTTGTTCCAGAGACTCCACTCTAATTTAACACACACACCCCAACCCCCCCCCCCCCCCCCAAACAAAAACCCTGAAAGGAAACACAAAACCACACCAAACAACTTTTTAGGGAAAGTGCACAGATCAGGCAAGTAGACCATCTCACAAATCCTTCTCTACTGCAGCTGGAACAAAGGCAGCTTTTAAGGTTCAAAGCAAAGCCCTTTGTTGCCCTCTTTGATCCCTCTAGCACAATGCCCTGCTACCATCAATACACCAAAGGCAGGCAGAATTTGGAAAACGTTTTGGAAGATAAAAGGGTTTCTAAAAGTAATTCTAGGTGGACCAATCGATTCCTTACGTGCCGCCCTTTGTTCTTGGTTCACTCACCCAGACCGGTATGTCGCTCTGCGATAAGCAGGAACCGAAGCTTTTAACATGAGTGCCACTTGAGGGTGACCTCTGAAGGGCATCTGACACGCAGCCACTTTGGTGCAGAGGATTTTGTACAGGACTGACGGAGACTCCGGAGCGTGCTTCTTGAGCTGAATTCAGCAGAGTCTCTGTTTGTTGAGAACTACATTCTCCAACGGGATACGAAGCACCCCGAAAGCAACCCACTTCTCTCTCTCCATTCATCATTACAGTTTCTGGCACTGCCTCTTGCTTTGGGTTGGTTGAGGCCACCGGCAGTTCGACAAAACACAGGTCCTCTTCTCCGGCTACCCTGTCCTGTTTTACGGCAGGCACCGTCCCGAGAGCATTTTTTGGTAAACTGTCATCAGGAATGAGCTGATAAAATGTGCCGCGACCTTCTACTGGACTCAGACTTGGGCTACGGAAGTTTTCGATGGGGGAAAAGGGACTGGCCCTCTCCTCGCCTCCTTCCAGAGCCTCACGGCCAGGTGAGATATACATATTCTCCATAGATTTTCTCATTTGCTCAAAAGTAGCATGTTCAGACGTAGTGGTGAAGTCCACAGGTTCGTCTGCACTGCTGCTAAGCTTGTGTGAAGTTCTTTGGGCGAGCAGGGCTGTGAGAGAGCTTCCAAAGCCTGGTTGAAACACTGAAGCGTCTGTTTTTATACCAGGAAGTTCTGGTCAAAGCAATTGAGCAAAAAAAGAAGGAAAACAAGGCTTTTGTCACTAATTCCACTAACAAACCTTTAAATTAATTTTTAAAATGCTTTTTAATGATTAAGAGCATGGAGACTGATAAGTCAGGACAGCAGGATTGTTTCCAAATTGCCAGGTGCTAAGTCACGGCCACAGTGGTTTAGAGATTAAGATGCTGAGCTGCAGTGCAGAATGGAAGGTCTGTAGCTCGGCAGTTCGAAACCCGAGTGCTGCGTGACGGAGCGAGCTCCCGTCTCGGGCCCCAGTTCCTGCCAACCTAGCAGTTCGAAAGCAAGAAATTGCAAGTAGGTAAATAGATACTGCTTTGGTGGGAAGGTAATAGTGTTCCGTGTGCCTCGGCGTTTAATCATGCCGGCCACATGACCACAGATAAGTCTTTGGACATTGCTGGCTCTTCGGATTGGAAATGGAGATGAGCACCGCCCCCCAGAGTCAGATTCGACTGGCTTTTGAGCAAGGGAAACCTTGACTTTAAATCAGGGGTGGGCAATTGTTTTGGCTCGGGGGCCACTTCGTGGGAGCGGAGGTTAGCAGAGGGCCGCACCTTTTTAAATGATTGCCTTCATTAGTTAACTTTGCATTTCAGAAAAGGTATAAATTGTATCATAAAAATCAATAAATATAAATTAAATAAAATAGTGGTAGTTTTATTCAATTTATTTATAGTGCTAATTTCATATCGTCTATAGCTGCAAGCACATTTAATTTTAGAATCCGTTTAATGAGACAAATGTACCCTATCACACTTTTCTACAACTTTTTTGAAATCAGGAGTGAGATTGCTTGTTGAGATTCTCATCACAGCCTGCAAGTTAATGTCTGTCAAAGAGCGTCTATATTTACTCTCGTTGATCTTCATGCAAGAAAAACTTTGCTCACAAATATACGTAGACCCAAATATAGAGAACATTTCCCCAGCAAATTTCTTCATACATGGACATTTTTTCAGCAGACAAAGATTTGTAAAAGTCAACTAATGTCACTACATTTGACATTTCTTTCACAGTGTGATCTGATGGCATGTCAATAAGTTCAAGCTGCAGCTCCTCAGGTGCTGTATCAATATCAGCAGTGATGGGATAAGAGAGCAAATTGAATTTAGGCCCAGTTTTCTTGAAGTCCTGAAATCTTCTTGGCGGGCCGCAAAAAAAACTCTGCGGCGGGCCGCATGTGGCCCCCGGGCCGCCATTTGCCCACCCCTGCTTTAAATCATGGAAATGCCATGCCTCCAGGAGAGCCCACACAGAGCTAGACATCTACTTTGTTGCCGAAGACCGATTTTGACTGTGTAAGGCCCATTTAGCACTCTTGTATCTTTACAGTCAGGACTGCCAACAAAAAAAAACCTGTTATATTTTCACTGAAGGCAGAAGGTTACCTGGCATGCAAACCTCTGGAGCCTGGATTTAGAACATTAAGATCAGCAAGGAAGGTTCTTATCTAGAGAACCACAAACCTGCTACTGTAGTGATGGGATTTTTTATCAAAACCACCAGAGCAGAATTTCTCCCTACCAAAGTCAGCGGTTCCAAGGATTTACCGTCAATTTGCTCTTCTGTCCCCTCATCGGTCTCTTGTGTTTGCAGAGCATTGCTTGGTTTTTCTACAGCGAGGAAAGAGAGGCCGATACTCTGTTCTTCTGAGCCGGAAATTGGTGATTCGTGACTCATGGATACATCTGGACACTTGGGATTAAAGGAAGTATGTGAAAAACATATGTGGTGTTATCATGAAAACATTGATCAAGAAGAAGAAGAGATTGGATTTATACCCTGCCCTTCACTACGCAAGGGAGTCTCAGAGTGGATTACTATCTCCTTTCCCTTCCCCTCCCACAACAGATACCCTACCAGTGAGGTAGGTGGGGCTGAGAGAGCTCTTTTCAGCTTTGTCCTTGAGAGAACAGCTGGTACAGAGCTATGGCTTGCCCAAGGTCATCCAGCAGCTGCATGTGGAGGAGTGGGAAAATCAAACCCGGTTCTCCCAGATTAGAGTCCGCGCACTTAACCACTACACCAAACTGGCTACTGGAATCTGGTGGAACCACTACACCAAACTGGAATCAAGACATTCCACCCTTATTTTCCATAAACACTTCTGTAAGATGGCATCTTATCCCCATGCAAGAACAAACTTTACCCATTCATTTCCATCCTGTTCGGCAGAGAACCTGACAACAAACTTTACATGAATACAAAAAATGAAAAGGCGCGTTTTTGCACTGGAACTGCTTTTACAAGGAAATTACAGATCCTTTTTCTACATGAGTTTATCACCATAGCACTGCATGCACAAAGTAATAATCCCCATCGCTTCTGAAGTACCTTGCTGAGGCTCTTGCTCTCATGAGAGAACCCGTGTTCAGAAAGGGGTGAAAAGCTATTAAAGTCTGGACTGGGTTGCAAAGGCTGAAAAAGTTCCACAGGAGAGTTTCTCTCGGTATTTGAAACATTAACTCCAACTGTTAGATCTAAAAAATAAAGAGAGATTGAAAAGGCATTTGTAAGTATTTAAGAAATTAGGGCAATAAGTTTCATAATCTGGCAATAGCATAACATATACCTTGGAAAAGAAAAGGCCAAAATCCCTCTCAACACTTTGGATAGTTGCCATGGAGAGCCAGCGTGGTGCAATACCTAGAGAGGGACCGGGATCTGGGAGCTTCGATTCTTGGTTCCGCTATGGAAGCGCACTGTGGGACCCTGGGCCAGTCACATACTCTCAAGCCTAACCTACCTCACAGGATTGTGGTGAGATAAAAATGGAGACAAGCAGAATTACATAAGCTGCTCTGGACCCCCCACTGGGGAGAAAGGCAGGGTAAACTCTCTCGCTGTACTATTTGGGCGGCAAGCCTATTTTGGCTTGCCCACAGAACCAAATGGACCCTATGTGGCTTCAGATGGATCTGTGGGACCCGACGCTCCCTGGCGGCTCGCTGAATGAGCTTGTAGAGGATCGGCAAAGCCAACTCTCAATGGCCATTGGCGAGATTGCTCCCCGGCGCTCTCTGCGCCCCCCAACTGAAGCGCGCTCCTTGGTTGACCCAGGAGTTGAGGCTAATGAAGCAGGAGCTCAGATGGCTAGAGAGGCAGTGGCGGCATGCTCATGATGAAGCCACAAGAGCATCTTATAGGACGTTTATCAGATCCTATGCAACGGCAGTCAAGGCTGCTAAGCGACAGTTTTATGCAGGTTGCATCTGCAAGCTCACGTCCAGCCCAACTGTTTAGAACGATTCGGTCCATTACTGCTTTGACTCAAAACAGATCAAATTGCAGGGAATCGGATATTGGCTGCAAGGCTTTCGCGAGCTATTTTGCGGACAAAGTCTTGCCGCTCTGCTGTGACTTCCCCGCTACAGTTGATGCAGTGAGGGAACTCGAGGCTCCCAGCACGTCTTCTTGTTCCATTCTGGATGACTTCCCCGCTTGCTCAGCCTTGAGGAAGTCGACAAATTGCTCCTAACTGTGCGCCCCACCACATGCTCCCTTGATCAGTGCCCTTCGTGGCTAATTAAAGCTGGCCGTGAGGGGTTTCGAGGTGCACTGCGGGAGATCATCAACAAATCCCTCATTGAGGGAGTGTTCCCGGAGGCACTTAAGTAAGCAGTGGTGTGCCCTCTCCTAAAAATGCCATCGCTGGACCCGGCCGAACTGGCCAACTACCGGCCGGTGTCCAGCTTGCCATATCTGGGCAAATGCTTCTTGGATGAAGCTTCCATATTAGACCCCATCCAGTTCAGCTTCCAACCAGGCCACGGGACAGGGACGGCACTGGTCGCCCTCACGGATGACCTTTGGAGGCACCTGGATCAAGGCGGGACGGCAGTGCTGATGCTGTCAGATCTGTCGGCTGTGTTCAGTACGGTCGACCACCAGCTACTGGTCCGCCGCCTTGCCGACATCGGAGCGCAGGGGCTAGCCTTGCAGTGGCTTTTCTCCTTCCTCCAAAGTAGGAGACAGAGGGTGGCGCTCAGGGATCAGCTGTCCCGAAGGCATCCACTAGAGTGTGGTGTGCCCCAAGGGGCGGTACTATCCCTGATGTTGTTCAAAATCTACATGCGCCCTCTTGCCCGGAGGCATGGGCTGAGTTGTCACCAGTATGCTGATGACACCCAGCTCTACCTGATGTTGGGCGGCTGGTCCAGCTCTAGACCGGAAGACCCGGACTGGGCACCACAAGCTGTGGCTGGGTGGCTTAGGCTGAGCTGGCTGAAATTGAATCCGACGAAGACGGAGGGCCTGAGTCGGAGCAGTCCGGGTGTAGGGATCCCACTCCCGGCCTTCGACGGGGCACCATTGGTGCCAGCGCCAAGGGTTAGGAGTTTGGGAGGGCTTCTGGATGTCTCCTTAACAATGGAGGCCCAGGTAGCAGCCACTGCCAGGTTGGCCTTTTATCATCTTAGGCTGATTAGGCAGTTGGTTCCCTTCCTCGAACGCAGCGACCTGGCAACAGTGATCCATGCAACGGTCACCTCGAGACTGGACTACTGTAATGCCCTCTACATGGGGCTGCCCTTGTCCCAGCTCCAGAAGATAGTGCAGAACGCAGTGGTGAGGCTGCTGTTGTGTCTTCCTGAGGGGGAACACATCCAGCCCGCCCTGAAAACACTGCACTGGCTGCCTATAGCATACCAGATTCGGTTCAAGGTGCTGGTCCTTACCTTTAAAGCCCTTTATGGCCAGGGACCTGCATACCTGAGGGGCCGCCTCTCCCCATATGTCCCCCCGAGAGCACTGCGATTGGGGACCCTGAATCGGCTGGTCCTCCCGACTATTAAGGAGGCCAGGCTGGTTACAACGAAGGCAAGGGCTTTTTCGGTGGAGGCTCCAGTCTGGTGGAATGAGCTCCCGGAGGAGATCAGGGTCCTGCGGGATTTGCTTCAGTTCCGCAGGGCCTGTAAAACAGAGCTCTTCCGCCAGGCTTTTGGAGCAGCCGCCACTACCACCACTATTACCACCATGGCCACTGCCCTTTTTACCATCTCACAATGTATGGTGAGTGAGTCCAACTCTCTGGGTCCCCCCCCCCCCCTTTACAACTATAGCCTGTCCCTATGGTGGGCGAGCCCAATTTCTGCCCCCCCCCCCCCGCTTTTTCCAACTATAGCCTGTTCTGAGCATGGAGTACTGTGTACTGAGTACAGAGCCCGTAAACATCTGACGGGTGACATGTGATTGACTGTATAATGAGGAATTACTAGCACTTTAATAGGTATTATAATCTTGGTTTTAAAATTTGTATGAACAGAGTTATATTGTGTAGTTACTGGTTTCACACTGCTATATTGTTTTATACTGCTGTAAGCAGCCCTGAGCCGGCTCTGCTGGAAGAGAGGGGTAAAAATTTAATAATAATAATTAAAAAATAATACGATGGTCCCTTCCACAAGAGGTCAGAGGTGGGGAGGAAGTTTTTGCTACTCAATTCTACTGAGCAGCTTTCCCAAAACCTGCCAGGGAGTTTCAGTGACTATAAAGTCGCCTGGTGGTTAGTGGCCAGCCCGGCCCCCCATGAGTCCTCCCCTCAAAGGCCAAAGAGCAGCCTTGGGAAGGGCCTGTCCCCTGCCTTTTACTGACAGAACCCAAGACGCGAAGGCTGGAAATATTGTGGGTTGCCTAGAAATGGCCACTCCAAAGTCATCTCACTGGGTTTAATTAAGAACTTGAAGAGGCAAAGGGGCCAAAAATTATAAAATTAGTTTAAAAGTTCAAAAAAAAATACAGCTTTCTTAATTTAGATAAGGTGAACTATAGCGAGCATGTAAGTGGCGGTGTGTCAGTTCTGACATCTGAAGGATCAGTAAAACAGTCCCAGCAATCTAGGAATTTTAAAGGCAGTATTATGGAGAGAGGAAGAGACTGGATTTATACCCTGCCCTTCACTACCCGAAGGAGTCTCGGAGCGGCTTTCAATCTCCTTTCCCTTCCCCTCCCCACAACAGACACCCTGTGAGGTAGGTGGGGCTGAGAGAGCTCTTTCCCAAGCTGTCCTTGAGGGAACAGCTGGTACAGAGCTATGGCTTGCCCAAGGTCATCCAGCCAGGTGCAAGTGGAGGAGTGGGGAATCAAACCCGGTTCTCCCAGATTAGAGTCCGCGCACTTAACCACTACACCAAACTGGCTTTATCCCGTTATGATGGGATTAGTTTTCTCAGCTGCCAGCAGAAAATAGCTGGCTACTAAGCCCCGCAACAATATGTGGGGTGCCTGGTCTTCCAGTAAAATCCTCATTCGGTCCCACAAGCCTGGACAGAGAACAGATTGCTTTAGGGGCCTACACCTCATATATCCAATGTATCACTAATACAGCTATAAAACTGCTAGCCAACATACCGTCTGAAACTGGACAATTATTTGGGGCTGAGGACCACATGCCTGCTTTTGAGGGCTCCGAGATGATGCCAGCTCTTCCTATTTCCACAGCCCATAATTTACCACCTCGCGCCTACAGTTTGGAGTCATGACAATACGTTAGTCCCTCAATTTCACCTTTCCCCAGCATATCAAGCACAACTCTAGTACTAGCCAACCTAAGCCCACTGTGTACTACAGCACCCCGATCCAATGTAGTGTAGTGGTTAGAGTGTCAGACTAAGATGTGGAAGACTCAAGTTCGAATCCCAGTTCTCCCCCGGAAGCTTGCTGGGCAACCTTGAGCCAGTCACCCACTCTCATCTTGGCCTAACCTACCTCACAGGGTTGCTGTGAGGATAAAATGGAAGAGGGGGGAATGCTGTGAGCCACTTCAGGCTTTCTTCTTCCTTTGCCAAAAAAGCCTCGAGGGATGCGGAAGGAGCAGCCCCTATTTTCCCCAGCCAGTGGCCTGATGCCAGAGGGGAGAGATCAGTATGTCCCACCTTCCGGCTGCTGAACACAGCAAATGTACAAGGTATGAAAACGGTTTTAAAATACGGATGTTACCCCCTCTGAGTTGTATTGTTCCCTGAGTTCTGGAAACATTTACCATGTGAAGATACGTTGCTTAGGGACCAGCTCAATTCTCTTGTGTACTTGTCTATGAGCTGCTGGATTCTACTGGTCGAGTGAAGTCTTTCGCCCAACGGAAAATGAGAATCTGGAGCATCGGCGGCAGCATCCTGTTTATACAGTGAAGAAACGGAAGGGTTCCAAGTGGCATTTGCCTTCTCATCCGCAAGGGAGCTAAAACACCCAGGCTGTTTTCTAGCTGAGGACAACCCTGGAAAACATATCACAGGTAACCTGGTTCAGTCAGCTCAGCTTAAGAAAGTTAGTATGCTACTTTTAAAAAATATTTTTAATTTCATAACAACAACAAACAACAGAAATGTATGTAAAAACATACATAGGGGAACACAATTGTACTTTCCTAACAATGTCTTTGACCTCATGTTCTAATTTAAAAGTCTTCTACTTTTTCACCTTATAAATTTACTACATACCCTTTATTAATACTTAAGTCTATGTTTCTTGGTTCTTATAATTTGGTTAGAAATCCAAGGATTCACACTTTATTGTCTTCTAACCATTGGTAAAAACTTGACCATGTATTTTGAAAATCTTCTTTGTCATTTCTTAATATCATAGTCGAATTGTCCATCTCAGCAGTTTCCAATATTTTTGTAATAACATCTTTTGTAGGAACTTCATTCCTCCAGTATTTTGCATATATCATTCTTGCTGCTGTTACAATATGTATAGTAATATAAAAGTCTTGTCTTTTACAGTTTTCTGGTGTCATGTTTAACAAAAACAATTCTGGTATACACGGCACAGTATTTTTTAACACTTTCTGTAACAGTTCATGTACTCAGGGCCAGTTTCTCACATGTCCACCACATATGGAAAAATGAACACACATTATTATGACATTTCCAACAATCATTCAACAACTCCGGATATATCTTAGCTAGTTTGTCTGGTATCATATACCATCTATGAAACACTGTATACACATTTTCTTTATAAGATATTGCTTTAGTAATCTTTATGTTGGTTTTCTATACTCTTTGCCACTGTTCTAAATCAACGTTGTGTCCCAAGTTCTGGGAGAAAGTTAATCTGCTTCTGCTCACAACCCAGAAGGTTGAGGAACTGAAGCATCAGAATTCCATCGCATTCAAGATACAGAAGAACCACACCACCGATCAGATTTATGCTTTCGGCTCGTGGGGCAAATGTACCTGTGCTGGCAAAGCTTCTGTCCGGCTTTTCGTTGGTTATAAAGCTGGCGGCAGAAATAGTAGGCGAAGACAAACAGCTGCCGGCTGCCTCTTGTGCTTGAGCCGGTGGACTTGCTGGCCCCCAACCAGGGGACCTTGCTGCATTAAGCACTACCTAGGGCAAGAATACATTAGAAAAAAGAAGTGCTGTTACTGCCGTCTGCCGTGAATGGAAGTGCAGTTCACGTTCACAACGCTTTGCTCTGAGCTCAGCTCAAGTGTAGAGGCCTCCACGGGTCTGACCATCAGTAGATGTACTGGGGTCATCACAGCTCAGCAAAGTCTCTCTCCATTACACGCAGACACACACAGACACACACACACACTTACATGCCCCCACAAAGCCTCCCCTCCCCACTCATCCAGTCACTACGCACCTCACTCACACACCACATTCTCATTCAGACTCGTATTGCTTCCCAGAACAGTGTTCTAGATCATGCACCTTTTTTTGTTTTTGGTGCTCAGATTTGGCTAATTCTCATCACAGAGCCCCTTGAATCAGAGGATCTCAGAGGAATAGCAGAGCAATACCTCGTGGGGCCGGTTCGCAGTATTCTGCCGCCCCTAGCAAGGCACACGCGTCACCTTCTCACAAGGCCAATGAATGGGTCCCCCCCAGGCCCCCAATGGCAATGCCTCCGATGCCAACCCCACCCCCATTTCACCTGGTGCCATTAACTAACGCTGCACTGCCGCTGCCTGAAGCATTTGAAAGCCAAAAGAAAATATGACCACACCATAGCAGGAAATACGTAAAAAAACCCCAACAACGTCAAAGCCATTCAGCCCTCATTACGCACCATACAGCAGCAGAAAGAATGAACAGCTCCCACATTTAAGGGTGAATTTCAAATTAACGTTTCAAACTGATTGCGCCTAAGGGGACACACACACATCAGAAAACAAGGGAAGCGGGTCTGTTTCTCTGAAGATGCACCGGAACGTGTTGAGTCTCCAGCGCGACTGACCGTATTATTTTGTCTAGACGACGAGTCGGGATACAGAGCTAGTTGCCTTCCAATATCAGCAGCGTAACGTAGTAAACCTTGATCCGTCAGAGAATGCTCTTGTGGATGAACTGGGGACCGGTGTTTTTTTGAGGGAGGAAGAAAATAAACAAGATTTACCCAGGGCAGGACATGATCACCAGCAAGCCATCATTGACCCAAGCGCTTGAGGGTCAGCAAGCTTTATACAGTAAGCCTCACTCATGTGTCGACTTCTGCTCATATTTACTTCCTCTATGTCGTATGGTAGTTGGCAGGGTGGAATAAGCGTTAGGTCAAGGTCAAGGTTTTGAAAGCCAATTGAATCCGGCTCTAGGGGGCGGTGCTCCTCTCCGTTTCCAAGCCGAAGAGCCAGCACTGTCCGAAGACGTTTCTGTGGTCATGTGGCCGGCGTGACTAGACGCCAAGGCACACAGAACACTGTTACCTTCCCACCAAAGCGGTATCTATTTATCTATTTGCAATTTCTTGCTTTCAAACTGCTAGGTTGGCAGGAGCTGGGGCCAGAGTCGGGAGCTCACTCCGTCAAGCAGCACTCAGGTCTCGAACTGCTGAACTACCCATCTTTTGGTCTGCAGTTCAGCGTCTTAACCACCGAGCCACCGTGGCCCATCGGAATAAGCATTAGGGAGTTACAGACCTCGCAGGGCAGTACTCTGACCTATTCCCCCTCCCCATGACAGTACACTTTAAAATGTTAGGTGCTCAAGCAGGATGTTTCCCTCCACCTGTTTTCTCATTCCCCCCCAGCTGATATTCAGCCGCCCTCAGCATTCTATCTGTCTGCAAACCAGGAACAACGCTCAGGTCTTACAGGCCATTTGTTCTCTTCCCTTTTTAATTCACAAGGTAAAATTTTTCTTCGTACCTGGCTAGTCCCCCAAACATGGAGAAATCCCTATCCTGTCTGTGAATGGTCCCATTTTGCTGCCACACTTGTACACAGCAAAACCTGCTTCACTACAAGGAGTGATAGGATAGCAGTTTCAGCTTAAAGGCACAGTTCAAGGTGCTGGCTTTGACCTGTAGATCTTTAAATGGCATACTTCCACTTCCACTCACTCCATCACCTAAATACCATCCACAGAACATACAAGGATAGGCAGAGTGGGGTCGTTGGTGGCTGCCTTACAGTTGTGGAAGTCTTCCTTTGGAGCCTGCATGTTTTCCAGAAGCAGCCTTGCAGTTTTTGATGGCCAATGAATAAACAGCTCTGGAGGATTTTTAAGAATAATGGGTTGGATCCTGTCTCCTTTTTCAGCTGCACAAATCACATTTCTGCTCACACAAGAGCGGGACAGAGGAGAAAGTGATGTTTGCTGATTCTCCCCTCCAGCTGCAAACCCCCATGGCCGGGGTCCACCAACTAGCAGGGGTTGCATTTCAGGAGGCAGTGGAAGTAAAATTACGCTCTGCAAGCACTGCTGCATTAATAGCGCTTAGGATCCAGCCTGATGTTTACCCATTCAAAAGGTAACCAATCTCACCTGGGTCACGCAAGTTAATTGCATCCGTCACCCACTTCTCACGCCATGACTGACTGAAGAGGCTCCTGGGACTTCCCCTAGAACTCTGTTCTTTGGCATCAGCAGTAATTCTTAAGATATCCATTTCTTCATGGAAGGATTCATCTGGGTGATCGCTAGACTGAAGCTTGCCAGAATGCGATGTGAAGGAAGTGTCTCTAGTAAGAGATTCGCTGTAACCTGAAATTGTCACAGACGGTACTTAAAGCAAGAACATTTTTCAAAAGCAAAATATTTTTCTTTAGAAGATATTTTATTTCAGTTGGAAAGCTAATTTTCTCAGTTGAATTAAACAAAGAATCCCACTTTTTTAAAAAAGTAACCTCATTCCTCAGCTCCTGAACTCTGTCAGGTTTTGTAGTGTTATCACATTTTTGATGTTTCTCTCTGATCTACGAACTATTTAAAAATTAGGACACAGCTTCACAAGTGCCATTGTTTTTAATACCCGTATTTGGTGCTAAATCACCATATTTTTATGCTAATACACACACTCCAGATATGTAACACCAATCTTATAGCTCCTTCCCTGCTCCTGGGACATTTACAGTCCACAACTAATTTGGTCAATGGAACAATACAGGGGGGAAAAGTGGAGTGGCATAGGCGCCCCAAATCTCCCCCCACCCCCCAAGTCTGACCCTTCTGTCCAGCCAGAAAATGTGCTTCTCTTACTCACGCAAGTCGGAATACCAGTTTTGCACAAGGCATTCAAGGGCAGGGGAGGGGGAAGATGATAACTGAAGAAAATGTGCTCTGCTGCTATGCAAACTAGGCTAAAAAGTCAAGGTGACAGCCTGCGAAAGATCAATCATGATCACAAGGGTCATTTTTGTAGAAAAAGAGGTGCAGGAGGCGGAGCTCGTTAGCATAACTTATTTGCATATGCCACACTCCCTGACATCACCGGAAGTGTCAGAAGGCAACACCTACCACTCAGGCTCCACCGCAAAAATCTCCAGGTACTTCCCAACTCAGAGCTGGCAAGCCAGCTTTACACTTGACTAAAGACACTTTAGGTTTCCTTTGCTCTTGCAGGGAAGCTACCCTACAACAAGCATGAAAATACAGATCAAGTTAGTGTGCTTTTGCTTTTTTCCACAGTGCATCACCGTATGCGCCCGCTCCTGGGCTTGTTACTCTCAGAATGGCATTCCTGCATGTTCCTGCTCAAAATGACCCCTGCAGTACTCTATTACGCAGGCAAATGAGGGCAGGGCAGGAAAAACAAAGGTGCACTGTGCACAAACCAAACTTTCCAACCACGTCTTTAAAAGAACACAGCCCTACAATTAAATTGCATCTCACTGGCTCATGAACTGTAGGCGGTTTAGAGATCTCCTGGCTCAGTGTCAGCTAGTGAACAAGGGGAGGGGCAGAGTCACTCAGAAGAAAACCTAGCTACCTGTACCAGAAAGCCTGCTGCTCCTTGGCGTGTCGAGCTCCAGTATAGCGCTGAGTTCGTGCTGCTCCAAATCAAGGCCTAGCTTGACTCTTGCCAAAGGTGGTTTTGAAGGTCTCCATTTTGGTTCTGTTTCCCAAGCACTTTGAAAAGGCTCTGTAAAGTAAATGTTGGGTTCAGACCACAAGGAACTGCAACAGTGCAATAGCAAGGAGACCTGAGCTACGAATAAGGAAGCCCTGGGTTCAAGTCTTGCCTCTGTCTCAGGCAAGCTATTCTTTTTGTCTCAACCCCCACCTGCAAATACAGAAATATGTGATGCCCCATGAAGATCAATGAGATTCCAGCAAAAATCCAAAAAAACCACTTTAGGCTTCCCAAAGGCTTAAGGAGGCCCAGGCAGATTGTTTCGCTGAACATCAAACCCTCATGTTTTATCAAACCTGCTTTGAAGCTGTGAGAGAGCAATCTGGCTACTGCATGAATCAGTTTGCTCTGGAGCCATCCTTCCTGAGACCAAAATGTGTGAGCGGGAGGCTAAAAAAACTGTGAGCCAGCTCACACTAACTCAGCTTAGAGGGAACACTGGTTAGGCCTGCCAATAAATAAAAGCCAACTCATTCAACTGCAGTCCCTAAATGTGCCAATTTAAGTGTATGATTCTTTGGATTCCAACTTGTTCACGTGAAGTAGAATCACCAGGTCAGATTCCACAGGTGTGTTCCACTGACAGCAAGAGCAGCTAGAGAGCCCCTTTCGTCCACAGGAGGCTCTTTGTGCGAAGAAAAGCACCAAACGTAACAGTTCAACCCGTCGTGTTTTTGCTTAATACTCTATACATCTCCCACCGTTAGCCTGAAAGGAAAGGGAGAAACCCCATCCAACCCAACCACATGAGAAAGCATGCCGACACTCATGATGTCAGAAAGAGCCTTACCAATCTGCTCCGATGAACCCACGCTGGAAAACGAAAACTGCTCTTTGGCGGGGCTGCTCACAGGGCCACACTCAACCTCCTCTTGGTCACTCAAGTTTGCTTCTTTAGCTAGTGTTGCGAACAGTCTGAAGCTGTGAGGCTCTCGTGTCTGGGGAGTCGCCTCTCCATACATGCTGGACTGCCCCGCCTATAAAGTGGGATTAACAGTGGCTGATATAAACCATTTTTTCTTCACCAGTATATGTCACATACATTCAGGAAAATAAAAGAGAGGTTATAAACAGGATAAGAGCTGCCTTGCACCTTTAGTTCTGCAGCTGATCCATTTAGCCCAGTGCAAAGTTTCCTGTTCTGATACGGGTCCCTCAGGCAGCAGGGTCCTTCACAGCTCTGCTACCTGAGACGCTTCTACTGATGGTACCCAGGGACCTCCCTACAGGCAAAAAGATACGTTCACTGAACTGCATTTCCCCCCAAGGATTTCAAGGATGACAGAAAAGTTCCTTGAGCACATTTTGGAGGAGGAGGAGATTGGATTTATACCCTGCCCTTCACTCAGAGCAGCTTACAAACTCCTTTCCCTTTCCCTCCCCACAACAGACACCCTGTGTGGTTGGTGGGGCTGAGAGAGCTCTGACAGAAACTGCTCTTTTCAAGAACACCTCTGATAGAACTATGGCTTGCCCAAGGTCATCCAGCAGCTGCAACTGGAGGAGTGGAAAATCAAACCCGGTTCTCCCAGGTTAGAGTCCGCGCACTTAACCACTACACCAAACTAGCCGAGGATGAAAGGCTCAGCAGCTGGACAAATGGTAAGAACTCTTGTATGAAATGTTTTAGAATGAGCCAGTTATTTTAAAACACTGCTTTAAAAAGTAAGTGTCATAGCTCTGCTGGAATTCTCCCAGAGAAAAGATACAACGGTATGCTAGTGATGACAGCATTGCCACCCCCTGAACTCTCGGTCTGGGGCAAGTGATGCTCTGTGTGCTTGGTGGGGGGCAACAGTGGGAAGTTTTCTGGAGTTCTGGCCCCACTGGGGGACCTCCTGATGGCACCTGCTATTTTTGGTCACTGTGTGAAGGAGTGTTGGACTGGATGGGCCACTGGCCTGATCCAGCATTGGCTTCTCTTATGTTCTTACGTACTGGACTCGGGTATAACAAGCCATTCCGCAAACAGCCCTGAAGGACTGAAGAGCTGCATTAAGGCAGCAGGTGGGAGCTTCGATTCAGAATTTAACTTAGGGATGCCACCTCCTCCTCGCCGCGCACTCAGAAAGTGTACCTGTTGAAGGATGACCTTTAAAGCCTCTTGCTGCTGCTCCATCTCCTCCTTCAACTGAGCATGCTTGTGCATGAGCAAGTCCTCCTGCGCCCTCTGCCGGGCAAGGAGAGCTTCCCTTTGTTGATCCAGCTGGTCTTGCAGTTCTTTCAGGTGCTCCTGCTGAGCCTGGATGCTCTCGGAGGAAGCCAGCATCCTGTTCCTTAATTCCACTATATCGGAGTAACTGGAGAAGGAGCCAGTATGGTTTTTCAGTTCCTGGAGCCTCCCAGGTTCACTAGCTGTAGGGAGAGGCAAAGGCCGAACAGGAGGGCGGTGAGTCTGGTCAAACGCTGCTCTGTTCTCTGTCGGGATGTGCTTTAAGGAAGTTGGCAACTGAGTTTTTTCGGCTGGAGTCACACAAGTTTCCAATTTGTAGGGATGGAAGGTTTCTGAAGACTCGGGAGACATGTCTGTGGGCAAAGTGAACTGGACCTGCCGCACTGGCAGCACCGGCTGTGTTTTAGCAGGAGTGTCCTGTGTCTTGTGCATGAACAATCCTGGAATCCCATGGAATTCCAATGCCTGTGTGGCTGGTGTCCCCACTAGATCTGCTTTTTCCGCCTCTTCGCATGAACCAAAAACCTGGGATGACTCAAGAGGTCTTTGCTGAATGCAGGCATCCATTGTTTGGATGCATCCCCGACTGCCCACATAAAGACTTTGCTCTGCGTCCGTCTTCTCTGAGGGCTCCTCCGACCTCCAAGGAAGTTCTGAATACCCACCAACTGGCTGTGCAAAATCTTGCATGGGAGCATTCTTAGATGGCAAATGTGCGGTTTGAGCTGCTCTCTGAGAGGCATCAGATCCTTGTAACAACAAGGATGGTGCAGGGACAGAATTCAGGCATGCAAAACCTGCAGCAGTCGGACCAAACAGTGCAGTGGAAACCGACAGGTATCTTTGTTTTAGCTTGCTCTGATACTCCTGTAAACGTTTTCGGGCTTCCTCAACGGACTCTTTGTGCACCCTAAAAGAAATACATTCATTATCAGACGGGATGATGAAACACTTTTCATGAACAGAATCACCTTTCAGTTGCCAAAGTAATGTCAAACAGGTAGCCCTGCTATGCTAATTATGACAGAGGAATACCTGTTTTGCTTAAGAAGACGCTGCTGATAGTCACGGATCATTTGTATATGATCGTCCTCTCTAGAATCGCTGGCCTCTTGTGTTCCTGTGGCAGTTTCAAACTGATAAGAAATTAAGTTGAACAAATTTAGCAGAGACAACACAAGACGTTATTTCCTGCATTAGTTCTGGAGAGCACACTAATTCCTGTTTCAAAGCCTGCAACAGTCACTTGGGGTTAAACCAGAGGTTGACCCCCCAGTCTTTCATACCGTTCTAGCCATTTTTATAAAGGCAGTAATATTATATTATAATGCAACACTTCAAGGAGGATTTTTAATAAAGGGAACAGGACTGTAGGCTACACAGTGTATATACCATTACTACAACTACACATTACAAGTGGGGAACCTGTAAGGACTTGCATTGGGCATCTAATTCCCTCCAATATCTCCTCTGTTTCTTCCCTGAAAACCCCCAGAACGTCTTCCCTTTCCTTGCTTTCTTCTCTCCTTCCCACCCACCAGCCAACCTACCTTTATCTGCCTCCCTGCTTTCCCTCCTTCCCTCCCCCAGGAGCCTCTACTCAGGAAAACTATGGGCCAGTTGAACAGTGGGGAACCCACAAGGACTTGCAGGCAGGTACCTCATTTCCACCTGCATTCCCCTCTCCACATTATTTCCTGGAAACCCCCATATCCTCACCTTTGCCTGCTCCCTTCTCTCCTTTCCACCCACCCACCAACTTACCTATTACCTTCCCCCCATCTTTGCTATATTATTTAACTTCACTTATACCCCATTCTTCTCCACAATGGGGACCCACAGCAGCCTACATCATTATCCTCTCCTCCGTTTTATTCTCGCAATAACCGTGTGTGGTAAGTCAGGCTGAGAATGGGTGAGTGACCCAAGGTTACCAAGCAAGCTTCCAAGGCAAAGTGGAGATTTGAACCTGGCCACCCAGAACCCAGTCTGAAACGCTGATCGCTAAACCTCACTGGCTTACATGGGGCGGCTCCGATACCAGTAGAAAGCAGTTGGGCCTGGGTGAGTCACGCAAGTGCATGGAAGTCGGCCTGGCCCTGATGAGTCTGCCCTCAAAGCCGAAGCCGGAAAGTGCCCCCCCCCCCCCCCGCATACCTTTTACTGACAGAAACTAAAATCTGAACTCTAGCAATACTGCTGTAGTTGCCTAGCAACCACTACAGAGGGTATTTTTTTGTTAAAGATACAGCACTGCTTCTATTATTTTGGGGGGGGGGGGGGGGAGTTCAAACTCTCCAAAGTTTTTTTTTTAAAGATTTTAGATTTTTCTGCAAACTTGGGGCTTTTCTCGAGTTTGTCGAAAGATCATGGCTCCAGTTTTTGGATTTAAGTATCCAGATAGGGCCATGTTGAGAATTAGATTCATTTATGATATTACTAATATAACTACGTAAATACATAGTTTGTACATTATCTTTTTGCTGTGTGTATTATTTAGCTCTTGCTATGCTGTTTTCTACCATAGAATTCCACTTCCTGGTGTTGTTAACATATCAAGCCTGATACTTATGCTTCATTTCAGATTTCTGTAATCTTAGTACTATTACTTCACCTACCAGCAGTGTTCCCTCTAAGCTGAGTTAGTGTGAGCTAGCTCAGTTTTTTAGCCTCCGGCTCACACATTTTTGCCTTCGCTCAGGAAGGATGCTCCAGAGCCAACTAATTTATGCGGTAGCCAAATCACCTGCTAACAACTTTTATGCGGGTAGCTCACAAAGTAGAATTTTTGCTCACAGGACTCCACAGCTTAGGGGAGCATTGCTTACCAGATGTCTTTTTCTATCGATTGCACTAACTTGCATGTGTAATCCTCCTAAGCCTCAATGAAAAAGGCAGACCAATAAAAAGGTAGTTGCAAAATACCTTCATTCAACCCTCTTTTACTTTGCGACTCTTCTACCTGTGGTTGCCCTCCAAATTTCTCCTAAGAACTGCTTCCAAGAGAGACCAGTCCTACTGAGGTCACCTTCATACAAGCCATAAACTCTTTGACATCTGTGTCACTTTTAAAAAGGAAATTGTCCTTGTATACCTCTCAGGCTGTAAAGAAAAATCTGGTATAACAGACAACTACCAAGAAAGACGTACCTGGATAATGGAGGTGTGTCATACCCACAGTTTTCCAAGGTTAATAAAAGGCACAAAGTTGCAATATCCATTTCTGCCACAGAATCTGGGTTCTCTCTAAGCCCGGATTCTTGACTCCAATCATGTCCTAGCCTCATTTTCCCAGAGTTTCTTTCTTACCAGGGAAGAAAGAGATAGGAAGTGGAGCAACAGACTCCACCCCAAACTGTTTGGAGGACATTGCTTTCGAAGGAAGTCTCGATATCAATGGTCACGGCTCTAGAAGACTCCACGCTGCTTGCCCGACCTAGTCAGGGTTTGCCTTTCCCCATTCTTTCTGTGTTAACTATGATTAACAAGGGAAGGGAAGGACGGCCAACTTATGCTCAGCTATGCCAGTCACCAGCTTTGCCTCTTATTAGATTAAGCAGGTGAAAATCAACCCCACACATACCCCACTAATGTTACAAAACTATGCATGGCATACTATTTACCAAGGTTGCCTTTTCTTTTTCCTGAACCAAACAAGGGTTTGGTGTGAAGAATGGACGCAGAGCAACTTTTCTTTCTCTCTTTAACAGCAGAACTTGGGATCACCCTCTGAAACTGACTGTCAGCACATTAAAGACAAAAGTTCACTGCAAGTATTACTTTAAGTCAATGGGTAACTGACTCACTGGAACTCATTGTCAGATGATTTGATTTATTTATTAATCAATAAAGCAGGTGAAAATCCCGGCTCAGCTGATGACTACTGGCTTAGATGAATTCTAAAAAGGATTGGAAAGATTTATGCAGGAAAGGCCTATTGTTGGCTAGTAGCCATGGTAGCTGAATGGGGCCTCCAGATTCAGAGACAGAATGCCTCTGATAGCCAGATTCAATCAAGCAAGGGAGGGCTGTTGACTATGGGCCTTGCTTGTGGGCTTCTCGGGGGCATCTGACAGGCCACCGTTGAGCACAGGATGCTAGACCAGATGGGTTATTTGTCCAACTTCGTAGGTTTACAAAAGAATTCTAGACCAACCACTAGGGTAGCTCCCAGTATAAAAACAACAGCCACTGAACCCTGGTATGGGAACCCCCAGAAAAAGAGGCTCTTGAGCAAGCTTTCTAAAAAATAATTGTTTAAAAAAAAAGCACATGACAGTCAGATGCAATATTACTATTTTTGGTCTCTTTGCTGCCAATCAGATATGTTTTCTAGATTGCTTTTATGCATCTTCCCACAGAAGGGAATTATGGATCACTGCACAGATTAGTCAAGCAACTTTCTTTGTTTTGTTTAACACCAAGTCGTTAACACAAATTTAACTATTCATGCACAAACCGCTGCTCTGAGTAATAAATAGATAGGGAAGAATCCCTGATCATCGACTGAATTATTCTCTGCCTCTCCTCAGCCAATAAATTAGAAAATCCAGCCCAGTAGAGCGGCTGATAATGCCGTTTCACATCCCTTCCAGCACAGTGAATCAACGATGTCTTCCCATAAAGCAAGGGTCATTTTTTGTTTTACCTTCAGTTCCGTTTCCTGCTGCTGGTTCATAGCCGGGTCCCGGTCATCCATCTGAACGGCCTGAGGCCGCGGTGCTGTCTTCTCCTGCTCTTTCTTAACGTCTCCCTCCAGGTCCTGCGTTTGGGCCCTCAGCAAATCAACCCCCAGGTGAATCCTCTGCTCTTCAATTCGCTGAAGCAAGGCCAGCTGCTCTCGTTTCTGGCGCTCCAGCCACTCCATCTGGATCGAAAGGACACTTGGTGCAATAAGGGCAAGAGGAATTCTCCAGGCGGGACCCAGCCCTCCTACAAACCACAGTCCTGAAGGAAAAGGCTTGTTAACTTCCCCTTGCCGAGTGCAGCCCCTTGTACCCCCACCCAAAGGCCACGCCGGGGGGTGGGAGAGGAACTGAAGCAAGGAAGCATCAGCTCAAATGGAAAGTTGAAGCAAAACCAGGAAGACAGATTAATTCTCGAACTGATGTTTAAATGGTGGCCAAGGCTGACATTTTTAGCTTTAAAATAAAGGCAAATGTTTCAAAAGTTGATGTAAAGATTTACTTGATATAAACGTGTCTGACGAAAACGACTGTATCATTACTACTGGTATCACTGCTACTACGCAAAATGCAAAGACTGGGAGGGGGAGAAAAATAAGTATACCTGGTTTTGCCTTTCTACTTCCTTCCCCGTGTTGGCTGGTTGGTCTTGTGAGTGACTCACACCCGCGTTTCCAGCAACAACAGTTTGGTCCAATATTTCTGGTACCTCTAAAATACAGAAAGTAAGACTGAAGTATGATACCTACGTTACGACCAATCGCAAGGCAGTATCTTCTGTCCACAATAAATTGATTTGAGGCTGAATCATTTAGGCTGTATGCATGCGAGAAAAAGTTTAGAGTATTGAAGAAAAAAAAACGGAGCTGAAGGATCTCAAAATGGAGAATGTTTCAGATTGGGGGGAGCTGTGTTGGACCGCAGTAAAAGAGCAAAATTAGAGTTCCACAGTGCCTTGAAAGACCAACAAGATTTCCAGGGTATAAGTTCTCGAGAGGAAAAGCTCCCTTTGTCAGATCAGGTAGAAATGGAGAGGCAACAGGTATCTTGCATGAACTCTGTCCATGGCTCTTGTTAAGGGAAACCCACTGAACATTTTTATCTTCTACGTCAACTTTAACAGCCCCCCCCCAGTTTTTTTGTGGGGGAGGGGGAACAGAGCTACTTTCAATTAAGACACTATTCAGCTGATTCCCTGAGCTCAATATACTGTTCGTTGAAAGGAAAACTGTGTTTGTAAAGGTCCAGTTCCAGGATACTCTCATCTTTGCCACTGTGATGTACTGGCTAGTCTGCTGGATTTGGGAAGCCTGGATTGACATCCTTGCTCAGCCAGGCTGATCGCTAGCTTTTAGCCAAGAAGATCTGTGCACGGAGCAGGCCACGGCTTCCCCCGGCTTCTCCCTCCATACTCAGCACACTTGAGCCCTTGAAATGTTGCCAGAGGGAGGGTGTACAGCAACCCTCATGAGTAGCACAGGGGGTTCTACTGGGGAGGAATCCCCTCCCCTTCTACGACAGAGCCACTCTTCTGTTGTCTGAAGGATTTTTAACCACTCTCTGTGGGACGAAAATGTTTTAACCTCAGATGTTCTGCCCTAAATCCCTTCAAGTAAAAGCAAGGTACAAGTGTAATATAGCGGTGAAGCAGCTGGGGAATATATGAGCTATAACTGAATACAGGCAAGACAGAAGTGATGATGGTAAGGCTAACATTCTAGATGGGATCCCCTTTTCAATCTTGGATGAGGCAAGTTTTACATTTACTGCCTCTGTAAAGAGCGTGGGAGCACTCCTTGAGGCACTTTCTTCTAGGGAAGCAAACTGGAGCCATCACTGGGAGCAAACCTCTTCCAAGTTACATGCTGTCTGAGGAATATACTCCCCTCCTTGACTCAGCTGCCCTGATCTTACTGATCTTTGCTACTGAAACCTCAAAGGTATGCTACTGAATGTGCTCTATGTAGAGCTGCCCTTACCAACAACCTGGACACTTCCACTGGGGCCAAATACTACCGCCTGTCTTAACTGGTGCCCACAGGCTTGGTCATATAACACTGATTTTTCTACCACCACCACTGCTATAGCAAATAGGTTTACTGTCTAGAACATCTGAAGGTTTAGGCTCACGAGTAGCTTGCGCCATTTTTAACAGCTGCCTTCCCCCCACCCCATGCCGTATCATAAGCCTGTTCGATAAAACAATCCCCCTTGCCAGAAAGCCTTACACTTCCTTGAGATAAACTCTACAAACGCTTCCCTCTGACAGGCACGCTTTCCTCTGGCAAAAGGAGTTTTCCATCAGTGGGTGGCATCACCATTCGTGGAATGGACCTGACCCCATTACACTCACGGGATTCGTTTTATGGTTCTTTGGATCCTGCACGCCATCATGATGCGTTCAGCTCCCAAATGTAGGAAAAATCGGACAAAGCGTACCCTCTGCTTCAGAGGCAGGCACACGGTTTGGTTCATCCTCAGGTCCCGATTCACACAATCTTCTCTCTCTACTAGAAATCGTTCCCGACTCAATGGTGTCGGTCTCACTTGGAGCTGCCAACTCATGTCTTGCTGTCCAGTGGTCTTTTTGGTTCCTGATCTTGCTTAGCAATTTTTTTAAAGCTAATTTTGAATGAGTCTCGGGTGGCTTTTCTACTTCAACACCTAAAAGAAAAATACACAAGAAAACATGTAAAGTATATAAAATACATTACCTAAGTTAATGCACGAATTTTATCTAAAATTTAGTTCAGCAGTTTTAAAAAAAACCCTTTAAAACAGTATAGGGAGCATTTTATGCCTTGAGGGGCTTCTTGAACAAGTGGCAGAGTGACGATTGTAAACATAAAACATTTGGGGTTTCTGCCTCGTGAATCTGCCTGCCACAGCAGGTTCTGCTAAACCTCTCTCCTCTCCAGAGGCAACAAATTAGGTTATTGCAGAGGCCAAGGCATGTCATTTGCCAGTGCAAATTATCTACCTGAGGAAACTGACATACAATTAGAGACTTAGAAAATTCAGCCATCAAATGGGCCATCAGTTGCGGCTAGAAATTTACAAATGCAGACCCATCATTTTGATATACAATTAAAATTAAGATTTCTACTATGATGTAAAATACACCCCCAAAAGTGGTCATCCTCTCTCACTGATACACTTACCCCTGGATCTGACTGCTCCTTTGCCCTTCCCACACCACCCACTGAGGTCGTAAGGTTAATTAGCTAAGCTGAATATTTACATATGAGTTTTTCAGCAAGCCGTGGATCAACGTTCCTTTAACCTCTACAGAAACATTCCTTGCAAAATTTTTACTGCCACATATACCGTATTTTTCGCTCCATTAGACTCACCTGATCATAAGACGCACCTTGTTTTTAGAGGAGGAAAACAGGAAAAAATGAAACAGAAAGAAAGAGAGAGAGAGAGAGATAAAGGAAGGAAGGAGGAGGAGAGAGAAAGAGAAAGGAAGAAAGAAAGGTGGGGACAGAGAGAGAGACAGAAAGACAGACAGAAAAAAGGAAAGGAAGGAAGGAAGGAAGGAAGGAAGAAAGATAGAGAAAGGAAAGAAGAGAGATGTCGGCATGACATGCAAAGCCAGGCCTTTCTGTGCAAAGTAGCCACAGAGCTTAATCTGTGGGCGGGGCTTTCTGCTGCTGGCTGTCTTAAAGGGGAAAAGCACTTAAAGGGAAAGAGTACTTAGCCTGGTGGGGTTTTTCCTGCCGTTTCCCTTTTAAGTCTTAACAGCTCAGGCCCAGCAGGGAGGGGCGGGGAAGGCTGGGATGGCAGCCTGAATGGCGTTCCCCTGCGTTCCTGCTGAAGAAAGAGCCCTGTTACAGGTAAGAAAAGCTCCATATTCGCTCCATAAGACGCACACACTTCCCCCCCCCACTTTTTTGGGGAGGAAAAGTGCGTCTTATGGAGTGAAAAATACGGTAGGTGGTTCACCACAGTGCTCGCGAGTGAACATCAGCATCAAAGAACCCAGTACAGGAATTTCAGTTACAACCTGGCTCTGTGTCCCGTACATCCCCCGGTTTTGATGGCACATCTCCTGGCTCCTGGGAAAGATCCAGTTCATCATCCTGAGAGTGATCGGACAAGGTCGGCAAAGGCTGTGCGTCAAGGTGCAGAATGAGATCGCCTCTCATTTCTATGTGGAGGAATGAGGCCACATGAAATGGACATGCACGAGACTGTGTACTGCTGATTCTAAATACCTGGAGCATTATGCAGTTTAAAAAAGTCTAAACTATCTTTATTCACATAACAAAGTGTTCAAGCAAAAAGCAATATAGAAGATGCTCAGTGAAATTACACCAAGGACACCATTCAGCGGAACTACTAACATTCTCTTCCCTTACCACCAACAGCTACTGTTTTTAGGACAGGGTTAGCACCTTGTAGCAAAGGCTTCGATCACCAAGTGAACACTACATACTACGTTTGGAACAAAAATCGCAAGTGTCATCCTAACTCTCAGATTTCAAATTGAAATGATTCTTACGGCTGCATGAACTCTAGGGAAAACAATTTCAATAAACTAAATATGCCACCAGCGTTGCTTTGTAAAGGAGAGCCCTTAAACTAAACGTGGAAACAGATGCACTCAGGTTGTGAGCGGCAATCCACTTCACTCTAGAGTGCCTCCAGAATAATTCAAGTTACTGTAATAGGAACATTCTGTACCAGTTATTATAGGCATAAGATAAGTTTCCCCTCTCTCACTGTTGCTGCAGCCTTTCCTTTCCTTCTTACGGAACTGTGCGGACTCCTAAAAAAGGCACAGTAAAGCGAGTGGAGATTGCTGAGAAGCACTGCCTAGCAGGCTACTTCCCTGAGCATCACTTGCCCCAGACTGAAAGTTCCTATCTATACCTTGTGGCTAACAGCCACTGATGGACCTCTGCTCCATATATTTATGCAATTCCCCCAGTTTGGTGTAGTGGTTAAGTGCACAGACTCTAATCGGGGAGAACCGGGTTGGATTCCCCACTCCTTCACTTGCACCTGCTGGATGACCTTGGGCAAGCCATAGTTCTGTCACAGCTGCTCTTGATAAAGAGCAGTCTCTGTCAGAGCTCTCTCAGCCCCACCAACCTCACAAGGTGTCTGTTGTGGGGAGGGGAAGGGAAAGGAATTTGTAAGCCGCTCTGAGACTCCAAGTGAAGGTATGGTGTAAATCCAATCTCTTCTTCTTCTTCTTCCTGCTGTGACTCACTATGAATTTAGGCAGATCATGAAAGGGAGGGCAGGAAGGGATGAGTCAGGCCCTTTTATACATGCCCCAAGGTAATGCCAACTGCCACTTTGGGGGTCAGGAAGAAACTTTCCTCCAGGCCAAATCGACTCAGGGATCCCAGAGGTTTTTTACCTTCCTCTGGGCGCAGAGCAGAGGACCCTGAGGCAGTTGAGGGGGAGGTAGCTATCAATTTCCTGCACTGTGCCAGGGGTTGGACTAGAGGACCTCTGGGGTCCCTTCCAGCTCTGTTTCTAAACCACTATTTTCCCCCCAAAAAACCCAAAACCCTTGTCTGCTGAGCTGTCCCTGAACACATGCTATAGGGCGAAAAAATCATGCACTGCAGAAGTTCTGGGACACTGCCTAAAGGGTGCACTCAGCTTACATGGGGCACTGGCCCAGGTGCGCGAGATCTCACCACCACCCTGAATGAACCCAGCACAGCGATACTGAAGGTGCCCAACACCCTCTCATTGCTTGCATGAAGCGGCGGTATACTAGCTGGTAACTGCAGGCTAGCTAACAAAGCTCACCAGCCATTATTTCCCTCCTCACTGATGAACCTTGACAAGTTTCCAAGCAACCCCAGATTTTGCACAACCACAGCTGGAAAAAAACCCCAGAAGAACACTGTTCTAAAAAAAACCCAAAACACCTTACTCCGCTCTCCAGTATACATGTCTTCAAAGGCACACTCCAGCTCTCTCTGCCATTCTTCCCTCAGTTCCTCACGTCTGTAGCCTGGTGCAAACAGCTGAGGAGGCATCTGGGCAACTATCTGTCTTCTACGTGCCAGGTCCATATTCTGCAGCTGTTCAAGCTCTTCCATCAGCTTTTCCCTGTCCTAAAAGGCAGCAGAATCAATCAATCAATCGGCTGCCTTTCAAAGCTAGTTGTTTTATTTGACGTAACCGATCCCACTCTTTGTGCATTACGGATGCTTAAAGAAGGGCACTCTGTAAGAAAAAGGTGCCAATAAACAAATAGAGTGAGGCGTATTAATTCGGGGTGGGGTGGGCATACATATATACACACGCACACACATATATATATGAAGGTTCTATTAAGACTGGTAACAAGATCAAAGAAATGTATGAATACACACACAATACAGGGAAAGCTAAGTTATCTGTTTCAATATGTATAAAATGAGTTTGAGTTACATAAGAACATAAGAGAAGCCAATGTTGGATCAGGCCAGTGGCCCATCTAGTCCAACAGTCTGTCACACAGTGGCCAAAAACACCAGGTCCCCTCAGGAGATCCAGCAGTGGGGCCAGGACACTAGAGGCCCTCCCACTGTTGCCCCGTCCCCCCCCAGCACCAAGAATTCAGTGCATCACTTGCCCCAGACTGAGAGTTCCTATCTATACTTTGTGGCTAATAGCCACTGATGGACCTCTGCTCCATATGTTCATCTAATTCCATCCTGAAGCCGTCCCTGCTCGTAGCCGCCACCACCTCCTGTGGCAGTGAATTCCACGTGTTAATCACTCTTTGGGTGAAGAAGTACTTCCTTTTGTCTGTTCTAACCCAACTGCTCAGCAATTTCATGGAGTTCTCTTCCAAATAAACAGCTTTAAAGTTACCTGCAGTTTCCTTTAAAAGGGGGGCATGCACCATTTTTCAGCATGGTGTATAGTCGAGAGACCTTTTATTAAGTCATAGATCATTATGAAACATTGGTTTCAGTTTTGAAGATCTTCCTATATGGTTTCAGAAGACAGAGTTTGTTAATTGTTACTTAAAATGAAATATTAATAGATTCCTTCTCCACAGCCATCAGGTCTGTTACAGTAACATTAAGTATTCTGGGAAGAGAAGCCCACATTAGTCTCCCTTAATAGCTCAGCTTTATAGCTTCTGTTGAATTAGTAAAGTGCCATAAAAATGAATCCCTAATGCAAGATGCAGCAAAATATTTAGCATATGCACGTTTAAGGAACTTACAGAGCAGTGAGAACAAGAATTGGACTTGTGGTTTGGTATGCCAGAGGCCATTCTAAATAAAGTCGCTTCTTAATCCAAAGAACAGTCTTGCAGCATCTTAAGGGAGAACAAATTTATTGTAGCATGCATGTATGCTCTTCAGAGACTGAATCTGATCATAAAGGAAGGAACGTTCCCCTGTGACCACCCCTGTACAGGTTCTGCTGGCTTTTGAGACATCCAGGGATCACTAGGAAAAAAGATTAGTATCGTAACGCCTTTATATAAGCCTATGATGCAAGACAGTGTATGTTCTGGTCATTCCACCTCTAAAAACCGAAAAGGGGAAGACAAAGGCAATCAAAAACACCATGACGTTGAAGTGACTTCCCTAGGAGGAAAGGATAAAGTATTTGAGCTTTTTAAGTTCCCGGGGGGGGGGGGGGGGAGCAGATGATGAAGAAGAAGGCAAGATAAAGATTTACGAAATCATGCATGGGGTGATGAAGGGTGTAAGAGAATTTTCTTTTCCTAGAGCATAAGAAAGTTGGGACCACCGAATTCTGCCGACCACAGTAGGTTCGGCCCAGTGAAACCGAATTAGTAATTACAACACATAATTAGGTTACAGCAGTTCAGTATGATAAGACGTAGTGACGGCCACCAGCTAATACACCTCATCTGAAAGGGGATGAGATGCATTGACAGAAGATCTACTGTGGCTATTAGCCATCAGAGCTAAAGAAAATCTCCACATTCAGATGCAGCCCGGGGGGGGGGGGGGGGCGCAACAGCAGAGTTACTATTGTTGGTTCCTGCTTGTGGGCTTCCTATTACCACACCCCCACAAACACGTGAACATTACATTCAGATCGACAGGGGGAATTAGCTTTGTGTATTTGTGCAGGGCACGGAAAACCAGGACCTTTTACCTAAGTGATGGCAGTGAATAGAAGAAGAAGAAGAAGAGAAGAGATTGGATTTATACCCCGCCCTTCACTCACTTGGAATCTCAGAGTGACTTACAAACTCCTTTCCCTTCCCCTCCCCAGAACAGACACCCTGTGAGATAGGTGGGGCTGAGAGAGCTCTGAGACAACTGTCCTTGAGAGAACAGCTGGTACAGAGCTATGGCTTGCCCAGGGTCATCCAGCCAGGTGCAAGTGGAGGAGTGGGGAATCAAACCTGGTTCTCCCAGATTAGAGTCTGCGCACTTTACCACTACACCAAACTGGCTCTCAGTAGTGAGTCTGCAGCTGGAGGAGGATGACAGAGAACTGATTTAAAAGGAATACAATTTTATTCAGGGAGATGGTAGAATAGTGGGTGTGGGGGGGAATAACTCTAAGCAGTACTAAACGAAAATACAGACATATTCCTTATCCTAATGAATATAGGAACAACCACCCAACACACACCAGAGCTACTCCAGAGTGGAGCAGGAATTTCTCTTTGAGCTAAAGGTATATATGTGGTTTGGAAAATAAGGGGGTGGGGATGGGGCGAATAGATCAAGAGGGAGAGCAAGGATTACCCATCCTATTCTGCAAAGAAATCAGATGGAAGAAAGAGGGATCCAGTGTGTGAATTGGGCATTTATTGCAGTTCTGCCGGCATTCAGAATCAGACTCGAATTACTGGCTCTAACGCCAGGCCAGTTATACTGTTTTTGGCCCACAGCATAAAATGGGTTCTTTTCAAGAAACAAAAAATTACGACAGAAGGTAAATACTTGAGAGTTGAGCAATTTATCGGGAGAAACCTACAGAACTGACTACACGGCACTAGGGAAGGGCAACACGAAGGGAAATTCTTGACTGAATTATAATTCAGGATTAGGGGTGGACACGAACTGGGAAACTGCAGTTCGGTTCGTGGCATGTGCAGTTCACTAACCGCAGTCCGGCACAAACTTTTTGATGCCAGACGAATGGGTTAGGTTCGTGATGCGGCAGAACAGTCCCCTGGCATGCTAGAGACACCAAACTCACAGGGGATCTCCGGCTGACTCTCCTCTACGTTTGGTGGCGACTGGATGTACAGGGTCCGAGTTCTGGCCCCCAAAGAATATGCTGCCAGGACACTGCTTTCTGGGGAAATGAAGTGCAGGTTCAGGAGCGTACAGAACAAATCCTGTGCAAGCTCCAGATGTTACACTCGCAGCAGATCTCCAGCTAACTCTCCCCTACATGCCCTCCAGGTTTGGTGAGGGCTGGATTTATGGGGTCCAAGTTACAGCCCCCAAAGAAGGAGCCCCTATCCTCCATTGTTTCCAAGACACAGAGAGAGAGAGCGTGCGCGCGCCAGGGCAATAGAAGCCCAGTAGAACAGACTCAAAGTCCCTGAGAATCTCTGCAGTAGAAACTGCAGGTGGCGGTGGAGACATTTTTGCAAGCCCGGCAAAGTGCAATGTACACAGTGCCCAGCAGTACCAGTGCAATCAGAGATGCAATGCCAGCTCAACAGGACTGATGTCTAGCACAGAATCACACTCCAAGCTGGGGGGGGGGGGGGGGGATTTTGCAAACTTCTGTGGAAGAAAATGGGGAGGGAACCCAAGCTGGCAAAGGTGGGGGGACCTCTTGAAACTGACAAGAGCAGCTGGGAAACCCAACAGAAACCTGAGACGCAGAGAAAAAGAAAAAAGTCCAAGGCTGGAGAACTCTGCCCACCCTGTTGCTCTGAAGTTCTCCCCCCCCCCAATTGCATTGAGGTTTTGTAAACAGTTTAACTGAGTGGTAACAGTCTGTTTGGAAATGTATTCATTCATGAACCGCCATGAACAGCACCAAGTTTGTGGACTGATCTTGCCGGGCGCCCGTCCACAAACATCACTTTGCAAACCACAAACCAGCCAAAATTCATGACGAACTTTACTTTGTGCCCATCCTGACTCAGGATTAAAAAGCTGTGAATGAAGCAGAGTAATATTTGGCAGGAGCTTTAGGGAGAATGGAGGTTCCAGACTGCCACAGGGCATTTAACACTTGAATTGTGCTAATGATCAGTGACTGCATATCACGTAAAAAACAATACAGGAAGAGGCGTCTTTGTCTTCTAGCCTGGTGTAATTTAATTGGTGCCATTCTGTTGGTACTCCCTGATTTTTCAGAAAGGCCTCCTGGGAGGCATCTGCTTTGGCTGTGCCAAGATTCTCTGCTGTGTTCACCACTGCAAGGTTCTCAGTAAGACACAAAACATGGCAGTTGCTCCCCATATTCTTTGTGTGCCTCGTAGGACTTGCTCATGGTGTTGCATGCGTAGTATGTACAGTCAGCCCAGGAGGGAGGGGTGTGAAGATGAAGGGGGGGGGGGGCTGGCAATACTGGAACCATAGGAAATGAAATGCTGGATTAAGTAGACCTCAAGTGGGATTCCGCAGAGCTCGCCTTACGCCCTTATTGTACAACACTATTATTTTTTATTTCACATTTCAAGTTAAGATGGAACACTTCCATGCTACTTACTCGTGCCAAGCGAACCATCTTCAAGGCCTGCTTGCCTCTCAGATGAGCCTTCTCCAGTTGTTCTCTCGTTTCCATTTCTTCCTTGTTCTGCAGTCCTTCCTGCCGTTTGGCTTCCTCTTCCGCAAGCAGCCAAGCATCTGGCTGGCAGTGAACAAACAACAGGTTAGCCATGTCATGCTCTAGAACCTCGGAGACAAGCTGACGACAAGCAAGCAGTTTCATAACTATCGAATCAAACAGGCCCGAAGGACCAAACTGCTCGTTCAAGAAGTGCACCTAAAATACCAGCTGTACCTGAATTCAACCTCAACCAGATGCCGGGGTTAGAAAATTTCCTTCTGGCTCCATTAATTAATCTCATCTTCATGTACACAAAAGCAGCTGCTGTTTATAGGACACTAGCTTTGAACAAGCCATATTACTACATAATTTGTCCAGCCAAGAGCATATTTGTGAAACTCTGATCCCGTGTCCTTGCCCACCATAAGCACAGATAAAAGAGTCACTAAAGATTGGTTAAGTGAAGCTGTGCCATAATCAACTGTTTAGGAGTGTAAAAGTTTGCAGCAGCAGAAAAAAATCCACAAAGTACCCTGAGATGAATAGGTCACATTTCTCTTGTGACAGAAATCTGTAAATGACAAATGGACCAAGATCCAGAAATATATGGAGGTCCCATGATTACGTACAGAATGCAGTTCACACCAAACTTAAGCAAATCGTTGGTCTTCTGCAGCCGACAGCAGAGAGGACACGCCCTTCTGGCTACTGCTGCTGCAGAGAACACGACACACGCAAATCCAAAAGCAGTCACCTGTTCTGTGTCCATTTCTCTATCCACATATGGGTCAAAGAAGTGGTGACGACTAATTGCAAAACTGCCACCATCGTAGACCTTCACTGTAGGCATACTCTTCAGCTCAATGTTCTAAAACATATGAAGAACAAACAGCCATTAACAGTGGTAAGCCTTCTACTGCACACTGAACAGAACAAATTGCACAAGGCTGCCTACTGTACACAGTGCAAGGCTCAGCTAGAGGCAGAAAGTCAAAAATGCTCCTGCTAAAAATCCACAAGTACACAGCAACTTGGGTAGCAGAGATATGTTAATGACAAGAATGAAACTAATGTAAACAAAGTCAATTGTATGTCTAGGAAGCAATCCACATTTTCTGCTTGTCTGTCGATGGTATGAACTGATGCACAACAGCACTCCTGTTCTAACTTTTTTATGAAAGCATAGTTGAGAATGCAGTTACTTAATTGCATGGGCATGTAATATTTCAAAGACAAGGAAGAACGTGGCTTAAAATAAAAGTGGTTGGAAAGTAGCCAAAATGGCATGAAAGCTCTTGAATTTCTCAGAACTCTTCATCAGTCAGGATGCTGGGTACAAAAAGAGGAAAGGATTGATGAAGAGTTCTAAGAAACTCAAGAGCTTGCACGCCATTTGGTGATCTTTGGATGGTCCAAATAAAAAGCATCATATCACGTCTGCTTTTGGAACTTCTTATAATGCATCAACTGAGCCGTATTTCCAAATTTCATTTATGGCCCCATTTCTGTCTTGGAACATGAAATTCCTTCAGCTAAATATTGAGGTCCAGAGAGGCCACTTCCACAATCTGTCTGCAGACATATTTTTAAAATGCTGGCATTCACCTCCATTGAAAATATTCCATTCTAACCAGCTAAATCATTGGGATCTTAAAACGTTTTTCAGAAAAATACTCACTTCAAAAGGATGGGGCGGAGGTGGAGGCAGGCTTGCGATTTTGGCTGCTCTCTCTCTCTCTACTTCTAATGCATGCTTCCGTGCATTTGCCCTCCTTGTTTGATGAGAGGCGGTGAGAAATAAAACATTCAAATGGGACTTTGCACAGGGCCAAGTCAAACAAACAGTAAAATTAATTTAAATAAAACATGTTCAGTATATTTACTCCCCCCCCCCCATTTACTGAATTTCAAGCAGAACAAACTTTAGCAGGCAGCACTATATGACCTTTAGCTGGAAAACAAATGTTAAATAATGGAGAGCAGGTTGTTGCTTTGCATACTTTCAAAAACACCAAGCAAGTTACTGAGATGTGTTAAGGCATCATCTGTTTCTCTGTGAAAAAGGAAATCTGTGTCCTTCAGAGAAAATACCAGCAGGGTAACAATCCTATACGTATCAATTTAGGAGTAAATCCCATTGAATACAGTGGGACTTTTTTCTATGTAAAACCTACCTAGGATTGCTAGATGTGAGTCCAGTAGAAACTAGGAAAATTTTGGGGGTATAAGCTTTCAAGAGTCAAAGCTGCCTATGTCAAATGCAGCATCTGATGAAGAGAGCTTTGAGTCTTGAAAGCTCATACCTCCAAAATCTTCTAAGGTACAACTGGACTTGAATCTAGATCTTCTACTGCAGACCAACAGGGCAATCCAACCTGAAATTACCTAGGACTGAGCTACATGAATACCTAGCCGCTGTATAAAGACATGCTTCTCACCTTTTCCCCTACAGATGTATGTAAATATGTTTTTGAAGCTTGGATATCCTCACCACCACTGAAAACCCTTGGAAGAGATACCTTAGGTATTACACATCGACAAGGTTAAACAAATTGAGGGTGTCAACAAGAAGCTAATGTTCCTCAACTAATTGTATACACTCAGTCTAGCTAATGAGTTGGGATGGAGACTGAAGAGCAATTCACTTGTCACTACTGTGCCCAATCCACAATATAATTAAGCTGAACACCTAGACTAAAACCATATGTGGCCCCCTCGGAAAATTCAGGGGGGAAATTTATTTCTAGTTCATCCCATCCCCATCTACAATTTTTCAATCTTTCCTGCGGAAAACTTGGAAAACTTTGGGGAGTGCCAAAAAAACTTATTTTGGAATAGGTGAAATGCTTTGCAAGAAAATGTTTTACTAACTCAAAATGTCCAACGTGAAAACATTTACGTCATTGTTACAAGCCCAATCCCAGTCACCAGGATTTTCCTGATTCTAATTAAGTTCCAAGACCAGGTTGAGCCTCCCGGAAATGTGGGAACTCAGCAGCAAATCATAAAGCCCCAGACAGGAGGACAGGAGCTCTCCCTGAAAAGGAACCAGTTGATTGGCTTAGGAGCAGCTAGAGCAAAATGTGCTTTTAGAAAACAAAGGCATATTTAAACTTAAAAATCCAGTAATATGAAACAGCATTGCGTGCACCTCAGCATCAAGTCATGCCGGCCACAAAACCACAGAAACATCTTTGGACAGTGCTGGCTTGTCGGCCTGGAAACAGAGATGAGCACCACATCCCTAGAGTCGTATTCGACTGGCTTTCAAGCAAGGGAAACCTTTACCAATACACCAAATAGTATAATTTTATACTATTATTTGATAGGAAAGTAAATATTACATGCATTTCAATCCCCCCCCCCCTTTCTGCATACACCCCAAAACATACTTCTTTCCTACCATGGCTTAAAAATTTCCAGAAATCTTCATCTCTGTAGACATAATCAACAAACCCATTTTGGCTGAACTACATTCTTATGTATGCATGAAAGCACTGTCAAATCGCAACCAACTAACTGTGACCCCAGCAAGGGGCTTTCAAGGTAACTGAGAAACAGAGGTGGTCTGCCATTGCCTTCCTCTGCAGAACCTTCCTTGGCGCTCTCCCATCCAAGTACCGGCCTGCTTAGCTTCTGAGATCGGATGAGATCGGGCTGTATCGTGCTGCCTTCCCTCCCAGACTGAGTTCGTATTGGGAAGTAGATTATTAAACGCAAATGACAGCTGCTGTTCTGAAAACTAGACCCTCTAACAATAGTGTAATCCAATCTACTGAACAGAGCTGCTAATACCCAAGCAACATACCAGGTCATCCACAGATGCACCAAGAGGTCTTACACAAGTAACTTCAGTTCATCTTCTCGGAAATGAGTTACAAATATTGAGCCATATGGCTCTAAGGACCAATGACTTGCAACACCATCCTAAGCAGAGTTATGTCCCTTCTAAATCCACTGAAGTCAATGGGCTTCAAAGGGTGTAAAAATGCTTAGGGCTGCCCTCTAATTCTCCATAATACTCTTAGTATTCTGTACTAATTTACCTGTAGAAGTCCCTTAAGCTACTGAAAATACTTTTATAAGAATACATAATTCCCGAAATTGGTGAAGGGTGCAGGTATGACAAGAGGCCTTCTCAGTAGTTAAAACAGAGAAAATTCATTATATGTACAGTCACGACAGTTACCATGTTTGCTCCTTCTGCAGCTTCTGTTTTTGGTTCTTCTGCTCCTTCAGGGCTTCTTTATGCCGCCTTTCAGCTCTTTGTTTCCTTTCCCTTTGCTTTGCTTCAGCCTCTGGATCAGGTTTCTTTGAAACAAAACATAACCTATGCTTAGTTGACACACAGCCAAATTACTTCTAACAGCCACAAATAACATTTTAAACAGTTTGCTTAACAAAGTTACGTTTGCTTGTCCCATTAGAGACCAAGTAACCTCATGTACATTCCCTTCCCTTTCATTCAGACGCTTTGATCCCAATCCTAGGAGTTGCTGTCAGCACGCCAAACTTGGTATGGGGCACCAGAGGGGACACAAGGACTTTCCACCCAAGCTCATCCTAACCTTGTTGACAATGAAGCAACAGCCTTTAGCCTTGCCGTACACAGCTCTTAACCAAGTCAAACAAGATGCAGGGCATCCTGAGGGCCATGTGTGTCAAAAGACGCTAAAGATGGCCACATATATTGGCCATTTCCTGTAAAAGCAAGTAAATTTTTTCTGCTTATAAGGTATTCAATGACACTGGTACAAGACAAAACTGTTTCACCACGGCTACAGCTAAACTGGTCAATTAAGACAGTGATCCTACACATACTATTCGTAAGTTCCCTTGAAACCGGTGTGATTTAATCAATTCAAACGCATTTAGGTGTGCAGTTTATTCTTGCCCAAGCTTCGTTATTAATTAGATATAACAGGTTGTATTCAACTGCTCCTTTCTTTTAAGTCTTCATCTATCTACTTAACAAGAGCCACTGGATCCAACCCCATGGGTCCCAAACACTGATTACATCACTATAAGTATTTAGCACTGAGAAAAATGGGGAAGACTTCTTTTTCCCAACAGGGGTAACACCTTTCCAAATCTCAGTGCTCCAAACCTTTTCCCATCTCCTCTCTTCCTGTGGTTCTATTATTACTTCTTTAAAAAAAATGTAATTAGCAACTTTTACTTAGTACAGTAGAAGTCTTCCACATTTTACTAGTCCTGCTTCTCCAAGGAATTAAAATTAGTTTAGTCATCAGATAAAGCAGAACCCTTGCAATTTTTTAAAAAAAAGCCGGCAGCAGAGAAGAATCTCCTACCATTATTACACCTGCCCACTATGAGACACCGGTCTTGTTTTACTGATCGACGAACCACATCACTGCACAAATGCATGCAAAATTAGTTTTGGAAAGTCTGGTTTTCCAGATGTACACTGATTCAGTAAAATATTACTATCATTTCTCAACCTGATTAGCAAATCTCACACATTACACATTTCAGTAATCATAGTTATTGGGATTTCAGCTCAGTAATTATCAGACTTGATTGTGACAGTCTCAAACCAGTCATTTGCTTACGTTTTCTTTTGCCTGTCTGTGCCCTTCTCCTATTGCTCTCAGGCTTGCCAGATAAAGCTTTTCCAAGGCTTTAATTTTCTCCTCTTGTGCTTTCCGCCACTCCGCCTTCAGTTCTTCTGCCAACTGATGCAGCTGCTCATCTCTTCGTTGCTTAACATCCTGCCTGATTTGCAAAGCAATATTTTTCTCCTGCTCTCTAACCTAGAAAAATAATAATTAATGGTTCTATATTTTGTAGAAGAGTCTAGCCTGCTCCTAATTCAATCAAGTTCACTGGTGTCCCTGCCTAACCCAGAATCTTCTGTATACTTGGTTTACTAGTAAGCCATTCGCTCCTTAGCATATAACTCTGGAACACACAGAATACAGGCAGGCAGTAAAGCTTGGGGCGAGGGGTGGGGGGAGGAGTTAGACTGATTTGAATTTCACATTCTAATATGTTTGTGGTTAAGCACAACAGGTCGAGTGACTGGCACCCTCACAAGTTAATTTTCCACCCCAAGAGGCATCTCACCACAGGTGGAAAGGTTCATGCTCAGTAAGTCAGTCTAGGGCCAATTCTAGACATTTTCCAACAAGCTGCAGACCTGGCCTCTACAGTCCAGAGATCAGCTCTACCACCTATTTTTTTCCAGCACTCAACAGCTGATCAATGGTACACTGGGCCTTAACATTTTAAAGGGTCATTATTTCCTAAGCAGTTCACCTGGCCTGCAGAAGCCAGGTCCAGCGCCACAGGAAACAATGTTCCTTTAAAGTTTAAATGCTACACTAACCTGCTGGGGGCCCCTCATTTCCCTCCCTGACACATTTTAATTCCAGATCAGAGACAGAAGAGAGAGAGATTTACACCCCGCCCTTCACTCAGAGTCTCAGAGCGGCTTACAAACTCCTTTCCCTTCCCCTCCCCATAACAGACACACCAAACTTGTGAAGGGCATGACTAGTTTTAATAAAATATCAAGGGTATAGTTTCCATTTTTTTCAAAAATACTCCTGATTTTTTATTAACCTACCTGCCTGGAGTGGGGAGCCTCAACAATACTTTGGCCAAAATCCTGCATGTTTTCACCCCCAAATTAGAAGCCTCATTTAAACTGCCTAACAGAATACCACTGTCAACAATGAAAACAAACCTGCTGCAGCCTTAATTTTCTCCTTCTTTCATATTCTTCTTTCAACAGCAAAGCTTCTTCATTAGGACTCAGTCTTAACCTTCCACCTTTGGCCACTTTCCTTTTCATCTTTGAAAATATTTAACACTGCTTATGCTGCATTCAAAAAGTAACAAATATTTTAATATACATCTAAATGGGGAAAAATGAACAGGAGTCTTTAACACAGCGCACTGAGATAAAGCTAACTTGGTGTTCGCTTTTCTCTTCTTTTAGGCAAAAACACACACAGACATTTACCTTGAAGTGACACTCCAGAAATGACTATCCATTCCCAACACATAAATTTATCTTCCTTTGATGCCTGGAAGCAAAATATATCCTTTTTACTTTCTGAAGGAATTAAAACTCAGTGGCAGATAGGGGGGAAAATTAATTACCAATCAACTGACTCCAACCCAGGGCTCAACAAATCCCAGGCACCAGGACACCATGGCTCCTAGACATTTCACTATAGCACTTAGAACTGTTTTACTACAGTCTCTCTTTGGGATCCTCGGAAGTACAAAGCTTGTTTATAATTTCATATGAGAATGCTTTATTGTAGGACATAAAAATTCATGTCCACAAAGTTCTTATCAATACTTTTTTATGTTTAACATTACACTTTTCAGTGGCACTAGATGAATTCATTTATTAGCCAGTTGCTCAATATACTACCGCCAATATTCAATTAAATGTAGCTTTTTTACAGTAGCAGTGAAATTATGAGAAAATGGAGAGTGCTTAACAGTTAGAGGTTAGTTTTACGTCATGATTACGATCGCCAGAAGTACCCCATATTCATATATAGGCTACTAGACTTTTGTCAGAGTTTAGTCAATTATCAGAAACTATGAAGAGCTTTTTGTGGTAGCAAGTAATTAGAAAATATTGTCTTTAAAGTACAAAACCTTGACAGCCAAAAAACGAGTCTGGCTCTTAGGAACACCCCCCCCTCCGAATTGCCAATAACCAATGCATATTCAGGGAAAATTAGATCTAGCCTATGACATTTCAAAGACAGGTTTTCACACCTTATCTCACTGGAAACAGGTGTAGGCTCACCAAGGTACCTTTGGCAGTCCTTTTCAGGACAGCAGCTAAAAACTATTTCAAACACTACAGAAAAGTTGGTCTCATGCATTTCCACAGAAATCAGCACCTCTGAAAGGGAGACGGATGAATATAAACACACAAGAAACTTCCAGAAAGCACAGTCAGGAAGAATGGATAAATACAAGGGCCTGTCTTATCCACAGGATATGAAACAGCTACTGTAAGAAAAAAAATAGTCCATGACAAAATTAGAAAGTGAAGCAACTTCAAGACACACTTGCATTACTGAATTCAATAAAACTCAGTTTTGCAGTAAACATGCTTCGGGTTAAAATACTGATTTTATGGTTAAATAAGAACCCATTCTTAGACACACTCGGTTTTCAGTGGCACACAGGGTAACAATGCAGTCAGAACAGCAACAGGTTTGGATGTTAGCAGCCCAGAGTCACACCATGATAGTTCATGCTTTTGCAGAATTTCTCCCTACTGTGTATATGCACCAACCTCAGCTACCAGGAATTCTGTGTAATGCATGAAGCCATAATGACTGACAGGGCACTCATTCAGAGGCAGTAAACTGCTGCACACTAGTGCTTGGCGGCAACATTGGACCTCAGCCACTATACCTGTTGTTGGCGCTCCATGGTAACTGGCTGGCCTTGTGCACGGGAAAAGAATACAATACTACATGTGACCACTGGTCTAACTGAGCAGGGCACCTCTTATGTGCTTACTATGCACACCACAGGATAAAATGGAATAATGCCATGGTGATCGAATGCACAAATTCCAGGTGCAAGACCCCCTTTCTGTACTGCCCCCATATGAAGAACTCCCAACAAGTACAAAAACTTGGGGAGAAAGACTGTATACCAGCCTGCTTCACGCTGCGCTAAATTCTCCACTTCCAAGGCTTTAACAGAAGGAAACATTCCTTGTGCTTCCCCCACCCCACCCACTTTTGCAAGTTCGTTCCAAGAACTCTAATGCACTTGTGCGTTCCAAGCCAATACCATGCAGACACACTGCAGGCAAACTTCCCAGGTGAGTGCTTCGGGCTAGGATCTTTAAAGGCTGAGCAGCTAAACCATGAAATAAAATACAAACATTTATTACACAGCGCATGAAAATATAAGATTAAAAACCACATAATACAAAACCTCAGAACACAGCAACAAATTTGGGTTGCATGCACCATAACTGCAGACTATCAAAAAGGGTTACGCAAATATAATAACCACAGAACCACATGCGTTTCGACCCCGCACAGGCAACCCGACAAGGCCTCAGCCGCCTCTCCCACAGCCCCACCGAAAAAAGGAGACCGACCTTACCCTCCCCCTCAACCGCCATCGCCGACGCTTGAAGCATCCTTTGCCCCAGGCCTCCTCTTCTGACGTCACTTCCGTCACTTCAAACCGTCCGCCTCTGCGCGCGCAGCAGCGACCACGCTCGCGGCCTCGAAACTCCGATGGAGGGGGGTAGAGAGCGGGAAAACAGGCGGGCTCAAGCGACAGGGGACCGTGCTGCGCATGCGCATCGGCTGCCAGACCGAAGCGCGTCGCACTTCTTTGGACACTCTGCTCTGCTCTCCACTCAGCCATTGGAGGAAATGAAGACGAAAATACGCATGCGGGAAATCTTGCCCCGCCCCGAGAAAGTGAAGCTCGCACGCGCAAAATCACTCCTAAGCTCGGACCTGCCCGGCCCATGACGTACTGAAGTGCGGGAAAGGATGTACGCATGCGTAAATGCTCTCCCAGGTCCTTTTGATAGTCAGAGGGAGGCGAGCGCGCATGCGTACCAGCTGGAGCGAGCCCTTAAGGTTGATTTTATACATATGATGAGTTTTCTTTTGTGTAGTTCTTTCATCCAACGCCGTTCGTAGCTATGGCCAAGGTGGAGTTCTCTCTCTTTCTCTCTGTAAATGCATATTTGTGGGTGGGGTGTGGGAGAGTGTATAAATGCGTTTTAGAACTAGTGTGGAGTGGGCATTCTTACGGTCCTTGAACCGATGATGAAGTTGCAAGAGGCGCCTGCGTTGCAGCGAGGCCAGTCATGGTAGAGGGTTGGTTGGTCCTCTTTCTTTTCCCTCCATGCAAAAGTTTTTGACCTTCAAGGGAAGTTAAGCTGCACAGCTCAGTGGCACTTTAAACTCTGCTGGGTGGCTGTGTTGGTCTGAAGCAGCACAACAAAGTTTTGAGTCCAGGGGCACCTTTTAAGACAGCAGAGTTTTATTGATTGAATAAAATAGATTGAATAAAACTTTGTGGGCCTTAAAGGTGCCCCTGCACTCAAACTTTATTCTACTTCAAACTCTGCTTACAAACATTTTTGCTGGAATAAATCCTATTGTCTTTAAGGTACCACTGAGCTATAGTTTAGTTTTGGTGCCACAGACAAAGATTCCCTGGAACTACCTCAAGGATGTCTTTTCTTGAATGCACTGTTCCCTCTGAGCTGAGTTAGTGTGAGCCAGCTCATAGTTTTTTTAGCTTCTGGCTCACACATTTTTGTCTTAGCTCAGGGAGGATGGCTCCGGAGCAAACTAACTTATGCAGCAGCCAAATCGCTCGCTCATAACTTTAATGTCAGTAGCTCACAAAGTAGAATATTTGCTCACAAGACTCTGCAGCTTAGAGGAAGTCTTGGATTTGAGTGCTTTGACTCCCCCTCCCCCCCCCCCCAACACACACACACACACACACAAATCTGTATGCTGTAGGATTCTGGGAATGGGGAAATGTTCTATGGTTCAGTGTTAGTTTATACTGGGTACAGGAAGCTGAACTCAGTTGCCCCACATAAAATGAAATTGTGCACACATTATTATTATTGTTGTTGTTATTTATTATCTGCCGTCCCCCAGAGGGCTCAGGGTGGTGTACATCATAATTAAACATGAACAATTACAAATAATAAATAGAAAAAAAATAAAAGCTTAAAACAGGTTTAAAATTATAATTCCTCCAGAGTGGCTGGGGATTGTACACACACTGACGACTGTACACACACTGAATATTGCACATGGCTGGGGAAGTTCAGTAGTGGTGGTACGCCAATCCTTTTGGGAAGGCTGTGTATCGTTTCTGGTTTCCTTGATTTAAGATGCTATGATGAAATGCCCTATGAAGCCTCGGGTTCCCTAAACTACGACTGAAAAACTATTGCCACAGGGTAACAAAGTGCTGCAAACTGAAACTGTTTCATGTATGTCTCTTGTAGAAGCGCAGGACTCTGTCCCTATAACAGGGTGGGATCGGGCCCACCTGCAGCATGTGCAAAAGAACTGCCGACAGGAATCTCTGCATGACCTCTGATAGGTGAGCAAAATGCTGCTTTAGGCCGCAGCCCCATTGGGGAGTGTCACAATCATAGGTGTGGATGTTTGCATGGAGGGATCTCCAAAAATGCAATAGCTGTAGTGGGAGTAGAAGAAGAAGAAGAGATTGGATTTATACCCCGCGCTTCACTACCCAGAGGAGTCTCAGAGCAGTTTACAATCTTCTTTCCCTTCCCCTCCCCACAACAGACACCCTATATGAGGCAGGTGGGGCTGAGAGAACTCTTTCAAGAACTGCATGTGAGAGAACAGCTCTGAGAGAACTTGTGACTGACCCAAGGTCACACCAGCAACTGCACATGGAGGAGTGGGGAATCAAACCCAGTCTTCCCAGATTAGAGTCCGTGCTCCTAACCACTACACCAGTAGGCAAGCTCTTTGTCTCCTTATCCCTCTGCTGCTCCTCATAGTATGTGTGCAAAGGTAGGCCGGAAGTCTGTTGCCTTTGCTTTCTCTAAAGATGCACAGTTGCACCTTCCAAAAAGCAGTTTAAAAAAATGATAGTTCTGTGTATGTGGGGCCCTCTGTGGGCTGAAGGCCATAGGTTGCCTGAGATGCTCATCTGAGGGGTTCACAACAGGGCCTTTAAAGTGGCAGCCCCATGGTTATGGAGCATCCTCTCCTGGGAAATGTGTCTGACCCCCCTCAGTCTTGATCTTTTAAGAGGCAGCTAAAGACATTTTATTCATGATGGCATTTGGTTAGTTCTTCTGCCTCCTGGCAGTTTTACATTATTGATTTTAACTCAGGGTTTTTATGTATTGTATATATCTTGTAGTCTTTTATTATTATTTACATTGTAAGCGGCCTTGATTTCCTATAAGGTAGAAAGGCAGCTAACAAATGTTTTAAATAAGTGTATCGTTTTAAACTTTGGTTCCTTTATATTTTGTTCTCTCTTTATTCCCTCCCCCCTACACACACTCTTCAGTCTGAGAATGAACAAGCAGAAAAAGGGGTATGTTGAGCAAATGATAAACGTCGACCAGTTCAGCCCCGACATTGTTGCCGAAACAGCAAAACTATTTGAGAAGAAGTTCCTGTACAGCAAGCCCCCCAGCAACGAATGGCAGCTGCCGGATCCCAGCCAGGCGTTCACCTGCGATCACAAGGACTTCAGCTCCCTCGTTGCCCTGAAGGACTCCATGAACGAAGTCAAGAACCTGCTGAGTGACAAGAAGTTGGATCAGTGGCACCAGCACACCTCCTTCACCAACAAAGCGGGCAAAGTCATTGCGTATATCAAGAAGTCCGCAAATGCAGAGTTGTGTACCCAAGCTTGGTGCAAATTCCACGAGATCCTGGGCAGCTTTCCCCTGCTACCAAGTGACGCTCTTCAGAATGGGGAACTCAACACCATCCATCTGTGCGAAGCCCCCGGGGCGTTTATAACCAGCCTCAACCACTACCTCAAGTCTCACCATATCCCTTGCGACTGGAGCTGGGTCGCCAACACGTTGAACCCGTACCACGAAGGCAATGATACCCTCATGATGATTATGGATGACAGGCTTATTGCCAACACTTTGCCCTGGTGGTATTTTGGCCCGGATAACACCGGCGATGTCATGACGCTGAGGCACCTTAGAGGGCTGCAGCGCTTCATAAGCAACATGGCCGCCGTTCACCTGGTCACTGCCGACGGGAGTTTTGACTGCCAAGGAAATCCCGGCGAACAAGAAACGCTCGTGTCCTCCTTACACTACTGTGAAGCGGCCACAGCCTTAATGACTCTCGGCCTCGGGGGCTCCTTTGTCCTGAAGATGTTCACTTTGTTTGAGCACTGCTCCGTCAATTTGCTCTTTCTCCTGAACTGCTCGTTCGAAGAGGTCCATGTCTTCAAACCCGCCACGAGCAAAGCGGGGAACTCTGAAGTGTACGTGGTCTGCCTCCGCTATCTCGGCAGAGAGGCTATCCATTCGCTCTTGTCCAAGATGATGCAGAACTTTGGGACAGCGGTGGCCGAGAAGGCCCTCTTCCCACAGCACTCAATTCCGGAATCTTTTCTTAAGGTACACGAGGAATGCTGTTCCTTCTTTCACAGGCATCAGGTCGAGACCATTTCCGAGAACCTCCGGCTGTTCGAGGGCATGGGCGAGGCGGAGCAGGCGAGGCTGACTCTCTTACGGGACTGCGCTGTGGACTTCTTCTTGAAGAGGTTCCAGATGAAACCCCTTGCCAAAAATGACTGGATAGTGAAGAGGCCCCGTGCTGGCTGCAGCACGAACGCCAAATGGTGCGGACAGAGGAACAGATATTTTTGCACGTACAACGAAAGGAAGTGGCTGGAATCACTCTCGTGGGAGGACAAAGTAGCCAAGGGCTGCCTCGGTAAGTGGGCCGAAGAACACTTGCCTGCTAATGCCGGGGACCGCTGCGTTTTGGAAGGGGAACCGTGTGACCTGGAATGTCACTCGTGGTACATCTTGGAAGGCCAGAGGTTGCCGGGAGTGAAATGCTCCCCCTTCTGTGATGGTGAGGTTCTGAAGGCCCTCAACGAAGCGCTCGAAAAGTCTTTTGTCGGCAGAATGAGTCCTGACTCCCTCTTGAGATGGTCTCAGCCGGAGGATCAGTCCTGTGTTCTCACACAGCCATCAGTACTGTCTGAACTGTCACACCTTATCGGTTGTTCCGAAGAGGCTCCTGATGAGAACTGCCTCGACAGAACCAAATGTTTGGTTGTGGGCTTCCCGGTGCTTTGCGATGCCAACGGCCAGCACGGCTTGGAAGTCAGACTTCTCGAGTCGGCGTCCCTGCTGACTTTCAGCTGCTCTCTGCTTCACGATGGAGAGCCAAAATACCAGCAGCAGTTCCTGGAATGCCTCCTGCGTTCGCTTCCCCAGCTTCAGAAGGGAGACGCTCTGGTCTTGCCAGTTCTGTCCTGTTTCACTCGCTTCATGGCAGGCTCGGTGTTCGTACTGCACAGCTGTTTCCAGCGCATCTCCTTTGTTTGCCCCACTTCGTCACAGCCTTTAAGGAGCAGCGCCGTTCTCTTATGCGCCGGCTATCAGGGTCTCCCAGACCCGGTTTTCCAGTACCTGCAGCAGGTGAATAAGAGCATGAACTCTTTGCTGGACTCAGACCCTCCGCAGCAGGTCTTGCAGTTTGTGCCGATGGAGTGTGTCCTGAAAGGGTTGCTGCTGGAGTTCCTCTGGGACCTGAACACGGCGATCGCAAAGAGGCAGTTGCATTTGATTGTCCGGGCTGAGATGCAGCAGATGATGCGACTTTAGCTTGTAAGCCCCAGACTGAAAGTTTTCTCTTCTTTTTCTAAAAAAAAAAATAAAAATTTTAAACTATAGGAAATATCCCCCCCACCCCCATTTTAATATCATTTTACAACATTGTTATTATTATTATACATTTACCCTGTTGGTTTACATTTCTGCTTGCACACAGCTTGGTGCTTTGGACATCTTGAGCTGACCACCGTTCAGTAATCTCCCAGGCTTGTACAATTCCCCTAGCTTCTCTCCCTTCCCTGTGAAGGAAAGGTGCTTGAACATCGAGTCTGTTCACCTGTGACATCAGAACACAGGTGTGTTGTCTTCTCCAGGGTTCAGTTTTGCTTCTGCTAACTGGCATCCTAACCTGGGACACTGAAGCCTGCTTCAAGAATCCTGCTTTGTGCTGGAGTTGGGGGAGAAGCTAACTTTAGTTAAGCTGTATCCATTCATCAAGGATAACCGGGATTAAACGACCGTTCCTTTGTCACCCTCTGCACGGAGAAGGGAGTAGAGGGAGGTGCCAGGCATACGCAAGAGCTTGGCATAAAGCTGTGTTCATGCACATTTTTAAAAAAACTAGGTGCAGCCTTTGTGAGCCTATGGGAAGAAGGGGACTTCTCAGGCAGATTTTGTAACTGAGGTTGGCTTGCTAGGTCTTCTCTTTGTCAAACCCATCCAGAATCCAGATCTGCATAATTTACTGCTTGTTCCAAATGCCCTCCAGAGTCCCTTAACTTTCACCTTTGGGAGATAAGCACCGTGGCAGTATTTGGCCTACATGGCCAGTGTCTGAATCTTAATGTGTTCCTTTGGCTCTTGCTGTTCTGAATCCTGGCTTGGTTCACGTAGGTTCCTCCATGTGGTCATGTATGGTGGAATACAACTACACAGAGCGCTTGATGTGGCTCAGTCTTTACACACGAGGAGCTGGCAGCCATTTTCTACGATCACTTCTACCTTTGTTGCTGTAGACCTGAAGAGTGGGTGAATCCTTGAGGATACCGCCTAGTTCACATTGACATTGACATTTCTCCACCGTTTGTTGGCGGTTGATTTTTCTGTTGCTTCTTCAACTTGGCCGCCACAAAGCCCAGGAAGATTTACTACACCACTGCATGTCTTCACTGCATTTTATTTTCTTTGGTTAACAGTGCTAACAGCCAACTAGAAGTTGCTACTTTACTGCCTGTCGGATTATTTGTTGTACTGATAGATTTACAGAAGTTTAGCGGTGTAGGCTAGGAATTCAAAGCAAAATGAATAGCGGGAAATGGTTGCAAAGGTTGACAAACGTGTATGGTATGTTCAGGAGGCAGGATTTTAAGCTGCTTTTGGAGCTGGGGGGCAGACTACACTTTTAAATGGTGTCCCACTGAGTTTTTCTGATTGCCCCAAATAGAAAGCAGCTAATAGAGGAAAGGGGTGGGGCGGGGGATGCTGCTTTATTTTCTTACTGGCTTTTTTCTGTACTCAAGAATCCCTTTGTTCAAACTCCAAAGGATCTCTGATTCCCCCCCCCCCCCCAATGTTAGGGGGGGTAGTTTTTGTGAGAGAAAGCAGCAGGCAGGCCAAGGGTTAAGTATGCACCCTTTCCCCTTCCTTCTCTGTAGACAGCAGTTTAAGGCAGCTTTTCGTTTAAAAATGTGCATGGAATTCTGTGTCATGTGGATACCCAGCCGTGAGGACTTTCCAGTGGCGGAAGGCTTCTTATTGCAGAAGCAGCCTTTTCACTGGGAAATTCCTCCTGCCAGGAAGCCAAAAAGATGCCTTAAATTACTTAAAAGCACAGTCTGGGCCTAGAAGTTCTCCTGCAGAGAACAAGCTGTGCAGAAGTGTATAGCTTTGTTTCGTAACCTGGACTTCCTGGTGAACGGTGCTGCATCCTGTAATCTTAACTAGACGCGTTGAAGCAATGGTGTGTCCAGAACCCACTCCACCTCGATCATTGCTGAACAGTTGTCAGAAAGGGTGTGGGTAGGGGGGAGGTGGTGACATAGAGAAGAACACATGGGTGGAAAGAGGAGTGCTTAACTTTAGACCTGCCACTTGCTTTCTGCAGCCACCTCTTTCAGCCATACTTTCACCAACTACAGCTTCTATATATGTGCTTCTTGCAGTTGGGAGAAGTGTGGGTTGAAGAGGTGGGGGGGGGAGTCGGGTGCAAATTGTACCTTTTCACAGAGTGAGCCCGGTGCAACAAGCATATTCAGGTACCTAAATGTTTCCACTGCTGGTTCCAAGTGAGTTGATAACTTTCTTTAAAGGTTTTGCTTATCTAAAATCCTTTCTTTCCCCAGTTTGTAAATTATTTCTTTGCTTATTTTAAATCTCCAGCTGTCGAAAGGATGGCTGGTATTTAGGAATTAAGGGCACGGAGGCTGGAGGCGAGTACCGAACTGGCCATTTTTGTTTATCCTCTGGAAATTATGAGCGCAAAAACTTTGATCTAGTGAAATCATAAAAAGTCAGCTTTTTATCCACTTTGGAAAATAAAACTATGCTGCGTTTCCCTGTTTTGTTCTGGTTCTTTACTAACCACAGCAGCTGAAATTGCTGCAAGAATTGATTAACATACCCAGTATCTGTCTTATATTGAATCAGACCATCAAGGTCAATACTGTCAGTTTGGTGTAGTGGTTAACAGCAGCAAACTCTAATCTGCAAAACCAGGTTTGATTCCTCACTCAGCCACATGCAGCTGCTGGGTGACTCTGGGTCACTCAAAAGTTTTCTGAGAGCTGTTCTCTCAAGAACAGTTCTCTCAGCCCCACCTGCCTCACAGGGCGCCTGTTGTGGGGAGAGGAAGGGAAGGAGATTGTAAGCCGCTCTGAGACTCCCGAGTGAAGGACGGTATAAATCCAATCTCCTCTTCTTCTACTCAGACCAGCAGTGGCTCTCCAGGGTCTTAGGCAGAGGTCTTTCCCATCACCTACTGCCATGTCCTTTAACTGGAGATGCCAGAGATTAAACCTGGAACCTTCTCCATGCCAACCCGATTCTCTACAGCTGAGCCACAACCTGTTCCCTAAACAGGTGACTGTAAATATGGTATCCCGCTTAGGAATGTAAACATGTCAGGCTTATCCTGGTTTTTTTTTAAAAGCAAGCTTGAAAGCATAGGTTCAATCTAGAAGAAGAGGAGAGATTGGATTTATACCCCGCTCTTCACTCAGAGTCTCAGAGCGGTGTACAAACTCCTTTCCCTTCCTCTCCCTACAACAAATACCCTGTGAGGTGGGCGGGGCTGAGAGAGCTCTGAGAGAACTATGGCTTGTCCAACGTCATCCGCCAGCAGCAAATGGAGGAGTGGGGAATCAAACCCGGTTCTCGCAGATTAGAGACCGCTGAAACATCTGCTGGGCTTGGACAAGTAGCGTTAGCGGCTGAAGGTGCCTCAGGCTTTTGTACCCAGGTGCATAGTGCTCAGAAGAGGCTGTCTGTTGAGCTCACCCCTAGACCTGCTTGTATAGAAGATTTTCAGCTTTTGAGGTTCTGCACTGCTTTTATTCTTACAACAACTCTGTGAGGGAGGATAGGCTGAGAGGGTGTGACCAGCCCAAGGTTTCCAAGTGAGTTAACACAGCAGAGGGTGTGTTCTTCATTTCAGTTGCATCATATTCTCCGTTTCAAAGTGAGTGTATCTGTGCAACATTCAAGTGTGTCATCGGAAAGACAAGTGTGCATAAATGGGCTAGTTTTGGTCTCTGAAGAACCCCAGAAATCAAAAACATGGGCATAATTATTTCACATAGACCTCCCCCAGCTTCTACAACCAGAACCCTCCAATCAGCATTGAGGCTTGGGGGAACTGCATCGCAACCCTAAAAGGGATGCTCCCTCAATTATAATAATATGCATAATTATCTGCAATAGATAGGCTAATTAACTTGCAATCTACTGTGCCTGCAGCTGCTTAGGAACCTTTCTTGAACTATGGTTCCTGGCACCGCATTCTGTTGGGGCTCACGGGCTTCTAAATTTAGAAGACTGGGGAGAAACAATTCCGAGATCTACTTAGAGGAGGGCAAGTGCAGATATTTCCTACCTAGATGAATGTAAAGTTCTATTTGGACAGGTGTTCTCTGAAGCAAAGAGGGATGCCCGGGGTCAGTGTGGTTTTTCGGAAGTGGATGCGGTTAATTTCTCTGCACCTGATCCTTGGGAGTCACATACGCCTAGCGACTAAGACAGCGGCGCTCAGACAACTGCCAGACCCGGGGCAAACTTCGGGTTTGTAATTTCACACAAAAGAGACGCTTTTGATGGGAAATTCCACCCACTTTCCTCTTTTCTTCTAATGTACCCAAATACCCTTTCGCAAGCAGCAGGAATCAGCCCAGAAGAAAGAGGCACTCCGCTGATGGAGGAGCCTGTGCTTTGAAGGAGGATGGAATACATGTGGAATTAAGTGCCTTAATGACTTCTCCACAGTAAAGAGGGTTGGAGGTCTTTGGGAGAAGAAGAAATAAGCTATTTTGCACAGACTTGCAATTGCTAAGCTTTGGGGGGGTGTTTTCTGTGTACTTGGGGTGGAAAGAAAAATGTTAATACTATAATATCCTTTCTGAGGTGTGGTGACCAGAACTGTACACAGTACTCCAAATGAGGTCGCACCATCAATTGATACAGGGGCATTATGATACTGGCTGATCTGTTTTCAGTTCCCTTCCTAATAATCCCCAGCATAGCATTGGCCTTGGCTGGGAGGACAGGGTAGAAATTTGAAAAATAAATAAATAGCATTGGCCTTTTTTTGTTGCAGTCGCACACTGTCTCGACATTTTCAGTGAGTTATCTACTACGACTCCACAATGGAGAAGTCACGTGGATAGGCAGTTGCTGGTTTTGCCCATTTGCAGGTTGGCACCTGCAATCTCAAAAATGACAGAATGAAACCTAGACAGTATAACAAAAAGTAGAGACATCACCCTGCCAACAAAAGTCCATATGGTCAAAGCAATGGTATTCCCAGTAGTAATGTATGGCTGCGAGAGTTGGACCATAAGGAAGGCCGAGCTCCGAAGAATAGATTCTTTTGAATTATGGTGCTGGAGAAGACTCTTGAGAGTCCCGTGGACTGCAAGGAAATCAAATCAGTCAGTCCTAAAAGAAATCAACCCTGACTGTTCCCTGGAAGGCCAGATCCTGAAGCTGAAGCTCAAATACTTTGGCCACCCAATGAGAAGGGAGCACTCACTGGAGAAGACTCTGGTGCTGGGAAAGATTGAAGGTAAAAGAAGAAGGGGACGGCAAAGGACGAGATGGTTGGACAGTGAGTGTCATTGATTCATGAAACTGAGCAAACTGAACATGAAATTGAGCAAACTCGGGCGTGACAGAAGACAGGAGGACCTGGCGCGATGTGGTCCATGTGGTCGCGAAGAGCAATGCTTGACTGTGCGATTGAACAACAACCTGCAAAAGGTCCTGTTTGGATGAGCAAAGCTGTCATGGTGGAGCACCAGGGGAGAGGCGGTCTCACAGATATGAGGGCCCAAGGCCACGAAGGGCTGTGTATATGATAGCCAGTACTTTCAGCTGAGCCCAGAAACTGATGGGCAGCCAGCTGAGTGACTGCAGGTTGGGAGCGATATGCACGCTCCACCCAGCTCCCAATCATAGGCGTTCTGTACCAACTGGAGTTTCTGAACTGATTTTAAGATGAGATTAGTGCATTACAGTCATCTAGTCTCAATGCCGTAGGAAAACGAATAGGTCCTGTGATCTCTGCCCAACAATAATTCAGTCTCCATCACTGTACGTAGATGTTTGAACGACTGTGTGTGTTGCCCTGGGGGCAGATGTGGCTTGCCCAGAATACAGTCAATTTGCCCATTAAAACATGTCCACCTGGACACACTTCAGGGCTCTGTAACAAATGCTTTTGAATGGGGTGTTAAAAATAGTGTTCCGTGCCAGAATTTTAGTCCCTTGCGAGAGTTTCTGGGAGCGCCCCTTGAGCACCTAGCACAGGTGAAGTGGACAGCTTTTAAAATGAATGGCTTCCCAAGTACATTAAGATATAATGGTGATTTTTTTTTAGGGCCGAGAATCTTACAGTCTTTGACTCAGCCATAATATATTGCTATCTCAGTACATCCCCCAAGCAAATCCCAGGCTCAAAAATATATCGATCTCCTTTAAAATGCACTACATGTTGCTCCGTCACAGACGGGTAATCGTTACAGGGTTCCACGGAGGAAGTGCTTTAATTAGGAGGAGGTGATAGTTATTTGGCACACTCTCAAAAGTTTTATGGGCCATGGGGGAGGTGAACAGGAAACAGGAGATGGCACGGAGAGGAGAAAAGGAAAACAGGGACAGAAGAGAAAAAACACTTTCCGGGATTGTGATCATTGCAGTATGCATGCAAACAGGAATCCATGGGTAGCCACGGTGGGTGGGTTTAAGGTTGCCAGCCTCCAGGTGGGACCTGGGGATCTCCCGCTTTCACAACTGATCTCCAGCTAACAGAGATCAGCTCCCCTGGAGAAAATAGCTGCTATGAAGGGTGGACTCTATGGCATTGTACCGTGCTGAGGCCCCTCCCCTCCCCAAACCCCGCCCTCTCCTGGCTCCACCCCCAAAGTCTCCAGGTATTTTCCAACCTGAACCTGGCAACCCTAGGAGGGTTAGACCTGATTAAAAGGTCATAGAGTAGCAAGCAGGTTTTTGTGTTTGCTAGAAGTCTTCAGTGTGAATGTTAATCAAAATTTAAAAAGCAACATAAAATGGGGGGGGGTGTTATTGGGCATAGCAAAAAGCCCAAGTCTTCCTGGACCTCTGATAAAATTGATGGTTTGCTTGCTCCTGTGTGGTATTTTAGGCCAGATGAAGGTACTATTACTCTGTTCTGATCTTTTTATTTGCCTGGGGAAACTGTAGGCAGCCTTATATCCAACTGAGCTATAAGAAATAACCCTGCTCCCGCCTTCCAACACTTTGGCCAATAAGACCAATGACTGGGATGATTGACAAATACTTGGGTATTGGGACTGAGTAATAATGGCTGCCATGGAACAGATGAAGCTACCTTATACTGAATCAGACCATTGGTCCATCAAAGTATTGCCTACTGCTCAGACTGGCAGCAGCTCTCCAGGGTCTCAGGCTGAGGTCTTTCACATCATTGACAACCTGATACTGAAAGGTATGGTACCCTGGAGCCACCAACAACAGCCTGTACCAGCCGCATAAAGGAAAAGATTTATGAGCCAATTATTAGGATAGATCACTGAATGGTGGCCGTCATCACTAAACAATATTATTAATGTTTACTAGCACTCTATAGTGTTGGAAGGTTTTAGAAGGCTTTAGGATTGTTTATTATTGTTATTTATGTGTTTTTATTTTTATGTAAGCCGCCCTGAGCCGGCCTTGGCTGGGAGGGCAGGGTGTAAATCTGATAAATAATTTTTTAAAAATTCCTTATTGGAGATGCTGGGGATTGAACCTGGGACTTTCTGCATGCCAAGCAGATGTTCTGCACCTGGGCCACGTCCCCTTCCGAGGCCAATGGAGACAGGCCAGTCATGAAGTATTGGGACAGTCCAAGCCAAGAAATCCTCCTGTAATAGAGACAGGTGCTTCTGAATGGATGCTCTCTGCAGACACAAAGGTGACGCCTAATGGTATCTTCTAAAGCACCTCTTGTTTTGAGATGAAGGAAAGCTGGGATCCAACGTTTCCTTTGAGGAAGAAGAGACACTGTTTGGGTTCTGTTTCCATGAAAAGGGGAGGCTTTTCTCCATGCACAAACACAGGGATAGGTTGCCAAACCCAGAATCATATGAAAGTCTGCACCTATGCTCAAGCTGAGGGTACTTAGTTCTAGTGTACCTGACCAGGACGAGCTCAGTGCTTTGCTAGTAGGTCAGCTGGTAGGGAGAGAACCAAAGCCCGGGGGGGAGGGGGGTTCCTGTTCCATCTAAGACACCTTGAATTTTACCCCCAAGTTCAAGAAGAAAGGAGCACTAGGGAACATCATGGTGGCCAATGCAGCAACACCGGGTGCCATGTTGGGGATGGCTGTTTGCAAAGTTCCTGCTCTCTAGCTCCCCCGCTGGAGGCTGCCGACTACTGCTTCTATACGGTTGTCCTCTCCTCAGCACTAGGGCTAGAGAATTTCTGCGTTTGAGTTCGTCAGTGCATTTTTTCCCCACCTACCTGCTTTAATTCATCTGGATTTATTATGGTCAAACCCAAGGCACTGATAATAAAAACGATCTTGCATGCCGCATTCATTAATTTGTCTGTTCACCTCCGAGATAATAAAGGAATGCCAATAAACATTGATCTATCTGCCAGCATTTTATTGCTTTTAACAAGCTACTCCTTGATCCTTTAAATTATTTCCTCTGATAGACGGGTTTCCTGCTGTCAGGGCTGATTTCATTGGGAAGCATATTAATCTGACCGATGTGGACACTCGAGTTAGATACCCTTTTTGGCAAGGCGACAACAGCCAAAATCTTCATACGCTGCGGATAGTATTTCGAACGTGTCCATCCCCCCATGAGTCTTATGCTGGAGGAATCAGAGAGAATGACAGTACTGCTAATTTTTGGAGACTTGCTAGAAATTGTATAATCTTTCCCAATTCATTGGTCCATGTGCATTTAGCAATGAGAAGCGGGGAGGAGAACAAGGATGAGGAAGAAAGGAAGAGGATTTAGTAGGGTTGCCAGCTCTGGGTTGGGAAATACCTGGAGATTTTGGGGGGTGGAGCCTGAGGAGGGTGGGGTTTGAGGAGGGGAGGGACTTCAGTGAGGTATAATGCCTTGGAGTCCACCCTCCAAAATGGCCATTTTCTCCAGAGGAACTGATCTCTGTCGTCTGGAGATCAGATGTAATCCCCGGAGATCTCCAGCCACTACCTGGAAGTCAGCAAACCTAGAATATAGTGATGATGGAAGGGAAGAAGCAGGGAGTCAAGGAATAGGAGGAAAGTGAGCAGAGAGGGTGAGGAAAGGGAGACAAGTCAGGGGGTCATAGGGTTGCCGGTCCCCCCTGGCAGAGAAGAGAAGAAGAAGAGATAGGATTTATACCCCGCCCTTCACTACCCGAAGGAGTCTCAGAGCGGCTTACAATCTCCTTTCCCTTCCCCTCCCCACAACAGATACCCTGTGGGCAATGCTCCCTCTAAGCTGTGGAGTCTTGTGAGCAAAAATCCTACTTTGGGAGCTACTGGCATTAAAGTTGTGAGCGAGCAGTCTGGCTACTGCATAAATCTGTTTGCTCTGGAGCCATCCTTCCGGAGCTAAGACAAAAATATGTGAGCTGGAGGCTAAAAACCTGTAAGCTAGCTCACACTAACTCAGCTTAGAGGGAACACTGCAGGCTGTCAGGTAGGTGGGGCTGAGAGAATTGCTCTTGAGAGAACTGCCCTTGAGAGAACAGCTCTGAGAGAACCTGTGACTGACCCAAGGTCACACCAGCAGGTGCAAGTGGAGGAGTGGGGAATCAAACCCAGTTCTCCCAGATTAGAGTCCACGCTCTTAACCACTACACCAAACTGGCTCTCTGGCAACCGGGGGGGGGGGGGGATTTACTGGTGGGGGGAAAGGCCTAGCCTCGTGTGGTGTGGATGGGGACATCACTTCTGATTTGCACTGGAAGTGATTTCATCGCTCTGTTATTTGGGCAAGAACTCTATGGTAGAAGCTGTTTTTACCACAGAGTTTTTGCCCAAGTACCAGAGTGTCCGGCATCATTGGCAATGCAATGATGTCACTTCCGCTGCATGCCAGAAGTGACATTACCATGTCACCAGTGTGACATACCATACAGGGCTAGGCCTTCCCCCACTGCTGGTAAGTCCTTCTGCTGGTAACCAGGTCCCCCCTGGCCACTCGTGGGGAATGGTGGGGTAGGGTTGCCAGATCCAAACTGGGAAAGCTCTGAAGATTTGGGGATGGAGCTTGGAGAGGACAGGGACCTCAGGGGGGTACAATGCCATAGAGTCCACCCTCCAAAGCATCCATTTGCTCCAGGGGGACTGATCTTGGTCCTCTGGGGATCAGCTGTAATAGCGGGAGATCTCCAGGTCCAACCTGGAGGCTGGCATCCCTACCTGCTGGCCAACTGACCAGTGATGGGGGACCATGGCTGAGGGCAGGGGATCCCCACCAGGGCTTGGCAGCCCAGGCACAGGAAGGAAATAGGGGGGTCCTCTCCCCTCCATGAGTTCCTAAAGAGCAGCCATACTGGATCAGAACCATGGCTCATCTAGGCCAGTTTGCCGTTTCTTACAGGGGCCAACCAAATGCCCATGGAATACCTACAAGCAGGGCATGGAAGCCAAATTGCCCCCTTTTTGTTACCTCCCCCCCCCCCCCCCGCCACCTCTGAACGCTGGGGTTCCATTTACACCGGCCCTCTTCACATGTTACAGTGAATGCATGGACATTCTGCATATACATCTGTTTGTAAGAAAAAGCCAACATGTGTTCACTTTGCAGATAAAACCAAGGACGGGTACCTAGATAAAAGTGGGCTTTATATTACATGCTCAGCTGTACATGCATTGAATGTAACATGAGAATTATTCAATGAACATAGGTTTTTTTTAAAGCGTATACTTTACACGGATTGCACAAGCATTCATTATCAGTTGTGAATGGGGCTACTACTACTCCCTAAAAGGATTCAAAGAGGGACAGCGATGGACCAGGGACAGCTGTCAAAGAACATCCAGCCTGGAGAAGAGTTCTAGAGAACTCAAAGGCTTGTGCAGTGTTTTGCAGTTTATACAGTTTTATTTTTAGAAGGTTAGCAGTGTTGGTCTACAGCAGGAAGGGCTAGATTCGAATCTAAGAGTACCTTAGGGTGATTCTGCATCTGTTCTGTTGGAACAGAAATTCCCCTCTGCATTGCACAGGGGTGTCGAGTTTTAAAATCCCCCGGGGGGGCGGGGTCTCTTGCATGTGCGCACGCAAAGCGTGCACGCATGCTGGGACCATGTCCCCGTCACTGCTGCCTCTCCCCCACCCCGGCCTGGCCACTCCTGCTTCTGTCCCTCCCGCCATCCGTCCAGGGGCCAGCTGGGCATTTGTTTAGCTGGCCCCTGGACGGACGGAGGGACGGAGGCAGCCAGATGGAGGGGGGAGAGAGGGAGAGAGAGAGAGACGGCAGCGGTGGCGGCCCTAGAAAGGGCCCGGGGAGGCGCAGCGGCAGGCACTCCGTTTTCCCGGGGGGGCTCAGTCCCCCCTGGGAAATTTTGGGGGTGGCTCGAGCCCTCGAGCCCCCCCCCCCCGTAGTTGACGCCTATGGCATTGCATGCTGCTGTCACTTTCTTTGATCATCGGGTTTTAGGGTACCCTCTACACTGCATGCCGCTTTCACTTTCTTTGATCATCGGGTATTATGGTACCTTCTGCATAGATTCATGGCCATTCAGGGTGACTTTGCAGTCAGTACGGCATTGCCCCGAGGTATCTGAATGGGATTTTGAGCTGCACCTTTTCTGTTCCAACACGGGTTTGGTAAAACAATGGCAGGAAAAGCCAATGCAGAATGAGCCCTAGAAACCAACAAGATGTTCGGGGGTATAAGCTTTCAAGAGTCAGAGCTCCCTTCGGCAAACTGTAAAACTGTTATGTTTTATTATATTTTTGGTTGGTTGGTCCTAAAACCACACGACTTTTGTTTCAAGAATTTGCTGTTGATCAAACTCCGTTTATTTTGTCTGCCCTGAATGTACACTAGCTATACTGAATGCTCCTGAATCCTGCGGGGGGCGGGGGGGAAGAAACCCTCTATATCCACTCTCTCCATATCATACATAATTTAATCAACCTCTTTTATGAATAAATCATAAAAACTACATGGCCTCAACTCTCCTAAACACCTGTGAGGTGCTCTCTCTTCCTTCAAATCCTTCCTCAAACTGCCTTTCCCATGAGGTCTTTGGCTTTATCCTTTAATCCTTCCCCTCAATTGAACTGACCCCATATTTCTCCCATTTCTTTTCTCTCCTTTTCCCCACTGGCAGTACAGTATTTAGGCTGTGGGGCAGGAACAAGCATTTTTGCTTATTAATTTACTCCTTTTTATAGCATCTTTCCCGAGTTCAAAATGGTTTAGAAGATAATAAGGCCGCGTAAATAGCAATAAAATCCCAACAATACAACCACACAACGCGCCATGAAAACATAACAACCAGCATCATCTTGGAGACAATGACCGCATCTTATTGTACCGCTCAGTGAAGCATTATGGATGTTAATGGCGCCATATCCATTACAGAAGATTGCCTGATTATTCTCGGCTTCGTAGATTGCCCTCTCTCCTATCATAAGCATCATTTTGGGACAATTATGAGATGTATATAATTCTATTCCTGTGGGGATGGTAAGACTCAGGTTTAATTTTGCTGTGAAGTTTGCTTTTTGGAGAGGACGTCTCCTAAGATTACAAGTGCCCACCAGGCAACAGAAATCAGCTCACCTGGAGAAAATGGCCGCTTCGGAAGTTCAGTTCTTCTGTCTATCACCAGTTTTAAATTCTTGATTTTAAACTAATGGGTTTTTTACACAATCCTCTTAAAAGAAACATATACCACAGTATTCTATGTATTGTGTTTTGTTGTTGTTTGCTTTGTAAGTTGCCAAAGTTCCTGTTAAGGAGGCTTATAAATGTTTTAAATAAATTCACAAAAATAGGGGGAATGCTTCACTTCTGAAGCAGTTGGAAAAAATCCACCACCATTTTAGAAGTGAAATATACTGGAGACAAACCAGAGGATTTGGAGCAAGCAGGGTGGCCAACCCTCAAGTGGGGCCTGGAGAACTCCTGGAATTATAACTGATTTCCAGATTACAGAGATCAGTCCCCCTGGATAAAATGGCAGCTTCAGAGGGCAAATTTTAAGTTATACCATAGATTCTAGGTGAAATTCTCCCCCACCCTTTCAGGCACCACTAAGGTTGCCAGCTCTGGGTTTGGAAATTCCTGGAGATTTTGGGTGTGGATTCTGGGGAGGGCAGGGTTTGGGGAGGGACCTCAGCAGGGTCTAATGCCATACAGTCCACCTTCCAACGCAGCCATTTTCTCCAGGAGAACTGATCTCTGTCACTTGGAGAACAGCTGTATTACCAGGAGATCTCCAGCTACCACCTGGAGGTTGCAAACCACTCCCAAATCTCCAGGAATTTCCCAACTTGGCATTGGCAACTCTAAGAGTGAGGGAGAACTGCATATGTCACCCTGAGCTTCTTGGAGGAAAGGCAAGAAAAAATGAAGGGGGAGGGGAGAACAACATAACAAAATGGCGTAACATTTTCAAGATATTAGCAACAGACCTAATCCTTCTATATATATAAAAGAAAGTCAGCTCACTGTAAAATCAACACCCAGGACCTAGAAACACCAAATTCGGGGGAGAACGCTGCTACCATGGCATAGGTGCTCACTAAGAAGGAATTTTTAGAAATTTGACCCCTAAGTGGGTCAAAAGGGAGAAAATGTGCTCCCCCATTGATTCCTATGTGGCTGCCTCCTTGCACCCCCCACTCTCTGATTGGTCAGCTGCAGAGCTCAGCATTCTGAGGTAAAAAAAACAGTTATAGGAGACTGAAGAGAGCTGATGGCAGTTGAGGAAATCAGGAATGGCCAACAACCACCTGTGAGGTGCAGTGATGCTGCTGGCCCAGCCTCTCTGATGGCTTTCAACACACTCCCCCTCACCTCCTACACCTAACAGGCAGTTGTCTGTCAGGTGCAGCAGCAGTTTCAGGGTGCTTAAAGCCACAAGGAAGCCCACCCCAGCAGTAACTCCTTAGTGATCCTGCTGGCCCTACCTCCACGGTGGCTTCTAATACTCCTCCCCCTCCTACACTGGACAGGCAGTAGCCTGTCTGGTGTAGGAGAGGAGGTGGGATGCTTACAGCCACCGGGGAGGTTTGCTCAGCAGGACTGCCTTAGCCCTGCTGTTGGCCCAGCCTCCCGGATGCCTTTAAACATAATCCCCACATACACACACCAGACAGGCGGGTGTCTGTCAGGTGACGGAGCAGGGCCAGAACACTTTAACGCTACAAGGAGGAGGCAACTTAGGAATGCAGCAAAGACATTTGCACATAATACTTCTGTGGGGCACTGAGCTGCGTAGGCCAAGTACCAGCAAGATCACCCAAAGGCGCTCAGAACAACACAGTCTCCATATGAGCAAAACAATCCAGGAATACCAGTAGAAAGGCCATCACTTTCATGGAAGGTGGCAGGAGTTGACTTAACAGATGACTGCTTCTCCCATGGACAGTTCTATGTTGCCTGCTTCAGAGTGAGCTTACCAAGCAGCCTGGTGATCCTGGCACCTGAGGGCAGAGCCACCAACGTGGTCTACAGAGAGGTCCTTAAGTAGAGAGAAAACAACAGTACATATGTCTCACTTCATTTTTTACACTACAATCTTCTTCATTAGAATTCCTACAACAAATGTTACATTTCAGACTTCACATCATCAGTATTATAACTGGATTTACGGAAATTAAATACTGTAGCGAAGCACGGGTGTCAGGCTAGTATTATATAAATGCCTTCTATGGCAGAAGTGGCTCTCTGCTATAGCAGGAGATCTCCAGAGTCCACTTGGTGGTTGGCAACTCTAGTTCAACTGCTAATACAGCAGGCCCGCAGCTACAGTGGGGGCATTGCAGGGCTCTGCCCCCTCAAATGTGAGGCATGCCCCACAACAGCTGCCGCCTCTCTCCCCCTTCCTCCTCTCCTGTGACATTAAAAGGGCCCTCCGCTTGAAAAAAACATTTAAAGGGTTCCTTTTTAAATGGTGTTTTTCAAGTAGGGGCTGCCCGCACCTGAACTCCAAGTGGTGAAAGCACCGCTTGGAGTTCATGGAAGGCATGCAGCCACCAGTGTTCCCTCTAAGCTGAGGTAGCGTGAGCTAGCTCACAGTTTTTTAGCCTTCAGGTCATAGATGTCTGTCTCAGCTCAGGAAGGACGGCTCCAGAGCAAAATAATTTATGCAGTAGCCAAATCGCTCCCTCACAACTTTAATGCCAGTAGCTCACAATGTAGAATTTTTGCTCACAAGACTCCACAGTGTAGATGGGGCACTGGAGGCCACCCCTCTCTCTCCCCGCTCCCCCACAAAATTTCCCCATGCCCCACTGACCCAAAATTTCTGGCTACGGGGCTGTAATACAGGCAGCTAAACTCTTGTTGCATGTGTGAATGTGCTCTGGAGGAGTACCAACAATAGACTGCAAGGATCTGTGTGGGGTTTTTTTTTCCTTCATGCCCTAGGCTTTCAAGATTTCTTAGGGGGCGCCAGCGGGGAGACAAAAACCATCATTAATGCCATCGCCGGTTCCTACCGTTTGGTTGCGCTTCTGTCCGCCTGCTTAACATCAATTTTAGCCTAAGGGTTTCCTAGTGCAATGTGATTTCTCACCTGTCTGCAGAAATAATGAGGCAACCGAGCGTTAAAAGGATCTACTGAAAAACAGCAAGACACTTTTAGCTGTAATAATATTAGCTTTGAGCAACGCAGAGCCGAGGCTGCTTATTTCCAGGCTTTCTGAAGGCTGGGATGTGGGCATGGGGAGGGGGCAAAGTGAGGGATTCACAGGGGGGCTCTTTGCTTGCTTGTGGTAAGTCTGAAGTTTTTGGAGGTATCTGCGATGTCTGCTCTGTTCTTCCTAATGGAACCACATAGTATGAAAACACACTACAGGGGTGTATAAATGAAAGGCAAAAATATATTTCAATATGCCCTTACCGAAATCAGGTAAGAGAATTACTCTGTGAACAAACGGTATCAAACATTCCAGTAACATGTTATTTGACCCTATGCAGAGATAGTTTATCAAGGCCCCTTTCAGACAACATTTGTAATCCATTTTGGTAGTCGGTTGCGGACATATTTTTTGTGTAATTTCAAACACAACCATTTTAATAACCAGCTCCTGACAGATTTTATTTACCTTTCCATACAAAGCCGCTTGCTTCTGGTTAGCAAAGCATGGCTGAGCTGTTTTTGGGGTAAACTGCTTTCTTCTGTTTTTGCCTCTTTGCATGTCTGAATTTCTGTCACATGCTGTTTAAAATGTCTGCAGCGCTTCCAGTCAAGCCGTGCTTTTCTCCTGCCCTTTTTCACTGTACAATCTTCCTCAAACTTTAAAAAAAACCTTCCGTCAGGCTTTTAGTTGAGGACAGCGACAGGACTTCTTCTGGCACATTCATATAATTCCCCATCCCGTAAGGCCCCTCCCCCCCCAGGGAAGCCAGGGAGTTAGGATCCTTCCACCATCATATAGATGACATATATATTGTTTTTATCGTTATTTATTGGATTGTTTTAAATGCTGTTGTATGAGATTGCATACTATGTGTTGTAAGCCGCCTTGAGCACTACTAGTAATGAAGGGTGGCTTACTAAATCCGATTTAATAAATAAATAAATGAAATAATTTGAGCGCTAAAGTGCTAGACCAATATAGCCCTTCAGTGCTACAGCAGCACCACTTGAGATGTCACGGTGGCAAAATGGGGTGGGGAAAGAAGTGCGGCGCTGTTTGAAATGGCTGGATTGCTTCAGAGACTGCTCTGATTTATTTAGTGATTTCAGGAACACAACTAGAACAGAACTCCAGGGCCGCAGCCCTGTTTATATTACATGCAAACGCCACACCCAAACACACCCCACTCCTTATGATAGGCTATTTACACAACACTACTTTTCTATAGGTCCACTCCAGGATCCTGGTAAGCTATTGTTCAGGAGTAACAAGCTCAGCCAGCTTCAGTGACCAGCTCGGGGATGACTCAGGCTCAATACACAACAGTATCGCTTTACCTGGAACTGGGCCAACAATGAATAACATCCAGTTTAGAATAGAAATGTGAAAGGGACCCCGCCCAAGTCTCTTTTACAGAGCCAGGTTTGCACAACCTAACCCAGGATTCCCCAACTTTTCTGGCACGCACCCTCCCCAGTGAATGTGGATCGGGCCAGGTGGGGCTTTTGTCCAGCAGGGCTTCTGATTGGCCATTGGAGATCCAGCTGGCTGCAGATTTTTCAGAAGTTACCTCAGCAGCAGCTGCCACCACAACGTAAGGATCTGTGTGTATGCAAGAAAATATTTTGAACAATAGGTTCATTTGTAAAGGCATCCTGTTAAACAGAACCTCTGCCTGAAATGTTGAAGGGTTACCATTGGTGGTGGAAAGTGCCGTCAAGTCAAAAGTGACTTATAGCAACCCTGTAGGGCAGGGATGTCAAACATAAGGCCTGGGGGCCAGAACCAGCCCGTCTAGGGCTCTTATGCAAGCAACTAGTGCAAGGGAGGGAACAGGCTTCAGTGGAACAACCTTGTCTGCAGCAGTCAAGCAGCATGGGAACATTTCCCCAATGCTGCACCACTGGCTCTCCAGTCCGCCCATGCCGGTTTTCCTTTGCACCCCCCCTCCCAGACCATGAGGCTTTGCAGTGAGGGTACACCAACTTGAAGGTTACCAGCTGCTGTCCTTTATACAGTTTGTATCACTGGTACCTGGCATTACTTTTTATGGCACACATGGCCCAGCCCGACAAGGTCTCATTTATGTCAGATCCGGCCCTCATAACAAATGAGTTCGACACCCCTGCTGTAGTGTTTTCAAGTCAAGCGATGTTCAGAGGTGGTTTGCATTGCCTGGTACTGTGTCAAAATGCTGGGCTTCCTCTGTGGTCTCCCATCCAAATACTAGGCAGGGCCGTCCCTGTTTAGTCCCCAAGATCTGACGAGCCTGGGCTATCCAGGTCAGGGCGAATTACCGTTATGCATAACCTCCCTCCCTGAGATTTTGTGGTCAGCTTTGCCACTTGTGACAGCCATTTTGTGTCTGCACCCACCATCCAGGGTCCAAATCCTAAAGGTGCCCACAGGGGTCAAAAAGTCTGGGGACCCCTGTCCTAATTACATTAAGCCTCCCTTTATTAAAACCACTATTTTTCTGTCATTTTACCACCGCTGAGAAACTATGGTAAAAGAGAATCATTTTTTTCCTGTTCATAATGAAGTCAACAGCCTGTGAAAACAAAATATGGAAATCTATAATCCAGTCTTAATGCATTGTTTATTGTACAGAACAATGCAATAAAGACCATTATAACTCTGTAATCCGCCTCAAGTCTCAACAGAGAAATTAAGGGATAAGTGAAATTAATAAATGTAGATATAAAATCCTACTTGAAAAGAAGTGGGTAGTTTTCCTCGAAGTAAAGAAGAAGCCCTTAGGTACTGCCATTTGGCAAGGGGGAAAAAATTAGATGCATTTTGCAAACGTATTATTTTGTTATAAACCCTCTCTTGTGCCCCTTCTCTTGGAACATGAAACACAGTGGGATAGTGGGTGGGCATGTGCTCATTTATGTCTCAGTAGTCAGAACATGTTTTTAACTTTATACCTATTCCATAATCCTCTTGGTCTGTTTCAGAATAGACATAATGCATGCATGTTTGTTACCGGAACTGCATTCGCTGGCCTGATTTAAGAAAATAAAACATTATTATTATTTATTTGATTTATAAATTGCCTATTCCCTATGATGTAAAGCTCTCGGTGACGTACAACCGTGAAAAACGAGTTAAAAGCAAGACCCAAAAGAGGATGACTACCTTATTTCAGATGGGGTCAGACAGTGTCTTCGCTACGCCACTCTGGACTGCGTCGCTGACTTGCTGGCAGATGAGGAAAGGGCCGAAGCGAGGAAGGAGGAAAAAAGAACGAGAGGAGGAGGAGGGTGCCGGCCATGATGGAACCATCATTGTCCTCCATCAAAGGCCTGGTGGAACATCTCTGCCTTACAGATCCTGCGGAACTTTATTAAGTCCCGCAGGACCCTAGTGATATTTGGCAGAGAGTTCCACCAGGTCGGAGCCAGGGACAAAAAGTCAGGGTCAGGGGCATTTTGCATTTGTACCTGTCACCCCAAGTACCTTACAATCCCATGACCACAGAAGACACAGGCATAGAAGGACTCCATCTTTTTAAGGTCAAAGAATTTTAATTAACTCTTGAATAGTGTTGCCAGCCTCCATGTGGTAGCTGGATATCTCCTGGAATTACAGCTGATCTCCAGGCAAGAGATTCAGCTCACCTGGAGAAAATGGCCACGTTGGAAGGTGGGCGCTATGGCATTACACCCTAACCTCAAACTCCAGCCCCCCAAATCTTCAGGTATTTCCCAGTGTGGAGGTGGCGCCCCTACTCTTGAATGAAATGAAGTCAAATAAAATGAGGTCTCATAATGAAGGGCAAGGGTCATACATGCAGATGGTAGGTCAAAAACTTCCAAGAATCCTGTCCATGACCTCAGAGTGGATGAAACCAAAGGTATCCCAAACAACTGGACAGGACGGCACCCTGGGACCATCTGATCCTGTCACTGCTAATGTAGAGTTCAAGTCTGAGTGGACGTGAGATATTTTATCCACAACATATTTAGCAAAAATGGTCTTCTTGCAGTATAGGCTCCCACAGGCTCCTAACCAACCAGAACAGTTTCACAGGTCTACGCCATGCAGATGCAATGGCGCCATCACTGCCACAGAGTAGGTTCTTAAATGAGCTCTAACCTGCGCCTTGTTTGGGGTTGCCAGCTGTTGGCTGGGAAATACCTGGAGATTTTGAGGATGGAGCCTGAGGAGGGCAGGGTATTGAGGGGAAGGACCTCAGCAAGTTATAATGCCATAGAGTCCACCCTCCAAAGCAGCCATTTTTGCTAGAGGAACTGATCTCAATCATCTGGAGAACAATGGTAATAGTGGGAATATCCAGGTGCCACCTAGAGGTTGGAAAACCTAGATTGGATTCATCCAGAGCCTTTCTCCACCGGCACTCTAGCTATCTCCCTTACCTTTTCATCATCTGCAGCCCCTTCATAAACCAAGGGGATACCCGAGATCACAGACCTGAGAGAGAGCACCTAGGAGCAATCATGTTAATTGCCTGGGTATCATGTTAATTGCCCGGGTAATTTCCTCATTCTAGAGATCAGCCAGGGAATCGACAGGAGCACATGTCAGCAGGTAAATCACATAATGCCATCTGAAAACCAGTGGGATTCGTCAGGCAATGGGGTGGATAATCTTAACTGATCACTCACTCCTGTGGAATCTAGGTATCCTAAACCCCAGTAAGTAGTGATCTGTCTATGACAAGGAGATTGTCTTCTATCTCCCCACCTTCAGATCACTTTCTTCCTGCCCAGAACGAAACACAAGATCAGGAGTGTGGGCTACGCAGTGTGTGGGGCCTGTTATCACCTGAGACAAGCCCACGGTCGTCATGGAAACCATGAACATCCTGAGCCACTCCCAACAAGGTAGCCTTGGAATGGATGTTGAAGTCCCCCAAGACAACCATCCTTGGAATCCTCAACACCACTTCCATGACCACCTCCACCAGCTGAGGCAGAGAGGCGACTGAGAGTTTCATTTCGCAAAATTAATCATTTTGGTTTATGAAGATGCAATGAGCTTTAATTTGTATGGTACTATTTTTATACTGATTATGGTCAGAAGTCATCCCAAGAGCCTCCAGGCTGAAAAAATAGGATAGACATTTACAAAATAAGTAATATATTAAAAACCCGTTAATGAACATCTGCTTTTAGAATTAATCTGGAATAGCAGGGAAACTTTGGTGGTAGAGCACTGGAGAAAAGATGTTGCGCGATGCACGATGTCACTTCTGGGTGAAGATCAGGATGTGATGTCACACTGCATAGTCGAGTTACATTCTAGGAATTCCACCAACCTCTATGGTTTTTACCATAAAGATCGGTGGGATTCCTAGAGCATTGCTCAACAAGGTGATGTTGCACATCGCACAATGTCTCCCCCCCCCCCTTTCCCCCCTAACGTTCCATTCAGTGAAGGTGGGGGACAGGAAGACATAGCTGGGAGGTTGCCTGCTATAAGCGGCCTGCTATAAATGGGCAACTGGCAATCCTAAAGGGACACCATAATCAGATTCTACATAACGCCAAATTTTTCATGGAAGCTGGATTCTGGTCTAACACATGCCCTTTGCAACTCATAATCTTTACAGAAATGCAGAGATGCTATAATAGACATTTTCCAAATGACATGCAGGGCGCCAGTAATCCCTCCCTTCGGGTTTTAGTTAAATATAGGACTCCTCTGCTCATTTCCCCCGCCCTCGCATCAGAATCTCAATATGGGAGTCGTTCAGACAAAACTGCAGACTTATTACTTGTAAAGTAATAGAAAATCCCTTTCACATTAGATGCCATCTCTGTGTAAGTTCCTCCAGAAAACCAATTATGCAAAACTGATTGCAAGGCGTTCTTTGGGTTAGGAAATTAAATCCGCTTGGACTTCAGCAGAACCTCTGGAGATTGCCGCCTGCTTCTGATATTTCATTTCTCCTGGAAATGGAAGCCGGAGGATGTAAATAGCTCTGTCGCAAAATCAAATCTGGTGAAGAGGATGGGAGACGGGACAGAGATGCGCAGACTGGTCTGACGTGTGATTACTCCTAAGTAAATTCTGTGGAGTTCACCTGGACTCATTCCCAGATTAGTGTTTGCAGGAGTACACTTTTAGCTAATTTTTACCTTGCTAGGACAGGCCAGGGGAGTTTAGAGTGGTGAACTGAACGTGGGTCTATTTCCTTTCTCATGGCTAATTTCCCACATATATTCCTGGCCTCATAGAACCTCTCTTCCTATATGAGCCTACCCATGTTTTTGAGAGTTGCTAGACCTCCAAGTGGCACTAGGGTTGTCATCTCCAGGTTGGGAAATTCCTGGGGCTCTTGGGGGTGGAGCCTGGAGAAGGCAGGATTTGGGAAAGGACAAAACCTCAGTGAAGTACAATGCCATAGAGTCCACCCTCCAAAGCAGCTGTTTTCTACAGGGGAACTGGTGATCTCTGTTGCCTGGAGGTCAGTGGTAATTTCAGGAGCTCTCCAGGCATCGCCTGGAGTCTGGCAACCCTATGTGGCACCTAGAGATCTCCCGCTATTACAATTGATCTCCAGATCAGTTCCCCTGGAGAAAATGGCTGCTTTGGAGGGTGGACTCTATGGCACTGTACCCTGCTGAGGTCCCTCCCCTCCCCAAACACTACCGACCCCAGGCTCCATCCCCCAAATCTCCAGGTATTTCCCAACCCAGAGCTGGCAACCCTAATGTCTCTACCTATGTGGGGAAAGGTGCTTTCTGAATCTCTTTAGGTGGGTGGACCTGGTGAAGTTCTGGAGCAAAGACTTCTTTAGATATAGATATAAGCAGGGCTTTTTTAGTAGAACTACATCCAGGACGCATGTAGTTGCTGATAGCAGCTCCATTGTCTACTGAAATGTTGTAAGTGTACAACACTGTCCATGGTTAAATATTGGGAGAAACTCCCCAAAAAACCTGTTGGCTGCTTTTACAAACTTTGGAATACGTGTTAACCACTCATTGTTCCTGCCTTGTGAAAGTTTATATCTTTGAATAACTGGAAACCTATGCCTTGTTCATAAAATTTATATTGTTGGGATTTCATGTGCTATATGATAGTAAATTCTAATAATTAGTATGCAGTACACACTTTGTGCATGGTGTTGCTTTGTTACTTGTAAGCCTCCAGGTGGGGCCTAGGAATCTCCTAGAATTACAACTGCTCTCCTGATGACAGAGATCAGTTCCTCTGGAGAAAATGGCTGTGTTGGGGGATGGAGTCCAGAGGCATTAGACCCGGCTGAGGTCCCTCCCCGCTTCCAAACCCACCCTCCCCAGGCTCCACCCCCAAACCTCCAGGAATTTCCCAACCTGAAGTTGGCAACCCTAATTGTAAGCCATTTTGTGTCCACACTGAGTGGAGAAAAGTAGGCTGAAAGGACTCCAATAAACAGACATTCCTCACCTTTCCCTTTCCCCCTTTCTGTTGTCTGCCGCTCTACTGATGAAATGTAATGTGTAAGCTTTGGGGGGCAGGAAAAGGGTGACTAGGTAGCCTGCTCTGGTGGGCAAATTCTAGCCCTTAACCTGCCCCACTGCAAGGGTTGCCAGATCCCTCCTGACCACTGGCAGGAGAAGGTGGGGCAGGGTTGCCAGATGCAGGTTGGGGGACTATATGGGGGTGGAGCCTGGGGAGGACAGGGTCTTCAGCGGGGCACAGGGCCATAGAGTCCACCCTCCAAAGCATCCATTTTCTCCAGTGGAACTGATCTCTGTAGACTGCAGATGAGCTGTAATTCTAGTGTCCTCGCCCCACTGATGGAGCTCCTGAGGGCACCTGGTGTTTTTGGCCACTGTGTGACACAGTGTTGGACTGGATGGGCTGCTGGCCTGGAGGCTGGCATCCCTAGCAGGGGGTGGGGAGTTGTCAGATCCAGGTTGGGAAACTCCTGGAGATTTGGGGACGAAGCCTGGGGAGGACAGGGACCTCAGTGGGGTAGAATGCCATAGAATCCACTCTCCAAAGCAGCCCTTTTCTCCAGGGGAACTGATCTCTGTAGTCTATGGATGAGCTGTAATTCCAGTGGATCCCCAGGTCCCACCTGGAGGCTGGCATCCCTACTTACTCTGCTGAGGCCCCTCCCCAAATTCCACCCTCCCCAGGCTCTGCCTCCCTAAACCTCTAGGAATTTCCCAATCTGGACCTGGAAACCCTACGACTGACCTGCAGAAGTCAGAGCCTGACAGGATGTCTTAATCAAGTTGTGCCATATATCTGGGTGGGCTTACTTTGTACTTATGCTGATGGCGTAATTGCACCCAGATGTAAAAGTTACTTTAAAAGTTTTTTTGAATGTTTCAGAATTTACAGTGCAAAGTACCAAAAAAATTCCAATAATAGTAACAAAACTGTAGGAATTACAATCAGAAACACAGATTCTCTCATTAATACAGGTAAGTATAACACTTCTAGAAGTTTAACCAGAAGTTAGGGTGAATACTGTAGAATCCTAACAGAATAACGTTAATAAGATATACAGGCAAAGGTAAAGATTTCCCTCGCTTGAAAGCCAGTCGAATCTGACTCTAGGGGGTAGTGCTCATCTCCGTTTCCAAGCCGAAGAGCCAGTGTTGTCCAAAGCCGTTTCCATGGTCATGTGGTTGGCATGACTCAACACCAAGGAGCATGGAATGTTGTTACCTTCCCAGCAAAGTGGTACCTGTTTATCTACTTGCAATTTCTTGCTTTTGAACTGCTAGGTTGGCAGGAGCTGGGGCCAGAGACAGGAGCTCACTCTGTCATGTGGCACTTAGGTCTTGAACTGCAGAACTACAGACTTTCCAGTCTGCAGCTCAATGTCTTAACCTCTGAGCCACCATGGCCCCTAATAATAAGAATAAGAATAAAAGAGATTGGATTTATACTCTGCCCTTCACTCAGAGTCTCAGAGTGGCTTACAAACTCCTTTCCCTTCCCCTCTTCATAACAGACACCCTGTGAGGTAGGTGGGGCTGAGAGAGCTCTTTCCAGGACTGCTCTTTCAAGAACAGCTCTGACAGAACTATGGCTTGCCCAAGGTCATCCAGCAGGTGCAAGTGGAGGAGTGGGGAATCAAACCTGGTTCTCCCAGATTAGAGTCCGTGCACTCAACCACTACACCACTAACACAAGTACTATATTTTTTTTTAACTAGAGAGGGGTCTCAATAATGAAGAAGAAAAGTTTTGCGATTGGATTGTGATATGCGATTACAGTCCACCTGATTGCTGTCCATCATGTCCAGGAGCAGAAGCTACTTGGCCATCTGAGTAGAAACATCTCTGTTGTTGTGGTCTCTAGATACACAAACAGGAATTTTTTCCTAGTATGAAATAGTCCCATACCTTAAGAAACCACTGGTGCACCACTGGGGGACTGCTAACTTTCCACGTAGTAGCAATTACTGCCTTAGCAGCTGTCAAAAGTGTTACTATAAGATCTTTCCTGCTGGCTGAAGGCATCTTACCTTGCCATAGATTCGATAAAATCAAAGGAGGGTCGGAAGGCAATATATAGCCAGTTATTAGCCAATTTGTGTGATAACCTGACCTAAAAGTTACTTGACCTTCTAATTACGTTTCAGGAAACAGAAAACCAAACGTTTAATTGTGCATAATGAATCACGTACTAGCCACAGTGTACTACTGAATCATTTGTGCCTAACTGTGTTTGATTGGGGGGGGAGGGGATGATAATTAAAATTTCAAAAGAGCATCCTTCTGTGCTCTCCCCTCTCGACATCACTAGCAGCCCTCTCTTAGATAGCTTTGATCCCATAGTAAGGTACACTAGGAATGCAAGTTGTTGACCTTAAACAATATTTAAGGCCAGTGTGAATACATTCAGTCTGCATTTCACAACCAGCAGGGAGTGAATATAGGGTTGCCAACCGCAGGAGGTGGCTGGAGATCTCCTGGGATTACAGGTGATCTCCAGAGGACAAAGATCAGTTTACCTGGAAAAAATGGCTGTTTCGGAAGATAGATTCTATGGCGAAGAAGAAGAGAGGAGATTGGATTTATACCCTGCCCTTCATTCAGAGGCTCAGAGCGGCTTATAAACTCCTTTCCCTTCCACCCTGTGAGGTAGGTGAGGCTGAAAGAGCTCTTTTCAGAACTGTTCTTGAGAGAACAGCTCTGACAGAACTATAGCTTGCCCAAGGCCATCCAGCAGCTGCATGTAGAGGAGTGGGAAATCAAACCCAGTTCTCCCAGGTCAGAGTCTGTGCACTTAACCACTACACCAAACCGGACCATCAAAGTCCCCAAACCCCACCCTCCTCAGGCTCCACCCCCAAAACTTCCAGGTATTTCCCAAATGGAGCTGGCAACCCTAGGTGAATAGGTCCTAAGGAAATGAGCTGAAAAACAAAGTTGCTGGTCCTCATGAATATTACATAGATTAGTAAACGAGAGTTCATCATTTCTTAGAACACGGGAAGGTAATAACACATTAAAAATAAGAGTGATTAAAAATAAGAGTGCAACCAGCACTGCAGATTTCCTTTCTCGCGGCTACGATTTTCAAATGCTTTGCAACGTGTGTTAAAGGTGACCCAGTAGGACAGTTGGACTGCAGTGTTCATGGAGGAGCTGATACATATTTAAGAGCCTTTTTTGTTTGAAGAATGAAAAAGCTCCCGTGAGCAAAATCTATTCCACGTTCAGCAACTTGCTTTGTGGCGGCAAAGGGAGGGCCTGTTTCCCTAGGGGCGCCGTTGCAAAATAATACATACAATGGGACTTTCCGACATGACCTTTCCTTAGTTTTGTTTTTATGCCGATGCGGATTTAAAAAATAAAAATAAAAAGCAGGGCCATGAGATTTTTTTTTTTCCGCAGAGCTTGTGGCCATTCTCTCACAGCTATGCCAGACAATGTGACTTTGATTGCTTTCCCTTCCTGCCAAGCTTTCCGACTGTAAAAATGCATAATCTAAAATGAAAAGACGCGTTCAAGACATCAGAACAGGCATGAGTGTATTGGGGCACTTTTAAGAAAAAAAATATAGGGGTAATTAGGGACCAGCGCCTACAAAGAAAATAAAATGAGGGAGAGAGCCCAAGCTTTGATTAGCACCGCAGGATTTATAAGTGGCTGGAAACCGGTTGCTAAACACACACAAAGATTGGGGCAAGGAGGCTTAAAATAGAAAAAAAACTGAGGCTGTATGATGCAGATGGAGAGCATTTCCTTTATATAAAGACCCTAAAGAGCCTTTTCACCTAATACAGAACCAAAGCGTCGGGCACTTTCCGTAATGGCTGCCATCGATACCAGGAGCAACCAACCCGATGCCTTCCTCTTTCCGTGCCCCGTCATTAAAATTATTATCGTGTGATTTGACCCGCAGGTAATGAAGCAAGAAAGAGAGCACGGTGGAGCAGGAGGTAAATGCCAGCGTCTAAATGAACGATAAATTAAAATGGTGAAAAAAACGTTGACTCCGTTTTATGGCTCCAAAAACGGGGACACTTTCATTAAAACTTAAGGAGAACCTCCTCAATCAGACCGATGGCCATTTAGTCGGACATCTAGTTTCTCAGGGGAGTTAGCTGGTTGTCACAGCAGAGGCATGGAGGCCTAGTCTCCCCCCAAGGGTTGCCAACCTCTTGGAGGTGGCCAGAGATCTCCTGTGATTATAACTGAACTCCAGGTGAAAGAGATCAGTTCACTTGGAGAAAATGGCCACTTTGGAAGGTAAACTCTATGGTGGTATATCAAGAAGAGGAGGAGGAGGAGGAGGAAAAGATCGGATTTATACCCTGCCCTTCACTTGAACTCTCAGAGCAGGTTACAATCTCCTACCCTTCCTCTCCCCCCAGCAGACACCCTGTGAGGTAGGTGGGACTGAGAGAGCTCTCTCAAGAACTGCCCTTGAGAGAACAGCTCTGAAAGAACTTGTGACTGACCCAAGGTCACCCAGCAGCTGCATGTGGCAGAGTGGGGAATCAAACCTGGTTCTCCCACATAAGAGTCTAGGCTCCTAACCACTACTACACCAAACTGGCTCTACACCAAAGTCCCTCCACTTTCCCAACCCCTCCTTCTTCAGGCTCCAGCCCTCAAATCTCCAAGTATTTCCCAGCCTGGATCTGGCAACCCTACTCCTTTCCCTATTGTTGCCCCACAGGAAGTAGCATTCAGACATACACTTCTCTGAACATGGAGGCCCCATTCAGGCCATTATGGCTAATAGCTATTGATGGATCAGTTCTTCGTGGAGTTCTCTAGTGCCCTTTTAAAGCCATCTAAGTGAGTTGGCATCATAACATCCTGTACTAATAAAATTACCAGCCCCACCCTGGCTGCTGGTGAGGGGTGGAGGGTAGGGTTGCCAGATCTAGGTTGGGAAGCTCCTGGTGATATGGAAGTGGAGTCTGGGGAGGACAGAGACTCAGTGGGGTACAATGCCATAAAGTCCATAAAGCGTCCATTTTCTCCAGGGGAGCTGATCTCTGTAGTCTGGAGATGAGCTGTAATTCTGGGGGATCCCCAGGTCCCATCTGGAGGCTGGCATCCTTATGTGTTAGTGAGGCCCACAAGCAAATTACGTGTTACGTGAAGATGTCGAGTCGCAGGCACCGAGTGTCAAACATTCTGGACTTGAAAAGTAAGAATGAGCCACAGGACAGGTAGAGGGTGATGGAGTGATGAGCCTGCCTGTCAGTTGTGATCAGCTTGGGAAATGAGATGGGTGGGCAACAGCTAGACAGAGGACTGTCTCTGTGGTGGCTACTTGAGAACATAAGAGAAGCCAATGTGGGATCAGGCCAGTGGCCCCTCCAGTCCAACACTCTGGGCGTTTTCGCACTAGCGTTTGCCCTGGTTTTGCCCTGATGCTTGCTCAGGAGCTTCTGGTCAATTTTCCTCCAGCTGCTCCGGGCTCAGGGTTTGCTCAGGAGTATCGCAGCACTGCTCTGGAGCTTCCCCGGAGCAAGAAAATCCTGTTTTTTGCGGTGTTTCCTGTTTGCTCCGGTGGAGAAGCTGAGATGAAAACACACCCACTCGCCCACCCTCCATCTGGCCCGCCCCGTGGTGGGCATTTCTTCAATTTCTTTTTTTGAAACAAGCCCTCCTAACGTTATATCGAAATAAGGAGGCAGGGAGCCAAGATCCCACCACAGGGACTGCGTTGGCGAGGTGGATTTGCTGTTTCTTGGTAGCAGGAGCCGGGCACCATTGGCCCGAGAGCTCCCTGTGTTTGCAGATGACCAGAACTCCAAAAAAACTCCCCCATTGATGCCCCCCCAAGCACCGAGAATACCGTACCTGTGAAATGACCTGTCTCTGCTGGTTCCCTTGCCTGTTAAGTGCCACAGAAAAGCTTTTTAAACAAGTTCCCCCAGGTTGTGATTTTATACTCTTTGCACTGTTTTTACTGTTGAGCCGGTTTGCTGGCTAGGCGGGATACAAATGGAATGAATGAATGAATGAATGAATGAATGAATGAATGAATAAATAAATAAATAAATAAATGGATGATTTCACTGCTTTTATTATACTGCTGCTTGAGATCTCTTTTAATTGCTGCTTCGATCGCTGCCCTTTGGTAGTGTTTTAGCTTGATATTTTGTTTTTAATACTGAGAGCTGCCTCAAGCATCTTGAAAGAGGATGAGGAGGAGTAACAACGGGGCAGTGGATATTATAAATAAAAAGAATAACAAATAATATTTCCCACCGTTGTGCCAACGATCTCACATTATCTCACAAATTTCAGTCTGCATTTCATGCTGCATCCACTCTCCTATTGTTTCATCGCAGCATCGGCTGTCTGCATCATTTTATTGCCATTTAGTGGTGACTCCGAGGTCACTACGGTGTCTCACCGCCTTGTCTGGATTTGGTTTTAAGGTGGTACAATTGCTCCTCCCCACCCTCAAGCCGCTGTGAGCAAAAAGCAGACAACTGGAAGCGAATTCTCTCCCCCCATCTTTTCAAAGGAGATATGCAAATTGTCACAAAGAAGAAGGTGAAGAAGAAGAAGAGATTGGATTTATACCCCGCCCTTCACTTGGAGTCTCAGAGCGGCTTACAAACTCCTTTCCCTTCTCCTCCCCACAACAGACACCCAGTGAGGTAGGTGGGGCTGAGAGAGCTCTGACAGAAACTGCTCTTTTTTCAAGAACAGCTGTGCCAGAACTATGGCTTGCCCAAGGTCATCCAGCAGGTGCAAGTGGAGGAGTGAGGAATCAAACCCAGTTCTCCCAGATTAGAGTCCGCGCACTTAACCACTACACCAAACTGGCTCTCTACATCAAACTGGAAACAAGTTAGCTGAAAATCCAGGTGTCTGCATTTAAAAGCAACCAGGGAACATTTTTCTGTGATCATATTTTGGGGGGGGGGGGGTTTGAAAGCATGCCCACCCCTGAACCATTTGTTATTTTCTGGGGCAGTCCCCAGCACACCCTGCCTGGCAACTGCCGGGTGTTTCGTGTTTTTTACCCAGCTCGTTCCCTCTTTCCTGCCTCCCCGCCTCCCTCTCTGCCAGGTCACTCCTCTTTACTTTCTGCGCACGGGGTGTGTGTGTGTGTGTGTGTGTTGCAGGTGCCATTTTCTCCGCGCGGTGCCACACCATGCAGTACCCTGCCAGTGCCCTTGGGAGGCCACTCCTCCCCCCTCGTGCGCTCTCCCTAAACAACTTGCAGATGGAGGAGAGCTTTATACTGAGCCAAATGGGAAGCCGGCACCACAGCAGCACGGAATAGCTTTACATAGCAAATGCGGATTGGGCCAAAGTGGCAGTGATCTGACTGACTGTAAAGGGGCAGCTATGTTAGTCTGTCTGTCATAACAGCATAAAGCAAAAGCCCAGTAGACAGGGTTATCGACACTGGCTTGGGAAATTCCTGGAGATTTGGTGTCGATTCCTGTGGAGCAGGGGCGTAGACTTTTTAAATCCCCGGGGGGGGGGCTTTCTCGTGCGTGCGCGCAAAGCACGCACGTGCACTCGGGACCATGTCCCTGCCGCTCTCCCCCACCCCAGGGAGCCGCCGCCGCCGCTTCCCTCCCCCGGGCCGTGTCCGCCCGGCCGCCACGCTCCCCGCCCCCCTCCCTCCCTCTCCCCGCTCACCGATTGCTGCTGCCTGCAGCCGGGGCCTGGTGCATCGCCCTTGCGGGCCCCCGGCTCCCGCTCCACCTCGCGCGCCAAAATCCCGGGGGGGGGCTCAGCCACCCCCGGCAAAATGGAGCGCCCGCCGATGGCCAGTCAGCCGGCCGTCGCCGCCTCTCTCCCCCCCCGCCCCAGGGAGGCAGGAGGGCAGGCCGGGGGTGGGGGGGAAGGAGAGGCGGCGACGGCCGGCTGACTGGCCACCGGCAGGCGCTCCATTTTGCCGGGGGTGGCTGAGCCCCCCCCCGGAAAATTTCGGGGGGGGCTCGAGCCCTCGAGCCCCCCCCGTAGTTGACGCCCATGCTGTGGAGGACAGAGTTTGGGGAGGGAGGGAGCACAGCCATTTCCTCCAGGGGAACGGATCTCTGCACTCTGAAGATCACCTTTAATCCCACGAGATTTCCAAGCATCAGAACATAGCAACCGTACCAGTGGCATCTGAAGGACTAACAGCGTTTATTTCACTATGAGCTTTCATGAGTCACAGCCCAGTTCATTACATCAATATGGGAAGGAAAAGCAGCATGTGATGGGGAAGTAGGACTGCTAACTATTGGGGTTAACTGATGTGGTTAGTCCAGTTACCACTAGTTAGTGCACTGCTCAAATAAAGCAAGAGCATTACTTTACCAAGTCACCCAGCTTACAAAGCTACACAGAGCCATGTTGCAAGTTTAACAGAGAAATATTCCTCTCTTTATTTGAGAAGTACACTTTAGGATAGGAAAGGGTAGAGATAGGATAGAGTACTAACTTACTAGCTAAGGATGGAAGCAGATGGTGAGAGGGCCATCTGCCTCATGGTGCCAAGAGCGGACTGCGTGTCATCCCTTTTGGTGTATGCAGCGAGAAGGGAGAGCTTCATCTGAGAGAGCGAACTGAAGGAAGGAAATTGTCCCTGAGAACACAATCTACATTTCAAAGGGGACAGAGCCAGAAGAGTAAACACAGGAAGAAAAGGCCAGTGTGCCCATCTAGCTATCTACTCTCTCTTGCCATGAAGTCTGGAGGCTGAGGTAGGGGACATCATACCTGGAACTTCCAACACTAACTCTGGGTTGGAAAATTCCTGGCATAAGAACATAAGAGAAGCCAATGTTGGATCAGGCCAGTGGCCCATCCAGTCCAACACTCTGTCACACAGTGGCCAAAAACACCAGGTGCCCTCAGGAGGTCCAGCAGTGGGGCCAGGACTCTAGAAGCCCTCCCACTGTTGCCCCCCAGCACCAAGAACACAGAGCATCACTTGCCCCAGAGTTCCTATCTATAATTTGTGGCTAATAGCCACTGATGGACCTCTGCCCCATATGTTTATCTAATTCCCTCTTGAAGCCGTCCATGCTCGTAGCCACCACCACCTCCTGTGGCAGTGAATTCCACGTGTTAATCATTCTTTGGGTGAAGAAGTACTTCCTTTTATCTGTTCTAACCCGACTGCTCAGCAATTTCATAGAGTGCCCACAAGTTCTTGTATTGGGAGCAGCTGCCACCACAGCAGAAGGACCTTCAGTGTGTGACTGGAGGTAAGCTGCGGCAGCCATTTGGTGGCTGGCTCCGCCTTCTGTGGCAGACATTTCGTGGCAGCTGTTTTGCTGCTGTGCCCCCCCCCCCCCCCCGCTGTGTCAGAATTACAAAGGTGCCCGCAGGCTGGAAAAGGTTGGGGAGTCCTGCTGCGGAATCTGCCCTCCGACGCTGCCATTTTCTCCAGGGGGAACTGACCTCTGTATTCCGGAGACCAATCAAAATTCTGGGAGATCTCCAGGCCCCACCTGGAAGCTGGCAACACTAGGAAGAAGTCAAGGCTTGGTATTACTGCGCAAGTCTTTCAAGTGTAAATCCCAATGTAAAGAAACGAAGATGGAATCTAGTAAGCCTTTGCCAGAACCAGAGCAGAACATGGGGCTGAGGAGAAGAAGAAGAAGAGTTGGATTTATACCCCGCCCATCACTACCTGAAGGAGTCTCAGAGTGGTTTACAATCTCCTTCCCTTCTCCTCCCCACAACAGACACCCTGTGAGGTAGGTGGGGCTGAGAGAGCTCTTTCGAGGACTGCTCTAGAGGGAACAGCTTTGGGAGAACTTGACTGACCCAAGGTCACACCAGTAGCTGCATGTGAGGGAATGGGGAATCAAACCCGGTTCTCCCAGATTAGAGTCCCTGCTCCTAACCACTACACCAAACTGACTCTCCCATTCTGGGAGTGGGATCAATAGCAAAGAATCTTTGTTGATGCTTACTGATAGGTCAGATTGCTTGCCAGGATGTGACTTCAGCAGCTACAACATTACTAAAAATCACCAGGGTAGCTGGAAACCAATCAAGATATCATATTTACCCCACACTGAAAGGGCAGCATAGCGCTTCTTGCCATTTTCAGTAATGTCCTCATCTTTATTAGAGACATGCTCAGATTTTCCTTCTGTTTCGGTGAGCTCCGATTTAGTGTAGGAATATAATTGCCACTTAACATTTATATATAGAAAGAACTAAACGTACCCGATAACGTCACAGGATCATTGAGCTGGAAAGGGGACGAAAACGAGATCCTGTCCCACTTCCTTCCAGGGGAGAGGCTGCGGCTCAGCGGCAAAACACCTGCTTGGTATGCAGAAGGTCCCAGGTTCAATCCCTGGCATCTCCGGGTAAAAAGGTCAGGTAGGAGGAGGCGATTGGATTTATACCCCTCCCTTCACTACCTGAAGGAGTCTCAGGGCGTCTTACAATCTCCTCCCCCTCCCCACAGAAGTGAGGTAGGTGGGGCTGAGAGAGCTCTGAGAGAACTGCCCTTGAAAGAACAGCTCTGAAAGAATTTATGACTGACCCCAGGTCACACCAGCAGCTGCATGTGGAGGAGTGGGGAATCAAACCCAGATCTCCCAGATTAGAGCCTGGGCTCTCAAACACTACACCATACTGTAGCAGGTGACGGCAAAGACCATTAGCTGAGAACCTGGAGATCTTCTGCCAGTCCGAGTAGACAATACTGACCTTGATGGATCGATGGATGGATGGTCTGATTCAGTATAAGGCAGATTCATGTATTCACAGGTGTGTGTTCACACAAGGGGTCCTCTTTTTAGGGGAGGGGCTATGGCTCAGTGGAAGATCGTATGCTTGGCAGGCAGAAGGTCCCAGGTGCAATCTCCGGCATCTCCAGTTAAAAGGACTGGGTGGTAAGTGATGCGAAGGACCTCTGCCTGGGCCCCTGGAGAGCAGCTGTCAGTCTGAGTAGACAACACTGACTTCGATGGACCACAGGTCTGATTCAGGATAAGACAGCTTCATGTGCTCCTGACCCAAAGCAAGGCAATTTACGGTTCCTTTTTTATTTCCAAAACTCCCAGCGCTCGGGGCAAGGTCAGTGGGCAGGGCTGAGCTGGGCCAGAAGGTCTGTAGGGTTGTCGCTGTTTAAACGATGGACAATCTAACCATTTGCCTGTCCAGTGGCATGAACGAAAAGCTTGTCACCACCACAATATAACCGTAGGGATATAGCACAAATTGCCTAGGAAACAAGCCAATGATGCCTAATGACCATTATTGTCCATGTTATCCCACAAAGCAATTTCAGTTTTCTGAGTAGGCTTGACACATAAAACACTAATTTTAACCAAACCACTTTGCTCTTGTGAGCTCTTTATTTTTAAAGCATGCTTGCTGGCTCCAGAAGGTGCAACAGGCTGAAGTTTCCACCATCACCCAGAGCTCCCCCTGGGCCATAGGTGTAGTGTGGAGCAGCGGATTCTAATCTGGAGAACTGGGTTTGAGTCCCCACTCCTCCTCTACATGAAGCCTACTGGATGACCTTGGGCCAGCCACAGTCCTCTCAGAACTAGGGTTGCCAGGTCTGGGTTGGAAAATACGCGGAGACTTTGGGGGTGGATCCGGAAGAGGGTGGGATTCGGGAGGGGAGGGGCCTCAGCATGGTACAATGCCATAGAGTCCACCCTTCAGAGCAGCCATTTTCTCCAGGGGATCTGATCTCTGTCAGCTGGAAATCAGTTGTAAAAGCGGGAGATCCCCAGGCCCCACCTGGGAGCTGGCATCCCTCCTCAGAACTCTCTTAGCCCCACCTACCTCACAAGGTGCCTGTTGTGGGGAGAGGAAGGGAAAGGCGATTGTAAACTGCTCTGAGACCCATGAGGCCTGCTGGGTGACCTTGGGCCAGTCACAGTCCTCTCAGAACTCTCTCAACCCCACTTGCCTCACAAGATGCCTGTTGTGGGGAAAGGAAAGGAAGGGTGATCGTAAGCTGTTTTGAGACTCCTTAAGGTAAAAAAAAGTGGGGTATAATACCTATTCTTCTTCTTGATTTCCTGTTTCTCATGGCCAGAGCTCCTAAAGTATTAACATATAGCATAACCTTAGAGCTAGGGCAGGCCAAAGAATGAACCTGGAGGTAATGGCTGAAATCACAAGCATAATAATAAGCTGCCTGTGGGAGCTTTGCCCACATTGGAATGTTCCAGATGTTTCTCTTGGATTTCAAACTTCTGCTGTTGTTGTTTTTTTAAAAAAGCAACTTTCTAGCTGTTTTACTTGTACAGTTGGGGCCTGGAGATCTCCCGGAATTGCAACTGATCTCCAGGCCACAGTGATCAATTTGACAGGAGAAAATGGCTGTTTGGGGTAGGGTTGCCAGCCCCCAGATCCAGGCAGGGTTCCCCCCCCCCTTGGGGGGGGCTCTAATTCACCCCGGCCAGCTGGCCGGCAGGGGAAGCCCCACCCCCAAGAGCAACTACCCTCCTGGCCACCCCTTCCCCTCCCACCTGATTTAAAGGGTCTTTTTGCGAGCGGAGTATGGCCCGTGACCACCCCTTCCCCCCACTAGATTTAAAGGGCCCTGCAGCTGATCGACGGGCACTCTCTAAGCTGAGTTAGTGTGAGCTAGCTCACAGTTTTTTAGCCTCCGGCTCTCACATTTTTGTCTCAGCTCAGGGAGGATGGCTCCAGAGCCAACTAATCTATAAGGTAGCGAAATCGCTCACTCACAACTTTAATGCCAGTAGCTCACAGAGTAGAATTTTTGCTTACAAGAGTCCACAGCTTAGAGGGAGCGTTGTCGGGCAGGTGGTTGCTATTGGGGGCGGGGTTTGGGGGTGTCCCCACCAAAGTTCCCTCTAAGCTGAGTTAGTGTGAGCTAGCTCACAGTTTTTTAGCATCTAGCTCAGAGATTTTTGTCTTGGCTCAGGAAGGATGGCTCCAGAGCAAACTAATTTATGCAGTAGCCAAATTGCTCAACATTAATGCCAGTGGCTCACAAAGTAGATTTTTTTGCTCACAAGACTCCAGAGCTTAGAGGAAACATGGTCCCCACCCACCACCAGAATGCTTCCCAAATGGCCCTGCGATTCATCCATCAAGATCAGTATTGTCTACTCTGACTGGCAGTAGATCTCCAGGTTCTCAGCTAATGGTCTTTGCCGTCACCTGTTACATCATCTCCTACCTGACCTTTTTACCTGGAGATGGCAGGGATTGACCCTGGGACCTTCTGCATACCAAGCATTTTGAGGAAGTTTCAAGTTTACATCTAATTACGTTCCTCTTTCAGTTCCATTTTTTCTCGTTCCTTTTTTAAAAACTGTACATCGTCCCCGTTGTTGATATAAACCTGGAGAGCATTTGCATTGAGCTTGCTGAAGTAATAAATAAGCAGAGGCCGGCCTTGTTTCATTTCTATGGGTGAACACATCAATTTGAGCAATCAGCTGAAAATTGCTGCCGAACCAAATTTTTGTCCTCTAGAGAATGATTTCATGCAGCAAGAAAAGAGGCCGCTTCACAGCTGCGAGTCACCGAGCAACTGGGCCAGCTGGAGAACTTTTGACGCCATTTCTTTGAAAACCCATTCACTGCACAGTGAGTGCTATCTTCTTCCCACAGTGTAATGTCGCCTACAGTCATACATAGCAAAGTACAATATCCTAGGGATCTGCATTAAACAACCTACTTGCCCCACCTGGTCCCCCTGCCTTCCCAGTTTCTCCGTACCTCTAGCCTACTTCTTCCAGAGCGCCAGGGGCGTCAAGTTTTAAAATCCCCCAAGGAGGGGGCTCTTGCATGTGCACGTGCAAAGTGCGCGCGCACGCCAGGACCATGTCCCCGTCACCTCTCCCCCCACCGGGCCTGGCCACTCCTACCTCCATTCCTCCCTCCGTCCGTCTAGGGGCCAGCTGGGCAAATGCCCAGCGTGATGGTGTCACTTCCGGGTGATGCCAGCATGCTAGGCATTTGCCCAGCTGGCCCCTGGACAGATGGAGGGAGGGAGGGACGAAGGCAGCAGTGCCCTGGCCTGGCCTGGCCTCGCCAGGCCAGGCCGGGGGGGGGGGGGAGAGGCGGTGGCAGCCAGCCGGCCGGCCGGCCAGCAGGCAGGCCTAGGAAGGGCCCGATGGGCGCTTTGTTTTGCTGGGGGCGGCTGAGCCCCCCCCCCCCCAGAAATTTCGGGGGTGGCTCGAGCCCCCCCGTAGTTGACGCCTATGCACAGCACAAAGATCTTGCAGTCTCTAAACCCCATGGGTAGTGTTTTCCACCAAACCAAGCAAGCAAGTTTTTTTTTGGGGGGGGGGTTCATTATTCTGTTGGTAGCATCTCTGCCTGAACAGCTGGAATGTTTATGAACATTCTATGGTTTGAATGCACAATAAATTGGCAATTTGCACCAATTTCCCCTTCGTATTGCAGACCTACCTTCATATCACTCCTTAGAGTCCCTGTCTCCAGGGAGCAGCATTTGGGGGGGGGGGGTTAAGGTGCTGCAGTGGGAGGGAGGAGGAGACAGGACCGTTCCATTATGCCATTGGAAAATTTAGTCTGGATCCAATCCTATGACTTCATGGTATTTTAGGGCTGCCAGCCCAGACCTCAGAGGAGGCTTCCTTCTATATCCCTCTTTGCCTGACGCCACTCCGGGTGATAGTGCAGGAAAAGAAAAAAAACACAGCATTGGTGGTTTTGCTATGTCACTTCCAGGGAAAACCTGGAAGTGATATGGGGTAGCTCTAGGAATCACTGGAAACTCTATGGTAAAACCCAAGAAGTAACATGGAGATGCAGGTGACATAGCACCCCCCCCCATGTCTCTGCCCCCAACAGTCCAGCTGGTTGCCAGGCTTGGGTTGATAACCCTATGGGATTTAGAGAGCTGGTTTATTGGCAAATAAAGCCCTAACTCAAGGTCCAGAACTAAGAGTTACAAGTTGTGCTGTAATAGGGTTGCCGGCTCTGAGTTGGGAAATACCTGGATACTTTGGGGGGTGGAGCCAGGAGAGGGCGGGGTTTGGGGAGGGGAGGGGCCTCAGCATGGTACAATGCCATAGAGTCCACCCTTCAAAGCAGCCATTTTCTCCAGGGAAGCTGATCTCTGTTAGCTGGAGATCAGTTGTAAAAGCGGAAGGTCTCCAGGCCCCACATGGAGGCTGACAACCCTATGCTGTAAGCCAAAAACTAAACCTTTTGCAACTATTTTGGCTGCAGTCTTGTAACCCTGCTTACTTAGACCTACTGTCTCCCATACTGGGGTGTGCACAGCAAGCTACATCACTGCTCCCAGTTTCAGTAAAACAATGTAAGGTGGAATTGTGCGGGACCAGAGACTACATTGCTCCTGCAATGTACTGGTGTAGTATAGTGGTGGTAGGGTTGCCAGTTTCCAGGTGGGCTCTGGAGATCCCTTGGAATTACATGTGATCTCCAGACTACTAATGTCAATTCCCTTGGAGGAAATGGAAGGATTGAAGGGTGGACTTGTATGAAATCATCCGTATCAAGCGTTTTTCCTTCCCCAAATGCCACCCTTCCCAGGATCTGCCCCCAGAGTTCCAGGAATTTCCCAACCTACAGTTGGTAACACTACATAGCTGCCTGCTTTCCTCAGGGACAACTGGGTTCAAATCCCTGTTCCTTCTGAAGCTAGTGACCAGTCAGTCTCTCAGTCTACTCTCTCTCAGTTACATGAAATGGGAGGCCCCAGTGCTTGAGCTCCCAGGAAGACAGTCAAGAAAGAAAACACCGGCTGCAAATGGGCTTGAAGAAGAGATTGGATTTATACCCCACCCTTCTTTCAGAGCTGCTTACAAACTCCTTTCCCTTTCCTTCCCTTCCCCACAACCGGCACCCTGTGATGTAGGTGGGGCTGAGAGAGCTCTTTCCCAAGCTGTCCTTGAGGGAACAGCTCTGGCAGAACTATGGCTTGCCCAAAGTCATCCAGCAGCTGCATGTGGAGGAGTGGGGAATCAAACCCGGTTCTCCCAGATTAGAGTCCGCACACTTAAGAAGAAGAAGAAGAAGAAGAAGAAGAAGAAGAGATTGGATTTATACCCAGCCCTTCACCACCCAAGGGAGTCTCAGAGCGGCTTACAAACTCCTTTCCCTTCCCCTCCCCACAACAGACACCCTGTGAGGTAGATGGGGCTGAGAGAGCTCTGAGACAACTGTCCTTGAGAGAACAGCTGGTACAGAGCTATGGCTTGCCCAAAGTCATCCAGCCAGGTGCAAGTGGAGGAGTGAGGAATCAAACCCGGTTCTCCCAGATTAGAGTCCACGCACTCAACCACTACATCATACTGGCAAGAGTGGGGGGGAGCTTCTGGAGTTCTGGCCCTGCCGGTGGACCTCCTGATGGCACCTGGGTTCTGGCCATTGTGTGACACAGAGTGTTGGACTCGATGAGCCACTGGCCTGATCCAACATGGCTTCTCTTATGTTCTTAGACCCCAGAGCCAACTGTTAGAACCAAGTTCTTTTTTTTCTCCCCCTAAAGAACAAACAAACAAAACAACCCTGCGAGATTAACTGTCATGCTCCCCCCACTGAGCTCTAAGCAGCTGATGAATACGAAACAGGGTACAATGGTGATAAGGGACACTTGTAAACTTCTTGTTTGAACATCTGTCACCAGTCAGGTATCAGCCATGATGGATATCCCAGTGAATGCCAATTCCTGTTTCCTTTGGCATGGCGTCAGACACGTTTCCAAGTTTTCAGGGATACAAAGAGAACTATGCATAGAGTGCTCTTCGTGGGAGGCGGGGGTATATCCAGTATCCTGCCCCATAAGAAACCGAGTCCCACGCCAGGAAAAGCCAACGCTCATAACGACCTGCACACAAATATGCAAAATAAACAAATTTGCAGATCGGAAGGCAGCTCCTCCATGCGGCTCCCGTTGCTGCTGCTAATGCAGAGGCATTTGCAGTGATCATGGAGTTACCAGCCATTTCCTCCGGCCCTTTTCTTGCCTTCCCTTCATTATGGAAGGGAGGGAGGGAGGGAGGGAAGGTGTCTTCTCCACCACCATCCCCCCCCCCCCCCCACAAAAGCCAGAGGGAAAAATAAAAACACGGGATGGACCTCTCACCTTATTTTGGCACCTTAATCATGTTGATATTTTAACGATTCGTTCATAAATACGTAGTGAGATGGAAGTGGCAACCCCAACTTTAGATGCCAGAGTATGAAAGCTAGTCAGTCAGTTGATGGACAGTCTCTCCGTTGACCTGCTCCAGAATTTGCCTGGGACTGAGAGCCAGTTTGGTGTAGTGGTTAAGTGCGCGGACTGTAATCTGGGAGAACCGGGTTTGATTCCCCACTCCTCCACTTGCACCTGGCTGGATGACCTTGGGCAAGCCATAGCTCTGTACCAGCTGTTCCCTCAAGGACAGCTTGGGAAAGAGCTCTCTCAGCCCCACCTACCTCACAGGGTGTCTGTTGTGGGGAGGGGAAGGGAAAAGGAGTTGGTAAGCCGCTCTGAGACTCCCTTGGGGAGTGGAGGGCGGGGTATAAATCCAATCTCTTCTTCTTTTCTGATGAGCCCTCTTGGCGAACACTGGGGGGGGGAGGTTTGGCTCTTTCTTTTTCCCTCTCCCCCCCTTTTGCCATTGCCAAGCTGACTTCTGGCGACCCCTAGTGGGGCTTGAAAGCAAGGGACGTTCAGAGGTGGCTTGCCACTGCCTGCCTCTGCATCACGACCCAGGGCCAGCCCTGCTCAGCTTCCCAGATCTAATAAAATCAGGCTAGCCTGGGCCATCCAGATCAGGGCAAGGCTTGGCTGTTTCTGAGAGTTCTTTCTGGATTTGTAGTGCTGGCACATACCTTGCGGGGTGCATAAGCCTTGTTGTATTGCGTCCTGGGAAATGGAGTTCCTGGCACCACTCATGGAGGACAGTGGCTTGGAAGCAGGGATGCCAGCCTCCCGGTGGGACCCGGGGATTCCCCGGAATTACAGCTCATCTCCAAACTGCAAAGATCAGTTTCCCTGGAGAAAATGGGTGTTTTGGAGGGTGGACTCCAAATGGATGCTTTGGAGGGTGGCATTGTACCCCATTGAAGTCTCTATCCTTCCCAGGCTCCACCCCCAAATCTCCAGGAATTTCCCAGCCTGGATCTGGCAACTCTACCCCCCCCCCCCATCCTACGCTGGTGGGGGGACCTGGCAACCCTACTCGGAAAGCCCCTGGGAACTGTTGTATTGTTCCCTGGGAACTGTAGTTCCCAGCATCTCTCATGAAGGAGAGCTGCTTGGAAACTCATTGCTCCCTTGCTACCAAAACAAACATATGGCGAGGGTCCGACATACCTGAGGGACAGCCTTTCCCCATATATACCCCAGAGGGCACTTCAGTCAGGGTCACAACATCGATTGGCCCTCTCAGGTCCCAAGGATCCCAGGCTGGCAGCGACCAGGGCAAGGGCTTTCTCGGTGGCAGCTCCACACTGGTGGAATGAGCTCCCAGAAGAGATTGGGGCCCTGTGGGACCTTTTACAGTTCTGCAGGGCCTACAAGACAGAGCTCTTCCGCCAGGCCTTCAACTAGGAGCTGCCGCCACCATCATTACCACCATCATTACCATCACCTTAACCAGGGGTCATTTTGTAGAAAAAGAGGTGCAGGAGCTCATTAGCATAACTCATTAGCATAACTTATTTGCATATGCTACACCACCTGAGATCACTGGAAGTATGTCAGAAGGCAGAGAGAGAGAGAGAGAGAGAGAGAGGGAGGGAGAGAGAGAGAGAGCTGGCAGAGATGGAACAGCTATTCATCCAAGCCTCAGAAATACCACTATTCTGGGAGTAGGGTTGCCAGGTCTGGGTTGGAAAATACCTGGAGACTTTGGGGGTGGAGCCAGGAGAGGGTGGGGTTTGGGAGGGGAGGGGCATCAGCATGGTACAGTGCCATAGAGTCCACCCTTCAAAGCAGCCATTTTCTCCAGGGGAGCTGATCTCTGTCAGCTGGGGATCAGTTGTAAAAGCGGGGGATCCCCAGGCCCCACCTGGAGGCTGGCAACCCTAACTGGGAAGATAGCTTCCGTGGTGGCTGAAGCCTTCAGAAGGCTGGCTGGAGGAACAAGGATGGGGTCATTTAGCTGCAGCCATGATGACACAAGCAGGCATTCCCCTGTGGAGTTGGCTGGCACCAACTCCAGGAGCTGTGCTCCCCCGAGCTCCTGCTCGAAAGGACCGCCGCTGACCTTAACAGTAACAGAAATTTATAGAGCCTGGTCTATTACTGGTCCATTACTGACAGCGTGTGCTCCCCGATTATACCTAAGAAGATCAACGAGCTGAACACTTGGATAATCCACAGAATGTATAACAACCGTCTATATGATATCGCACACTACTGCTAGCACTTCGATACTGATACAATATGGTTTTCACAAATAGTTTTAGAAGTTTATGATATTTGAATGTGGTTGTGTTTTCACGCGTGTAAGCTGCCCTGAGCCTGCTTAGGTGGGGAGGGTGGGGTACAAATGTGAAGAAATAAATAAACAAACAAACAAATCCCTGAGAACAAGAGAAGGTGCTAAATCAGGATGAGAGACAGAAACCTCCTAAATGGTTTGCAAGAAAGTTTCAGGTGGTAGCCATGTCAGTCCACAGTAGAACAGCTAGATTTGAGTCCAGTAGCACCTTAGGGACAAGACAACCCAAGTGTTCAGGCTATAAGCTTTCAATAGCCAAAGCCGCCTTTGTTAGATAGCCTCTGAAAAAGGGTGATTTGACTCTCAAATCTTGTTGGGTTCTGCAGTGTCCTCTAGGGCGGGGGAACATCCTACCTGGAGTCCACATGGTCTTGAAACCACAAGCCCACTCACCATTTCCTTATTCAGGTTGCTTCATTTACCAATCCAGGCACCTCAAGGTGTGACTCAGTTCACCCACCTCAGTTACACTGCAGAGTTACACTGTTGAAATTACACTGCAGAGTTAATAAGAACATAAGAGCAGCCAATGTTGGATCAGGCCAATGGCCCATCCAGTCTAACACTCTGTCACACAGTGGCCAAAAACACCAGGTGCCCTCAGGAGGTCCAGCAGTGGGGCCAGGACACCAGAAGCCCTCCCACTGTTCCCCCCCCCCGCACCAAAAAACCAGTGCATCACTTGCCCCAGACTGAAAGTTCCTATCTATACCTTGTGGCTAATAGCCACTGATGGACCCCTGCTCCATATATTTATGCAATTCCGCCAACTTGGTGTAGTGGTTAAGTGCACGGACTCTACTCTGGGAGAACCGGGTTTGATTCCCCACTCCTCCACTTGCACCTGCTGGATGAACTTGGGCAAGCCATAGCTCCGTACCAGCTGTTCTCTCAAGGACAGTTCTCTCAGAGCTCTCTCAGCCCCACCTACCTCACAGGGTGTCTGTTGTGGGGAGGGGAAGGGAAAGGAGTTTGTAAGCTGCTCTGAGACTCCCTTAGGTAGTAAAAGGTGGGGTATAAATCCAATCTCTTCTCTTCTTCTTCTTCTCTTCTCTTGAAGCTGTCCATGTTTGTAGCTGTCACCACCTCCTGTGGCAGTGAGTTACTCTGCATTACATAGGAGAAGAGCTGCAATCTGGCTCCTAATTCTCCCTTCTTAAGAACATAAGAAGAGCTCTGCTGGATCAGACCAGTGGTCCATCTAGTCCAGCATCCTGTCTCACACAGTGGCCAATCCGTTCATCTAGAGCAGGGGTGTCAAACATGCGGCCCGGGGGCCAGATGAGGCCCCTCGAGGGCTTCTATCAGGCCCGCACTGGAACTGGCCATCTCCTGCTTCTAGTTCTGCTGCTGCTGCTGCATCATAGGTTGCTTCACCAGACTCTCTTAATCACTCAGCCGTTTCACATTTTAACCTGGGTCCTAGACTCAGAACTCTCAGAAGTGTTAAGCAGGGCTGACGCTGCTGTCAAAAGTTGCAGCTGACTTATGGTGGCCTCAGAGGGTTTCCAAGGCAAGAGACAAACAGAGGCGGTTTACTGTTTCCTCCCTCTGCGTAGTAACCCTGGTATTCTTCAGTGGTCTCCCATCCAAGTACTAACCAGGACCAACCCTTCTTAACTTCTGAGATCTGACGGGATCGGGCTAGCCTGACCCATCCAATTCAGGGCTCCCACACCTGTGGATCCATTCCCACGGGCCTGATGCATTCCTTCTTTCAGATCCTTGAACTCGGTGGGGCTTGCATAGGAGTGGGCATGCTGGAGGATTGCAAACCGCTAGTGGGTGCCTTTAAGAGTTGGCCCGCTTCTAAAAAGAATCACAGCAGGGAACCTTGTAGAAGAAAGTCCCCTTTATTTGACGGACGGCGAAAAGCAATGACAAACACATCCAGCGTATTATAACACGCACAGGTTGGCCACCCTTCGACCCCCTTTTTTCATTCTCAGTGACAGTATTGTACAGCTCATTCAAGTTTTCCATGACAACAGCCTGCACTTCTCCCTTTCCAGCGAGTGGCGTTCCAGAAAACAACAATAAAAAAAACTATCCGAACACAAAGAAAGTCTCATAGCAACAGAACAGCAGTAAGAATTTTTAAAAAGGTAAAATTAGGTAATGCAGAGAGTTGCGGAGCCCATTTGAGAAGATAACTGTATTGGTATCAACTCAATACAACAAGATCTTTTCTGTAAACACTGTCCCCATGAATTACTGGTTTTCGGTGCGTGAAATGCATTGGCTGTGGCCTTCTTTCTTCTTGGATATTTGAGAGGACAACTTTGGCATGAATTCGGACAGAGAAACAAGACACACGTATGAAGGTACCTTGCATTGAACTAGACCCTTGGTCCATCAAGGTCAGTATTGTCTGTTCAGACTGGCAGAGGCTCTCCAGGGCCTCAGGTCTTCCATATCACCTACCGGATGCATGTGAAGTGCCGTGAAGTCGCAGCCGACTTACGGCGGCCCCGAAGTGTTGTCTAGGCAAGAGACTAACAGAGGTGGTTGGCCATTGCCTTCCTCTGCACAGCAACCCTGGAATTTCTTGGTGATCTCCCATCCAAATACCGTGGGCAACCCTGTTTAGCTTCTGAAACATGACACGATCGGGGCAGCCTGGGCCATCACTTGCTCTTTTCAACTGGAGGTGCCGGGGATTGAACCTGGGACCTTCTGCATGCCAAGCAGAGGCTCTATCCACTGAGCCAAGGCCCCTCCCTTCCTCAGGTTTTTAAACTGAGTTGTAGAAACTTGAAAGGTCGCCATGGAATCAGGTTGATACTTAATACCACTGAACACTCAGCTTACATAGGGTTGCCAGCTTCAGGTTACTTTATCTGCCCATTTGTTCTTTTCGCATCAGGTATGTTATAGATGGCCTGACCTAGAGGACCCAAGCTGGCCAGATCTCAGACGCTAAGCAGGATTGACCCTGGTTAGTATTTAGATGGGAGACCACCAAGGAATACCAGGGTCATTACGGGGAGGCAGGCAATGGCAAAACCACCTCTGTATGTCTCTTGCCTGGTAAACCCCACGGGGTCGCCATAAATCAGTTGCGACTTGGTGGCCAAAAGATGTAGATAAAACCAGTTATTTTAAGCTGGGGGGGCGAATATTTTTACATTGCCCCTCTGCTTAGTCGGGCACTGCCCCTTCAACATGTCAAAAACAAGGCTCCACCCCAAGATGCATCCCCAGGCAAGCTTCACTCTCCTTGGCCTATCAGTGCCTACCCCTGACAGCGATGCCAGCCTCCAGGTGAGACCTGGGGATCCCCTGGAATTACAGCTCAAATCCAGACTATAGAGATCAGTTCCCCTGGAGAAAATGGCTGCTTTGGGAGGTAGACTCTGTGGCACTGTACCCCACTGAGGTCCCTGCCCTCCCCAGGCCTTACCCCCAGATCTCCAGAAGTTTCCCAATCTGGATATGGCAACACTATTCCAGTGGCTTGGGGGGGGGGGGGTCTGGCAACCGTACCCTGACTCCATCCACCAACTTGCCCCTTGCTAAAGAGAGCCAGTTTGGTGTCGTGGTTAAGTGTGCGGACTCTAATCTGGGAGAACTGGGTTTGATTCCCCACTCCTCCACTTTCACCTGGCTGGATGACCTTGGGCAAGCCATAGCTCTCTACCAGCTGTTCCCTCAAGGACAGCTTGGGAAAGAGCTCTCTCAGCCCCACCTACCTCACAGGGTGTCTGTTGTGGGGAGGGGAAGGGAAAGGAGTTTGTAAGCCGCTCTGAGACTCCCTTGGGGAGTGGAGGGCGGGGTATAAATCCAATCTCTTCTCTCTCTCTCTCTCTCTTCATTCACTAACCAGGCGTTTTTAAAAACAAAGTTTTGAGTCCAGTGGCACCTTTAAGGGTCATTTTACACCTCCCCTCTAAAGTAGTTTGACTGCTGTCTTTTCCTGTGCTGAATTCACAGTGGTGTGAAATTTCACTCCAGGGGGTCTAAGTGCCCTAATCAACAGCAATTGTTTAAAGCAGAATCAAGCTGGTTGAATACTAGCTTGACCACAGGAGGGCAATTAGTAGATGTGGACATTTCAGTAGCAGCACGGTTTCACACCGCACAGAAGTGTGGGCAGTTTTTTTTGGAACTAGAATGATTCCAGCGGGAAAGTCAGATGTAAAAACAGCCTAAGACTAACAAAGTTTTATTTGCTTGCATGCACACAAATGTGTATACCCAGAATTAAACTTTGTCGGTCTTAAAGGTGCCACCGGACTCAAACTTTGTTCTACTGCTTCAGACCAGCCAGGCATTTTTAAAATCGCAAATTGGTCGAAGCCGGTGATTGTTCTTGGTTAGGGATGCCAGAATCCTTTTAGGGAACTATGAATGATGGCCGTTAAGCAGTACTGCAGCTACTTATCATTTATAACGCAGACATGATCTACGGACAGTTATTATGGAACGTGATCTGTAAGCGTGGCTAACGAATCCCAAGTGCGTTTGGAAACAAATTTGCTGGCAAGTGTTACAATGCCGTAACTGTGAAACAGAGCAGGTAGTTTTTAGGCGGGAGACTCCAGTGCTCAGGAAAATAGCCAGGCTTGAGTGTACTTTCTGTGCCAGTCCCTGTCAGGCTGAAGTGTAGCATACCCTAGGGATCACAAACACTGAAACCATGCTTCAGGTCTCCAGCACAAGGGCGGAGGGCCTTTTCACAGGCATCCAAAATTCCAGCACGCCTTTTTCTCAGCAACATTTGTCAAAGATCAGATAATGTTTTGTGATCCCTTCTTTCCCGAGTTGTAGAAAACCCAAAGCAGGCCAGCAGGAGTTTCCTTGTGAAAAGAATTTTCTGGGAATTTGTGACATATTTGTAATCTCTGTTTCTTTACAATCTACAGCTTGACCAGAAAAAGGAGAAAAGCAAAAGCTATGCTATTTCCCACCCCCACCCCAACAGCATCTGTTCCCAGAAAAAAAGGGTCTCTTTGGAGACCTCCCAAGGCCTCTTCTGGACAGTCAGCTCTAAAACCTGGTTCTCATCTCAGAAGGGATGTGGTGCCATAGCAGCCACCCTCCGAACCTGCTACTTTCTCCCTGCCTGGAGGTTCGGCAACAAACACATGGGAAACATGGCAAGGTTGAGTAAACATGGAAATACACCATGCTCAAACAAAACACACAATTCTGATATGCTACTATGCCTTCATATATTCATTTGAATCATATACTTAAATATACAATAAAGATCCTAGTGTATCTTGTTAATTGTAGTACATTAATAACAAAAACCTAAAGAACGATATATATCTTGTAGCAAAGTCCCCAGCTACAGAGACGAGTATGCAGAGACAGGATTCAATGCTGTAGACCAGGGATGTGGCCTAGGGGCCAGACCAGGCCCCCGGAGGGCTTCTATCAGGCCTGCACTGGAACTGGCCATCTCCTGCTTCCAGTTCTGTTGCTGCTGCTGCATCATAGCTTGCTTTCCCAGGCTCTCTCAATCACTCAGCCATTTCATGTTTTCACCTGGGACCTAGACTCAGAACTCTGAGCATGAGATTTCTGTGGTGAATGTCAATAAATCAAAAGTAGGTTTGCCGCTTACAGATACACACCTGAACAGCATACTCATGATTGCCACTGCGCAGACATTTTGATGCAATAATTCAGAGCAAGAGGAGTCAGTTATCAGAGACTGTTAAATAAACAAAATATTGCAAGAGTGCTAATGTTTTAAGCCTGTTTTTGTTTTTAGTAACAAAAACCTTTTGTGATTGTGTCCTTTATAAAGTTTATATCTCTGTTACCTGGCATTATATTTTATGACACACGTGGTTCGGCCCAGCAAGGTCTTATTTATGTCAGATCCAGCCCTCATTACAAATTAGTTGGACACCCCTGCTGTAAACTATCTTGCTTTCTGATGAAAGATGCAGCAGTCATCAGTGCCAATATTGTAGGCTGTTTTGCTTTTCGAAAAGAGATGCAGCAAGCCTGGAGGTTGGCAACTTCAGCTGGTGCCGAAACAGGACGAGCCAGCATGCATCTCAGAGCTCTCAGAAGCAGACAGGAGACTCAGACACAGCCTTTGCTCACAGGTCCTCTCTACTACATGTTACATTTTCCTTACATTTCCTCGGGTCCTGTTGATCACATGTGAATTGCAAACTGTGTGCAATGAAGTCAGTTCCCAGGTGTGTGAGAAGAGGGCACATGGGAAAGGGGGCTTAAGTGTGTCATCCCCCCGCCCCGGCATGGTTTTTAGGACTACCTGCTCCCGGCTGGGAAATACCTGGAGATTTTTGGGGTGAAGCCTAGGGAAGATGGGGTTTGGGGAGATGAGGGATCTCAGCAGGGTATAGCTCCATAGAATCAATCCTCCAAAGCAGCCATTTTCTCCCAGGGAACTGATCTCTGTCATCTGGAGACCAGTTGTAATTCTGGGAAATCTCCAGCCACCACTTGGAGGCTATACAGCAAAATCAGGAGGCTCAGCATCAGTGTTCCCTCTAAGCTGAGTTAGTGTGAGCTAGCTCACAGTTTTTTAGCCTCTGGCTCACACATTTTTGTCTCAGCTCAGAAAGGATGGCTCCAGAGCAAACTAATTCATGCAGTAGCCAAATCGCTGCCTCACAACTGTAATGGCAGCAGCTCACAAAGTAGAATTTTTGCTCACAAGACTCCATAGCTTAGAGGGAACATTGCTCAGCGCGTGTGACTGACAAATGAAGAGAACGCCAAGATCAATTATTCAATAACTCTAAGAATTATCCGTACATCATTAAAATCCAATTTTAATGCTAACCAAATCTCTATGTCTTTTGTTAATGCAGTCTCTATATAGCCAATAACACAATCATTAACAGACAACTTCATGAGCCAAACAACCAGCTTAGAAGTCACAAAAGCTGCTCGCAGGCACCAATCCACTGATACACAGTTTAAATGGGTGCACACAGCCACTCCAGCGAAATGTGCTCACAGGCACTAATCAATTGACACACAGTTAAAGTGGGTGCACACAGGCACTTCAACAGGCGCACTAATTACATCCAACCTAATGTGAGATGAATTTGTAAGTTGTTCCAGAATGGGGATCATGAATATATGTTTTTAAATTCAAAAATACTTGGAAGCATTTTAGTCCATGCACCTTGTAACACTTGACTTGTATATTTAAACCTGAACTCGATGAAACACGCATCCTAGGTGTAAATCACATTTTGGAAGGAAAACTTTCATGTCCTCATAATAACCATTTGTAGATGGAAGCATCCACGCCCCGTCTAAGTTGTGGAGTCTTGAGAGCAAAAATTCTACTTTGTGAGTGGTTTGGCTACTGTACAAATTAGTTTGCTCTGGAGCCATCCTTCCTGCGCTAAGACAAAAATGTGTGAGCCGGAGGCTAAAAAAACTGTGAGCTAGCTCACACTAACTCAGCTTAGAGGGAACACTGGAACGAACCCATCTAGCGTATCCAGATTCTCAAAACATGCACTAAGGCTGACTAAAATGCTACAGACAGGGTCAATTGAATAATTGATCTTGACGTTCTCTTCATTTGTCACCACATGGAGGCTGGCAACCCTAGCAATTTTCCTGACCTGAAACTGTCCTCTCTTTGCCCTAGGGTTGCCAGCCTCCAGGTGGGGCCTGGGGATCTCCCGCTTTTACAACTGATCTCCAGCTGACAGAGATCAGCTCCCCTGGAGAAAATGGCTGCTTTGAAGGGTGCAGTCTATGGCATTGTACCATGCTGAGGCCCCTCCCCTCCCCAAACCCCACCTTCTCCTGGCTCCACCCCCAAAGTCCCCAGGTATTTTCCAACCCAGACTTGGCAACCCTACTTTGCCACGTTGGGGAAACTTATTTGCAGTACAAGTGAAAGCCCATTGGTATGTACCCAGTTTCCCCAACGGGGCAAACAGCGGCCCCCTGGTACTGTTTCCAGTCAGGAAAACAAGACAGGGGGAGATTTAAGCCCTCTCTCCCCCCAAGCTGAATCCTTCCCTGTGTGTCTGGGAATCAAACATGGAATTTACGTCTGATTACCAGAATCTGGGGAGGTTGTGAGGGAAACATTCAGTGTGCCTAGGCCCCAACTAGAGTTGCCAGCTCTGGGTTGGGAAATACCTAGAGATTTTGGGGGTGGAGCCTGAGGAGGGCGGGGTTTGGGGCATAATGCCATAGAGTCCAACTGCCAAAGTGACCATTTTCTCCAGGTGAACTGATCTCTGTCACCTGGAGACCAGCTGTAATAGCGGGAGATCTCCAGCCACCACCTGGAAGTTGGAAAAACCAAGAAGGGATCACAGGCATCCATATAAGAAATACAACAAACAAACTCTGTGATATGAATGACTAGGACATTTAGTAAGGATCATATTAAATTATAAATAAAACTTTACAAAATCACAAGGAAAAGTCCATCATACTCATTCTATTACAAATAAAGCTTGACAACATTAAAAGTAAAAGTCCAGAATACTCAGTGAGCACCTGGATACAAGCTCATTTCATCCCAATCTTCCTCAAGAGTAATCCTATTGTGTTGAAAGGTGTCAGCCTCTTGATACAGCTCAATGTCTGTTAGGAGCAAATCGATGCTTAACTTCTTCTTCATTTTCTGCAAATTATCCTGGAAAAACCCCATGGCATCTTAAATGAAAAGCAACATGAAGCTGAATGGAATGTTATTATTATTTTTAAAACATTTTGATTATTAATTTATAATATTTTTACATTAATTATTTAATTTTTTAGAACTTATTTCTGGGTTCATTTCAAGTGTTTGTATTAGGAGTGAGCCAGTCTTGTCTTCTTCTTCTTTGTTGTTGTTGTTGTTCAGTCGCACAGTTGAGTCCGACTCTTTGCGACCCCATGGACCACATCACGCCAGGCCCTCCTGTCTTCTGTCGTGCTCCTGAGTTTGCTTAATTTCATGTTTGTTGCATCGATGACACTGTCCAACCATCTCATCCTTTTCCATCCCCTTCTTCTTTGACCTTCCATCTTTCCCAGCATCAGGGTCTTCTCCAGTGAGTGCTCCCTTCTCATTGGGTGGCCAAAGTATTTGAGCTTCAGCTTCAGTTTCTGGCCTTTCGGGGAACAGTCAGGGTTGATTTCTTTTAGGATTGGCTGATTTGATCTCCTTGCAGTCCAATGGACTCTCAAGCGCCTTCTCCAGCACCATAATTCAAAAGAATCTATTCTTCGGTGTTTGGCCTTGTCTTCTTTAAGTAGGTGCAAAAGCCTCCTATATTATGCTAGCTTGAATGCTCTCCATTAACACTGTAAAAATAATAGTAATTGACAAACCTAGCCCCAGCTCCACTGTTTTCAATGGCTCTTAATGACCCTCAACCCCTGAGCACTTTAGCAATCTTTCAAAGTCTTGCGCCAGTTAGTTCTTGACTAATGAAGGCTGTGCAAGAAGATCCCATGGATACAGCCCTCACAAAATACCTCTCCCCACTTCTGGTCTCAGCCTGCTAAAGCTTCAATGGGGACCTTGACCAGCAGACAGAGCAGGCCACACGCTATCACTTCGCTCTGAAAAACCTTGTTTCTCAGAAAATATACCATCAAATCTAATTCTTCTTGCTCACCTTCCACTCTGGGACCAAGGCTTTCTCTACCGACCACCAGATTTATGCTGGTTGATAAAATGCAAGCAATTCAGTTCGGTACACTGAGGAAACTGAGATAATTATGTCTTTAATCACATTTTATTGCCGTTAGACATAAGACTGGAAAATCCGGTTTGACCCTGCGGAGTGTTTGGTGACAACGGGCCAGCTGTGGATCTGTGGCTGTTTCATAATTGAGTCTGCCCGGGTGTCACACGGCCTTGTTGGCATAAAATCTATGTAATCTTCTTCACCTGAATGTTAAATTTGCAGCCATAAGGGAAAGGACAGGTCATCATAACAGCTGAACAGAGAGATCTTTCTTCTTCTTGGAGCAGGTTTCAGCTGCTGTTAAAGAAACATCAACAAGTGGAGGCAGTTTTTATAATGAGGTCGGTAGCTGCTCTTAGAGCAGAGCAATGTGATTTATTGGTTTAATACATTTTCACCTTATCCATCAAAAAAGGAGCTCTGGGCCACATATATCTTTCTTCCTGCCTTTATTATGTCCTCACAATAACCCTGTGAGGCAGGCTAGGTGGAGTGTGTGTTACTGGCCCAAGGTCACCCAGAGACCTTCATGGCAAGGGTGGGAATTTGCATCCATGTCTCTTCGTCCAACACTATTTTATTTAGAACAAAGCTTGAGTCCAGTGGCACCTTTAAGACCAACACAGTTTTATTCAACATATATAAGCTTTTGTATGCTTTTGTATATCTGAAGAAGTGTGCATACACACAAAAACTTATTCCTTAAATAAAACTTTGTTGGCCTTAAAGGTGCCACTGGACTCATTCTTTGTTCTGCTGCTTCAGACCAACACAGCTACCCACCTGAAACTATTTTATTTATTGCATTTATCCCCCACCTTTCTTCCCAAGGGGGACCCAAAGTGGTTTGCATCATTCTCCTCTCCTCCATTTTATCCTCACAGCAACCCTGTGAGGCAGGCCAGGCTGAGAGAGTGTGACTGGCCCAAAGTCACCCAGTGAGCTTCCATGACACAAGTGGGAATTCAAACTACTACTAATACTAATATTAATCTGACACTTGTTAACCACTACACCACATTGGCTCTCTAACCACTGCACAGCTGGCACAGTAACATTGCCTAAGGATGTCCTTCCCATGTCAACTATGCCAAAAATTCAGACCAAGATATCCACAAAGAGGGAATGCCTGTTTGCATAACTCAAACTATACCGCTCAGTATTAATGATAACTGACATGTTGTGCCATAGAGTTTCTGCAACCCAAACACTGGTTGTTGCATGTCATTTCTTAGAAAGCGGCACACGTATGTTCTCACAATAAGTCATAAATATATAAAAGAACACCTTACACTGATTGCATTACAGCACTGGCATAAATCTGAGCATGGTTCCCACTTTGGATCCTGGCAACCGTTCACCTGTGGAGAAGAGAAAAGGAGATTGGATTTATACCCCACCCTTCACTACCCGAAGGAGTCTCAGAGCAGTTTACAATCTCCTTTCCCCTCCCCTCCCCACAACAGACACCTTGTGAGCAATGCTCCCTCTAAGCTGTGGAGTCTTGTAAGGAAAAATTCTACTTTGTGAGCTACTGGCATTAAAGTTGTGAGCGAGCGATTTGGCTACAGCATAAATTAGTTTGCTCTGGAGCCATCCTCCCTGAGCTAAGACAAAAATGTGAGCCAGAGGCTAAAAAACTGTGAGCTAGCTCACACTAACTCAGCTTAGAGGGAACACTGCCTGTGAGGTAGGTGGGGCTGAGAGAGCTCTCCCGAGACTGGTCCAGAGATAACAGCTCTGAGAAAACTTGTGACTGACCCAAGGTCACACCAGCAGCTGCATGTGGAGGAGTGGGGAATCAAACCTGGTTCTCCCAGATTAGAGTCCACGCTCCTAACCACTCCAACAAACTGGCTCTCGCCAGTAATTTCTCTTTCTGTAAAGCATCTGCCCTTTGGTCCCATCAAAATCTTTGCCTGCCATTCCTTCCAGTGGTGGAAAGTGCCATCAACTCACAGCCAACTTACAGTGAACCTGCAGGGTTTTCAAGGCAAGAGACACTCAGAGGTGGTTTGTCATTGCCTGCCTCTGTGTCACACAACCCTGGCATTCCTTGGTGGTCCCCCAAGCGATTAAGTGTAGTGTAGTAAGTTTGGTGTAGTGGTTAAGTGTGCAGACTCTTATCTGGGAGAAACGGGTTTGATTCCCCACTCCTCCACTTGCAGCTGCTGGGTGACCTTGGGCAAGCCATAGTTCTGGCACAGCTGTTCTTGAAAAACTATGGGATACCCATTGAAGCCCCTCCCCTCCCTAAACACTGCCCTCCTCAGGAGAAGACTGGGAACTGCCACGTGCGGGGGGGGGGGGGTTGCTCTTGGGTCATCCACGCTGCCTGACTTCAGAGAAGAAATAAAAACGGTCGGGCGTGGGAAATGAAAAGCCAGGGAGGGCAGAGGGCGGTCCTGACTTCTTCTGGGCCCGGTGTTGTTCAATGCTTTTATAAATGACCTGGAGGAAGACATAGAGGGGATGCTTATCAAACCTGCAGATGACACAAAACTGGGTGGGATTGCTAATTCTGAAGAAGACAGCGTCAGGATTCAAAATGATCTAGATAGGCTGGAACAGTGGGCTGAGACAAATAAAATGAATTTCAGTAGAAATAAGTGCAAAGTCCTACACTGGGCACAGATATAGAATGGGAGGGACTTGGCCTGACAGCAGCACATGTGAAAGGGATCTAGGTGTTCTGTTTGATCACAAGCTAAACATGAGCCTGCAGTGTGATGTGACTGCAAAGAAAGCTGATGCAATCTTAGGATGCATCAACAGAAGCATTGTGTCCAGATCACGGGAGGTGGTATTTCCGCTCTATTCTGCTATTGTCAGGCCTCACCCGGACTATTGTGCCCAGTTTTGGGCACCACATTTCAGGAAGCTCGAGCGTGTCCAGAAGAGCGCAACCAGGATAGTGAGAGGGTTGGAGTCTTGTATGAGGAAAGGCTGAAAGAGTTGGGTATGTTTAGCCTGGGGAAGAGAAGGCTTAGAGGGGACATAATTGCAGTCTTCAAATATCTGAAGGGCTGTCGTGTAGAAGATGGAGATGATCTATTCTCTGGATTGCAAGACTAGATCCCATGGGTGGAAATTGCAAGGGAGTTGATACCAGCTAAATATCAGGAGGAACCTCCTAACTGTAAAAGTGGTTGAGCAGTGGAACAGACTGCCTCGGGAGGTGATGGATGCTCCTTCGCTGGACATTTTCAAGCGGAGACTGGATGACCATCTTTTGGGTATGTTGCAGGGCTATCTTTCGGCTATGCTCCTGCATTGGGCAGGGGGTTGGACTAGATGACCTGCAAGATCCCTTCCAACTCTAACATTCTATGTTTTGCAGGGCTTCTCAGATCTGTTATAGGTGCATGGCTTGCCGCAGGAGTACACGCCTTTCTTAAAGGTTAAAAAATGTCTTTAAAAAGGGTTTTCAAGGGAAAATCTTATGGGGCTCTCCCCTTAAGAAAGGGGGCATAGCCCCAAATAGCCCACCTTAGCCACAGGCCAGGTAGCCTGGGCCATCAAATCAGGGTGATATTCTCTTCACATGGTGGCTATTCTTGCATCCCCCCCTCCCCCTCTGAAAGAACCGAACTTAAATATTTTATTCTTTTGTTTTAAGGAGGCATGTTCAGTTCTGAACAGAGCCACAGGTGGCCGACTCCTGCTTTAGCTCATGTTGTGAAGAATATTTGAGTTTACTCCAGCTCCCACTTTTCAGCGTACATCCTTACATTCACAAAACAAACACATGGCACATCTCCTACAAGGGGAAATTACCATGAGCTCCTCATGTATCTAGAACCTACGCATTTCTCCTGCAGGGAAGACATGAACTGGGTAACTTTTCAGACACAATGGTTTTTTGGAACCATGCTCCGGTTGCGCACAACTGCCTTTTGATGTATGTGGTCGCATGCAGAGCGGCTCCAAGTGTGGTGTTTTCGGTACAGAAACAGAAAACCTCAGCTGTCTCTTCTGATCTTTAACCCGCTCTGGATCTGCTTCTGAAATCCTCGGCCGCCTCTTGATCTTTGACTCACCCTGGATGCAAGCCTGAAAACACCTGGTGACAAAAGAGAGGTGAAGATTTTTCAAGGGCCTTGTGGCCTACATACACCTGTGTACTATTACCTGTGGGTTGCAGTGATGTAGATCCCAGGAAGGATCAGCCCCGGAGCTTGTGGAACAGATGTCAGCTCAAGAAACAGGTTAAGAAATACTATAATTTTTCACTCAAGTGCTCCCCTCACACCTAATCCTCCTGTATATATATATGAGGTTAGGTTTGTTCATTAGGAGCATGAGTCTTTGAAACCCGCATGCTCGTTTGTGTTCTCCCTCCTCCGCCTGTATGGGGAGGGGGCTCAGATATTGTTGGGTTTCCTGGTTCCCAAGAGACCATGGTTTGTTGTCTTGTCTGAACAGGGTGGAACACCAAACTGTCGTATTCTCTTGGGCTGCTTCCAAACAGGAGGCATGAAAATGCACTTCTGCTAATGGCAGCAGCAGCAAGAGGGCAGGCGAGAATGGCAACCCTCCCTGTTGCCCCTCTGCTTGTCACTTTCCCTCATCACACTTGTGCAAAAGTGCAGATGGGACAGTGATTGCGCAAGCGCCCCTGCGGCCTGGAAACCCCACATTCCTCTTACTTTCTGTTTCTCTACTGAGCTGTACTGCTCGGCAAGGGAAAGGGGGTGGGGGGAAGCATAGGTTTTTATACCTTGCTTTTCTCTACCCTAGAGTCTCAAAGTGGCTTATGATTGTCTTCCCTTCCTCTCCCCACGACAGGCCCCTTGTGAGGCAGGTGGGGCTGAGAGAGTTCTGAGAGAACTGTGACTGGCCCAGGGTCACCCAGCAGGCCTCATGAGTCTCAAAGCAGCTTATAATCGCCTTCCCTTTCTCTCCCCACAACGCCTCTTGTGAGGCAGGTGGGGCTGAGAGAGTTCTGAGAGAACTGTGACTGGCCAGGGTCACCCAGCAGGCCTCATGAGTCTCAAAGCAGCTTATAATCGCCTTCCCTTCCTCTCCCCACAACAGGCCCCTTGTGAGGCAGGTGGGGCTGAGAGAGTTCTGAGAGAACTGTGACTGGCCCAGGGTCACCCAGCAGGCCTCATGAGTCTCAAAGCAGCTTATAATCGCCTTCCCTTTCTCTCCCCACAACGCCTCTTGTGAGGCAGGTGGGGCTGAGAGAGTTCTGAGAGAACTGTGACTGGCCAGGGTCACCCAGCAGGCCTCATGAGTCTCAAAGCAGCTTATAATCGCCTTCCCTTCCTCTCCCCACAACAGGCCCCTTGTGAGACAGGTGGGGCTGAGAGAGTTCTGAGAGAACTGTGACTGGCCCAAGAGCACCCAGCAGGCCTCATGGGGAGAAGGAGTGGGGAATCTGGGGACCGGATATAGGTGGTGTTTCAGTCACACTTTCACTTGTGCATACATTGAATGTAACATCATAATTACTCAATGCCTGTATAAAGAAAAATCAAATGTAGAGTGCACATGGATTGCACATCCACTCAGTATAACTTGCCAACAAGGCTATTGTTACAAACTCGCAAACAGAACGCAGAGTGAAATCACAGACTTCCCTCAGTTCCTCCTTCTCATACATGGTTTGAAACATGGGGAGTGACGCAACTTACCACATCCACCCTTCTCCCCTCTTTCTTCCCCATAATACACTGATAAATCCCACCGGGTTTGCAGAGATTTGTTCCCTTATACGTTCAGGATTGCATTTTTACTTAGAAGTAAATCACACTGTGGCACAGGGGCTGAATTCAAAGTAGTTGTGTCTAAGATTGTAACCTGAGATTGCAACCTGAGACTAAGCTACCTCGAAGTGAACCAGATCTATATACTGACATTTGTGAATTAACTTCTGTTTTGTCAGAAAGGGTATTCACAGTCGTGAATGCACCTTTCTGGGTACAGAGAAAGAACAACAATAAACAGAGCCGCCAAAGGGCCATCAAATGCGCAAAAAATTCAGGTAACAGTATCTCTTGCATTTATTGATTTAATTTGATTTTTAAACTCCGTCCCCTGTATTTGGGGCTCAGGGTGGTGTACAACATTCAAGTTACAATCATGATCAGATTTCAAATAGTTAATAAAAAAACAGGAAAACATTTTCAATAACCATTTCAGATGGTGTCTAAAACAAACTGCTTACCCCAAAGGAGGGCGTGAACTGAAAAAGAGGCCAGGCTAATTAAAAAAACTAGTTACTGTCCTCAACCATAGAACATCTCCACCTTACAAGCCGTATACCCCGTTCTTTACATTTTCCTCCAGTGCCTCATTTAGTTCTTTTGTACCTGCCTTCAGCCAACAGAGGCAGTGTCGCTTAGTGGTTAGAGTGTTGGACTACGTTCCCAGGTTCAAATCCTCACTCTGCCATGAAAGCTTGCTGGCTGACCTTGGGCCAATCGTGCTGTCTCAGCCTAACCTACCTCACAGGGGTGTTGTGAAGATAAAAAGGAGGGGAGAGGAGCAGTGAGCCCCCATTGGGGAGAAAGGCTGGGGATAAATGAAGTAAACAAATAAGTAAAAGCTCATAAGAGGTGTTGGATATCACAGGCAGCCATTGGTGCATGACACACACACATATTGGGGTGTCAGTCCTCTTTTGGACTCTTTTTTAAAAAACAACTGATGAAAATGTCCTCTTTTGGGGTTGGAAGGTTAGGAGTCTTCATAATTGGTAACAAGTATCACATCTTAAATAGTAGGGGTATTTAAAATGAGATTCATCACAGCAATCACTTGTTAGAAATAGGAATATTAGAAAAGATATCCGAAGAAGTGAGTGATGACTCAGGAAAGCTCAAACCTGGCTGCCATATATTTTGTTACTCTTTAGGTGCTACTGGACTCTTGCTCTTTCCTACTGCTACAGACAAACACGGCGACCCCTCTTGATCTACCAGTCAGGAAATATACCCCCTTTTTAGTTTTTCAAAATATGGCAACCCTAACACGCACCAACTGAAGGTTGCGCCTGATCAAATGGGGTCCAGACCTTCAGCCCTAGTAACTCTACGTCTTCCCCGTGCAACAGGAAGTTGCCCGCGACAGACTCCAGGACTCGTTCTCACGTGCAAGGAAAGGAGGCGGCAGAGCCCGGCGGTGGCAGAACGGGCCGCGCTACTTCCAAGTGTAGGTGGAAAATCAAGGAGGATCTCATTTTTGCAGTGGTTCCCTATGCGGAGGGAAAAGATCCCTGCAAAACAGCAGAGAAGCAGCGCAGCAAATAAAGAGAAGGGTCAGAAGAACGTTTCCTTTTTGTTGTGGTTTTCTTTTGCGGCGTTTTCTTTTTGATTTGCAGGGAATCCTCCCCCCCCCCCGCCGCCCCCAAAATCCAGAGCTGCTCTCCACTCCCCGCAGTCTCCAGTGGTGCAGTCTATTTCACCGCCTCCCCCCCCCCTTTTTTTTGCATGTCTGAACCACCAGCCGAGGTGCAAACGATCCCGCCGTTCCCACGTGCGCCTCTCCTCGGGAGCAACCCCCCACCGAGTAACCACTGCACCCCAGCTGCAGCAGGGCTACTTCCTCGGGACTTATTGACTCCCGAGTAAACGAGCCATGCCGGACCGCGGAGGACCCCCAGTGCGCCAAGAAGGGCCCCGCGGCTTTCCAAACCGGGCCCGCGCGCTTCCTCCGGGCGCCCGGGCGGCGCTCCCCTCCCGCTAGAAAGAAGCCCAGGGAAAATCCTCGCGGGGCTGGCTGGTTGGGCGGGCGGGCTGGCCGGCCGGGGCCGCGCTCGCTCGGCAGAGGGCGTTTCGCTTGCGGCGGGAGCGGAGGCGGGAGGAGCCTCCGGAGCTGCGCGGCTCCGCCGGGGAGGAGCCGGGGCTCCAGCCGCCGCCGCTTGTGCCACGTCCGCCGGGCTGAGAAGCGGCCGGAGAAGCCCTGCACGTGGGTGCGCCGGTGAGTGGCTGCGGGGCTGGGAAGTTGCGGGGGAGCCCCGGAGTGGAGCTGGCGCCTCTGCCCTCCGCAAAGGAACTCCGAGGAGCCCGGACGCCCGCTGGGTTGCGGCAGCTGCTCCTTGGGACGACCAATCCGGAGGGAGGCGTTGCAGATTGCACTTGGGCGGGGGGGGGGCAGCGTTTACCGGGGGGGGGCTCGGACTGTGCTTACTCGGGAGGAAGCCCTACAGTTTGCAATGGCGGTTCCGCTTCGTCGCCGACGTGCCGATCGTGGCGCGTCCTCGAACTCGGCGACCAAGCCCGGCGGAGTTCGGTGCGGGGCGAGAAAAAGGCGCGCGGGCATGGCAGCGTGTGTCCCTGGAGGGGAAGAAAGTTGTGCCGGGAGGCTGCCTTGGAGCTGGGGAAGGAGGGGGTGGGCCTGGCCGGGAAACTTGGGAGTCCGGGCTGGGTGAGGCCCCGTTAGAGTTGCACGGAAGGAGGAAAGAACTTTTGGCCAAGCAGGACGAGCAGAAAAGTACGGCTTAAGTGGCTTGGGAATGGGTCTCCCGGGCCGGGAGGTTCAAGTTGCGGCGGCGACGCCGATTTGGCGGCGCGACTCCGAGTTTAAGAGGGCTTCGCAGAGAGTCTGGCTGGGGAGAGGGGAGAGGGGAGAGGGAACTCCCCCCCCCCCCCCTTGCTTGTTGGCCGCCCGACAGCTGCCTTCGCTTTGTGTGCCTTCTGGTAAGCGGATCGTGGTGGATGTGCATTTGCTAAGTGTATTGGAAGTTTGCTGGGGCGCGGGGAGGGGAGGAAAGAGTCGGGCAGACTGGAACTTCCTGTGGGCTTCGCCACTGCTGTCCGAGCCTTAAACCTCCCCCCCCCCCCCCCGTGACAGAACCCTTCCCCGAGCTGAGCTAAGCAGAATCCGCTCTCCTCTTCTTCCTCCTTTTTTCTTTGCGTCCTCGCAACTATTTTCGTGAGCAGTTCATAAGAACTTGAGTGTGTTTTGGTTGCAGGAGCCGGGCGGCTGGAGGAGGAGGAAACCGAGATTAACCCCCCTCCCCCAAACAGCAGAAATCCTGCCGTGTGTGTTTACTCGGAAGTAAATCCCATGCGGTTCAGTGGTACTCACGATTCAGCACAGGCTGAAATAATTTTAAGGGGAGGGGGTCACTTAAACATCACTGTTAGACCTCTTGCTGACTAGCTGGAAGTACCTTTAAGTTTCAAGGTACCTTTAAAAATCAGTAAATTTAGGATTCCATATGGGGGGGCAAGCAAATTTAGGGGGATTTCATATGGGAGCCAGACGAATGCCTTGAATTCCACAATTTTCAGGTACCTGTTTTTAGGACAGCATCTTTGGTGTTTCAGAGTGACTCTGAAAAAGTATCATCTGGACAGATGGGTCAGCAGTGCTCCCTCTAAGCTGTGGAGTCTCGTAAGCAAAAATTCTACTTTGTGAGTAGCTACTGGCATTAAAGTTGTGAGTGAGTGATTTGGCCACTGCATAAATTAGTTTTCTCTGGAGCCATCCTTCCTGAGCAAGGACAAAAATGTGTGAGCTGGAGGCTAAAAAACTGAACCAGCTCACACTAACTCAGCTTAGAGGAAACACTGGCATGAACACCTCAGTGCTGGCCGAGACTTCAGGAGACTTGGTTCCATCTTGCCTCCCCTTGTTTGATGTGGCCATGCTAGAATCTGGGGTGCTGCTGGTGTAAGATTTTTAGCTAATTTCTTTTTTTTTTTGAGCTGTACCAGGTTTTAATTTTGTTATATTATGTTGAAACTTATTAGACTTGAGCCCAGTAACATGTTAGAGACCAACAAGTTTTTTGGGGAGCTGTAAGCTTTTAAGAGTCAAAGCTTCCTTCAGCTGCTGCAGGAAGTGGTGGTGGCTACAAGCGTAGATAGCTTCAGGAGAGGATTGGATAAACATACGGAGCAGAGGTCCATCAGTGGCTATTTGCCGTAAGGTATAGAGGGAACACTCTGTCTGTGGGCAAGTGATGCTCTGAATTCTTGGTGCTTGGAGGACAACAGTGAGAGGGCTTCTGGAGTTCTGGCTCAGCTGGTGGACCTCCTGATGGCACCTGGGTTTTGGCCACTGTGTGACACAGGGTGTTGGACTGGATGGGCCATTGGCCTGATCCAACATGGCTTCTCTTATATTCTTATGTCTGGGGCAGTGATGCTCTGAATTCTTTGTGCTTGGGGGGAAGCATTTGGAGGGCTTCTAGAGTTCTGGCTCTGCTGGTGGACCTCCTGATGGCACCTGGGTTTTGGCCACTGTGTGATACAGGGTGTTGGACTGGGTGGGCCATTGGCCTGATCCAACATGTCTTCTCTTATGTTCTTATGAGGGAATAACTGCTCCTCTTTTGCCTTCAGCCATCCGAGAGACTCACAGTATTCAAACAGCCATTTCTACATCACCTGTGAAACATTATTTTTAAAAGGAGTGTTGGGTTTCCTCTTTAATGGTGTGCGAAGGTACCTTGAGGGTGCCTGTAGGCTCAATTCAGAAAGGTCTGTCCTATGACCACCCACCAATGCTTCTCTGGTTGTTCTGCCTGTTCGACCTGCTGGGAATTCTCTGGTGTGTCATTGAATGGGCTTTCCCAGTTCTGCTGCTTCAGATCCATTAGGCAGCCGGCACTAAGAACTGGGGCAGTGATGCCCTGTATTCTTGGTGTTTGGGGGGCAGCAGTGGAGTGGAGGGCTTCTGGGGATCTGGCCCTGCTGGTGGACCTCCTGATGGCATCTGAGTTTTGGCCACTGTGTGACACAGAGTGTTGGATGGGCCATTGGCCTGATCCAAAATGGATCCTCTTATGTTCTTATGTACCCTAAACATCTCTTAAGGTGCTACTGGACACAAATCTAGCCGTTCTATTGCAGACCAGCACAGCTGCTCTCTGACGGTAGTATCATGAAACCTGGGGCCTTATGAAGAATTACAGACCACGTGAACATAGATATGAATAAATTGTCCTTAACTCACACTTGACTCACATTCATTCTTGGTACGGCAGGTATGGGCCCTCGGTTCTGACATTCAGTGGCAATTTTGCCATGTTGAAGGTATCGAGTGGCTAAGATTGGGGATGGATGCATAACGTAGAACCTTGTAGATTGGGTGGCTGTCTTTTGAAAGATCTGGGACATGCTGGCTCTCGGAGATGCTGTCCTCTTTAAATTTAGCCTGGCCCTAAGAAATTTGAGTAGGAGCAGGAAGTTGCTGCTCAGTTGCTAAAGGGATTCAGGTTCAGGGAAGAACTCCTTGTAGCTGTGAGCAACAGCCTGACTTCATTCTTCTTTGATACTGGCCAAAAAAGGGCTGGTGCTAGCCCAGGGGTGGCTAGATTTGCTTAACATAAGAGCCACATAGAATAAACATCAGATGTTTGAGAGCCGCAAGACATGAGCAAATATTACACACATGTTTTTATTGGAAAATATGCAATTTTTAAAAATTAACTTTAAATTGATAACTTTAGATGAGGATGAAGGGGAGAAAGAGACAGAGGAAGAAAGAAAGAAAGGTGGGAAGAAAGTGGGAAGAAAGCAAATACACAGAGAGGGAGGGAGAGGTGGAAAGAAAGCAACTTTAACTTTAAAAGCATCCTCTAAGCTCCCCCCTGCCCCCATGCTGGCTAACTTGGCTTGGAGATAAGATTTAAAGAGACGAATACGTTCTCCAAGTTAAAGCTGCTTTCTTTCTCTGCTTCCCCCATGCACACACTCAACCCTACCCAAGGAGGGAAGGGAAGGGAAGACTGGTTGGGGAAGGGAAGACTGATAGGGGAGGCATGCCTCCCCCTTGCTTCTCCAGCCACCCTGCACGGAGCCACACAATATGTGTGAAAGAGCTGCATGTGGCTCCCGAGCCACAGTTTGGCCACCCCTGTGCTAGCCTGTCTTCTGTGATCATGCTGATATTCATCACATCCAGATTGATTTTGGTAATATTATGCTCCAGGCTCTTTTGTTTTAAAAAACTGTGATCTTGTGCACTGAATTTATTTTTGATACCCGACAGTTTTGCACTGATTTTTACATTTTCAGTTCAGAATCTGTCATGTACGTTGTAGACGTGGAAGAAAGCTCTGAAGAAACTTGATGGGGGGGGGGGCTGGAGAGGAAGTGGGGGGGTTGGGGAGGAAGAGACAGGAAGGCTTAGGGTTGGGGCCAGTCCAAGGAATTTGGGCACCCCATTCCAAGATACTTGTCACTAATGCTCCCTCTAAGCTGTGGAGTCTTGTGAGCAAGAATTCTACTTGGTGAACTACTGGCATTAGAGTTGTGAGCGAGCAATTTGGCTACTGCATAAATTAGTTTCCTCTGGAGCCATCCTTCCCGAGCTAAGACAAAAATGTGTGAGCCAGAGGCTAAAAAGCTGAGCTAGCTCACACTAACTCCGCTTAGAGGGAACACTGTCACCTCCTCTGCCACTGCTGACTGAATGCCAGCCGCAGCAACTACCCCCTTGGGTTGCCCAAATTCCTCTTCTGCTGCTGGTGACTGGAGACTGTTGGTGCCCTTCTCATTGTGCTGCCCCACACAGCAGTTCAAGGGGCTTGGCTGGAGAACTGACCTTGGGGAGAGGAGAAGAAGAGGTTGGATTTATACCTTGCCCTTCACTACCCGAAGGAGTCTCAAAGTGGCTTACAATCCCTTTCCCTTCCCTTCCCCACAGCAGACACCCTGTGAGGTGGGTGGGGCCAGGGCCGGCTTGTTATTGTTAAATTTTAGACCGGTGACGGCTCGATGAGGACGCCATTCTGGCTGGCCTTGTCCCACACAGGCAGCCTCCCTTGCCGGCTTCTTGCTCCATCCATGCCAAGAGACTCCCCTCTTTGCAGCCCCCTAGATAGAAAGAGGAGAAGGCGTGGGGGACAGGCGCGGCGAACAGCCTGGGACGATGGGAAAGTGCTGCTCGCCTTCTGCTGCCCCCGCAGTCTCTATGGAGCTCCTTTTGCAGCTCGCCCCCTTGGCCTGCCCACTGCAGCTCTGGTGCCCGCCCTGGGTGGGGGGGGGGGGGCGCTGCCGCCAGAATGTATCCTTGCTTAGTGGACGGGAAAACCTGGGGCCGTCATTGGGTGGGGCTGAGAGAACTCTTTTGAGAACTGCTCTTTCGAGAACAGCTCTGACAGAACTTGTAACTGACCCAAGGTCACCCAGCTAGCTTCATGTGGAGGAGTGGGGAATCAAACCCAGTTCTCCCAGATTAGAGTTCGCACTCTTAACCACTACACCAAACTGGTAACCGAAGGATATGAAGGGTAGGAGGTTGAAAAACAAGGTCCCCAGCCAAGGGGGTGACGGAAGCACTTTTGTTGCCAGCAGCCATTTTATGGTAGCCATTTTGTGGCCACACCCACTACATTGGGCCAGAATTCCAAAGGTGCCCCCAGGGTGAAGAAGGTTGGGAACTACTGGTGTTGACAAATACTGGCCCTAATAGACCAATAGTCTGACTCTGCATGAGGCTCCTTCATGAGAAGCAAGAAGCCAGACAGGCATGGAAACTGAGGGTTGTCAGTAAAATCAGGTAGGCTAATCAGAGTTTGTCTGCGCACTCAGTGCATAAATGCAACCTAGGAGTTCACGAAGGGCCAGGAACCAGTGAGTGCCATTATTTCACACATTTGGTTGGATCCAGGCTGAATTTTCTGCTTGTGGAAGGGATGGGGTGATTTCCACCAATCCCTTCTTCCTGCTGCAGATCCCTGAGTTGCCTCTCGTGATGTTTTGGAGGGTCTCCTGTCCGCCCAGGCACAGCATTTTCAGGAGATTGGTGGCCCGCTGCGAGAGGGGGAGGCAGGAATGTTTTATCCTGTTGGCGAAAGTGCCTTGCCGGAGTGGAAAAGCTTGTCTGGATCCCACCCCTCCGCTGGAATAACCAGTCATTTCCTAGGCTTACGGCATTTCTAGAAATTGGAGAACGTTTCAGGAGGATCCTGGTAATTAGCAGTGAAGTAGATAATTGGTAGTGTGTGTTTTTACGACATAGCTTCTTTTTTAGCTTTTAGGCGATACACTTGCATTCTCTGGAAATAGTGCTAAGTACTTTAAAGAGATTAAGCCCGGTGTACTTTAAAAAAGAAGGAAAGAAAGAACTCTCTATTGTTAAGCTTTTAGGAATTAAACTCCCTAAAACCCCAGAACAGTCATAATTGAAAAGAAAAATGATTACACGGCTTGTGTTAAAACAGCCCTGCTGTAAGAATGTTTGGGAGGGCATTAAAATGAGCCCCTCATAATTGGCATGATAATCCCATTTTGAATGCGAGTTCTGCAACTTCACCTGGGTTTCCAGGCACAGTTTGGCAGTGTGTTAGGGGACAGAGACGTGAGTGGCTTACTAAGCCAAATTTAATTCACGTTTTTTGGTTTTGAGCTGCAAAGATGAATTGATCGGTCTTTTTGGTTACATAAATTGCGCTCCTCCTTCATGCTGCCATTATTTTCCCCTCAAGAGGGAAAGGCCCACCCAACATCATAGTTGGTATTTATGTCAAAGCCCATCACGAGACACCTGATCTCGAGATGTGTATGAGATTGTAAACACTCTAATGCCATGATCTTCAGTTTTCTCAGATGTAGCACCTGCTAAATGTGGGATGCCCCCCCCCCCCGACCTGCAAGTGTGTGACAGGAAGTCATGTGACATCAGAGCCATGTGACAGGAAGAGGGGAAGCCACAGTTGTGACGTCAGAGCTTCCAGGACTGTAGGCAGAAGACTAGGAGAGCTAGGGACAGGAAGCATACATTGACCACCAGGAAGTGTATCATAGTGAGAGACGCTCCAGCAATTTGAGTCATAGAGGAATCCATTCTATCACTGAGTAACCTCACCTCTCTGTCTTGTTACTCCCTTTAGTGTGTACACAGTGAAGCAGGAGGCAGGACACCCTTTCTCTTTACAAATGCACCCTGTCAGCTCTTCCTTCCAAAAGACCGCCAAAAAAGATGGCTGTTTTATAGGGACTTACACCCAAGCAGGCGGGATTCCTTGACCCACCTAAGGATCCCCTACTGCAGGGACCAGTGCTCTCGTGTGAAGCAGTAGCCAATACCAGTTCCATCTGCTTTGATTCTCCCATTCTCATCAGCCATATGGACTGGCAGAGGTGATGATTTCCTTTGTGAGGTCAGGTGTTACACTCAAGGGTTATGACCTTTGCAGATAGGATTCTCTAGTCATCTTGGATTACGCAGTGGATCTACCAGACTTGATCCTCACCAAGCCAAACATAGCCCATACACCACCCCAGTCGTCTCTCTTAGCTGAGATAGTATGAGCTACCTTCCAGTTTTTTAGTCAATGGCGCACACATTTTTGTCTTCGCTCAGGAAGGATGGCTCCAGAGCAAACTAATTTATGCAGCAGCCAAATCATTCACTCGCAACTTTAACGGCAGTAGTTCACAAAGTATAATTTTTGCTCACAAGACTCCATAGCTTAGGGGGAGCATTGCCAGGGCTCATTTCGTAGCAGGAGCTCCTCTGCATATTAGGCCACACACCCCTGATGTAGCCAATCCTCCAAGAGCTTACAGTAGCACCTGTAAGAAGAGCTCTGTAAGCTCTTGGAGGATTGGCTACATTAGGGGTGTGTGGCCTAATATGCAAAGGAGCTCCTGCTACGAAACGAGCCCTGAGCATTGCACCCCACCCACCTTGTTCTTTTGCTGTCCCAGGACAGCAAAAACCAGCTCCTAGGTGACATTAAGCATGGTGGGGATAAAAAGTAATACAGGCCTGCCCTGTGGTTTTAATACTGATAGCATTTATTGATCAGTTATAAAATCTGTGTGCCATCTTTCCAGAACCTGCTCAAGGTGGCTCACAACTAAAACAATAGAACAACACCAGCAATAAAAAAGTAAAGCCAATAAAAACAGCTCAATAAAAATATGCCAGGTCATAAAAGTAACATAAAACACCATTTGGGCTTGGAGCAGGCCATAAAAGACTGGGGAAAGAGAAATGTTTTGGCTCGGCACCTAAAGTAGGCTTCTGGCACCCCTTTAGTGGAAGGGCATTCGAAAAGTAGGGTGCCACCACTGAGAAAGTCCTGTCTCTGGTTTCCACATGCTTCACCTCTGCAGGTGGAGGCACAGAGATCGGGGCTTGAGAAGAGTATCTTAGCTGAGGGGCTGGACAATATGAGGTGGTTTTTCAGGTGTCTCCCGCCCTCTGCTTCGCAAACATCTTTTCAATAGCCTTGAAGGTTTGAGCTCTTGTAACGCGCTTGCTTGTCTGTTTTGCTTTCGGTTAAGGAATTCAGGGCAGTGGGTGTGGATGTTCCTCCTCAAGTTTTGTGAGCACATTATGAGATTTGCAAGACAAAGGGTGTGTGATGTGGTCTACAGAAGGTCTGGCTCTACTGTATTGTATGATCTAATTGTGCTTCTCAGTGAGAGTGAGATTTTGTCAAAAGTCAGCACGTACTGCATGCTTTAGCTGGTGTGCTGCACCCATGCCTTTACATGAGCCCATGCATTTGGGACTGAGGTGAGAGCCGCCCCATCCCAGGACCACGGCTGTGGCTGGCGTCCCCCCACAAGCCTTTCCCACCTGCCTTTCCCGCCAGTGGCTCCTGCTGTTCCTCCTGAACTCCCCGATAGGGATGGCATAAGCAATTTGCATACCTCGAATAGTTTTCACAGCACAGTGCGCCTTTCAATTGTGTGGAACTGAGGAAGGACCTAGGGGAATTGAAGCGTATTAGCATGCGTAGGGAGCAAAATGTTAAAGTTTGCTTAGAGTGCAGCCTTTGCTTTAGTTATGGACAGGTGATCCTGAGTTGGCCTAGTTTCGTCTTTTGAAGAATTTTGTCTGTAAGAAGTGAGGACAGCTTTTACTTTATTGCACCGGTAACACTCTAGCTGCTGAGATCAGCTTCTTTTTAAGATACTGGTGTTCTGATTTCAGCTCAAAGTGTGCATGCACAGAAAAGCTCATACCTTGAATAAAACTTTGTTGGTCTTAAATGTGCCACTGGTCTCTAGATTTGTTCTGCTGCTTCCAGGGCCAGATTAAGGCCAACCAATGCTCTAAGCACAGCCCATGGTGCCCCTCAGCCCTTCCGTTGCTTAACCGGCAAGGTATTAAGACTCAATAAGTACTGAAGGTGAAATAAGAGATTAAAAATTCCGTTCTCCCTCTGAGGTGGAGGCCATCTTGTGGGTGATTCCCACCTATCTTCAGGGAGGCAGGACTAAAACAAACTTCTTCCTGCTTCCTGTGGTGGGAGTTGCCCCAGGATCAGTTCGCTTCCTGCCTCAGAAGGGAGAGCAGCTTGGTGTTGGCTCTGCTCAACACCTAAAACCTACAGCTTAGATCTCTTGTCTCCTTTTCCTACCCTATTTCTCCTATATAGTTTTCTCTATATCCCCCCCAACAAAAAAAAAGAAAAAAGAAAAAGAAACCTCTTCGCTCTCTCTCTCTTCCCCTCCTATCCACCCCCCCGCCGAGGGGGAAGCGACTAGTAGCGTCTCCACTCACGGAGATCGGAGAACTTGCCGCCGCCGGAGAGACCTCCGCAACGAGCCAGATGGACGCGCGGGAGCGCGCTGGCGAAACGAACGGCGCCGACCGGCACAAGAGGCAAGCGGAGCCTGAAGAGCCCGGGGAAGGGCACAGCGGCGGCAGCGCAAAAAAGCGTGCCAAACAAACGGCCAGCGCTCGCACAGCCGCGAAAACAAAAACGAAAGCGGCGTCGGCGTCGGCCATTTCGGCGCAATCACGCCGTGAATCTTATCAAGCCGGGGAGGGCTTACCTTCCATACCCCCGCGACTGGCGAACCCTGAGGCTAATTGCTACACCGGGGAGGATCAGGTCCGCCTGATCCAAGAAAGTTTCACCCACAAGGAGGAGGAGGAGGAAGCAGGGAATGAGGAGATCGAGGAGGACGATGAAGAAGACCAGCAAATGGGTAACGTAGATGGGGGATCCCCTCTCTTTTCTAGGGCAGCCATAGCCTTCCTTAAGAAAGCGATGAGGGAGGAGATAGCCTTATTCCACAGGGCCAAGGGACGTCCTATTTCCCCCACCTCGCCCTCCCCCTCACCACCTCCGCGCCTTCCCCAAGGGAACAAGGGGAAGTGGCCCACTAAGGCTGCTCAGAAGAGCACAGCCAAGAAAACCTGCCCTCATGACAGACAAAGTCTCCAAGGGGATGATGCATCTCACTATTCAAGTGATAAGGAGGAGGGTGAATTTTCCTCTGATGAGGATGAAGACAGGGAAGACTTGGCACCTAAGCCTACTCTTCCAAAAGACCAGTCCTTCCGCTTTTTTAGAACTGAGGACCTCCAGTTCTTGCTTGCTAAGACCCTGTCAGCCTTGCACATAAAATATGGCAATAAGGCCTCTAACCCGGCTCCTGATCCTCAGAGCAATGAAGAGGGATCAGAAATCACTGATGAGTTTTTCCCCCCAGTGGATCCTTCTGAAATAGCTTTCCCTTTCCCCGGTTTCTATGTTAGGAAAGTGAAAGCTGAATGGGAAAACCCCTTATCTACAAGGGCCTTCCCCAATATTACTAAAAGGCTTTACCCAATGCATGCCTCTGCTACAGAACTTTTACAGGTCCCTGTGGTGGACGCACCGGTGGCAGCTCTGCAGTCAACTGGTCTAGTCGCTGAGGATGGCCACGGCACACTGCGCAATAGTCTGTATAAAAGGGCGGAGTTTGCCCTTCGCCGGTCCCATGAGGCAAACGCCTTAGCCATCAGGACATCTTCACCAGCGTCCACAGTATCTAGAGCATCAATAGTCTGGATGCGCAAACTGATCCAGATGATACCGGAGAACAATCGTGGGCTACTGGAAGGGGCCAACAGATTGCTTAAGGCGATATCCTTCACAGCGGATGCAACTCTCGACTCCATGGTCTTCTCAGCCAGGGCGATGTCCACGGCGGCCGCGGCACGACGTACAGTGTGGCTAAGATCATGGCCAGCAGACTACCAGTCCAAGGCCACGTTGTCATCATACCCTTACCAGGGAAAAAAGCTGTTTGGGGACTCATTAGACAAGATCCTCGTGGAAACACTTGACAAGAAGAAAGCCTTACCCAAAACCATTCGCCCCTCTGATAGAAGACCAGCGGGTTCACCATCAACTTCTTCATCCTTTCGTCCCTTCAACTCGCCCTACTGCCCACGTCAGGATTACAGACGCCCCTCTTGGAACTCCAACAGGCAGTCCTTTCGCAGAGGAGGCTTCAACAGTAACCGCTTCGGCAGAAACCCCGGAAACAGACCGGACAAGGGCGGTGACCCCAAGTCCTTTAAAGCATGACTATCTAGAACCACCGGTGGGAGGTCGACTATCTATTTTCAGCCAGGCCTGGTTAACCTCCCAACCAGACGCTTGGACCGCGGAACTCATCTCCGAAGGCTACAAAATCGAATTTCGGTCTCTTCCACCACAACGCTTCCTGGCTTCACCACTTCAACGCAACAGAGAAAAACAAAACAGAAGTCTTGCAGCTATGAAACATCTGATCCAAATTCAGGCCGTAGAACCAGTGCCGCCGAAAGAACACCAAACCGGGGTGTACTCCATCTTCTTCACCGTCCCCAAAAAGAATGGGGATTGGAGAGCCATCCTGGACCTAAAATTTCTGAACCAATTCGTGCACCTACGGCATTTCCGCATGGAAACCCTGCGGTCCATCGCAGAATCACTACAACCAGGCAAGTTCTTGGCTTCAGTAGACTTGACGGAAGCCTATCTCCATATTCCGATATCTCCCCAGCACAGGAGATTCTTGCGTTTCTGCGTAGGCGAGACCCACCTGCAGTTCAGAGCCCTCCCATTCGGCCTGTCCTCAGCCCCAAGGGTCTTCACAAAACCCCTAGTCCATCCCGTGGTCCTCCTGCAAAAACAGGGCATCCACATTCATCCCTACTTGGACGACATGCTGCTGCGTTCTCCGTCAAGGCACCAATGCCACAGAGACATCTACAAGACCATCCAGTGCTTACGGCACTTCGGTTTCCTCATCAACGAACAGAAGAGTTCCCTGAGCCCAACCCAACGGCTAGAACACCTGGGAGTCATATTAGACACTCACTCTGCGAAACTCTTCCTTCCGGCGTCCAAGGCAAAGAAGGTCCAAGGGATAGCCCTGCAAATCATCAAGGTGCGGTTCTCATCCGTTTCTCTGCTGACCAGAATGATGGGCCTCATGGTCTCGTCCTTCGACACCCTCCAGTGGGGACGATTCCACTCCAGGGTTCTTCAGAAATTTCTCAGACCCTACCAAAACTCCATCGCGTTGAAGATGGAATTTTCCCTAAAGGTACCATTATCGGTCAAGTGAAGTTTAAGATGGTGGTCCAGAAAGTCAAATCTAACGCACGGCAGATCGTTCTGGATTCGGGACCAGATACAAATCTTCACGGACGCCAGCCTGAATGGCTGGGGAGCCACATTACTTCAACAACCAGTTCAAGGTCAATGGTCCGCCTCGGAAACAGCGCTCCCAATCAATCTACTGGAGCTGCGAGCTGTCCGCCTGGCCCTACTCCACTTCGCCTCTCAGATACAGCAGAAGCACGTACTCATCAGGACGGACAACATCTCGGCCAAGGCCTATCTGAGCAAACAAGGGGGTCTCCGATCGACGGCTCTATCCAGAGAAGCCGACCTTCTCCTGAGATGGGCGGAGACCAACCTGGCATCTCTACAGGCGGAACACGTGAAGGGGTCTACCAACATCCAGGCGGATTGGCTGAGTCGCCAAGCCATTCAAGAGGGAGAATGGTCTCTTCACAGGAGCATCTTCAATCTGATTGCATCAAAACTGGGAACCCCTCAAGTAGATCTTTTCGCGTCCCCAACCAATGCTCAACTGGTCAGATTTTATACCAGGTTCTTTCATCCAGCGGAAGGAACGGACGCACTTCTATCTCCATGGCCTGCGGAACTTCTTTATGCATTCCCTCCCCTACCGGTCCTCCCGAGGCTGATCCGGAAAATAAGGACATCGAGAGCGGAAATCATAGTAGTGGCACCCTATTGGCCTCGTCGTCCATGGTTCACATCACTTCAGGAGCTGTCAGTGGCCCCGCCCTTCAAACTACCCGTCTCGGAAGACATGCTTCATCAGGGCCCAATCCATCACCCAGATCCGGGATGGCTTCAACTGACCGCGTGGAGGTTGAAAGGCAAAAATTCCTCAGGCTAGGATACAATAACTCCATCATCAACACTATCCTGGCTTCAAGGAAACCTTCCACTACTAGAATTTACAATGTAACATGGAAAGCGTTCGTCCGTTGGGCTCGAAGGAAGAAGGTGGATGCACTCCATCCACGGGTTGCAACCATTTTGGCCTTTCTTCAGGACGGACGGAAGACCGGCCTTAAGGCTTCCACCCTTCGAAGACAGATGGCAGCGCTGTCTACAGTCCTTCCCCAATATAAGGGCCTACCGATATCACAACACCCACATATTCGGCGTTTCCTCAAAGGTGCATCCCACAGTGACCCACCATCCTGTCACAGATTTCCAACTTGGAGACTGAACCCCGTCCTTACAGCTCTAACCAAAAAGCCATTTGAGCCCCTGTCAAACGTACCACTCAAATTCCTGAGGATGAAGACATTATTTCTCGTAGCAATTACCTCAGCAAGAAGGATCTCAGAATTAGGCGCTCTTTCAATCAGAAGCGACTTCTGTGTGTTTCACAAGGACAAAGTGATTCTTCGAACGGACCCATCCTTCTGTCCAAAAATAAACACTAGATTCCATAGGACGCAGGAAATCTTTCTGCCTTCCTTTTCTCCAAACCCTTCCCATCCGTTGGAAAGGACGTGGCACACCTTAGACGTCAGAAGAGCCCTGAAATGTTACATTCTTAGAACGTCGTCCATCAGGAGAACAGAGGCAATGTTTATCAATGTTTCCCCCCCTCATACAGGGAAGAAAATGTCCACAGCTTCCATAGGCTATACCATCAAGGCATGCATTCTCGAAGCATACAAAAGTATGAACCTCTTAGTTCCAAAGGGCATCACCGCCCATTCCGTCCGAAGTGCAGCCACGAGTACAGCATTCAACAACAGGGCCTCCATAGAGGAAGTCTGTAGAGCCGCGACTTGGTCTTCGCCAACCACGTTCATACACCACTATAAAATCAACACATATGCATCGGCGGACGCCGCATTCGGACGGCGTGTGTTACAAGCAGTTTTTTCAACAGATGACGACCACCCACCCCAAGCTTAGGACCACTGCTCTGGGAGGTCCCACAAGATGGCCTCCACCTCAGAGGGAGAACGACCAGTGGACTTACCGTGAGGGGTCCTTCTCCTCTGAGGGTTGGAGGACATCTTGGCCCTCCCGGGTCGTCATCAATATCCTGCAGACAAGTCCTCACCTCTAAGAAGTTGTGATGTGACCACAAGTCAACGCGAACAATGTGGTGCAGTAAGGAGGGAAATAGAGAGAGTTCACAGAGGTTGGGTTGTTTGATACCTATTTCATCATAACCAAAGTTGTATATAGTTGGGGGAGAAAGTATTATCTTCTTCCTGTTTTTTCTTCACTTCCTGTTACATGTATTAACAGCATTGTTGAGTTGTTTTCCTTTCATATATTCGATGTAGAGTAGTTCATCCAGCTTTAGGAGCACCCGAACTGATCCTGGGGCGACTCCCACCACAGGAAGCAGGAAGAAGTTTGTTTTAGTCCTGGCTCCCTGAAGATAGGTGGGAATCACCCACAAGATGTCCTCCAACCCTCAGAGGAGAAGGACCCTTCACGGTAAGTCCACTGGTCGTTTCCCCATATATCAACATGCCAGAAATGAAAAGCAGCCTTTGTGTATATAAGTTTGCCAGCAATATCTTTATGTGCTATATATAGATGACATGAGAAAAGCACACTTTGAAATCAGGGCTTCTGGAACTCTTCAGTGGCTGTTGCCCTTTACTTTACCGTAAGAAGTAATATACTCATAACACTTCTGCAGGGAGGCATGCCGTATTCTTGCTCATAATATGTGCCTTTTGTTTGTTTAAAGCAATCTTATTTCATAGAAACTTAGAATCATAGAGTTGGACGGGAACATGGGGGTCATCTAGTCCAACGCCCTGCACAATGCAGGAAATACCTCCCACTCATACACACACCCAGGCAGTAACCCCGCTCCATGCCCAGAAGATGGCAGAAAACCTCCAGGATCCCTGGCCAAACTGACCTGGAGAAAAATTGCTGCCTGACTCTGAACTTGACAGCACTTTCCAACACTACCATGCATACTTGTGATCATACAATTTTTCTGTCGATCCAGTGGCATAAATTCACACGTGACAAAACCATTATTGAGGGGAAAAGTGTTCTTTCTTGGTGTTTTAAATGGTGCATGTACTTACCACAGAAAGCTCCATCTTGGAAGAGGCATTCCCTCCGGCGTGTTAAGAGGATCGGGAATGCCTCTTCTGTCAAGGTGCCTACTGCCCATGGCTTGGTAACAAAAATAATCTGCAATTAAAAGAAAGTTCTGCATGTTTAATTGATAAGAGGCCTCTGATTAATCCACTCTTGCAGTACGGATTTAAAATACGTGTTGTCATCTCACAGGCACTAGTAGGAGAGAGAGGGAGGGAGAGAGAGAGAGATTGGATTTATGCCCCGCCCTTCACTACCCGAAGGAGTCTCAGAGTGGCTTCCAATCAGTTTTCCCTTTCCCTCCCCACAACAGACACCCTGTGAGGTAGGTGGGGCTGAGAGAGCTCTCTCGTGAACTGCTGTGAGAGAACTGTGACTGATCCAAGGTCACACCAGCAGCTGCATGTGGAGGAGTTTGGAATCAAACCCAGTTCTCCCAAATTAGAGTTTGTGCTCCTAACCACTACACCAAACTGGTAGTGGCGGAAAGTGCTGTCAAGTTGCAGCTGACTTATGGCAACCCCTTAGGGCAGGAGTGTCAAAACATGTGGCCCAGGGGCCGGATCAGGCCCCCGGAGGGCTTCCATCAGGCCTGCACTGGAACTGGCCCCTTCCTGCTTCCAGTTCTGCTGCTGCTGCATCACAGCTTGCTTTGCCAGACTCTCTCAATCGCTCAGCCATTTCAGGTTTTCCCCTGGGTCCTTGACTCAGAACTCTGAGCATGAGATTTCTGTGGTGAATGTCAACAAATCAAAAGTAGGTTTGCTGCTTACAGGTTCACACATGAACAGCATACTCAAGATTGCAACAGCACAGACATTTTGATGCAATAATTCAGAGCAAGAGGTGTCAGTTGTCAGAGACTGCTAAATCAACAAAATATTGCAAGAGTGCTAATGTTTTAAGCACGTTTTTATTTTGAGTTTAAAAAAATCTTTGTGTTTGTGTCCTTTATAGAATTTATATCTCCGCTACCTGGCATTACATTTTATGACACACACGGCCCGGCCCAACGAGGTCTCATTTATGTCAGTTCCAGCCCTCATAACAAATGAGTTCGACACCCCTGCCTTAGGGTTTTCAAGGGAAGAGATGCCATTGCCTTCCTCTGTGTAGCAACCTTGGACTTCCTTGGTGGTCTCCCATCCAAATACTAACCAGGCAGCCCCGGAGGCTTTTCAAGGCAAGACATTCTCAGAGCTGGTTTGCCACTGCCTGCCTCTGTGTCGCGACCCTGGACTTCCTTGGTGGTTTCCTGTCCAAGTACTAATCAGGCAACCCTGTAGGGTTTTCAGGGCAAGACATGCTCAGAGGTGGTTTGCCACTGCCTACCTCTCCATAGCAGCCCTGATATTCTCTGGTGGTCTCCCATCCAAGTACTGACTCGGGCCGACCCTGCTTCGCTTCTGACATCTGACAAGATCAGGCTAGCCTAGGCCTTCCAGGTCAGGGCACCCAATATTGGAGGGTTTTTGTATAATCTTGTAAATAGGACCCACGAGCTTTCATTTGAGCTCTTTGTACCTGTTTTTAGGTGGTCGAGGCAGTTGACTTGCCTGCTCACACAATCTTTTGAAACTGGGGAATCAGCACCTGCCGAGCTTCCCTTCCTTGCGCTCCTCTTGGTTTGCACTGCAACCAGCGTGTTGGCGAGAGAAAGCTCAGTACTGGGACCGTAGCCTACGTTTTCCAAGCAGGTGGCTGGCTGTCACTGAGCATGCTCAGAAGCGCATCCGCTGTTATTTTGGAGGGATGTGCAAAATGAGAGGTGGGCTCGTGCTCGCAGCCTGTGTGAGCCACAGCCTGAAGACGTTAGTCTGTGTATTGGGTTGCAAAACCGTGAAATGGGATCTTGCTGGCAGATGACAGAGGGATGTAGATCAGGGGCTGCGTGAAGGCAAGAGGGGAGGCAATCTAGCTTTGTTGCCTTGGTGTAAAGATTCAGATAGGGGTGACACATCAGTGGTGCTGGTCTTTTTAATGGACTGCGAAGAAGCTATGGGTGAATACAGCACTAAAGAATGACGTCAAGGGCAGTGTGTCTCTTGTGTTTTGAACTCTGCTTCTCACCTGGATGGTCCAGGTTAGCCTGATCCCGTCCTATCTTGGAAGTTTAGCAGGGTTGGCCGTAGCTAATACTTGGAAGGGTGACCTCCAAGGAATACCAGGGCCGTGACGCAGAGGCAGGAATCGGCAAGCTACCTCTGGAAAATTTCTTGCTTAAAAACAAGTCTAGCTCGCCACCTAGTGGTGCATAACACTAAAAGAGCTAGAACTTCTGCTGGACAGTCTTAGGATCTCCTAGCTATATTACACACAATGCTATGAGATAATTAATTGCTTGACTGAACTCTTCCTCCCAAATGTAAGCTAATGGCCCATGCTGACTTCATCTCATCAGATCTTGGAAGCTAAGCTGGGTCAGCCATGGTTAGAATTTGGATGGGAGGCCACTGAGAAAGACTAGAGTTGCTGTGCAGAGGCAGGCCATGGCAAACCACCTCCGAGCATCTCTTGCCTTGAAAGCCTATGGGGCGGCCATCAGTCGCCTGTGATTTTTACAGCACTTTCCACCACCAAATTGCTTCTGCCTCTCCTGGAAAAACCATATCTTTATTGAACTTCAATGTGGTATAGTGGTTAAAATGCTGGATCTGGGAGATCAAATCCCCATTCCACCATGGAGGCTCGCTGGGTGACCTTGGGCCAGTCACACACTCACAGGCTAACCTAGCTCACTGAGTTCTTAGAAGTCTAAAACTGACAAGAGGATAATGATGTAAGCTGCTTTGGGCTCCCAAAGGTGGGGTATAAAATGAATAAATACGTTTATAGCCCACTTTTCTTTCTGCGTGTCAGGGTGAATTAGACAAGTAAAAACAGTGTGGTATGAGCAATCGAATACCCACAACCAGCAATACCGTAAAACTGGATCACGGAGTTTGAGAACAGTGCTGTCAAACATACAGTAAAAGAATATGTAAGACATACAGTCCGCAGTGTAATAAAACTGGGTGACAAAGTTAGAAAATGATGCGATAAAAAGACGGAGGGATGGATGAAAACGGCTTGAAATTTCTGAGACATTAACGACGACTGTATTCCTTTTTATTAAAAAACGTGCCTCCCCCCCCCCCCCCTTTTTGGCATGCACGGGTGCGTGGCATGGCTCGCTTTCTACTCTGGATGGGGTCAAATGGATGTTCTTACACGCTGTCCGCTTGCAGTGTGATGTTCTGAGGCAGCACTGCTGGGTTAAGTTTCCTGTGACAGAGTTCACTGGAGCCTGATGGGGTGGGATTTGTAGCCTGCTGAGGGCGTCAGTGAAAGGGGGGGGGGATAAAGTGACAGGAAAGGAAATGATGCTCCAGGCCCTGAGAGCGTATAAAAACTAGGAGATTTTTGGGGGTGGGACTTGCAAGTTGTGCTCTTCAGGGGCTCCCAACTTATTGTTGTTGAGTGCTTAAGGTCATTCCTGACAGCCGCTGTAGAGAAGGACTCCTCTTTGTGTTTGAGCCGTTGACGGCCTTTTAGGCCCAGGACTACAGCACACCCGGCTTCTCTTCAGAGCCAGCGTTTCTCTCTTTCTCTCCCTCTCTCCATAAAACTTTATGGGACCAGCCGTACAGAATGAGCCAAGTAAACCCTTAATCTACTGTGTAAATTTTTAAAAACTTCCTAAACAGTGAAGAAATCGGAGAACTCAGCGGAGGGAATGGAGAGGGGGTGTTCGGTGGCGGGTTTTAAGTAAAGGGTGTAATGGTTGTGTGAGTTTTGTAGGCTGCAGAAGTGTTTTTAATGTTTATGGAGAGACATTCCTGAGTAGGAGGATGGTTTTGACATTGATAAAAGCTGTTCCCAGCATTCCGCCAAACATGATTGTTGAAAAGAAGCCACAGCGGGGGATACGAGGGTAGGAGTGGGCATGGTCCCCAGGAGCCAAAAGCTAGTTTAGCCTCTCCTCCCCGTGGTGTCCTCGAGGAAGTCCCTATTCTTTCTTCTGTGCAAATAGATTGTCATTCATTCCTATTGTTGGAACAAGTGAAGCTCTGCACTTGGCCACACGGTTGGCAATAAAGGCAAAATTTGCTCTTTGGCACCCTCCATGGTTTCATTAGACATATGAGATGTCCTGCAGGGTAGTGTAAGATATCTGTGTATGCCAAGAGTGTATTCCAAGAAGAAGCCCGTCTGATCGTGACCATAGAGAGCAATCATATCCTCCCTCAACCCCCAGACTGAACATTCCCAAGTCCCTCAGCCATTCCTCATAGGGCTTGATAGAGTCATAGAATCACAGAGTTAGGTGTTCTTAGCTGTTTCCAAGCTCCAAAATAGAATTCACTTGAGAAGACCCAAAACAGCGGAGGCAGCCTGCAGACACCCTGTGAGGTAGGTGGGGCTGAGAGAGCTCTTTCAAGGACTGCTCCTGAGAGAATAGCTCTGAAAGAACTTATGACTGACCTAAAGTCATACCAGCAGCTGCATGTGTGTGGGGGGGAGTGGGGAATCAAACCCGGTTCTCCCAGATAAGAATCCACGCTCTTAACCAACTACACCACAATCCTCCATTTGGTGTCTCCCTAGCTACAGGGCCGCTCAGTGGAAAGGTTTTATTGTTGTTGTGTATGGGTCTCTGTGTGTATGTGTGAGACTGAGTACATGCATGGCTCTTCAGAATAACAGGATTTCTCTGCCCAAAGCAGATTATGGACAAAATTTGGGAGGGGGAGAGAAAAGAATAGAAAGGCGACTGAAGGGAGAGGAGAGAAGAGAAGGCTAGTTGGTCTAATGTACTTATGTTATGTGTCACTTCAGCTAGGCCCAGGGAGTCCCATGTCAAAATCCTGTCAGAATAAGAATAGCTGTGCAGGATAAGAACATAAGAGAAGCCAATGTTGGATCAGGCCAGTGGCCCATCCAGTCCAACACTCTGTCACACAGTGGCCAAAAACACCAGGTGCTCTCAGAAGGTCCAGCAGTGGGGGCAGGACACTAGAAGCCCTCCCACATTTGCCCCCCCCCAAGCACCAAGAAGACAGAGCATCACTTGCCCCAGACTGAGAGTTCTTATCTATACCTTGTGGCTAATAGCCACTGATGGACCTCTGCTTCATATGTTTATCCAATTCCCTCTTGAATCTGTTCATGCTTGTAGATGCCACCACCTCCTGTGGCAGTGAATTCCATGTGTTAGTCACTCTTTGGGTAAAGAAGTACTTCTTTTTATCCGTTCTAACCTGACTGCTCAGCAATTTCATGGAGTGCCCACGAGTTCTGGTGCCCACGAGCCAGTCTGGTGTAATGGTTAAGTGCGCGGACTCTAATCTGGGAGATTAGATTCCCCACTCCTCCACTTGCACCTGGCTGGATGACCTTGGGCAAGCCATAGCTCTGTACCAGCTGTTCCCTCAAGGACAGCTTGGGAAAGAGTTCTCTCCACCCCACCTACCTCACAGGGTGTCTGTTGTGGGGAGGGGAAGGGAAAGGAGTTTGTAAGCCGCTCTGAGACTCTTAAGTGAGTGAAGGGCGGGATATAAATCCAGTCTCTTCTTCTCTTCTTCTTCTTCTTGTATTGTGAGAAAGGGAGAAAAGGAGTTCTTTTGGTGCACCTATTTCACAAGGTATGTCACAAGGTGTCTGTTGTGGGGAGAAGAAGGGAAAGGAGTTTGTAAGCTGCTCTGAGACTCCAAGTGAGTGAAGGGCGGGATATAAATCCAGTCTCCTCTTCTTCTTTCTCTACCTGCTCTATCCCATGCATAATCTTATAAACCTTGATCATGTCACCCCTTAGCCATTATTTCTTCAAGCTAAAAACCCCCAAGCTCTTCAACCTTTCTTCATAGGTTCATATAGGTTATAGCTTCAAGTGTTCCAACCCTTTTATCATTCTAGTTGCCCTTTTCTGCCCTTTTCCAATGCTATAATGTCTTTTTTGAGGTGTGTTGACCAGAACTATACACAGTACTCCAAATGAGGTTGTACCATCGATTTATACAGGGGCATTATGATACTGGCTGATTTGTTTTCTATTCCCTTCCTAATAATCCCCAGGATAGTGTTGGCCTTTTTCATCGCAGTTGCACACTGTCTCGACATTTTCATTGAGTTATCTACTACGACTCCCAAGATCTGTCTCTTGGTCAGTCTCTGCCAGTTCGGACCTCATCAACGTGTATTTATACTTAGGATTTTTGGCTCCAATGTGCATCACTTTCCACTTGGCCACACTGAACCCCATTTGCCACGTTGATGCCCACTCGCCCATCCTCAAAAGATCCCTTTGGAGTGCGTCACAATCCTCCCTGGTTCTCACCACCCTGAACAACTTTGTGTCATCTGCAAATTTAGCCACTTCACTGCTGACTCCTAACTCCAAATCATTAATAAACAAGTTAAAAAGCATCAGACCGAGTACTGATCCCTGCGGTACTCCACTGCTTACCTCCCTCCACTGAGAAAAACCAGTGGTCTGTATGGACCGGTATCATGGCCAGCTAGACAGCCAAATATAATCCTTTTTAATCTGTACAAGCAAAGGAGGCCTTGAGTTTGAATTGGAGGGGGGGGGGGGGCTTGGGAGCAGCTGTCAAAAGCCTGAAAACAGTTTGAGGGAATGGAAATCCATACTGCTTAGCTTCCTGTCAAGTTTGGCTCGTTTTTTTCTTTTGGTCTACCGTTCCCAGACTGTCTGACTTCAGCCTCTTGGGAATTTCTCCCAAATGACAAGAGTCAAAAGGACATTCAGGCATTCAGAGGGTACCGACAGAAAATGGTTTAATTTCTGCTCCAAGAGCTTGCCTTGAGGAAGGAGCATAAGTGGACATTAACCATTTTCTTACAGACTTGTGTTATCTCCATGATATAACGTATAAATCTGATTTGCGAGTTACGTAACCTTTTTGAGTCGCAGGTAATAAAATGTCTGAAGTCTGTTCCCCTGAGGTGAACTCGCAAGGATTTGTTGTAGAGTGGCCCTAAATTCCTGGATTTTACGTATCTACAAAGCTGAATGTTTAAAAACAACAACCAGAAGTCAGCTGCAGGCTAATGCCAGTCTGAGACTATGCTGGAAATTCATGGAGACAAGGTCCATCAGTGGCTATTAGCAGTGGTGGCTAAATGGAACCTCCGTGTTCAGGAGCAGTGCACCTCTGAATACTGGTTGTTGGGGTAGTCCCTTGTATTTTGACCCTTAGTTTCCTATTATAACCTTTCCACTGTGTGGGTTGTACCTAGAAGATGTTTGACACATCTCCGTAACAGTCAAAGCCACCTGCAGTCAGTCACCAGAGTAGAAATCATGAAAAATGGGATATGTGAGCCTAGAAAGCTGTTGAAGCCAATGGTCCATCGAGCGGAGCATTGTTTGCTGTGCCTGGCAGCAGCTCTCTTGGGATAGAGTCTTGCCCACCACTGCAGCTGAGATCTTGAAAAACTGGAGGTTCTGTCGATTGAACCCTGGACCTTCTGCCCCCAAAGCACACACTATGCCGCTAAAACAAGTTCGAGTCCAGTGGCCCCGTTAAGACCAACAAAATTTCATTCAAGGTGCAACCTTTCGTGTGCACACACACTTCTCCAGATACATTGCAATGGAACTTACCAGTCCATACATATGTTTTCCCCTGGAATAAAATGCATACAAATGGTGACTGTATAAACCAAGCTTGTTATTCCAGTTTGGTCCTTGCATCTGTTAAACACCGTTTATGATGCTGTTTGCTGATTTGCTCCTCTACCTATACGTATGGACTGGTAACTTCCATTTCAGTGTATCTGAAGAAGTGTGCGTGCACACGAAAGCTTATACCTTGAATAAAACTTTGTCAGTCTCAAAGTTGCCACTGGACTTGAACTTTGTTCTGCTGCGTCAGACCAACACAGCTCCCCCCCTGAATCTGTCAGTGATCACTGTGCTGCTAAATTGTACCCGGTGATTTGACTGTCTCTTGAGCACTGTCCCGCATCGCCGCCGCCCCCCCCCCCCCCCCCCCCCGGTTTCCTCTAAAATTCCCTTTTCTGCCCTTCTTGTTGTTCATACAGATCAAGGTGGGGAGCCATGTCGGTCTGAGCAAAGTAAGACTCCAGTGGCTCCTTTAAGACCAACAAAAGTCTTATTCAAGGCATGAGCTTCCGTTTGCACGCGCACAGCAGCTCATACCTTGAATAAAACTTTGTTGGTCTTAAAGGTGTTATTGTTTATATGTCTGTTTGCTGAGATTCCTTGTTAATTCTCTCTTTCTGTCCTGACTGCTGTCTCCTTGGTTCAGTCATTTTTTAAAAAACGGGTTAAATCTTGTCCGTTCTTGCAGCTCCCATCCTTCACTTCCCACTTTTTAATTCTGTTTATGCTTCGATTCCTTTGCTTTCATCTCCTTGTATTTCATTCCTCTCCTCTCCCCTATCTCCCCCCCCCCCCCCAAACTTTCAGCTCCTCATCCACCCTGGGAAGCAGTTCTCTCTCGGAAGGACCAAGCCCTTCTATATCGATTCCCAGCCCTTCTTTTTGCTAAACTGATTTGCATTCTTGACTCTCATTGTTTCTGACAGAAGACTAGTGATTTCTGAAGAAAGCTCTTCCTTCTCCCCCCCCCTCCGGCCTCCCCCCCCCCCCCAAGGCTTTGCTTAAAATTGTCACTGTGTGCGCCAAGAATAAAGAGTGCTACCCTGGTTTTTTAAAAACACACACACATAGAAATATTTTTATTTTTGAAAGAAGCCGTTTCTGCCTGAATTAGTGTGCTTGAAGGCGTTCGTACCAGCAAAATAAGAATATTGTTAACTTGCTCCAGGCGGTCCAAGAGAATTCATTTTTGGGGGGGTGGGGGGGAATATGCATACAGACCCTCTGGACCGTCTCATCCACATGGCTGGTCTGGAATTACTTACTGCTGAACGTGAAGGTTGGAGAGATGGGCTGCTGTACTAATAAGGTTGCCACCGATTTTTCCTGGCAGGGCCCCCTACCCTTTTAGACAAGGGCATGGCAATTAGAAATTTTACAGGGCAAAGTTTTCCTAATTGCTGGACGCCTGTGCTGGAAGCAGCTATACCTGTTGAATTTCTCCTAGTTTATGTGGTAGCACATGAACATGTGAAGCTTGCCTTAGGGCGTTATCAAGGTCAGTATTGTCTACTCAGACTGGCAGCGACTCTCCAGGGTCTCAGGCAGAGGTCTTTCACATCGCCTGCTGCAGGGTCCTTTTTAACTGGAGACGTGGGGATCGAACCTGGGACCTTTTGCTACCACTGAGCCACCACCCCTCCCCTGAATGCACGAAGGAATCTGTCCCAAAGAAGAGGTAATGATTCTCTTATTCTTAGGGTGTGGAATGATAAGTCCTGCAGCCACTGAGAAATACTGTCAGCTTTGACTACCATTTCTTCTGTGCACTCAGAATTAATGTTTGGCTTGTCTGTCACGGTGAGGATAGGGGCTCTACCTCCCAGTTTGTCATGGCATCCAAAAGCAGAGGTGAAACCATGTGGTCTTTGTTAGGGTGAATTAAGCATGGGTGAATCCTGCTTTAGAATCCCAGCTGATGAGCAGGAAACACCATTTTTAAAAAATATTGCAAATTGTGAGCCTGGCCAACACCCCCCCCCCCCCGGAAACAGTATCATACCCATTGTGATGTAACAAACTCTGGTTTCTGAGAGATCCCTGGCCCCAAAGACATCCGGCTGTCCTTGAACAGGGCCTTCTTGGCCCTGGCTCCCACCTGGTGGAACTCTCTGCCAAAGGACATCAGGGCCCTGCGGGACTTAATGCAGTTCCGCAGGGCCTGCAAGGCAGAGATGTTCTGCCAGGCTTTTGGCTGAGGACAGCAATGGGGTTTCTTATGGCTGGCACCCTCCTCCTCCTCTCCCCCACCTTTCCTCTCTTTTTCGCCTCCTCTTTGCCCTGCATGCCGGATGGCAACACAGTCTGGAACTGACTAAGGTAACTTTACACGCCATCTGGGGATGGTCTTTAAGAATGAAATGATTTTATGTAACGGTTATAATGGCCGTGGACAGACTGGAGTTCTGCCGCGCCTCCATGGCGCGGCAGAACAAGGCAGGGGAAATGGCCCCCGCCGTGCGGCGTTCGCATGCCGCCACAAGGAAGCCACCCGCAGCGTTCAGACTTCGGGCGGCTTCCGGCAGTGGCGGCCGAACCCTTCGCAGTTCCCCTGCCCGGCGCGCATTCACACCGCCGGAAGCGGGTGGAATGTGTGCCGCAGCAGCTGGGACACCACTTTGAAGCAGTGCCCGGCTGCTGCGAGAGGAGCGTGGCGCCGGACGCGTTGCATCCGGGCAGATGTGGTAGTCTGAACGGCCTCTCTGCCTCTGCTTTTAAAGCGGAGGCAGAGCGGGCCAGACTGCCAGTCTGTCCTCGGCCAATGTTAACAATGCTTATGGTGTGTTTTATTCTACCGTTGTTCATTGCCCAGAGCCCTGTGAACTCAGGGATCGGGTGATTCATAAATTTAAATTATAACTAACTAAATAAATATCTGAGAGTGGCATATTTGTCTTTTATAGAATATAAGACTACAGTTATTGGATTCAATACTGGATTGAACAACTGGCTTTCATGCCTATCTGGGGCATAAGGAGAAAGGTGTCTTCAGGATAGCCTGTTAGAAGCACGTTTTAAAATTGCCCGTATGATTACATGGGTGAAAAGTGCTGTCCGGTCATGGCTGACTTAAGGTAACCGCATAGTGTTTTCAAGGCAAGAGATGGAACAGAGGTGATTTGCTATTGCCTGCCTCTGCGCAGAACTCTGGACTTCCTTGGTGGTCTCTCATCCAAGAGTTAACCAGGGCAGATCCTGCTGAGCTTCAGAGATCTGCTGAGATGGGGATATCCTGGGCCAATATACTATTGTACGAAAATCTGAGTTTCTTCAGTAGATCCAGTGTGGTGTAGTCACCTGAGTATCTCTCCAGGATCTGGGGGACTCTGGGTCAAATGACCATTCTTCTATGAAGTTTACTGGGTGGGTGCCCTTAAGGCAGTTGCTCTCATCCTTGCCTACTTTGCAGGGTTGTTCTGAAGATAAAACAGGGAATAGGGGGAGAAGCGTAACCTCTTTAGTGGATGCTTGGGATAAAAAGATGCGATGAGATAGTAATCAGCCCTGTAACAAGCCAAGTGGCCAGTGCCAGAGAATGCTACTTGCCTAACCACGAGAGAGTAGGGCTGCCAAGTCCAACTTGGGAAATATCTGGGGACTTTGGGGGTGGAGCCAGGAGACTTTGGGGGTGGAGCCAGGAGAAAGGAAGTGACATCATTTTGTGATGTCACATCCTGTGATGTTGCTTCCACATGCTGACACATGAACTCATGAAGTTTCCTAATACTGAATCAGGCCATTGGTCCATCAAGGTCAGTATTGACTACTCAGACTGGTAGTGGCTCTCCAGGGTCTCAGGCTGAGATCTTTAATGCCACCTATTACCTGATCCTTTTTTAGCTGAAGAGGCTGATACCTCCTGCATGTCAAGCAGATGCTCTATCACTGAGCAACGGCCCTACTGAATCCTTCCTCATCTCGGCAGAATATGAAGCACTAAGTGCTACACAAGTGCTAAATATGATTTTCATATCATAAGAACAGGAGAGAAGCCACAGTGGATCGGCCCATCCAGTACAGCCCATCCAGTACAACACTCTGTGTCACAACAGTGGCCAAAAATACCAGGTGCCCTCAGGAGGTCCAGCAGCGGGGCCAGAACTCCAGAAGCCCTCCCACTGTTGCCCCCCAAGCACCAAGAATTCAGAGCCTCACTGCCCCAGACAAAGGGTTCCATTTAGACCTTGTGGCTAATAATAGCCACTGATAGACCTCTGCTGGATGGGGACAGAGAGAGACAGACAGACAGACAGACAGAAAAAAGAAAGAAAGAGGGTGAGAGAGAGAAGGGGAAAAAACTGGCAGAGGCACTTACTTCCATTTAGACCTTGTGGCTATAATAGCCACTGATAGACCTCTGCTGGATGGGGACAGAGAGAGAGAGAGACAGACAGACAGACAGAAAAAAGAAAGAGGGAGAGAGAATGAAAAGAGCTGGAAGAGAAACTCACCTTGCCAGCCACATGCAAAAGCAGTTCCTTCAGTCCCTCCTTAATCTCTGGGCGGACCTCTCTTGCTGTGGAAGAAACTCTCTTGCTGACTTCTTAAAGGGGAAATGTCTGGCGAGGCTTTTTACTGCAGGGCAGGCTCTCTGCAGACATTTCCCTTTTACGGCAGCCATTTTGTCCCCCCGGTGGCCAACTTTGGAAAAGCGGGAGATAAGCACTAAAAATCAGTGTTTCCCCCGCCCTACCGGGGGACTTGGCAGCCCTAGGAGAGAGCCAGTTTGGTGTAGTTCTGGCACAGCTGTTCTTGAAAAAGAGCAGTTTCTGTCAGAGCTCTCTCAGCCCCATCTAACTCACAGGGTGTCTGCTGTGGGGATGGGAAGGGAAGGGAAAGGAGATTGTAAACTGCTCTGAGACTCCAAGTGAAGGGCGGGGTATAAATCCAATCTCCTCCTCCTCCCCCCAGGGGTAGGGTGGGCAGTGTTCCCTCTAAGCTGAGTTAGTGTGAGCTAGCTCACAGTTTTTTAGCCTCCATCTCACACATCCTTTTTGTCTCCGCTCAGGGAGGATGGCTCCAGAGCAAACTAATTTATGCAGTAGCCAAAATCGCTTGCTCACAGCTTTAATGCCAGTAGCTCGCAAAGTAGATTTTTTTGCTCACAAGACTCCACAGCTTAGAGGGAGCATTGTTGGCGGTTGGGGGAGCCGAAAGAAAGCCCTCTTCAGGATTTAGAGGGCCAGGATACAATTACTCATGTAGGATTGTAGGCAACTGTTGATCTGTAGATCCTTTCCTCCTAATCAGCCAGAGTCTCTTGTTTGATTTAGTCAGTGGCGGACTGCGGTCCGGAGCAATCAGACTGCAATCTTGAACTCCATTCTCTGTGCCTCAGCCTGTCAGGTCCTTGGGGGAATGGAGTGCTAAGTTTAATATCTTCAGGGCAAGTCCTTGAGTGGGAATAGCAAGTGGTCTTTGTCGGGGAGTCAGGCTGCAGAGTGGAAAGGAGCCGCTTTGCTGCATCGACATTCCTTTGGCTACAGGTCGTGCCTTGCTATAGGAACGGCTGGTGGAAGGCAAATGGGGGGGGGGGGGGGGATGGATTTTCATATCTCCAAATGTGCTGGAGAGCCAGTGTGGTATTGTGGTTTGGGGGCTGGTCTAGGATCTGGGGCCCCCAACTTCAAATCCTCAGTCTGCCGTGGAAGCTCACTTGGGTGTCTTTTCTCGGGTTTCCCAGCGTTACAGGATCTGCTACTGGTCTGGTCCAGCAGGGCTCTTCTGATGTTCTTACCAGGGGTAGGCCTCGGACCCTCTGCCTTGTTGTTGGCCCTCCAGAGGGACTGGTTGGCCCCTGTGTGAGACAGGATGCTGGACTTGATGGACCCTCACTGGTTTGATCCAGCAGCGCTCTTCTTGTGCTCTTATGTTCTAAAATGCAGAAAATTTACCAGCCTGTAAACAAAACTACAATACAACCATGATGAAGTTCCACATAAAAATAGACACTAAAGCTATGATCAGGGCTTCTGTCTAGGGGACACCTCTGCTTCCGAACAGGAAAAAAGATCCTTCTGCCATCACTCAGATTCACTTGGCTAAGCCCCACTTTGGTCTTTGAACATTCTGGACCCTCAGGTCAATTCTGAAATTTGGGATCCAATTTTAATTCTTTACACTGCTCATGTTTACACAAAGAACAACAGCCCACAACTGAAACAAAAAAAGAGAGATGAGTGAATGTGGAATCAAGGCAAAGCTGCTATTGTTATTGTTATTATTAGCCTCCAGAACTGTGTGGCTACAAGGCAAATTACAAGTCCCCCTGGAATGCCTGGTGTTTTGCTTCCAAGTCTGAAGGGGGTCTCTCCCCGTGTGAACTGGATTTAGGTGGTTTCAGAGCATAGCCGTATTAGTCTGCAATAAAACAGTTCGATCCAAGTCCGGAAGTACCGTAGAGCTCTCCTCTGCTTTGGCTCTCGAAAGCTTGTATCCTGAAATACTTGTTGGTCTCTAAGGTGCTACTGGACTTGAATCTAACTGGATCTAGGTTGAAGCACTTGGGGGGTGGCTTTTCCCTTGTGTGATAATCAGTTTGGTGTAGTGGTTAAGTGCCCGGACTCTAATCTGGGAGAACCGGGTTTGATTCTCCACTCCTCCATTTGCAGCTGCTGGATGACCTTGGGCAAGCCATAGCTCTGTACCAGCTGTTCCCTCAAGGACAGCTTGGGAAAGAGTTCTCTCCGCCCCACCTACCTCACAGGGTGTCTGTTGTGGGGAGGGGAGGGGAAAGGAGTTTGTAAGCTGCTATGAGACTCTTAAGTGAGTGAAGGGCGGGATATAAATCCAATCTCTTCTTCATCATCATCTTCTTGTCTCTGAGAAACTTCCCATAGGCGCATTACTCATTTTGTGTCGCTCTCCCATTTGTGCTGTGGCTAACAACAGAGGATTGGAGTGGAGTACTATCTCTCAGTGAGACAGCTCGTCCCCCTTCTTCTCCAGAGCTGCAGCTCTGATCCAGCATAAGGGGTGGGTGGATCTAGCTATATCCCTCCTTGCTACATCTCTGCTGGGACTAGAAAAGAAACTTGGAGGGTGGGGGAAGAGAACAAAATACTGACTCCCCGTCTCACCTAGGAATTTGTATAAGCCACACAAAATAGGCCAGGTTGTGATCCTGTGTTGTGCATTTCAGCCCTAGAGCCATAAGAATGCGTCTACCTTTCTGAGATGAGTTAAGGAACCTTTTAAAAAGCAGAGTGGTATAATTAGTGTTGCCAACCTCCAGGTGGTGGCTGGAGATCTCCTGGGATTGCAGCTGATCTACAGGTGACAGAGATCAGTTCACCTGGAGAAAAATGGCTGCCTTGGGAGGTGGACTCTGTGGCACTACACTGCGTTGAAGTCCCTCCTCTCCCCAAACTCCACCCTTCTCAGGCTCCACCCCCAAAATCTCGAGATATTTCCCAACCTGAAGCTGGCAACCCTAGATATAATGCATATCTCCCCCTACCAGAGGCGTGGTACCTGTCTGTTGCAAGTGGAGCAGTGTCCATGGAAGGAAACTGTCATGCCTTTCCCCTCGTGGCCCACAGATTTTGTGCTTTGTGGCATTATGTTGGTGGCCCTCCAGGATTAGGGTGGAAACAAAGTTGATCTGTACTAGGAGGGGAGAATTTAAGAACATAAGAGAAGCCAATGTTGGACCAGGCCAGTGGCCCATCCAGTCCAACACTCTGTCACACAGTGGCCAGAAACAGCAGGTGTCATCAGGAGGTCCACCAGTGGGGCCAGGACACTAGAAGCCCTCCCACTGTTGCCTCCACCCAAGCACCGAGAATACAGAGCATCACTTGCCCCAGACTGAGAGTTCCTATCTGTACCTTGTGGCTAATAGCCACTAATGGACCTCTGCTCCATATGTTTATCTAATTCCCTCTTGAAGCTGTCCATGCTTGTAGCCGCCACCACCCCCTTAATCAGTATGGCTGATTTCCCGTGCAAAACATGGGAAGGATCCGCTTCAGAGTACTCAGTGATATTTAACACTTGAAGCTACTTTATACTGAATCAGACCCTCGGTTCATCTATGTATTGTCTACTGAGACTGGCAATGGCTCTCCAGGGTCTTGCTGAAGTCTTTCACATTACCTACTGCCAGGTCTATTAACTGGAGATGCTGGGGATTGAATCTGGGACCTTCTGCATGCCAAGCAGATGCTCTACCACTGAACCGTGGCCACTCCCCATACTGAATGTCTTTAAAGGTCCTCCTCTACCTAGGAAGCCATCCCAAGCATTCCATTGTAGGGAGAGCCCTCAGGGAAACCTTTGAGAGGCTTTAGCAGTTTTGTTTCCCCTGCATTTAGCGATAGTGTAGTTTTTGTAATTGATATTTTAATTTTTAATTGTGCTTATTCTCATGGTAATTAGAGGGGGAATTGTGTGTTCTGCTTTTTCAAGAAAGCAGGTCATAAATGAAACATGAACGCGGCGGGGGGGGGGGGGGGTGGCATTGGCTTTTCTCGGGCAATTCTTCCAAGTTTGTTTCTTGGAGCGATACCATTTTTTTAAAATAGTCACCGGCACTGGAGCACTGGGGAGTCCTGATCGGTCTTGTCTTTTTTTAAAAAAAATAATTTATTTCTTGAACTTTAATTGGGTTTATCAATTTAGGATCTCTCTCCCCCCCCCCCCCCCCCCCCCGGTGACTGTGCATTTTACTCTTGAGCACTGCACAGGGAACGTCACCACCCTGAAGATCTGGGTGTAGTGGCCTCCACTTCAGAGTTCCACTTCCAACTGTTAAAGAAAAAGAAGCACCACTTGAAGGGGATAGGAGAGAGTAAGAGAGCTGTGAGCTTGCCTGTCTGGCTTCTTTCTCTCCTGACAAGTTCATACAACGGTGTGTGTGGGAGGGGAGGGTTGTTGCCAATGGGGAGGTTACAGTCCAGACCCCGGCCCCCCCAATCTGCTTAACTTTGGCAGCGTTGCTGGATCATACACCTTCCAGCTGGACCCTAAAGAAGTAAGTCAGACAGAATAGAGAGCCAGCAATAAAAACATAATGTATATAATATAAAAAGATACATGTATTTTGTCATGGCGCCCTGTGGGATGCCACTATCCTCCGCCACCATTCTGGACTCAAGGTCCCTTGGGAAGACCCAGAGTACCCTCCCAAGCTTAACCGAAATGCCCCTTTTAAGCCGAGAAGTATAGGAGTGATGACCAGGCAGAGAACATTAAGGAAATGGTTTATTAATACAGTAAATGGGGCAAGGAAAACAAGACAAGGTGCTTAAGATATCTAACATTGTCTAAAGGTAAATAAAAAAAATCTAACATGGCTACCAATTTTCTTAACTGGTTATTATTCAAGGCCCACAGCCTCTTATACCAGGCAGCTGCCTGTACTCACTCTGATCTTTCTCTCAGACCAGACTGTCCTTTTAGCTTAACTCTGTGTGAGAGAAAAAAGAATGCAGTTCCAGAGCCCACAAAGTTTTAGGTAACAATTTGCCCATACAATCCCTGGACACCTATTGGTTACAACTGTCGCCAAGCATTGTGGGGATTGTAGGCTGTCTGCTTTCCACTCCCACACGGGTCTCCTGGGCCTAGGCCTCACTAGACCTTGTCTCCTAGTCCTACACAGATCATGACATATTTATTTGCAAAAAATTTAAAAAAACATATAAGGGCCCAATGAGGATATAAGCCAATTTGTTCCTCATTGTGTTTGGTCTCTGAAGAAGGCCTATACAGGCCGAAATGCATCAGGTCAAGTCCATTGGCCTTTGTGTGTAAGAATTTGGTATTTTTTACATGAGGTATTTTTACATGAGGTGTGATTGGGCTCTTATATGTTTTTAATTCTTTGCTAATAAATACATGGAGCTTTTTATATTATACACATTAAGTTTTTTATTGTTGGTACTCTGATCTGTTTGACTTACCTCTTTAGGTTCTGGTTCCCAGGTTTCAGGGTTAAGTCCCCCCCCCCCTTTTGTCCCTAGTTCATACATCTTTCACCCATACCTTTTGCTCACACAATTGAAATACTTGTTTGAGGAGAGGAGAGATTATGTTTTTCTGAGGGGCAGAATACTGGTATTTCAGTCTTTTAGGGAGATGTGGTATGTCTGCAACGAATGCAGTTCTTGGAAGGAAGATACTTGTATCTCCCCCCCCCCCCTTCAATCTCATAGAATCACAGAGTTGAAAGGGGCCATGCAGGACATCTAGTCCAACCCCCTGCTCAATGCAGGATCGGCCTAGAGCATCCCTGACAAGGGTTTGTCCAGCCACTGGTTCAAGACTGCCAGTGAGTGGAAGGCATCTAAAAAGTAAGGGTGTAGAGATATGAAAGAATGTAGAGATGCTCTGCTGCCTCAGACCGGTGGTCCAACTAAATTGGCTTCCTGGTTCACCCAGCAGCTAGCTGAGCAGCTGTCTTGGAGAGCTGGTGTATAGAGGTTTACTCCCTCCAGAAGTGGTGGTTCCCTTTAGTCATCTTAGCTAGTAACCACTGATGGACCTCTCCTCCTTGAACCTGTCTAATCCCTTTTAAAGCCGTCCGTGCTCATGCCCATCACTACATCCACTGACAGTGAATTCTACAATTTACTTATTCATTGAGTGAAGGAGTACTTTCGTTTGTCCGTCATGACTCTGTCCCGTCCCCCCCACGCCAAGGTGTAGCACGTGCTAGAGAAAGCTCTGAAACCATCTCCCTGTTCACAAACTTCAGGAAGTGCACTCTCAAACTATGTACAGTGTATGCTTGATTTTAAAAAATGCATATGTTGTGTAATTGTTGTGGGGAAGGGAAGGGAAGGTGATTGTAAGCCACTCTGATATAACCAATTCTTCCTCTGCTTCTCCTCCTCCTCTCTCCCCCCCCCCCCCGCCCCCGGTCTCATTAGATAAGTGAACACCTGTTGGCTGTTTCTTACAAACAGACGTTCATTCATGATGTTCATTCGCTGTGCTGTGTGAACAGAGTTCATTTTGGCTGACTGAGCATGTGTACGAGGGGGGACTGTGTCCTATTAAGAAACATGCTTTGCTTTTAATCATTTCAGTACCTTACTTCAGTTCTGTTTTTGACTTCTGGATGGCTCTACAACCCAAATCCTATTTCATTCTTCATTTAATGTCCTGTCTTGTGGATTGTATCAACGCACTCTGTGAAATCCACCTTGAGTCCCAGTGAGAAAGGCAGACTGCAAAGAACGCAAATCAATACAATTAAAATCTTTCTTGGGGTGGTGGTTCATGCGTGATTTGGAGAGGGGTATTGAAAGACCTGAGTCAGATTGAGGTGATGAGAGAGGAGGTCCTATGACTGATAGACAACTTAAAAACAAATAAATCACTGGGCCCGGATGGCACACATCCAAGAGTTCTGAAAGAACTCAAATGTGAACTTGTGGATCTCCTGACAAAAATATGTCATCTTTCATTAAAATCTGCCTCCATTCCTGAGGACTGGAAGGTAGCGAATGTCACTCCCATCTTTAAAAAGGGTTCCAGAGGAGAGCCGGGAAATTACAGGCCAGTCAGTCTGACGTCGATACCGGGTAAGTTAGTGGAAGCTGTTATTAAGGAAAAAATTAGTAGGCACATTGATGAACAAATCTCTTGAGGAAGACTCAGCATGGGTTCTGTAAGGGAAGATCTTGTCTCACTAACCTGTTAGTGTTCTTTGAGGGAGTAAACAAACATGTGGACAAGGGGGACTCAATAGATGTTGTTTACCTTGACTTCCAGAAAGCTTTTGATAAAGTTCCTCATCAAAGGCTCCTAAGTAAGCTCAATAGTCATGGGATAAAAGCTCAAGTCCTTTTGTGGATCAAAAACTGGCTAATTAAAAGGAAACAGAGTGAGTATAAATGGGCAATTTTCTCAGTGGAGGGAGGTAAGCAGCGGGGTACTGCAGGGATCGGTACTCAGTCCGATGCTTTTTAACTTGTTTATTACTGATTTGGAGTTGGGAGTAAGTAGTGAAGTGGCTAAATTTGCTGATGACACAAGGTTGATCAGGGTGGTGAGAACCAGGGAGGATTGTGAGGCACTCCAAAGGGATCTTTTGAGGATGGGCGAGCAGGCATCAACATGGCAAATATGGTTCAATGTGTCCCAAGTGCAAAGTTATGCACACTGAAGCTAAAAATCCTAAGTATAAATACACGTTGATGGGGTCTGAACTGGCAGAGACTGACCAAGAGAGACATCTTGTAGTAGATAACTCAATGAAAATGTCAAAACAGTGTGTGACTGTGATGAAAAAGGCCAACGCTATGCTAGGGGTTATTAGGAAGGGAATAGAAAACAAATCAGCCAGTATCATAATGCCCCTGTAGAAATCGATGGTGCGACCTCATTTGGCGTACTATGTACAATTCTGGTCACCACACCTCAAAAAAAAATTATAGCATTGGAAAAAGTGCAGAAAAGGGCAACTAGAATGTTAAAAGGGTTGGAACACTTTCGCTATGAAGAAAGGTTGAAGCGTTTGGGGTTTTTTAGCTTGGAGAAACGACGACTGAGGGGTGACATGATCGAGGTTTATAAGATTATGCATGAGATAGAGCAGGTAGAGAAGAAGTCCTTTTCTCCCTTTCTCACAATACAAGACCCTGTGGGCATGCCATGAAATTGCTGAGCTGTTGGGTTAGAACAGATAAAAGGAAGCACTTCCTCACCCACAGAGTGATTAACACGTGGAATTCACTGCCACAGGAGGTGGTGGCAGCTACAAGCATGGACGGCTTCAAGAGGGAATCAGATAAACACAAGAGGCGAACCTGCGCGGGGGGGAGTATTCCCGCCCTCCACCCCCTCCTCTGTTCACTGGACGGTGGCCCGCCGTGGCCCAAGGCCTGCTGCGCTGCCTCCCACCCCCTCCCCCATTCACCTGACGGCGGCGAGGCCTGAGGCCCGCTGCCTCTCACCCCCTCCCTGCTCACTTGACGGTGGCAAGGCCCAAGGCCCGCTGCGCCGCCTTCCACCCCCTCCCCCGTTCACGTGATGGCGCGTGGCGAGGCCCAAGGCCCGCTGCGCCACCTCCCACCCCTCCCCCGTTCATCTGACAGCGGCAAGGCCCAAAACCCGCCGCGCCATCTCCCACCCCTCCCCCGTTCACCTGACGGCAGGCCCGCCGCACCGCCTCCCCTCCCCCATTCCAGAAGCGGCGGTGAGGTCTGAGGCCCGCCTGTCAGTCAGCACTGCCAATGGTTCTGTTGCAGTCACGTCAGTTACCACTACCAATGGTTTCTATTGCCTTTTCTGATGGTCACTTAACGTTGCCTTTGTTTTGAGTTCCGTACTCACTTCTCTAGGTCCCGGACGGGAGATAGCATCGATAGAGTGACTCCCACCACAGGAATGCGCTTCTTGCTCGCTCTGTGCATGCTTGCTGCTTATTAGCTTTTCTTCGCTCTTACCTCTCTTTCGCTTTTTGCTAACTCATGGCCTTGAGCTGGAATCCTCCTGCTACATGTTATTTTATTCACAGGTGCAAATTACTCCTTTGCTTGATTTTACCCTTGGGAACATCCGCCCCACAGATCCTGACAGTGTCTTTGCTTGGGAACCTAATTTGCCGCGCTTTCCTTGGGAACAGTGGGCCAATATATCTGGGCGCCAATAATCCTCCCAACTGATTGGTGGAAGTCGAGGGGGGCTTATTTCATATCAGGTATAATTGTAGTTGTATTACTATGCTTGGGCATTACTAACAGAAGAAGTGTATTTGACTAACAAGATCTTTTCTGCAAATAAAGGACTTTCTGTTTAAGGAGACTTGTTGTGGACTACATCTATTGGCGCAATCTCACACCGCCACGCCACCTTTCACCCCTCCTGCCCCCTCCCCAATTCCGCTGCCCAAGGCCCGCCAAGCTGCCTCCCACCCCCTCCCCAACAGCGGCCAAAGAGTTCTCTCTGCATGCGCAGAGAACTTTTTAACTTTTGGGGGGATTTAAATATCCCCCGAATATTTTTAAAAACTTTTGGGATTTTCTGCACATGGGGGGCATGCTCCCCGTGTATAGGGAAATCTCCTTCCCCTCCAGGTGCCCCCCCAGCACGGATTTAGGTATCCGCACACAGGGGGCGCCTTCAAAATTAGATATATAGTTATGGAGCAGAGGTCCATCAGTGGCTATTAGCCACAAAGTAGAGATAGGAACTCTCAGTCTGGGGCAAGTGAGGCTCTGTATTCTTGGTGCTTTGGGGGGGGCAACAGTGGGAGGGCTTCTAGCGTCCTGGCCCCACTGCTGGATCTCCTGAGGGCACCTGGTGTTTTTGGCCACTGTGTGACAGAGTGTTGGACTGGATGGGCCACTGGCCTGATCCAACATTGGCTTCTCTTATGTTCTTATGTGTACGAGAGTGAAACGGCAGAGCTCTGAGGTGGTAGAATGGAGGGCAGCCCTCAGAATGTCAAATGTCACTTCACGTACAAAAGGAAACCCTCTCTACAAAAATGGAGTTCTGTTACTACTCTTTCTCTTTTTCCTGCCACTCTTATCTTTCTATTTGTGGGGAATTATCATCATTAGGGGAGCATTCAAAGACATGAATCTCTGTACCTGCAAACTGAAGCAGGCACGGTTCGGTTCCGCCACGTCGGCCATTTTACCGCCGGCATGAAGTAGGCCTCAGTGACTTATTGGGCAAATCACTGTCTTCTGGAGGAGAAAGGAGTTATTCATTCTAGCCGCACACAAGGCTGAGCAGGCGAGTGACACTTGCGCCATAGGCTTCAAATGATTTGGTCTCTTCAGAGTGACCCTTTCAACAGTTATCGCTCTTCCCCGTCTGCAGGTCCCTGGTGTGATTTTTCTGGACGTGTCTGCTGAGCCAAAGGCCTTTGTGTCGCACAAGGGAAGAGAGGGGGAATGTTGTTGGTTGTACATAAAAAAGAAACTTCTGGAAGGAACAATGGGGCGACACGTCTTGGGAACTTTTGAGTGCTCCTTACGATCTAAAAAACGTTTTCTTCCAAGGCGATGACTTAAAATATCAATTGTGCATTAAAAACAAAGTATTCTTCCTATTTACTAAGTAAAAAGCTTTAGAGTTTCAGCTTTCTCTCAGATTACATAACATTTATGATGTGGATCTGTATTTTGACCAAAACCATTTCTTAAAATGAGTTTATGTCACGATGGGGCAGAGGAATAAGATGGCTGTTGTTTAGTTGTCTGTGACATTTTTATCCCGCCATTCTTCCAAGGAGCTCTTGGGCAGAGTACATCATTCTCCTTTCCTTCATTTTAATCTTGCAACAACCCTGTGAGGCAGGTGGGCCGAGAGGCAGTGAGGGCCGGTCATCGAGTGAACTCCGTGGCTGACTGGAGGATTTGAACCAGTGTCTCCTTAGTCCAGCATTTATTGGCTCTCCAATTTGAAAAAGAGTTGGATTTAGAAGAAGAAGAAGTTGTTATTGGATTTATACCCCGCCCTTCAATACCCGAAGGAGTGTCAGAGCGGCTTACAAACTCCTTTCCCTTCCCCTCCCCACAACAGACACCCTGTGAGGTAGGTGGGGCTGAGAGAGCTCTGACAGAAACTGCTCTTTTTCAAGAACAGCTGTGCCAGAACTATGGCTTGCCCAAGGTCATCCAGCCAGGTGCATGTGGAGGAGTGGGGAATCAAACCCGGTTCTCTCAGATTAGAGTTCGCGCACTTAACCACTACACTAAACTGGCATTTATACCCCGCCCCTCATGTGGAGTCTCAAAACAGTTTACAATCTCCTTCCCTTCCTCTCCCCACAACATATGCCCTGTTAGGTCGGTGGGGCTGAGAGAGCTCTCCTGAGAACTGCTCTTGAGAGAACAACTCTGAGAGAACTGTGACTGACCCAAGGTCACCCAAGCTGGCTCCGTGTGAAGGAGTGGGGAATCCAACCCAGTTCTCCAGGTTAGAGTCTGCCACTCTTAACGACTACACCGAAACAGTCTGGAGAAGTCCTTTTCCCTAGCCTACCAAATCCAGACAACGCTGGATCCTTAGGTCTGAGTTCAAGAATGTCTGCCTTGTATAGTGTGGGTAGTTGTGTGAGGCGGGGCTTTTCCTGTGGTGGCCCCTTAAGGAATACCCTCCCCACGGATGTTTGGCTGGTGCTGCGTGTGCTAAGTTCCTGGCACCAGTTAAACACATTCTTTATTTACGCTGACTGCCTGGATTATTTTTCTGTTGATTACTTTAAATGTCCTTTTAATGTGTGATAATTGTTGTTTATATTGTTTTCTAATTGGCCGCCACCTCAAGTGCTGCTGCTGGAGAGAGCAGGGTAGAAATCATTGAAGCAAATAAATGATAGCTTTTGGAATTACAAGCTCTGAAGCAACCTTGGTACGTGCTGCCCTTGGAGATGGCTTGAGCTGCGAGTTATTTCTGGTCTCTCGCAAACTTTGGGGGAGAATCGTGCGGAGGGCAAAGGGCCTTTGAATCTTCTTCTCTTATATGTGTTTGTGTGCGTGCTTGTGTGCCTGGAAGTCACGGTGAGATCTGGCGACCCCCAGTGGGGCTTGGCTGTTTCAGAGAGGTGGCTTGATAGTGCCTGCCTCTGCGTCCCGGCCCTGGTATTCCTTGGCGGTCTCTCTTCCAAGTACTTGCCAGGGTTGGCCCTGCTTAGCCTCTGAGATCTGATGAGATCGGGTTAAGGCTGGGTCTTTGAGTCTTGTGCCATTTGAAACTTGTCACCCAGTTCCACTTTTACCCCCACTGAGGCAGGGGAGGGGTGTGTGTGTGTGTGTGTGTGAAGTGCTGTCAGGTCTCCCCTTACTTATGGCCACCCTATGAACGAATGTCCTCTGAATCGTCCTGTTGTTAACAGCCTTGCCCAAATGTTGCAAACTGAGGGCTTCCTTAATTGAGTCAATCCATCTAATGTTGGGTCTTCCTCTTTTCCTGCTGCCTTCACCTTTCCCTGGCATTATTGCCTTTTCCAGTGATTCTTGTCTTCTCATAATGGGACCAAAGTACGATAGCCTCCGTTTGGTCATTGTAGCTTGTGGGGAGAGTTCAGGCTTGATTTGATCTAGAACCATCCCACTGAGCTGTCTTTTTGGCAGTCTACGGTTTCCATAAAATTCTCCTCAACCACCACATTTCAAATGAGTCAACTTCCTTCCCGTCAGCTTTCCTCATTGCCCACTTTCACACCCATACATAGTTACGGGGAAATACCACGGCATGAATTAACTTGATCTTGATCTGCAGCGGCACATCTGTACACTTCAGACTCTTTTCTAGCTTCTTCATGGTGGACCTCGCCGTTCTCAGTCTCCTGATTCCTTGGTTGCGGTCTCCTTTTTGGTTGACGACGGAGCCGAGTAACAGAAATTCTTGAACGATTTCAATGTGGAGGCACTCATATTTTTATTTCCCGGGTGTCACTTGCTGGCCCTGACCTGGATAACCTGATCTTGTCACATTTTGGAAACTAAGCAGGGTTGGCCCTGATCAGGATTTGGATGGGAGACCACCAAAGAATACCCAGATCACGATGCAGAGGGAGGCAGTGGCAAACCACCTCTGAACTTCTCTTGCCTTGAAAACCCCATGGGGATGGCCCGTAGCTACCGCGGGGCTAATAGGGGCTCTGCCCCCTTCCTTAAAAGGGCCAGCGCCTTCCTTAAAGGGCCCCCCACACTTCTTCCCAAAAACATTTAAAGGGATCCTTTGAATGCTTTTGAGAAGAAGCGGGGGGTGGGTGCATGCCCCTCTCCCTCCCCCCTGCAAGATTTAAAGGGCCCTCCAGCTGATCAGCGGGCCACGTGTTCCTCGCTGATCAGCTGAAGGGCCCTTTAAATTTTGCAGGAGGGGAGGGAGAGGACACATGTGTTCCCCCTTCATTATGGCAAATAATGGCAGCCCCACTAGAAAAAAAAATGCCCCACAAAATCCTGGTTACGGGCCTGTAAGTCAGCTATGATTTGATGGCAAAAACGACAACAAATTACTTGCGGAGAATACGCCAGGTATCTTCCAAAACTGGTACGTGGTATTACAGCATCAACTGTGAGTGTACGCACACCTCAGCCCCTCTCCTGCACAAAAGGGCCTTCCAAGGCTGAAATCAGGCAGAAGGTTCTGAGGAACTTCCATTTTGAGGACTGGCGACTCCTGTGGTGTTTGGTTCCGGTCGCTGCAAGTCAACGAGGGTGTTGTAGAGCTGGAGAATCTTCAGAAAGGGGCAACCAGACGTGGATGGAGTATCATCTGTATGAGAAAAATTTAGGGGAAAAGATGACTCAGGAGGACGTGCTCCGACCTGGATGGCCCAGGCTAGCCCGATCTCCTCAGGTCTCAGAAGCTAAGCAGGGGTCGGCCCTGGTTACCAATGTTCCCCCTAAGCTATGGAGTCTTGTGAGCAGAAATTCTATTTTGTGAGCTACTGGCATTGAAAGTTGTGAGCGAGCGGTTTGGCTGCTGCATAAATTAGTTAGCTCTGGAGCCATCCTTCCTGAGCGTAGACAAAAATGTGTGAGCTTGAGGCTAAAAAACTGAGTTAGCTCACACTAACTCAGCTTAGAGGGAACACTGGTTACTGCTTGACTGGGAGACTGCTAAGGAATTCCAGGGTCTCTGGGCAGAGGCAGGCAATGGCAAACCACCTCTGAACGTCTCTTGCCTTGAAAACCTTACAGGGTCACTATAAGTCGGCTGCGACTCAAGGGCAGTTTACACACACTCCCCTCGTGAGGCATAGGGATACCAGCCCTGCACTGGCAAATGTCAGAAGATTTATTTGGGGCGAGGTGTGTGCCTGGGATGGTGGAGCTTCAGTGGATGGGACAGCACATCTTTGTGACACCCAAGGAATTCCCTCCATATCTGTGAAAAAGACCACAGAGACTGGGGGAATGCCTAGAGCATCACAAAGGATGTGGTGTCAAGGGGAGGGGAGGGACTTCAATTGGGTATAATGCCATAGAGTCCATCTTCCAAGGAGGCCATTTTCTCCAGGTGAACTGATCTCTGTCGCCTGGAGATGGGTGGTAATAGCGAGATATCTCCAGCCGCCTCCTGGAGGTTGGCAATCCTAACTGTGGGGAATGGGGCTGGAATAGATCTGGCAAGGCCCCGCTTTTGAATGAGACTGTTTATTTTTGTCAGTATTTATTTGCTTCATTTACGCCCTGCCTTTTTCTCCAATGAGGAACTCAAAGCGGCTTTCATCATTCTCCTTTCCCCATTTCGTTCTCACAATAACCCTGTGTGGTAAGTTAGGCTAAGAGGGTGTGACTAGCCCAAGGACACCCAGCAAGCTTCCATAGCCGAGTGAAGATTCAAATCTGGATTTTGTGGATCCTAACAATGCTCCCTCTAAGCTATGGAGTCTTGTGAGCAAAAATTCTACTTTGTGAGCGACTTGCATTAAAGTTGTGAGCGAGCAATTTGGCTGCCGCATAGATTAGTTTGCTCTGGATCCATCCTTCCTGAGGTGAGACAAAAAAATCTGAGATGGCAGCTAAAAAACTGTGAGTTAGCTCACACTAACTCAGCTTAGAGGGAACACTAACCCCTGCAACATACGAGTTCTTTCTGTCTCTTTGTGTATATCCATGTTTTGCTCCAAGTGTATCCCGTTTTGACCCTTGAAATGTTTCCGTTTTAGCTCTTTATGGTGCGCTTGTTTGTGTGACTTGTGGTTTCCTCCTTTGCTTCCATTTCCTCCTTCCCCACAGCTTGTGTGATGGAGATGAATTTTGATTGCCGCTGCTGCGGTTGGTTGTTAAACAGTTTCCACTTCCCCACTGTTGGTTTCCAATAAATTATTTGGATTCCAGCCAGTCTCCTTTCATTTCATTTGCATTCTTTCTAAGTGCATTTTGCAGAAGTCTTTGGAGTGTGGTGTCCCCCCCCCAAAAAAGATACAGTACCTCAGTGAATACAAGAATTTTCTATACAGAAGTCTGCTGGCTCCAGTATCTGCTTCTGGAAACTCACAAGCCAGACATGCTGGCCTTTCCCCCTCTTTGTCTCCCAGAGCCTGCCTTTCAGAGATACACTGCTTCTGAACATGGCGGTTCCATTTAGTCACCATCAATGCTCCCTCTAAGCTGTGGAGTCTTGTGAGCAAAAATTCTACTTTGTGAGCTACTGGCATTAAAGTTGTGAGCGAGCTATTTGGCTACTGCTTAAATTAGTTTGCTTTAGAGCCATCCTTCCTGAGCTAAGACAAAGATGTGTGGGCTGGAGGCTAAAAAACCGTGAGCTAGTTCACACTAACTCAGCTTAGAGGGAATACTGGTCACCATAGTTAATAGCCATTGATAGACTTACCTTTTTCATTGATAGACGTGCCTTTTAAAAACGACAAACTTGTGGTCTTCATCACATCTTGCAGTAGGGAATTCTGTATGTGAACTTCACTTGTGACATTTGGAAGATCCGGGGCTTGGCTTGGCTTGGCTCCCCTTTGCCCTGCCAAAAAAAACATACTTTAGTTTTCTTTTACGGTTGATTTTTGAGCCTTTTTTCTGACACTATTGGCCGTTGTGCCAAAAAGCACCTTAATTTGGAATGCCAGCATCCCGATTTTAAAAAATCTCATCAGTATACATCGGGCGGCTGAAGTCGCCGCAGGAGCCCAGAATAAGCCTGTCCTCCTTTTAACCGCCGTAAGAGTTCCCGTGATTAATATTTATACAAAACACTTTCATGTTTCCACAGTAAAATTGTTTTTCTATCAAAGGCAGCAGTGACTTTTCCCTGTTGAATCAATGGGGGGTTTCGCGCAGAGGGGCCAGGACGGAGCTGGCAAAAAGGAAGGGGGGCTTTCAGCAACTCCGCGTCGAAGGCAGACATCAAGCAGCGAGGAGATCCATGCTTGTCTTTAATTTGGTGTTTCATTTTACGAAATTGCCTACTTGGAGAAAAATAAAGCATTTACATGTATATTAACCAGTGTTCACCAGCTTTTGGAGTGGTGCCAGTTTCTCCCAGGGCGGCACAAGTACTCTGAGTTGAATGAGTAATAATCCGCCGTTGTCACTCCTGATTTATGGAAGGGGTAGGAAGAGCAAACATTTGCCATTTCGAGTTGCTCAGCATCCAAGCTGTTATCAGTGCAGTGCTGTGGTTTTCCAATCGAGAAAATAAACATTCCGAATAGTTTGGGTTTAGGCTACGGTCATAAACATGCTTAGAATAGATTCAAAATGTGCATGCCGTCTGACTCAAAGAACTCCTGGCTGGGACACGTGAGCTGTGGCTTTCCTGTGTATATTATAACTGAATAAATTATTTTTATCAAAACACGATGCGAAAGCTCCCTGCTAGCTGTTTTGCACAAACAGATGTTCACTTGATGTTTGTCATTGTGTTATCGTCTGGGTGGTATTTGTTTTACTTGGTGGAACTTGCTGTCCTGGAAAGTGGTGACTTAGAGCCGCTAGCTTGGATGACTTTTAAAAGAGAGTAGGATCCATTCAGCCCTGAGCTGGATGACCTGGGCTAGCCCAGTCTCCAGATCTTGGAAGCTAAGCAGGGTCGGCCCTGGTTACTACTTGGATGAGAGACCACCTAGGAGGTCAGGGGTTGCTGTGCAGAGGAAGGCAATGGCAAACCACCTCTGTTCATCTCTTGGCTTGGAAATCCTAGAGGGTTGCCAGAAATCATCAACTGCATTTTCCACAATCACCAGGGTTATGTGAATCGGGTCTGTCAGTGGACATTAGTCATAGTGGCCGGTTGCGGGGTTTCCATGTTTGGAGGCAGTAGTCACAATGCTCCCTCTAAGCGGTGGAGTCTTGTGAGCAAAAATTCTACTTTGTGAGCTACTGGCATAAAGTTGTGAGCTAGCGATTTGGCTACTGCATAAATCAGTTTGCTCTGGAACCATCCTTCCTGAGCCAGGACAAAAATGTGTGGGCCAGAGGCTAAAAAACTGTGGGCTAGCTCACACTAACTCAGCTTAGAGGGAACACTAGCCCGATCTCGTCAGATCTTGGAAGCTAACCCCAAAACCAAAAACTGTGTAAAAAATGCACAAACCAGTATGCAAATGCTAATTTAATTAAAAATAGACCATGGAGTGCATAAGCACCATAACAATCACAAAATTACACTGTAACGCTGATTGGAATTATAACAAGAAACAGGTTTTCTCCGACAAAAACTACTGCTAACAAAGTCACTTCAAAGTTCTGTTGTAGAAAAGAGCAGAAAAATCTTCATGTACAGCTTCCAAAACCCTAGTAGGATCCAATGGTGCTATCCTAGCAGGTTCCAATAACGCTTTACACGTTCGCTGGCTTGGAAGTGTCGCGTATCGCTGGTGCTTTATCAAAAGAAGAACCTGAAACTGAAGGGAAATATACAAGCAAGACCATATGGGAAATGCTTGAAACACCCCTTCAATAATTACATCAATCAAAATTGATGGTTTGTGCATTTTTTACACAGTTTTTGGGTTTGGGTTTGGGTTCCTACTGTGTATCCTCCTGTTGTTTGTGGATCTTGGAAGCTAAGCGGGGTCATCTGTGGTTCGTACTTGGATGGGAGACCACCAAGGAAGTCCAGGGTTGCTACGCAGAGGCAGGCAGCGTCAATCCACCTCTGAATGTCTCTTGCCTTGAAGGCCCTTTGGGGTCACAATAAGTTGGCTGTGACTGGACAGCCAGGGGAAAAAAATAGCCCATGAAGCTGCCTTTTATTGAATCAGATCATTGGTCTGCCAAGGTCAGTACTGTCTACTGTGACTTGCAACAGCACTCCAGGGTCTTGGGTAGATGTCTCTCACATCACCTATTTACCTGGTCCTTTTAACTGGAGATGCCAGTGACTGTACCTGGGAAATTAAGGAGGTACTCTACTGTTGAACCATGGCCCCTGTGGGGAGCCAGGATTTTTGTCTTCTTTTGTGTTTTTGAGTGACAAACCTATGTAAGGATGAACTCATCCAGAACTGGTGTTCAGGTAACGTGTTTGGGCACCTGCTGATGCCCATAGTCTGGTAGAGGCCCCACACTTGTCTGGAGGCAACCTCTGGAGTGGGGGTCAGAAGATGATCTCAGATGGGTAAATTCAGGGCTTTTTTTGGGCAGGAACGCACAGGAACGGAGTTCTGGCTGGCTTCCAAGTTGGCCATGCCCACAGCCTTCCCCTTGGGTTCCCCAGGCGCCTCACAAGCTGTGGGGGTACCTGGGGAAGCCAAGCCGGTTCAGGGAGGGAAGGCAGTTTAAACTGCCTCCCCTCCTCTGGTTCCCCAGATGACCCGCAGCTGTGGGGCACCTGAGGAAGCCAATTCAGAAACTTCCTTCCTTCCCTTGGGTTCCCCATACACCCTGCAAGCTGCGGGGCACCTGGAAAAACTGATCCTGGGAGGGAGTTGCACTGTCAGGGGTGTGTCCTAATATGCTAATGAGTTTCTGCTGTTGGGTGTGGCCTGTTATGCTAATGAGTTCCTGCTGGGCTTTTCCCACAAAAATAGCCCTGGGTAAGTTCATATGGATCTGTTCCAACAAGCAAGAGCTGTCTAAAGCCTGAGCATCATTTAGGGAACAGCTTTGACCTTAGCCTAAAATGAAATAATAATGCTCTTGTGTACACCAGAAGAGCTAAATCTAAGACCAGTGCCACCTTAGAGAGCAGTGAAATACTGGGGTATAAGCTTTGGCAGGTCCCAGCATCAAGTACACCAGCCTTGGCTTTCTGTCTTCCTTTCCAAAGCCTGGCAACTTGAGTTACGGGAGCAACTATGGTCAGCGAGAGACATTCATGCTCCTGCAAATGGGATGCGGCTTGACCTTCTTCTGCCACCAATGATGGTATTGCATATAAGTTTGGAATCTGCAGGGGCACCAAGACATTCAGAAATTCAAAGCAAGTGTTCCTAATTATTTCTGATGACCGTCTTCCAATATAGCATCCTGCTCTGCAGCATGTTGCTCGAAGTTTACCGGATCAAGTTGTTCAGCCGTGCATTTTTCTGTGTGGTGTGTATACAAAGAAAAGGCGCTTGTTTATTTAGATGCATAGGCCTCACTTTTCTCTCCAGTTGGGGGGACCCAGAGCATCTTAGTTATTTTTCCCTTCGCCATTTATCATCACAGCGACGCAAGAGAAAGAGTGACTGGCCCAAGGTCACCCAATGAGCATGCCGTGGCAGAGTGGGGATTTAAACCTGGTATCCCAGATCCTAATTTGATTGTCTAGCTCAGGGGCCCTCGACCTTTTTGAGTCTTTGGGCACCTTTGGAATTCTGACAGAAGGTGGTGGCTGCAAGCACAAGATGGCCACTATGAGAGGCGGAGCTGTACAAGTGGAGTAATTTTTTTAAAAAAAATGCAGTGGGAAGTGGCGATGAGAAAGAGAATAAGTGCACCCACAGGGAGAACATAAGAGAAGCCAATGTTGGATTAGGCCAATGGCCTATTCAGTCCAACATCAGCTCAGTCACACAGTGGCCAAAAATAGCAGGTGCCATCAGGAGGTCCACCAGTGGGTCCAGGACACTAGAAGCCCTCCCACTGTTGTGCCCCCCCACCACCACCAAGAATACAGAGCATCACTTGCCCCAGAGTTCCTATCTGTACCTTGTGGCTAATAGCCACTGATGGACCTCTGCTCCATATGTTTATCCAATCCCCTCTTGAAGCCATCCATGCTTGTAGCCCCCACCACCTCCTGTGGCAGTGAATTCCACGTGTTACTCACTCTTTGGGTGAAGAAGTACTTCCTTTTGTCTGTTCTAACCCGACTGCTCAGCAATTTCATGGAGTGCCCACGAGTTCTTGTATTGTGAGAAAGGGAGAAAAGGACTTCTTTCTCTACCTGCTCTATCCCATGCATAATCTTATAAACCTCGATCATGTCACCCTTCAGCCATCATTTCTCCAAGCTAAAGAGCCCTAAGCACTTCATTCTAGTTGCCCTTTTCTGCACTTTTTCCAATGCTATAATATCTTTTTTGAGGTGTGGTGACCAGAACTGCACACAGTATTCCAAATGAGGTTGCACCATTGATTTATACAGGGGCATTATGATACTGGCTGATCTGTTTTCAATTCCCTTCCTTTCAATTCCCTTTCTTCTCCTCAGAGAGGAGAAGAAAAACTAAACCTACCAAGCAAAAACCTCCAAAGGAAGTTTAGAAAAGTCGTTAAGGGCCAAAAGTTAAAAACATCAATAGGTATAGAACAAAAGTACGCATTTTTATTTCAGAAACATATAAAAACCTTGTAAGGGCCCAAATAAAGCTTCATAAGATGTTCAAAGTGACAAAGTATAAAAGCTAGTCTCAGTGAGGCTGATAAAAGGGAACACAAGCTGTGGCAAATAAAATGCAAGTCTGTGATCAGGCAGGCAAAAAGGGAATATGAGGAGCATATCGCAAAAAACGTAAAGACCAACAATAAAACTTTCTTCAAATACATTAGAAGTAGGAAACCAGCCAGGGAAGCAGTGGGGCCCTTGGATGACTAAGGGGTAAAAGGTGTACTGAAGGATGATAGGGAAATGGCTGAGAAGCTGAATGCATTTTTTACCTCTGTCTTCACTGTGGAAGATGAGAAGTGTTTGCCTACTCCAGAACCGCTGATTATGGGAGGAGTGTTGAAAGACTTGAGTCAGATTGAGGTGACAAGAGAGGAGGTCTTACAACTGAAAGACAACTTAAAAACAAATAAATCACTGGGCCCGGATGGCGTACATCTGAGAGTTCTGAAAGAACTCAATTGTGAACTTGTGGATCTCCTGACAAAAATATGTCATCTTTCATTAAAATCTGCCTCCATTCCTGAGGACTGGAAGGTAGCGAATGTCACTCCCATTTTTAAAAAGGGTTCCAGAGGAGAGCCGGGAAATTACAGGCCAGTCAGTCTGACGTCGATACTGGGTAAGTTGGTGGAAACTGTTATTAAGGACAAAATTAGTAGGCACATTGATGAACAAAATCTCTTGAGGAAGACTCAGCATGGGTTCCGTAAGGGAAGATCTTGTCTCACTAACCTGTTAGTGTTCTTTGAGGGAGTAAACAAACATGTGGACAAGGGGGACTCAATAGATGTTGTTTACCTTGACTTCCAGAAAGCTTTTGATAAAGTTCCTCATCAAAGGCTCCTAAGTAAGTCATGGGATAAAAGGACAAGTCCTTTTGTTGATCAAAAACTGGCTATTTAAAAGGAAACAGAGAGTGAATATAAATGGGCAATTTTCTCAGTGGAGGGAGGTAAGCAGTGGGGGTACCACAGGGATCAGTACTCTGTACTGATGCTCTGTATTCCTGGTGCTTGGGGGGGGCAACAGTGGGAGGGCTTCTAGCGTCCTGGCCCCACTGCTGGACCTCCTGAGGGCAGCTGGTGTTTTTGGCCACTGTGTGACAGAGTGTTGGACTGGATGGGCCACTGGCCTGATCCAACATTGGCTTCTCTTATGTTCTTTAATGCACAAAAAAGAACAACGTATGACTTGACACGAATAAAATCGACAATGTAAGTGGTAGTTGCCACTGAAACATTATTTTAATTTGCACAGCCAATTAGATCTCCAGTAGCCAATCACAAGCCCTGCTGGGCAGGAGCCCCACCTGGCCCCTCCCCCTTTCTAAAAACACTTAGTGGGAGCCAGGGTACCATGTTGGAGACCCCTGCCCTAACTGGCTTTGTGTGGAAAACACCCCGAAGCTTCCCTGATTTCCATACTAGGCACCTATTGGTTGAAGTTGTGCAGGCATCTCTTGCCTGATGACTCTTTCATTCCATCTGGACATTCTATTCCCAGTAACAGACTGCCCAGCAACCACCTAGGAAGCTGTGGCTCTCTTCTACAGAGAGAGGACAGTCTCTGTGATGAGTCCCTCGGTTCAAAAGGCAAAGATAGAAGTCAGGATCTCGGGTCCAGGCTACTTGTAGGTTAGTCTGTCTCTCAAGATGTCCTGTTGGAAGGCAAAGGCTAGAGAGGTTTCCGATGCCAGGGGTCTTTGGGTTTTGGTGCTGACACCCAGGCGCGAGGGAATGTTTCCCCCTCCAGCCTTGTTTGAACCAGTTTGCAAGGCAGATCTCACCTTCAAGTGTTACAATAAATGTTGAAACGGAGTTACATTTTGGCACGGTTGTTGAAACAGCCATAATTTAGCGTGGGTTTTTTGAAAGACCGTAAGTGAAGAGAGATGTTTCCCGGCCCAAGGTTGGTCTTTGTGGTCTCATAAATGGGAAAGCGGCGGAACAGAAACCACTTTTCCTTTTTATGAGAGTTGCGTTGGAATGGAAACAAGGGAAAAAATTACTGCAAGCTTCGAGGTGTTTTAAATGTGCTGCTAGTGAGAGCAGAACCGGAGGGGGGGGGCAGGTGAAGGTTAAGTGATCTCGACTTGTTTCACTGCATTTGAGCTGGAATGAGATACCAGTGGGGCGTTCTCCCAAAGTTGTTTCAGAGGAGATGGAAGAAGAAGAAACCTAGATTGGAACTGAGATATCTGAGGGGATCCCAATTATCTTTGAAGAGCCCTTTTTGTTTTGTGACATGTACAATCACTTCAGTATTGACTATTATGCCTTATTGGTGGTGACCCTATCTTGAGTGACAAAGGTGGTGAGGATTTGGACAGGAGGAGCGCCACAGACCTGGCATATGTTAAGTATTAGGTACAGGATGTAGGATTAGGGTTGCCAGTTTTGGGTTGGGAAATTCCTGGGGGGTTGGGGAATGGAGGGATCTCAGCAGGGTATAATGCCATAAAGTCCACCTTCCAAAGCAGCCATTTTCTTCAGGGGAAGTTGGGAACTATCTCTATAACCTGGAGACTAGCTGTAATTCTGGGAGTTCTCCAGCCACCACCTGGAGATTATAACAAGAAATGTATAATTCTAATGTTGTTTTCAATCTGTTGATATATAAGCTTCATCTAATACTGCTCTTAGAAAGTAGAGGGAATCGTTGATCGAATTCTCAAAGACATGGCACCCGGCCTAACAGGATTCACATTTCTTGTATTCTGTTAGACCTGAGGAAGGCAGCAGAAACGAGTCAACACCGGGTCTCATTGTCTCACAATTTCCTTGCATCTTCCTTTTTGTCTAGACTTCCATGTTGGCTTATAACCTCCGTGGGACAAATGTAATTTTTGTATAATTTTTTGGAGATTTTGTATTTAGTTTACATTGCAATTATTGTGATTGTGATATAAGAAATTAGTATTGAAATTACCAATACATTGGAACAGAAAAAAACAAAGTTTTGATTTAAGTTTACATAGTTTTTGTTGATTACATGGTGCTTTAGTGTTGTTATTTCCTACCGTTCACACCGTAGTCCTCTTGTTGTATTCTCACCACCTGGAGACTGGCAACTCTGTGTAGGATTCTTAATTTCTTTTGTTGGAAGCGCGTTTGCTACCGGTGAGTAGCCCAATCCTGCCAAGGCTTGAGAGCTAAGCAGGGTCTGCTGTGGTCAGTAGTTGGATGGGAGACCACCAAGGAAGACCGGGGCAGTTACACAGAGGAAGGCAGTGGCAAAACACCTCTGCTCATTCCTTGCCTTGAAAACCCCATGAGGTGGAAATTCATGAGGTCATCATGAGTCAACTGGGACTCGATGGCGTACTTCATCTTTAGTGTTGATACATCCCATAATATCTGCTATACCAGGGTCTTGGAGAGGCCGTCATGGTTGGAGTGTCAGGCTAGGGCTGGGGGGGTGGGAACTCCTGGGTTATTTGTTTCTGTGGCCACAGGTTTTCCTGGTCATTCTATCCAGGTGGCAATAAACTCTGTATATTCATCTGCCAACATTTGCCTAGGCTCCTTTACGATACACTCAATATTGTTGAACATTTGGCCTGACTTAGACATTCCCAGCATACAAAAAAATTCAATTGCAATGCTATTATTGGTAGCCAAAAAAATAATTGCCCCTTATTGGAAGGCCTCCCAGCTACCTGAGGTAAAGGAGTGGTGTATGTGTCTATGGCAGGGGTGGCCAACCTTGCTTAACGTAAGAGCCACATAGAATAAACGTAAGAGCCACATAGAGATGTCTGAAAGCCGCAAGACAGGAACAAATATCACACACATGTTTTTATTTTTTAAAATATGCAAATTTGCTTTTTATTAACGTTAAATGGGATTGCCAAAAATAAAAACAAACGAGGAAAACCAGTTATAGGAAAGAGAGAGAGAGAAACTAGGAAAGCAAATAGATGGGAGGGAGGAGGGAAGGAAGGAAGGAAGGAAGGAAGGGAGAAAGAGAGAAAAAGCATGCCTCCCCTTTGCTTCCCCAGCCGCCCTGCCAGGAGCCGCACAATATGTGTGAAAGAGCCGCATGTGGCTCCCGAGCCACAGGTTGGCCACCCCTGGTCTATGGGATTATATAATTTTAAAAAATAAAATAGCGGATGTTAAGAGGTCAAATGAGTATCCTATGTCTAAGTCAAACTTCCTGAATAAGTGGTACCCGGTATTGGAAAAACATTTAACGAATGTAGATTCCCTGTAGTCCTTTAGAAATCATCGTTATTCCAAATTTATTTCATTAACCAATGTAATGTAACAAAAATATTTGTATAAGGTAGTATTGAAGTCTACCTTGTAGTATAGGTATTTCAACTCTGTTGTTGTTGATGTTTTATCACTGGTTGATGTTATTTCTGAGTATTTTCCTTAATAATTTTTTTTTAAAGTTTGCCCAGGCTTCAACCTTTGAGGCTATCCAAAGGGGCGACATTATTGAAACAACAAAATGGCAGGCCTACTGACCCGACTCAGACCAGCTGTTTGCCTCAGTAAGTCCTTCTCTGTTGAGAAGAAGAGGTAATAGGGTTGCCAAGTCCGGTTTGATAGCTTGCGGTTTTTACATTGTGGTTATATGTAACGCGAGTCAGAGCTGATGCCAGGTTTTGGTGGGCCCTAGACAGAGAGTGCCTGGAGGCCCCCATTCCTCCCTACCCCTGTGCCCCCAACTCACATCTCCCTGCCCACCTGCCTGCATTCTCCCCCCACCCACTCACCCTTATATCTGTCTGCCACCCGCTTGTGCATTTGCAGGCCCTCCCAGGGCCTGCATACTCTTCTCCAACCGAGTGTACAACTGGGAATCCTTCTGCTGGGAGTTCCACTGCCATTCGCCTCCCTGGCACGCTTTCCCTAGCAGTACCAGGCAGCCCCTGCAGATGGGAGTGTGGGTGGCACACGGGCTCACAAACAAGCAGGTAGGGAGAGGGAGCAGTGAGCCCTTCCAGGAGCCCTGGGCCTCGGAAGCTGCTGCACCTCGCGGTATGCTGAAGCCAGCCCTGGGTGGGGAATTCTGTGCGCATTTCCCCTCCTGAGCTCCTTGGAGGGAAATGTGATAGATATTTCTTTCAAACGGCTTTATTATTGCAATTTTTCTTGTTGTCTTTGTGTTGTACCATGCAGTCTAGGTTTTATATCCTGCCTCCCCTTTAGTATGCTCCAGGTGGCTTAACAAATCAAAATTACATGCAGAATTACGAAACCAAATTGCATTAAGTCAGCACAATGGAAGAAACTGAGAGCCGTCGTCTTCTCCCAGTGTTGGGAGAAACGGATTGATCCTAGTTTGTTTGTTTACTTATTATTTGCATTTGTATCCCGCCCATTCTGCGAGCAGGCTCAGGATGGGTAACATCCTTATAGGATTGCCAGGTACATCTTCGTTCCCAGTGGGGGACTTTGGGTGGGGGGTGTTCCCGGAGGGGGCGGGGCATCCCCAATGTGATGATGTCATGTTGGGGCATCCAGGCCCCTCCGGGGTCCTGGACTTGGGGCGTCCTGGCCCCAAGCCCCGCCCCCTCCAGCTGTGGGCACTTAAAAGGACCCCTTTAAGTGCTCGCAGCTGGAGGGCCCTGCCTAATCTCAATGCCGCTTGGAGATTGGGTGCGTGGGGACGGTCCTGCTGGCCGAGAGCACTTAAAGGGACCCCTTTAAGTGCATGCAGCAGGAGGGCCCTGCCCACCTGATCTCTGAGCGGCATCGCTGCTTGGCGATCGAGTGCTGAGGACCCCTTTAAGTGCATGCAGCAGGAGGGCCCTGCCCACCTGATCTCTGAGCGTCATTGCTGCTTGGCGATCGAGTGCTGAGGACCCTGTCCTACTGGCTGCAAGTACTTAAAAGGGTCCCTTTAAATGCCTGCAGCCAGAGGGCCCCACCCACCCAATCTCCAAGCGGAGATGGCATGTGGCCTGCAGCCACCCCTCTCCCTCCTGTCTTTCAAGGGAAAAGGGGTGGCTGCGGGTGTTGGAGCTTGGGGGTGGGGCTTCTCCTACCAAGCAGCTGGCCAGGTGGCGGGTAGAGCCCCCCCCCCAAAAGCAGGTAACCCCCGCCAAACTCGGGGGTCTGGCAACCCTTTATCCTTATAATAAATACAATTTCAATTTAAAACACGATAAAACATTGAAACAGCGGGTACAGCTTGAAACAGCGTCAGTTGGCTATAAAGTTCTGGCCCGATGGTGCAGTCAGATAAAGGCCAGTTGTAAATAGATGGGTGACAGCAACCTCAGGAAGGGACAGCAAATAGAAGCACTCCTTGATTCCCTCCGTCTATTTTGGAGTTGGATGCTGTTGGCGCCAAGAGCAGAGATGGCAAATGGGGAAGAAACGTGTGGAAGTCAGTCCCCTGAAGCTGGCAGCGGGATCGCAAATACGTTGGATACCACTTTGCGTGCCACTCTGTTGGCAGACTGCGCAGTATATAAATAAGGATTGAATGCATCATGTATAAACAAGATTTTCGGGGTATGAGCTTTGACTCTCGAAAGCTTATATATCCTGAAAATCTTATTGGTCTCGAAGGTTCTACTGGACTTGAATCCAGCTGTTCTGCTGCAGATCAATATGGCTGTCATCTGAAGCTAGCCATATATAAATAGCTTACTGAATACAGAAATGTAGGGGTCAAAGAAGAGTTCTTGTTAATACTTCCCTTGACATGCTGCTTTTCTATGGGCAGGGAGTAAGAACATAAGGACATAACAAGAGCCCTGCTGGATCAGACTGGTGGTCCATCTAGTCCAGCATCTTGTCTCACACAACGGCCAGCCAGTTCCTCTGGAGGGCTAACAACAGGGCACAGAGGCCGAGGCCTCCAACTGATGTTGCCTCCTGGTGCTGGGATTCAGAGGTTGACTGCCTCTGAATGTGGAGGTTCCCCTCAGTCACCATGGCTAGTAGCCACTGATAGATGTATCCTGCATGAACCTTTCTAATCCCCTTTTAAAGCTCTTTATTTCTGTGGCCGTCACTACATCCTTTGGCAGCAAACATTTTAATAACTGTGTGTAAAGTAGTGTTTCCTTTTGTCCATCCTGAACCTACTGCCCATCAGCTTCATTGGATGTGCTCAAGTTCTAGTATTTTGGGAAAGGAAGAAAACTTTGTCAACTCTTTCCATCCCATGCATAATTTTAGAACCTTCTATCATGTCCCCCCTTAATTGTCTCTTTTCTAAACAAAAGCCCCGGACTCTTCAGCCTTTCCTCATTTGGAAGGTGCTCCAATTATCATTTTTGTAACGGAGAAACCCCAGGCACCATCCTCCCTGCAGGCCATTTAAAGTGGTACCATCCAGGTGCAGCTCCACTACGTGATCAGTAAATCCAGGTCTGTGTAATGCTGATGGTAGGTGAAATTCTTGGCTGTGAACCACCAGGGCTAACTTGGGGTCTTACCTTGATAATTTTTATACTACCTGGATCACATTCTACTTCAAGTTTAGTCATTAGTAGAGGGAGTTTCACCCCAAGTTGCAGAAGTCCATCAGTGGCTATTAGCCACTAGATAGGAACTCTCGGTCTGGGGCAAGTGGTGCTCTGTATTCTTGGTGCTGGGTGGGGGCAACAGTGGGAGGGCTTCTAGTGTCCTGGCCCCACTGCTGGACCTCCTGAGGGCACCTGGTGTTTTTGGCCACTGTGTGACAGAGTGTTGGACTGGATGGGCCGTTGGCCTGATCCAACATTGGGACTGATTCCCCACAAGCAGCCATACCACTCTTGCTGTTCTGTTTTCTCTGGTTGCATTCATCCATTTCACACTCTTCGCTGCGTGGCCGCATTTTGACCTGCATCTCCTTCTGACTTCCCCTGTGTCTTCTCGATCTCAAACAACAGGGATCAAGAAGACGCGGAGGAAATGGGGGGGGGGGGGGGGTGAGGAGATGCAGGTCAAAATGTGACTGTGCAGTGAAGAGTGTGAAATTGATCAATGCAGTCGGGGTAAGCAGGGGAGCGAGGGCAGCACAGCTGCTTGTGGGAAATCGGTCTGGCTTCTCTTATGTTCTCTTACGCTCTTATTATCAATGTGCAAGCTGTAAAATTTCCATTCATAAATTTATGTAGAATAACTGGGTTTTTTGGGGGGGGTGGAGTAGAATCTGGAAGTCCTTTGACAAACGTGGCTCCTTTTATGGATCTTGGCCTGAAATCCTGGGAGTTGTTTTCACTGTTCTTCTCTGCCAAAGTTTGCCCCTCCTTTGTTTTTTGGTTTTTGGAATTAACAATCTGTTTCTGCGATGGGCCCAGCCCTGGCGAGTTCAGAGCCAGAACGAGATTTTTCCGTGCCAGCACTTTAATGACCTATTGAGATCGCAGTCGAAAGCACTGATCGTTCTTCTGCTGTGCTACATTAAGTTTCACAAAACTAGGAAGGGAACTAAGGTTTCTTGCCCAGATGCTTATATTGCACTTGACAAAAATACCTATGGAATGATGCAAATTTTGTGGGGGGTTTTGCTGAAGCAAGAGTTTTACACAGTTACTTTGCCCAGCTGGAAACTTGAATACCCAATTCCTCTAGCAGCATACGTGGTACTCTGAGATAGGTTAAACAGAGAGCGTGACTGGCCCAAGGTCATCCAGGTATGAACCGTGGTCTCCTCCACACCTAGTCTTGAAATTCAGACCTCTACATGATATTGGCCCTTCTAAACTGAGAGAGAATGGCCTAGGGCCATCCAGTGAGCTTTGTGGCCAGCTGGGGAGTTTGAACCCAGTTGGATGGCCCAGGCTAATCCAGTCTTTTCACATTTCAGAAGCTAAGCAGGTTTGGCCCTGGTTATTGTTTGGATGGGAGACCACCAAGGAAGTCCAGGGTTGCTGTGCAGAGGCGGGCAGTGGTAAACCACCTCTGAATGCCTGAAAACCCTACAGAGCTGCTGTAAGTCAGCTGCAACTAGCACGATCCTGTCAGATATCGGAAGCTTTGCAGGGTCAGCCTTGGCTAGCGTTTGGGTTGGCAACCTCCAAGGAATACCGGGGGGGGGGGGGGGCGTGACGCAGAGGCGGGCAATGGCAAACCAGCTCTGGAACATCTCTTGCCTTAAAAACAAGTCTAGCTTGCCACCTAGTGGTGCATAACGCTAAAAGAGCTAGAACTTCCAGCTGCCAGACAATCTTAGGATCTCCTGGCTATACTACATGCACTGCCATACAATAATTAATTAATTAGCTGCAACTTGATGGCGCTTTCCATCACTCTTTCTGGTTATAGTCCAACATTGAGTCATTGTACCATGCTGGCTCTCCAGTTCATTCAAGATGACGTGGCAAAAAAGTATTATTTGCATTAGTTCTGATTACTTCTTAAAATGTCTCACGATAACTACAGCCATCCAGCATTTGTGTCTTATCTACTCTTTTAGATAAATGATTTGTTCCTCTTTGGCGTGCATTCTGCATCCTGTGCCCATTCTCTTGCATAGAGTTAGACAGAAAGGTACATTGTCCAAAGGAATTACCCCCTGCAGTGAAGCTGTAGGAATACTGTCCCTACACACTTCTGCTGAGCACACGCCGGCCATGTGCATGGACCATAACTTGCTGACAAATGCTCTTGCAGATACTTCCTTGAGATGATGGGGAAATGAACAAATTGTCCTTGCTCTCATGGACAGTACCCATTCATTTCACTGGGACTCTCTATTAGCTTTGGTGGGGCTTGCTTGGGAGGGCTTCCTGATAGGTCATGCCCTGTGGGACAGTTCTGTGTGCTTCCTGCAGTGCCACAGTTAATGGCATCCGAAAAACTGCTTCTTTCCGTGGCAGCCTCCAGAAATGGCTACCTTGGAGAAGAGGGAGGGAACAGCTGAAGGGCTGGCGATGCAACACGAACCCTTCATAGTAACAAAGAGAGAAGCTGGCTCGTCAGGTTGTGTTTGAGCAGGAACCAAGGAGAATGCTGGCCAGTGTTCTTTCTAAGCTGAGTTAGTGTGAGCCAGCTCACAGTTTTTTAGCCTCCAGTTCACATATTTTTGTCTTAGCTTGGGAAGGATGGCTGCAGAGCAAACTAATTTATGCAGTAGCCAAATTGCTTGCTCACAGCTTTAATGCCAACAGCTCACAAAGTAGAATTTTTGCTCACAAGACTCCACAGCTGAGAGGGAGCATTGATGCTGGCTCCTGGGGACTCATCATAGAATCATAGAATCACAGAGTTGAAAGGGGCCAGACAGGCCATCTAGTCCAGGGGTGTCCAAACTTGCTTAACAATTAGAATTTTGGACTAGGATTGGCTCAAATCCCCGTTCTGCCCTGAATTTCACTGAGTGTCTTTGGGCTGGTCACTCTCTCACGGGTTGTTGGGAGGACAAAATGGGGAAGAAAGAGCCATGTTTACCACTCGTAGCTCCTTGGCAGGGTAAAAAGAGTGACCAAAGCACTTCACGTGTGTCAGTATTCTTCACAACAACCCTGTTAGGTAGGATAACATTGTGTCACGCACCCCACAGAAGCTGTGGTGGTGATGCTGAGGATGGTGATTTGGCCGTAGCCGAGGTGAGTTTTGGAGGTCATTCAAATCTAAGACCCTTCGCCTTTGATATTACTAGCAAGTCCCTGGTTCAAAATCTTCCTTGTTGGATGAAGAGATGTGCTTGCAGGATCCCTGTGCTGCGTATGAAAAGCTGTGAGAGACAGCCTTGCCTTAATCTGTCCAGTGCCAGAACTCTCTTATTGATGGGAAACAGTGGCAGAGGTCGAGTTTTGACGTTCTTCCAATGTCTGGTCAAGGGCGGTGAAGTTCACTGACATCCCCACCCCCTTAGCCAAATGAAATGTTTAGCGACTGGGTGAGAAAAGGCTGTGTTATGTTCGCACATTTAGGAGAATGAGGTTGTGAAATGGCCTACACCGCTGCAGGTGGAGGATCATGGAGGGTCCCCCTTTTGGGGGGGGAGAATATTCCCCTGTGTTGAAAACGCTTTGCAAAAAGATCAGCACAGCAGAGAAAGAGAAGGGGCAGACTCTTTCTCACTGGCTTGCCATTTTGGTGTAGTGAGAGCCAGTTTGGTGTAGGGGTTAGGAGCGGCGGACTCTAGTCTGGGGGAAACCGGGTTTGATTCCCTATTCCTCCACAGGCAGCTGCTGGTGTGACCTTGGGTCAGTCATAAGTTCTTTCAGAGCTGTTCTCTCAAGGGCAGTTCTCAAGAGAGCTCTCTTAGCTCCACCTACCTCACAGGGGGTCTGTTGTGGGGAGGAGAAGTGGAAGGGATTGAGTCTGAGATTCTTCCAGGGTTTAAATCCAATCTCCTCTTCTCTCTTCTTTTTTATGGAACGGAGCCTTTAGAGCTGGAACCGATCGGCACTCTGCGTTCTGTCACCAGATTTTCTCGCCTGGGTGTACAAGGACAAACTGGCTGTCAAGTGGCAAAAGGAAGGTTTTACCACTTCCCTGTATCCCTCTGTTTCTGACCAGGGGTATTTAAAAAAAAAACATGCTCCATGCAGTTTGGCACAACCTCTCATCTGGCAGGCAACACACGATTACAGCTTGGTCTGTGATCGTCTTGACTTGGCCCTTATCAAAGCGTGTTGTGGAAAACAAATGAGGGATGATTCCAGAAGTTGCTCGCCACTAAGACTCTGATCCCACGTTCAAAGTAAAGCGTTTCTTTTCGTTTCCCCCTTCTTGCTCTGCCTTTCACGGCGATCGATACTTGTGATAATTTCAGAGGATAGCCGTGTTTGGTCTGCAGCTGAACAGCTGGATTTGCATCTGGCAGCACCTTAGAGAGCAACAAAAGATTTCCAGGGTATGAGATTTGGAGGGCCAAAGCTCCCTTCTTCAGGTACTTGAGAATTTCTCATCAAACCCTTGTAGATTCCACCTGTCTCCCTACTGCCATCAGTTAGAAACGGTTTCAAAATATATGCATTCTTTCTTTTCTTTTCTTTTTTATCAAGCGCAGGGCTTGTTTCTTTGTTTGGTGCTGTAACTGAAACATGAGCAAATAAATGTGCCATTAAGTTAAATGTCCCGCTTTGAAAGGAATCCTGACAAGCTGTGGCAGATTGAAAAGAGAAAGGTTTGAGCTATCGCACAATCAAATTGTTATCCTGCCTGTCACGCAATGTATTGTAGCTGGATTTAATGATTGTGTGTGTAAATAAGACAGCGGCACTCCGCCCCGCCCCCCAGTGCCACTGTCTCTAAAACTTGGGGCCTTCTGTGACCTGAAAGATCACCGTTGTGCTGTAGAAAACCTGATTTCGAAAACAGGGGGTTTTATTTCTTAACTGTCTCCACAAACTGTATGGTGGTATCCGCAGAACCAGGTGTCCTTGTGGAGTTTTAATGCATCTTATCAAAGAAGATGAAGTCACAGCCAAATAACAAATTGAGATTGGAGCTTCTTAAAAGCCCATTTACGGGTGCCCTGGCAGACGCCTTTTGCCGATTCCATCTTTTCTAAGTGTCTTATTAAGGAGTTCCCAGTAGGCTTGGTCTCTGTGAGAATGATGTTTTTTTGCCGATTCAAAGATCCCTCAGGGCCATCCTGCACCTAACAGTGGTTTAAAAACGGTGCCCCATAAAACGCCAAGGGGCTGAGAGCTGCAGAAATGTGGTTTGGAAAGGGGACTGGCAGGTAGGCCAAAGACGTGCTGCTTGCTTCCTCCCAGCAGAAGTAGATGGAATTTGGTCATGCCACGAGTGGTCCGGCTTGTCCAATTCTCGATCTCTGGGGTCCCTTCTGGAATTCTGACACAGGGTGGTGGGCACAGCCACAAAATGGCTGCCAGAGGAGAAGCCAGCCACAAAATGGCTGCCGCAGCTGACCTTCAGTTACACAGTTAAGATCCTTGTGCTGTGGTAGCAGCTGCGGGCCGCCAAAGCAATATTTTTAAAAAATCTGCACAGCCAACCAGAAGCCTTGCTGGGCAAAAGCTCCACCTGGCCCCACCCATTTATTCTCAAAACACTTGGCAGGTGCCAGGAAAGGTGTCTGTGGGTGCAGTGGTGGCATCGGGCACAAAATGTGTTAACAGAAGCGATATCCATGGAGACCTGTGTATGAAGCAACCCTGAATTTTGTTTTGCTTTGTTATGTCTTAATTACTGTTGTAGCGTCATAATAGTATTTTGATTTCTTCCTTTTTTAATTATATGTTTAAAAATAAAATGTTTCTACAGCTTGTATTTCATAAATGCAGGCATTGCTGATATAGCAAAATACCTCACGGAAGTTGCGTGCGGTCCCCCAGATTAATATCTAGCATGCCACACGCAGTTCCTGTGCGCTCTGGAAGTTATTAATGGGTATTGAGTTTTGAAAATTAACATGTATTTTCCTTTGGTGCAAACTTACGAGGCAAAGCTACTTCATTGATTCCGTGACCGGTTATAGCTTTAATTGCGGTTTGAGTGGTCTTTCATCCCGCTTGCCAGTTCTGTTTTGGCAACAGTTCAGGTATTCAAGGCTAGGTAACCCGATCGATGTCTTCGACTGAACTTTTCAGGTGTCTTAGCAGCACAACCAACAAGGCAGAAATGACTTGTAATCTCCACTAGGTTTTGAATCTTTTGAAGAGAAAGGTCAGACTTATTCCTCAGCAAGTATGGTAGTCTTTCTTAATGCTATACTTCTGTCATTATATGTTGCTATGACCCGTCCGCCTGACCCTATTGGTGTTAAATATCTTCTTCAAGGATTGTTTTGTGTTTGCAGCACTGGAGGATTATAGAGAGCACCGTGGTGCCGTGGGTAGATTCAGGCTGTGGTCACACAGCAAGCTTATCTCGGTTTGTTCCCACTATAGGTTTGATCGGGATTATTTTTATTTGGGTTGGGATGACGACGCATCCTTCCCTGAACCGCTTGTATCATGGGATGAGGCTCTGGGCACCATCCAAATAGCCACACGGCATGGCTTGTTTTTTTTTTTTAATTGGCTTTGTGCATGTGCATATGCACATGGCCGAATCATTGCTCCCACTGGGACTCGCCATACTCACTTGTTCTTGCAGGTTTCTCTCCCCCCCCCCCCCCCCCATAGCAAACAAAATTAACCGGAGACGTACAGCTGAGCGCTGAAGTCTGTATGTGTGCTTGAATGTTTATACATTGAATTTATTCAGTGCAGGACTGCTCATGCGCACAATGACAGAAGCTGGGGGGGACCCATCATGAGAAGGACGTTCAGATGACCTAATTGCGATCATTGCGAGAGATGGCTGTCCAGATAGGCGAAATCGTGGATTCAGAGCCCAAATATGTGGAAAGTCCTTGATTTTCCAGGTGTAGGAAAACTTGCTAGGGAACTGGGAGGATTGCCCGAGTGAGCCCACTTTAATGCGGGCGACGGATGTGGGTGTCTGATCAGCAATTTTAAATGTGAGAGGGAACAGTGGTGAATCCTGATCAAAATGACCGTGTGACCACAGCTTCAGAGCAGGGCTGCAAAGACCAAGGTGCACTCAGATTAGATGGTTCCATCCGTAAAATGCAAATTGCAGGCTGATGCAGTCTCAGTTTGCCTTGGGCCGTGCATAGAATGAAGAGTTTTCTTTAACTTTCCATCACCTAGGCTCCCTGGTTTTTTTTTCGAATTAGCATTTTAAAGGGGAAAGTGTTTGTGTTTAAAGGCCGCATTTTGAAAACATTAACTGTTGTTGCAAGGGTGCCATTTTTGAAAGTTGCTCAGGCAGTATTAGTTGATTGACAGGTTCTGTTGGTCTGCCATGTACCTTTAAAAAGTGTGCTAGTTAGAAAACGTGGCCTAAGATTCACCTTTACACATTCTGAGTTATAAGCTATTAAATTATTCATTTGAAAGAAGATAATGGGAAAGCCCTTTTTTTCCCTTTCCAAAGGGGCAAAATTCCCTTAAATGCCTTGGTTTAAGTTAGGACTGCCTCTTTCAGAGCCCAGTCTAAGCTATGGGACAGGATTTTTTTGTGTGTAAAGATGGAGTTAGGCTTTGTGCCTTCCATATTTCACAAAAGGTGATCACAATGCCCTTGATGTGACTCACCTTTAAATTCACATCATGACCCAGTTGAGGTTTCAGTCCGCTAGTTGCAGACCAGGGAGAGACCCATGAGGAGGAGGAGGAACAAGGTGTGAACGCTTTGCTATCTTTGTTTGGAGGCCTTATGGGCCCCTCTCTGAGGTAACAGAAGGGGAGCTAACGGGGGGGGGGGCAGGGCCCAGTCCAGGGAGAAACCCACGAGGAAAAAGACAAGGTGTGAACCCCTAGCCCTTTGTTTGGAGGCCTTGTGGGCCCTTTGCTGAGGTGATAGAAGGTGACCTAATGGGGGAGAGGGCCCCCAGTTCCCCCCCAGCTCTTCATGAAGGTCGATTTCACATTACCTTTTTAAACTGCATAATTTTCGTTATTGGCCCGTCATGGAGGAAACCGATATAGGGACAACTGTTTCACACAGCATTTTCCTTTCGGTAAGAAGCTGTCTCTAAAGTACTATCGCCATTTCAAACTGTGCCATTTTCTTTGCCCACCATTTTCCTCGGTGCGCACAATCTCCCGGAGAGGTGGGGTTTTGTGTGTGTTTTTTAAACATTTTATTGGGAGTGCTATGATGCTGATTTGATGTCCTGTTATAGCACTCCCAATAGAACATTTTTTAAAAAGGGGGGAGAAATTGCATGCTGTGGGGGGAAAGGACACGAAAAACCCATCACTGGAGGAAGCGCTACTGGGCATTTCACACAGCCCACTGTAGCAATTCAAATCCGGAAGAAGGGATTGAAGACCTGATGAAAGCAGTTTTCATCAACAGCACCTCTGGCATGCTTCCCAAACGGGAGAGAACCGGCATTGTATGAACAGGTAAATATATTCCGTCAACAGCCAGTTACTAAAACGGGCCTGTCTGAAATGACAGGAAAAACCCGTTAGTAACCAGTTCCTGAAACGGAATAGATGGGCTGTCTGAAATCCTTCCAAGTGTTGTGTAGAACCCGTTTCAGTTCCATTTCCAGTTGAATGTGGAAAAGGCATTCTTCAGTGACTCAAAAAGGTCCTGGTGTAGAACCCACCCGATGTTTTTGAAGTGCCTTGAACATTCAGAAGTGTAATGTAAACGCTGATTATTGTATGGGCAACGCTCTCACATGATGATGTGCCTGGCTTTGTTCCTACACCCTTGTCCTCGATAAGAGAGGAAATGTCACCAGTGAAGCAGCCCAGAGATGCTTAGAATTATTAAAACCTCATTGAAATGGCTTTAAAAAAAAACAAAAAACCCCTCTGTCATTCTGGCAGAATGAGGAGATGATTCCCATCCCCCCTCCTCAAATGCAGTTGGAAATCACAGAAACTCTCAAAGCCGCACTTACTGTAAAAGCGATGTTTTCCTAATGGTGGGTCAATTTTGATTTAGGCCTGTAATTTGGCAGGGGAAAGAAATACCTATCTCCAATCTGAAGGATAGCAATTTCATGTGCTCTCCTAATACGCCCGGAATTGCCTTGCATATAACTAAAAGCTTTTTACCCTTGAAAATACGGAACTGGGGAATGGATCATAATGCTTCAATAGCATGTAATGGGCTGCTAGAAACTTCTGCAATATGCCAGAAAATTTGTCTTCAGCCGCCGGAGGAAGAGAAAATGAATCTACTCCTAAGCAGGAAGTTACTTCGCTATCTACTTCGTGCTCTGATGTTAGCAGTCTCCTAACTATTCTTAAAAGACTGGGAGTCTGTTAGGGGCTTCCTTAGTTTAGTTTAGTTTAGTCAACTTATATCCTGCCCTCCCCGCCCCCTTCCTCCTTTTACACATGCAGATTTATCCCAACTTTTCCATGTTAACCGTGGTTACTTACTGCATTATGTCTGCTAACCGTAGCTAGTTTTTAAACCAGGGTTTGCAGTGGGGCTGTGATCACCTGGCTTCAGAACTTGTTTTAAGAACACAAATTTATTATTTATTTATATTTACATTTAGATCCCTCCCTCCCTCCCTACCATTTGGCAGGCTCAGGGCAGCTAACAACATGCAGTTTGGTGTAGTGGTTAAGTCCACGGACTCTAATCTGGGAGAACCGGGTTTGATTCCCCACTCCTCCACTTGCACCTGGCTGGATGACCTTGGGCAAGCCATAGCTCTGTACCAGCTGTTCCCTCAAGGACAGCTTGGGAAAGAGTTCTCTCAGCCCCTCCTACCTCACAGGGTGTCTGCTGTGGGGAGGGGAAGGGAAAGGAGTTTGTAAACCGCTCTGAGACTCCAAGTGAGTGAAGGGCGGGATATGAATCCAATCTCTTCTTCTTTTTCTACATAAATATTCATTAAAATACCAATTAAAACAATCAGCTGAATGGTAACACCAGGTTCCTGTCAGCTATGGAACCTTGGCTGGTAGCACCATTGGTACTATTGGTACCATTGTTGATACAGTTGGTAATCGGGCCAGGGCCATAAGATCGAGGTGGCACCCTACTTAAAAGCCTGGTGGAAGAGCTCCGTTTTACAGGCCCTGCGGAACTGTAAAAGGTCCCTCAGGGCCCTGATGTCCTCTGGGAGCTCATTCCACCAGTGGGGGGCCACCACAGAAAAGGCCCTGGCTCTTGTTGTAGCCAAGCTGGCCTCTTTAGGCCCCGGAAGAACCAGGCAGTTTTGGGAACCTGATCTTAGTGCTCACTGGGGTACATACCATCCATCACTAGTATAGACCTCAGTACCCACCAGAACACCTCTTATTGAATGGTTGGGTCTCCAGGAATGGCTCCTATTCTAACATGGAAAGAGTATCTTTGTTGCTCTATATGGCAAGAAGCACCATTGCTATGAACTGGGAATCAACAGTCACTGACCCTCTCTCAATGGCATCAAAAGATATGGAACTTGTATATTAAGGCCAAACTCGTGGACAGTCTGGCATACTTTAATAAATCTTCTTCACAGTCTACCTTCTCCTCTATCTGGCCACCTATCCTAGAGTATTTGTCCTCCCAACAAGAAATCCCTAAAGTTATAGATGATTCAGGTTTATGGTAAAACCTAGAAGCTAGCTACTGTGTTGTGTGTCTTCTTATTCTCGAATGGTTGTGCTCATTCCTATATGCTGAATCTATTGTATTATATCAACTTAAGCCTCAGTTACGATTTGTGATTTATTTGATTGTGATAAGTATTACTGTAGTACACGGGGAACAATGAATGTCAAAATTCTATGAAATGTTATTTTTTTGAAAAAGAACAAAGCCTGGCTAGTGCCAGTCACTGGCCTAACACTACAGTGTGGTGGAGTACTGATCCTGGAAAGCAAAGTTGTCTAATTCCACAGCATGTGTCCAGTCTCCTAGTGGGGGCCGGGGGATCCCTTGTGTCCTGCCTGGGCAGTCTAGGAAAAGGTGTTGTAAACACAGTGATCAGAAACGTCCCAAGTGCTGCTAAGTATAATGCTTTGGAGTGGAGGGCTGGGTCCTCCAGTGGTAGTGTTCGCGTGCAGAAGGTCCTGGGTTCAATCGCTGCCGTTTCCAGCTGAAGGAACTTGGATAGCTAATGGGAATGACCTTTCTCTGTCTGCCTGAAGGTCTTGGGGAGCTGCTGCCAATCAGAGTAGACAGTCTTGAACTAAGGTGGCCTAGCAGGGCTGGCTCAGAGTCGGGGCATCTTTGGTGTCCATGCCATGTTTCGCATGGTGGCAGAGGCGGATTGACCATGAAGGCCACCAGGAAAGTCCCGATGGGGTGATCGCTAGGAAAACAGAGTTGTTGTTTTTTTTAAAGGAAAATAGAGATTTTTATTTTTAAAAACCTTTCAACATACAAACTAAGAAAACATTTTCAACATTTCAACATTAAACATTCACAATACAAAGCATAAGCATAAAATACAACACAACCAATTAGAAATCCAACATCTTGCGATGCACCAATTCACTAATCCCATAATTCAATATTAGCAAGAATAACCATTTTAGCAGCATTAATAATATTGATAACATTATTAACATTAATGATAATATTGATAACATTCATTACATCAACACCATTAACAGCTTTATTAACATTGATAATGTTAAGAACATTAGCAACATTACCACCCTAATCTAACCTACCCTTTCCTACAAGGAAAGGAAGGAAGGAAGGAAGGAAGGAAGGAAGGAAGGAATGTAAGGAAGGATGGCCTATGGGACCGGAGGATTAACCTCTTCAAACCACCACCACATTTCCCACCATATTTCCCTTTTTGTGTTTTTCTCTTCCCATATTTTAATTTTGTATAACAGTCGCAACACCTTACGCAGGGTAGCCCTCATCGCCTGCAAGGTGGGGGGAGCTGCTGCCGTAACCAGAAGCCACCAGCTCCTCCCCCCCCCCCCCCCGAGTGCGAGGTGGGGGGGATTTCCACAAGCCACCAGCCCTTGACACGAGTGTGGCAGCAACCCTCACCCTGTGTGAGGGAGGAGACTTGCTCTCCCTACCCCGCCCCCCCCTCAGCGGGGGCTCTTTCTACCACCATTTTTGCTCCCCGATCCACCCCTTGCGTGGTGGTATAATTCCCTTTCAGAGAAGCATGAAAGCACAAATATTAGCAGTCTGTACTCCCAAAAGTGGGAGGCTCACAATACAGGGCGCGGAACCGATAGGGTGATATCAAGGCCTCCCCTCTTGTTACCCTCCTGACTCAGAGGTTTGTAGCCTCCCTGTATGGAGGTCGTACCGTTGATCAAGAAGTTGTGTGAAGACGTATCTGTATTACTACCTTCAACGGGCTTAACACGTCGTGGCTTCGTCTAAGAAAGGGGAACAGAGAGCCCAAGGTCGTTACGTGGATGTATAATGCAGTGCTTCGCTCTTTCCGTGTGGTACTGATGATTAAAAAGGTAAAGGTTTCCCTTGCTCGAAAGCCAGTCAAATCCGGCTCTAGGGGGTGATGCTCATCTCCGTTTCCTAGCCAAAGAGCCAGCGCTGTTCAAAGACCTCTCCATTGTCATGTGGCCGGCATGACTAAATGCCGAGGCGCATGGAACACTGTTACCTTCTCACTGAAGTGGTACCTATTTATCTCCTTGCAGTTTCTTCCTTTTGTACTGCTAGGTTGGCAGCAGCTGGGGCCATCAAAGCAAAACAAGTGGCTTTTGCATCAGGAGCACATGTCCAGAGAGCTACCCCTCAAATTGGCAGGTCTATATGGGGTGTATGTAGAGGGATGGATGCCCGTAAGCAGCTTCTTGGGTCGTTGGGTTTTGTCTTGTAAGATTTGTGAGAGCCAGTTTGGTGTAGTGGTTAGGAGCATGGACTCTAATCTGGGAGAACTGGGTTTGGTTCCCCACGCCTCCACATGCAGCTGCTGGTGTGACCTTAGGTCAGTCATAAGTTCTCTCAGAGCTGTTCTCTCAAGAGCAGTTTTCTAGAGAGCTCTCTCAGCCCCCCCTACCTCACAGGGTGTCTGTTGTGGGGAGGGGAAGGGAAAGGAGATTGCTCTGAGACTCCCTTGGGTAGTGAAGGGTGGAGTATAAATCCAGTCTCTTCTTTTTTAATACTATCTTTGGAAATATTTTTTTTCTTTCTCTCTCTTTTTTTAATTAGATCTTTTGGCTATGATCGGAACAACATCAGAGGTGGGGGAAGGTTTACGGTGATTTTTGTACGTCAATTTACATTGACAGTTTACGAGTACCTGGCCTGTATGCATCAAAAAGGGGATCTGTGCAGGCAATCTCATTGGTCCGTTTGGTTATTTGCCTACTTTTGTTTTGCTTTCAGCATCTGGCCTCTCACCTGTGCCAGTGGGAACACCAGGCCTTTGGCTGTGCGGCCCCTCACTGGTTTGTCGCCGCTTAACACAGAGGAGAACTTTGGCTTCAGGTTGAAAACTAGAGGTTAGCTTTGCCTTCCCTTCCCTGCTCAGCCAGGTCTGAAGGTGTCCTCCAGCTCTAAGTAGCTCTTAAACTGGAAAAAGGCTTCTTAGGTGGGAGGAATAAGTGTGTGTGTGTTAACGGCCATCAAGTCACCTCCAGCTCCTGACAACCCTGTGCATTAATGACCTCCAGAATGTCTTAACAGCCTTGCTCAGGTCTTGCAAAGGGAGGGCCCTGGCTTCCTGGCTTGAGTTAGTCAATTCCAAGTTGGGTCTTCTTTTTTTCCTGCTTCCTTCAACTTTTCCTAGCTTCGTTGTCTTTCCCGGTTGAGTCATTTTAGCTTCTCAGGAGAGTTCAGGCTTGATTTGGTCTTGAAGTGACTTATTTATCTTTCTGGCGCAGTCCCCAGTATCTGTAAAACTCTCCTCCAGCACCACATTTCAAACGAATCAACTTTCTCATTTATGCTCCAACTTTCTCCCCAGTGAGGGACCCAAAGGAGACCCAGCGGGGTACCTCTCCTCTGTTGTGTCCTCACAACAACCCTGTGAGGTAGGCTAGGCTGAGAGCGTGTGGCTGGCCCAAGGTCAACCAGCAAGCTTCCATGTCAGAGTGGGGATTCGTTTGAATTTGGACTTCTAGCCCTATATTCGAACGGTTACATCTCACAGGTTCTCAAGGGAAGCTTCAAGTTCTGCTGACTACAGTTTGAGCAGAGCAATAGAGTACACGCCAGAGTTAATAACTGGAGTAAAATAGCTCTTGATAGTGACCCAAGGGAAATGGATCAGGGAGGAGGTTTGGGCTACCTGATAACGTGGGTGACAGCACACAATCCCTTCCTTGTGGTGGTGGTGGGGGGTGTCAAAAAAAATAGATGGGGCTATGAACAAAGTTAAATAAATAAATAAAATAAAATGGATCACAACAAGGATGGTTGGTATAGAGCCACTAGAACATTTCAGAGACATTGCGTTTGGTCGCGTTGCTCTGTTCTGCCAACAACCGGTGCTTTCCGCCAGCATAAGTGGCCTTCCGCCAACACAAGAGTCTCTTCTGCCACCGGCTCCTTGTGCCAGATGAAGGCATTACACTTAGCGGGAACAGGCCTGTTGGGGTCTCAAGCCCATGATCTCAGCGATGCTTCGAACAAGCCGGGGAGGTGGAACCGTGCTGTGTTCGCCTGTCACAAATGCAGACAGTTCACAGAGGAAAGACAGAAACTGGGCACTTTGGAGTTCTCCGCAATCTTGTTCACAGTGGCTACACAAGCGCTTGTGTTGCTGGTCACAGGATTTGGTCACGTTTAAATGAGATTTAGATGGCTTGCAGGCAGTTTCCTGTGTTTGGGTCCCATCGCTGGAAGCCGAACAGTACAAAGAACCTTTTGGGAATAGTTTGGAAGTCAAACCCGGGAGCAGTCGCCTGTGATTCTTGCCGCTTTTGCAGCTCCTTTGCACTTTTTTCTTCCTAGCAATATTTCAGCTGTCAGCGAGTGTATATAATTAACTTACCATAATTAAGTTCCAGGCCAGAATATTTATTTTGAAGAGGCTGTAAACAATTACCTTTCTTGGTCTCTAGGTAGTTAATGATGGCTTTGCAGCAGAGAACCTGGGCGTGCTTGTCTATCTGTCATCTTGTGCGGCTTTTGCTCAAACAAATTGGCTTGTTATTGTGGCGGGAACGATTGCCTTCAGTCTTTCCCCCTTTTCTCCCGCAGAATACTTTGTACAGCTCTGCTTGCCTCATCTCAGAAAGGCTCTTATAGTGGTGGAAAATGCAGAAAAGGGTAACCAAAAGGACTGAGTGGTTGGCATTAGGGATGGGCCACAAACTGAATTACGAAGTGGTATTCGTCACGAACCGGCCCTGGTTCATGGTTTGCAAATCTTGGTTCGTGCCATCCCCCACGAACCTCCCAGGTGGCTTTGGGAGGTTCATGTAGTTTGTGTTGTCAGACATACCGGCGCCAGCGGCAGGGCTTGAAGAAGGCATTTAAATTGCAGCTGCCATTTAAATGCCTTCTGAGTTCACTCGGGGTTGAAGAGGGCTTTAAATGGCTTTTGCAAGCCATGCTGCATCATGAACCTTAAACCGGTTCGCAAAAACCGAAAGATTCTTGGAGGTTTGTGGTTTGTGAGACACCATGAAACTTCACAAACCTCTGTTTTCCTGGTTCTTGCCCATCCCTAGTTGGCATACCGTCCTGGCAACAAAAACAGAAAAGACAACTAAATGGGGGAATAGTAGAGGTTTATTTTTATTTGTTTATTGATCAGATTTTTTAGTCACCTTTCACTCGGGTTCTTGCGATGACTTATAGCACCTAAAACCAAACCTGTTTATTTATTTCTCTACTTCATTTGTATCCCACCTTTCTCCCAGTGGGGACCCAAAGCTGCTTGCGTCATTCTTGTCTCCTTCATTTTATCCTCACAACAGCCCTGTGAGGTAGGTGAGGCTGAGAGTGTATGACTGGCCCAAAGTCGCCTAGCGAGCTTCTGTGGCAGAGTGGGGGGGCTGTGTACGGTATGAAGGAAGCAGTCGGGGAGATCTTCTTCTTCTCCGTCTCCCAAAATGCTAGCTCTTGGGAGGGGGGGGAGAACCAAAGGAGCTGTCGATTCAGGATAGACCGAAAAAAAATTACATCTCCATGTAACATACAACTGACTTGTGGCGCTCCCTGCCCAAGATGTGACTACTCTTTGGTAGGAGACTAGACAGCTTCTTGGAGAAGAGGTCCATCAGTGTCTGTTAACCACAATGACTAAGCCTCTCAGAGACTCTTGAGTGAAGGGTAGGATACAAATCCTCCTCCTCCTCTTCTTCCTCCTCTTCTGTTTCTTCTACTTCTTTGCATTGTACCCCTGAACACCAGTGGCTGTATGTTCGGCTGGTTTGACCTTCATTTCTGTAAATCCAGCCCAAAGAGTTAGGCTCCCAAAAGGGGTACTGTTTGGGCTGTGGCATCGGCAAGTCTATGGCCGGAGAGACTTCCTTAACTTGTGGGAGGAATCACTAATATCGACCCTTAGTACCCGAACCTAGTATACAGATGGTGTTTCTAAGAGTGTGGTCTCAGTTAATTTCAGAGGTTTTGAAGAAGAAGAAGAAGAATAGGTTTTTATACCCCACTTTTCTCTACCTTAAAGCATCTCAAAGCGGGTTACAATCACATTCCCTTCCTCTCCCCACAACAGTTACCTTGTGAGGCGGTTCTCCATTTTAACTCCATATATCTGCTGGCTCTCCCAGTGGCCTTCGATACTATCGACAGTAGTTGACCTAGTAGCTGTAGTGTTGAGATTTGCCTGAGTCTGCAGGCAGAGGGTGGAAATTGGCATTGGGGGGGGGGGAGCATGCATTATCGAGACTCCATCCCAATCTGCCAGTCAAGGTGTTCTGGGGAGCCAGTATTAAGTGCGTTGGACCCTTGAGATGCTACGTTGATGGCACTAAATGCTAACTGCCAATCTGCATCCAGAATCTTGTTAGTCTTCTGAAGATAGTTGCTTTTATGGAAATTCTCCGGTTAGCATGCCACCTCTTTCTTAGTTCTGGCTGATGGAGTAGACTTGTGCTGAGTTCCCATCTTTGAACTCCTCAGATACCCTCGTTACCAATAATAGAGGCTCCTCAGCTTCCTGACCGATAAGTTTGATGGTTCTTCTGTCTCTTCTTAAAGTACAAGCCAGCTGCTTGACGCATAGTTGCCTTTCAAGCAGCATCTTTGGGGGTGCGTTGGCTAGCGGGGAGTCAAGCAAGGACTTGGCTAGATGGCACAGGGGCTGGATATTCTGGCGGAAGAAGTCTCCATTTGCATCCACAAGGATGAGATCTCTCTGGCTGCTGCGTTCGGGTTGCTTCTATTCCCAGGAGAAAATGAGTTGTGTTTTAAAGGGCAGGGAAGCTGGAGGTGGGATAATTGCAAGGCAGAGATGTCTCATTTCGTGTTTGACTATCAAAGAATCGACTCAGGAGAACATGCAGGAGGCTTTCTGTATTGTAATATCTGCTTTAAGTGGGCAGAGCTCTTTTGTCATTGTTGACAGTTCGGGGAGAAGAGGTCATTATTCCCCTGCAGTGGAAGCTGCAAAGGGAAGCTCCCTGGTAAAGTCTGGTATCCTTTGGGGGAGACGGTTTGAAGCCTCCAGGTTTGTCATAATACTCTTTCTCTTGGACAGGTTTTATTGATTTAGCCGAACTGTTGTTGTAACGGGGGAGCAAGCACACAGTTAGGCAGTCCTGGTTCCCAGCCTAAAACTCAGAAAGCTTTTTCCTGCCAGCCAAGCATTTACCAGTCCTCCCTCTAAGCTGTGAAATCTTGTGAGCAAAACTTCTACTTTGTGAGCTGCTGGCATTAAAGTGGTGAGCGAGCGATTTGGCTGCTGCATCAGTTAGTTTGCTCTGGAGCCATCCTCCCTGAGCGAGGACAAAAATCTGTGAGCCAGGGACTAAAAAACTGTGAGCTAGCTCACACTAACTCAGCTTAGAGGGAACACTGGCGTCTTCCAAAGCTCGAAACTCTTTCTGTGTTCAGGTCCCTTTGCATCGATAGCACCCCTGCTGCACTCTTGCCGGGCAAACTATGTTGACAGTCTCCTACTATGGAATTGGGTACCTGGGGCTGGTCCCCTTCTGTGGATGCTTATCCACAGGCAGGGCCTGGCAAAGGGGGGAGGGGCTTACAGTAGTGGGGGCCCTCGCCAATGATGTCAGGATGTCACCAGCAATGCACTGAGATCATTTCCAGGCGCACAGGAAGTGACATCAGCACATTCCCCAATGAGGGAACGATGGCAAGCCTACACACAGAACAGTCATTGGCTATTTAGATAATATATGTGGATTTAATTTTTTTATTACAGGTATTTTTAATTGATGACGTAACTGGCCTGTTTTTGTATTATATTCTATAGAGAGTCTCTGGCCTGTGAGATTTCTTTTATTCTCCTTTCCCGCAGTGCGTGTTGTGTTTCCATACATTGCTGGTTAAACACACCAATATTGCAACTGACTGTAATCGACAGCAAAATTGGAGTCTTGGTGACATTAGAAGGAACAAGGGATGGGGGACGGGGGGACGGGGGGATGACATATCCCCAGAGATCAGCTTTATACTGTTGCTTGGGAGAGAAGAGTGGAAAATTCTTTTGGAGTCTGTCTTCTCATGCAGAGGGACTCTGGTGATTCACCCCTCTCTAAATCTCAGCAATTTAGTTTGCTTTGGATGCTGCTGTCCAGATAACTGCGTGGCTTGAGAGGGTTTTTTAAAAAACGAGAGAACAAGCTTGCTGTAATTTCCCCCCCAGTAACTTGCCACGTTTCTGTGCTGGTGGATTCAGTTTCTGCAGGTTTCTGTTCACTCAGCAGGCACGTGCCGGAATTGAGAGCGACATTGCATGCTGTAACGTGTGGCAAAAAAAGAATACCTTGATTACAAATCTCTTCTTCCTTGTTACGAAGCCAAAAAGGGGGGAGACTTTGTACCTGTTTCACACAGGAAGAGCACAATGCTTGATTAAACCGCATTTTAAAATCCCGAGTCGTGTGCCAGAGAACTGTCAGCGTTTCATGGCTGTCGCTCATCTTACCACAGCACAGAAGCTTCTAGAACTCTGAGAGGATCAAAAAGCGCTTTTCCCCATCTCCCTCCGGCCAAGACCTTCTCAACTTTCTTATTTTTATTGGCTTCCCTGACTAGACCATCTTTTAGTCATAATGTTTCCCCAAAGCAATGTACAATAAAAAGGCAAGTTATAAACAATTAAAATAAGTCGTGGAGGTTGCACTGTGGGGTTGAGATCAATGCTCCTTCTAAACTGTAGTCTTGTGAGCAAAAATTGCACTTTGTGAGCCACTGGTATCAAAGAAGAAGAAGAAAAGAAGAGATTGGATTTATACCCCGCCCTTCACTACCCAAGGGAGTGGCTTACAATCTCCTTTCCCTTCCCCTCCCCACAACAGACACCCTGTGAGGTAGGTGGGGCAGAGAGAGCTCTGACAGAAACTGCTCTTTTTCAAGAACAGCTGTGCCAGAACTATGGCTTGCCCAAGGTCATCCAGCAGGTGCCAGTGGAGGAGTGGGGAATCAAACCCAGTTCTCCCAGATTAGAGTCTGCGCACTTAACCACTACACCAAACTGGCTTGTGAGCGAGTGATTTGGCTACTGCATAAATGAGTTTGCTCTGGAGCTATCCTTCCTGAGCTAAGGCAAAAATCTGTGAGCCGGAGGCTAAAAACCTGTGAGCTAGCTCACACTAACTCAGCTTAGAGGGAACACTGGTTGTGATGTTTCACAACTTCCAGCCTTTTATGGGTGAAAACGGGGTGTCTCTGGAACATTTCTGTTCCGATAGCAAGGATTATCATGAAACTGCTGCCCCCTGACATAATTATACACTATGTAGCTTGCATTGGATGTAGGGTTGCCAACTTCCTGGTGGAGCCTGGAGACCTTCCGCTATTACCACTGATCTACAGACAACAGAGATCAGTTCTCCTGAAGAAAATGGCTCCTTTGGAGGGTGGACTGTATGGCATTATATTCAGCGGAGGTCCCACCCCTCCCCAAACCCTGCCCTCCCCAGGCTCCACCCCCAAAATCTCCAGGAATTTCCCAAACCAGAGCTGGCAACTTTGCTTGAATGCGGTGCACTTCCATAAGCTCCCCTCCACTGGTTGTGAAGAGACAAAAGTATTTATTCTTTCAGTGTAATATATATTCGAGAAATCATAATCTGATTCAGTGTGATACATAACAGTTCTGGGCCAAAACTAGAGAGGCTTAGATTCAAATCCCCACTCAGTCTTGAAGTCCATGGAGTGACCTCAGGTTGATCACTCATTTTTGCCTTTTGGATATTGGAACCGGGGCTGGGTCGGGGTTGGTGGGCTGAGGCATCTATGATTTCATAGAAGGAGGGAACATTGGTCACCACTGCCAAAATGGCTGCCCTGGGGCCAGTCATAGAATGGGGGGAGATTGCAAGCCCAAGAGGTCTTCCTGCGGTGGGAGGCAGCTATGTTCACTGCAGACAGGACAGGGGATGCCTGCTGCGTTCTTCTGAAGCACCCCCGCTCCAGCAGAGTGGAAGAGATCCAGGAGGCTGGCTTTTCGCTTTGCAGAAGTCTGAGAAGCAGATGTGTGCCAGGAAGCCTGTTGGTGGGCGCCATGTTGGGGACCATTGAGGTGGGTGGCCCCGATTTCAGTTCACGGGTGGCAGGGAACACTGCCTCTGCCTGAGACCTTGGAGAGCTGCCGCTGCCAGTCGGAGTAGGCGGTGCTGAGCGACTTAAAACAATGGCCTGATTTGGTGCAAGGCAGCTTTCAGATGTCTGTTCTCCTCGCCCGGTTGCCAGTGGCAAAGCAAACGTCGTCCTTTTGAATTCCTCACCTCTCGAAGCAAAGGTTTCCTTCCGTTTTCCTCTTAACCGCTTTGGAAGGAGGGACCCTGGAAGTGTGGTTCAGCAAACCTCTCTCAAGATGAAAGCAATATCCCTTTCTTCTGTTTCTTCTGCTTGAGGGTAGTTACAGGTAATAGCATGGTTAGTTATGCTGGGCGGTTCGCCTTGCTTTTATTTCCATGGGGTTTTCACATAGGCTTTCCCATCCCGCCCCATGTCACTCTTACTTTCCTTGGATTGGTATCGAAGGACTACTTCTTTATTTAAAACAGTGCTGCTGCTCTTCCGCTGCTGTTGAACTAAATTTACAATGCAGTACTTGGGGGGCGGGGTGGGAGGACATTTTAAATCATTCAGAGAAATGCAGCAAATCCCAGTTCTCCTGGCAGCAGTGGAGATTAATCACTTAAAGCCAGAAAGTTCCCAGAGTTTGGCTGGAAAAAGTGTGGCTTGTTTTTATTTCCTCCAAACTGGCAAGGGAGATGAACTGATGGAAACTTATTCTGAAGCACTGGGGCTACTGTAGAGAAGGCTCTGCCCCCTGCCATCCTGACCTCATAACCTCACATGCTTTAAGCGGGGTCCTTTTTTCACAGCTGACTTGTGGCGAACCCCAAGGTTTTTCAAGGCAAGAGATGTTTAGGGGTGGTTTGCCATTGCCTGCCTCTGCACCGCAACCCTGGACTTCCTTGGTGTTCTCCCATCCGAGTACTGATCATGGCCAGCCTTGCTTAGTTTCCAAGAACTGATGAGATCGGGCTAGCCCTGGGTACTGAGGTCAGGGGAGCAGTGTCTATCCAACAGTTTGGGAGGATGGATGGATGGATGGATCCATCTTAAAAATCTTTTAGGCCAGGCAAAAGCCTCCCAAATATTTTATGCTCCTGAGAACAGTTTGGTTCATGAGAAATGCCCAGGTGCTAATACACTTCCCCAGATTTTAACAAAGACAGCCAGTTTGGTTAGGAGCGCGGACTCTAAACTGGGAGAGCCAGGTTTGATTCCCCTCTCCTCCACATGCAGTGGTGTGACCTTGGGTCAGTTACAAGTTCTTTCAGAGCTGTTCTCTCAAGGGCAGTTCTCGGGAGAGCCCTCTCAGCCCCATCTACCTCCCAGGGTGTCTGTTGTGGGGAGAGGAAGGGAACGGAGATTGTAAATTGCTCTGAGACTCCTTCGGGTAGTGAAGGGCGGGATATAAATCCAATCTCTTCTTCAAAACTATGGAAGGAACCCCTCTGTTTAAGCACGAGCTCCAACACTGCTGCCCTTACCAGGCAAATGTGCAACTTGGGTCTGTAGGAAGCCCTCTTACTCCCCAAACATCTTCCCAAGATAATGCATGCGCAGCGTGTCTGCATGCAATGACAAGACGTATGCTCTCTCCTTCTGCCCGTTGGCCTTGCGTTATCAGCAGGAGGCCGCAGACCTCTAGTTGGGAATCCTTGTAAGCAGAGACAGCAGCCGGGGCTCTCTGTCGACAGAATACTCAATTCTCATTATTGCCATTAAGCCATTAGCTGTGTTATCTTGTTTGCCTGACTGCCTGGAATTTATGGCGCCCCTGCCTCGAACACAAGTTTGGTAGCCTTGGGAGGGGGTGATGAACTACGGTAATTTCCCCCCCTTCCCACCGAGAATACAGTAATGGCTGTCTGGTTTCTAAGAATGTTTTGTGGCACTTGAGTTTTGCTTCTGAAGGGTGGGTCCTTGAGGTATTAACATGCACACCCAAACACGCTCCCCGCAGAGTGTGACCCCACAGAGGGGTGACCGCATGCAAAGGAAGGAGGGGCTCTTGTGTCTTTAATCATTGTGTGAGAACCGAATTTCACAAGGGGGGACTTCTCTCACCCATGCATGACAAGCAGGCCTGGCAAAAGTCCCCTGTTCTACACAACTGTGAGGCCCAAAGTACACGTGCACGTTTTTAAAGATCTTGGTCCAGGTTTCCGACTCCATGTGGGGTATTCTGTGCACGAGGAACAGACAAAAACGGGTAAATAAGTCCCCACACTGTTTTGGCACGGCAGAATGACTTGGGTGGGAAGGCAGGACCCCCACCCCATTCCAAGACCACCTGGGCTCACCTTCATTTTTAAAAAGCCATTCCCCTCAGCTGCAGTGTGGCTGCAGGGGACCCGAGCTGGGACCATGTAATGCTTTAGAAACACAAGTGTGTACCACCAGATGGGCATGTAAACTGTTGTGAAGGGAAAGAACAGGGTCCTTCTTTGGCCCTCTCTGGCTGCGGTCACACACACTAAATAATCCCCTTTCAGTCCCCTTTCAGTGCACTTTCCAACCGGATTTTATGGTGTGAACTGGCAAAATCCAGTTGGGAAAGTACACTGACAGTGGATTGAAAGTGGATTATTTCGTGTGTGTGACCACAGCCTCTGTTTCCTTTCTCTTCAGCGTTGTTGGGGCCGCTATAAAACTTAGTGTGCGCGGGAAGGATTTGCATTTTCTTTGTAACACCCACATCATTTGTTTATTTTAATTCAGATCTTTATACTCTGCTGTTCTCCCCAATGGGGAATAACTTCCAACACAATTTTCTGCTCCATTTTACCCTCACAACAACCACCGTGTGAGGTAGGCGGGCCCAAGATCTCCCAGTGAGCTCCCATCACAGGGCGGGGGTTCAAACCAGAGTTTCTCAGATGTCAGTCTGATGCTAACCACTGTCCTGCCTCGGAGACGTAAGCTGCCTTGAAGTGCACCAGGGAGTTCCTGGGACCCTGACAGCTGCTTGCTTTCCCAGGGAAATAGAGCCATCAAATGCACCAAGAGGTTAAAGAGAGCGGAGGTGTGGTTCCGCTGAGAGAGAGGGTCATTTGCTCTACCTGCCAGGGGGGGTAAGATGGATAGCTGTTGTAAAACCTGATCTGGATGTTGAGATATGTGGGACGTGGTCTGAGCAAAGACAGGAAGGGGTAAAAGATTGGTAATGTCTGTTAGTCTGTTCCAATGCTGGCGATTGGATTTCCCCTGCATGGAGCAGGTGGGGCCAGGATTTGCGTCTGCTTCACAAACATCCAGGAAGGGATGTCAGAGGTAACTCTCCTGCATTGTAAAGTTCAGCTTCGGGTTATGTTTTTACCGTTTCCCCCCCTGAGATCTGTAAGCAGTAGGCTTGATTAGTATTTCCCCTGTCTTGTGCTCTAGCTTAGCCTACAGCATAAAATTTCCCTGTTTAAAAGAGCAGATTGTGATTCAGAGTCCACCTTGTGTGCCTAAATCACTCACACTTAAGCATGCACAGGAGAAGGGCAGGTGTGATTGGGAAACTCTGCCCTTTGTGTATGCTCAGAGGCAGCCTTTACTGGTGTCCCCCAAGTCACTGGTAATGTGGGAGGCTGGGGTTTTTTTGGGGGGTGGAGGCACGAAGAAGAGGAACACATTTTATATGTATACAGAACACACAAGTAAGCACACATATCACCCAGGGCAGGTTTCTGATGACTACTACCCTGTGCTACTTAGAACTTGGTGGCAACCTTTCATTCTGATGTACTTTTTTATTTCCTGTGAGTCTTTATATGGGGGGGGGGGAGTATTAAAAATGTGAATCTCTCCCATATACATTCTGAAAGTATAGCTTATTCCTGCCATCTCAGAATTTGTCTCCATTCTTTTTTTTTTTTTGCAATAGAATTTTATTTTTCCATTATTCTCAAATGCAATTAGCTTTTATACATATTCCATTCTCTATAAAATTGCATAGTTAACTAAAAAGATATAATCATTAAATGACTTCCCACCCCAACTGTACCTTCATATATATCAACCGGTAAATATGTATTTTAAAAGTATTTGCCCCCTAAGGTAACATTTTGAGCTATTATAACTTTTATACATTTACAAATTATATTGATTAAAAAAGAAAAAAGGTTTAGTTTCACGGCTAACTAAAAATTCATTTTTTTGTGATATGATTCTGTCCCTCTCTTCAATAGTTAAAAAGTGTAAAAATATTGTCTTTCATATTCCACTCTCGCTCCATATATTCCTTCAAATCTTTCCAATCTTCTGAGAACTTCGCTGAGTCTTGATTGTTTAATTTTCTTGTCCATTTGTCCATTTCCGCCATAAATAGCAATTTTCTCAACCATTTCCATAATTCTGGAGTTTTCTCCGATTTCCAACTTTGTGCGTAAACCATTCTTGCTGTCGTTACCATATACCAAATCAGTGTTCTTTTACTTAGGTTTACATCCTCTAACTTTAGACCAAGCAACAACATTTCTGGCAATTTTTTAAACTTACAATTCAAAATTTTCTCCATTTCAGCGTGTTGAATTTGTCTCCATTCTATTGCATGTCTAGACCAGGAAGAAAATGCAAGAGAGGGTTCCGGACACACACACACACACACACGCAGCAGCCTCTCGCTCCATCTCGTTTATTTTATAGGGATGGGGTTTTGGAGGTTGGTCCTAACAAGATTATATAGCTTTTCTTTGTAAAAATATAAGAACATAAGAGAAGTCAGTATCAGTCCAGTGGCCCATCCAGTCCAACATTCTGTCATACAGTGGCCAAAAATAGCAGGTGCCCTCAGGAGGTCCAGCAGTAGGGCCAGGACACTAGACGCCCTCCCACTGTTGCCCCCCCTCTTCAAGCACCAAGAATACAGAGCATCACTTGCCCCAGACTGAGAGTTCCTATCTATACCTTGTGGCTAATAGCCACTGATGAATCTCTGCTCCAGATGTTTATCTAATTCCCTCTTGAAGCTGTCACTGCTTGTAGCCGCCGCCTCCTCCTGTGGCAGTGAATTCCATGTGTTAATCACCCTTTGGGTGAAGAAGTACTTCCTTTTATCCGTTCTAACCTGACTGCTCAGCAAATTCATGGAGTGCCCACGAGTTCTTGTATTGTGAGAAAGGGAGAAAAGGACTTCTTTCTCTATCTGCTCTAGCCCATGCATAACCTTGTAAACCATGATCATGTCACCCCTCCGTTGTTGTTTCTTCAAGCTAAAGTTCATTATGTCAGACCTATAAGTAACAGAAGTGTTGTGTAGGGAAGGTCACTTTGTTTCAAGGTCCCTGGTGTTTGGAGGATCCAAAGAGGTAGAAAGTTACGTGTAGTTTGCATGCTTTGGAGGAGTGCTATGAAGCACTTTCTTCGCACTCACAGTTACAGAAAAGAGATTTCCCCATCTCACTCAAACACCTCAGTGAGGAATCTGTTCATTTCCAACCTTCTTGACTTTTCAGTTGAGCTATCAAAAAGTTGATAGCTACAGCCCTTGTTTAATTGAAGCGGGCTAGTGAGTGATACTTACATTTGTCTTCAGTGGCATCCTGACCCAACAGAGGCAGGAACAATTTGCTTTGTCCCATAGTGTAGAAATGGGTTGTCTTCTTTTCTGGGACTGCTTGCAGCTGCTGGTGTGATCTTGGGTCAGTCATAAGTTCTTTTGGAGCTGTTCTGTCAAGGGCAGTTCTCTCATCCCCACCTACTTCGTGAATTCCCTGCACTGTGCCGGGGGTTGGACTAGATCAGGGGTGGGCAAACTGTGGGTCGGGAGCCACATGCGGCTCTTTCACATATATTATGTGGCTCCCAGCAGGGCGGCTGGGGAAGCTGAATATCATTAGCAGGGGAGGGCGGGATATAAATCGCAAAAATAAATAAAAAATAAATAAATAAACAAACAAACAAATATCATTGGACAAATTAATATCATTATCAATATCTGCTTTTACCCCTTTTGTTATTATTTTTGGCAGTCTCATTTAATGTTAATAAAAAGCAAATCTGCTTATTTTCCAGTAAAATCAGGTAATATTTGTTCATGTCTTGTGGCTCTCAAACATCTGATGTTTATTCTATGCGGCTCTTACATTAAGCAAGTTTGGCCACCCCTGTTCTGGGTGGCTCTTACACTGAGCAAGTTTGCCCACCCCTGGACTAGATGACCCCGGGGAATCCCTTCCAAGTCTGTGGTTGTACGAATTAATAATTTTGATCCAATAGAGGGTGGTGTGATTATCTGTGCGAACCCAAGCAGAATTACACCATGCTAAAGCCCTTTGCCTTCAATGGATTTAGGAGAGTCTAACTCCATAATGTCACTGATGTTCCCCATCTCCCTCAGCTTTGTCGTTTTTGTTGGCGCCCACCCAAAGCCCTTAAGTAGATTGTTCTTTTATATTTATTCCCCACGGTAGCCTCGATTCTACTATGGAGAGGAAAAAACAGGTTCTGTGGGTTACATCCAGCAATTCCTGTATAAATGGTAGGCCATTAGCAGGAGGATTCTTTTGCATCCGGTGAAGCTATGAAACCCTGTGATCCTTGTTGAACCCGTTACCTCAGAGTCGCCTGAGAATCATTTTTATTTTGGGTCTTCTGTTTTTCAGGGTCTCCTCTAGCGAAAGCAGAGGCCTACTTCGACTCGACGAGGCCTGCCTTGGTTGTGTCGGACGGAGCTCTGTTTTGCTTCCTTTCCACCACCCCCCGCTCGGCTTGAGGAAAGGCCCCGACGCCTCAGAATGAGACAGCTGAAAGGGAAACCCAAGAAAGAGACCTCCAAAGATAAAAAAGAGAGGAAGCAGGCGATGCAAGAAGCGCGGCAGCAAGTCACGACCGTGGTGCTCCCGACGCTGGCCGTGGTCGTGCTTTTGATCGTGGTGTTCGTTTACGTGGCCACCCGCCCAAACACAACCGAATGACGCCGGTTTTGAATTCTGTAACTTTGGGCCTTCCCACTCACCTGCGACCCTGTCAAGAGCCAAAAAAGAAAACCAAGAGGAGAAAAAAATCCTCTTCTGGTCCCCCAGTCATTAACTATTCTTTGACAAAGGAATCTTCTTTTTTTAATCTTCTTTCTCTGACTTGATTCAAGCTCCACAGTATCTGTCTCTCCCCCTCTTTCTCTTGGAATATAATGTAAAACGTATTTGCTGCTCCGCAAAAAAACATGCGTTTTATGGTCCCACTCATGTGCCTTCTAGACTTCAACTCTGGGGGTGGGGAGATTTCCTTTTATAGCCCTGTGTCGTAAGAGGGGGGATTCCTTTGCTCTCTCAGTTTGTATCGGCTTCAAATGATCGGCGGCGTTGGCGGTGTCCGTGAGCTTGTGTCTGTTCAGCTTTCCACAGCTTCCAAAGAAGTGAATTTCCCCTCCCTTTATTGATTATACGGTGGCATCCGAAATCATTTGACTAAAAGAAAAATATTTATTTTTGGAATAAAGAAGACGAGTCTTGCAGAAAAGTCTCCATTTTGTTCTGTTCCGAAATATTTATTGATTGGTTTATAAAATTTATACCCTGCCCTCTCTGCCGGAGCAGGCTCAGGGTGGCTTACAAAGATTAAAACACATAGCCACTAAAAACAATCATAAAACCTTCTAAAAACAATCCAGATGATATAAAGTGCTAGTGCAGATTGGACTTGCAATAATAGTCAAGATGATGTTTGGCGACGACGGCAGCAAGTCAATGTCCTGTCCTATTGATCAGCTCCTCGTACTGTTTGTTATGTGGCTGGCTCAAGCTGTTGTTGATGACTCCAAAGGGCAGGGATCACAATTTTTTGGGGGGAGGGCTCCTAATTGAAGGCCTGGTGGAAGAGCTCTGTCTTGCAGGCCCTGCGGAACTGCATAAGGTCCCACAGGGCCCTGATCTCTTTTGGGAGCTCGTTCCACCATATGGAGTATGGTTATAGCCAGCCTGGTGTCTTTAAGGCCTGGGAGGGTCAGTCGATTTTGGCACCCTGACCACAGTGCTCTCTGGGGAACATATGGGGACTTGACCTGTGTCGCAGGCATAAGTGACCCTGGTACATGAGGCTGTTTGACTGGCACCCAGGACCAGTTCTCTGCCATAACACTTAAGGCCACGGGCAGGACTGCTGGGGGCAGTGGTACAGGAGAAGGCGCCAGGCGTGGTGTATGCCCATCATAGCTTCCCAGACCTGCGCAGCCACCAGCAGTGTCCAAAGCAAATCCTTGAGTTACTGGCAGTTCTGCTGGAACTTGGCTTGCTCTGCTCATGTCCAGCCAAGTACCCTCCTCATCCCACTCCCCATTTCGGTTGCCTGCCTACCGACATCTTCACAGGTAGATTGTAGTATTTTTTCCCCACCATTCGAGCTCAGAAATCTGCCTGTCCCTGTTATACCATGGTGAGCTCCCCTTCACTGGCAGTTTTCAGGAAGAGGCTGGATTTGTCAAGAGATGAAGAAGAGAGAAGAGGTTGGATTTATACCCTGCCCTTTACTAGCCAAGGGAGTCTCAGAGCGGCTTACAAACTCCTTCCCCTCCCCACAACAGACACCTGGTGAGGTAGGTGGGGCTGAGAGAGCTCTTACAGAAACTGCTCTTTTTCAAGAACAGCTGTGACAGAACTATGGCTTGCCCAAGGAGGTGGAAGTGGAGGAGTGGGGAATCAAACCCAGTTGTCCCAGATTAGAGTCTGCGCACTTAACCACTACACCAAACTGGCTCTCCAACTGCTTTAGGCTGGCCCTGCATTGGGCAGCGGGTTGGACTAGATGGTCTGTGTGGCCCTTTCCAACTCTATGATTCTACGTTTTCCATTAAATGCTAGCCAGCGTATAAACAGAACAGCCTTTTCTTCCTTGTGAGGCTTAACTCATGAATAATTTAAGACAATTTTTAACGTCTTGCCAGTTTAGCTCTTGATGAAAGCCACTGGAAGTGGTAATGGCCGCTTTCAATGATTAAGTCATTTATTTTTTAAAAAGAATAGTCCTTTCACAAGCAGTGGCAATTTAGCATTGTAGTCTTTTTGTTCGTTTTAAAAATGTCAGTGATGTGGATATTATGGACTGCGAAAAAGACAAACCAGTGGGTTCTAGGTCGAATCAAGCTTGAATTCTCTGGGTTTTTACTTTTTTTAAAAAAATTAATTTATACCCTGCACCCTCTACCCACGGGGGACTTAGTAAATAGAACAATAAAACCAATTAAAACATCCACTCAAAAAGAAATTACTCGGAAGGGGAAGAAGAGATTGGATTTATACCCCACCCTTCGCTACCCGAAGGAATCTCAGGGCAGCTTACAAACTCCTTTCCCCTCCCCTCCCCTCCCCACAACAGACACCCCGTGAGGTAGGTGGGGCTGAGAGAGCTCTTTCGAGGACTGCTAGTGAGAGAACAGCTCAGAGAACTTGTGACTGTCTCAATGTCACACCAGCAGCTGCATGCGGAGGAGTGGGGAATCAAACCCGGTTCTCCCAGATTAGAGTCCGTGCTCCTAACCATTACACCAAACCGGCCAGCTCCCTGGTTCGTAACATAACTGAAGGCTGCACAAACCAAAGCGGACTTGCATGCCCTATGGAAGGCTGGAAGGTCCCACAGGGCGTGAACTTCCCCTGGGGAGCTGAGTCGAGAGAGAACGGGCAGCCCCTGAAAATGCCCTTGCCCTGGTGGCTGACAAGTGGGCAATTTGTGGGCCCTGCAAGGGTGATCTAAGGAGGCAATAGGGTCTTCCAGGGCACCTCATTATGAGAGCTAGTTTGGAGTAGTGGTTAGGAGCGCAGACTCTAATCTGGGAGAACCGGGTTTGATTCCCCACTCCTCCACATGCAGCCAGTTGGGTGACCTTGGGTCAGTCACAGTTCTCTCAATACTGTTCTCTCAAGAGCAGTTCTCTCAGCCCCACCTACCTCATGGGGTGTCTGTCATGGGGAGGGGAAGGGAAAGGAGATTGTAAGCTGCTCTGAGACTCTGAGTGAAGGGCGGGATATAAATCCAATCTCCTCCTCTTCTTAATGGAAGCTTTCAAATTTTTAAAAGCCTGTTTTTAAAAAAAAACCCGGATGGGCAATGCCCAATTAGCTCCACCCTGACTGTAACCCTGGAGCTGTCTGGAGACAACCCCTGCATGCTAACCCTCGCTCTCCAATTTTTCAGGAAGAAGCTTTCCCTGGATCTGCTGGTCTGAGATCCCCCCCCCCCCCACCTGGAGCTGCCAGGGCTTGGAAACCGGCATCTTCCGCCTTCTGTACGCGCTCTTCCTCTTTTCTCAGAAGTTCACCTTTGCCTTCCCTTGCAGGGTAAAATAGAAGCGAGCTCTTTGTAATTATAAAAGAAAGAAGCAGCGGTCAGAAAGTCGGCTTCTAACTTTGTCGGTCAAAGGTCCAGCAACTCTCCTTTGCTCTTTTTTTAACTCAAGGGGGGAAAAAACCCTGATATATTCCAGTCTCCAGACTTCAAAAAAAGGTGCTTCAGTGGTAGGATTTCAGACTGTTTCTGGGCACGGAGTGGCAGAAGTGGAACTGAATGATTGATTAGAATCATTTGAGCTGAAAACTCATGCCGAGCAATTGCATCCCCCGGCATCACGTGACGGCAGCCGCCAAAGGTACTCATTACCCGATAAAGCCATTCTACATATATTACAGCAAGCCTTCCTTGAGTGCCCGTTGGCTTTAGAACAGCGATTGTTATTAGGAGCAAAATTCCTAAGTGTGAATCCCTGTTTTGATTCAAAATGCTTTAAAAACACACACCCATGGGGCTTTAATGGGAGTCCATTTTCTGCTCAGTTGGGAGAAAATAAAAACCTGAGAAATATTGAGTAGTTCAGGGTTTTTTAAATGGGGTGGGGAGAGACCCTGGCTTTGTCAAGCAAAAAATGCTAAAGCCCTTGGAAAGTGCCCAAGAGTTCAAGGGTTATGAGAGAAACTTCATGCAGTCCTGATAGAAGAACAAAGTTCCAGTCCAGTGTCACCTTTGAGACCAATAAAGTTTTATTCAAGGTACAAGCTTCCTTGTGCGCGCACACTTCTTCAGATATAATGAAATGGAAATTACAAGTCCATACATATAGAGAAGAGAGAAGAAGAGATTGGATTTATACCCCGCCCTTCACTCCGAGTCTCAGAGCGGCTTACAGTCTCCTTCCCTACCTCTCCCCACAACAGACACCCTGTGAGGTAGGTGAGCCTGAGAGAGCTCTTTGAGAACTGCTCTTGAGAGAACAGCTCTGACAGAACTGTGGCTTGCCCAAGGTCACTCAGCAGCTGCATGTTGAGGAGTGCGGAATCAAACCTGGTTCTCCCAGATTAGAGTCCATGCACTCCTAACCACTACATCAAACTGGTAGATGGTGAGCAGCAAATTAGCATACAGCATATTGAAGTCGTTCGACAGATGCAAGGACCAAACAAGAACAACAAACTTAGTTTATGTGGTCACCATTTGTGTTTAATTCTGGGGAAAAATGAGCTTTCGTGCACACAAAAGCTTTTAACTTGAATCAGTCTTTATTGGTCCTAAAGGTGGCACTGGACTCCAACTTGGTTCTGTTGTTTCAGACCACAGCAGTACCCACCTAGATCTATTCGCAGTCCTGATAAGTGAGCGTATTCGACCTCTCTGGTGGGATCCTACCGAGTGTGCCACCTTCTCTTGTTTTTAGGTTTTATTTTCACTTGATTTCTAGTCCACCTTTGTCACATGGCCTCAAAGCAGAGTATGCAGAGCAAGTTAGGGCAGTCAGCAAAACGGGATATTTAATAGCTAATGCATTAGGATATTAGAAGACTGTAACCACCAGGAAGAGCAGGAGTATTCACACGGCACATTAAGTGGCAGTCAGAAATTCCATAACAGGATTGGACTTACAATACACTGTCTAAAGCAGTAAAGATCTCAGTGTGGATTCTGTGGACTTAGGCAGATCGTGAGAGGGAGGGCAGGAAGGGTTGCATCGGCGCTTAGTTCTTGTGGCCCTTTCCACCCAGGGAAATGCTGATCGCCACTTTGGGGACAGGTGGGGGTGTTGTTTGTGTATTTCCTGCATTGCACAGGGGTTTGGGCTAGATGACCCTGGAGGTCCCTTCCAACTCTGATTCTATGATTCTCCAAGCCAGTTTGGCCAGGAATCCTGGAGGGTTCCTTTTTTTTGCCATCTTCTGGGCATGCAGCAGGGGTTACTGTGGGTGTGTGGGGGGGGCGGTATTTATGAATTTCCTGCATTGTGCAGGGGGTTGGACTAGATGACCCTGGAGGTCCCTTCCAACTCTATGATTCTATGATTCTTAGTCCCAATCATTGATCCAAGTAGGCTTGTGAAACCAACTTCTTTTATGAAGGCTCAGTCAGGAACAATGGAGTGGGCAGGAAGAGTCTCTTTTGAAGAGCTGGGAGAAAATGATTGCTGAGTGCTTGGAGAGAAGAGTCTATAATAAAGGTTCAGAGTCTGAATCTCTTTTGACGTAAATTGGTGCCAAGGTGTGTTTTTAAAATTATTGTTGCAATAGGGCTTATACTAAACCAGGGGTGGCCAAACTGTGGCTCGGGAGCCACATGCGGCTCTTTCACACATATTGTGCGGCTCCCAGCAGGGCAGCTGGGGATGCGAAGAGGAGGGATACTTTTTCCTCCCTCCCTCCCATCAATTTGTTTCCTTGTTTTTTTTCTCTCTCTCTCTCTTTCCACCTCTTTCATTCTTTCTTTCCACCTCTCTCTCTTAGACAAATATAATTAGCAAACAAATAAATATCATTGGACAAATAAATATTGTTATCAATATCTGTTTTTACCCCTTTTGTTTTTATTTTTGGCAGTCTCATTAAATGTTAATTTACAAAACAAATTTGCATATTTTAAAATAAAAATGTGTGTGTGATATTTGTTCATGTCTTGCAGCTCTCCAAAATATGTGGCTCTTCCGTTGAGCAAGTTTGGCCACCCCTGTACTAAACCAACCACTGTACAGAGAAGTCAAAAAAGAAAATGAGTCCCTGGCGGAATGCGTATTGACCCCGCCCAGGAAGGGGGAGGGGGTGGCAGAAAGGGAGTGTCGAAAGGCTGGTGGAGGTTTCATTCGTTCAGCCCCACGCCTTCGCCAAAGTGGACAGTCGCAGTCACAGATCGATGGCTTGAGTTTGTTGTAAAAAAGCAGAGAAATATTTAGGGAGGGAGATCTCTTAGGCTACAATCACACACATTCAATAATCCACTTTCAATGCGCTTTCAAATTAGATTTTGCCAGTTGACACAGCAAAAATCCAGTTGGAAAGTGCACTGAAAGCAGATTGAAAGTGGATTATTTAGTGAGTGTGATCACAGCCTTTGAGAACTTTGCAAGGAGGAAAGAGGGGCCCAGAGGGGGAGAAAGGGAAGGACTCCCCCCCCCCCCCTTTGCCCTTCCCATTTGCAGCTGCTGATTAATATACGAACAAATAACTGGCCCCACTTTGAGACTGCATGGCATACCCTGAGCCACGTGCTCACACAAGGAGTTTGGTGCAACTGGTGTTGCCTGCCAGAAATCGGCCTGTGGCGGCACTTGCCAGCATGCATGAACGTACGCATGCTGTCCCATCTGTTCTGCTTAGGGATGCTGTGAAGCAGTTGTGCTCAGCCCCAAAGGGTCCATGCGTGCATCTGTGTAGTTCTCTAATGATCCTCACTGCCACCTGTGCACGCAGATTGTCTCTTGTGCCTCTCTGTGTGGCTTTATGTTCTCCCTCTGAGAGGAGGACATCTTGATGGGTGTTTCCCACCCTGCTTGTAGGGAGGCAGGAACTAAACCTTTCACTTTCACTTCCTGTCCTCTGGTGGGAGACGCCCCTTAAGATCAGTTCTGTTCCTGCCTCAGCAAGGGAGAGCAGTACTTTAGGATAGCTCCTGCTTTAGCTAGTTTTTTCTACAGCCCTTTTCAGCTACCTTCCCCTTAATCTTTTCTTCTATTATACCCACTTTAATCTCCTCTGCCTCCTCCTCAACTTTTGCCTCCTTTTTTCACTCAACTCTCTCTCCCCTCCTTTTTCCCCCCTACCCCTTTCAATGATGGAGGGGACGGATGGCTTTCTCTCAGACGGAGAGAAAGAAGGAGAGAGAGACAGAGGTGTACCCTCCGCTTCCAGCCGCGGGGAAAGCTCCAAGGCCGCCGTGAAGACCACCGCGCACAAAGAAAAACGCGCTAAAAAGCGGCCCCACAAGGACGCGCCTGATCGCGCGGGCGCCATTTTGAGCTGTCCCGAGGCCGGGAAGCACCCCGAGCCCGGGAAATCAAGTTTTGCGGCGGCAAAAGGCTGCGGAGCGGTTTTTCCCGCCTCCATAAGCCCTGCGGACGGCAGTGACAACAGGCCAGACATTCCTAATGCCCAAGTTCCTCCGCAGTTCCCTATTGATGATGAGCGTCCAGCTTCTTCCCAGGGAGATCGGCGTCCAGTGAGTAACCCTGGTGGGGAGGAAGAGACCATCTCCCCAGCCTTGCTTAGAGCACTCAAGCAAGCAGTGAGGGACGAGTTCCTCAGTGTCCACTCCAGGGGAGCCCCCCCCATCCAATACAATCCTGCCCCCATAACCCCTGCGTAGTCTCCGGGGAAAGGGAGGAGGAGGAGGAGGAGGCCATCCAGGATAATGAGGGGGAGGAAGACAGGCCCCGTTGGCCCACTAAGGCAGCCAGGAAGGATCAGTCTTACCCTGGCTGGGTTCCTTCCCATTGCATCCATACCATGGAGGGCAGTGACCCAGGAGATCCTGGAGAGCGGGAGGAAGGAGAGTTCCTTTCCGATGAAGAGGAGGAGGAGGACTTAGAAGTCCCTGAAACTTCCATGTGCTTTTTTAAAGCGGAAGAGTACCCCTATCTCCTCTCAAAAGCCTTATCAGCACTAGAGCTGCAGCCTAAGCTGCAGGGAGAGGACCCATCCTCTAAGCCTAAGGATTCCAGGCCTAAGGGCAATAAAGACTATTTCCCTAGGACCCCAGACACCGAAAAGGTTTTCCCCTTCCCTGAATTCTTAGAGAACCAGCTCCTTAAGGAATGGGAAAAACCTATGGCCAATAAGAGTTGTCCTCTAAATCAAAGAAAACTGTATACTTTGCCTTCATTTACTAACAAGCTCTTACAGGTCCCCCTAGTGGACGCCCCTGTCATCGCTCTGCAGACATCAGGCCTCTCTGAGGATGGTGAGGGCCTGGTTCGAGATACCCTTGACCGCAAAGCGGATTTCGCTCTGCGCAAGGCGCATGAAGCTTCAGTCATGGCCATTAAGGCCTCCGCCGCGGCTACCATCGTCAGCCGGGCAGCCATAGCATGGTCCAGGAAGATGATCCAGCTCATCCCACCTTCGAGCAAATGACTAGCAGAAGGGGCAAACCGCCTCCTGAAAGCTGCAGCCTTCTCAGCCGATGCCACCCTCGACGCGATGGTTTTTTCATCCAGGTCCCTGGCTTCAGCAGTAGCAGCTCGTCGCACTGGCTAAGGGTATGGCCCGCCGATCTTCGAGCCAAAACCACAGTCGCTTCTTATCCATACCAAGGCGATCGTCTCTTCGGTGACTCTCTGGACAAGATCCTTGTAGAGACAAGAGACAAGAAAAAGGCCATGCCACGCAATCTAGCCAGACCGGACAGGAGAGGATCAGGTAATTATTCCTTTCGCTCTCAAAGAGCCTTACCCAGATTTGCCAGGGATTCCTACAGACCCTCCTGGGGCGCTTCCAGACAGGGCTTCAGACGCAACCCATTCCATGGCCGCCCAGGCAGACCCTTCTCCTTCAGAGACGGTAAATCCGGACGCGACACCTCCAACAAATCCACCTCAGCATGACTGCCACCAGGGCCCGGTGGGCGCCCGTCTGCTTCTTTTTCATCATCAATGGGCCCTTTCCAAAGCAGACGCGTGGTCCCAGGAGGTCACTTCCAGAGGCTACTCCATAGAGTTCCTGAAGAAGCCACCAGACCGCTTTCTCCGCTCTCCTCTCATCAAGGACCCATCCAAAATAAAGAGGACAAGAGAAGCCGTTCAACACCTACAGATCATTTTTGCCATAGAGCCTGTTCCCATAGAAGAGCAGGGACAGGGCATCTATTCAATATTTTTCACAGTTCCCAAAAGAAATGGCGATTGGAGAGCCATTCTGGACTTAAAATATGTAAACAAATTTGTGAGACTCCGACACTTCCGGATGGAAACCCTGCGGTCAATCTTGGAAGCCCTTCAACCCATGGAGTTCCTCTCCTCCATCGACTTAACAGAAGCCTACCTTCACGTCCCTATTTTCGCCGGCCACAAAAGGTTCCTCCGGTTCCTCGTATTAGGCCAACATTGGCAATTCAGGGCACTCCCCTTCGGCCTCTCAACCGCCCCACGAGGCTTCTCCAAGATTCTTATCCATCCCATCGCCTGCCTCCGGGAGCGCGGAATACATGTGCACCCCTATCTCGACGACCTCTTGATCCGCTCAAGTTCTCGAGACAAGGTGCTGTCAGACACGAGAGAAACCATTCTGTGCCTACAAGCACACGGATTCTTGGTGAACCTACAAAAGAGCTCATTAATCCCCTCCCAGTCTCTGGAGCATCTGGGAGTCGTCTTCGACACGGTCCACAGCCACGTCTTCTTACCATCCTCGAAGGCAGAAAAGATCCGGCTACTAGCAAAACAGACCATCGTAGCCCGACATACTATGCTGATGACCCTAGCCAAGCTTCTCGGCCTATTCATCTCATGCATGGACTCTGTTCCCTGGGCACGCCTACATGCCAGGCCACTGCAGCAGCTATTACGCCCTTTCCAACTAAGGGTAATGCAAAAGCTCGACCTCCCAGTCTCCGTACCTCATCAAGTCAAGGTCAGTCTAACCTGGTGGACCAAGTCCCACAACCTACTGCAAGGAAAGACCTATTACGTGAACGACTGGAAACAGATCATCACGGACGCCAGCCTCACAGGCTGGGGAGCAGTCTTCCTCCACCTACCAGCACAAGGGACATGGTCCAAGGAAGAGCAACATCTTCCCATCAACCTCCTAGAGCTCCGTGCCGTTCGCCTAGCCCTGCTACATTTCAGGGAACACATCTCCGGCCAACATGTCCTCATCAGAACGGACAATATTGCAGCCAAGGCTTATATCAACGACCAAGGAGGGTCCCGGTCCTCTCAACTCCACCGAGAGGCAATGAAACTCTTAGCCTGGGCAGAACACCACCTCCTCTCGATCAGAGCCGAGCACATCAAGGGTTCCATGAATCACAGGGCCGACTGGCTCAGCCGCCAGACGCTGCAGGAGGGAGAATGGTCTCTCAAACAGGACCTGTTCGATCTCATAACGGACCACTTCGGCCACCCGAGAGTAGACCTCTTTGCCTCCCCGCTCAACCACAAGACTCCCAGGTTCTTTTCCAGATATTACCACCAAGCAGCCGAAGCCACGGACGCCCTGGTATCACATTGGCCCAAGACCCTCCTGTATGCTTATCCTCCGACTCCGGTGCTGCCGAAGCTGCTCCGCAAAATCAAGGAGGAACAGGCGGAGATCATCGTCATGGCCCCGTACTGGCCGCGAAGGCCCTGGTTCTCCGAACTACAGAGTCTGTCCAACGTACCATACCTCACGCTCCCGATGTCCATGGACATGCTCTCCCAGGGTCCCATATGGCACCCGGACCCCTCCTGGCTTCGCTTGACCGCCTGGAAGTTGAACGCCAACACCTCATCAACTTAGGGTACTCAGCGCCAGTAACAGAAACCATGCTCGCATCCAGACGTCCCTCTACCAAGAGGATATATAATTTCACATGGAAGGCTTTTGTCCGATGGTCTAGAAGAAAGAAGGTTTATCCTCTGCGCCCTAATATGGCCGTCCTGAAGAAAAGACAGCAGGTCTGACATGACTCAGGCCTCAAAGCCTCTACCCTTCGCCGCCAGATCGCGGCTCTAGCAACAGTCCTTCCACGTGTAGATGGCTGGTCACTCTCTTCCCACCCGCATGTTCGCCGTTTCCTCAAGGGAGCGTCGTTGACAGATCCTCCTGTGTCCCACAGATTCCCCACATGGAAGCTCAATCTGGTTCTGTCCGCACTAACCAAACCCCCATTTGAGCCAATCCAGGATATTCCTCTCGTCTGGTTGCAGATGAAAACCCTATTCTTGGTGGCAATTACTTCCGCCAGAAGAGTCTCCGAACTAGGCGCGCTTTCAGCCAACCCGAACTTGTGCACATTCCACAAAGACAGGGTAGTCCTCTCCACTGACCCGTCCTTTCATCCTAAGGTAAATTCCAGATTCCACCGGTCCCAAGAGATCTGCTTACCCACCTTTTTTTCTAACCCTTCCCATCCTAAGGAAAAGATTTGGCATTCTTTAGACGTCAGACGTGCACTCAAGGCATTCCTTACCCGCACCCGGCCTCTGCGAAAGTCCGACTCCTTATTCATTTCGGTATCGCCCCCCAATACGGGCAACAAAATGTCTACGGCCGCCATCAGCGCTACCCTCAAGAGATGCATTTTGGAAGCCTATAGGGTCCTCAAGACTCCTCCACCTGCCGGGATTACAGCCCACTCGGTTAGAATTGCGGCGACCTCTGCAGCCTTCGCGAACCGCGCTTCGGTTGAACAAATATGTCGAGCAGCAACCTGGTCTTCTGTATCGACCTTCGTTCGTCACTACAAGATTGATGCCTACAATGCAACCGACGCGGCCTTCGGTCAAAGAGTTCTTCAGACTGCGCTCATGACGGAAGACGATGTCCCGCCCAGCTGAAGGGACACTGCTATGGGAGGTCCCATCAAGATGTCCTCCTCTCAGAGGGAGAACGGACCAGTGGTTACTCACCGTGAGGGGTCCTTCTCCTCTGAGATAAGGAGGACATCTTCGCCCTCCCGATTCTCCATCGTCTTCTTCCCTGTTTTTGCTACTACCTTCCTTCCTGTCTTAATCCTTCTATGATCACTGTTTATAGTTCACAGTTACTATGTTCTTGTTTTTTATCCAGTTCCAGTTAGTTTTCTGGTTTACAGCTCAGCACTGCTTCTGGGAGTTCCCGAACTGATCTTAAGGGGCGTCTCCCACCAGAGGACAGGAAGTGAAAGTGAAAGGTTTAGTTCCTGCCTCCCTACAAGCAGGGTGGGAAACACCCATCAAGATGTCCTCCTTATCTCAGAGGAGAAGGACCCCTCACAGTGAGTAACCACTGGTCCGATTTCCAAGCCTGGCTGTGGCCGCTGAGGGATCAGACTCCCGCATCAACTCGCTGGGAGACCTTCCAAGCAGAAGAATCTTGAAAGGTGACACAACACAGTCGGAGGCCATCTGTCTACCCCTATGTGCCCAGGGCTGTCTTTCGGTATAGTCAGAGGCTGTGGGGGGAAGGAGGACCAGATCCTCTTCAGGTGTTTAGCGGGAGCGCTGCCTTTAGTGCACGACCCTTCTGCGTGTTCATTCTGTTGAGCTGCCCCTGTCCCTGCCTGATTGCCCACTCAACACAGTGCAGATGTGCAGAGGAAAGGTCCGGTGTACGCTTCCTGCCCATGGCTGGGGATGCTGCTTTCCAGATGTTCTTGACCATGGGGAGGGAGCAAACATGCTGTGTGTTCACAATGTGCTGGTGAGCCAGTGATACATGTGGAGCCTCTACACTCACGCCTGCTCTCCCTCTCCACGTGCAATAGTTTTAGTGCATAGGGTGACCAGGTTTATGGTGGGAGACCTGTGGCCTCCAGGCTTTGTGCTCCCACTGCTGCTCAGTGGGGACACTGTGATATCACTTCCGTTTGCATTCCTGGAAAAGGCACTGCAGTGATGCTCTAGGAATTCCCCCAATCTCTATGGTGAAAGCCTAGCAATTTGGAAACTTCCTAGACAGTTGCTGCAGTGTCACTTCCAGACATGGAAATGGAAGTGATGTCATGGTGTTGCATGCCATGGCATCACCTTCCCCACCCCGAAAGCTCCCTGGGTTGCCGCAGATGGTGGCAACCTAGTCTAGTGTCCAGGGCCAACAGTGCAAGCTAAAGGTTTTCATAGCCATTTGTTTTCTGAGGAAACCTTCAGAACCCAGTATTCCTCAGCTAGGTGCCTATGAGCATCATGGTGCCAGCCCATGCATGTCTTGGTACCCACTTGCTTCTCCCTCAAAGTATCTCTTCCTGAAAGCACAGAGCCAAAGCAAAGACTTCCCTCCGACTCAGTGTAGGAAGTGCTTCAGTAGATCACGCAAGCCACCATCTTTGGAAACAGCTGCTTCCATCATAGGAAGATGCTTCTCTTGGAACCTTCTAGCATTTTCTGGAACCTTCCAGTGTTAAACAGTTAGGCTAATCCTCACCATGTTAACCATTTTTGTGATTGGTCCCACCCTTTTGGCAGCCATTTCCTTGTGGCAAACACTACCTGTTCTCAAAATTCAACAGGTTCAACAAGATAGGAGACCGTTAATATGAAGTAGAAGAAGAAGAGGAGGAGGGGGAGGAGACTGGATTTATAACCCGCCCTTCACTACCTGAAGGAGTCTCAGAGCGGCTTATGTTCTCCTTTCCCTTCCCCTCCCCACAACAGACACCCTGGGAGGTAGGTTGGGGCTGAGAGAGCTCTCTTGAGAACTGCCCTTGAGATAACAGTCTGAGAGAACTTATGACTGGCCCAAGGCCACACCAGCAGCTGCATATGGAGGAGTTGGGAATCAAACCCGGTTCTCCAAGATTAGAATCCGCACTCCTAACCACTACACCAAAATAGCTCTTGGATAGGTCCAGTGTGAGGCAGAAAAGTTCTACAGTATCCAACCCATTGTATGCACACTGAAATTTCCGCCACGCTATTTGGGGTTTTCCATTCCTCTTTCTTGGGGGGGGTGGGGGGTGGATTCCATTGTTATTTTGGCCACGTGAGGTTCTCTTTTATCTCTTCCTTTTTGTTGGTGTTCCCATCAGCTTCATCTCAATTAGGTCACGCTCCTATGCGCACTTACCTGGGAGTAACTTTACTGAACAGCATGGGACTTTTACTTCTGATCCTCGAATCCGGCTGCCTGCATCGGAGCTGAGGTCTCTGCTTAAAGCGAGAGTGCCTTTTGTAATGTAAAAGACCTTAGCCGAGTGAAATCACGTGCTGTGCTTCTTGGGTCGTGAGTTTGATCCATATCACCGGTGACAGAAAGCAGAAGCCCTTGGCAAGCTAGCTTTATTCAGCTGTGTTCGATATATTATATGCCCCTCGAAGGCTGTGAATTAATGCCGGTGTTTGGGGAGCACACATTGTACTGGGCCGTTGCGTGTGGCGCGTTCTTCCCTAACAAATGGCTCAGAAGTGGATTCTGCCTCTTCTGCTGTAGCAAAGTGCTTGTAGGGGAAGCTGTGCCTTTGGAAGTCAGCTGGCTGGTAATTGCGGTCCATGCAGAGAAGCCGATATCGATGGCGGTGGGAGACGGTTACCAAGGCCTCTCGGATCTATGCTGCTCTGAGGGCAGGGGGATAATTTATACCTCGGGTCTAAAGCTTTCCTTCGGGGAAAGAGACAGAAGGAAGCGTCTGACTCTCATTTTGGTTTTATTTGGATCTCCTGCTCTGCTAAATGACCCCGCCCCTTCTCTGTTGCTCACGTTATGCCCCATGTTCCCTCTAAGCTGAGGTAGTGTGAGCTAGCTCACAGTCGTTTAGCTTCCAGATCACACATTTTTGTCTTTGCTCAGGAAGGATGGCTCCAGAGCAAACTGATTTATGCAGCAGCCAAATCGCTCGCTCACAACTTTAATGCCAGTAGCTCCCAAAGTAGCATTTTTGCTCACAAGACTCCACTGCTTAGAGGGAGCATTTATGCGCATTTGTGCTGGAAACGATTGGAGGTCAAAGAAGAAGGGGACAACGAAGGTTGCCATGGTCAGACAGTGGTTATCAATGCAACGGACGTGAAATTCAGCAAACTCCCGAGCACGACGAAAGACAGGAGGGCCTGGTGTGATGTGGTTCATGGGTCGCGAAGAGTCGGACTCAGCTGTGTGACTGAACAACAACAAAATACGTGCGGTGCCCCCTTCCTATCTCTTTCCCCAAACCCACCTCTTTCTACAGAGCCCTTAATCTCTTCCTTCAATAAACTGCATCTGTGCTTATCGTAGATCTCCTATCTTCTCATCTCCCCACCCTTTCTTCCATTCAATTCATGGCCCAAAGGTGTGTGCATGAAGAATTAGAAACACAAGAGTCACTCTGGGGAAGAGGAGAGCCCATCTATCCCACCATCCTTCTCCCAGCTGTGGGCAGCCAGATGCCTTCAGGAAGCCTGTAGACAGGACGTGGATATTGTTTGCCCCCTCCCAGCAAGTAGTGTTCAGGGGTACACTGCATCTGAACCTGGAGGCTCCATGTAATAATAATCGCTCCCCAACTTCTCCAGGAATCTGTCTAGCCCTGTCTTCAAGGGATCCAAGCTCTAGTGGCCGTTTACATCAGGAGTGTCGAACTCATTTGTTCTGAGGGCTGGATCTGACATAAATGAGATCTTGTTGGGCCGGACGTCAAGGGAGGGAAGGATGAGAGGTTTATAAAACTATGCACGGGGTGGGGGGAGAGCTGACAAAATACTAGAACTCAAAATCCTCCCAAAATACTAGAACTCAAGGGCATCCAGTGAAGCTGAAGGGCAGGAGGTTCAGGACGGGCAAAAGGAAATACATCTTTACACAGCGAGTGATTAAAATGTGGAACTTGCTGCCAGAGGATGGTAGTGATGGCCATAGGAATAAACAGCTTTAAAGGGGGATTAAATAGATTCATGGAGGAGTCATCTACCAGTGGCTACTAGTCATGGTGACCGGGGGGAATCTCCACATTCAGAGGTAGAAATCCCCTGAATCCCAGAGCCAGGAGGCAACATGAGGGGCAGGCCTCGGCCTCTCTGCCCTGTGGCTGGCCCTCCAGAAGAATTGGTTAGGCCCTTTGTGTGAGACAGGATGCTGGACTAGATGGCCCACTGGGCTGACCCAGCAGGGCTCTCCTGATGTCCCCCACCCCCACCTGAGACAAGGACTTCAGGGACAGCGAAATGGGACTGTGGGTTGGGAAACTATGTTAAAAAAATGGGAATATTAAGGAACCAAACTAGTTAGCGCTGTGTGGGTGTGTGTACAGATGAGAATGTTATAAAACCTGTCCAAAAAAAAAAAAGAGTCTTTGGAAGATGTCTGCAAATGGAAATGTTAGTTAGACCGTAGTGTAAGACAAGATCGTATTGTGCCGGAGAATGTACTTTCCAGATCAGAGACTTTTCATAATGTACTTTTAAAATCCTAACGAACTCGAAACCTTGAACAGCTGGTACTACCGCCTGGATATTTTGATGTCGTAGATAAAACGCTGGGCTGGGTCCAAAGAGACATGGATCTGGCTTGACTCTGCATTGGGTGACTTTTTAAGTTGGGGTCTTAACTGATGTTGAAACGGAAGCTTTACCTGTGTGGTCTCTACCTGAACGCCTCTACCTGACAGACTTAACCCAAGTGGTTTCTGAACAGAATAAGTCCAACACCCATGAAGGAAAAGAGCAGTACCTTTTTATGTACTCCCAAGGATAGCAGAACAAGAAGTTCGGGAAAAAGGATAGAAACTTTTACAGGTGTGACACAGGCTTGCTGGGCCTATTCCTGTATAAGCTGGCACCTGATAATTTAAGAGTGCTGAGAGCAGTGAACGGCCAAGTTCCCCCCCCCCCCCCCGGAAACCAAAGCCTAAGAGCCAGTGTAGTGTCGTGGTTACGGGGGTCAGACTACTATCTGGGAGACCCAGGTTTGAATCCCCGCCAATTTGGTGTAGTGGTTATGTGTGGGCTCTAATCTGGGAGAACTGGGTTTGATTCCCCACGCCTCCACTTGCAGCTGCTGGATGACCTTGGGCAAGCCACAGTTCTCTCAGAGCTGTTCTCTCAAGAGCAGTCCTTGAAAGAGCTCTCTCAGCCCCACCTACCTCACAGGGTGTCTGTTGTGGGGAGGGGAAGGGAAAGGAGATTGTAAGCCGCTCTGAGACTCCGAGTGAAGAGCAGGGTATAAATCCAATTTCTTTTCTTCTTCTTCTTCTTGCACCATGGAAGCTCCCTGGGTGACCAGGCACACTCTCTTAGCCTAACCTACCTCACAGGGTTGCTGTGAGGGTAAAATGGGGGAGAGGAGACGGATGTAATCTGCTTTGGGTCCACATTGGGGAGAAAGGCGGGTATAAAATGAACTAAATGAACAAGACACCACAGTCTCTTGGCAAAGGATTTCTGTCGGCCCTCTCCTCTGGAGGCCCAGCCCTCTCCTCACCTTTACCACGGTTGCCTGTTCTTACCCAAAAGGCAGACTCTGAGAACTCTGAAGTCTCCTGAGGCAGGACTTTCCAACCTAATGCTCTGGAGACACAAAAACCCTCTTTCACTCAAATGGACCATCTCTCCTCCCCCCCTCCTCCCCAGCTCCTCCGGCCCTTCCAGTGATCCTGACTGGCTGCTAGTTTGCTCCACTCCACACACCAGACAGGACTAAAGAAGAACAGATGTTTTCCAGGAAAGGGCGGGCCAACTGTGTGCTTGCAGCCTCGCCTACTTCACAAGGTTGTTGTGGCAAGGGATGCTGCCCAGAGCTCCTTTCGGAGCAATAGCTGGGGTGTAGATCTGATAGATCTAGCTATCATCTCTCCTTTCCTCCCCCCAAAGATAAGGGCAGCATTTATGGTTCAGCTTCCCTCCTCTATTTTATCCCCACGACAACCACCCTGCAAAGTAGGTTATGCTGAAAGAGAGTGACTGGCCCAGGGTTTCGTGGCAGAGCGGGCGTTTGGCCCAGTCCGACACTGTAGCAGCCGGTTGCCGCACTCACTGAATCCCTTCTCTTTCATTCCTGTGTCTTCCTCTTCCAGCCTCCTTCCCACCTTGAGTCAGCGTTGGCTTTTCGGCTATTGCTCATTCGATCAGCCTATGGATTACTTTTTTTTTTTAATAATACACCACTCTGCCTGTATTTCCTGCAGTTACCTTCGGGTGTCTATTGAAGCTGGTCCCATCTCCGACTGAGTTCGCCTCTCCTTGACTCTAAAAGATATCTCCTGCAGGTACTCATTACTTTTTTATCTCTCGGCTTATTATTTCCGTATAGCGCCATTCCCCAAACCATTTTTCTCAAGAGAGTCGCTCGGCGTCAAAAAATGTGACATGTTTTCAGCTGCTGTGCAGTCCCCGGGCAGACACGACCCTGGAAGAATGGGCCTCTTCCACACACCTCTGATCCTTTAAACAAAAAAATGTTAAATCCATTTATATATATGTAATATATATATATATATATATATATATGGCTTTCCCAGCCCAGACAGGCAGACAGGCTCACTGGTCTGGAAGCTTTTATCTATTCTGCCCTTCTTCCAAGAAGCTCAGGTTATCTCTGTTTTATCCTCACAAAAACCCTGTAAGGTAGGTTAGGATGGGTATGACCAGCCAACGGTCATCCAGGGAGCTTTGCGGCTGATTAGGAACCTAAACCCAGCTCTGCCTTTGGGGGCAATAGCCGGTTTGGTGTCATGGTTAAGAGCGGCAGACTCTAATCTGGGAGAACAGGGTTTGATTCCCCACTCCTCTTGCAGCCAGCTGGGTGACCTTGGGCCAGTTACAGTTCTCTCGGAGCTGTTCTCTCAAGAGCAGTCCTCAAAAGAGCTCTCTCAGCCTCACTTACCTCACAGAGTCTCTGTTGTGGGGAGGGGAAAGGGAAGGAGATTGTAAGCCGCTCTGAAACTCCGAGTGAAGGATGGGGTATAAAACTCCTCCTCCTTCCTTCTCCTCCTCCCCCTCCCTCCAGTTCTAGTCTGACATGAACTGCTGCACCACACTGGCTTTCCAGTAGAAGTTCACAGCAATATGAGGAAGAAATTCAAAAACAACAAACCAAGCATCATGCGAAGTTTCCAACTCAGCTGTCTGATACATTCAGCCCACTTATCCTCTATTCTGACTGGCAGCAGCTCTTCGGGGTCTCAGGCAAAGGGTCCTGCTACCTGCAGTCCTTTTAACTGCCAGTGCTGGGGGTTGAACCTGAGACCCCCTGTATGCAAAGCAGGTGCTCATTCTGACCCCAGTACCAAATTCCATAGCCGTGTGTGAGAGAGGTGCTGTTCTGGAGTTAGGGCATCAAGCTGTCCCTGGACATGGAGAAGCGGGTTGCTCTTGAAGAAACCCTTGCTTGTGACCAGGGATGCTACCTTTATGACTGACATGGCTCCTTAAGAACATAAGAGAAGCCAATGTTGGATCAGGCCAGTGGCCCATCCAGTCCAACACTCTGTGTCACACAGTGGCCAAAAACACCAGGTGCCCTCAGGAAGCCCACCAGTGGGGCCGGGACACTAGAAGCCCTCCTGCTGTTGCCCCCCCACCCAGTACCAAGAATACAGAGCATCACTTGCCCCAGACTGAGAGTTCCTATCTATACCTTGTGGCTAATAGCCGCTCACGGACCTCTGTTCCATATGTTCATTCAATCCCCTCTTGAAACTGTCTATGCTTGTAGCTGCCACCCCTTCCCATGGTAGTGAATTCCACGTGTTAATCACTCTTTGGGTGAAGAAGTACTTCCTTATATCCATTCTAAGCCTGCTGCTCAACAATTTCATGGAGTGCCCACGAGTTCTTGTATTGTGAAGAAAGGGAGAAAAGGACTTCTTTCTCTGCCTTCTCTACCCCATGCATAATTTTGTAAACCTCTATTATGTCACCCCTGAATCATCGTTTCTCCAAGCTAAGGAGCCGTAACCCCTTAACCGTTCTTCATAGGAAAGGTGTTCCATCCCCTTAATCATTTTAGTTGCCCGCCTTGTTTCAATGACAGCTGCAAGTCAGGCAGAAGTCTACAGGCAATGTATCCCATTGTTTTTAAAGTGGGAGCAATATTGCGATTACTTTGCCCTGTGACCACAGCCCCAACCACCATACCTCTGTGAGAGAAGAGCTACACCTGTTGGGTTTCTTCCGGCTTTGCAGGACTTAAAGGTGTGGGAGTTCTTCAGAGAAAGAAAGGTGGCTGCTGTAGCTACAGGAAAACTGGGGCAGCCACCTTCCTGCATATAGTCACACTAGAAGAGGTAAGTCCTGCCTTTCTGTGGAAGTGGTTTTAAAAAGTAGTGAGAACTAGAGCAGATACAAACAAATAAAAGTAGTGAGTCAGCAGCTGTTAAAATTAATCATAAAAATAATGGCAAAGCCGGTGCTACGACCAATAACAGCAGTTCATAAAAAATATGAAACCAGCAACTTTATCAGCACCAACAGAGGCTGAAATCAGGTGAATCCCTGAACCGATTAAAGCAACGAGCACAAGTAATGAGAGCAACGAAATTCCTTCCGGAACACTAGCAGCACTGGCCAACTTTCAGGAAGTCAAATGGGAACTTGGAAAAAATTCCTGGGACCTCCAGAGGGCTCCCTTAAAGGTATACACACACATACACGTTGGAGCCATCACTGACAAAGCCCTACTCTGCATACCGCCCCCCCCCCCAACCTCTCTCACTTGAGGTACCCAGATCTGGTCACCAGTGGATGTTCTTAGTTTACAGGCAGCCTCATATAAGCAGAGAACAGATCAAACCACCTGTCCAGTTTCTGGGCCTTAAGCATTTTAGAAGCCAGATAACATTTTCTGAAGTGCTCACAAATTATTCATTGGGTTGAACATTTTGCTCGAACACCTCCCCCCCCCAGTAGATGGGAATAAAAGCTTTCTGGTTTTCTTTCCTCTCCCTGACCCCTCTGAATGTTGGATCCTAATGAAATTTAACTGAAATCTGGCCTTCTGGGAATCACTCGTAATTGACTGAAAGGGTTCCTCAATTTCTCTGCTTAGCTCACCAAAAATTCCCAGCTGTGCCTGGGCACCGTAATGCCTCCCCCTCCTGTTCTTCTTCAGTGATTCCTAATTACTTCCCGGAGTCTTCCCTTGTGTGGGTCTTTTGATGTCCTCGTTTGTGCAGTTCAATTTGTACAAAACTAAGCTGAGCTGAAACTTTGCCGATATGCATACGAAACTTGGCGTACACTGGCAAAATTCTTAAGTGCTGATTAATTTTTTTTAACTTTTAGTAAAAACCTGCTTGCTTGATGTTGCTTTGAAGCAGAGGCCTTCATATGCCCCCCCCCCCCTTCCTGAGCATTGCGAAAACTAAGATTACAGTAATTGTATTTACGTTGGGTTGGGTCCAGCGAGCAGAAGTGAAGCTTTGCTTTGTTGAATCCTGCTTCTGGAACGGAGCTTTCCTGTCCTCCTCTGTCTTGTGCTGCCAAAAGGTGCTCCAATGGTGTGGGGTTTCAGTGCAGAGAACTGCAACTCATGTGGGAAATCTGTGGGAATCATGGACTTCTTCTTGTAGGAGCTGAAGAACACCTTTCCTCTTACATCTCTTCAATGAAATGGGCTAGAGACTCACTTAAAAAAAAAAGAAAGCTGGGAATTCAGAGGAACCTGTAGATGGTGGCACAAGGTCACTGTAATCCAACTTTTGCTAAATATTTAAAGACTTTCACATATGTAAACTTATGAAGCTGCCTCCTACCACATCAGGCCATCGATCCGTTTAACCCAGTGCCGTCTGTTCTGCTTAATGTTTGCTGTCTGTGGTCCCAAGGTGGAGGTTTTCTACCAGCCTGCTACCTCCTGTCCTTTGAGGTGCCAAGCAATGGGAACTCGAACCTCCATCATGCGCACTATGTGTACTAACTTCGCCCATGAGCCCCTTCCATTACTATCACGGTAACCTTACCACTAAGGGTCCCCACGACATTCCATTTTTGACTGGGCTTCTGAATTCCAGTTGTGGCTAATGTTGGGGAGGGGGACGTGTAGGAGTCCAGGGACGCCAGAGGGAGGAGGTGGAGGTTTGCACGTTTGGGTACAATGCTTGTGAGTTTTATCCCGAGAGAGCCAGTTTGGTGTAGCGGTTAAGTGCGCGGACTCTAATCTGGGAGAACCGGGTTTGATTCCCCACGCCTCCACTTGCACCTGGCTGGATGACCTTGGGCAAGCCATAGTTCCATCGGAGCTGTTCTTGAAAAAGAGCAGTTTCTGTCAGAGCTCTCTCAGCCCTGCCTACCTCACAGGCAGTGTTCCCTCTAGGATGAGTTAGTGTGAGCTAGCTCACAGTTTTTTAGCCTGTGGCTCATGCATTTTTGTCTTAGCTCAGGAAGGATGGCTCCAGAGCAAACTAATTTATGCAGCAGCCAAATCGCTCACTCACAACTTTATTGTCAGTAGCTCACAAAGTAGAATTTTTGCTCACCAGACTCCAAAACTTAGAGGGAACATGGCTCACAGGGTGTCTGTTGTGAGGAGGGGAAGGGAAAGGAGTTTGTAAGCTGCTCTGAGACTCCTTCGGGTAGTGAAGGGTGGGGTATAAATCCAATCTCCTCTTCTTCTTCTTTTGCGGTGATATCCCTAAGCGGTGTGTGGTCACCCTTGCCAGTCGAGCTGCCGCTTGTGCAGAACTCTCTAAGTACTCGTCTGTGCTGGCTGGCTTAGAGAGATGGGCACTTTGAAAGCTGGATTCGATGGCATTGTCCCCCCATGAAGTCCCTCCCTTCCACAAACCCCACCTTCCTCAGGCGCCACCCCCAAAATCTCCAGGTGTTTCCCAGCCTGGCGTTGGCAACTCTAGAGGGTGGTGGTTTAAACTGGAATTAAACTGCTTTGTTCCGGCAAAAGTTCTGATTGCAAAGACATCACGACAGGGGAAATGCGATGAAAACTGGGAGCAAGAGAACTTATTTCGCTTGTGAAGAGACGGGTTTTCATGTCCTCCATCTCCCGGGACAACTTAACTGGTTCCTTTATTCTGCCAGAGAAAGTCCTGGATACGTTTTGTAGTCTCTGCATACTTACAAATGTGCAAATGACGCCCTGGTTTATTCAAATGAGGGAAACGGCACAGGTAGAAAGACTTAACTCCCTCTTTCTCCTCCTCATGCTGACCTTCCAACCAGCATTGGGTTCCTGTACCAGGTAACTGTATTTCAAAAATGCTGAGCACTCTGACCACCCCACTCTCCACTTCTTGCCTAGCTGGACCTCAGTTTCCACATCAGTTAAATCATGCCCTCCTGTTTTGCACATGAGGTCCAAATATTGTCAATGGAGGGAAAGGGAGAAAGATAGGGAAGACAATGTGCTGCTGTATTGGGTGCAGAAAATCTAGTTTTTGAATCCTTGCCCTGCAACTGGATAGCCTGTTCTAAGTCACTGTTTTTTAACCTTACCTACCTTTCAGGTTGACATGACAGTAAAGTAGCTCGGAGACCTTAGGAGAGACATAGGTAACCCATGAATAAAGGACTGGTTTATACTTGCATATTGGTCTCTCAGCATGGTTGTAGGAAGGGAGGGAAAAGAACCCTGGGTTGAGGAATGGTGGGTCTGAGACCCCAAAAGAACCCCATGGGAGGAATGGTAGGCCTGGGAACCCTAAACATCCAGCTTCATACCAAAGTCTTTGTTTTATTCTAGAATCTGCTACGATGGAATTTCATGAACGAGGCACACTTTAAATAAGAGCACAGTATATGGATATTCAGTATGCATTTAAGATTTAAAAGGTTTCATATTTAATTTCCAGGTATTTTTAGACCTCATAGACTCTGCAATACACAATATTCACATTGAGATAAAATCAGCAGGCAAACTATATACAGAATCTCACATTCTTTCTCTGGTGGGTAAATCTTTTTTCTTTTTTAATGGTGTTGGGACCGTAACTACATCTCAGCATTTTATCCCCCCCCCCCCCCCCGCCCCACACACAAACCAACTCATCTTGGCCAGCTTTGCTTGAGACCGGTGTATTTCTTTAGGGTGTTCTCTGACTGCCTCTGCAGTTCCTTGATGTGCACATTTAAAACCCTTTCAAAGTCTCTCGCTCGCTTCTCTTCCTCTTGGAGGAACTTCTCCGTTGCGGTGGCAGGAAACAAGGTCTCTGGGGAAGGCTGAGCGATAGGAAAGGATTGGCACAATTAGTACGGGCACAATTACAGCTCCAGCGATATTCTGCTGGCGGACGGATCAGTTTTGTTTGTATATGCATTCTTTAGCTAGTTCCCCTTGCCAGGGGCTTTGGACCCGGCTGAAGTGCATCCAGATCTATATTGGAACATTAGCTCAAAGAAGCACAGCTACGGTCACGGCGCTTGAGCAGGCCCACGATTTAATAGCAAGGCCGACATGCTGAAACTTCAGGCCGATCCCTGTTTTGTCTGATTTTTCTCTGCTGTCCCACGCTTCCATCAAGGAACACAGGGCAGCAGACGTGGTCCTCTCATCGTCTCAACAGCCCTGGGAAGTAGGCTGGACTGAGAGAGGGAGAAAGTGACCAGCCAAAGGTCACCGGGTGAGCTTCGTGGACAGCTGGGGATTTAAACCAGAGTCTCTCTGGTCCTAGGCTAACACTCCCATCTACATTTTAAGACATAGTTCACATGATTCTTAGCAGCCTGACCAGCCTGACCTTGACAGAGCTTGGAAAATAAGCAGCATTGGCCATCGTCAGTACTTGGATGAGAGACCACCAAGGAAAACTGGGGATGCTATTTAGAGGCAGGCAATGGAAAACCAGCTTTGGCCACCTCTTGCCTTGGAAACCACGTTGTCCTGGGGTTGCCATGAGCTGGCATGCTACTGCTACTGCTATGCATTGTCTCAGTCAGATGTTTGACTGGTAGATGGTGTTCTGCAATTTAAGATCTAGCCAAGGTCTAGGGAATTGCAGATGTATCTTTGCAGAATTCTTGCTGTGCCAAGCAACACAGTCTGCTGGAATGGAGCTGGTGTTACTTGGTCAATGCCCAGAATGTCAAGGTGTTTCGTGAGACTTCTAGGCACTCCTCCAAGGGCTCCAATGACAACTGGCACAAGGGCAACTTTGTTCTTCCAGAGCTGCTCTAACTCTATTCACAGGTCTTGGTATTTTGTGATCTTCTCCTGTTCTTTCTTTTCTACTCTGCTGTCTCCTGGGACTGCAGTGTCAGTGATCCAAATCCTATTTCTCATCTTTTCTACAACTGTGATATCAGGAGTGTTATGCTCCAGGTGTTTATCTGTCTGCAGTTGGAAGTCCCAAAGAACTTTTGTTTTTATAGATGGTATTGGTCACATGATAGGATCACTAATTGTTATCCTAATGCATCAAATCTTTGTTGGAAATGTCAAACAAATGTGGGTACCTTCTATCATATGTGGTGGAGATGTGGGAAAGTTCAAGCTTATTGGAAAATGATACAAAGGGTAATATTAGAAATAACATTAATTTACCATTAACACCCGAAGTCTATCTGTTAAATGTGTTAACAGAAGGTTTTCAGCGTAAAGATGTTATCTTTCTGGTATATATTTTGACAGCGGCTAGAATATTATGGGCGAGATATTGGAAAGCGGACATTTCTCCTACCACAAAAGAGTTAAAATATAAATTAATGGAGTTAGCAGAAATGGATAGAGTTGTATACTTCATAGGAAAGATACAAAATATTTTGCGGGAATATGCTCTAGATTCTATGATTGGATAGATACTGTTTAAGGAAAAACAGACTAGAAATTATTTATGTACCTAATATTTGAGTGATAGAGGCAGCAGCTTGTAGGGGCCCTGCCTTTGATACTGAATAATATAATACATGTTAGGATGGTATATGATGGATGTAATGTTGTGGAAATTTTTTAGGTAAATGAACTGAAGATGTTTTTGAATCTGAAAATTGTATTGTTTGGAAAATGAAAATGAAAATTAAAAAAAAAAAGGAGAGGGAGTTTGTGCATTCAGCTGAGAGTCAGCCAGTGTCAGGTAACAAAGTGAGAAGAGGTTTGAGTGATATAAACACAAGTGTGAAAGAGTCAAGCCTTCCGAGCTGTTTCACATGTTTTTCTGAGAACCTGGACTGTAGAATGCTCCCTGTTACAGAAACACTTTGGCACTGACATTGGATCAAAACAAACAAGTTCACACCCCATCAGTTACTGGAAGTGATACGTGGTGGTCCTTGCTCTCGACCAAGCTGTGTCAGCTCTGATCCAGCGGGTAACTAAGGAACAACAGGAACTGTGCGTATGGCTGGGACAGATGTTCCATGTGTGCAATGCCACGTAAAGGGAGAAGGGATAGATGCAGAGGTCCATTTGTCATGTGCCAAAGGGTATTGCTGAGAATGGGGGAAGACGTGGGGACTGCGTTGGCCAGCGCGTAAGATAAAGATACACCTTCCCTTCAACTTTGGGTATATGTTTATCTCCTGCCTGTATCTGCTACATATAGTAATTTTCTGTGCAGTTCTAGTTGCCTCCAGACTCTTTGTTGTGTGTGATGACCTATACTTGTTCCACCCTAAAATGCAAAAGACGTACTAGCTTTGAGTAAAATCTGGAAGGAAAAGCCCTCTCTGCTTCTCTATTTCTCCAAACTGGATAGAGCCAAGGGGGAATACGGAGCACCCTCTAAAGTACTCTGCCCTTTAATCCAGGATCCAGATTTTAGACTTGGCTAAAGCTTTAGTAGATTAGTATACTACTATAATTAATTACGGCTGCGGTGGCTTAGAGGTTAAGACATTAAGCTGCAGAATGGAAGGTCGGTAGCTCGGCAGTTCAAGACCTGAGTGCTGCATGATGGAGTGAGCTCCCATCTCTGGCCCCAGCTCCAGCTCCTGCCAACCTAGCACTTTGAAAGCAAGAAACTGCAAGTAGATAAATAGATACCGCTTTGGGGGGAAGGTAGCAGCGTTCCGTGCACCTCGGCATTTAGTCATGCCAGCCACATGACCACAGAAAAAGTCTTCGGACAGCGCTGGCTCTTCGGCTTGGTAATGTAGATGAATACCACACCCTAGAGTCAGATTCAACTGGCTTTCAAGCAAGGGAAACCTTTACCTTTACTTATAATTAATTACATTTTATGAGCTACCTCTTGTGCATGAATTCAAATGCTGTCACTACATTCAGCCATGTTAGTCCTTCAGTTTTTATTTGGGGACAGGTTGGCATCAGTTTTGCTTTGTGACTGTGGCTCTTAAGTAAGGGTGGGCCATGGCTCCCATGGGCACCATGCTGGGGCCCCCCCGTCGCAGTCTAAGCTTTGAGAATGTGACTTAAAAACCAGCCCTGCCACCACAACAAAGTCAATAGTTACTGACCATCTGGCTTTCTTCTAGAACTTGAAGATGACTGAGCGACGTGTCAGACCGATTTCTTTCAGGAAGGCAATTGCCATAATATGCAGGATATCCCTCTGGTGGCGAGTGAGATCTACCGTCCACTGTAAGTTCACGATCTCTGCATGGTCTAGGAGGAGGCAGGTTTGCAGTGCTTTCGGTACCGTCAATATCCCCCTGGCCCTGCCAGGCAGGAATTTGGGTTCTGCAGCTGCCAAAGGTTTCGTAAGTTGCAGACTGTGGCGTCCGTTCCTTTTCATTCCGCACCGGCCTGAAAGATCAGCACAAAGGGTTTCATGTTACAAGCTTCTGAAGGCCAGCTAGACTTTGCGAAATATCGCTTGGGCACAAAAAAAAAAAAAAATCCACTTCCAAATTTGCCTGCAGAATTCTTTAAGCGGCACCCCATTTTATTTTATTTCTTTTACTAAAAACATTTCTATCCTGCCTTTCCTCTTAGGAGACTAAGGCAACTAACAGCAGATTCAAAAAGCATTACACAACGCTGTCAACCAAACGTTACACAGAAAGATCACAGAAAACCTTTGCGGGGGGGGGGGGGGGGGATATCGTTACAGACCTAAATGTCAGCAAAGATGGAATCCTCATATTTCCAGTTGCGGGAGAATTAGGGGAAATGCAAGGGAGGCACTGTTTTTTTGGAGTGCACCTGGCATGTGGTCTCAGACAAGGAGCGATGTTCCCAGGTTGTAAAAGTTACCACAAATACAATGAACTGATTCCAGATACAAATGGGAAACCAGGGAAGCTATTTTAGAAGTGGAATCGCAAGATGTGAGCAACTCTTCCCTGTCACCAAAGGAGAAGCTGCATTTTGAATTTACGGAAGTGCCTGGGTTGTCTTCAAGGGCAGCACCCACACAGTCCCTGTTACAGTAGTCCAGCCGGGAGGTTACAGAAACTCAGAACGATACAGCAAGGTCACCCCTGTCCAGGACAGTTGATAACCTATGTTTGAAGGATCATCTCCTTCCATAGGCCCCTGTGCGCCAATTACACATGAACACGTGGAACTGCCTTATACGGAATCAGACTCTTGGTCTATCAAAGTCAAGTTTTGTCTACTCAGACTGGCAGCAGCTCTCCAGGGGCTCAGGCAGAGGTCCTCTGCGTCACCGACTGCCAGATGTTTTAACTGGAGATGCCGGGGATTGAACCTGGGATCTTCTGCATGCCAAGCAGAAGCTCTGCCACTGAGCCACTGCCCCTCCCCAAACAACTATGGTTGTCGTGCAGCCATCTGCTGGGTATCCCACCACTGAGGGTGGCCTGTCTGGTGTCCACCAGAGCCTGCCTCTTTCCCATCATGGCTCCGGCTCTGTGGAATAGGCTTCCTGAAGAATGAGAGGGGCCCCTCTTGCGAGATCTTCATGAGGCTCTGCAAGGCCACCCTTCTTGACAGGGTATCTGAGGGGGTTTGAATTGCAGACATCTTTTAAGGGGGAGAGAGGAAGATTTGGGGTTGGCTATTTTAATTTTGGTTTGAACTGGGAATGTTTTTCACCATTACAGCAAGCCGCCTTGAGCCACAAGGAAAGGTGAGATATAAATGGTTTAATTGAAAAAAAAAGAATTCAGTGCAGATTTAAAGAATGGTCTTAACGGCTGCTGCAATCTATTCTTCTAACAAAGTGGGGGCTAGTAGTAACTCCATGCCATCAAGTACAGGCAAACCAGACCCCTCCCAGGAAGCTCCGTGTTCCCTATCTTGACTGGATTAAGATCTGGCTTGTTCCCCATCATCTGCTTGACCGTGACATCCAGGCACTGGAGAAGGAGTGAGGCTCCGGCTTCTGCAGGCTTATTCAAAGAAATAGGGAGCTGAGTTGTCATCAGTATATTGACAGCACCCAACCCCCAAGTGAGGGGCTTGTTTGGGGAAGTGCATGTGTATACCAGGGTGTGTGTGGGATTCCCTAAATTGTGTCCCTTGGAAAGATAGCATGGGGGGACTGAACCCGCTTTTCCATGTGCACTGTGGTCCCGATCTTAATCAGGCACTGCGCACTCAAGAACTGAGGAAAACTCAACAAGTTGTGTCCAGTGCTCCCTCTAAGCTGTGGAGTCTTGTGCACAAGAATTCTACTTTGTGAGCTACTGGCATTAAATCCGTGAGCGAGTGATTTGGCTACTGCATAAATTAGTTTGCTCTGGAGCCATCCTTCCTGAGCTAAGGCAAAAACGTGTGAGCCAGAGGCTAAAAACTGTGAGCTAGCTCACGCTAATTCTGCTTAGAAGGAACACTGGTTGTGTCACTTGTATGACACCAGAGTGAGGCCCCAGACCCAACCTGTGTACTCCATAATGTGTGAAGAGTATCAAATCATGGGCCCAACAGCCTAAGGCAGCTTTATGTGGTCATGGGTTATGCAGGTCTAGGCTTAGACAATGTTTCCATGATGACAGCAGCTCAATGATTGTCATTTTGTCCTGCTTTTTAGGATTTATTTAGCTTGTGGTACAATTGGTTGCTCTGTCTTCCCCTCCCCCATGTTACACTGTTGGCACAGAATCCAACAGGTTAATTAATTGATTAATTATCATATGGCAGGTATATGTAGTATAGCCAGGAGATCCTAAGATTGTCTGGCAGTCAAAAGTTCTAGTTATGCACCACTAGGTGGTGTGCTAGACTTGTTTTTAAGGCAAGAGATGTTTCAAAGGTGGTTTGCCATTGCCTGTCTCTGTGTCACGACCTTGGTATTCCTTGGAGGTCACCCACCTGAATACTAGCTAGGGCTGACCCTGCTTAGCTTCCAAGCTCTGACGGGATTCGGCTAGCCTGGGCTATCCGGGTCAGGGCTCCAAGAGGTCAGGGAAGGAGGACATGTACAAGAACAGAAGACCATGAATGATGTCTTCCCCAGGAGCCAAAATATGCTCAAGGACCCCATCTGGATAGCTGCTCATGCGGCCTGTGCCCTACCACTCTACTAAGCAACATTTGAAGACCTCCATCAGCCAAAGGAGTCATCTTCCAAATCAAGTAGTTCTTCCTTCAACTTCCTCCAGCCTAAGACAGGATACTGCCCTTTATCATTCATGTACTAGGTCTGCAGACTTTCATATATCTTAAAAATGGATCAGAAGAACGTCCTGCTGGATCGGACTGAAGATCCACCTGGTCCAGCTTCTTGTTTCATGCAAGGCTTTATTAAGAAGCTTGTGTGTGGGCTATGAACGCTACTGCCTCCTCCCCTGTTGATAGCCCCCTCACTGTATGGTACTCAGGGGTAGACTGCCTCTGCGCTTGGAGGCTCCTTTTAGCTATTTTGGCTAAGAGAGCCAGTTTGGTGTAGTGGTTAAGTGCACGGACTCTAATCTGGGAGAACCGGGTTTGATTCCCCACTCCTCCACTTGCACCTGGCTGGATGACCTTGGGCAAGCCGTAGCTCTGTACCAGCTGTTCCCTCAAGGACAGCTTGGGAAAGAACTCTCTCAGCCCCACCTACCTCACAGGGTGTCTGTTGTGGGGAGGGGAAGGGAAAAGGAGTTTGTAAGCCGCTCTGAGACTCCCTTGGGGAGTGGAGGGCGGGGTATAAATCCAATCTCTTCTTCTTCTTCTTCTTCTTCTTCTTCTAAGAGACCGACCTGTCATGAATTTCGTCAGCTCTTTTCTTTGAAGTCAGCAGCTGTCACACAACATTTGGTGGCAGCAAGTCCCAACCATGAGGTAACTAGCTATTGCATGAAGGAGGACCTTTTTTTATGGTCCCCCCCATCTGCTTAATTAGTTGAAGACTAAACTGGATGATGCCACATCCCTGAGTCTGCCAAAGGGGCATGGTGCTACTTTAGAGTCCGTTCTACTTTTAATACCCCTGTGGAGACCCAATCCTGCTGGGAACCATGGGAAAACCGCTAGGCCCCATAGCGATTTCAAGAATTTAAAAACAGGGTCTAAAATGGTAGGCAACATCCCCGTGGCAGACACAGTACGGTTGCCAGCTCCGAGTTGGGAGATTTTGGGGGTGGAGCCTGAGGAGGGCAGGGTTTGGGGAGGGGAGGGACTTCAATGGCGTATAATGCCATAGAATCCACCTCCCCAAGCAGCCATTTTCTCCAGGTGAACTGATCTCTCTTGCCTGGAGATCAGTTGTAATTCCAAGAGATCTCCAGCTACTCGGGTTGTCAGAACCTCTCTGGCTACCAGCAGGGGATGGGGGGGGGGGGGGAGATAGGGTTGCCAGATCCAGGTTGGGAAAATCCTGGATATTTGGGAATGGAACCTAGGGAAGGCAGGAACCTCAGTAGGGTATAATGTCATAGAGTTCACCCTCCAAAGTATCCATTTTCTCCAGGGGAACTGATCTCTGTATTCTGGAGATAAATTGTAATTCAGGGGGATTCCCCAGGTCTACTCTGGAGGCTGGCATCCCTACCAGCTACCACCTAGAGGCCAGTCAACCCTAAGACACAGGGACATAATATCATCTAGTTTGGCCCCCAAGAAACAGTCTTCAACCAGCATAGCTACATCTCCCCCTGTGAATGCATGCTGCATTTGGGAGCTTATACATTTTAAAATTCTCACCAGCCACTACTGGAAACAAACACAGGTGAAGTTACGTGCATCTATTTGGGCTTTTTCCCTCTCCCCCTCCCCCATGGGCAAACATTACCAAGTCTCTTGAACATAAATAGCACAAACGCATTAGCATGGCATCTGGAAATTGCCAATTATGAAAAAAAAAAAAGCTTAAAAAAAGAAGAACACCACATGTTTTCTATTTTTGCTATATCAAAGATATCCTTTTGCCCTTCATTCCTCGGTATAATTGCCATGGAAACAGAACAGCAAATTAAAAACCGCAAAAAACATGGTTCACGTTCGCAATGAAACAAAACACACCCTGGAGTCAGAATCGGATCGCAACAATAGCTTGGGTTCGTCTGCTTCTGTTTGATGTTTGATAACATAGCGGTGGTTTGCTGGGGAAACGTTGATGCCTTTTCACTGAGGCATAAAGCTCAAACCGGCAACGTAACAGCCTTGATTCTAAGACTGGGTGGGAAGGTTCCCCAAACCTCACAAAACACACTTTTGGTTGGCATACCAGAATTTGTGGATGAACTGTAGCTGCTCCACACACACCTGTTATCGATTTGCATTCATACACAGACACTCGCATATGTGGTGGCTTTCATTAGTTAAAATAGGAGCAAGGCAAGGGTTCTTAACCTTTTTTTGTGCCAGCGACCTCTTTGGCAATCTGGCGAAGCCTACGGACCCCTTCTCAGAATAACGTTTTCAAATGCATAAAACCAAATACACGGAATTACAAAGGAAAGGTAGACAGGAATACGGCGATCATGTGTGATCTAGTGGCGGGTCGAATGAACTACTCTTAATTTCGAAGTAGTGATGAGCATAAACAATAGTTCAAGATACCTGCAACAGCGGTCATGTGATATGAAAATATCAGTGATTTCTAATAGTGACGAAGTCGCAGTGAGCGCTAGTGATTTTCTTGTTTTGTGGCCTACATTCATAATGGAAGAAAACGCTGGACTGAGAGGTTAGTGAAAATAAAGATTCATCCCCCCTGCCCAAGTTCATGGACCCCCTGAAATCCATCCACAGACCCCTTGAGGTCCGTAGACCCCAGGTTAAGAACCTCTGGAGTAAGGGGGTTCCTACAACACATATAGTTATGGGGTTGGATCCGGCCGGCTTTTTAGCTCCATCTTGCCGAATTGTCCTTCTTAGTATCCTTCCCACCCCACATGACATTTGTCTGCGTAGGTTCTGTCATCCCCAGCCAGTGAGGACCCCTCCTTTTTTCACCTTAGGAGTGTTAGGACTTTTGTCCAATATTCCAGAAAATTCAGAGTAATGGATCTTGCTTTTCTGGAAAGAAGAGATTGCTTCTTTTAGTTTAAAAGAAACTTTATTACTAAAGGGAAAAGGGAAACGGGATTAACTCTCCTTCTTCTTGACCCCTGAAAGGAAACACCTGATATCACTGACCAATTAGCAAAACAGTACACCTTTAGGTTTCCCGGGCTTAGAGTCAATTGGCCAGCTGCCAGGCACTTCCAGGTTAAACTAAGAAACACAACAAGTTGCATAGGTTAACCCTATAATGACTGAAATCCCAGGTCTTGTCTTTCATACTCATTTCTCCAACAAGGAGATCCCAACACACTGCCATTTTGTCAACCGAAATATTTGGCTTCTACTGGGGACCAGGGAGGCAGCTATCTGTGAGGCTTCTGCTCAAAGTAGTCAAGGATCAGATCTTTGTTGATGAAACACAGTTCTTTATTTCCAATTTCTACATTGGTACAGGTCCTCGGATTATTGTCAGAGATAACGCATACAATAGAAGCAGGTCTAATTTAGTCTCCAGCACAATTTGAATTGCCCATAGGTAACCAATCAACAAGGGGGAAAAACCCGCGGGCAAAAGGTTCTCTGGCCGTTTGCTTCCCACAGGAAAGAAAGCTAGGTGTGAAGCAGTAAATTTCCCTTCTTAAACCAGACCCCTCAGATGTAACCATATTCACATAACAAATGCTTTCCCCAAGGCTTTCGCACGTTGATAAGAAACGGTCCCTGTCCTCCCCTGTCCTCCCAGCCGGGATGAATGGAATGCGGAGGCAGGAGTGTGAGAGGCCCATTGTTCCCATGCTTTGAAGTTGTCATTCTCCCGGGCAAACAGATACATACACCAGGCCTGATCAGAGCCATAACCCTGGGGTCACATAGCATACATTCACAATGGTCAAGCAAATGGCAAATGGCAATAGGAACAACTAATAGCAATAGGCATGATTACAAAGTGGATACAGAAACAGGTTATAATATATAGCATGAGATCCCAAAAATCCTTGTCAGGATCTGCAGATTCTGACACACTGCCACCCTAAAAATCAATCTACCCTGGTTTATCTGGGAATCTTTTATGAAAAGCTTTAACTAACTTAGGAGCATCCACATGTTCAGAACGAACCCACTCATTCAGTTCCGGGCCAAAATCTACCCATTTAACTAGATATAGCAAGTGGCCCCTTCGCATTTTTGAATCAAGGATTTCAGAAATTTCAAAATGGGGTGCCTCCCCCTTCATCAGTGGAGGAGGAGTCGGAGGAACTGGATGCCATGCATTCGGCCCAGGATTCTTCTTCAGCAAGCTGAAATGAAAAACAGGATGCACAGAACTCAGTGACTTGAATTAGTAATTCTAATTCAAAAGACACATCAGAAATCTTGCGCAACACTTTGTAGGGCCCAACATATTTCCACCCTAATTTCCTGCTGGGTTGTAATCCATGTATATTTTTGGTGGATAAGTAGACTGAATCCCCTGGCTGTAAATCCCAGCCCTCTGCTCTACTACGGTCTGCATACTTCTTGTAATCCTCTTTAGCTTTGTCCAGTGTTTTAGCAATCAGTGGCCACGAGTCTTGTAAAGTTGCCCACCAGCGTTTAAAGTCCGTGTGGGGGGGGGGTGTTTGGTGTTTCCTCTATGGTGGGCAGAGGTTTCCCTTCAAAGCCACCTACCGCCATGAACGGGGATACGCCCGTAGACGAATGAATAGCATTGTTGTAACTGTACTCTGCAAAGGGCAGTAGATCAACCCAATTGTCCTGATGGTAGTTAGTGTAACACCTTAGGAATTGTTCCAAGATTTGATTAGTTCGTTCGGACTGGCCATCGGTCTCTGGGTGGTAACCCGAGCTCAAGGCTGGTTCAATGTCCATTAGAGTCAAGAGCTCCCGCCAGAAGTTGGCAACAAACTGACTGCCCCGATCGGATACCACACGCTTGGGAAAAGCATGTAACTTTATCACGTGGTTGAAAAAAGCTTTAGCCATCCCCTTAGCAGTGGGTAGTTGTTTAAATGGGGTAAAATGGACTTGTTTCGAGAACATGTCTACCACCACCCAAATTACGGTTTTTCCTTTTGAGGGTGGCAGGTTGGTGATGAAGTCCATCGCTATCGCTTCCCATGGGCGAGAGGGGGTGGGTAACGGATGCAACAGTCCCGGGACCTTCCCTCCCCTCCTTTTGCACATCAAACAGGTTTGGCAGGCAGTTACTGTTAGGACTTTTGTCCAATAATCAGAAAAATCAGAGTAATGAATCTTGCTTTTCTGGAAAGAAGAGGTTGCTTCTTTTGGTTCAAAAGAAGTTTATTACTAAAGGGAAAAGGTAAACGGGATTAGCTACAAATAAACAAAACATGCTTTCTAAGGAGCTGCATTGTGCTCCGTCTTCACACTAAGACATACTGATAGAGAGTGAGAGATTGTAATGGAGGATCTCTCCTTCTTCTTGACCCCTGAAAGGAAACACCTGATATCATTGACCAATTAGCAAGACAGTACACCTTTAGTTTTCCCGGGTCTACAATCAATTGGCCAGCTGCCAGGTATTACTTCCAGGCTAACATAGGTAAACAAACAAGTTGCATAGTTAACCCTATAATGACTGAATTTCTCAGGCCTTGCATTACATGCTCATTTCTCCAACACCCCTTCTCAAGACCTGAAATGCAAGTCATTATACATGCATACACAAAACATTATTGAACATTAGCATCAAGCATATTCAACATTTCACGAAGTCTTTCAAACTTGTCTTTGGTCAGTGGCTTAGTCAGAATATCAGCCACCATCTCTTCTGTACGACAATGCTTAATCTCTATCAACCTTTTCTGGTACAAATCTTTAACTAATGCACATTTAATACCAATAGATCTACTTCTAGCAGTCGTGCTCTCTTCCTTACATATAGTTATACAAGCTTGATTATCCTCTAACATAAGTATAGGTACAGGTTCAATTATTCCAAAATCTTTCAACATCTCAAAGATCCATTCAAGTCTGCTGCAGGCACTTGCTGCTGAAATGCACTCAGCTTCTGCTGTGGATTGCGCTACAACAGTCTGTTTTCTACTAGTCCAGTCTATCAGTCCATCTCCATAAAAGAATAGGTATCCACTGGTAGACTTGTAGTTGTTCATCTCTTCTCCCCAACTGGCATCCATGTAGCCAACTAGTCTTGGTTGTTCAGTTGATGCAATTTTTAGTTTTAAGTCCATTGTTCCTCTTAGGTAACGTGCCATCTTCTTTATTGCACTCCAATCATGATGATTTGGCAAACTTACTTTTCTACTTAGAAATCCAACTGCCACTGTAATATCTGGACGCGTTGATTTGCTCAGGTACAAGAGCTTTCCGACAGCCTCTCTGTATCCTCCTATGTCCTTTAGTGGTGTGCCGTCCTTCTCCTTCAGATATCCAGGTTCAAGTGGGATTGATGAAGCTTTGCAGTTCTTCATGCCAACAGATTCTATAAAGTCCATAATCTTTCTTTTCTGGCATAAAAGAAAAGTTCCATCCTCGAGTCTCTCAATTTGCATTCCGAGGTATTGTTGAACATCTCCTAGCTGTTTGACTTCCACTTCCTTATTCAGTCCATCAGCTATTGCTTTGATGTCTCCTCTGTTTTGACAAGCCACGATCAAGTCGTCAACGTAAACAAGAACATACTGGTATTGTCCATTTCTGATTCTAGTGTAAAGACAAGGTTCAGCTTTCCCTTGCTTGAAGCCTTGCTTCTTTAAAAGTTCAGTAAGTTTGTCATACCAGGCCTTTGCTCCTTGCTTTAGGCCATAGAGTCCTTTATTGAGTTTGTAGACTAAGTTTTCTTGACCTTTGACCTTGAAACCTTCAGGTTGTTCCATGTAGATCTCCTCAGATAGTTCTCCATTGAGAAAAGCAGTCTTTACATCAAGATGCTCTACTATCATGTTCCTAGATGCTGCAACACTTAGAAGTGTTCTGAATGTTGCTTGGTCAGTAACTGGAGCAAAAGTTTCTAAATAGTCAGTCCCATATTGCTGTGAGTAGCCTTTAGCTACTAGGCGTGCTTTGTATAGCTCCACAGTTCCATCTTCCTTGTGCTTTATTTTGAAGACCCATTTACATCCAACAGGGTTTCTGCCTTGAGGTAGTTGAGTGAGAGTCCAGGCCTCTTTTTCGCTAATGGATAGCAGCTCCTGTTCCATTGCTTCAAGCCATCTGCCTCTTTCACTTGCAGGTAAGTTGCAAACTTCCTTCCAGTTCTTGGGTTCCTTTGCAGGTTGCACAAGTTCACAAAATCCATACTTCATTGGAGGTTGTCCCTTAGTGCTCCTTTCTGATCGCCTCACACTGGGTGTGGGTGCTGCTGTGGGTTCTGCCGTGGGTTGAGCCCCTTCCTCTGGTGTGGCCCCTGCTTCCCCTTCTGTTTCAGTAGTTTCCTCAGAAGGTGGACCTGCTGCTTCACTTGCCAGTTCCCCGGCCAGTTCACCAGCAGTCACTACAGGTAGCCAAGCAACGAACTCATCAGGTGCAGTCCCAGGCATCTTTGGATCAGCTGCAGTGGAAACACTAGGCAATACAGTCTCATCAATAAAAACAACATTGCGTTCTTCAACTGTGTGGGTTTGGGGATTGTATATCCTGTACCCTTTCCCACCAACAGGATAGCCTACAATAAGTCCAGTTTCAGATCTGGAATCAAGCTTTCCCCTCTTTTCCTTTGGTATGTGTGCATACCCTTTTGCTCCAAAAGCTTTGATATGCCTTAGACCAGGCTGTCTTCCAAACCAAGCCTGAAAAGGGGAGGTTCCAATAATCTTTGAGGGTAATCTGTTGTGTAAGTACACTGCTGTGTTCAGGGCTTCTGCCCATAAACCGTTTGGCAGTCCAGAATGCATCAGCATAGCTCTGCACATCCCCTGCAGTGTTCTATTTAATCTCTCAGAAGCTCCATTTTGCTGGGGTGAATAGGCAATGGATACTTTATGTTGAATTCCTTGCTCTTGTAGAAATTGTTTGAATTCAGCATTACAATATTCACCACCTCCATCTGTGAGTAAGCTTTGAGGTGCTTTGCCAAATTTATTTTTAACAATAGCCACATAATTTTTAAATCTACGCAGTGTTTCATCCTTACTTCTCAGCATATACACATAAGTGTATTTTGTTTTATTCTCTGTGAAAGTCACAAAATATTTGTTCCCACCTAGGGATGCAGGTAAAGGCCCAACAAGATCACTGTATACAGTTTCCAAAAATTCTTGATTTTGCGCTGGAGTTTTCCCAGAATAACTTGGGGCATCTCCCTTTGCTCTGAGGCATGTCTCACATCTAGTTTCACTCTTTTCACAATGCACAACAGGTATTCCACATTGCTTTAACAACTGCTCAACAGATTTCAAATTTCTATGTCCCATTTTAATATGCCACGAAAATAAACATTTTTCATGTTTACAAGCATCATCACAAGCATCCTTAGTCTGGCAAACCTGTTCCTTATCATCAACAGTCTCTATTTCCTCATCAGGATCAACATCAAAAGTTTCTGTCTCCTCATCATCACAAGCTACAAAGTAATGAAAGCCATTTTTCTCTTCCACTTTAAATTCAAGCTCTCCATCCTTGGTAGAGACCTTGCTTCCTTGCTCTGGTTTGAGCACTACAATATGGCCAGTATTCATAAGGCTTTTTGTTGAAATTAAGTTCTCAACAGCTTCAGGCACATAAGCTGTATTTTGCAATTCAACTTCAATTAATTGATTATCTGTAGTGGACAATCGCAATTTTACAGTCCCAACGCCTTGTACATTCAATAATTCCCTGTTAGCTTGGTAAATTCTTGGTTTGTTCTCAACATCTATGTTACTAAACCAGGCTTTTTCTCTACACACGTGTGTACAAGCGCCAGAATCGATTAAAAATATTTTCTTATCATCTGTGTTAAAATCATCAGTGATCCTAAAAGCATTGCCTTTGCTCTGTGTCTGTGCTGCAAACTTCTTTCCTCTGTGCTGTGTGTGTGAAACGTGACCTCTGCTCCTCCCATAATGGCTTCCCCTTCCACTGGCTGGTTCTTTGTTACTGGAACCATGTGCTCCTGTGGCTCTTTGTTCTTGGGGCTCATTATTAGGTGCATACTTAGAAGAGCAGTACTTTGCAAGATGATTTTCCCCACATATAAAACACTCTATTTTCCTTTTAAATCTCTGTCCATGCTTTAGACTCAAAACAGACAATTCATCAGACAAACTTTCTTTCAAATTTCTAGAATCATATTCCTCAGTTAATGCAGACAAAAGACCTTCTAGAGTCAGATCATCTTTCAGTCTAATCATACTGGTTACAGACTTATAGGAGCCAGGCAGACCCTTGAGAACTGAAGAAATCATATCTGTATCAGAGGGTGCTTCATTCAGGTCTTTAAGCTGTGTGTAAATGCCCATTAATTTGTCCATCTCTTTGGGAAGGCAGTCTCCCTCCTTCATCCTGAAATCAAAAATCTTTCCCTTGAGGGAATAGATTTTACTCTTGCTGTGCTTATCAAATTTATCCTTTAACTTTTGAAGCATCAATCTGGACGTGGCTAGCCCTCTTAATCCTGGTACCTCTGTGTAGGGAATACTCCCTAAAATCAGGGCTTTAGCAAAACCATCCATCATAAGGAATTGTGTCTTATCAGGGTCAGTTTCTGGAGGATTTTCAGTTGTTAATACTTGAAGGGCATTGTGAGTCTGCAGGCGACTCTTCAAATACTCCTCCCACCACTGATAGTTAGCCTTTGTAAGTCTGAGGTTTGGCATTTCTTGGGATGGGGCATTAAAAGCCATTTTCTTTTTTTTTACTCACGTCCCTTTGGATTTGAGGTAGAAGCACAGGTTCTGGCTCAGTCATCTACTTCTCCAGGAGCTGGCAGGGTTAATCTTTCCTTTCTCTGCAGCAGAAGCAGCAGCGCGAAGTTCAAAAGCTCCTTTGCCTCGCCTTCCTTTGTTCTCCAGGCAGCAGCATCTCTGGTGCTCCAGTGCTCAGCTCAGCTCCACTTACAGCAGGCAAAAATTAATCCAGTCAAAAAAGGATCCTTTGCTCCTGGCAAACTACAATCCAGCATAGGTTTTCCCCTGATCAGCAAGGAAACAGGGTTGGGCCTTTCTGGCTGCAAGATTGCTCTGAGAGCAGGAAGGAAAAAAAGTGGTCGTTTTAAAAATCCAAGCCTCTAGCTCTTATTCCCTATTTCTCTTTCTCAATCAATCCAGAAAGCTTTTTAGAAGAGAAACCATGTTTTAAGAACCATGCTCTCTGCTACCATTTGTTAGGACTTTTGTCCAATAATCAGAAAAATCAGAGTAATGAATCTTGCTTTTCTGGAAAGAAGAGATTGCTTCTTTTGGTTCAAAAGAAGTTTATTACTAAAGGGAAAAGGTAAACGGGATTAGCTACAAATAAACAAAACATGCTTTCTAAGGAGCTGCATTGTGCTCCGTCTTCACACTAAGACATACTGATAGAGAGTGAGAGATTGTAATGGAGGATCTCTCCTTCTTCTTGACCCCTGAAAGGAAACACCTGATATCATTGACCAATTAGCAAGACAGTACACCTTTAGTTTTCCCGGGTCTACAATCAATTGGCCAGCTGCCAGGTATTACTTCCAGGCTAACATAGGTAAACAAACAAGTTGCATAGTTAACCCTATAATGACTGAATTTCTCAGGCCTTGCATTACATGCTCATTTCTCCAACAGTTACAAAGTCCGAGACATCCTTGCGCATGCGCGGCCACCAGAACTGCCGTTGGACTAAATTAAGCGTTTTTAGGAACCCAAAGTGCCCTGCCAGTTTTGATGAATGACAAGTCAGCAATATGTCTTTTCGTCTGGTTCGAGGTACCACGAGTTTGTCCCCATGGTACCAGCACTTGTTTTCCCGGAGGGAACAGTCCTCTATGTTTCCCAACTCTTCGGCCTCTTCCGGGGAGTAGTCCCCCCCCCCATTCCTTCCCCCATGACTCTACTGCCGCTTGCTTACTCTGGCTTCTGGTGGTGACAGCTCCTCCCAACTGCTGGGGGGAGAACATGGAGTCGAACACTTCTTCCTTTTGACTCTCGTGCTGGGGCAATCTGGATAGCGCGTCTGCTAACGAATTGGCTTTCCCGGGGAAGTGCTTAAGTACGAAATTGAATTTTGAAAAAAAATCGGCCCATCGGAGCTGTTTTGCATTCAGGGACCTCTGGGTGCGCAAGGCTTCCAGATTTTTGTGATCCGTCCAAATTTCAAAAGGGGTCTGCGCTCCTTCTAGCCAATGCCACCAGGTGGTTAGGGCTAGTCGTATGGCTGCTGCCTCTTTGTCCCACACTGACCAGTTCCTCTCTGTCTCATTAAATTTTTTTGAGATATAAGCAAGAGGGTGTAGTTTCTCATCCGACCCCTTCTGTAAGATGGCTCCCCCCATGGCCACATCCGACGCGTCTACGTGCACTACAAATTCCTTAGTTTCATCAGGGTGGGCCAGGATGGGCTCCGATGTAAAAAGGGTCTTGAGGGTGTCGAACGCCCTTTGGCAATCTCTCGTCCAGGCTATTCTCTCCCCGGGCTTCCCTGCTTCCGGGCCCCTCCCCTTGGTTTTAAGGAGTTCAGTTAGCGGGAGAGTGACCGTGGCAAAGTCTTTTAGGAAGGTGCGGTAGAAATTACAAAATCCTAATAGACTCTGAAGCTGTTTTCTCGTTCAGGGGGCTTCCCGTTGCACTACTGCCTCTACCTTGGCAGGGTCCATTTCTAGCCCTTTCTGGGAAATGCGATACCCCAGAAAGTCCACTGAATCCCTATGGAATTCGCATTTCGACAACTTGGCATACAACTGGATTTTTAACAGGGTTGACAGCACTTCACGGACCAATTGTACATGTTCTTTCTTATCAGCAGAGTAGATCAAGATATCATCTAAGTAACATAACACCCCCTTGAATAAATGCTTGTGTAACACTTCATTTATTAAACTCATAAAGACCCCTTTAAGCCGAACGGCATCACCAGGTATTCGAACTGCCCCAACGGTGTGTTAAACACAGTCTTAAATTCGTCCCCCTCCCTGATGCGCACCCGGAAATATGCATCTCGGAGATCCAACTTAGTAAACACCTTTCCTTTGGCTGCTTCTGTTAGTAGGTCCTTAATAAGGGGGAGGGGGTAGGCATTGGAGGCTGACACTGCATTTAATCCTCTGTAGTCCGTGCACAGCCGCAGCCCTCCGTCCTTCTTTTTCCTGAACAGAACAGGGGCAGCGAATGGGAACTTAGCGGGGCGGATGAAACCTCGCTCCAAGTTCTTGTCTAGGAATTTCCTTAGCTCCTCCCGCTCCACAGGGCTCATGGAATAGAGGTTTCCCTTCGGTAGCTTCTCTCCCGGGATCAGCTCTATGGCACAATCCGACAGTCTGTGGGGGGGGGGGGAGTTCATCGGCCTTGGTTTCACTGAACACTCCCATTAAGTCTCGGTACTCCCTGGGGACGGCGGATGGCACCAGAGTGAGCGCCGCCACTTGGAGAGGTGCCGGAGGTCTCGCTCCCCACCCCGCGTCCCACTTATGGCTTTGACACTTCTCGTCCACCCAGGAGATTTTCCCTTCGCTCCATTTGATGTAGGGGTCATGGGAGCTTAACCAGGGACTCCCCAACACCATGGGGAACTGGGTATTGGGAGTGATGACAAATGCTTTCCTCTCCCAGTGCTCCCCCATTCCTACTATCAGTCTCTCGGTCTCTGCCACACACGCCTCTTTCATTTCCGATCCGTCCATTTGGGTAAACGTGAGTGGCTCCCTCAATGGGGCGACCTTAGGCCCTAACCCGTCCACTACTAAAGGGCTAATCAAGTCCCGGGCACACTCTGAGTCAATTAAGGCCCGGACCCGGACGTCGGTCCCGGTCCCGGGTGCTATCACAGTCACTACCATATACAGTAAAGGGCCAGGGATGCTCACCGGGGATGGCGCGTCGTGGATGGGGACCTGCAGTTCTGCGCCGCTCACTGCAGGCCGTTGGAGTTTCCCGACATCTGTGCCTCCGTCAGCTCCAGCTCTCCTTGCTCGCTCGTGGTCCCTTCCAGCTGTAGTGCCCGGGGCTTGAACGAGGTTTTCCCTTTACTAGGGGTGCTCCCGGCTACTGGGGTGGAGGTCTTGGGGACTTTCCCCCCCCCCGCGGGGGCATGCCGAGGCGAAGTGACCGCTCTCCCCGCACCTCATGCAGAGCCCCTGCTTGAAGCGGGCGTCCCGGATCTCTTGGAGGTTCGGTTTGGGCTTCACCTTCTGAGCAGCTTTTGCTTGGGCAGTCGCTGAAGTTCCCATCTTGATGAGGGTGAAGCGTTCTTCCACATCCGCGGCCGCTCTCAGCCAGGTGGCAAGCGAGCCTGGTCTTCCCCCTCGCAGCACCGTCTCGTACACCTCGGGATTCAGACCTTCCCTGTACTTTTCTATGAAAAGGTCTTGGGTCCAGCCGCGAATCTTGGCTGCTATGCGCCGGAACTTGTCGGTGTACTCCCTCACTGAGGACCGCCCCTGGGTCAGCTTCCGCAACTGGTTCCGAGCCTTTTCTTCTCCCAAGGGGTCCTCGTAGTGGTGCCTGAGGGCCCACATGAAGTTGTGCACGGAGCGTAACTCAGGCCCGGGGGCGTTGTGCAGGCTCACGTACCAGTCGCTGGCAGTGTCCCTCAGCTTGGACCCGATGTAGCCAATCCGGTCCCTCTCAGTGGGGTAGAGATGTCCCCAGGTGTCTAGAAACCGCTCGATCTCTATGAGGAAGAACCGCAGCTTCTCGGGGTCCCCATCGAAAGTAGCCATCAACGGATCGGCGGGAGCCGGGCGAACCATCGGCCCTGCCGGCGCTGGGGCCGGCGCAAGTACGGGTGCGGGAACCGGGCGGGGAACGGGCGGTGGAACCTGCTGCGGCACTGGCGGCAGGACGACTCCCGCGGGAGCTCCTCCGGGAGGAGCCGGCGGCTGCGGGACTCCCCCTCCTGGGGGTCTGACCCCTCCCGGGGCTGGGCGAGCTGCTTGCATAGCCGTCAGGGCGTCTCGGAACTGGTACTGCAGGTCGAGGGCTAGCTCGCGCAATTCTGCGGTGAGTTGGAACCGCAAATCTCCCATCATCCGATCCAGGGCTTGGGTCTGGTCTTCCCCGTAGAGATCGGGCCCGTAAGGTATGCCTCTCTCCTCTTCCAAAGGCGGGGGATGCCACTCTCCTCCGTAGGTCGTCTCTCTCTCGTCTCCCAGAAAGCTCAGCTTCCCGCGTTCGGTGTGATCCGCCTGGATCGACACCCGTGCCCCCTTCCGATCGTGCACCCACGAGTCGACGGTCCCACAACCGAAATTGCTCCATGAGTACCTCGGGGTCACGCTCTGATGAGGAGGTGGTCGCGGGATGTAGTAAGCCCCCTGAACCGTAGTCACTGGCACTTCGGGCTCCCCGCCGCCTCCTCCACCACCGGCACCCTGGTCCCCCGGGGTCACCGGCTGATCTTCGGTAGTAGGGATGGGAAGAGTGCCGTCGTCCGACATGGTCAGGAACGGCCAAGTCCCAGTCACAGATCTCTGACAATCTGTGAGGCTTCTGCTCAAAGTAGTCAAGGATCAGATCTTTGTTGATGAAACACAGTTCTTTATTTCCAATTTCTACATTGGTACAGGTTCTCGGATTATTGTCAGAGATAACGCATACGATAGAAGCAGGTCTAATATAGTCTCCAGCACAATTTGAATTGCCCATAGGTAACCAATCAACAAGGGGGAAAAACCCGTGGGCAAAAGGTTCTCTGGCTGTTTGCTTCCCACAGGAAAGAAAGCTAGGTGTGAAGCAGTAAATTTCCCTTCCCAAACCAGACCCCTCAGATGTAACCATATTCACATAACAAATGCTTTCCCCAAGGCTTTCGCACGTTGATAAGAAACGGTCCCTGTCCTCCCCTGTCCTCCCACCCGGGATGAATGGAATGCGGAGGCAGGAGTGTGAGAGGCCCATTGTTCCCATGCTTTGAAGTTGTCATTCTCCCAGGCAAACAGATACATAGACCAGACCTGATCAGAGCCATAAACCTGGGGTCACATAGCATACATTCACCATGGTCAAGCAAATGGCAAATGGCAATAGGAACAACTAATAGCAATAGGCATGATTACAAAGTGGATACAGAAACAGGTTATAATATGTAGCATGAGATCCCAAAAATCCTTGTCAGGATCTGCAGATTCTGACACTATCTGGGCAACGGCTCCTGACATCTCATCGTTTTCTGCCTGCCCAGCGATTTGCCACAAGAGTCACCTTCCAACTCTGTGATTCTACGATTCGGTCAAGTTTTACAATCCTTAGACTGGAGAAGGGATAAAAAGTTCCCCGGGAGGTCCTGAAGCTCAGCAGTCTTATTAGTGAACGAGTCAGGGGTGAGGCAGCAACGCGTGGGGCTTCCTTAGAGAAGCATTCGGAACTTCCAATGGTTTTTTTTTTATATATAATTATTTCATTCATTTGTAGCCTGCCTTCCTACCTGAGAGTCAAGGCAGATTACACCATGTCAGCCCACGCAATCGACAGGATGTGACATCTAATAAGCAACACCACTTGAGGCTGGGTTACAGAGATTTGAAACAAAGCAAGAAGTATTAGATGCAACATGTTAAACAGTGCAGAAAATGGTGTTACGTAAGGAGGAGACAGTGCAGGGTAGCGGGATAATACATACAGAGAGCAGGAAACAGAGACGATGTGTGGTAATACAGTCTGCAGTCCCAGTCCCAGTATGAAAGCCCCATCCTGAACCATCCCGTTACACTACAGCCCTATTAGGGTAAAGGTTTCCCTTGCTCGAAAGCCAATTGAATCTGACTCTAGGGGGTGGTGCTCATCTCCGTTTCTAAGCTGAAGACCCAGCGTTGTCTGAAGATGTTTCAGTGGTCATGTGGCCGGCATGACTAGACACCAAGGCACACAGAACACTGTTACCTTCCCACCGAAACAGCACCCATTTATCTACTTGCAATTTCTCGCTTTCAAACTGCTAGGTTGGCAGGAGCTGGGGCCAGAGACAGGAGCTCACTCCGTCACCCGGCACTTGGGTTTCGAACTGCCAAGCTGCCGACCTTCTGGTCGGCAGCTCAGCATCTTAACCTCTGAGCCACTGCAGCCCCTATTAGCTTTCTAGAAATGCCCTCCTGAACACAGAATCATAGAGTTGGAAGGTACCTCTGGGGCCATCTAGTCCAACCCCCTGCACAATGCAGGAAAATCACAGCTACCTCCCCCTCCACACCCCCACTGACCGCTGTTCCACACCCAGAAGATGACAAAAAACCTCCAGGATCTCCAGCCAAACAGGCCTGGCGAGAAATTGCTTCCTGACCCCAAAGTGGTGATAAGCATCAGTGCTCCCTCTAAGCTGTGGAGTCTGGTGAGCAAAAATTCTACTCTGTGAGCTATTTTATACCATTTGTAGAAAGACAAAAGCGTGGGAGCCTTCCTGACCTCCTCAGGCAGGCCATGATTAATGGAACCTCCTTGTACAAAGGCAGTAACCTTTCAGATACCAGTATCAGGAGGCAACAAGATGGGGAGGATTTGGCACCCATGCCCCACTTGTAGGCCTCTAAGGTACTGGAAGAATGACATTGACTTTCAGTAATGTGTCAGACCTCAATTCAAAGTGCAGGTTTGAATAATCACGGCTCAAAAATGGCTCGGGGGCGTGTGTAGTTGACACAACGTCTTCTCCGGTTGCCGAGCTTCAGATTACTGATCTCCAGACAACAGAGATCAGTTCCCCTGAAGAAAATGGCTGCTTTGGAGGGCAGACTTTATGGAATGATAGATTCGGGGGAGGGGGGGGGGGTAGCCATGTTGGTCTGAAGCAACAGAACAACATTTGAGTCCAGTGGCACCTTTAAGACATAACTGAAGACATGTGCGTGCATAAAAAAGTTTGGTGGTGTTAAAGTTGCCAATTCAAGAACCAATTCAACACATCTCAATGACTGGAAACCACGCTCCATTGCAATGTTTGTAATGGATACTTTCAGGGTTGCCAAGTCTGGGTTGGGAAATACCTGGAGACTTTGGGGGTGGAGCCAGGAGAGGGCAGGGTTTGGGGAGGGGAGGGGACTCAGCATAGTACAATGCCATAGAGTCCACCCTTCGAAACAGCCGTTTTCTCCAGGGGAGCTTATCTCTCAGCTGGAGATCAGTTGTAAAAGCGGGAGATCCCCAGGCCCCACCTGGAGGCTGGCAACCCTAGATACTTTGTACTGTGAACCTCCAGGCGGCGGCTGGAGATCTCCTGCAATCACAACGGCTCTCCAGGCCAGGAGAAAATGGCCGCTTTGGGAGGTGGACTCTATGGCATTATACCCCACTGGAATCCCTCCCCTCCCCAAACCCTGCCCTCCTCTGTCTCCGCCCCCAAAATCTCCAGATATTCCCCAGCATGGAGCTGGCAACCTTAATAGAGATTGGTAGGGTCAGAAGACCTGAACAAGGCTCAAGTGGATTGGATAAGGCAAGCGCAACATCAGTTGATGACAGCCCCTCCCCAGACTGGCATGATATGAGAGCACTTAGGTGTTATCAGATCCTAAAGGAAGACCTTCTCTGCTGCGTCTTGAACTCAGGGGGTGTCCACTCTCGCCACATTTCATTTTCACTTTTTTTTGTTTGTAAACGTGTCAAAAGAGAAGCCATCTCCTGAGGAAAGTTCCACTTAACACATTTCTTTTTTGCTCTGATCTGTTAGCAGCAGGTGTCTGCTCCCTGCCCCCTCCCCAGACGCTTAGATCTTCAAGGTCGTTTCTCGGGCCTACTAATTAGCTCACCAATTTTAGCTGGGCGAAGAGGGGAGGGGGAGAGACTCCTGCACTTCTTCCAGAATCTACCTCGGAGACAGCCCGATGATTGGTTGGAGAGGGTCAGGAGGTCTACGGCCCCACATTTCTATGAAATATGGTCTGTGCTGTTAGGCCACGTCCTTAGCTCATCCTGTTTCCCTTGCCCTGTCTGTGTGATTGGCTTTGCCTTCTGCTACATCTACATGGAACTGTGCTGTTTGCTGTGAACGGCATTTGCCAAAGTTAGGAGACGTTAAAAGCTACCCAGCTAAGTACGGTTGCCAGCCTCCAGGTGGGGCCTGGGGATCTCCCGCTTTTACAACTGATCTCCAGCTGACAGAGATCAGCTTCCCTGGAAAAAAATGGCTGCTTTGGAGGGTGGTCTCTATGGCATTGTACCATGCTGAGGCCCCTCCCCTCCCCAAACCCCTCCCCCTACCGGATCCACCCCCAAAGTCTCCAGGTATTTTCCAACCCAGACCTGGCAACCCTACCTAAGACTGCTAAGTGTATTTATCGCATTTGTAGCCCGCCCGCCCTGCACGTGGGCTCAGGGTGGGTAACATCACAATTTCAGTTACAACAAAACACCATTTACAATATAATCAGTAAAATTTAATTATGTTAAAAATTCCTAATTAAAATTAAACTAAGAAAGGCGACATAACTTTCTGTTAAGTCCTTCAGTTGACAGATGGTAGTCATAGGCAATTTAGAGAGCTAGACAGCTAATTTCCTTATTTTCCAGGTATTTGGAACTGCCACTGGAACTGTACTGTTTTAAAAATCTTTTTCTTCAGTTTCTTCAAAAGAGATTTATTTTGCTTTATGGTGTGTTGCTGTGAACTGTCGGACCCAACGCAGGTTAAACTTGACTCTTATCATAGAGGGCCTTGTTCCAGGGTCACAAGCTGGGGACAAATCTCTCACCCTTCACACCGTGACACTAATTTCCATACCTTTTCTTAGGCAGGTATGTAGAACGGCAGGTGCTCGGGTTCTGGTTTCCCCCTCTGAAATTCTGCTACTACAAAACTCATCTGTGGAATGGGCTAAACAAGGGAGGGGGAGCCTGAAGGGTAGATTGTGAAAATTAACTTCCGGGGGGAAGGGGGATTAGGTTTATACCCGGCCCTTCACTACCCAAAGGAGTCTCAGAGCAGCTTACAATCTCCTTTCCCTTCCCCTCCCCACAACAGACACCCTGTGATGCAATGTTCCCTTCAAGCTTGTGGGCAAAAATTCTACTTTGTGAGCTACTGGAATTAAAGTTGTGAGCGAGCGATTTGGCTGCAGCATAAATTAGTTTGCTCTGGAGCCATCCTTCCTGAGCTGAGACAAAAATGTGTGAGCTGGAGGCTAAAGAACTGAGAGCTAGCTCACACTAACTCAGCTTAGAGGGAACTGTCCCTGTAAAGTAGGTGGGGCTGAGAGCTCTTTCAAGAACGGCTCTTGAGAGAACATCTCTGAGAGAGTCATGACTGACCAAAGGTCAAACCAGCAGCTGCATGGGGAGGAGTGGGGACTCAAACCCAGTTCTCCCAGATTAGAGTCTACCGCTCCTAACCACTACACCAAACTGGAGAAGTTTGCTGCTCCTACTGGATCGGCTCAGTCATGTGTGCATCTGTATCGGCAGATATGCTTGATCCTTGGCCATCTGACCTCCTCCATGTATCGATGATGGGCATATATGTCAAGATGGGTAAGCCGTGTTATTCCGTCTGTAGCAGCAGAAAAGAGCAAGCGTCCAGGAGCATCTTAAAGACTAACAAAATTTGTGGCAGGGGAGGAGCTTTTGAGAGTCTGAAGAAGTGAGCAGTGACTCGTGAAAGCTCCTACCCTGCCACAAATTTTGTTTGTCTTTAAGATGCTCCTGGGCGTGTGTGTGTGTGTGTGCGTGTGTGTACAGCTGTGACCAGTGTTGTCAAATGTGGAGGAGGGATCACTTGATCTCCTGGAGGGCAGTGGCTCCTGAAAAGACATCTGTGTGCACAGGCTTCATAATGCTCGCCTGAGGAGCCACCGACACATGATGTGCAGATTGTGTGTCATGTCCCACCACTGGTTTACAAGCCAGTGGCACTGTGGCAGGGAGTTCTTTTTGCCCAGAGAAGAGGCCTGGGAAGGAGATGCTTACTCCTTTCCCCGACTTCCCTTTTGTCTACTGCAACTCTCCCTCCCAGCTGTTTCCCCCCCCACCATTTGGGCATTTACACTCGGAAAGCGCTAAGCACCTTTCTCCATTAAAAAAAGAGCATGTCCTCCCTGAAGCTGTTTTTGTTTGCAGAGACTGGTTGTCAGGACATCATTACGCACACTGGCACATAACATGTCGCTTGCTCTTAAAACGGCCTGCTGTCTCCGGATACTTGTGTCCCACAGGCTGGGCAGAGCAGCCTGGTAAATATGTCTCTTCAGGGCTCTGATCATACACAGGGCAAAATAGGAGGTGAAACAGCCCGAGACGGTCATTTCGTGTAATCATCGTCCATCTCTGAATCAAGATTTCAGTTCGCCCAGTAAGGTAAATCTGTAGGTTCCAAATAATTACTGTGAAATCCTTGGAGGGCGGCAAGAGAATTGCTGCCCAGAACTGCCCCGATGTTCCACTGCCTAAGCGTTCCCACCAGCATTTCTACCCGAACTGTATCTGGTTTGCTGCCGTTTTCAGAAAGTGGCTGAAAATATATTTTTTTTAAAAAACACAGCCTGTCAATTTTTTAAAATGATATATTTGATCTATTTAATTCAAAAGATGACTGGCTAAAAATGAGTGGGAGCCAGATACACACACACACACACACACACACACACACACATTATTTCTTCTCAAGCTCAGGATATCTTTATATCTCTGTAAGGGAATATTAATTTATTCAGCGCCGTCTGCAACGCACCAGCTTTTCATACCACGTCAGCGAAGGACACCGACGTTGCAAAAAGAATGGAAATGCTTTTAATGAGAGTTCTAAAAATCGCAACTGGTAGCTGGGGAAAGATATGAGATGGGAGGTGTGGTTCAAGCAGCTTATTAAAGTCATCTCTTGCCAAGCAGTTTATGTCTCATGCGGGTTTCTCCATCCCTCATTGTTTTTTTTTAAATTAGACTCTATTAACATCTTCTGTATAAAATGAATAGCAAGAGGTGGACCAAAATGATATAACCTTACAAAAGGTTTTAAAATATCATATGGTGGCATTAAAAGGCCAAGGCAGTTGTTGGCTGTAATTAACAAGGCCCGCTTTCTAAGATCTGGACAGGTGTAATGCCACCAGTCTCAGCTTTAACATGGTCTCCACTGGAATACACAGTTTAGACTCGAGGAGCAGAATGCTGGCAATTCAGAAATGCTTCACAGAAGAGTTGGCAGGATGACAGAAGTGCTAGAAGAAGAATTGGATTTATATCCTGCCCTTCAGAAGCACAAGGTCACCCAACTGGCTGCACGTGGAGAAGTGGGGAACCAAACCCAGTCCTCCACATGCAACTGCTGGTGTGACCTTGGGTCAGTCACAAGTTCTTTCAGAGCTGTTCTCTCATGAGCAGTTCTTGAAAGAGCTCTCTCAGCCCCACCTACCTGGTGTCTGTTGTGGGAAGGGGAAGGGAAAGGGGATTGTAAGTCGCTCTGAGACTCCTTCGGGTAGTGAAGGGAGGGGTATAAATCCAATCTCTTCTTCTCTCAAAGTAAGGTTGAAAATGCTAGAAAAGGGGAAGATGTTGTAAGCCATGGTAGATCCCCACTAGGTTTAAAATGAGGTATAAACATTTAAAAATAAAGAACAGATGGGATCTATACCCCGCCCTTCATTTGGAGTCCCAGAGCGGCTTACAATGGCCTTCCCTTCCTCTCCCCACAACAGACACCCTGTGAGGTAGGTGGGGCTGAGAGAGCTCTGAGAGAACTGTGACTGACCCAAGGTCACCCAGCTGGCTGCATGGGGAGGAGTGGGGAATTAAACCCAGTTCTTCAGATTAGAGCCCACTGCTCTTAACCACTACACCACACTGGCTCACCTACACCAAAGAAGGTTAATGGCAAAATAGTCTGGTACAAGCACACACAGAGATCCCCTTCTGCCATCTGCAATGGAGAACGATCTTTGATCGTGCCAGCCTCCAACTCTTGTGGGATGGACTTCGGGGTGAGCCTGCTCTCCACTGGGCCCAAGGTAGGAGCCTCATTTGGCTTCTGGCATCTCTCTCTCTTTTTATCGCAGCTTCATTTTAGAAATATGTACTTTAATGCCACTATTTTAATTTGTCCTGATACAGTTTTTCACAGTTTTATAAGCTGCTTTGGGTGCCTTTGGGCTGGCAGTGCAGCCTCGGAACAGACAAAGCCAACAACAAAACAAGCCACCGTTCAGCCGAATGACTAAGCCGGGAGCAGCCCCCCTTTCCAAATGAGGGCTCATCTATCTTTAATTATTTTGTAGGTGAAGGAATTTGGACAGGTGCAGCTTGCCTGCGTCCTGAAGCAGTGAGAGAACAAACCGCTGATGTCACCTATTCTCTGCAGCCATAAACCTCCAGGGGGTCTTAATGAGGAAATCCCTGCACTACATACAGAACAGTCTCTTGCAAGGGACCCACAAACTAAGCACAACCTTGCAATCTGGAGAGGACAAGAAGGAATACATTCTAAACGGGAGAGAAGCTGATTTATTGATGACTACCCTTAATAAAACTGGCTAAATGGGCCAGTTCGGAATGTAACGTGCGCCTGGGGAAGTTGGGGAATGTATAAAGCAAGAGGAAGGAGCTCGTGGGGAGGAGGCATCCCGGCCTATCAGGGACTCGCCAGAAAAACTGCTCAGTTTCTGTGGGAGGGAAGGCAGATCAGAAGCCCCCGCTCACGGCGCTCAGAGCCTTGCTGAGTGACCGAGCAGTTGTTAAGCTGAATCCTTGAGAGAAAGAATAAGATCTCTCTCTCTCTCTCTCTCTCTCTCTCTCTCTCTGCATCCCCCCAGGGCCGACATACATTGCATTGTCTCCCTGCTCTCAATGTGGCCTCAGTCCATGGCTTTAAGTGTCTGTAGATGGGGCCACATTGATTATTAGATATACTGATAAGAGGGGGGCACAAAATGGCTTGTGGGGAGACAAAATCCCATCGGGCTTCCTCCACTGCGTGTCTGGTCTGGGCCTCTTCCCTCCTCACCATTGCCGCTTACCACTTGTCCACGCCCCCAGCATCTGTGCACGGGCAGGCTTCAGTCTTTCAGTTTTGGGTGGGTTCTACCCCCAAATCAGTTTTCATGTCAAACATAATGTTTTTCTGCAACCTTAAGGAAGGGTTTGCAGAATCCTATACCGTAGGGCTGGTTCCATTTTACTGATTTTTTTTTTTTAAATCTACTCTGTGGCTTAGCCCTTGGCTGTTACCCTTACCTCTATCTCCAACTGACGATATACTGCAGGGAGTTTGAACTGAGTAATCTACTGATTACTTTTCCAGAAAGCTTTTGATAAAGTTCCTCATCAAAGGCTCCTAAGTAAGCTCAATAGTCATGGGATAAAAGGGCAAGTCCTTTTGTGGATCAAAAACTGGCTAATTAAAAGGAAAGAGAGAGTGAGTATAAATGGGCAGTTTTCTCAGTGGAGGGAGGTAAGCAGTGGGGTCCCACAGGGATCAGTACTCGGTCCGATGCTTTTTAACTTGTTTATTAATGATTTGGAGTTGGGAGTAAGCAGTGAAGTGGCTAAGTTTGCAGATGACACGAAGTTGTTCAGGGTGGTGAGAACCAGGGAGGATTGTGAGGCACTCCAAAGGGATCTGTCGAGGATGGGCGAGTGGGCATCAATGTGGCAAATGGGGTTCAATGTGGCCAAGTGCAAAGTGATGCACATTGGGGCCAAAAATCCTAACTATAAATACACGTTGATGGGGTCCGAACTGTCAGAGACTGACCAAGAGAGAGATCTTGGGAGTCGTAGTAGATAACTCAATGAAAATGTTGAGACAGTGTGCGGCTGCAATGAAAAAGGCCAAAGCTATGCTGAGGGTTATTAGGAAGGGAACTGAAAACAAATCAGCCAGTATCATAATGCCCCTGTAGAAATCGATGGTGCGACCTCATTTGGAGTACTGTGTACAGTTCTGGTCACCACACCTCAAAAAAGATATTATAGCATTGAAAAAAGTGCAGAAAAGGGCAACTAGAATGATAAAAGGGTTGGAACACTTTCCCTATGAAGAAAGGTTGAGGCACTTGGGGCTCTTTAGCTCGGAGAGACGACGGCTGAGGGGTGACATGACTGAGGTTTATAAGATTATGCATGGGATAGAGCAGGTAGAGAAAGAGGTACTTTCCTCCCTTTCTCACAATACAAGAAGTCATGGGCACTCCATGAAATTGCTGAGCAGTCGGGTTAGAACAGATAAGAGGAAGTCCTTCTTCACCCAAAGAGTGATTAACACATGGAATTCACTGCCACAGCAGGTGGCGGCGGCTACAAGCATGGACGGCTTCAAGAGGGAATTAGATAAACACATGGAGCAGAGGTCCATCAGTGGCTATTAGCCACAAGGTATAGATAGGAACTCTCAGTCTGGGGCAAGTGATGCTCTGTATTCTTGGTGCTTGATGGGCGGGGGGGACAGTGGGAGGGCTTCTAGTGTCCTGCCCCCACTGCTGGACCTCCTGAGGGCACCTGGTGTTTTTGGCCACTGTGTGACAAAGTGTTGGACCGGATGGGCTACAGGCCTGATCCAACATTGGCTTCTCTTATGTTCTTATGTTCTTTCTAATTGGAATATGAACTGATCAATACTTTTACGTATCAAGACAAAAACAAGACATCTCCTAGAGCAGCAGTCTTCAGACATCATCCTAATGATCCTACTAAAGTCAAGGAAGAGCTCGGGGGCTGGCACGGTTGACAAATCCACAGCGAAGATGGCCACTTCTGTTGGTAGTGCTGGCAGATTGACTATTGACCGTGCACAGAAGTGTAGGCAATTAATTAAAACAAAGCCGTTTATTTTAGGAAGTGGCATTGTTGCATGGAAAAGAGAGAGGCAAGTTAGCGACGTAACTACACGTCTGGTGGGAACAGAGGAGAGACAAAGAACTTTGAAAAGAAGGAATGGAGGAAGGTGGGGAAGGAGGAGAGAGCTGAGGCTTGCGATTTTAATTTCTGTTTTAGCTGGGAATGTTTTATTTATTTATTTATTTATTTCAATTTATATCCCGCCTAGCCAGCGGACCGGCTCTAGGCGGCTTACAGCATAAAATCAGTCAATTACAAGGTTAAAACATAACATCAAATAAATACACTTTAAAATTACAACGGAACTTTCATCACAATAGCAGCGTCATACCAGCACCGATACCTGCCTCTAGCTTACACCAACCAGGAGGCTGCCACCATGGTGTTTTAGAGATGGCCCTCGTGCCATCTCCTGAGGGCCATTCCCCCCGGTGGCGGCCCCAAACGCCTGGCGGAAGAGCTCCGCTTTGCAGGCCCTGCGGAACTGTAAAAGGTCCCGCAGGGCCCTGATGTTCTCTGGGAGCTCATTCCACCAGTGGGGAGCCGCCACTGAGAAGGCCCTGTTTCTGGTGGCTGCTAGCCTCGCCTCCTTCAGGCCTGGAAGGGTCAGGCGATGTTGGCTGCCCGACCGCAGTGCTCTTTGGGGTATATATGGGGAAAGGCGGTCCCTTAGGTAGGCAGGCCCCAGGCCATATAGGGCTTTAAAGGTTAAAACCAGCACCTTGAACCGGATCCGGTACGCTATAGGCAGCCAGTGCAGCGCCCTCAGCACAGGCTGGATGTGGTCCCTCACTGAGAGTCCCATCAGCAGCCTGGCTGTGGCATTCTGCACTAGCTGCAGCCTCCGGAGCTGAGTCAAGGGCAGCCCCATGTAGAGAGCGTTGCAGTAGTCTAGCCTTGAGGTGACCATAGCATGGATCACAGTCGCCAGGTCATTGCATTCGAGGAAGGGAACCAACTGCCTAATCAGCTGTAGATGATAAAAGGCTGCTTTGGCAGTGGCTGCTACCTGGGCCTCCATAGTCAAGGAGGCATCCAGGAGCACTCCCAAGCTCCGGACCCGCGGCGCTGGCACCAATGGAGCCCCCCCGCAGGCCGGTAGTGGGATACCCACCCCCGGTCCACTCCGACTCAGGCAAAGGACCTCCGTCTTCGTTGGATTCATTTTCAGACGACTCAGCTTGAGCCAGCCCGCTACGTCCTCAAGCGCCCACTCCAGGTCATCTAGGGTGGCCCCGGACCGGCCGCCCAACAACCGATATAGCTGGGTGTCATCCGCATACTGATGACAACCCAGCTTATGCCTCCGGGCAATCTGGGCGAGAGGGCGCATGTAGATGTTGAACAACATGGGAGATAACACCGCCCCCTGAGGCACACCACATACAAGTGGGTGCCTCCGGGACACATGTTCCCCGAGCGCCACTCTCTGTCCCCGACCTTGGAGAAAGGAGACGAGCCACTGTAAGGCAAGCCCCTGAACCCCTATGTCGGCAAGGCGGTGGATCAGTAACTGGTGGTCGACCGTGTCGAACGCAGCCGACAGATCTAACAACACCAGTACCGCCGTTCCGCCCTGATCCAGATGCCGCCGGAGGTCGTCTGTGAGAGCGACCAGTGCCATTTCCATCTCATGACCTGGCCGGAAGCCAGACTGAAACGGGTCAAGCACAGAGGTGTCATCCAGGAAACTCTGCAGCTGAATCGCCACCGCCCTCTCCAAAATCTTGCCCAAATAGGGCAAGTTGGAAACCGGCTGATAGTTGGCCAATTCAGCCGGATCCAATGTTGGTTTTTTCAGGAGGGGGCGGACCATCGCTTCCTTGAGTACTCCAGGGAACAGTCCCTCCTGGAGGGACTTGTTGACAATCTCCCTGAGAGCACCTCGTAACCCCTCCCGGCCGGCTTTTACCAGCCACGAAGGGCACGGATCAAGGCTGCATGAGGTTGGGCGTACAGCAGAGAGTAAACTGTCAACCTCCTCAAAGCTGAGTGGGCTGAAGGAATCCAGAATGGAACTAGAAGACGTGCATGGAGCCTCAAGTTCACATACTGTCTCAACTGTGGCGGGGAGGTCACGGCGGAGCGACAAGATTTTGTCTGCAAAATAGCTCGCAAAAGCCTCACAGCCAATATCCAATTCCCTATCATTTACTCTGCCTTGTGGCAGTTCTGTTAAAGACCGAATAGTTCTAAATAATTGTGCCGGGCGTGAGCTTGCAGACGCAATCGTGGCCGCGTAGAACTGTCTCTTTGCAGCCTTGACTGCCATCTCATAGGATCTCATAAACGTCCTATAGGATGCTCTTGCCGCTTCGTCGCGGGCTCGGCGCCACCGTCTCTCTAATCGTCTCAGCTCTCGCTTCATCTGCCGCAGCTCCCCGGTATACCAGGGAGCCCGCTTAGAACGAGGGCGAAGAGGATGCCTGGGGGCGATCTCGTCGATGGCGGCCTGGAGCCGGCCATGCCAGTCCTCGACCAACTCATCCAACGAGCCGCCAGAGGGAATGGGTTCCCGCAGGGCCATCTGAAACCTCTGAGGGTCCATCTGGCTCCGCGGGCAAGCCAAAATATGCTCGCCGCCCATACGGGGTCTGAGTGGGACATTCAGACGGGCCTTCAGAGCAAGGTGGTCCGACCATGGTACTGGCAGAGCAGTAATCGGACCCACCCCAACCCCCGCCGCAAAAATTAACTGTTATCATCAGCTGATTTGAACCAAGAGGAAAGGTGGGATATAAATGGCTAAATAAATAAATAAGGAAGCCTGAGAACTGCATTCTGGGGACAAACAAATTACATTTAACCGAATGCAGATGGTAGTAGTGACCCACAGCCCTATCTAACTAGGCTTCCTGTGTGTGGACCCCTGTAAGAGCTGCTTGTTTTGTACACTACACATTCCATATTCCAAGATGTGGCATCCTGTCTGTCCCCAATCCTTTTAAAAGAAGAACTTAAGGACAAAGGATGGGAGCGGGACGGTCGAGGAATGGCAAGAGCCTGCTAGTGAAAAATATGACTGAAGGGCTGACCCCTTAGCCTTGTGTGATGAAGCGGTTAAGAGTGGCGGACTCAAATCTGGGGAATTGGGTTTGTTTCTCCATTTTTCCGTAAGAGGCCTGCTGGGTGACCTTGTGAACTACGTTATCTGGAAATGGCAGGGTTAAAGTGGAGATCTTCAGTGCACAATGCACGCACTCTGTAGCTGGGCCATGGCCCTTCTCCTTAGAAGCCAAATACATAAAGCTCCCTTATATTGATCAGACTATTGATCCATCTCGCTTGTGTCACCTACTCTGCCCGGCAGCAACTCTCCAGGATCTTAGCCTTCTACTTGACATTCTTTAGCCACAATTGATGGGAGCTGAATCTTGGATCTTCTAGCACTGCCTCAAAAGCCCCTCCCCTCATTGCTCATCATCTAAATAGCTATCGTGCAGTCCTAAGCAGAGTCATATCCTTCTAGATCCACTGAAATCAATGGGACTGGAAGGGCATAACGCTGCTTAGGACTGCACTTAGGGTTGCCAGGTCTCCACCCACAACGCCTGGGAGACTTATGGGGGAGTAGCAGCTGACCGGGAAGTGATGTCATTCCCAGATGATGCTCTAGGAATTTCCCCAAATCTCTCTGGTAAATAGCTCAGACATGGGGGGATTCCTAGAGTGTAACCTGAAAGTTATGTCACTTCCAGGTCAGATGCCATTCTCTTCCCCTTTTTTTCTCCCTCTGCAAACATCAGCGGTGGTGGGAACAAGAGTGTGGAGGCAGGAGATTGCATTCTCATATCTGTGTTAAGAAAAACTGTAACACAGATTGTCTACATAAACAATCCTGACGAAGTTGTGGCGGCAATAACAATGTGATGGGGAATGACAGATTTTCAATCCCCCCGCCCCCCAACATTCACCTTTTCGGAAGAAGACCGTTCAAGGAGAGCAGTTTATTAGGACAACTCACCTTTTCCCTCCTTGGCAGAGGTCGGTAGCTGAGCAGTTCCCATCAAAGCTGCGTTTCCTTTCAGGTCATGAAACCCATTATGATCACATTACGATCGTTCCCTGACTATTACGGAATGGCCCGCTCCCCTCACATTAATATATGAAGAATAGCAGTGAGCTCGGCTTCATTGGTTTGCCTCCCGCTATAATTGATGTAATTGCAGCGGCACGCCCGGAGCGAGCCTACAATAAACTACGGTGCCCGGAAGTGTCATTGTATAAAAGCAGCCGGGGGGTCAAACTCATTTGGAGTACTCGGCCGTCACGGGAACTGCTTCGAAGACACTAAGCCACATATGCCTAGCTGCTCTCTACAATCACTCCGTGCATCAGGCACTCTGCATGTTGCACAGCATCTTGTTTTCCAGTGAAATGCTTCATACTCTGATTTCTTGCCTCTCTATATACTCAGAAAAGGCCCAGCTGTGAAATACTACCTGCGTTTTTAAATGTTCACCCAAGATGAGCCAGTGTGGTGTAGTGGTTAGAGTGTCGAACTGGGATCTGGGAGATCCAGTTTCAGATCCCCACTCGGCCATGGAACGTCGCTGGGCGACCTTAGGCCAGGGGTCCCCAACCTTTTAGAGCCTGTGGGCACCTTTGCAGTTAGAATCATAGACTCATTGGAAGGGACCTCCAGGGTCATCTGGTCGAACCCCCTGCACAATGCAGGAAATTCACAAATGCCTCCCCCCGCACCCCCAGTGACCCCTGCTCCCTGCCCAGAAGTGGCATATGACACAGTGTGGTGGGCACAGCTCCGAAATGGCTGCCACAGCTTAACCTCCGCCACACAGTGAAGATCCTTATGCTGTGATGGCAGCTGCTGCTAAAGCAACATTTAAAAAAAAATCTGCACAGCCAATCAGATCTCCAGTGGCCAATCAGAAGCCTTGCTGGGCAACAGCCTCACTTGGCCCCACCCACTTTCTAAAAACACTAAAAACCCCACCCACTTTCTAAACTTGGCTGGCACCACAAAAGGTGTCAGTGGGCGCCATGATGGGAACCACTGCCTTAGGCCAATCAACCCAACCTTCTGTTTCAAAACTGAAAGGAGGCCGGAAATATGAAAAAACAAGTTGGTAGACAATGGCATATACAGTGCAGATTGGGGCGGGGGGGGGGGACTCTGGGCCCAAGGAGAGGGGCTGGAGCCCGGTATGAGTACAAAGATGCATTTCTTAACATTGATATTTTCAGCTACTCTATGCCTCTTTTATGTATTTAGCAGAAACTGAGGGCTAGAAACGTGATCTTTTAAAAAAGAAAAGCATGCACTTAAAATAGGATTTTGTAACTCCACATTCTATGGCATGTTTGCTATTACGTGGCTCGCTGCTTACAACCTCACATCTAAAAGGCACCAGGAGGCTTGGGAACTCAGGAGGGCCACTAGTTACCTGACATCTGCACAATCACCCTGCCTCTTCCCGTGTGCCCCGTAGAGCCTTGTGCTCTGCTGGGTAACATCTGCTGGCAGTTCCCGGCTCGAAAGATGTCTGCTTAGCCTCGACCAGGGCCAGGGCGTTCTCCGCCCCGGCTCCGGCCTGGTGGAACATGCTCCCACTGGAGATCAGGGTGCTGTGGGAGCCAGTTTGGTGTCGTGGTTAAGTGCGCGGACTCTAATCTGGGAGAACTGGGTTTGATTCCCCACTCCTCCACTTGGACCTGGCTGGATGACCTTGGGCAAGCCATAGCTCTGGACCAGCTGTTCCCTCAAGGACAGCTTGGGAAAGAGCTCTCTCAGCCCCACCTACCTCACAGGGTGTCTGTTGTGGGGAGGGGAAGGGAAAGGAGTTTGTAAGCTGCTCTGAGACTCCAAGTGAGTGAAGGGCGGGGTATAAATCCAATCTCTTCTTCTTAATGCAATTCTGCAGGGTTTGTAAAATGGAACTGTTCTGGCAGGCCTTTGGTTGAGATCGCAGATGTCTAAATGCCTTGGCATCCCCTGCCTATTCTGCCTGGGTGAACTGCCCTTTCTAGAGATTGCCATGGCATCTGCTGAGTAGGTCCTTATCCTTACAGAATCATAGAATCGGAAGGGATCTCCAGGGTCATATAGTCCAATCCCCTGCACAATGCAGGAAATTCACAAATACCTCCTCCTCCACACTCACAGTGATTGCTGTTCCATGCCCAGAAGATGCCAGAAATCCTCCAGGATGTCCAACCAAACTGGCCTGGAGAAAAATTGCTTCCTGACCCCAATGTGGCGATCAGCATTTCCCTGGGCGTGTAAGAAAGGGCCACAAGAACTAAGCACTGAAGCAACCCTCCCTGTCCTCCCTTCTCATGATCTGCCTGAGTTCACACAATCAGCATTGCTGTCAGATGGCCATCTAGCCTTTGCTTAAAAACCTCCAAAGAAGGAGAGCCCACCACCTCCCGAGGAAGCCTGTTCCACTGAGGAAGTTCTTCCTAATGTTTAGCCGAAAACTCTTGGGATTTAATTTCAACCTGCTGGTTCTGGTCCGACCTTCTGGGGCAACAGAAAACAACTCTGCTCCATCCTCTATATGGCAGCCCTTCAAACACTTGAAGATGGTTATCGTATCACCTCTCAGTCGTCTCCTCTCCAGGCTAAACATACCCAGCTCCTTGTCAGCATGTGCCCTGCACTGGAGGCACCCATGGACACTTTCTGCCATTTGTTGCTGTTGTTAAGAATTTTAACTTTGTATGGATTTTTACTTGCATTTGGATTTACTACTATGTTTGTATTTTAATGGTTGTGACCTGCCCTGAGCCCGCTTGTGGGGAGGGCGGGAGATGAATCCAATTAACAACAACAACTTTTGAGGCAGCCATCATACATATTCTGCAGCCTGAGCAGCAGCCACATTCAGTATCAGTTTGCGGTGATCTACAGTAGCGTATCAGAGACCTTACGGAAGTGCACAGAGGTGGCTCTTATACCAAGTCCTAAAGTATGAACCATTTTGGTTATTTCAACAGCTGAGTACCCAGAAAGAGCAGAGACAAACCACAGGACACGGGACGGAAGACTCCAGCTATGAGGTTGGATCCAGACTCAGGTTTCCAACAGTGGAACCGAACTATTCCTGCCTGTCCCCTCCCACTGCAGCCCACTGATCTCCACAAAATGCTGCTCCTGGGGAGCAGGGGACCCCAAGAAACAATGAGACGGGGTCTATAGTAGGAAAGAGGAATCAGTGGAAACTGACCATTTAGTCTGGATCCAACCCATAGACTGATACAGCATATTCTGACACCAGATTGTCTAAACATCTGATTGGGACTGTATTTTTTGAGGAAGTTTTGTGATTTTCTGGCAATATCAGTCATATTTCCAGATGCTTTATAAAATAACATGCTGTACTAGTTTTTGATTTAGTTTTTCCTGTGATTTTTTTTAATTAAGAAAAATCCCTGCCCAAAATAATTTGTCTTCCCTGCTAGAAGAGTAAACCTTACTTAGCTAATGAATATATAAAACACATTCCACATCAGACGTCTTAGGGCACCCGAGATACTGCCATCCCGGTGCTGGCATTTTTAATGGAGGATATTCTTCCTGTTAGATTGAGTAGAAATTCTACCCATAATCCTTTGTCAACCTTTATTTTAACTTCTTTTTTAACTTTACGCACTAGCTATTATCATGTGAAGATCTGAGACAGACAAAATAAGCAATTCACACAATAAACATTGATTAATAGAATTCATTACCAAATGACAGCGTGATGGTCAGATTAGATTTGAAAAACGAACCAGACAAAATCAGGGGGACAGTGTTTATCAGCAGCTATTAGCCACAATATCAGCTTCCTACAACCAGGGCTCATTTTGTAGCAGGAGCTCCTTTGCATATTAGGCCACACACCCCTGATAGAAGAAGAAGAAGAAGAGATTGGATTTATATCCCACCCTTCACTCACTTAAGAGTCTCAGAGCGGCTTACAAACTCCTTTCCCCTCCCCTCCCCACAACAGACACCCTGTGAGGTAGGTGGGGCTAAGAGAACTCTTTCCCAAGCTGTCCTTGAGGGAACAGCTGGTACAGAGCTATGGCTTGCCCAAGGTCATCCAGCCAGGTGCAAGTGGAGGAGTGGGGAATCAAACCCGGTTCTCCCAGATTAGAGTCCGCGCACTTAACCACTACACCAGACTGGCTCTGATGTAGCCAATCCTCCAAGAGCTTACAGTAGCCCCTGTAAGAAGAGCTCGGTAAGCTCTTGGAGGATTGGCTACATTAGGGGTGTATGGCCTAATATGCAAAGGAGCTCCTGCTACAAAATGAGCCCTGCCTACAACTATTTAACACCAAACTCTGGAGTTTTGCTCACAGAACTCTATCCTCAACCCAAGTTTGATCATCTAGGAATTCCAGTGTATTATTTTGCCCTAACAATGCAGCTGTGGAGTCCTGATATGGATGGTGGCCATAATACTGGAGGGTTTTAAAAAAAAAATTTCTCTCCATGCACTGTTTCCCTCAGTGAAACTAGCTCCTCAGGCTGCTTTAAACCTGACATGGGGAAAAAGACAGGCACAATAGAGATAATCTGTCTTTTTTTCCTAACAGAGGCTTAGAAGAGTGAAGGGGGCAGTTTGAATCAGGGAAATCCAACTGAAATAGCTGAATTCCCACAGTCTCATTGCTCTGACTGACACCCCTCACAGTTACTTTTTAGAGCCACATAACTCATTTGGGGTTCCAGTCTTGGAAGTCCCATCATCCTGTGTTGCTTGGACCTTTGTTGGTCTTTTCTGAAAACAGGATGCAGGATTAGATGGACTTCACCGGCAGCCTCCAAGCAGCGGCTGGACGAACACTTGTCAGGGATGCTCTAGGCTGATCCTGCGTTGAGAAGGGGGTTGGACTAGATGACCTATATGGTCCCTTCCAATCATATGAATCTATGATTCTAAGTTTTCTCTGAGAATATAGATAGTGAGCAAATCCCTCCCACTTGCCATGAAGACATTTTTTAAAACGAGTTCAGACGAGACAAAAGTATAGTTATTTGTGCATCAGCCAGGTACCTCTCTTCCTTTTCTTGCATTTTAATTGCAGTATGTTTGGCACCATTCCCTCTGAAGCATGTAGCAGAGTTCACCAGGAAAGATGCTTCGGTGTCCTCTGGCAATCGAATGAGTTCGTCACGTAAACTTTCATCTTTGTGCACCAGTGTATGAGTGGGATCTGAATAGGCCTTGTGTTCTTTCTCATACAAATCTATCATCTGGAGAAGGAAATTTAAAAAAGACAAAAAACACATCTGTTTATTTACAACTCCGCCATAATTGAATTCATACACTTCAGCAAAGGAAACAGGCACAAAGCAACATTTTGCTACTTACTTACCATATGTAATCACAGAGCATTTATAGTAAATGATAAAGCCGGTGGAACTGCCACTGGAAATAGCAAAGAAGATAAATGGAGTGGAAGGAATAATAGCCTATCTAATATGAAAACATCATCTTACAAATGCTCGATGAACCCTGCATTAAAGGCAGCCCCTGCTTCTTGGCAGGGTGTTTTCGTTTTTTTAATCATTCGGCGCATTTGAATTTTTTTTGCCCTGGAAGTCTTAAAAGAGGCATAAAAGAAATCCTTCGCTGTCAGACTTGTAAATATTTCCATTACAGCACTCCCTCAAGTAACTTTTTTTGCCGAAGGAAAATGCAGAAAAGGGCTGAAATCATTACTACATGCCTCTTTCAAAACCAGTCTCTGTAAGATTACAGTATACTCATGTTGAAGAAATAATATATTTTTGGGGGGGGGGGGGGATAATCCTAGTTCTAATTTATTTTTAAAAAGGTGACCACTGGCTTTAAGTGAATGGGGCACAATCTGGTCAATGTAAAAAGCCACTGGGTCTGAATGAGACAGATTTCAGCACAAGATTTCCTCTCCCACCGAAACGAGTGAGACTTATAAGGGCTTGACTGTGGCAGGAAGAAGCTCAAGGTTTTCCTGGCATTAAAAGAATTCACTTTATGAATAAAAGAATTCACTTTATGAATAAAAGAATTCACTATATGAATAAAAACTGACGCATTAATTTAGGGACTGGAATCCAGTTCTAATGCCACTTTCCAAAACAGGAGGTGAAAAATCGTAAAAGAATGTTTACAGATTCTTGTATCTGTTTTATAATCTTAGCCAACAGCCCTGTGCCCAATTATGGGCATTTAGTTTCACTGTTAATTGGTTGTATAAGCATGCATAACTGGGAACGGAGTGCATGCAAAATGCTCCTGCACAAGCTAACGAGGGACCTCATTACACAAGAGGTGTAAGGAGGCCTGTTATTTTGACAGAAGGAACAGACCCACATGCGTTGAGGAACACCTGCATGAACTTGCTCTTTCCCTTGGAATGTGTACTGGAGCTACCATGCTGGCTTGCTAATGGCTGAATCATAGGTGAACAGCTTAACAGTTCTCTAAGGAAGGTCTCACGTTATATTAGACTTAAAAAACTTGAATTTTTAAGTGACAGAACGGATGCCTATTTTGATCACCTTGGACCTAAAGGTGACGTACGGTGATAATAAGGCACAGTGAGGAGACTACAGGTATAGGTAAATAGTACTGCTATTTGTTGAAGAAGAAGAAGAAGAGAAGAAGAAGAGCGGCTTACAAACTCCTTTCCCCTCCCCTCCCCACAACAGACACCCTGTGAGGTAGGTGGGGCTGAGAGAGCTCTTTCCCAAGCTGTCCTTGAAGGAACAGCTGGTACAGAGCTATGGCTTGCCCAAGGTCATCCAGCCAGGTGCAAGTGGAGGAGTGGGGAATCAAACCTGGTTCTCCCAGATTAGAGTCCGCGCACTTAACCACTACACCAAACTGGCGAAGGCATCTGGCTCTGACTAAGATAGTCACATAGGTATTTTCTGGACCAGAATTGGAAGACGTTCTAATCCAACAGCTGTGCATTCGGCACCAGACACACGTCTCTCATCTTAAGAGGCCTCATAAACATCCTTGTTTTGTGTCTATTAATCTTGCTGTCAAAAAGCCCTGTGGTGTCACAGCAGGAAACAAAGGATGGTCCCGTATTAACCTATTGGTTATTTCATTGTAATATGTAACATTGTAACGTGTGTCTATCTGTACCTCAAATTGTTTGACCTCTGAAGAAGGCCCCCCAAGGGGTGGAAACACATCAGGTCACTGGTATTGGCCCTTGTGTTCGGGTCACTTGTACTTTGTAGCGAGGCTTTCATTGGGCCCTTATATATTTTTAACAGTCTTTCCAATAAATACATGCAGGGCTTTTTTTGTAGAAAAAGCCCAGCAGGAACTCATTGGCATAATAGGCCACACCCAACTCCCTCCCAGTGCAGCTCCTTCCCAGGATCGGCTCCCCCAGGTGCCCTGCGGCTTGCGGGGTGCATGGGGAACCTGAGGTAAGAAAGGCAGTTTCTGGATTGGTTTCCCCAGGTGCCCCACAGCTGCCTTCCCTCCCTGGATCGGCTTGGCTTCCCCAGGCGCCTCGCAGCTTGCGAGGCGCCTGGGGAACCCGAGGGGGGGGAGGCAGTTTAAACTGCCTTCTTTCCCTGGATCGGCTTGGCTTCCCCGAGTGGGAACCTGAGTGGGGGAACGCTGTAGGTGTGGCCAACTCAAAAGCCAGCCAGAACTCCGTTCCTGTGCATTCCTGCCCCAAAATAGCCCTGAATACACGTATTTTTGTACGTAATAAGTTTACACTAGGATTTTAATACTGGTCCTTTATCAGGCTTCTTTCTTACTGACGTGCAACAATGAAACATACAACACAAAAGAATGTATACTGGCCACAGAGCATCCACAAAGGGAATTTTTTAAAAACTTTCCTCCATGTTTCCCCTAGCTTCTCCCTGCCCCAGATGCTCTGTAGGGACTCTCCACTGGCTCTTGTGGGTGCGGCTGTCGTAGCTGCCATGGTGACTCACCGCTACTCCTCTTGGGGCTCTGTTCTTCACATATACACTACAGCACTATAATGGCTGGTTTCATATTTGAAATGGAAGTAGATAAGTGACAAGAGGTGGGAACCCGCGATACTCGTGGGGGTGGGGGAGCTCCATGTGGAGGAGGAAAAAGCCGCCACAGGTAAGCCTTCTCCCTTTCTCTCCACCCCCCCAGCACTGAAGATGGGGCCTGTGTGGCTCGGAGCCGCCGGGCCCACCAGGCCTCCCCCCCTCCCTCCCCCCCATTGATGGCGTGGCCCATCAGGCCTCCTCTCCCTCCTGCCTCCCCCACCAACCGCAAGGCCTGCACAGCTCAGAGCCGCCGGGCCCGCCATGCCTCCTCTCTCTCTCATGCCCCCACTGATAGTGAGACCTACATGGCTCAGAACCACTGGGACTGCCAGGCCTCCTCTCCCCCCCACCAGGCCTCCTCATCCCCCCGCCAGGCCTCCTCTTCCCCCCACCAGTGATGGCGAGGCTTGTGCGGCTCCCAGCCACTGGGCGCATCATGCCTCCTCTCTCTCTCATGCCCCCACTGATAGTGAGACCTACATGGCTCAGAACCACTGGGACTGCCAGGCCTCCTCTCCCCCCCACCAGGCCTCCTCATCCCCCCGCCAGGCCTCCTCTTCCCCCCACCAGTGATGGCGAGGCTTGTGCGGCTCCCAGCCACTGGGCCTGCCAAGTTCCCCCCGCCCCTGGTAGCAACAGCGAGGCCCGCACAACTCCAAGTGCTGGGCCCATCAAGCCCTCTCCCTTCCCCCACAGTGGAGGCGAGGGATAGTTCTAACTTTTTACTTTTGGGGGGATTTATGTATCCCCTTATATATTATTTTTATTTTTAAGGTTTTTCTGCACATGTGGGGAGTCCCCCAAGTGTGCAGGAAAATCTCTCTGCCCTCCAAGTGCCCCAATGTGCAGATTTAGATATCCGCACACCCAGAGGGCACCTGGGAATTAGTATATAGATGCTAGATTGTTATAGCGCTGTAACACTGCAAGCGCCATAGCACTATAGCAATCACTGATTTTAACAGGAAGCTGTCAAAAAGCCCCGCAGAGTCACACCAGGAAAAAAAGTTGGGAAAAATAATGCTTGCAAGGGGCTGATGGTGAGAAAATGGCACTGATGCAGACAGCATCCCTTCACAGAGTAGGAAAATGCAAACTAGTCCTTCCAGTCCACGTGTGAACATGCTTGGTCTACGTTCCTTCAAAAAACATCACAGTGAAGGAAGTTTGGGAAACAGCACATTTGTCAGAATCTGCTGATTCAGACAAGGATTTCTGGGGTCTTTTGCTCTTATGCTATATTATACCCTGTTGCTATGTTGCTTTGCTTTGCTTTGCCTGTTGCTATCAGTTGCCCACTATGTAACCACACCTTTTGCCATCTGATAGATCATTGCAAATGTATGCTATGTGACCCCAGGTTTATGGCTTTGACCAGGCCTGGTCTATGTAACTGTGTGCCCGGGAGAGTGACAACTTCAAAGCATGGGAACAATGGGCCTCTCACACTCCTGCCTCCGCATTCCATTCAATCCGGCTGGGAAGACAAGGGGAGGACAGGGACTATTTCTTATCAACGTGCGAAAGCCTTGAGGGAAGCATTTGTTATGTGAATATGGTTACATCTGAGGGTCTGGTTTGGGAAGGGAAATTTACAGCTTAACACCTAGCTTTCTTTCCTGTGGGAAGCAAATGGCCAGAGACCCCTTTTGCCCGCCGTTTTTCCCCTTTGGTGATTGGTTACCTATGGGCAATTCAAATTGTACTGAAGGGTATATTAGACCTGCTTCTATTGTATGCGTTATCTCTGACAATAATCCGAGGACCTGTACCAATGTAGAAATTAGAAATAAAGAACTGTGTTTCATCAACAAAGATCTGATCCTTGACTACTTTGAGCAGAAGCCTCACAGATTGTCAGAGATCTGTGACTGGGACTTGGCCGTTCCTGACCATGTCGGACGACGGTACTCTTCCCATCCCTACTACCGAAGATCAGCCGGTGACCCCGGGGGACCAGGGTGCCGGTGGTGGAGGAGGCGGCGGGGAGCCCGAAGTGCCAGTGACTATGATTCAAGGGGCTCACTACATCCCGCGCCCACCTCCTCATCAGAGCGTGACCCCGAGGTACTCATGGAGCAATTTCGGTCGTGGGACCGTCGACTCATGGGTGCACGATCGGAAGGGGGCACGGGTGTCGATCCAGGCAGATCACACCGACCGCGGGAAGCTGAGTTTTCTGGGAGACGAGCGAGAGATGACCTACGGAGGAGAGTGGCGTCCCCCGCCCCTGGAAGAGGAGAGAGTCGGGTCGTACGGGCCCGATCCCTACGGGGAAGACCAAACCCAAGCCCTGGACCGTATGATGGGAGATTTACGGTTCCAACTCACCACAGAATTGCGCGAGCTAGCCCTCGACCTGCAGTACCAGTTTCGAGACGCCCTGACGGCTATGCAAGCAGCTCGCCCAGCCCCGGCAGGGGTAGGACCCCCAGGAGGGGGAGTCCCGCAGCCGCCGGTTCCCCCTGGAGGAGTCCCCGCGGGAGTCGTCCCGCCGCAAGTGCCGCCGCAGGTCCCCCAGCCCGTTCCCCGTCCGGTGCCCGCACCCGTACCTGCGCCGGCCCCAGTGCCGGCAGGGCCGATGGTTCGCCCGGCCCCCACCAATCCGTTGATGGCTACTTTCGATGGGGACCCCGAGAAGCTGCGGTTCTTTCTCCTAGAGATCGAGCGGTTCCTAGACACCTGGGGACACCTCTACCCCACCGAGAGGGACCGGATTGGCTACATCGGGTCCAAGCTGAGGGACACCGCCAGCGACTGGTACGTGAGCCTGCACAACGCCCCCGGGCCTGAGTTACGCTCCGTGCACAACTTCATGTGGGCCCTCCAACACCACTACGAGGACGCCTTGGGAGAAGAGAAGGCTCAGAACCAGTTGCGGAGGCTGACCCAGGGGCGGTCCTCAGTAAGGGAGTACACCGACAAGTTCCGGCGCATAGCGGCCAAGATTCGCGGCTGGACCCAAGACCTGTTCATAGAAAAGTACCAGGAGAGTCTGAGTCCCGAGGTGTACGAGACGGTGCTACGAGGGGGAAGACCGGGCTCACTGGCTGCGTGGATGAGAGCGGCCGCGGACGTGGAAGAACGCTTCACCCTCATCAAGATGGGAACTTCAGCGACTGCCCAAGCCAAAGCGGCTCAGAAGGTGAAACCCAAGCCGAACCTCCAAGAGATCCGGGACGCCCGTTTCAAGCAGGGGCTCTGCATGAGATGCGGGGAGAGCGGTCATTTCGCCTCGGCGTGCCCCCGTGGGGGGGGGAAAGTCCCCAAAACCTCTACCCCAGTAGCCGGGAGCACCCCTAGTAAAGGGAAAACCTCGTTCAAGCCCCGGGCATTACAGCTGGAAGGGGCTGCGAGCGAACAAGGAGAGCTGGAGCTGACGGAAGCACAGATGGCGGGAAACTCCAACAGCCTGCAGTGAGCGGCGCAGAACTGCAGGTCCCCATCCATGACGCGCCATCCCCGGTGAGCATCCCTAGCCCCTTACTGTATATGGTAGTGACTGTGATAGCCCTCGGGACCGGGACCCATGTCCGTGTCCGAGCTTTAATTGACTCTGGGTGTGCCCGGGACTTGATTAGCCCTCTAGTAGTGGAGGGACTAGGACCTAAGGTTGCCCCGTTGGGGGAGCCGCTCACGTTCATTCAAATGGACGGATCGGAAATGAAAGAGGCGTGTGTGGCAGAGACCGAGAGACTGATTGTGGGGACGGGGGATCACTGGGAGAGGAGAGCTTTCATCATCACTCCGAATACCCAGTTCCCCATGGTACTGGGGAGTCCCTGGCTAAGCTCCCATGACCCCTATATCAAATGGAGTGAAGGGAAAATCTCCTGGGTGGATGAGAAGTGTCAAGACCACAAGTGGGACGTGGGGTGGGGAGCAGGGCCCCCGGCACCTCTCCGAGCGGCGGCGCTCACTCTGGTGCCCTCTGCAGTTCCCCGGGAATATCGGGACTTAATGGGAGTGTTCAGTGAAACCGAGGCCGATGAACTACCCCCCCACAGACTGTCGGATTGTGCCATAGAGCTGATCCCGGGAGAGAAGCTACCAAAGAGAAAGCTTTATTCCATGAGTCCTCCGGAGCGGGAGGAGCTAAGGAAATTCCTAGACAAGAATTTGGAGCGAGGGTTCATCCGCCCCGCTAAGTCCCCGTTCGCGGCCCCTGTCCTATTCAGGAAGAAGAAAGACGGGGGGCTACGGTTGTGTACGGACTACAGAGGATTAAATGCAGTGTCAGCCTCCAATGCCTACCCCCTCCCCCTGATTAAGGACTTGTTAACGGAAGCGGCTAAAAGAAAGGTGTTTACTAAGTTGGATCTCCGAGACGCATATTTTCGGGTGCGCATCAGGGAGGGGGACGAATTTAAGACTGCGTTTAACACACCATTGGGCCAGTTCGAGTACCTGGTGATGCCGTTCGTCTTAAGTGGCGCGCCCGGGGTCTTTATGAGTCTAATAAATAAAGTGTTGCACAAGCATTTATTCGAGGGGGTGTTATGTTACTTAGATGATATCTTGATCTACTCTGCTGATAAGAAAGAACATGTGCAGTTGGTCAGGGAAGTGCTGTCAACCCTGTTAAAAAACCAGTTGTATGCAAAGTTGTCAAAATGCGAGTTCCACAGAGATTCCGTAGACTTCCTAGGGTACCGCATTTCCCAGAAAGGGCTAGAAATGGACCCTGCCAAAGTAGAGGCCGTGGTGTAGTGGGAGGCCCCCCGGACGAGAAAACAGCTTCAGAGTCTTTTAGGATTTTGTAACTTCTACCGCACCTTCATAAAAGACTTTGCCACAGTCACCCTCCCGCTAACTGAACTCCTTAAAACCAAGGGGACGGGCCCGGAAGCAGGGAAGCCCAGGGAAAGAATAGCCTGGACTGAGGAGTGCCAGAGAGCGTTTGATACTCTTAAGACCCTTTTCACCTCGGAGCCCATCCTGGCTCACCCCGATGAAACCAAAGAGTTTGTGGTGCACGTAGATGCGTCGGATGTGGCCATGGGGGGGGCCATCCTACAGAAGGGGCCAGATGAGAAACTGCACCCTCTTGCATACATCTCGAAAAAGTTTAATGAGACAGAAAGAAATTGGTCAGTATGGGACAAAGAGGCAGCAGCCATCCGACTGGCTCTCACCACTTGGCGGCATTGGCTAGAAGGAGCACAGACCCCTTTTGAGATTTGGACGGATCACAAAAATCTGGAAGCCCTGCACACCCAGAGATCCCTAAATGCAAAACAGCTCCGATGGGCCGATTTTTTCTCAAAGTTCAATTTTGTGCTTAAACACTTCCCCGGGAGAGCCAATTCGTTAGGAGACGCACTATCCCGATTGCCCCAGCACGAGAGTGGTGGTGGGCAACACTGCAAGACTCATGGCCACTGATAGCTAAGACACTGGACAAAGCTAAAGAGGACTACAAGAAATATGCGGACCGTGGCAGAGCAGAGGGCTGGGACTTACAGCCAGGGGACTCAGTCTACTTGTCCACAAAAAATATACACGGATTACAACCCAGTAGAAAATTAGGGTGGAAATATGTTGGGCCTTACAAAGTATTGCGTAAAATCTCTGATGTGTCTTTTGAACTGGAATTGCCCAAATCACTGAGTTCTGTGCACCCTGTTTCATTTCAGCTTGCTGAAGAAGAATCCTGGGCCGAATGCTTGGCATCCAGTTCCTCCGACTCCTCCTCCACTGATGAAGGGGGAGGCACCCCATTTTGGAATTTCTGAAATCCTTGATTCAAAAATGCGTAGGGGCCACTTACTATACTTAGTTAGATGGGTAGACTTTGGCCCGGAACAAAATGAGTGGGTTCGTTCTGAAAATGTGCATGCTCCTAAGTTAGTTAAAGCCTTCCATAAGAGATTCCCAGACAAACCCGGGTAGATTTATTTTCGGGGTGGCAGTGTGTCAGAATCTGCTGATTCAGACAAGGATTTCTGGGGTCTTTTGCTCTTATGCTATATTATACCCTGTTGCTATGTTGCTTTGCTTTGCTTTGCTTTGCCTGTTGCTATCAGTTGCCCACTATGTAACCACACCTTTTGCCATCTGATAGATCATTGCAAATGTATGCTATGTGACCCCAGGTTTATGGCTTTGACCAGGCCTGGTCTATGTAACTGTGTGCCTGGGAGAGTGACAACTTCAAAGCATGGGAACAATGGGCCTCTCACACTCCTGCCTCCGCATTCCATTCAACCCGGCTGGGAAGACAAGGGGAGGACAGGGACTATTTCTTATCAACGTGCGAAAGCCTTGAGGGAAGCATTTGTTATGTGAATATGGTTACATCTGAGGGTCTGGTTTGGGAAGGGAAATTTACAGCTTAACACCTAGCTTTCTTTCCTGTGGGAAGCAAACGGCCAGAGACCCCTTTTGCCCGCCGTTTTTCCCTTTTGGTGATTGGTTACCTATGGGCAATTCAAATTGTACTGAAGGGTATATTAGACCTGCTTCTATTGTATGCGTTATCTCTGACAATAATCTGAGGACCTGTACCAATGTAGAAATTGGAAATAAAGAACTGTGTTTCATCAACAAAGATCTGATCCTTGACTACTTTGAGCAGAAGCCTCACAACATTGAGGACTGGGAAAACATGAAGAGAGGATAGTTAGAGCACGAAGTTGTGTGGATGCTAAAAAACAACAACAACCCAGATTGGATGCCTAGGTGGAGAAATATCTCTGTGTGGAAGCAGCCTAGGATTAACCATTTCTTCTCAGAGAATCCTGGGAAGTGTAGTTCTTTGAGGAGAGACAAAGACTTCTAACAGATTATTCTTTCAGCATCTTCAATAAAGTGCTAGTATAAGATCAATATTGCTTCTTCGGTAGAGAGGTTCTAATATTTTCCAGAAGGTGGGATATAAAATAGGGACCTGATTTGTTGATGTATTTATCATGTAATCCAGTGAAACTTCTACCACAATAACTATTCATGCAGAGCTAACGAAAATAACCTGAGACCAGTTCTCACACAGTGTCTTATCATCACTCAAGTCAATGCCTGCATTCAAGCATTTTGCGCAACAAGCAGCCTGATCCGATATCTGAACTGGAACTGATTTAAAAGTGTCTATCCTAAATGGCTTGGGCAATGGGTAAAAGTGACCTTGCTTATTCAGTCTTGGGAGTGGGAGAGCTGCGTGAGTTATGCTAGTCATAAAAAAGGTCTTCAGGAAAAATTTGGTTTTGCAGATTCTTGCACTTTATCTGATCAGTTATACTTTTATCAAATAACATGTTTAAAAACACGAATGAAGATGGGTAGCCATATTAGTCTGAGCTGGACCATAAGGAAGGCCGAGCACCGAAGAACAGATGCTTTCCAATTATGGTGCTGGAGAAGACTCTTGGGAGTTCCTTGGACTGCAAGGAGATCAAAGCAGTCAATCCTAAAGGAAATCAAACCTGACTGTTCCCTGGAAGGCCAGATCCTGAAGCTGAAGCTCAAATACTTTGGCCACCAAATGAGAAGGGAGCACTCACTGGAGAAGACCCTGATGCTGGGAAAGATTGAAGGTCAAAGAAGAAGGGGACGGCAAAGGATGAGATGGTTAGACAGTGTTAGCAATGCGATGAACATGAATTGAGCAGACTCAAAGGAGGATGGTGGAGGACAGGAGGGCCTGGTGTGATATGGTCCATGGGGTCATGAAGAGTCAAACTTGACTGTGTGACTGAACAATAGCAGTAGTATCTGAAGACTCATGAAAGCTCATACCCTACCACAGATTTTGTTAGTCTTTCAGGTGCGACTGGACTCTTGCTCTTTTCCAGGGATCATTTCGTAGAAAAAGAGGTGCAGGAGCATATTAGCACAACTCATTTGCATATGCCACACCCCCGTCATTTAAAGATGCCTCCTCCATCTTGCTTTGCTTCCCCAGCCAGCCTGCCAAGGTGGGCCAGCTGGGAAAGCAAAAAAAAAAAAAAAAAAAGATGGGGAGGCATCTTTAAATACCTCTCCCTCGCTTCCCCAGCCAGCTTGACAAGGCGCGCTGGTTGGGGAAGCGAAGGGGAGGCTCTTAAAGATGCCTCCCCAACCTTTCTTAGCTTCTGCAGCCAGCCCTCCTTGGAAGGCTGGCTGGAGAGACAAAGAAACGTTGGGGAGGAATCTTTAAAAGCCTCCCCTCCCCTTCCCCAGGTGGCCTGCCAAGGTGGGCTGGAGGGGGAAGCGAAGAGAGAAGGGTTTTAAAATTTAAACCCCTTCTCTCTAGGGTTGCGCCGCTGCAGTGGCACAGTCTCTCATTGTATCCTATGGCCCCATAAGGTACAATGGAGTGATTAAGTGGCTGCTGCGGCGTTAAAACCCTTCTCTCTGGAGTCGCACCGCAGTGGCGGCACGATCACTCCATTGTACCCTATGGGGCCAAAGGATACAATAGGAAATCGTGTTGCTGCAGTAGCGCGACTCTAGAGAGGAGGGGTTTAGAGTTTAAAACCCTTCTCTCTTAGCTTCCCCAGCCAGTGCGCCTTGGCAGGCTGTCTCCCCAACTTTTTTGCTTTCCCAGCCGGCCTGCCAAGGTGCACTTTGGCGGGGCCTTCAAGGGCCTTTCCTGGCTCATCTGCTTTGGTGGGCAGGCCAAGAAAGGCAGGGGGGCTCTTCAAGCCTTCCCCGGCTCGTCCGCTTTGGCGGGCAGGCCAGGGAAGGCGGGGGGGGGGCTCTTCAAGCCTTCCCCAGTTCGTCTGCTTTGGCGGGTGGGCAGGGAAGGAGGGGGCTCTTCAAGCCTTCCCCAGCTTGTGTGCTTCGGCGGGTGGGCCAGAGAAGGCGGGGGGGGGGGGACTCTTCAAGAAGAAGAAGAAGAAGAAGAAGAAGAAGAGATTAGATTTATACCCCGCCCTTCACTCACTTGGAGTCTCAGAGCGGCTTACAAACTCCTTTCCCTTCCCCTCCCCACAACAGACACCCCGTGAGGTAGGTGGGGCTGAGAGAGCTCTGAGACAACTGTCCTTGAGAGAACAGCTGGTACAGAGCTATGGCTTGCCCAAGGTCATCCAGCCAGGTGCAAGTGGAGGAGTGGGGAATCAAACCCGGTTCTCCCAGATTAGAGTCCGCACACTTAACCACTACACCAAACTGCCCTTCCCCGGTTAGTCCGCTTCGGCAGGTTGGGACAGGGAAGGGACGGAGAGGCATTTAAATGCCTCCCCGCTCCTTCAAGGGCCTTCTCCGACTTGCCTGCCTAGGCAGGCGGGCCAGGGAAAGCAGAGAGACCTGCTGGGAGGGCCGCTGGCAGCTGGGGGTGGGGCTTGCTGCTCCTGGGCTTGCTTCTGCCAGAACGGCGTTTCGGCTTGTTCCAGATGGAAATGAGCCCTGCTCTTTTCTACTAAAAACACGAAACGTGTGTATTGCCCAAAGCTTTATCAGTGCCTGCAAAGGATGTACATAATATGCTGAGTACAGATCAGTGCAGGCTAAAGCACTCCCTTTCAGTTCTGAGACAATAAAACCCAAAGCAATAATGTGACTGTTTGAATTGTGGAAACATAAAAACAAAGTATTATTTATGTAAAATGCTTGATTTGAAAAACAACAACAACAGATTATCAGTCTGGGATTTGTGGCAAAGGGCCAAAAGCGAAGGTAAACACAAGTTTCCTGCATATCTGTAACTGGAGGCCTTGTTAGACTCGTTGAAACAGAAATGGGAACGTAATCATTTTATTCTCTGGAGTACACAATTCTAACAAACCAACTACTTGTGCCAAGATTGGTATATCTTGTTTTTTCGGTATATCTTGTATTTTCCAAAGGGATGTAAGGCAATCGGCATACGATGACAAAGCAAAAAGGGTTTATACAGCATCTTCCATCTCAGAATCTCGAAACTTCTAATCAGGTAAGGTCCCAGTATCAGGTGATAAGGAAAATAAAAATGTTTGTTGTGCAGAAAAAAAAGCCATTCTTTGGCTGTTACCTTCCAAGCACTCAAGGACATATTATAAGCATTAATTGTGCAATCAGAAGCAAAGTCACACCATTCAAAGACCATTCTTGATGTCAATGGCCTTAGCAGGGTGTAACTCTGCTTCAAAATGCATTTTAAACGTTGCAATGCACAACTCAGGTATTACTATCTAGCATTCATAGCCCAGTTTCCCCATCCCTTTGAACATTTATTTGAACTATGAACATTTATTTATTTTTTATTTAATTCATTTATTCCCAGCCTTTCTCCCAGTGGGGAACCAAAGAGGCTTATAAGATTATGATCGAGGTTTATAAGATTATGCATGGGATAAAGCAGGTAGAGAAAGAAGTCCTTTTCTCTCTTTCTCACAATACAAGAACTCGTGGGCACGCCATGAAATTGCTGAGCAGTCAGGTTTGAACAGATAAAAGGAAGTACTTCTTCACCCAAAGAGTGATTAATACGTGGAATTCACTGCCACAGGAGGTGGTGGTGGCTATGAGCATGGACGGCTTCAAGAGGGAATTAGATAAACACATGGAACAGAGGTCCATCAGTGGCTATTAGCCACAAGGTATAGATAGGAACTCTCAATCTGGGACAAGTGATGCTCTGTAATCTTGGTGTTTGGGGGGGGGCAACAGTGGGAGGGCTTCCTGCCCCCACTGCTGGACCTTCTGAGGGCACCTGGTGTTTTTGGCCACTGTGTGATAGAGTGTTGGACTGGATGGGCCATTGGCCTGATCCAACATTGGCTTTTCTTATGTTCTTATGAGGCTTACATCGTTCTCCTCTCCTCCATTTTATCCTCACAACAACCCTGTGAGGTAGCTTAGGCTGAGAGAATATGACTTAGGTCCCCCTGGCTGCTGGCAGGAGGTGAAGGGGGTATTTATTTGTTTATTTATTTGACTTCTATCCCACCCTCCCAGCTCAGGGTGGGTTGCAAAGTCACATAAAGGGTTGCCAGCTCTAGTCTGGGGAAGTCCTGGAGATTTGAGGGTGAAGCCCAGGGAGGACAGGAACCTTAGTGAGAGTTCACCTTCCCATAGAGTTCACCTTCCCAAACATCCATTTTCTTCAGAGGGATAGATCTATGTAGTCTGGAAATGAGCTGTAGTTCTGGAGGATCCCCAGGTCCCACCTGGAGGCTGGCATCCCTAGTGTGACTAGCCCAAGGTCACCCAGCGGGCTGGCATGGCACAAGTGGGATTCAAGCTTGGGTCTCCCAGGTAATAATCCAGCCCTCTTAACCACTACCACACTGGTTCTGCCTTTGGCTATACTTCTTTCAAGACCCAGTGCGGCACAGTGGCTAGAGTGTTGAGCTAGAGTTAGTATCACAGAATCACAAGAGTTGGAAGGGGCCAGACAGGCCATCTAGCCCAACCCCCTGCTCAGTGCAGGATCACGGCTAAATGCTGGGGAAACCCATGTTCAAATCTCACTCATGTATTAAGCTCACTGAGTGACTTAAACTGGTCAGAGTCCCTCATCCTAACCAAACCTCACAGGACGGTTGGGAGGATAAAGTGGTGGAAAATAATGTATGCCATGCTGAGGGCTTAGTCGCCTTTTAACAAAGTCCTCACACACCCTGCATGTCTTTCATGGGTCCTTCTGACAGATGTACTCTGGGAGCTCAATGTTCAGAAGGAAACAATAGCTGCAAAATGGACAGGAAAAAAATCCACCTCCCATTGATCAAAGGCATAATAGAACTCGGGATCAATTTATCATGAGTAAAATTGCCTACGCTACTTCTAATTCATCTCTAGATCTTTACGAATCTAAATTCATGACAATTTGGCACCCTCTTCTAAGTTACACAGCGGAAAAAGATATAATTCCTAGGAATCTTTGATATAGAACCATGTCATATTTCTGAAGTTTGGTTAAAAGGTTGCGGTAAGGTTGTTATACGTTTCAAAGATTCACTGTTTGTTCTGGTGAGAGTTCTGTGATTATTATATTATCGTACAATTCGATAAAGAACTGTAAGGGGTTGAAATTTGATAAATTAAAAAAACTGAAGGGGAAAAATGTTCAGAATGTGCTTCTCAGGTGTGCCTGGTTCCAACTCACATCTGGACCAAGGTATGCAGAGTAGGGGCTGAAGGCTTCCCCATGCCATTTCCCAGACCCAAAACAGCCCCGGGTAATCACTATTTGCCCAGGAACCATTTCAGGTCCTGGCATGTGGAGGGCGGGGGGAAGCAGGAAAGCATAAGCCCCTTCTCCTCACAGTCTTGATCCAAATCGAGCCAGCGTACGCCTGGGAGGACGGAACTCCCAGAGCGTGTCTGTTGACGGGACCTGAGGCAGACCCATGAGGGACGGGAGGGCCTCGTAAGGTGATTAGGCCTTGAGCTTCTTAGAAGAAAGGTGGAATGAAGAAAATCTGACAGACACATGAATAATTCCACGTGTGTGAGTTTTTTGCATGTGTCATCCTGCCCGTGTGGGTGCATTTCTTTATACATTCACCCCTGCAGCATGAGACCAATTACACCCCACTGACACAGCCCCCGTGCTGGTGTCCCCGCTGTGCGCATGAAGGCATTTCAAACGGGCTGCCACAGAATATCAGCACTACAGGTGAGCAAGCCCTTGTTTCACTGTTGCCCTGTGTACGAAAACACCTCCTACATGGAAAAAGTACCGTGCCAAGAAGACAGGTTCCTGTTTTGTCCTTGAGCTATTCTTTGAAAATGAACATTTCTTTTACAGGGGTGGGGAGGGTTAAAAAAGATAAGGGAACATTTAGGCTTTCAGTTTGAACTGTTCCAATTCAGGAAGGCCCGTACAATACTCAGAATTGTTTATTAAGGTTTACGGGCGCCGTGCCCAAACGCTTTTACCTTGTCAGTATGCTCATTAGGAGCCGACTGCTAAGAAATCTCATCGTTAACAGGAAGAAATGCAGATGGGAATTTGGGAAGGCTGTTTATGGATTGCAATAACATGAAGTCTGGATTATTTGCTTCTGCATGATGTGGTAATATTAGTGGGAGACCAAACGGCCTAATTTCCGGCTTCGGCCAGGTGGTTTCCCTTCATATTCTGTGAGGTAATTGTTTTTTGGGCCGTCAATAGGCGCTAATCTCCACAACGGCCAACTGACCGGTGCCGATTTTTATTCAGTTTGCATACCTGTTGTTTTCCTAACGTTTTCTCTTTTATCTCTAATTTCATTTGTAACTGCCTTTCCAGAAGAACAGCCTTCTCCATGATAGTTGCTATAGTGATCTCCTTCTGATGAAGCTCTTCTGTCAGGTCAGAGATTTCTGTCCTCATTCTTTCCACCTCAGAGCGATAGGACTGCGCTTCCTGATAAAGGCGGTCCCTTATCTGCAGCAAACGTGGGCCAAAAAAGAGAGAGAGAATGGGAGGCAGAGTTTCAGATCGTATCGCTTTTCACCCTACTGCCAACTTGGTTCCAATACGCCGACCCTTCCGACCATATTAGTGATAGCAATTTCAGAACGGCTTATGATTCAGAATAACCAGCTGTGCTACTTGGTGTACCTTAAAATTCATACTTTAATCCATCTGTCTTCCCAGTTTGGTGCCACATGGCAATGGACACGGGGGAGTAAAAGATAGTTAAAGATGAACTGCCCATCAGCTTTCAACCAAACTGTGAGTCTGCCTGTAATATTTTACATTAAAATTAATAGAAAAAATTTAGAGTCCAGTGGTACCTTTAAGACCAACAAGGGTTTATTCAAGGTACGAGTTTTTCTGTGCATGCACACTTTGTCAAATACATTGGAATGGAAGGTAAGATTCAAATTAGATAAACATGTGGAGCAGAGGTCCATCAGTGGCTATTAGCCACAAGGTATAGATTGGATCTCTCAGTTTGGGGCAAATGATGCTCTGTATTCTTGGTGCTTGGGGGGGGGGGGGGGCAACAGTGGGAGGGCTTCTAGTGTCCTGGCCCCACTGGTGGATCTCCTGAGGGCACCTGGTATTTTTGGCCACTGTGTGACAGAGTGTTGGACTGCATGGGCCATTGGCCTGATCCAATATTGGCTTCTCTTATGTTCTTAAACTTATAGATAGGGGCTGGATAGCAAAGTAACCTTACCTTCCATTCCAATGTATTTGAAAAAGTGTGCGTGCACACGAAGAAGAAGAAGAGATTGGATTTATACCCTGTCCTTCATTTGTTTCTCAGAGTGGTTTACTTGTAGTCTCAGAGTGGCTTACAAACTCCTTTCCCTTCCCCTCCCCACAACAGACACCCTGTGAGGTGGGTGGGGCTGAGAGAGCTCTGAAACAACTGTCCTTGAGAGAACAGCTGGTACAGAGCTATGGCTTGCCCAGGGTCATCCAGCAGGTGCAAGTGGAGGAGTGGGGAATCAAACCCAGTTCTCCCAGATTAGAGTCTGCACACTTAACTACTACACCAAACTGGCTCACACCTTGCATAAATCTTTGTTGGTCAATGTGTATTTATAGTTAGGATTTTTGGCCCCAATGTGCATCACTTTGCACTTGGCCACATTGAACCCCATTTGCCACGTTGATGCCCACTCGCCCATCCTCAACAGATCCCTTTAGAGTGCCTCACAATCCTCCCTGGTTCTCACCACCCTGAACAACTTTGTGTCATTTGCAAATTTAGCCACTTCACTGCTTACTCCCAAGAGTTCTGCTGTTCTAGTCCCATTATATTGTTTATTAGATGTCTCCTCATCCTATTGATTTACCGACTTACAGAGTTTCAGCAAGAAAGGTACACTATAGGCAACACGTAGTGCCTGAGGGACTGATCTTGGGCATGTCTTAGAGCGACGACATCTATCATCTCTCTCAGTGGTGTCACCATTTTGGCAACGGGAACAATCAGAAATAACTTTTAGAAGCCTGCTGAAGAGCAAAATGGCGCTGAAATAAAGAAAATACAGGATTTGCTACCGGAGTAATTTAATGGGCTGTTCTCTGGCACTGGACACAGCCTTGAAGGTCACATTTCCTGGACTGTTCTGTTCTCTCCCGTCGGTACAATGAAGATTCCGAGTTTCCAAAATCTTTTCACCAGTAGCAAATGGGGAGATGCCAACAAACTAATGGAGCATTTAGAACAGTATTACCCTTCCGGATGTTACCAGAGAAAGCAGCAATGGAACTAACCCCTTACAGTTTTCTATTGATCTTTTCAGAGATTTTTATACTTACTCACAAGTTGTCCCTTTACTGTTAATAAGATGTTGGAAGGTAGCAAATACCAGTATAGAGAGTATCCACACAACATTGTGTTTGACTATTGTAGTGGACTCTACATAAGTCTGCTCTTACTCAGAAACTCCAGCTGGGACAGAACACTGCAACCTGGTCACTATCAGAAACTAGGTGGAGTACGCATATTATACCCATTCTGCACTTACTCCATTGGTTACTAGTCAGTTTCCAGGTACAATTCAAGTTACTGGTCCCACATATCTACAGGACTGCTTCTCCTGCTATAAAACAAGATCTTGGGGTAGTGCGATCTTGGGGTGTATTAACAGGGGCATAACATCCGGATCACAAGATGTCATAGTCCCGCTGTACACTGCATTAGTCAGGCCACACCTAGAGTACTGTGTGCAGTTCTGGAGGCCTCACTTTAACAGAGACGTGGACAGAATGGAGTGCATGCAGAGGAGAGTGACGAGGATGATCGGGGGCCTGGAGACCAAGCCCTAGGAGGAAAGGCTGAGGGACTGGGGAATGTTCAGTCTGGAGAAGAGGAGGCTGAGGGGGGACATGATGGCTCTCTTGAAGTCTTTGAAGGGCTGTCAGAGGAGGTCAGGGAGCTGTTCCTGTTGGCAACAGAGGAGAGGACACGCAATCATGGGTTTAAATTAAGGGTGGGAAGGTTCCGCCTGGATCCTAGGAGAAACTTACAGTAAGAGTTGTGCAACAGTTGAATCAGCTGCCTCAGGGGGTGGTGAGCTCCCCCTCACTGGCAGTCTTGAAGCAGTGGCTGGACAAATATTTGTCAGGGTTGCTCTAGGCTGATCCTGGATTGAGCAGGGTGTCTGTTGTGGGGAGGGGAGGGGAAAGGAATTTGTAAGCCGCTCTGAGACTCTTAAGTGAGTGAAGGGCGGGGTATAAATCCAATCTCTTCTCTTCTTCTTCTTCTTCTTAGATGGCCAGTATGGCCCCTTCCTACTCTGGGATTCTGGGATTCTATGAAGCATTGAGACACCTTGGCTCAGCTGAGCAAAGCCCTTTAAAGGGGGGTGTGTGTGTGTGTGTGAAGTGCCATCTAGTCACAACTGACTTATGGTGTTTTCTAGGCAAGAGACTATCAGAGATGGCTTCCCATCTCCTGCCTCTGTGTTACTTAGCTTCTGACTGACAAGATTGGGCTAACCTGGGCCATACAGGTCAGAGCCTTTTCAACATGCCGCCATGCCAATAGGTAAGACTGGGAACTGCCCAAACTTGTGCATTTCTGTTGAGGCTCCCATCTTGCGGAACAGCTTGCCTGGGAAGGGCAAGAAGGGCATGTCTATCATTCCGCAGGCTGTGCAAAACAGAAATGCTCAGGAGGGCATCTTTATAAAAGCTGTCATATAATGGAATGGATTGGTTTGGGTGCTTTTATAAGGACCTAGTCTATTGCCTGGTTTACTGTATTACTGTCTTGCTTTAACCACATTCTCTTTTACCTCTGTAATCCATCTTTTACATTATTCATGGTATGCTATGCCTTAGATTAGCTTTTAGTTTGCATTGGTTTCTAATTCTGTAATCCTAGTCCTATTGCACTGGGTGTCTGATTACACTGGTTTTGTAATAATCTGATTTGGCTCTTACAAGAAAGGCAGGCTGTAAATAAACAAAACAAATAATTCTGGTCCAGTCAGTCTTTTCAAGGTTTTGGAAAGGTTTCTAAACCTGCTTTTCTTAGATAGTTTTGGGGAAAAGGCAGTCCAAGTGTGCTATCACACTATCTGGACATGTAGCTGTGCATTTCAATGATCCTGACCATATCTTTTTATCAGCTCATGTCCTTCATTTTCTCTGCGGCACATCTGGAGGGCTTTTGGATGACCTTTTTTTATAAAAAGGTAGTTGCTATAATGCTATAGCAATCCACACACACACACACACAGGGGTCATTTGGGGCCGGAGCTAGGCAGAGCAGAGCTCCGCCAGCTCAGGAGTGGGCACTAGGGCAGCCACAGGCCAAATCAGATTCTCTGATCTGATTCGACCCGCTGCAGAATTGCCGCCGAAATTCAGTGGTGTCTTAAAAAGTGGCTGGAGGGGAGGGGGTTTGAGGGAGAGGCACCAAACTTGCAGGTAGCTGCTGGAGCCTCTCCCACAAATACCCACCAAGTTTCAAGAAGATTGGATCAGGGGGTCCAATTCTATGGGCCCCCAAACAGGTTGCCCCCATGCCCTTCATTGTTCTCTATGGTGGGAAAAAGTAACGTTTTTTCCCACCATAAAGAACAATGGAGGGGATGGGGCAATCTGTTTGAGGGCCCGTAGAATTGGACCCCATGGTCCAATCTTCTTGGAACTTGGCGGGTATTTCGGGGAGAGGCCCCAGCAGCTACCCTGCAAGTTTGGAGCCTCTCCATCAAATCCCTTCTCCTCCAGCCCCTCATATACCCTATGAGTTTTTGCCATTGACTTCAATGGCCCATAGGGTATAATGGGGCTAAAACTGACATTCAGCCAGTGATGTCAGGGGGCGTGACATATGCTAATGAGTTATGCTAATGAGCCCCTGCACCTCTTTTTCTATGAAATGACCCCTCTGTGTGTGTGTGTGTGTGTGTATTTAAAGCCTCCCAAAAGCTCTCCAGTGGTACAGCAGGGGAAAACACAGGGGAAATGAAGGCTAACGGAGGAAAGATCACAGAAAACTCCAGCTCAGAAGCCTGTTTCCAACATGCATGCTTTTGCATTCACAGCTGGAACAAACTCCAAAATACAAATCCTAGCCAAGCAGATGCAGCCTGTATTTTCATTACAATTTCATCACCCTGTATCAACAGCAGAAGAGCATCTCTGGAGGATATATTGTCTAATCGTACCTATCAATTCCCTGCTGCTGTAATTCTAGAGTAGGCCTTATTCTAGAGTTCATTGTCCATGTAGAACCATTGCCAACAGGACAGGTCGGCAGTTCTCATGTACTGCACTGTGCCCTAAAACACATCCCAGAATCCTCTGCAACATGCAAGTATTGCATGGCTGATGGGTCCCCCCTAGACAGGAAGCTGGAAGATGACTGATTCCAAGCAGTATGTGGCAAAAAAAAATGGCAAGAAGATATTCCAGGCGCAGGGAGCTTCTTTCTAAACCTTCGGATGAGTAACTCCAAAAAACTTCAAAGTGGCCGTGGAGCCCAGATCATAATTTGCCCTACTTGTGTTTGTGAAAAGATTTTGTAACATCAGTTCCTGAAATACTTCTAGTGGGAATTACCTGGTTTAGCTCTTTCTGTTGATTTTCACACTGCTGTTCCAATACAAGAATCTCCACTTTTTTGATCTCCAGTTCCTTGATGCACTGGGCATAAGCCGACTGAAGCCTTTAAAAAAAGAACCATTACAAAATTACATGCCCAGATTCTTCCCTTGCCGGGGGGGGGGGGGGGGGGGGGGAAATCTAAATAAGGTCAAAGTGGATAGACAATACTACCTTGCTCATAGAAAACGTAAGAGACTGACAGTGCAATCCTATGCAAAGTCACAGGTCTTAGTCATTGAAATAAGTGGACAGGGCCATTTTACACCTCCCCTCTAAAGTAGTTTGACTGCTGTCTTTTCCTGTGCTGATTTCACAGTGGTGTGAAATTTCACTCCAGGGGGTCTAAGTGCACTAATCAACAGCAATTGTTTAAAGCAGAATGAAGCCGGTTGCATACTAGCTTGACCACAGGAGGGCAATTAGTAGATGTGGACATTTCAGTGACAGCACGGTTTCACACCGCACAGAAGTATGGGCAGGGTTTTTTGGAACTAGAATGATTCCAGCGGGAAAGTCAGATGTAAAAACAGCCTTAGACTGGAATAACTCTGCAGAGGACTGAACTTTTGGAACGCTCAGGAAGATTTGGGGAAGTTTTCAACAAACCTCCTGTTTCTCAGCATCATATTTTTCATATCCACCCTGAGCCTTTTGGAAAGGGCAGAATAGAAATCTAATAAATAAAAGCTAAGACACTCAGGTGGGTTCCATACAGGGACAACTTTGCCTAGTTTCCCTGGTGCCACTGCAGCTGCCAGCACAGCACAGTGGCAACAGAGATTTTGCCTGGTGAGCTTTCCTGCATTACTCCTGCCCCAATCTCCTCCTTCCCACAAGAGCCATTCCCGGTGTAATGATTTCATGTTTTGGTGTGTGCGTTTCTTTAAATGTTTAGTGTGACTGCAGTAATGTAAGAAGAATGACAGGGGGAGAGAAGTGTGATGTGATTGGCTGATGACTGAGAGTGTGGGAGGAGAGATGTCTCTGAGGTGATTCTGTGATTCTGTGTGTGGAGTTTGGAGAGAGAGCATAGTCTGTGTGACTATGGGAGTTTAAGTCTATTCTGTGTGAATAAGACAAAAGTTTAGCCTGTGTGGCTATCTATCTGTTGGGGTGTGGTGGGTGGGTGGGTGGGTGGGGGGAGACAGAGAGAGAAGGAGGGAGGGAGACTCTCAGATTTTTGGAAAATTGGCAACTGACTTATGGTGACCCTGTAGGGTTTTCAAGGCAAGAGATGTTTCAAGGCAAGAGAGGTAGTTTCCCATTGCCTGCCTCCACGTCACAACCCTGGTATTCCGTGGAGGTTTCTCATCCAAATACTGGCCAGGGCTGATACTGTTTAGCGTCCAAGATCTGGTAAGATCGGGCTAGCCTGGGCTATCCAGGTCATAGCATTATGAAATGACAACAATCTACTGGTTCCTCTGAATCCCTTGCCTTTGTGTAAAAATTAAGACTCTAGCCTCTTTCATTGAAGAGATTTTTTTTTTTTAAAAATTGCATAGTTACTTCATATATACCCTGCCTTTCTCTTCAATGGGGACCTAAAGAAGCTTTCATCAGGGGGCTTCCAGTGAGGAACTATAGCGAGTTGACATCTTTGAAGAAGTGGAGAAACACCACGGTCGAGAACACCGGCTGGAAGGTGGTTTCTGGCTGGTGTAATCTTTCTGGATTAAAGGGAGACTGGGAGATAACTCACTTGCACTCCGAATGGCTGCTCCTCATGAGTAAGCTGCAGAAACAGAGGTTTTTGCAGTCAGCTCGTGAGTTGAGCAAATGGGAGTCCTGGGATCCCATTTGCTCACAGCTGTGGTGTAGCGTATATGGCCATCCTCATTTCTTAACTGTTTTTAGATATAACCACATCATAGATAAAGACAGATTTCTTCTGTGACAAATATGAGATTCCTTACAGTGAGATAAACCTTTTTTTCGGGATTACAAAAATAAAGAGATACGCTAACGATTTAAAGATTTAAGAACTTCTTGCAAAAAGCTTAATAAAGAGAAGACATGAAAAAGTTTTGAAATGGAAAAAGGGACAGTTATATTTCTAATTTGCACTTTTATTTTTTTCATTTTTTATGAAAGTACCTTTAGAAGAAAGTTGCTAGTTAAAGAAACCAGATTTCCATGGGACTACTTTTTGTTTACTGCTTAGGACTGCAGTCAATTGCAAGACTTTACATAACAAAAGAGAAGAAGAAGAGGAGGAAGAGGAGATTGGATTTATACCCCGCCCTTCACTTGGAGTCTCAGAGCAGCTTACAGACTCCTTTTCCTTCCCCTCCCCACAACAGACACCCTGTGAGGTAGGTGGGGCTGAGTGACAAAAACTGCTATTTCAAGGACAGCTGTGACAGAACTATGGCTTGCCCTAGGTCATCCAGCAGGTGCAAGTGGAGGAGTGGGGAATCAAACCCGGTTCTCCCAGATTAGAGTCTGCACACTTAGCCACTACACCAAACTGGCAGTGACTCAGCCTGTAACTCTTTGTTGCTATGGTGATGTGGTTTAAACTTGTGGATAGTGGAAGTGTTTAACTCATGAAAAGACTCTAAGGGCGCGATCATACGCACCCATTTGCGACACAAGAAGGACGATTCTCCACCGGCTCAAAGTGGTGTGATCACACAAGCCCATCTGGGAAGTGTCCTGCAGACGGTGTCAAAGTGTCGCAAACCACTTTGAGCCGGTGGGGGATCAGTTTATTTAGCTACCAGTGAAAAGGCAGTCTCAAATGGTTTGCAACGGCCCAGAACTGACCTTTCCTGGTGTGATCGTGCCAGCGCAAACAAGTGGCGTTGGGGAGTGGGCTTTTTGTTTTTTTTCCTCTTCCATCCTGGTATGCGCATCATCGAATGATCCCGAGGGTGGAGAGGCAAGTCATTGATCCCTTGTAGAAGCAGATAAGCGCACTGAAAATGGCTGGGGGAAAAAAACCAACTCGCCCGTGGCTGCGTGTGATCATGCAGCAGCGGTTCGCCCTCACAGGTCCATGGACCTGTGTGATCCCGCAAAAGCGGCGCAAATTGCGCTGGCACAAATTTGTGTCACTTCCCGTCCGGCTTATCTTGCCCATGTGGACGGGGCCTAAGGTACTAAGACTTGGTTTCGGATTATAATACATAATGGCAACTACCAGAAAAAAACACAAAAGCGGGCAGAAGGGGATCAGCAGAAAAAAACAGTTACATCTGACTTGCTTCAGAAATTGTTTGAACAGATGGGAAATAAGATGAAAGACTTTGGAAATAATGTGGAAGCCTTTGGAAAAAAATGGGTGAAAGGCTTGTAAAGATGAAAGAGGAGATGAAAGGAAGAAGTTAAAAAACTTGGAAGTTCCATAAAGCAAATATTTGGAGATGTAAAGCAAATCAATGAACTTAAGAAGAAGAGGCAAGAGAAAACACAAAGTATTCTGGATGAGATAAGAAGAAAAGAAGAAACAATTTCCCGGGAATACAAGTATTTCTCAACAAATCAAGATTTTACAGCAACAGTTATCTATGCTAACAATAAGAGCAATGGAAATAAAATTGAATTATGCAAAACAAAGAAATCTTGAATTTGCAAACAAACCAGGGAAATGGTTGGCATATGAATTGTGAAAACCAGAGGCTTTTCTTTTGAGACTAATTGACTAATGGACAGGCAGCCGGATAAAAGTCATGGAACTTTGTTTTTATATATGACAATGGCATTGAGACTATTATATGCACAAAAGTGGAAGGGTTTGACACTACCCACAATAAAGGAATGATTGGTGAAGATGCTGGAACTTGCAGAGATGGCTAAACTTACTTTTTATTATCTTTTTAAAAAAAAAATCAATAAAAATATATTTGTCAAGAGCAGACTTAGTACATATGTGGTGAACATGTACCACCGGGGGGGGGGGGGGAGAATCACACTAATTACAAGAAATGGTCTTGTGTATGATCCATATGAGTACTTCTAGGATTACTAGACACATCAATAAGCAAGAAATGCCATAGGGTTGCCAGTGCTGGGTGGGGAAATATCTGGAGATTTGGGGAATGGAGCCTGGAGAGGGTGGAGTTTGAGGAGGGAAGGGACCTCAGAAGGGTACAATTCCACTAAGAGTCCATGTTCCAAAGCAGCCATCTTCTCCAGGAGAACTGATCTATGCAGTCTGGAGACCAGTTGTAATACACAGTGATCTTCAGGCCCAACCTAGAGGTTGGCGACCCTACTTTTTACTAATAACAGCAAAATGCTTCTATTGCTTTCTAGGAGTGTTCTTTGGCTCCACTTTCTGCAGGGAAACGGCCTTGTCATATTCTAAAATCTATATCAATTATAAGAGTTGTAGAATTAGAGAAGGAAGCTCAAGATTTCCTTCTACAAAGGCTTGCATTTTTAACTTTGTCAGGCAGAGATACAGTAATGATATGAACAGATTTGGTTCCTTTAGTGTGATACAATGCGCTTGTTACTGTAAAACGAAGAATTTATTAAGCTAATCTTTTGTGTACTTGTTCTCTTTTTCTGACAAGCTTGTACCTTTTCTAATTCAATGAAGAAGAAGTGCTACCTCTGGAATTAACTATACATTATACATATTATATACACTATACATTATGTTGGGGCCAGGGCCGCATTATGACTTCCATGGGCCCTAGGCACTTTTGCCTTCATGGGCCCCTCCGACCACGATAATATCAATATTAAAAATTGTTGTTGATATAATGTTAATTACTTCAAAATTTTTATTTTTTCCTGCTTTAGGCATAGTTTAATAGATTTTCGTGGGCCCTAAACATTTTATTTTTTTATGATGTGAGGAAAAAATTAAAACGTTTTCTTTGACCCTAAAAGTTCATTTTTTCCCTTCTGATTTTAAAACAAATTAAAACATTTCCACGGACCCCTAAAAGTATCACAGGGCCTAGGCACTGTGCCCGCTGTGCCTAATGGATAAGTCAGCCCTGGCTGGGGCTGCCTATACAGTTGAGCGAAGCATTTGCAACCCCCCTCCCAAAGTTTCTAGATGAATCAGCCAACATACGATCTGCTGATTTCTAGTATAGTTTTCAACATATGAAACTGCTTTATCCTAAATTGGACCACTGATCCAACTACAGATAAAAGAACAGATAAAAGGAAGTACTTCTTCACCCAAAGAGTGATTAACACGTGGAATTCACTGCCACAGGAGGTGGTGGCAGCTGCAAGCAAGGACAGCTTCAAGAGGGGATTAGATAAACATATGGAGCAGAAGTCCATCAGTGGCTATTAGCCACAAAGTATAGATAGGAACTCTCAGTCTGGGGCAAGTGATGCTCTGTATTCTTGGTGTTTGGGGGGGGGGGCAACAGTGGGAGGGCTTCCTGCTGTGAGAGTTCTGCTCAAAGTAGTCAAGGATCAGATCTTGGTTGGTTAACCACAGTTCTTTATTTCCAATCTCTACATTAGTACAGCATCTCGGATTATTGTCAGAGATGAGACAGATTATACAAGCAGGTCTATTATACCATTCCAAGGAGTTTGAATTACCCATAGATAGCCAATCCCCTCAAGGGAAAATTGGCGGGCTAAAAGGTGTCCTGACCGTTTGGTTCTCACAGGAAAAGAGTGAGGTGTTAGGCAGTAAATTTCCTCTCCCAAACCAGACCCCTCAGATGTTACCAGTTCACATAACAATCAATGGCTTCAAGGTTTTTACATATGATAAGAGATGAGAGGCATCCTCCCTTGAAGTTCCTGCCGGAGCAGCTGGAATGCGGAGGCAGGGATGTGAGGCCTCCTTGTTCTCGCAAATCACTGGTGTCACCCTCCCGGTCTGGACAAGAGTTATTACAATACGATTACATAGAATCCCAATACATGATAGATACATAAGGAAAGGAAAAGCATATATGAAAACAGGGAGGAGGCCTGATTAATATGTTGTCTGAATTAGCAGATTCTGACACCCTGCCCTCTTCATAATTAACTTCACCTAGCTTTGTCAGGAAACATTTTGTGGAACAATTTCACTAGTTTGGGGGCATGAACATGCTCTGAGCGAATCCATTCATTGTGTTCCGGGCCGAAATCAAGCCATTTAACTAAATAATATAATCGGCCTCTCCGCATCTTGGAATCGAGGATTTCAGTTATCTCGAAGTGAGGGCCCCCCTCCTTCATCAGTGGAGGAGGAACTGGAGGAACTGGATGCCAGGCATTCGGCCCAGGATCTTTCTTCAGGAGGCTGAAATGAAACACAGGGTGCACAGAACTCAGTGATTTAGGCAGCTCCAGTTCAAAGGACACATCCGATATTTTACGTAATACTTTATAGGGTCCAACATATTTCCATCCCAGTTTTCTGCTGGGCTGCAAACCATGGATATTTTTCGTGGAGAGGTAGACAGAATCCCCTGGCTGGAGGTCCCAGCCTACCGCTCGTCCTCGGTCCGCATACTTTTTATAATCCTCTTTTGCCTGGTCCAGTGCTTTAGCTATCAATGGCCAGGAGTCTTGCAAGGCAGTCCACCAACTTTTAAAATCCGATGGGGAAGCATTGGGTTCAGTTTCAATGGTAGGCAGTGGTTTCCCTTCAAAACCCCCCACCGCCATGAAAGGAGAGACTCCCGTGGAAGAATGCACAGCGTTGTTGTAGCTATATTCTGCGAATGGCAACAACTCCACCCAATTGTCTTGATGATAATTGGTATAGCATCTTAAAAATTGTTCCAGAATTTGATTAGTTCGTTCGGATTGGCCATCGGTTTCTGGGTGGTAACCCGAACTCAGTGCTGGTTCAATGTCCATCATTTTTAGGAGCTCCCGCCAGAAATTGGCAACGAATTGACTGCCTCTGTCGGATACCACTCTTTTCGGAAAAGCGTGTAATTTTATCACGTGGTTAAAGAAAGCTTTGGCCATTCCCTTGGCGGTGGGCAATTGCTTGAAGGGGGTGAAATGGGCTTGCTTTGAAAACGTGTCAACCACCACCCAAATAACCGTCTTCCCTCTGGAGGGGGGTAGATTCGTGATAAAATCCATAGCTATGGCCTCCCATGGGCGAGAAGGGGTGGGTAGAGGGTGCAATAATCCAGGAACCTTTCCCCCCCGTTTTTTGCACATTAAGCAAGTTTGGCAAGCCGAGACGAAATCAGAGACGTCTCGGCGCATGCGCGGCCACCAGAATTGACGCTGGATTAAATTAAGCGTCTTTAGGAAACCAAAATGCCCTGCTAGTTTAGAAGAATGGCAAGCCAACAATATGTCTTTGCGTTTGGCCCGTGGCACCACTAGTTTGTCTCCGTGGAGCCAGCACTGATCTTCTCTCCTTGAGCATTCTCCTAAAGCCTCCAATTCTTCTACTTCCTCGGGAGCATAATCCCCCCCCCAATCACAAGTCCCGATATCTAGCTGCGTTTTCTTGGTTTGGCTCCGAGTGACTACTGCCCCACCCAATTGCTGGGGGGAGAACATGGAATCAAACACTCCTTCTTTTACACTCTCATGTTGGGGCAATCTGGATAGCGCGTCTGCCAAGGAGTTGGCCTTCCCGGGGAAATGTTTAAGCACAAAATTAAACTTGGAGAAAAAGTCTGCCCACCTCAGTTGTTTGGCATTGAGTGATCTCTGTGTGCGCAACGCCTCCAGATTCTTATGATCAGTCCAAATTTCAAAGGGGGCTTGCGCGCCCTCCAGCCAATGTCTCCACGTAGTGAGCGCCAATCTAATAGCTGCCGCTTCCTTGTCCCAAACCGACCAATTTCTCTCCGTGTCATTAAATTTTTTCGAGATGTAAGCCAGGGGGTGTAATTTCCCGTCCAGCCCGCTTTGTAATATGGCCCCCCCCATGGCTACATCCGACGCGTCTACATGGATTATAAACTCTTTGGTCTCATCGGGGTGGGCTAAGATGGGCTCGGAAGTGAAGAGAGTTTTTAAAGTTTCGAACGCCCTTTGGCACTCCCCGTTCCAGGCAATCCTTTCTCCTGGCTTTCCCGCCTCGGGCCCCCTCCCCTTAGTTTTCAGTAAGTCCGTTAGGGGGAGAGTGACCGTTGCAAAGTCTTTTATGAAGGTTCGATAGAAGTTACAAAATCCTAACAGGCTTTGCAATTGTCTCCTCGTTCGAGGAGCCTCCCATTGCACTACCGCCTCCACTTTGGCTGGGTCCATTTCCAGTCCCCTTTGGGAGATGCGATAGCCTAGGAAGTCTACTGCCTCACGATGGAACTCACACTTTGATAATTTAACATATAGCTGGTTTTGCAGCAGGGTAGAAAGGACTTCTCGGACTAGTTTTACATGCTCTTTCTTATCAGTAGAATAGATCAAGATATCAACTATGTAACATAACACCCCTTTAAACAAGTGCTTGTGCAATACTTCATTGATCAAACTCATAAAGACCCCGGGCGCGCCACTTAAGCCGAACGGCATCACTAGGTACTCGAATTGTCCCAGGGGTGTATTGAAGGCAGTCTTGGATTCGTCCCCCTCCCTGATGCACACCCTGAAGTAGGCATCACGCAGATCCAGTTTGGTAAATACCTTCCCTTTAGCTGCTTCCGTCAATAAATCCTTTATTAAGGGGAGGGGGTAGGCGTTAGTAGTGGAGACGGCATTTAGTCCCCTATAGTCTGTGCACAGTCTTAAACCTCCGTCTTTCTTCTTCCGGAACAACACGGGGGCTGCAAAAGGGGACTTGGCTGGTCAGATGAAGCCGCGCGCCAAGTTTTTGTCCAGGAACTTTCGCAGCTCCTCCCGCTCTACGGGGCTCATGGAGTACAGTTTCCCTTTAGGGAGTTTTCCCCCCGGGAGTAGCTCGATAGCACAGTCCGACAATCGATGGGGGGGTAACTCGTCCGCCTCGGTCTCGCTGAATACTTCCAACAAGTCTCTATACTCCTTGGGCACCAGGGTGGGGGTAAGAGCCAGCGCGGTGGGTGGAGGAGGAGAGGCCGGTGGTCCTGGACCCCACTCCAAGTCCCATTTATGCGCGAGGCAGCGGTCGTCTACCCAAGAGATCTTCCCTTCACTCCATTTAATGTATGGGTCATGCGAACTGAGCCAGGGGCTTCCCAACACCATGGGGAACTGGGCATTTGGGGTAATGACGAAAGCTCGCTTCTCCCAGTGTTCCCCCGTTCCCACAATCAGGCTTTCGGTTTCCGCTATGCACTCTTCCTTCATCTCCGACCCATCCATCTGAGTAAACTTTAGAGGTTCCGCCAGCGGGGTAACCTTTGGTCCCAACCCCTCCACCACCAACGGACTAATTAAGTCCCGAGCACATCCAGAGTCAATTAAAGCACGGACCCTCATGTGGGTGCCTGATCCCGGGGTTACCACAGTCACTACCATATATAATAGGGGGCCAGGGATGCTCACCGGAGATGGCGCTTCTTGGCGGGGGACCTGCAGCTCTGCGCCGCTCACTGCAGGCCGTTGGAGTTTCCCGACATCTGCGTTTCCATCAGTTCCAGCTCCCCTTGTTCGTTGGTAGCTCCCTCCAGTTGCAACGCCCGGGGTTTGATCGGTGTCTTCCCACGGCTAGGAGTGCTCCCCGCCACTGGTGTCGAGGTCTTCGGCCCCTTCCCTCCTCCTCTTGGGCACGCTGAGGCAAAGTGGCCACTTTCCCCACATTTCATACACAGCCCTTGCCGAAACCGGGCGTCTCGGAGGTCTTGCACGCTGGGCCGCGGCTTCGCTCTCGGCGCTGCTTTGCTGGCTGCCGTGGCCGAGGTTCCCATCTTGATCAGGGTAAATCTCTCTTCCATGTCGGTCGCAGCCCTCATCCAGGTGGCCAACGTGCCCGGGCGGCCCCCCAGCAACACCGTCTCGTAGATCTCTGGGTTGAGGCCCTCCCAGTACTTCTCCATGAAGAGTTCCTCCGGCCAACCGTGGATCTTGGCCGCGATGCGCCGAAACTTGTCGGTGTAATCCCTCACCGTGGATCTCCCCTGGAACAACTTCCGCAGTTGATTCCGGGCCTTTTCCTCGCCCAGAGGGTCCTCAAATTGATGACGAAGGGCCCACATGAAGTTGTTCAACGAACGCAGCTCAGGTCCTGGGGCATCGTGCAGGCTCACATACCAATCGCTGGCGGTGTCTTTCAGCTTGGACCCGATGTAGCCAATCCGTTCTCTCTCGGTGGGATAGAGATGGCCCCAGCTGTCCAGGAACCTCTCTATCTCCAACATGAAAAAACGCAGCTTCTCGGGGTCCCCATCGAAAGTAGTCGTCAGAGGATCGGAGGGGGCTGGGCGGACGGCTGGGGCGGCCGGAGCCGGGGCCGGTGCCGGGGCGGGACCTGGCACCGGAGGTGGAACGACCGGCGGGGCTGGCTGCACCGGAGGGGCGGGCACTTGAGGCTGAATCGGGGCCCCTCCAGGCACTGCTGGCGGCTGCTGAACTCCTATCCCTTGACCGGGGAGGGCTCCTTGCACGACCCTCATAGCGTCGCGAAATTGGTGCTGGAGATCGAGGGCCAACTCTCGTAGTTCTGCGGTGAGTTGGAGCCGTAGCTCTCCCATCATCTGGTCCAGTTGGGGCATCTGTTCCCCTCGGTACGGATCGGGCCCATACGGACCTGGTCTCTCTCCTTCGTAGGGCGGGCGACGCGGCTCTCCTCGGTAGATCGGCTCACAGTCGTCTCCCAGGTAGCTCAGTCTCCCGCGATCGAGCGGGTCGCCAGGGAACGAAACCCGTGTCCCTTTCCGGTCGTGCACCCACGAATCCACGGTCCCACGACCGAACTGGCTCCAAGCGTACTTGGGGGTCACGCTCTGACGAGGAGGTAGGCGCGGGATGTAGTGAGCCCCCTGAGTCGTAGTCACCGGCACTTCTGGGGCCCCTCCGCCGCCTCCACCACCGTTCCCCGGATCCGTCGGGGTAGCGGGGACATCTTCGGGTGTAGGGATGGGGACCGTATCGTCGTCTGACATGGTCAGGAACGGCTAAGTCCCAGTCAGAGATCTCTGACAATCTGTGAGAGTTCTGCTCAAAGTAGTCAAGGATCAGATCTTGGTTGGTTAACCACAGTTCTTTATTTCCAATCTCTACATTAGTACAGCATCTCGGATTATTGTCAGAGATGAGACAGATTATACAAGCGGGTCTATTATACCATTCCAAGGAGTTTGAATTACCCATAGATAGCCAATCCCCTCAAGGGAAAATTGGCGGGCTAAAAGGTGTCCTGACCGTTTGGTTCTCACAGGAAAAGAGTGAGGTGTTAGGCAGTAAATTTCCTCTCCCAAACCAGACCCCTCAGATGTTACCAGTTCACATAACAATCAATGGCTTCAAGGTTTTTACATATGATAAGAGATGAGAGGCATCCTCCCTTGAAGTTCCTGCCGGAGCAGCTGGAATGCGGAGGCAGGGATGTGAGGCCTCCTTGTTCTCGCAAATCACTGGTGTCACCCTCCCGGTCTGGACAAGAGTTATTACAATACGATTACATAGAATCCCAATACATGATAGATACATAAGGAAAGGAAAAGCATATATGAAAACAGGGAGGAGGCCTGATTAATATGTTGTCTGAATTAGCAGATTCTGACACCTGCCCCCACTGCTGGACCTCCTGAGGGCACCTGGTGCTTTTGGCCACTGTGTGACAGTGTTGGACTGGATGGGCCATTGGCCTGATCCAACATTGGCCTCTCTTATGTTCTTACCCTGGAACCATCTATTCACTTTGACAGGAAGTAGCTCCCCAGGGCCTCATGCAGAGGTCCTACTTAGGATTCTTTTGACCAGAGACAGTAGGGACTAAACATGTCTCTATCAATGAGGGTGAAGATTTTACAGATTACGTGGGAGATCTGTTTTCCCAGAGTCTCCTTACCATTAAAAAAAACCCCTTTGGGGTGGGTGAAGAGGCAATATTTTGACTGGACCCATGGCACTGGGAAAGGATCCCCCTGCCCCCTGCCCCGGTCTTTCTCCCAATGACATCCCTTTGGCTGAAGTCACACACAGAGCAGATGATAGCTGCAAGAAGACAAAAACACACCAGCTACCTACTTTATTAAACCTGTCTTCCCCCCATCAAGCAAATACTGATTTATTGAAATCATATATCCCATCTTCTCCCAACCCAACAAAATGAGGGTGGCACTAGGTAGTTTACAAAGCAAGCATAATTACCCCCTCCCAAAAGGTACATAGCAGAATATGTTAAAAATAAGAAAGTAAGAGGTCAGTTAAAACACAACTAGAATCATCTAAGAAACTGTAATAAAGCATAAGAAACACAGATTAGCTTTCCTCATACATGCTAAACTAGAGATCTCCAGCTTGATGCCTGTAGTCACCATGGCACCAACCAACACCTTTCATGGTGCCCACCAAGTGTTTTTAGAAAGTGGGTGGGGCCTGGCAGGTGGGACTTTTGCCCAGCAGGGCTTCTGAATTGCCACTAGAGATCTGACTAGCTGCGCAGATTTTTAAAAAACTGCTTTGGCAGCAGCTGCCATCACAGCACAAGGACCTCTGCAGATAAGCTCTGTGTAAGCAAGAAAATCTTTTTCAATGATATGTTAATTTTAAAAGGCCTCTTGTTAAGCATGGCTTAACCACTGTATCAGAATGCCAAAAGTACCCGTGGGCCGAAAAAGGTCGGGGACCCCCATGCTAAACTGGGTGGAAGCCCGCCTAATGTCTTCTGGAAGGCTATTCCACGGGGATGGGGCCACCACCAAAAACAGCTGCTCCAGGAAGGGGCAACAGTTTCTATTGCGGAAGTGATGGCGGGGAAGAGAGTCCCCAGCACAGTGTTACTGATCTGAATCAGGCTCCAGCACTAGGATCCCAATCCGAATTGGAGGGCACCCTTGCGGCCGCTTTTATGTTAAAAGAAATGCTGCCAAATCCAGTCGCGGATCTCCCTTGCAGCGTGTAGTTTGGCCTTGAGATAGCTCTGAAACACTGTTTCCAAAATGGAAGATCATTTGACATTCTAATCCAGAATATCTCTTAATACATCAGGGGTAGTTTCAGGAGGGTAGCCCTGTTGGTCTGCAGGAGCTAGATTCGAATCTAGTAGCACCTTAGAGACTGACAAGATTTTGGGGGTATGAGCTCGGATGCTCAAACCTTGTATTCCCCCCAAAATCTTGTCGGTATCTAAGGCGCTGCTGGACTCGAATCTAGCTACACCAGGGGTGCTGCCCAGAAAAAGGGAAATCCCAGTGAAATAAGGGGGGCTTCAACACCCAGTTAAGTCCTTTGGTTGTCTGGCATATACATTCCTTTGGATGGCGTTCTATATCCAGAATATGCTGGGAAGAAGTAACTAGATGCACCTCAGTCTCACAGCGCAGACCTGAGTTTCCAATACGTACTTCACATGATTGTCTTCCTTATTTTTATAGTCTTCCATCTTGGCAACTTCCTTCTGCAGCTGCTCGCATTCCAGTTCTACCACGTTCAAGAGGTCGTCGCGGGACTGCAGTTCGTTCTTCAGCTCCATAAGCCCGGCTTCGAAGCTCTAAACAAATCCAAACACAGCATTCAAAACGATCCATTCAGGCCGCAGTTTGAAGGTTCACGGCCCTCTTGCGTTAAAAATCCCGACATGCCGTAGAAATGCGAGACGCTTATTTTTTTTACTCGGAAAGCGGCTTTTAATTTGCACTCTTCACCTCCTTTGATAGCTTTCCTAAGATTTTCACTTGCAAGCCTCTTTCCTCAGAAAGCTCGCTCAAAAATAAAACACTCGAGTATGGAAATCTATGCACTAGAAAAGGGGAAGTTTCCAAGTAAACACACACAGGAGCAGGCTGCTAGGTTCTTCATACATCCCATCCTATTTGATTATCATAGAATAATTGTCTCATAGAAACATAGAGCTGGAAGGGACCCCAAGTGCCATCTTGTCCAACCCCCTGCACAATGCAGGGAATTCACAAATACCCCCCCCCCCACACACACACACACGGCGACCAATGTTCCCTCTAAGCTGTGGAGTCTTGTGAGCAAAAATTCTACTTTGGGAGCTACTGGCATTGAAGCTGTGAGCGAGCGATTTGGCTACTGCATAAATTGGTTTGCTCTGGAGCCGTCCTTCCTGAGCTGAGACAAAAATGTGTGAGTCAGAAGCTGAAAAACTGTGAGCTAGCTCACACTAACTCAGCTTAGAGGGGGAACACTGCCGGTGACTCCTGCTCTACGCCCAGTTATGCACAGACAATGATTTGGATTTAAACTTAGTCTTCCATCAACAGAAGAGTGATTCCACCAATGAAGGAGGCACTGTGCCCCTGTACATTTAATTCTTTTAATTATTACTTATCTACCTAACTTATTACCATCGTTACTTCATTTATTTACATCGTAGGTTAAGATGCTGAGCTGCAGACTGGAAGGTCGGTAGCTCAGCAGTTCAAGACCCGAGTGCCACGGGACAGAGTGGGCTCTCGTCTCTGGCCCCAGCTCCTGTCAACCTAGCAGTTTGAAAGCAAGAAATTGCAAGTAGATAAATAGGTACAGCTTTGGTGGGAAGGTTAGAGCGTTCTGTGTGCCTCGGCATCTAGTCATGCCGGCCACATGACCACGGAAAAGTCTTCGGACAGCGCTTGGAAATGGAGATGTGCACCGCCCCCTAGAGTTGGATTCAACTGGCTTTCAAGCAAGGGAAACCGTTTACCTCCGTTCTTTCCTCACAAGATACCCAGCAAGCTTCTGTGGCAAAGCAGGCATCCAAACCTGGGTCTCCCAGATCCTAGTATTTCAGATCTCCTACCGCTTGGTCCTTTTAACTGGAGATAACAGGGGTTGAACCTGGGACCTTCTGCATGCCAAGCAGAGGCTCTTCCACTGAGCTACAGCCCCTTCCCATACATCTTGACCTTGAAGGAGGACATCCAGATTTGTAAATCTACATTAAAGATGGGCATTGCTTTTATATTTGTTTTAACATCATGGCTACCCAACACCATCCTGGGAACAGTTTCAGAGGGTGGCCGTGTTGGTTTGCAGTAGAACAGCTAGTGTCTAGTAGCATCTGAGAGCTTCCGAGAGTCAAAGCTCCCTTCACCAGATTTCCTGGAAATATCGGTTTTGTGAGTGTGACGGAAATTCTGTTAGAGCACCCAATGAATTTTTTTGGATTCCATACGTTGTTGCTATCACAGGTTAGGGTCCGCCATTTTCTTTGCTGGTGATGACAATTCTTCATGACTGTGCCGCGGACAGGCATTGGAAAACCCATTTTGAATGGGGAAAAGTTCAGTACGAAACAACAGAAATGGTGTGAAATTAATGGCTCCTGGATTCACTTTTCACAAGGAAGGACGGAATCAAAACAGAGGTATCTGAGCTGAGCCAGCAAGTTTGCGAAAACGGGTATTGTTCCTAGCTCCTCTCAAAGAGCCACTGTGGCCAGGACTTCCTGGGTAAAACGAATGTGACTTGGACGGCCCAGGCTAGCCCAACCTCATCAGAGCTATCCCATCAGAAAGGAGAGCTCCATCGTCTGGAACAAAGTTAAAGTCCAATGCCACCTTTAAGACCAGCAAGGTTTTATTCAAGGTGTGAGCCTTCATGTGCATTCACACTTCATCAGACTACGAAATGGTTGGCTCTGGTTAATATTTGGATGGGAGACCGCCAAGGAGTTCCAGAGTAGCTGTGCAGACGCAGGCGGTGGCAAACCACCTCTGAACGTCTCTTGCCTCGAAAACCCTATGGGGCCACCATACGTCAGCTGTGACTTGACAACACTTTACGCACACACACAGTCAGACAAGCGGCCCTGTGGGGGCATGGGTAGTGTTGGGTCATCCCGATGGGCTGCAGTGAAGTATCTGGGGACCCAGTCTAAGGCCACAGGCGCTTGTAACAGAGCGATAAATCAGTTTTCATCAGTAGTGTGGCTTCTGCCTCCCCAAAAGACATTTGGTGTTCTTGAAGTTATGTATCCCAATGGAAGCCTACCCTCTGGTAGCAGCACACTGACTGATATCAACAACTAAGGCCTCCGTCACAGGGAACTGCAAAAAGCTGTTGATTTCAGAATCAGAGGTTCACAAGTGTGGGAGCTGTCCTCTTCATTTACTTGAGTACATTTCAGATTTAAGTGCTGTGTTTTTAAGAGCATCTGGAGTAGTCAGAGTGACTCAGTTCCAAAAATGATCTGCTACGAGTGGTGAAAGCAAGTCTCTTGAGGTGGATGGATTTTTTTGTGGGGGGATGTGTCTTTAAATCACAATAATCACCACAGGCTCTTTCTTAAAAGTTCCAGTATGCTGTCCCTTTAGCTGAAGAAGGGGCGTCACACCAAATGAGCAGCCTGTGCATCTTTCATGCAACTCAATGAAGACACAATTCAGCCACTTCTGCTGCTGCTGCTTTACAGTTCAAGGGGGCTTTTTTCCCACCACAGAGAACAATAGAGGGAATGGAGGCAACCTGTTTGGGGGCCCGTAGAATTGGACCCCCTGGTCCAATCTTCTTGAAACTTGGTGGGTATTTCGGGGAGAGGCTCCAGCAGCTACCCTGCAAGTTTGGAGCCTCTCCCTCAAACCCCCTCCCCTCCAGCTGCTTTTAAAGCCACTGCCAAATTTCAGTGGCAATTCGGTGGGGGGCCGAATCAGATCAGAGAATCTGATTCAGCCTGTGTCTGCCCTAGTGCCCACTCCTGGGCTGGCAGAGCTCTGCTCCACCTAGCTCCGGCCCCAAAGGACCCCTGTCTATATGCCTTCCTCTGGGGTCACTGGAGGAGTCGAGGGAGAAGATACCTGGGAATTTCTCACATTGTGCAGGGGGCGCCAGTGTTCCCTCTAAGCTGAGTTAATGTGAGCTAGCTCACAGTTTCTTAGCCTCTGGCTCACACATTTTTGCCGTAGCTCAGGAAGGCTGGCTCCAGAGCCAACTCATTTATGCAGTATCCAAACTGCTTGCTCACAACCTCAATACCAGTAGCTCCCAAAGTAGAATTTTTGCTCACAACGTTCCACAGCTTAGAGGGAGCATTGGCGGGGGCTGGACTACATGACCCTTGGGGTCCCTTCCAGCTCTGTTTCTGTATGCACTGAACTGGGCACTGTGCACATGAGACTTGAGGAGAACCTGTAACTCACATCTGACTGTTACCCAGGGTGGGGATCACAGACACGCAGTCTGTGCCTTCTGTAATGCATGAACCTTGGTTCCTCCCTGAAATGGCTATATATAAACTAAATCACTACATATCTTATCTCATCCTCCTTCCCAGGAGCTCATCTATCCCCACCCCACCCCCTTGTATCCTCACTGCACCACACTGGCAGCTTAAAGCCATGCTCGTTAATGCACCCCACCCAAGCCCCACTCTGGGCCCCCGTGACACCCACCCACCAGCCTCAGGGTTCCAGAGCACCGATGGCCCCTTTACCTGGCACTTTCTTTGGTACGTTTTCACTTCCTGCTGGAGCTGGAGGTTTTCCTCTTGCAGCCTGTTCCTGCTCACCACGATCTCACTCATGGTGGATTTCAGTTTCTCCGTAAAGAATTCGTTTCTCTCTGTGGGCCCAGCGGAAACATCCTGCCGGACGCCGAGGTGCTCCGACCTGCACTGGCTGCAGGGGCCGTCCTCCTTCTGGTTTAGCTTTCGGCAACAAGTCTGGCTTTGGCAATTCTGTGCTTGTTTCTGGAACAGGAAAAAAGAGCAGGTTGCATGTAGTTAATTCACTTAAGCAGAAGCGGGTCTGCGCACCTCCACAAACCGAAACCTTACACCTTGGATAAAACTTGGTTGCTCTGAAAGGTGCACTGGACTCAGACTTGCCATCCAATCATTGCTCCGCCAGGGCAACAGGCTGGCTGCTGTGTGAAACGGGGTGCTGCCCTAGGCGGGCCACTGGCCTGATTGGGCAGGGCTCTTGTGTTCTTATGTTCACACTGTGAGAAAGATCAAGGACCTGAAGGCCCGCTGATCGTTGGGTTTAAGGTAGACTTGCTAGCAGCAGACCGGTGTGTCAGAGTCAGGCCACTGCGAAGGGAGGGTGGGGAGATTTAAAGTGCTATGTGGGCGGGCAGGCCGGAGCCTTCTCCCCTTTGCATGCTCCCTGCCCCCCATCACTCCTACCCAGATGGCTTCTCATGACAGCAACCTGCAGTAACCCTGATGGGGGGAAACCATCTGGGCAGAACCACTTCTGGTGAGAAACAAGAAAGATCCAACTCCCCCTTCTCTCCCTTGGTGTCGTGAAGAGTCGCACTCGACTGCGCGGCTGAACACCACCACCACCACCAACAAAGCTTTTCTTCAAGGTCGAACCACTAAGATTTGACAGGGACTGGAGTGGGCTGGGATGCTGTCACATAAAACTTCCTTAGACAGAATTAGACCGAGGCCATAGCCCAGGGGTGGCCAACCTGTGGCTCGGGAGCCACATGCGGCTCTTTCACATATATTGTGCGGCTCCTGGCAGGGCGGCTGGGGAAGCAAAGGGGAGGCATGCTTTTTCTCTCTTTCTCCCTCCCTTCCTTCCTTCCTTCCCTCCTCCCTCCCATCTATTTGCTTTCCTAGTTTCTCTCTCTCTCTTTCTTTCCACTTCTTTAATTCTTTCTTTCCATCTCTCTCTTTTTCTCTCTCTCTCTCAATATCATTAGCAAACAAGTAATATCATTATCAATAACCGGTTTTCCTCGTTTGTTTTTATTTTTGGCAGTCCCATTTAATGTTAATAAAAAGCAAATTTGCATATTTTTAAAAATAAAAACGTGTGTGTGATATTTGTTCCTGTCTTGCGGCTCTCAGACATCTGACATTTATTCTATGTGGCTCTTACGTTAAGCAAGGTTGGCCACCCCTGCCATAGCCAGTGGTAGGGCTTTAGGGATTGAACCCCCTATCGGATCTTCAGAGCCCCCCACCCCAATCTTAAACCGCAATTTTAGCTGCACGCCACGCTGGAAGGAGGCCCAAAGTGATTCTCTAGCCCTCATTCTGGTGTGGCGTGCAGCTAAAATTGCAGCTTCAGATTGGGCTTCTAGCTCTTTAGCGTTATGCATCACTAGGTGGTGAGCTAGACTAATTCTGGGGGCTGAGAGAGCTCTGAAAGAGCTGTGACTGACCCAACATCACCCAGCTGGCTGCATGTGGAGGTGTGCGGAATTGAACCTGGTTCTCCAGATTAGAGTCCGTCGCTCTTAACCACTACACCACGTTGGCTCTCACCCAGGGTACTGTCTCCTAAGCTTAAGGGCAAGTGATGTAGCCACCTTCTTGAAGTACTGCATGAGGGTCTGGCCAGGGCCCGAATGTGGATCCCATGACAGAAGAGAGTTGCGGTATAAACATAATAAAAGAATAACTACTTGTGGTCTCAAAACATACTCCCTCCCTTTTCGTGTCCCAGTCACCCTCCTCTGCTATTGATGCCTATTTCTTGGGATGCTGAAATACAGTTAACTATCAAATAATGAGACAGTCCTAATCGAAATGTGACTACCTAATATGGCTAAATTAAATATACAGCCGAATACAAGTGTAGCTATGTACAAAAATAGCCTTGGGGGCATCCATTATGTTCACCTCATTGGATTATGTTCCACTAATTTCAACCAAAGTTCCTCAAAGGGCAGGAATGCACTGGTGTTTAGCCGATCTAACACCCGGCAAAGCAGACACACAAATGTTGTTACTATGGTAATTATGCTGCTCTGCAAACATTAGGCATCTGCATTCTCCACGTCTTCTAAAAAGCTGAGCCCGTTAAATGACGCAAAATATGAAAGTGTGTGTGACCCAAGGCCATTATTCTCCCACAATTATTTACGCTTCCCACTTCAGACTTCGGTGAAGTCCATCCTATTGGCGGCGGGGGGGTGTGTGTCTTTAGGAAGAAAATGGGACAGGGAGGCAAGTTGAATCCAGGTATGTGGAGTTACTCCAGTCTAAGACCACTGAAATCGACCAGCTTAGATTGAAGTCACCATGCAAAGGATTGCACTGATAATTATCACAGGTAGTTTAAAGTACTACACAAGTATAAGATCTGAGTCCTGAGAGCTTTGACTCTCAAAAGCTAATACCGTGGAACTCTTGTTGATCTTTTAAGAGGCACTTTTCTCCCTTTCTCACAATACAAGAACTCATGGGCACTCCATGAAATTGCTGAGCACTCAGGTTAGAACAGATTAAAGGAAGTACTTCTTCACCCAAAGAGTGATTAACACATGGAATTCACTGCCACAGGAGGTGGTGGCGGCTACAAGCATGGACGGCTTCAAAAGGGAATTAGATCAACATATGGAGCAGAGGTCCATCAGTGGCTATTAGCCACAAGGTATAGATAGGAACACTTAGTGATGCTCTGTATTCTTGGTGCTTGGGGGGGGGGCAACCGTGGGAGGGCTTCTAGTGTCCTGGCCCCACTGATGGACCTCCTGATGGCACCTGGTGTTTTTGGCCACTGTGTGACAGAGTGTTGGACTGGATGAGCCACTGGCCTGATCCAAAATTGGCTTCTCTTGTGTTTTTATGTTTAAGAAGTTATTGGGCCTGAATCTTGCTCTTCCACTGCAGACCAACATGGCTTCCCACCTGTAACTACACAAGTGTGTACGCATAGCATTCCTTCAGGTATTCTCGTTCAATGCCCTTATCACCATCATGTTATGTCAGCGTTTCCTGAAAGGGGAGTTTTCAACTTTTTTGTTGTTGAATTAAAACCAGAGGCAGATATTTAATCAGAACGTGGAACTTTAAAACTGTACCTGCCCCAAGCCCATAGCCACAGTGGGGCATTTGGGGGCGGAGCCCCACCAAGGATGAACCCTGTCCCACCCCAAGAAGATGCCAGACCCCCACCCCCACCCCTGGTGCGCCTAGCCCCAGTAGTGGCGGAGGGGCTGGGGAAGGAAAGGGAAGCCACCCTGCTGCTTCTGGTCAGTTTCACTCCCCTTCAATCAGCTGTTCGGTTTAACAGCTAATCAGAGGGGAGTGAAACTGACCAGAAGTGGCAGGGCAGCTTCCCTTTTCTTCCCCAGCCTCCCAGCTGCTGGGGGGGGGGTACCTCTCACCCTGCACACTGTTAGGTAATCTAATTAAGTTATCTGTTGCCCACTCCCCTGCTCCAGCACCCCGACCCCTGCCCCACAAGCCAAAAATTTCTGGCTACGGGGCTGACCTGGCCTCAGATAGGCCATCCCCTAGGTCTCTGTACAAGTTATTGTTCTGGGGGTGCTTCCTCTGAGTGCAGGTAATTGCCCTGACCTGGATGGCTTAGACTAGTCCAGTCCCTTTACATCTCAGAAGCTAAACAGAGCTGGCCATGGATGGAACTTGGATGGGAGACGACCAAGGAAGTCCAAGGTTGCTATGCTGAGGCAGGCAATGGCAAACTACCTCTCAGAATGTCTTCCCTTGAAAACCCTATGGGGTCACGGTAAGTCGGATGCGACGGTGGCGAAACAACAAATGGTTACATCCTTGCACTGATAGTGACTGAACGTTCCAAACAACTGAATATAAAGTAATGATTTTGAGTTTAATGGGAGCCCAGGTCTCATTATTCATTTAGGTCTAATTTCTTTCCAAAAAGAAGAAAACGGACAGTACCTGAAACAGACTGCATTTCTCAGACAGCAATTTCCGCTGAGCATCTAAAGAAACCAGATGGTTTTGATACAGTGTTTCTTGTTTATCCCATTCTTTTGATTTAGCTTTGAATTCCTTAAAAAAAAAGGAGGGCAGAGCAAAGAAATTAATCACGTTACAGATCATCTACGCTCTCATCACGCGTTCTGCAAAAGAAAAGGAGTTGTAAAAAATTCAAGTAGAAAACCTTTTTTTGTTGTTCTTTAACAATACCCACTTATTACTCACAATGAGAGGTAATTCTGGGGGGGGGGTGAAAGCAAGAGAAGACGGCAGATCTGAGTACCTGGGAAATATGTTGTGATAAGTCGATTGTTCATTATAAATACTCAAGTAAAACACTAGGAGCAGATTAAATTCTTGTATGGCATATTGTTGGCAATCATTTACATGGTACTTGCAAGGTGCGAAGCCCTTTGCAGCTATTAATAACATTTAGCATTTAAGTGCCACATTCAAAGGCCTGGGTGCAAAACACTGAACTATGACCCCTCCCCCACGAACCCTTTAAAGAGAAGCTGGGCCACAAGGGACCCTGTGCGGGGAGGTGCTTTTTCGCACGCCCCACATCTCAACTTTCATTGGTTGGTTGGTTTGTTTGTTTAATTTGTATCCCGCCCTCCCCACCAAGGCAGGCTCAGGGCGGCTTACACACAATATGTTAAAACAATTAAAACACAGAATTAAATAAAACCACAACAATATTGAATAAAACATATCATAAAGTGCTAGCACATTTATAAACGATGGTGGCATTCTCGGCATCCAAGTAATCAACTACCGCCGTAGTCGGGTTTTTTTGTCAGGCTGTTGATCACAATATTAAGTTGGTGTTCGTACTGGGGCCAGGGCCTCAGTGTCAGAAGGGCAGCTCCCTAATTGAAGGCCTGGTGGAAGAGTTATTTACAATATTTAAACCCCATCTTTCTTCCCAATGGGGACCAGTGTTCCCTCTAAGCTGAGTTAGTGTGAGCTAGCTCACAGTCTTTTAGCCTCTGGCTCACACATTTTTGACTTAGCTCAGGAAGGAGGGCTTCAGAGCAAGCTAATTTATGCAGTAGCCAAATCGCTCGCTCACAACTTTAATGCCAGTAGCTCACAACGTAGAGTTTTTGCTCACCAGACTCCACAGCTTAGAGGGAGCATTGATGGGGACCCAAAGCGACTTACACCATTCTCCTCCGTTTTATCCCCATAACAGCCCTGTGAGGTAGGTTAGGATAAGAGTGCGTGACTGGCACAAGGTCACCCAGCGAGCTTCCACGGCAGAGTGAAGATTCAAACCTAGGTCTCCCAGATCATAGCCCGACACTCTAACTGCTATACCACACTGCCTCTCAAAACCGTCCTGGACCACTGAACTAGGGTGCAGGCCCTCTGGCTCAGTTTTGTGGTGTGGATCTCACACACGTGGCAGCTGGGCACTGCTTGGAAGCCAATATTCAACCATCACCACGTACGGGTTAAAATGTCGGATCTGCCTACGGGCTCAGTTTGCTGGTCTGGAAACACCAGCTGCTGAAGCTCCTAAGCAAGGATGGGCCTGGCCGGTATCCTGGATGGGAGATAAGATTGCCAAGCTCCAGGTGGGCCCTGGAGATCTCCTGGAATTATAACTGATCTCCAGCTGACAGAGATCGGTTCCCCTGGAAGAAATGGCAGCTCAGAGTGAGGGTGGGTGGATTCTATGGCATTATACTCTAATGAATTCCCTTTCCCCAAACCCCATCCTCTCCAGGTTTCACCCCTGTATCTCCAGGTATTTCCCAACCTGGAGCTAGCAACCCTAATGAGAGAAGACTGGCACTGGAACCGCATGAGGATCTCCTGTGCTAGCTGGGTCAGGGTTCTTCTGTCATTTGGCTGCAGGGAACTTAAGAATGTGCAATCCCCCAGGGTGGGGCAAAAAATGTCCCCTATTTTGGGTTGGAAAAATGATGCAGTCCTGATCCAAATAGGGCATCATGGTTCCTAGGGAAATTAGTTCCCCACCATTTTTATACCCTGCTTTTCTCTATCTTTAGGAGTCTCATCATGGCTTACAATCGCCTTCCCTTCCTCTCCCCACAACAGGCACCATGTGAGGAATGTGGGTCTGAGAGAGTTCTGAAAGGACTGTGATTGGCCCAAGATCACCCAGCAGGCTTAAAATTGCCTTCCCTTCCTCTCCCCACAACAGGCACCTTGTTTGGCAGGTGGGGCAGAGAGAGTTCTGTGTGAACTGTGACTGGCCCAAGGTCACCCAGCAGCTGCATGTGGAGGAGTGGGAAATCAAACCCGGTTTCCCCAGATTAGAGTCCACTGCTCTTAACCAGTACACCAAACTGACAGACCTTTGGTTTGATACAGCAGGGTTTTTTATGTTCCTGTGCTTGAGAGTGTACTTAATAATGAATATAACCCATAAAACTCAGGCTGCTTGCATTGAGACATCACATAAAGTGGTGGTGAAGGGAAAATGTGCATGAATCCAAAAATTGTGCTGTTACTGAGTTCACGTGCATTTATTTGCCTGTCTCTTGCGTCAAGAATCACAGGCCGATTCCGCACAAGTGCTTTGCTTCCCTTTTCTCCAGGGTTTAATTGGTCCAAATTAGTGTGCGCGTTTCCGCATTACATGAATCTGACCCGGGTTGATGCCGGTTCTTCATTTCCGCATCTGTCCTTGCCCTGAATCTTGAGCCCCCGCCCGTCTCCCCGTCCCTTTTTAATGTAGGCGGAGTTGTGTTATGATGTCGTGATGCAACAAAGCCGTGATTGGCCATCTGAGCTTCCAAGCCCACGAAAATCATCCGTGTAAGAAAAAAAAAAAGCTTGCACCAGAGTTGGAGGGGAAATAGAGGATGGGAAAGGGATGGGAAATGAAGGGGGAACATGCAACACTAACACATGTAACCCCTGCAAAAATTGTGTCCACACCACCACGCCACCCGCAATACATTGGCCCCGCACAAAATGTTAACCATACAACGATGGATCAATGTTGTGTCATGTTGCTGTAATGCAACCGGGGGGGGGGGGGGGGAACAGCTCGCGCTGCGCCTCAAAGCCATCAATACGTATTTTTATAGTGGCATGACTCAGGCACGACTTTTGTGAAAATATGCAACACAGAAATGTGGAGACATCAACAACAAAAGTACATTTTTAAAAAGACATTTAAATGCCAGTCAACGGTGGATCAGTGTCGTGTTGTGTTGTTGTAATGCAACAAAGCGGGGAACAAACCCCCCCCCCCCCCGCTCGCACCAGGGCGGGAAAGGGGAGGGAAAGGGGAGAGAAAGAAGCAGAGGAGCGTTAAAGGGGTGGAGCAAGAAACCCCGATTTCGGAGTTCCCTATTTGAATGCCCTGACTTCATTCCCGTGCCAAACCCCCCCCCCCCCCCCCGAAAATCCCAGAAACGGAAGATCCTGGGGAAACGATGATTACATTTGGGCCAACTGCAGACCCGGAGCAACAAGTGGAGAACTGTTGCTCCGGCCCGGATTTTATCAGGGAGTGACGCCGGGGCAACAACTAGTGCGGAATCGGCCACAGTGCAACACTAATTCTGATGACCCAGGACGTACAAATGCAGGCAAGCAAGTTAACCGTCATCCTCTCTAGGAGCTGGGATTCTAAGCCTGGATTAAACCCTGGTTTCAGGTCCTGTACAGTGTGCAGAAAACTAATTCTGGCTAACAGAAACATCTGCCTTTGTTCGTCACAAGTAGAAGGAGGCAGCATTTAATAGTAATTCTTGGTGTGAGAAAGGAGAAGCGGGGAACACACGTGGACCTGGCAAGAATCTTGGTGAGTGCACCTTGTTCTTGAGCTGTGGGTGTGTGCGACATCTGAAGGCGGCCCCTGGTGTGAAGCTGAAACTGTGTTTGCTCGTACCAGTAACACACTCCTACATTAATTCTCACAGTAATTTAATTCGCACCTGTACTGTTCCATAACCATTTTCAGAGGGGAGAAAACTACTGCTGCTCTTTGCCTTATTTACAGGCAAAGAAATAACACAGTGGCTATTCCCTGTGTTCTTCTGTTGGATAACTGTGGGTGAAGGATGCTGCCTTTGAAAAGGCTACTTTACTTAGCTATTTCTGCCCAGGCAAAACCAGAAATGCCTGAACTCTGCTATTGCCAAAACTACTATTGTGTATGCTGTGCCGGATTGAACAGCGGGGCAAGTCCTGCTCCCGGAGCAACTGCCATTGTGCTGCGCTGTGCTTGTGACACGGAAGAGTTTCCTCGATTGCCTTCGGTGCTCATGGACAGAGCAGTGGTGGAGGTCCTCGTCTTCCTTGGGGTCGCGGCAGCCTGGCTTGCTCAGCGGGATCCCACCTTCGTTGCCAGTATTATGTACTGGGTTCGTTGCATTGAAACTCGGACTATGACGTAGCGATAAGCATTCTTTATTGGAGTACACAACTAAGCATGCATAACAGGCCGAGATGGCCAACTATATACAGTCCCTAAGACGCACCCCAAAGTCCTATTGGTGGGTTTGAATTTCCCGCCAGAGTTCTTATTGGCAGGCTAGTGGTGGTCTGGGATCCTTGACTCCTATTGTTCCCCAGAGTCAAGCTCATGCAGTATGCCGCTGGTGCCCTGAGGCGATCAGCGGACACAACAACTACTCTATTCTTTCAAGCAGCCAAAGGGACTCAGCAGCAAATTCATGTGCAGCTTCTTCAGCAGCAAGGGCACATTCAGTGGTAGGTCCAGAAGTGAAATGGTAGCGAAAGGCTAATTCACATGCCACCTCAGTGAGAAATACACGTAAACATACAAATGGGCAAACTTAAAATTTCCTCTGTGTATCTGGAGTCCTGACCTGGATAGCCCAGGCTAGCCTCGTGTCATCAGATCTCAGAAGCTAAGCAGGGTCGGCCCTGGTCAGTATTTGAATGGGAGACCACCAAGAAAGTCCAGGGTCGCTACACAGAAGTAGGCAATAACTTAATCTCATGGCATTTATAGCTTGCTGCCACAAATAAAGATAATTCCACTTTCCACCAGAGAAAGGGAAGTAAAATCAAACACACACACACATCCCCATTATGTATTGGGACTGAAACAGTGCAGGACTGTGCATCCAGAGACTGGGTGAGCTTGGAGCCGAAGAACAATGGTCCACCAGGACTTTGGCAGTTACCAGTCAAGATGTAATGTTATGTAAATAGCCTATCATTGGGAGTGGGGTGTGTTTGGGTGTGGCAAATGCATGCTATTTAAACACAGCTGTGGCTCTGGAGTCTTGTCTCGCTGAAAATCACTAATAAACTAGAGCTGTTCACTAGTAGTGAGTCTGCTGTTCCATGGAACCCACTATTTAACACCCCCCAACCCCCGTGGGCCAGCTTGCTCTTTTCCTAGGTGGCTGGCATGGTGGTTATGGTTTTACTCTGCTCTCCACAGCCAGCTTGCTCTCTCCCTCCTGAGAGCTTCCTGGGCACTGGGATGAGAGCGCAGAAGCTGCAGAGAAAGGGGAGGGGCCTGTTGGAGATGATGGGCTGTTTGCTTCCACCCTGGCATAATGCCCACAGATCTCATTTTACCAGTCCTTCGGGGCCCCCAGCAGGAACTGCCTGCCAGTCATGCGCCCTACCAAGCAATGGCCTCATTCATTTTCAGGAAACGTGGGGCAGGTGCCAGATTGGGGAAAGGTGCTCAGAAGAGCCACAGGTGGCATGTCAAAGAGCCACTGAGTAAGTATCACTGCTCTTGACGCTTCATTCTTAACCAAAGTTCTTGAAGTAGCTTGTCCCAACAGGATCTCCAGTTTTCACTCCGCTATAAACTACCTAACCTGACCTGGGTAGCCCAATCTCATCAGATCTCAGAGGCTAAGCAGTGTCAGCCCTGGCTAGTATTTGGATGGGAGGCCACCAAGGAATAACAAGGTCATGAGGCGGGGCAGGCCATGGCAAACCACCTCTGAACCATCTCTTGCCTTAAAAACCGTACAGGGTCACCATAAGTCAGCTGCGACTCGGTGGCAACAAACAAAACATTAACTACTTGGCTGGACTACTTCTATGATTACCTTGGTACTTAATTGGGGGGGGGTTGCTCTCTTTTGCTGTTTTATGACTGACTGCTGTTGGGCTGCTGATACTTGCCATTTGCTGGTATCTTAACCAGGGGTCCTTTCGTAGAAAAAGAGGGGCAGGAGCTCATTAGCATAACTCATTAGCATAACTCATTAGCATATGCCACGCCCCCTGACATCACCAGAAGTGTGTCAGAAAGGGAATGTCAGTTTTATCCCCATTATACCCTATGGACCATTGAAATCAATGGCAAAAACTCATAGGGTATATGAGGGGCTGGAGGAAAGGGGGTTTGAGGGAGAGGCTCCAAACTTGCAGGGTAGCTGCTGGGGCCTCTCTTCGAAATACCCACCAAGTTTCAAGAAGATTGGACTACGGGGTCCAATTCTACGGGGCCCCAAACAGGTTGTCCCATACCCTCCATTGTTCTCTATGCCATAGAGAACAATGGAGGGAATGGGGCCTGTTTGGGGGCCCGTAGAATTGGACCCCCTGGTCCAATCTTCTTGAAACTTGGTGGGTATTTCGAGGAGAGGCCCCAGCAGCTACCCTGCAAGTTTGGAGCCTCTCCCTCAAACCCCCTTCCCTCCAGTCGCTTTTAAAGTTGCCGCCGAATTTCGGCGGCAATTCAGCAGCGGCCCGAATCAGATCAGAGAATCTGATTCGACCTGTGGCTGCCCTAGTGGCCATTCCTGAGCTGGCGGAGCTTTGCTCCACCTTGCTGCAGCCCCAACGGACCCCTGATCTTAACTGTATTTTATCTTTTTTTTAAAAAAAAAACCCAATTCTGTAAGCCACCTCAAATCCAAATCTTAAATCCAAATCATATCAAAATATAGACACAAGAACCATTAATAGGGCTGCGAACCTCCAGGCTGGATCTGCTATTCTAACTGCTCTTTAAATGACAGAGATCAGTTCAACTGGAGAAAAATGGCCACTTCAGAGAGTGGACTCTATTTTTATTTATTTTTAGCATTTATATCCTGCCCATCCCACGAACAGGGCAGGTTATATCATTTCAATAAATACAATACAATTTAAAAAACATTATAAAAAGTCAGTAGTCACAGCTTACCATTGGGAGATTCCGGCCCATTGATACAAACAGATATGGCTGGTTATCAGTGGGTGGGTAACAGCAACCTCGGGGAGGCCATGTGTGGGCGCCTGCTGCCTCAGCCAAAGGCCTGGCGGAACAGCCCCGTCTTGCAGGCCCTGCAGAATTGAATAATATCCCGCAGGGCCCTGGTCTCAATAGCGAGCATGTTCCACCAGGTAGGGTTGAGGCTGGTTGAGGCTAAGGGGACATCCTTTGGGCTAGGGATGCTGATTGTCAGAGCGTAAAGCTCTCTGAGGCAAATATGGGAAGAGGCAGTCCCTTAGGTATGTTGGTCCCAGGCGGTAAAAGGCTTTAAAGGCGATGGCATTATACCTCATTGAAGTTTTTCCCTGCCCTTCTCAGGTTCCACCCCCAAAATATCCAGGCATTTCCCAACCTGGATCTGGCAACCCTAACCACGAACCATTAACTCGTTTCAGGGATTCACCAGAATATCCTATTAAACTATGCCCACCACCTTCACCGTTTTGCAATGGCTGCTCTGGGTTCAATAGGGTGGGGTGCCACCACCGAAAAGGCCCCGAGCCTCATGGTCACACACACATTTCAGATGGAAGAAGGAATGAGTATGAGTGGGGACACAAGGGAGGCTTCCTCTTGCTTACCTCCATCTTTTGGTTTAGACTGCTCAGCTGAAATGGCGTTCCTTGGCTGTCTGTACCTTGTCTCTTCCCGTGAGCTTTATTTTGTCTTAATTGGTGCAGTTGTAGCTTTTCGTAACTTTGTGTCAGCTTGGCAAACTAAAAAAAAGAAAGACAAGAAACAAATACCAGGAACGTCTGATTTCTTCCTTAGCAGATTTCGTACTGAAGTCATAATTGGCAAAGGCAGCCGAGCTGAAACATTCTAATTAGCCGGTCTCTGTGACAAAGCACCCGTTTTTACAACTAAATGGTTAAGGACGAACACGGCTGAGCTTTCATACAACTGGTAGTGTTAATTAACCGCACAGTTAAGCACAGATTGACTTGATAGCTGTTTCGAGCAGCCTTGGAAAGGGATTTCTTGCCCAGTGTTTGGATACACAGTTTTGCATTTGTTTAGTGCCATCTTGTGTTGACTGTTTTTTATGGCTCTTGGCAATGAGAGAGCTGCATCAACTGACTTATTGAAGAACTAAGTTTGAGTCTAGTGGCACCTTTAAGACCAACAAAGTTTTATTCAAGTACATGCACACTTCTTCAGATACATTGAAATCGAAGTTACCAGTCCCTACATATAGGAAAAGGGTAGGGTTGCCAGTCTCCAGGTCCCAGTGGGGGTTCCCCTGATCTTGGGGGTTGCAGTCCCCCACCGGCCAGCTGGCTGGCAGGGGAAACCCCACCCCCAAATAGGGACGTTGTCGGGCAACATCCCCGATGTGATGACGTCACCCAGAAGTGAAATCATCATGTCGGTGATGCTGCACACGACGCTCTGGTTTTTGGGCAAACTCCATGGTTTTGAAGCAAAAAACCATCGAGTTCTTGCCCCAAAACCAGAGCATTGTGCATGACGTTGCCGACATGATGACATCACTTCCAGGTGCTGTCCTTGCATCGGTATGTCGCCTGATGGGGTCCCGCTCATCCCTGGAACGCCCCCCAAATTCCTTCACTGCGACAGTGAGGGGACCTGGCAACCCTAGTAGAAGTGAGCAGCAAATTAGCATACAGCATAATAAAGGTGTTTAATAGATGCAAGGACCAGACTGGAATAGCGATCTTAGTTTATATGGTCACCATTTGTTTGGGTTTAACTCTGGGGGGAAACCCAGTGAAGGAAATAAATATATCATAATCGGAGATTGATGGCAGATGAATCTTTCTCAACTGTGGAATTCTGAGAGTAATTTACTGAGATTATCACGCTCCTTGTAACAGCCTCATCTGGACTGAGAAGAGCCTGCAGTTACAGTGAAAATGGTGACAGTGTTAGCAATACCAGAGCTTCCTTACTTTGGATTCACCGAAGCACCAAAAGACTATGAAGATTTACAGAAAGACTGTTCACAGCAAGCCACCTAGGACTGCCGGCTCTGGTTTGGGAAATACCTGGAGATTTGGGGGGTGGAGCCTGAGGAGGGTGGGGTTTGGGGAGGGGAGGGACTTCAGTGGGGTATAATGCCGTACAGTCCACCTTCCTAAGTGGCCATTTTCTCCAGGGGAACTGATCTGGCCCAGGCCAGCCGGATCTCATCAGATCTTGGGAGCTGAGCAGGGTCGGCCCCGGTTAGCACTTAGATGGGAGACCACCAAGGAAGCCCAGGAAGCCCATGCAGAGGGAGATGGTGGCAAAGCCCCCCTGAATGTCTCTTGCCTTGAATATATATGAGGTTGCCATAAGTCAGCTGTGACTTCACAGCAACCAAACCAAACCAAACCACTGCTCTGTGCAGTCTTTAAACAAGTCAGTTTTTAAAATTTTATTACATTTATTTTATTGAAACACTTATACCCCGCCTTTCCTCTTGGTTCAAGGCAGCTCCCAGATCTGCTGCCTATGAGAACTCCGGCCTTTCAGCTGCCCTTGAAAGCCCTTGCACATCCGCTGGCTGGGAAGTCCTCTGTTTGTAATACAAGCCCAGTAAACATGGCAGACGTTTGTTTGTTCAGGGCGATGTGTGAAAGGAGGAGCTCGGGATCAAAGGTGCCGGATCCTGCTCCCCGCCCACACGGTTCAGATGAACACTGGCACAGAGCCTGTGCCCATATCCCCTTCTGCCCAAGTCAGTCAGAAAATTTGCAAGAGTGACAGCGCATTGCCAAAATGCCAACTAGAGAGGATTCTGATTCAAGGTACAGGTAAGAGCCCAGCAAACCATTGAATAGATTCTTGGGTTGGTTATGAATGAACCAATCAAAAGCTCGGGGACCCCAACCTTTTGGAACTTCTGGGCACCTCTGGGATCTGGTGTTGCCAGCTACAGGTTGGGAAATTCCTGAAGATTTGAGATTGGAGCTTGAAGAGGGGAGGCTTTGAGAAGGGGAGGGACATCAGCATGGTACAATGCCACAGAGTCCACCCTCCAAAACAGCCGTTTTCTCCGGTGGAACTGATCTCTGCCACATGGAGATCAGCGGTAATTCCAGGGGATCCCCAGGCCCCACTTGGAGGTTGACACCCCTATGAAATTCTGTCCCAGGGTGGTGGACTCAGTCACAAAACGACCACCACAGAAGGCAGACGCAGACACCCACACAACCAGAGGAAGCCCAAAGGCAGGGGACGTGGGGAGTGATTTAAAAAGGTACACCGGGGAGAGAGACTAAAACCAACACCGGGGTGACAGATGCAACTGAAAAGCTATTTTAATCTGCGCAGCCAGTCAGATCTCCAGTAGCCAATCAGAAGTCCTGCTGGGCTGGAGACCCACTTGGTTATTCCTACTTCCTAAAAACACTTGGTGGGCACCGGGGGAAACGTTGGCATTTGCTTTGGCACCCACAGGCACCACAGTGGGGACCCCGGAACAGTGGTTTACCTCACCCCTGCAGCTCTTGACTATTCCGTTCTCAGACCTTCTAGTCTTCTCCTTTTCTGATTACCCACCTGGACTCTGTTCCAACCCTCCCTTCTCAGCCCTTCCCTTGAAATAGACAAGAGAGAGGATAAAGTAGAAAAAGCAGAGAAAGAAAGTGCTTTTCTCCCTTTCTCACAGTACAAGAACTTGTGGGCACTCAGTGAAATTAATGAGCAGCAGCCTTAGAACAGGTAAAAGGAAGCCCTTCTCCACCCAAAGAGTAATTAACACGTGGAATTCACTGCCGCAGGAAGCGGTGGCAGCTACAAGCATAGGCAGCTTCAAGAGGGGATTGGATAAACATACGGAGCAGAGGTCCATCAGTGGCTGTTAGCTGTAAGGTATAGATGGAACACTCTGCCTGGGGCAGCGATGCTCTGGGTCCTTGGTGCTTGGGGGGGGGGGGCAAAAGTGGGAGGGCTTCTGGAGTTCTGGCCCAGCTGGTGGACCTCCTGAGGGCACCTGCTGTTTTTGGCCACTGTGTGATAGAGTGTTGGACTGGATGGGCCATTGGCCTCATCCAGCATGGCTTCTCTTATGTTCTTACATCTGTCATTTTTCCGCTCCTTTCCCAGACTTCTGCTCGTCTGGGCCCTTCTGCCTGCCAGTGCTTCTCTGAGAGCTGAGCAATTTCCTGTGTCAGGCAAACCCCTGAGCCAATCGCTGCCAGATACTTCATCAGCACCCTGCCCCCCAAACCCTACAGCAGCGCAATGCAAAACAGTCATAACGTTAGTTACAAAACCATCCAAAATCTGCTAAACTAACCTTGAAATATTGCAAGCAGTGTAAAATAGGAATCTGACTTTTTTCCTTACTTGAGCTTTCAGGCCCCGAAGCTGCCCGTCATAATTCTGAGCCATCTCATTTTTAGTTTTTTGCAAACTGTCCAGCTTCTGTTTTAGCAGCCCAACCTGTACAGGAGATGACCATGATTGAGATTCACAAGGATATACCAACCCGCCGCCTGTTACCATCATTGAAAGAAATGACCAGAAAGAAGAGCATATGGCGCTGGTATTCCAGCAACTGTACGGATTACCTGCACATTTCAGGACACAAAGACAGGTGCTGGTTTTGACCCTAAAAGCCTGACACGACCCTTGCCCGCATTACCCTCAGGAGCCTATTCTCCCATATGACCCCCAACAGACACACACTAGTGAACCCCTGCTCCAAATCTGATCATGTGTCGATGCAAGAAACTCCTCGCTCTGTGTGTGAGATCCATTGGGGGTGGTGGGGGGGTGGTGAGGAATATCTGCGACTTGTACGTTCCCGTCCCCACCCCACTGGCTAGTTGCCGCTGCTCCTACTCTCCCTAGACTGCTTCTATGCAATCTTTCACATGCAAGTTCATAGGTGTGTGGGGAAATTGCACCCTGACCTGGATAGCCCAGTCTAGCCCGATCTCCTTAGATCAGAGGTGTCAAACTCATTTGTTTTGAGGGCCGGATCTGACATCAACGTCACTTTATCGGTGAGTGGGGACTTTGTCGGTGAGAACCTTTGGGTGAATGGTGACTTTAAAAATCTAAACACATAGATAAACAAAAGTAAATAAATTGACATTTAGCTGGGGCGGACGAACTCTACTCTGCTCGTGCACTGTGATGATTATTATTTTTGTCGTCAAGTCACAGCCGACTGTAACCCCATAGAGCAGGGGTGGGCAATTGTTTTGGCTCGGGGGCCACTTTGTGGGAGCGGAGGTTAGCGGAGGGCCGCACCTTTTAAAATGATTGCATTCATTAGTTAACTTTGCATTTCAGAAACGGTATAAATTGTATCATAAAAATCAATAAATATAAATTAAATAAAATAGTGGTAGTTTTATTCAATGTATTCATTGTGCTAATTCCATATCATCTATAGCTGCAAGCACATTTAATTTTAGAATCAGTTTAATGAGACAAATGTACCCTATCACACCACATGGCCGACTGTCTTGGTGGGCCGCAAAAAACTCTGTGGCAGGCCGCATGTGGCCCCCGGGCCGCAATTTGCCCACCCCTGTCATAGGGTTTTCAAAGCAAGAGACTTCAGAGGCGGGTTGCCTTTGCCTGCCTCTGCTTCCTCAGTGGTCTCCCGTCCAAATACTAACCAGGGCCGAAGCTGCTTAGCTTCTGAGATCTGATGAGAGAATGTGATATGAACATTGGTCCAGCCTGGGCTGTTACACACTGTGATATGAACATGTTATTCCACCACTGAGGACAGAAGGCTACCCCATGACCTGAAGCAGAACTGAAATTTTTAGTGCCACTTGATCACAAGAGGCTACACTGAACCTCACAAAGTGGTCGGCTCCCCCAGTTTAAACCTTTCCCTGCTGAGGTCATTAAGTTTCTTACTCTGAAGCTGTCGGGCCCAAGTCAAAGGGATTGTTTCATAATATGCAGTTTGAGGTTTTACGTCCTAAAGGTGTGCAATGATATATCGAGCGGATGAAAGAGAACGACTAAGATTATATGGCTCAAACCAGTAAATGTACCTTATTTCTTCTTTTTTATGGGGCAATAAAAAATCCTATAGCTTTTATAACTAGCAAAAATGAATGTGGTGCTCATTTTTTACTTCTGCTAATGCTACAGAGTTAAATAGCCCAAAGGGGTCTATTTCACTTAGGGTCAAACTAGATATTAACCAAAGGTTCCAGGGACGTTTCCTCCCATGTATGTATAAAATGGGGCGGTAGCATCTATTTGTAACGGAAAACAAAGCACACAGGGAGAGGCGTGAACCTTATGAACCCTACTCCCCTTCCCCAACCCCAATTCGTGGTGTTTCAAATACTTTGAAACTTTCCTCCTTGCCCAGTTCCCATACCAGAAGCAAGCTCAGTTGGAATAAAAAATGCTTACAAGCCTTTTAAGTCTGCAGATCTGATATTCCACATTATGTCAGATTTCATTCAGAGGAAACTGAGCTGTTCTTCAAAGAAAAGCTCCCCCCCCCCCCCCCCCCGGTATACAATCCAGAAGCAGATAACAAATGGTGGATTAGCCCAGATTTTGGTGCAAGGTGTTCCCAGGTTATTCAAGAAAAGGGTGACATGAATGCACCCTAACACTTCTTACGGACTGGATGAACTAATAAACAAATAAATATACATGACTAAGTACACAAGAGCCATTTCTGTCAGAGGAAGGCTTAAAACCCAACTGAGTGGTAGCAGACAAGCAAGTAAGACCAAGCCTCCACTCCAGTGTCTGTGTCAAAGTATGTATGTCCTGCTAGGTATAGGATTGTCTCTGGTGGGCGACTGTGTTGGTCTGCAGTAGTAGAGCAAAGCTTGAATCCAAGAGCACCTTAAAGGCCAACAAGATTTCCTGGATATAAATTCTGACTCTTGAAAACTTGGTGGTGGTAGTGGAAAGCAACGTTCCTTCTAAGCTGTAGAGTGTTGTGGGCAAAAACCTTCCTTTGTGAGCCAAAAGCACTCCAGTCCACGATGAGGGTAGTCAACAACAAGATCTACCTGCCCTTGTATTCTATGGGGGTAGACCTGGCTGCCAGAGAACAGGTCTACCTGCCTTAGGCCACTAGGTCTCCGGAGAACAGGTCTACCTGTCTCTTTCCACTATATGATAGACCTGGACTCCAGAGAACAGGTGTACCACTACATTGGAAAGGGACGGGTAGACCTGGTTTCGGACCGTCGCCCTGCGCTGAGTCTAAAATCTCCTACACAAAGGGCTAGAAATTGGTGCGCCAGCACCCTCTAGCACAGCTTGGTGGGAAGACTGGTGGAAAGTGTTGTCAAGTCACAGCCGACTTATGGCTACCCCATAGGGTTTTCAAGGCAAGAGACGTTCAGAGGTGGTTGGCCACTGCCTGCCTCTGTGTTGTGACCCTGGATTTTCTGGGTGGTCTCCCATCCAAATACTGACCAGGGCTGACCCTGCTTAGCTTCTGAGATCTGACAAGAGTGGGCTAGCCTGGGCCATCCAGGTCAGCTTATACCCTAGAAATCTTTTTTTTGTTGGGGGGGTTATATCTGCATGTGTGAGAGTGTGTGCACCTGGAAGCCACGGTGACCTCTGGTGACTGACCCCTACTGGGAGCCTGGAGGATATTCAGGGAGGTGGCTGAATAAGGCCTGCCCCTGCCTCCCACCTCTGGTATTTGAAGAAGGTCTCCCATCCAAGTACTTGCCAGAGTCGACTCTGTTTAGCTTCCAAGATCTGATGAGACTGGGCTTGCCTGGTCAGGACCCCTGGGAATCTTGTTGGACTTTAAGGTGGTACTGGATTCAAACTTTGCTCTGGGTACAGGAGCATGTCCTACTTTTGTATTTTGATAAGCTGTACCTGAACAATTGTATTCACAAAGAATAGCCAATTCAGTAACTCTTCCAGTTCAAGGGTGCATTCACAGGAGACAGTCTACAGTACCTCTTGACCTTTCTGATCTAGCTTTCTTTGGGTATTTGTCAGTTCTTGATCCCGGACAGTCATCCTGACTTCCAAAGCCTGCATGTTCTTTTCCCATTCTTGTTTCTTGTTGTTTACCATTATGTCAATCTGATGCATCAGTTCTTGAAGCTCCGCATCACACGGGACAGATCTAAAAATACAAGGATATTTAAGGGTTGTCTTTTTAAAAAAGTATAGCACATAGAAAATATTCAGGTCACAGCACTTGTTTCTTAAATGAGCTGACCTACTTAAAAAAAAAACTTTGTTGGAGGTTCTTTGCCTTATCAATTCTTCCCACAAGGACGTGCATTGCATCACGCAGTTTGATACATAGAGTGGGAATGAAGGATTCTAGCAGTCAGACCCAAGTGCCTTAGGGTGAAAGCAAGCAAGTTATGGGAGACCCATGCTTGTGTGTATGTTACGTGCTGTCAAGGTGCTTGCAATTTATGGCAACCTTATGAACTAATGATCTCCAAAGCATCCTGTCATTAACAGCTTTGCTCAGGTCTTGCAAACTGAGGGCCATGATGGCTTCCTTGACTGAGGCTGCGATCATACGTACAGTTAGACGCGACATAGGCGTGAATGCCGGGTGGATTTAAAGGGAGTGATCAGACAGCAACATCTGGGAAGCGTCCCGCAGCTGTTGGCAACCCATTCTGCTCCGCTACAGAAGTGGAGTTAAAAGACACTGGGGAAAATCTGGTAATAAACAGGTTGCGATGGGCTACAGACGGACTTTCCCCTTATTGCTCAAGCACATTCTCATGCCATCAAGATGGTCTGATCAGGCCATCCTAACTCCGTTCCATTCCCGCCCCCTCTCAGTATGCACATCACTGCAAACTCCATAGGGAAGTCTCTGTGCAGATGTGAGATTCATCAATTCCTCATTTAAGCGCATGGGAAACAAATGGCAAAAAAAAAAAGACTCACCCGCAGTTGTGTCTGATCACACACTGACAGGCTACAGCTGCAGCTTCATAGGTAGGTGTGATCTTGAACCTGTGGGTCAAATTCCTCTGGAGGAAATAGTCTCACTCCCCCCCCCCCCCCCCGCTGTATCTGGCGTGTGTGACCGCAGCCTGAGTCACTCCATCTCATGTTGGGCCTTCCTCTTTTCCTGCTGCCTTCAACTTTTCCTAGCTTCATTGTCTTTTCCAGTGACTCTTGTCTTCTTATAATGTGACCAAAGTACGATAGCCTCAGTGTAGTCATTTTAGCTTCTAGGGAGAGTTCAGGCTTGATTTAATCTAGTACCCACTTATTTGTCTTTCTGACAGCGACCCTGACTTTTCTTGGTGGGCTCCCAGCCAAGTACCGACTAGGGCTGACCCTGCTTAGCTTCAAAGATCTGAGGAGATTGGGCTGCCAGAATTCGGGCTGCATGGAAACTGGCATGGGGACCAGCAGGATGAGGCCACAGTGATGGCCAGCAGGACACAGAAGAAACGAGGAGCTGGAGGCTGGGGAGGGGAAGTGAGGTGAGAGCCAGTGACTGTGGGAGGGAGAGACGCTGCAGCTGGTGGAAGACACAGGGTGGGGAGAAAAGCTGGAACTGACTGGGAGGGGGGAAATAGGATTTCCTATCCCTGACAATTCCTCATGGATCCCCCCACTCAGTTGCCAGTTTGGTGTAGTGGTTACGAGTGTGGAGTCTAATCTGGGAGAGCCAGTTTTGATTCCCCAGTCCTCCACATGCAGCTGCTGGGTAACCTTGGGTCAGTTACATGTTATTTTAGAGCTGTTCTATCAAGAGCAGTTCTCTAAGAGCTCTCTCAGCTCCACCAACTCACAGGGGTGTCTGTTGTGGGGAGAGGAAGGGAAGGAGATTGTAACTGCTCTGAGACTCTGAGTGAAGGGCAGGGTATAGGTCCAATCTCCTCCTCCTCCTTCCTCCTCTGTTTGCTGAATTAACTGTAATTAGGTAATTCCTTAAAAACACCACAAGATTCTTGGGGGGGGGGGGAGTGTTACTATGCAATTTCCAGACTGTAGCATTTCCTAATTAAGAAGGTTACTCAAGCCAAAGAAATTAAACAAAAGAAGCGTCCTCTGCTTGGACTGTCCTTGGTGTAATGTAATTTCAGCTAGACATATGGGTCAATTAAGGATGCCCTCTTCATTACGAGCAGCAAGTCACATTATTGCTTCTTGGTTTGACTAATAAACCAAAACGTTCGCTCATCAAGCGTCAAGGAGCACAACCGTCTTTAATAGATTTCACTTATCCCTTTGAAAGAGTGTCTTCTTGATGTTCTTTCCTTCTGGTCTTCTGGAATTGTTCCACTATACCGACGGCTTCACCCAAAGGTGTTGCTTAAGGTACATATGTATGGCTATTTCACATTCTCCACTCGTTCCTTCCTGCCTGTTAAGTTTCTCTCAAACTCAGGAGCTCCACCTACGCCATGCCACGGAGGTTAATAAGATTGCAGATGGTAAGAAACCAGGTTAGATCGAATCTATAGAAGTTATACATATTTAATTTTATTCAACCGTCTGTGCCGCTTTTCATGGTTAGCCTGCAGAGATGCTATTAACGACTGTGTCCTATTTAGAGATGTAAGGAATAAATTCAGCAGAGGGAAAGGACAACGGTCACTGGCAACCATATTCATCATTGTGGCTGATGGCATTGGCTCTCAGTCGGTTCCCTCTCAGGTCAGACACGAACACAACGATTACTCAGTCCCCTATCTGTAGTCAGAGGATCCCAGTCCTACAGGGATTTTGAGATACTCAATTATTGAGATACAGAATTATTGAGATACTGTACGTGAAGCACTGTTGTATACTCAGGAAGAGTGCTATATAAATTCTGCATTTTTCTCAGAAAATAGGTCCAGTTCTGATAAGCAGAGTGTAGGTATGGGGGGGGGCATATATTTCAAAGACCCTTTGAAATGAATCTTTAAATGGGGGATTTTTTAATTAAGGGGGAGAATAAAAAAATTCTCAGTGATCAAGCCCATCCTAGGGGGCCACCTAAAACAGCTCTTCCAGCCACAAAGAGACTTTTCAGTTTAGAAAAAAGATGACTAAGGGGGGGAAGAAGAAGAGGAGGAGGAGGAGACTGGATTTATACTCTGCTCTTCACTACCCGAACGAGTCTCAGAGCAGCTCACAATCTTATTTCCCTTCCCCTCCCCACAACAGACACCCTGTGAAGGAGGTAGAGCTGAGAGAGCTCTCTTGAGAACTGCCCTTGAGAGAACAGCTCTGCAAGAACTTATGACTGACCCAAGGTCACACCAGCAGCTGCAAGTGGAGGAGTGGGGAATCAAACCTGGTTCTCCCAGATTAGAGTCTGCGCTCTTAACCACTACACCAAACTGGCTGAACATGAGAGAGGTTTATAAAATTATGCCTGAAGTAGGGAAAGTGGGGAACTTCCTCTCCCTCTCCCCTAATAATAAAGCTTGGAGGAACCTAGTGAAGTTCATGGGCAATCGTTTTATATTACCCAAATCCTAAATTTTAATCTGAGTCCAAGCTCTCTTGTAAATCTAGATGATCTTCAAAAGTACTTCTGAGTTGTTTTAGCTGACGTGAGAGAGCATTCTTTCCTTTTGCCAGCTCTGTTTTCTGGGGATTCAGAAGGGGAAGGATTTAAGGCGGCCAGCATTAGTTCATCTGAGACAGAGTCATAAGCAGTATAAGAAGTTGAACCCTGCTGAACACATAACTTGCCCGTGTGGCAACATCGATATTTAATTCCTAATTCCTAAAATGTTAAGATCTCTTCTTATCTTTAAAAATTCAGGAGGGAGATCTGGAAATACTTGGATCTTCACTCCCTGAAAGTCAAGACCTCCCCTTGCTCTGGCCTCTGAAAGAATTCTCTATCATGTTCAGAAGTCCTTTAATTCTGCCAGTATATCTCTGGTGTATGATGAGGAAGTGGATTCTTCGCATACCTTGCCCATACGGTAGGCTCTCTGAAGGAGGGGTGCCACTCCAGCTTCCAGGCTTAAAATGCCCACTAACCAATTTGCCAGAAATATATTTAGCTCTGTTCCAGCTTCAATGTTTGCTTTGAACCCCCTAAACTTTAGGGAAAGCTCACGACAGCGATAATCTAGAGACACGAGCCCAAGTATCTGAGGTTCTCACAGGTAACTGACTTTCAAGCTCAGTAACTTTCTGAAGAGCTTTCTCTGCCTTTTGACTAGTTTGTTTCTAACTCTTCCATGTGTTGAAATGCTGCTTTCAGCATTTCTGTAATATCATTTCTCAGTTCCTGATGTTGTTTGGTTAGCACCTGCATCAGAAAATTTGCAGTAAGTGGGCTCCCTTCAGCTGCTTGTTCACTCCTGAGAGCCAGTTTGAGAGCCACTTGTTCACTGAGAGCCAGTTTGATGTAGTGGTTAAGTGCGCAGACTCTAATCTGGGAGAACCGGGTTTGATTCCCCACTCCTCCACTTGGGCAAGCCATAGCTCTGTACCAGCTGTTCTCTCAAGGACAGCTTGGGAAAGAGCTCTCTCAGCCCCACCTACCTCACAGGGTGTCTGTTGTGGGGAGGGGAAGGGAAAGGAGATTGTAAACCGCTCTGAGTCTCCAAGTGAGTGAAGGGCGGGGTATAAATCCAATCTCTTCTTCTTCTTCTTCTTCCTCCCCAGCACTGCAGATGAAGTGGAAGGTGCGTCTGTAGCTGGAAAAAACTCTGTTAAACACAGCCCACTTTTCTCCTTTTTTTTTTGTCTTCCCTTCTTTCCACCTTTAGGCGCCATTGTTTAAAATAAGATTTTTTGTATTGGAAAGGATAAAAATATTCAAATTTGAGCAGAGGGACAATAAGCTCTGGGTACTAGCTGCTGATCCGGAAGTAGGCCACAGCTAAAGAGTTTTATGCTAAAGAGTGGTGGGACTGTGGCGAGTGTCTGGGTACATTCCCCCCAGGACCAATTGGTCCCCGGAAGGAGGGTTTTTTTCCCTCCTGACCCCTGAGGCCTCCGAGGACTGAGTTTAATTATAATTTAGTTCAAGATTAATTTGATAATATATTGTACATTTATTTAAATGAGCTAAGATTGTTTGAAAATCTTATAAACATTATTTTGTAATAAGTTTGGGAGAAGAAAGAAGAAAGAAAGAAGATGAAGAAGACAAGAAGATAAAGCATTCATGTGAAGTTCTGTTTTGTAGATTATTAATGATTTTGGTGGTGTTAAATGGTAAAATTCTTTCTCCTATAAAACTGCTTTAAAAACTTAATTAAAAAAATGAAAAAATGGGCAATCGTTTCAGGACAGATGAAAAGAAATACTTCCTTACTCTGCGAGCAGTTGAATTGTGGGCGTCGCTGCCAACAGACAAAGTGATGGCTATGAGCAGAGCTGTCTTTAAAAGGGGGTTCTACAAAGCAAGACTCAACAGAAACTGTAACTCATGTGCTTCTGTATTATAATTCCATGAGTGTATTTAAAAGGGGGTTCGGCAGATTCATGAAAGGTGGCTCCATTGACGGCTACTAGCCACAGTGACTAAAGCGAACCTCCATGTTCAGAGGCAGTAAACTTCTGAATCCCAGTGCCAGGAGGCAACACCAAGGGAAGGCCTTGACCGCTATGTCCTGTTTGTTGGTCCTCCAGGGTAACTGGTTGGCCACTGTGTGAGACAGAAAACTGGACCAGATGGACCACTGGTCTAATCTAACAGGGCTCTTCTTATGTTCCTACTATTTATTTTGTACTACTCTTTACTATCAATTTAGCACTAACATTATGCTAGGTTCTGTACAGATTTGCGTACAAACGACATAGCCAGAATCCATTCTGACTGGATGAAGAATGGTCATTGGCAAGGTAAATCCATGAAAGGAGAGGCTACAGTGAATGGAGGCACAGCTTGGCTTAAGAGAAGTGGTCTGTATAATAACAAGGGGATTTTCAGGGACTGAAAATTCTCCATAACCTCCTCACCCTCCCTTATCAATGAAAATCACTTGGTCCATGCTGCTACCTCTACACTTCAGTTCCTGATTCTGTGGAGGGAAAAGGACAAAGCATGTTGCGGTTTCATAGCAACTGCAGGAGGAATCCCCTTTCGGCCTGGTTGCTAGGCAACTACAGTACCTTCTTCCTATGGATCCATACTCTCTTCTGCTGAAATAGGTAGGAAACAGAATGCTAAGTGGAAAGAGAGTGGCAGCAAGCTACCCTGCAAGACAGGAGTGTTGAGACTGTAGACCAGGGATTGCCCACCAGAGACCAGGCAGCCAAATATGGCCCACAAAAGCCAGTGTAGTGTCGTGGATAGTCTCGGACCAGGGAGTCGTAGGGCCAAATCCCCAGTCCTCCATGACGCTTGCTGGATATCTGTAGGGCAGTGCCAGGCCAGCCTCCATCGGTGCAGGAACAGAGACTGGTGCTGTAGCCCCCTCCAAAGTTCCCCTTTTTCAAGGCCATACCCTAGAAGAGTCTCAGTTTTAGGGCAACATAAGAACATAAAAGAAGCCAATGTTGGATCAGGCCAGTGGCCCATCCAGTCCAACACTCTGTCATACAGTGGCCAAAAACACCAGGTGCCCTCAGGAGGTCCAGCAGTGGGGCCAGAACTCCAGAAGCCCTCCCACTGATTGCCCCCCCCCAAGCACCAAGAATACAGAGCATCACGGGGGGGGGGGGGTTCACCTCCATCCTGCTCCCTCTTTTGCTCCTGCCAGGTACCTCTTCCTCAGTACCTTGGGAGTGGTTTGGCCCTTCCTCCTGGTTCAGCCTAACAAAGGATTGCCTGGAGGGTGAGCTGACCCCAAACCTCCCCAACGCCCTCTCTTCAGGATCGGCCCTATGGTAAGTGAAGGGAGGCCTATGACCTCCCTGGCCAGGCCCTCTCTAGGGATGCCAGCCTCCAGGTGGGACCTGGGGATCCCCTGGAATTACAGCTCATCTCCAGGGCTACAGAAATCAGTTCCCCTGGAGAAAAATGGATGCTTTGGAGGGTGGACTCTATGGCATTCTACCCCACTGAGGCCCCTGTCCTCCCCAGGCTCCACCCCCAAAATTCCAGGGGTTAGAATAATAGAGTCACAGAGCTGGAAGGGGGCATATTGGCCACCTAGTCCAATCCCCTGCTCAATGCAGGACAGAGCATCCCTGACAAGTCTTTGTCCAGCCGCTGCTTGAAGACTGCCAGTGAGGGGGAGCTCACCACCGCCCGAGGCAGCTGATTCTACTGCGGCACAACTCATACTGTCAAAAAGTTTTCCCTAAGATCCCACCCTTAATTTTAACCCGTGATTGGGAGTCCTCTCCTCTGGTGCCAATGGGAACAGCTCCCTGCCCTCCTCCTCTAAGTGACAGCCCTTCAAATGCTTCAAGAGAGCCATCCTGTCCCCCCTCAGCCTCCTCTTCTCCAGACTGAACAGTCCCAAGTTTCCCAGCCTGGATCTGCCAACCCTAGTCCTCCCTTCCCCTTCCCTTCCCTGCCCTGAGATTTTAAATGGCTTCTCTGCTGCCTGATCCCCACCTCCCTCCTGAAGCATGCTTTGGGCCTGCCGGGCTCTGAGGCTGCTGTGGATGCATTTCAGGACCTGGCCTCACCCTTCTTCCCTTCCCCGCAGCCTCTAGTTGGGCTGCCTGACTCAGGGGTGCCTGGACAAGGCCATCCCTCACCAGCTTCTCCTCTGGAGCAAGTGAGTTTAGGGGTGGGGACTGCCACCCCCCCCCCCCCAGCCAGACAGTCTTTCCTCTCACCCTCAGCCACCTCATGGCAATGATACGAAGATGCAGTTAGAGGGAGCACTGTATGATTCCCTGAGATCCCCGGAGGAAGGGAAGCATAAAAGGAAAGCCCTCCTGGCAGGCCGACTACATTTGAAATAAGATGTGGCCAATTTCATACTAGGTTTCTAAGAGACGGAGCTATGCAGTGTCTTTTTGGGACCTGTACATAATTCTGTAGCCCACAGCCACCAGGAAACAGTCCTTACTTAGGCCCTTTCAGCCCTTGCCTTTTAATCCATGTTCACCGCAGCGAACTCCAAGCAATTCTGCACTAAAATTGAATTCAACCTACTTTTAAAACCAGGTTTTCCCCCATTCTGCACGAAAATCAAGTTCAGCCTTCTTTTTATTCCGGGTTTTTTCCCCATTCTGCATTGCATTACCTCCCTTCAGTGGCCGGCCCAGTTTCAGCCTGCTGCTGCCCCAGGTTATTCGGATGCTGTTTTGCTGTGGGCTCAAATTGCTTCCACTCAAACACTGAAAAAATACAGAGCCCCAGGCAAATACAGAAAGGCCCTTATTTAACATGAATTTATTTGCTCTTGGGCATGTGCTGGGAAGGCAAACAGTTTTTGCCAACCTGCTCGGCAGGATCTTTTGGGAAACACATCCATCCCTTAGGCCAGTTCCCCCAAACTGATCTGCATGCCTATGTGTCACAGCAAAGCTTTTCAAACTGTGCTCTAGGATACCTTGGGAAGCGTACTAGGCTTTCCTCAACAAAAGGACCAGTAGTGGAGAACAAGTTTACTTGAACAGTTAGATTCAACTCCAGCAGCATCTTAGAGGCCATCAAGAGTTTCGGTGCATAAGCTTTCGAGAGCCAGAACTCCCAGATGACAAAGGCAGCTTTGAATCTCCGAAGTTTATACCCTGAACGTCTTGTTGGTCTCTAGAAGAGGAAGAGACGAGACTGGATTTATACCCTGCCCTTCACTACCCGAAGAGCAGCTTACAATCCCTTTCCCTCCCCCTCCCCACACCCTGTGAGGTGGGTGGGGCTAAGAGAGCTCTTTTGAGAACTGCTCCCGAGAGAACAGCTTTGAAAGAACTTGAGACTGACCCAAGCTGCATGTGGGGGAGTGGGGAATCAAACCCGGTTCTCCCAGATTAGAGTCTGCGCACTTAACCACTGCACCAGACTGGCTCTCACGCCAAACTGGCTCTAAGGGGCTACTGGACTCAGACTGTTCTACTGCCAGTAGGGCTACCCACTGAAAGTTTCCCTGAGAGACAACTTGCCAGTCACTGCCAGTCTTCCCCTACAGTGTGCAGCTGGGCTTCTTGATAGCACATTCTCCACTAATGTGGGGCAGTTGAGAGAACCAGGGGGTCTTGCCCTAGTGCATTCAGCTTGCCCTAAAGTATACCCCAGAATCCTATGCAGAGCAATGGGGTTCCAAAGCAGGTGTTAATCGTCAGAAAAGTCAATGCAGAGAGGGGTCCCTGAAGGTGGCAAGCTTGAAAGTCACTGCATTCCAACAAAGAAGAGGGGGGGGAGGAGGAGACTGGATTTATACCCCACCCTTCCCTACCTGAAGGAGTCTCAGAGTGGCTGACAATCTCCTTTCCCTTCCCCTCCCCACAACAGACACCCTGTGAGGCAGGTGGGACTGAGAGAGTTCTTTTGAGAACTGCTCTTGAGAGAACAGCTCTGAAAGACCTTGTAACTGACCCAAGGTCACACCAGCAGCTGCATGCGAAGGGGTGGGGAAACAAACCTGGTTCTCCCAGATCAGAGTCCACGTTCCTAATGTGGTCCAAACAAGCCCTCTTTGTGTATTTTAAATGGCACCAACTTTGTTGTAAAGGTCTGGTTTGGATCATGTGGTAAAAGATTCTTCAGTCTCCCCCCCCCCTCCTGGCTGGAGAACAGAGCAGTCCCCTTTGTAGAAAACTGTTCCAAGTCAATACAAGCTTGATGTTCACAAATACAGGAAGAAAGGTTGAAGGCTCAAGAAATATGACATCTGATATTTCCAGTTCAAGGATCAGGTAGCAGGTGATATTAAAGACATATACCTAACACCCTGGAGAGCCACTGCCAGTCTGAGTATACAATACTGACTTTGATGGACCAAGGGTCTGATTCAGTATAAAGACAGATCAAGATGGGTAGCTGTGTTTTGTCTGTCTGTAGCAGTAGAAAAGAGCAATATTCCAGCAGCACCTTAAAGACTTACAAAATTTGTGGCAGGGTAGGAGCTTTCATGAGTCACCGTTCACTTCTTCAGATACAGGATTTCGTACACCTGAAGAAATGAGCAGTGACTAAAGAAAGCTCATACCCTGCCACAAATTTTGTTAGTCTTTAAGGTGCTACTGGACTCTTGCTGACTCCAGTATAAGGAAGCTTTATGTGTTTGTGCGACATGTTCCACGTGACAAATTGAATCAACATGTGCTGAGCCATTTTGAACGCGCACACACACATGTAAAAGACAGAAGACAGAGTACCTACCTAGCCATGATTTGTTCCTGTAGAAACTCTAATTTCTTCTCCATTTCAGGACTTGTTCAGTCTATTTAAACAAGAGGATAAAAGCTTTTTAATTTACTCATTTACGCAGCAGGCAAAAATTAACAGCAGAAGCTTTCTAGAGGCATGGATCCGTGGTATGGGAATAGAGCTGCTTATTCTACCATCATCTTCGCTCTGCTTACAGCATACGACAGTTGACAAACACTGACCAGGTGGTAACTTCCTCCTGTGCATCTGAAACCATGGGACAAGGCAAGTCACATGTAAACGTTCAGCCGAGCAGTGAGAACATTTGCTATACATCTACAATGGATCAGAGGTCTGGGGAAGCAGGGGAATAATAAAATCCCTCTCCCCATGTAGAGTTGCCAGCTCCAGGTTGGGAAACACCTGGAGATTTGGAGGATAGAGCCTGAGGTTGGCAGGGTACGGGTAGGGGAGGGATTTCAGTGGGATATAATGCCATAGAGCCCACCTTCCAAAGCAGCCATTTTCTCCAGGGGAACTGATTCTGATCACCAGGAGGTCAGTTGTAATCCTAGGAGATCTCCAGCCACCACTGGAGGATGGCAACCTTATCCCTACATGGCAGGCTATGAGAAAGGGTCAGTTGACCATGTGGGTGTCCTTGCATGGTACAATTTAACAAGCGGTCACAGAGGAGATTCAAAATTTTGTGATGGATTGTCCTGATTTTCTGGACTACTCTGACCTTGCAATATCATTAGCAGAGGTAACACTCAGGTTCAGACTACCTGCAATGCTGGGAAACTGCTGATGAGATCCTCCCCATGAGTAATTGAGGTACAAAAAGCAGCCATGGGGAAGCCATGGTGTACAAGGGCAAGGAGTTAGCTCTTCTCCTAATGCTGTTTCCTTGATCAGCTACCCTACCTCTCTCTGCACAGCTGCTTTTGTTGGAAGGGAAGCACCAGATGTCATCTCCTAGCCTCAGCCTCCAGAGTGGGGTTTCAAGAAAGTCAGTTGGAGACAGGGGCATAGAGTTTAAAAACTCCTGGGAGGGGCGGGGGCTCTTCCGTGCGTGCGCATGAAGCGCCCGCGCCCGCCAGGACCATACCGTCGTTGCCTCCCCTCCCGCCTGACCGCTCCTGCTTCCATCCCTCCCTCCATCCGTCCAGGGGCCAGCTGGGCATTTGCTTAGCTGGCCCCTGGACGGACGGAGGGAGGGTCGGAGTGGCCAGGCGGGGCGGGGGGGGGGGAGAGAGACGGCGGCGGCCCTAGGAAGGGCCGAGGGAGGCGTGATGGAGGGCACACCGTTTTCCCAGGGGGGGCTCAGTCCCCCCCCGGGAAATTTCGGGGGTGGCTCGAGCCCTTGAGCCCCCCCATAGTTGACGCCTATGGTTGGAGAGACAGGCAAACTGTGGGTTTCCTTCCTGTTTACACCTCTGCTTCTGCCCCTTTGACGTGTAGATGCATACTCCCACGGAAATGCCTTCTTCTTTCCATTCACACCTCTCTCATGAGCACACACAAAGAAAGAGGTATCCTGACCTCCATCTTTGGCATCTCTGTATCTGCATCCATACTAGCTAATTAGATTAGATTCTATCCCTATCTCTCACTTTTACTATCTAGACTGGAGTTTCCTAAATAAAAAACTCTTTATTAGTTTGAAACTGACAAGAGGTTCTGTGTAACTCTGTAACTTTGCCAGCGCATGAAGAACAAAGAAGCTCTGCTGTGTATAGCCTTAAGGGCACTCTGCTACAATAGAATAGCGATTACTGGCTTACCATACTAGTGAATCTGTCTTTCAGCTCCAGACCTCAAGGAGGGAAAAGACAGGCACTGGGCAGATACCTGTTTTCTTTCCTCTGCTTAAAGCAGCAGGCATTTATGACTGGGAAATGTCACAGGGGGCAGGGAATTAGTGTAACAGGACAGTCAGTCTAGCTATTGAAAGTATATTACTAATAAGATCATATACTCTGGAGCATGGATTCCCAACATGGTGCCCATCAGTACTTCCTTTGGTGCCTGCCAAGCTTTTCAGAAAATGGGTAGGGCCATTGGAAGGCAGGACTTGTTACTGGCTGCCCTCATTCAAATGTAACGGGTCTCCAGTGAAGGAACAGGAGGTCAGATAAGCATCTGGGCTTTCTTTAGTCAGTGTGGGGTTCCATTGCCCCTCCAGGCTTTCCTTCTTCCCAAGAGGTGTGAGGAGGGAGGTATTTCATTTGGCTCTACCTTCTGTGGCAGCCATTTTGGGTTTGGCATTGCCTCATGCGGCAGTCATTTTTGAGGTGGTGCTCACTACACCCTCACAAAATCCCAAAGGTGCCCACAGTCTCAAAAAAGTTGAGGCCCCCTGAACTAAAGACTCGTTGGTTAAACATTTATTCTGTCTCCCCGAGGAAACCTCGGATATGGATTTCCACAGAATGGGGAGGAGGCAGGGACCAGAGATTCTAGAAAGCCTCTCTAGATTTGTTTGATGAAGCAAAAAACCAAAAAGCAGCCTTGCGGCACTTTAAGACTTATATCTCACTTTTCTCCCCAGTGGGCACCCAAAGCAGCTTATAACATTCTTCCCTTCTTTCATTTTATCCTCACAGCAATTCTGTGAGGTAGGTTAAGCTGTGACTAGCCCATGAGCTTCCACGGCAAAGTGGGGATTTGAACCTGGGTTTCTGAGATCCTCGTTTGATGGTCTAACCCCACACCACTCTTGCTGTCCAAGAAATCTGTATCATAATCAGTCACAACTTGTCCTAGACCGATTCCCCACAAGTAGCTGTGCCACCCTCGCTCTTCTGTTTGCCCCGGTTGCATTGGTCAATTTCACACTATTCACTGCGTGGCCACTTTGACCCTCATCTCCCCTTGATTTCCCCCGTGTATTCTCGATCCTTGTTTTTTGAAGATCGAGAAGACACAAGGGAAATCAGGGAAAGATGTGGGTCAAAATGTGGTCGCGCAGCGAATAGTTTGAAATTGACCAATGCAACGGGGGCAAATTGAAGAGCGAGAGTGGCACAGCTCCTTGTGCGGAATCAGTCCTAGTGTATATTTCTTGCTTTCCATTTTCTTTTCACCCTAGTGTTTAACAATTTTTGATTGCCAATGAGTGCGTGTATATACCTTTGCCAGCTGAGGATATGTGTTATGTTCCTGACAGAAGCTTTCCTGAAACTTTCTGTCACAATATATCTGTTAGCATTCAGCTTGCCAAAAGATTCATTTTTGTTTTAACATAATTCTCAGCAGCCCCACCAAATTGCAATTCCCAGAATTCTTTAGAAGCCATAACCTTTCATAGTGGGCAACAGCAGATACAAGGTACTGTAGTACACCCTTTCTTTGACACACACTAAAACAAATAATCAAAGCAGTAAAGGCTGACTCTATCATTATACCTTAAGAGTAAGTATATGCAAGCTTTCACATTACCATGCCTTTGTCTGGCAGAACGGACACGAAACAAATTATACAAAGCAAAATACTGACGATCACTGAACACAAACATAAATTAGTCTTATATTTTAAACACTTAATGCTATCAATCAATACTATACAGCCGGCCTTGGCCGGGAGGGTGGGGTAAAAATCTAATAAATCAAATCAATTAAATCAAATCCATAAGGGAGGTTCAGCAGTACTTTTTTGTGGTTGTAAGAAAGAGACCAGAGTTATCCTGTTTTTATTAAGCATCACTTTTTAAAGCCAGGAAAGAAACTGAGCTGCAATATACACTTGTCTACTTGCATTTTTTTCTTTTACTGCTTCTGGATTTGGGATGCAGTAGAAAAGTAGCAGTAGGAAAATGGCAGGTGGCTGTATTCTCTGTGGTCTGTAAGGAATAAATCGCAATACTGGCCACAATATTGTTCCTTGTCCTCTCGCTGTCCCCTGTTCAAAGTAATCTTTAGAGATGAAGGTGGGATTATATCAGGATCAGGAAGAGTTCCTGGCAGGCTGAGGATCTATATTTCATCTTGTTTATTGCTCAAGGCATCAATGTACGCTCTTCATCTTCCTTTGCCAATTTGTTACCAGTTGGTGCTCAGGGTGGGTCTCACCAACTCAGACTGGCTCTTTTATAGCACGCTAGAATACAAGGACCGCCGAGTCAGGTCCAGCAGAGAATCCTTCTGTAATTCTTTGATTGGATGTCATTTCCATTTGCGCTTTTGTGGTGTTTTACATCACCTATGACTTGGGCTTTTTAATTAGAGATCATGGGCACGGAGCCTGGGACCTTCTGCACTAAGTCCACCTTAGCAAGTTGCTTTCGTAAAGACACCCCACCTTCTATTTACTCGTTCTATGCATTATTTTATATAACGAGTCAGGGAGAGACTTACAATGCAGTCCTACGCATGTTTACTCCAAAGTCAGTTTCGCTGCATGCAATGTGCTTTACTCACAAGAAAGTGTATACAGGACTAGAGTCATGCCCACTGAAGTTTCTGCATATGTTGCAGTGTACTTTGGCCAGGGTTGCCAACCTCCAGGTGGTGGCTGGAGATCTCCTGGAATTTCATTGATCCCAGGATACAGAGATTAGTTCCCCTGGAGAAAACGGCTACTTTATAAGGTGGACTGTGTGGCATTGTTCCCCACTGAGGCCCCTCCCACCCCAAATCCTGCCCTTCCCAGGCTTCACCCTAGGGATGCCAGCCTCCAGGTGGGGCCTGGGGATCCCCGGGGATTATACCTCATCTCCAGACTACAGAAAACAGCTCCCCTGGAGAAAATGGATGCTTTAAAGGGTGGACTCTAGGAGCCAGCTTGGTTTAGAGGTTAAGAATGGCAGACTCTAATCTGGAAAACCGGGTTTGATTCTCCATTCCTCCACATGCAGCCAGCTGGGTGACCTTGGGTCAGTCACAGCTCTCTCAGAACAGAGCTCTCTCAGCCCCACCTACCTCACAGGGTATCTGTTATGGGGAGGGGAAGGGGAAGGAGATTGTAAGCTGCTTGGAGATGCCAAGTGAAGGGCAAGGTATAAATCCAACTCTTTCGCCTCCGCCTCCTCCCCTTGCTGAGGTTCCTGTCCTCCCCAGACTCCACCCCCACTCCAAATTTTCAGCAGTTTCCCAACCTGGTTTTGACAACCCTAACCCACCCCATCCTCTGCCAGTGGCTAGGGGGGACTTAGCAACCCTACATCCACCCCCCCCCCCCCAAACCTTCAGGAATTTTCCAACCCAGAGCCGACATCCCTACCTTTGGCCCAGGAACGTCTATGCCACAACAAATGTGCAGTGCCCCTAAACTCTTTACCGTTTTTTGCTGCAACGGTCTTATCACACGTCTGCCCTCCTACCATGCATTTAAAGAATACTGGGGCTAAAAGGAGAAGGGGGTGGTGGTGTTCCACTAAGCTACATTTAAGCCCTAAAACCTCTTCACGGAGAAATACATTTTAAAAGTTCATCGCCAGAGAGGAGCAGGTTTCAGAGAGTAGCTGTGTGGGTCCTTAGTCCAGCAGCCCTTGAGAGACCAACAAGAGAGGAGTGGGTAGTGTTGCCGGGGAGGGGGGGGGGGTGTTAGGGTTGGCAGATCCAGGCTGGGAAACTCCTGGAGATTTGGGGATGGAGCCTGGGGAGGACAGGGACCTCAGTGGGGCACAATCCCACAGTGTCCACCATCCAAAGCCTTCGTTTTCTTCATCTGGATCTCTGTCGTCTGGAGATGAGCTGTGATTCCGGGGGCTCCCCAGGTCCCACCTAAGCTGTGGAGACTTGTGAGCAAAAATTCTACTTTGTGAGCTACTGGCACTGAAAGTTGGGAGCGAGCCATTTGGCTGCAGCATAAATGAGTCTGCTGCTCTGGAGCCATCCTTCCTGAGCTGAGACAAAAAGGTGTGAGCCGGAGGCTAAAAAACTGTGAGCTGGCTCACACTCACTCAGCTTAGAGGGCACACTGTGGGGGAGGGAGGGAGGGTGCCTCTGAGCATACACGCAAGGTTTCTTTCGCTGCTGAGGAATCACAGCCCGCCTGAACCTCTCGGTCCACAAGCTAAGCCCTCTCGGGAGTGAAAGGAGAGAAAGGTCGAGAGAGGGTGGCGGAGTTACCTGCCGGGCGCTCCAGGCTCTTCCTCCCCCGGCTTCCCTCCGGCTTACTCCGGCGGGGAAGGCGCCTGCCAGCCCCAGCAGCCTCTTCCCCTCCCGCCACGGAGGCCGCCGTTCCCCATCCCCGCCCTCTTCTTGGGTCTCGGCCCCTTCCCGAGGCAGGAGCGGCGGCGGCGGTTGCAGGCGCGGCCTGCAGGCTTCTCGCGTTGCCAGGGGAACGGGGCGGCCTGGAATAGGACTGGGGCGGAGGGAGCCCAAAGGGGTCTTGGCCAAAAGGGAGGGGAAAGGCCGCTGCTGGGCCGGGGGTGGGTGGGGAGGATGCTAGAGTGGGCAACAGCAAACTGAGGAGGCCGGAGTCGGTTTCCACTGTTTGTGCAGAATAAAGTTTGAGTCCAGGGACAGACCAACAAAGTTTTATTCAAGAGAGAAGCTTTCATGTGCACCCGCACTTCTTCAGATACATTGAAATGGAAATTACCAGTCCATTTGTTGTTGTTCAGTTGTTGCACAGTCGAGTCCGACTCTTCGCGACCTTGTGGACCACATCATGCCAGGCCCTCTTGTCCTCCGTCAAGCTCTGAGCTTGCTCAACTTCATGTTCGTTGCATCGATGGCACTGCCTAACCATCTCCTCCTTTGCCGTCTCCTTCTTCTTTGACCCATAGTCTTTCCCAGCATCAGGGTCTTCTCCAGGGAGTGCTCCTTTCTCATTTGGTGGCCAAAGTTTTTGAGCTTCAGCTTCAGTATCTGGCCTTCCAGGGAACAATCAGGGTTACCAGTTCATATATATTTAGGGTTGCCAAGTCCAGTTTGGAAAATACCTGGGGACTTTGGGGGTGGAGCCAGGAGAAGGTGGGGTTTGGGGAGGGGAGGGGCCTCAGCATGGGACAGTGCCATAGAATCCACCCTTCAAAGCAGCCATTTTTTCCAGGGAAACTGATCTCTGTCAGCTGGAGATCAGTTGTAAAAGCGGGAGATCCCCAGGCCCCACCTGGAGGCTGGCAACCCTATATATACTAGTATATGAACTGTTAATTTCCAGAGGTATGAAATGATAATTTCAATTTCATTGTATCTAAAGAAGTAATTCCCATATGTATGAACTCTTAATTTCCATTTCATTGTTATCTAAAGAAGTGCCTGCACACAAGAGCCGATACCTTGAATAAAACTTTGTTGGTCTCAAAGGTACCACTGGACTCCGAATTTGTTCTGCTGCTTCAGACCAGCACGGCTACCCTCCTGAATCTGGCTTCATGGAAGGCACCGCATTAAGCCTCATGGAACGGAAATCTATCAGTCTTATACTGGATCTGAGGAAGTGTGCATCCACATGAAAGCTTCTACCTTGAATAAAACTTTGTTGGTCTTTTAAAGGGGTTACTGGACTCAGACTTTGTTCTGCTGCTTCAGACCAACATGGCTACCCCACCTGAATCTATCCAGTTATCCTCAGCATTTGCAGCTGGGTTCACAAATAAGGAACTAGGAAACGCGAATAAGAAACTGGGAACCAAGTTCAAGCTCTAAACAAGTTGTAGACCACTACTCTGCAGAGTTTGAAGCTTTTCTCTAAGTCTTAGGAACCTTGCCAGGTCGCCTATGGTCACCGGCAGAGGAAGCGGGGGTAGGATTTAGGGATGCCAGCCTCCAGGTGGGAGTTGGGGATCCCCTGGAATTACTATTGCTCATCTCCAGACTATAACGATAACTTCCCGTGGAGAAATGAATGCTTTGGAGGGCAGCCTCTATGGCATTGTACCCTTCTCTCCAAACCTTCAGAACTCACCCCACAAATCTCCAGGTATTTTCCAAGGCAGAGCTGGCAACTCTCTCTTCCATGAGCCAGAGCTAACTTGAGAAGATGCATGAAGAGTACATCCAACAGATAGATGCGTTTATACCACACGCATGAAGGGTGCTCTGGCTCAGAAAAGCTTGCGGTGATATAAATGTTGTTAGTCTTTAAGGTGCCACAGGATCCCTGTTTAAATGTCTGTGGTCTAAGTTTCATTTTCCTGACCAGAAGGGGGGAAGCCCACATTTTTAGCCAAGTGAGATACTGTTGAACAGACACATCTTTAGAAATCTGTTATCATGACCCTCACAAATATATCTGTTTCAAAGTGCTTTTCAGAGAATTTATTTCTCAAATATACTGTACACAAAATATTTGTAGAAGAAGAAAAGAGATTGGATTTATACCCCTCCCTTCACTACTCAAAGAAGTCTCAGAGCGGCTTACAATCTCCTTTCCCTTCCCCTCCTCGCAACAGACACCCTGTGAGGTAGGTGGGGCTGAGAGAGATCTCTCCAGAACTGCTCGTGAGAGAACAGCTCTGAGAGAACTGTAACTAACCCGAGGGCACACCAGCTGGCTGCATGTACAGAAGCGGGAAATTGAACCCAGTTCTCCCAGATTAGAATCCGTGCTCCTAACCACTACACCAAATTGGCTCTCTTGTATTGATATATAACTAAACCCTCCTTCTAGGTAGGGTGAGATAGCTTACCTCAGGCAGCAGGGAGTACCATTACAGGGCAGCAAAGTATCAATTATTTTATCATATTTTTATAAAGTGATGGGGTGTGTGTGTGGGGGGGGGGGGGTGCCAGTTGCATTTTCCGCCTGAGGCAGCATTAAAATGCCTTAAGGCCATTTTACGCTTCCTGAGAAGAAGAAGAAGAGAAGAGATTGGATTTATACCCCGCCCTTCACTACCCAAGGGAGTCTCAGTGCGGTTTACAAACTCCTTTCCTTTCCCCTCCCCACAACAGACACCCTGTGAGGTAGGTGGGGCTGAGAGAGCTCTTTCCCAAGCTGTCCTTGAGAGAACAGCTGGTTCAGAGCTATGGCTTGCCCAAGGTCATCCACCCAGGTGCAAGTGGAGGAGTGGGAATCAAACCCGGTTCTCCCAGATTAGAGTCCGCGCACTTAACCACTACACCAAACTGACTCCCACTACACCAAACTGAGAGAGAATAGATAGCTATTTAGAGATTATGAACAACAAGGGGGGGGGGCGATATTCGCGGGGGGGGGGAGAAGCTGACAGCTGCTCCTCCTTCCTCCGCCCCCTTCCCCCCCTTCCTCTGCCCCCTCCCCCCCAGAGACTCCCAGAGGGCCTCGGCGGCTCTTGCCGGGCCCGCCGCTCGCCCCCTTCCCCCCCCCCGAGACTCCCGGCTGGCCTCAGCGACTCTCGCTGGGTCGCTGCCGTTCCAAGAGCGTTCCCCGCGCATGCGCAGGGGACGCTCTTTTACTTTTCGGGAGATTTAAAGATCCCCCGAAAAGTTTTTGATAGATTTCAGATTTTTCTGCAAGCGGGGGGGTTACCCCCCACCTGCAGAACCCCCCCCCCCCGCCCTCCAAGTGCCCCCCGCGCGGTTTTAAATATCCGCACGCGGGGGGGGGGCACTTGGGAATTAGATATATAGATGACTGTCACATCTCACTCCTCTGTTGAGGGTTTTGTTACACAACAGCCCTGTGGTGTAGGTTAGGATGAGCACTGATTAACTTCATTCTGAGTGGAGATTTAAATATGGGCATTTCAAGAGGAACACTTTAACATCTGCATTAAACTCATGTTCCTTTATCCTTCTTGAGCTCAGTGGGAAGCCTTGGAAATGCTGAGGCAAAATACACCCGTGACTTGTGTTTTCAACAGGATGACTCTGTCTCGCTGTCTGGTTCTTTACTCCCTAGGTCACATTGTGTTCATTATAACTGTGCCCAGGGAAACCAGATCTTAGCCCAACACAAAGATGTCCTCTTCCTCATAAAAGTACAACTCTGTTAAGGAAAAGCTCTGATTCCCCCCACCCCCCCACTGCAATTTGTCCCCAGCCGTCCCCAAGCCCCTGTGGCTAAGCAGTCAATGAAACATGGACATAAGAGATGAGAACAAGCTGAAATAATGCTGCAAAAACGACCTACTGGGAATTCTTTTCAGCCTTTCAGATGAAAGCCTGACTGGGAGAGAAATCTAACTTCTGAAGAAAATATTTGCCTCTAACATTAAAAAAAAGCATCCAACTTTACAAAAAGTTGGCATTAAATTCCTTTTTTCAGACAAAGGTGACTGCAGAACATCTCTTTGCCCTCCCTCTGGGTTGCTCATAGATAGCATCCTTGAGGATGTGATAGGGTTGTCAACCTCCAGGTGGGGCCTGGAGACATCCCAGAATTACAACTAATCTCCAGAAGAGCAGTTTCCCCAAAGAAAATGGCTGCTTTGGAGGGTGAATTCTATGACATTAATGATACCATCCTGAGGCCCCTCCCCTCCTCAAACCCCGCCCAGGCTCCACCCCCACAAATTGCCAGGGATTTGCCATGCCGGAGTTGGTAACCCTAGGATGTGTGGCGCTGATATTAGGGATTTATGAATACACAAAGATGTACAATCAAATCCTTAGTCCACCTAGTCTGATATTAGTACTTTCAACGAGAGTAGCTCTCCCAAGGTCTCAAACAGAAGCTTTCCCATCGTCCTACCATATGAGATCTTTTAAAACAAAAATGACAACAATTTAATCTGAGGCCTTAACACCTCCAGTTTAGCGTAGTGGTTAAGAGCGCGGACTCTAATCTGGGAGAACCAGGTTTGATTCCCCACTCCTCCACATGCAGCCACTGGTGGGACCTTGGGTCAGTCACAATTTCTCTCAGAGCTGTTCTCTCAAGAGCAGTCCTCAAAAGAACTCTCTCAGCCCCACCTACCTCACAGGGTGTCTGTTGTGGGGAAGGGAAAGGAGATTGTAAGTCACTCTGAGACTCCTTCAGGTAGTGAAGAGAGGGATATAAATCCAATCTCCTCCTCCTCCATTTTATCTTCACAACTTCGCTGTGAGGTGGGTGAGGCAAGGTCACCCACTGAGCTTCATGCCAAGGTAGGAATTTGAAACTGGGTCTCCCAGACCTAGTCTGATGGTTTAACCACGACACAGTTCTGCTGCCAGTCACTACACACACACACACACACACACACTCATCATTCCAAGGCAGCCCTGGTCATTTTTGTTACCCTGCTGGGTGATAAAGAGGATTTTGTCACACCACACGTGCAGATGTGTGGGAGAATGGGTGAAAGACTGGGGGACAGAATGGTCTTTCTGTCAAAGACAAGTCTTCGCTTCCCAGTTAGTTGTTGCTGAAATAAAGGATCTGAACGTCCGGTGCGCCAAACCATCAGAACCCGGGGGCATCCTAATTATTTTGCAAGCGACAGAGACAGATTTTTTAATCTCCTTGCACAGAGGTCTTGAAAAGAAAGCACTGATGGTTAACAGCAAAGGGATACGAGCTGAAGGCTGGGGGGATTTGGTTTCTTCTTCTCCATTCCCTGGCGTCATGCTGTTTTCTTGTCTGCTGCCGTTCCAATGAAACTGCTCTGCTTTCGATTAAAGATTCTATCAGTTTCAGGTCTGTGGAAGAGGGGGAAAGTTTCCAACAGATTGAAACATTAGCTTATTCCCCCCCCCCTCCAAAAAAAAGTCTCTATGACAAACTTCAGGGTTTCTTCCCACAGATCACAAGCTTATCATTGTGGAACGGCTGGGCACCTCATACAAAGGAAACAGCCAACAATTGGGATGCAGATAACTGTGGGTCCAGAATTTCATTGTACTTGATGGTGCATTTACGCTAATGATGATCATGTCTGAAGAGTGCAAAGGAAAAGGGGAGGGGATGAGCCCACCCCATTACTGGGCTGGATTTGCTGTGAAGTCTCAAAATGGAGCGTCTCGTACATTCCTCATTCCTACAGATCTCTGGGAGCATGCATTTTGATAGGGCGCTTAAGCCATTTAGTAGACAAACTGTAGACATCAGGGGCGTAGAGTTTTGGAAATCCCAGGGGGGGCGGGGACTCCTTAGCTGGGACGACGTTCTTCCCCCCCCCTCTGGGAAACCACCCCGCCTCCCCGGGCCCTTCCGAGGCCCGCCAGCCGCTGCTGCTGGTGCCTCTCTCCCCCCCCCTTCCCTCTCCCTCTCCAGCAGCGGCCACCGGGCCTCAGAAGGACCCGGGGAGGCGCAGCGGCAGGCACTCCGTTTCCCCGGGGGTGGCTGAGCCCCCCCGGGAAATTTCAGGGGTGGGTCAAGCCCTCGAGCCCCCCGTATAGGCTGCCAAGTCCAACTTGGGAAATATCTGGGGACTTTGGGGGTGGAGCCAGGAGACTTTGGGGGTGGAGCCAGGAGAAAGGAAGTGACATCATTTTGTGATGTCACATCCTGTGATGTTGCTTCCACATGCTTCCACATGAACTCATGAAGTTTCCTAATACTGAATCAGGCCATTGGTCCATCAAGGTCAGTACTGACTACTCAGACTGGTAGTGGCTCTCCAGGGTCTCAGGCTGAGATCTTTAATGTCACCTATGACCTGATCCTTTTTTAGCTGAAGAGTCTGATACCTCCTGCATGTCAAGCAGATGCTCTATCACTGAGCAACGGCCCTACTGAATCCTTCCTCATCTCGGCAGAATATGAAGCACTAAGTGCTACACAAGTGCTAAATATGATTTTCATATCATAAGAACAGGAGAGAAGCCACAGTGGATTGGGCCAACAGCCCATCCAGTACAACACTCTGTGTCACACAGTGGCCAAAAATACCAGGTGCCCTCAGGAGGTCCAGCAGCGGGGCCAGGACTCCAGAAGCCCTCCCACTGTTGCCCCCCAAGCACCAAGAATGCAGAGCATCACTGCCCCAGACAAAGGGTTCCATTTAGACCTTGTGGCTAATAATAGCCACTGATAGACCTCTGCTGGATGGGGACAGAGAGAGAGAGAGAGAGAGAGAGAGAGAGAGAGAGACAGCCAGCTTTTTCACTTACTCTTGCCCAATTCCCAGGCTTTATTTCTGGCCCTTGTTTCACCCAGAAGTTGTCCATGTAAGTCCCATAACTTCTCTCCCCCCACCCCCCCAGCATAGGCTTTTTGGTGGCTAAAGAAGACCTTTGTCCTCCCCTTTTCGCCAGCAGAAAAGCTAGTTGGATCCATCCCTAACTTAAAATACCGGTTACTTGATGTACAAATGCTTTTTTAAATGCAGATTTTTACTGCAGGGGGGGGGGGGACACACGGTTGAAAGAAACAGAAAATTGGCATAAAAATGAGGAATCCCAACTTTTATTTGCAGAAGGGAAATGAGGATTGGGGGGACCCAAGCAGCCACGACAAGACATTTTAAACAATCCCACTCCCAGACCTTCTACAGGCAACCTCTCCTTGTGATGTTTACCTCTTTGGAAGTGACAGTTTATTCCTTTGACAAAACCACAGTGGACAGACAGACAGAAAAAAGAAAGAGGGGGTGGGGGAGATAGGGTTGCCAAGTCTGGGTTAGAAAATATCTGGGGACTTTGGGGGTGGAGCCAGGAGAGGGTGGGGTTTGAGGAGGGGAGGGGCCTCAGAAGGGTACAATGCCATAGAGTCCACCCTTCAAAGCAGCCATTTTCTCCAGGGGAGCTGATCTCTGTCAGCTGGAGATCAGTTGTAAAAGCAGGAGATCCCCAGGCCCCACCTGGGGGTTGGCAGCCCTAGGGGGAGAGACAGAGAAGGAAAAGAGCTCGCAGACCCCAGCAGCTTACCAGCAGCTTACTCCAGCAGTAACCTTGCACGCAAGCCCTTCAGTAGAAAGAGCCTGGTCCCTCCTTAATCTCTGGGCGGGGCTCTCTTGCTGGCTCAGCTCTTAAAGGGGAAATTTCCCTTTTAAGAAGTTCAAGAGGCTGGCCAGGGCAGGCTCCGAGGTTCCCCTGCTGGCAGCCATTTTGTCCCCCCGGTGGCCAATTTTGAAAAAGCGGGGGAAAGCTTTAAAAATCAGTGTTTCCCCCGCTCTACCGGGGGACTTGGCAGCCCTACCCCCGTACTCTACGCCTATGGTAGACATCCCCCTATTGTGTGAGAATCAGTGTGGTGCAGTGGTTAAAATGGCTGGACTAGTATCTGCCAGCCCCGGGTCTGAATCCTCACTTGGGCCACGGAAGCTCGCTGAGTGGTCTTGTTGCAGTAGAAAAGAGCAAGAATCCAGTCACACTTTAGAGACTAACAACATTTGTGGCAGGGGATGAGCTTTCCTGAGTCATGGCTCACTTCTGCAGATTTAGTATATCTGCAGAAGTGAGCAGCAGTGACTCACAAAAGCTCCTACCTGGCTGCCACAAATGTTATTAGTCCTCAAGGTGCCACTGGACTCTTGCTCTTTTCTACTGCTACAGACAGACTAACACGGCAACCCATCTGGATCTATCTCCACGGGTAATCTTGGACCGGTCATATGCTCTCAGCCTAACCTGACAGGTAGGGTTGCCAGCTCTGGGTTGGGAAATACCTGGAGCTTTTGGGGGTGGAACTTGGGGAAGGTGGGGTTTGAGGAGGGGAGGGGCCTAAGCAAGGTATAATGCCACACTGTCCATCCTCCAAAGCTGTCATCTTCTCCAGGCAAACGGATCTCTGTAGCCTGGAAATCAGAGGTAATTCCGGGAGATCTCCAGCCACTCCCTGGAGGCTGGCAACCCTAAGATTGTTGTGAGGGCAGAGGAGAAGAGGACAACATGAGCTGCTTTGAGTCCTCACTGGAGAGAAAGATAGGGCACAAATGAATTCAATAAATTAATTAAATTAAAATATGGCACATGGTGTGGAATTAGGTAGGGCAAAGCAGGGTATTAAAAAATCAACTTTTCTTCTTCTTCAGTTCTTTTCCATTCGGTTCAAATAGGTTTGCTGACTTCCAGGAGGGGCCAGGAGAAACATATATTCTAGTGTGAGTACAGAGAAGGACATTCATTTCTCCTGTGTATACTATAGAGACTCTATGGTACGGCATATTGATTAAGAGGAACTGATTGATATTGCTTGTAAAGACCAAAGACTAATTAGTGGATGGGGACAGAGAGAGGGACAAAACTGTTGGCTGGACCGGGAACAACAAATCTACTGAGCAGTGTCACAACTCTAGGTCCTGGAGTGACTAAGGCTGTTTTTACATCTGACTTTCCCGCTGGAATCATTCTAGTTCCAAAAAAACCTGCCCACACTTCTGTGCGGTGTGAAACCAGGCTGCTACTGAAATGTCCACATCTACTAATTGCCCTCCTGTGGTCAAGCTAGTATTCAACCAGCTTGATTCTGCTTTAAACAATTGCTGTTATTAGGGCACTTAGACCCCCTGGAGTGAAATTTCACACCACTGTGAATTCAGCACAGGAAAAGACAGCAGTCAAACTACTTTAGAGGGGAGGTGTAAAATGACCCTTAGACTTAGCAAGAGCAAAACTGGGGGGGGGGGGGGGAGCCCAGCATCGTGTCAACACCGCAACATCATTTCCTGGTTCGTACTGGAAGTGACATTGCGGCATTGCCACAAAACTGGTTCCATTGTGCCTGCCCCCCAGTATCTCTTGCCGTCATGACTTGCCACAGCTCTGCTCATACCAACACAGAAGAAAAATAAGGAGGAGGAGGAGGGGGAGGAGGAGGAGGAGATTGGATTTATACCCTGTCCTTCAGTACCAGAGAGAGTCTCAGAGTGGCTTACAGACTCCTTTCCCTCCCACTCCCCACAACAGACATCCTGTGACGTAGGTGGGGCTGAGAGAGCTCTTTCGAGAACTGCCCCTTCCACAAGAATAGCAATCTACTCCAAAGGGATAGCATCAGAGAGAGAGAGAAAGCATAGTCAGTGTCCGGAGCCCCTCTATCTCTCTGACTCTGTTGTAGCCCCCTCTGAACACTAATGCTGAGAGACAGTGCACAGTCCTTATCTTCCAACAGGCTTTCACCACCTTGAATAATTTTGTGTCATCTGCAAAACTTGGCCACTACACTACAAATTTGTTTCCACTACATACAGCAGAATTGCTTTGCAGTGAAAAACGCGTCTCACACTTTAAGGGGGGGGGTGTCACTGAAATTAGGAAACCAATCAGCTTCATTTGGTCTGCCTTCAAGAGCCTTCTTTGTAGCCCACCTACATACAGAAACGTCACCTAGGAATCTGTCCTGCTCAAGGCTGAAGTTCAGGAGCCAAGGTGGGAACTGAAGCCCAGAATGTACCATGGATGTTATTCCAGCAATGGCGGAAGCTGAACTAAGGCCTTAGGTACTCTTTCCAGGAGGCGGAGATACAGGTCCCTCCCCTTGAGGAGCAGGCCACCAGTACTTAAAGGTGCAGGGCCTGGTTATAGCCACAAGTATTGTGATGGGGGCTAAGGTGGTTCATGGTTTGGAAAGGCTTGAGGGGTCAGTTGGGGAGAAATTTATTTATTTTTTAAAAATAAGCTTTATTGTCAAAATTTTAACACTTTACAAACACGATAGTATAACAAAGAATTAAACACTATAACATTAACCGCGGTGATAAACAATGCAGAGATGGGAAAGAATATTTAAACAAGTGCAGTAAACATTAATAACATTAATGCATTAGGATGGTTTAGCAAGTCTAAACGCTGCTATTTGATAGGTATGACTCATCTGACAGATGACATAAATAAATCAAAAACAAGCAGGGCTTTTGTGTGTGTGTGTGTGTGTGTGTGTGTGGAAAATGAGGTGCCAGAACTCTCAAGAGGGGAATGAAGTTTTCAATCTGTATATTGAAAAATCATGAACTTTTAAACATTTTAAAAAGAATTTTGTCAATGAGGTTCTGGAACTCTGTTCCGGCACGTTCCCCCAGGGAAAAAGCCCTAGGAACGAGTAAAAAGGATCTCTCAATAGCAATACATCAATCAGGCAAGAACAATAAAATGATTCGTTTCTAGAAATAAATTCTATTACAGGGAACCACATATCAACAAAGTGTGATATATATATAAGGACTATCATCCCTTTGCGATTTCTGATCTAATATCTTTCCCATTACATAGAAATCCTGAATTCATTTGGTACCAAGCTGAAATAGATGGAGGTTTATAATTTTTCGATGAAGTGGCTATTACCATTCTTACAGCAGCACAGAGCATCACTATTAGATTGTGTCAAATTAAAGTAGGGCTGCCAGGTCCCCCGGGGGGTGGTTTCCCTGCTGAAAGGGCCCCCAAACTGCTGGTCCAGATCAGGCCGGTGGGGGGGAGCCCCACCTCCTAAGTGCCTGATTTGGGTCGACGTGCCCGGCGCAATGATATCATCCGGAGGTGATGTTATTGCACCAGGCACATCACCAGCCGATGCTCTAGCAATCAGCCTGAAAACTCTATGGTACCATAGTGTTTCCAGGCTGATTGCTAGAGTGTCGGCTGGTGACATGCTCAATGTGATGACATCACTTCCAGGAACGGGACCAACTCACTATTAGATTGCATCAAATTTAAATAGGGCTGCCAGGTCTCCCCTGGGGGGGTGTTTCCCCACTGAAAGGGCCCCCAATCTGCTGGTCTAGATCAGGCCGGTGGTGGGAACCCCACCCCCAAAGTGCCTGATTCAGGCCGTCGTGACCGGCGTGATGACATCACCCGAAGGTGACGTCATCGCACCAGGCATGTCGCCGGCCGATGCGCTAGCAATTAGCCTGAAAACTCTACAGTACCATAGAGTTTCCAGGCTGATTGCTAGAGCGTCAGCTGGCAATGTGCTCAATGTGATGACATCACTTCCAGGAACAGGACCAACTCTCCCCCGCTAAAAAAGGTAAGTCACTTAGTAACCCTAAATTAAAGGGATTGTGGAAGGCTGCCATAGATTCAGGAGCATTAATTCAGGGCTGAATGGGATTAAATGACCTGTAATGTGATGCATATAAGAGCATATAGATCGCCAAAATCTCTCAATATAGGTGCAAGTCCACTAGTTGTGGAAGTAAGAGCCGCATTCCCCACATCCTTTCCAGCAATTAGGTTTTTGTTAGGGTCAGTATGATGCATTTCTGATGGAGTGAGATACCATCTAGAGGTAAGTTTAAAAACTTGAGTTTGTATATTTGTAGACTTAAAAGTAAAAGTGAAGGAATGCCAAATTTTTGACCATTGAGAATCTGTTAAATTATAACCTATGAGATCCTTTAAGTATAACCTAAATCCTTATTCCAAGAGTGTACACAGGAGGGTATCTGTGGAAGTTCCAGTGCAAGTAGGATTTTATATAAAATTGAAATAGCTCCCCTACTATCGGCTACATTGAGTTTGAATAGCTTTTCAGAAGTGGTTAAATATCATCTTTAATTGTTCTTAAGCCTTAAATGTTCAATTTTTGGGTTGCTGGGCTCACCTGTGGCTGCCTCCTCCTTCATGCAGAGCTCCTGCTACCCCCACGAGTATCACAGGTCCTCGCTTCTTGAATGCCCGTTTCATAGGGCCTCAAGATGTTCCTATGATTGGTCAGATTTCAAAATTTTCTCGGGGACTTGTAGCACCCGAACCCCCAGTTGTATGGGCTCTATTCATAGACTACATATTGGCAGCTGGATCCTCAAATCCTTCGTTGGTACATGGCTTAATAGTTCTATCGCTCAGCCCTTAGCCAATCAGAACCATAAAAAGACATCTGAGCTCTCAATTCAGGCTGCACTAGCTTTGCTTGTGCATGTTAACAGCAAAAATTAGATTCTTCACCTCTTTATCCTAACAAGCCCAGCCCCATCTGATGACCTTCTACCTATTGTTGCTGGTTGAGAAGCCCCCCCCCCAACAGTTCAAGCTTCAGGGTCCCAAAAATGTAGGTCCACCATTGGTCCTAAAAGTAGAGAGTGGCGAGGTCGGTGGAGCAAGTTGGGGAGAAATTTTTGGTTCAGCAGCAGACTCGGGGGGGGGGGGGGGGGGGAGGGTTCCGGGCTCAAGTCTGAGTGCAAAAGGTAGGGCTGTTTCCCAAGGTGACTGGTCTGACCCTCCAGAATCTTGGGACCCCCCCGAACACCAAAGGTGGATGCCGGAGGTGTTCCAACCACTTAATTCTGTGGTGCTGCCAAGCGCCTAGCCCCCTCTTCCTTTGAGTCTTCAGTCCACGTTGTGTATTGAGCCTGGGTCATCCCCGAGCTAGTCCCTGAGGCTGGCTGAGCTTGTTGCTCCTGAATAATAGTTTACCAGGCTCCTGGAGTGGGCCAATAGAAAAGTAATGTTTTGTAAATAGCCTATTGTTGGGAGTGGGGTGTGTTTGGGTGTGGTGTTTGCATGCTATATAAACAGGGCTGCGGCCCTGGCATCTTGTCTTGTAGTGTCCTGAAATCACTTATAGAGCCATTCAATGCAATGCATCTTGAACCCAGTATTTAACAGTCCAAAAAAAAGCCATGCAGGTCCATGAGAAAACCAGACCTGGGCTACTTTCCTGAGTGCAACTGGCTATCCATGTCATGTAGAGAAGCCTGCACATGCTCAGAGAGCAACAAGTGGGGAGAAACCAGCAGCCAGATGTGACTCTGCCATGCCTGGTCTGAGCTCTTAATCACCACACCTTCCCTGACTGCCTTTTAATAGTAGTGTAATTCATTTTATTGGGGGGTTTGAATTCATTTTATTTATTATTGTCAGCTTCTTTGGGAACTAAATTTTGACTAAAATAGGGGATGAAAGGCAATAAATAATAAACCAAATGAGGGCACCACCTCAGTCCCATTTCCATAATAGATCACCAGCTTTCAGCACGTGGATTCTCTTGGTTTTAAGTAATAGAAAAGAACAAGATTCCAGTAGCACCTTTAGGGCTGTGATTACACACACCTTTAGATCCAACACAGGTACGAATGCTTGACATCTAAAGGGAGTGATCAAACAGCAACATCTGGGAAGTGCCCTGCAGTCGTCAGCAACCCGTGCTGCTCTGCCACAGAAGCGGAGTTAAAAGACACCAGGGAAAGTCTGGCTCTAACTGGCTGCAATGGGCCATGAATGGACTTTTTCCTGCCTGATTGTTCAAGCACACTCTCATGCTGTCAAGGTGGTCTGATCATGCCATCCCGACAACATGCCATTGTTCCCCCCCTTGCAGTATGAGCATCATCACATACTCCATGGGGGTCCTCAGTGCGGAGGTGCGATTCCTCGTTTATGCGCAAGGGAAACAAATGGCAAAAAAAGAGAGACTTCCGGAAGCTGTGCGAAAAATGGCGGATGCCTCTCTCCGCACTAGCGGGAGAGGCGATCCGTGCCGGGCGGGAAGAAGGGGTCAAGGACTGGTGCCGGACCCCCAGAGACCCCAGTGAGGGGGCTCTGCCTGGGGTGGCACGAGGGGAGACCTCTCCCGCCGGTTGTGACTGTGGGATCGAGGCCCCCCTCATCACCCCCGTAGGTTCCCCCGCCTCGGAAGCCGTAATGGCTATAGCGCAAATCCAGAAGCAGCAGAGAGTATGAAACGAACGAAGCAGAAGCTCCCAGATATGCAAGGTGAAAATGTGAGTCTCGAAGTTAAATAAAGCAAAATCAAGCGGGAACGAGGCGGGCGGAGGAACCCCCCCCTCTCCTATTTGTATCGGCGTACTTACGAGGCTCCTTACACGGCGTTACTGAGCAATAAAAGCATGTACGGACTGCTGGAAGGCAGGATCACATACTTGAAGATATAGACTTTAAAATGATATAAGTGCGGTTAGAGAAATCGTTCCTTCTGTCCATCTTATCTAACTGTAAACAATATAGCGGACTCAACAATGGCGGAGAAAACGAAACCTTCCCCCAAACTAGGAAGTTCAGCTCCGAGTTCAAAGGTTGACACCACAGAGATGACTGCAGTCTTCTCCTCGCTATTGCGACCTCTAGTGGACCAAATGACGGCTCTTAACACAAAGATGGACAAAATGCAGCTGGAATTAAAAGAGTCGAATAAAACTACAGAAAAGTTGCAGCGGGACCTCATGGAGGTTAAAACATCAGTTAAGAATCAAGATTCAAGACTACAAAAAGCGAGAAAGACAAGGCTCTTCATCATGACCAGCTTTTAAAACTACAGATGGAACGTGCAAGTTTCTTCCTAAGACTTCAGAATGTGCCAGAGAAGAAAGGAGAAGACCTTAAAAGCCTGCTGAGTGAAGCGTTGGAACCAGTAACAGGTTTAAAAGCAGAAGTTTTAAAAAGCGATATGGATATGGTTTATAGGACCTATCCAGATTATATTAAAAAGAAAAACCTGCCTGGTGAAATCATGATAAGGTTCTCCAAAAAATCTACAAGGGATGTGGTTTTAAAAACCACAAATAAGACGGTTCTGAAGATCCAGGAAGAAGAGGTGAAAGTTTTGAAGGACATCCCATTTGAAATAAGGAAAAGAAGAAAAGCCTACAGAAAATTAACAACCTGGCTCTAGTCTGAATCTATCATATATCGTTGGAATACTCCAGAGGGACTAAGCTTCAACATCAAGGACAAGAAATATAACATTGACTCTGTTGATCAAGCGAAAAAATTCCTGGAAAAAAGCAAGGAAAAGAAAGCAGGAAGGGACTCAGACGGTTCACTGGCCTCGCAAGAAAGTATGTACGGTTTTGACAGTTCAAAAAGTGAAGAAGAATCTGACTCGGAAAAAGGAGCAGCAGCCCCGAAAATACAAGTTGAGACTGTAAAAACAAGAAGAGGACAAAAGAAGAAATGAGTGTTTAAAATGTTATATTAAGCATATGCACTAATGTGACCTATAAAATGTATTGTTAAGCGTTTTCTTCAAAGTATGCATACCTGCCATTTAGCTTTCTTAGTTGATACAGTAACAAAGTAATAAGCTGTAAACCAAGGTTTTACTTATGCTTCTTAATTTTTATTAATAACTTGATACAATTAAGCATTTCATAAAGTACTCTCTGTATAAGGTATATGTAGCTTAGTTTGTAGCGTTGTAGAAGTAGAAAATAGATAAAATCAATAAAACTCTTTAAAAAATGGCAAAAAAAGAGAGACTCAGCTGCAGTTGCATCTGATTACACAGTGATGGGCTGAGCCTATAACTTCAAAGGGATGTGTGATCTCGCAACTGTGTGTCAAATTCCTCCAGAGGAAATAGCCTTGCTTACCCTCCACTCCAACAGGTGTGTGTTACCTCAGCCAAAGACTAACAAAATTCGTGGCGGGGTAGGAGCTTTCGTGAGTCACTGCTCACTTCCTCAGATACAGCTGGAATGTGAAGTCCATTTTCTAGTTGTATCCGAAGAAGTGATACCCTGCCACAAATTTTGTTACTCTTGTAGGTGCTACTGGACTCTTGCTCTTTTCTACTGCCAAAGATAGACTAACACAGCTACCCATCTTGGTTTTAAGTAGTGCATTGTGGTGCAGTTTCCAAGACAGATAAATGCATAACCAATGCACATTTAATGTGTAAAGCAATCATACCATAAAGTACGGTTGTCAGTCTCCAGGTGGTACAATAACAAAAAATAAAATTACACCGTGGACAGCACAAATGACTCAAGGTCAGATTACACTCAAGTGCTGCTTAAAAGCATGTGTTCAAATACTATTAATGAAAAAATCAAGAAATGTATGTGGTAGCTGGTCTACAGATAAAAGAGATCAGTTTCCCTGGAGAAAATGGCTACTTTGGAAGGTGGCCTCTATGGCATTATACCCCAACTGAGGTCTCTCCCCTTCCCCACCCTCCCCAGGCTCCATCCCCCAAATCTCCAGGAATTTCACAACCCAGAGCTGGCAACCCTACTGTAAGGCTCTGTGTTTGGGCTCACTACTTGGAGCAACAACAAGAAAACATCTGTAACAAATGCCTTCAAATGCAAGTAGAAATCATATTGCATTCCACATGGTGGCAGCAGAGTCTACAGCAAGAGGCCATCTCAAATGCAAACATAATAGGAAACACAAAAAAACTGAACATTTTTCTACAATTTGTTCATGCATAATAGTCACGAGTTCTCAAAAGAAATGAAATTCCAGGGAAGAACATTTAAATTGCACACAAATGACAAACCATTCACAAATGGATCTTCCACACAAGAGCAGACTGCCATCCTAAGCAGAGTTATGCCTTTCTACACCGGTTGACGTCAATGGATTATTTATTTATTTATTACATTATATTTATCGATTGCCTAATCCCTACAACCGTGGGGCTCTAGGCAATGTACAACATTCTAAAACCATGAAAACATGTAAAGCCATATCCACCGTTTTTTGTCGTCGTTCAGTCACACAGTAAACAGTCAGTCCTAAAGGAAATCAAACCTGAATTGTTCCCTGAAAGGACAGGCATTGAAGCCGAAGCTCGAATACTTTGGCCACCAAATGAGAAGGGAGCCCTCACTGGAGAAGACCCTGATGCTGGGAAAGATTGAAGGTAAAAGAAGAAGGGGATGGCAAAAAACAAGATGGCTAGACAGTGTTATTGATGCAATGGACATGAAGTTGAGCAAACTCCAGAGGACAACGGAGGACAGGAGGGCCTGGCGCAATGCGGTCCATGGGGTTGCGAAGTTGTTGAATCATTTGCCTTGGGTTTGGACCGAGATCATTCTGTTATTTTTGAGATTGTATCCCATAACTGCCTTTCCTGCTCTCTTGAGAGAGAGCCAGTTTGGTGTAGTGGTTAAGTGCGCAGACTCTAATCTGGGAGAACCGGGTTTGATTCCCCACTCCTCCACTTGCACCTGGCTGGATGACCTTGGGCAAGCCATAGCTCTGTACCAGCTGTTCTTTCAAGGACAATTGTCTCAGAGCTCTCTCAGCCCCATCTACCTCACAGGGTGTCTGTTGTGGGGAGGGGAAGGGAAAGGAGTTTGTAAGCCGCTCTGAGACTCCCTTGGGGAGTGGAGGGCGGGGTATAAATCCAATCTCCTCCTCCTCCTCCTCCTCTTGTTGATTATAAAGGCCACGCCATTTTTTCTACGGGATTCGTGGCCACAGTAGTAGATATAATGATCCTCTGAGTTAAATTCACTCATTCCTGTTCACTGATTCCCAAGATGCCGATGTTCACTCTTGCCATCTCATTTTTGACAATGTTCAGCTTACCTTGATTCATAGATCTCACATTCCAGTTTCCTATGCAGTATCTACCATTATACAATAATTAAAAGCAAGTGGCAAATTTTTTTGCAGTTCCCTCCCATCTGGTCTGTGAGTGCTTCACACGTATAGGCTCCACAGAACCGGGGTCCAGGTAGCGTGACACTGGCCAGCCATGATGTCGCCCATTGCTGCCCTCAACTGAAAACCTGGCGGAACATCTCTGCCTTGCAGGCCCTGCAGAATTGCATAAGATCCCGCAGAGGCCCTGGTGTTATTTTGGCAGAGGGTTCCACCAGGTCAGGGCAAGGGCTGAAAAGGCCCCGGCCCCGGTGGAGGACAGCCGGATATCTCTAGGGCCGGGGAACACCAGCAAGTTGTTCTGTGAAAAGTGTAGTGCTCTCCCGGGGTGTGTGTGTGACAGAGGAGATGGTCCTGCAGATTGAGACAGGTGTCATTCTGTTTATGTGGCCATCTCTGTTTATCTATCAGAGATCACATTGCTTCTTATTACGTTGTTAGTTGCAGGGTGGCTGGGTTGTCCGATATCCATCAGCACTGGAAAATGTGAGCATAAACCTTTCCTGGGAGTCATTCCCCTGGGTGCTGCTTTTCAAGGAAGAGGCCAGAGGCAAAGTTCTGCATGATTATAAAGTTTTTAAATGATGGTATTCGGGCTCCTCCCACATTAGGGCCATTTTGCTATGCCGGGCATTCCTTTTAGGTATCCTGCAGTATTGAAACTGGCAATATCGAGCTATGGCAAGACAGGTAACCCTGTTAGTCTGTCTGTAGCAGAAGGAAAGAGCAAGCGCCCATCGAGTCGCACCTCAAAGACTGACAAAATCTGTGGCAGGGGATGAGCTTTCGTGAGTCACTGCTATCTGAAGAACTGAGCTGTGACTCACGAAAGCTCCTCCCCACCACAGATTTTATTAGTCTTTAAGGTGCTACTGGACTCTTGCTCTTTTCTACTAATACAGAGCTATATTTCCCATAAAACCCCAGCCATGTCATTTCTCAGAGGCAAGATCTTGCTGTTACATTTTCTTAGATGTAAGGTCCTGCTCAGCAAATTCTCCCTGCAATTTCCCTCATACTGAACTTATGAACAAATGTTATTTCAGAGACATCATGCTATGGTTTCTCCATGGGGCAAAGGTAAAGGTTTCCCTTGCTCAAAAGCCAGTCAAATCTAACTTGGAGGGGGGGGGGCGGTGCTTATCTCCATTCCCAAGCCAAAGAGCCAGCGCTGTCCAAAGACGTTTCCGTGGTCATGTGGCTGGCATGACTAAATGCCGAGGTGCACGGAACGCTGTTACCTTCAGATAGCAATACACGATTGAATTTTAAGAAATCATGAAAGCTACGATTTAAATCTTTCAAAGTGTACTTGGTTTTGTGGAACAGAAAGCAGTGAAGAGAAAGAATGCTCTAGCCATGAAACTCTATAGCTTGGAGGAATAAGTTTCCCCTTCAATGTCACCAGCCACTGATTGCTGACAGAGTCATCCAGCCAACTCCTTGAAAAAGACCCCCCCCCCCCCCCCAATTCAGAATTAAGAACCTTTTCCCTTGTGGGAGATACCCCAACCTCTTCCAGTTAGGTTACCTGTCACATAGCCCACATCTCCCTAACCCCAATCACATTATTATGACAGGCATCCATTCCCTCCATTTGGCATAGAAGCCAAATGAGCTATCTCCGGGTGGAAACCGTGTTCCTGTTTCTACTGACTCTGCAAATTTTACTGCACCTCTCTTGTGGAAATAAACAGTTGTCATGGTTTCCAGGTCTGCATACACAGCAGTGATGTCATAAGGGCTTCAGGAAGGGGTGGTATCTGGTGATGTCACAGAGGCTGCTGTAGCAGTGCCTGATTTCCAAGTTGGACAAATGCCGGAGGGCCTGGGGCTGTGATTCGGCAGCTCTTTGTACCCCTGGTTCACTGACTCCAGAGAAGGAAATAGGTAGGGTGTGTGTGTACGCATGTATGTGTGTGAGGAAATGCAGATCAAGGAGAGCGACATGAAGCATGGGAGCTAGAGTCGCCACCTCTGAGTTGGGAAGTTCCTGGAGATAGGGTCCACCACCCAAAGCTGCCATTTTCTTCAGGGGAACGGAGTTCTCTAGGCTGGAGATGGGTTGTAATTCTGGGCAGCCTGCCCCCCCCTTAAGAAAGTTCCAAGGAATTTATTAGGACTTGCTTCTGAGTACATCCATATACAGTCAGGTTGTCGTCATTAGACAAATGTGAAAATGTGACAGTAAACATGCCTAGCGGTTTGGAAACAAGGAAGGATGGTTTTCAAGTTTACAGGTCCTTCCTTTACATTCCCACCTCATAGAATGATTCCAAATTTCTTCACATTTGAGGGTGGCAACTTCAGTCCAAAATAACTGCTGTGTAAACGAAATACAGTCATCAGCTATAAATTTGGCATCTGCTACGTTTATAAAAATACGACACACAATAATTATGTGCAACTGTAAAATAGCAGATTACGTGAGGCCCTGCTGATGCGCATAATGGCTTTCCAGAATAGCATGATGATGAATGAAAGGGCCCACCTGTGATTTAGATCTGAGAATCCAAACACAAATTGTCTAGTTTGCCATTTATCCCATTATGTCTGGCTTCTTAACCTCAGGAAATGGCCCATTCTAAATTATTTTTACCTCTTGGCTAAGGCTGCCCTTTATACTTCTAAGATACTCTTTAAAGTCCCACCTTCCAGACAAAACTGACTTCCAAAACAGTTCAAGAAAATACAATACGGCGTAGCAGTTAAGAGCGCCAGTTTGGTGTAGTGGTTAGGAGTGTGGACTCTAATCTGGGAGAACCGGGTTTGATTCCCCACTCCTCCACATGAAGCCACTGGTGTGGCCTTGGGTCAGTCACAAGTTCATTCAGAGCTATTCTCTCACGAGCAGTTCTCGAAAAAGCTCTCTCAGCGCCCCCCCCCCCCACAGGGTGCCTGTTGTGGGGAGGGGAGGGGAAAGGAGAGTATAAGCCGCTCTGAGACTCCTTCGGGTAGTGAAGGGCGGGGTATAAATCCAATCTCTTCACCTTCCTTTCTTTCCCTCCTTCCTTCCTTCCTCTGATGGTTTTGTACATGGTAGTTTGAAACAGAAGGGAATGGGGCTCTCCAGGTCAAACCAATTGCATGCTGGGAGGTTTTTTTACATGTAATTTTCAAGCATGTGTGTGAGGGCGCTAATTCTGATCGGGACCATGAGGAGAGGGGTGGTCCCAATCTAAGTCATGCTCCTTTGAAAAACTGAAAATTAAGTTGGAAAAAATAATTAGGCACTCTGAACTCCCAGCACACATCTGGATGGACTTTCAGCGAGTCTTAAATTCCAGGCATGATAGAGGATGTAGTGGTTAGAAGTGGGTACTCTAATCTGGGAGAACCGGGTTTGATTCCCTACTCCTCCACATGTAGCTGCTGATGTGACCTTGGGTGAGTCATAAGTTCTCTCAGAGCTCTTCTCTCAGAGATCTCTCTCAGCCCCACCTACCTCACAGGGTGTCTGTTGTGGGGAGGGGAAGGAGATTGTAAACTGCTCTGAGACTCCTTCAGAGAGTGAAGGGTGGGGTATAAATCCAATCCCTTCCCTTCCCCTTTTCCACACAGCAACACTTTCCTATGAAAGTCCTGGTATTGCTATGGCAGCTCATGCAGCCCAATCGCAATGGTGCTTACCCATGGGAACTGTCCACATATTATCCTGGTGGTGGTCATCCCCCCCACGATGGAGGGGTGGCTTTTTGAGGCTTGAAAAAAACCCAAATAACTGACATGTCAATATATTGTTATATCAGAACACTGCTCCACATGGCTGTGGGAGAGCATAGAAACAACCTGCTTCTAAAGAGCATCTAATACATTAGGGAAAAAGAAGGAGAAGAGAAGAGATTGGATTTATACCCTGCCCTTCACTTGTAGTCTCAGAGCGGCTTACAAACTCCTTTCCCTTCCCCTTCCCACAACAGACACCCTGGGAGGTAGGTGGGGCTTGAGAGAGCTCTGAGACAACTGTCCTTGAGAGAACAGCTGGTACAGAGCTATGGCTTGCCCAAATAGAGAACGTAAGAACATGAGCGAACACAAGAGAAGCCATGTTTTTTGTTTTGTATAAATTAAGGTGCCGCTCTCATAGAGCTGTCTTTTGAGCTGAAGCAATGGTTTGAATAAAAGCCTGTTTGTTTGATTCATCGCCTCCCGCTCAATACATAAAAAAAGGAGAGCAATATTGCAAGTTGCTTTGGTTCCCCACTGAGAAGAAAGCAGCTTGCAACAGGCCTTCCCTCAAAAGGTTCCTGGAGACTCCAGTTGGTACTGAATGCCACACTTCGGGTATTCTGGGTGCTGGTAGGAACATGTATATCACACCCAGATTCAGATACCGCCTGAAGTCGCCTCAGTTTCCTCTGACTCCAAAGGGTTAAAACCTAACTCGGGGGAAACTGTGAGTAAAAAGTATTCTGTACCTTTTGCTAGGAAACCCATTAAAGACAACCTCATACCATATGCACGCCCAGCAACCTTTATGGTTTTTATTAACCTCCCGGTCACGTTTTCCATCTGAATGTCATTTGTGCTTGTGCAAGAATCGATCTGAAGGTCAACTGGAAAGGAAAAAAAGGTTAAAGAAATCTCTTTCTATTTTACGTCGCTTGTATAAGTTTTGATTTCTAATGATTGCATTTTTCTCTCACCCTCTCCTCCAGTCAGGCAGGCAGGGTGGCATTACACAGTCATGGCCTTCCCCATTTTACTCTTACAACAACCCTGTAAGGTTAGGCTAGGCTGAGAGAAAACGGCTGACACAAAGTACATGTCAGAGAGCTTTGAGGCAATTGAAGAGAGAGTCAGGGTTGAAATCTGGTCTTCTAGTCCCAGTTCAGCTTTCTAAACACCACATTACACTGGCTGTCTACAGTCACAAAGAGATGGGTCAAAGGTCACCAGTCTCCATCAGTCCATAAAACGTTAATTGCACATGGGCAGCCATGGTTCAGATAAGGACCATAGGAAAAAGGGAAATGCGGTCACTATTCTGTTCCAGCAAGTTTTTTTATTATTCATTTACAAAATTTATACCCTGCCTTTCTGCCCTTACAAGAGCCACCAAGGCATCTAAGAGTTTAAAACATACAAAATAAATTTGCATAGTAAAACCATTTGGTGTAGTGGTTAAGAGCTATGGACTCTAATCTGGAGAACCAGGTTTGATTCCCCATTCCTCCACAGGCAGGCAGCTGGGTGACCTTGGGTCAGTCACAGTTCTCTCAGAGTTGTTCTCTCAAGAGCAGTTCTCTCAGCCCCACTTACCTCCCAGGGTGTCTGTTGTGGGGAGAGGAGGGGAAGGAGATTGTAAGCTGCTCTGAGACTCCTAGTGATAGGCGAGGTATAAATCCAACTCTTCTTCTTCTTCTTAAAATCAGCCCCCAAATATACATAATTAAAACAATTTTTAAGCGAGTTTAAAATACAGAGCTAAAATACACACAACACAGTTAAAATACACACAAAACATAAAAGTATCGCTTAGGAAGGAGGGCTCATTGAGGGATTGCCAAATGAGACAACATAATGTCTTCACCTGCTGATGAAAGATGGTGACTGGAAGTTGGCAGGAAGGTTCAAGGATCACAGGCAAGCAGGCAGGCAAGGAACAAGCAAGGCAGGACCCAAGGGTCAGGAAGACTAGAGCTGGAGACTAGAGAATTCACAAGAGGCAAGCAGGCCCTACAAAGCCGAATCTTCACAATCAGCTCCTGTCTGGGCTAAAACAGCATGTTTCAATAAACCTCCTTTAAGTTAGACAATGTAAACATCTTGTTTGTTTGAAAAAGGCTTTTATATCCAATAGGTCAGGCAGTTAAACCAATCAATATAATGCGAAACCGGGGAACAAAATTAGAACCACATATCTGCAAGTGTGCTTATACAATATAGAACAAAGGTATAACCCAAAAGAGAACATTAATCAAATAGTCCAAAATGCTTCATTCCTTGTAAACCTCAACTCGGTGGACGATCTGATGCTGAAAGTTCCCAAATGCAATCTTATGGGCTTGCTAGCTACAGTCTCATTTTGCCATAGAGCTTTATCAAAGTAGAACTGATCCTCTAAACTATGAACAATTCATTCTGTATACCGAATCAGGAAAATATTTTACATGGCTTTCTTGATGCTGCTCAATGCTTTACAATTGAAACCACTCAATTGCTGTAGCCAGGGTTAGGTTGGGGCAAAACTCTATGGTTTGTAGCCGTTTTTACCATAGAGTTTTGCCCCCAAAGTAGAGTTTCGCCCTGACATTGCTGACACGATGACGTCACTTCCAGAAGTGATGTCATCGCGTCATTGACATCTCTGCCCATCCCCGGAATCCCCCCCTCCCAATCCCCCTTGCCAGGAGGAAGGCACCTGGCATCCCTACGCTGGACAAGCTGACCATTTGTGACAGGTACTCTTTAGATTAGACTTCTTTCTCTTCCTTTGACTGCAACCTGAATGTGAACTGGATCTACTTGAATAAATGTAAGTTCACCTTTTTTTCAAATATACTTCTTGGGAGATTTATTTACTGCTCTCAGTATCACACTTCTATGACTGGGTGAAACTTTGCTATAATAATAACCAAATATCCCAGTACAGAAATCTAAAGAGTTGTTATCTTCCTCCTCAGTGGAAGGCTAGAGTGTGGGAGGCCTTGAGCTGCCAAGCGTGCATTCCTCCACCTGGGCCAGGCTTCGGCTCTGGCCCTCTGTCTTCTCCTTTCCCCAGGGAGATTCTGGAAGCATCTGAGATGGACAAGCCCACTCTGAGGTTTCCTTGTCTGCTGGTTCTAAGGGGACTTGAAGAGGGGTCTGCGGTTGGAGATAGGGTTGCCAAGTCTTCGGAACTCACCGGTGGTGGGGAGTCCTCCTCTGTCCGGGAGTTCCTCCTGGCAACGCCCCCAACGTGCTGACGTCACTTCCGGTGATGTCATTACGTCGTCCTCGCTGGATGACGTCGGGGGTGGCGTTCCCCCGCCGGCCAAATGCTGGCCGGCGAATCGGGAACCCCTTTAGCGGGGGATCCCCCATCCCCCAGGCTGACTTGGCAGCCCTAGTTGGAGAGGAGGCAGGTGGTCTTTCCTTGGGACCTTCTGGAGTGCTCACAGACTTGGGTGTAGTGGGAAACCAAGGGACGCTCAACTTAGAGGAGACATCTGAGGAGTCTTTGCCTCATTTAGAGGTGGGACTAGGCCTTGACACTCAGTGCTGGTGTAACTGCTTTGCATGCAGAAGGTCCCAGGTTTAATCCCTGGCACTGCCATTTTAAAAACCGCTCTTTTCCTGTGATGCTGGAGGGCTTAAGGGTTTTGAGGTCCTGCTGAGTTAAGCCAGAGGGCTTAACTACACATTACTCATTCCTTGGGTCACATTTGGGTCCACAAGGAGGAGTTTGACTCAGACATGTCCTGCAAGCCCCCCTCGCCCAGGGAACTCAATTTCTGGGCACTTAAAGACCCAATTTGGATCTGGACCAATTTGCATGAGAAGAAGGGACTTGAGCCTCTCCTCTCACTGTTTTCCTGATATGATACAACCTTGGGGTATGCTGTTGAGGAAGCCTGCAGGTTCCCCATCAGTATATGCGAAGCTCCCAGTGGGACAAATTCTGTCTCCCAGGGACCATTTCATTGGGAAGATGGCCTTGATGGAGCCAAGGCTGAAGTCCTGCTTCTTGAGGGCAGTGGACCCATTCGGAATTGGGCCCATGCCTGCCTGGGGGGCACGGACCCCATAACTCGTTAAGTCAACCCCAAAGGGAAAAGTGTGTTGTATGGTTAGGCCCTGAAGGAGATCCCTCGAATTACAGCTCATCTCCAGACTACAGAGATCAGTTTCCCTGGAGAAAATGGAGACACTGGAAAGTGGACTCTATGGCACTGTACCCCACTGAGGTCCCTGTCCTCCCCAGGCTCCATCTCCAAACCTCCAGGAGTTTCTGAACCTGGCAACCCCACCCCCCCTGCATCCCCTGCTGGTGGCCAGGGGGGATCTGACAACTCTATTTTCAACTGTTACTCATCATTTTTATTCAAAAAACTAAATGTGTGTGTGTGGGGGGGGGGGGATGTTAAACTGACTTCTGTACACATGTAATTTGCCTTTTACAGATCAATGAAGATCTGGATCTTTGTCATGTTGCTTTATGTTCTAAAGCTTCCCCACAGCGCTGGGGTGCTTCCATGCACCTCATGATTTCCCCTTATCTCTTTAGCAAGGTTTCCCACACCTGTTTGGTTGCAATGTTTTGAGAAAGACTGCAGCAAACCTGGGGTGGCTGCAGCGTGCGAAAGCAAAGTCTGGATTTTGCTACTCCGTAGGGATCCCTCCCCCATTTTCTGAGGTGTGGGTGGGATTTGAGGTTTTTTAAAAAGGTAATACATACATACATACATACATACATATATATATATATCAACAAGCAGAGGGACCTGCGATACTCGCGGAGGGGGGGACCTCATGGCTGAGGAGGAAGCGGCTACAGGTAAGCTTCCCCCCCCCCCCCCCGGGCACCAGCGGAAAGGCCTGGATGCTTCCCAGCCATCAGGCCTGCCGCCAGTCTTCCCTCCCCCCCCAGCACCAGCGGTGAGGTGAGGCCTGGATGCCTCCCAACCGCTGGGCCCGCTGCAGAGTTCCCAAAGCATTCTTTGTGCATGCACAGGGAACACTTTTTTACTTTTGGAGAGATTTAAATATCCCCCATATAGTTTTTTTAAGTTTTTGGATTTTTCTGCACACCTGGGAGTCCCCCAAGTGTGCAGGAAAATCTCTCCGCCCCTCAAGTGCCCCTGATGTGCAAATTTAGATATCCGCACACACAGGGGCACTTGGCTATTAGTATATAGATATGGTGATAAAATGGTAAATCAATAGGTCAGTTCCCAGCAGTGTTCCCTCTAAGCTGAGTTAGTGTGAGCTAGCTCACAGTTTTTTAGCCTCCTGCTCACAGATTTTTCTCTTAGCTCAGGAAGGATGGCTCCAGAGCAAACTAATTTATGCAGTAGCCAAATTGCTCACTCAGAACTTTAATGCCAGTAGCTCACAAAGTAGAAGTTTTGCTCACAAGACTCCACAGCTTAGAGGGAGCATTGGTTCCCAGTAATGTTTTTAAAAATCCTGGTTTCTGTTGGAAATACTTCCTCAGAGAAACAGTACTTGTGAAACCATTTGTAAGTTGCCAAGAAGAAAGGTGAGGTATAAATATTTTAATAAACTTGAGATACAGGAAGTTGAAATTGTGAGAATGTATGAAAAGTTGGGAAAAGCTTTTTGGAAGACTTTTCTCTGGTGAATCCGTTTACATTTCTGCTGAAGCAAAAAGGTTTCCGTTATCACTTTGCACTGAAAAACTATCTAAGGTAAAAGAAAAAAGGGTTTTTTTTTAAAAAAAGCTATTCCGCTGCTTTAAACTACCCAATTAGCAGTTTAAGTGGCTGCCTTCAACCTGTTGTGCTGTGTGTGACACTCTTTTAAGAAGGATGCAGAGCATTTTCATTCCAAAGGGGCTCGAGGATGTGAACTCAGCTATTGGAGAGGTAAAAACAAATGGCTTCCCTTTCCATCTCCACACCAACGAGCTTATATAACTGACATTTAACAGCTACATGTAAGCAAGCTAGCTAACCTGATTGCTGACATTCTTGTACGGTGTAGGAGGTGAGCTTGAAGAGGCTACAGAGTTCAAACAATGTGGCACGAAAGAACGAACTTCTTGAGAGAGAAATATGAGGGAATTTATGCTGATGGCACTCCAGCCACCAAAGAAGTGGCTCTTCAGCCCCTTCAGTTCTAGGTTTAACCAAAGTTCATCGCCAGTGGGTACCTCCATCTGGAGTTGTTTAAAATAAATACACTACAAGACCTGAGCACAAACGTATGATACGGCAAACTATCTGGGGCTAATTGAATAAAATCAGGTTCACCCCCTCCCCCCGACACGCAAGCACAATTTAGATAATAAAATACAGACCAGGTTTTCATAATTACAGATATAGATAATAAAACATAGTCTATGTTTTCTAGAAATTTCTACAAATCAAGTCACCCTTAGCTTGACTTTTCCCTCAGAGTATCTTCATGTTATTATAGCTAGACTGAGTCCAGTACCACTTTAGAGACCAATAAGATTTTCAGGTAATGAGCTTTTGAGAGTCAAAGCTGCCATTGTTAGATTCGTTGCTGTTATTAGCTGCCCACGTCATATGAACGCTGATCGAAATGGCTGGCATGTTCCAGCTTCTTTTCACAAGCTCCTGATGTGCTTGGATTTACCAGGATCAGACTTAGTATTTCAGTAAAGAAAGTCAGATCTTGATTTAATGAAACAACTTTATTCAGCAATCTTAGCCTGAGCTGGAAGAGTTTACATCTTACTGCTTGGTGGCTGAGGTAGGCCTGAAGTTCTGTACTCTGAAGTCCCGTTGCTGGCTAGTGATGTGAAGTTGGGATAACTGCCCTGGTTACTTGCTGTGTTGAAGTGATGGAGTCCAGGAGACTCAAGTGCAAATCTCTGCTCAGACTAGGGTTGCCAGGTCCCTTTCGCCCATCGGGGGAATGGCAACCCTAACTGACCTCCAGGTAGGATTGCCAGATCTGGGTTGGAAAACACCTGGAGACTTTGGGGGTGGATCCAGGAGAGAGAGGGGTTGGGGAGGGGAGGGGCCTCAGCGTGGTACAATGCCATAGAGTCCACCCTTCAAAGCAACCATTTTCTCCAGGGAAGCCGATCTCTGTCAGCTGGAGATGAGTTGTAAAAGTGGGAGATCCCCAGGCCCCACCTGGAAGCTGGCAACCCTATCTCCAGGTGACAGAAATCAAGCCTGCTGCTTTGAAAAGGGCTGCTTTGAAAGGTGGACTATGGCTTTATACCCCACTGAAGTCCCTCCCTTCTCCAAACCCTGACGTCCCCAGACTCCACCCCCCAAATTGCCAGGAATTTCCCAATTTCTGGCAACCTTAGGACACCAACTGCTGGGGACAAGAACAGTGGGAGTTTTTGACAATTGTGCCTTGCTTGTAGGTTTCTGGAGCTATCTAATTTATGTACTGTGGAAAGTAAGCTAGCAGACTTCCAGGTGGGGTCTGGGGATCTCCTGGAGTTACAACTGATCTTCAGACAACAGAAATGGATTTCCCTGGGCAAAATGGCTGCTTTGGAGAGTGGACTCCGTGGCATTATACCCCCACTGAGCAAGCTGTCCTCCAAACCCCATCCTCCCCAGGCTCTATCCCAAATCTCCAGGAATCCCCCAACTCAGAGTTGGCAGCCCTAGGGAAATAGGATGCTAATATACATAGCCCTTTGGTCTCATTCAGCAAGAAGAAGGATTTATACCCTGCCCTTCACTACCCAAATGATTCTCAGAACGGCTTACCCACAACAGACACCCTGTGAGGTAGGTGGGGCTGAGAGAGCTCTTTCAAGAACTGCTCTTTCCAGAACAGCTAGGAGAGAACTGTGACTGACCCAAGGTCACACCAGCAGCTGCATGTGAAGCAGTGGGGAATCAAAACCAGTTCTCCCAGATTAGAGTCCACACTCCTAACCACTACACCAAACTGGCTCTTCTTAAAGTCCACCCCAATTGATGAAGAGTTACACTTGTGGATCCACATATTTACTGCATCCTGCAGGTTACATTAAGTGGCCCAGAATGACTTAATAGGGTTGCCAGCCTCCAGGTGGGGCCTGGGGATCTCCTGCTTTTACAACTGATCCCCAGCTGACAGAAATCAGCTCCCCTGGAGAAAATGGCTGCTTTGGAGGTGGACTCTATGGCATTGTACCATGCTGAGGCCCCTCCCCTCCCCATACCCCACCCTCTCCTGGCTCCACCCCCAAAGTCCCCAGGTATTTTCCAAGCAAGACTTGGCAACCCTATGATTTAAGCATGTCGATTCAATGTACATTTGCTAGAATCACAAACAACTTTGAGCCCTTGGAAAACAGGCCTCGAACACCGGTGCGGGCGACAGGTAAATCAGCTATTCTTGAAGGGGAGCATTTAACATCTCTGTCGCTTTAGAAAAAAGACTCTTATTTTTTGCCTTACACACCATTACTCCAGAAGCATTTGTACTTACCTTGTAATTGGGAGAAAATTGGAGCTGATATTTATCTGCTTTAAAAGCTCGGTTAATTTGACAAGATTGGCTGAGCTATTATCTTCAATGACTTTAATCTCGAGGGTTGACATTTGGATTCAAGAAGCAGGCCTAAATATTTTCCCTGGAATATCCTTGGTGTAAAGAGTTGCCAGAATAGCAGCATGTTTGGAATGAAACAAAATGTTGGAATGAAAAGGTTGGAATGAAATAAACCTGGGGATTTATGGCCCCATGATTTCTTTGTGCCCTCCGATCATGGCAACGCCTTCTGACTTGTGTATAGGGTTTGGTTTTTAAATGCTGCTAGGGCGAAAAACATCATTTCCGTAATGCAGTCCTAAGTACAGCGGCACACTTCTTAACTAGGGATGCCAACTCCTGCTTGGGACATACCTGGAGATTTGGGGGTGTAGCCTGAGGAGAGCGAGATTTGGAGAGGAGAGCAGAGCAGAGTATAATGACATAGAGTCCACCCTCCAAAGCAGCCATTTTCTCCAGGGGGAATTATTTATTTAGACTTGTATTTGGCCTTCCCCGCAAGCATCATTTGGAGATCAGGTGTAATCCTGGGAGTTCTCCAGCCTCCACCTGGAGGTTAAGAAGAACCAAAATACAGCCATGACATAATTACTCACTGTAACATTGTATAATCCAGGGGTGGCCAAACTTGCTTAACGTAAGAGCCACAAAGAATAGATGTCATACGTTTTGAGAGCCACAAGACATGAACAAATATAACCCACGTGTTTTTTTTAAAATATGCAGATTTGCTTTTCATTAACATTAAACGAGACTGCCAAAAAATAAAAACAAAAAGGGGTAAAAACAGATATTGATAATGATATTTAACTTTAGATGGGGAGGGAGGGAAGAAAAAGAGAAAGAAAGCTGGAAAGAAAGGAAGAGGAAAGAAAGCAAAGAGATGGGGGGGAGGGAGGGAGGGACAGGTGGAAAGAAAGCAGCTTTAACTTTAAATGTGTTCTCCACGCCTCCATGCCAGCCAGCTTGGCGAAGGGATTTAAAGAGACAAATGCCTTCTACAAGGTGGCCGGCAATGGGGGGTGGTGCCTTTAAGAATGCACTTATAGTTAAAGTTGCTTTCTTTCTCTGCTCCCCCCCCCCTCCATCTCAAGCCTATCCAGGGAGGGGAACACTGGCTGGGAAAGAAAGACTGATCAGGAAGGCGTGCCTCCCTTTCACTTCCCCATCAGCCTTGCTGGGAGCCACACAAAATCTGTAAAAGAGCCACATGTGGCTCCCAAGCCACAGTTTGGCCACCCCTGATAGAGTCAATTATATTGTTTACCAAGTACATTCATACAAAGAAGAAGAAGAAGAAGAAGAAGAAGGGATTGGATTTATATCCCGCCCTTCACTCACTCGGAGTCTCAGAGCAGTTTACAAACTCCTTTCCCTTCCCCTCTGCATAACAGACACCCTGTGAGGTAGGTGGGGCTGAGAGAGCTCTGAGACAACTGTCCTTGAGAGAAAAGCTGGTACAGAGCTATGGCTTGCCCCAGTTCATCCAGCAGGTGCAAGTGGAGGAGTGGGGAATCAAACCCGGTCCCCCCAGATTAGAGTCCGCGCACTTAACCACTACATCAAAGTGGCTCTCAAACATCTGCATGCAAAAGTTATAATGGATAAACGTTTTAAATAAATAAGGCACTTGTGCCAAAGTTCAGTTCTGATTATTTCCTTATCAGTTCCTTCTCGTGTATGTTTAGTCCCAGCGTCGCAAACGTCCAGGCTTCCAGTGGGCCAGCTAAAGATCCCCGTTTCCGTCCTTTCTCAAGGCGAACCTGCCAGTCAAACCAATCTTGTCAAATTTGTTTGCAGAATTCTATTACACAGCTTCAGTCCGTCTCAGTGTAAAGTTCTTTGAGCTTATTTATTTGAAACATTTGTCTATTATAACCTTTGCAATGTAGATGTTTGTATGAATGTGCTTGGTAAACAATATAATTGACTGTACAATGCTACACTGAGTAATTACGTTGCGGCTGTATTTTGGCTCTTCTTAACGGCTTTTCCCGTGATCTCTTGTATATTGCTATCCACCTGGAGGTTGGCAACCCTAACTCACTGACTTCAGTGGACTGAGAAGGTTGCAACTCTTCTTAGGATTGCACTGTAAGCTGCCTGATCAGGTCTGGGCACAGCAGTACTGGGCACAGCAATCAGGTCTGGGCACAGCAATACATCCTGAAGCTAGAGGTCAATTTTGAGGCTCCTAGCTTGAACTTTTGAGGAGTTAACGCCTGCCAGAGACGACCACAACTTCCAATGCAAAAATGAAGGGGGGTGGGTGGGTTTGGAGAGGGGGAGGGTTTCTGGGGATTGCACAGCCCAGGATGTTCTGGCATTCATGTTTGGCACTGCCGCTGCCACAATCGTCCTCAAGACAGTGGCCAATTTTGAGGCACCTAGCTTTATTTTTGGATGAGTAATGCTTGCCACAGGGACTGCGGTGGCTCAGAGGTTAAGTAGCTGAGCTGCAGAGTGGAAGGCCTGTAGTTCGGCAGTTTGAGACCCGAGTGCCGGGTGATGGAGTGAGCTCCCGACTCTGGCCCCAGCTCCTGCCGACCTAGCAGTTCGAAAGCAAAAGATTGCAAGTAGATAAATAGGTACTGCTTCGGTGGGAAGATGACAGCATTCCGTGCGCCTCGGAGTCCAGTCATGCTGGCCATATGACCACGGGAAGAGTCTTCGGACAGCGTTGGCTCTTCAGCTTGGAAACAGAGATGAGCACCGCATCCCTAGAGTCGAATTCGACTGGCTTTCAAGCAAGGGAAACCTTTACCAAATGCTTGCCACAGCTCCGTTGCTCTACTGTGAATGAGGGTGTGGACTGGAAATAACCTGGCCCAAGATGTTCCCGTTCTTTCCGTTTTGGGTACAGCAACTCCCATCATCACCCTAAACTTAGAGGCCAATTTTGAGGCTCCTAGCTTTTGTTATGGATGAGTTATCCCTGCCACAGGGAACCATTGCTTCCAATGCAAAAAGCAGGGGGATGGGTCATGGGGACTGTGCAGGCAAGAATGCTTTGATTCCTTTCACGCTTGCAACTGCAAACACCGCAATCATCCAATGGGCAGTTTTGAGGCTCATAGCTTTGTTTGTGGATGAGTTACGCCTGCCACAGGCAGATGGATAGTCTCGTGTTATTATAGATTTATACCCTGCTTCTTTCATCTTACAACATTGTTCTCAGCCTCTATTTTATCCTCATCCCTGTGGGTCAAGCAGAGTGACTGATCCAAGGTTACCCAGTGACTTTCCAGGACAGATTGGGGATTTGAATTTAGGTCTCCCAGATCCTGGACTGACACGCATCCCACTACACTATGGTGGCTCACAGCACGAATTCCAGCAACTGGAATACAGTAACAACTAGGGTTGCCAGTCTCCAGGTGGTGGCTGGATATCTCCTGGAATTACAAATGAACTTTAGGTGACAAAGGTCAGTTCCCCAGAGAAAACGGCTACTTTGGAAGGTGGACACTGTGGCATTATACCCCACTGATCTCCCTCTCCTTTTGGGTCTGTCGAGTTGATAAGGATTTTGTTACAACATCCAGTGAAGGTAAGTTTGGTTTAAATCCCTGTAGCTGATTAACTTCAGTCCTACACTACTGGAGATTGCATACAAGATAAACCAAGTCAAGAATGAGGGTGGGTTTCTTTCAGCCCTGTCTTCTAGGTATTCGAGTGTTATACACTTAGTATTTTTGTACTTGATAAGCATCGTTTGCTTGAGGCAAGACAGACACTTTTGTGAGAGCGACAGTTTCCCACAAGGATGATGTATTACCAGGGTGAGTAATATTTCAAGGAGTAAGCAAAAGTTCCGTAGCTGTTTAAATGTACTCGTTCTGCAGAAACTGTGATGCTTTTGTTGTGTCTGACTATTTCTGTTTGTTGGCTAGGAATACTTGTTCTTCTGTATTTCTTTAGATTCATAGGGTTGACCACTTGTTGTTGTTCAGTCGCACAATCGAGTCTGACTCTTCGCGACCCCATGGACCACATCACGCCAGGCCCTCTGTCCTCCATCATCCTCTGGAGTCTGCTCATCCTCTGGAGTCCTCTGGAGTCTGACTCCATGCCCATTGCATTGATGACACTGTCTAACCATCTCCTCCTTTGCCGCCCCCTTCTTCTTTGACCTTTAATCTTTCCCAGCATCAGGGTCTTCTCCAGTGAGTGCTCCCTTCTCATTTGGTGGCCAGAATATTTGAGCTTCAGCTTCAGTATCTGGCCTTCCAGGAAACAGTCAGGGTTGATTTTCTTTAGGAATGACTGATTTGATCTCCTTGCAGTCCAAGGGACTTTCAAGTGTCTTCTCCAGCATCGTAATTCGAAAGCATCTATTCTTCGGCGCTTGGCCCAACCACTACAGGCTGGGAGCTTCCTGGAGATTTGTGGGGAGAGCTTGGGGATGACCCCCATTTTCTTCTGGGGAACTAATCTTTATGGTCTGGAGAGTAGAAATTCCAGGAGAGCTCCAGGTCCTATCTGAGGTTGGCAACCCTTTTTTGTATTCAGTTTGGTGTAGTGGTTAAGTGCGCAGACTCTAATCTGGGAGAGCCGGGTTTGATTCCCCGCTCCTCCACTTACACCTGCTGGATGACCTTGGGCAAGTCATAGCTCTTTGCCAGCTGTTCTCTCAAGAACAGTTGTCTCAGAGCTCTCTCAGCCCCACCTACCTCAAAGGGTGTCTGTTGTGGGGAGGGGAAGGGAAAGGAGTGTGTAATCCGCTCTGAGACTCCAAGTGAGTAAAGGGCGGGATATAAATCCAATCTCTTCTGTTCTTCTTCTTCTATTAAGCTTTACATCAGGATTGTGAAATGTAGGGCTGGAGGGGTAGGCGGACACATCCTACACAAACTATTGAACTTAGAGGTTACAATTCCCAGGTGGCTGCTGGGGTTTCCTGGGATCTCAACTGATTTCCAGGTGACAGAGATCAGCTCTGTCAGTGTGATCTGAGGGAAGTTGAAACTACTGAACATATGTTACTTAGGTGCCCATGGTACAACTCAGTTTGAGTCAAATATATTTTACCTTTGATAAAGGTAATACCTGGCCTCATGGACTCCAATTATGTCAACTACTTGCTATCAGACAAAAATCAGTCCATTACTAAATATGTAGCTAAGTTTTGCGCAGCTTGTTACTGTATTAGCAAAGAAGAGATTATTTAATCTTTTACATTTCTTTTAGACCATGGTATTTATATGCAGTGTCTCAAGTGGTTAAACCACTGAACTGCAGACCAGAAGGTTGGTAGTTCAGCAGTTGGAGACCCGAGTGCTGCATGACGGAGTGAGCTCCCGTCTCTGGTCCCAGCTCCTGCCAGCCTAGCAGTTTGAAAGCAAGGCATTGCAAGTAGATAAATAGGTACCGCTTCGATGGGAAGGTGACAGCGTTCCGTGCGCCTCGGCGTCTAGTCATGTCAGTTACATGACCACGGAAACATCTTTGGACAGCGCTGGCTCTTCGGCTTGGAAACGGAGATGAACACCACATCCCTAGGGTCGGATTTGACTGGCTTTTGAGGAAGGGAAACCTTTATCTTTACCTATTTATATTATATTTTAACAAACTGTTTACATTGGTTATGTATAATTTTCAGATTTGCCAGCTTGCGCCATAACAGATAAAGATTGCCAAAGATCAGTTCACTTGGAGAAAATGGCTGCTTTGGAGGGCGGACTCCGTGGCATTGTGCCCTTCTAAGAACCCTCCCTTCCCCAAGCCCAGCCCTCACCAGGCTCTGCCCCACCAAATCTCCAGGTATTTCCCAACCCAGAGCTGGCAGCCCTAAATGAACTGCAGGCCTCAAGACCAACCATTTCCCCGTTCCATTTAAAAATGGTCTTGGTTGAGGATTGCAGCAGAGATAGGAGTAAAGAGCTGGAAGGGGCCTGACAGGTGCTGCTGCTTCAAGTAGGTTTGCCAGCCTGCAGTTAGTAGAAAATAATCAGCAGCAACCTTGATATAGTTAGGAAGGTAATATCACTCTGCTAGAGATTTTTTAAAAAACAGATCAATATTTATACTAATATTAATACATTTCTGCAGAGTCCTGACCTTTACGCTATTTGTCTGCGATCCAATATTAGTACAAGAAAGAGACAAAAAAGATTTATTTTTAATTTATATTTATTTATTTATCTTTATTTTTATACCCCGCCCTCCCTGCGAACGGGCTCAGGGGGGCTTACAAGGGCATAAATGCCAAACATATCAAAACAATTTAAAATCAATTTAAAATCACTATAAAACTCCATTACATAACAAGAATACTACAGCAATAACACTACAATTCCCACTAAAATGCTTCCAATCTCATTAATCAGATGGCTTCCTATCAAACTGGAGTCCTACCAGCCATAACCGTTGGGCCTGGGCTGCTTTCAGGGCCAGTTCTCATTGTAGATGTTATTACAATGCTGGTGGCGGCTCCTAGCCAAAGGCCTGGCATAAGAGCTCTGTCTTACAGGCCCTGTGGAACTGCATCAGGTCCCGCAGGGCCCTGATCTCCTCCGGGAGCTCGTTCTACCAGGTTGGAGCCGCCACTGAAAATGCTCTGGCCCTGGTCCCAGTGAGCCTGTAAGAACTTTAGATTATTGGACTGTGTTTGTCAACACTGTTGAATTATTTTTTGATGTTTATTCTTGTATGAATGTACAGAAATGTATTAATATTAGCATTGATCTTTTAAAAAAAAATCTACAGAAGAGTGATATTCCTTTGGTAACTATATCATCATGGTTGCCATTGACTATTTTCTACTCGCTTATCCCGTGATCTCCCTTTGGTTACCCTAGCCTCCAGTCAGTGCCTGGAGTACTCTCAGAATTACAGGATCACCAGAGAACAGATCCCCTGGAGGATACTGCAGCTCAGGAGGGTAGATTCTATGGCATTGCACTCCAGTTGAGCTCCCTTTCCAGGCATTACACAAGATCCATATGAATTTCCTGTTCTTAACATGAGTGGGGATGCCATTTTCGAGTGCTTTCCCCATATGAAAATTCCATGCAAGCAGAAACCTAGCATAGCAGGAAGACAAGCTACACCCAATACCTTTTGTGCTACCTTTTGATTTGCAAGGCTTTGGGGGCGAAATAAGCCTGTAGAGAAATACTGAAAAGTCTGATCCTTTTACCTTCACAGTAAAATGGTATATTCACGTGGGTAGCCATGTTGGTCTGAAGCAGCAGAACAAAGTTTTAATCAAGTGGCACCTTTAAGAACAACAAAATTTTATTCTGGGTATAAGGTTTTGTGGGCACGCACACTTCTTCAGATATAATGGTATATAGTCTTGTGACACCCCTTCAGACTATTATGGATAGATATTGCCTGGCTTGTTTCAGAGTGTGCTTCAGGACATTAAACCAAAGGTAAACTGGGAACCCCTAGTTGTTACTGCAGAGACTTCAGACAGATTCATATATTTAAACCAAACTAACTTAGAAACTATATGCATTGATCATTCTACTACATAATTTTAAAACTTTCTAATATAGTGTTTTGTGGCTTAAATTCCCAAACTGATAACAAACCTCTGAAGAACAAAGCTTGAGTCCAGTGGCACCTTTAAGAGACCATAAAAGTTTAATTCTGGGTATAAGCAGGGGTCCGTTGGGGGCGGAGCGAAGCTCTGCCACCTCAGGACTGGCCAGTAGGGCAGCCACGGGCTGAATCAGATTCTCTAATCTGATTCAGCTCGCCGCCGAAATTCGGCGGCAATTTTAAAAGCCACTGGAGGGGAGGGGGTTTGAGGGAGAGGCTCCAAATTTGCAGGGTAGCTGCTGGGGCCTCTCCTCGAAATGCCCAACAAGTTTCAAGAAGATTGGACCAGGGGGTCCAATTCTACAGGCCCCCAAACAGGTTGCCCCCATTCCCTCCATTGTTCTCTATGGTAGGAAAAAAGTTAACATTTTTTCCCTCCATAGAGAACAATGGAGGGGATGGGACAATCTGTGTGGGGGCCCATAGAATTGGACCCCGTGGTCCAATCTTCTTGAAACTTAGTGGGTATTTTGTGGAGAGGCCCCAGCAGCTACCCTGCAAGTTTGGAGCCTCTCCCTCAAACCCCCTTTCCTCCAGCCCCTCATATACCCTATGAGTTTTTGCCATTGATTTCAATGGCCCATAGGATATAATGGGGCTGAAACTGACATTCCCTTTCTGACACACTTCTGGTGATGTCAGGGGGCGTGGCATATGCTAATGAGTTATGCTAATGAGCTCCTGCACCTCTTTTTCTACGAAAGGACCCCTGGGTATAAGCTTTCGTGTGCATGCACACTTCCTTTGCGCACGCACACAAAAACTTACACCTAGAATTGAACGTTGTTGATCTCAAAGGTGCCACTGGACTCAGACTTTGTTCTGTTGCTTCAGACCAACCTAGCAACCCACCTGAAACTATGGAAAGAGTATGTGTTTACTGCAAAGGCTTTTCCGGCTGGAGACCATTTGAGAGTAAGACCCAAGTTTACTTGGAGGAAAACTTGATCTTTAACACAAACATTTAGTGCCCCCCCCCCCCCCCCCCATGGAAGGGCATTTAGGTCGCCAGGCATTAAGCCAGGGATATTGTGATTCTCTTCTTTGTTGTCGCTTCTGGTTAGATGATATCAGGTCTTCTTGCATAGGTACTTTGTGACTTTAATTTTGTCTTGCGTATTCCATACTGTGCCAAGTTTCTGTAGGTGTTTAGACGGAGAATGAGACACGTTTTTAAAAACCATGCAAGAGAGTGGAAAGAAATACTTAGGGTCCTTCAGAGCCTGAATTCTCGCGTGTAACAAAAGTACCTCCTTCAGAGGCTGGCTTCAAAGTCTCGCTACAGATATTTCCCCCCGTCGCCCGCAGTTCAGAAGTCCTCCCCCACAAAGCAATGGCCGCTCACAGACTCCCCACACAGACCAACGGCTCCCCACGTCCCTTCTAGCACCCTGTCCTGTCGTCTATGGTACGTTTGGCGGGGAGACAGAGGCTAGGCCACCTGACTGCGCACGCGCAATTGCTCTTTTTGGTGCTCCGGCTCCACATTGGCGGAAGGGCGAACGGAGGGAACCATAGAGCGAAAGATGAAGAAGGCGGCAAGAGAAGAATTAGGTACCGTCCTCTGGAAGGGATGTGCAAAGGGGTGGCCTGAATGGAGACCCGCTAAACAGGGAAGGAGAGAAGTCCCTTTGCTCAGGGATGGGGATTAGACTGAGAAAGGGGGAGCAGCTGTCTTGATCATCCCTCTTCTGCGCCCCCCCCCCGAAAGGGGATGGTTTGTTCCATGTATCCTAGGAGTCGGACAAACCAACTTGAAGGGTGGGGGGAAGGAGGCAGCATTGCCCCTTCCCCGCATCTCCTGTACAGCTTGCAGAATGGGCTGCATTCTGTTCTTGCAGCGGGTGAAAACGGCGGATATGCGCGTATGTTAGGACTCCGGGATGTACAGAATTGCGTCCCGGCTTAAAGTTGCGCTGTGTAAAAGGAGCACGAACATATGTATTTCACAGATACATAGATTTGCAAAAAAATGGGTGCATATTTCAAGACGGGGCAGTTGTCGAATAAATACAGCTGAGTTTTTAATTTTGGTAACCGAGGCTTCCTGATCTTTAAACGATCGCGTGGCGAAAAGGGAACGGGAGACTATGACGGTGGTGACTGCAAACTAGAAGTTGACGGTCGGTGGCTGCATGGATTCAAACCAGCGTATCGACAGTTCCCTGGATGTCAGGGTAGCGTTGCATGACAGCAGTCATTCGCAACGGAAATGTCTTGCGTGCATAGGATCGCAGGCACAGATCAAGAAAGGGTCTCTTCCCCCCCCCCCCCCCCCGGGCAGGGGAGAGGAGATTTGCATATTTTAGTTTGGTGTGTTGGCTGGCTTGTGCGAATGCTCTCTCTGTAGGCACAGCCTCTGGGAACGGCTTTGAAGCGTAGGGAGAGTAAAGAGGACAGCCCAGGCGACGGTGGTCTTGCTATTCAGTTGTGAGGTGCCAGCGCATTCACCTGAAGTGGCCACATCACCACCTCTCCTCTTCCACTCCAATGGTGTGAGTGGCTGCTGCTAAATCGACACAGGTTTCTCTGGGGTTCTAACCCCTAAGAAGAGGAAAGAGGGTGGGACGCCCAGCTGCTAAGCCTAAAGCACACTTACGTGGAAATAAGTTCTGTGTGCATTATTTGCATGCGACAATACTTAATGTCATCTAGCTGTGATTCCTCTGACTGGAACTTTTAGCCTTGCATGGAAGGGTGGTGTGGTAGAATTGTTCTCTGGACAGACGGTGGTGGGACAAGAAGTAGGCAAACCTGTTAAACAGTCTGAAATATGCAATAGGGGGGAGCAGCCCAAATGATCATTTGCGAGAAGCCACATTGAATCATAAAATCAGAATCATAGAGTTGGAAGGGACCTCCAGGGTCATCTAGTCCAACCCTCTGCACAATGCAGGAAATTCACAAATACCTCCCCCTCCACACCCCACTTGCATGCAAACACATCCACTTGCAAGCAAACTCCAGTGGCCGTCTTTCTCTTTTGCAAACATAGTGGTGGGAAGTGGAACTTTCTATAATAGGCTGCATTCTTGTATTTATATGGCTAATTTGCTGCTATTCTGCTATTAATCCAGTCTTAGCTATATTTATCATCCAATCTTAGATAAATTTAGCTAGATTTACTTATGCAGCTTGACTCTAACCCTACCTGGCAACTAACACCTCCCCGCCCCGTCTCTACCTGTATGTAATGGTTGTGGAAGTCTGTTTCACTGTATCTGAAGCAGTGTGCATGCACGTGAAAGCTTATACCTTGAATTAAACTTTGTTGGTCTTAAAGGTATCACTGGACTCAAACTTTGTTCTGTTGCTTCAGACCAACATGGCTACCCACCTGAATCAGCCTTCTTTCTGGATGTGGGGAGGGCAGGGTAAAAGTGTAATAAATAAAATAAAACAAATAAATGTCCACCACTTCCTTGCTGTGCCTCAGATGGAGAAGAGAGTTACTGCCAGTGTTCCCTCTAAGCTGAGTTAGTCTGAGCTAGCTCACAGTTTTTTAGCCTCCGGCTCATACCTTTTTGTCTTAGCTCAGGAAGGATGGTCCAGAGCAAACTAATTTATACAGTAGCCAAATCACCTGCTCACAGCTTTAATGCCAGTAGTTCACAAAGTAGAATTTTTGCTCACAGGACTCCACAGCTTAGAGGAAGCATCAGTTTTTGGGCAGCAAGGATCTGACACCCCCCCCCCCCCTTTGGTTCATGAAATTCTGCAATGTACTGTGTACACTTTTTGGTGTTGACGTAATATCAAGAAATACTCCTCTAACACAGACCATTGGTAATGGCACATAGAGACATCAGACTTTGTGTGTTGATTTAAGCATTTTTTCACGGAGGATTGGATGAACCTCTAGGGCTGTGGCTCTGCTTTGCATGCTGAAGATCCCGGGTTCAGTCCTTGACAATTCTGGTTAAAAATGACCCTGCAATAGGTGATGGGGAAGACCTCTGCCTGAGACCCTGGAGAGCCGCTGCCAGTCTGAGTAGACAGCATTGGCCTTGATGGACCGATGGTCTGATTGAGTGTAGCCCGATAGTCAGATGTTGGAGAACAGGCAGCAGGAGAGGACTGGTTGTCCCGTTTGGGGGTCCTGCCTTTAGCATCTGACTGATCACTAGTGGAAACCAGATGTTGAGCTAGAGGGACAGGGTTGCCACGCTCCAGGTGGTGGCTGGAGATCTCCTGGGATTACAAGTGATCTGCAGGTGATACAGATTAGTTTGCCTGGGGAAAATGTCCGCTTTGGAAGTCCTTCCTCTCCCCAAACCCCACAATCCTCAGGCTCCACCCCCAAAATCCCTAGGTATTTCCCAACCCAGAGCCACCACCTGGAGGTTGGCAACCCAAGGAGAGTGGTGGGATTAAATGTGGAAAGTAAATCTTGAAAATATTGAGGTGAGGGTGCCGGAGCCAAGCAGAAATGCCTTAGAAATACCTGATACTAACTTCTTCTCTGTCCTTCCCCCACGGTGTAACCCTGTAATTTGTAATACCCTGTGATCCTGGTTTCTTTCCAAGACCGCGGTGTATTAGTGTGTTTCATTTGGATCCCCAAATTTATTTATTTATTTATTTATTAGATTTGTGAATCTCCCAGTCCCTTAGTACACAGGGCTCTGAGGCAATGTACAACAAAGTTAAAAACATCAACATGGCATTGTTAAAATGAGTAAATCATTTGCTCCTGTGTTATTAATAATCACAAGATGGCATCATTGATTTAATTGTAAACCCCACTCTGGTCTGTGTTGCCATCTCACGGGCAGGGCGAGGAGGAGGCCGAAGTGAGAAGGTGGAGGAAAAGAGGAGGGTGCCGGCCAATGCTCCTTCCTCTAAGCTGTGGAGTCTTGTGAGCAAAAATTCTACTTTGTGAGCTACTGGCATTAAAGTTGTGAGCGAGCGATTTGGCTACTGCATAAATTAGTTTGCTCTGGAGCCATCCTCCCTGAGTTAAGGCAAAAATGTGGGGGCCGGAAACTAAAAAAACTGTGGGCTAGCTCACACTAACTCAGTTTAGAGGGAACACTGGTGCCAGCCATGACGGAAACCGTTGCTGTCCTCAACCAAAGGCCTGGCGGAACATCTCTGCCTTACAGGCCCTGTGGAATTGCATTAAGTCCCGCAGGGCCCTGGGGGTATCTGGCAGAGAGCTCCACCGGGTTGGAGCCAGGGCCAAAAAAGCCCTAGGTCTGGTTGAGGACAGCTGGATGTCTTTGGGACCAGGGATCACCAGTAGATAGTTGTCAGTGGAGCGGAACACTCTTCCAGGGAAGTACTGATTCAGGTTGTTTCTTATCGCCTGCCAGTTCAGTCAAGTTTAACAGACATATCACTGCTCGGAAGCTGCAATCTTTGTTGAAAACTTTAAGCCTGTTGTATGATTTGATTGTTTGCAAGCGCGTTACCCAGTTGTCTCTAGGCAAATAGTTATAAGCTTGTTAAGCTGTCAGTTGAGTCACAGAGATGTCTATCAGACATGAGTAGGTATTCATGAACTTTAAACTGGTTTGGCAAGTGAATCTTCTTTTTAGTCCACCTGTCTGACCAACTGTAGAGCTCTCACGTAGAAATCTTATACACTGTTAAATCTCTCTACATTTCCTCCCAGCATGCTGTCCGGATTTGTTCTTGGGTATTGTAACTCTGTGCTGAACTGCAGTCCGGAAGGTCAGTAGTTCAGCAGTTCGAGAACTGGGTGCTGCATGACTGAGTGAGCTCCCGTCTCTGGCCCCAGCTCCTGCCAACCTAGCAGTTTGAAAGCAAGAGATTGCAAGTAGATAAATAGGTGCCACTTTGGTGGGAAGGTAACAGCTTTCTGTGCGCCTCGGCGTCTAGTCATGCCAGCCACATGACCTTGGAAACGTCTTTGGACAGCGCTGGCTGTCCAAATATGTGCCATCCGAGGGGTCCCCATATTGAATATGTGCCATCCGAGGGGTCCCCGTAAAGACCCACACGGCTGCATTCAGGATCAGTAACCTTTTTGAAGTTTATCTGTTCACGATAAGTTAAATGTACCTACATGAATATGTCATGTAAGATGTCCTTCTATTTTTGTAAGTAAAAATTTCTTTCTCTTGTTACCATTGGAGTCAGGTCATCTTTGTAATGTATTTGAATAGAATCTTCCCCTTAGCTGGGAAATGTGGAGGATCAAGGATATTGCATAAAGCTTCTGTGCTTCCAAGGCAAATGATAATATTTTTACATTTAACCTAATACTTAGGTGGGGATGCCTGGAACTCCAGACCTTCCTGATCAGACATGACTCTCCCCCTTACCCAGGAAGGCTTCTGATTTGCCACTGGAGATCTGATTGGCTGGGCTGATTAAAATAACATTATTTCAGTGGTGTTTGCCACCACAGTGTTAATTGGTGTAGAGCCAGTTTGGTGTAGTGGTTAAGAGAGGCAGACTCTAATCTGGAGAACCGGGTTTGATTCCCCACTTTTCCGCAAGCAGCCAGCTGGGTGATCTTGGGTCAGTCACAGTTCTCTAAGAGCTGTTCTCTCAAGAGCAGTTCTCAGTCCAAGTTGTCTCAGCCCCACCTACCTCACATGGTGTCTGTTGTGGGAAGAGGAAGGGAAGGAGATTATAAACCGCTCTGAGACTCCGAGTGAAGGACGGGGTATAAATCCTTCTTCTTTTGTCTTTAATTTTTCCTAGTTTTTGTTTTGTTCTTTATTTAACAATACAATGCCCCAGCAGTCTTAGACAGAACCAGTCTTACAAATACTATCCTTTCATTTCCACCCTTGCATAGAAGCCACTGCTGCCAGAAAGTATATTTTTTATATTACTTCCCTTTCTCCCTGCACTTGGGCTTCTTTTCTGTGATTGGCTCCACCTTCTGTGCAGCCATTCTGTGGCTGGCTCCGCCTCCTGCAGCAGCCATTTTCTGATTGTGCCCACCACCCTGTGTCAGAATTCCAGCAGCGGCCACAGGCTCCAATGGCTTGGGGGCCTCTAGATTGAGTTACCTAATATAGAAACTTTGACAAGAAGTTGTCTCCTTTGCTGAAGACATTTCTCCCACCCTCCTCTTACCTTTGCTTTGTCAGATTTTTTGCTTGCTCTTCTGGTCTGATGTGATCTTGGGACATTAAATAAGCTGGAAGCCCAGATTGACCTGCCAGAGTTAATTGGAGCCTTGTGTTCCTGTGTGTTTTGGCATGTATGGTCTCAGTGTAGTCTGAATCAGAATCCTTCAAAGAAAACCAGGGCTTCAGGTTTTGTGGCCTGGGTCAGAGGGAGGGGAAGGCAACCAGAGACTCCAGAAGACCTTTATGTGGTTGAATAGTGCAAGGTGTGGTAATACAGCTTGCTTGAATGCATTGTGCCCTGATAATGAAGTATTTATTAATTTACTTCATTTATACCCTGTGTAATGATTTCATGTTTTGGTGTGTGTGTTCCTTTAAATGCTTAGTGTGACTGCAGTAATGTAAGAGGAGTGATAGACGGAGACAAGTGTGATTTTGATTGGCTGATGACTGATGACTGATGACTTTATTAAATAAATCGAATTTTGTTTAAACTTATCCCATAAATCAGTACAGTACTTCCTCAGGGCCACATAGTCCTCTGAAGTGCCCAGACCCTTGGTCATATTTGGATTTTTTAAATTCCTGGTGGCAGCAGAAAACTACCAAGTTTATATACATAGAGAGTGTTTAAAGGTAAAACCGTTTCCTCAAATAGCAAGAATCTCACGCCCTGCCTTTCTCCCCAATAGGGTTGCCAAGAGGCCAGGAGAAAAATGTCCTTTCCTTCTAATACAGGCTTAGCGAGACAATATTCACCAGGTGACATTATTTACCTCCATGACAAGAAAAGCTTCACCTGCCCATTTCCACACATTCAGCCTCTGTTAAAAGGGCAGGACACTTATCTCCAGGCCTCTTGGCAACCCTACTCCCTGATGGTGAACCAAAGCAGCTGACATCATTCTTCTGTCCTCCAACCCTCTGAGGTAGATTAGCCTGAGAACATGTGACTGGCAGGCCATACACCCCACTGACATCCTTCCCCAAACCCCACCCTCCCCAGACTCCAAGCCCAAAATCTCCACGTATTTCCCAATCCAGAGCTGGCAACCCCAGGGTAGAGCCTGGATGGGGTGGGATTTGGGCAGGGGAGACCTCAGCGGGGTATGATGCCATAGAATCCACCTTCCATTGCTGCCATTTTCTCCGGGGGAACGGATCTCTGTTGCCTGGAGATCTGTTGAAATCCCAGGAGATCTCCTGCTACCGCCGGGAAGTTGACAGCCCTAATCTTCAGAAACTTCCGAACCTGGAGCTGGCAACCTTAACTCTTAATGCTACCTGGCAACTGTATGTATTTAAATAGTGATATGTTGCCTTTCCTGCTGACCAAGATGGCTTACAAAAAAGCTATAGCTTGTGGGCAGCAAACGGGTTTTTTCGGCCTGCTTTTTGTTTTTACATTAGCTGCTGAAAGAGGGGTGGCTTTATTATTCTTGTGGAAAGGAGGTAGCTTTAGGGGCCAGGGTGGATTTGATTTAAATCAAAGTGATTATCACGACTTAAATTATTAGTTAGTAAGACTCAGTTTAAATGGAGTTGCCAGCCCCAAGGTGGGAGCAGGAGACCCCTCGATTTGGTGGGCTCCTGCCCGCTGCTGGCCAGTTGGCTGGCGGGAAGCCCCACCCCCAACAGGCACCACTTGGTGCAACATCCCTGTCATGCTGACGTCACACGGACGTGACATCATCCCGCTGGTGACTCCACACAGTGACACTCTGGTGTTTTGGGCAAAACTCTATAGTAGTCACCTTTGCTGTCCAAGGAATGCCCATATTCATAAATATGCCAGATAAGTACAGTTTTATATGCTAAATATGTTATAATTCATGGGGTTTATATTGCTAAAGGGGTATAATAAATTGAGACGATAGGGGAAAAAGGTTACATGTTTTGATTCCCCTCCTGAGATTCCCCTCTCTCCTGCCCTCCCCGAAAGGATGGTGGGATCAGTTAGGTTCCCCCCCCCCCCATGTGTTTGTAATGTAAGGAAATTAACATCTCAAGTGTAAACATTAGTCAGTAGTAATACCATGTTTGAAGTACTGCTGATTCCGGTATAACAAGCTACCATCAAAGGCACAGACCTGGATGTCTTTCTCTGCCCTACTGGAAAGCCCCTAAACTTGGTTTGCTTCTTGTAGAAATGGAAATTTTTCGCATGTAGGAAAACCAAGCCATCAGAGGGCAGCATCCGGGCCTAGCTCCTTCCCTGACACCTTAGTTTTCTGTGTGCGGGGCATTTTGTTTAACCGACAGTCCTTGTCATTCTCCCTCCTGCAGTCTAACGGGTCAGTTGGAGGAGAAGAAATTTCCCACTTCCCTCTTTGGCTTTTGGAAGGCAATAAAAATCAATGGCTATTTGTAACACTTTTGTTTTTAATTTGGCTAAGCACAGCCCTGTTCGACTGTGATCCGTGCCTTGTATTTGGGTTCATAATTACTTGCATTACAGAATTTCTGGCGGGATGAATGATCGTACACCATCTCTGTGGCTATAGATAGCAATGAATCGATAATAGTAAAAAAAGACCGTTTTTGTTTTTTAATAGACCTGGAAGTGATGGAGCCTTTAATTGAAGAGCAGCAAGACGAAGGCGAAGGCGCGGAAGATGAAGAGCAGCAACTTGAAAGTGGAGACAAGGAAGAGAAAGCCTTGCTGCCCGCGGAAAAGAAATACCAGCCTGAGGAGGAGGAAGGCATTTCGTAAGTACCATACTCCTCCTCGGAGACTGTTTTTTTTTTTTAAAAAGCAATTTATTTCTCCCCCCCGCTGCGGTTGCCGTAGATATGCACCGTTGGTACGGTTGCCAACCTCCAGGTGGAACCTGGAGGTCTCCCACTTTTACATTTGATTTTCAGTTGATAGAAATCAGTTCCCCTAGAGACAGCGGCTGCTTTGGAAGGTGGACTCTCTGGCATTGTACCCTGCTGAAGTCCTTTGCCTTCCCAAACCCCTCTCTCCCCAGACTCTAACCGTCAAATCGCCAGGTGTTTCTCTACCCAGAGCTGGCAACACATTGGGGCATTTGTGCTTAGGCTATTTGTATTTTAATGACGCAGTTTTCCAGCTTACAGATGGTACTCTGTGGTCTCTGGTTTTCGTTTTCCCAGGTACATACAAACGCTCATTCACCTCCTGAAAGGGAACATTGGAACTGGACTTCTAGGCCTTCCACTTGCAATAAAGAATGCAGGCCTTGTGGTAAGTGCTAGCCAGTTCCTCTAAGGATAATATTTGTGCGGGGAACTGTTTTGGGAAAGGAGAAGAAGAAGAGAAGAGATTAGATTTGTACCCCGCCCTTCACTACCTGAAGGAGTCTCAGAGCGGCTTACAATCTCCTTTCCCTTCCCCTCCCCGCAACAGACAACCTGTGTGACATATTTGGGGCTGAGAGAGCTCTCTCGAGAACTGCTCATGAGAGAACAGCTGTGAGAGAACTGTGGCTTGCCCAAGGTCACCCAGCAGCTGCATGTGCAGGAGTGGAGACTCAAACCCGGTTCTCCCAGATTAGAGTCTGCGCACTTAACCACTACACCAGAGCCACCTGCTTTGTGTTCTGAAAGTCCCAGGTTCAGTCCCTTCCATCTACACTTAAAAGACTAAAAGATGCCAACCTCTGCCTGAGATCCTGGGGGAAGAATTGCCTGGTTGGTGTAGATGATGCGGAGGGAGGTAGACCAGTGGCCTGACTCTGTGTAAAGCAGCTAGGGATATTGATTCAGATCATGCCATGGACCGCTTCATGCCGTTAGTCCCCTTGGAGGTAAATTCACTTTCCCGTGGCATTGGGGAATTCCCTCTGCCTGTCCTACATTGCATGGTTCTTGTGAAGGCTCAAAAAGTATATCTGTTGCGACCCATTCTTCTCCAACCAGGTTGGTGTAGCGGTTAAGAGTGGTGGACTCTGGTTTCATTCCCCATTCTTCCACATGCAGCCAGCTGGGTGACCTTGGGTCAGTCACAAGGTCTCTCCGAGCTGTTCCCTCAAGAGCAGTTCTCTCAGAGCCCTCTCAGCCCCAACTACCTCACAGAGTGTCTGTTGCGGGGAGGGGAAGGGAAAATAGATTGTAAGCTGCAACTCCAAGTGAAGGGCGGGATATAAATCCAATTTCCTCCTCCTTCCCTTGAAATGTGGCGGGGAGGAAAATTAGACATTCACATGGGCACAGAGCTGCTCTTCTTTACAAGTTTCAGAAATGGCTCCTCACAGAGGCACCCTCTAAGAAAGCCAGTTTGGTGTAGTGGTTGAGTGCGCGGACTCTAATCTGGGAGAACCGGGATTGATTCCCCACTCCTCCACTTGCACCTGCTGGATGACCTTGGGCAAGCCATAGTTCTGTCAGAGCTGTTCTCTCAAGGACAGTTCTGGTAAGAGCTCTCTCAGCCCCGCCTACCTTACAGGGTGTCTGTTGTGAGGAGGGGAAGGGAAAGGAGATTGTAAACCACTCTGTGACTCTGAGTGAAGGGCGGGATATAAATCCAATCTCTTCTTCTCTTCTTCTTCGTGTTTGCTGACCGCCCTTCCCCCTTCTGTATCTCCTTCTTGCTTATCTCGAGGGGGCAAAGACTTGTTCTTCAGAAACAAGTATAAAGAAAAACCGAGTGTACGCTGTATACGGATTATATGTGTGTGCTCCGTAGCTTGTGAATGGAGCTAGAGTCTTGCTGGTGGCGTGTCAGAGCAAGGAACTGGAGATCAGCCTTCTGGAAATGCCATCGGCAACCCAGCCGGCTCCTCAGACCCGGGGGCCCACTTCCTTCCGAGCAAATCGTCAGCACAATAAGAGCTGGAAACTGGCATGCTCTGCCGAAAGTGGGGACTCCCCCAAAGCGGGAGTCCCTGCCCCAGTATTAAATCCCTTCCCTGCCTCCTCCGTTGCTCTTGAGTTTCAGGCGCAATACAAGCAAAGAGTACACCTCGTAAGGTTTTTAGATACTAATTTGGTGTGTCTTTTGTTAATGCCTTCCCCATACAGCTTGGACCAATCAGCCTGGTGTTCATTGGATTCGTGTCTGTTCACTGCATGCACATCCTAGTTCGGTGCAGCCATAATCTATGTCAAAGGTAAGCGGCGGTGAGGAACCGAACTCATTTTCTTCCAGACTTCAGTGAGAGATTCCCCCGCTTTCCCTCTTGTCTCGGATGCATGCTTGTGAGCTGGGTTCCTGCCTGTTTCCCCCCTTGGAGCTTTACCTGATCCCGGGAAGAGGCTTTTATCTGCTCTTAAGTTTCCTATGAGGAAAGTTTGAAGGCGCTGGGTATGTTTAGCCTGGAGAGGAGATGACTGAGAGGAGATATGAGAACCAGTATCAATTACTTGAAGGGCTGCCCTATAGAGCAGGGGCGTAGACTTTTGCCCGGGGGGGGGCTCTTTACCGCACGCGCAAAGTGTGCACGCTCGCTGGGGCGATGTCCCCCCCCCCCCGCCAGGAAACCTGCACTTCCCTGGGCCCTTCCGAGGCCCGCCAGCCGCTGCTGCCGGGGCCTCTCTTCCCCCCCCATCCTTCCCTCTCCCTTCGCCGGGAAAAGAGGGAGGGAGAGGGAAGGATGGAGGGGGGGGGGGAGAGGCACCGGCAGCAGCAGCTGCCGGCCTCGGAAGGGCCCCGGCAGGCGCAGCGGCGGGCGCTACGTTTTCCCGGGAGGGGGGCTCAGTCCCCCCCGGGAAATTTCGGGGGAGGCTCGATCCCTCGAGCCCCCCCGTAGTCTACGCCTATGCTGTAGAGGATGGTGCAGAGTTGTTTTCTGTTGTCCCAGAGGGTTGGACCAGAACCAACGAGTTGAAATTAAATCAAAAGAGTTTTCGGCTAAAGATTAGGAAAAACTTGCTGACAGCGGTTTCTCAGCGGAACAGGCTTCCTTGGGAGGTGGTGGGCTCTCCTTCTTTGGAGGTTTTCAAACAGAGGCTAAATGGCCACCTGACACCAATGCTGATTCGGTGAACTTAAGGAGATCATGAGAAGGGAGGGCAGAAAGGGTTGCATCAGTGCTTAGTTCTTGTGGCTCTTTCTTATATGTCCAGGGAAATGTTGATTGCCAGGTCAGGAAGCAATTTTTCTCCAGATCAGTTTGGCTAGAGATCCTGGGTTTTTTTTGTCATCTTCTGGGCATGGAACAGGGGTCACTGGAGGTGTGGGGGGGGGAGGTATTGGTGAATTTCCTGTGTTGTGCAGGGGGTTGGACTAGATGATCCTTGAGGTCCCTTCCAACTCTGTGATTCTATGATGGTGTCTTGTGTGCGGCTTGCTTCCCCTGATGTATATGGCCCCGTTTGAATGGCTTAATTTGAAATCCGTTGATTTTGCTTGCTGATTGCGAGTGTGTTTTCGTTAGTGAGGCACAGTCCCCCTTGTGCAAAATTCCATTTTGGTCAATAATTCTCAATGAGGAAATGATTACTCTTCCCCTCTTCCTTTCTTTTGTTTTCCCCTCCCCCTTTTAGGTTCAAAAAGACTTCCTTAGGGTTCAGTGACACAGTGAGCTATGCAATGGAAGTGGGTCCCTTTGACACCCTCCAGAAGAGAGCCGCTTGGGGAAGGTAAGCACCTCATCAGAGAGCCAGTTTGGTGTAGTGGTTAAGAGCATGGACTCTAATCTGGGAGAACCGGGTTTGATTTCCCACTCCTCCGCATTCAGCTGCTGGTGTGACCTTGGGCCAGTCACAAGTTCTTTCAGAGCTGTTGTTTCAAGGGCAGTTCTCGAGAGAGCTCTCTCAGCCCCACCTACCTCACAGGGTGTCTGTTGTGGGGAGGAGAAAGGAAGGGAAAGGAGATTGTAAGCCTCTCTGAGACTCCTTTGGGTAGTGAAGGGCGGGGTATAAATCCAATCACCTCCTCCTCCTCCGATTTGATGTAGTGATTATGTATGCAGACTCTAATCTGGGAGAACTGGGTTTGATTCCCCACTTCTCCACTCGCAGCTGCTGGATGACCTTGGGCATGCTATAGTTCTGTCACAGCTTTTCTCTCAAGGACAGCTCTGGAAAGAGCCCTCTCAACCCCACCTACCTCACAGGGTGTCTGCTGTGGGGAGGGGAAGGGAAAAGAGTTTGTAAGCCGCTCTGAGACTCCAAGTGAAGGGCGGGGTATAAATCCAATCTCTTCTTCTTCTTCTTCTTCTTCTTCTTCTTCTTCTTCTCCTCTTCTTCATTACCATTTATTTGTTCATTTATTCATTTATGTATTTATTCAGTTTATATCCTGTTCCTTTCTCCATCAAGCGGGGCTCAAGGTGGCTTCCGACAATTAAATGTACAGTTTTAAAAATCTGAAATTACAAATTAAGTCTAAACCGTCAATTACTACGTTTAGAGAATTAACACGGTGGGTTGCCAGTTTAAAAGAAAGTATGTGAGCGTCATGCTGTCGAACACTCCAGGAAAAAGAAAAACCTGCAAGTTTGCACGATCAGGGCCAAATCAAAAGCAAACTTCTTATTTCAGTTCATAAAGTCAGACTGCGGCAGACTCTGCCCAGCAGCGAGTTCAAGGGATGCCACAAAATGCAAGGTTGCCTCTGTCAAACAGGCCCCATTTGGATGGTGATAAGACTGGCTGCCCATCAGTACACAGGCTGCATGCCTAAACAGAGTTACACCATCTAAGTCCGCTGAGGTCAATGGGCTTTGGAAGGTGTAACTTTGCGTAGGATTGCATTGTTGGTGGCAGTACCTATTGTGACCCCGCCCCCGATTCCAAAGTTGTTTATGAACTGTGACAGACTAAATATACTGGGTGCGCTGCCCTGACCTGGATGCCCTAGCCCAGGCTAGATTGATCTCATCACCTCAATTAATCTTGATCGGGCTAGTACCTTAGCTCGAGCAAGATGTGTATGTTCCACTCTTGCCTTAGGTATTCCTCCTCCGGAGTCTCTTCCTTCATACACTAGATCCTTAAAAATACCTAGTTACAGACGTGTTTTCACTCTTGCTAGGCTTGACTCTTTCCCCACTGCTGAGTTAACAGGTCGCTTTTCTAAAGTTCCCTACTCGGATCGTTGATGTAATTGTGAGACTGGAATTGTGGAAACACTTGGCCATCTTCTGTTATTTTGTCACCAATGGTCGATTCCTAGATCCATTTGGATCACTCCGGTTCTTACCAAACACCGATTATCTACTGAACTTTGGGTGGCCCCCTACTTGTTGGCAGATATTATTTCTGAAACTACTTATTTTGTTACAAGATTTTTAATGATAGCTCTATCTGTAAAGCGGCAAAAACCTCGCTTGACCTGATTGTGACAGAATTTGTAACACTTAGATAATATGACCTATTTAAATCAATTATAGTTTTTATCAGCGACTTCTGTTTTAACATTTCAGATCTTTTAGATTTGATTATTTTGATTGTAAATTTTGATTGCATATTCCATATCCTGAGGCTGATGCTGTATACCCATGTTTGATAATTGGCTTATTTTGGCTGAGCTTAAGACTTTTGGTCATAGAAGCTAATAAACGGAAGAAAGGAAGTTCTTGTCAGCTCTCGAAAGCTAAGCAGGGTTGGCTCTGGTTAGGACTTGGATGAGAGACCACTAAGGAAGTCCAGGGTTCCTATGCAGAGATGGACAACGCCTCGAAAACCCTACAGTGTCACTATAAGTCAGCTGCGACTTGACGGTGCTTTCCACCACCACTCCCACAAACCTTTACATCACCTGTGCTGAGGGCTCATTTCATAGGAGGAGCTCCTTTGCATATTAGGCCACACACCCCTGATGTAGCCAATCCTCCAAGAGCTTACAGTAGCCCCTGTAAGAAGAGCTCTGTAAGCTCTTGGAGGATTGGCTACATTAGGGGTGTGTGGCCTAATATGCAAAGGAGCTCTTGCTACAAAATGAGCCCTGCCTGTGCTGGTTTCTGGACAAAGTCTGCATTCTGACTTTATGAACTCCAAGGTGAAGTTTGTATTCCCCCCCCCTCAACAATACGGTTACAATTCAACAATGCAATACCAAAGCTAGCGACCCAGTAATACATAGTAAAACAATCTCAAAACACTTGACTATGTGAGCACTTCCGAAAATAAACCCCGAAAATAAACCCGAACAATCAGAACAGAAAAAAACCCCACCTCTATTTTTTGGTATGAGCATTGAATGAGATCTTCGTTTTTAGCAATATAATCTATTACAGAAAACCATAGTTCCACAAAATGAGAGTTTTCTGGAGAGTCACTAGTAGTATACCATTTAGCTAAAATTTTATCCATTGTATAAATTTCCCATACCCTATTATACCAAGCAGAAATTGTTGGTACCTTTGGGTTTTTCCAAGAAGAAGCAATTGCCATTCGACCTGCTGCCCATAACATTGCTATTAAGTCCCTCTTAATTGCAGGTATCATTTTATCAGGCCAGATATTAAGTAGCATTATCTCAGGTCTAAAAGGAATTAGATAGCCAGTTATGATTTTTATCCTAGCTCTAATTTTACTCCAAAAACTTCTTATGAACTTATAGTACCACCAATTATGAATGTTGGTACCATCCTCCCCACATGACTTCCAGGCTTGGTGGGGGGCAGCAGTGGGAGGGCTTTTAGTGTCCTGGCCCCACTGATGGACCTCCTGATGGCACCTGGTATTTTTGGCCACTGTGTGACAGAGTGTTGGACTGGATGGGCCACTGGCCTGATCCAACATTGGCTTTTCTTACATTCTTATGTTAACGCTCTGTACTTATTTTGTCTGTATTTGATTGTTGTGAGCTCGTGGTGTCCATACTGAAACGTGATGAGGGTGCTGTGTGCTCATAAGATAACAGCTCTCCTCCTTTTAGAAAAAAACAGTGTGGCAGAAGCTCCAAAGAGAGAAATCCCAGCTTGTCAACTCCTTCTTAAAAAAAATGGATCTTCTTTAACCTGCTTCCCAAGCCTTTCAGCATTTGCATGCCTTCTCAATGCATTGATGCACAGCCACAGAGAGCCTGGCGCATGCATCCATGTGGCTCTAAACGGAAAAAAATAATCACAGAGTTAGATTCACACTGAATTGTTTGAGGAGGCGGTAGAGTTGTGTGTGGCAGCAATACTGAAATACCTACTTCGAAGGCAGAGGTGCCTTTGTGTGCGGACTACTGTAATGCGTAGCTTCATATGCGATAAAAGCTTTCTTAAGTGACACTCAGTTAACTGGGAGACTCTGTTAACAGGTATGCCCAGGACCCTAGTAGCATTCTATCACCACCTGGTGAGCATTGCTGCTGCTCGCTGGCGCAGGGTTGCCAACTCTGGCTTGGAAAATTCCTGGAAGTATGGGGGGGGGCAGTGCCTGGGAAGGGTGGAGTTTAGGGACAGGAAGGAGCTCAGCAGGGATGGGATGCCACTCTAGGACTTCCATGTCTCCTGGACTATATGGTATACTATACAGTCTAGTCTTCCTAGCTGTCATTTCTTCCAGGGAAACAGCTTGGTGGTCTGGAGATGACTTGTAGTTCCAGGAGAGTTCCAGGATCCACCTAAAGGTTGGCAGCTCCCTGCCAGTGGATGTAGGCAGCAGTGCTTGCTGGACAGTGGTAGAGGTGCATGCGGGTCCCAGTACGGTCTCAGGCGTGGCTGCTGCCCGCTCCATGCTATTGTCCGCTTGCTGCTGAGTGAAAGCTTCATTAGCTGGTATGTTTGGTTAACTGCTCACCTCCGTTCCGTGCAGATGCTGGGTTACAGTGCTTTTTCTGTATGCCTGTTCCCCTTCAATGCCACTCTTCCCTCCAGAGAGCTCCCTTACTTGGCTTTCCATCCAGCCCTTGAACAAATTTAGAGTCCAGTGGCACCTTGAAGACCAGCAAAGGTTTATTCAAGGTATGAGCTTTCATGTGCAAGGCACGTGAAACCTTCGTTGGTCTTAAAGGTGCCACTGGACTCTAAATTTGTTCTACTGCTTCAGACCAACACGGCTGGCCACCTGGATCCATCCAGCCCTTGGTGAGGTCCACACTTCTTTAGCTGGTAATGCTAGTGCAGCACCTGGGACTCCCAGGCTGTGAGCGGGATCCAGCGATGCAGGAGTGGAAATGCACGTAGTGTAGTTCCACTTGAAGCAGCAACTGCAAGAGTATTGTGGCCCCACGCAGCGTTTTGCTGTGGTTTTAATGAAAAAACTGTGTGCGTACAGAACCATGCAGTGTACCAAAGGCAGGTGGCATGATTGTTATTTAATGGAGTTCTAGCATTGTATCAGAAGAAATAACCTTGTCATCTCTCTTGGAAGAAATAGCTGGGGATTTGGTTGGTTTCACTTAGCCCACACAGACAGTGAGGAGAGCAAGAGTCCAGTGGCACCTTAAAGACTAACAAAATTTTTGGCAGGGTAGGAGCTTTTGTGAATCACCGCTCACTTCTGCAGATACAGGATTTAGTGTATCTGAAGAAGTGAGCAGGAGTGACTCACGAAAGCGCCTACGCCGCTGCAAATTTTGTTAGTCTTTAAGGTGCCACTGGACTTTTTCTCTTTTCTACTGCTACAGACAGACTAACATGGCTACCCATCTTGGTCTTAGACAGAGAGGAGTAATTTTAGCCCTTCTGCAAAAACTCTCTATGCATGGAAATCTCCTCTGGGATCCAGCCACCTGAGTTACCACAAAGTGCCTGAAGATGCAATTGCTGTCCCCTTCAGGAAGTACATTGCTTGTGGTGATATGCATGTGCTTTTTTGGGGAGGGGGGGTTGCTTAAATTGTTTTGCATGCCTTGGAGCTCATCTGTTGAGGATGTGCTCCGGAAGTGATACCAGTAGATGTGTGAACTTGACTAGAGACTGCGTTGGTCGCCTCTTTTCTTCTGACTCACAGATCTCCGTCTGAAAAGTTCTTCTGCTTGAGAGGTGCATGACCATGGAGGGAACATCACTCTTGCCCCCAAAGAATTTAGTGGTGGTGGTGGAGAAAAGCGACATCAAGTTATAGAGGAGGTTTAAAAACATAAGAGAAGCCATGTTGGATCAGGCCAGTGGCCCATCCAGTCCAACACTCTATGGCTGCGGTCACACATGCTAAATTATCCACTTTCAATCCACTTTCCAACTGGATTTTGCTGTTCACACAGTAAAATCCAGTTAGGAAGTGCATTGAAAGTGGATTGGAAGTGGATTATTTAGTGTGTGTAATCACAGTGGCCAAAACCCAGGTGCCACCAGGAGGTCCACCAGCGGGGCCAGAACTCCAGAAGCCCTCCCACTGCTTCCCCCCAAGCACCAAGAATTCAGAGCATCACTTGCCCCAAACAGAGTGTTCCATCTATACTTTGTGGCTAAAAGCCACTGATGGACCTCTGCCCCATATGTTTATCCAATCCTCTCTTGAAGCTGTCTACACTTGTAGCCACCACCACCACTTCTGTTTGCTGTTGCCTGTCTCTGCGTAGCAGCCCTGGACTTACATGGCAGTTACCCATCCAAGCACTCACCACAGCTGGCCCTTCTTAGCTACCACGATTCGACAAGAACAGGCTAGTCTGGGTGATCCATGCCAGGGTAGAATTCACCACTCACAGCCTTTCTTTCTTTCCATTCCGACTGTTGTCAAAGTGATCTCTTTCCACTCCTCTTCTCTTGAGCATCTTGATGTATAGTCTTGGGTTCCTACTTGGATTTTCGAATAGTGCCTCCTTAAAATAGAAGTACTCACTAAGCTACTCCTTGGGCTTGCAGGAAGAGGGTCATTGACTTGCAGATGACTTCAGTGTATTTAATTTTGTCTCAGTGCCAGCTGCCTCTCTACAAAGCAGGCATCTCTTAACCTTTAGTTGGTTTTTCTTTTCCTCTTAGGTGCATTGTTGACTTCTTCCTGGTGATAACGCAGCTGGGCTTCTGCAGTGTTTATATAGTATTTTTGGCAGAAAACATGAAGCATGTAAGTAGTGTTGGAGATGAAAATTCTGGGGGAGGGAGGGGTGTTCTTACATTAAACCCCATTTCTGAATGATGTCTGTTTTTAAAGAATAAACCTGAATGTGCCCCCTTCTGCTGTTGACCCTCTTGTGAGCTTCAGACCAGACTGCTACAGTGTGATGTGACCAGGGCTGCCCTTGATAGCGGTTCATTCTGTGCTGGCTGAAGAGTCTGTAGTGGGCTACATCCTGATAGTGCTGAGACACTGGGAGCAAATGATGCTCTGGCAGGTTGTATTAGCTGCCTGATATACTACTAGCCATGGTGGCTGAGAGGAACCTCCACATTCAGAGGCAGTAATCCTCTGAATCCCTGAGCCAGGAGACAATGTCAGAGGAAAGCCATGGCTTCTATGCCCTATTGTTGACCATTCAGAGGAACTGGTTGGCCACTTTGTGAGACAGGATGCTGGACTAGATGGACCTCTGGTCTGCTCCAGCAGGGCTCTTCTTATGTTCTTATGAAGGCCTCGGCCTCTCTGCCCTGTTGTTGGCCTTCCAGAGGAACTGGTTGGCCACTGTGTGAGACAGGATGCTGGACTAGATGGATCACTGGTCTGCTCCAGCAGGGCTTTTCTTATGCTCTTATTTTCAGAGCCAGTTTGGTTAAGAGCAGCAGACTCTAATCTGGAGAACCAAGTTTGATTCCCCACGCCTCCACATGCAGCTGCTGGGTGACCTTGGATCAGTCAAAGTTCACTGAGAGCTGTTCTCTCAAGAGCAGTCCTCAAAAGAGCTCTCTTAGCCCCACCTACCTCACAGGGTATCTGTTGTAGGGAGAGGAAGGGAACAAGATTGTAAACTGCTCTGAGCCTCTGAGCCTCTGAGTGAAGGGTGGGGTATAAATCCAATCTCCTCCTCCTCCTCCTCCTCTTTTCCAGCGCAAGTCACAGTGGTGGTTTTAATGTGTTCTCACTGCTTCATCACACTGTACTACCTTAACTGACACAGGTCTTCCCATGCATGGGTAGAAACTTAGAGATCATCTAAAGGTGTCCTAATTATCTTCATAGAACTTGGAAGTTAAAAATTCACCAAAGTTAAGGCATTTAAGCAGAATTTACATATACAGGCTTTAGGTGTGAACCTACAGGAAAAAAGTCACCTGTCGACCTTACACATTCTGCAAACCTTCTCAAATGTCTGCCAGTACAACTTTCTTAAGTATTTTGAACACAAGCATCACTTAAAAGTAAGAAGTCAACGTAACACCTGCGTCTGTTCCCTTCATCCCGTTCCCCCCCAGCTGTTAACAAAGTTTGTCCTTTAGTGAAACCTCTAATGTGCACAGTTTTGATTCTTTTTTGGGTGAAGGGGGAGGCATACTTAGAAGGGGGAACCCCACCTGCAATCCGTTTTCCTTTTGATAAAACACAAGCCGGTCATCAAGGGATAACAATATGAGACGCCAATTTCAGCGGGCTCAATGGTTGATGCGTCCCTGGAGAGCTCCGGGAGATGCGACTCAACCCCGGTGGATAGGAAGGGAGCCGACTGGATTTCAGCCCCCCAGGAGCCCTTGTAGGGGGCATCCTGCCTAAGACGTGAGGGGACGCCTCTCCTGAGGTGGCCTCCATAGGTCCTACCGCTGATGGCAAGCAAAGGCGCACACCGGACAGCTGCAGGGACTGAGGCTGTACCAGCAAGAAAGATGCCTACCTGAATACGCTGGCAATCTCCTGCAAAAGCTGTAAGTCTCCAAAGCGATTTTGTCATTTTAACTTAAAGCATCAAGAGAAGGGGTTTAAATCCCCCCACCTCTGCCATCTCGGTGATTCTCTGATGGGAACACTTTGAAATGGCTTGGTTTTGAGCTAGTGGCTACAAAACTTTTATAAACCTGTTCCTAAGTGGCTTTTTTGAACTTTCTGGACTTTAATAAAAACTTTCTGGAATTATAAAAACAACAATGACTGGATGGGGAGAGAAAATGGCAGCAAGAACAAAACCTTCTCCTGAAACTTCTTCAGCACTTCCGGTAGCTAAACCTGAAGTGAACACTGACTTGTCTGCTGTCTTAGCTACTGCTTTGCACCCCCTGATGGAGCAGCTGACTGCTGTTAATTCAGAACTGGATACCTTACAGAAGCAAGTTACTGATGCCAACACCAGATCAGAATAGACAGTGAAAGAGGTAGAAAAAGTTAAAGCCAAGACTGAAGCTATTAATCAAAGGCTGGGTGTGGTAGAAAAAGAGAGATCCTCTGATAAAGAACAGTTATTGAAGCTTCAGATGGAAAGGTCAACATTCTTTTTAAGATTTCAAGGTGTCCCTGAACAAAAAGATGAGAATCTCAAGAAGCTGCTAAGTGAAGCATTGGCTCCAATGACAGGTATGCAAGTGGATTTATTATAAAGTGATATGGATATAGTTTATAGAACCTATCCTGAATTCTTGAAGAAAAAAAAAACCTGCCAGGAGAGATTATGGTGAGATTCTCTAAGAAATCCACAAGAGATGTGGTGCTCAAGGCCACTAACAGGACACCCTTGAAAATCCAAGAAGAAGAGATTAAAGTGCTAAAAGACATTCCATATGAGATCAGGAAGAAGAGGAAACCTTATAAAGCATTAACTATGTTATTGCAAGCAACTAATACCACGTACAGTTGGCTTGTGCCTGTGGGCTTGATCTTCACGTACAAAGACAAGCAAAAGATTGACTCTGTTACAAAGGGAAAGAAGTTTTTGGAATTAGACCAGACCAGAAAAGAGAAAACATCCACAGAGGAAGAATTGGAGCAGCAAGAAAGTATATATGGATTGGAAAGTTCTGAATCTTCAACTAGCAGTTCTGAAGGAGAAGATTCTGATGAAGAAAAAGGAGCTGCAGCTCCTAAACCCTGTAAAGTCAAATAAAACTTTGCAGATAAAACGAAAAGAAAGAAGGAAAGAACATTTATTGCTAATCTGAAAGTTTGAATCTTTGTATTTGTATTCTCTGGTGGTGAAATCAGCTATTTACTTAATATAAACTTGTAAGTCTGATAGTAGTCTGAAAGTTAAGAATGCCTAGGGATATTAAGCATTTTCTTGAAGTTATTTGAAGCAATTTTATATCTTACTTAGTAACAACTTGGTCTCTGTATACTTAGAGGCAGTTTAGAATTTTAGTTAACTTTGTAGATGGTGTAGTGTGTAGAAAATAAAATAAAATAAAAATAAAATAAAAAAGGGATAACAGTATGACAGTAAAACATATGTGAAGAATTTTAAAATCAAGTGGCCTCTTACTGCTACTGGGCTTTGCTGCATCCATACACCAAGAGCACAAAGGGAGGACTCCTCCTCCTCCTCTCTGTATTTTCATGGAAGTGTAGGCTATATAAATGTGTTGTATAGGGATTAGGGTGGGCCGCGGTGGCTCAGAGGTTGATGCTGAGCTGCAGACTGGAAGGTGTGTAGTTCGGCAGTTTGAGACCCGAGTGCCACGTGACAGAGCGAGCTCCCGTCTCTGGCCCCAGCTCCTGCCGACCTAGCAGTTCGAAAGCAAGACATTGGCAAGTAGATAAATAGGTACCGCTTCGGTGGAAAGGTGACAGCGTTACGTGCGCCTCGGCGTCTAGTCATGCCGGCCACATTACCAAGGAAACGTCTTTGGACAGCGCTGGCTCTTCAGCTTGGAAATGGAGATGAGCACCACCCCCTAGAGTTGGATTTTACTGGCTTTCGAGCAAGGGAAACCTTTACATTTACTATAGGGGTTGGAGTGTCTGACTAGGATCTGGGAGATCAAAGTTCAGTTGTTCCCTCAGCCCTGAAAGCTCACTGGGTGATCTTGGGCCAGTCGTTCTCTCTCACCTTCAGCTACCTTGCAGGGTTGTTGTCAGGATTAAACTGGGGGCAGAGTGATGTTTCCCTGAAGGTTGTATCAAACCAGATTTGGAGAAGATAGGGGGAAAGCTAGGAAGTGGGCGACGAAGATACAGTGTGGTGTGGAGGCTCCAGACACACCTGCCCCAGTTCTGATGTCAAACCGGAGCAAAACCTCAGTGTGGAAGCCACCTGAGTCATGCCACTGTAGAGAGGGCCTCTGGAAGGAAGGAACTTGCTGTTCTGTTGTTTTCTCTTTGCTTGTGAAAAGACTAGTGCCATTCAGTAAACTGGCTTGTAAAGTGACATCCTGACAACCGCAGTGCACCCTTCTACGCATCCGAGGTCGGACTCACGAAGCCTCAATCTGAGATAAATTTTGTTAGCCTTTGCCACGGTTAATATGAACAGCGATTTAACAAACCGGCTGTGAACCCTAGCTTGAAATCCTGGCTTGGTACCAACTGACTCTGGTTTGAACCATCTGCATTCGTTCATTGCAGTGGTGTATGATTTGATTGAAATATGGTCTGTTGCAGTGTTTCCTCTAAGCTGAATTAGTGTGAGCTAGCTCACAGTTTTTTAGCCTCCAGCTCACAAATTTTTGTCTTAGCTCCGAAAGTATGGCTCCAGGGCAAACTAATTTATGCAGTAGACAGCTCGCTCGCTCGCTTACAACTTTAACACCAGTAGCTCACAAAGTAGAATTTTTGCTCACAAGACTCCACAGCTTAGAGGGAGCGTTGGTCTGTTGTACTATCTTAACACAATCAGAGAGTTAAAACACTGCAGGAGAGAGGATAGAATCCTGTTTGTATTTGCACAGATGTCAATCCCGCCGAGTTCAACGGGACTTAGCCAGTGCAGAGAACTACAGCCTTACCTGCTGGTGGCTTGGCATATTGGCGTAATGATTTGATGCGCATCAGTGGCTCTTTTGAGCCAGCCAGCGCATACCGACCTAGATGTATTCTGTGTCAGAGTACGCTTTTCGTGGAATTGAGATTCCGGCTTAATTGTATAGATCGCCCTGTAGGGGGCACCAAAAGGACAGCTATTGGTTTTCATTGTTCCTATAATAGTGTTTCTGAAATGGAGGGAGGGTGGGGAGAGAGGAAAAACTTCTATTGTAGTTGACAAGTGTGCACTTCAGAATTACCGATGGTAATAAGTTATAAATCGCTGTTCCGCTTGCATTCGTCCCTCCTAACCTCTCTGCACAACATAACCCTCCCTCCATCTTGCGCTCTGGTGCACGAAGAGCATTAGAGATGCTTCCTGCCACAGTCTTAGAGTCAAACTAGATGTGACGGGATCCTAATGGCTGCCACAGAGATGTTGCTGCCATTTAAAAATCCTTTGTAAATGCTGTGGAGGCTGAAGCGCTCTTGTCTCTCGCCTCCCTCCCCCATGCCTTATCAAGTGCCAAAAGGCCTCCCCCCGCCCCGCCCTAAATTGTGACTTTAAATGTTGGGGTATTTTTTGGAAAAAATGTATTTTATCTGCATTGTAAGCTGCCTTGAGTTCCTTAAGGTAGAAATGTCGCTAATAAATGTTTTAAATAAATAGGTACGAATGTGTTTTAACTTCCTGTTTTTAAAGGCTCGGGTCCAAAGAAGCACATTTGTGTGGGGGGGTTGTTTCTCTTCCTTCCTGAGGTTCAGGGGACCCCGAATGGTGTGCAGTGCAGGGGAGGACTGTGTGGAAGAGAATCCCCCCCCCCCATTATATAAACAAAAGTGCCTTGTGCTAAAACCATTTTTTTAGAGCTGGAGTTGAACACATGAACACATGAAGCTGCCTTATACTGAATCAGATCCTGGGTCCACCAAGGTCAGTATTGTCTTCTCAGACCGGCAGCGGCTCTCCAGGGTCTCAGGCATTCGTCTACCGAAGTAAGAGGCAGAGGTCTTTCACATCACCTCCTGCCTGGTCCTTTTAAATGGAGATGCCGGGGACCAGTGTTCGCCCTAAGCTGAGTTAGTGTGAGCTAGCTTACAGGTTTTTAGCTTCTGGCTCACACATTTTTGTCCCAGTTCTGAAAGGACAGCTCCAGAACAAGCTAATTTATGCAGCAGCCAAATCGCTAGCTCACAGCTTTAATGCCAGTAGCTCACGAAGTAGAATTTTTGCTCACAAGACTCCACCGCTTAGAGGGAGCATTGCCGGGGACTGAACCTGGGATCTTCTGAATGCCAAGCAGATTCTCTGCCACTGAGCCACAGCCCCTGTATTGTTGTCTATATTAATTTTAGTATTGGTGTAGTGGTTAGTGTCCCAGGCTAGAATCTGGGAGGCTTGAGTTCAGATCACCGCTTTGCCTCCTGTACCTGCCAGTATTTTCCATTGAGGATACGGGAAAAGTGTTTCCCCCGTTCACACGCAATCGGATCCTTTCGTTTCTGTGCTTTTGCTGATGGATTTAGGAGCCCTCAGCCTTGTCTTAGGCATATATTCAGAGCTGGATCCAGGCAGTGTGATAAACCAGAGTTTGGTCCAACCCTGATGACCTGTGACATCTGAGTGCAGATGACCCAAGAAACTGGAGTTCATCAGGTACCGAGCTAGGATTTAAATTTTTTTTTTTATTCATTTATACTCCCCCTTTGTCACCAATGGGGACCCAGGGTGGCTTCCATCATTCTCCTCTCCCCTGTTATATCCTCACAACAACCCTGTGAGGTAGGTTAGGCTGAGAGAGTGTAACTGGCCCAGGGCCACCTGGTGAGCTTCCATGGCACAAGTGGGGATTCGAACCTGGGTCTCCCTGATGCTAGTATGAAAGTCTTAATCACTGCACCAAACTGGTTTCCAAGCTAGGGTTTGTTGCTGCTTTGACAGTTTTGTACTGATTTTGGTTGGTTGTGACATCTGAATTTGCGAACCATGGTTTGTTGAATACGACCATGTTTTCCACACACGCGCTGGATCAAAGCCATGGTCATATAATCAGTATGTTCTGCTGGTTAGGAAGACGGAAGAAGTAAGCTGTCTGGGGTTTACATGCATACTGGGAATTGTTGCTTACTTCGGTAGACAAGCCAGAGTTTGTCATTAAAAAACCCTACAGTTATTGTGAGCTTGAATTCCACACTTGGCATTTACATACTGAACGATGCTGGACGACATGGGTAAAAAGGCATTGTGTAAACTAGAAAAAAGTGGAATGAGTTAAAACCACACTAATTGACGCCCAAATAGAATGCATTCCGCAGGTTAGGAAAGGCACTACCAAGCCTAAAAGAAGGGCTGTGTGGTTAACAATGCAAGTCAAGGAAGCTATAAAAAGTAAAGAGTTTTCTTTTAAAAAGTGGAAGGTCTGCCCCAGTTAATTGAACTGGAGGAACCACAGGTTCTGGCAAAAGAAATGTCAGTCAATAATTAGGCATGCAAAAAAAAGATTTTGAGAAACAGATTGCTGGAAGCATCCAGACAAAAAAAAATATATCTGAAGCATGAAACCAGCCAGAGAAGCAGTTGGGTCTTTGGATGACAAAAGGAGTCAAGAGATTGCCTCAGGACGATGGGGAGGTGGCAGAAAAGCTCAATGCCTTTTTTGCTTCTGTGTTTGCTGTGGAAAGTGTGGGGCACGTACCCATGCCACAGCCCCTATTCTCAGGAAGGGAGCCTGAAGGACTGAGCCAAATTGAGGTGACCACAGATGAAGTTCTAGAACTCTTGGGGAAATTAAAAACCCAAAAGTCTCCAGGTCCTGATGGCATACACCTGAGAACTTTAAAGAACTCAGATATGAGATTGTTGATCTACTAACCTCCATACGTAACCTATCTCTAAATTCAGTCGGGGACATTTCAGTTTAGAAAAGAGACAACTAAGGGGACATGTTAGAAGTTTATAAAATTATGCATGGGGTGGGGGAAATTGACAAAGAGAACTTTTTCTTTTATTTATTTATTTATTTTTATTTATTTATTTATTTCGATTTTTATCCTGACTGACCAGCACAGCCGGCTCAAGGCGGCTCACAGCAATATAAAACAGTGACATACATAATTTAGTGTAAAATTCATTGCCATAAACTTGGCACAGAAATCACAGAAGATGGCAGCAGTACAGTACTTCCAACACTGAGCGCCGCAGCCTGACTAGTCTCTGGCCAGGAAGCTTCCACCAGTCGATGCCCCGGGCTAGAGAATCCACTCAGCCAGTTTTCCTGGGACCCCTCCCCCCCAGTGGCAGCTCTGAAATTAAAGGCCTGGAGGAAGAGCTCCGCTTTGCAGGCCCTGCGGAACTGCAAAAGGTCCCACAGGGCCCTGATGTCATCCGGGAGCTTGTTCCACCAGTGAGGAGCCGCCACTGAGAAGACCCTGGTCCTGGTGGTTGTCAGCCTGGCCTCTCTAGGGCCAGGGAGGGTTAGGTGGTGTTGAGTGCCTGATCACAGTGCTCTCTGGGGTATATATGGGGAAAGGCGGTCCCTTAGGTAGGCAGGCCCCTGACCATATAGGGCTGTAAAGGTTAAAACCAGCACCTTGATCCGGATCCGGTACGCTATAGGCAGCCAGTGCAGAGTCCTCAGCACAGGCTGGATGTGGTCTCACGTCTTCCTCTCCCAATATACTAGAACTCAAGGGCACTCAATTAAACTGATGGGCAGTAGGTTCAGGAAGGACAAAAGGAAATACTACTTTACACAGAGAAGGATTCAAATGTGGAATTTGCTGCCAGAGGATGTAGTGATGGCCACAGGAATAAACAGCTTTAAAAGGAGATTAGATAGAATCACAGAAGATAAATCTATCAGTGGCTACTAGCTGAGGGGAACCTCCACATTCAGAGGCACTAAATCTCTGAATCCCAGAGCCAGGAAGGCAAAATCAGGGGAAGGTCTCGGCCTCTATGACTTGCTGTTGGCCCTCCAGAGGAACTGGTTGGCCACTGTGTGAGGCAGGATGCTGGACTAGGTGGACCACTAGCCTGATCCAGCAGGGCTCTTATGTCCTTATGCAGTAGAAAAGAGCAAGAGTCCAATAGGACCTTAAAAGACTAATTTGTGGCAGGGTATGAAGTTTCGTGAGTCACTGCTCACTTCTTCAGAGACCGAAAATGTGACCTATCCTTACGTTCTTAGGAGCTTCACATCAAAAAAGTAAGTTTTGCCACTGCAGCTTCCCCCCCGTGCAAGGATTTACGAGGATGAAAATGGCACTGTTTAAACGACAGCGTGGAGAGAGATTTTTGTTTAGCCGTGTCCTTTGGTGGAGAGGGCAAGGGGGCAGCACTTAACCTGCCCTGTCCCGGGATGACTAACTCCGCTTAACGATGCACCGGGGGAAGAGTCTGTCGCTTCAGAGCAGCGGTGGCCGCGCGATTGGAGATGATGATGATACATAGTCTGACATTGCAAAAGCAGGGCTAGGCCAGGCCAGAAATGAGTCATGTATGCCGGCCGGCGTATCATGAGCTACAGCAAACTGTTGGCTGTTCTCCGTACAGTATGTGGGGGATGATATCAGAGGCCTGTTGCTCTTTCAAGTCTCTGGTAACTTCTTAAGCCGGTTTTGTGTTTAACTGTTCGAGGTACGTTGGGTTTTTAGCTCCAGCTAAGCTGTAGTTGGATGGCCCAGGCTAGCCCGATCTCGGAAGCTAAGCAGGGACGGGCCTGCTTAGGACTATGACAGGAGACCACTGAGGAAGTCCAGGGTTGCTTTGCAGAGGCAGGAAATGGCAAACCCACCCCTGAACGTCTCTTGCCTTGAAAACCCTACAGGGTTGCCGTAAGTCGGCCGTGACTTGACAGGACACTACACATAAGCTGCAGCCAGCAAATTGGATACTTAAACCACACAGCCGGTCAATTTTCTGGAACATCTGACATTTGTATACCTTTCTGTCTTGTTTCGGCCACAAGAGCGGCTTCCATCCCAGGCAGAAAATTCAAACGGTAACTTTTGTTCGCCCAGGTTGACTTTCTTGTTTGCAGGCAATGGGTGATTTAAAAACAAAACAAAACTAGCATCTTGAATTCTGAGCTTTGTTGCAAGAAGTATCACGGACCTGAAAGGACTGCCATAGGAAACAATATGTTTGAAGGATGTTCTTGAGCAGGGGTGGCCAACCTGTGGCTTGGGAGCCGCATGCGGCTCTTTCACACAAATTTTGCGGCTCCCGGCAGGGCGGCTGGGGAAGCTGAATATCATTAGCAAACAAATATAATTGGACAAATAAATATCATTACCAATATCTGCTTTTACCACTTTTGTTATTATTTTTGGCAGTCTCATTTAATGTTAATAAAAAGCAAGTATGCATGTTTCCCAGTAAAAATGTGTAATATTTGTTCATGTCATGCGGCTCTCAAACATCTGACGTTTATTCTGTGTGGCTCCTACGTTAAGCAAGTTTGGCCACCCCTGTTCTTGAGTGTATGAATGTTGCTATCTCTAGAAGTGGCAGAGTACTTTTTTTTTTTTTAAAGGGATCTGGACTCTGATGTGTACTTAAACTTCAGGGATTGGAGCCAACCCTTGGTTTTCATTAACGGAAGGAAGTTTCATCTATGAAATGGAACCTTTCTGCTTCCTCTTCTGTGACAGACGGGTTAGGTTCTGCCTCTCCCTAAGAGTGGCCAGTGGGAGAGGATGGAATGCTGGTGAAGGAGACAGTTGGAAAGAGCCGTTGGGGGAGTGAATCTGCGGTCACACGGCCCTTAAATGCGGGAGGAAGGGCTATTTCCTCCCGCATTTAAAGGGGCCGTCTACAACGGCCGCGCGCCGAAGCGGGCTCAAATGCGGGTTTCTCCCGCATTTTCTGACCCCGGGAAAATCAACAGTTTTCCCGGGAGTCGCAAGAGGAACCCGCATTTGAGCCATCTGGCCAGCTCTCTCTCGCAATCAATGCGAGAGCAGGGCTGTCCAGATGGTCCCCCCCGCCATTCCCCCCCCCCTTTTACACTTGGGTGCTTGGCCACTCAAACGCCCAAGTGTAAAAGGGGGAAAAAAACCCCACGCTTACCAGACGGCTGGTGGGGCTTGAGGAAGGGTGCCTCGCCTGGCAGCCGCCGCCGCCAACAGCCGCCGCCGCCGAACTCCTGGGAATGCCGTTGCCGCCGCTTCCGCCGCCACCGCTTCCCCCGGGAATGCCGCTGCTCACCTCCGCTTAGCTCCGGCCCCAAATGACGCCTGGTCGCATCTATATTTCTCTTGCACAACTAGACAGATATTTAAGTGAGGATCAATAGCCTGTCTTATTCATCTTATTCATCTGCCAAAAGATTCTTCTTCAATACATCTGCCTCAAAGCATTGTTCAAATATATGTATTAAACCCGCCCCCCCAGCATTCCTGTGGAGTGAATAGTCAGAAATGTTAGGCTTATATAAGATCTCTTTTGAAGGATGAGCAAGCAACATTATTTTCAAAGCGACAGCCCTAAATGCTGGTGTGGATCATGTGTCTAGGATTAGCAGCACAGTCCAAGGCAGAATTACTCCAGTCTTCAACCCAACTACTTCTGTGGCCTTAGACAGGAATAGCTCTGCATAGGATTGCTCTCTTAGGCTGCCAAGCTAATATACACATAAAAGTACATGAGAAGGGGTATGCTTTGGTGTAAGAGCCAGTTTGGTGTAGTAGTTAGGAGCGCAGACTCTAATCTGGGAGAACCCGGTTTGATTCCCCACTCCTTTGCATGCAGCTGCCGGGTGACCTTGGGCAAGCCACAGTTCTTTCAGAGCTGTTCTCTCAAGAGCAGTCCTTGAAAGAGCTCTCTCAGCCCCACCTACCACACAGAGTGCCTGCTGTGGGGAGAGGAAGGGAAGGAGGTTGTAAGCTGCTCTGAGACTCTGCGTTAAGGGTGGGGTATAAATCCAATATCATCATCATCTTCTGCTGCTGCTCCTTCTTTGTCTTCTTCTTCTTCATCATCATCTTCTTTTTTTGTCACCTTCTTAAACCTGCACTGCAAGAGTCTTTGGAAGATCAGGATCAGAATGTTCCTGTGTATATTTTTAAATTTATTTTTATTTATTGTTTCAATTTGTATCTTGTCTTGCCGGACACGCTGGCTCAAGGCGGCTAACAAAGTTAAAATATTCGGAATTTCTTAGCGTTAACCAACTGTACCCCTGACCAGAGGGAGCTGGGGATTTCGGCAGCCTTGAGCCTCAAAAGGCAAGGGGAAGAAAAGAACTGGAGGCCTGATTAATGCCATGGATCGGCTGATTTCAGTCTGTGGCCCTTAAATTTGACACCCCTGCCATCGAGTTTTCAAAGCAAGAGATGGTTTGCCATTGCCCACCTCTGCATAGCAACCTTGGTATTCCTTGGTGGTCTCCCATCCAAATACTGACCAGGGCCGACCCTACTTAGCTTCCGAGATCTGACAAGACCGGGCTAGCCCATCCAGGTCAGGGCATCAAAACTTATGGAACACAATTTTTTTCACAAGTTAAATAATCAACTGTGTGTGTTTTCCCTGCAGGTATGCGAAGGGTTCCTTGAGCAGAAACCAACAAATGCCACGGGAACCAGCGGGTCCTCGGACAAAAGGATTATCGATCTGCGGCTGTACATGCTGTGTTTCCTTCCGTTTGTCATCATCTTGGTTTTCATCCGCGACCTTCGGACTCTGTCGGTGCTTTCCTTCTTTGCAAACATATCCATGGCCATCAGCCTTGTCATCATTTATCAATATATCGTTCACGTACGTACAGAGAAAATTTCCCCCCCACTCTCCCTTTTTGGCTTTTAGTGTCGGAATGAACTGTTCTTACTTTAGCTCCTTCTGAGTTTGTACGGGGGGGGGGGGGGGGGGAGAGGATCCTGCAAATGGTCAAGTCCAAACCCAGCACCCTTCTAGGTATTCTTGAGACCTTTTCATACCTTAGTCATACCATAAGCAAGGTCGGCCTTGGCTAGTATTTGGAAAGGCAACTTCCAAGGAATACCAGGGTTATGACCAGGCCTGTTGCCAGAATTTTGTGGCTTGTGGGGCAAAAAAATTCTGGTGGGGCTGCCATTATTTTTCTGTCTCTAAACATCTGTACTTTTAAGTAGTAATAAAGACAATAATACTAATAGTAAAGTAAATTAAATGCACCACAAATACCCCCCACAACAGCCACCCCAGACATAAATGAAATGCAAAAACACCCCCACCCTTCCCCAGCCTAAAGCAATGAAATCCCTTACCATTTTCAGAAGGAAAACTTGTGGGGCTGGCCCTTTAAGGAGGGGGGTGGAGCCCTCAATGGCCCCATTGTAGCTACAGGTCAGGCCGTGACACAGAGGCAGGGAATGGCAAACCTCCTCTGAAATGTCTTTTGCCTTAAAAACAAGTCTAGCTCGCCACCTAGTGGTGCATAACTCTAAAACAGCTAGAACTTCTGGCTGCCAGACAATCTTAGGATTTCCTGGCTATACTACACACAATGCTATACAGTAATAATAATAATAACCTCAGTCATGTGTTGGATAGATGTATGTTGGAGAAAACATCCAGAATGAGATTTGTGACAGTAGCCAGGGGAAGCTGGCACTGCTGCATGACAAAATTACTCTGAATAACCATCCCTTTTAGGAGACTGGGACAATCTCCGAATGTGCTTTTTCATGCACCAGTGTAATTTTAGGTTATCACCAGATCTGGACCAACCCCTACAAGGAAAGGCTGAAGGACTTGGGAATGTTCAGTCTGGTGAAGAGGAGGTTGAGGGGGAACATGGTGGCCCTCTTGAAGTCTTTGAAGGGCTGTCAGAGGAGGGCAGGGAGTTGTTCCTGTTGGCAGCAGAAGATAGGACTCACAATCATGGGTTTAAATTACAGGGGGGAAAGGTAGTGGCTGGATATTAGGAATTTTCTTTTTACACTAAGAGTAGTTAAGCAGAGGAATCAGCTGTGTAGGTGAGCTCCCCCTCACTGGCAGTCTTCAAGCAGCAGCTGGACGAACACTTTGTCAGGGATGCTCTAAGCTGATCTTGCAGTGAGCCCAGGGGATTGGACTAGATGGCCTGTATGGCCCCTTCCAACTCTTATGATTCTATGATTAGGATGAATCATGTAGGGATCTCAGCTTTCCCTTGTAATTTAAAGCAGTCATCTCCCAACATAATGCCCATGGGTATCATTGTACCTGCCAATGTGTTTCCTGAAACCTGCTTGTTACATTCCTGTTTGCATCTTGTCTGCAAACAGCCAGTCCTGGCTTTTCTCTGCCACTGGAGTAGGAGGTGCTTCAGAGGACCCCAGGTAACATCTCCTTTTCATCTGGAAGGCCCCCGCCCCCCCATTTGGAAACAGCTGCCTTTAGCATAGGAGGCTGCTTAGTTTGAAACCTTCCAGCACTTTGTAGAACCTGCCAATGCGGGTGATTGTTGGTACAATTTTGCCAAGAAAACTGCTTTTGAATCATGAATACTTGGTTCAAACAGCACAAACGTTGCTTATACACTTGGACCTCTCCAAACAAACAACACCATAATCAGATTGACTATATTCTGTGCAATCATAGATGGACCAGTTCAGTACTCACTGTCAGGACATATCCAGGCGCCGACTGTGGTTCAGACCCATGAATTGTTGGTGGCTAAAATCAGAGTCAAACTATGCAACATCAAAAGGACAGCACCACTAAAGAAGTTTGACGTCACCAAAATCCCCCCCACCTATACAATTGAGATTAAAAAATAGGTTTGAACAGCTGGACACGGCTGAGAAAACGCCTGATGAACTGTGGCAGGAAATTCATTTGGCGACTGTCGAAATAGCCGCTGAACATACACCACACAAGAAGCCAGAGGAAAAGTGCAAGTGGCTCTCAGACGGAACCATAAAAATAGCAGAGCGAAGGAAAACAGCCAAAGCAGCAGGAAAAGCAAGAAGACTGAATGTGGATTTCCAGAGGGCAGCAAGGAAAGACAGTGAAGTTCTGTGGGATGCGTTGCAAACAGCTAGAAGAGGACTGCATAAAGGGCCACACCAAGCTTGCATTTGTGCAAGTCAAAAAGTTTTGAACACCATTTACTGCCCGTAAAGGCATTATCAAAAGCAAACAAGGGAAAGAATTGTCCAACCAACAAGATGTCAAAAAACAGATGGCAAGAATACACACTAGTAGCAAAGAAGCCCAACCTCAAGTTGAGAATGAACCAGCCATCCTTGAGGAAGAGACTATGTGGGCAATGAGCCAACTACCAAACCACAAGGCTCCAGGTGTTGACATCATCTTCACAGAATTGCTGAAGCCTGTACCAGTTGCAGTCATCAGAGCCCTGTGTCAGATAATTTGGGAAACCAACACATGGCCAAGGGAGCGGAAACGTTCAGTGTTCATTCCACTACCGAAAAAGGGAGACTCCAAATGTTATCGCACAATCATTCTCTTCCCTCACATTAGCAAAATTCTGCTTAAAATTATACAACAACACCTGGCACCAACCATTGAAAAGGAATTACCAGATGTCCAGGCTGGTTTCTGAAGGGGCGTGGCACTCGCGACCATGTAGCAAATCTACGTTGGATCATGACAAAATCTCATGAGTATCAAAAGATTATTTATGCTTCATCGATTCCAAGAAAGCCTTTGACTGTGTTGATCATGACAAACTGTGGAGAGTCCTACAAGACCTGGGGGTGCCAGCACATCCAGTCAAATTGATACAATCACTGTACACAAACCAGGAAGCCACTGTGCGAAGACCATATGGAGATACTTACTGGTTCAAGATAGAGAAAGGACTAGACAAGGTTGCATTCGTTCACCTTTCCTATTCAACCTGTATGCTGAAACCATCATGAGGAAGTTAGAGCTGGAAGAGTCAAAAACCGGGTTAAAGATTGGAGGAAGGAATATCAACAATCTTCGATATGCTGACGACACAACCCTCCTCTCAGGAACAAAAGAAGGCCTGGAATATCTGATCTAGAAAATCAAAGAGGAAAGTGAGAAGTTTGGCCTCTTCCTAAACATCAAAAAGACCAAGTTCATGACCACCGAGAAGAAGAGAAACATCAAAATAACAGTTGACAATGAAGAGATCAAATGTGTAGAAGAATTCACTTTCTTAGGATTACAGATCAACCCAAACAGCGAATGCAGTCTAGAAATAAAACGTCGAATCATGCTGGGTCACACAGCAATGATGAGCATGAATTGAATATGGAAGAGCAAGGACATCAGCCTAGCAACCAAATGCAGATTAGTCTGTGCTATTGTGTTCCCCATAGCAACCTATGGCTGCAAAAGTTGGACCATGAAGAACCGACTCCTTTGAGCTGTGGTGCCGGAGAAGGCTCCTGCGCATTCCTTGGACCGGAAAGGTGACAAACAAGCAAGTACTGGAGCGCATAAAACCAGTCATGTCACAGGAAGGGAAAAATCATAAAAGTGTGACTGACTTATTTCGGCCATGTCATGCGGAAGAACTCACTAGAAAAAGTAATTATGCGTGGATTGGTTAGTGGCAACCGAACACGGTGAGTAGACACCATAAAAGTCGACACCAGCCCGAGCAAAGAAACAGTACAAGATCAGAAAACGTGGAGAGAGCTGGCCCATAGAATTGCCAAGAGTCAGACATGACTGAATGGCTAACAACAATAACAACAGCCACTGCTTTGTGATTGGCCCCAGCCTCTGTGGTAGCCATTATGTTGTGGCATAGCAGTTAAGAACTGAGTGTTCTCAAAATTTAAAAAGTGCCCTTGGGTTCAGCAAAGTTGGAGAACTGCTAGGTTAAAGGCTAATGAAGATGCAGCTCTAGTTTGTCTGTTATGACTGTGGGTTCAGCCTTGGACTATTGAGTGGCAGTCATGCTGCCCTGGGGGAGCACATGTACATGGCCATTCACACATACCTCCCCCGACTCTGGGTCTTTTGGGATACCCTTGGTGGAGATGTTGTACTACTTTCCCGTAAAACAATGCCATTGTTTTAAAAGGGTTGACCGTTATTAACTTCAAATGGATAGACTGAAGGCAAGATAGGAAGAAAATCTAAAAGGCGGTAACCAAAATATTAGTAAATCAAAATAAAATACTATAAGTACGTATTTTGGCAAGTTCTTATCAAACAGCCCCTAAAATCTTTGGCTAAGGTGCCTGGTTATATCTCATTTGGGGCTAGTCCACGAGGGAGCTGTGTGAAGGTGTGCATGTCTCTGGAGAACATGGGAGGAGGAAGGCTAATTAAAATTAAAGAGGGCAAGCAAATTAAAGACAATCCAAGGAGGAGGCTTGGCGATCTGAGAGGGAGAGTTAAGCTGGAGAGCTGGGCAAAAAGGGGGGGCAATCAGGAGCCAGAGAATCTGGGCATCTGGAGTGGGGTTTTCAGAGAGACCAAGGGAGGCTCCATGGCAGGAACCAGGAGAGGAGGAGGAGGAGGAGGAGAAGAAGAAGAAGAAGAAGAAGAAGAAGAAGAGATTGGATTTATACCCCGCCCTTCACTCACTTAGAATCTCAGAGCAACTAACAAACTCCTTTTCCCTCCCCCTCCCCACAACAGACACCCTGTGAGGTAGGTGGGGCTGAGAGAACTCTTTCCCAAGCTGTCCTTGAGAGAACAGCTGGTACAGAGCTATGGCTTGCCCAAGGTCATCCAGCAGGTGCAAGTGGAGGAGTGGGGAATCAAACCCGGTTCTCCCAGATTAGAGTCCACAGACTTAACCACTACACCAAACTGTGCCAGTGCCAGATAAATCGGGAGAAACATAGACACCAGGGGCTATAAGAGAAAGGGGGGGGGGGGGGACAAGAAAAAGGGAGCTTAGATCATAGTTATCTATCTTGAATAGCGTGTACTTTCTCCTTAGTGGTGGAAGTAGGTTAGACAGAAAAACCTTATCCGAAGTGTTTGGCTGAATCCCAGACCTTAAGCATTTAATTTCCTATATTTGAGGCATGTGTGCGCCCTGTGATCGTGCAGTCAAATCAAATTATCTAATTTGCTAGTTTCAGGCTTCAGGAAGCTTATTTTGTTTACTAATATTTGTTCTGGGCAAAGCTTACAGTGGCCTGAGATTGCACTGATATCCCGATTAACTCGAAAACAATGATTGAATATAGACTGAAGAGTGCATTGGGAGGCAGGAGATGAATTTTTACACTTATAATGAACTCAGGAAGGAGACTAGGTTGCTCTCTTAGATGTGTTAGACATTTGGCTTAAGAAAATCCTTTTATGTCTTCTGTAATATTTGCTGTTGAGAGGGAGACGATACATAGTCTGATCTTGTCAGATCTCGGAAACTAAGCAGGGTCAGTACTTGCAAGGGAAACCGCCAAGGAAGACTCTGCAGAGGAAGGCCATGGGAAACCACCTCTGCTTTTCACTTGCCTTGGAAGACCCTTGCTGGGGTTCTCGTAAGTCAGCTACGAGTTGACATTATTATATACACACACAATGTTTGTTGTTGTCATAAACGCTGGCAGTTTCTGGTAGCTGGAATCTGAAATGATCTCACCTAATCAAGGTGTTTCCGGTTTGGTGTAGTGGTTAAGTGCATGGACTCTAATCTGGAAGAACCGGGTTTGATTCCCCGCTCCTCCACGTGCAGCTGCTGGTGTGATCTCGGGTCGGTCACAGTCCTCTCAGAGCTGTTCTCTCAAGGGCAGTCATTGAAAGAGCTCTCTCAGCCCCACCTACCTCACAGGGTGTCTGTTGTGGGGAGGGGGGAAGGGAAAGGAGTTTGTAAGCCGCTCTGAGACTCCGAGTGAAGGGCGGGTTATAAATCCAATCTCTTCTTCCTTTTAAGATGAAGTTGCTTGCAAATGAGTGTCTTACTTTACATTTTAACTAAGCAATGATTCCCTTGTGAGACCCAGAGTCTGATCCATGATGCTTCTTCCCCTGGCCTTTTGACATCTGAACTCTGAATCTAAAACCAAGGTGCTTTTTTGGGGGGAGGGGGGGTCGCCTTTAGCTGCCCATATTCTCTATCTCATGGGGCAGCTTGAGGCCCTAGATAACTGGAGGAGTGCTGGCCTGACACTTAACATAAGAAGAGCCCTGCTTGATTAGACCAGTGGTCCATCTAGTTCAGCATCCTGTCTCACACAGTGGCCAACCAGTTCCTCTGGAGGGCCAACAACAGAGCACAGAGGCCGAAGCCTTTCCCTGATAAGAACATAAGAAGAGCCCTGCTGGATCAGACCAGTGGTCCATCTAGTCCAGCATCCTGTCTCACACAGTGGCCAACCAGTTCCTCTAGAGGGCTAATAACGGCATAGAGGCTGAGGCCTTCATAAAAACACAAGAAGAGCCCTGCTGGATCAGACCAGTAGTCCATCTAGTCCAGCATCCTGTCTCACACAGGGGCCAACCAGTTCCTCTGGAGGGCCAACAACAGGGCATAGAGGCCGAAGCCTTCCCCTGATAAGAACATAAGAAGAGCCCTGCTGGATCAGACCAGTGACCCATCTAGTCCAGCATCCTGTCTCACACAGTGGCCAACCAGTTCCTCTAGAGGGCCAACAACAGGGCACAGAGACCGAGGCTTCTCCCTGATGTTGCCTCCTGGCGCTGGGATTCAGTGGTTGACAGTGTGCATGAGTTCCCCTGCCCTCATTTGATCCTCATGGCAACTCTGAGTAGAATAGGCCAAGGGTGACTGGCCTCAGTTTGCGTGACGGAAGAGGGGATTTGAATCTGGATTTCCCAGATCCCAGTCCACCACACTGGCTCTCAGAGGTCAGAGGGATCAGGCGCCTTTGTTTCCTGTCACTGATGGGGTCACTCACCCCATCTGCAGTCTTGGGTGCAGCAGGCTATAGGTGTGTGACTTTTATGATAGATTCTCTGCACACTCACTTTTAGAAAAAAACAATTAATGCTGGGGTGGGGACGAAGTTACCTTAACTTGAGAAGAGGAGGAAGAGTTGGAAACCGCTTGGGGAACATGGTTCTAATCCAATATACCCTGCCAATGTATATGGGGAACATTGATGATGGTGGTTATTGATCAATACATCAAGATTCACATAATAAAGCAGAAGCACAGTCGCTCCATGTGTAGCTTAACTCTCCTCAAGCCCCCAGGATCTCTTAGAATCATAGGAAGGAGCCATACAGGCCATCTAATCCAACCCCCTGCTCAATACAGGATCAGCCTAGAGCATCCCTGACAAGTGTTTGTCCAGCTGCTGCTAGAAGAAGAAGAAGAAATAATAATAATAATAATAATAATAATAATAATAATAAATAAGATTTATACCCCACCCTTCACTCAGAATCTCAGAGTGGCTTACAAACTCCTTTCCCTTCCCTTCCCCACAACAGACACCCTGTGAGGTAGGTGGGGCTGAGGGAGCTCTCTCGAGAACTGCCCTTGACAGGACAGCTCTGACAGAACTATGGCTTGCCCAAGGTCATCCAGCAGCTGCAAGCGGAAGAGTGAGGAATCAAACCCGGTTCTTCCAGATTAGAGTCTGCGCACTTAATAACTACACCAAACTGGCTCTCAGAGACTGTCAGTGAGGGGGAGCTCACCATCTCCCTAGGCAGCTGATTCCACTGTTGCACTACTCTTACTGTAAAAAAGGTTTTCCTAATTTCTTGTTCCATTCTTGCTTGGCTTTGTGAGCTGGCTGCAATGGGGTGGCTCTGGTAGGCACCGGGGGCCATCTCCCTGAAGGACGTTCTTGAAGGAATAAACTTTTTCACTCTAATCTCTCTCTTTCTCACACACCAGGGTTTGAAAAATCTCTCTCTGAAGAAGCTGCCTCTAATCGCTGATCTGAAGAAATATCCACTTTTCTTTGGCACGGCTATATTTGCTTTCGAAGGAATAGGAGTGGTAAGTTTTTTTGCCACTGCCTCTTAGGCATATATTTTTAATATTATAACTTGTCAAGCTGAGCCCTTTTATAGTAATGGGGCAGTGGATGAAACTCTCCTCCCTGTTACTTCACCTGATTTCGAGGCATCCATCCTGCCTGAACTACAAAAAGCACCACCGGAACCTCTTTCTCTATCTGATAAAATTATATCTATTTCTCTCATGAAGGGTTTACTGCACAGTGTAGCCGAAGTAGTCCTGGGTTCTCCACCAAGGGAGGAGAATTTCACGAGCTGCACAGATTGACAGTTGCCGTCGTATGGTAACATCTATATCCTCTCCTAGAATATTGCTGGCTGGCTATCCAAGAGAACTTGATCCTTCCTTTCTGGAATACATTTCTTTGTGTGATATTGTTATTTTTCAAGAGACGTGGACTCAGAGGCCTGTAATATTGGATGGATTTTCCATTTGTGGGCTATATGTCTCTGCTGCGGAAAGAAAGGGTAGACCCAGGGGAGGCCTGGCTATTTTAATTTCTACGAAACTTCAGGCTACAGTAATACCATAACTTTTAAAAATTCACTTTCTGTTTGGCTGATAAAGGATTTCTATACCTTGTAATGTGCTGTACGTGTGCAGGGGAGGGGGGAGTTCTGATTTCCATGCTGTGGATCTTGTGCATATTAACCATTAATGTAGTTGTTTTCCAGACACTGTTTCAATGGAAAGTTGTACAAATGCCAGCGTTGTGCTTAGGTCAGGCCTGCTTTTCCCCACAGAGTCATGATTGGTCAGAAAGTTACCCGTTCTCTAGGCACATTTAATTTAAGTTTCTATATGCTCACCTTTCTGTCTAATTGAGGAACCCAAGGTGGGTCCACTTTTCAATTAGTGTGCAAAATCCACACTAAACAGCCTTAGGATACTGAAGGAAACCCTGTGGCTGCCAGGTTTCCTAATAGCTGGCTTAAGTTCTCCTTGTGGCTTTAGGAAATGCTGCAAATTTGGGCAGCGATTTGCACAGCAGTATTAAAATCTGCTGATTAAAATGACAAGGGATTTGGATCCAGGCAGACTGAAAACAAGGATGATGATTGTTGAGGAGAATAGAACAAATTATTTGGGCTGGGAATCTCTGCCAGCAAAAAATTAGCGTGCATTCATATTAATAACACCAGTACTATTAGCCCGTATCACTTCAGACAGCCACTGAAGGTGAGAGATGCAGAAGGAAGAGCTGGCTACAGAAGTGTCCATGCTTGTCTGAGCAAAAGTCTGAATCTCAAGGTCTCAAGAATCTCTGGTTAACAAGTAATCCAAAATGGGGGTTGCCAACCTTTTTGTTAATGAGAGCTACCCAATAATGAAAAATACCCCGAGCTACTCCCCTGCCCACCATATTACCAAGTTTTGTTGTGTCCTAGGAACACAGTGTGGACTAGGAAGAGCACTAGAAACAAAGCTGTTAGTTAAGCAGCATATAGAAAAATCCTATGAAATAAAAACCTGGAGTAGAGCTTACCAAGGTATTTTCTGGGTCTTCTGTACAAGCTACCTGCTGGAGACAGCTGGTCCAAAAAGCATCTAAAGGTGATTTGTCAATGGACATGTCTGTTACTCACAAAAAGCATCTAAAGATGATTTGTCAATGGACATGCCTGTTACTGCACCAGCAAAATCCCTGTTTGGTGACAGATTCTGGCTACAGTTATAGGTCAGTTTGCCATATCCAAAGACATGAGTCTTTTCTTTCCAGTCTTGGAAAGGATGGAGTGGACATAGGAGGGAGTGATCAGACCTTGTTTGTTGAATGGCTCAGAATATGTGGCTCCTTTGTGAGTCCTAGAAAAGCCCCCCCCCCCAAGAAAAGAAGTATCTTGGCAGATAAATCAAGATGGGTAGCCATGTTAGTCTGTCTGTAGCAGTAGAAAAGAGCAAGAGTCCAGTAGCACCTTAAAGACTAACAAAATATGTGGCAGGGAATGAGCTTTTGTGAGTCACTGGTACTTGAAGAAGTGAGCAGTGACTCATGAAAGCTCATATCCTGCTACATACCCTGTGTTCCCTCTAAGCTGAGTTAGTGTGAGCTAGCTCACAGTTTTTAGCCTCCAGCCCACACATTTTTGTCTTAGCTCAGGAAGGATGGCTCCAAAGCAAACTAATTTATATGGCAGCCAAATCGCTCGCTCACAACATTAATGCCAGTAGCTCACAAAATAGAATTTTTGCTCACAAGAACCCACAGCTTAGAGGGACTCATGAAAGCTCATCCCGTCACATATATTTTTATTCTTTAAGGTGCTGCTGGTCTCCTGCTCTTTCCTACTGTATCCAGGCACTAATGCGTTTTTATGAAGGTATAAAGTTTTACCCCAGGGGTGCCATACGGATTCTAGTATTCTACACCTCAACTTTCTGCCTTTCCCCCTCATATTCGAATATGATGGTCTTTTTTCACAAGCCATTCATGCTGTTTCCAATTCCAGGCTAGACCGTTCCAGGTAGGGCTATGTGTATGCTGCCATTCCGCAGGAGAAGCACAAGAAAGTGGTTTTGAATGCAAAATTCAGCTGCTTGAAACTCTCAGCTCCTGCTTTTAAAATAAAATAAAATAAAATAAAGCCATTTGCTTTATTTATCTCGTGGCTTTAAAGAGCACCGGGCAGCGTATGGGTAAATAGGTTTGCAGTAGCTGCAGGGAAAGTGCCCTGCATAGCTCGTTATCAGAAAGGCTAGTGATTGGAACGGACATAAATAACCCCTAAATAATAGAAATACTGGATTAACTATATAAAAACTACTCAAATTTGCTCATTTTCATAATGTATTCAATGTACTTTGGCTGCAGCGTAGAGATCACGTGGCTCTGGTTATGTGCCCAAAGACTCCAGACAAACTGATTTGAGATTCCTGCAGGGGACTTAATAAACTAAGTTGCCCTCTAGGGCAGCTACAAAAATTGTCCTTTCAGGCTTTGTGCTCACTCTGTGCCAGTTTCCCGCCAGCTGGATTGTCGTGATTTCTTACCAAAGTTCCTCCCACTTTCATTTGGGTCAAGGCCATGTTGCTTTGTGCACATCTGATGCAAAAATGGGAGGTGCAAGGGATCAAAGGTGGAATCAGTGCTTGTTGTTGACTGCTTGTTATACTTTTGGCTGTGCTTTGGATGATTGAACTTGGTTTTATAGGAGTTGTGCTTGATTAGAAAGAAGTAGGCGGAAGGTCACTGCGGACCAGCTGGCATAGATCACCTGCTGGCCTTGCCGTGTTGTAAAGTGGGAATGTCATTCGGGTAGGTTGCTAATGACTTGAACGCATCGGTAGGAGAAGTGGACAGAAGGGTAGCCATAGAACAGTCCTTCAGTACACGCAGATTATGTGAAAGCAGCATAGAATAAAAAACAAAGAGAGACCTACAGAGTTTAGAAAGCAGCACACAAAGGCAAAAATAATTTATGTTGAGTTTTCTTTTTTGTTTCGGTGATAGGAACTTGAATTTGTGTTAATTTCAGGGGGTTTAGGTATTCTGTGTTTAGGTATTTAGCACTGCAGTGGCTCAAGTGGTTAAGATGCTGAACTGCAGACCAGAAGGTCAGTAGCTCAGCAGTTCAAGACCCAAGTGCCGCGTGACGGAGTGAGCTCCCATCTCTGGCCCCAGCTCCTGCCTATCTAGCAGTTTGAAAGCAAAAAATTGCAAGTAGATAAATAGGTACCGCTTTGGTGAGAAGGTAACAGAGTTCTGTGCGCCTCGGCATCCTGTTTCTCGCTTTTTTTGGCTACACTACCCCGAAGCAACTAAAAAGGGTTAACTCTTAAAACAAAAACATCCAGAAGTGACAGACTGATCTGAGACCTCGCAGAACTCAAAACCTAACATCCAATATGGTCAGAGGTTCTAAAATTAAGAACCACCAAGTAAGACGCTGCGAATTTTACAGCAACCTTGCTTGACACCCAAACTTACCATGTTACATGAATATATGAAGCTGCCTTATACTGAATCAGACCCTTGGTCCCTCAGGGTCAGTACTGTCTATTCAGACTGGCAGCAGTTGTCCAGGACTTCAGGATGAAGTCTTTTCCATCACCTACTGACTGGTTCTTTTATAACCGGAGATGCCAGGGATTTAACTTGGGTCCATCTGCAAGCAGATGCTCCGCCACTGAGTCACAGCACTTGTGATCGGGCTGTGAGTCAAACCTGAATATGTTGAGCTTCGGTTGAACAATGCAAGCAGATGGAATCATAGAATCACAGAATCATAGAGTTGGAAGGGATTTCCAGGGTCATCTAGTCAATCCCACTGCACAATGCAGGAAATTCACAAATACACAACCAGCGACCCCTGTTCCATGCAGAGAAGATGACAAAAACCCTCCAGGATTCCCAGCCAAACTGGCCTGGCAAACAATTGCTTTCTTTCCCCAAAGTGGTGATCAGCATTTCCCTGGGTGTGTAAGAAAGGGCCACGAGAACTAAGCACTGAGGCAACCCTGCCTGCCCTCCCTCTCGTGATCTGCCCAAGTTCACAGAATCAGCATTGCTGTCAGATGGCCCTCTAGCCTCTGTTTGAAAACCTCCAAAGAAGGAGAGCCCGCCACCTCCCGAGGAAGTCTGTTCTACTGAGGAACCGCTCTAACTGTCAGGAAGTTCTTCCTAATGTTTAGCCGATGCTGTGGTTTGTGTGTGTGAGAGAGGAGGGGGGGGATCAGCTGGGAGTTGACTTCTGATCTCCTCCCAGGGAAACCTTTCTGCCTCGTCAGCCTTGCTTGGACACTGGGGGGTGAGGAGGGATGGATCAGGGGATCAGCTAGGAGTCAGCTTCTGATCTGCCTCTCTCCCCGGGCAAAATGGCTGTGTTGGGACAGTTGCCTTGCTGAGACACAGAAGATGGAGCTCAGCCTCATACAAAAGGCAGAATCAAGCAGTGAACACCATGAATAGTACCACTGCAGGTAGTGGTGGAGAGTTACACATTTGAATGTTTGTTCTGTGTTCAGGGAATGTTTCCTGATAAAATGCTAGAGTTTACTCTTAGTGTTATAACTGGCATTCCATATCCCTGAGTTGCATTTAATAAGAGAGCACTTTTTATATCTGACCCATCACACTTTTGTTTAAAACGCGCCTGAATTTGTGTGTCTGATCCCTTGAACATGTCCGCTGAAATTTGGGGCAGATTCTAGAAACTCTGTGTGTGTGTGTGTGTGTGTGTGTGTGTGTGTGTGTGGGCGTTCCATTTGAACAATGTGGTGTGTCCAACTATTTTTGGACTTTTGCGCTTTGTCCTTCTTCCTGCAGTCTGTTGAGCCTCCCACACTGAAATTTCATTCCTGGGGCCAGCAAACCTGTGGGAACATTGTCAGGTACCAAATACAGGCCAGCGATTGGAAGGGGAAATCTGCCCCCTCTTCTAAAGACTTAGGTGTCATTTAAGTCTTTGGAAATGTGTGGTTGGATACTTGCCGTTAAAGTCACGCTGCAATCCTACGCAATAGAAAAGAGCAAGAGTCCAGTAGCACTTTAACGACTTAACAAAATTTGTGGCAGAGTATGAACTTTCATGAGTCACTGCTCACTTCTTCAGATACCTGCAATCCTATGGAGAGTTGTTCTGGTTTAAGCTCTGGAAAATCCACCCTGCATAGGATTGCACTGCCCATTTTGTAAACTCATGGGATATATAACTCTGTGGGATATAAAAACATGGACAGTGATACAGATTGCTGAGCTTCCTGGAAAAATTTTTTTTCTGATGCCCTCAATTGGGATCTATTAATTGGAAGACCCATTCTAAAACCCAATTAGTAATTTAATGAGTGCATTTTTTAGAAGCTGAACATTTGATGTTGAAAAATACGGTAGCAGAAAATGTGTCCCACATGGATGGCCATGGGGCTGCTTCACTCTTCTTTTCAGAGCTGGTGATTAAAGTATGCTTTTTAAGTGCTAGAATGTGAAAAAAAATAATTGATCTGTGCTGTTCAAGCAAAACGAGTTGTTCCTTTGTATCCTACTTATGCAAATTGGTTTCTCTCAGTAGTTTCCCCCCCCTTCCACCTGTTCCCAGAAAGTGCTGTAGATTTGATTACCTAAGCAAAATGGAAATCTAACATTGTTTTTCAGACATGAAACGGTGGGGGAATAAAAGTTCCCCAACTCCTTAGCCTTAAAAACGCCTTAAAAAAAGATCTCAGATCCTGACTTCTAGAATTACAGATAATCACACAGCTTTTCGGTAAGAACCAGCGTTTTGTTTACAGCCAGCAGGCTTTGGATCTGTCATGAGACATCTGCAAGTTAACGTCCGAACTTAGCTTCTCCCCCGCCTTTACAAATCTTTTTTTTTTAAATACCCACATTATCTTTTTCAAAAGGTTTCTCTTGGATATTGAGAAGTAATGCAGACTTTTTTTTATTAACGTCTACTTGTCTGGTTTTTTTCTTTTCTTTTGGTCAGCTTAATAGTTATACCTTCTTTTTCTTCTCTGTCTTCAGCTCTCTCTGGTGTTGTCTTAAAATGCATTTAAGCTATCCCATGGAAACGAATCTCATGTTAGTGCCGTTGGGATGTATTTATTTATACCCCATCTTTTCCCCCAGTGGGTGAGTGTTTGTCCCACCCTTCCTCCTTTCCTCCATTTTATCCTCAAAACAGGGGCCATTTCAAGCAGGAACGCATAGGAATGCCGTTCCGGGAGTAACAAGCCCAGGAGCGGGCACATATGGTGATGCGCTGTGGAAGAAAGCCAAACCATACTAACTTGATCTGTATTTTCATGCTTGTTGCAGGGTAGCTTCCCTGCCAGAGCAAAGGAAACCTAAAGTGTCTTTAGTCAAAGTGTCAAGCTGGCTCGCCAGCTCTGAGTTGGGAAATAACTGGAGATTTTTGGGGTGGAGCCTGAGCGGTGGGTGTTGCCTTCTGACACACTTCCCGTGATGTGGCATATGCAAATAAATTATGCTAATGAGCTCCTGCACCTCTTTGTCTATGAAATGACCGCTGCTGTGAAGTAGGTTAAGCTGAGAGGGTGTGACGGGCCCAAGGTCAACCAGCAAGCTTCCATGGCGCGAGTGGGGATTTAAACCTAGGGCTCCCAGGTACCAGTCTGACACTCTTAACCACTATACCACACTGGCGGTTTGTGGGATGTGGTTAAATCTTTCTGAAGGAGATGCAAATGGAACATTTTTGTGAGAGAAGGTGAGACAAGGCATTATGGTGTGCAAAGGACTGAGTGTTGACCTTTTCCCCACTGTGAACAGAATGCTGGACTTTATGGGCCCTTGGCATGGCTCTTCTTAGGTCCAACATCTTAAGAGGTCCGTCTCTGTGAACCCTTTCCCATCAGCAAAGTGAATTCTTAGGGTTGGTTTCCCAGAGTTCTCACCACCTTTGGTGTGGACTCTGGATTTTAGGCCTTCAAGAGAGGGGAGTCCTCTGTGAAGGGCTGAGGAAAGGCCACCTCACCCAGCATCTCTCTTGCGTACCAAAAGAGGTAATAGGAGCTATATTTTATCTTGTCTGAGTGAAATGCCTCAACCGTAACACATGCTAATGCTTGAAATTCCCCTCTCTTGCTACCAAAAGAGGTAATAGGAGCTATATTTTATCTTATCTGAGTGAAATGCCTCAACCGTAACACATGCTGATGCTTGAAATGCCCCTTTCTCCAGGGAACTGTTTCCCTCAGGTCTCATTATGGCCCCCTAAAGACAGCAGCAGTTACAGCCCAGAGATCTGTGCTGTAAAATCTCGTACTGTCAGTGTGTCTCTTCACCACCAAGAGATGAGCAGGGAGCCATGCGCTCCGTAAAGACAGGTTTCTTGTATTTTTCCCTAATCTCTGAGAATTGTAGCTTTTGTAAGCTTGTCCTCGTGATCCGTTGATCAAAAGGTTGGGGTATTAAGATTTTAAACTTTAAAATGAGTTTAAAATAGTGCCCTTGTTAAAACAGTATATGTTTAAGAGGGTCTATAAAATAAAAGAGCTAGAAGGTAAACCATCTAATTTCAACAGTGGGCGTAATGAGGAGGGAGGGGGAGTGCCCCCCCTCTCATAGAAGGACGGAAGGCTTTCCTCCCACTGAGTTTCTCAGCTCCAGGAGTGAGAGGCATCTCCGTTTGGTTTTCTTTCTTTTTTTTAGGTGAAGTAGGTTTTTTTGAAGAATAAAGTTAACTGGAATTATGTTATAGTAAATAGTAAATTGAAGAAGGTCCAATGTAACTCATTAAGTAGATATAATGCAAGGTATTTAACGCGAACATGGGAATAGAATTGAGGAAACTGAATGGAATGTATAGGATGTAATTCTCGGAAGTAATTTGGGTATAACGGAACTTAAGGGACTAATTTGAGGATTCTTTTTATTAATAAATAACTGTAGTATTGTTGGATAGTATGTTTAATGTTTTGTATTATTGTGCACCACAAAAAATAATAAATTATTAATTAAAAAAATTATACACTAGATGTTTGGAGAGCTGGAGGAGGTATAGCTGACCAAAGTAAATTTTTGAACCCTTCAAACTGGAGAGAGCCAGTTTGGTGTAGTGGTTAAGTGCGCGGACTCTAATCTGGGAGAACCGGGTTCGATTCCACTCTCCTCCACTTGCACCTGCTGGATGACCTTGGGCATAGCTCTGTACCAGCTGTTCTCTCAAGGACAGTTGTCTCTGAGCTCTCTCAGCCCCAACCTACCTCACAGGGTGTCTGTTGTGGGGAGGGGAAGGAAAAGGAGTTTGTAAGTCGCTCTGAAACTCCAAGTGAGTGAAGAGCGGGATATAAATCCAATCTCTTCTTCTTCTTCTTCTTCTACTTCTTCTTCTTCATGCCCTCTGGCATTTCCCCCCGCTTGTTAAGATCCAGCTATTATTTATGTGTTTTATTGTAGGTACAACATGTGTATCTCAGATCCTCAGAAGCTAAGCAGGATCAGCCCTGGTTAGCCCTTGCATGGGAGACCACTGAGGAAGTCCAGGGTCATTACACAGAGGCAGGCAATGGCAAACCACCTCTGAGAATCTCTTGCTTTGAAAACCCTACGGGGGTCATCATAAGTTGGCTTGGGACTTGATAGCACTTTACACACACACATATCCTGCCTTTCTGCCCAATCAGAACCACCGAAGCTGCTAACATTTAAAAACAGGACACTTTAAAAACATATTGTAAAACCAGTTAAGAGCAAAACAAAAAGTCTGTATGTAAAAACACACCAAAAAACCCCAATTAAAACGCAGGGCAGGAAGGTTTCACACGGGTAAATGTGGTTCAAGAGAAAACACTTAAATGACCCCACAGTTTTTTCGGGGACTGAGATTCGCAAGAACGTGTGCATAAAATTCGCAAGAGTGTGCCCAAAGCAGCTTCTCTACAACTTGTAGAAACTTTAAAGGCCGCTGAATTCCCTTAAAAGTTGCAGTTTTAAATAGCTGAAATCAAGGAAAATATTGCTTTCAACCCCACCCCCCATTTTTGCTTTAGATTAAACAAGCGGAGACCTGCAAGAAACTTGTAGGATGGTTATCCCATTCATCACACCTTTGCTTCCTCTCTTCTCCCCCTCAGTAACACTGAGTTACTGCTCATCTCCAGACTACAGAGATAACTTTCCATGGAGAAAATGGATGCTTTGGAGGGTAGAGTTTATGGCACTGTACCCCACTGAGGTCCCTGTCCTCCCCAGGCTCCACCCCCAAATCTCCAGAAGTTTCCCAGCCTGGATCTGGATCTGCTGCTGGTGGTCCGGGGGGGGGGGGGGTACTTGGCAACCCTAGACTGCTGCCAGTCAAAACCCTGCCTTTTACTGACAGAAACAGTTGGAACCTCCCCCCCTCCCCCAAACATTCTAATCTCCTCACAGTTGACGCCTGGAGCTGATGCCATTTCAAAAAGTATTTTGGGGGATTCTACGGTCACTGAAAATTTTTTTTAAACTTTTCGGATTGCCCCCCATGTGTAGGAAAACCTCCCTGCCTCCCAGGTGCCCCCCCGCACGGATTTAGGTATCCGCACACAGGGGGCGCCTTCGGAATTAGATATATAGATGGACTCAGATAGGTTGGGGCCCTTAGACCGGCTGGGTTGGTGCTTACTCTCCCCCCTCCCCTGCCATTTTCCCACACCCAAATTGTTCGTGGGAAGAGTTATTTCCCCACAAAATGACTCCCTCCTGGTACTACTGTCATCACAGGAAAATGGCCCAATGAGAAGCCTTCCTCCTCTCCACTGTGACATTTTGAGCCCAAAGGTACTCTCTCTTTTATTCCCCATTGCAGCTGTGTGGCTGCAGGGAACCCGTGCTGCGCCTGGAAAACCCAGGCCTGACTTATTAAAAACAGTACATTTAGTCTGGCCTTTAAGCAGCTGTCAATCTCACTCGTTTGCAAGGTGTTAACTTTGAGCACGGATCTGCTCAGAAACAACCTCATTCCAAATTATAAAAATGCTCGCCCAATTTACACCTCCCCTCTGAAGTAGTTTGACTGCTGTCTTTTCCCAGGCTCATTTCACGGGCTGGTTTCAAATTTCATTCCAGGGGGTCTGAAGAGTACTAAGCAACAGCATTTGTTTAAAGCAGTATAATGCTAACTTGACCACAGGAGGGCAATTAATGAATGCAAACAGTAATTTATAAACTAGAACAAGTATGGTTTGAAACTAGAAACAGGTATAGACGGGTTTTTTTGAAACTAGAATGATTCTAGCGGGAAAGTCAGATGTAAATTTGACCCTAGACTCCTCCATTGTGTGCATTCTGCAGAGTGAGAGGAGCTCGGAAGTACCTTCCTGACCTCGTCAGGCAGGCTGATTCCACTGGGTGGGAGCACCTTACAGAGAATCCTTGGATACAGATAGTTGTTGGTTTTTACCAAATTTTCAGAGTCCAAAGGAAGCTGTCAGTACATACCCAGGCCTCTTCTGTCTCTTTCAGGTGCTTCCCCTTGAGAACAGGATGAAGGATCCCAGTCGCTTCCCACTGGCTCTGAACATCGGCATGGGGATTGTGATGACCTTGTACATCTCCCTGTCCACCCTGGGCTACATGCGCTTCGGGGATGAGATCAAAGGCAGCATCACGCTGAACCTGCCACAAAATAAACTGTGAGTAGATGCCCAGTCAAAGTGATCTGGCAGTCTTTCGAGGTCCTCTAGAACATTCTGTGAAATATAGTTCAAAGTTTGTTGAGCAGTGGTAGTTTGGGGGGCGGGGTTAAGGAAGAAAGGAAAAATTAAAAATTTTAAAAGCTCGGCATAGTAGGCAGGTGTTTTCTAACTGTCAAAGAGCTGACATGGCCTCTCCCTGAACAGAAATTGGAGGCATGCTTCACTTTGTGTACCTACTGTTTACCTTTAGCTTGCAAAACTTTCCCCCTCTTAGTGTAACTGACCCCCTCCCTGCCTGTTGTTTCTCCATGAGGCTCTGCTCTGGGTGTGCTTCCTGATCAGAAAATGGCAGTGTTGAAATATTTTTTTTCAGCATTAGGTGTTAAACAAAGATTTAAGACCCTAGCAATGATTTTGATTAGTGATCCTAAGGTCGATCTGGTATATTTTGGGATGTTTCTGTACTTCCTCCCACCCTTACCCCAAATCTGTTCTTTGACCTGCTGATTGCTAAGCAACCTTGTCTCAGTCAAGGGTCTCTTCCATCCTTATCTCTCATGAAAAATGTGCAAAGGGCTTATTTTCCTTTTCTCCCTAGAAGGAATGCAGGGTGTACTCTGAAAGGGTGTGTGTGGATAAAGTGTATTATGTCTGAGAACGGAATCGGTGAACGTTCTTTTGGAATTTTAGACCCTGAATAAGAAAAGAACTAGAACAAGAAAAGCTCCCCTAACGGACAGTCTTAGAACACTGATACATGCAGAGACACAACAGGCAGCTGCTGTTGATGCTGCGTTGAGTCTGCGGCATCTCAAAAGTGATTGACCACATCCATTGCAGGGACACAGTCAAGCTGTTCATCTCTAACAGCTGAGACAAGGCCGGAGCAGGAAGTCTTTCACTGGTATAGCAGGCAGACGTCTCCATGGGTTAGTGGTTTGGATTCACGGGAGCTTTTAAGGATACACTCAGGAGCAATCTTCCTGCCAGTGCATTAGTATGCCCTGTTCAGGAACTGCTAATGTAGGCTGAATAAGATCACGGGCTGCGGTCACACATGCTAAATAATCCACTTCCAATCCACTTTCAGTGCACTTCCCAAGTGGATTTTTACTGTGTGAACTGGCAAAATCCAGTTGGAAAGTGCATTGAAAGTGGATTGAAAGTGGATTGTTTAGTGTGTGTGACCGCAGCCACGGAAAGGTAAAGGCAAAGAAAAGGTCTGATTTAAATTTTGTTTTGGACCTTTGCTACTGACATAAATTGATTTTTTTAGGATCGATCATCCCGTAAAAACCATCACAGTGACAAAAGCAGTGCTTGCAAATGTGATCGTGGCTTAGTCAAATGCTAACCTGATTCTTTATCCCCTTGTAGCCCTCTTGTGGGATTGCCAAGCTCCAGGTGGTAGCGGGAGATCTCCTGGGGTGACAACTGATCTCCAGACAACAGAGATCAGTTCACCTGGAGAAAATGGCTGCTTTGGAAGGTGGACTCTGTGGCATTATAATTGAAGTCCCTCACCTGCCCCAAACCCCATCCTCTGCAGGCTCCACGCCCCAAATCTTCAGGTATTTCCCAACTGGGAGCTGGCAACCCTTCTTTCTTGGTTACCCAGTGAAAATTTGGGATAAAGCCAAGGTTGTAGTTCCTCTGCTACTTGTATAAGAGTAACCCCATTAAAGGTGCTCAAAAGTAGCATAGCAATACTTGCTGAAACTTAAATCTGTTTCCTGCTCTGTCTTACTGAGACTCAAGGCGGATTACCAAATTAGAAAAACAGTGCAATAAAAAGTATAAAGACATGTGTCGCAAACGATGCAAAAACTGGATTACAAAGAATTAGAAAATGCAGTAAAAAACAAGATAATACATACAATAAACTGCAACCCTGTTTCCTTTATAAAAGCACACTCCTGAATGAGTTCAGCATGCTTGCTAAGTTCTAACATTAGTTTGTGCTTGCTGTTGCGGACATTCAAGATTCGGTTCAAAGTTTTCCTCTAAACCTTAGGAAGGACTTCCTGACAGAGCAGTTTCTCAGTGGAACAGGCTTCCTCAGGAGGTGGTGGGCTTTCCTTCTTTGGAGGTTTTTAAGCAGAAACTAGATTGTCATCTGACAGCAATGCTGATTCTGTGACTCGCTATAAATTTAGGCCGTGGGAGGGAAGACAGGAAGGGATGAGCCAGTCTCGGTTCTTGTGGTCCTTTCTTATATGCCCAGGGTAATGCTGATTGCCACTTTAGGGTCAGGAAGAAATTTCCTCCAGGACAGATTGGCCTAGAGATCCTGGAGGTTTTTCGCCTTCCTTTGGGTGTAGGTCAGGGGTCACTGGGGAGTTAGTTGTGAATCTCAACAATGTGCAGGGAGTTGGAATGGATGACCCTTGGGGTCCCTTCCAGCTCTGTGTTTCTGTGTGCGTTTTGCCACATAATTAGAAGAGAGAGAGAGAGAGAGAGATTGGATTGATATTCCACCCTTCGTTACCCAAAGGAGTCTCAGAGCGGCTTACAGTCTCCTTCCCTTCCTTTCCCCACAACAGACATCCCGTGAGGTAGGTGGAGCTCTTTTGAGAACTGCCGTTGAGAGAACAGCTCTGAAAGAACTTATGACTGACCCAAGGTCACCCAGCTGGCTGCATGTGGAGGAGCGGAGAATCAAACCCGGTTCTCCCAGATTAAAGTCCGCACTCGTAACCTCGTACACCAAACTGGCTCTTAGGGTTTCCAGCTCTCCCAAAAATATGGCCACTGTGTTTGGTGCTACATAGTTAGCTGTAATCCCCCCCCCCCCCAAAAACTTCTAGCTGTGGCAATTGTTCCAGTCGTTAACATAACGTGATCTGGATAGAATGAGATTAAGACAGCTGCTACTTGCTTAAAATCACAAATGACTTTTTAAAAAAAGATCGCGCAGGGAGACTTTGTTGGGAAGCACTAAGCTAACAGAACCATTTAGTATTTCTTAAAATAGTTTCTTAATACAAGAGATTCTTGAACGTCTTTCCCTGCTGGTGACTTGCTTATTTATTGGTATGGAAAGCTTGCTTTGAAGTTAATGAATGTTGTCTATTGAGCTTTGAAGTTGATGAAGCAATTCCTTCTTCAGGTTACGGCTTTTAACGGGGCTTTCAACCCCCTATTCTTGCCCCCCCCCCCCCCCCCCGGAGTTCCAAACATTTTCTGCAACTTTAGAACTACTTTCCTTTCTGAGATCTCGACGGTGTGTGATTCTTTAGGAGCTGCTTCCAAACCATTCTGTGTTTAGGGACTTGATGGTGATGGAGCCCGTAGGGATTGCTCTGAGCTGACCTGTCCCTGGTCTGGAAAGGTTGCTGTGGAAGAGGGGGTAAGGTGCTTTGCTTGTGCTCCCCCCGCCCCCAGTCTTGTTGCCCAGCACATGCTGAAATCCCCAGCATTTCTGGACAGGCGGAAGTTATTAAAAGCAGTGAAACAGTACTCCCCATTGCAAAAACTAAAGCAGACTATACATACAATATTTTAGGCCTTTCCGCTTGGTTTAAATAACAATGGAAGGTTGTGTACCCCTGTGTTTAAAATATACGACTGAAATTCTGCAGCCGAAATTTGCCATCTGAGCAACATTATGCAAATAATGCAAGTGTGTTTAGACTCGACTAAGACGAGCATTTTGCATAACTTGTTTTGCTGGTCGTGGGGGTCGGCAAGGAGCTATGCAGGAGTCCCAATCCCTGGAAACCTTCGACCGTACACCCCACACTCCCTTCCGAGAGTTCAGCCAGCATCGCTGATGTGCGTTTGAGCCTGGGCTGGCAGAAACGAAGACTAGAAACCGAATGTTTTCAGAGAAAAGTTGGAACCTGGAAGCTGAATCTTGCTGGATTTCTCATTCTGCCTTTTTCCGCACTTTTGCAAATTTACAGGAGGAATGCAGCTCTGGTGTGTCCTATAAGTAGAGGAGTTAATTAAGTGGACTTTGAAGGAGTACATATGCCAGACCATGTAATATTGCAGAGATGGTGGGGGTCCAATAAATATAACATTCCCTGTTTCTTTTACCATTATCTCAAATGCATCATTCTTGGTGGAAAACGGCAACGCTAACAAAACTGATGCAACATTAATCCTGGAATAAACTGCAAAGCAATTACTCACAGTTGGAGATGAGTTTGGAGGGAAAAGCAGAAACAGCTGGCCTAGGCCTTGCTTATGAAACTTATTTTCAGCATTCAGAAATTTATTTTTGCTGATCTTTGTTACTTAATTGCTTTTTGAGAAATGTAACTGGTGAGGAACTAATCTTACTGTGTGCCTTTCTTAAAAACCTGCCATACAAGATAGGGAGTTCGTTGCTTATGAACATCAAGAAAACTTCAGTTACAATTACTTTATTTGCAATAATAATTATTATTCTATTGTTGTTGCTGTTGTTATTACTACTTTTTTCACTGTGGTGGTTTTGATTGTGTTGTTTAAAATTATTAACTAAGGGGCCAGCTTGGTGTAGTGGTTAAGAGTGGTGGAGTCTAATCTGGAGAACCAAGCTTGATTCCCCCATTCATCCACATGAAGCCAGCTGGGTGACCTTGGGTCAGTCACAGCTCTCTCAGAACTCTCTCAGCCCCACCCACCTCACGGGGTGTCTGTTTTGGGGAGAGGAAGGGAAGGAGATTGTAAGCTGCTCCAAGACTCCTTTGGGGCATAAAACCAACCCTTCTTCTTAATTGCAACAGAGGGTTCATCGCCTTAGACAGATGTAGTCTCATCAGTGCAGAGCATGGTTGTCACCATGGAATGGGGGAATATTCTAGGATTCTTCACTGGATCCTTAGCAACCTCCAGCTTCATATGTGGTGGAGGTGAGATGATGAAAACCAGAAGATGGCTTTCTACCATAGTTGTTCTCAAAGTTTAGCAGCAATGTGAGGACCTCCATTTTGATTTAATTCCCTCCCCTCAACCCTTCCTTGATAGTCCCTGTGTTGGATATTCCTGTTAGGGAATATGTTCCCAGCAGAGTAAAATAGTAAAGCATCAGCTTTGTAGAGATTAAGGGCTTTTTCCCAGTCACATTGTGCCGGCGCGTGTGTTAATAAGGGGTTTCGCGTTATTTTCTCCGCGCCTTCGGTAAACCTTTTTTTTTAGGTTTACCGAAGGTGCGGAGAAAATGGCGCGAAGCCCCGTATTAACACACGCGCCGCAGCAAAGGGTGTGAAATTGACACCCAGCGCCGGGACAAATGGAGGCAGAACGCCGGCACAATGTGAGTGGGAAAAAGCCCTAAGAGTCTGAGTCCATGTGTATTTAAAAGGTAAAAGTTTACTATACGCCTATCATGGGAAAAAGATAAACAGGATACAAAATAACAACAGAGCTAGATTCTACATCCTTACAGCTAGAGATCCAAACAGCAAGAGAGATGGCGTCTTCCCTCGAAGCCAGAACAAGGGCAGAGGAAAGAAACCATAAAATGCAAATACTTAGTACGTGGTTTGCAGTCAGGGAGTTAGGGTCCTAACAAAGGCTGCGGTCACACGGCCCCTTTAAATCCGGGAGGGCTCCTGGATTTAAAGGGGCCGCATTTTTCAACCGCGGGTTGGGATGTCTATACATCCCAACCCCTGTGGCAGCGTCGGCGGCCGCGCCAGCGGCGAAAGCGTCGGCTGCAGCTGCTGAAGAGGCGGCGGCGGCGGAAACGGCGGCGGCGGCAGCATTGGCGGCGGCGGCAACGGCGGCCGCTGAAGAGGTGGCGGCCGCGGCGAGAACCGCGGTGATGGCGGCGGCAGCCCCAGCAGTGGGAGAGGCGGCGGTGGCGGCCAAGGACCGCCAGCCGCCTGGGTGAGTTGGGGTTCCCCCCCCCCTTTACACTTGGGCGCATGAGTGGCCATGCTCCCAAGTGTAAAAAGGGGGGGGAATGGCGGGGGGGCCCCCATCTGGACAGCCCTGCTCTCGCAATGCTTGCGAGAGAGGGCTGTCCAGATAACCTCCAATGCGGGTTCCTCCCGTGACTCCCGGGAAAACACTAGTTTTTCCCAGGGTCGGTAAAAGCGGGAGCAACCCGCATTGGAGCCCGCTTCGCCGCGGGACTCGCTGCGGGCCTATGTAGATGGCCCCTTTAAATGCGGGAGGAAGCAGCCCTTCCTCTCGCATTAAGGGGCTGTGTGACCGCGGCCTTTGTTTCCCGGGCAAACTGTTGTGTATACAGATTGGTTACAAACAGACATGTGACTTACTATGACCAATACAGAACAACAGCAGTCCAGTAGATACACGGAAGTGTTTTAACTTGCTATACTCAACACCCTGCCACATGCCGGTCAATCAGTATGGGGTGCGGCACGCTGCCCGTGTGGGCATTCATTCTCTTGTGTCTACAAGCAGTTCAGTGAGAACCATGTTGCTAACTTCAAAAACAAATTTAAGTCAAATGGTTACTCTCTCTGCATATGATCTACAAGGTCGCATCTCAGAAGATAGTCGGTTCAGAGGGGCCACAACTCAAGAGGCCCTGACCCAAGTGCTTCGGACCACTCTTATCCCTCGATTAGAAGGGACTTTTGCACCGGAGCGGAGACAGCAAGGAATGTCCTTTGTTGGTTAATAACGCCTCGCTAGAGCTTGGCTGAACCTGCATGGGAAGGACATTTCAGAGTTGCTCACAGAAACGGAAAAGTCCGGCACCACGAAGAGCCTGAATTCCAAATATTCAGTTGAAAACAGTGATGGCCTCTGTTGTCGAAGGATGCACAGTGGTGTGGAATCCTCTGCATTAGATAACAGATTGAAATCCCAATTCAGCTGTATACTGGAACTGACTTTGACTGCATGAGGATTGGACCTGAGTGTCACTCAGCCTATTAGTGTTTGAAGGGCTGAACCATTAGTTCCCAGCAGGGCTCATTTCGTAGCAGAGCTCCTTTGCATATTAGGCCACACCCCCTGATGTAGCCAATCCTCCAAGAGCTTACAGTGGCCCCTGTAAGAAGAGCTCTGTAAGCATTTGGAGGATTGGCTACATTAGGAGTGTGTAGCCTAATATGCAAAGGAGCTCCAGCTACGAAATGAGCCCTGGTTCCCAGTGACCAGTCTATGCATTTTCTGGCTAGTAATTAGGGTTGCCAACAAGCCTGGGGAGAAAAATATCCCATGAGGTTTAATACGTAGCAATGGGCTGCTGAAGCTTTTCATGGCATTTAGTGCAAAGACACTTTATTTAATAAACAAAATCTGAATTCCTTATACATCTGGTCATCTGTACAGGGTTGAGTCAAACCACAGCTTCCCCCACCCAGTATATGTGAGGGCGAGTGGTGGTAGGGGAAGTGTTTTATAAATTCTGAATAAGAAAAAAATTGTGGTTGCAAATGGTCTAACTTATTTATTCATAGTTTCAGTTTATATACCGCCCTTCCTTGAGTTCACAGGGCTCTGGACAGTTGACGACAAAAAATGCAATATAACAACCCCCCCCAAACAATATAAAACCAAGAATAAAACAGTTACGTTAAAATGAAAGGACATCAAATGGCGCCAAGTAGATAGAATATGTATTCTTGCCCCGCAAAGTGGGACAAAGCAAGGTGGGGGTGGAGTGCCAGATAAGATGGTACCCGTCGCTGTCCTCAACCAAAAGCCTGGTGGAACATCTCTTCCTTACAGGCCCTGCGGAATTGCATAAGGTTCCATAGGGCATGGATGTTATTTGACAGAGAGTTGTACCTTTGGACAGTGCTGGCTCTTCGGCTTGGAAACGGAGATGAGCACCGCATCCCTAAAGTTGTATTCGACTGGCTTTCGAGCAAGGGAAACCTTTACCTGTTGGACTCATGTAAATTATTCAACAGGGAGCCTCATCTAGCCTCTGTATTGCCCGTTTTGACTTGCACTTCTGGCCACCGTTTCTGCGCAGAGCATACTGCAAAATTTGCTCGCTTGGGTTAATCGTTGCCAGGATCATTTTGCATTGTGGGCATTGACTATATGCTCTCTGAGCACGTTGGAACAATCTTGCATGCCTCTTGGATATCCAAGCCATGAAAAACTCTCCATATCTTGAAATTAAATCAAAAGAGTTTTTGGCTTAAACATTAGGAAGAACTTCCTGGCAGTTAGAGCAGTTCCCCAGTGGAACAGGCTTCCTCGGGAGGTGGTGGGCTCTCCTTCTTTGGAGGTTTTCAAACAGAGGCTAATCTGACAGCCATGCTGATTCTGTGGACTCAGGCAGTTCACGAGAGGGAGGGCAGGAAGGGATGAGCTAATGCTTGGGTCTCGTGGCCCTTTCTTACATGTCCAGGGTAATGCCAATTGCCACTTTAGGGTCAGGAAAGAATTTTCCTCCAGACCAGATTGGCCACAGATCCTGGAGGTTTTTTGCCTTCCTCTGGGCGTAGAACAGGAGTCACTGGAGGAGCGGGGTGTGGGTAGGTAGTTGCGAATTTCCTGTGTTGTGAACTAGATGACGCTTGGGGTCCCTTCCAGCTTTATGTTTCTGTGTTTCTAACATTGCACCAGGGTGCTCAGTCCTTTAATTTTCCAAATGACATAGTAACAGACTCGTCAAAACAATAGTTAGTTTTATCTCCTTATATTTTCTGGTTGTTTTTTCTTTTCTGTTTGTAACCTGGTTTTCTTGAAGAGTACTTTCAAGAATCAAGCTGTGGGGGGGGGGGGGGGGGGAGAGAATCGCATTTATCTTTGTAATCTGGGTGTGGAACAGTTGTTGATAACAAGTCAAAAGCAAAAACCACCAGCAGAAGCTACCGTATTTTTCACTCCATAAGACGCACCTGACCATAAGACGCACCTAGCTCCGCTCGGTGCTGTGGTTTGGGAAAGGTGAGGGGGGTTTAAGATGCACACACTTTCCCCCTCACTTTTTTTGGGAGAAAAAGTGAGTCTTATGGAGCAAAAAATACGGTATATAAAACCCATATATAAAGTCTAAATAATTGTTACAGTATTGTCTATTATTGTGCATTAAGAAATAAATTTTGTAAAAATGTTTAAAGAATGAAATTTGTGATGTTAAATTATTATTACAGTACACCAAATTGGAATAATAATGTCATATATGAAACAAGGCACAAACGAGTCATGTATGAATTGCTCACAAATAACTATAAAGAATGCCGAACAATACAAATGAAAAGCCTTCAGAAGCACACGTTGCACATCTTCAAAACCCGCAAAGACGATCCCCGGTTCAGTTGCTCATTTTGAACTGGATCTTCTTCAGCGTCTTGTGTTTGAAAAATTATGCTTCAAAAGCAGTAATCAAGAAGCATAGAATGCTTATCACTTAGTGAAAAGAACTCAACATGGCGCAGTTGGCCTTGTGAAGCCTAAACAGCCCATAAATGTCTTCTTCCGATGGGAATCACCATTCCTAATTTTATTGACCTCCACTCTCACAAGGCTGGAATATCATCCAGAATCAAGCTGCAGATGGGGGGAAATTCCATTTATCTTTGTAATCTGGATATGAAACAATTTTTGATAACGGCAGCTCCGAATTATGGGAGTACTGTGCCCCCCACCCCATAATAACATGCCCAGCTAAACTTTGTTTAGAAAATCTAGCCTATCAGGGACGTTTTCTAGTTTACACAGAAAAGCATAAAAGTGGAGCGCATTAAAAAGCATGTCTTTCCCTTTCTTGATTCTACAGTGGAGGCATTGAGGAGAGACAGACTCCACTGAGTGAACGTGTGCCTTCATTCTGAATGAAGTTCTAGCTTTGTTGTAGTAGAGTCGTCCAACCACATGGCATCTGCCCCTTAATTTTAATTGGTGTAGCTTGTGCTTATCTCACGTGAGAAGTTTTTGGACTGCAGTCTCCAAAACTCCTTTGGCACCCATCAGTAATAGTCATGGTAATTAAGGGAACATCATTGACTCAAGTTGGTTTCTGTATCAAGCTTTTGAGATGTTTTATCTGTATCAGATGCGTGGACGGGACTGGAATGCCTGAACCCGTATGAGGGGGGAATATGAATAATAAAGAAACTGGCACGGAGTGGGGGTGGAACAGAGTAAGAAGCTTATGAAGTTGTGAACTGTTCAAGCAGAGAACTCTGATCGTGCTAGAAATGGGTATAGGAGAAATTCCTGCCCTGTGTGACTGATGGAGTTGCTTGACTGGCTCGGCAGAGGAGGGTATTTAATTAATTAATTAATTAATTTCTTGGGATTTATATCCCGCCCTCCCCACCAAAAGGCAGGCTCAGGGTGGTTATAAGGAAGATCAGGAAATTTCTTTCAAGGAGCCTTAATAGGGAACAAAAATGGAACCTCTCATATTCAAATGCAGTATGCCTGTGATTAACAGATGGTGAGTTCCAGCCTTGATAGCGAGCATCTGGGTCGTTACTAGGCTAGGAGCATTGTTGGGTCTAATTTAGCAAGGCAAACTCTGCTTTTGTGGAAGTTGGAAGCAAAGAGAAATGATTGACGTGTGCCAAATATTCTTTCAGGCAATTTCCTTGTCTTGCAGACAAACTCTGTGTGTTGCAATCTGACCAACACACGTTCTGTCCACATGTGTCCCACAGGCTGTACCAACTGGTCAAGATTCTCTATTCTTTTGGGATTTTTGTGACCTACGCGATTCAGTTCTTTGTTCCGGCAGACATCATCGTTCCGGCTGTCACCTCTGGAGTACAGGAGAAGCTGAAACTGTTCTTCGATCTGATGGTGAGGACGTTCTTGGTCTGCTTAACATGTAAGTCAAAAGATTTTTAAATTTTTTTTGCCTTCCTTACTGTTGTTCAGGCAATTTAAGCTGGTAGGATTGGTGACAATGCTGAAGTGTGTTGGTGCATAGAACAACTTCTTGGGATGCAGAAAATTAAAGCCCTACAAGTCTTGGGACCAGGTTATCTGAAGGGTCATCTTCTCTCATATGTTCCCGCCCAGGCATTAAGATCACAGGGAGAGGCCCTCCTGACTGCCCCACCAATCAAAGAAACTTGTTCGATCGGTGCACAAGAGAGGGCCTTTTTTTTTTTTTTGTAAAAAAATTTTTATTTTTCAAAACATTAAAAATAATACATTTTTCTTATACAAATCCATTTTTCCATATTATATAACATTTTGTTATTTTTCTATAATTTTGTTTTTAACTTGTATTAGCGGTTTCCCACCACATCTGAAGCATAACATATTTTCCACTCTATCTAAAATAGTAACACTTATATCTATGTTTACATATCTGGTAACGGTCATATTTCTTAAAAATACTTATACACTAATTCTTACTTTCTATATTCTTATATAATTCTAAAATAAAAAAACAACTTCATTATCTAATTATCCTTAATACATTCCTATACTCTAATTCTATTGCTTTATGTTATTATAACCATGTATAGATGCAATTTTTCATATCCCAGTATTTTTCAACATATTCTTTCAAATCCTTCCAATCTTCTAAAAAGGTCTCTGAGTACAGATCATTCAATTTTCTAGTCCATTTATCCATTTCAGCCATATATAACAGTTTTTTCAACCATTCCCACACCTCTGGTATTTTTTCATTTTTCCAATTTTGTGCATACACCATTCTTGCTGTTGTTATCATATACCATATTATTGTCCTTTTCTTTACATTTATCTCTTCTAATTTAAGTCCAAGCAATAACATTTCAGGCAACTTCTTAAATGTACATTTCAAGATTTTTTCCATTTCTGCATGTATTTTTGACCAATAAATCTTTGCTTTATCACAAGTCCACCACATATGATAAAAAGAACCTTCTTTCTTTTTACATTTCCAACATTTGTTAGACATATTCTGACCAATATTTGCATTTTTTTTTGGTGTCATATACCATCTATACATCATTTTAAAACAATTTTCTTTTAAGTTATAACACGTAGATATACTCATAGCATTTTTCCATAAAAATTCCCAAGATTCCATTTCAATATCTTTGTTAAAGTTTATCGCCCATTTTACCATTTGTTCTTTTACCATTTCATCAGCATTAAACCATTTTAGCAAAACTTTATACATTTTAGAAATCATTTTTTTCCCACCTTCCTCCCAAACTTGTTCTATTTCATTGTTTTTTTCCCTAAAGCCGTGTTTTTTATCACTTCTATACATGTCATATATTTGTCTATATCTTAGCCAACCATAATCAAAGTCCATCTGATGCTGCTCCTTCAATTTGAAGTCTTTACCATGTCTTGTTAATAAGTCTCTATACTTCAGCCAATCTTGTCCTTTGTACCGTGATGCTGGATGCAAAACTTCTGCGGGTACAATCCACATAGGTATCTCTTCTGAAAAAAAGTTTTTATATCTTGTCCACGTATCCATTAGTGTTCTTCTCAAATAATGATGTTTAAACATATTGTCCATTTTTGTTTTACCATAATACAAATATGCATGCCACCCAAATCTACAATCATGACCTTCCAGGGACAATAACTTTCTATCTTGTAACATAGTCCATGTCCCTACCCAGGTCAAACATATTGCGTCATGGTATAACCTTAAGTATGGTAATTGAAACCCTCCTCTTTCTTTAGCATCACACATTATTTTCATCTTGATTCTTGGTTTTTTCCCTCCCCACACAAACTTAGACAATTCCTTCTGCCAGCATTTGAATGTTTTTACATCTTTCACAATTGGAATAGTTTGAAACAAAAACATTAATCGTGGTAACACGTTCATCTTGACCACCGCAATTCTACCCAGCAATGACAAATTTAATACATTCCACTTTTTAATATCCTGCATAATTTGCAACCATAATTTTTCATAATTATTTTTATAAAGATCAATGTTTTTCATTGTTAGGTTTACACCTAGATATTTTGTCTTTTTCACCACCTCACATTCTATAAGGTTTTGTAACTCATTTTGTTTCTTATTTGACATATTCTTGCACATCACTTTCGATTTGTTCTTATTTACATAAAATCCTGCTAAGTCACCAAACTCTTTTACTCTCTGTAACAAATATGGTAGTGTGGACAAGGGGTCTTCCACTATAAACATCACATCATCTGCAAAGGCCCTATATTTGAAAGAAAAACCTTTAGTTGTTAAGCCTTTAATATCTTTGTCTCCCTTCACATTTAACAGTAGAACTTCTAAAATCCAAATAAATAGCAGCGGCGAAAGTGGGCATCCTTGTCTTGTTCCTTTTTCAACTTTAAAGTCATCTGTCTTTTCAGTATTAATTATTAAAGAGGATTTCTGCTCTTTATATATTGCTTTGATGAGGTTAAGCATATATTCACCAATCTCAAGATGTTCTAAAACTTCAAACATAAAATCCCAGTTTAAATTATCGAACGCTTTTTCCGCATCTAAAAAGAAAAAGCCCACTTCCTTTTCAGGGTGTTTGTCGTAGTATTCTATAGCATCCACTACTACTCTTAAATTATCCCTTATTTGTCGATTAGGTAAGAACCCTGCTTGTTCTGTTTGTATAGTCTCTTTAAGGTGCTCTTTTAGTCTATCCGCTATAATCTTAGCAAAAATCTTATAATCATTATTTAGTAAAGAAATCGGTCTATAATTCTTAACATTAGTCAAATCTTGATTTTCTTTCGGGATCAGTGAGATGGATGCATCTTTCCAGGTTTCTGGAACCTCACCAGTGACTCCTATATCGTTCATCAATAGCAGTAACACTGGTGAAATTGACTCCTGTAACGTTTTATAAAACTTTGCTGTAAATCCATCCGGTCCAGGTGCTTTTCCTAATTTTGAGTCATTTATTGCATTTTTAATCTCTTGTAATGATACTGGATTGTTAAATAGTTCTTTAATTTTCTCTGTTGGTTTTGGTAACTTTAATGTTTGCAGGTATTCTTTAATCTTTCTTCTGTCTTTATTTTCCTTCTTAAAAAGTTTTGCATAGTATTTAAAAAATTCTCTTTTTATTCCTTTGTTGTCTATTATCTCAATATTATCTCTTATCACTTTAGTGATAAGTTTATTTTCACGTTTTTTCTTTAATTGCCATGCTAAGTATTTTCCGGGTTTGTTTGCACCTTCAAATGCTTTTTGTTGGAGTTTTTTTAAGTTCCAGTACATCTCTTGGTTCAGAATAGCTTTTGCTTGGTCTTGTAGCATCCAGATTTCCTTTTGCAGTTTCTTTTTCCCTGGTTTATTCTTCAGTTCTTCTTCCTTTGTTTTAATGGCTTGTAGAATATTTTCATATTGCTCTCTTTTCTTTTTATTATCTTTAGCATTTAGCGATATCAATAGTCCTCTCATCACTGCTTTATATGCATCCCATACGGTTTGAATTTTTACTTCTTTCTGCATGTTTACTTGGAAGTATAGGTCTGTTTCTTCAAGTAATTTTTTAATTATTTCTTGATTGTCTAGTAAGTCCTCGTTTATTCTCCATCTCTTTTGTTTTTTTACCTGCCCAGCTGTCCATAAACACGGATTATGATCTGAAATTATTCTGGGCAGAATTTCCACTTTTCTTGTCTTAAAGGTTAGATTAGTAGTCATCCAAATCATGTCGATTCTTGAATGTGAGTCATGTCTATTAGAATAAAAGGTAATATCTTTTCCTTGTGGGTTAGCTTTCCTCCAAATATCTTCCAGCTTTTCTTGTTTTATCAGTTCAAAAAATTTTTTTGGAAGCTTCCCTAATGTCTCATCCTTTCTTTTAGAGCGCCTGTCTAATTTATTATCTACAGTTCCATTGAAGTCCCCTAACATCATGATTTGATCATAGTTTACATTGTCCAATTCCATTTGTAGTTCTTTAAAAAAAATTTCTTTGGCTCCATTCGGAGCATAAATGTTCACAATCAAAGTTTTCAGTCCTTGTAGTAAAATTTCAATAGCTAAATATCTTCCATCTTTGTCTTTAAATATTACTTTAGGTTCCAAATCTTTTTTGACATATGTTACAACACCATTCTTTTTATTACTTGCTAAAGAATAAAATTCTTTCCGGTCGGAAAGTCAAGCGCCCAAGTGTAAAAGGGGGGGAAAAACCCCCCAAACTTACCAGGCGGCTGGCGGGGCTCAGGGAAGGGTGCCTCCCCCGGCTGCCACCACCAGCCGCCACGCCAAAAAAGCCGCTGCCAGCTGCCACCGCAAAACACCTCACCATGCCGCCGCTGCCTCCTTTGCCGCCTCCTCCGCCCACCGCCACTGCCTCCTCCGCCCACTGCTGCTCGCCACCGGGGTTGGGATGTGTGTACATCCCAATCCGAGGTAAAAAAACATGGCCCCTTTAAATCCAGGAGGGCTCCTGGATTTAAAGGGCCATGTGACCATGGCCTGTGTTGCCTCAGGCTATGCAGATCAGGGCTCTAAGACTTACAACACTTATTTCAATATGAGCTTTTATGAGTCACAGCTGACTTCCTCTCTTTTAATTCGTGTCTGCCTTTTGTGATAATAGGCAGTTGCAGAAAAGGCTGTCTTCCAACTCAGCCTAGCTCGAAAAATGTCTCTTTCCCTTGAGAAGGCTGATATGAATATCTAAATCCATGCCGCAGTGAGACTAAACTACTGTAATGCACTGTACATTGGTCTCCCCTCAAAATCAATCTGGAAACTCCAGTTGATGCAGAATGCTGCTGGCTGACTATTATCAGGAGCTAGAGGGAGCATGCATATTACTCCCATTCTGCAGTCACTCCACTGGTTGCCCTTCAGTTGCCAACCTCGATTAAGGTAACCTCAGTTTAGGTGATCACCTAAAAAGCCCTTCTTGGCCTTGGACCCACATAACTGTGAGACTGCCTCTATGCGCCGCCACGACAGCTTCGCTCATCCGAGCAGGTCATTCTGCAGGTGCCAATCTGCAAATGGGCAAAGTCAGCAGCTGCCTGTGCATGTGCCTTCTCCATTGTGGCACCCGCCTTGTGGAATGGCCTGCCTGAGGAGGTCAGGAAGTAGGGTTGCCAGACCCCGGTCTGAGTGGGGGTTCCCCTGATTTTTGGGGCCTGGATCTGCCGCTGGCCATTTGGCTGGCAGGGGAAACACCACCCCCAAACAGGTCATCACTAGGCAATGTCCCCAGTACGATGACGTCACCTGGAAGTGATGTCATCACGTCACTGACGTTGACGGGTGACACTCTACTTTTTGGGCAAACTCTATGGTTTTGAAGGCAAAAAAACATAGTTTTGCCCAAAAAGTAGAGTGTCACCCCGATGCTGGTGATGTGATGACGTCATGTCCAGGTGACATCATTGCATGTGCGAGGCAGAAGAACCCGGGCAAAACCCGGGAGCCCCCCACTGGATCAAGGGTAGGACCAGGCAACTGTATCAGGAAGGCTTCTGCTCTCCTGGCTTTTTTTGCCAACTGTGCAAAACTTAATTATTCAGGCAGGCTTTTCCACGCAGGCAATAGGGTAGCACTGCACAAAACGTTTCACAAATTTAGTTGAACCAATTGTTAGGGTCTGTGGTCTATACTATTGTGTATAGTTTGCTGTGGGCTGGATCCTATTGTGTAATTTTGCATCCTTTAATGTGTCATGTCAACACCTAGGCTTTGCTTCAGTTCTGCTTTTTAGGCCTCTGGTTGGTTCAACAACCCAAGTCTTATTTCATTGTTTAGTGAATGTCCCATCCTGTTGACTGTCTTGACTCACTCTGTCCAATCTGCCTTGAGTCCCTGTGAGACAGACGGAGTATAAATACCGTAAATGAATGAGCAAATAAATAAATAAAATAGTTCCTTTTTACCCCACCTTTCTCGGTAATCCACAGTGTCTGCATTGGCTAGTTCATCCGCAACCCCCCCTCATTTTGGGGTTGATCCCTAGACACTGATCATGCAACACCCTCGAACAGAGATGTCATAAGTGTGACATAACTCGTCACTTTGTTTATCGTCCTGCGGCTGTCAAGAGGCTTTGAGCTCAGAAGAAATGATCTTCAGAAATAAATGTGGTTAAATCCAAAGGAAAGGATTGGCATTCCTCTCGTGTAACTAATAAGAAGTCAAGAGGCCCGCTCTGATAGTACGCTTATTACTATTCCCTTGGACTTATTTTTTTTCTTGCTTTGAGCCGACTTGGTATTCACTTCCTAATCTCTTCTTCCTGTGAAAGCTATTACGCCTGCGATGGATGCCTTACAATCGCTGTCTCCATAGCTTTGAACTCTCAGTAAAGAAGGTACCTGTTGCTTAGCTCTTTCCTCTGTTCCGCTGGAATTCTGCCATCTGGGGTAAGCAGTTGTGGCAAAAGACAGGATTGGGGACGCAGTTAGTTGTTTCTCACAGCAACTGTGAATCTGAAGGCACACAAACGGTGTCCAGGTTGGAAAGGAGGAACCCTAAAACCAGGACTCATTTTGGTGGATTTGTAAATTCTTGTAAGGAAGTGTGTGTGTGTGTGTGTGTGTGTGTGTGAGAGAGAGAGAGAGATGGAGGGAGGGAGGGAGAAATTCAGACTAACCTGGGCTGGAACAGTGAGGCTCCTTCCATATTTGCTTGCACAAGTGTCAAAAATTGCTTCCTGCTTTCAGCGACTTTCAGCGTTCGTAGAGAGAGCACATTTCATGGTTTTTAGATGCTCCTTTTCTTGAACCTTGGGCTGAATTCCGTGGATGGCTTCTGTCCTCAGCATTTAATTAATTGATTAATTAGATTAGATTCATTTATACCCCGCCTTTCTCCTCAGTAGGGTCCCAAAGAGGCTGACATCATTCTCCTATCCTCCATCTTATCCTTACAACAGCTCTGTGAGGTGGGTTTGGCTGAGAGAGTTTGATTGGCCCAAGGTCACCCAGAGAGCTTCCATGGCACGAGTGGGGATTAGAACCTGGTCTTCCAGATCCTAGTCTGACACTCTAAACCATTACACCAGAAGGGCTTTTCACCAGTGCTGCCTCCAAGCTGTGGAGTCTTGTGAGCAAAAATTCTACTTTGTGAGCTACTGGCATTAAAGTGGTGAGTGAGTGATCTGGCTGCTGCATAGATTAGTTTGCTTTGGAGCCATCCTTCCTGAGTGAAGACAAAAACGTGTGAGCCGGAGGCTAGAAAACTGCAAACTAGCTCACACTAACTCAGCTTAGAGGGAACACTGCTTTTCAGTGGTTCCTCACACCATCTGTAGATCTTGGACTCTCCCACCGATGCTGTTCCTGGGAAATACTCACCTCCCAAGAGCAGGGGGGGGCATTTGGGTTGTAGCAAGGGGGGAAAGCAAGAAAGTTATGTTCTGTGAACAGAAATTTCTTCTGCCTATGGAAATCCTCCACTGGATCGAACCCCATATTTTGACTTAGAATCATAGAATCATAGAGTTGGAAGGGACCTAGCTGGTCATCTAGTCCAGCCCCCTGTACTCTGCGGGAGCATAGCCGAAAGATAGCCCTGCCACATACCCGAAAGATGGTCATCCAGCCTCCACTTGAAAACGTCCAGCGAAGGCGCATCCACCACCTCCCGAGGCAGTCTGTCCCACTGCTCAACCACTCTTACAGTTAGGAGGTTCCTCCTGATATTTAGCCGGTATCGACTCCCTTGCAGCTTCCACCCATGAGATCCAGTCTTGCAATCCAGAGCAAGAGAGAATAGATCTGCTCCATCTTCTACATGACAGCCCTTCAGATATTTGAAGACTGCAGTCATGTCCCCTCTAAGCCTTCGCTTCCCCAGGCTAAACATCACCAACTCTTTCAGCCTTTCCTCATACTCACAGTACTGTTACATTCAAGGGCCAAGCAACCCGCGTGGTTTTCCGGAATAAACCACAGACATTCTGGGTTGCTGTAAGTGCAGTTAACATAGTACTTTAGGCAAAACAAAAACAAAAACAAAAAAAACCCCTCCAGCAACAACTCAGTGAAGAGCCGGGAGGACAAAAGATAAAATTCTGAGCAGCAGCCAGAGGCAAGCCAAGAGGTACCCAGCATCATTAAGACAACTCAACGATTCTGTTTTGTTTTCCCTAACTTGTCTGGCTGTGTCAAAAGTGCTGTATTTTTGAAAGGTGAACCTCCGCTCAAGGTGAAGCATGAAGGCGTACCTTTCTTGTGCGAAGAAAAAAGGATTTTCCATCTCACAATGAGCCTCATGGCGCTCCTGGGGTGGCTGGGTGGCTGGGCTTTGTCTTTATCCGTCTGATTTTAATGGCAGCTAATGGGATTATTACAGTGTTGTGCAGTTGCATGCCAACCTGAGTGTGTAATCTGATTCATTTCACTCTGCCACCTGCTTACAATAGGCTTTTATTTCTTCCTACTGCTGTTTGGGGGTGTCTGTTGTCCATGGAGTGAATCATCGGCATCTGCCATCATCTAGACTTTTCCCACATGGATTATGTGCCCCGAGTTCTATGCTATTGGGAAGTGGGTTTTTTGCCCCCCTTCATGACTGAGGGTGATATGATCACTATCAAGTACTTGAAGGGCTCTCATACAGAGGATGTTATGGAATTGTTTTCTGTTGCCCCCGAGGGCCAGACCAGAACCAATGGGTTGAAATTAAATCAGAAGAGTTTTCGGCTAAACATTAGGAAGAACTCCCTGACAGAGCGGTTCCTCAATGGAACAGGCTTCCTCAGGCGGTGATGGGCTCTTTGAAGGTTTTTAAGCAGAGGCTAGATGGCCATCTGACACCAGTGGTGATTTATTATTTGTATTTATAGCCTGCCCATCCTGTAAGTGGGCTTAGGGTGGGTTACATCATGTTAGTAATACAATAAATACATTTAAAAATTCTGTGATTCTGTGAGCTCAGGCAGATTATGAGAGGGAGGGCAGGAAGGGTTGCGTCAGTGCTTAGTTCTTGTGGCCCTTTCTTACCCGCCCAGGAAAATGCTGATTGCCACTTTGGGATCAGGAAGCATTTTTTCTCCAGGCCAGTTTAGGTGGAGATCCTGGAGGTTTTTTGGTCATCTTCTGGGCGTCGAACAGGGGTCACTGGGTGTGTGTGTGGAGGGAGGTATTTGTGAATTTCCTGCATTGTGCAGGGGGTTGGACTAGATGACCCTGGAGGTCCCTTCCAATTCAATGATTCTATGGTGCATTTGTGCACCTCCTGGGGTTGCCCTGGCTTCTCTCCTGTCTTTCCCAGACTGCTTTGCTGTGAAGTTTTGGGAAAGATCTCAGCAAAGCCTGGTTGGGTGCCATGTAGTCAGGAAAGTTAGGATTTGCCCTGTATGTACAGCAGTGATTTCCCCTGCCCCCGTCCTGACAGCTTCCCCGGACACCAGGCTTTAAAAAAAAAAGAAATCATCAGTTGAGTATCATTTTTATGGGCATATAATGTGTCCATTGGTTTCTCTGAATTCCCAGCTCTCATTTTTTAAAAAGTCTCTAGCCCCTTTCGTTGGGGAGATAACGCCTTTCCCCTTCGATCTCCGCAACCAAAAGGGCCGGAGCAGGGGTCTCCAAAGTGGTGTCCACCAACACCTTTCCTAGTGCCCACCAAGAAAAGTGGACCGGCCCAGGTAGGATTTTGCTGGGCAAAGCTTCTGACTGACCACTAGGAATTTGCTTGGCTGCACAGATTTTTAGAAGCATTGCTCTGACAGCAGCTGCCACCACAGCACAAGGATCTTCGCGACGTGACTGGAGGTAAGATGTGCCAGCCATTGGCTGGCTCCGCCTCCCACAGCAGCTATTTTTTGGCAGCCATTTTGTGGCTGAGCCTACCAGACTGTGTCAGGATGCCAAAGGGCCCACTGGCTCAGAAAAGGTTGGGGACCCCTGGGCTAGAGATTTACATTTTAAAATGAAAGAAGGGAATTCAGGGGATGTAATAAACGTATTGTTATAATGGTATTTAGTTGTGGATTTTTAAAAAAGCAGAAGTCCCAGTGGTCACTGGGGAAGGTGGTCACTGTTAGGAGAAAATTTGGGGGGAACTGCCATGTGGAAGCCCCATTGCTACTGTAACAGCAGTGAGGAACCCCGCAAGCCTGTCCCTATGTTGAAAACACTCTGGTACTGTGAATGATAGAGCTGCTTTTTGGATAAACATATGGAGCAGAGGTCCATCTGTGGCTATTAGCCACATGGAATAGAGGGATCACTATGTCTGGGGCAGTGATGCTCTGTATTGTTGGTGCTTGGGGGGCAACAGTGGGAGGGCTTTTGGCGTTCTGGCCCTGCTGGTGGACATCTTGATGGCACCTGGGTTTTGGCCACTGTGTGATGCAGAGTGTTGGGCAAGATGGGCCGTTGGCCTCATCCATCATGGCTTCTCTTATGTTCCTGTTCTTATACTTTTGGCCTCTTTTTATAAAAGGTCTTAAGGGACTGAGGGAGGACTGGGCATAATTTGGTGGACCTTCAGAAACTCCAGGAAATAAAATTTCTTCTTATCTTACTGTTCTTCTAATTAAAAGATACTGAACAGATAAAAAAACCCACCCCCCGACAGGCAACCACTGCAGCTAACTATTTAACGGCTGCTTAAGGTGGCTTTCCAGTTCTCATCTACAAGGAAAAAACTGGACAGTTTTTCTGAGAGGATAAATTTGCATTAAGAGGGAGGACAGATACCTTTCTCTCAAATCTCACATTCTGATAAAATATGTTCTGAGCTGACCAGATCCACAGTTAACACACTCTGTCCAGATACTTTGTACCTGCAAATCAGCGTTTCGGTATAGCCAAGGGAAAAGAATTTAACTGAGCGAGCATGAATACTCTTCTATAATGAGGGATCATTAGGAGGAAATAAAATTACGGCGCTGACCTTAAGATAAAGATTTTTTTCTTCCTTTTAGTTTTCTGTTACGAGCTACCACAGTATAGCTCTGTCACTATGGCTATGGGTTCCACTGCTAAAACTACCTGGCCTGAGCACTTTGACACATTTCTACAGACCCTTTTGTGTGTGCGTGTGTGTGCGTGTTGCTGGTGCCTGTAGATAAAACTGTAATCTTGAGGTTTTGGAAGGTGCTGTTTGACAGTAACATGGACAGCAATTCTGACAGCCAGCGTTGTGATTAGAATGCTTGACTAAAACCAGCAAGACCTGAGTTCAAAGATCCACCTGTCATGAAACTGACGGGGTGACCTTGGGCCAATCACTCTCTTTAACTGAGCCTGCTTCAGAGGGTTGCTGTGAGGATAAAATGGAAGAGGGAAGGACCATGGATGCTGTCCTGAGTTCCTTGAAGGTGGGATAAGCAAACAGTCTGTTGTGTTATGAATATAGGAAGCTCTGGGTGGTCGAGATGACTTTTGGCCTGCTAATTAGAAACTGAAAACAATGTCTGATTGGAATACCAAGTAAATTGGATTTTCCCAGGCTGTATTCCCAAGGTCATAAACTTGTAGTGTTGATGATCTTACAGTGGTAATTTAGACATTTACAAAAATTATGCAAGGCAGAAAGAGGTGCTTTTGGGCGTTTTTCACAATAAAAGAACTCGTGGGTACTCAATGAAATTAATGAGCAGTAGGCTTAGAACAGATAAAAGGAAGTCCTTCACTCAAAGGGTCACTGACACATGGAATTCACTGCCACAGGAAGTAGTGACGGCTACAAGCATAGACAGCTTCGAGAGGGGATTGGATAAGCATGTGGAGCAGAGGTCCATGAGTGGTATTAACCACAAGGTATATAGAACACTATATCTGGGGTAAGTGACGCTCTGTATTCTTGGTGCTTGGGGGGGGGCAACAGTGGAAGGTGTTCTGGAGTTCTGGCCCCGCTGGTGGACCTCCTGATGGCTGTTTTGTGATGCAGAGTGTTGGACAGGATGGACCATTGGCCTGATCCAACATGGCTTCTCTTACATTCTTACGGCGGGGTATTAAAGCACAACCATGTCATGACAGCAAGTTGTGTGGGAGTTAGGATTGCTAGCCTCCAGGTGGCGACTGGGGATCTCACAGAATTACAACTGATCTCCAGGTAAAAAGAGATCGTTCCCCAGGAGAAAATGGCTGCGTTGGAAGGTTGACTCTATGGCATTATAGTCCCCTCAGATTCCTGCCCTCCCGAAACCCTGCCTTCCCCAGGCTCCACCCCCAAAATTTCCAGGAATTTCACAATCCAGAGCTGGCAACCCTAGTGGGAGTAGGCAGGAATGGTGTCCACACACAACCGTTCTCCCACTGCTTGCTGCTGCCGCTGCTCTTCCCCTTTCCCTACAGAGTAAGCTCACTCTTCTTCTCTGTAGTGGTGGTGGGGCCCACGCTCTCTGGTTTATACTGATATTTCTGGAATTCTCTCAGAAGCAGAGTAGGAAGTGAAAGTAGTCCTGGAGCAAGCCAAATGGAACAGCCTCTGTGGTGCTACAAGCCAGTGCTACAGTGGTCAGTCGCAGGCCTGTAGCTATGGTGGGGCTTTTGGGGGCTCTGCCCCCTTTCTTAAAAGCACAGCTCCACAAGAATTTCTCCTGTAAATGCTTTTTTTAGTCATTTAAAACATTTTTTCAAAGGCACATGATCCTTTAAGCAAAGTGGGGTGCTGTAGTTGACTAATTCCCACACTGAGCTAGGGGGTTGGAGTAGGTGACCTCTAGGATCCTTTCTAACTCTGTGTCAAGAAACTGGTCTCCTTTAAGAGAGTTTTTTCTGCCCAAGTGTTAGCTTTCTTGACTACAGAAGTCATCACCCCCGCCTGCTGGCTTGTTATCAGAACTGTTGCTCAGGCTGGCAGAAGTGATTAACTTTCAGCAGCTGAGAATTGTCATCTAAAGTGGTTGACAACTTGCAATTTAGAGATCTGTCCTGGTCACAGCTTTCTATTGGCTAAATGGCTTTTCTTTCTGCACTGAGGACTGTAGCCCCACTAGGAAAAAAAATTGCCCCATAAGCCACAAAATCCTGGGTATGGGCTTGGTCAGTCAGTTCAGCAGACAGCAGAAGAAGAAGAAGAAGGGAAGAGATTGGATTTATATCCCGCCCTTCACTCAGTTGGGAGTCTCAGAGTGGCTTACAAATTCCTTTCCCTTCCCCTCCCCACAACAGACACCCTGTGAGGTAGGTGGGGCTGAGAGAGCTCTGACAGAAACTGCTCTTTCTCAAGGACAGCTCTTATCAGAACTATGGCTTTCCCAAGGTCATCCAGCAGCTGCAAGTGGAGGAGTGGGGAATCAAACCCGGTTCTCCCAGATTAGAGTCCACGCACTTAACCACTACACCAAACTGGGTATTAGTTCACCCGTTGCCTCCTCCTGAACACTGGCAGCAGTTATGAGAAGAGGCTAGTGAAGTGACACCAGTTACCGTTGCTGATGAAGGGGTCTGAGCCAAGTGGCCCCTGAAGCCCTGACAAAGTTGCTGGAGCTTTGGTCTGCTTGCTCTTGGCCCCCAGTGGCTTTGTAGGGCAGTGGCCCACCAGGAAATTTTCCCGTAAGTTAGATGGCTAGTCTGCTCTTGGGAGTCCCTCGTGGTCAGCTGTAATGTGGGCTGCACTAGAGAATCTTGATGCTTCTCCTTTGGGTATGGGGCTATTGTTAATATATCAGTACAAATACAGGAAATAACAGCCTCCTCTCTTTGGAATACAACTATTGCTTTTATCAATTAATGTGCAGAAGTGTTTAGGAATAAATGCGCTGCGGTTTTTGTATCGCTCCCTTTCAACTGAGAAGTTCTCAGTTGTCTTTTGTGGCTTTCCCCTTCTGTATTGTATCCTGCCAAGTAGCGCCAACCTTGTGACTAGGGTTGCCAGCTTTGGGTTGAGAAATGCCTGGAGATTTTGGGGGTGAAGCCTGAGGAGGGCAGGAGTGGGGAAGGGAAGGAGTTCAAATGGGGTGTGATGTCATAAGGTCCACCTTCCAAAGTGGCCATTTTCTCCAGGTGGTCTGATCTCTGTCACCTGGAGATCAGTTGTAGAAGCAGGAGGGAAGAAGGCTGAGGGACCTGGGAATGTTCAGTCTGGAGAAGAGGAGGCTGAGAGGGGATCTGATGGCTCTCTTGAAGTCCTTGAAGGGCTGTCCCTTAGAGGAGGAGGGCAGGGAGCTGTTCCTGTTGGTAGCGGAGGAGAGGACTCGAAGTAATGGGTTTA